>JANUYF010000001.1:443578731-446566231 GCA_026167975.1 Phrynosoma blainvillii | reverse complement strand
CACCGCTCAATGCCATGGAATTCTGAGATTTGTAGTTTCGTGGGCTCTTTAAGCTTTAGCTGTCAGAGAGCTCTGGATCCACAACAAACTACAAATCCCAGGACTCCATAGCATTGAGCCATGGCAGTTAAAGTGGTGCCAAACTGGATTATTTCTCCAGTGCAGATGCAGCCATGTTTTTCTACTTCTATAAATCATTATATTTACACGAACTTTATATCCACTTGCGAGGAACCTGGGTTAACTCTGATCCTTTCACACGACACAGTTGTAGCGCTTTGATGCCGCTTTAATGGCTGTGGTGTCATCCTGGGATGTAGAGTTTCGAGAGGTATCTAGCAGGCTCTGCCAGAGAGCTATAGCAGCTCACCAAACTATAAATCCCAGCATTACATAGGATGGAACTATGGCAGTTACAGCGGAATCCAAGTGCATTAATTGTGATGTGTGGAAGAGCTCTTGGGCACAATGTACACTTCTTAGGTACTTGGTCCAGCGGGATTTACTTAGATTTAATATTTATTAGACGCCAAGGTTTGAATGTTAGCCGCCCCGATTGTTGACAGAGGGGCGGGGTATAAATAAATTATTATTATTATTATTATTATTAAACTAAAGACTTCTAGGGATAATCTCTGCGTTGGTTTGAGCATTGGAATATGACCCTGGAGACCAGGGTTTGAATCCCCACCCGCCATGGAAACCCACTGGGTGACCTTGGGCAAGTCACACTCTCTCAGCCTCAGAGGAAAGCAAAAGCAAAAGCCCCTCTGAACAAATCTTTCCCATAAATCCCGAGATAGGTTCTTCTTAGGGTCGCCCGAAAGGTACATCTACACTGTAGAAATAATGCAGTTTGACATCATCCCAGAGTTGTAGTGCAGTAATATCTCACAAAACTACAAATCACGGGATTCCACGGCATTGATCCATGGCAGTTAAAGTGGTGTCAAACCGCATTATTTCTGCAGTGCCGATCAGGCCTGAGACACATACCCCACCCACCCATCAGCCCAATGCCAAGCAACCTAAAAGCAAACTCTAAAGAGCTCAATAGGGCTTACTCTAAAGTAAATAAATATATCCATAGAACTGCAGCCACCATTGCAGTGCAGACACTGAAGTAAGGATTGAATTACGTTACTAATGGATTTTAACCAAACCCAACATTGTTATATGCTCAGGGTGACCAGATGTCATAACTGCAAAGGAGGACAGGGCACCACAAAATGTAGGACATTACCAAATACAAGCTAAAAACACTAATATAAATGTAAATTCATGCTTCTTCGCCATACTCAAAATGGAGATCAGGGTTCAATTCCCTGCTTGAGCATAAATAAAACAAACAAACACCCACTGGGTGATCTTGGGCAAGTTGCACTCTCTCAGCCTCAGAGGATGGCAATGGCAAACCTCCTCTGAACAATTTTTTTTTTTGCTTTTTGATTGCTTTTTTGATTGCTTCTGCAGAGGGGCGGGATAGAAATCATCATCATCATCATCATCATCATCATCTTGCCAAGAAAACCCCAGGATAGGTTCACCTTAGGATCACCATCAATCAGAAAATGACTTGGAGGCACACAACAAACAACACCCCCCCCCAAGTTTCATACCACTTCTAGGAATTGTAGTTTGTTCAGAGCTGGACAGTGAACAAAGCAAATAGAAAGAAAACCAACTCATTCTGAGATGTGGTGCAAGAGAAGAGTACTGAGAGAAGAGTCTTTATCTTGTTTTTATTATTGCTGACTCCTTGTTTTATTGTTTTATTGTATTGCTGTATTTTAATTTTTCTTCGGTTTAATTCTGTTTTAAGGGGACGGGAGGGTTGGATTGTGGGATGAGGGAATGTTTTAATCCTGATTGTTTTAAAATGTTGTAACCCGCCCCGACTGCCGCGCAGAGGAGCGGACTATAAATAAAAAAAATTATTTATTATTATTATTATAGAATACCATAGACTGCTAAAAGGACCAAAGGATGAGTCCTAGAACAGATGAAGGCTAAACTCTCCCTGGAAGCCAAGATGAAGAAACTGAGGCTGCCCTACTTTGGCCACATCCTGAGAAGTCATGACTCATTGGAAAAAGGCAATAATACTGGGAAAGATGGAGGGAAATGGAAAGAGTGGAAGACCACATGCCAGATGGACAGACTCAATTAGGGAGGTCACTGGCCTCAAACTACAGGGCCTAAGCAGAGCAGTGGAACCACAAAGGAAGACAAGGCACCTGAAAGTGTAGGACATCCAAGAAAAATGAAGGACCTTACAAAATAAAAGCTAAAAACACTAATGGAAATATCAATTAATGTTGCTTAGTCATGCTCAAAATGCAATAGCAATAGTATGTACATTTCTATATCATTTATCAGTGAACTAGCACTCCCTAAGTGGCTTACAACATGTAAGCCAATTGCCCCCAACAAGCTGGGTACTCATTTTACCAACCTACAAAAAGATGGTAGGCTGAGTCAACCATGGGGCTCTGGGACTGAGGACATTTTGAAACTTTTCATGGACAGAAGGTTGAAATGAAGGACATGTCCTGGAAAAGGAGGATGTCTAGTCACCCTGGCAGTATGGGACGGGGGGCTTGGGGATGTCTCATCCAAAGGGTCACCATGAGCCAAGCTCGACTGAGGGCAGGTAACAACTGAGGGCAGTTAGGGCAGTTAAGTCTAAATGCATCTGAGGAAGTAGGCTTTACTTTACAAAAGCTCATGCTGCCAACTTCTTTCTTTAGAGTTTCAAAGGTGCTACAAGATCTCTCTACATATTGATTCTACAGACTAACAGGGCTATAATTCTACCACTGAGGGCAGTTAAAGGAGCCCTGGTGGCTCAGTGGTTAAATGCTGGTACTGCAGCCACTCACAGACACAAGGTTGTGAGTTTGATCCCGCAGAGCTCCAGGGTCCACTCAGCCTTCCATCCCTTTGTAGGTCGGTAAAATGAGTACCAAGCTTGTTGTGGACAATTGGCTTACAGGTTGTAAACCACTTAGGGAGTGCTTAGTTATAAGTGGTATAGAAATGTACTTGTTATTGCTATTGATATAACAACAACAACAACAACTTCGGTGGTAGAGGGCAGTAGAGAAAGAGGAAGACCACATAATAAATGGCTAGACTCATGTAGGGAAGTCATGAGCATGAATCTACTAGACTGAAGGAGAGCAGTGGAGGATAGAGGGTGCTGGACATATCTTATCCACAAGGTCACCATGAGTTGGGGGCGACTGAGGACAGTTAACAACAACAACAACAACCTGGATGGTAGGAAGGTCATGGGCATGAATCTGTAAAACTGAAGCAGAGCAGCGGAGAACAGGGGATCCTGGATGTGTTTTATCCACAGGGTCACCATGAGTCGGCGTGACTGAGGACAGTTAACAACAACAACAACAACTTGGATGGTAGAGTAGTAGCAAGAGAAGACTTCATAACAGATACCTAGACTCAATTAGGGAGGTCATGGGCCTGAATCTACAAGACCTAGGTGGAGCAGTGGAGAACAATGGGGCTTGGAGATGTCTCATATACAGGGTCACCAGTTAACAACAACAACAACAACATATCCAAGACCCCCTGTCTTCCACTGCTCTGCTTCAGTCTTGGAGATTCATGTCCATGACCTCCCTACATGCGTCTAGCCATCTGTTATGTGTTCTTCCTCTCTTTCTACTATGCTCTACCATCCAAGTCATTGTTATTGTTGCTGTTGCTGTTGTTAACTGCCATCAGTTGACCTCAGATCATGGTGACCCTGTGGATGAGACCTCTTCAAGCCCCCTTATCCTCCAATGCTCTGCTTAGGTCTTGTAGATTCATGCCCATGCCCTCCCTAAATGAATCTATCAATCTGTTGTTGTTGTTGTTGCTGTTGTTAACTGTCCTCAGTTGCCCCCAACTCATGGTGACCCTGTGCATAAGACATATCCAAGCCCCTCTGTCCTCCACTGCTCTGCTTCTGTCTTGTAGATTCATGCCCATGACTTCCCTAAAAGACTTAAGCAGAGCACTGGAGGACAGGTCCGTCCCCCCCCCCCCCAATATGTCTCATTCACAGGGTCACCATGAGTTGGGGACGACTGAGGGCAGTTAACAGTAGCAACAGCAACATAGCCCTATCCATAAGACATATCAGGACTCCCTGCCCTCATCTGCTCTGCTTCAGTCTTGTAGATTCATGCCCATGACCTCCCTAAATGAGTCTATCCATCTGTTATGTGGTCTTCCTCTCTTTCTACTACCCTCCACCATCCAAGTCGTTGTTGTTGATTTTGTTGTTGTTGTTGCCCTCAGTCGACCTCAGATCACGGTGACCTTGTGGATGAGACCTCTCCAAGCCCCTTTATCCTCCATTGCTCTGCTTCGGTCTTGTAGATTCATGCCCATGACCTCCCTAAATGAGTCTATCCATCTGTTATGTGGTCTTCCTCTCTTTCTGCTACCCTCCACCATCCAAGTCGTTGTTGTTGATTTTGTTGTTGTTGCCCTCAGTCGACCTCAGATCACGGTGACCTTGTGGATGAGACCTCTCCAAGCCCCCTTATCCTCCATTGCTCTGCTTAGGTCTTGTAGATTCATGCCCATGACCTCCCTAAATGAGTCTATCCATCTGTTGTTGTTGTTGTTGTTGTTGCCCTCAGTCGACCTCAGATCATGGTGACCTTGTGGATGAGACCTCTCCAAGCCCCTTTATCCTCCATTGCTCTGCTTAGGTCTTGTAGATTCATGCCCATGACCTCCCTAAATGAGTCTATCCATCTGTTGTTGTTGTTGTTAACTGCCCTCAGCCGACCTCAGCTCATGGTGACCCTTTGGATGA
The DNA here is from genome assembly GCA_026167975.1 of Phrynosoma blainvillii. NCBI lineage: Eukaryota > Metazoa > Chordata > Lepidosauria > Squamata > Phrynosomatidae > Phrynosoma > Phrynosoma blainvillii. The sequence continues at coordinate 446,561,394 of JANUYF010000001.1, read as the reverse complement.
GACTTCTCCAAGCCCCCCTATCCTCCACTGCTCTGCTTCAGTCTTGTGCATTCATGTCCATGACCTCCCTAAATGAGTCTATCCATCTGGGGTGTGGTCTTCCTCTCTTTGTACATCCCTCTACACAACAACAACAACAGCGTGGGCCCAGAGCTCTCTGACAGAACTTAAGGGTTTGTGCGGAACCTTTCTTCCGCAGCTGTGGGATCCGGCCGGTGGCAGTTTGCGGAGGGACGCCTCTCTCTCTGTGTGTCTCTGTCTCGCAGGGCGCTGCTTTTGCTGCTGCTGCTGCTGCGGCTGCTGAGTGCCCCAGGCTGGGCTTTGGAGCGGGAAGGAAGGGCTGGCCATGGACGACCAGGGCTGCCCCCGGTGCAAGACCACCAAGTACAGGAACCCTTCCCTCAAGCTGATGGTCAACGTCTGTGGACACACGCTGTAAGCCTCTGGGCGGCCGCGGGGAACGGAAAGGGAGGAGGAATAGTTGGGAAGGGGTTCAAAATGGCTCCAGACGGTCCTCTGTGTGTGTGTGTGGGGGGGGGGGCTTAAAGGGTAGCAGATATTTATTCTGCAGAAGCTTTCTGCAGCCTCCTTCCAGTGGGAGTAAAATGGGCGTTAGAGTCCATGAGAGCTTGGCCCAAACAAGTTTCTACACTAAAAGTTTTATTATTGTTGTTGTTGTTGTTGTTTATTTATATTGTACACTCGTCCCTCCACATTCGCTAGGGTTAGGGGCACAGGACCCCCGTGAATGTGGAAAAACCGCAAATAACAAAGACACAATATTTTTACCTGAGAGAACACCTCTCTAGGAATCTCCAGGTCCTCCAGTGCAACTCTGTGGTCAACATCTGCCAGACATTGACCACAGAATTGCACTGGAAGAGCTACAAATGCCTAGTGGAGTGTCCTCTCTAGGGATCCTTAAGTCCTCCAGTGCAGCTCTGTGGCCAACATCTGCCAGGCATTGACCATAGAATTGCGCTGGAGGAGCTACAAAGGCCTAGTGGAGTGTTCTTTCTAGGAATCTCTAGGTCTTTCAGGGCGACTTTTGGTTAAAGTTGGCCATAGAGTTGCGCTGGAGGACCTAGATATTCCTAGAGAACATATTAATAAAATCTGTGAATAATCAAATCCGCAAAAGTCAAAGCCGCAAATGTGGAGGGATGAGTGTATAGTGCCATAAAATTTTCATGGCATTTTACAGACACCATCAATTCAACATTAAAAACCTACTGATGGCGTACAATCTTAAAAATCATAAAGTATAAAACTACTGTAGTTTGTAGGAGAGCTGATTTCAACAAATTTAGGGTAACACTGGGAGTGATCCCGTGGTCAGGAATACTAAAGGAGAAGGAATTCACGATGGATGGGAGTTTCTCAAAAGGGAGATACTGAAAGCACAATCTCAAACTGTTCCAATGAGAAGGAAAAATGGGAGGTGTCTCAAGAAACCGGGTTGGATGACAAAAGAACTTTCAACTGGACTAAGTTTTAAACGGGAGATGTATAAGAAATGGAAAAGGGGCGAAATCACTAAAGAGGAATTCAAACAAATAGCTAACACATGTAGGGGTAAAATCAGGAAAGCCAAAGCACAGAAGGAGCTCAGGATTGCTAGAGGGATTAAGGACAATAAAAAGGGCTTTTTTGGGTATGTCTGTAGCAAAAGAAAGAAGAGGGAAATGGTAGGGCCACTGTGCAGAGAAGATGGAGAAATTCTAACAGGGGACAGAGAAAAGGCAGAACTGCTCAACACCTTCTTTGCCTCAGTCTTCTGACAAAAGGAAAGGGGTGTTCAACCTGAGGAAAATGGAGCATAGGATACAATAGGGGAAATGCAGCACAGAATAAGTAAAGAGATAGTACATGAATACCTGGTTAACCTAAATGAATTTAAAGGGGGTTGCAGACTTCCAGAAATAGTGCAAATTGAGTCCACTTTTAGGGTTAGGGTTAGGGTTAGGGAATCATGGGAACTGTAGTTTATTGTGGCATCAGAGCTCTCTGACAGAGAAGGCTCAATGTCTCAGAAAAAAACAACAACAATTCCCATGATTCCCTAGCACTAATCCTAACCCTAAAAGTGGACTCAATTTGCACTATTTCTGGCAGTCTGCAACCCCCCTAAGTCTCCAGGACCAGATGACCTACATCCAAGGATATTAAAAGAACTGGCAAATGTAATCTCAGAGCCACTGGCAATAATCTTTGAGAACTCCTGGAGAACAGGAGAAGCCCCAGCAGACTGGAGGAGGGCAAACATTGTCCCCATCTTCAAAAAGGGGAAAAAAGAGGATCCCAAAAACTATTGCTCAGTTAGACATCAATACCGGGAAAGATTCTAGAACAGTTCATTAAACAGAGAGTCTGTGAACATTTAGAAAGGAATGCCATAATCACTAAAAGTCAATATGGCTTTCCCAAAAACAAATCATGCCAGACTAATCTGATCTCTATTTTTGATAAAATTACCAGCTTGCTAGATGAAGGGAATGTAATAGACATAGCATATCTTGATTTCAGTAAGGCTTTTGTCAAGGTCCCTCACAATATTCTTGCAAACAAGATAGTAAAATGTGAGCTAGACAATACAACTGTTAAGTGGATTAGTAACTGGTTGACTGACCGAACCCAAAGGGTGCTCAACAATGTCTTCTCTTCATCCTGGAGAGAAGTGATCAGTGGGGTGCCACAGGGTTCTGTCCTGGGCCCAGTGCTCTTCAACATCTTTATCAACGATTAGGATGAAGGAATAGGGGGCATGCTTCTCAAATTTTCAGATGACACCAAATTAGGAGGAATAACTAATACCCCAGAGGACAGGATGAACATTCAAAATGATCTTAATAGATTAGAAAGCTGGGCCAAAGCTAACAAAATGAATTTCAGCAGTGAGAAATGTAAGGTACTGCACTTAGGGCAAAAAAATGAAATGCGTAGATATAAAATGGGGGACACCTGGCTTAAGGAGATTACGTGTGAAAGGGATCTAGGAGTCCTAGTAGACCACATGAGTCAACAGTGTAATACCGCAGCTAAAAAGGCCAATGCATTTTTTTTATTTTTATTATTTTTATTGATTATATATATATACATTATATACATTCCTTGATCATGAGTATATACTCAATCTATACAAAATACTAACAAATAAAAAACTTCCATAGTTCTTCCAAAGTAAGTATGCTACCTCATTCATTAAACAATTCTCAAATTAACACATTTTAATATTTAAACATGTTTGTATTAATATCTATATTCATCTTAATTCCACTTTAATGCATTCTATTTTTACAATCCTTTCTATTCTTATCTTACATTACCTCACTTCTTAATTCCATATTTCTTTTATGTATTTCTCTATTGGAGCCCACTCCACCTCTAATTCCTCAGAGTCTTTATTATTTAGAATTCTAGTCAATCGATCCATCGCTTTCATTTCTATCACTTTTAAAATCCATTCATCATTGGTCGGTATTTCTTCTTTTTTCCATTTGTGTGCTAATTGTAGTCTTGCCGCCGATACCATATATAAAATAGGTCTCCAATACCTTCTTTCTATTATCGGATCTATTTTATTTATCATATTCAATAGGTAAAATTCAGGTTGCAATTCAAATTTAGTGTTAAAAATATTTTGCATTATCTTATGTATTTTCCCCCATAATTTTTTTGTTTTGGGACATCGCCACCACACATGCATCCATGTTCCCACATTTTGTTTACACTTCCAACATAAATTTGTATTTGTATTATTTATTTTTGCTATTCTTGCTGGAGTCAGATACCATCTGTGTTCCATCTTCCAGTAATTTTCTCTTAAGTCTTGTGCTTTTGTAAATTTACAAAAAAAAAGGCCAATGCAATTTTAGGCTGCATTAGTAGAAGTATAGTATCTAGATCAAGCAAAGTAATAGTGCCATTGTATTCTGTTTTGGTAAGGCCCCACCTGGAATAGAGCGTGTCCAGAGGAGGGCGACTAAAATGGTGAAGGGTCTGGAAACCATGCCCTACGAGGAACAACTTAAGGAACTGGGTATATTTAGCCTGGACGGTTAAGAGGGGACGTGATAGCCCTCTTTAAATATTTGAAGGGATGTCATATTGTGGAGGGCACTAGCTTGTTTTCTGCTGCTCCAGAGAATAGGACTCGGAACAACAGATGCAAGCTACAGGAAAAGAGATTCCACCTCAACATTAGGAGGAACTCCTTGACAGTGAGAGCTGTTCGACAGTGGAACACACTCCCTCGGAGAATAGTGGAGTCCCTTTCTTTGGAGGTCTTTAAGCAGAGGCTGGATGGCCATCTGTTGGGGATGGTTTGATTTTGAGTTCCTGTATGGCAGGGGGTTGGACTGGTCTCTTCCAACTCTATGATTCTATGAGTGTTCTCTCTAGGAATTTCTAGGTCCTTCAGTGCAACTTTTGCAACTCTAGGGATTCCTAGAGAGAACATACTAACACAATCCATGAATAATCAAATCCACAAAAGTCAAATCCGCAAATGTGGAGGGATGATTGTATTCCCTATTACTGTGATGTCCAGCCTGGACTGTTTAAATTCTCCCCTGTATTTTCCTTCATTTTCAGTTTAGTTTGAGCATAGGAATGTTCCACTGTATTAGTTTGTGGGAGGAGCTGTAGGAGTCCCCTGCATTTTTGTAGTTTTTGGTTTGCCCCTTCCCAGCAAGCTCTGCTTCAGCTTGGGATTTTTAGTTTTTTCTTAGGCAGGCTTGGCTTGATTTGTTTGGTGGCAACAGGTTCAGGCAAAGGGAAAGGGCATTTCTTACACCTGCAGCCAAATTATTTACCATATAGCCAACCTTCCTTGTAAATGTCTTCCGGTGAGGTAGCTGGGTCAGTCTGTTGCAGCAAAAATAATAAAGAGTAATGTGACACCTTAAATGCTTGAAGGCTTAATATTATCATCAGTTGTATATTTGGCCTTTTATGGCATTTGGCTTTACTTTTTAAAATTTATTTATTTGTTGGCATATTTGTATCATTTATTTATACCTGTATGATTGTAAACACCTATTAACTGAAATGACATCTTCATCTCTTTTATGAAGTGAATTTTAGCCCATAAAAGCTTTTTTCCTAATAACTCTTTAGTTGTTAAGGTGTCACAAAGATTCTGCATTGTGGCCTTGGAGCAAAATTCACCTTTCAGAATGTTACTTTTTCTTATCATGGCCCAGCAAAATAGTGATGAATGTAAATGGCCAGATCTAACCTGTAAAGGGAAGATGTTGGTGCTTTAGTATCTCTGATACTTTTCATGGGTATGAAATGGCAGAGAAACTGTGAGTGATTTGGTGGGTAGCATTTTGCTGTACTTCATATCACACCTCACTTCAGGGCTGAGCTACAAAAACCAAAACCCTAGCTTAGATTAAGCCTAGAAAGAATGATATTCAGCTCTTAGTGGTGTAGTGTGAATGAATTTTGGCAGTAAAATGGACTTTGTATTGTGTTTTTGTTTTCATTTGTTTTACTTTCTTTTTGTTGTTTAAATAGATGAAAATTGGTCATTCATAGCAGCAAAGTAGAATATAGCTGCTAACCCATACTTCAGTGGTATTTCTCTTTGTTTTTGTATTGTGTTAAAAATCAAAGTAATTTCAAGGACTATTGTAGTAGATCCAGGACCCAGAAGGCTGAAGAAATATAATAATATCATGTACCATCTTCCTCAGGATTCTGTGTTCCCCTGACCTTACCTGTAGCTGGGATGGAAATGAAGTTGAATTTTCCGAGCTGGAATACATTGTTGTTAGCTCACCCTCTTTTAATTCTAAGTATTTGGGTTGCGGGGGGGGGGGGGGATGATGGCTTAATGTTCAATAGGTAACAGAAGCCTCTTATTTTTACTAAAAACCTTCTCCTGATAGAGATGTAAATTACTGGAACTGATTTGTTGATATGAATTGACACAGCTACCTGCCATTTTGGACTGAACTTGGATGTTTGGGAGTGGAGACTGTCATGATCAGTGTCTATACTTCAAACTTCATTACTATAACATTACAGGTTGACACTCTCTTATTCAGAAATTCCAGAATACTCAAAATTCCAAAATTGTCCACATGAGTTTGTGGACTTGGGATAGTGACACCTTTGCTTTCTAATGGTTCAAAGTACACAAACTTTGTTTCATGCACAAAATTATTTAAAATCTTATGTGTGTACAATGTATATATAAAACAAATGAATTTTATGTTTAGACTTGGGTCTCATCAGCATGTGCTTTATAGACTATAGCAAAGCTTTGACTGCATAGATCATGAAAAGCTATGGAATGCTCTTTAAAAAATGGGAGTGCCACAGTACTTGATACCCCTGATAAGGAATCTGTAGTTAGGACAAGAGGCTACAGTGAGAACAGGATATGGAGAAACAGAATGGTTCCCAATTGGCAAAGGGGTCAGCAGGCAAGACTGCATCTACTTGTTCGACTCATATGCAGAAAATATAATATGAAATACAGGTTTAGACTAGGAAGAAGGAGGAGTGAAGCTAGGAGAAAGGAACATCAACCATTTAATATATGCAGATGACACCATAGCAGAAAATATAAAACACTTGGAACCCTTAATAAGGAAAGTTAAAGAAGATAGTGCAGTGGTAGGCTTATTGCTGAACATTGAGGAGGAACTACATTAATTCAGCCTAGATAATGAGGACATTGAAATAGTTAAAGTTTTCCCATACCTTGGGTCAAATATTGATCTGGATAGAGACTGCAGTCAAGAAATAAGAAGACTAGAAATGGGAAGGGCAGCCATGAGAGAACTAGACAAGATCCTAAAGTGGACTAAAGTTAGAATTGTCCAAGCCATCATATTCCCCATCAGCATGTGAGGATGTGAGAGCCGGATAGTGAAGAAAGTGGACAGGAAGAAAATAAACTAATTTGAGATCTGGTGCTGGAGAAGAGTGCTGAGGATACTGTGGACAGCAAAAAAGACAGACAAATGGGTTCTAGAACCATTGAAGCCTGGCTCTCCCTGGAAGCCAAGATGATAAACTGAAGCTGAAGCTGACAGTAATGCTAGGGAAGATAGAAGGTAGTAGAAAGAAAGGAAGACTGCATGCCATATGTCTGGAATCAGACAAGGAGGTCAGGGACCTGAATTAGCAGACCAGTGGAGGATAGGGGGTCTTGGAAATGTCTCATCCTTGGGGGTCACCATGAGTCAGGGTCGACTCAAGGGAAGTTAATAACAGCAACCACCACCTCATTCCAAGATATATATATATATATATATATATATATTCCAAAATATGAAAAAATCCAAAATCCTTCTGGTCCCAGGCATTTTGGATAAGAGAGACTCAACCTATAGTTACAAATTTCTTGATGTGCAGTTTATATTTTGAGTGTAAGCTGGGAGTGCCTTAGTTTGAACGTTGTGTTTACTGTAAACTTTTGATTATTATTGGCCCAGTGTTACTGCAGTACAAGAAACAATAGTACCAGTGTGTCTTGCAGGTCTGTTATTACATTTACTGATATAATGATATAATACATGTGAAGCTCTTTAAAGAGCTATGCAGAAATATTGTAATAATCATGGTAGCTTCAGGTTGGAAGGTCAAGCATCAATTGCATAAAATAAAAATATGTGAAACAACATTCCAGGGAGTGTTATGAAAAAGGAACCTGAATAAGGAAAACATTGTGAAGGCATCTCTGTCTTCTACTTGTTTATTTATTAAAATATTTATCCGGCCCTCTTATCATAAGATCTCTAGAGTGTTATATATTACTTATTTATTAAAATATTTATATCCTGCCTTTTATCTAAAGATCTGAGGGTGGGAATATTGGGTTTCCCTACTGGGATTCTCTCTTGATTAAGAAGTGCTGGGTTTCAAGCCAATGACATTTTAGCTGTCATGGACAAAATTGGATTACACACGTCCTTTCTTTCAGAATTTCCCAGACAGGTGCTGCTCATGCCCAACAAAGCAATGAGGTGTGTCTCTTCAGGTGAATGGCTGCAGCTTTTTCATTTCAGTTTGCATCTCTACTTTTTCATATTTAATGCTATTGATTCGGTTATTGAATTCAAGAAAAAAAATATCTATCAACAAATATTATAACACCACCATTTATAACATACTAAATCAAGGCCAATGAAGCTTGTATTGGATTGTACTTTAGAACTGTCATAGTTCAGTAATGGGGAAATATAGGTACCAGAATTTGTCCAAACAAATCTCATTAATCTGAGATTTCCTTTCCCAAAAAGGTTCATAAAGATGAAGTAGTTTGAATCTGATTACTGAGGGATGTCCAATCAGGTTTGGAAAAAAACAGTTTTAAAAACCAAAAACCAAAAATGTTTTTGGGTTGAAACCAGGTTTATTTGTTTTTTAGTCTAAACCAATTTTTGCATTAATGTTTTAATTATATTAATGCTGTGAAACATTATTTTTCATATTAGAAAACTTGATTAATCATGTTTTAAATTAGAAAGCTTGATCAGTCATGTTTTAATGCATTCTAACATCAACAATTCATAGTTATTAGGCTTTGATATGATTTATATCTTTCAATAAAACACCATTTTTACTGCTTATTTTTCCTATTAAATCTGAATATATGTAGACTACGGTATACATAATAAAACATACAAAGTACCCACAGAGTTTTGGCTGAATTTATGTTAATTGAAGGATTTGTCTTTGAATGGCATTTCTTTCACTATGAAAAAAGTGGTTAAGGGGGGAATGCAGACGGGCGTCCCTGGGCTGCTCTGGGAAACGGAGGATCGAGGCCGAGGCTGCCGGACACATCGGCCCCGATCCTCCCTTTTGCTGCCTTGGAAAGGAACGCCAAAATGACGCTCCTTTCAGAGGCAGCAAATAGGCCGCCCTAAGAGCCGCTGCACGCCTCTTTGGTGCCTCTTCTGGCGCAGCGCGTCACAACGCTGCGCCAGAAGGACGTATTGACGCCACACGGCGTATGTGTGTGGCATCAGGACGTCTTCGGAGAGGGGTTGGCGCACCCAGTGTGTGGCTGCCCCTCCCCTTCCCTGCCTCCAAGGCGGCGCAAACCGCCATCTTTGGAGAAGCCCTAAAAAGAAGCAACTAACACTGTATACTAGTCTAACAATGAACAAGGGCCAATAAATTGTTAAAGTTAAAATGTTTAAATTCAAGAACTCATTGTTATTCCAGTAAGAGAGTTACAATACAGTAATAATACCCAGTCTTTTAAAATATATATACCGGTAAATACTAATTAATAAAAATGGCTAGGGACAAATTACATCTCAACAGTAGTAACAGGAGCGGTGGATGCAGTAGGTGTAGTAAACTATTGGTTATGATTCTTCCTTAAGATTATGTTTATGTACATGTAGATATTTTTGTATTTGCTTCTGGTATCCGTAAACAGATATTTCCTATACTTAAAATTTAAACAACAGAACCTGAGAGAAACTTTTCAAGACTAGTCATTTCCTGATATACTACTTCTCTACATGCAGGGAGTTCACTGTTGGTTTTGGCTATTTTTCATTCATTTGAAGAAGCATTCAAATATTTAGATCTTCACTTATAATTTGAATTGGTATATTCCCAGCAGGGCTGTTCCACATGAATGTTTTGAATGTGTAGATAAGCCTTGGGAGTCTATTGAAAGTGCAGACTTGGTTATAATTTCCTGGTGGGGATGGTGGAGGATTAGCTGAGGGGTAGGCAACCTTTTTGAGCTGGGGGCCGGGTTGCTGTCCCTCAGACAATTGGGGGGGCCAAAGCACCAAAAATAAATAAATAAATAAATAAATAAATAAATAAATAAATATATTAAAAAAAATATGCATGCACACTCTCTCAGCCCCAGAAAAGCCATGACAAAACCCCCTGTGGAGATTTTGCCAAGAAAACCTCAAGAACAAGTAATAACAACAATAATCAATATCATCATGGTGGGTGGCGGCAGCGGGGGGCGGCGGTGGCAGCTGCGGCAGGACCGGCCTGAGGCCGGTCCGAAGGCCTCGGGGGGCCGCATCCGCCCCCCCCCCGGGGCTTAGATTGCCTACCCCTGGATTAGATGTTATTTTATGGTTGTTATGGCCTAGGTCCTCTAATCCTTTCATAATGATGGGGTATTGATTTTTATGTTGTGGAGCACTTCTAAGGCTCAGGACAGTTGGGAGGAAAACTATTTGCCTTCCTTTCCTTTCCTTCCTTTCTATGTTATTATCTGCCTTCAAGTGAACTTCACCTTATGGTGAATAGTAGGCTATTAGTGATTCTATCATAGGATTTTCTTGGCACTCACCTTCCTTTCAGGCTGAGAGAGTGTGGCTTGCCCAAAGTCACCCAGTGGGTTTCCATGGCTGAGTAGGGATTTAAACCTTGAGCTCCTAGAGAACAACACACAAACAAGTACCATATATAGTACAGTCAACTATAAGTCGACCTCGTGTATAAGTTAAGGGCAGGTTTTTTGGCCAAAATTATGGATCTTGCTATGATCTGTTGATAGGTTGAGGTTAAAGCTCAGGGGCATGTAATAAAAAAGAACGAAGCAAAGGAAAATAATGTCAAAGAAGTTACAAAATTCTGGCAGGCATAACTGTGCTCACCCTAGAGGCTGGATGGATGAAGAGGAAACTACAGTAAATTGTGGTTGTGTGATGAGTAGGAGAGGCGACCAGGCACAGATGGGAGTAAGAAAACTCACACATGTCAAAATAGATGGAAAGTTAAAGGAAAGAAAATGGTGCCCATCTTAGCAGTGATTATAGCCATTAACTTTAATATGATAACTTTGCCTGATTTCAACTCAGAAAAGCTGACATATACAAATGTCTTATTCACATCCTTCAAAGCTCAATTCCTTTTGGTGCTCCTTTGAGGGGAAGCCCCCAAGAGCTGCTGCTGCCACCATTTTCCTGCTCAGGCATTCAAAAAGGTCAGAAGCGGTACCACGATGCAGAGAATAGAGGGAGCTGGTGCTCCCAGGACAAAATAAAGCCTTTCACAGTATAGTACTTACATTGACTTGTGGATAAGTTGACCAGTTTTTTTGGGATCAATATTTTGACTGAAATTTCTAGACTTATTCCTAGAGAGCCACAGGCCAGCAGCCAAGGAGTTGAACAGGACTCCCCCAGCACCACCTGAGTTCGCCCCTCCAAGAAAGACCAGAAACTGCATAGCAGTGCTCCCAAGTCCCATCCTAGAAAGGCGGCCCAGAAGGATACCATGGTTGATGGTATTGATCGCCACTGAGAGATCCAGCAGGACCAACAGGGACATGCTCCCTCAGTCCAGTTCCCTGCATAGGTCATCCACCAAGGTGACAAAACTGTCTCTGTCCCATAGCCAGGTCTGAAACCAGATTGAAATGGATCTGGATAATCTGTTTCATTCAGTCATACAACTTTGCCATTCAGTATAAGGTTGCATAACACAATTGGTGCATAACACCACATACAGTGGTTTATGGTATGTAACCCCATTGTAGGGTCTTGGCATCATTCTGTTATGTGTATCTTTACTTAATAATAATGATAATAATAAGTTTTATTTCTAAGCCACCCCTCTGCTCAACAGTCGGGGCAGCGTACAGCATAATTTAAAAACAAGAGACAATGTAAAATTCCTATATCCTACACCCTAATCCTCCCACCCCTTAAAACTAAATTAAACTATAATAGCAAAGTTAAAACGATTCTTAAAAACATAATAAAAACAAAAACAAAACAAAAACAATTAAAAACAAAGTAAACAATTTGGGCATGTCCATGTACTATGGGGGGTTAAGGGGCGTAAGGTAACCTCCGTTAGAGCTGGGGGATTATTCCGGGAAAGCCTGCCGGAAGAGATCTGTCTTTATTGTTTTCTTGAAAGCAGCAAGGGTAGTAATAAGATGGATCTCATCCGGCAGGCTATTCCATAGTCTGGGAGCGGTCGCAGGGAAGGCCCTCTGGGAGGTCTGTGCCAGCCTAGTCTCCATGGGCTTCAACAGATTCCTCCAAGAGGACCGTAGTGCGCGGGGGGGGGGGTCGTACGGGAAGAGGCGGTCCCTGAGATACTTCACTCCATGCAATTGGCTGCTAATAGTGCTGGTGAAGAAATACACAGCAGAATGATGGTGGGAGTTTGGGTAAGTCACGTGCATGTGCCTTCAAGCTGCCTGTCAATGTAAGGTGATCCCTGACCCCATGAATTTCATAGAACTTTCTTAGGCAAGGAATAATCAGAGTGGGCTTGCCAAGTCCATCTTCTAAAATATATCCTTCAGCACCTGGTATTGGTTGACAATCTCTCATCCAGGTATTAGCCAGGGCTGACCCTGCTTTGTTTCCAAGATCAGATGGGATCTGGTGCCTTTAGGGCACTTAAGCCAGGGGGAGACATACTGCACATTGAAGAAGAGAAGGTATTTTTGGCAGTCTCTCATCTAAGTACTAACCAGGGTAGACCTGCTTAGCTTCTAAGCTCAGACAGGATCTGGTGCCTTTTAGGATATACTTCCTGCTTAAATTTCATTGCTTGGAACGAATCTTAGTTGATAAAATGTAGGTTTATCACATGTCTCACAAACATTTTAAAAGAAGATGAAGAAAGGAAATACCTGCATGAAAATAAAAAATGTTTAATGTGAAGACTGTACGTTGAACAGGACTGTAGGGAAAAGAAAGTTTATGGCTGGTTGTAAAATGTGCCACATGGTCTCCAAGTGTCAGGGACCAGAATCTTTCCATGAGAACTATGGAAGTAATTGAAAACAACCACAGCTATTAGTTAATAATTGGACCTTTGCTTGAGTGTCTATTGTTGTGTATTTTTTCTCCATACCATAGAGAAAGAGAAAGCATTGTTTGTTATCTCAGTCAAGGTCTGGAAGGGTTCCATTGGGATTGTGATTTGGAACAGCCATATAAGCTTGCAAAAATTACTGGCTTTTCAATGGCCATTCATGAGCCCACATGGGGAAAAAACAGACTTCTGGGTTCTTAGCAGACTAGTAAAACAACACAGGTTAAACAAGTATAGCTGAGCTTGCGGAGTGTAGTAGAGTGTGAGTGTAGGATTACGACTCTGGAGACCAAGTTTCCAATCCCTGCTCAGCCATAGAAACCCACAGGGTGACCTTAGACACGCCACACACTCTCAGCCTCATTTGGAGGCAAAGACAAATGCCCCTCTGAACAAATCTTGTCAAGAAAACCTCGTGATAGGTTTGCCTTAGGGTTGCCATAAGCCCAAAATGACTTGAAGGTGCACACCATCACCACCAAAACCTTCTACCAAAGCAACCTACCAACTGAATCTTCTACATAGCCTTCTACCAGTTGGCCTAGTGATGAGGGATAGGGGAGGAAATTGAGCATCTTTCTCACTTCTATGGAATTCATAGTTGCCTATTCCCACCAGATGAGTTTTTCAAGACAAGGCTGCTCTAGAAAATAAAAATATGGCAAATTCCAGCTTTAAATTCTGTGACAAGAATACTTAGATTTTGTTGATTGTGTAACACATGCAGATCAAACTATTTTGTAGAGTTTGCCTAATTCTGAAACTTAGAAAAATTTTCATAATTAATTTTTGAAAACTGTTTTGCAATTTTGTCATACTCTTCTTCCATTGTGCTAAGGGGAGCAGACATTTTTCACTGTTATATGAGCTGGGTGGTTTGAATATCTGTTTATTTAAGGGATTTATATCCTTCCTTTCTCTAAAAATGGGATTCAAGGCAATTATGACCCTAACGTGGATCTAACACTCACCTACATTTTGTGTAGGTGTGTTTTTGTGTTTTACACTGAGCAGCAGCACATGTCAACATGCCGTCTAAGCCTTGCTACAATATTCTACCATTTTCTGCACTTCTTTTCTGTTTCTATAAAGGTTGTGTATTTTACCTGCTCTTCTCTGGCACTCTACACACCTAACCCCCAAGTGGAAGAGGCTTTGCTATTTTAATGAGGCATAATGGGACATTTTAATTAAAATGTGACTTCTTAGAAGTCCTTTGTAGTACTTTTGTGTAAAGCTGAATGGCCAGATGTTTCTGAAGAGGCATATATGTGCCAGTTCACAGTACATGGGAAGGATCACGTAGAAAAATGCTCCTGAATTTTTAAAAATAATCTTAATAGACAATTGAGTGCTAGAGGGAGATGTCCTAGTGTAGCATCTCCTTGCAAGCTTCTTCAGAGGGGAACCTCTGAGGCTGTTACTTGCCCAAGGTCACCCAGTCAGTTTCCATGGCTGAGCCGGGATTCGAACCTTGGTCTCCCAGTGTCCTAGTCCAATGCTCAAACCACTATACTACATACGCACATACACAACCTATATACAGTGCAGGGGAGCACTTCTCTATGACATTCCTTTTTCGGACTGAGCAGGTAAAAATCAAGTAGAGGCCTATTGAGAAGCAGGCTGAAGATACAGCAAAAGCTTATTTTAATTGATTTTGTGGAGGGCTGTGACCCAAGTGAGGCATAATGAGACAGACTTCTTTGAGGATGAAGATTTCTGCTCCATCTCTGACTGGACTGTAGATTGGTTTTTAATGATTATCTCTTCTTTATATATCACCATCAGTGTACATGATGCCTTACGGACCTGTTTAGATGATTTTTAAATTATCTGTCCATCACTTTATTTATATCCTGCCTTTCTCCCAAGTATTTGGGACTTAAGGTCACTCAACCTGAAGGAAGAAATACAATAAATTATTGGTTTTAAAGTATGTATTGGTTTTATACATATTATATGTTTATTATTGGCTTAATACATTATGAGATATAGTACATATTGGTTTTGTATGCTCTTTTAAGTGGTGTTACGTATTTTTTAAATTGTGTTAATGTGTGTAGTCTGTTCTGGTCTAATTTCTTGTTGTTCTCTGCATTGATCCATGAGAGGTTGGCAATAAATAAATATTATTATTGTTATTATTCTTGCTACGGAGTGTATGAGGACAGTTTCCTGCTCCCAAGAGCTTACAGTGTGAAATTGGGGGGTGGGGGGACAACAGAGGAAGGAAAAGAGACAAGAGGAGATAGTTAAAAAAACAAGATGCCCATAGTTCAACTGAGCATGCTCTGGTTTAATTAGAGGCTGAGTACAATAAATAACTAATTTCTAATGTGAAGTCATAGGCTTTCATGGCCAGCATCCATAGTTTTTTGTGGGTTTTTCGGGCTGTATGGCCATGTTCTAGAAGAGTTTCACATGCTGGCGAAACGTCAGAAAGAAACTCTTCTAGAACATGGCCATACAGCCTGAAAAACCCACAAAAAACTGTAATTTCTAGTTGACAGTCACTTCTAGTGTAGGAGGTTGACTGTCACTTCTAGTATTGGAAGGCAGCAAAACTAACTGTGTTATTGCGGATCCAGCCTGTTTTGTGTCAACATGGTCAGTTGGAAGAAGGGACCAGTGAGAAGAGTCCAGAAACTGAAAAAAATATGTTCCTTTTACTTCTGATATTTGGAAAATAAATCTTTGTTATTTGTTACAGTGTTGAAATGGTAACTTGCCATGTAACATTGTGTTCATTATTGATTTTGTATTACTTTTACTTTATTGAGAGGGGGAAAAAACTTGTATTGGTTTATTTATTTTCCACATTTGCCAGAAATGTGGACTCAAGGCAGATTACAATGAATGATTTAAAATAAAAAATTTAAAAACCCTGTTAACCTTTTTCTTAAAAATGCCCTTAGATTCTAGAAGTGACTTCTGAAAGTAACCAGGTAGATGTTAATTGTTACATCGATAAACCAAATTTAATCTTGCTGTTCCTTTGCACTTCTTTGAAATTTAGCTTCATTGTTGCTGTTGTGTACTTTCAAGTTGTTTCCAATTTATGGCTATCCTAAGGCAACCCTGACATGAGATTTTTTGGGGGCTGATAGTGTGTGACTTGCCTAAGGTCACCCAATGGGCTTCCATGGCCAAGTTGAGTTTTGAACCCTGGTCTCCAGAGTCTTGGTCCAGTGTTCAAACTACTATGCTGTGTTATTCCAAAAAGACTGTGTTATTTGTACCTTGTCACACCCAAACTCTTGTGGAGGTCAAACTTTGCCTTGAAAAAGTCTCTGGTTCAGTTTTGTTCTTCAGAGTACTACATAAAAAGGGCAGAAGGAGAAGAAGCAGCTGCCAGAGGCTTTAAAAACTGCCTCCCCTCCCTTCCACCAGGGCAGAAGGAGAAGAAGCAGCTGCCAGAGGCTTTAAAAACTGCCTCTCCTCCCTTCCACCAGGGCAGAAGGAGAAGAAGCAGTTGCCAGAGGCTTTAAAAACTGCCTCCCCTCCCTTCCACCAGGGCAGAAGGAGAAGAAGCAGCTGCCAGAGGCTTTAAAAACTGCCTCCCCTCCCTTCCACCAGGGCAGAAGGAGAAGAAACAGCTGCCAGAGGCTTTAAAAACTGCCTCCCCTCCCTTCCACCAGGGCAGAAGGAGAAGAAGCAGCTGCCAGAGGCTTTAAAAACTGCCTCCCCTCCCTTCCACCAGGGCAGAAGGAGAAGAAACAGCAGCCAGAGGCTTTAAAAACTGCCTCCCCTCCCTCCCACCAGGGCAGAAGGAGAAGAAACAGCTGCCAGAGGCTTTAAAAACTGCCTCCCCTCCCTTCCACCAGGGCAGAAGGAGAAGAAGCAGCTGCCAGAGGCTTTAAAAACTGCCTCCCCTCCCTTCTGCCAGGGCAGAAGGAGAAGAAACAGCTGCCAGAGGCTTTAAAAACTGCCTCCCCTCCCTTCCGCCAGGGCAGAAGAAGCAGCTGCCAGAGGCTTTAAAAACTGCCTCCCCTCCCTTCCGCCAGGGCAGAAGTAGAAGAAGCAGCTGCCAGAGGCTTAAAAAACTGCCTCCCCTCCCTTCCACCAGGGCAGAAGGAGAAGAAGCAGCTGCCAGAGGCTTTAAAAACTGCCTCCCCTCCCTTCCACCAGGGCAGAAGGAGAAGAAGCAGCTGCCAGAGGCTTTAAGAACTGCCTCCCCTCCCTTCCACCAGGGCAGAAGGAGAAGAAGCAGCAGCCAGAGGCTTTAAAAACTGCCTCCCCTCTCTTCCACCAGGGCAGAAGGAGAAGAAGCAGCTGCCAGAGGCTTTAAAAACTGCCTCCCCTCCCTTCCACCAGGGCAGAAGGAGAAGAAACAGCAGCCAGAGGCTTTAAAAACTGCCTCCCCTCCCTTCCACCAGGGCAGAAGGAGAAGAAGCAGCTGCCAGAGGCTTTAAAAACTGCCTCCCCTCCCTTCCACCAGGGCAGAAGGAGAAGAGACTGCTGGCGGCATGTGTCCAGGACCATCCTTCCCCGGCGCCGGCAGCGCTCTTGGAGGACTCAGGCCCCTGAAGGACTCTCTTGCCCCTTACCATCACCTGGGGGCCAGGAGCAGCTGGGGATGGTGTGGGGCCATGGAGAGCGCCAGCGGGTTTTTAATACTATTGTTTAATTGTGTATTGTTTAACTGATTAATTGTTTAACTGTTTAATTGTTTAATTGTTTAATTGCTTATTGTTATTTAATCCGGTTAGTTTGGTTTGTTTTCAGGGGTTGGGTGGGTGTGGGAAGGAGGGAGGGGATTTGAAGTGATTTCATTTGTCCTTATGTTTTGATATGTTGTACGCCGCCCCGATTGCTTGGCAGAGGGGCGGGATATAAATAATAATAATAATAATAATTATTATTATTATTATTATAAAAAGACTTTGGCCTATGGACCATCAGAATTTGGCCAGCAAAGTTTTTTGCCAGTCTTTCCCCATGCCCCACTTCCTGCAGGGCCAGGGATGGGCAACTCCAGAAGGCTAAGGGGCCACATTGGTCTGCCAGTATACTTTGGAACACCACACCTGCCCACTGCACCCACTTCTGGAAAAGAACCTGAACCTTTTTGCCCCCAAATTGTTTCCCCCATGCATTATCTTTCAGATATGCTTAAATACACAGAGTCTTCTAAGCCCCATGTGTATGTAGTCATACCCTCAGTGTGTTCAGTATAGCTTTGTTAACTGCCCTCGACTCAATCTTGACCCATGGCAACCCCATGGATGAGACATCTCCAAGACTCCCTGACATCCACTGCTCTGCTTCGTTCAGGGGTAGGCAACCTTTCCCCTTTAAGGGCCGAGGGACTTCAGCTCCCAGAAGCCTCAGCCATGTTGGCCAATAGCTCCTGGGATTCTGGAAGCTGAAGTCCCTCGGCCCTTAAAAGGGAAAGGTTGCCTACCCCTGGCTTAGTTCCTGTGAATTCATACCCGTGACCTCTTTAGAGTCTATCCATCTAGCATGCAGCCTTTCTCTCTTTCTACTTCCCTCCACCTTTCCTATTTTCTAATAAGTTCTGCCTTCTCATGATGTGGTCAAAGTATGACAGCCTCAGTTTAATAATCTTGGCTTCCAGAGAGATTTCTGGCTTGATCTGTTCTAGGACCATTTGTTGTCTTTTTGTCCATCCATGGTATCTTCAACACTCTTCTCCAACACCACATCTCAAATGAGTTGATTCCCCCTCCCCAACAGTAAATGTTCATAGGATAAGTTACAGATGTCTTTTATTACTTCTGGGAGGGCTCAACTACTATCGCTGTTGTAATATTGATAACATCTGGTTGACAATCCCCAAAGAGATTTGGAAGCCATGCCCTGTGAAGAGCGACTTAGGGAGCTGGGTATGTTTTGCCTGGAGAAGAGACAGTTAAGAGGTGACATGATAGCCACCTTTAGATATTTGAAAGGATATCATACTGAAGAAGGAACAAGGTGAACATGGAGAAATGGATTCAAACTACAGGAAAAGAGATCCCACTTTTTCTTACTTTCATAAATTTTAAGAAGAACTTACTGACTGTAAGAGCTGTTTGATTGTGAAATTTGCTGCATGGCAGGGGCTGGACTGGATGACTCTTGTGATCTCTTCTAACTCTATGATTCTGTGATTCTAGGATTAATTACAATGGGGTGTTGATGATCCAATTTTGCCAAATCATTTCAGAGGGGCTCACCTTCCCAGTCTGGTCTTGGGGGGCTGGAGTCTCCCACCATCTCCACTATTTTGGAGCCGTTGGCAGCTTCTGATGTTTTTGTGAATTTCAGAAGGTCATCTTAGAACATTGGCTCGTATAGAAACACATGGGGTGTACTTTTTTACAGGTGGGAGGAAAAGTTGAAAATTCTTATTTTTTTCATGCCTAAAAGCAAACTTGTTTAGAAAGTGTGTATCCTTTTAAAAAAAAAAAGGAAGGAAAAAAGTCTGGTTCAGCATCTGAACTATATTTGTTGAAGGTCAAATGCTCCACTAGCAAAAGCAAATGCAGCACTATTGTTTTAACCCAGCCTGTTTCAGCTGCAAATGTGATCCAGAGAGAGTCGCAATCTTTAAGATAATACACGTTTATAAATAGAAGATTTGATCGCTTTGACATCTTCCTTGACTCTATGTGGCTACAGTTCAAGAAAAGGGCTTTGTACTGCAAAGATTACCTTAAATGCAGAAGTCTGGGTAGATGAATTTGGGGCTGAGAAATGGGCCAAAGCTAATAGTGATGCCACTTGTGATTAATTCATCTGGAGCACTTTTACTGTCAGCTAGTCAAGACCTGATTTTATGGCTCCTGTTAAGTTGAATGAAAGTTCTTGACAGTAAGCAGTTTAGGGTTGAGGAATTGGAGCTTTCATTTCGAGCAGCAGAAACATTTAAGGGCATGTTTAATTTTACCCTTTTAATTATTCCGCCTGAGGTCTGTATTGTTTAATGTGAGCCACATTTGAAATTCAGTTCTTTCTCAAAACATGGTAGCAATTTCCTAGCTCTCGTGGTGTGTTTGATATGGAGCTGACTTTTACATTCGCCAATGTGGTAACAGTCTAATGATCTTTTATTGTTCCTCTAATACAGCTGTCTGTATTAGAACTGGACAAATATTAGTAATACTAAAAGCACATTTGTTTGGTTGTACCATCTCAGCCAGCCTGGAGTCCCCTCCACCTCCAAAATGTTGACCATTTTCTCACTTGAAACATAGGAGCTTGTAAGGCTGATCTGTATAGCTTACTTGACTGGAAAGAGTATTAGAGAATTCTGGTGAGCTGTTGACGTTTTGGAAACCAGTAGAGATGACTGATGATGATAATAATGATAATGATAATGATATTTTTGTAGGTTGACTTCCCCCCCCCCCCCCAATTTTGGGACTCAAACTGTAATTACTGTATATGCTCATGTATAAGTCTAGAAATTTTAGTCAAAAAATTGACCCAAAAACCTGGATTGACTTATCCACAGGTCAGTGTAAGTACAGTACTTTAACTCTTATATATATAAAAAAGAGCCATCCCCTTTCTCTGAACAGAGTGATAAAAGGCAAGAGCTTAGTCCAGGGGAAGGCACCCTTTCCCCTTTAAGGGCCGAGGGACTTCAGCTCCCAGAATCCCAGGAGCTATTGGCCAACATGGGACTATTGGCCAACATGGCTGAGGCTTCTGGGAGCTGAAGTCCCTCGGCCCTTAAAGGGGAAAGGTTGCCTACCCCTGGCTTAGTCCATCCTGTGAGCACCAAAAAGAAGCATGGATCCCCTCTACTTTCTTATCCATCCAGACTTTAGGATGAGCACAAACATGCCTTCCAGAATTTTTAAAGTTCTTTGGCATCATTTTCCTTTGCTTCATCCTTTAGATCATTTGTTATATGCCCCTAAGTTTTACCCTTGACTTATCAATGGATCATATCAAAATCCATAATTTTGGCCCCCAAACCTGCCCTCATCTTATACATGAGTTGACTTATTGTTGAGTATATATGGTATATTATAATTTAATTACAATATAGTTATATACAAAAGGTCAACAATAAAAGAGAATTGAACTGTTAACAGTATTAAAACAATTTTAAACATATGTTTTTAAACAAAAAAAGCAATTTAAAAACACCCTCTTACAAGTCTTTTCCATAAAAGTTCTAATGATAATAATAATAATAATAATAATAATAATAATAATTTATATTTCCTGCCTCTCCCTACGGATCGAGGCGGGATTACACAATTAAATGAATACAATATGCAAAATACAAACAATAAAATAGTGAAATCAAACAATAGTAATAAATTATAAGAGCATATAATATAATATAATATAATATAATAAATAAAAATAAAATAAAATAAAATAGCCAATCATTGTCAGAATCTAGAAGTCTAGAAGATCAGATGGATAGGCCCGACGGAAGAGCTCCGTCTTAAGTGCCTTCTTAAAGGCATCTAGCGTAGTAATAAGCCGAATCTCTTCTGGTAGGCCACTCCATAACTTGGGAGCTGCGGCCGTGTACAATCTTTAGGAAGTCATGTTGAGTTTGGTTCTATGATGTTCTAATAAGTTCTTCCCAGATGTTCTGAGAGTGCGGGGCGGATTGTGTGGGGAGAGGCGTTCCTTCAAGTAACTAAAAGCCTGTCTGAATAATAATAATAAAAAAACTGCACCAGTCGATGGAAGAGACCATTCTGTCCTCCTTAGTCTAGGGGCAGCCATTGAGAAGGTCCTCTCTTGTGTTTCCACAGTTTTCTGTGAAAGAGGTGGGACTGAGAGGTAAGTCTCAAGTGTTCTCCAAGAATTTCAAAGATTAGACAGAGTTCTGAGATTACATCAGGAAGTTTGGTGGATGATGTTCTTTTGGCTCTGTCAACCAGTACCTAGGTGTTTTGTTTGTCCTCTTTAATTGTCTTGGGGTATAGTTCATATATAGCATTACTTATTCAGTTTTTATCAGCTGGAATATTGTTTTCTTTTTGGAAGAACATTACAGACAAAGCAGGTGTTAACAGTCCCACCCTCTCTAGGTTACCCATTAGCATTCCTCCGTCTTCTCCATGTAGGACTTCCTCAGTTCTCTTTCTGCTCGAAACACAACTTCACCTCCTTTTTTTTACTGTTTTTAACCTGTCCTGCAAACAGGAATTCATTCGGAGATTTCTTCCTATAACTGTTGGCTATTTCTTTGTACTCTTGCTTGGTGATTTGCCCATGCTTTCATTTCCTGCACATGCCCCCTTATAAAGACTAAAGATGTCTTTTTCCTGATCTATTCCGTAGCTAGTTAGAAGGTAGGCTCCCCATGCATATGTAGATTCAAGCCATTAGTAATTTTTCCATTAATTGCAAGCTACTGTCTTGTTAGTTTTTGAGTCAGGTCCAAAACACACTGCCGAAATAATCCAGTTTGAGACTGCTTTAACTGCCCTGGCTCAGTACTAGGGAATCCTGGGAATTGTAATTTATTTTGGCACCAGAGCTCTCTGACAGAGAAGGCTAAATGTCTCACAAAATTACAGTTTCCCTAGCATTGAGCCAGTGCAGTTAAAGTGGTCTCAAACTGGATTTTTTCTGCAGTGTGTTTTGGACCTTTGTTTCAGTTCTCAGGGAAGCATAATCAGACTGGGACACATTTTTCTGTTCTCTGCAAATAAAAGCAAATCTCTAGCAGGCTTAGCTTTGATATTTTTTTAATATTTAAATATTTTGTTTTCTAAACAAAGGCTGAAGCCTTAGGAACCTTGAATTGCCCAACAGGAATATCACCCAATATTTCCTTAAGTAAACTGTGATTGTTTTTCCTCTCCAAAGTTTAGAGTGGATATCTACACTCATCTTTCTTTTTCTTTTGTGTAACCAATCCCAAAATGGTGCGGCTTCCACCAAATGCTTCTGTTTCACTGACCCAGTCTTTCCTGTTGGTGCAAACAGGAGCTCATTTGGAAATTTAGCTGTCCTGAATTTCTTCCTACGGTTGGCTGTTTCTTTGCATTCTTGCTTGGTGATTTGCCCATGCTTATCAATCAGTTATCTTGTTGTGTTTTTCACCTTTTGGACCTTACAGTCTTGTCAGAGTTTGATTTCCAGTAGATATCAGGATAGCCAAAGTCTTCCATTAGAACTATCTCTCTCCTTTTTGAATGTTTGGTCAGTTGATCTAGAAAGACACCCCAGATTCCCACAGTGATGTCGTGGTTATTTTCCTGTTCTGTAACTCTATACCCAAATGCTTTAACCAGTTTTCAATGCTCCAGTTAAGAGATCTCCTTAAGGTGCACATATCCTTTACATATTGTAACACTCCTCCTTACTTCCTGTTTGGTATGTTCCTTTCAAATATACGTACTTTCAGTTACAGGTTGAGTCTCTCTTATCCGAAATGCTTGGGACCAGAAGTGTTTTGGATTTTTTTTTTAAGATTTTGGAATCTTTGCAGATACATAATGAAATACCTTGGAGATGGGACCCAAATCTAAACATGAAATTAGTTTCTATTTTGTCTATACCTTATAGACATAGCCTGAAGGTAATTTTATACACAATATTTTAAATAATTTTGTACATGAAACAAAGTTTGTGTACATTGAACCATCAGAAAGTAAAAGTGGACAATTTTGGATTTTGGAGTATTTCAGGTTTCCAAATTCTGTATGTGGGAGACTCAACCTATTCCAGTCATCGTGAGTCGCAAGGGACTTCTATGTTGTGACTCCCTTGAGTTGAAATGGTCTCACAAGATCAGGCATGCTCCCAGTGGTGAATAGTTCTGCCATCAAATGAAGACTCATCCAGGCATTGTAAGGGTTCACTTTCTTAATAGTTAATCTTATCACTTTCATCTCTTTTTAAAATGAATGGCTTTGATGGATTTTATTCGGCTTCTAATTTTATTGCTTTTGTTCTTAGTGTGACTTACTTTGTGTTGTTTTAAGAGAAGCAATATAGGAATGTTCATAATAAATAAAATCAATAAAGCAGGAAATGTATACGTAAATGAAAGAATTCGTTTGATTGACTGAAAGCCCCTCCAGATGATCAAAAAAAGTCTCTGAAAGTTTTTGTTTTGTTTTGTTCGTGTTCAAATCAATTTTATTTGGGAGATCCATATGAAGTTTTCTTCATTGCAAAGCATTTCGTAGGAACTCCTGGCATTACCAAGGATTTTCCAAGTTAGTTTAAATTAACCCATTATTTCCCAAAATAAAATGTATCTCTACTTGGCTTTCTGTTTGTGTTATGTTAGCTAAGATGGCCATTGCCAGTAAACATAGCTCTTGTTTCCAGGCCATAGATTCAACAGAGGTTAAGCAAGGGGAAAAAACGTTTGCACTCTAACGAAATGATCCTACTGTTTAACTAGTGTAATATTGCTAAAGCACCTAATTATTTTGATTCCAACTCCTGAGTCATAATAATGGAGGTTCAGTGGAAATTGATGAAAATCAATTTCTGAAATGTTGCTCCACTCTAGTAGGAGAGTCGGGAGTGAAGGAAATGGGATATTTCAAGAGAGAGTTTGGATGCAAACCTGGGAGCATGCAGGTAAAATCAAAAGAAGAACTTGAAATTTTCAATTCTTCCAGAGACTTTTGCCCCATCTGGATTAGCCCCATGACAATCATTTTCTCTGCCCAGATGTAAAAAAGGACTTTAAATTTCAAAGTATTGAATACTTCCAATTTATTATACTTTTGTAAGCCAACTTTTTTCCAGGTGTAGAGTGGTGGTACATACCGTATTTTTCGGCATATAAGACGCTCCGGCATATAAGACGCACCCAATTTTAAAGGAGGAAAATCTAGAAAAAAAAGATTCTTAACCAAATACTGTAGTAAAATATTTTATATCAACTTTATAAAGTTAACAGCAGTTTAAGAACAATTTTAAGTTGTAAATGTAAGTTTAAGCCAGCAGCAGGGCCAGGTATTGCACAAATTCCCTGCCCAACTTTCTTGCAAGTCTCCTGTCGCCTTATGGTGACTCCATGAATTTCTTAGGGATTTCTTAGGCAAGGAAGACTCGAGAAGTGGTTTTGCCAGTTCCTTCCTCTGAAATACAGCCTGCAGCACCTGGGATTCTTTGGCGGTCTCTCATCCAAGGACTATCCAGGGCTGACCCTGCTTAGCTTCCAAGATCAGATGGACTGGTACCTTTGGAGTTTTTAGGCCATTGGCTTATGGAGTAATTTATGGCTTATTTTGACCCTACCATGAGGGTTTTCTTGGCAGATTTCTTCAAGGGTTTTTTTTTGCCATTTCCATCCTCTGAGGCTGAGAGAGTGTGATTTGGCCAGAGTAATCCAGTGCCTTGGAGTAATTTCTGGCTCATTTTGACACTACCATGAGGGTTTTCTTGGCAGATTTCTTCAGAGGAGGGAGTTTGCAATTTCCACCCTCTGAGGCTGAGACAGTGTAACTTGGCCAGGGTACTAATCCAGTGCCTTGGAGTAATTTCTGGATCATTTGGATCCTACCATGAGGGTTTTCTTGGCAGATTTCTTCAGAGGAGGGAGTTTGCCATTTCCACCCTCTGAGGCTGAGACAGTGTAACTTGGCCAGGGTACTAATCCAGTGCCTTGGAGTAATTTCTGGATCATTTGGATCCTACCATGAGCGTTTTCCTGGCAGATTTCCTCAGAGGAGGGAGTTTGCAATTTGCACCCTCTGAGGCTGAGACAGTGTAACTTGGCCAGGGTACTAATCCAGTGCCTTGGAGTAATTTCTGGATCATTTGGATCCTACCATGAGGTTTTCCTGGCAGATTTCTTCAGAGGAGGGAGTTTGCCATTTCCACCCTCTGAGGCTGAGACAGTGTAACTTGGCCAGGGTACTAATCCAGTGCCTTGGAGTAATTTCTGGATCATTTGGATCCTACCATGAGGGTTTTCCTGGCAGATTTCCTCAGAGGAGGGAGTTTGCCATTTCCACCCTCTGAGGCTGAGACAGTGTAACTTGGCCAGGGTACTAATCCAGTGCCTTGGAGTAATTTCTGGATCATTTGGATCCTACCATGAGTGTTTTCCTGGCAGATTTCTTCAGAGGAGGGAGTTTGCCATTTCCACCCTCTGAGGCTGAGACAGTGTAACTTGGCCAGGGTACTAATCCAGTGCCTTGGAGTAATTTCTGGCTCATTTTGATCCTACCATGAGGGTTTTCCTGGCAGATTTCTTCAGAGGAGGGAGTTTGCAATTTCCACCCTCTGAGGCTGAGACAGTGTAACTTGGCCAGGGTAATCCAGTGCTTTGGAGTAATTTCTGGCTCATTTTGACCCTACCATGAGGGTTTTCTTGGCAGATTTTTTCAGAGGAGGGAGTTTGCCATTTCCACACTCTGAGGCTGAGACAGTCTAACTTGGCCAGGGTAATAATCCAGTGCCTTGGAGTAATTTCTCGCTCATCTGGATCCTACCATGAGGGTTTTCCTGGCAGATTTCTTCAAGGGGGGGGGACTCTTTCCACCCCTGTCCTGGGTGCTCCAATGGACTCTTCCTGGGATGGGAGGATGTCCTCTGACCCCAGGAAGAGTCCATTGAAGCAGCCAGGATGGGGGTGGAAAGAGGAGGAGCACATTCAACTAGCCAGGAAAAGAGGACTCTTTCCACCCCCATCCTGGCTGCTCCAATGGGCTCTTCCTGGGATGGGAGGAGCCCACTGCAGCACCAAGGCTCAGGCTGAAATGAGGCCTACTTTTAGCCTAGGCCTCGGCAGTTTGCCCTCAGCTTTTATATTCGGTTCATTAGGCGCAGCAACTTCCCCACCCTCGTTTTGGGGAAGAAAAAGTGCGTCTTATATGCCGAAAAATACGGTATGTATTATGTACATGTTCTTCCTGTTGGTTGTATCAGAAAGGCTTTTTTTGAGGGAAAGGATTGGCTTTTTCCTTTGTGAATATCTTTCTTACAGGTCTGTTACGGACATGATTAATGAATCAAACATCCAGGAGGGCCTCCCCTTGTGTTATGTAGGATGAGTAATAGTCTGCAAGATTTTACTTTTTTTAATTGATGAAATGTTGGAATTGTTACGTAGCTGAGACATGAAAGTGTTACTGAGTAGAAAGGAATTCTTTATGATTCTTAGTGTGCCTTCATTTGTTTCCTCAAGTCATCCATACCCATTACTTTAATTGTATGCCCTGTAGGAATGATGATAAACACAACTTTAATGAAATTGTTGTAAACTGCCCTGTACCTGTGAAAGAGGATGAGGAGCAGAAATACAACTGTTTTTTCATTCTTTTGTCAGCGTGTTTAAATGCTGTGGAAATAGTACACTTCTTGGCAATGGTTAAGATGCAAAGAGATAACAATCAAAAGTAAATGTTGCTTTAAGCTTTAATTGCTTAAGCTTCTCCATGTTGTGGCTTCCCAGTGAACAACAAAAACATAGACTGGAAATCCATTGATAGGAATAGATTGATTCTGGTTCTGGTTTTGATTAGAGCATGTTAGCTGCTTGTCATATTAGTAGTCATTTTTCTGAGGAAAAAGTCTTGCCTTTCTTACTATCATAGGAATTCAAATGAACGTGAGGTGGGAGAACCAGCATCATTGATGGCAGGATTCTGGTGAATAGCAAGTTGTATCTTCTGTATCATTTATTTAGTTTTATTGCTGAAAGTCACAACATGGTTCATATTGTTTTATCACTTGATTTTATTCTTTTTCCTGTTTTCATCTGTGTGTGTGTGTGTGTGCGTGCGTGTGTATATACATGTACGTACACACACATACACACACATACAGTCTTCTCTCCCTGTTCGCAGACTTGGAGTCTGCGGTCTTGCTCTTCTCAATGACAAGGTGGGGCCACACACAGAGTGCGCAGCCATTGAAATCAATGGGGTCCCAATATTAGCAATATTTCTGATTTGTGTGTGTGTGTTTGGAACGGATCCCCTACGAATCCAAAAGGACGACTGTGTGTGTATATATATATATATGTATGTATATATATATATATATATATATAGAGAGAGAGAGAGAGAGAGAGAGTAATGGGTGGTATAGTGGTTGGAGTGCTGGGTTCAATTACCCAATAGACCATGAAACTCACTGGGTGACCTTTGGCAAGTTACATGCTCTCAGCTTCAGGGGAAGGCAATGGCAAACCTCCTCTGAACAAATTTTGCCAAGAAAACCCCGTGATAAGTTCGCCATAGGTCAGAAATGACTTGAAGACACACAACGACAACAACAAATATTGTAAGAGTTACCATGGAAAAATGATTTTAGTGTTGGACTAGGAGTCTGTGATACCAGTGTTCACATCCCTCCTTGGCCATGGAAACCCACTGGGTAACCTTGGGGAAGTCATACCCTCTCAGGCTCAGAGTAAGGTATCTGTTGACATATGTTGGTTAGCACTAGAGTTGACTCTGTCAGTGTGGATTGCAAAAGTTCTATTGGTATATCATCTGTTGCTGGAGCCTTTTTTTTTTTTTTGACATTTCTTTTATTGCAGCTTCCACCTCAGTTTTTAGAATTTGGGGTTCATCTTCATATGGCTCTTCACTCCATGCGTGCTTCATTTTGTCATCTCTTTTGTATAGTTCTTTTGTGTATTGCATCCAACGTCTTTTTATTCCTTCCTGGTCTTGAATTATGTTATTTTTGTTGTCATAGAGCATCCCATTCCTTGGTTTAAACTTTCCCTTGATTTCTTGAATCTTGTGGAATAGGTCTCTTGTTCTTCCCTTTTTGTTCTCATCCTCTATTTCCCTACATTTGTCGTTGTAGTAATTTTCCTTATCTTCGCACACTAGTTGTTGTACTGTTGTGTTCATGTTTCTTAGTTTATTCCTATCTCCTTTTTGTTTTGTTTCTCTTCTTTCCTTTATAGCTTGTAGTGTTTTATCTGTCATTCATGGTTTCTTCACTTTCTTTTTGTCTGTTGGAAGTGTCTTTATGCATTCTTCTTTTATTATGTCCCTGGCTTCAGACCAAAGCTCTTCTGGTTCATGATCTATTATACTTAGTACTGCAAATCTGTTCCTTATATTGTCAATTCTGTGGAAATGGTTAAATCGTATTTATTGTAGTATACAGTGTGCAATAATATACAATATACAATTGTAATAAAGAGTTGCATTATTACAGTATGGTAAACCACCTCAATAGCCAATGTGGTGTAGTGGCTTGAGCATTGGACTAGGACTCCAGGAGACAAGAGTTTGAATCCCCACTCAGCCATGGAAATAGTCTCAAGGGAAGGCTATGGCAAAGCCTCTCTGAAGAAATGTTGCCAAGAAAACCTCATGATGCATTCAAGCTGAGATCTTTCCCAGGTGTTCATACTATCTAAAATCCTTTTAAAATGCATTTAGGTATCTTGAAGTAATGTTTATGAGACTGCTTGTGTTCCCCCACCTTGCTCTGATTTTCCTGCACTGAACATCTGAAGAGGGATTCTAAGTGTTTTGATTGATTGTGTAACAGCATTCACTAAGAATGGTGAAAGTGGAGCTTGATTGAGCCCAGCCCCATTTTTGTACCCACAGCTCCTTCAGGATTCCCCAACTCCTCTGGACCCCCAAAAATGTTTAATAGAGTGCATCAAATAGACTACAGATCATACAAACTCCTACAATTGCACCATAACTCAATGGTTTGTGCTGCTTTGCCCCAACTGAAATAATGATTGAAACTAAAAATAAGAAGTGAATTGCTATTTCTTTTGGGTCTGTAGAGACACATCACTTTGGCTTGTTTGTGGGTGGATGGGTGTGTATGAAAATTGCTGTCCATATCTGGGACAGTTGCCTTTCCCTGTCTTAAGGACTAAACCTGCAACCTTCTGCATGCAAAGCAAACATCCTGTATCTCATATGAGGGATTCTCCCTGTTACAGCTGACCTATCGTTTGGCATAATACAAGTTACTCTTTTGGACAATTACTCTTTTGAAAAAGTTACTCTATTGGACAATTGCTAACACACTGCAGCTTGCATGCCTACTATCCATGCTAGCTGGGGGATTCCGGGAACCACAGTTTGAAAAGTAATGTTGCCAAATTCTGGTTTACACAGAACAATTTCTGTCCAGTTAAATTCATTTCGTTTAATGTTTTCTTTTGGAAAGTCCAAAAATATTTGGTGGGGGGAAAAAAGAGAAAGTGCTGAACTGAAAGAATAAAGAAATAAACCATGGCCATTACTTTGCTTCACTTAAAAAAGAAAAAAAAAACCATGGAAGTAGTTATTACTGAAAATTTAATGATGCTTTCATCATTATGGTGCAGTGCCTTTGCATTCTGCAGTGATTTATTCATATTTAATGACACTGCAGTTTCTACTTTGGGGTAAAAGGAAGAATTGCATATGGCCATAATTAATGGATTTGCAAAAAGCATGTCCCACTGTCTGTTGTTCAAAATTCTTAAAACAAATCAGAGGCTAGATTAAAGTTGTTAAGGGTTGTTGAGACAATATACAATAACTGGTTTGTCATGGAGAACCCCCTGTGCTTTTTATGCTAACTTTGAAAGGTAAACTGTCTTAAAAACACAGGCATCAAAACACTTGACTTCAGCAGTTACTTATAACTCCATATACCACTATATTTCAATTGAGTGACAACTTGTTTGATTTGGCATTTGAGAATGTATACATTGACTAGGATAATAGTAATGCCTAACAGTTTGGCGTAGCTTTTAGGATGTATACATTGATTAGGATAATAGCAATGCCTAACAGTTTGGTGTAGCTTTTAGGATGGTTCAAATGCTTTGCAAAAACTGGGTTGTACACAGTTATGTTGCTCCACTAGTGCAAAGCTTCCACTTCATATGGGAATCTAATTTTCTTCCCTGCACAAGTAGCAATTTCAATTAGCTGATTCTGTTAGAAGAGTGGTACTCAAACTTTTTACCCTTGTGACTCCCCCCTTTACATCCACATGCTGACATTGTGTCCCCCTCAATGTAGTATATGAATAAAAATATTTTATTTAGTGTGGATATTTTCATTTTCACATTCATGTATATTAATATTTTAACACTTTAACATTTTTATAACAACATCATTCAAATTAGAAGAGCTTTATTTAAATAAATTCAATATTTAACTCAATGCATGTGTAAATTTTACACATAAAAAAGTTTGGGAAGAAGAGGAAGAGGGATCAGAGCCTCCAAGTCTTGTACAACTTGTACAGTTTCAATTACAGGACCCCCCTTGAGCAGCTCTCCCCCCCCCCCCGGGCGGGGGGGTGTCCTACCCTACCATTTGAGCACCACTGTGTTAGAGCATATTGTTGCCCTAAAAGGGGGTCACACAACCTTTGAACAACTCATTATGAATTTATTTGGTTAGAACTTGCTTGTACTACCGTAAGTTGTACAAGTTGTTGCACTTATTGTGCAAGCAGTGCTAAAACAATATTTCCCCCTCCTTCTACTTGTATAACACAGGATACAGTCAACTTTTAGTAGTCTTTTCTGTCTCTTGCTGTTGTCTCCATCTTATAAATATGGCATAGTTGTGGAAACAGATGCTTGCTCAAGGCTGCATAGCAGATGTATATCTATAAGATTCAAAATGTAGATGTGTGATTCCATACACTTTCTTGAACCTTGTGCAGATGGAATTGTTAACCTTAGTCTCTTTTCGGTACCAGTGTCTATTTTAGTTGAGGACTGATATGCGGTGATGTTTTGAAGTCAGTATGCAAGCTGTGGCACTAGTTTACATTCTTAATTCCTAATGCCAAACTATAATTTAGTAGCTGGGAATGAGCAACAGAGTTATGTACACACTCCTTGCATTTCCCCTCAATCTTTTTTTCAGTACTTCCATCCTGGTTTATTTGAACTTCTGTTAGTTGTAAATGTCCAGAGTGAGAACAGTGATTTAATGTTCAGTTTGATTGGGTAGGATCTCAAACCACAGTTTGAAATTAGTTTAAGATCTTGTTATATAAACTGACATTAAACCATAGTTTACTATTTCAGACACGGTCCCTAACAGTAATTTACATAAACTAGAATGAGAGTGTTGTGAAAAGGAAGAAATAAGGTAAGAGATAAAAAGTGAATGCATTCTCATGTTAGTTTTTTATGTACATATATTTATTAAACTTTTAACATAAAACTCAATTATACTCATATATAAACATACAAACAAGTATTTAGATGAAAACTTTAAAAACATTGATTCCCTATCATTCAGTTGTTGGCTAAATTTGTTATAAAGTTCAGTTCTCTGTTTATGCAATTTCTAATGATCTACTAAAAATGAACATTTAAAAATACTGAATTAATCTAGCATGTCCATTATCAATGAAGTAAACCATTTCTTTCTCAAATATAAATTGACATTTCCCAATCGTTCTTGAAGTTTCAAAGCATCTTCCCCTTTAGTAGCCCTGTTAACTTATCAATTTCCACAAAGTTTCATGTTTTCTGTTTGCTAAATTATTGGAAGCTGGAAAACGTATGTCCAGATTGCAATTATGAATCATAGAATCATAGAATCATAGAGTTGGAAGAGACCACAAGGGCCATCTAGTCCAACCCCCTGCCATGCAAGAACTCCCAATCAAATCATCCCTGACAGATGGCCATCCAGCCTCTGCTTAAAGACCTCCAATGAAGGAGACTCCACTACTCTCCGAGGGAGTATGTTCCACTGTCGAACAGCCCTCACTGTCAGGAAGTTCCTACTAATGTTGAGGTGGAATCTCTTTTCTTGCAGCTTGCATCCATTGTTTCGGGTCCTAGTCTCTGGAGCAGCAGAAAACAAGCTTGTTCCCTCCTCGATATGACATCCCTTCAAATATTTAAACACAGCTATCATATCACCTCTCAGCCTTCTCTTCTCCAGGCTAAACATCCCCAGCTCCCTAAGTCGTTCCTCATAGGGCTTGGTTTCCAGACCCTTCACCATTTTAGTTGCCCTCCTTTGGACACACTCCAGTTTCTCCACATCCTTTTTGAATTGTGGTGCCCAGAACTGGACACAGTATTCCAGGTGAGGCCGGACCAAAGCAGAATAGAGCGGCACTATTACTTCTCTTGATCTAGACACTATACTTCTACTGATGCAGCCTAAAATTGCATTGGCCTTTTTAGCTGCTGCATCACACTGTTGGCTCATGTTCAACTTGTGGTCCACCTGGATTCCTAGATCCCTTTCACACGTAGTCTCATTCAGCCAGGTGTCCCCCATTGTATATCTGTACTTTTTGTTTTTCTGCCCTAAGTGCAGTACCTTACATTTCTCTGTGTTGAATTTCATTTTGTTAGCTTTGGCCCAACTTTCTAGTCTGTTCAAGTCATTTTGAATTTTGATCCTGTCCTCCGGGGTATTAGCTACTCCTCCTAATTTGGTGTCGTCTGCAAATTTGATAACTATGCCCCCAATACCATCATCCAAGTCATTAATAAAGATATTGAATAGCACTGGGCCCAGGACATTTGCATTGATCCTGGTTTGCATTGATCCTGGTTAAGAGTTACATATGCAGCTAGTAAACATGGTTCATACAAGTATGCAAAGGGATCTTGCAGCACCTTTGAGACTAACACTGCAAGATCCCTTTGCATGCTGATTTTCCAGATTAACACGATTACGGTATGTCTTTGAATAGTTCATCCAGTTTACCCCTTTCTTAAGCCTCTCTTTTTTGCAACACAATAAAGTTTTTGCTGGCAGAGCTGACACGGGTTTTGTCGGCAGAGCTCTCAATTTATGTTTTGGATCTTAGCTGGGGGTAGGACAACAAGCTGTGCTTAATTTTAACCATGGTTAAATATTATGCATGTTCTAAACCAGTGGTTGGAAAACAGTTGGTTCTCCAGATGTTTTGGACTTTAGTTGCCAAAACCTTTACTGTTGGCCCACTTTAAATGTGGAGGGCTGACTGTGCACAGGTACTGTACAACAC
This sequence comes from Phrynosoma blainvillii, assembly GCA_026167975.1. NCBI lineage: Eukaryota > Metazoa > Chordata > Lepidosauria > Squamata > Phrynosomatidae > Phrynosoma > Phrynosoma blainvillii. Next base: position 446,527,740 of record JANUYF010000001.1, on the reverse strand, counting down.
TTGAATACCATTTTAACAACCGTGGCTTAATCCTGTGGAATCCTGGAATTTGTAGTTTGGAGACTCATAAGAATTCTATGGTGTCCTTGGATTTGGAGCATCATATTTATCATTCTCTGCCAGAAAGCTCATCAAACTATAAATCCCAGGTTTCTGTAAGATGCAACCATAGCAATTAAAGTGGCATCAAATTGTTACAACTGTGCAATGTGTGACTATGGAGAGTAGCTCAGTCTTCCCCACCTTGGTAACCTCCAGATGTGCTAGACTGCACCCTATACATACAGGTTGGGGAGGATTGGAGTTGCAGTTCAACACATTTGCAATGCACCATGTTGAGGGGGGTTGCTGTCATTCAACAAATAGTTTGAACCTCTTTGGAGAGCCTTCTAAGCTCATTTTGTTCTTTGAGAGGATAATGTCACTTAATGGCAGTCTAGGAGACAGCGTTTCTCTTCATAGACGGTCTGAAAAATCACAAGGAAATAAATACGTCTTGAGATTAAGCTGAAGAGAAGGAGAGCAAGCTAACAAGAAATATAATGACTTTTAAAGAAGCTCAGTTCAGCCCATGATGTGCTGGTCTTTTCTTCCTTCATTCCAGTGCCCCCTTTTTTCCCCTCTTAGAAAATTGGTACTGAAAACTAGAATGCACATCTCTTTTTTGTTTATGTTTCCGTGGGGCTCCACAAAATTACAAGCAAGCATTTCTTCCCTGTTTTTGGCAGCCATTGTATTTATTGATTACTTTTCTAATCAATAAGTTAGGCCTCTAGGCCTCTTTCCAAGAATCTTGGGGTGAGCTTCACTTTTGGATGAGGATTTGGACTTGGGTCTCTTTGGTCGAAACTCAGCATGTTGTCTTCTGTAGATGTCACTTTGGCTCTTATGTTCTTGAGTCCTTGAAAATGAGATACAGAGATCTGAGGATTTTTGAGACCTTGCAGTCACCCTAGGACTTGCTCTGGCTTTTTCACTGCATTCTCAGTAGTTAGCTCAGTAGCCAAATCCAAACTCCAATAGCCAAAATGGAAACCCAGTGGCATTTTGGGGAAAAATGCTAGGAATGTGACCCCTGTGAAAGGGTGTATGTGCATGTCAGTCATATTGGCAAAACTGGCCATTTGCAGTTGTATAAGTCAGTCACAGCAAAAGCGACAAAGAACCCTTTGCTATTCTAAAGACAAATAGATTTTTTTATTCAAAGACATACCTGTGTTGGTCTGGAAAATAAGTATGCAAAGCAGTCTTGCAGCACCTTTGAGAAAGAGAAATTTCGTAGACTTGAGCCTACTTCCTCAGATGCATTTGGTGGAGTGGAAAGCCCAGGAATAGTAGCATTTGGTGGAGTGGAAAGCCCTGTCCCTGAGCTTTCCACTCTACCAAATGCATCTGAGGAAGTAGGTTCAAGTCTACGAAAGCTTGTGCTCTCAACTTCTATTTTTCAATTAGTCTCAAAGGTGCTGCAAGATTTTTTTAATGGCTTTAGACCTCAAAAACACTTTTGCCATACTAGATATGTCAGTCTTTATGGTGCCACAAGACTCATGTTTGGAAAAAAAAGTAGCTGGCATTATTTATCAAGAGAGCTTCCAAATGCATACTCAAGTATTAATGACGGGTGTGGCATTTTTTCATCTTTTTAAGCAACAACAACAAATGGAACCTTATGGACTGTATTGTTTAGTTCATGACCCTCTGACTGTTTGTCATAATTATAACTGGCATTTATCCATTCACTGTTTGATTTGTATTTTGGAGAGGGATTCCAAGTAAAGAGGCCCATATAAGGCGATGCCATTGAACACAGACATAAAACTTAACAACCAGGAACATTCTCTGCTAATGTAGCCTGACTGATATCTCAAGTGTGATCTAGCAAAGGAAGTCTTGGTTTTTTCTTAGGGAAAATTGTACATGTGTTTCTACTTGCCTACGTTCCCCACTTCCCCACTTTGTTGTAGGTATATATAAAAAAGATGAATGAGGCATTAAGGGGAAATGCAAGCTTGCAAGTTGTAGTTTATTACAAATGCATCTTTAAAAGATGTATTGAAATGGGTCTACTGTTGGAGTTCTCAAAGTATAGTGCTTAGGCTTTGGAGACTATGGGCAAGTCTGTCTTACAAATTTAAAGCAGTTACACTATCAGGCTTTCCCCCAATTCCTATATTTATTGCTTCCTCTGCCATTAAAAACCCCCACTTTAATAAGACTGACCTATCTGCTAACTTTTCTTGATGCTTTGCCTGCAGTCCACAACTTTTCCTGCAGCAATCTTTTCTTTTTCCAGAATTCCTGCCTTCAGCGAATCTTCTCTCTACTTCAGTTTTTAGGCCAAGTCATTGCTGAAAGTATATTGTGAAACCTTTGAATGTTGTAGAGCAATGTTTCTTAGGCTTTCCAATATGGTTGACTAGTAGGGTTCTCCCCCTGCCCCCACATGTGCCAGGGACTGCTATCATATTTGCGCTCATTGGTTGTAATGGTTTCCTTTGTTCCTAGAAACTTGGCACAGACCAGCTACCAATGGCTCCATGGCCTACCACTTTGGATAAGAGGATTGTAGAGGATTCTGGCCTGGGGCTTGTTCTAGGCACACACATACTACATACATAGTTTTTTGTGGGTTTTTTGGGCTACCAGTCCTGAAAAACACCAAAATCAAGACTCAGCACATGCAAACGAATATCACCCAGGGTCAAGGGGTTTCCCAGCAGACAATGGATCACTAATTAAATAGACACAAATCCTCCTTGCATGTCCTCCCACCCTGAGGCCTTGCCATTCACCAGCAGACCAACATACACATTAACATGTAAATCACTTCCTCTCAACCAAGGGTCACACAGTATATATAACCACACATCTCCATGCCACCATTCTCTGAAGAGGCCAGCCACAGATGCAGGCGAAATGTCAGGAATAAACTCTTGCAGAACACAGCCACATAGCCCCCCAAACCCACAAAAACTATGGAAGCTGGCTGTGAAAACTGTTGACTTCACATTACTACATACAGCTTCCAAATTTCTTGTGTGTAAAGTGGCAGAGCACATGTTAGAACCCACCTGCCACTCCATTGCAGTTGTGCTTTTCAGGGTAAGACAAAGCCCTCCAATTTTCCTGATTTGGCACAATGGGTTCTTACATGTGCTCCCAATTTAATCCTCTGTAGTCCCACTATTTTAGCTGCTTTTAAAATGTCCCACTTTCTTTTTCTTCCCACTTTCCCCCTCTTCCTTTAGCTGACTTCAGTTGCTGTAGACTTAAGGACCTTTACAGACTGACAGAAATAATGCAGCTGGAGGCCACTTGACTGCCCTGGCTCAATGCTAGGGAATCATGGGAACTGTAGTTTATTGTGGCACCAGAGCTCTCTGACAGAGAAGGCTCAATGTCTCAGAAAAACTACAGTTCCCATGATTCACTAGCATTGAGCCAGGAGAGTTAAAGTGGCCTCAAGCTGCATTATTTCTGGCAGTCTGTAAAGGCCCTAAGTTGGAAATGCAAAAGTACTTTGTACTGAATTAACTCAGTGTGGGGAGAGCAGAGGAAGGGGCAGAAACTTGTCCTTACCTGTTGATGTAAGTAAAAGGAAATAATAATAATAATAATAAATTTCTATTTTTAACGCGCCCCTTTGCTAGGCAACCGAGAAATTGCTGTAGCATCTCCTAGCTTGCGTGTTCTTCCTCATTAATAGCTTCCTCATTAATAACTTTTGTGTCTTCTTGACCACAGTCTGATGTTGCTTGTCCACATGTGTCCAGGTTTTCATCTGTGAAATGTTGGTGGGTAATAGGGTAAGATCAGTAATAGTCAAGTGGTCTTCAAGGCAAGAATGGGGAACCACAGACTCTGGTAATGTATCCAATGTATAGCACCAGTCTGACCTTCTGGGTTCCCCAGGAGGCAATACTTCTTTTCAACAGCCTTGTTTGGCAAGTTTCCTGCTGTTGTATTCCCAACCCACCCAACCCATTCTAAAAGCTGAAAAAGCAGACAAGAAAAAATTCCTATGGTTTTGTTACTGAAGAGTTTTAAGCTAGAATATGCTGGTTCTACTCTTTTGTCTTTGGTCTTGCTCAACACTGGAATGCCCTCTCCACATATCTCCATCTCAAAATGAATTTGGCCTTTGGGCTGAAGGACCTTCCCTACCTTTGGTTTGAGGCAGAGAAATGTCCCTAAAAGATAATGTTCTATGAGAACCCTGAAGATAAATATGCTCCTGAAGCCTGTTTTTTACCCTCTTCACTCACCCAGACACCCCAGACCACCTTTTTTGTACCCATATCCCTGAAGGGAGATTGCGTTCAAGAAATCAGAAAACTAGGATCATAGAGTTGGAAGAGACCACAAGGGCCATCCAGTCCAACCCCTGCCATGCAGGAACTCTCAATCAAAGCATACCTGACAGATGGCTGCCCAGCCTCTGTTGAAAGACCTCCAAAAAAGGAGACTCCACCACTCTCCGAGGGAGTGTGTTCCACTGTCAAACAGCCCTTACTGTCAGGAAGTTCCTCCTAATGTTGAGGTGGAATCTCTATTCCTGTAGCTTACATCCATTGTTCCGGGTCCTATTCTCTGAAGCAGCAGAAAACAAGCTAGCTCCCTCCTCAATATGACATCCCTTCAAATATTTAAAGAGGGCTATTATATCCCCTCTTAACCGTCTCTTCTCCAGGCTAAATACACCCAGTTCCCTAAGTCGTTCCTCATAGGGTTTCACGGTTTCAGGACCTTTCACAATTTTAATCGCCCTCCTCTGGACACACTCCAGTTTGTCAACATCCTTTTTGAATTGTGGTGCTTAGAAATGGACACAGTATTCCAGGTGAGGCCTGACCAAAGCAGAATAGAGTGGCACTATTACTTCCCTTGATCTAGACACTATGCTTCTTTTGATGCAGCCTAAAATCTCATTGGCCTTTTTAGCTGCCGCATCACACTGCTAACTCATGTTCAACCTGTGGTCTACTAGGACTCCTAGATCCCTCTCACACATAGTTTCATTAAGCCAGGTTTCCCCCATCCTATATCTATACATTTCATTTTTCCGCCCTAAGTGTAGTACCTTACATTTCTCCGTGTTGAATTTCATTTTGTTAGCTTTGGCCCACCTTTTTAATCTTTTGAGGTCATTTTGAATTTGATCCTGTCCCCTGGGATATTAGTTATTCCTCCTAATTTGGTATTATCTGCAAATTTGATAAGCATACCCTCTTTTCTTTTGTCCAAGTCATTGATAAAGATGTGTAATAGCACTGGGCCCAGGAGAGAACCCTGTGACACCCCAGTGGTCACTTCTCTGCAGGATGAAAAGGAGCCATTGCTCCGCAGCCTTTGGGTTTGGCTGGTGAACCAATTACAAATCCATGTGAGAATTACCTTGTCTGGATGACCAGCTCTGAAGGAACTAGACAAGATCCTGAAGTGTAAAGAGATATTGAATCCCCTCTGCATCCACTGATTCTTTATCCACATATTCAACCATCCACAGCTTGAAAATATTCAAAAAAGATATAAATTCCAAAAAGCAAATCTTGATTTTACTATTTTATATAAGGGACACAATTTCACTATACCATTATATTTAACGGGGCTTGAGCATCCACAGATTTCGGTATCCATGAGGATGTGGGCCTGCAGACTGTACCTTCTCATTTGGCATCAGTGCTTGTGTAATTCTGGTGCCAACTAAAAGCATGTATTTTTTTTTTATTAAAGCCCCAATGATTTTATCCAGCTCTGTGTTATGGTTTAAAAGATGTTTAAATTCTTTTAACTCTTGTTTTAACTTGCCAAAGTGTATCACAGGGGTAGGCAACCTAAGGCCCGGGGGCCGGATGCGGCCCCACGAGGCCTTTGGACCGGCCCCAGGCCAGTCCTGCTGCCTCTCGCCATGATGATATTGATTATTGTTGTTATTACTTGTTCTTGGGGTTTTCTTGGCAAAATCTCCACAGGGGTTTTGCCATGGCTTTTCTGGGGCTGAGAGAGTGTGCATTCATATTTTTTAAAATTTTTTACATTTAATTTATTTATTTATTTATTAATTTATTCATCTATTTATTGTGCTTCGGCCCCCTAATTGTCTGAGGAACAGCAACCCGGCCCCTGGCTCAAAAAGGTTGCCTACCCCTGGTGTATCATATCTTTTGAGTGAGTTTAAACGATGTTAAATTAAAAACATAAATTACTGTTTGCATTTTTAAGTGGGTTAAGCTGATTTGTATTGCCTGCCACCCTGAGGCCTTATGATACAGGGCGAGATATAAATATTAAAAAATATAAATAAGTGTTGACTCTACCTCCTCATTGGTCATATCTCTTGTTTGCGAGTTGGAGTAGCTCAGGGACCTCACATGGCAAAAAGGAATGTTTTCTTCCTCACACCCTAACTTTGCATTGGAAAGCCCTTCTGTATGTGCAGCTGCCCTGGATGCTGCTGGAAAGCCATTTCGCCTTTGAGAAGTACATTGTGTCCTTGTGTCCCTTGTTTTGAAAGGGCAATGAATGTGAAGCAGGTGAGTCAGCCTTTTGTGCCCAGGACCAGGTGCTTTTCTAAGAGTTTCTTTGGAGTGGTGTGGTGCGGGTGGCATGCTAAAACACACCCTAGCAGTCATGTTTGCAAACACTCTGGGGTATAAAAAGTAAAGGAAAGATTGGGGTGTGTGTGTCTATGAATATGATAACCAATTTTCCCTAACAGTCTCCGAGAGACTTGCTTTCATGTGGTTTCCTTTTATAGTGCCAGCACAGAATAAAATGTTGGGGTGGTTACTACATTATGATTGTCTGTATAATAGTAGGCAAGTTATGCAGCATATATTTCCATAAACAAGTGATGAAAAGGAGAAATGCCCCAAAGGGCAAATACAGCTGTCTCTTGGTTTTTCTCTGGCTTCTTCTGCTGGTCAGAAGAGTTTGGAAGAGTTACTTTTCGGGACTCCTCCTCCTAGATCCACGGAGTCCAAAAAAGTGACTTTTTCCAAGCTTTCTTGGTCAGGGATGCTGGAGGAATACAAATTGTGTGAATTTATGCACAATTACTTGATCTACATTACCTTAAATGCAGAATGAACATGCCTATCCACTGGATTTTGCACTTTTTTGAATGTTATGAGGCAGTTCTTGGGAGATGAAGTATATGAAAACACACATTTAAATATGTATTTGAAAGAGATTTGGGAAGACCCCCCCTCCCCCAATTTATAGAGAACTGGAGCAAAGTGAAATTGTAGATTTAAAAACACCACAGTTACTGGAGCTAGATTTTCCCTCTTGGTGAGATTTCATTCATCCTGTTGGCAGTTCTGTGGGTTACTTAGCTCCACAGCTGGATGGAAATTTTAAGTTACGGTAGATGTTGCACAAGTGAATCTCAGCCTATGCCATCTGTTGCAACAATGTGGTGTCATGTTGTGTATTCAACCTACACAATCATAGTGCTATAATGCCACATTAATTGCCATGGCTTCTTCCTGTGAAATCCCAGAATTTATACTTCTATGAGGCGTGAAGATCGGAGGGCTCTAATGCTGTAGTGTGGGAGTGCATTAGACAATGCAAAGTATCTTGTCACAAACCCAGGATTTCATAGGATGGAGCCATGACAGTTAAGCTGATTTCAAACAGCTATTGAAACAGATTCCCTAGCTGCCAGTTTGTTTTTGGGCACAGCTCAAAGTACTGCTCATGACCTATAGAGTCCTATAGGTCCAAACTGTCTGAAAGTTCATATCTCTCTATACAAACCTGTCAGAAGGAGGCCTTCCTCTTAGGTCCAAAATACACTGCAGAAATAATCCAGTTTGAGACCACTTTAACTGCTCTGTCGCAATGTTAGGGAATCCTGGGAATTGTAGTTTATTGTGGCACCAGAGCTTTCTGACAGAGAAGGCTAAATGTCTCACAAAATGACTGTTCCCAGAATTCCCTAGCATTGAGCCAGGACAGTTAAAGCGGTCTCAAACTGGATTATTTCTGCAGTGTGCTTTGGGCCTTAGTCCCACTAGTACAGACCTGTCTGGTGAGACACGGGAGACACTCTTCTCCAGCATTCCCCTTTATGGGAGGTTAGGCTAGCCTCTTCTCAGTTGTCCTTTTGCCACTAGACAAAGACCTTTATATTAAAAAAGGATTTTAATGATTGACTGGTTTCAGGGAGCCTTGCTTGGGATGTATTTTTTAATTTTTATATTTTTAAAAATATTTTTATACTCTTAAAAATTTGATGGTGCTATAATGTGATGATGGTTTTATTGTGTGTTAGCTTTTTACTACCATGTTTTTGGTTTATTTTTGTGATCTGCCTTGAGTTCTCTGTTGTGAGAAAGGTGGCATTTAAAATGAATGAATGAATAAGAAAATAATTCTATGGCGTGGAAGCATGCTGGGTTTTCAAGTGTTGTAATCAGAGTAAAGAACAACATTGGTTACACTTTGGTCCACAAAATCGAAAAGTTGTAGTCTGCTCCTTGCTTCCATCCAGAACCTGTTCAACATAAAAGGCAGTGACCTTCCCATATGAATTTGCATTTTCCATTAACATGTTATTGGCTGATGCAGTGAGTAGTTTTCCGTCTGTACATTGCTTAGTATTGTACATATCTTTAAAGTTTTGAATGGGTTATCTGTAGAACTTGCTTGCAGATTATCCTGGGAATCCTCTCTATCCAGGAAACCAAATTCAGCTCACCAGATGTTCTGTGAAATAGTTGAATGGGGTGGTGAAATATGTGAAATACATTTCAAGCTAGTATATCTTCACTTCAGACACTACAGGACAAACCACTGAATTCACATTACAAGAAAAGAGATTCCATCTACACTAGCAGAACTTTTTATGTGTAAGATCTGTTCATCGGGAGCATAGATTGCTTTGAATGGTGTTATACTCTTCTTCTTTGTGTATGTATATTTGCCTTAAAGTTGTCTGTTGACTTTATGGCACCCCATGAATTTCATAGGGTTTTTTTAGGCAAGGAAGACTCAGCGGTGGTTTTGTCAGTTCCTTCCTATGAAGTATAGCTTACAGCACCTGACATTCATTGGCAGATCTCCTGTGTAGAAAGAACATCGTCTCAGACCTCTAATGGCGTCTCTCCTCTCAATGACTGTCTTAGAGCAGTAATGGATTGGATGAGGAAAAACAAATTGAAGCTGAATCCAGACAAAACGGAGGTGCTCACGGTTACAGGTCCGAATCCAGGGTTGGGATTACAGCCCCCAGTCCTGGATGGGGTCACACTCTCCTCCAAGGACAATGTGCGCAGTCTGGGGGTACTCCTTGACTCGTTGCTACACATGACTAATCAGGTGAATGCGACAGTCAGGAGTGTCTGTTATCAGCTTCGGCTGATATGCCAGCTGCGCCCATACCTGGACAGGAAAGACCTGGAAACTGTGGTGCACGCGCTGGTAACCTCACGATTAGATTACTGCAATGCACTCTACATGGGGCTACCCTTGTGCCTAACCCGGAAATTTCAGTTGGTGCAAAATATGGCAGCCAGATTAATTACCGGCACATCTAGGAGGGAGCACATATCCCCAGTGCTTAAATCCCTCCACTGGCTGCCAATTAGTTTCCGGGCACAGTACAAGGTGTTGGTTTTGACCTTTAAAGCCCTACATGGCCTGGGTCCATCCTATCTTAGGGACCGCCTCCTCCCGTATGATCCCCCCCCGTGCCCTTCGTTCAGCGGGGAAAAATCTGCTTTTACAACCAAAAGCGAGACTTATGCAGACTTCCCAAAGGGCATTCTCAATTACTTCCCCTAAACTGTGGAATGGCCTGCCGGATCAGACACGTCTTATTACATCACTCATGACGTTTAAGAAAGCAATCAAGACGGAGCTTTTCCGGCAGGCCTTCCCAGAATAACCTCTATATGGATATGTATATTGGAGCCACTTTATCCCTGGTCTCTCTACCGAGGAAGTATCTAGCTGTTATCCTTTTAAATATTGTATATATATTATATGTAGATTTTAATTTGTATTAGATTTAATACTGTTTTAAGGGGGAGGGTTGTGGGTGGAGGGATTAAGAATTTGGATTTAATTGTTGTATTTTAACATGCTGTACGCTGTCCCGATTGCACTGCAGAGGGGCGGGTTACAAATAAAATTTATTATATTATTATTATTATTATTATTATTATGTATTAGAACTCCAGGAATTGCTGTTGGATATAACTGTTTTTCCCACTTGTAGAGATGAGCATCTCCAAAAGCCCTGGGAGACTCTACATAACCAGCTTGATTGAATGTGAAAATTTGTCTCCTTAGACCAGTACATCAGACCTAAATAAAAAAGGGCAATCAATAAGGATGTATAGTCGCTGAATTTACAGAAATGAGATAAGAAGCAATATGTTTTCTAAAGCAGCAGAGAGTGTTTTTTCGGATGTCTTTTGTTGAGTAAATTTCTTTTAGAGACAGATATGAGCCCCTGGGAGAACAGAGATTAGGAGCTGGTCTGAGAAGGAGGCAGGCGGGGAGGAGGGAGAAGATCATAGAAGCTGAGCCAGGATGATTACTGGAAAGTAACTGTATGGGGGCGGGTGGGGAGGCCCTGTCAGAATCCACATTTTTGAAAGCTTCATATCCTGTTTGATTTCTCCACTGGATACACAAGAGAATTGCACTTAAAATGGACTAGCACGGGTAAACAAGAGATTTATAGTATAGCAAGATCATTTTCTGTTGAGGGCAAAATGAGTGAATATAGTTATGTATTTGGTCTAACTGTTGTGGGATTTCCTTCCACACTCTCCAGCTTTGAGAATTGTAGTTCCCAAGAGTGGTGAGAGTAATGATATGGTTCTTTCAAAGGATTTTAAAAAACAATGACTTGAAACATATATTTTAAAATTTTAGCTGTTGTGTCCAGGTTCTATGCAGTGAGATAGGTCCACATTATGGCAGAGAATAGTGGTTTGAGCATTGGACTAGGACTCTGGAGATCAGGTTTCAATTCCCCACTCGCCCATGGAAACACACTGGGTGACCTTGGGTGAGTCACACAGTCTCTGCCCCAGAAAACCCCATGATAGGGTTGCTTTAGAGTTCCCATAAGTCAGAAAGAACTTGAAGGCACACAGCAACAACACAACAATGGCAGAGAATGTAAGGGTTTCTGGACTTTCCTTCTACAAGGGATCTGAGCTCTTGCATCTGCAAGGACCTTGCTGTGAGCAACATCTTATAAAGTTGTTGCCAGATAAAATAGAAATGAGCTGCTTTAATCTTCTTCTTCCTTATTCTTCCAGTAGTGGCTTTACGGTAGTGAGAACTTGGTGGGAAGTCACAGTGGAGACCACACTGGAAGAAGAGGCGATGGAGAGCTCCTGCTGGAAGTGAGCTAGTTTATGGGCTAGCTCAGGGGTAGGCAACCTTTTTGAGCCGGGGGACAGGTTGCTGTCCCTCCGACAATGGGGGGGCCCCCGAAGCACCAAAAATAAATAAATAAAAATATATTTTTTTAATTTTTTAAAAAATGCATGCACACTCTCTCAGCCCCAGAAAAGCCATGGCAAAACCCCTTTGGAGATTTTGCCAAGAAACCCCCAAGAATAAGTAATAACAACAATAATCAATATCATCATGGCGGGCGGCGGCAGCGGCAGGGGGTGGCGGGGGGCGGCAGCAGGACCAGCCTGGGGCCCGTCCAAAGGCCTCCGGGTGGGGGGCGTATCTGGCCCCCGGCCTTAGGTTGCCCACCCCTGGGCTAGGTGATGAAGGGCAGTCCAGTCTTCTGTATATGTAAAAGATATGAGTAACTGCCATTTTGTTAAAGCCTTCTGTGAAATGAAGAGATGAATAAATGCAAATTCTGATGCTTGTATTGTAACAGTGTGTTCCTTTGCAATGCTGCCTGTTGCTGGTAACTGTACTCTGAGTTTTCATGCATGAAAGTAATTTTATAGCATTGCATATGATAGGAATGACATTTGTAGATATAGAATTGATAAAATACAGACATTCCTATTAAAAATTGGATTGATGATTGTTGGTAAAGATCCTAAGTGCAGAAATCCAATATAGGAGATCTCTTTTTAATAACATCCAAATCCATAGAATTAGTTCAGCAGTGGCAAACACACACACATACAGTCATTTAAAAACCCATTCTTAGGCATACAGTGCTAACTTCAGTGAAACACCATGAATTATTGTATTTTTTGGACCTTCCCCTTAATGACCAATGTTCTTTTGAAAATATTTTCAGCCTTGCTTGCCCTTTTGCAAGTACGGTACATGAGCTGAGGATGAGACACATTCTTCAATGCAGTCCTGTTTTCCTATTTTAGAAGCTTGACACAACAGTGTAAATCCTTACACCTTTCTCTCCTCCCTCCTTCTAGCTGCCTGTGGTTTTTAAAGGTTGAAAGCAGCTTGGCTCTAGATAAAAGCTAGAAAATTAAGGAAGCTGGCTTCGCTAATGGGGATCTGAAAGATTTATGAAAAGGCTTTTTTAAAAAAAATCCCAGTGTCAAAAGAAGACAAGTGAGTGCTTGAGATTGCCAATTATGATGAGCATAAGTTGGAGGGTTTCCCCCTAGGCAAGAGCTGCATATGGCAAGAGCTAGTGTCATTGGCAGTAATGAATGAAATGGGTTTCATCATGGGTGGGCAACATATGGCCCATCATTGATGGGAGGGCCTCTCAATGTACTTTATGTGGCCTATGGACCTGTTCAGAATACTAAATGTGGCCACCTTTATGTGGTAAAAGGGGTGCTTTTGATTCTCCATAACTAGAGAGGACGGCTTAACAACTGGTGGCCTACCAAGTTGAGCCTAGTCCACTGGCTGAGCTTGAGAACTCAAAAGGAGCCCTCTTGAATCAGTGCAAAGGTCTATTGAGTTCATATGATGGGCAACCATTTGCCTCTGGGAACTTGCCATTTGCCTTTTAACTTGCCAATTGTCTTTAAAATCCACCCAGGCCACTTGCCAGTTGCCTTAAATCCATCCATGTATTGTGGTAGTGGATGCCATAATTTAACTATTCACTGTTTAAAGGAGATACTTCCTTTAATCTTTTCTGAATCTCCCACCATTCAACTTCAGGTGATGCTGCTGAGTTCTAATATAATGAGAGATGGAGAGGTTATTCATATGCTCCGGTCAGTGCACAAATTCAAGAAAACCCTTGTGATTGCTTCCTTTGTGGGACCATAGAAGTGAAAACCCATCAGACCATCAAACATGGCAGGTGGAACCTCACAAGTTGTGCAGCCTATTCAACAGATGATATGGAAAACCTGTGGTGGTCTGTTTTTTCTCCAAAGGTCCCGTAACCTAATCAGAACAAGACTTCTGTTAATGTCCTCTCATGCATGCTGGCCTCATCTTGCAAGCAATCTAAATAATTGCTTCTTAGAATATCTGATATGGCAAATAAGCATCTCTGCCCCCTCCCCCCATGGGCATGTGGTGGGTACTATATCTGTGCCATATTATTATTGTATTTGCATAATATTCTGGAAACTTGCTGTAAACTTGCAGCCAGTGCCCTGTGGATGGGAACCAGTCATGGATGGGAACCAGTCTATCTATGGACTGTCACTCTGAGTAGTGCTTATCTAAATGGTTGTTTGTGGAACTCACATTTTTAGAGGTGTCAGTATCATCTGAGAGAAAGAGGCACTCCAAGATCCATTGCAAAGTCAAGTTCTGGCTTCTGTTTTATCTGCATTTATAGAAGGACAAAGAAGAGCACACAGACTGGAAGTATGTTGGGAGGAATGAACTCTGAACCATTTAGAGAGAACAAACCCTGAGGCTGTAAAGGTCACTTTTTCCGTGGAGTCATATTGACTCCATCTCTTGAGTATGTTTCTTCTGTGTTGCATGCAAACTGAGATGTCAGAGCAGGTGATCTAAGGATTGATTTATGCCACACTTTTATGCTGCCTTGGTAGAAAGCTCTATTGATTCTAGTTTTAAAATAGTTCCTCCCTCTTTTTAATGTGTAGAAACCCACAGATATGAGCATTGCCATCTGCTCCAATCTCACCTTGTTTCTGCTCTGGTACCATTCAGTTAAGTCAGTGCTTTCAAAGAGCTTTCTTTGGATTATAACTGACATGGTTCCTCAGGCAGAATGGGACTGCTCATGCTTTCCAGGGGGTTCTGGGAGCTGTAGTGCAAGCATAACTTTTTCAAATCCCTGAATTAAGTCAAATGTTGGCTTAGTTGCACCTCTAAACTTGCTGATCTAAAAGTTAATATTTGTCTCTTCTGTTGGCTAGTCTTTTGTTGTCATCATTTCTCATGTGGATGTGCAACCTTATAAAATAAATGTGGTGACAATACCACAGTGATTACTCTGGAAATGTGCCATCTCACTGGGCTTTTGGTTGGGGCAAAAGAAAGGAGCAGAGAAAGAAGCAAGGACCAGAGAATAGGAAGAGGTTTGGAGAGCTGGTTGCACCAGCCTGACGCAACCCTGAAGTACATGTTGTTATTTTGAAGCCAATAGATTGCCATCTACTCTGTCTTTGAAACAAATGGGGGCCCTTTGTTGTCTTTGCTCCAGTTTTCTTAAGTGAAAGGGCATTTTCTGTAGTTTTCCTGCTCTGGAGAGGAGTAAGTTGTTTATGTGTAATCATGTACCCTTTGTTCAGGATATTACAAAATCATGTAACTTTGCCTCTAATTAGTATATAATTTTTGACTTGTATTTTTGAAATCTGTTTCCTTACAAGTGTAGCCAACTTGTGGCCCTCCAGACATATTTGGACAACAGCTTCCACCATCATTGACCTGGATTTGGGCTGATGGGTGTTACAGTCTAGCAACACCTGGAAGGCGTTGTCTATCACAATTTAGGATGCTCTATCACTTTCTTGCTTTTTCTTAACAGGTTCTACATTATATGTCTTGTGTGTGCCCCAACCCTCAAGTAGGGTATACAAATGGGGTGGCTAATTGTTTGAAATGCTGAAGGAAGGACAGCACTTTGATTGATCCCAGATTCTTGAAGATTCTGAAGTCCTTCCAAGTGAGATTTTTAGCTAAAAGCTGGATGCAAAGCATTAAGGGAAAATCAAGAAGTTTCTATATATTGCGATCTAGAACTCCTGGTCCCAAGCTTTCTCACTTGAAGAGAGGCCAAAATCATTGTGAGATCTTGGGATGTTGGGATATTTTAAAATGTTATGTGAGGTCTAGCTTTGACCTTGTAGAATTGCTTGAAATGTCATACGTTCATGATCTTTAGTCTTTTGAGACCACCATTAAATCCAGCGCACAACATTTGACCCGTTCTTAATTTTTTAGTCTTACCCATCACTGTCTGTTTTCTGTCTTCCCTGTAAAAAAAATAGTGGTAGAACCATTGGCGTATGATCCAATTGTAGGGAAAAGTCTACTGAAAGGTAAAAGGAGTCTAGAATCAGGTGCAGTTGTTATAGCTTGACTAAGGTAAATAGAAACATACCTTTTGCTTTGGTATTAGAAAAGTAAGCGACTTTGTGGGTTTTAAGTGTTTTTCTCATGCAGCATGGATGAAATGAGTAGGTAAACAGTTGAGCAGTCTTTGAGAGTCTTTACAAGAAAACTAGAAGAATAGGGTGTATGTTTCCCACTATGCAGGAAGTTGTGCAATGAACTGGCTCCTTGCTAGAAGCAGCATTCTTGATTTTTCAACTTGTCTTTATCAGAGCTGTTTGTATTGGCTAGTGCCAACCCTGCGGCAACTGGTGTTGGAATGAATTTCAGACAGACTGAAGGAGATGATGTTTAGGGACAAAGGTGCAGACTTTTGCAACCATCTTTGCTCATTTTTAAAAGCTTCCTTCTGCTGCCAACTCCTTTCCCATACAGGGAGGATATGCACTAAAAGTGACCTTTTTTCCTGGGGTGTGTTGCCATGTCTGTTTGCTCAACATGCTAATGGATTTTGAAGTGGTCCTTCTTGCTCGCACCTTGCGTAAATTTTCAATTTTTTATTTTATTTTGCTTTTGTGTTTAACCTGGCATGGCATACACATTGTGCAAGTGCTTGTTTTTCTCATATAATAATAGCTCTTTTTAAAAAGATGGTTATGAGGAGGTAGGTGCATGTATCTGCCTTATTGATTCACTGGAAGGAATATCATATTACTGTACAGGTTGAATCTTCCTTATCTGGAATTCCGAAATATTCCAAAACCCAAAATTGTCCACATGGGTGGCTGAGATAGTGACACCTTTGCTTTCTGATGGTTCAGTGTACACAAACTTTGTTTCATGCTCAAAAATATTGAAAATATTGTGTATAAGATTACATTCAGCTATATTTATAGGTGTATATGAAACATAAATGAATTCCATGTTTAGACTTGGTCCCATCGCCAAGATATCTCTCTATATATGCAAATATTCTAAAATCTGAAAAAATCCAAAATTCAAAACACTTCTGGTCCCAAGCATTTTGGATAAGGGAGACTCAGCCTTTATTGGGATAGGAAGAATTGTGGACTGAGCTGTGACTGACAGGCCTCCTCAGACATAGGAAGCAGCTTAATACCAAGTCAGGCTGTTTGTTCATCTAGCCCAGTACTCTTTGCTTGAGGGATGGGCAGACTTCAAATTTAGGCAATTTATTTAGAAAAGAATTTATTCACTCGCTTGTCCCCCTTGTCAGTATTTCCAGGGCTCAATAACTGGGGCCGAATAAGCTGGAGCCACATATAAAATGGTGACTCAGTGGCTTGGACCCAAAGTAGAAGTAGTTACTTTTTAGGATAAGAATGCTGGGAATCCTGATTAATCTTCTCTGGTCCCACTTTTTCAGCTGCTTTTAAAATGTACCAGTTTCTTTCACTTTTCCCCTGTTTCTCTCATTCTGCTTAGCTTACTTAAATTACAGACTGAAGTCAAAGTGCAGAAGTAGTTTCTGCTCAATTAACTCAGCAGGGAGGTAAGGAAAGGAGGTGATAGAATTTTTTCTCTTCCCTGTAGACCAGGAGTAGGCATCCTTTTTGGGCCGGGGGCCGGGTTGCTGTCCCTCAGACAATTGGGGGGCCCAAAGCACAATAAATAAATATAATAAATAAATAAAAATTAAAATTTTTAAAATAAAATTAAAAAATTAAAAAATTAAAAATATATATGCATGCACACTCTCTCAGCCCCAGAAAAGCCATGGCAAAACCCCTGTGGAGATTTTGCCAAGAAAACCCCAAGAACAAGTAATAACAACAATAATCAATATCATCATGGCAGGCGGCGGCAGCGGGGGGCGGCAGGACCGGCCTGGGGCCAGTCCAAAGGCATCGGTGGGCCGCATCCGACCCCCAGGCCTTAAGTTGCCTACCCCTGCTGTAGACCCAGGCCAAAACAAACTGCTGCAGGCTTTCCTAACTTGTGTGTTCTTCCTCATTAATAATATTTGGCATCCTGATCACATTCTGAGGTTATTTGACCACACATGTCCTGGTTTCCATCTGTGACATGTTGGCAAGTATGCCATGATAGCTTGAAATTCTAGGTGGTGTAGACCAAAAAAGTAACATCCAAATTCTGTGTGGGACTAATAGCTTGCTACATCTTCACTCACTGCTCATCTTGAATGTATAGAAGTACTAGTCTTTGCCTAAATTATTAGTACTACTACTAACAACAGTAAAAGGGCCTTTGCAGACTGCTAGAAATAGTGCAAATTGAGTCCACTTTAACTGTCCTGGCTCAGTGCTAGGGAATCATGGGAATTGTATTTTTTTCTGAGACATTGAGCCTTCTCTGTCAGAGAGCTCTGGTGCCACAATAAACTACAGTTCCCATGATTCCCTAGCACTGAGTCAGGGCAGTTAAAGTGGACTCAATTTGCACTATTTCTGGCAGTCTGCAAAGGCACAAAATGACCAGTAATATTGAAAAAGGACCTGATAAAGATAACCAATCAATCAGCAAGCCAAAAAATAAATACATGCATTTTACAGGTGAGGATGCGAAGGGAAAAATAACTAGCCCAGGGATCACATTGGGGATGAAGGCATGCAGAAAGACATCCCTGGGTGCCAATCATCACCATCACCACTTGGTGCACCAGTCAGCTGAATGGCAGAAAATCAATGCAATGGTAAGATAGGAGCATTCACTGCCTACCTAGAAGGCCTTCGCAACCCTCAGATTGCCGATAGGTGGCAAAAACATTGATACATTCAGCAAATGCCTGAAGCATTATCCTCAGCTGTTGCACATATGTAAGAGTATTTATAGAATCATAGAGTTGGAAGGAATTGCAAGGGCCATCCAGTCCAACCCCATTCTGACATGCAGGAATTCATAATCAAAGCACCCCCAACAGATGGCCATCCAGCCTCTGTTTAAAAACCTCCAAAAAAAGAAACTCAACCACACTCTGAGGCTGCATATCGCACTGTGAAACTGCTCCTGCCATCTGGAAGTTCTTCCTAATGTTAAGATGGGATCTTTTTTCCTATAGCTTGAATCTATTACTCTTGTGTCTTAGGGCCTGAACAGACTGCTAGAAATATTCCATCTTGAGACCACTTTAGCTGCACTGGGTCAGTGCTAGGGAATCATGGGAACTGTCATTTATTGTGGCACCAGAGCTCTCTGACAGAGAAGATTCAATGCCTCAGAAAAAACCTACAATTCCCATGATTCCCTAGCATTGAACCAGGATAGTTAAAGTGGTCTCAATCTGGATTGTTTCTAGCAATCTGTTCAGGCTCCTAGTCTCTGGAGCAACAGAAAACAAGCTTGCTCCATCCTCTATATGACATCCTTTCAGATATTTTAAAATGGCTATCATGTCACTTCTTTACCTTTGCTTCCCCAGGCTAAACATACCCAGCTCCCTAAGCTGTTCCTCATTAGGCATGGTTTCCAGACCTTCTACCATTTTGGTTGCCCTCTTCTGTACATACTCCAGCTTGTCCACATCCTTCTTGAATTGTGCCCAGAACTGGACACAGTATTCCAGTGAGGTATGACCAAAGCAGAATAGCATGGTAATATTACTGCCCTCGATGTAGATACTATGTTCCCTATTGATGCAGCCTAGAATTGCATTGGTTTTCTTAGCTGCTGCATCACATTGTAGACTCATGTTCAGCTTTTGGTCAACTTTTCAGGCCTGCAAAGCCTCTGTTCTTCTCAGCAGGGGGTCCCCTACCACCAGCACACATCTCCTTTGAGGATTGGCAGGGACCATTTCATGTACTGAATCTCTAAGGTCACTTGCATGTTCTCTAAGGACTGACACAGTTGCTCTTGTTGCTGTTCCTCATCATCCCTGATAATGTTGAGAGCTTAGGATCGATTATCTAGCTTCAGACTCACAGAATGATCCCAGATCCTTCTACTTCTACATCTCACGTTTCTCCAAATGTCTACTTCTTGTGTTTGGGAACTGACCTATGTGTTGTTCATCTAGGACGGTATGCTCCTCCAATAAAACTTCATGCTCCTTATTATGCTGAAGAGTAGATATATTGGCCTGTTCTCTCCAATCAATGTTTATAAGAGTCCTATAAAACGATTCTCCTATACAGTCGCCCCTCTGTTTCACGGACTTCAAGTCCGTGGTTTTACATATTCACGGAGGGGTGACCTCTGTTTAAATCAATAGGGCGTGTTTCTGCATGCGCCTGCAGGGATGCACCCCATTCAAGCCTATGGGGGTTGAATATTTATGAATCTCCGTTTTTGCAGGGGGGTGGTTCTGGAACGAATCCCCCGCGAAAATGGAGGGCCAACTGTATTCACATGTTTAGGGAACAAAAATTATAAATCCAGTGGTAGGAGTTCAAATGAAAATGCCATACAGAAAGTTCAGCTTGTGATTCCCCCCCCCCCAAAAAAAATGGTGTTCATAATCAGCAAACATGATTTATAGCAGCAATAATTGGTACTGATATCTGTAGTGACACAGAACCTGGGCCAAACTCAAATCTATAAAGTTTTTACTTTGTAAAAGGGGAGCTAAGAATTGGACAGATGCTAGTAAATCTGTTCAGGAACTCACAGAGATTTTCCTTTTTGGCGAATTGGTGGTCTCCCTTCTGTAACCCCACTTGGTAATCTTGCTTCTGGACCATCCCAACTGCAGAGTTTTAAACAGTTTCCCCCCCCTTTAACATGCACTCACTAATTATCTGAGAAGAGAGAACAAGCACTTGAAATATGTTTCTGAAGTCTGCTTGAACACAATGAAGTTGTCATCCAAATATTTAGGTTGAATATGCAAAGCCATGTAAACTACAGCACCAGAGACATTAGCCATCCCCCTTAATTCACATGCCAGTTTTGTTCAGTTGTGAAGGAGGTAGATGAGCAGAGACTGTTTTTGGTATGAACTACCCCTCTGCTGTCTTCTAGTTGTAAGGAGAAGAATTTCAGCAAATTTTAGCTGGTTTCCCCATAAATCAGTGGCTTTCATAACTGAATGCCCTTAGGGAAGTTGGACACATGAAATGTGCTGCTTTGCTTGTTTGCTTGTCTATTTATTTATCATTTCACTCAGTTTATACCCTGCCATTCCTCAAAAGATATCACAAATATTTAAAATCGCAAATTACAAATCTCTAAAATAATGCATTGCAAATCTGAATTATAAACATGTAAAACTATGTATCTAAAATCTCTGCATCCCTGTGCTGTCCTAAGTTGTTGTCTGGAATCATATTGGTGTCTTTTGGATGTGTAGGTTTTTCTACAGAAGCGGTTGGACATTTTTGTCTGATGAAGACTGTCCACACCAGTTCAGTTTTGCAAAAACAGAGTCGCACATGCATTGCCTTTGTGCTTGCAGGTGTGCATAGCATATGGATGTAGATTTCATATTTGGTTGTGTATTTCATGTCTTGGTTCAGCTGAACAACACTTCCATCCACCATAAGGATTGTGCAGCACAATTAATGCATAATTATCTATGTGGATGTAGGATCTCAGCTATTATCTCTGGGATTTTTATGAAAATGAAATGTGATACACTGGAAAATATAGAGTGGTGTAATGGTTAGAGCAGAAAGACTGAGGTTGGAGGGTCAGCTCAAGATCTCCTCCCCCCACAAAAGCTTTATTGGGCGACCTTAACCTGCCACACAAGTTTTAAAGGTAAAAAGTAAGTGTGTGAGTGTGTGTGTGTTTAGCCTAGTCATGCTTCCTGAAATTTGGAGTTTGGATCAGATCAAAATGTTGTAATTAAAAAGCAACTCAATATAAACTGCCCTTAGATCATGGTAGGAAGAACAGGAGGCAAGCATGATGGATCAATAATTTATTCCCAGTGCTAACTAACAGCTTTATTTACTTTAGGTACCGTGCCTACTTTGAGGAGCTGTGTTCTTTAAAATATGTGTGCTGTTGTAACAAAGGAACATTTTGGCTTTGTTCACTAGATCTTGGGAAACATCTCAACTTATTTCACAAACACCGTTGAACTGCAGGTGACATCTACAAATAAGACCTACCTATTCCTCAGACAATGTGATGAGCAATCCAAATATCTCTATTTACTTGAATGCTCAATATTGGTTTGCTAGAAACACTCATCTCTAGATGACTATGACAAAGCTTTTAAAAGCTGGGAAGGGCTCAACATTTTCCTACCTTTCCCTTTTAGACTTTGTATGGTAGATGTAAGATGCAAGGCTGATATGATGCAGTTATAAAGTTATTCCCAAGACATGTTGTCTCTCTTCATCTGCGGAATTGATTCAGCAATTAGCCAAATGCAAAATTGCCTCTACTGTCACTGTTACCATTTGTAAAGTACAAATGACTCTAGATTTGATAGCACTGTGTATAATATATCTTGTGTCTTTAGTGCTGAATAAATCTCTCTGCTGAAGACAGTAAAAAGGCATTGGGATGACTTCCACAATTGTAATGTCAATTCATTGGCCTTATCTTCTGCATTTTTGTTTTTAGTTTTTCTAGGGAGCTCGAGTAGCTGACATAGGGCCTTTACAGACTGCTAGAAATAATGCAGCTTGAGTCCACTTTAACTGCTCTGACTCAGTGCTAGGGAATCATGGGAACTGTAGTTTATTGTGGCACCAGAACTCTCCGACAGAGAAGGCTCAGTGTCCCCCCCCAAAAATACAATTTCCATGATTCCCTAGCACTGAGCCAAGACAGTTAAAGTGGCCTCAAGTTGCATTATTTCTGGCAGACTGTAAAGGCCCATTGAGCCTTCTTTGTCAGAGAGTTCGGGTGCCACAATAAACTACAGTTCCCATGATTCCCTAGCACTGAGTCAGGGCAGTTAAAGTGAACTCAATTTGCACTATTTCTGGCAGTCTGCAAAGGCCCTCTGTCAAGTTTAAGAGGCCTAATAGCATGGTTAGTTTAAGAAAAATTATTTAGAGCCCATCCCAATCTCAGACCCAGAGCTGTAGTTCATGTAGTTTATGATAAATGCAGCACAGGTATGGTTTGGAAGTACGGTACTCATTGTGGGCTGGTATTTTCTCTGGAAGTTGCAAAAGTTGTATTATTGCTGCTATCCTAACCGAAACACATCTGGACTTGACTTATTTTGGAATCTAAGCTAGGTTGGGCCTTGGTAGTACTCCGAAGGCAGACATTCTGGGACTACCAGGGACCTTCTGGCTAGGGCTAGGAAAGAATCATTTCTGAAGGGAGCTTCCTGGTTTCCTATTTTGTGAGCCTTTTCATACATTAGTAGAAGCAACTGGAAACATCAAATAAAACCTTATGGAAAGGAGAGATGGGATCTCAGATGTATTAGGAGGGAAAAAGGTTTTATTGCCATAGATAGTCTGTAGTAGCTATTTTTTAAAATAAAACTCTTTTCTATACATGCAGACTCTAGGCCTTTGCAGACTGCCAGAAATAGTGCACATTAAATTGAGGCACTGCCCTGGCTCAGTGCTAGAGAATCATGGGAATTGTATTTTTTTCTGGGACATTGAGCCTTCTCTGTCAGAGAGCTCTGGTGCCACAATAAATTACAGTTCCCATGATTCCCTAGCACTGAGCCAGGGCAGTGCCTCAATTTAATGTGCACTATTTCTGGCAGTCTGCTTAGGCCCTCTGTCTCTCCTTCATATCAGCTTTTAGCATGTTGTTGTTGTTGTATACCTTCAAGTTGTTTCTGACTTACAGTGACACTAAGGTGAATCTGTCATGAGGTTTTCTTGGCAAGACTTGTCCAGATGAGGTTTGCCATTGCTTGAGGCTGAGAGCATGTGACTTGCTCACAAGGGTTTCATGGTTGAGTGGCTCTGCTAATTGATATCAAACTGGTTGTATGTCTGGTGAAACAATTTTCCCTTTTCCCATATATATATACATATATATTTTGTAAGGCAGGATAGTGTAGCAAACAATACAGATATAACTATTTGTTCTGGTCTTAGCCTTAGCATGCAAGTCAGGGTTAGAGAGTCTGCATTCAGACAGGGTTTGCCTTAATCAGGTTACCAGGGGTGTGTGTATGTGTAAGTAGGGAAATGAAATACAGTACAGTGGGCCCTTGGTATCTGCTAGGGTTTGGTTCCAAGACCCCCTGTGGATACCAAACTCTATGGATGTTCAAGTCCCATTAAATATAATGTCATAGTAAAATGGTGTCCGTTATATAAAATGGCAAAATTAAGGTTTGCTTATTGGAATATAAATATATTAGCGTTTTCAAGCCAGGGGTGGTTGAATTTGTAGTTTAAAAAATCTGTGGATATGGAGGGCTGACTGTAACTTCTTTTTTAGTTAAATTCTACACCCAGATATGCAGATGTATGCCATTTATTTATTTCAAGGATTTATGTCCTGCCTTTCTCCCACAATGGGATTCATCCCTCTGGTTCATCTCTCGTGGGGATTGGGTGCAAGGAAGAAAACCATGGAAGTAGGGGAGCACTAATGTTTTCCATTGCTGTGCCCCACCCAGTGTCCCCACCCTCATATTCCAGTTTATGTCTCTGCCTATGGCCTATTATTTCTTCTCAAAATCTGCCACCTCAGCACTGAAGGTATCCTTCCTTCTTGGGTAACTTTGCCCATCTTCTCTTGTGGCATCTACTGGCAACTTTGCCCATCTTCTCTTGTGGCAACTACTGTACAAGTTGTTTAAATCTCTTTTCTGCTTTTCAAAACCCACTTCTTTTTTAAGCCTTTGGATTATATACATTCCACTGTATTTACTCCTATTTATATTAAATAGAAATGTATATTTTAAATACATATAAATATGAATTAAAGGAAGTAGAAGAAGAAAGCGCTAAGGCAGGCTTAATGTTAAACATAAAGAAACAAAAATAATGACCGTAGAGGATTTACAAGCCCTGGTGGCACAGTGGTTAAATGCCTGTACTGCAGCCACTCACTCACAAACCACAAGGTTGTGAGTTCAATACCAGCCAGGGCTCAGGCTCGACTCAGGTTTGCATCCTTCTGAGATCACTAAAATGAGTACCCAGCTTGTTGGGGTCAATTAGCTTACAGTTGTAAACTGCTTAGAGACTTATATCCCGCTATATGAAGCGGTATATAAATGAAGCTGCTATTTCTATGTACATAAAATAATAATAATAATAATAATAATAATAATTTATAGCCCGCCTCTCTGCCCAACAATTGAGGCGGGTTACAGCATTAAAACAAGACAATGTAAAAACAACCCCAATCCCCAAGTCCCAACCTCCCAATCCCTTAAAACAAAATTAAACGAGAAAGAGTTAAAAGCCATTAGACAATAAAAATGATAAAAACAATAACAATTCAAGCTAGATGACGAGGAATCGAAATAGTTAAAAGGCTTCCCATACCTTAGATCAAACAGATCAGAACGGAGACTGCAGTCAAGAAATTGGAAGAAGTTTAGGAGTGGGAAGGGGAACTACGAAAGAACTAGACAAAATCCCAAAATGTAAAGATGTACAGCTGAACCTAAAGTTAGAATTGTTCAAGCCATTGTATTCCCCATCACCATGTGGCTGTGAGAGCTGGACAGTGAAGAAAGCAGATAGGAAGAAAATAAACTCATTTGAGATGAGATGCTGAAGATACCATGGATAGCTAATAAGACAAACAAATGGGTCCTAGAACAGAACAAGCCTGAACTCTCCCTGGAAGCCAAGATGAACATATTGAAGCTTTCATATGTCAGCCACATAATGTGAAGGCATAACTCAGGGGTTGGCAACCTATCGCCCGCGGGCCGGGGCCGGCCCCCTGAGGACTTTGGACGAGCCCCCGCCGACCCCTGCTGCCCCCCACACCATCGGCCCACTGAAGACCCGGGGATCCCCGGACTGGCCCCAGGTAAGGGGGACTTGCCAGCCCCTGGCATAACTCTTTAGAAAAGACAATGATGCTGTGGAAGGTGGAGGGAAGTAGAAAGAGAGGAAGACCACATGCCAGATGGATAGACTCAGTCAGGGAGATTATGGGCCTGAGCCTGCAGAACCTGAGCAGGTAGGTAGAGGATAGGAGGACTTGGCGATATCTCATTTACACAGTCACCATGGTTGAAGTTGATGCCAAGGCAGGTAACAACAAACAACAACAAATATTAAATATAATCATTTTGGTGCCTTCCTTCACTTCCATTTCTCTGCCCCCTTGATCAAAATTTATGTTTATACTCCTTTGGTCAAGGACCTGACTGTTACTGATGCTACTACTTTGTAAAATACAGTGTATTCTGGTAGCTCTGCATGCATAAGAGTCAGACTTGGCTAATTAAGATTCATTTTGAATTGCAACTCTCAGTGTTCCCCAGGCAGCATTCTGAGAGATATAGGGCCTCTGCAGACCGGCCCAAAGGGCTGGCCTGGGGGTAGAGTTGAGGCGGGGCAGCCAACCCCCCCAGCCGCCCCAACCCCACCCCAGCGCTGTCCTGATGCTGCACGCCGTTACGCATGGCGTGTGGCATCAGGACACCCTTCCGGTGCAGTGTTTAAACACACTGCGCTGAAAGGGTGCTGAAGAGCCGCGGCGCTGGCTCTTAGGGCGGCCTTTTGCTGCTCCTAAAAGGAGTGGCACTTTGCCACTCTTTTCGAGGTGGCAAAAGGGAGGATCGGGGCCGTGACATGGGGTTGCCGCGGCCCCGATCTGCCGCCCGGGGCAGCTCTGTGCCGCCCATCTGCAGAGGCCCATAGTCTAACAAAGTAACACCTCTGAAGTTTCCATAGGTACAACTCAAATTTACATGGGTACAAACCAGAGCTCTGTATGTAGATTTTAGACTTAAGATCTGGGTTTCTGATTTGAACAATTTCGTTTTCTTTTCTTTCCTTCCCCATCCTTTCTCTGTGTTCACTTTTCCTTTAGGCCAAACATAGTGGTTTAGTTGGTTTATTAGCCCGAGTACCTATAATCATGTATTTCAAAAGTTTTTCTTCCTTCTTAAATCCAGTCTAACTTGCTCACTATGACCTTCTTCTGAAACTACTTGTTGTTGTTTTCTTAATTTTGTAGATCAGGAGTGAGGCACATTTTATCGTTCCCCCCCCCCCCCCCCGCCAGCCATTTTGCCTATTTATCTAGAGTGAGTAGCAAACTTCTTGGAGAGGAATTCACACAGTGTGCTGCTCCAGGTTTGCCAATTGATGGGGACTGGTGCAGAATCAGCAAAAGCAATTTCAGACTGCACAGATTGGAAGGCTCCCCCATCTGTGATTTCCTTCACACTTCACAGTTGTAGGTCACAGTTTAGCTACCATGGCTTTATCCTATGGAATCTTGGGATTTATAGTTTCATGATGTATTTAGAATGCTCAGTTGGGGAGCTTTTGTACCTCTTCAAACTACACATTCCAGGATTCCCTGGGATGCAGTCATTTTAGCCAAAATGGCACCAAAGTATTATAGCTGGTGTAGTGTGAAAGACAACTGCCTAGCTCTCTTCTTCTGATTTTTAAGCTGTGAGTGCTCCTGTGTAGGTAGCAAAACTACCTTGAATACTGGTTGAATTCCCCTTATTTGAAATGCTTGGGACTGCATTTGTTTTGGATTTTATTTTTGTTTTATTTTATTTTGGAATTTTCACCAAAAAGGCCAGTTTCCTTAATGGGGTGGGTGGGTGGATAACAAGTTTCTGAATCATGTCCTGGGGTAAAGGTAGGATTAAAATAAAATAAAATAATATTAAATAAATTGAATCATTTGGATGTTTGGAGGGCACCTGCTTTAAATGGTGGTACAGATGATTCTAGGATGTTCATGCAAGGAGATATGAAGGGCGTGAAGCCAGTGTGAGTAACTGGTTGGCTAGCCTTTGATGAAAAGTGTATTGAGGGCGTTCAGACCTATTAACTGTGTGAAGCTGAAGCTCCCTGTTGAGCAAACTTTTGGTGGCAATCCTGGCTTGTAGTGTATAACACATGAAGTAGCTGTCAGACATGGATTCATTCCATGGTACCAGGATAAGCTGTTCTCTTTCTTCACTGCTTTTCTAAATCTCACTTTAGGACGGAGTGGACACTAATTGGAGGAAGGTAAGGAGAGCTTGGGAAATTTTTGCAACTCTAACATGGCCAGTTACCCAGCTGGTTGGAACATTCCCAAGTTCTGGAAGAATGATCAGCTACTATGCACCTGAGTAGTGATATAAGTAATTGCTATCACACTTTCTAAGCTTCATGGCCATAATGGTTACTGAAGCTACAAAGTAGAGAATGGGAAGGTGATTTGCAGAAGAGGCAGAGGTTCAGAGTAGCCTGTATCCCTTCTTCTCAGAGCCCTAGAATACCAGTGGTTTGAAGGGAAATGTTTGCAGAACAGCTCACTGGCAAGGCCTAGAATCATAGAGCTGGAAGAGACCACAAAGGCCATCCAATCCAACCCCCCTGCCATGCAAGAACTCTCAATCAAAGCATACCCGACAAATGACCATCCAGCCTCTCTTTAAAAACCTCCAAAGAAGGAAACTCCACCACTCTCCGAGTGAACGGGTTCCACTGTTGGACAACTCTCACTGTCAGGAAGTTCCTCCTAATGTTGAGGTAGAATATATTTTCCTGTAGCTTGCATCCATTAGTCCTGGTTCTGTTCTCTGCAGCAGCAGAAAGCAAGCCTGCTCCCTCCTCAATATGACACACTTTGAAATACTTAAACAGGGCTATCATATAACTTCTTAACCACCTCTTCTTCAGGCTAAACATACCCAGTTCCCTAAGTCGTTCCATATACGGCAGGGGTCGGCAACCTTTGTTGCTGGGGGCCCGGGGGGGGAAATGGTGCGGGGGCCGGCTGGGCGCACACATGCGCACTTGCCCCCTGCATGCGTATGCGCATGACGCCCGCTGCCGTGCGCATTAATGCACGCGTGGGCACCATTTTGGAAGGCCCAACGGCACCGTGCGCGTGAACACGGCGCCGTTGGGCCTTCCTAAATGGCTCCCCGCATTGCACGTGCATGTGCGCACGACACAGGCACCATTTTTTGGAAGACCCCACCGCACCTGCGCCATGCGAATTCGCACGGAGCAGCTGCTGTGGGGCCTTCCAAAATGGTGCCTGCTGGTGTGTGCATGTGCGCACGAGCACGGGCGCCATTTTGGATGCCACCGGTGCGTGTGGGGCGGCGGCGGCAGTGGGACCCGCCATGGGCCGGTCCCAAGGCCTCGGCAGGCCGCACCTGGCCCGTGGGCTGTAGGTTGCCAACCCCTGATATAGGCATGGTTTCTAGACCCTTCACTATTTTGGCTGCCCTCATTTGGACACGTTCCAATTTTTTAACATCCTTTTTGAACTATGGTGCCCAGAACTGGACACAGTATTCCAGGTGGGGTCTGACTAGAGCAGAATACAGTGGCACTATTACTTCCCTTGATCTAGACACTATACTGATATTGATGCAGCCTAAAATCTCATTGGCCTTTTTAGCTGCCACATCACACTGTTCACTCATGTTCAACTTGTGGTCTACTAGGACTCCTAGATCCCTTTAACACATAGTCGTGTTAAGCCAGGCATCCCCTATCTTATATCTATGCATCTCATACTGCCTCTAAACAGCCCTGGTGGTGCAGTGGTTAAATGCCTGTACTGCAGCCACTCACTCATAAACCACAAGGTTGCGAGTTCAATACCAGCCAGGGCTGAGGCTCGACTAAGGCCTGCATCCTTCCGAGGTCGCTAAAATGAGTACCCAGCTTGTTGGGGGGCAATCAGCTCACAATTGTAAACCGCTTAAGACATCCCATAGCACGATATGAAGCGGTGTATAAATGAAGCTGCTTTGCTTTGCTTTCTAGTGGCAGAGACGATTACCGTATTTTCCGGCATATTAGACAACTAGGCATATAGAGTTTGGGATATACTCACCGTATAAGACTACCCCTCTTCCAATGGGGGGGGGATGAGAAAGTATTGGGGGAAAGGACTGCCAATATACCAGGTGATGCATTCTGGGGTATGTACAATTTGTGGCCAAGTAAGTGGCCCTGGGCATGTCACACACTCTCAGAGGATGGTAATGGCAACCCCCATTTGAAGAAACATGCCAAGAAAACCCCATGATAAGGTTGCCTTAGGGTCGCCATAAGTCAGAAAGGACTTGAAGACACACAAGAACAACAAAAAAGTCTGCAATTGTTTCACAGGTAGTACATGGGAATAGGAGCCAGCATGGTGTAATGGTTTGAGTGTTGGACTACCACTCTGGAGACCTGGGTTTGATTCCCCACTCTGCCATGAAACCCACTGGGTGAACTTGGACAAGTCATGCACTCTCAGCCTCAGTGAAAAGCAATGGCAAACCTCCTCTGAACCCGTCTTGCCAAGAAAACCCCAGAATAGGGGTTCACTTCTTATCCGCTGCTGCTTCCTCCTCCTGCCTTATGCCACACTACGCCACCCCTTCCCCCTCCTCCTCCTCCTCCTCCTCCTCCTCCTCCTCCTCCTCCTCCTCCTCCTCTAACCTGGACTTCCTCTCTGCCTCCTCCTCCCACCTCTCACCTTGCACCGCTCCACCCCTTCTTCCTCTTCCTCCTCTACCCAGCGTATAAGACAACCCTTGACTTTGGAGAAGATGTCACCTAGTGCCTCCTTGCATGTTCCACCTCACTTGGAGTTTTCTGAAGCCTCTACTCTTGTGGAGTGGAAGGCAGGGGCTCTCAAAGCAGTGTTTCTCAAGTTAACTGATGTGGCAGGCAGGTTTCACCTGCTATGTGTTTGGAACTAATACTATATTTGTGTCATATTATTATTGTATTCACATCGTTTCCACGAAACTTATCACAGACCAGAAGCTGTGATGGCAGTGGACCAGCCCCAGACTGCAGACCACTCTTTTTGAATAGCACTGTCCCAAAGGGTCTTTCCTTTCTTGCCACCAGCTAGAGAAGAGGGGTTGTTATGGGTAGAAAGTTTCATAGGGGAGGGAGGGGAGAGCATGCAAATTAGTATGGGGAGTGGAAAGTAAACAGGGGGAGAGAAGGAATAGGGTGAAGAAGGGGTGCAAGAGGGAAGGTTAGGGAAAAGCTTGAGGAAATGAGAATGGGGAAGTGTCCTTCAATTTCCATGTTATTGGTGGTGTTAATGTGGTATGATTGGTGTTGTTGATATTGGTTGATAACATGCAGGTGTCTATCACCTTTTTTCCAAGCATGGCTCTTACAAATTATTAAAAGCAGTACAGATTACAAGCATACAAAACATCAGAATATGCACCCACCCACACCCATAGAGTTTATTGTTTAAATTTCATTAAAAGACAGAATATAAAAAGTCAGCGGAACACAGCAATAGCAATAGCACTTACATCTCTATGCCGCTTATCTGAACTCAGCACTCTCTAAGCGATTTACAATCTGTAAGCCAATTGCCCCAACAAGCTGGCTACTCATTTTACTGACTTACAAAAGGATGGAAGGCTGAGTCAACCTTGGAGCCTTGGGATTGAACTCACAGCATTGTGGCTGCAGTATGGGCATTTAACCACTGTATCACCAGGGCTCCCTAAACACACACCATTAAAAGCCTATCACTGTGAATTCATAAAAGCCTGATGGGATTGGAAAGTCTTTATCTGCTGGCAGGAGGGAAGCAAGGAGGAAGCTATACTAGTCTCCCTAAGGAGCGAGTTCCAAATCGGAGCAGCCACAAAGAAGCCCTCTCTTGCATTTTCTTCAAGTAAGCCTGGGATGGTGGTGGGACAGAGAGAAGGGCTTCTCCCAAAGAGCTTATGAGTGCAAACAGGCTCATTTTTATATCTACGTTGCTGTGAATTTTCATGAGTTAGCCCTTGCAGTAATAAATGAATTTACCATTCTTTGGGAACCTGTCACCTATACAAATCAGGCTCTTCCTTTTTCCATCATGTGCAGAGTAACTCTTTCACCCCTCCACCGCTGAAAAAACCCCATAGGTAGAAAGCACAGCCTAAAGTGGCCTGCTGTGTGTTGCTTTTTTTTTTTTTTAAATGAATTTCGTTGTGCAAAATGTCAGGTTTTTACACTCAGATGGTTTCTCTCTCTTAGATGTGAGAGCTGTGTGGAGCTGCTCTTTGTCCGAGGGGCTGGGAATTGTCAGGAGTGTGACACCCCTTTGCGGAAGAGCAACTTCAGAGTGCAACTCTTTGAGGACCCAGCTGTTGACAAGGAGGTGGAAATCCGGAAGAAGGTGTTGAAAATGTAAGTATTGTAAATAAGAGTGCCTTCCTCTGTTCTGCTTTTCAAGCTTATACTTAACTTTAGTTGTATTTCTGGAACGGGTATGTTTAAACCATTATGTATTAAAAACTCTCTGAAGGCATCTTTCCACGGAGACAAAGCTAAGCAAAGATTACAATCCATACTGATTTTTGAAGAGACAGTCATGGTAGTCTGTTGTAGCTGAAACAGTAACAGAGCCCTGTGGTATCTTTAAGACTTTGTTGTTGTGTGCCTTCCAGTTGTTTCTGAATTATGATGACCCTAAAACAACCCTATCATGGGTTTTCTTGGCAACATCTGTTCTGTGGGCTTTTGGCATTGTGATCATATGAGCTTGAAAGAATGTGACTTGCCCGAGGTCACTCAATGGATTTCTGTGGTCCAGTCTTGGGCTCAGTCTTGGGCGGTTTGCAGACTGCCAGAAATAGTGCAGATTGAGTCCACTTTTAGGGTTAGGGTTAGTGCTAGGGAATCATGGGAATTGTTTTTTTTCTTTTTCTGAGACATTGAGCCTTCTCTGTCAGAGAGCTCTGGTGCCACAATAAACTACAGTTCCCATGATTCCCTAACCCTAACCCTAAAAGTGGACTCAATTTGCACTATTTCTGGCAGTCTGCAACCCCCCTTAGTCTCTAAGAGGGAACAACAGGGAACACTCCCACAGGGGAACCCTGAAGCCAGTGGATTGGGACCTCCAACCAAGGTAAAACAATTTTTTTCTTCTTCAATTTGAACTGGATTGGCATATTTTACCTCAACACCTACTAAAATGTTCCTGATGCAAAAACATGAAGACTCCTTGAGGAATCCATTGTCCTCTGCCTACAAAGAGGCCTGTGACCTCATAGGAATGGAGGCATATTAGATTGCAAGAGAGGAGTGGTCCTTGTTGAGATGCAAATGGACTTTAAATTTCCTAGTCTTTGGAAATCTCCCAATAGCCACATGGACAGAACGAGGGGCCAGCCTGCAAAAGACACCCTCCACTTACCATCTTAACTAAGGACAGAAACATCAAAATGCAGGCATCTGACTAACATCTCCAATTTTTTCTCCTGTTTGGTTTGTAACATCTTGCCTGATGAAGAAGCCAGTGGAGCTTTGAAAGCTTGCAACAAGTATATTGTGCATTTTGGTTGGCCAATAACGGTATCACCGTTTGATGGATTTTGGGTTGAATTTACTAAATGGCTAACACATCTACCCCTGCATGTTTCCTTAGTCTCCAAGACTTCTAGTCCACCATTAAAACCATTACAATTCTCTGGCTTACCTTTAAAACCATCAGATTTATTATGGCATGTGAAAACACAAGCCATATTTGCAGGTGCATGGTGTGTAGTCTTGGAGCTTCAAGTACGTATAGTATACTGCTCACATAGTTGGGAGTGTGATACAGACAGTGAGGTGAGAGCAAATTTAGTAGTTAGTAGCAGTGACAATTACATTAACACAGACATCTTGGCACAAGGTTGCATGGTAAGAATCTGCTATCTGATACAAATTTCCACTGGACTATATCCTTACCAATGAATAATCTAATAACTACCTTGTTTAGTACAAAGCGGAATATAATAATTGTTTTAATTTGTGCATGTCTGCACATCACTGCAGGATGCAGTCCTCTCAATTCTGGTGGCTGAGCACCTTTTAGCCTGGTCTTGATATGCTAGGACATTTAAAAGCTTGATTGTTAACATGCAAACATTTTATGATAAAGGAACCCCTAGAGGCAACTTATCCGTCATAACATGTAAACCAGTGAGTGTACATATTTTTATTTATGTTTTAACAAAAAGTTGTAGAACAGGACTTAAAAAAAAAATAGAACTCTTAACTGTTTGATTGATAAATATGCAGTGTAGTGTGTGTAAATGTTCAAATTGTCACTGCTACATATTTACACACTGTTTTATTTATAGAATAAATAAATGGTATTTGGCAATTGATTTTTCTACATTTAAGTTTCTTTTCTACTTATCTTCCTCCCTCCATTTTCTTCTTCCATTGTCTATCTTCACTTTCATTTAGAGTGTGAGCCTCAGGATCCTGCCTTTCTTACTGGTCTAGGTCAAAGAACAAAGTGGACAGTCAGGTTTTCTGCTGAACATACAAAAATAACAATCATGGAGGATCTTCATAAAATTCAGTTTAGATAATGAAGTGATAGAAATAGTTGAAGATTTCCTGTCCCTTGGATCATACACTGATCAGAACAGAGACTACAGTCAAGGAATAATAAGAAGGCTAGGATTGGGAAGGGCAATAATAAAAACTAGACAAGATCCTAAAATGTAAATATATACAACTGAGGACTAAAGTTAGAGCTGTCCAGTCCTTCATATTCCCCATTACCATGTATGGATGTGAGAGCTGGACAATGAAGAAAGTGGATAAAAAGAACATCAACTCATTTGAGATGTGGTGCTGGAGAAGAGGACAAACAAATGGGTCCTTGAACAGATCAAGCCTGAACTCTACCTAGAGGACAAGAGGATCAAATTGAGGCTGTTGTACTATGACCACATCATGAAAAGGCATGACTCCTTAGAAAAAACAATAATCTAGGAAAGATACAGGGCAATATAAAGAGAGGAAGACTGCATGCCAGATGGACAGACTCAGGGAGACCACGGGTCTGAATCTACAAGATCTAAACAGAGCAATGGAGAATAGGGGGTCTTGGAGATGTCTCATCCACAGGTTGACTTGAGGGCAGTTAACAAGAACAATCAGTCCACAAACCAGAGAGTGTAGAAGTGCTTTCTCATAACCTTCTAGTCTAGACAAAAGTGGGATGGTATTTTTATGCGTACTGGCCTTGTATAAAGTGAATAATATGCCTAATCCAAATCACAGTCTTTTTAGAAATGCCACGTGACTGATATCTCCTTTTCCCTTCTTCTTGAGCAAACATTTCCATTAGCTGCTGAATTGTTTAGGCAGGGTCAGTTTAGATTTACTCTGGGTGTTTGGAGCCTCATGAACGAAGGTGGATCATTCGATATTGGTTTTGCAAGGCTATATGCGAGTCTATTGTTCCTTTTCTCCTCTCTTTTCCCAAAGATACAATAAAAGAGAGGATGACTTTCCCAGTCTCATGGAATATAATGATTTCCTGGAAGAAGTTGAAGAAATTGGTAAGTCCTAATGCTTGCATATTTGATGCATTTGTAAGCTTTTATCTCCTGCAGACTTTCACTTGAGTGTGTCAAAGCTAAATCTCTCTTAACTGATCTTTAATGTGGTATCCAGTGGTTATCTAATTACTTTCTTCTTACATTTTTAATCTCTAGCTCTTCAGTTGAAGGAACATATCAAGGTAATAAATGTCTCTAGCTGTCAACATTTGGGTGAAGGTAAAGGGGGCAGAAGGCATACACAGCAAATGGGGCTAAAAGAGAGAACACTCTAAGGAGGCTGCTGGTGCTGGAAAAGGACCACAAAAAAAGATCAAATAAAGTGGGGTGGGAAAAGTAACATTCAGTTTCTTAATCTGTCCTTCCATTGGCTTTATTTACTGTGACAGAAGCCATATGGCCCCCTTTTCATCTTCTCACTACTTCAAGTACAGTAGCTGGGAGTGCTTTGAAGCATTTGACCTTGCATTCCATTTTGGCAATGTTTTTATGGTGCTAATGCAGAGGGAGGAAGGTTTAAGAGAAGGCCTGGATCTCTATTTCTTCCCCTCACCTTGGATTTGAGGCCTACAGATGCTGTAGCCTGGGGGCTCTGGTTTTTGTGGGGCCTCATGATGTGTGTGTGTGTGTGTGTGTGTGTGTGTGTAAGAGTGTGGTAGTTGAATGTGGGTATATTGGTGTAAGAAAGGAATTCTGTAAACCAGCCAGTGATTAGGAGGATGTGTAAAGGGAAGAATAGGCTGCAGTTTCTTAATGAGGGAAAGCACTGTAGGCTTGAGATTTGGATCAGTTTGGTTGAGAAGCAGAACCTCCCTTGCACTGGAGACCTGAAAGAAAGAATAGATATATGAGGCATGCTTTGGAATGTTGTTGTTAATATGTAGGTCCACCCCCATGTATTAGGGATGGAAATGTGCAAGCCTCTAGTTGTTGGACTGCGGTTCCCATGATTCTTTGCTGTTGGCTATGCTGACAATGGTTCTGATGAAAGTTGCAGTCCACCAACACCTGGAGGACCACATCTTCATATGGTGTACTACAAAGAATGAGAAGATTGGTTCCCTACCCTACCTAAGATTGGTTCCCCACCCTTTGAGATTTACTGTCCAGAA
Organism: Phrynosoma blainvillii; assembly: GCA_026167975.1. Classification (NCBI taxonomy): domain Eukaryota; kingdom Metazoa; phylum Chordata; class Lepidosauria; order Squamata; family Phrynosomatidae; genus Phrynosoma; species Phrynosoma blainvillii. The sequence goes on along the minus strand of JANUYF010000001.1, from coordinate 446,491,884 downwards.
AATTTCAACTCTGTATATCTACTCCTCCAGCAGCCTTATGAGGTTAGCTAAGTTTGCAGTGCTTTTGGTCCTTTGATCCTGGTTCCTGAACTCTCTCTGGATGTGAAAAATTTAGTGTTCCAAAAGACATTTAAGGGTTGGTTTTATTCTACTCTGTATTTATTCCCACCCCCACCCTGGTTGTAACTTGTATTGAGATTATGTATTATATATAGTGGTGTTTTTAAAAACAAAGGCTTAGTTGTTGTGAATCACTTTTAATGCTTGTAAAGGAGAACGGCAAGTTAGATATAGTCCGGAAATGATGTGGATTTTTTTTCCTCTAGGAAAACTCTTTACGGCTGAGACTGCTCTAGAACTGTGGTGTAGATCAGGGGCCAGCAACCTATGTCCTGCGGGCTGGTTCCGGCCCAGGGCCCCGCGCTTACCGGCCCAGGCGGACCCCTGCTGTCGCCGCTGCTGCGCGCCGCCGCCACCCATTTGGGTCGCCGTGTGGCTGCAGCTTCCATTTTGATTTCCAAAATGGCGGCTGCAACGCATTTTGCGCATGCGCAGGAGTACTACGCATGCGCAAACGCATCATGGCCGCCATTTTGGAGAACAAAATGGCAGCCACAACATGCGCGGAGGCGGCGGCGACAGCACGCGCGGGGGGGGGGGGTCATGTGCGGTGTCAGGGGTTGCGCACGCGCGCGCCGCCATTCCCCCCCCTCGGCCCGCCAGAAAGGATGACTTCAGGGGACCGGCCCCCAGCTAAAAAGGTTGCCTACTCCTGGTGTAGATGTTTGTCTTTCTCCTCACTTGCTCACTACTGCAATATGAAAAATAAGGGAGAGAGTTGGACAAACTTCTGCAGGCAGGATAAAATAGCTGACAGGGCAAGTAACTAGGATGACTAGCCTCTATTAAGTAAGGGTAAACAGAGCCAGGTGAACAATGGAGAAAAAGGCTCCTAACATCCTGGGAGGAAGATTAGGGATTAGGTTCTATCTTTTAATTTTATTTATTTATTTATTTATTTATTTGTATCCCTCCCCTCTGCAGATGTAATCAGGGCGGCTTACATTAATAAAATATCACAGATGTACAATCCCAAAACCCTCCCACCCCTTAAAACAGTATTAAACATCATAAAATTAAAACAGCAAGAAACAACAAACAATTAAACAATTAACAAGAATCATAAAGGCGGAGCAGACAGACAATAGCAGGTATAGCAGGGGAAGGGCATAACTCGCATGGCATGGGATGGGCAACCATGAGAGACTGGGGAGGCATTTTCATCCCTTTGGCTGATTGCATTGTGCCATTTGCCCCCCCCCCGCCCCCCCCAAAAAAAAATCAAGGCAAGAAATCACGTCAGTAGCAATAGCAACAGCAACAGCAACAGCAATAGCATTTACATTTCTATACTACTGAACTCAGCACTCTCTAAGTCAGGAGTTGGCAACCTATGGCCCGCGGGCCAGGTCCGCCCCCCTGAGGCCTTTGGACCAGCCCCCGCCGACCCCTGTGCACGCTGCCGCCGTGCCGCTGCCGCACGCGCCACAGCCGCCATTTTGTTTTCCAAAATGGCAGCCGTGACTCGTTCGCCCATGTGCAGTACTCCTGCACATGCACGAACGAGCCGCAGCCACCACTTTGGAAAACAAAATGCCGCCTGTGACTCGTTTGTGCATGTGCCGAGTACTACGCATGCGCAAATGAGTTGCGTCCGCCATCTTGTTTTCTAAAATGGGGGCCGCGACTCGCTCGTGCATGTGCAGCACTCCGGAAGTACTGCACATGCACGAGCAAGCATGTGCGCCGCCATTCCCACCACCACCATCACCATCGGCCCATTGGAAGACCAGGGGATCCCCGGCCCGGCCCCAGGTAAGGGGAACTTGCTGACCCCTGCTCTAAGTGGTTTACAATGTGTAAGCCAATTGCCCCCAACAAGCTGGGGTCGATTTTACTGATCGACAAAAGGATGGAAGTCTCAGTCAACCTTGGAGCCCTGGGATTGAACTCACAACCTTGTGGCTGCAGTTATTGTTGCTGTTAACTACCTTCGCGTTGGTCTTGACCCATGGCGATCCTATGAATGAGACATCTCCAGGCCCCCCTGTCCTCTACTGCGCTGTCCAGCTCCTGAAAACTCATATCCATGGTCTCTTTAACATATCTGCTGTCCATTCTACAGTGAATTGAAGATAAAATATCTTTTAGATGTTAGGAAGTTATATGAGATGAGATGCTGCTGAAACTCTTATGCTATTATTGTGTGAATATGAGAGATACATAACTGTGAAAGTCACATGCATCTTATCTCATGCTAGAAGAAATGTTTAAAACAGGATTGGGGAAAACCCCATTAAAAAAAAAAATCAAACAAACCCATATCCATTAGTTGTTGTTGTAGTAGTTTTAAACTAGTTTTGTTGCATTAATGTGTAGGACTGTGCCAATATGGGACTTAATCAGAAAATTAAGTAGCAAAATGCAGTACAGATGTTATGGCTACTAGCTGAAAGAATAATTGTTCTTTAAAAAGTGCTTGTTTTTGGTTGAAATTATGTTAATTGGAGGATTTGTTTCTGAATGGCATTTCTTGCACTATAAATTAAAGTGACTAAAAAGAAGCAACTGAGACTGGATACTGATACCTCCCTTTTCCAGGATATGTCCTACATTTCAACCTCTGTCCAGGAGGAATTTCAACAGGTCATCCATTTTGAGCATGACTAAGAAGCATGAATTTACATTTCTATTAGTGGTTGTAGCTCTTATTTGGTAACATCTTACATTTTCCTTGGATGTCCTACATTTTGAGGTGCCTTGTCCTCCTTTATGGTCATGATATCTGGTCACCTTGGATACTGCTCTAACAATAAATAGCCAATAAATTATTAAGTTAAAATATTTAAATTCAAACAGTTGTTGTCCCAGCAAGAGCATTTGAAAATAGAGATACAATAATAGCAATAGCAATAGCAAGTACATTTCTATACCACTTATCAGTGAACTAAGCATTCTCTAAGTGGTTTACAGTCTGTAAACCAGTTGCCCCCAACAAGCTGGGTAGTCATTTTTCTGACCTATGAAAGGATGTAAGGCTGTGTGGACCCTGGAGCCCTGCCGTGACCTCTGAGTGAGAGAAGAGCCATTGGGGGAGAGACTGAGGACCACAGAGACCATCAGGGGAGTGTAGGAAGGAAGAGGCTGCTGTATTTGCTACTGCCTTGGACGTCTGCTTCCCTCAGTGGTCTAGCTCTTTGCAGGATTGAAGCCTTGATTTAGCAGGCACTGCTCTTTACACTTGCACTTTATTCTTGTACTGGGTATTGTAAAGAGGATTTGAACTTGGAAAGTTACTAAAGTCCAAGTCTTCAATGGGATCTTTTATCTTTTGTTTACGGAGGTGGCTAGGGAACAGACTGATAGAGACAAAGCTTTCCAATGAATTATAATTTATTTGGGGGATTCAAACATACAGGCCTAAGCAGACTGCCAGAAATAGTGCACATTAAATTGAGGCACTGCCCTGGCTTAGTGCTAGGAAGTCATGGGAATTGTATTTTTTTCTGAGACATTGAGCCTTCTCTGTCAGAGAGCTCTGGTGCCACAATAAATTACAGTTCCCATGTGATTCCCTAGCACTGAGCCAGGGCAGTGCCTCAATTTAATGTGCACTATTTCTGGCAGTCTGCTTAGGCCCAAAGACACTCTATAAACACTCATACACACAAGAACTCAGGAATAAAGTAGGAAACACAAGGCTTTCTAATGGTGATAATTACCTGAAGGAGGCTGCTCCAATGCTGAATAAAGATGGATCGACTCAACCATTATGAAAAGGGAAAGGACGATGGAAAGAGCCGGGACCCAAGTCAGAGTTCACAGTGGCGCAGTGTCACCATGAAATCTAACGAGACCCAATGTGCCTGAGATTTGAGGATCATTTATACCCTTAAACCTAGCCTGAGGCAAAGAGTTGCTATTGTATATCAAAGAATTCTGATTACTACTCTTTGAAGTAAACAATTTCCAAGGAGAGGAGATGGGATGTTAATGTTATCTCATCTTCAGCCGGATACATCCTGGCTGGTACTCATAAATCTTTTAGGTGTGAATGTCCTGCATTGCAGCTCCTAGGCTTGGCCTTTTTGATCTTCAAATTGTTGTAACTGCAGATGTGACTTTTCAGGTGCCTACGTGATGTAGTTGCCTTGGGTCTGTGGTGATCGAGGCTTTTCCCAGTCTAGGGCCATGGCAGGGACCCAAAAGGTGTCTTTATATTAAATCAGTCATCATAACAGAATAGAGGGCAAAGATTTATCCTTTTGCTGGACATAGACAAGGGTCTGTTACCTGCATTACCTCCTTGGCCTCAAAGGGAGAGAGGCAGGCCATCTCCATCAGGCATAGCCTAGAACAGGGGTCGGCAACCTACGGCCCCCGGGCCGGTTCCGGCCCAGGTCGCCGGACTTACTGGCCCAGGCGGACTCCTGCCGCCGCCGCCGCCCGTTTTGGTCGCTGCGCGGCTGCGTGCGCCACGACTGCGATTTTGGAGAACAAAATGGCGGCCATAACGTGTTTGCGCATGCACAGGATTATTGTGCATGCGCAAACGCGTCGCGACCGCCATTTTGGAGAACAAAATGGCGGCCGTGGCGCCAGCAGCGCACGCGGCGCCCGGGAGGAGGCCCGTCGCCGCCGAGGGAAGCCTCCCCGCGGGGACCCTCGGTGGCGATGGGCTTCCAGGAGGCCCGTCGCCACCGAGGGAAGCCTCCCCGTGCGCACCCTCCACTGACGCGCACGACCCCCCATACAGGCGGCCGCCGCGGCACCATGCACGGTGGCAGCTGCATGTGGGGGGGGGCGCGTGCATTGGTGGAGGGTGCGCGCACACGCCGCCATCCCCCCCCTCGGCCCAGCCGACACCTGGGCTATGGGAGACCGGCCCAGGTCTCAAAAAGGTTGCCTACCCCTGGCCTAGAATAAGAAAGAAAGCCCTCCCTCCAGTCCATCTGCCATGGTCCAGGCCTCAGAGGGAGAGAAGTACTATTGGCCCTGATCCCCTTCCTCACTGCCATTCCCTTCTCCTTGTGTGTCATATCTTTTTACATTGTAAGCCTGAGGGCAGGGAGCCTGTGCAATTAACCATTTGTAAGCCACTCTGAGAGCCTTTGTGGCTAAAGAGTGGGGTATAAATACTCCAAACAAACAAACAAACAAAGCCTTGTGGCTACAGTACTGGCATATAACCACTGTGCCACCAGGGCAGTCAGACTTTAAAAAAATAATAATGAATAATCAATTTAAAATACCAGAACTGTTTTTTTTTTTTTTTAAAAGGCATTTGGTTTAAACCTTGGGTTTATACCAACCAGGTTTAAGCACTACTTTAAACCAGGATTAGTTGGTTTAAACCAACTTGATAGAAACCAGCCAACCCTGTTTAAAATAATGCTTTTACTTGCCAAGGTGATTCTGTCTTTTAAAGTGTTGGTTTGGTAGTCTGTGATGTTGGAATGATTTAGGTGGTGTTACTTAGTGTGTTAATGCACGGTTTTTCTTTCTTAACATCAGAAGACTTGATAGTAATGAAATAAACTGGCACTGAGCAGTTGAGAGGGTGATCTGACAAACCAGCTTGTTTCTGCAAGAGATGTATTAACCAAACTCTGAAGAGTCAGATCAGATGCAGAGGTTTTATAGGGCTTGGATAAATCCCATTGGCTCCTTGTATCACCTGACAGTGAATTGCAGTACCTCCTTATGGGTAATTGCTCCATTGATAGTAACCAGATAGTTGGGAAAGAAGGCCAGGGGCTCCCTCTTGTGTTGAGGTGGCACAGAGAACAAGGGCGCTGAGTCTGGGTGCCCAGCTCTTTCTTCACCTTGAAACTTGAGCAGCAAATATGACACAGTTCCAGAAACCAGTCTTCCGATTGCAGATCATTTTAGCATCTCTCTTTTCTCCTTCAGCTCCTTACACAATGGCTTGGAAAACTTTTCTTTCTTTGGTTTTGGCCCATTTTTCTTTTTCTGTAAAAAGTCAAAACATTTTGTGGTAGTCTGGCTTTTCAGAAACTGCTCTGCCATTCAGAAAGAATTAAATCTTTCAGGTCAGACTTTAAAACAATGAGCCCTTTGTATTATATTTTGACTGATGTCTAAAGGCAGGCCAACTAGTAAACCAGCCAATGAGAGATGGACAAGCAGATAAAGAATGATTACACACCGTCCCCTTCCTTCCTTCCTTCCTTCCTTCCTTCCTTCCTTCCTTCCTTCCTTCCTTCCTTCCTTCCCTAGCCCTGCCATAAAACATACAAGCTAGTTCTGTCTGGATACTGACCTTATGCTTCAGTAAGATTAAAGTCTTCTCTGAATTCATTGCAAAAAAGCCACCTGCTCTGAACACACTTTCTTCCACTATGCATTTGTGAAAGAGGCCATTTCTGTAAAAAGCTGTTTTGGACTTTGATAATTTTCTTATAAGATATGAGGGGCTACCTTTTAGAACTGTTTGGAAACTGCAGCAGGTCCATAATGCTGCAGCCAGACTGCTGACCAGGGCTGGTTAAGAGAACATGTAACTGCCGTGTTCAAACAGCTTCATGGGCTATCTGTTCATTGCCATACACAATTCAAATACCTGTATACTCCTATATGGCTTGAGCCCAGACTGTCTGAAAGACCTTATTTCCACATTGTGGTAGAAACCAATGATATAGGCATGTTAGTCTGTAGAATCAGTATATGGAGAGATCTTGTAGCACCTTTGAGATAAACTGAAAGAAAGAATTTCTTTCTATACTTATTTCCCCATATGTGCCTGCCCAAGTTTTAAGATGCTAATGGGAGGGCTTTCTCTTGATGCCACCACCATTGCAAGCTTGTTTGGTGAGGACATGGGAGAAAACCTTCTCGGTGACTTCTGTGTGGACTATAGAATTCCCTTCCATGGTAAGCTAGGTTGTTTTAAGCTTGCTTTCCACCAGTTGGCAAAGGCCCTTTTATTTACTCTGCTTTGGTCAGATCTCACCTGGAACACTGTGTCCAGTTCTGGTCACCACAATTAAAGGGGTATGTTGACAAATTGGAGAGTATGTTCAGAGGAGGGTGACTAAAATGGTGAAAAGTCTGGAAACCATGCCCTATGAGGAGCGGTTTAGGGAACTGGGTATGTTTAGTTAGAGAAGAAATGGTTATGGTGATATGATAGCCCTCTTTAAATGTTTGAAGGGATGACATAGTATGGATGGAGCAAGCTTGATTTCTGTTGCTCCTGAGACTAGGACATGGAGCAATGGATTCAAGCTACAGGAAAAGTGATTCTACCTAAATGTTAGGAAGAACTTCTTGATGGTAAGAGCTGTTCGACAGTGTAAATACTCTGCTTTGGAGAATAGTGGAGTCATCTCCTTTAAAAGTTTTAAACAGAGTCTGGATGGCCTTTTGGTGGGTGTGATGTGATTTTGTCACCCTGCTTGGCAGGGGATTGTGCTGAATGGCCCTTGTGGTCTCTTCCAACTCTATTATTCTGTGATTCTACTCAGACCTTTGACTGCCTGATGCAGAAAGGTTTGTTTTTTTAAAAATTGAGTGTGTTGCATTCTATTTTTGTCATCATTTTAATGGCCTTTTAAAAACTATTTTAAATTAATGTTTTTAAATGATTGTTTTTTTAACTGTTTCTTTTAAACTTTTGGATTATCCAGTGCTTTAACTGCATTTTATTTTTGTTTTTAACTCATATTGTGAGCTGCCTTGGGTCCCATGTTGAGAGAAAGGTGGACTATAAATGAAATGAACAAATAAAATAATTAATGTGTAATGAACTAAAAAGTCATCCTGATCAGACAGCAGAATTTATAATTCTGTAATACAGTCAGTCCTCCATATCCATGGATATTTTTAATGCACAGATTCAAGTATCCATGGCTTGAAAATATTATATATATATATATATATATATATATATATATATATATATAAATTCCAAAAAGCAAATCTTGATTTTGCCATTTTATATAAGGGACGCCATTTTACTATGCCATTATATTTAATGGGACTTGAGCATCCACAGATTTTGGTATGCATGGGACATCCTGGAACCAAACCCCAGCAGATAGCAAGGACCCACTGTACAAGTGCTTATGAAAACTACATCATTGAAAGGACATTTTACCATCTCTTCCAGGCAGGAAAGACTGCCTCTTTTAAGATGTCTTCTGTGATATATATATTCATTCATATCTAAGCCCAAGGAAAACATGCTTCCTTGTGCCTCTAAGAGAAAACAACAACTGGTTTCTGCAAATTTAGATTATTTTTGCTTTTCTTAGACTTTACTTTTTGTTTATAAAATTAGCAAAAATATTAAGGAGAAAACCCCCAAACGAACATAAATACCACAGATATATATGGCAAACCAGTCAATCACAACATGCTAGATAACTGGTATTTGGCAAAACAACTAAACTACCGTTTCTACCCTGCTACAAACCATTAATTATGCATCCTTACATAGCTGCAGAGCACATATGGAGTTGCATTTTATATCTATTGAAATTTCTTTAAGCTGCTGTCTCAGGTTCAATTACTGACGATCCTGTGGTCAGTCTGTTGAAGAGCTCTGGTTACGCTGCTGCCCTGGTTACTGATCTGTTTTCTGGGCATATTTCCATGTGATGGTTATGAATTATAAAACCCAATATGGCTTGGGTCCAGCCTATCAATGCACACGCTCTTCTCCAATGCAAACCTACCGGTGCTCTCAGATCTTGCAGATACACACTGCTCTCACTTTAGAGCCCTATCTGGTGGGGACTCAAGAAAAGACCTTCTCAGTGGCCACTCCCAGGCTGTAGCATTCTCTTCCAAAGGAGAGTAGGATGGATATGATCCCATTTGTCCTTTCTCAGGGTGCACCTACACTGTAGAAAGAATGCACTTTGACACCAGTTTAAGTGCTGTAGCTCCTTAATGAATCTTGAGATTTGTAGTTCTATGAAGTCTTTTACCTTCTCTGCCAAAGAGTGCTGGTACCTCACAAAACTACAAATCTAGCTGGGAGAAAGTTATAGTAATTTGGATAGGAGACCAGTGGCATTCTGATATAAAGAGCAGAGAGATCTATAACATAGATCTCTGAAGATGCCAGCCACAGATGCTGGCGAAACGTCAGAAAGAAACTCTTCTAGAACATGGCCACACAGCCCGAAAAACCCGCAAAAAACTATAACGTAGAGCTTACAAAGCACATTTGGAAAGACCATTAATGACAGAAGAACCAAAGTATTAGTCTGCTGATTTTATAGAATCCCTGACATTAAGACGAAAGCAGCCCTTCTTTTCTTATTTGCTGAAGAATTGACTATACCTTCAGGGACTTGCTCTTCTACCAGTATAGTTGCCATGACTATACCTGGGTTTGAACAGTTGTTTTGAAGGTTTTTGTGGGTTTTTCGGGTGGTGAGGCCATGTTCTATGTATTCCTGATGTTCCTGAGAATGCCAGCCACAATTTCTCAGAGAAGATATCTCTGAAGATGCCAGCCACAGATGCAGGCGAAACGTCAGGAATACATTCTTCTAGAATGCGGCCTCACAGCCCAAAACCCCCACAAAAACCTATGGATGCTGGCTGTGAAAGCCTTCGACTTCACTGTAGTTTTGAAACTAGGATAAACTAAGGACGTTTAAGGTACAGATTATACATGATTGTATGTGAGGTGTACAAGTAATTACATTTCTGAATTGGGAGTTGAGGGAATATTCACGGAATAGAGGGTTTCTAGTACAGGGCGAGTCTCCCTTATGCAGAATTCCAAAATTCAAAATCCTCAAAAAACCAAAATATTTTCATGGGTGACTGAGATAGTGACAACTTTTCTTTCTGATGGCTCAGTGAACACAAACTTTGTTTCATGCACAAAAATATTTAAAAATATTGTATAAAAGTACCTTCAGGCTATGCATATAAGGTTTTTTGTTGTTGTTCCATTTCTCCAAGTAGTTTCCGACTTTAGTGACCTTAAGGCGACCCTCTCACAGGGTTTTCTTGGCATGTTTCTTCAGAGGGGGTTTGCCATTGCCATTATAATAATAATAATAAATAATAAATTTTTATTTGTAGCCCGCCCCTCTGCTAGGCAATCGGGGCGGGGGACAGCAATAGTTAAAACAGAACAACGTTAAAACATTCCCTCTCCCCATAACCCCTACCTCCCCCCTCCCCATCCCCTTAAAATAGAATTAAACCGAAGAATAATTAAAATACAATATTAGTTAAATCAATAAATTAAAAACAAGATTTTCAGAGGAGACAGACAAATGGGGACCCCTTTAAGGGCCGACCGTTATTCCGGGAAGGCCTGCCGAAAGAGATCCGTCTTTACTGCTTTCTTGAAAGCAGCAAGAGTGGTAGTAAGACGGATCTCATCCGGCAGGCCATTCCAAAGTCTGGGAGCGGTTGCGGAGAAGGCCCTCTGGGAGGTCTGGGACAGCCTAGTTTTTATTGGCTGTAACAGATTCCTCCCAGAGGACCGCAGGGTGCGGGGGGGTCATATGAGGAGAGGCGGTCCCTAAGATAAGATGGGCCCAAGCCATGTAGGGCTTTAAAGGTCAAAACCAACACCTTGTACTGCGCCCGGAAACTAATTGGCAGCCAGTGGAGGGATTTAAGCACAGGTGTTATGTGCTCCCTCCTAGATGTTCCCGTAATTAGCCTGGCTGCCATATTCTGTACCAGTTGAAGTTTCCGGGTTAGGCACAAGGGTAGCCCCATGTAGAGTGCATTGCAGAAATCCAGACGTGAGGTTACCAGGGCGTGTACCACAGCTTCCAGATCCTTACTATCCAGATAAGGGCGCAGCTGGCGTATCAGCCGAAGCTGATAACAGGCGCTCCTGACCACCGCATTCACCTGACTAGTCATGTGAAGCGATGAGTCAAGGAGAACCCCCAGACTGCGAACACAGTCCTTTACGGAGAGTGTGACCCCGTCCAGGACTGGAGACTGTATTCCCAGATCTGGTTTCGGGCCCGTGACTGCAAGTACCTCCGTTTTGTCTGGATTCAACTTCAATCTGTTTTTCCTCATCCAACCCATTACCGCTCTAAGACAGTCATCAAGAGGAGAGGCGCCATCTGAAGTCTGAGTCGATGATCTGGTCATGGAGAGATATATCTGGGTGTCATCAGCGTACTGAAGACACCGAGCTCCATGCCTCCGAATGATCTCACCAAGCGGCTTCATGTAAATATTAAATAGCATTGGGGACAGGATGGCACCCTGAGGGACGCCACAATTAAGCTCAATTTTGGATGAGCAACTGTCCCCAAGCCTCACCCTCTGAGATCTGTCCGAGAGGAAGGAACGGAACCAGTGCAGAGCAGTGCCTCCAATTCCTAACTCCCTCAGGCGATCTAAGAGGATGGCATGGTCTATGGTGTCAAAGGCCGCTGAGAGATCCAAGAGCACCAACAAGGTCACACTACCCCTGTCGATACTCAGGCGGAGGTCATCGGTCAGAGCAACCATGGCAGTCTCCACTCCATATCCTGTCCTAAAGCCGGTTTGAAATGGGTCGAGATAATCGGTTTCATCCAAGACTGCTTGACGTTGGGAAGCAACTGCCCTCTCGATCACCTTGCTCAAGAAAGGGAGCAAGGAGACTGGTCTATAGTTGTTTCTATCCAGGGGATCCAGGGAAGGCTTTTTCAGGAGTGGCTTAACCGCCGCCTCCTTTAAGCAAGATGGTACCTTGCCTTCCCTGAATGACGCGTTGATTGTGTCCCGGAGGAACACCCTCAACGCGTCCCCCCCCCCTGGACGACCAGCCATGATGGACAAGGATCGAGGGGGCAGGTTGTCTTCCTCACACTTCCAAGCAGCTTGTCCACGTCATCGGTACTCACAGATTGTAATTGATCCAGTAAAGTGCCATCAACGGAGTTCCTGGATACCTCATCTACGGATTCTGCCAAAACAATGGCGTCCAAGTCGGCTCTTATCCGAGAGATTTTGTCTGCAAAGTGAATATTAAAGGCCTCACAGCAGGCTGTCGTTGGGTTAAGTAGGGGGTTTGGCACAGGAGATACCTTCGTCAACTCCCCCACCACCCTAAACAGCTCTGCCGGGCGAGACTCTGCAGACGCAATGCGTGTAGAACAGAAAGATTTCTGCGCTGCACGCAAAGCCTCCCTATAGGAATCAAGATGTTTCCTAAGGCGAGTTCTGTCGGATAGGAGACGAGTCTTCCGCCATTCGCACTCTAGTCGTTGTCCAACACGCTTCATCTTCCTAAGCTCCTCGGTATACCAGGGCTTACGATTCGAAGCGGGCTGGAAAGGACGCTTGGGAGCGATTGTGTCAATAGCCCTGGTGAGATCGATGTTCCAAGTGTCCACCAGGGCTTCAACAGAATCACCGGCGTTGCCAACCATTAAACCCTCTAAGGCTTTCTGGAAACCAATTGGTTCCATTAGCCTTCGAGGGCGGACCATTCTAATGGGTCCGCCACCCCCGAGGGGGTGAGTAATAGCCTTTAGTTCTGCCCTGATCAGAAAATGGTCCGTCCATGACAGGGCGGAGATATTTTTGATCTCCGCCCACGGATGCTCCTGCTCCGTACTAAAGACCGCATCGAGTGTATGACCAGCACAATGTGTGGGCCCGTCAACCAATTGGGATAGGCCCATGTTAGTCATGGTATCCATGAACTCCCGAGCCGCGCCAGTTAGATCTTGCAAACTGGTTTCGAGTGGGATGTTGAAATCGCCCAGAACCAAAAGTCTGGGCGATTCCAACAGCAACTCAGAAACCAGGGCCGTCAGCTCGGTCAGGGAGTCTGTTAAGCAACGGGGTGGCCGGTACACCAACAGGATCCCCAAACTATCCCTGGTCTTCAGGCTAAGGTACATACACTCGATATGTGTCGTTTTCCGGATAGGTTTCCTGATCAAGGTCAAGGTGTTCCTATGGACCAAGGCTATACCACCCCCCCGCCCACTTTCCCTCACCTGCTCAATAACTGAGTACCCAGCTGGGAGAGCCTGCGCCCAGGTCGCGGAGCTGGCATCCCCCAGCCAGGTCTCAGTGAAGCATGCCAGGTCGGCTGCCTCATCCACCAAGAGATCGTGGATGATGTGTGTTTTGTTCTTGACCGACCTGGCATTGCAAAGGAGCAGATTGAGGGTCAGTGGAATGGCAGGCACGTTCCCCAAGTTATCCTGGGAAGCAGAGCCAACAGAAGGGGGGATAGATATCAAGCATCGATCCCTCCTTCTTTTGTAACATCTGTTGGCTCTGCTGCCGCCATACCTCCCCCTCCCCCACACCACCTGAATACCCGCTCCCAGACTATGGTCAGCTCCAGTGTGTGAAAAGGAAGGCGGACACCCGGCCGACTCCAGTCTTTAATTTCCCCCACAGCTGCATGGAAACCCACACAGCTATCCGTGAAAGGCAGTTTCTCAAGGCCATCTAATGGCTAGAGCAAGGCCAGCAGCAATTAAGATCAAGGACAAGCCCAGGTGGCAAGTCTGATGGTCCCGCCCTCCTCCTCCTCCTCGCTCCACACAAGCCCAGGCCTGGAGGTCCAGGGAAGTTGGGGCCAAGCGGGGCCCAGATGGCAAGTCCCTCTGCTGCTGGGGAGGGGAGGCTGAGATAGTATGACTTGCCCAAGGTCACTCAGTGGGTTTTCATAGCCAGTGGGGATTCGAACCCTGTTCTCCACAGTATAGCCCAACGCTCAAATTACTATACCATGCTGTTTCTCTATAAGGTGTATCTGAAATATAAATGAATTTTGTGTTTACACTTGAGTTCTATCTCCAAGATACCTCATTATGTACTTATATGCAAATACAGATATTCCACACACACACACACACACGCAAAATAAAATAAAAATAAAATAAAAATCCAGAATCCAAAATACTTCTGGTCCCAAACTTTTTGGATAAGGAATACTCAACCTGTATTAATTTGAAAGTAGAAGTGCTTTGTAACCATTGCTCTTGAATAAAGCTAATAGTTAAGATTGTCATTAATATATTGCTGTCCTTTTTATCTTCTCCATTCTCTTCTCTACTGTCATTTTCAAAAACGTTGTTCCAGTGTTCAACTTGACCAACAACATTGATGTAGAGAATACAAAAAAGAAGATGGAGACATACCAGAAGGAAAACAAGGAAGTCATTCAGAAAAATAAAATCAAACTGGTTAGTTGCTTTAAGCTTGTGTTTTCTTCAATTACATTTATGTTTTAACTTGTGTTTACTTTTGTCTGGATTATTTGAGTCACTAGGAATGATTTATGTGCCTTCAAATTGACTCTAGTTTATTGTGACCCTATCATAAGGTTCTCTGTACAAAGTTTATTCAGGGTAAGTTTGCCATTGTCTTCCACTAAGGCCGAGCCATTCAAGTTGTATAGCAGGGGTAGGCAACCTTTCCCCTTTAAGGGCCAAGGGACTTCAGCTCCCAGAATCCCAGACTATCTGAAGGACCGCCTCCTCCCGTATAATCCTCCCCGCACCCTCCGGTCCTCTGGGAGGAATCTGTTGCAGCCTCAAAAAACGAGACTGGCGACGACCTCCCAGAGGGCATTTTCGGCAGTTGCCCCCAAACTGTGGAATGGCCTGCCGGAGGAGATCCGTCAATTGACATCTCTTGACGGCTTCAAGAAAGCCGTCAAGACGGATCTCTTTCGGCGGGCCTTTCCGGATTAATCCACTAGTATGTTCTGGAATTTTCTTCCCTCTGAGATGCTCCCTTTTTTAATAAATTGGGTCCCTTCTGAGCCAACATATGACATCCACCGCCATTTCTTGTTTTTTAATATATGTATTGTTTGTTTTAATGGAGGACTTTTCTCCTTATATTGTTTATTTTTAACTTGTATTGGGTTTAATAACTTTTTAAGGGGGGGAGGGGGATAAAATTGCTCTTAACTGTTGTTGAAATTTTATGATGTAAGCCGCCCCGATTGTGTTCAGAGGGGCGGGGTATTAAATAAAAATTATTATTATTATTATTATTATTATTGGCCAACATGGGACTATTGGCCAACATGGCTGAGGCTTCTGGGAGCTGAAGTCCCTCGGCCCTTAAAGGAGAAAGGTTGCCTACCCCTGTTGTATAGGGTCACCCACTGGATTTTGAACCCTGGTTTCAAGAATCTTAACCCATTATTCAGAATATTATACCATGCTGGCTCTTTGGAAAAATTGGTTGAGGTGCAATGGCAAAATATTATTTTAAAAGCACAGTTCTGTTGAGTTGCCAGAGTATTTGAACTGCTCAGTGTAATTAAGTTTTTCTTTTTTAGCCCTGCCAACTGTTTTCTACATGGAAAACATGTCAAAAGGAAGCATATTCTTTTAAATGAATTCTGTGATACATGTATTTTTTGAACCTGTGCAGAACCATGGTCAGGACATTCTAGAACTAAACGTTTTAGTGGTAACCCCATCTGCATGGTGCATTATGACATCTTGTATGTGTGTTATGTGCCTTCAAGTCGGTTTTCAACTTATGGCAACCCCATGAGTTTCATAGGGTTTTCTTAGGTAAGGAGTACTCAGAGGTGGTTTTGCCAATTCCTTCCTCTGAAATATAGCCTACAGGATCTGGTAGTCATTGGCAATCTCCCAACCAAGGACTAATCAGGGCTGTCCCTCCTTGGCTTCCAAGATCAAACAGGATCTGCTGCCCTTTGGCTACTGAGGCCCTGTAACATCTTTAAATTGAAATGTTTTGCATCTGTCTTTTCATTGCAACAAAAACGGGGAGGGGAACAGAGGGCTTGATGCTCAGAATATGTGAAGAGGAATGGATGTGAATTGAAGTTGGCTTCCTGTGCTTGCTCAGAATGGCTGATGCTTCCTCTACACACCACTCTAGGTAGATCAATATTGTAAGGGAGAGTGCTGTTCATGAGCATTTCTTTCCTTCCCCTTGCTTTATAATGTTTGAGACAGAGCTTGAAAATAACACATTAGGGTTCAATGCATTATTGCCAGTGCATTGAAATTTGCTAGTTACAATCCTTCAGTGGTATTAGCTCTAATTTTTAACTTAAGAGGGGCTGGCAACACTGGGAAACTGGTGTAAAGTTAACTGATTGGTTTGTTGTAAAAGTTGGTATAATGTTAACGAGTGTCACTCTTAGTCTGCTCACTAAATGATCATGTAGCAAACCAAGCAAAAAGAATGTAAATTTTGATTGACATTTGAGTTCTAAAATCTCTTCCATTATATAGATTGAGTCTCCCTTATCCAGAATTCTGAAATCCAAAACCCTGCAAAACCCAATTTTTTTGTGTGTGTGGATGATTGAGACAGTGACATCTTTGCTTTCTGATGATTCAGTGTACAAAAACCTGTTTCATACACAAAAGTATTAAAAATATTGTATAGAATTATATTCAGGCTATGTGTATAGGGTGTATATGAAACATAAATGAATTTTGTGTTTCGACTTGGGTCCCATCTCCAAGATATCTCATTATGCATGCACCGTATTATCCGGTGTATAAGATGACCCCCAGTTAAAATATAGAGTTTGGGGTATACTCGCCGTATAAGACTTCTTCCAATGCACACCAAATAAAAAATTTAAAAACATCTGATTTGATTAATAGTAATTTTGATTTATAGTAATTTTAATTACTATACATCTGATTTATAGTAATTTTAATTCAAATGCTTATGACATGCAGGTACTTAGCAGGAAAACTGTCACTTATAAACACAACAAACTACAGCTCCCATGTTCCCTAGCATTTATTTCTGCTGTGTGTTTTAGACCTTACTTTTTAAAAAATAGTCCAGATTTAAATGCTGCTTTAAAAATTATATCCATCTCCCAGCTATGAGATGGTTGGGGGGGGAAATGAGAAAGTGTTGGGGGGAAGGACTGCCAATATACTAGGTGATGCATTCTGGGGTATGTACAATTTGCGGCCAAGTAAGTGACCCTGGGCATGTCACACACTCTCAGCTTCAGAGGATGGTAATGGCAACCCCCATTTGAAGAAACATGCCAAGAAAACCCCATGATAAGGTTGCCTTAGGGTTGTCGAAAGGACTTGAAGACACACAAGAACAACAACAAAAATCTACAATTGTTTCATAGGTAGTACATGTGAATAGGAGCCAGCATGGTGTAGTGGTTTGAGTGTTGTACTACCACTCTGGAGACCTGGGTTTGATTCCCCACTCTGCCATGAAACCCACTTGGTAAACTTGGACAAGTCACATACACTCAGCCTCATGGAAAGGCAATGGCAAACCTCCTCTGAACCAGTCTTGCCAAGAAAACCCTTGCCTTAGGGTTCTCTTCCTCCTCCTCCCATCTCACCACCCCTGTCCTCCTCCTCCTTGTCCTCTCTCCTGGCTTCTTCCTGCCTCGCCATCCCTGTCCTCCTTGTCCTCCACGTGCTCTTGCCTGGCTTCTCCCTCCTTTCTCCTGGCTTCTTCCTGCCTCGCCACCCCCGTCCTCCTTGTCCTCCACGTGCTCTTGCCTGGCTTCTCCCTCCTCTTTCCTGGCTTCTTCCCTCTTTTCTCTTGGCTTCTTCCTGCCTTGCCACCCCCGTCCTCCTTGTCCTCCACGTGCTCTTGCCTGGCTTCTCCCTCCTTTCTCCTGGCTCCTTCCTGCCTCGCCACCCCCATCCTCCTTGTTCTCCACATGCTCTTGCCTGACTTCTTCCCTCCTTTCTCCTGGCTTCTTCCTGCCTCGCCACCCCCATCCTCCTTGTCCTCCACTTGCTTATGCCTGGCTTCTCCCTCCTTTCTCCTGGATTCTTTCTGCCTCGCCACCCCATCCTTCTCCTCGTCCCCGTCCTCCTCCTCTTGCCTGGCTTCTTCCCTCCTCTTGCCTTTGTCCTCCTCCTCGTCTTTATACCTGGCATATAAGACGACCCCCCGACTTTAACCCAGATTTTCCTGGGTTTAAAAGTCGTCTTAAACGCTGGAAAATATGGTATATGCAAATACATGTATTCCAGAATCCAAAATCCAAAATATTTCTGGTCTCAAGGATTTTAGATAAGAGTGATTCAACCTGTAGCAGTTAAGGGAGGGAGATTCAACCCATATCACATCTTGCAAGTGATAAAAAGTTCACTTCTTTCTTTATACATTTCCAACAGATATTCAAAGAACCTTTATACATTTTATAAATACTTTCTGGAGCTAAATACCAATGGTACATCACCTTGTAAATTTTTTCTTTAAGATCATAAATTAGAGTAAACTTTAATCCCTATTGCCACATATGCTCCCACAGTTCCATCTGTATATATGAATGAAGCTTTCCTGATGTCACCAAACCCTATGGCTGACCTGTCAGACATTTGGGATATAGACTACTTTCCCAGTTTTTCTGCTCATGAAGTTCCTGTAGCTCTTTCTCAAAGATGTTAAATATTCTTTATTCTTAGTCTCGGGAGCAAGAGGAGTTGGAAGAAGCTCTGGAGGTGGAACGCCAGGGGAATGAGCAGAGGCGGCTTCTAATACAAAAGGAGGAGCAAATGCAACAGTTGCTGAAAAGGAAGAACAAGCAGGAACTTCTGGATAAACTGGTAGGCAATGAAAGATTAGGGCTCCAGAGGGCACCTCTCAACATTTGATTTTGAACTGGACCAATTTCTGTTTTCTTTGCTTTACAAGGAATCTTGTAGCAAAATGCAAGAGGGAAGGGTCCCATAATCTGCAGGGGAAAAAGGAAGAACACCAAATGATTATTGAAAAAAATGCAAGGAATAATACATACTAGTGGCATCACTCAGTTGGTGACACCTGGTGCAGTGCTCTAGAAAAGGTTGGCATGGAGTGGCAGATTGTAGGGTTAGGGTTAGGCAGGGTCAGCCCTGGTTAGTAGTTGGATGGGAGACTGCCAACGAATACCAGCTGCTGTAGGCTATATTTCAGAAAGAGGAACTGGCAAAACCACCTCTGAGTATTCCTTGCCTAAGAAAACCCCATGAAATTTGTGGGATTGCCATAAATTGGCAGGCAACATAAAGGCACGCACGCGCGCGCGCACACACACACACACACACACAGACATACAAATGAAAGTACAAGAGGATGCAAAGGCAGAATAATGCTAAACAACAAACTACAAATGTTGTAAAAAAAAACCCTGAATAATCAAAAAATGTGTATTTACATTCTTACATTTCAAAAATACAGATAGCAAAAATGAACAAACTGAATAATACCCTCAGAATGTCACAGTATGAGGTATTCCAAAATGTACATACACAACATATTCCAGAAATGTAAACAGAAAACGTAATAGTACAAGAGTATATGACAGTAAACAATATTGGGAAACAAAGAAAACAGACTTGTTTATTCATCTGTTTTCTGTGAAAGAGCACAATGACTTAACATACACTTGAATTTTTCAGTACATTGCTTTCATTAATATCCACATTGTCTGGATAGTTAGTTTGAAATTGGTTTGATTCTGTTTCACGTACATCCTTTTTCAATACCAGATTGGTCTTTTTCCTTCTTTCTGTTATTCCTGCCTTATGCCATCAAAAGGGCAAGGCCAGAGGATTAGCTCTTCAATGTTCGTTTCCCACAAGATCTCTCCTAGACATTCTTTGGCTGAGATCCTACATTGGGCTTGTGTAGTATTGTCAGGCAAGGTTGCATCCTATCATCCTACTTGTTTAACTTATATGCTGAAAATATCATAAGAAAAGCAGAATTAGAATCAGAAAAGGAGGAGTTAAGATAGGAGGAAGCAACATTAACAACCTAAGATATGCAGACAGCATCGTAATATTAGCAGAAGACGTTCAAGAATTGGAATAGTTAATAAGAAAGGTCAAAGATGAAAGTGCAAAGGCAGGTCTGATGCTCAACATTAAGAAAACAAAAATAATGACCACAGAAGAAATACACAAATTCAATCTAAACAACAAGGAAATTAAAATAGTCAAAAGAGTTCCCATATCTAGGATCAAACATTGACTAGAATGGAGACTGCAATCAAAAAATAAGAAGACGACTAGGGAAAGGCAGCTATGAAAGAACTGGAAAAGATACTGAAGAGCAAAGACATACAACTGAGCACTAAAGTCAGAATCGTCTAGCCATTGTATTCCCAATTACCTTGTATAGGATGCAAGAGCTGGACAGTGAAGGAAGCAGACAGAAAAAAAAATCAACTCATTTGAAATGTGGTGCTGGAGAAGAGGACTTAGGATACCATGGATAGCCAAGAAGACAAACAAATGAGTTCTTGAACAGATCAGACCAGAGCTCTCCTTGGAAGCAAAGATGATCAAGTTGAGACTATTGTAATTTGGCCACACGATGAGAAGGCACGAATCACTAGAAAAAACATTAATGCTAGGAAAAGTAGAGCGTAGAAGGAAGAGAGGAAGACCACAGACCAGATGGATAGACTCGATCAGGGCTTTATGGGCAAAGGCTTACAGGATCTGGGCAAGGCAGTGGAGGATAGGGATTTTTGGAGGTATTGGAACCAACTCAAGGGCAATTAACAATTATTTATCTCCTTATGTGGAGAAATCCTTGTTTTGAATGGCAAAGGTACAATTGAACACACATCCAAATGTGCAACTAAATGCATAAACAGATTGTGCATGTTTATCCATGTGTACATCTCATATATAATGGCACTAGTTATGTAACTCCGCTTTCTCAACCTTGAAATGAATGTGGACTTTCCGCATCGGACAAAAATGCCCAGCTGCTTCTGATGGGGAACCTACACATTGTGGGACACCAAAAGGATTCCAGATTTTGTTGTCTTTTGTAGTGCAGGCAGGGGCTATTTGTACCCCAGTAGACAGTCCTATCAGCCTTAGCTTAGATAGCCAGTGATCAGGATGATAGGTGTTTTAATTCAACAGCAAACTGGAGATCTATAGATTCCTCACCTCTGCCTTGGTACATAATTCCAGCCCTTCACCCAGGCTGCATCTACTTTGCAGAATTAATGCAGTTTCACACTTTTTAATTGCCATTGCTCAGTGCTATGGAATTCTTGGATTTGTAGCTTTTGTGAGATATTTGTGAGAGAGCTCTGGTGCCACAGATGAAGCCATGACAGTTAAAACTGCATTAATTCTGCAGTAAGGCAGCAGTCCCAGAATGATGTGCTATTTCATTCTTCACAAAGGTCTAATTTGCACTACAGAATTAATTCAGTTTGACACTGCTTTAACTGTCATGGCTCGGTGCTGTAGAATCCTGGGATTTATAGTTTGTTGTGGCACCAGAGCTCTGACAGAAGGCTAAATATCTCACAAAACTACACATCCGAGAATTCCATAGCATTGAGCCATGGGATAGTTAAAGTGGTGTCAAACTGCATTATTTCTGCAGTGCAGATCATTAGCCTGAATGTTGCTGAAGCACTGGATTTGATCCCAGGTCCAAAGTCCAAGTTGCAAACCACTATACTACACTGGAGCAGGAAAATATACTGGGAGCTGTCTTCTACTTTTTCTCCTGCCACCACTCCATGTTTGCAAATTGTTACATTCATGTACAAAGTATTTTAAATCTGCTTTTAAAATATCTGTTTAATCTGTTTTTTAAAACATAACAGCTATTTCACTTGCTACGTGGTCCAACCTGAATGTTTGTTTTGGTCACATTATTTTTCCATTTTACTCTATGCTTTTCATTTCCCATTTATCCATTCTTAACACACTCCTAAGAGTTTTGTTTTAAGAGCATAACAGCTGTGCTCCAGATTCTTCTCTCGCTGCACCCGCTCCCCTAAAAAACTTTTAATTGTTTTGCCTTTATGATCCCGCCCAGTTGTTGTTTACACATTTTATTTCTGTTCGGTTTCCTTTTTGTTTTTTCTCTTATGGGAAGGTTAAGCACTTGAACCTCTCATGGAGCCCGGAGGGATATCTACTGAAATGGAAAGGAGATTGGTGTCAATTGATTTAAGAGGTGGTTTTGCTCTTCTGGGGACTGAACTGAGGAAGGGAGCCTCTCTTGGGAGTGGGAGGTCTGTGGGTCTTTTACTAGATATTTTAAAAAGAGAAGGGTGTTTCAGGTTTTTAAAAAAATATTATTCAAGTCTGCCTCCTGTCTTCAGTGTTGACCAAATAAAAATAAAAATATTTCACCTTGCAGCCGGTGGAATTGTGAAATGCTTACAGCCTTTCCTGCCTACTCAAGATCTGCTCTGTTTTTTAATTCATAATTTCTTTCAGGGCTCGGAAAAGTTACTTTTTTGGACTCTATCTCCCAGGATGGTGAGGTATAGTCTCAGAAGGTAGCTTTTCCAATAGTTGCAGTGGATGGAAGTTGGAGACCAGATCCTTGTTCAGTTGCACAGATCAATAAGTTGCTATCTTTTCACATAGCCAACTAAGAAACTTTTGGAAAAATATAATATTAATATTAATGCAACATTAAACTCCCTTTATACATTAAAAGTCATTTTGTTATTTCAGGAGGTTAAATTTAATTACATATAACTTTGTTTGGCATAAGGGTATCATATTCCATAGACTAAAGTTGCACTTTACTCAGAATATATTTACAAATTAAATCTTCTTTTTTTTGCTATGAATGAAGCTACATGATCCTGAATTGTGAACTGTTTAGAACAGGGGTAGGCAACCTCTTTGAGCCGGGGGCCGGGTTGCTGTCCCTCAGACAATTGGGGGGGCCAAAGCACCATCCACAAATAAATAAATAAATAAATAAATAAATAAATATTGTTTTTAAAAAATAAAATAAAATAAAAAATATGCATGCAAACTCTCTCAGCCCCAGAAAAGCCATGGCAAAACCCCTGCGGAGATTTTGCCAAGAAAACTCCAAGAACAAGTAATGACAACGATAATCAATATCATCATGGTGGGTGGCGGTGGTGGCGGGGGCAGCGGCGGCGGCGGCAGGACCAGCCTGGGGCCAGTCCAGCCTGGGGCCGGTCCAAAGGCCTCGGAGGGCCGCATCCGGCCCCAGGGCCTTAGGTTGTCTACTCCTGGTTTAAAACCTCTTTGGTTTTGCCAGTTTGATGAGCAAGTAAAACAACCCAATAGAAACTGAAGAAAATATTAACATTAGTAAAACAGAGAAAAGTATTTTGTCTTCACAGTTCTGCATAATATCAAGTAGGCACAATGCACCCATCCCCATAAAAATAACTGAGAAAAAGAACCCAAGGCCAGGAGTACTAATGATCTGATATTGTATATAGTCTTATATAAAAGTTTTCCTTTTAAAAATGATTGGGGGGCACTAAATATTTGAACACCTAAAATTTTATTCCTCTTTCTAAAAGGAAATATTTTCTAATCCATTATTTTCCAATTTTTCCAGGGAAAAAGTTTTCAGGGGGGAAAAAGGGGGGGGGAACATGCTCTTTTTCATCCTGGTTTTTTTCTAGTTTTTATTCTGGGCCTTCACATTTCTACAGAGCCGACAGGCCTTTTATGTTCAAAAATCATCTCATGTATTTTATCTTTTAATTTATTTACTTCATTTTGGAAAAGTCTACCTTTCTTCCTAGAAGCATAAGCTGGTGTATAAGTCTGTTCTGAAGATAAAACTCTACCTTGGGTTCTCCTCACAACTCTATGGCGTAGTTTAAGTTACATGTTTTACTAACTGATATTAAAATATATTGGCTGTCATTGAACCAGTGTGATGTAGTGGTCTGAGTGTGAGGCTAGGGTTCAGGGAGACAAGGGATCAAATCTCCTTTGGACCATGGAAAAAAACCATGGGCACATCACATGCTCTCAGCCTTAGAGGAAGGCAATGGGCAAACCTCTAAAAAAATCTTACTAAGAAAACTCATAGGTTCACCTTAAGGTTTCCTTATATTGGAAACTACCGGTATTTGAAAGCATACAACAACAACAACAACAACAGTGCTGTTGTTCATACCAGTCATACCAGTTCTTTACTGGAATTTTGATAACTAATAGAGAAAAAAAACGAAATGAAACTCATGTGGTAGGAAGTTCTGAAATCTAGGTTGGGAGATAGCATGTGTCCTAGGGTTTCAATCCTCCCTCCCCCCCCCTTCCTTTTTATCTCACTCCATTATCATGAGATCTGAGGTGGGTAAACAGATAAAACAATATAAACTGTTTAAAGAGTTTCAAGTTAAAATCAGTAAATAATTTTATTGGTAGAACGTATTAAACGTATTAAACAGCTACCACAAATTAAAACAACTTAAAAAAGAGTTTAACAGTCATGTGCATGCTTAAAAGCATGTTAGGATCTAAAGATTTTAGTTAAAACCCATTTCTAACCTGACACCAAAAAGAATGCTGAAGATATCTAGAACAGATCAGGCCAGAACTCTCTCTGGAAGCCAAGATAACTAAATTGGGGCTGTCATACTTTGGCAACATTATGAGAGGAAATCAATCATTAGAAAAGACAATGATGCTATGAAAGATGGAAGGCAGTAGAAAGAGAGGAAGACCACATGTAAGATGGGTAGAGTCAATCAATGAAGATGGGACTGGGCTGCAGGACCTGAGCAGAGAGGTTGAGGACAGGGGGTCTTGGAGATAACTCATCCACAAGGTTGCCATAAGTCGAAGTTGACTCAAGGGCAGCAAAGAACAATAGGAAACCAACAAAAACCCCAACAAAACCCCCAAAACCAAAAAACACCAATTTGGTACCTGTCAGGCCTTCATGGGAAGGGGATTCTATCATTGGGGTGCCGTAGCCATGTCCTTCCCCATCATATTGATCTTAAGGTGAGACACAGAGTCTCAGAAACACAGAGGAGGGCTATTTTGACAGATCTCAATTCTTGGGCAAGCATGAGGTGGCATTGCTTCAAGTACATTTGGCCCTCCGTATGCATGGATTCTTTATCCATGGATCCAACCATCCATGGTTTGAAAATATTTAAAAGATATATAATTTCCAAAAGCATCCTTGATTTTGAGATTTTATATAAGGCATACCATTTAACTATGCCATTGTACATAATGGGACTTTAGCATCCATGGATTTTGGTATCCATGGGGGGTCCTGGAACCAAACCCCAGCGGATACCAAGGGCCCACTGTGCCAAGACCCTAACTCATTTTGGGCTTTTGGACATCATCATTAGCACCTTGAACTCAGACCAGAAGTGAACTGACAGCTGGATACATATGCATCTGGTGAAGCAGGCTGGAGTCCTTAAGAGTATTATTGTGAAATGAATTGGTTAATCTTAAAGGTGCCACAAGACTCTTTCCTTCTTTTTATACTGAAACAGACCAACACAATGCTGTCTCTGAAAATTTCCACTAGGGTTTCTAAGCTTCTTAGCTGAGTGGGAATTTTTATTCAGTCATCAAAAGTCTGGTCATAGTATGATGCTATAACCACTACAATAACCTATTAAACAGAACATCCTCTTGGATCATCTGAGAGGGTTAGGAATTGGAGGCACTGTGTTGCATTGGCTCCGTTCTTTCCTCACAGGCAGATCTCAGAGGGTGTTGCTCGGGGACAGTTGCTCTAATAGAAAAGAGCTTAATTGTGGCATCCCTCAAGGTGCCATCCTATCCCCGATGCTGTTCAAGATATATATGAAGCCGCTGGGAGAGATCATTCACAGTCATGGGGCGGGGTGTTATCAGTATGCTGATGACCCCCAGATATATTTCTCAACGTCTCGATCTTTGACTTCAGATGGCGTCTCTTCCCTCAATTACTGTCTTAAGGCAGTAATGGACTGGATGAGGAAAAACAGACTGAGACTGAATCCAGATAAAACGGAGGTACTTGCAGAAACGGCCCCAAAACTAGGTATTGGGTTACGACCTCCAGTCCTGGACAGGGTCACACTCTCCTCTAAGGACTGTATTCGTAGTCTAGGGGTGCTCCTGGATCCGTCGCTTCAGATGACTAATCAGGTAAATGCGATGGTCAGGAGCGCCTGCTATTAGCTCCGGCTGATTGGCCAGCTGCACCCTTCCCTGGAAGTAAGGGACCTTGAAACTGTGGTACACAACGCTGGTAACCTTCCGTCTGGATTACTGTAATGCACTCTACATGGGGCTACCCTTGTGCTTGGTCCGGAAACTACATTTAGTATAGAACATGGCAGCCAGATTGGTCTCGGGTACATCAAGGAGAGACCATATAACACTGGTATTAAAGTCTCTTCACTGGCTGCCTATTAGTTTCCGGGCCCAGTATAAGGTGTTGGTTATTACCTTTAAGGCCCAAAATGGCTTGGGTCCATCCTATCTTCGGGAACTTCTCCTCCCCTACAATCCACCCCACGCACTCCAGTCCTCTGGGAGGAATTTGTTACAGCCTATAAAAATAAGGCTGTTTACTACCTCCCAGAGGGCCTTTTCGGCAACCGCTCCCAGATTGTGGAACAGCCTGCCGGACGAGATCCCTCAGATTACGACCTTAAGCAGCTTTAAGAAAGCTCTCAAGACAGATCTCTTCCGGCAGGCCTTTCCTGACTAGATTTCCCAGCCTTAAGAGTCAGTCATCCTCTCCTTCCCTGTTCTCTGTTGCAGCTAGAGTTTGTCTTTTTAATGAAATTTATTTTAAGTATGTTTTAAAGTGTGAAATTGTTTAATACTCTTTTAAGGGTGGGTGGGTTCTGGGGTTCCTTGGGGCGGGACGGGGATTGTATTTTATGATAATTTTAATGTTGTAAGCCGCCCCGATTGCTCTGCAGAGGGGCGGGATATTATTATTATTATTATTATTATTATTATTATTATTATTATACCTGACTAGCTCTCCTTTGGCAGGATTTAGCTCCCTGCTCTCCCAATAAATGAGAGAACATGGAATAAGCCCATGCTCTCCTTAAGGTGGGCATACCATAGATGCAGCCTGACTATGAAGGTCAATTCATAGCAGCTTGACTGCCAAGCCTTGATTTCTTTTAATGGCTTGGGGAGGGGAAGTGAGAAGGGAGGGTTACACTGAGTCACCAAAGTGTTTCCAACTCAGTTTTTAAATGCCCTTTTAATTTAGCTGGAGCGAACATTGTTTTGTTACACAGCAGTTGGTTTTACTGGAAATCCATTTTGCCAGATGGCTTGCAAAAAGGAGCAGTTATAAATAATCTTTATAACATGACCAAAATAGGTAATTTAACGACATTTGGGCACGCACCACTGCTAAACGTATCTAAATATGTTGTTAATGACTAAAAGGTAATGTGAAGGGCAGGAGAAAGAAAGTTCTTGTTTGTTTTTTTCCTCCTCCAGTTTTTTAAAAAGTCTCAATTCACATTTCTCCCTCAAAAATCAAGATTTTATTTTGTAATGAGCATTTTCTAAAACCCCTCTATTTGTGGTAGGAATCATCCATTATCTTCTGAAGTGCAATTTATAATTCTGACATGGGAAAGGTTAAATAGCTTTGTGAGTGCTGCATGTGTTTTTGTATCCATTCTGTGCTCTTTTTATTAATTTTTTGCTTCTCTAATATAAATGTGTTAGGTTCCTTTTAATGTGTTAGTTGTTGTGTTTGGTGATGTTTCAGATTTTTTTTATCTTACCTTTCCAAAGTGCTCAGAGTTTCTTACAGGTGATTAAAAACAATGCATCCAAAATGTATAAAACCTTTATCCTGAAATAAAAAGTACAGTGGACCCTTGGTATCCACTGGGGGTTGGTTCCAGGACCCCCCATGAATACCAAAATCCGTAGATGCTCAAGACCCATTAAATACTTTGGCACAGTAAGATGATGTCCCTTACATAAAATGGCAAAATCAACCTTTGCTTTTTGAAATTTTTGTATTGAAAATATGTTTAAACTGTGCATGCTCGAATCCATGGATAAAATATCTGTGGGTATGGAGGGCTGACTGTAATAGTGGTAAGTACTGCAAAACACTACTAATAACACCTTCCAAATTTACTCAAACTGGCCTAGAATAGTTACCCTGAGGTTCAACGGGAGGACTGTAAGCATTCCTCCTGAAAGAACAGGTCCTTAACATCAGGGTCAAAGTTGATGAGGTGCTACATTTATTTATTTATTCATTTCATTTATATGCTGCCTTCCTCCCAAAGTTGGATCCAAGGTGGATAACAAAAAAATAGAATAAAAAAGATTCCACCTACATATTAAGAACTTCCTGACAGTAAGAGCTGTTCAACAGTGAAAGACGCTGTCTTGGAGCATGGTGGAGTCTCCTCCTTTGAAGGTTTTTAAATAGATGGCCATCTGGTGGAATTGCTTTGTTGTGTATTCCTGCATGGTAAAATGAGGTTGGACTAGGATTTTATGATTTTGTTATTCTCCCTAACAAAATTTTGAAACACAATTGAAAACTGTCACATTAAAACAGTATAAAATCATTTAAAAACCATACAAAAGTTAAAAATAAAATGCACACACCCCATAAGAAGCCTCCTTGTGAGCAATTGCACAATAGAAGCAAAAGGTATTTGCTGGTTGACAAAAGGAGAGCAGGGAAAGGGCAGCCTAACCTCTGGAGGAAAGAAATTCGAAAGGTTGGGAGCGGCTACTGAGAAAGCTCTATCACCAAATGAGCCTCTGAAGGTTGCAGGACTGAGATAAAGCATTCCCTTGTGGATCTTAAAACTATGGCAAGTTTGAATGTGGGAACCTGTGCAGCAGTGAACATAAAATGCAGGTGATATCTTAAATGGAGAGCTGGTGTGGTGTAGTGGTTTGACTGTTGGATTAGGACAGGGGTAGGCAACCTTTCCCCTTTAAGGGCCGAGGGACTTCAGCTCCCAGAATCCCAGGAGCTATTGGCCAACATGGGACTATTGGCCAACATGGCTGAGGCTTCTGGGAGCTGAAGTCCCTTGGCCTTTAAAGGGGAAAGGTTGCCTACCCCTGGATTAGGACTTTGGGAGACCAGGGTTCAGATCCCTCCTTGGCCATGAAAACAACTGGGTGACCTTGGGCAAGTTGTACTCTCTCAGCCTCAGGGGAAGGCAATGGGAAACCCCCTCTGAACAAATCTTCCCGAGAAAGTCCTGTGGTAGGTTTTCCCTGGGGTTCCCATGAATTGGAAATGACTTAAAGGCACACAAAAATGAATAATCTCAAATGATAGAAATATCTAACTAAAACGGTCCCCTGTGGGTGAAAAGTGGGATATAAATTAGATAAACAAATATATAGTAGTCCACTTTGTATTTTGGTTTGAACTAGAGGAGATAGTTTGGACTGCAGTACGTATGTGTGTGCATGTGTGCCTTCAAGTCATCTGTCAGCTTATGGTGTCCCCATTAATTTCATAGGTTTTCTTAGACAAAGAATACCCAGGAAGTGGTTTTACCAATTCCTTCCTCTGAAATTGCTGAAATTTCGAGTCGATCTCAACTTATGGTGACTCTATGGATGAGACATCTCCAAGACTCTCTGTCCTCCACTGCTCTGTTTAATTCCTGCAACCCCTTAATACCCTTTACCGCCTTAATAGAGTCCATCAATCTGGCATGTGGCCTTCCTCTCTTCCCACTTCCCTCCAACTTTCCCAGCATTATTGTTTTTTCCAGAGAGTGCCCTCTTTTCATGATATGTCCGAAGTACAACAGTTTCAAGGCCTGAACAGACTGCCAGAAATAATCCAGTTTGAGACAACTCTAACTGTCCTGGCTCAGTGCTAAGGAATCATGGGAACTGTACTTTATTCTGGCACCAGAGCTCTCTGACAGAGAATGCTCAATGTCTCAGAAAAAAACTACAATTCCCATGATTTCCCTAGCATTGAGCCAGGACAGTTAAAGTGGTCAGAAGCTGCATTATTTCTGGCAGTCTGTACAGGCCCTCAGTTTGGTCATCTTGGCTTCCAGGGAGGTTTCAGGCTTGATCTTCTCTAGGACCCATTTATTTGTCCTTTTGGCTGTCCATGGGATCCTCAGCACTCTTCTCCAGTACCACATCACAAATGCATTGATTTTCTTCCTGTCATCTTTCTTAACTGTCCAGCTCTCACATCCATACAGATTGCATTACCTCTGTTTCTTTCTGGTTGTATGAAAAATGTATTTGCAACTCTGAAATACAGATTACATTACCTGGGATTCATTTGCAGTCTCCCATCAAAATACTAACAGTGCTGACCCAGCATAGCTTCCAAGATCAAAAAGGATCTGGTGTCTTTAGGTAATACTTTTTCTTTTCTTTTTTTTCTGAAGCCAACTTTATGAGCTGGCTGAGAAATATTTCTAAGTCAGGAAATGCAAATTTTTGAAGGATCACTGGGAAAAAAATGATACTAAAGCATCTGCAGTTTGGCGCCAAACCCCACCGACACCGACATTGCTGTCATCAACCTGAGAATTTAAAGTGACAAATAAGTAGTGTATTTGAATACATTTTGGAAGCTACAGTCTTGTGCTCTCCCACAGTAATATTGCAAAGTGGTAAAACAATCAGCAAGCTGCAGATTTATCAGACTATATTTTCCAGGCAGACTAAACTCAAGATTTATCTTCTGTTGGCAAATTGTGTTGGCAAATGAATTGCAAGGAAAACACATATGTGGAACTGCATAATTCTGATCTGTTTCCAGATTTTGCATTGCTGTTGAGTGGGTTGAGTACAATGTCTGGTGCATTTGGATCTGGTCTGAAGGCACCCCTCCTTGACCATGCTTCTCCACGTGGAAATAAGGCTGGCTGCCCCCCAAATATGTGTGTGTAGAATTTTTGGGATGGGAGAATGTTGGCAGGGGCCTAAATACTCTAAAAGTATCAGATCCTAGAAGCTGAGCAGGGTCAATATATATCAGATGCTATAGGCTATATTTCAGAGGAAGGAACTGGCAAAACCACCTCTTAGTGTTCCTTGATTAAGAAAACCCTATGAAAATCATGGGGGTCTCCATAAATTGACAGGTGACCTGAAGACACACACACACACACACACACACACACACCCCTTGGGAGCTAGGGCGGGAAGGTTTACTCCTCCCTTTCATGGTCTATGTTGTTGTTATGTGCCTTCAAGTCAACTCTGACTTATAGTGACTATATCATAGGCTTTATTCAAAGGAAATTTGCCATTGCATTCAAGACTGACAGAGTATGACTTGTCCAAGGTGACCAAATGGATCTCCATGGCTGACTAGGAATTCAGACCCTTGTTTTCCAGAGGTCCTAGTCCAACATTCTTGTTATGCTGTCTCTTTCTGAGAATCCTCCAAAATTGTATATCAATCAATCAATCAATCCTATTCCTAATTGCCATAACATGGCTCTCCTGATTTTTAGGGGGTGGTGGTGGCAGCTGCACCCTTTCTTACTTTGATCGGTTCTTCCAGGTCCTTCTGTTTGAAAATGTGTCTCTTGTGCTCCGAAAGATAGCAGAATGGTCATGCATTCTTTTGTGCCATCAGTGCATTTGTGCCATCAGTGCATTTGTGCTTCAGTGGCATTACTTTTCATGTTAGCTTCCTCGTATGTGAAATATGGCAAGACCATTTATACCATCATGTCTGCTGCTCCATGACTGGTATTTTTAAAACAATACCCTAAAGCCACAAGATCTTGTCTGATCTTGGAAGCTAAGAAGGCTTAGCTGTGGTTAATACTTGGATGGGAGACTGCCAACAAATACCAGGTGCTGTCGGCTAGATTTCAGAGGAAGGAATTGGGAAAACCATGTCTGAATTTTCCTTGCTTAAGAAAGCCCATGAAATTCATGGGGTTGCCATGAGTCAACGGGCAACAAGAAGGGGGAAAAAGCATTTTTTTTCTATGTGTTTTCCTGCATCAAGCTCCATGTCTTTTGCACTTTCCCTATTGTGGTATCGTTGAGGAAGTATGCCATGTCGTCACATGAGATTTCCTGCCCCATAGGATCCAGTCATATGGGACAAAGAAATATACAGTACCATCATAACACATGAAGTGCTTCCTTAACTGAGTATTATGAAGAGAAGAAGAAGAAGGCTGGATCTGCACAGCAGAAATAATGCAGCTTAACACTTCTCAATGCCATAGCTCAAGGCGTTGAAATGTTAAGATTTGTAGTTTTGTGAGATATTTTGCTTCCTTTGTCACAGAACTCTGGTGCCACAACAAACTACAAATACTAGGATTCCATAGCATTGAGCCATGCCAATCAAAACAGTGAAAAAACCTGCATTATTTCTGCAGTGGAAATGCAGTTTGAGAGACAGGATCATTTGACAATGCAGCCGAACTCAACACAAGTTTTCTGTTTTCAGTGAACAGCTGCATGATATCCTCTGCGTCTGTATGCATTAACAATCCTTCTGTTGTTGCCCATTAATAAGATTTTAAGTAATGAATCCACCTTAACTCACTTTATGGTTTTGTATGTACACATGCACATTTTATTTGTTAAAAAGAGATTTGACTAAGAAGAAATTACTAAATGAGAAGATAAATATGTGTTGGTTGCAGGCACAATAGATTCATTGTGTGAGGCAAAATGTGTATATCACCTCCAAAGGGCCTCAGGTAAAATCTAATAGAGAACCAATTTGGAACTGGATGGAGTTCATTGGCTGAAGGAATGTGTCTTAGATAAACATCTGATCCACGTTAGATGACTTTCTGTACTGCTTGTTTTTGTGATTAAATTCTAATTATTATTACTTAAAAAAGCATTTTTAATACATATGGCTGTGTTTGGCCTTCTGGAATAAAGGGCTTGTTATATTGTCATTTAATGTGGAATCTATAAAAGTGGCTGTTTGCAGATTTCTCTGATTTATGAGGCTAATGCAGCTTTTTCCTATTACTGAAAGTGATGGTTTTCTGGTAACCTGGGAGTGTTGAGAGCTGTGCCTTTTCCTTCTGAAAGCAACCTTTTGAGGTGGTTTGTTGTTCTAGGAATGTACATAAGACTAATGGAGGATAGCTTATGCCTTTTAAATATTTGTTTTGTTTTTGTTTGTTCTTTTCAAATCCCACTTACAGGAAAGTTCTCATCTGCCTGCTTCTTTGCTGTTAGCCCAGCACAAAGACCGGTCTGCACAACTAGAAATGCAGCTAGAGATTCCTAAACCCATCAAACCGGTTGCATTTTCAACAGGTATCAAAATGGTAAGACCCAATGGTTCTGTTTCTATTTCCTTGCATATGTGTAAAAGATGGATTTTCTGTGTTTTTCATCACAGTCTTCAACCATTTCCAGTCTGAATCTTGGGTGTTTCCTTTGACTTTCATCTAACAATACACCTAGATTCATTGAAGATTTTGGGAAGGTCACTTTTTTGGATGTACCTCCCAGCATGACCCAGCCAGCGATGCTGGTGGTTGTACTAGCTGGTGGAATCTGGTAATTGTAGTCCATATAAGTAATTTCCTCAAAGTACTGGATGTGTAATTTGTTATACCAAAGTAGTGTATGAGAAGATAATTAAAATACAGCGCTACTGTAAACTGGCTCATAAATATCCCTACACTGCAAACTTATGTGAGTCATTTGGACGCAACATGGGAGAATACAATCCATTGGGCCTATTGTGTGCATTGAGTTGTTTACAAGCTCATTGCATAGAGACTATCCAGTGTGAATTTCTTTGCTGCATGGCCTCAGCATACAAAAATGCAGCCTGTTTTGAGTGAAGTTGTGATGGCCGCATTGTGCTTATATCTACAACATAAAGAAGTGTTTCTGCCAGATTTGCCTCCATTTGATTCAAGGTACCTCGTGTGTTTTCTACTCATGACTGTGGTTGCTGGTATAAAATTGATTTTAAAAGAGTCTTATCAAGGTTCATCTAAAAATACTGTGATTTTTACTATCCTAGGGAAGTTAAGATCCTTTGCTTTCAGTTCTTACTTGGTAGGTATTTTTCTTTCCATTTGTATTATGTTGCTTGTTTTCCTGAGGTGTGAACCATCTAAATTGGGTGAACTTAGACATAATGTTAAAATATGTGGCAGGTGCGAAGAGTAAATTGGACATTTTTGTCTCCATTTTTACCTAAGAGTTGTTATGTTCAGCTACAACTCATAGGATCATAGAATATTAGAATCATAGAATCATAGAGTTGGAAGAGACCTCAAGGGCCAGCATAACCCCATTCTGCCATGTCGGAATCAAATACACAATCAAAGCATCCCATCCATCCTCTGTTGAAATACCTCCATAGAATGAGATTCTGCCACTCTCCAAAGGAAAGTGTTCCATTGTCAAACACCTCTTACTGTCAGGAAGTTCTTCCTAATGTTGAAGT
The DNA here is from genome assembly GCA_026167975.1 of Phrynosoma blainvillii. Lineage (NCBI taxonomy): Eukaryota > Metazoa > Chordata > Lepidosauria > Squamata > Phrynosomatidae > Phrynosoma > Phrynosoma blainvillii. Next base: position 446,457,723 of record JANUYF010000001.1, on the reverse strand, counting down.
GGAGTCTCTTTTCCTCTAGCTTGCATATATTGTGCCATGTCCTATTCTCTGGAGCAGCAGAAAAACAAGCTTGCTCCATCCCCAATATGACACCCCTTCAAATATTTAAACAGGGCTATCATATCACCTCTTAACCATCACTTCTCCAGGTCAAACATACCCAGGTTCCTAAGTTGCTCCTCATAGGGCATGGTTTCCAGACCTTTCACTCCCTTCTGGACATGCTGATTAACTGTGGTTAATTTCAACTATAGTTTGACAATCAAACCAGAGTTTAAAGTTGATTTGTTTTATGTAAACCATTTTTGAGATTGATTGCAGTTTCTTAGGGTTTGGTTGTGGTGATAAGCTGCTGTTAGCTGAAAATACAAGCAAATGCTTCTGATGAACCTATTGCACTGGAGGAAGAGATCAAGTGGGGGAGAGCGCATTACCACACTGATTCCTTTGGGAAACTGGGTTTGTGAGGATAACTTTCCCTACATATGCTTTTTCAGCTCTGCTGGGATCAGAGTGTTTAAGGACAGTTCTCCTTGCTATATCTTCTATCCTCCCAGCCTGTGTGCTCAGATCCATTGGGATGCAGTGGTAAAATCCATTCATATGCAATGAAGTTAATTCCCCAATCATTTTGAAGTGCATGACAGGGGCAGACCCTGAGCTGTAAAGCTTGCCCATCCCTGCCCTACACTGTTGATTAATGTGACATCTAAGTACAGCTGATGTATATCTTTGTAAAGCTGGTTCAACCACAAAACAATACTTATGTGATGAGGTCATATTCCAGTGTAGCTTTTGATAAGGTTAATTCCATTGCCTATTGTGGCCAATGTTCTAAAAGTCAGGGTGGGCAAAGTCTGGGGACCATGTGCTCCTGAACCCCCTCCCATATTTTACTGTTAAAAATAAAGTTGGTCAGAAAAGGCCCCCTCTCCCTCCAGGCAATTGATGGTAATTTTGCCGTGTTTTGGATCTGACAGGAGAGGCCTATTTCTTTACTAGAAATATTTAAAGTGATAGCTGTGTTAGTCTGATTAATATTAACAAGGCATAAGGGAATTCAGTAGCACTTTTGAGACTCAGTGGAAAAAAGAGATTTCTAGCATAAACTTTGGTGCATTACAGTCCACTTAATCGGATGCAAGATGAAGTGACCACAGTCCATGAGCTTATGCTAGAATTGTTTTTTCCCCAGTTAGTCCCAAGGTGCTACTGGATTCCTTTATGTCTTCTCAGCTAGAAAGTGAGTGGGTGTCACTTCTCCTTTGGAGAAAAGCTCTCCCCTTCCTGGTTTGTTGTTGAAAATAGAATTCTGGGAGAAAAGAATAGCAATCAGTAAAACTGAGATGTTAATATATGCTGCTTTGCCTAGTAAAACTATGCTTATTTCCCCAGCCCCACTTGCTTGGTACTGAAGAAGGGAATGAACAGGGCTTACTGTAAGGGAACCCAGAACTTGTTTTCACTTCCATGCTTAGTCCTGGAACTTCTATAGTAGAAATCAGGAACAATGTTTTTGTGCATTTGTGGAGTTCAGCCTGGAACCTCATGGAAAGGCATTAATTGCTGTTCCTGCAATGCCATGGTCCAAGTTTTCAGACTAGACTTCTGTAAGCCTTGGGTCCTTTCACACTACAATTACAGCACTATGATTCTGCTTTAAAGGCCATGGTTCTTTCTTAGGAAGAGTTCAGGCTTGATTTGCTGTAGGACCCATTTATTTGTCTTTTAGCAGTCCACAGTATGTGTAGAACTCTTTTCCAGCACTACATTTCAAATGAGTATATTAAATATTAGTTATGCAAATCAGATTTAACCAAGGTATGTCCCACCATGAACAGATCTGACTTCTCCAGGGACGGACACAGTTGATGCACTTGCTTTAAAGGGATGCTAGGCAGGATAGACATCTGGTTAGAACTTTCAGACATTACTGTTTGGGAGAAAAAGCCCTTTAATTCCCCTAGAAGCATAACCAGTAGGAAAAATTCTGGGAGTTGTAATCCAAAAAAGTCCAAGCACTGCATATAGTTTGAGTTCTTCTTAAGTTCTTATATCCTGGACAGTGGATGGCGCCTGCTTTTCAGTAGTCCCTTAGAATAAAACTCACCTTTCCTTTGGAAATGTCCCCAAACTTCTTGGAGTTGTCTTGTACCTTGGAATGTTTTGGGCCATTTGCAAAGCCTGAAGCTTTTAAAACTAATATATAACCAAAGGCTCTTTAGCAAAATAAGGCAAGTGTTAACTTTCTGGGTGAAGAAAAGCTTCAAGTGCAAACACGTTTAACTGCATTTGAGAAGTTTGAACTCTGGAGTGCTTTTCTCCTTTCCTCTTTTCTTTTTGTTGTTTGAAGTGTAAACCAGACAGTGTATGTTGAAAAGCATTTTGTCGTTAGATCACTTTCTAAAAAATGTGTGCTAACTTGTAGACTAACATACAAGATCTTTTAATTAGTGCAAGGATTATGGCACAACTGTTCTTCTATTGAAGTGTTAAGCGTTCAGCACAATGAGCTTGACTTTAGATTCACCTCATCCCTGCTGTCACTCCACACTTTTATAAAAAGTGGGCTTAAGACTGTGCAGGACAGTGTATTCTTGATGCTTTTTGCACTTGACTGAAAACAGTTCGTGTTTCTGATACAGAAAAGTGGGTCCCAAGCTGAAACCAGTGGAATAGGATATGGTGCATTGAAGGGGATGCTTTTTTAAAACCCTTTAAGATTCATAAATGGTAGTAGGTTGGACTCAACAATTTAGTTAATGATGCAGTGCTGGCTTTACTGGAAAGTCATACCAACTGTGTTTAGTTGAATTTACTTGTAAATCTGATCTGTGCAATCCTATTTTATACATTCTTCCATTGTTACCTTTGCTTCTTCTCTACAATTTTCCCTTCTTCCTTATGTCTTCCTTGCCAACTTAACTCTTAGGCATACCTTTTTTTGTCCCACTAGAGTGTGTGTAACTGTGGGATGCTATGGAGAACTTGGAGGGCCATACCTTCCCCCTGCACTTCCCAAGAAACAAGCATGTGGGGGGCAACCCCCCTTTTTTGCACACACACACCATTTTTGATGGCCATTGGGGGGCTACATATGGCCTGTACTTTGTCCACCCCACAGCTTGATAAGAGCCATGTTGAACATAGATGAATTTGTTGTTATAGTTGGGGTAATGTGTAGTTGTCTACATTGGGTTGGACAATGTGTCGCCCAGGGGCCTCATGTGGATCCCAAGACTCCTTTCTGTGTCCCCTAAGAGGTCCTTGAAGTCCCCAGACACCCCCACTTGAATTAATTTTGGTCAAAAGGGACCAGACCATCCAAACTGCCACAAAGAACGGCTAGTTTGGCTATCTTTGCCTGAAGCAGTTCTCCATACTGCTTCAGGAGTAGCTGTCTTGAATCCCATTTTGGGAGAAAGGCAGGATATCAATCCAATAAATAAATAAATAAATAAATAAGCAAATAAAGGATAAATACCAGAACTGAAATTAATGTTGTGTGATAGTGCAGAATGTGGGGGGAAATTTGGAAGGGAAAATTGATTTTTTTGACTAAAATGTATAGACTTACATACGAGTATATAAAATATATACACTACAAACGAGTAGTGTTTCCTATTTACTTTACAAAGGTGTTTTAAAAGGGCATATTGATGGGTATTTTTCAAGTTGTATGCCATCCTTTCTTCAATTCTACTTTAAAAGTAAGAAACAAAAAGTGAGAAGTAATGCAAAAAGAAGGATTCAGATCTTTGCTCATTTCATTACAGAAAGCAAAAACAAATAATTTCAGCAATTTGTGTCCTGCTCTGTTAGAATACAAAAGTTTCTGCCCATTTTTAGCACTGTTTGTGCTCTTGACTCATTGGAAAGAGACAATAATGCTTGTGAAATGGAAGACATCAAAATTAATTAATTAAAATATTTATATCACACCTTCCATCTAAAAATCTCCAGACAGTGTGTAATAAAACTAACTGCACTAATTTAAAACAGTGTAAACAGGAAAATGATTTTAAATGGCTAAAACTTATTAAACAATCCAGCAAGTTAAAAACAAAAACCACAGATTAAAACTGTTTCAAATAGTTTTAAAGAATTTAAAACATGTACAAGTCCAAAGCTGTAAAACTGATTAGGCTTTAGTGAACAGCCATATTTTCTTTTGGCATTAGAATGATGCCAATGGCATCAATTGAGCCTCCAAGGGCAGGATATTCTATAAGTGTGGTGCCATAGCAGAGAAGATGGATTACTTCAACCAAGGAAGCCATGGCATTGCATTCTAAAGACCTGAGCAAAGCTGTTCATAACCTTTGAGATCTCTTGTTCATAAGGATGTCATAGAATTGCAAATAACAGCCAACAAATTTGTACTTTGGGATTTGGTTGGGGAAAATTCATTTGCAGAAAAATACTTGAACCAGTGTGGTGTTGTGGTTTGAGTGTTGGACTATAATTCTGGAGATCAGGATTCGATTTTCAGCTTGGCCATGAAATTTACTGGATGACTTTGAGCAAGTCACATGCTCTCAACCTCAGGAGAAGGCAGTGACAAACCCCTTCTGAACAAATCCTGCCAAGAAAACCCCATGATAGGGTTGCCATAAGTTGGAAACGACTTTAAGGCACTCAACAACAAACACACAGTTCCCCTGTGCTAAAAGCATATTTTGAAACAGAAAACATGCATTTTGTGTCAAATACCCCAATTCCTGTGCAAAAATAATGCTGGTTTTTTTTAACACGTGTTTATGGAAATTGAATGTATTTTACATTGCAATGCCTTTTTTGCTTCTTAGCAAAAACATATTACAGTACTTCACAAACAGCAACATCTTTCTTCTCAGAAGCTACAGAGGGAATGAAGTAGTTTCAGAAAGGCACCTTTCCAAGCTCTGGTTTATTTCAGATGTACTTTTACATGGTGGATTTGCAATTGTTGTTAGCCATCTTGTAGATCTTTTTTGACCAGAAGACAGGGTGTGAGTGTGCTTAAGTAAATATTCTCCATCTGATCCATGGGATTCCTTAAATTTGGACATGTGTGGCTGTTTGCTGCCTCATGTTAGCATGAGCAGTGCAAGGAGATCAGTCCTGAAAGACGGAAGGTGTCTGGTAGAACAAGCCAAAATATTGTTGGCAGGAGATATGCTTTCTTTCTTTCTCTCTTTCTTTCCACGGTTGTTTGCTTTGGAAAGATCACACTTTAAGCACATGGAAATACTTCACACGTTGGAGAAATGCTGACTTCCTACATGCTTTATGAAGGAACAGCACATCATTCATACTATGTAAGCACATTTTATAGATTATCTCAATATAACTCTTCATTTCTGCTGTCTGGATTTTTAAAAAGATGAGGTCTAATGCATTCCTTCTTTTGTTACCCTATTTTGACAATGTGTTGCATAAATTACAAATAACTTAAAAAACAACAACACCCAAAACCCACCCCAAAACATATTCTTGCACTATATAAATATAATGGAAAGATACATTTCAAGTAGTAAATTTTACTGGTCTGGAGTATTGGTAGTAAATCTCTAATTTTTAAGTGAAATGAACCAGGAATGAAACCTGGATGAAATTTTCAGTAATTGGCAAATGTTGTCTTTGAGATTACATACTATTTCAAGGCATAAATAGATGTTCTTTTCAATTGGCAGAAGAATGGTGATGCAAATTGAAATATCTCACTTTGGCAATAAAATAACAACATTAAATTCCATGGTGCTTGTTTATTGCACTGGAAATATCATTAAAAGTTGTAAGAGAATACATTTTGCTGGTTGACTATTTAGATCAGTCTTACATTTGACAACTTGCTTTTAATCATCATAGGCTACAGTGAATTCATAGAATTGCAAATTCTATGAATGATGAGCTAGCGGTGTAAGAAGGAATTATTCCATCCCTCTTAATTCTGACTGCTTTCCCCCCTTTCTCTCTGTAGAATAAAAGGCCTCCTTTAAGTGTGACCAGTGGTGCAGCCCCAAGACCATTTTAGGCCCCCAGCCACCCCTTTGCTTTTGTCAAAGGCTTTCATAAATTTTTTATTTATGACCACTATGGCTATAAGTGCCAAGGCCATCTCAGCAAAGTAGTGTACTCATGTATATATTTACATTTTGGGGACATTTTTGTGCTAGTTATGTGTGTAAGATTGTTTATAAAACTAACTTAGGTTCAAGTGGAATCATTTTAAATATGCATGGGAAACATGCGAAGTTATATTGAGTGTTCCTGCTTTTCTCTACAATAGACTTCATACTTAACCATATATGCTGATTGTCATTGTTTTATCCTCAAGAGTTGTCTGCTGATAAATTGGAATTAAAATAAGGAGAAAAGCCTATAAATCATAAGTACCGGTACTCTCATTAGGAGTGTAATAGATTTCTATGGACATGCTAATGTTTTGATTTCAAAGTTGTTGGGCCAGGTTGCAAACTAGGACTGCATCTACACTGCAGAATTAATGCAGTTTGACACCGTTTTAATTACCCTGGCTCAATGCTATGGAATTCTGGGATTTAGAGTTTTGTGAGATATTTAGTTTTCTCTGTCAGAGAGCTCTGGTGCCACAATAAATTACAAATCCCAGGATTCCATAGGATGAAGCCATAACAGTTAAAGTGGTGCAACCTGCATTAATTCTGCAGTATGGCAGCAGCATCCTAAGAGGAATGCAATGGCAGAGGTCCTTGAGAAAATTATAGGATAGGAATGTCATAAATCAGAGTTAAACTGCAAGCACATAATATCAATAAAATAGTATGTTGCAATGTCCGGGAAACATTCACAATTGCAATGTACTTTAAAAAGCTTGAAAGTGATGTACAGGCTTTTGATGAACCAAAACCAAATGTTGGAAACTAGAGAAATGAAGTTATTAAAATCCATTTATTTGAGTGCTCATTATATATTTGAGATTTTGACCTTAGGTTTATGTGGGATATTGAAGAAAGGCAAGGAAGAAAGTGCAAAAGCACAGCTAAACATTAGGGAAACAAAAATAATGACTCCAGATAATTTATATAACTTTTAAGTAGATGATGAAAACTTTAGAATACATGAAATATTCTACACTTTCAGTAATAAATCAAAATGGAGATTGTTGTCAGAAAATCAAAAGAGTAATAAGACATAAGGGTGGCTATCAAGGAACTAGGCAAGATCCTCAAGTATAAAGTTATATCAATGAATACCAAAATCAGAATCATCCAGGCCATAGTATTTCCAATTTCTATGTATGGTTGTGAAAGCTGGATAGCAAAGAAAGCTGACAAGAAGAAAATCAATACATTTGAAATGTAGTACTAGAAGAGAGTTCTGTGGATACCATGGATTGCTGAAACGACAAATGGGTCTTAGAGGAAATCAAGGATGAACTCTCAACCAGAAGTGAAGATGACCAAATTGAGGTTGTTGTACTTTGCACGTATCATGAGGTGACATGACTCACTGGGAAAGAGAATAAGACTTGGTAAAGCAGAAGGCAGTAGGAAAAGGAGACTACACTACAGGGGGAAAGACTCAATCAAGGAAACCACAGCCCTGAGTTTGCAAGGTCTTAACAGGGCTGTTATTAACAAGGTGTCTTGGAGGTTTTTCAGTCCTTGTGTTTGTTGTTAGCTGCCCTCGAGTTGGTTCCAACTCATGGCAACCATCTGGATGCGACATCTCCAAGAATCCCTATCTTCCACTGCCTTGCCCAGATCCTGTAAGTCCTTCCCCATAACCCCTCTGATCGAGTCTATCCATTTGGTTTGTGGTCTTCCTCTCTTTCTTCTACCCTCTACCTTTCCTAGCATTATTGTTTTTTCTAGTGATCCGTGCCTTCTCATTGCGTGACCAAAGTATAATCGTCTCAACTTGATCATCTTTGCTTCCAAGGAGAGCCCCGATCTGATCTGTTCAAGAACCCATTGGTTTGTCTTCTTGACTATCCATGGTATCCTAAGTCCTCTTCTCCAGCACCACATTTCAAACGAGTTGATTTTCTTTCTGTCTGCTTCCTTCACTGTCCAGCTCTCGCATCCGTACATGGTAATTGGGAATACAGTGGCACGGACAATTCTGATGTTAGTGCTCAGTTGTATGTCTTTGCTCTTCAGTATCTTTTCCAGTTTTTTCATAGCTGCCCTTCCTATTCCTAATCGTCTTATTTCTTGACTGCAGTCTCCATTCTGGTCAATGTTTGATCCTAGATATGGGAATTCTTTTCAATTTCCTTGTTTTCTAGATTGAATTTGTGTATTTCTTCTGTGGTCATTATTTTTGTTTTCTTTATGTTGAGCATCAGACCTGCCTTTGCACTTTCATTTTTGACCTTTCGTATTAACTGTTCCAATTCCTGAATGTCTTCTGCTAATATTATGGTGTCATCTACATATCTTAGGCTGTTAATGTTGCTTCCTCCTATCTTAACTCCTCCTTTTTCTGATTCTAATTCTGCTTTTCTTATGATGTTTTCAGCATATAAGTTAAACAAGTAGGATGATAGGATGCGGCCTTGCCTGACACCTTTACTTATTGGGAACCCCTCTGTTTCCCTGATTTCTGTTCTCATCGTGTGGCCAAAGTACAAATGGTGGTCTCTTGTCCTTGGTAGAGATTACTCATCAGGACTATCAGATGTAGCGGCACCCCCATGTCTTTGAGTGCATTCCATAATTTTTCGTGATATATACAATCAAATGCTTTGCTGTAGTCTATGAAGTACATGCTGATTCTATTTTGGAATTCTTTTGTGTGCTCCATTAGCCATCGTATGTTTGCAGTGTGGTTCCTAGTGCCCCTTTCTTTTCTGAATCCTGCTTGCACCTCTGGAATTTCTCTCTCCATGTATGGTTGGAGCCTATGCTTCAGAATTTTGAGCATTATTTTGCTTGCATGTGAGATTAGTGCTATTGTCCTATAGTTGATGCAATCTTTTGTATTTCGTTTCTTATGGATTGATATGTATATCGAGTGTTTCCAGTCTGTTGTCGACCACTTTGTTTTCCATATTTGTTGGGATATTTCAATTAGCACTAAAGTTGCATCTGTCTGTAGGTGCTGTAGTAGTTCATTTGGGATATCATCTGTTCCCAGTGATTTATTTTTCCCCATTTCCTTTATTGCAGATTCCACTTCACTTCTTAGAATTTGGGGTTCGTCTTCATATGGCTTCTCATTCCAAATAACATTCATTCCCTCATCTCTTTTGTATAACTCTTCTGTGTATTGCCTCCAGCATCTTTTTATTTCTTCTTGTTCCTGTATTATGTTTTTTCTTCTTCTCCATAGAGCATCCCTGCCCTTAGTTTGAACTTGGCTTTAATTTCTCAGATTTTTTTTTTATAGAAGTTTCTCGTTTTTCCCTTTTTGTTGTTTTGTTCTATTTCTTTGCATTGGTCATTGTAGTATTTTTCCTTATCCCTGTGTGTCAGACATTGGACTGGTGTGTTCATACTTCTGGCTTTGTTCATATCTCCCTTTGCTTTTACTTTTTTTCTTTTTTTTATTGCATGAAGTGTTTCATCTGTCATCCATTGTTTCTTATCTATTTTTTTGGCCACTGATGCATTCAGCCTTAATTATGTCTTTGACTTCTGTCCACAGTTCTTCAAGTTCCCAGTCGATTATACTCAATAGTTCAAATCTGTTTCTTACATTGTCCTTGAATTCATGTTATTCAGGTCATATTTGGTATAATGATGGTTTTTGTTTTCTTATTCAGCTTAATTCTGATTTTTGATAAGAGCAGTTCATGGTCTGTGCCACAATCAGCTCCTGGTCTGGTTTTGGCCACAAGGATAGACTTTCTCCATCTTCTACTTCCAGTTATGTAGTCTGTCTGGTTTTTGTGTTTACCATCTGGTCCTAGGATTTCAGTCCGAAGGTTACCATAAGTTGAAGCTGACTGGATGGCAGTCAGGGACAACAAGAACAACAATATGCAGCACCTATTTATGTCAAGTAGAAGGATTTCTTGATTAAAGTGATAATATATTATAGTGAAGAGAGAGTCCTAATTAATGGCCAAAAAGAGTTTTGTGGCACCTTGCAGACTAATAGGTTTTATGGCTACCCCCAGAAATACAACAAAGGGCATACACTCTGGTTTTCAGTGGCTGGAGAAGAGATCATAGGGCCATCAAATGCTCTCATTTTCCAACTGTTTCCCAGTACAGGTGTTGATGTGTCCATCAAGACAGAACTGAGGGGAAAAATATTTATAACCTTGATTGCTTTTGAAGGAAACAGCTTTGCTTGCTCAAAAGGTAAAAAATAATTGTTTGTCATTGAAAGGTTTAGTGGCTTATTTTTATTAGAAGTCAGCTCCCATTTTAGATACCCCCCCATTAAACTAATTTCAAAGTTTGCCATTAGAATTCCATTTATAAAGCCATAAAGTGTAAAGGAAACAGTGTTGGTGCATAAGAAAAATGCCAAAATCTACAGTTGGGCACTAGCATCATTAAAAGCCAACCAAAGTGACCAAGAAAGCCAGTAAAAACATTTCCCTACTGTAGGTGTTGGAACGTATAGTACATTTAGTTCTGATAGATAAAATGGGACAAGAAGTCCTCTTGATGTAACCTGCAACAACATACAATGTTTTTTGATACTGCAAGAAGTTCCTGTCAAAGAAGGTGAGAGAGAATTAGTCAAAAATAGCTTCTACTCTGCTCTGACTTGAAAAAAATATAAGTTGGGGCTATACTTGCAGGAAAGTAATATTCCAAAAGGTAGTGAATGGTGAGGTATATATGGTGTGAGGGAAATAGGTTGAATTAACAAAAATATTTAAGGGATTGCTAATCAAAGTGGAGAGCTAACATGATGTAATGGTTTGAGATTTGTACTTGAACTCTGGAGGCCAGGGTTCGAATCCCCATTTGACCATGGAAGCCCACTGGGTGATCTTGGAGAAGTCATACTCAGAGGAAGGCAAAAGCAAATCCCCCTCGAACAAAGGTTGACAAGAAAACCCCATAATAGGTTCGTCTTAGGGTCACCATAAGTTGGAAACAACTTGAAGATACACAACAACAACTACTACAACTATAACAACTACAACTCAAAGTGGTGGTCCCTGGACTAGTGCTGGTCCCTGAGCCATTGACTGCTGGTCCCTGGCAAGTTTCCAGGGAGGAAAGAAACCAGTTGAGCCAATGGAGACGAATATGGTTCTGGTCCTTGGTTTACTGGAAAAATTGCCATTCTCCCATATTAGAGAAGCACAGATTTAAGATACAGTCCTAATTAATGAAGTAGATTTGAGAGAAGAATCCTCCCCATGAGTGAAATGACACTCACACAACAACAGTTCAATTCTACTTGGCTATCTTGGCCATGTCCTATGGAATCTTAGGACTTGTCATTTTTGTGAGACATCTGTGAGAGATTTCTAGTGCTGTGGGGCATGAGAGACTATACCAGGAGTAGGCAACCTTTCCCCTTTAAGGACCGAGGGACTTCAGCTCCCAGAAGCCTCAGCCATGTTGGCCAATAGTCCCATGTTGGCCAATAGCTCCTGGGATTCTGGGAGCTGAAGTCCCTCGGCCCTTAAAGGGGAAAGGTTGCCTACCCTTGGACTATACAGTAAAAAAACCAAAGTATCCACATGGCATTGAGCACTGGAACATGTGTGTGGAAGCCCTGGGAATGGCCGATGCTGGTTGTCAGGGCTTCCTTCTCTCCAGGTTTGAGGTGTCCATGAAGGACCTAGACACCTAGCAGTGTTCCAGTGTTGTCTGTCAGCAGTTCCCATCAGCCCTGGCCAGCATAAACAGTGGTGAAGAATGTTGGGATTTGCAGTCCAGCAACTGTTAGAATTTCAGGAAAAGGCACAACTCATTGGACAAAACAATATTGCTAGGAAAGGCGGAGGGAAGTAGAAATAGAGGAAGGTCATGTGCTAGGATGGACTCTATTAAGGAAGCCACAGGAATGAAGTTACAGGAACTAAGCAGAGAAGTGGAGGATAGGGAGTCTTAGGGGGGTTGCAGTCTGCCAGAAATAGTGCAAATTGAGTCCACTTTTAGGGTTAGGGTTAGTGCTAGGGAATCATGGGAATTGTTTTTTTTTCTGAGACATTGAGTCTTCTCTGTCAGAGAGCTCTGGTGCCACAATAAAGTACAGTTCCCATGATTCCCTAGCACTAACCCTAACCCTAAAAGTGGACTCAATTTGCACTATTTCTGGCAGTCTGCAACCCCCCTTAGAGATGTCTCATCCACCGGGTCGCCACGAGTCAAGATTGACTCGAGGGCAGTTAACAACAACAACTTCTAGAAATGGCACACTTTGTCCACTCCTGCCCTAGAATAAAGTATTTTTTCTAGAAGTGTGTGTGTGGGAAAGGCCACAGTTCCTTATTTTTCTGTCCTAGCAGTGCGTGAATTTCAATTGCCTGTCACATCTACTCTTGAGAGAAGAGTTGGAATGAGAAAGAAAAAGAGTGAGAGCTTAGATTAAGAAATGTCACCTGAATCAACATATTTCAATTTTGGCAAAGCAGAAAGATTTTTCTGATAAACTAGTTTGGACCTGAAATCCCCAAATGAAAATACTCAAGTTGTCTGCATTATTGGCTATCTGTTTCCTTTCCTTTCTCCTTTCAACAAAGGGCATGGCCATGGCTAATCACACAAGGTTTGCAGGGTTACTGCAAATGATATTGTTATTCCTGTAATTAATATGATTTAGTTTTCATGCTCATAAGCTATTTGTCTCACCCCACCCAATCTTCTTCTGGTTTTTCCACACACTGTGGGCTCATGAAATTTTACCTTAGTGTTAATTAGCCTTTTATGGCTAATTGCATTTTTTTTAACCGTGTTTGCCATGAACATTAATTTGGAGTTGTAAACTTCTGATAAAACTGAATTTTCCCAGTAATGTCTCCTTGATTGTTGGCAGCAACCTGTTAGCAACATGTGCACATGTAAATGTGACTTACATGCATATATGTCTCTTCTTGGAGATGGTGTAGGGCAGTGGTCCCCAACCTTTTTATTGCCGTGGACCGGTCAACGTTTGATAATTTTTCCGCGGCCCACTGGGGGGGGGGGTTTGCGGCATCGCGTTGATTATTAAATCAAAACAAGCAGTAGCAGGGCGGCCCGGTACCATTTGTTCTGCGGACCGGTACCGGGCCGCGGCCCGGGGGTTGGGGACCACTGGTGTAGGGGACTTTTTTCTAGCCCCTTGTGCCCCATTTAAAATCTTCCCACCCCCGCAGCTGTGAAACCCTGGCAAAATCAACTGGTGCTGCTTATTGGGGTGAAGAAGTGGCGGGTGGGGGGGAACTCAGACTATGAAGATGTGACTGTTCTGGGCTTCCAGGGGAAGGAAAAAGAGAGGTGCCTGACATATGCATGTTCACTCTAAATTTCTTTCTCTGCAGAGTTGAAGCCAGTGGTGTCTTTATAATCTGAATTATGGTCTTCCTCCCTTCCATCCCCTTGGGTAAATAGCAACAGCAGGGGCCTTGTGTGGGGTTTAATAGCTGCCAGGGTTGTGGTAGGGGACACAGAACTGCATGGGAAGAGTATTAACACTTAGCTAGTTTGGTATAGGATTTAGCAATAGCAAGTACATTTCTATACCGCTTAACGGTGTACTAAGCAGTTTACAAAGTGTGCTAATTGCTCCCAAAAATCTGGGTACTTATTTTAGTGACCTCGGAAGGATGCAGGGCTGAGTCATCCCAGAGTCCCTGGCTGGTATTGAACTCATAACCTTGTGGTTTGTGAGTGAGTGGCTGCAGCACAGGCATTTAACCACTGCACCACCAGGGTTCCCTCAGTCTATGTGTACCAAGTGAAGTTTGGTGATATCTTGAGTAGCTTATTACACAGCAGATGTGCTGAAAGTGATCAGCAGTGACACAGGGAACAACTTATTGGGGGCTGTGTGAAGGAAATGTTGGGATATAGATGTCTTTGGCATCTATGGCCAGATGTAATACCAACACACTGTTTTCAAAATTTCAGTTTCTGCATTATTGTTTCAAGTGCTATAAGAGACACTATACAGATCAGAATCCCATTTTTTGTGGAATGCTGTGAAACGTGTAAATTTTGAAATAAAGAATCTTATATGAAGGTGATATGCTGGAACAAGAGATGACTTGTAATATAAGGGATTCCTGACAGATTGTGTAACATATTCGTAATCCATATTCTTCAAGAGTGGGCAGAATCTCTTGTTGTAAAGTATAAATTTAGTTAACAAAATAATGCAAATATGCAATTCTGCATGGGTTGGTAGAAGAGTGAACCTTTTTTTTTTTTTGCTTTATTGCTTTACAACAGGAGCATTCAGAGCGTATGCATATGAGTTACCTTGTATGTAGAGTCTTTAAGAGTTCCTGTTTAAGTATTATTTGTGACATTCGTAATCTATAATGAGACCTCAAACTGTGCATTTATATATTTATTTGATTTGTATCCCACCTTTCCCCCAGTATGGGATCCAAACAGCCTCACAGGGAAAGTTCAGACACAAACACAACAGCCGAAAATTGATATTTGGTACAAAGTTAACATCTATTTAATTTAATTTAATCCAATTAAAACATTAATTTAAAACAATTAAAATATGTTAAAAACAAAAATTCAGAGATAGCTGTGTTAGTCTGGAATGTCAGTATGCAAAGGGATTGTGTAGCATCTTTGAGACTAAGTGCAGTTATAAAGGTCCTTCCTGGGCAACAGTTCACTCCATGCACCTGAGGAAGTACATCAAGTCTATGAAAGCTTATGCTACAACTTCTTTCATTCAGTTACCGTATTTTCCGGCGTATTACACGACTTTTTAACCTGGAAAAGCTGGGGCTAAAGTGGGGTGGTGGTGGTCTTATACGCCGGATATAAGGAGCGCCGGGTATGAGGAGGAGGAAGATAGAGGTGTGAGGCAGGAAGGAGCCGGGGAGAGAAGGACGAAGGCCAGAAGGAAGAGGAGGTCCTCCTTCTTCTCTCCACGCCTTTCCCCCCCTCCTCCCAGCTTTCCTCCTGTCCTCGGGGGCTTTCTTCTTTTCCCCATTGCTATCTCCCTCCCGTTCCCAGCTGTCCTCTTTTCCCCATCGCTCCTGTCCCCATCGCTCCCCTCACTGCCTTCCCAGCTTTCCCCAGGCTTCCCTTCCTGCCCCAATCGCCCCCCCAAGCCCCTTCCCAGGCTTTTCCTCCTGCCCCAATCGCCCCCCCAAGCCCCTTCCCAGGCTTTTCCTCCTGCCCCAATCGCCCCCCCAAGCCCCTTCCCAGGCTTTTCCTCCTGCCCCAATCGCCCCCCCAAGCCCCTTCCCAGGCTTCCCTTCCTGCCCCAATCGCCCCCCAAGCCCCTTCCCAGGCTTTTCCTCCTGCCCCAATCGCCCCCCCAAGCCCCTTCCCAGGCTTCCCTTCCTGCCCCAATCGCCCCCCCAAGCCCCTTCCCAGGCTTCCCTTCCTGCCCCAATCGCCCCCCAAGCCCCTTCCCAGGCTTTTCCTCCTGCCCCAATTGCCCCCCCAAGCCCCTTCCCAGCCTTCCCCTCCTGCCCCAATCGCCCCCCAAGCCCCTTCCCAGGCTTCCCCTCCTGCCCCAATCGCCCCCCCAAGCCCCTTCCCAGGCTTCCCCTCCTGCCCCAATCGCCCCCCAGACCCTTCCCAGGCTTCCCCTCCTGCCCCAATCGCCCCCCCAAGCCCCTTCCCAGGCTTCCCCTCCTGCCCCAATCACCCCCCCAAGCCCCTTCCCAGGCTTCCCCTCCTGCCCCAATCGCCCCCCAAGCCCCTTTCCACGCTTCCCCTCCTGCCCCAATCGCCCCCCCAAGCCCCTTTCCAGGCTTCCCCTCCTGCCCCAATCGCCATTGCCTTCTTCTGAGGCTGAGAGAGTGTGACTTGCCCAAGGTCACTCAGTGGGTTTCATGGATAAACGGACTCGAACCCTCGCCTCCAGAGTCATACTCCGATACTCAGACAGGGTGACCAAATGTGTTCAATGCAAAGGAGGACAAGTCACTACAAAAAATGTAGGACATACAAGAAAAAAATGTAGAGAAAGCTAAAAACACTAATATAAATGTAAATCCATGCTTCTTAGCCATGCTTAGAAATAATACAGAAATAATGCAGTTTGACATTGCTTTAACTGCCATGGCTCCATCCTATGGACTTCTGGGATCTGCAGTTTGCTTTGTGGTACTAGAGCTCTCTGACAGAAAAGGCTAAATATCTCACAAAATTTCAAATCCCAGAATTCCATAGTCTTGAATCAGGGCAGTTAAAGCAGTGTCAAATTGCTTTAATAAATTTCTGCAATGCAGACACAGCCAAATTTGATGTGTTGCTTGGGCATGGCTTCTTTAACAAATAATTCTGCACAATGAGAGAGAAAGAAAGTGTACCCTTGAAGATTTATCTAAAGAAGAACCAAGTTCCTTACTTGGAGGTTATATGTGTATTTTGTGTGCCTTCAAATTGTTCCTGACTTAATGGTGATGATGGGGTTTTCTTGGCAAGATTCTCTCAAGAAGAGCTTTGCCATTGCCATCTTCCCCTGAGGCTGAGAGTGTGTGACTTGTCCAAGTTCACCCAGTGGGTTTCATGGCAGAGTGGGGAATCAAACCCAGGTCTCCAGAGTGGTAGTCCAACACTCAAACCACTACACCATGCTGGCTCCTATTCCCATGTACTACCAATGAAACAACTGCAGACTTTTTGTTGTTCTTGTGTGTCTTCAAGTCCTTTCTGACATGGTGACCCTAAGGCAACCTTATCATTAAAGAATGGTATGTTTCTTCAAATGGGAGTTGCCATTACCATCCTCTGAGGCTGAGAGTGTGTGACATGCCCAGGGTCACTTACTTGGGTGCAAATTGTACATACCCCAAAATGCATCACCTAGTATATTGGCAGTCCTTCCCCCCAATACTTTCTCATTTCCCCCCAAACATCTCATAGTTGGGAGATGGAAATAATTTTTACAGCAGCATTTAAATCTGGACTATTTTTTTAAAGTAAGGTCCAAAACACACTGCAGAAATAAATGCTAGGGATCTGTAGTTTGTTGTGTTTATAAATGACAGTTTTCCTGCATGTCATAAGCATTGGAATTAACATTACCATATTGAAATCAAATCTAATTTTTTTAAAATTTTATTTGGTGTGTGTTGGAAAGGGGGGGTCGTCTTATACAGCGAGTATATCCCAAATTCTATATTTTGGCTGGAAAAATGGGGGGGGGTCGTCTTATACGCCCAGTCGTCTTATACGCTGGAAAATACGGTAGTTAAAAACATATTCCATCTTTTAAAAAAACCAGCACATTGTCAGGCACGTCTTTCTGTCTCAATCTGTTAAAGGCTGAAGGCCTGTTTAAATAAAATATTTTCCTGCCAGCCAAACGAGAGCAGAGAAGGGGCCAACCAACTATTCCTTGAGAGGAAGTTTCTTATCCTGGGAGCAGCCACTGAGAAGGCCCTCTCCTGTGTCCTCACCAAACTAGCAGGTGAAAGTGATGGGACAGAAAGAAAGCCCTTCCCACAAGATGGTAAAACGTGGACAGGCTGATAGGGGAATAACCTAGACCTAAGCTGTATAGGGCTTTATTGGTCAATAAATAAAACTTTGAATTGCCCAAATGCATCTGAGGAAGTAGACTGAAGTCTATGAAAGCTCATGCTGCCACCTTTCTTTGTTAGTCTCATGCTACAAGATCTCTACTATAATAATAATAATAATAATAATAATAATAATAATAATAATAATAATTTTTTATTTATAGCCCACCCCTCTGCTCAGCAATCGGGGCGGGTTACAGCATTTTAAAACATACAAATTTAAAAACATTCCTTATCCCATATCCAACCCTCCCATCCCTTAAAACAGAATTAAACTATTGAAAAATTAAAACATAATACAATATGATAAAACACAACAAAACAACAATGAAGCGAGCCACAGGAAAGGGACAAGTAGAACCATCTCCCGTCAAGCTGGAGGGTTGTTCCGGGAAGGAAGAGATCCATCTTTACTGCCTTTTAAAAGCAGCAAGAGTAGTAATAAGACGGATCTCGTACAGCAGGCCATTCCACAGTCTGGGGCGGTCGCAGAAAAGGCCCTCTGGGAGGTCTGAGACAGCCTAGTTTTTATTAGCTGTAACAGATTCCTCCCAGAGGACCGGAGGGCACCGGGGGGATCATACGGGGAGAGGCGGTCCCTAAGATAAGATTGACCCAAGCCATGTAGGGCTTTAAAGGTTAACACCAACACTTTGTACTGTGCCTGGAAACTAATTGGCAGCCAGTGGAGGGATTTAAGCACCGGTGTTATGTGCTCCCTCCTATATGTACCCGTAATTAATCTGGCTGCCATATTCTGTACCAGTTGCAGTTTCCGGGTTAGGCACAAAGGTAGCCCCATGTAGAGTGCATTGCAGTAATCCAGACGTGAGGTAACTAGAGCATGTACCACAGTTTCCAGGTCCCTCATGTCCAGATAAGGGCACAGTTGGCGTATCAGCCGAAGCTGATAGCAGGCACTCCTGACCATCGCATTCACCTGACTAGTCATGTGGAGCGACGAATCAAAGAGTACCCCCAGACTGCGAACACAGTCCTTAGAGGAGAGTGTGACTCCATCTAAGACTGGAGACTGTATTCCCAAATCTGGTTTCGGGCCTGTGACCGTGAGTACCTCCGTTTTGTCTGGATTCAACTTCAATCTGTTTTTCCTCATCCAATCCATTACCACTCTTAGACAGTCATTAAGAGGAGAGACGCCATCTGAAGTCTGAGTCGATGATCTAGTCATGGAGAGATAGATCTGGGTATCATCCGCATACTGAAGACACCGTGCTCCATGCCTCCGAATGATCTCACCCATCGGCTTCATGTAGATATTAAATAACATCGGGGACAGGATGGTGCCCTGAGGGACGCCACAATTAAGCTCTATTATGGAAGAGCAACTGTCCCCGAGCCTCACCCTCTGTGATCTGCCCGAGAGGAAGGAACGGAACCACTGCAAAGCAGTGCCTCCAATTCCTAACTCTCTCAGGCGATCCAAGAGGATGGCATGATCTATTGTGTCAAAGGCCGCTGAGAGATCCAAGAGCACCAGCAGGGTCACACTACCCCTGTCGATGCCCAAGCGGAGGTCATCGATCAGAGCAACCATGGCGGTCTCAACTCCAAATCCTGTCCTGAAGCCAGTTTGAAATGGATCAAGATAATCAGTTTCATCCAAGACTGCTTGGAGTTGGGAAGCACTGCCCTCTCGATCACCTTGCTTAAAAAAGGTAGCAAGGAGACTGGTCTGTAATTGTTTCTGTCCAGAGGGTCAAGGGAAGGTTTTTTCAGGAGTGGCCTAACTGCCGCCTCCTTCAAACAAGATGGTACCAAACCTTCCCTAAAAGATGCGTTGAACGTATCCCGAAGGAACACTTTCAATGCGTCCTCCCCCCAGACGACCAGCCATGATGGACATGGATCGAGGGGGCAAGTTGTCTTCCTTATCCTTCCAAGTAGCTTGTCCACGTCATCGGTACTCACAGATTGTAGTTGATCCAGTAAATTACCTTCATCGGAGTTGCTGGATACCTCGTCTACAGATTCTGCCAAAACATTGACGTCCAAGTCAGCTCTTATCCGAGAGATTTTATCTGCAAAGTGGATATTAAATGCCTCACAGCAGGCTGTCATTGGGTTAAGCAGGGGATTTGGCGCAGGTGGAACCTTCGTCAGCTCCCCTACTACCCTAAACAGCTCTGCCGGGTGAGACTCTGCAGATGTAATATGTGCAGAACAGAAAGATTTCTGCGCTGCACGTAAAGCCTCCCTATAGGAGTCGAGATGCTTCCTAAGGCGAGTTCTATTGGATGAGAGACAAGTTTTTCGCCATTCGCGCTCTAGTCGTTGTCCATACTGATGAATCTACATACTGATTCTACAGACTGACACTGCTATATCTTTGAATTCTACCATCCTTGGTTGTTTATCTTTTCCCAACAAGAGTGAATTTTAGGAATCCAGGATCTGTTGCTGACTGGTGCTAATTTTGTTGACTGTCAGGGAAGGAAACCATATTTCTCAGGAAGAAAGCTTAGTATCTTCCAGCAGTTACATTAAAGTGCATCTTTTCAGGGGAATCTTTGTTGTTTGAATGGGATTATGCTTCAGATAAAGAGCTGAATCATTTGCTTTTAAGAGCACTGAATCCCTTGTGGACCATTACAGGAGGTACTAGTTTATTAATAAAAGCCCTTCAACTTGCACACATCGTTGAGTACAGGGTGGGAGTTGTATGACCCACCGGATACCATTGAATTGGAACTCCCAGTGGTCCTCATCATCGTCTGTGCTGACATAGACTGATGGTAGTTGCAGTCCAGCAGCGTTTGGGCGGTTGCATTCTTTCCATCCTGATCTAGTGTCTGTCTATCTCCCCAGATTTTAACAAGCTTGCATTGTCTGTAAGCATTAAACATCTTTTATAAAATATCAAGGATCCTGTTTATATAGAAGACACTGGAAATGTTGAAAAAAATGACCTTCATAGATTTTAGGGGTCTTACCATGTAAAACTCTTCCATTCAACTATCATCACTATATATTTAGTGGATTCTCATAGGTTGAAGGGGAGAGGTGCAGAGATGGGCCGCAACACCCAGAATACCATGGTTTCTGGGAGTTGGGAACTAGAAAAATAACTAGTTTCAAACCCTGCGCAGTTGTTCTGGGGTGTTTCAAACCTTAACATTCTGTATGTTCAATTTCATAATGCCACAAAAATGATGTCGTGACTAGGGAAAAGTGTATTGTGATCTGAGACAAGAAAATAATATTTTATATCAACAACAACAACAACAACAATTTATTTATTTATAGCCCACCCAATTTATAGCCTGCCCAATCACAAGGAATCCGGGTGGGTTACAGCAATAAAAATGCATAGAATACAATAAAATTCAAAATTAGCCCCTTCCCAACCCCCTTATCCCAATACTAAAATTACAATTAATTGTTGTTAGCTGCCCCGATTGTGTACAGAGGGGCGGGGTACACATACATTTTATTATTATTATTATTATTATTATTATTATTATTAAATAATCACAATTTAAGAATAAAAATACAAAAAGTTTAAAAAGGGAGATAATTGGTAGACAGAGCAACGTAGATCACCTTGTGGGGGGAGAGGAGTTAAGTTGGGAAGGCCTGCTGGAAGATATCCATCTTAAGAGCCTTTTTAAAGGCTGTAAGAGTAGAGATGTGACAGATCTCCTCCGCTAGGTCATTCCACAACTCTGGAGCAGCGGTGGAGAAGGCCCTCTGGCTAACTGAAGTTAGCCTTGATTTTTTCGGCTGTAGTAGGTTCATTTCTGAGGACCTTAGTGTGCAGGACAGACAATACGGAAGAAGGCGATCCTTTAAGTATTCTGGTCCCACGCCATGTAGGGGTTTAAAGGTAATAACCAACACCTTGGACCTTGCCCAGAAACTAATTGGCAGCCAGTGAAGGGACTTCAGGACCAGTGTTATATAAGTACCTGTAATCAACCTGGCTGCCATATTTTGTACAAGCTGAAGTTTCCGAACTTGGCACAAGGATAGCCCCATGTAGAGCTCATTACAGAAGTCTAATTGAGAGATTACCAGCGCATGTACCACTGTTTCTAGGTCTCCCTGCATCAGGAAGGGGCGCAGCTGGCGTATTAGCCGCAGCTGATAACAGGAGCTCCTGACTGTTGCATCCACCTGAGCTGTCAAGTGAAGTGCCAAGTCAGGGAGCACCCTCAAGCTCCCTATAGCAGAAGCCTAATTTAGTGATTTATGTTGATCTAGAAACTGAAATAAAAATTTGTTAAATATTTCAGATTTTGAAGAAAAAAAATACATATCTATATTAAGTTTTTGAGTTTAAAAAGTCTGTATGTATTGGGGTCTATGACACCACACTGGAACTTATTGAGGGGCTAATTGTGTGCCCCACATAAGTATAATACAAGTTGTGATATAATATATCTACTTTTAACATTATGATTTTATTGAGCTTCATATGACCTCAGTATCAGATTTGTAAAAGTGTTTTTTTAGACAAGTGTAGGAGGGTGCAACCTGACTGGGATGTGGAGAGCTGAATGTTGTGCAATAACACCATGTCACTTGCCTTTCGTAATAAATCTTAAAGGTATATTTATCAGAAGGGCAGGATGCCAGAAAGAACAGGTTCGACTTGTCTGCAAGGATTTACACCACAGTAGTATGCGCAACTGTTTTTTCAGAGGTCGTTATGAAGGTCATGGCACTAGTTTTCTATACTAAAAAATGGCAATTTTATGACAGCATGGGGTGGGCAGTGTGTTCAAAACCTGACATGAGGTTTGGCTTGAAATGGGTCAAACTTATTTACTTTGAAGAGGAAAAAGAAGTCAGAAAGAAAGAAAGAAAGAAAGATACTTTACAAAACTATCAGTGACTTCTTTGACCTCTGTAAACTACAGAATCTGCTTGCAGAGTTTCTCTTGCTTTTCAAATTTTCCAAGTTCAGTTTTGCAAGCATCTATATTTGACATCTAAAATGGTCTAGTTGGAGTGCCTTCTCTGTGAAGGATGGTCAAAGCAGTGTATTTCCCAAAATAACTTTTCCAAGTTCTAGTAGATAGAGCATGGAAGCTGGCTTTGCAATGGAGGTGGGCATAAAGTGCTTATGTGTAAAACCACACTATACTGGAGACATTATCATACAAACCCTTGGTCTCGTTGCAATCATATTAGTAAAAGAAGATGCAAACATACGGGTTTAGTAGCAGTAATTATTGCATATCTCCACAATAGCATGACTGTGGCTGTTTTTGCCAGTCCTGGTCCCTCATGCCCGCTTGTGCACTCCTCCTAAACCCTGTCTTCCTGCCTAATGCCCTACCCAGAGAGCCTTTAAGGGTTTTTTTTTACATTTTTAATTTAATTTTTTTATTTTTGACACAATTTTGAAGTTATGCTAATACAGTTTAATGTTTTAAAACAGAAAAAAATAGAAAAAACGGAAAATACCCTGTTTGGGACTAGTGAGAGAAAAGGGGGGGCAAGGAGAGAGGAGACACACAACACGTGACTGCCAATATTGGAATTGCCACAGCACTGAAATTTTGCACCTGAGGACTAATGGGACTAATGACCAGTTTTCCCCATCAATGAAAAAGGACACTCTCAATACACTTAACAACACTTCACAGGTACAGCAGCGACATTGTGCGATAAGTAATTTCAAAGATGCTATTCTCCAACTTTAGTTGCAGTTTAAAATCCTCATGCGGTAATGTCCTGGATTTGCCGTGTGTTGTTGGGACTATGGAAGACTGTAGTCTGATTCCATGGTGCCACTTAAATAGAACATTGTGTTTTTGTAGGGAAATAGGCATCATGAAAAAGGCAGACCAATACAGTAGTTGCTACTGGAATTTTAGATACCGCGTCAGACCATGAGTTTATCTTTGAGCTTGGAAACATTACGTTTTGAACCACCAGTCCCAGAATAGCCAGCTTTGCTGGGGGATTCTGGGAACTGTAGTCCAAAAGCGACTGTTTCCAAGCTCTGATCCATCCAGCACAGTATTGTCAACACTGACTGGCAGCACCTCTCCAGAAGTCCAGAGAGAGTCCCCTCCCCCGATTTCTATTTGGAGGTGGCAGGAATTGAACCTGGGACAGTCAGCTTGCACAATTAAGCATGTTACCAATTATAAGATAACATAAAGATAATACTAAGGTGCTTACAGTAGAAGTGTAACTTGGATATAGTGTTTAGGAAGTTTAATATTGTTTGACTTGTAAAGGTTTTCAGTTGGGGGAGGAGTACTATATGTAGTGATTATTTTGTATTTTATATTAGGTGGTTATGGTTTTTTGTGTTTCTTTTTTCTTTAATGTTCAATTACATATTCAAATGTATGTGTTGAATAATAATAATAATATTTTTTAAAAGCACATTACTACTGAGCTTTGTCACATTCCTGAAGTTACTTGTTTAGGATTAGACAAATTCACGACATATCTGATACAGCTACCAGTGGCTTTTAATAGTGAATGATAAATAGAGTCTATGGGAAAGGACACATTGGCTTGGATCCTCAGTTGACCTTCTGCATACTCCAATCCAAGGGGAAAGCCTCAGGTTTATTGATTCTTTCTGCAGCCTCCTCTGACACCTCTTGTGGCTTTCTAAAAGGATTCCTACTCCTCCAAGGCAGATTTACAGTGGACTGCAAAGGAAAGGGAGAATCATTTAAAAAATCACCTCCTCTCTCCTTCTGCCCATGGGAGTATCTCCTTGTTCATTTCACTGGGGATCCAAGCCATTAGAGTTAAATCAAGATGTTTGGACCTGGTTGCAGTGCGGCTTTTAAGTACTGTTCTTGTGGTCTTGGACTGTAATTTTTATTTTGCTTTTACTTTCCATTCCTATATTTATAACATTTGTAAACTCCCATGGTAACTACTATGGCAGTGGGGAAATGCATAAACAAACATTTATACCCTACCTTTCAACTTCCCCTTTCTATGAACTGGGGAATAAATAGTAAAGCTAGACCCCCAAGTTTTAATAAAAGGGAAAATAAATAACAATTGTTATTTTTTTAAAAAAAGAACATTTTTTCTTATTTTTAAGAAATATTTTAAAGACATTTCAGGGAATGAATTCCTGGACATAGATAGGCTATCTTCTGATCAAATAATCCAGTTTCTAGGTTGTTATGAAAAGAAAATCCAGGTGATTGTTGAAATGCAAGTTTCTTCTAGCAATGTTACTGTATTATCCTTGTGTAACTATATATCTATGGACATGAAGACCAGGGCTTAAAATTCTTTGAATCCCTGCTTGGCCATGGAAACCCACTGGGTGCTCTTGGGAAAATCCCACTTTTTCAGCCTCAGAGGAAGGGAAAGGTGATCTCTGAACAAATCTTGCCAAGAAAACCCTGTGATAGATAGATGACTTGAAGGCACACAACAACAGTGTCTGTCTATCTATCTATCTATCTATCTATCTAAACAGAAATGTTCATATGAACATCAGAATTGACTTATTTGATCAGAAAACAGTATATGAACAATAATAATAATTTGACATGAGGATTTAAGGAGAGCAAAGCCTGGGCTCCAGACTCTTATCAGGCTACTCAGAGTTCCTGTTCCTTTAAATGAAAATGGGGTACTTGCTTCAAGTGGCAAATAGCCCTTGGGGAAGTTTGATGGGGAGATTAATTAGTAAACTTTGGAATGTGTTCCAGCAAATGTGCCTGATTGGCACTGACATATGTGGCAGCAACTGGTGGAAAGAGAGCGCTTCTCTTTGGGCAGCTATTTCCAAAAAGGCTTAAGGCTTCAGAGGTCCTTTAGTCTTTAAACGGATCTGTGCTAATTGCATCAAAGCAATGTGCTTGTTAGCACAGAGAACTTCCTTTAAGATTTTATGGAGTAAGCTTAGTATTAAGAGAAGATTAAAAATAATTGTACTTGCAAATGTTGCATAAAAATACTGCTGTACATGAATAGGGGAGAGAGGGAGTTTGGACTCATCCAACAAGGGAAATCTGTATGCATGGCTGACGCAGGTGCACATCTGCATCTGTCTTACTGATCTGGCTAGAATTGCATCATATGCATACACCGGCTTGGAGGATCCACCTGTTCTTTGGAACTAAAGCTGGAGTAGGACAATTTTCTTCAACTGGTTTCCATATGGGAAAGCAAGAAACAATACTAGGTCAGTGCATTGTACCACTTAGTCTAATCCAGTACTGTATTGTCTTTTCCAAGATCAGTTTCACAAGCACTGGGCTTCAGCCAACTCTCAGAATCATCATTCATTGGTAATGTTGACTAGGGCTTTTGGAGGTTGAAGGACATCAGTGTCCAGTATGGCCAGTTGTGGGGGTAGATGTTGAGAACCACTATCCTGATCTGATTAGCAGTGGCACTCAAGGGTTTAAGCACAAACTCAGGGCTAGACTACATGTAAGTGTATTATGTGAATTGCTGTGGATTTTTGCACATTTGCATTGATGCTTCATTGTCTTCAGTTTCCTGCGCAAGTTCGCATCTATTCACCCTTCCTCTGATGAACAGCCATTTCTACAAATTTCTGTGTATACTCCAGTAAAAACCGTGAAGCCTTTTTCTGTGGTGTTTAAGGAGGTTTTTGTTTTTGTTTTGGTGTATTGTCAATTGTGTGTGGCCCAATCACATTCTATTTAGTTGGAATGAGGAATATTTTAATTGTGTCGACAACAGAACCTGAGATTTCTCAGCTTCCCTATTAAGGTCCTAGAAATGGGGGGGAGGGAGAGGGGGAATATCCTTTTTAAAAAGAATATCATTCTTAGACTGTCATAGCCAGCCTAGCCTAATGAAAATGTCCTCTGTGTGACAGCTCAGAGGACCTGAGTATATGGGGCAGATTATATGGTAAGAGGTGATCCCTGGACTCAAACCATGTAGAGCTTTAAAAGTAACAACCAAAACTTTCTACTTTGCCCAGAAACTAACTGGCAGCCAGTGTAGTGATTTTAATATCGGTGTGATATGCCCATTCTGTGACCAATCTGATTGCCATGTTTTGTACTAATTGAAGTTTCCAAACTTGGTACAAAGGTAGGCCAGCGTAGAGCACAGTACATTTTACCATGTTCAGGAAGACTGTGACCTAGTGACCTGTGTACCAATTTGCTAATGAAATGGTGTTGATGGGCAACTTCAAGACCTCAGTTCTCCCTTCTAATGGCTACTTCTCTTTAAATTGGACTTGAACTGGACAATTCTGCAGACAGATAATGCTTTCAAGCAGAGCACTATCCAGTAGGATACATGGTCACCCTATAAGCAGAATCTGTTCTACAGAATGCCAGGACCACAGAACATCATGAACAACTGATCAGTAGATCTGTATCCCACATCTTATTGGTACTTATGATTTTAGCTAACATTATCAGATGACATCAGTGAACCACACACTTCTTTGGCTGCAGTCCAAAGTTCTTAAACATTTTATTAATCTGAAAAAGTGGATTGCCCAGAAGTGTAAGAAACTGAAATGAATGCAACTGTCCTGTGCACTACAATACCAAAAGCATCAATGTCATACCAATTTTATATTATAATGTTAAAACAATCAACATTCCTTAGATGGGCATGAAATACACTAATTACTTAAGATGTGAGCTAGTTCTGTTTGTGGTGAGAGGTAGTCTTTATAACCTAGTTTCTGCAAGTTTTAGAAGTCCATAAATAACATTTCTGTTCTTCAGCTGCAAAATTTCATACATAAAGCTTTAAATGATTTGCTATAAAGTAAAGTTCTCTGCTTGTGAAGATTTAATGCGACTAGCTGTACTGTTGTATAAATTTAAGCATTCAGAAATTTCTGGGTGGGGGGGGGGGAATCCATGCTCAGATAATCATCTATTTCTAGAGTCAGCACAAACTGCTTGTTAACTTTGTCTGTTTGTCTCTCTCTTTCTTTCACTCACTCTATTTTCCATTATTCATAAATTGCTTTTCAAAGAAACCTCTTGTCCCTAGTAGTATTAATAATTAAAAACAAAAATAAACTAATGTTGCATAATAACTACATAACCTTGTAAATGCAAAATAACCTTTCCCCCCTCAAAATGAGCACTTCTCATAAAAGTAAATTCAATGAAGAGCCTTGTGGTATCTTAAAGGCTAGCAATTTATATTTGGCATAAGCTTCTGTGAACTGCAACCTACTTCATCAGATGCAGCAGTCTGATTGCATCAAAATCTTATTAAATCTTATTAAATGACCTGAATCCTGGTGCTGGCTAAGAACAAATAATTTGACTATTTGCTCCTTGATGCGAAAAACAACAACAACAAAAAAAAAACACATGTGAGCTTTTTGCACAGAACACAGAACTTTCTGTGCAGAAACATTTTTTCCTGTTTTATGTCCATGAAATTTCTGTATGGATTTTCCATAGAATAAATCTGTATATTTCCATGTGTGATATAATCATGCAGGGTTCTTCTTCGTTAATTTTTAAGGTGCCATTAAGATTTTTTTTATATACATCAATGCCACCCTTGGAAATTATGAGTACATAATTTGATTGTAATTATTTCTATAGGGCAGAGCAGAAGATTGAAGTTAGAAAGATGAGGTGGGGAATTAAATGTTCTCTTTCTTAGCTTTGGCAAATTCTTTGGCAAGTTCAGATAGTTAGCAACATCAATTAAATTAAATACATCACTTAGTATAATCCAAACTGCTTTTTCATACAGTCCACTTTAGACTAGTTCCAGTGATAATTTTGGAAGGATTTCTGTATACATTATGAACAGATAGGGATTCCCAACCTTTGCAGGTAGTTGAAACACTTGGAACTTTGAGGGTGTCCTATCTCACAAAATGTTGCTATGAAATGTGTGTGTGTTTGTGGGGGGGGGGGGCTTGGATATTTGAAGAATGCCTGCAGTGGAAGATATGGCAATCACAAAGCATCAATTTTCCAGAAGGCAAACTAGTGAGGCTCAAAGAGATATGGTTTGTCCAGAAATTTAAGTGCAAAGCTTGGTAAGTCTGAGTTCCAAAACACCCCCCCACTCTTTTGAATCCATAATTTTTGGCTCCAAGACCTGTTTCATAACAGGGAAACAAGTGAGGTTTGGAGACAACAAATAACCAAAGAAACAGAATAGAAATAGAAATAGAAATAGTGGTGGAATAGGAACTCAGATTCCATATTTACCATTACAAAGCACAACAAAAAGCTCTTTTCACAGGAGGCAAACTTGTGATTCTGGGTGAGAATACACACAAGAAAAAACACTAGCCTATAAAGACACCTGTCTCTCCCCTCACAAGACTACGGTGGACAAAAAACCAGGCAAAACACCTGAGTAACTAACTACCCGTACAGTCAGCCCTCCATAACCACAGATTTTTTTCCCATATATTCAACAATCCATGTCTTGAAAATATTAAAAAAAAAATGTAAATTCTAGAAAGCAAACCTTGATTTTGTCATTTTACATAAGGGACACAATTTTATTATCCATTATTTAATGAGACTTGAACATCCATGGGTTTTGGAATTGATGGGGTGTGCTGGAACCAAACCCCAGCAGATACCAAGGGCCCACTGTAATTAATCTATAAAATGCATTTAGTAGGCAAAATATATCCATAAAAATATGGTAACCTGTGGATGTTTTGACCATAAGGTCTTCCTTAAAGGGAAAATATGCAACATACATTTTTTAGAGGGGCGGAACAACTTGTATAATCAACTACAAGATAATAACCATCAAAATTGAGTTTGATGATTGATACTAATTGGATATTTCCCTGAATTTTGTTTCAACCCAGACGTTGTTGGCATTAAAGCATAATATTATTGTTAACTTCACTTCTTCTCCAGCATCACATCTCAAATGAATTGATTTCCTTCCTATCTACTTTCTTAACTGTCCAGCTCTTCCATCCATATGTGGTAATAGGGAATACAATGGCTTGTATGATTCAAATTTTTGTGCTCAGTTGTATATCTTTACATTTTAGGATCTTTTCTAGCTCTTTCATAGCTGCCCTTCCCATCTGATTTTTTGACTGCAGTTCCCACTCTAATCAGTGTTTGATCCCAGGTATGAGAACTCTTTTATTATTTCTATTTTCTCATTGTCTAACATAATTGCATATATTTAAATAATTTCCCCTCCTTTTAACTTGATTTTTTGGTTGTCATCACACTAAACCATAGCTAGCATAAACCATGATTTGCAAATCAACTTTGGGTCATGCTTGGATTCTTCTTTGTTAGCTTGATCATATGTCAGTTGAGACAATACAATAGAAACATGGTTCAGCTTGTTGTTTAGTACTCATTGTCTGTGGCTACAGCTTTGTTGTCCACCAGCACAGTCCTTGGTTGGCTACCATGTGCAGAGAGTTTATCCTTTTGGTTGCAAAACCAGCAAGTGATGTTGTTTTGTGTGCCAATGAATACTTAGATAAGGTGTGGAGCCATGTATGTATGAAATTGCATTGATTTCAACACACTGATATTTACAGATCAAGAAAGGAGAGGCAGCCTATCCTTTGACTTGTCATTTGTCATTGTTTTGGTCAGTACTCAAGTAGCAAGGACTGTTGAGTTCAAGGTAGATAGGCAAATCTATAGACAGGATGGCTGGTCATGTTTGCTTTTTGAAAAGCTCACATCAGCCCCCTTGCTCTCATTTCCAGGTGTCTACCTGGGTTGTGCAAATTAACCCATCCTCCCATTTTATGAACTGGTGCCAAGCTCTGCTGGTTTAATACTTTCAACTGCAGCACCTCTCAAGGTGGGAACAGGGTCAGACAGAGGTGAAGTAAGGCCAGTGTTGTCTGCAGGCAGCACAATTTAGAGTCTCTTAGTTGCTAAGACCAGCAACAAAATCTGACCTGAACATGGGAGCAGAGAGGGAGGCCTCAGCTGACCTGTTCTGGTCTGTTGATGTCAAGGAATATCCTTGTAGGTTTAGCTGAAGATGGATAGTGGAGCTTAGGCTGTATCTCTGGTAAGTATTCCCCTGTCCTGAGTTTCTTTCTTTTTTTTTTTTTAATATTTTATTTTATTTTTAAAAAACATAAAAAATCCACTTAAAATATATTCTTAGTCATCTTTACAGTACATTTACCCATAGTTGAAACTTCTCAATAGTTCTTTGAAAGTAAGTACATTTTTTTCACATTTTGCATACATCATTTCTGTATCTATTACTTCTATCATCATCTCAGATCCAGTTCATTTACACAATCTTAATAACTACTTTGCTGCTTTATTCCCATTTTCTATTTATATATTCTTCCACTGGAGCCCACTCTTCCTCAACCAATTCCACATTCTCATTATTCAATAACCTTGTCAATTTGTCCATTTCCTTCATCTCTAACAATTTCAATAGCCATTCATCTACCGTTGGAGTTGTCTCCTGTTTCCATTTGGAGGCTATTAGTATTCTTGCTGCCGAGACCATGTAAAGTATTAGTCTCCAATATTTTCTAGTTATATCTGCTTCTAGTTTGTATGTCATATTTAATAAATATAATTCTGGATATAATTCAAGTCCGTTTTTAAGTATGTCTTCCATCGTCATGTGTATTTTCTGAGTTTCTTTGTAATGGATTGTACTGTATTTACTTTATACATGGTCTTTCCCCCAAAGCTGAGACTCAGGGACTCTTACATGATAAAAAGAAATGCAAGTAAAACCTCATCTAGCTAAAATTATTTACTATTATTACTACTATTACTATTGCTGTTACTGTTATTGTCTTTCTACACCATGCCATTCACCCAA
Source organism: Phrynosoma blainvillii (assembly GCA_026167975.1). NCBI lineage: Eukaryota > Metazoa > Chordata > Lepidosauria > Squamata > Phrynosomatidae > Phrynosoma > Phrynosoma blainvillii. Next base: position 446,426,384 of record JANUYF010000001.1, on the reverse strand, counting down.
AGTTAGGACTCAAGGGATCTTACGATTTAAAGCAAGTACACTATAGCTTTGTTGTCTGCTTTCTTAAGCGACCCAAAGGCAAACATATCATTAGGTTTTCTTGGCAAGATTTGTTCAGAAGGCAATTTGCCATTGCCTTCCTCTGAGACTGAGAGTGTGTGACTTACCCAAAGTCACTCACTCGGTTTCCATGGCTAAAGATAGATTTGAACCCTGGTCTCCCAGAGCCCTAGCCACTATACTATACTCAAACCACTATACTATCCTGGCTCTATATGCAATATAGCTAATTGCATACAAAAAGCAACATTAAAATAGCATTAAACTACACTTAGTTCTGCTTTAACACAATAGTTGTGTTCCTTAAAAAGTCTGTGCTATAGAAAATTGTGCTCTAAATATAACATAACATATGGGGGGAAGGGTTAGGTGCAGATCTAAAAAAATACTATTGGTAGCTAAGGTATTTATTTATTTAATTGGCCACAAATTTTAATAAACACAGCAGTGGAGGATAGGGTGGCTTGGAGATGTCTCATCCACAAGGTCGTCATGAGTTGGGACTGATTCAAGGGCAATTAACAACAACAAATAAGCATAAATGGTGACTCTTACTACTGTCCGCCCTCCTCATTTCAGGTTTCTCTTTCATAGATTTGGTTATTTGTGATTTTATGGCTGCTGCTTAATTAGTTCATCTTCCTCACCCTCCACCTAGTCCTCCTCCTCCTCCTCCTCCTCTCTGCCTCCTGTCTTGTCAACAGCACAGATCCATCGATTTCCTTTCCCACCTTGGCATCACAACCTCTCATCCAGATTTACAGAGTCCCTCTCTCCATCCCTCTTGGAGACTGAAAACTTGTCAGGATTGGGCTAATCCTGCCATGATGTTGTGCTGGGGGATTCTGTTTTCTATCATGTGTTTGATCCAACTGGGAAGTAATAGTGCCACTCTATTCTGCTTTAGTCAGGCCTCACCTGGAATACTGTGTCCAGTTCTGGGCACCGCAATTCAAAAAGGATGTGGAGAAACTGGAGCGTGTCCAAAGGAGGGCAACTAAAATGGTGAAGGGTCTGGAAACCAAGCCCTATGAGGAACGACATGTCTGGTTTCTACTGGGGCTAATGACTTGGAGGCTTGCTGTATATAAACATACTGTGGGATGACAAGAATGGAAGAAGGGAGGTTCACCTCAGGTGTTTTAACTGTGATGACTAGTAGTTATTCCTACTAGTTGGTATGGTATATAGAACTGGGTTGTGATACTTTGGAGAATATATATAGGTGGTTATAAGGGTTTAATGATCAGATATGTACAGGGTTGATTAGATGGATAGTTATATAGATAGCAAAATATGTGATATTTTATATGTTTAAAAATATATGAACTGCATAAGTTGAGACAGCTTTAGAGGGAGCTTGGTCCTGCTGAATGCCTGGTAAAGGAATGTGTGGGAGTGTTTTTTTTTCCTTTCAGCTTCTGAGGGCTTGAAGGACTCTGTTAATCGCTAATGATGGGAGTTAGCACAACTAAGCTAAGCTTTCTTGGGAAAGAAGAAAATTCATCTGAAGAAGCAATTGTTTTGAGAACGATGTAACGTTTAGCCTGCTAATTTTGAGCGGTGGAATTAATGCTTTTCAAATGTTTTTATTAGATGTGTGTGTTCCCTTGTTTCTTCAGTTCTGTCCAAAGATGCCTTACTAGCTGGTTCTTCCTGATTACTCAATAAAGTTTTCTGATAATCCACAGAGGTCTGGTCGACTGAGGCCTGGAACACACGGGTGAAAAGAAGCAGCTTCTAGCTGCTTTGGGGGTGTGGTGTTTAGATGGCACATGCCCCGAAAGCAGCTGGAAGCTGCTCTGATGCCACCCTTTGGTCCAAAGGACTGGATCAAAAAGGAGTCCTGGCAGCACCAGCCTGGGACCACAAGCGGCGACCTGCTTTGGGAGTGGGCTGTGCGGTCTGGACATTAAATTTCCTTTACCAGTCACCACATGACCAAAGGAGGAGGTGCTATCCTGCCTGCAAATTGTGCTCCCTACCATCTAAAATGAAGACCAGAAACAACAGAATGCAGGCCTATGATAACATCTTCAATTTCCCCCCCCCTCCTATTCCTGATGAAGAAGCCAGTGTGGCTTCAAAAGCTTGCAACATGTCATTGTGCATTTCGGTTGGCCCAATAAAGGTATCATTGTTTGGATGTTATTGGGTTTGTTGTAAATAGGTCCAACACAGCTACCCCTGGATATTAAATAAAATAGTTTAGCTGAAAGGGAAGCCGGTTAAATTGCCTGCAGATTCAGGATTTAGTTTGCTAATATGGAAAGGTTTTTCATTTCATTTTTTAAAAGCGCTCCCCTTCCTTCAGTGCAGGTCTGATGAATATAATGCGTATTTCTCAGAAGAGGTGCCTTAAAATATAGCAAGGCCATTTGCATTGACTGCTGAGAGCTTAGTGCAGATTTTCCTTTATGGAAATGCCATACATGGTCATCAAAGAAATAAGCTTTCTATATGTCTTCTCTTTTGACTAGCAAATGCTTGTCAGTCTTAACCATCTTATCTTTCCCATGACAGCATGAAAGAATAAAAAACAATACTCTTCTTGGCAGAGAGAGGGAACATCTACACAAACAATGGGTGCAAAATATATTTCAAATTAAATGGGTGGAGCTTCTGTGGATTCAAGTGAGGGTTTGAAGAAATTAGTATTTGTTCCGATCTCAGTGAATCCTTTTATGTAGACAGGTTCCATTTCAATTCAGAATGAGTTTGCAAATTAGGCAGGTATTTCCAGGGTCGTCTTGTTCAGGTTAACATTTGCTGGAATAAGGTGCTGGGGAAGTGGGGGAGGAAATCATATTTTTAATTTAGGATCTTCTGTTGTGGTGGTGTTTAATTGTTGCTATTGTCCTGTGATTTACACTGCCTTTGCACTGCAGAAATAACACAGTTGGATGCTGCTTTAACTGCCATGATTCAATGCTATGGAATCCTGGGATTTGTAGTTTATTGTGGCACCAGAGCTCTCTGACACAGAAGGCTAAATATCTCACCAAACTACAAATCCCAGAATTCTGTAGCATTGAGTCATGGTGGTTAAAGTAGCATGCAACTGCATTATTTCTGCCATGCAGATGCAGTCATAGGGATATGCATATAAATTCATACAGACATTGCCGTAAATACTTTTCAGTGCATTTTGAATGCAGAAGCCCAAGGCATGGTCCCCAGCATTTCCGGGGGAGGGGGGTAATCTTTGAAGAGCCCAAAAGATCTCTGGAAAACTGGTCCCAATCAGTTGTTAACTATGCTGGCTGACATAGTGATGGGAGTTGTAGTCTGGCACATCTGGGGTTTATCAGGTTGGGAAAGAGCAATGGATTCTGCCTTTAATAAGCAGGATTTCAGGAAAAAGCAGGGTTACCATTGAATATTAAGAAATTAATGACCATAGATGATTTACATAACTTTACATTTGGCAGTGAAGATATTAACATAATTAAAGTTCATAATGGAGAATGTAGTCAAGAAATAAGAAGGGTAAGAGTTGGAAAGGCAGCCATGAAGGAACTAGATAAGATCCTCAAGTATAAAATATGAAGATAAATAATTGAATAGAAAAGTCAGAATCATCCTTGCCATAGTATAAAAGAAAATAGAACAGAGGGGGAGGTGGAAAAAAAGAGGTCTAGCAGCACCTTTAATATTTTTATTTTAGCATGTGCTTTTGCGGATATCAGTCGACTTCTTCAGATACAATACAGAGTGATATTAAGACCTCAGTCCTTAAGACATATTTATACAGTTCTGGGAGTGGGAAAGAAAGTAATAGAGTCCAGAAAGATGCAAAGCATGACACTCGCCCTAAATTTTCAAAGGCCTATGTGAGGTGATACAGGTCTGGTAGATCATACAGTGGTTGCATACACATGTTAGACTTGACACGCGAAAGCAATAAAGTCATTTTATTTGAGGTCAAAACCTTCTGTCAGAAATTTCTTTTTGTTATATGTGCAGTATTAAGGACTCATGTATTACTATATCTAGTGCCCGAAGAAGCCATTATGGTTCATACCTCTGCTAATGGATAGGAATTTGTGAATAAAATTCAATTCGGCTGTTTCTCTTTCTAGCCGTCCTTTGTAATTTCTTTGCTGTAAATCCTGTACTGTGTGCCACAGAATAGAAAAATAGAATAAATCTTTATTTTGGTCATAGACCAGCACAAACCATGATAGTATTTCCAATTTCTGAGCATGGACAGCTAAGAAAGCTGATAACAGGAAAATCAACTCATTTTAAATGTCTTGCTGGAGGAGAGTTCTGCAGATACCATGGACTGCTAAAAAGACATATAAATAATACAAGAGTAAATCAGTCCTGAACTCTCACCAGAAGCCAAAATGATTAGACTGAGCTTGTCCTGCTTTGTACAAACCATGAGATGATGTGGCTCACTGGAAAAGACAATAATGCTTGGTAAAATGGTAGGTTGTAGGGCAGGGGTCGGCAACCTACGGCCCATGGGCCAGTTCCGCCCCCCCGCTTACCGGCCCCCGCCGACCCCTGCCACCGCCGCTGCGTGTTTTGGCCGCTACCAAAAGAATGATTATAACCCTTTTCTGAGGAATACACTTTGGTTTCAGAGTCCTCAAAAAGACCACTAGCAGATTTAAGGGTAGAAGATACTACATACATATTTTGATGTGGGCTGCTATTCTCATCCAAAATCACTATAGTCTGGGATAGCCTGACTCTGTGAAAGTAAGAACCATCTTTGTGCTCATGTGTTTAAGCATTATTTTATATGATGACTACTTTATGTCTGACAGCTTATGGAGTGTCAATTTTTTGTTTGTTTGTTGTTAACTGCCCTCGAGTCGATCTCAACTCATGGCAGCCCTATGGATGAGACATCTCCAAGACCCTCCGCCCTCCACTGCTTTGCTTAATTCCTGCAACCTCTTAATACATGTGACCTCCTTAATAGAGTCCATCCATCTAGCATATGGCCTTCCTCTCTTCCTACTTCCCTCCACCTTCCCCAGCATTATTGTTTTTTCCAATGAGTCCTCCCTTCTCATGATGTATACGAAGTATGACAGTCTCAGTTTGGTCATCTTGGCTTCCAGGGAGGTTTCTGGCTTGATCTGCTCTAGGACCCACTTGTTTGTCCTTTTGGCTGTCCATGGCTGTCCTCAGCACTCTTCTCCAGCACCACATTCTCTCAAATGAATTGATTTTCTTCCTATCATCTTTCTTAGCTGTCCAGTTCTCACATCCGTACATGGTAATAGGAAATACGGTGGCTTGTATGATTCTGATTTTTGTGCTGAGTTGTATGTCTTTGCATTTTAGGATCTTTTCTAGTTCTTTCATAGCCACCCTCCCCATTCTTAATCTTCTTCTGATTTCTATCAATGTTTGATCCCAGGTATGGGAATTCTTTTACTATTTCTATTTTCTCATTGTCTAGATTGAACTTGTGAAGGTCCTCAGTGGTCATTATGTTTGTTTTCTTTATGTTCAACATTAAGCCTACCTTTTCACTTTCTTCTTTGATCTTCCTTAGTAGGTGTTCCAGGTCTGTGAGGTTTTCTGCTAGTATTATGGTGTCATCTGCATATCTCAGATTTTTAATATTCCCTCCTCCTCCTCCTCCTCCTCCTCCTCCTCCTGCTGTGTTCAACCCTGTTTTTCTTATAATATGTTCTGCATACAAGTTGAACAGATAGGGTGAAAGGATGCAGCCTTGCCTGACCCCTTTGCCAATTGGGAGCCATTCTGTTTCTTCGTCTTCTGTTCTGGCAGTAGCCTCTTCTCCTAAGTACAGATTCCTCATCAGGACTATCAGATCTGTTGGCACTCCCATGTCTTTAAGGGCATTTCATAGCCTTTCATGGTCTATGCAGGCAAAGGCTTTGCTATAGTCTATAAAGCACATGCTAATTTTCTTGTGGAGTGTCAAATACCCTCTAGATAATATTTAATGAAAGTTCTCTAATAAGTGTAGGGTTTTTGGCACAACTGCCTGTTTATCCTACTTCAGGAATGGAGAAAGTGTGGTTTTCCAGGTGTTGGACTGTAACTTTCATTGTACCTAGCCAGCATGGTGGTGAGGGATAATAGAGGTTACGATTCAGCAACATATGGATGCCACACACTGCCTATCTCTGCCTTATCATAATAAAGTATGCATGGCTGAAATAATCATATATTTTCCTCTTCTTTATTCCATATCACTCCATTTCTCTATTGTCCCATCTGGTCCATTTTTTCTGGATCAAGGTTGTTTCTGAGATCCTTCATTGTATAATGGATTATCACACAAATTGTATGAGCTTAGCACTTTATAAAAGAGGTGCATTAACATGCCAATAATATTCAGATCTGGATATTAATATGTTCTCCAACTCAGTCAGCTGACTGATGGTTGTCAGCCTGTTTTGTGAAGAATGATGGCATCATTTTAGCAGCAAATAATGTGTGTGTGTATGAGAGAGAGACTCCATTCCTCATGGTTATCCTAAAACATATTCCAAAATTGCCTTGCTCTTGATAATAATGAAACTCAAATCAGAGATCCCTGTCAGAAAATCTAGTGATCTGAGTTTCCCTGCATATAAAAACAAAAACAAAAACACCTTCCCTTTTTATCTGATAGAAATACAGTGGGTTCTTGGTATCTTCTGGGGTTTGATTACAGGACCCCCTGTGGATACCAAAATCCATGGATGCTCACGTTGCATTAAATAAAATAGCATAATAAAATAGTGCCCCTTATATAAAATGGCAAAATCAAGCTTTGCTTTTTGGAATTAATATTTTTTTGGAATATTCTCAATCCATGGATGCTTGAATCCGCGAATAAGGAATCTGTGGATATGGAGGACTGACTATACGTCTTTTTCTGAACAAGTAATATGCTGCGAATGTTTGAAACTGGGTTTTAAGAATCAGTACCAGACTTTCAGAATGGATTGAACAAATGGATTATCAGAGAGACACATGGATTGAGGTTTTCTACTCATCTGCCTAGGTTCTTCCAATGTGTGAACTGCCCGCAAATTCTTAGTATATCAATTTTCCCACAAGTAAATTCGATACTTCATATCTCAGCCCTGTTCTTCCTATTCATCACAGCATAGAGGTAGGCTTGGGTCTTGAAGGCTATACAAAAAGAATATAGGCTCTGGTAAAGTCTACTAAGCTGGTAAGGCTTTGGGTATGTTCCTGTCCATTCTTCCATCCTTTCATTTATATTCTACTGTTTTCCTCAAGTTGGCTTATAAAATATAGATAATTACAATTGAAATGCATACATGCTGACACAGGTTTTAAGATCCGGAAGGGAGGGCTTTCTCTTGGTCCCATCACCTTCACAGGAGCATTTGGTGAGGACACAGGTGAGGGCTTTCTCCATGGCTGTTCCTAGGTTTTCCACGGGAGGTCCCTTACACTTTTTCTGCCAGAAGGTGAAGACTTTGATGTTTAGGCCAGCCTTTGAAATGCAAATTGTGTGCTTTTTATTAGCAGTTTATTTTAAATGTTTTAATTGTTTTAGTCATGGTTTTAATAACATTTTCATTTAATTCTTTTAAAAACTTTATGTAGAATAGAATTTTCAGTGTAGTATTGTTTTATATGTTTGTAAACTACCATGAATCCCAATTTGGGAGAAAAATGGAATATAAACTCAGCAAATAAATAAATAAATAAATAAGGTTTTAAAAAATACAAACAGCAAGATTAAAACAGTGTCAGATTTCTGATCTGCCATTTAAAGATCACCTTACATAACTATAGAGAGGTTCAACACCAGAAGGTTGGCTGATGTTTGCAGAAGGGGCCTTCCTCTATGTCTCACAAGTGGAGTCAGTACACAATGGGAAAATATGTTCTCTGCTGTGGCATCCAAGTTGTGGAATTGGTGGTGTTATTTGCCATCAGGTCGACCACAGCTTATGGTGACCCTATGAATAAGAAATCTCCCAAGAAATCTGTTACAGTGGGCCTTGGTATCCACTGCGGTTTGGTTCCATAATCCCCCGTGGATCCCAAAATCCATAAATGCTCAAGTCCCATTAAATACAATAGGATAGTAAAATGATGTCACTTATATAAAATTGCAAAACCAAGGCTTGCTTTTTCAAATGTATATATTTCTTTAATATTTTCAAGCTATGGATGGTTGAATCCGTCGATAAAAAGTCCATGGTTATGGAGGGCCGACTGTATTAACAGCCCTTTTCAGGTCTTCCAGACTCAAGGCTGGGACTTTCTGGATTGAATCAATCAACTATTAATACGGTCTCCCTCTTTTCCTACTGCTATCCACTTTACAGAATATTATCACCTTTTCCAATAAGTCGCACCATTGTATGTCCAAAATACAACAGCCTCAGTTTGGTTCTTTTGGCTTCTGGGGAGAGTTCAGGCTTGATTTGCTCCACGATCCATTCATTTGGGTTTTTTGGCAGTCCTTGGTCTCCACAGAACTCTTCTCCTCCACCACATTTCAAATAAATTGATTTTTCTCCTGTCCTCACTGCGGAAAAGTGGGTCCCTTTCTCAACCAAGAAATAATCAGATTAAAATTGTTGATTTTGATGGGGTAGCTGTTTTAGCACATAGGAGCTTGATTACCTGGAGAGAACTCAAGAGAAAATTTTCCTCTGCTGTAGGTTGCAAACACTGTCTTTGTATTTTGTGATAAAAGCAGGGGATTGGATCATGTAAAAATTAAATATATTCAGAGCTCTCCTCACAATGCTCATTTTTTTTACCTATTTGTAAAAAAAAAAATGCTGCATAATCAAAAGTAGATACTGCTTCTTTGTGCAATATTTTTGTCCATGTTAATGTGGGTGTCATATTTCTGGTGCATTAAGTGTGTCAGCATTTCCATGTGGGCATCTAGGTTACTCTGCCCCAAAGATTTCACTTTATTTTGAAAATACCCTTCTTCTTTTTGTGTGTGCCTTTTCATTTTTTTTTAATCAATGTGCAGAAGGAATTAATTAGGTGGCTTTTAAAAACAAATTGAGATGTAGCCAGTGCTTTATTTCTTCAAGGAGAGAGAGATTGTTGCTTAACTGAGATGAAAACTTGAATGAGTTATGATCTGTAGGAGTTTGAGTTACACTGGGAGGGGGAAGGAAAAGAGCAGGAATGGCATTTTGTATTTCAGCTTGACAGTTGTTTATATTTCAAAGGCAGTTGAAGATGGAGGAGGGTTAAGGGCTAAAATAATATGAAAATGGATATTCCTAATCTATCAGCTTCATCCTCTTTCCCTCCTAGGTGTTCTTATAGGCCACTTGATCATAATCAATATTATCAGGAAAAGAAGATCCTCAAAAGTTCCTATCCACTCAGGATTGGGACGTAGAGGATGAAGTAGACTAAAAATTTGAGCAGATGTTTCCATAGGTAAATCACTACCTCTTCCTAGGAGGATCTTCTGCATGTTCCAAAAACTGTGACTCACACATATGAATCTCATGCCTGCACAGAACACAATCAGAAAGAGAAACAAAAACAGAGATATGCTAAAAAAGAAAAGTAAAAAGTATGTGTAGTTCCTTGATGCTATGGAGGAGCTACTTATAAACTAACACAGGGGTAGGCAACCTTTCCCCTTTAAGGTCCGAGGGACTTCAGCTCCCAGAATCCCAGGAGCTATTTGCTAACATGGGACTATTGGCCAACAGGGCTGAGTCTTCTCAAAGAGATCTTTTAGCACCTTTGAGACTAATTCTGCGAAAGAAGCTTTCATAATGTGTATGAAAGCTTATGCTACAACTTCTTTCACAAAGTCTAAAAGGTGCTGGAAGATCCCTTTGCATACTGATTTTCCAGACTAATATGGCTATGTCTCTGAATTCTGCTTAAAAGTTGATTAGATGTCCTTTCCACTTCTGCTCTATCTCACTTCTGCCCTGTTTTAATCAGGATTCCGTTGTTCATTGGTCAGCTACCTTCTTCCCTTGAAGCATGAAATTGTTTACAGATGATCTCTGAGCAAGTGGGCCTGCAGTCTTCTTGTAGGCCTAGTTCAAAATGCTGAAGATACCTGCTTTCCAGTTATCCAATGCTTGAGAGCTTTATTGCATGAGGAAAGAAAGCGGAAGTTCAGCTGGATAGTAGTGCCTTTTTATGTGCCTTACCGCATGACATAGTAGTTCTTCAATTCTCTTGCCGCAGGATATGGTATAAAAGTGAGTTGGTTTTTTTGCTGGGAAAAATGTGTTTGACTAAAGATTCACTTTTATGACCATCTCCCATGGGAAGAGAACTGAAGAACTATGACATCGTGTGGTTAGGCACATAGAAAGGTGCTGTTATCCGGCTGAACTTCTGCTTTCTATCCTCATGCAGCTCTGAGCTTGCAGCTGATTTTTTATTTTCAAAAGGTGGACTTAAATTTTATTGCTTTTCCTTCTCCCAGAAAGACTAGGGACCATTCTCAGTAAAACTAAATACCATCCCCTCTCCTGAGGAAAGACCTTCAAAGTTGTCCTATCAGTGGCATTGCAAACTTGGACCTTGTTGTAGAAGTTTACCCAAGCCTCAACCAGTTTTAACCTTATGATCAAAACAGAGATATAGGAAAAAGAATGGCACAGTGCTCTCTGAAGTGGGGTAACATGTTGAGAGGTTTCAGTATTTGTTGCTGTATTTCTTGACTTTAAAAAAAATCCAAACTGTGTGAAGTTGTAGGCTTTCATGGCCGGCATCCATAGTTTTTTGTGGGGTTTTCGGGCTGTGTGGCCATGTTCTAGAAGAGTTTCTTTCTGATGTTTCACCAACATCTGTGGCTAGCATCTTCAGAGAGAAAAAAAATCTCTGAAGATGCTAGCCACAGATGCTGGCAAAACGTCAGAAAGAAACTCTTCTAGAACATGGCCACACAGCCCGAAAACCCCACAAAAAACTATAAATCCAAACTATATTTCTTTTGTCCCAGACTGTACTTCCCAGCACCAGCTGCAACATGTTATTCCCACCCTCAAGTGGGTTTCTCTTTTAAATTCTGAGACATATTGGAACAACAGCAACAAAATCTTTCTCTTCTCCTTCTTTCTCTTTTTTTCAGTTTTTTTAAAATGCTAAAATTGATGCTGTAGTGCATCAGTACATTACTGAAATAGCAACTTTTGTACTAGACCACTGTAACTCTAAGAAGAATAAAAATCAAAATAAACATAAAACTATAATCCTGGGTGGAAATAAAAAAAATATTCAGAGGAGGGAACATTTGTCCAAACCATATGGCCAACTGGGCATTCTTTATTGTTGTTGCTATTTGCCATCAAATTGATTTTGCTTTATGGTGACCCTGTGAGTGATCCAACACCTCCAGTCAGGTCCTGCAAACTCAGGGCTGTGGCTTCCCTAACTGAGTCTGTCTACCTATATGGTGGACTCCCTCTTTTCCTACTGCCTTCCCCTTTACCAAGTATTTTTGGTGAATCTCATTGTCTTATGATATGTCCAAAGTATGACCACCTTAGTCATCTTCGTTTCTAGGGAGAGTTCAGGAGAGATTTGCTCTAAGAACCATTTTAACAGTCCATGGTATCTGTAGAACTCTTCTCAAGCACCATATTTCAAATGAGTTGATTTTCTGAAAACCATTTAGAAAAGCCCTAGTGCAGATCCAAGAAACTCCCCCCCCCCCAGAAATGAATGAGGGACAGAGAGGCAATAACAGTATGCAAAATCCAAAGAGTTACATCACAAATGCTTTTTCAGACCGATGGAAATACCTTGCCTTAGTTTTACCTTTAGCCAAACATATGGGAATTTGAGACTCAGGACTTTTCAATCAGCCCTAGGTTTCTTAGGGGCAGTTAGTTTGCAGAAGTGTCATCTGGAATTAAAATTTTATGTCTGTGGTCTCCTCCCTTCCAGTTATGAAACAAATTGGAATTTATTGAACAAATTAATTTTGATTCAGTTGTAAACGTCCATCCTGAGAACTTAGATGGTAGCTTGCAAAGCCCTGCAGGGAGAGTTTAAAAGTTGCTTCCTCTTTCTAATTAGGCCTTTCAGGAAACAATTGATTTCAAATTGCAGTAGGTTTGTTGTGTGATATTCTTTTGATATTGCTTATGACAAATGAAAGTTTTTACTTAATAAGTTCACCAGTGACACAGGAAAGCAGCTGCATGCAGTTACAGTAAGTCTGACATCAGTAAATCTTATTTTCCACCCCTCCCTCTCCAAAGAATTATAGCTAACAAACCATTATTCCCATACTGTTATGGTCTAGGAAAGAATTTCACGTTAGAAGCAGGAAATGGATCGTATAATGGCCAGTAGAGTGCTTTGATGAGATGTTTTAAATCCAGTTTTATAAGGGTGAACATTACCTTCCTAGTACAAATCTCCTAAAATATACCACAGTCCTAAAACATCCCGTTGTATCTTTCCAACAGGGTCAGCATATTTCTTTAGCTCCTGCGCCGAAGATTGAGGAAGTGCTTTATGAATACAAGCCATTGCACGTAGAGACCTATGGACCACAGGTTCCAGAGCTTGAATTGCTTGGAAAATTAGGGTAAGTATCCCACACACCCCAATATGACTGTCACTGAGATGTTGTTCCATCTGGGAACATGTCACTTTCTCCCCCTCTGCCAAGGCAGAATTTAAAAAAAGGAGAAGAAACAAAACAGAAAGACCTTAATGAAACAGTCAACTTCCTGCCCAAACCAATGTTTTGTTTGGGTGCCTAAATGTGATTTTTTGTTTCTCCCTCCCTCTTTCTTTCCTTGTCTGGTCTTTTATAGATCAGTTGAGAATTTGGCTGGATTGCATTAGTGTTTGCAAGGTTGCCAGTGGCAGCCAAGAAGAAATAGCTGTTCATTTTCAGTTGCACAGTATCAACATGTAAAAACAAATCACCACACCAAAAAAACAACTAAGGAGCTTGGTTTGCCCAGCAGCAGCTGTAGACCAGTAAAAATATCAAAGCTAGTGCTTAGCTATGGAAGACATTTGATTGTATTCCCTCTGGGTTAACACACAGCAATGCGTTCTGTCCAAAGACTCTTCCAGATAGGATAAATGTGGAGCTGGAATGATTTGTTCCTGTACTTCCTGTGTTTTTATTTTATTTTAAAAAAAGATCGAAACTACACTGTCCAGAGGTTGGAGGAGACAACAAGGGGATCAGTTATTTTGGATTTGATCATAACCAACAGGGATGAACTGATCAATGGAGATGAGGTAGTGGGATCCTTGGGTTGGAGTGACCATGTCATCTTGGGATGTATTATATAGAGGAAAGGGGAAGACAGACACCCTCTCTGGATTTCAAGAAAACTGATTTTAATAACCTCAGAAAATCCCATGATCTGAAAGGCTCAAATGGAAGAGTTCCTGATACATGGAAATTTCGTAAAGGTGTGATATTGAAGGCACTGCTACAAACAGTTCCAAGGAGGAAGAAAAATGAGAAGTGTCCAAAGAAACCAAGGTGGATATATGAAGAAATTTCAGATGAGCTGAGATTTAAAAGAAACATGTATAAGAAATGGAAATAGGGGAAACCACCAAAGAGGACTATAAATGAATAGTCATTACTTGCCAGAGAAAAGTTCAAAAATTTAAAGCTCAGAATGAGCTCACACTTGCTAGAGAGGTTAAAAATAATAAAAAGGGATTTGTGTGGTTTTTTTTTATATATTCAGACCAAGAACAACAACAAGATAATGTTGTGTAGAGAAGGTGCTAACTGGGCAGAGAGAAGGCCAAATTGTTCAGTACCTTCTTTGCTTCAGTATTCTCTCAAAAGGAAAATAGTACTCTAACTGGTGAAAATAGAACAAGTTCTGTAGTAAGAGGACTGCAGCCCAGGATAGGCAAAGAGGTAGTCAAGGAATACCTGGCTACTCTAAATGAATTCAAGTCTCCAGAGCTGGACGAACTGCACTCACATGTATTGAATGAGTTTAAAGATTTAATCTCAGAGCTTCTACTAATATTCTTTGCGAATTCTTAGAGAACAGGAGAGATCCTGGTAGATTGGAGGAGCGCAAATGTTGTCAAAAAGGGCAAAAACGAGGATCCAAGCAACTACCAATCAGTCAGCTTCATGTTGATACTAGGAAACAGATCATTAACAGTCAGCCTTAGAAAGGAATGCTGTGTGATTACTAACACCCAACTAACACTAAAGCAGTGATTACTAACACCCATGTTTCTCAAAAACATAAAATGCCAAACTAATCTTTTTTGAGTTACAGGCTTGGTAGATCAGGGAGCATTGTGGATGTAGTATACCTTGATTTCAGTAAGGTTCTTGACAAAGTTCCTTGTGGCATTCTTGCTGGAAAGCTGATGAACTGTGTGCTAGACAGTGCTGCTGTTAGCTGGATCTATAATTGGTTCAGAAAATTCTAGAGAGATGCTTCGAAGTATAAGAGAAGCATGATTTTTCATCATTTAGAAAAAATGAAAAATGATATAACATGTCTACAAGAGATAAAGATAAGAGAAAAAGATGTGAGGTATATTAGAAACCCGAGGTTGGGAAATTGCTATGTGTCCGTAATAGAGAAGAAAAGAAAAGGTGTGGTTTTATATGTAGATAAAAAACTCCCATCAAAAGAAGTGTTCAAGGACAATAAAGGATCTTATATAGCGGTGGAGATAGAGACAAAGGAACAGAAGTTTCTAGCGATAGGTATTTACGCCCCTTTGGAGAACAGAGGGAAATTCTTTGAACAGATTAGAAATGAGCTGAGGAATTTCAATTATAACAATATCATTTTGATGGGTGATTTCAACGCAGTAATAGAACCACGTCTAGATAGAATTTCGGATGTGAGGAAATCGATAAGTAAAAATCAGGGTAAATTACCTAGCTCTTTTTTTGAGATGCTAGAGGAGTTTTCCTTGGCGGACAGCCAAGTATGAGACAGCTAAGGAATATACCTTTTATTCTGAGGTACATAAATCTAGGGCAAGGTTGGATATGTTTGTAACATCTAGAACCTTACTTTTAAGGGTAAAAAGTATGGAAATACTCACGAAAATCTTATCTGATCACAATCCAATCTTGCTAGAAATAGAGGAAAAGAGAGTGGAACGTTCGTGGAGATTAAAAGAACATCTGTTGAAAAAAGAAGATAACGTTATGAAACTAAAAAAGGAGATGAAACTCTATTTTGAAGAGAACACATCAAAGGAAATCAGAAATAAAATAATTTGGGAAGCAGGGAAAGCTGTGGCAAGAGGATATCTTATAAAATTAGGTTCAGAAGACAATAAAAAAAGAAGGAAAGAAACAGAGGAGATTATGGAAGAACTTAAAAAGAAAGAGTTGGAGTGGAAACGAAATGGAGATGAAAAGATTAAATTAGAAATGCAAATTCTAGAAACACAATTGAGAACTTTAACTTTAAAAGATATGGATTTGAAATTGCAGTACGTAAAACAGAAACATTTTGAAATGGGGAACAAACCAAGTAAACTTTTAGCAAACATGATAAGATCAAAGAGAAATAAGAGAATTATCACGGAAATACGTTCAGATGGGGAAATGTTTATAGGACAAGAGGAGATTAAAGGAAAACTTTTATCAGAACTTATATAAGGAGATGAAGGAGAGGAAAAATAATAGAGAGAAAATAAGGGAATACCTAAATAAGCAAAATATATTGCAAATAAGCGAAGAACATAAAAAAGAATTAAATAAAGACTTTACGGACAAAGAGATATCAACTGCAATTAAGAAGATGAAGGTGGGTAAGACTCCGGGACCAGATGGTTTTTCCAGTATATTTTATTAAAAAAAGGAAGAAATTCTTGTGGGACCTTTAAAGAATGTGTTTAATGATATTAAAAAGGACGGCATCCCAGAAACCTGGAAAGATGCGTATATAGCACTATTACCAAAAGAAGATAAAGACTGTAGGGAAATAAAAAATTTCAGGCCAATATCGTTGACCAATGTGGATTATAAATTTTTCACATCTATTTTAGCGCAACGGTTAAAAAGGATTCTGAGTGAAATTATTCATAAAGACCAAAGTGGATTTCTTCCAGGAAGGTATGTTAAAGACAGTGTGAGAACAGTTCTGAATATTGTTGAATTTTTCGAAAAGCATAATGAGAGGAAAGCCGCAATGATCTTTATAGATGCGGAGAAGGCTTTC
Source organism: Phrynosoma blainvillii (assembly GCA_026167975.1). Taxonomy (NCBI): domain Eukaryota; kingdom Metazoa; phylum Chordata; class Lepidosauria; order Squamata; family Phrynosomatidae; genus Phrynosoma; species Phrynosoma blainvillii. Next base: position 446,410,206 of record JANUYF010000001.1, on the reverse strand, counting down.
GACAAGGTAAATTGGATTTTTATTGAGGAGACGGTAAAAATTATGAAGTTGGGAGCCAACTTCGAAGAATGGTTAAAAGCAATATATAAAGATCAAAGGGCTCAAGCGATAGTTAACGATGAAAGATCGGGTTATATAAAAATAGAGAAAGGGAGGAGGCAAGGTTGCCCTTTATCCCCTTTATTATTTATTCTGATATTGGAGGTGCTTAACAACAAAATTAGGGAGGATAGCAGGATAAAGGGGATTACTATAAAAGGGCATAAGTATAAGTTAAAGGCATATGCCGATGACTTAGTAATATTCCTTGAAGACCCTAATCAAAGTATAGGAGATTTATTAAACATCTTACAAGAGTTTGGTGAACTTGCGGGGTTAAAAATAAATGAAGAAAAGACCTCTATTATAACATTAAATATGAATAAAAAAGAAGAAGAAGATTTGTATGAAACGACTAAATTTAAAATAGAAAAGAAGATAAGATATTTGGGAATAACTATAACAAGGAGAAACGTTGACCTTTTTGAAAATAACTATGTCAGGATCTGGAAAGAAATACAAAAAAATTTAATCATATGGTCCAAACATCATCTCTCTCTATTGGGAAGGATTTCCTTGATCAAAATGAATGTTCTTCCCAAATTTATGTATTTTTTCCAGAATATTCCGGTGATATATAATGAGAAGAGCATAGAAATTTGGAAAAGAGAATTAACAAGATTCATTTGGCAAGGGAAGAAACCAAGGATTAAATATTCGAGCCTAATAGAAACATCAGAAAAAGGTGGCTTGGCATTCCCAGACCTAAAGCTGTACTACTGGGCTAATTGTATGGTTTGGTTAGAAGAATGGATAACCCTTGAGAATGATAAGTTACTAAATATAGAAAAAGATGGGATGGAATTTGGATGGCATGCCTTCCTTTGGTATGGGAAGCTTAAGAATAATAAAAGCTTTGAAAATCACTATATCAGAAAGTCCCTACTGAGGGTATGGCTTAAGATTAAAAATCAGTTTTACAGGAAATTACCGAATTGGGTATCTCCACAGGAGGCTTTTTTCTTTAGAAGCAGAAATAATGATATACCATGGATAAGATACAGAGATATTTTAAATATAGAACAGTTTAAAGATACAACAAGGTATATAATGAAATCCAAAGAACAGCTGGAAAAGGAGGGTAAAATCAATAATTGGTATATTTATATACAATTAAGAAACAGATTTAATATTGACCAAAAAATTTAGGATTTGAGATGAGTAAGACTGAATTGGATAGAATATTGGAAGAGAAAAAAGATAAAAATAACCATCATGTATCTAAATATTATAGATTATTTAGGGATAGAAATCTGGAAAGGGAGACAGTAAAACATGTTATGATTCAGTGGGCTAAAGATCTTGGAAGTATAGAAATGGACTATTGGGAGAGGACATGGAAGATTTCAAGAAATTTTACTTTGTGTCAAGACTTAAAAGAAAACTTTTTGAAAATGTTCCACCGGTGGTATATGTTCCCTAGAAGAATAAAGAAAATTTATAAGAATGGAAATTCCTATTGTTGGAAATGTAAAAAAAAGGAAGGGACATTTATCCACATGTGGTGGAAATGTAAGTTTGCAAAGCAGTATTGGAAAATAATTCAGCTGAAAATAATGGAAATTTTGCATATACAGATCCCATGCTGTCCTAAATTGTTTCTCTTAAATATAACTCAGGAGATAGAAAAAAAATTGAGAAGAAATATAGGAGAATCCTGTTGTATATGGTGACCATTTCAAGAATCCTATATGCAAAATATTGGAAAAAACAAGAATATCCAACTGTTAAAGAATGGAATATACGATTAAGTGATGCAATGAATATGGACATCTTAACAGCTTTAGTAAGAAATGAATACGCAGATGTGAGAGAGAAACAATGGGAAAATGTTAAACAGTATTTGAGAAATTTAATAAATAAGCTTTAGTGTAATTTAAAGGAAAGATAGGCTGTATGTGCTTATTACCGAATCTGGTTTTGTTTCCTTCCTTTCTTTTTTTTTGTGGTAAAAAATAACTTGAATTAATTTGAATAATATAAATCTTTTGAAAGGTGGAAATATCAATGACTAGATTGAATAAGCATTATGAGTATAAATATTTAGTTGGGATTATACCCGGTTATAAGATATCAAAGGGTTATAATAAGGATAGCTTTCAAGTTGAGAAAGGTTTATGTAAAATTTGGTTCATAATAAGGTTAAGTTACCTGGGAAGACAAGATAAAGAAGGAATAGATAACTGATTAATGAGCAATTGTATATTGAATATATCTTTTGCTATTATGGATCTTGGAGTATTTGTTTAGTTGTTATTGTTTAAAAAGGTTGTAGGTGTAGGGTGATGTGTAGTATAGTTTTATAAGTGTTAGGTTGTAATGTATGTAATGTCTGTTGTGGTTTGCTTATTGTTGTGTTGTCTTTGTATATTTTTATATTTCTTAATAAAAATTAAAAAAAAAGAAAATTCTAGAGAGATGTTACTAGTGTGGTGTCTCAGGGTCCTGTTGTGGGCTCTGTTGCTCAACATTTTTATAAGTGATTTAGATGATGGAATAGAAAGTACATTTATCAGATTTGCAGATGACATAAAATTAAGAGAAAAGGCTAATACCTGAGAGGAGAGAATCAAATTCAACATGACCTTGACGGATTGGAGAAACTTAAAAGTGAATTTCAACAGGGATAAATATAAGGTACTCATCTAGGCAAGAGAAACGAAATGCACAAATATAGGATAAGTGAGACCTACCTTGAAAGCAATACATTTGAAAATGATCTAGGAGGTCTTAGTAGACTGCAAGCTAATCATGAGTCAGCAATATGATGTGGCACCCCATAAAGCCAGGGCAATACAAAGTTGCATCAAGTACAAGCATATGTCCAGATTAAGAGGAGTAGTCATGCCACTCTGTTCTCAGACCTCACCTGGAATATTGTGTCCAGTTCTGACCATCTCAGCTCAAGAATGATATTGACAAGTGGAATGTGCCCAGACAAGGGTGAAGGTGCAAAAGGTCTGGAAACCAAGCCTTACGAGGAACGACTTAAGGAGCTGGATATGTTTAGTTTGGAGAAGAGGAGTGGTGATCTGATAGCTATCTTTATGTAGAAGATGGAACATGTTTGTTTTCTGCTGTTCCAGATACTAGAACATGAACCAATGGCTTCAAATTCCATTAGAACCATAAAAAGCACTTAGTGACTGTAAGAGCTGTTCAACACTAGAATAAACTACCCCAGAGGGTGATGGTCTCTCCATTTTTGGAGGTCTTTAAGTAGAGGTTGGATGGGCATCCTTTGGAAGTGTTAACAGTTGTGTATTCATGCATGTTAGGGAGTAGGATTAGATTGCCCTTGAGGTCCCACCCAGTTCTAAGGTTCTATGATTGTGTGGTATTTTGCTGCAAATTTTTGAGGCTCTTTGACCCTCCTTATCCATAGTAATCTGCAATATTTTGTTCTTAACTCAAAGGCAGTTTAAAACATTTGATCATTGTATAGATTTTGATGACCAAAGTGAATAGATCCAATTTCTTAATACTTCCCCGTTTTCAGAATTTTTCTGCTTTCTGCTCTCTAATCAAACTCAGTTAGAGGCAAGCTTTTAAAGATGTAGAAGAGTTGAAAGGGGCCACCAGGGCAATCTAGCCCAACCCCCAGCCATGCCAGAATACAAGCACTCCCAAGAGCGGCCACCCAACTTCATACAATTATAGGGATTTATAGAATTGCAGAATATCCCAAAGATCAACCCTCCCACCTACTCATCGGTTTCAGCAGGGTTGAAGGTACATGTTTGGGAGAGGGAGAAGGAGGAGGAAGGTGTGTTGCTGGAACCTTTCCTCTACTTTAATTTTCAGATTGATGACTATGTGTATTTCAGAGCAGAAGAGGCTACTTGTTTAGAGGGCAGGCTCTAGTGAATGTTTTTTTTAAATTAAATACATTTAAAGGTGCAAGACTGGAAAAGGGTGGAGGAGTGAGTGTGTCACTGGAAGGTTTCCTCCACTTGAATTCTCAGGTTGACATGTGTGTGCGCGCGTATATGTCTGTGTACAGATAGCATGTTGTTGGCTCAGTAGTGGAAGTTGCATGGCTGGTGTATGTATGTATTTATGTATATTTAGTGTTAGTGTGTATACACACTATGCTGGATTTGCTGTCTAGAGTTTGGACAGTGGAGGAGAGTAATCTGATCCCTTGCTGGCACTTGTTGTATAAACAGCAGATTGTGGGGGGCCATTTCTCTTCCCCCTGCCCATCTAACAGGTTGGAGCAGTGTGTTTCAGAGCACCCAAGATGACGTGATATGCTGTTATTTCTGGATACTATTCTGGCAGATTTTTTTTTCTTTTTGGGGGGGAGTTTGGGGGCTCTGGAGGGTAGGGGATGAAAACCACGTTTTGAAAAGATTTTGGCAACTTTTGGGCAAAAAGCAGTTCCCATTAAAACATTTTTTATGGTCTGGGGGCTTTGGGGGCCAAAATTAGGGGGCCCATGGATGGCAAGTGGCCTGCAGGCTGCACTATGCCCACCCTTATAGCAGGGAAAAAGGCACTGTGAAGATGCCAAATTGAAAGGTAAGATAAATTGAGCAAATAAATACAATCCTGTGCTGGGCACAGCCATCCTGCCACTTAAATTTGCTGCTTTTAAACAGTTAATATGATTGCATTCATAATATAAATGAGATCATGCAGTTGTTTAAAATATGACCTCACTGTTTGGGGTTTGGCTCAGTTTTTTGAGGGTCCATTCCAGCTGCTTAACTGGTGAGCCCTTTAAATTTTGAGTTTCATGCCCAGTTTATTGTTCTGTGCTTTTTCTCTCTCCATTTGCTGGTGTATCAAGTTATCAGAGGCAAATATTAATTAGCTTTCCCAACCCTAACACAGCCTGATCTAGCAGACACCACCTGTTCCTGGAACAGCTGCCTGGGCCGCCAAAGCCCTGGGATTTCTGATGACAAATGAAAATGTGCGTCAGGAAGCGGGCCTCTCATTCCATACCAAGGACCTCTTGGTTCTTGACATTTCATGTTTTCCTTGCGAGTTTGAGAACAGGTTTTCAGCAATATATGTGAAATAGTCCCTTGTACCTAATGCTTGTCAACATAAGTCCAAAATTCATCAGGTGATGTTTGTATAATATTATAGCTTGGTGTTGCTTTTTTTAAAGTGGTATACATTGAATGAATACTAAAATGAATAATTCTTAACACAGGACCCAATACTATTGTTGTTATTATTAGCTACAGTGTTGAATTGATCAATTGGTTGACTTCAATAGAGTTTTAAAATGTAATCAATTAAAAAGTTATCCCTGGTTTAAATGGGCAGCAGTTTTAAAAATACTATTTTAAACACACTTTAATGTTTATTTATTTTAATACAAACTTGTCTATGAAAAGTGTAAGTGGCAAACTATATCTTGAAAGAGGAATTCTACTTTCACACACAGGAGGAATACCTCTTCTAAGATGGTGGCTGGTATTAAGTATAGTTGGCTGTCCTTATCCACAGATTCTTCATTCATAGATTTAACCATCCATGGCTTGAAAATATTTTTAAAAAAATTTAAATTCCCAAAAGCATACCTTGATTTTGCCAATTTTTAAATAAGGGACATCGTTTTACTATGCCATTGTATTTATTGGGACTGGGGTTTTTGGTATCCATAGGAAACCAAACCAAACACCAGCAGGAGATACCAAGGGCTCACTGTATGTTTGCATCTTCTAAATGATGCAGTAAAATATTATGTAATTCTGCTTATCTTTGGGTAAAGGACAGATCTGTTGTTTTGTCCACTAATTCTCTTGTGATCAGTTGATTAAAATTTCTGTAATTAGGGTGCAACCTTACTCATTAATAGTGGTTTGCTGTTATATCAATATTGGCCTCAGGAATCGTTGCATCAGCTGCCAGGTAGATTAGAATTAGTGTATTATCATTTCTATTTCAGTGTCTGCTCTCATACAAGCTATGTGAAAGCCAGTTTTTTATGTTACAAGGTCACCGTGTTACACTTTGACTCCCTCTTCAGATCCATCCAAGTGAGACTAAAGCCACCTTGAGTGAAGATTATGGAGGACAGATAGTGTTTGAATTAGGGGATTCCTGTTCTGCTGCTCAGCCTTGTAGCCTTGAGAATGGAATTTAAGGGGCCCTGATGAAGTAAACTAAGGTGAGAAATAGCAACTTGTTTCGGGTCTCACCCATTGAATATCGTCACCAGTTAAGGGTTTGAGTCTGACTTTCTTCAAGACAAATTTATCCACTGAACCTTATTGACTGTCTTGCACTTAGCTAAAGGGTTCCAGCATTTGATCAGCAGGTTTGTCCTTTTGTTGCAGTCTAGTTACCCTCTTCCTTTTTTTGTCTAATAGACTGTGTATTTCTAGTAGCTGTAGAGGAAGAGAGAGGTTAGTAGACTACTTCAGAGAAACTTTCAGATACTTTTCAGTACAGCTAGGGTCGTCAGTTTCAACATCCTTAAAAAAAAGTACCGACAACTTAAGAAAAAGTCAAAATTGACAACCTGAGCAAAATGGCTGCTTTCTGCAACAAGAGATCTTTGTAAGGTTTTGAACTTTTCTAGTCCTAGTCCATCAGTATAACTGCTATCATCTTGGTTTCGTCATCCAAGGATCTGTGCTTAATGCCTAAAAATCTTGTTCCTCCCTACCTGTTCAGCGAAAGGTACAGCAGATTTGCTGAAAAGGCTGCAGTGAGCAAGCTGTTTATGATATTAGAAAGGCTGCAATATTTCTGAAGGACCCATTGCATGGAATGTTCTGAAAGTAATAAACCATGTCTCAAAAATCAATAGAAAATGCTACCAGAAGTAGATTTTCAGAAGGCTGCAGGACAGAGGTAATACACTGCATTGACAGCATAAATGGGACAGGTGGGAGTAGCGGGGGTGATTTTGGAGGAGAGACCAGTCCTCCTGAGAGTTAGAGAAGCTGAAATCTGCACATCAGTTTAGGAAACTAGCTGGTAAGCAATAAATCGTAAGTAATCAAGTTGCAGTATTATTTTAGAGATATGGGCTTTAGCTGTAGCAAATGACTAACAATACTACTTTTAAAAGAGAAAGAAATGGCAAGCAAGCACAACAAACTGAAATGGCACCAATCCTTGAGGTCTCATGCATGGTTTTCATAATATGTTCCAGAGAATCCAGGAGTTCTATACAGATTTCTTGGAAATTCCTAAATTATTTATAGTTTTACAAACCTGCTCATAGCTCCCTGTTGTTTATGGATGGAGGGCTACAGAAATGCATGCTTTCAGTGTCGTGTGGCAGCAGCATGTCTGAAGCTAATAAAGTTTGAATTGAGGGAGAATAGAATTCTTTTCTACCTGATCATACAGTAGCTGTGTGTATTTGACCACAACAGACAAGGTTAACATTAGCTCCCCCAGAATCATTTAGCATGTGTGAACAGCAAAACAGAAATAAAAGGGAAGATGAGATAAGCCTGTTTATTTTTGGCCACCAGAATAGAAAATAAAAAGTCATCTTTAGATCCAGGCTGCATCTGTACTGCAGAAATAATCAGCTCTGGTGCCCCAACAAACTACAACCCCCAGAATTCCATAGCATTGAGTCATGGCACTTGAAGTGGAGTAAAACCAGATTATTTCTGCAGTGTGGATGCAGCCCTAGTTAAGAAGAAAGCTTCAGGTGGTCTCTAGAATGTTGAAAGGCTTCCTTGATCTGTTTTTTTCCCCCTTTTACATGTTAACGGTTTTGGATGAAAGGTTTGCCCAAATGTGTTGAACTGTTTTTCCTTTTTGTGGTGTAGGAACCAATCCCTATTCTTTCCATGCTGTTTCTGCCTCTGGTACCACATTTTCTGTTAAAGAAATAATGCGCAGGAACATGTCTACTTGTCAACTGAGGTATACCTGTATTGAAATATCCATCTGGCTCCTAAGTGGCATGACTGTCTGGCACTGCTGATTATACTAATTTGCTCCAGGCAAGAGAGAAAGAGAAGTCTGTGTTTTGCCAATGATGACTGAGTTTTCCTAGTGTAAAGTGCTGATTGAGATTCACAAGACTGCCCTCTTGGCCATTTGAGGTATTCCTATGTAAGCAAAATCCGATTTCTTTCTCTCTGCCTCTCTCCTGCTCTGTACAATAGTTATCAAGAACCTTGAAGGCATTTTAGAATGTAAATAAAATAATTATACAAGTTATGTATCCCTTATCTGCAGTTCTGAAATCTAAAATACTTCAAAATTGTCCACATGGATGGCTGAGATTGTGACACCTTTGCTTTCTGATGATTCAGTGTACCCAAACTTTTTTTCATATAGAAAATTATTTAAAATATTGTATAAAATTACCATCAGGCTATGTGTATAAAGTGTATCTGAAACATAAAAGATTTTCATATTTAGACTTGAGTCCCGTTTTTAAGATATATTGTTATGTATATACAAATATTCCAAAATCCGAAAAGATCCAAAATCAAAAACATTTCTGGTTTGAAGCAATTTGAATAAGAGATATTCAGCCTATAGTTTAAATAAAAACTGTCAAAGCAAAGAAAAAGAAAAACAGCAACTGAGCAGAGCAGTATCAGTATTAAATTTTTATCTTACATCAAAATAACATGAATGAAGGAGTAACGTGGTTCTCTTGAAAGAGATTTCAGAACCTAACTACCATGATAGGAAAGACCTGTCCCCCAGTTGTGGTCAGTTAAGTCTCAGTTAGTATACAGTGTAGGATGTCAAGTGGGGCCACTACTAAATAAAGTGTGGGGGGAAATTCATGTGAGGGACACATAATTTAGCACAGTTTGTAAAAGGTGAAAGATTTATACCAGGGGTAGGCAACCTTTCCCCTTTAAGGGTCGAGGGACTTCAGCTCCCAGAATCCCAGGAGCTATTGGCCAACATGGGACTATTGGCCAACGTGGCTGAGGCTTCTGGGAGCTGAAGTCCCTCGGCCCTTAAAGGAGAAATGTTGCCTACCCCTGATTTATACAATCTGAAGAGAAACCAAAGGTTGTTTTTTGTTTTTTTGTTGTTGTTTTTTACTACAACTCCTAAAATTACCTACCTAGGAAGCCATGCTTGAGTTTTGGATTAGCAATCCAACCCTCCTTCCCAAACAAACAAACAAACAAAAGGTAGGGGTATTGATCACTCCTTTGAATTTTAGCTGGCAAAGAAAGAAGATGATAGGTGAACCTTGATGGGGGAGCCAGCTTAGTGGTTTGAGTGTTGGACTGTGACTCTGGAGACCAGGGTTCGATTACCCAGCTCAGGCATGGAAACCACCGGGTGACCTTGTACAAGTCACATGCTCTCAGCCGTCTCTGAACAACACTTGCCAAGAAAACCCCATTGTAGGTTTTTTAGGGTCACCATAAGTTGGAAACGACTTGAAAGCACACAGCAACAGCAACAGGGAACCTTTTATAGGTACCATTTCAGGTTCTTGTTGCTATCTTCTGCACTCTGGGAATTCTTCAAAAGCAACCTCAATAAGTTTGCTGGTACAGATTGTAAGGCCATTAGTGATACTACTAGCTCTGTCTATCATTATGCTAGATTTTTAACTACCTGCTCTGATGGTGCAGAATTTTGTATTATAGTGGTTGTATAGTATGCTACTTTATAGAATAGCATTATTATTATTATTATTATTATCATCATCATCATCATCATCATGGGGGAGGAGCAGCAGCAGCAGGAGGAGGAAAAATAATAAAAAGGTAAAGAGCCAGCATGATGTGGTTTGAGCATTGGACTATGACTCTGGAGACCAGGGTTCAAATTCCAGCTCTGCTATAAGAACCCACTGGGTGACCTTGGGCAAGTCACACACTCTCAGCCTTTGAGGATGGCAGTGGCAAACCACCTCTGAAGAAGCTTGCCAAGAAAACCCTGTGATAGTTTCGCCTTAGGGTAACCATAAGTCAGATACAACGTGAAGGCACACAACAACTGCAACAAAAGGCCTGAGTTTGAGTGACCTGATCAGTTGTCTCATCGCTTAAGATGTGGAAAAGCATCCCGGCAAGAAACTGCATTGGTCATCCTGTGATAACATTGAGAAAGGAGAGGAGGATGTAACCTAGTTGATTCTGTTAGATCTCTCAGAAACTTTTGATACTTTTGATACTGCTGCATGATGATTAGTCTGCTACCTATGTAGCCAGTTCCAGAAGAAGGTCCAATGATAGTTTAGCTAGTACAAGGGGGACAAAATTCAGCCCTTGGGTCCTTTTAAATGTGGCCTCTGAAGCCCCTCAAAGCCCGCAGATTGGCCCCAATTTTTTAAAAATCCATTATGATTTTCTGATGATTTGTTTTGCCCAAATACCAGCTTAAAGCCCCTCTTCACAATCTACAAAGTGGAGGGTTGCTTCCTCTGCCTCCCAAAGCCCTGTGAAGCTCCCCATTAAAAAAAATCAGCCATACAAAAGCCTGCAAAGCTACCTGCAAGCCTTGTGATTTGCTTCCCCACAAACCTCAGAGCCTCCCAATCCCCCAAAAGGAAAAAAAAATGCCTCCAGATCAGCCAAAATAGTGTCTGAAAGTGACATCATATCATTTCTGGTGTACCCAAAACATATCAGTGTGGCCTGTCAGGTGGGTGTAAGAAAGAAAAATGACCCCCAACCCTCTCCGCAATCACCCTCCTCTGTGTTAATAGTGTTCTACAGGAGTCTGTTTTAGGGCATAGATTGTTTGTTTGTTTGTTTGTTTGTTTATTTAAAATGTGATTAAAAACAAGTGACTTGGCTAAATGGCTTTTGTTCCTTCCTATTTCCAAATCATGCCTTCACTTATGCCAACATTTGGCTCCTGACACACACACACACCCCCAAGCACATAGTTTCTTAGGACCAAATACATCATGTGCAGGGATATTTAGTACGAAATATTTCGTACAGGACAGGAAAGTCATTTGGATGCTTCCAAGCTGCCTGTGGATTAACATGCTCTGACTGACCAGTTGCTTTCGTGTCCCACACATCAGGAGATGAGTCTGAAGAAGCCATTATTTCTTCCCTTTCTTACTCCATCTTGTCCTACCTCACACAGGAACTGGCACAAACAGGGAAAGGATTTTTAATATTCCTTCTTTACAAATAGTGCTATGGAATAGGAAATGCTTGAAAAATTGCCTTTAATTAATACGACTAAAATATTCTTTGCCCCAGCCCTATAACATAAATCAGGGGTTCCTAAACCAGATGTTTTGGACTTTGGCTCCCAGAATCCCTGAGCTAATTGGGGCTTGTGGGAGTTGAAGTCCAAAACACTTGGAAACCCAGATGTAGATCCTCATGCAAAATCAGACTTAGATGCATGATGCAAATGAAATACAGAAGAACAACTGGTTTCAAATTTACATGCATATCACAGGCTTTCTCTGGGTTCAGTTACATATATGGGATAACATTTTCTGAAAGAGATGAGTTAGCAAACTTTTATCTAAGGATGCACCTTGGTGCTAAAGCTTAGCTCTGCATGCAAAGATCTGGATTGGGACCATGGATTTTTAGGGTTGGACGTACTTTGCTTTCTAGTGAGTTGGTTTAGAGTGCCATTACCTTGGTTGTGTGGTGGTTTGAAACCAATTGAGAAATTCTTTCCTTTTCTTATAATGAGGGAAGCAGATAGTGCCGGCTGTCCAGCTGAATCGAAACCAAGGATAGAGACGTGGCCTCCTGCAGGAAGCCTGAAACCTCACTGTTTAGAAAAGCTGGACGTTTTGGCAAAGCGTTTTCCGAGTCTTTCAAGCGGCACCCTGTAGTATATGGAGTTTTTGAAAGGAGCACTTCTGTCAAGGTCATTAGCGGAGTATGTTGGGATCGGGCTGCTTATGAAACAGAAATGTTGACTTCCTCTCCACCCACCTGTGGGTCTAGTGTGGGTTCTGTAGCTGTAAGCTGTCTCCGGAGGATTGTAAAACCAAGGAATATGGAAAATGTATAAAGGAACAAAAAAGGAAGCCTACACTAGACTATGCACTTACTTATATTCCTGGTTGGCTATAGTCGGGCACATTACCACTAAATTAACCTCAAAACGCCTGGGCCTGACAGCAGAATGTCCACAGTAATTGTTTTCATTGGAATTTGGCTTCAGAGTTAACTCACTGATCGAACTCAAGCCTGTGTGCTCTGAATATTTGTCCGGTAATGAGTCTGTGTGGTTTCCCCCCTTTCGTTTTTTAAAAAAAAAATGTAATCATGGAAAAAATAGTTTCTGCTTTGAATAGTTGTCAAACATGCTTCTTTCACTGACAATCAGATTCAGGGCAGCTGAAGGGGGTTGTTTAGTCTAGAGTAAATACTCCAGAGATTACAAGGTCATGGTAGGAAATGTAATTATACCATTTTATTCTGGAATAGTATCTGGATGGTAGAGTTTTTGTGTGTGTCTGTGGTGTGAGGGTAGTAGGGCCTACAGAGTGCTAACTTGTGTTTGTTAAAATTATATGCCCAGTCCCTTTCTCGCTAGCTGAACATATGAAAAATTGTAGACCAGAATGTTATGAAGCTACAGAATATTGAGTAAAATTGAGATGAAGCACAAAGGGGGGGTTGCAGACTGCCAGAAATAGTGCAAATTGAGTCCACTTTTAGGGTTAGGGTTAGGGAATCATGGGAACTGTATTTTATTGTGGCACCAGAGCGCTCTGACAGAGAAGGCTCAATGTCTCAGAAAAAAACAATTCCCATGACTAACCCTAACCCTTAAAGTGGACTCAATTTGCACTAACCCTAACCCTTAAAGTGGACTCAATTTGCACTATTTCTGGCAGTTTGCAACCCCCCTAATATTGTAGGACACTGGTTCCCAACTTTTTGTGTCTTAACGTCCCATCAGTTGAAAAAGCTTAGTGTAGTATCACCATCGCAGAAACAAAAAGCCTACCAGTACTTTTATACATTTACCTGTTGTATTAATCATTTATGGTCAGCTTTAAAAGACATAACAATTTCAGTAGTATTGTTGGGAATAAATGCAAGCAAAAAGAATTCTGTTAGAGCTGCTCTGGTTCTAAAACACCACAGATAAATAAATAAAAGCATGCAATAGTATTATTGGAAATAAAGATTGCTTTGAGTAAAACAAATAAAAATAATTTCATAAGCCTCTTCAACTGGTGGGACATAAGATACAAAAAGTTGAGAACTACTGTTCATATTACAAAAGCCATGTCCCATCTAGTCTGTTTTCATGTCCCATCAGTGCCACAAGCCACTGGTTGAGAACCATTGTCTGATAGTTCTTTGGAAATTTTATTAAAGCCTTCTCACAAGAAGCAGACAAACATCTGAAAACACAAGGCAGCTGCAATAGACTGCTGAATGCATCTTGCACAGTGATGAATTTTCAAACAAGTTCAGGGATATACCAGAAGTCTGATGAAGCTGGAGTAGTTGATGGAATAACTACTGCCTGGTATTTACTTTGTGTGGGAGAGCAGTCTTTGGGCATATGTTGTTGTTGTGTGTCTTGAAGTCGTTTCTGACTTATGGTAACCCTAAGAGGAATCTATCACAGAGTTTTCTTGGCAAGTTTCTTCAGGTTGGGTTGCCATTGCCGTCCTCTGAGGCTGAGAGAGTACGACTTGCCCAGAGTCACCTAGTGAATTTCATGACCAAACAGGGATTCGAACCCATGGTGGGATCTAATCAGAGTAAACTATCGAGGCTTTTGAAGGGCCTAAATAAGCTAAGCAGGGTCAGCCCTGGTTAATAATAATAATAATAATAATAATAATAAATTTTATTTGTACCCCACCCCTCTGAGTACAATCGAGGTGGTTAGTGATTCAGTGGGAGACGTCCAACGAATACAAGATGCTGTAGGCCAGGGGTAGGCAACCTAAGGCCCGGGGGCCGGATGCGGCCCCCCGAGGCCTTTGGACCGGCCCTAGGCTGGTCCTGCCGCCACCCCCCGCTGCTGCTGCCGCCCACCATGATAATAATAATAATAATAATAATAATTTTTATTTATAGCCCGCCCCTCTGCGGAGCAATCGGGGCGGGTTACAGCATTTAAAATACACAAGTTAAAACAATCAAAATCCCCATCTATCCCTCCCACCCCTTAAAACAATATTAAACTAATTATAGATTAAAACAACATGCTCCAAAATAAAATAAAACCTGTAAATACAATAATAAATAACATGATGATGGCGGCATGAGGGAGGGGGCAATGGAGCTGTTCCTGCAAGCCGGAGAATTATTCCGGGAAGGCCTGCCGAAAGAGATCCGTCTTCACTGCTTTCTTAAAAGCAGCGAGGGTGGTAATATGACGGATCTCTTCCGGCAGGCCATTCCAAAGTCTGGGAGCGGTCGCAGAAAAGGTCCTCTGGGAGGTCTGAGACAGCCTGGTTTTTATTGGCTGTAACAGATTCCTCCCAGAGGATCGAAGGGCGCGGATCGAAGATCGAAGATCCCAGAGGATCGAAGGATGATATTGATTATTGTTGTTATTACTTGCTCTTGGGATTTTCTTGGCAAAATCTCCACAGGGGTTTTGCCATGGCTTTTCTTGGGCTGAGAGAGTGTACATGCATATTTTTTTTAATTATATATATATATAATTTATGGTTCTTCGGCCCCCCAATTGTCTGAGGGACAGCAACCCAGCCCCTGGCTCAAAAAGGTTGCCTACCCCTGCTGTAGGCTATATTTCAGAGGAAGGAACTGGCAAAACTACCTCTGAGTATCCCTTCCCTAAGAAAACCCTATGAAATTCATGGGGTTGCCATAAGTCTGACAGTTGTCTTGAAGGTACATATACACACACAGCTAGGCTTTTGGCATTTCTTTTCTGGTGTAAAATTCAAGAATCTAAACTAAGTCAGTAAAGCTTGGCTACATGTTTTATTCTTCCTTTTCGTATGTATAGAGGAGGCCTGTGTATATGCTGTTTTGCCCCTGTGACAACTTAAATTTATGGTGATCCTATGAATGAGAGACCTCCAGTAACCCCAGTCATCAGCTGCTCTGCTCAGGTCTTGCAAGCACAGGGCTGTGGCTTCCTTGACTGAATCAGTCCATTTGTAGTGCAGTATCCCACTTTCCCCACTGTTTCCAATTTGCTGAGAATTATCATCTTTTCCAGTGACTCATGTCATCTTACGATGTGTGCAAAGAATGACAACCTCAGTTCAGTCAACTTGGTTTCTAGGGAGAGTTTAGACCTGCTTTCCTCTAAGACCCATTCACTTGTCTTTTTAATGGTCCATTGTATCTGTAGAACTCCTCTCCAGCCGTACATTTTTTTTTCCAAATGAGTTTACCTTCTTACTGTCCAGCTTTCACACCCATACAAAGAAATTGGAAATACTATGACATGGATGATTCTGACTTTGGTATCTATTGGTATATCTTTAAACTTGAGGATCTAATCTATTTCCTTAATAGCTATCCTTGCCTCTTATTGTCTGTTTCTCGCTCTCTCTTTCTCTCTCTAATTTTTTTACTAGAAAAATATGCTTCAGGCTCATAAAGATGCAGTTGTCTGTGCCATTCACATTATAGCCTCATTTGATTCCTTACTTACCCTGGGGTTGATCCCCCCCCCCCCATAGCAAGACTTCTTCCAAAGGGAGTTGAGGTGGGATGGGGTAGAGAATTAGGATTAACTCTGAACCTATCTAATCCAAATTCTAATCCTAAACCTGTTCCTCCATCACATAAAGAGGATGGTTGACCAGATATGTTTGTGAACTAGGTTTGAGTGCAAACTAGACTTTGATCACAGAAGTGAAGGTCTAAACTGGGATGGGCAACTGTGCAGGTGACAAGTCCAAATGTTCACACCTATATGCCTTCCAGCGGGATGCACTGACATACCAGCAAATTGGAAGTAATACTATTGTGCCACTTCCAGTCCCTGTTCATGTTGATTTGAGGCTGGTTTGCGGCAGGGGAAGTTGGGAGTTTTACCAGAGTGGGAGACATGCAAACTGCTGCATGTGTGGGTGGTTTTAATGCATTTTGTAGTTTCAAAACTGCCCAAAAAGGATTTTAATTTTTAAGGGTGTATGTGTAATTTGTAGGGTGTGTGTAGATTTGTTGCAAACCCTCTGGGTGACTTTGGACAAGTAATGCTCTCCAAAAGATGCTGGGGAGGAACTGGGGAAATCCTATTTATTTATGAAGTTCTCTCTGCTTTGTATCAGTCTGCTTTGTATTATATTGTATTATTGATATTTTATCTGGTTAATTTCTTTACAATTATATTGTATATCTTTTATTATTACTATTATTTCTTCCTTTCCTCTGTGTTGTTTTACTTGTAAATTGCCATGTACATCTATGGTTCTATATAAATAAATGATGATAAGAATAAGAATAAGAAAGAATGTGATTGATACAAGCCTGCCAGTATCTGGTTTGGTGCCATTCAATACTTACTCTAAAATGGCTTAGAAAAGGCACTGTGTGTGTGTGTACAATCTATGCATGTATGTGTGTATGTGGCCTTCAGTCTAACATTAATGAACTTGTAAAAATCCTATACAGTAAGTATATACATTTTCAGGGTTTGCATGCAATAGCAAGAAATGTCTTTTCCTGGTTTTGGAATCTAAATGTCCCCAAATCATGTAATGTTTCTAATAATAAAATAATGACTTGAACATATGCAGAATTTACAGATTAGCCATTGTTGAGGCTAGAAGGCAACATGGATATATTTTGGTTCCTTTGCATAACTGGTTTTAAATGTAAAAACATAAATCTTTCATTGCTGAAGGGGTTGTGGTGTGGTTTTCATTTGCTATAATTTCCTGTGAGACACTATTCCAAGCAAGCCCCACCTTCACAAGACAATACAGTTTTGCATTCACCAGAGTATATCCCAGTATATTTAAGACTTGTTAACACAACCTGGGTATATCATACAGTCTCAATGAATGTGTTTAATAAAGGGCAGTGAGGTTTGAAATAGTCTTTTGAATTATTTTACAGTAGAAGCAGAAGCTAAATCAACCCCCTTGCAGTCATAAATGTCACCAGTTCTCTTCCACTGAATACTTACACTTGCTTGCCACTGCAAAATCAATTGTGTAACTCTTTCTCGACTCAAAAAAAGAAGTATTGCAACTGGCTTATACATTACTGACTCGCAAGAACACTATACCTCTGTAACTTGTCAGAATCAAGTTTTAGTTAATAGGTATTTTTCAGTGATGTAATGGGAAACGTTTGGCAGAGAGACAGAATATAATGGACTGTGATTAATGTTTTAATATGCACTTTTTGCTCTTACATATGATGCAGAGGTGAAATGTTTTAAGGCTCAAATTGATAGGCCTTCAGCAGGTGTGTGTACGTAATCTCTTTAGAAAAATGCTTTAAAAATAAAGTTGAACTTTTTAATTTGTGTGGGTGGCTATTTTTTTTTAAAGAAAGGGTTTTGATTATTATTATTTTTTTAAAAAATCCCTGGGAATATTGATGCATATAAAAGCATGCCTTCTAGAGAGTGAGTTTTTCCACTACTTAAAATAATTGCTTTTAAAAAAAACCCCAAAACCCACACATAGTAAAAAGATTTATTTGATAATACCTCAAAGAGAGTCTGAGAGTTAAGTCTGATAATAGCAGAGTCAGATTTATTGTTAATTCTAGTGTGTATGTATTATGTTCACTTAGGTTGACTTTTTATTATAGAACTTGCATTTTCTTGACTTTTTTGTATGTTTCTCTTAATTCATTTTTCAGTTAACATTTTGTTCAGTATCCATCACTCAGAGCTACCCCCTTGTTTAATGCCTGTGAACACTTTCACTAGCAGTTTTCAGAGCTATGATTGAAACACTTGCATTTTCCGCTCATAGGTTTAATATAAAATGGTTTTAATTCAATGTTGCATTGGCAATATTTAGAAATGACATCAGGGGTGGGCAAAGTGCAGGTTGTGAGTGATGTGCTGCCACTCAATCCCACTTTTGACATCTCTGAAGCTCTCGTCAAGTCCCTCTAAGCCCTCAATCTCCCACTTTAAAAAAATCAATGTGATTTTTTCCCCCAAACCATGCAAAGCCTAATGCATGAAAACATGCAAAAACGCCTCCACTGCACAAACACTGTGCATTGTCCATAAAAAACTCTTTTCCTCTGCATGCAGGGGTAGCTGTGTTGGCCATTTACCAAATTCAAACAAAAATCCGCCAAACAGTGATACCTTTATTGGCCAACCAAAATACACAATATACTTGTTGCAAGCTTTCGAAGCTCCACTGGCTTCTTCAACAGGCAAGATGTTACAAACCAAACAGGAGACAAACAATTGGAGATGTTAGTCAGATGCCTGTATTTTGTTATTTCTGTCCTTAGTTAAGATGGTAAGTGGAGGGTATCTTTTGCAGGGTCGTCCGTCCTCCATCTGTCCATGTGGCTATTGGGAGATTTGCAAAGATCAGGAAATTTAAAGTCCATTTGCATCTCAACAAGGACCACTCCTCTCTTGCAATCCAATATGCCTCCATTCCTATGAGGTCACAGGCCTCTTTGTAGGCAGAGGACAATGGATTCCTCAAGGAGTCTTCATGTTTTCACATCAGGAACATTTTGGTAGGTGTTGAGATAAAACATGTTAAGATGCAAATAGACTTTAAATTTCCTGGTCTTTGCAAATGTCCCAATAGTTACATGGCCAAATGCAGGAGGGGCCGACCTGCAAAAGATACCCTCCACTTACCATCGTAACTAAGGACAGAAACATCAAAATGAAGGCATCTGACTAACATCTCCAATTGTTTTTCTCCTGTTTGGTTTGTAACATCTTGCCTGATGAAGAAGCCAGTGGAGCTTTGAAAGGTTGCAACAAGGATATTGTTCTTTTCCACTGCAGTACCTCTCAAAATGATAACAGGAACTGACATTACTTCCTGTCACCATTTTGAGAGTAACTGCAGAGGAAAACAGAGAGTTTTTGGGCGTGTTGGGGGGGGGCTGGGGCTAAAATTCTGCTTCCAGTAAACCAGGCAAGTTTGTTTTTTAAAATTCCAATAATAAATATAAGTGCTTAGACGCAATTACAGGTTCACTATACAGTAGACCCTTGATATCCACTGGAGTTTTATTCCAGGATCCCCTGTGGATACCAAAATTTGTGGATGCTGAAGTCTCGTTATATACAGTGGCACAGTAAAATGATTGTCCTTTATATACAGTGGCAGTTTGAGAATTTTAAAATATATATTTTCAAGCCATGGGCGGTTGAATCTATAAATGCAGAATTCGTGGATATGGAGCGCTAACTGTACTAGAAAACGCTTTCCGTCATTATTCTCAAATACATGTATCTTTTTTGTTTGGGTGTATTTCTGGATTCAGAGCTGGACCTGGATGACATTATGGTGGTGGCTAAGAGTGTGTTTGCACAGCTGAAACAACCGCATCCATCTTTGGAGGTGTCAGATCTGGCACAGTGATGCATGCTTCACTTACATCTCAGATGGTCCACTATGAAGTGCTTTGCTCAAGGCAGCCTTTAAAAAGTGTTGGGAATCTTCAGCTGGTCCAGGATGCTGTGGCCAGATGCTCAACTGGGGCCAGTTAGAGGAAATATGCAATTCCCTTGTTACAACACCTTCACTGGCTAGCAGTCTGTTTCCAGGCACAATTCAAAGTGGTGGTTCTAACACGCAAGGCCATATGTAACTTGGGTCCAGTCTATTTGAAGCAGCTATTTCTCTTTGCCCTCGTCCCCAGCATATTCACTGTGGATTTGAAAAAGGGGCTTCTTATGACAGCTGCTCAATGCTGTGCAAGTTCTTATAAAGAGACATGGGCTGGCATCTTCCCTGTTTTCCTTCTGCCAGGAGACAGTGGCATCACTAGGGTTGGCATCACCTGGTGTGGCAATTCATGGTGTAAGCCCACCATTGACCTCCTCCCATTCCACACCATATAGAACAGGGGTCGGCAACCTACGGCCTGTGGGCCGCACCCGGTCCACCGACCCCCACCGACCGACCCCCGCCACCACCGTGTGTGCCACGGCCGCCATTTTGGCAAACAAAATGGCGGCGGCGACATGCGTGGTGGCAGCGCATGCGCACCACCATTCCCCCCACCCACCAGCCTGGCGGAAGACCTGGGGACCAGCGACCGGCCCCAGGTAAGTAAATCTTGCCAACCCCTGCTATAGAATCCTTAGTAGTGGTTTTCGTACTAACATTACTCATAAATCATAATTCCCATATATCACTGAATGTAATGGTAACAGTTTATGTGACATAAACAACTAGTAGAATTAAAACCATAGCTTTAAATTACAATATGATATGCCCAGCCTAAGTGTATTTTCATGCGGTTAAAGTGAAAATTTGGTAAGATGTGATGCTTTTAAAAGAAAATTTAGAAAGAATCTTTTTTTAAAAAAATACTTTTTTAAAATCAAAGTTTAAAATTTAATTTTAAAAAAACCTGGGGCCTCTCCTTTCTCCTCCCACTGACGCTCACCCCACTCACCCCATCTCTTCAGTGTTTTAAAGGGATGCAGGTGAACTCCACAATCCATTTCTGCCAAAAGGCAGATGTTTGGGAAGCTGTGGTATTACCTCCACTTAGAGTGTCACCTGGTGTGGTGCGCACACCCCAATGATGCCGCTACCAGGAGTCATAGAATTTTTATTTTCATATAAGCCTTTAGTATCTATAGAAGCAATCTGTAGGTTGCTGTAGAAGAGTCTTTTAATCCAGGAGGGTTGCTGCTTTAAAGCAGTAGCAATAGCATGTACATTTCTATACCGCTTATTAGTGAACTCAGCACTCTCTAAGCGGTTTACAATCTGTAAGCCAATTGCCCCCAACATGCTGGGTACTCATTTTACCAACCTATGCAAGGATGGAAGGCTGAGTCAACCTTGGAGCCCCTGGGATCGAACTCGCAACCTTGTGGCTGCAATACCGGCAGTACAAAGAAAAAAAAACTTTTAAAGTTTATTTTAACAAATCTGTTCTCTGTTTTTAACACACTTGTTTTATTTATTGTATTGTTAACTGCCTTAAGTCCCATTTTGACTCCCATGCTCTTTTCCAACTTGCACTTGAGATGGATTACATATATATTATCTAAATATGACTTTTGCCTTAGAAATAATAAAGGATGCCTTAGAAATAATAAAGGATTGCAAATGTCAGTGGAACAAATCTCATACAGTTAATCAACTGAGATTTCTTTATGTGCATGCTACATAGCTTGCTCACCCTTTGACTCTTGACAGCCCCTTCCTTTGCTGTGGTTCATGTTGAGTCACTGCTTTGGTTTCTCTTGGGTATGGCTCCATTGCCATCTTCCTTTAGCCAAGCTTTCTTCCTTCTGAGTGATCCCAACCAATCAGGGAAAATGTTATGAATACAAAGGCACCACAAAACTATGAAGCTAATCAGATTTGGCTATGTAATAATGTCACTGAACCAAATAAAACCAATGCTTTGCCTTTTCTTCCAAGTGGCTCGGGGAGCGAAGGGAATAGCCCATTTCCATCAGTAATGGGAACACTATTTGAATAGATTTCACTACAGTACAGCAAGACTGGAATGTCCTAGGCATGCATCCGAATCAAGATGTGGTCTATTAGTATTGAATAACTTGAAGCAGAAACACCATTTAGTCCTCAGTCCCATTCTGATGACAGGCTATAGTAGATCAACAAGAGCTTCCAACCCTCAATAGTTTTAAAATAGTAACAACAAGAAAACCCTTCTTCTGCTCTTAAATAAATCAAGACAGCTTTAGGGAAATTAGGAGTAGATTTGTGTGTTAGAGAATTTGTATGGGAACTCTAGTTCTGGTTTGTTGTTCTTGTTACATGCCATCAAATCAGCTCCAACTAATAGTTACCCTGTGAATGAGAGACCTCCATGAGACCCAGTCATCAACAGCCCTGTTCAGGTCTCCAAGGCTTAGGGCCATGGTTTCTTTGATCAAGTCAAGCCTCTTGTTATGTGATCTTCCTCTTTTCCAATTCCCTTCCACTTTACTGTGGATTATCTTCTTTTCCAGTGACTCATGGCATCTGATGATGTATCCAAAATGTGATCGCCTCAGTTTAAGTATCTTGGCTTCTAGTGAGAGTTCAGACTTAATTTTTCCCCAGTATCAACTTCTCTTATCTTTTTGGCAGTCCATGGTATCTGCTCCAGAATCCATTTCATATGAGTTAATCTTCTTCCTGTCTGCTTTCTTCACTGTCCAGCTTTAATGTCCATACACAGAAATCAGAAATACTATGACGTGAAGGATTCTGACTTTGGTATTTAATCATATACCTTTACGATTGACAATCTTATCTGATTTCTTAACCTTCTTAGCTGATTTCTTAGCCTTCCAGTCTTAGCCTTCTTGTGATTTTTTGGGTTCTGCCTCCATTTTTATTAATGATTGAGCCAAGGCATGGAACCTCTTTAACTGTTTCTGTCATCATTACCCACTTTAAAGTTATGTAAATAGTCCTTGGTATTATTTTTGTTTTCTTAATATTCCATTGCAACCCAGTGGTGTCACTAGGATTGCCGTCATTTGGTGCACTAACTCATGGTGTCACACACACCCTTTTACTTTCTCCCATGCCACACCATATACAGTCCTTAGTAATGTTTTTTACACTAATGTTACTCATAAATCATAATTTCTGTATATCACTGAATGTAATGGCAATAAACAACCAGCAGAATTAAAATTATACCTTTAAATTACAATGTCATGCACAGCCTAGATGTATTTACATGTACATTGTTTTAGGTGGTTAAAGTGAAAATTTGGTAAGATGTAACGTTTTAGAGAAAATTTTAGAAGTTTTTTTTTTTTAATTTTAAATTTAAAAAACTTGGAGCCTCTCCTTTCTCTTCTCACTGAGCCATGCCTCACTCACACTATTTCTCTTCAGCGTTTTAAAGGGATGCAGGCAAATCTCATAGCCCATTTCTGCCAAAAGGCAGATGCTTGGGGAGCAGTGGTGTCACTTAGGGTGTCACCTGGTGCAGTCCGCACTCCCCCCGCAACCCCTACTGACGCCTCTTCTGCAACCTTACTTTTGTCCTTTCTTAACTTTCATCAGTATTAGTTCCAAGTCTTCACCAGTTCTGGTAAAGAAAGCAAATTTCTTGCCTAAGCTTATACTGAAAAGAGGCAACGTGTCCTGCAGTCTTCATTCTTCATCCTGAGTTTGCACCTGGATAGAGATGGCAGGACTTTGAATTCTAGTGAAAAACAAAGTATTCCTACAACTCTGAAGTCTGCCAGCTTCTGACCTGCTGGTACCCAAGACCCTAGCTTTTAACTGAAGGCCTAACTCTGGCTGCATCTGCACTGCAGAAATAATCCAGTTTGACACCATTTTTAAGTGCCATGGCTCAATGCTATGGAATTCTGGGAATTGTCATTTGTTGTGGCACCGAGCTTTCCCCCTTCTTAGGCTGGATTTGCACTGCAGAAATAATGCAGTTTGACACTGCTTTAGCTGCTGTGGCTCAATACTGTGGAATCCTGGTATTTGTAGTTTGTTGTTGCATAGAGCAAGTTAAATATTTCACAGAATTCCATAGCATTGAGCCATGGCAGTTAAAAATGGTGTCAAAATGGATTATTTCTACAGTGCAGATGCAGCCTCTATCTTCAATACAAGGTCCCCTAGACCATCTCCAGTGACTGACCTCAGGGGCCCTTCTTAAGCAAACATATAAACTTTAGAGCTACCTTGGCATCTCGCCGCTCAGACTTGGCTTTCTCTGTTGCTGGGCCTACACTTCATAACAAGAAAACATTGTTACGAAATCATTGTGAACTATCATGGTCAAATCTGTTGCCCTTACGAGCGACATGATAGCTGGTTTAACAGCATATCTGCTTCTGTATTTAAGACTGAAATCTTGCTCTTAGTCCAAAAGTTTTTTTTTTTGGGGGGGGGGGAGGAATATGAAAGGAAAATCTTGTGCTTTAGTTTCTGCTTAGCATACATATTCTCTTGGAGAATTAAATGGAACCATAAAAATAGTGTATGAATCCAGTATTTGGGTTGGTATAAATGCTTTAATATGTTTGGTTTTTAAAATAACCCCACATGTTTTGTTTTCCTTGCATCCCTCAGCAATCTCTGGAGTGGAGCATATTTGTTCTTTATTTTCTATTTAATTTTCTTTACCCTGCCTTCTCTGCCTAACAGGGCTGCTGTTATAAATTTTGGGTGATGCTGGAGGATGGTACTTTGTTATAAAACCCAGATTCAAGTTGCTTTTGTGTGCCAGATTTAAAAAAAAAAATAAACCTGCTATTGCTTGTCTTTAGGACATCTTTCTTTGCCCTTCTGGAGAGCTCTAGCAGCTGAAGTAACAGAGTTTTGCTGCACACCATTTTGGGAAAGCCTCACTGGAAATGGTATTGCCTCTAAATATTTAGGACCTGTTCTTAGAACAAAGCTTCATGTACCAACAGCCAAAGAAAGAAAGAAAGAAAGAAAGAAAGAAAGAAAGACAGTGTCTTAAGGCAAGGAATACAAATAATGAGATGTTTGTGGAGCACACATACTGTTTAAATCTCTTTCAATTCCTATTTCTTTAAATTTAGCAAGCTCTTTCTTTCCTTTCCTTCTTCAAAGGAACCGTACTCTTGAAGTATAACTTCTCCCACCCCCAAACTCACCATATATCTGTGGGGCCAATTTCTTGGAAAATGCAAAGTGAAAGCACCTAAAAGGCAAGATTGAGGCTTCTGTGTTGTCTTTATGGTGTAGAAGCATTTTATCTATTTGTTTGCCTACTTTTCTAGTTTATATCTTGTCTTTTCTCATACAGCAATGAAAGCAAATAAACAACAGTTGTGAGGAGGATGTGGTAAAAAACTGAAAAACAGTAAGATGAAAAAGAAAAGAAAAGATAGAAACAATTAAGCAACCAAACAGTGGACACAAGACAAGCCCTGATTCTAACTAAAATAAAAATATAAAAATCCATGAAGCATGAAGTTGTTGAAGGGAAATGTCTTTGTCTTGATGGTGGAAGGACATCAGACTCAAGGTAGTTGGAGCAAGATTTTTTTATAGTAAGATAACTCAAGGTAACTACAGCTATTGAGAATGGTTGTTGTTGGGGACATTTAGATTCCAGAACCAGGAAAAGACATTTCTTTCTATTGCAAGCAAATCCAGAAAATGTATTTATGTACTATTTGGAATTTCTAAAAGTGCACTAATACTAGTTTGAAGGCATGTGTGTATAGGTTGTGCAGAAACAAACACACATGGTCACAGACACAGTCCCCTTTCTATGCCATACCAGCATAAACATTGGATAGACCCAAACCAGTCACTAACAGGATTGTATAATTCACTTTCTATTAACTAGTATGATACTTTGCTTTAGACCAGGATGAGGAAAGTGTGGTCCACAGGCTGCATGTAGCACCCAATGTCATTTTGCGCGCACACCCAGCCTTTCAGGACACCCTCAAGTGCCTAGTTGTTGTTATGTGCCATACAATAGACCAGGGGTAGGCAACCTTTTTGAGCTGGGGGCCGGGTTGCTGTCCCACAGACAATTGGGGGGGCCGAAGAACCATAAATAAATAAATAAATAAATAAACAAATAAATATTTTTTTAAAAAAATAAAAAAAATATGCATGCACTCTCTCTCAGCCCCAGAAAAGCCATGGCAAAACCCCTGTGGAGATTTTGCCAAGAAAATCCCAAGAACAAGTAATAACAACAATAATCAATATCATCCTCTGCCAATATCATTTGGCAGAGAAGGCTAAAGACTTTATGAAACTACAAATCCTAGGGTTCCATAGAATGGAGCTACAAAACCTAAAGTGGTGTCAAACTATTATTTCTACAGTGTAGAACAGGGGTAGGCAGCCTAAGGCCCGGCGGCGGCAGGACTGGCCTGGGGCCAGTCCAAAGGCCTCGGGGGGGCCGCATCCGGCCCCCGGGCCTTAGGCTGCCTACCCCTTCAATAGACTCTTGACATATGGTGAGGCTTTCCTAGAATTTTCTTGTCCATTATTATTCAGAAGAGGTTTGTCATTTGTAAACGAATTTTGTAAGAACAGATGGAATTAAACTATAGGTAGAGTAATAGGATGACAGGGAAATAAGATGAACTGTGTATCACATGAATATAAAACTTTGTGACTACTGTAGATATATGGGAGTATATCATAAAGGACCAAAAGAACAATAAATTCAAATAGATATGGTTGGGAAGAAAGTATTGCTCCATATACTACTGTTTAGAGCAGCAGAAAACAAGCTTGCTCCATCTTCAATATGATATCCCTTCAAATATTTAACTATGACTATATCATGTCACCTCTCAACCTTCTCTTCTCCTGACTAAACATAACCATATCCCTTATCTACCTCTTATAGGGCATGGTTTCCAGTTTAAACATTCCTGACCCATGGTCTTCCAACCTGTGTTTAAAAACTTCTGTTGAAGGTGATCTACCAAGTTCTGGATCAGTAGGTAATAAATTCCATCACCAAACAGCACTTACCATCAGGAAGTTCATCCTAATGTTCAGCTGGCATCCTCTTTCTTGTAATTTGAATCCATTGGTTCAGGTCTATCATGACAAGATAACAAGCCCATTCCATCTTCCTCAAGACATCCCTTCAGTTATTTAAAAACGGCTGTCATTAAACTTCTTGATTTCCCCTTCTCTAGAAGGGAAACATGTCCACTTCTCTTTACCATTCCTCATAGGGCTTAGTTTCCAAATCTTTTACCACCTTGGTTTGCCTTCCCTGGAGATATTCCAGCTTATTGAGATCTTTCTTACACTGTTGTGCCCAAAACTGGACACAGTATTCCAGCTGAGGTTTGACCAAAGCAGAATAGAACCAGCAGCCTTCCCCCCGATTTGCTATGAAGAGAAGCAGCGTTTACAAGGACTGATGGTAAATGAGAATGGACTAACTCATCATAACATGCGATTGTTCCTGGTCAGGCAATATCTTTATTATCTTTATTTATATATTAAAATATACATAAATCTGTGAGCAAGACCTTGAAATCTCTAGTCCTCTCCAAGCACTTGGTTGAGTAAGCATGCTATGGAATGTGGTGTGTTCTGCTATGAATGACATCTCATTTCAGAGGGAAAGAGAAGTTGGATTGTTTTGTGTGAGTTTATAAAGTCAACAAAAAGGCTTACTTACATAAAATGAGAGTCATATAATGAGATTTAGGAGTCATGAATGGCTAATCTTAAATATTGAAACACCAGAGTTTGGAAGTATGTCCTTGCTAGTTGGGGGATTCTGGGACGTTGTCCTGACAAATTACTTTTCTAAAGTCTGCGATAGAACCCAGAGAAGTTGCAGTTACTGGAAGGATGAATAAGTGGAATGAGATGTAATTTTTAGCCAGGAAAAGAGGCTAGCACAGTTTCTTTTTGTTAATTGCTGTCAAGCTGACATTGACTTATGGTGACCCTATGAATGAGAGACCTCCAAGTTACCTTGTTAACAGTAGCCACGCTCAGGTCTTGCAGATACAGGGCCGTGGCTTCCTTGATTGAGTCAATCCACCTGTAATTTGGTCTTCCTCTTTTTCTGCTGCCTTCCAAAGAGAACTGCTGTAACGATCAGTGCAGAGAAATAGATGAATGGCAATTTCGTAGTTATTGGGAATGAGGAGGGGTAATAGGCCTTGGTAGTGTAGGTATTGGGGGCCCTTTCACACTACACTGTTTTAGCACTATGATTCCACTTTAACTGCCATGGTTGCATCCTGTTGAATCCTGGGGTTTGGAGTTTGGTGAGGCACTATTGATCCCTGGTTGCAAATTCCTTATACTGCAAATCCTAGAATTCCATAGGATGGAACCAAGGCAGTTAAAATTAATTCATAGTGTAACAATGCTGTAGTGAAAGGACCCTAAGTAACTGAATTGGGAAATGCGGGGTTTGGTTTTGGAGAAGAGTTGCTATGTGTTTGCTTCTCTTGTATGCCCCCTTCTCACCAAATGTTACAGACTGAGTGGACATATCTGAAGTCCAGAGCTAGCAGCCTGTCCTCTGGGTCATCCTTTTTCTTAAAGAATACTTCAGATTTTTTGTAAAAGGAACCCTTTTCTCCCCCTTTCCTCTTTCAATAGGCTAGAGATCTGCGCTCTATTTTGCTTTCACCCACTTTTAATTGTCTCTTCTGTTTGGTCAACTCTATTTTTATTTGGATTCTTTCTTCTAAGTGATTCAGCCAGGATCCTCTTCTTTTCTTTTGCTTTGGGAGCTTTCTGTTGAAAATCCATATATGAAAACATTGGGTTATGATTACATGTTTTTGTAGCTGAGGGAAAATGCTGAATGCAGCCTTGAAATAAAAATAAACACTTATGAAAATAGTTTGGCTTCCACGGATTCATAACAGTGTGACTGATTTTCTTCATGCAACATTCAGCATATGGCCATAAGCTTTGCACTTTTTCCAATGCTACTTTTTAATATAGCAAGCCAAGAGTGCTCCTTCCTTTCAGGTTCAATATTTAAACTTTATTAACTCCTTGCTCTTCCCCGTCCCACTCCCAAATGTTCTCAATCAGAGCGTACTGATTCTTGTTAAGACTGAAGAGGGAAACATTTACGTTAATTCATACATGACAGAGGTAGTTTGCTTTGACATTAAATAATAGGTCTCTGGGTATCCAGCACTAATTTATTTTTCATTCTTATGAGGTAACTTCTGAGGGAATATACCATATTTTTCGGCATATAAGACAACCTCCAACTTTTCTAGTTAAAATATAGAGTTTGGAATATACTCACCATATAAGACTACCCCTCTTCCAACGCACACCAAATAAAAATTTTAAAAAATGAGATGTGATTTCAATATGGTAATTTTAATTCAAATGCTTATGACATGCAGGTACTTAGCAGGAAAACTGTCACTTATAAACACAACAAACTACAGCTCCCATGTTCCCTAGCATTTATTTTTGCCGAGTGTTTTGGACCTTACTTTTTAAAAAATAGTCCAGATTTAAATGCTGCTTTAAAAAATATTTCCATCTCCCAGCTATGAGATGGTTGGGGGGAAAATGAAAAAGTGTTGGGGGGAAGGACTGCCAATATACTAGATGATGCATTCTGGGG
Organism: Phrynosoma blainvillii; assembly: GCA_026167975.1. Lineage (NCBI taxonomy): Eukaryota > Metazoa > Chordata > Lepidosauria > Squamata > Phrynosomatidae > Phrynosoma > Phrynosoma blainvillii. Next base: position 446,381,044 of record JANUYF010000001.1, on the reverse strand, counting down.
TATGTACAATTTGCAGCCAAGTGACCCTGGGCATGTCACATACTCTCAGCCTCAGAGGATGGTAATGGCAACCCCCATTTGAAGAAACATGCCAAGAAAACCCCATGATAAGATTGCCTTAGGGTCGCCATAAGTCGGAAAGGACTTGAAGACACACAAGAACAAAAAAGTCTGCAATTGTTTCATAGGTAGTACATGGGAATAGGAGCCAGCATGGTGTAGTAGTTTGAGTGTTGGACTTCCACTCTGGAGACCTGGGTTTGATTCCCCACTCTGCCATGAAACCCACTGGATGAACTTGGACAAGTCACACACTCTCAGCCTCAGGGGAAGGCAATGCCAAACCTCCTCTGAGAGAATCTTGCCAAGAAAACCCCATGATCACCATAAGTCAGGAACAATTTGAAGGCACACAACATACACATATAACGTCCAAGTTAAGGAACTTGGTGGTTCTTTAGATAAATCTTCAAGGGTACACACACACACTCTGATTGTGCAGAATTATTTGTTAAAGAAGCCATGCCCAAGCAACACATCAACTTTGGCTGCGTCTGCATTGCAGAAATTTATTAAAGCAGTTTAACACCGCTGTAACTGCCCTGGCTCAAGGCTATGGAATTCTGGGATTTGCAGTTTTGTGAGATATTTAGCCTTTTCTGTCAGAGAGCTCTGGTACCACAAAGCAAACTGCAGATCCTAGGAGTCCATAGGATGGAGCCATGGCAGTTAAAGCGGTGTCAAATGCATTATTTCTGCAGTGCAGATTCAGGCTGCATCCATACTGTAGGACTGGCTTCCTTCTGCTTCTCCCCTCATCCTCATCCTCCCCATCCTCCTGGCTTCCTTCTCTTTCTCCCTTCGTTCTCATCCTCCTCCTCCTCTCTCCTGGCTCTTTTCTTTTTCTCCCTCCGTTCTCCTCCTCCTCCTCTCTCCTGGCTGTCTTCTCTTTCTTTCTCCCCTCGTTCTCATCCTCCTCCTCCTCTCTCCTGGCTCTCTTCTCTTTCTCCCTTTGTTCTCCTCCTCCTCCTCCCTCCTGGCTCTCTTCTCTTTCTCCTTTCGTTCTCCTCCTCCTCCTCCTCCTCCTCCTCTCTTCTGGCTTCCTCCTCTTTCTCCCTTCATTCTCCTCCTCCTCCTCCTCCTCTTTCCCGGCTCTCTTCTCTTTCTCCACTCCTCCTCCTCCTCCTCCTCCTTCTCTACCCGGTGTATAAGATGACCCTCAACTTTTGAGACCCTTTTCCAGGGTTAAAAAGTTGTTGTATACGCTGGAAAATACGGTATCCACTATGCCATAAAGAGCACTTATTAAACTTAGCCCCTTGAAGGTCACTGCTAAGTCTTGGTATCACATGTTGTTTTGATGTGCTTTCTCTCTCTCTCTCTCTCTCTCTCTCTCTCTCTCTCTCTCTCTCTTTTTTTTTTGTAAAAAAAAATCTGTTTTGAGTTAGCAGAGCATCATTTTATTCAAGACGCTAAAATTTTGACCCATCGCAGATTTTTGGGTAATCATATTGCAACATGTAATTATTCCTTGAAATATTCATTGCTCTTCATCAAATTAAGCTTTCCCCCTAGTTTTAGTACTGGATATCATTTCTATCTTTTTGTTGTCGCAGAGGCAGTTGAATAGATTACATCTGGTAAATCCCAACACTAGTTGTCTTCGTTAGAAGGGGGGAAAATAAGCATGTGGTAACAATTTATTAGAATTTCTAATATTTGAAAATCTTTTCAGATTTTTACCGCAGTATGTTCCCAAGGGCTTGCAACAGATAACTGTGCTTTTAAACCAGGTTGACTTGGTTAATAAAAAGTTCATATATAAAATATAAAACAGACTGAGTTTGTTTTCCTAAGAGTTGTGTCCAAAGTCCAAAACCTAGAATAGAAGAGAGAACATTGTGGGGTGATTTCTGTACATCTCTAAATGTTGTCTTATTGGTGCTAGTGAGAATGGAATGACACATTTTGCAGCGGTCACAAATTTCTAGCTGAGGAATAGAAGAGATGAAGTCTTAGATTCCAATATGACCCCACTTCTGACAGTTTATTGCCTGCCCTTGTTTCAGCAAGATTATAAATATTTATGGGTTAGCTCTAGACCATTTACTAGGCCAGTGACTAAGGTCCCATTCATACTACGAAAATAATCTGGGATGAATCCAGGTTATTTCCTTGGTGTTCATACTTGCCCTGAATGCACTTGGTGCACTTTTGGAGGGAACTACCAAAAAACCTACTTAACCTGGGATATTCAGTACCAGGTTTCCCCCCAAGTTTTCCTGAAAGATCCACAGTGATCCGCATTGTAGGCAGTGTGAATACGCTTCTGAATCTATTTGGATTGCTCTGTTTCATTCAAGGGAATGGAGGCAGCTCCATTTTCTTCCAAAACAATGGCATGCATGAATAAAACAATGAATAAAACAATGAATCCTCAGCAGGGTTGGTTTAAACCAAATGAATTAAAAAACAAAACACTCCTGGATTTTTAAATTGATTTATATATATTTTTGAAGTCTGACTATTATTACTATTTTCCAACCCTCTTACCCAAATCACAATGACTGTTGGAATGTAAACATTTTATCTTTAACAGTTTATTAGCAGTTGTTCATTGTTAAACCAGTATCCAGTGTCAGTTGCTTCTTTTTAATCATGTTATTTTATAGTGCAAGAAATACCACTCAGAAACAAATCCTTCAGTTAACATATGTTTGATCAAAACCACTTCCTTTAAAACAGCACTTTTAAAAAGAACAATGATCATTTAAGCTAGTGGCAACAACATCTGAACTGCATTTTGCTACTTTTAATTATCTGATTTAGTTCTTCCTATATTGGTACAGACCAACACATTAATGCAAAAAATCAAAACAATACCAAACCCCCCCCCCCCATAAAACTTGTTTAACCCCAGTGGTTTAAAAGAAACAAACATACAAAAATGGGTGTTTTTTTTTAAAAAGCAAACAAACATTTTTCTCCAGCCCTGTCTGTTTAGTGCTTTCTTGTCTCATCTGTTGCATTCCTCATCACACTCACTCTTGGTTTTCCCCTGTGTGAAGTTTGTCATGATCATTGCATTATCCATGTCTTAAAATATCTGAAAATCTCTGTTTCCTCATATACATCTGCCTGTGTCTGCCTGCGTCTTCCAGTCTTCAGGGATTGTAAGATTTCAGAGATGTCTCACCGGCAGGGAAAAGCTTTCTTATTCAAACTGGCTTTCAGCTTTTCATTGGCCGGAGTAGAAGGAAGTGCAGTGGGTATGCTGGTTTTTGGTATGCAGTATGTGTTTAATATGTTTTTAATTGTTTTCAATTAACCTTTTAAAATTAACCTTTTAATTAGATTGCATAAATGCTTTTCAACTTTTATATCACATATTGTCTTGACTGTTTTGTTTTAATTTGTACTGTAAGTTGCTTTGGGTCTCATAGTGGGATAAAGGCAGGATATAAATCAGATAAACAAACCATGGCACCCTGCTTCTGGACCTCTTTAGCAACACCACTCCCCTGAAGCAATTCATTATAAATCTGCTTCTGCTGTGTATGGCCTGGAACTGACAATTAATGGTCTCCAATGTTTGTGGTATCTGCTCTTACTGGGTAAGTTCATAGATTCATAAACTCTTGAGCTGGAAGGGATCACATGGACATCTTATCTACTCACTGCCACAGGGGCATGCTAAAACATTCCTAAAAAATGCCAAAATTAACCTATGTTTAAAAATCCTCCAAAGATGGTGAGTCCACCACCTCCAGATTCAGTCTAATCCATTGTCACAGCTCTTTTGGTAAAGAAGTTCTTCCTAATGTTTAGCTGGAATCCTCTTTTCTTGTAATTTGAGCCCATGCTCTAGACTCTGGAGCAGCAGAAAATACCTTCTATATGACATCCCTTCAGATATCTTTTTAAAGATTTAAAGACAATTCCAAGTGACGTTCAGCAAGTCATGCTAGGAATTGCCCCAAACGTAAAGCTTCAGGTTCTTCGAGAATAATGTTACTATATTATTTTATTTGTTTATTTATTCTGTTTTTATGCCTCCTTTCTTCCAATGTGGGACCCAAAGTAGCTCACAAAGCTAAAGCAAGATCAAAGCCAAACAATAAAAATTAAAACACAATCATATTAAACACATTATTTTTTGAAACAAACATAAAAATATGACAAACTTCAAAATAGATCACTCCCCTCCCAATAAAAAGGCTTATTTACTTATTAAACAACTACTCATTAAAAGTTTATTTAAACAAAAAAAGTCTTTGCATGTCATTAAAAGGAGAACAAAAAGAAAGCCAGCCTAGCCTCCTGGGATGGCTCTGTCCCTTGTCCTCACCAGATGATCCTGGGATGGTAATGAAGCTTCATCTTAACCAGCATTTCATCTTTAATGGCCAGCTAGAGATCAACATAGTACCTGGTGCCCTATTAGCTGCTGTGCTTTCCAGGTACCCAATCCTGTATTGTTCATTTCTAGCAGCCAAACTTCTGTGACTTCTGAAAAATTGAAATTCCATTTGTAGCTATTGTAGGTATCACCCCATCTTCTGTCAATAATCAGGGGTAGGCAACCTTTCCCCTTTAAGGGCCGAGGGACTTCAGCTCCCAGAAGCCTCAGCCATGTTGGCCAATAGTCCCATGTTGGCCAATAGCTCCTGGGATTCTGGGAGCTGAAGTCCCTCGGCCCTTAAAGGGGAAAGGTTGCCTACCCCTGGTCAATAATTATGTAATAACTAGGTGTCATTTTGCTTATCCTGTAATGGCTATTTTATTTGATGATTTCCCTATTACAATAGGGCCCTTGGTATTCGTTGAGGTTTCGTTCCAGGACCCCTGTGGATACCAAAATCCGCGGGTGCTCAAATTCCATTAAATACAGTGGCATAGTGAAATGGTTTCACTTGTATAAAATGGCAAAATTAAGGATTGCTTATTGGAATTTATTTATTTATTAATATTTTCAAGCCATGGATGGTTGAATCCATGGATACAAAATCTTTGGATACTGAAGGCAGACTGTACGTGTGCACAAGAGAGATCCCTTGTTTCTGTTTTGCTCTTTTCAGCTTTCTTCATGTAATTGTTTGGAGATGGGGCTATTAATTTGTACTTTTTGCTCTGGTGGAGGGGGTCACTAACACTGACATGGTCACAAGTCATCTCAAGTAAATGAGATTATAGTGATGAGGGAATAGGATGAATGAAGTTTGAGTAGAGAGACACTGTGACAGAAAATAGGCTTTGCATGCAGAAGGGTCCTAGTTTTAGTCCCTGGGATTTCCAGATTTGTTGGGGAAAACTCCTGGTTGAAAGCCTGCTAGTCAGTGGAGACACTTTTCAGCCATATGGCCTCATGACCAGACTCTGTACGAAGCAGCTTCGTACATTACTGTGACACTTGCTTAGCAGCTGGTGGGAAGGGCCTCTATTTTACAGCAACATTATATTGTGATTTGAGAGCTGGGAGAATGTGAATTCCACTGAGATGATGAAAATATCAGGAAAGATTTCTTATTCTCATGGTAAGAACTATACACTGGTTGCGCTACAACATCGGCCCCTTAAGGTCAGAATGGAAATAGGAGAGGAAAGGTGATCTTCAAGAGTATCTATGGGAGCTGGTGTGAATTTTCCCCACAGTCTGATTTTTAGCTATGTAGGAAGAGAAAATGCAACCACTGGTTTCCCTCCTTCCTGACAGTTTTTGTGCATTGTCCACTGAGTAATTTTGTCCCTGTTGATGTCAGAACCAGAGAAACAGACTAGAAAAGAGCGAAGGAACAGCTTTTCCAACTGATTCCCATCTTCCCTAATCCTTTCCCATGTATCTGGTAAGCCTAAGCACATGTCTGCTCTGTTCGCAGGTGGCTCTGATGTGACAGATCCTCCTGCCACCTAGTGTTTAGTGACAAACTTCTGTGTTTTCCAAAACCCTTCAGTAAGCAACCTAACAAGCATCATGTTGCTCAAGAGCCTTTAATTTAGACAGGGCCTGTTGTGTTAGGTACTCTTCCACAGGGGTTCTGACTTATGTTTCCTTCATCCATAGGGATGCGTGCTCCCTTTCTCCTTGGTTGCACATACTCGTGTGTTTACGAACTCCCAGTTACACCAGTATTTCCTTCTCCATTTCTCAGGCCTGGCTTTTTTTTACTAACAGTAAGTCTTGAATTGCAACCAGTCTGTCTGTGTTTCTGAGCTAGACAGAGGATCAATTTGGCTAGGTAATCCTGCTTCCTTGTCACCTAAACCCACCAAGGCTAAAAGATGGAAAAGATGCTCAGCAGCATTGTTGGTAATCTCTTGCTCCTTTCATGTTGAACAATTAGAGCATTTTGATGCCCCTTAAACAGCCATGGTTGCATCTTGTGGAATCCTTGGATTTGTAATTTGTGGGTGTACTAGAGTTTTCTGGCAGATTATTTTCACAAAACTAAAACCCTCAGGATTCCATAGGATAGAGCCATGGCAATTAAAGTGGTTTGTTGTTGTTGTGTGCCTTCAGATCATTTCTGGCTTATGGCAACCCTAGGGTGAACCTATCATGGGGTTTTCTTGGCAAGTTTCTTCAGAGGGGATTTGCCATTGCCATCCTCTGAGGCTGAGAAACTGTGACTTGCTCAAGGTCACCCAGTGGGTTTACATGGCTGAGCCAGGTTTCAAACCCTGATCTGTTAAAGTGGTACCAAATTGCTATAACTATGCAGTACAAAAGAGACCAGTTTCACTTTAAGCTGCAGATGGGCTATTGGATGGAATATCCCCTTCCTGCATAGAAAAAGACATTCTTAATGTGTATCCTTTCATATTGTACAGACACTTCCTTCTTCTTGGAGAGGATGGAGTGGATCAGTTGTGAATTAGAATACATCACATGAGGATGTGGATTATCTAACCTGGCTCTCATCCTGTTTCTTGACAGTTTTTTCCAGATCCTTGCCATGTGAGAGTGATGATGATACCTGCAAATCCAAATGGCAGATTTAGGATGTGCTGGTAGTAAACACCCTTCAAGAGCTTGCACAAAGTCCCCATATTAATTTATCCCTCTTTTGTTCAGTACATTCTCTTCCAGTTTAGCAATATAGCCCTAAAGCAGCCATTAAGAGAACCGGTTGTTTGGACAAGAACTGAAGCTATTGTCTAATCCCTATTGCAGTATCTAAATACCAGGGACAAAATTTGTATTTGGTCGCAGGATGGACCGGCTTTATCTCCATAGTGCGTAAGTGCATGTGCCTTCCAATCACCTGCCAACTTATGGCAGCCCTATAAATTTCACAGGGTTTTCTTAGGCAAGGAATACTTAAGAGGTGGTTTTGCCAGTTACTTCTTCTGAAAGATAGCATCTGCTATTCCTTGGCCACCTTCCAGCCAGGTAGGACCACAGCTGATCCTGCTTACTTTCCAAGATCAGACAGGATCTGGCTTTAATTTTGGGATGGCTAGAATATTCAGCCTAAAAAACCCCTATGAATGTTAATATGTAAAATTTGTATCTCTGTCCTAACTTGAACCCCAGTTCCAGGTGGAGTAGCTTTGTGGAAGCAGCAGTTCGTAATGGGTGACTCAAAGTTATGTTCCTTTCCGGATTGGGAGGGTTTCTTCCAGTGCATGCAAAATACTCTTTCTGTATAACTTCCTTAACATTTTTTCTTTCCCAGGTGAAAAGTTACAACCAGCTCAGTTCTGAGGCTTCATTTCTGTTCTTTTGGGAAATAATACTACAGTTGGCACTCTTTATCCATAGATTTTTTATTCTCAGATTCAAGCATTTGCAGCTATAAAATATTCAATATATGTATATATATTCCAAATAGCCAAATTCCAAATGGTCTCTGCAAACAGGGATTGGGCTTCAGCATTCCAAACAAAGCCCTGTTCCCTCTAAACTTCTCATTGGCTGGACCTTAACTGAAGAAATAATCCAGTTTGATACTACCTTAACTGCCATAGCTCATTGTTGTGGAATCATGGGAATTGTACTTTTGTGAGACATTTAGCCTTCTCGTCAGAGAGCCCTGGTGTTACAAAAAATTACAGTTCCCAGGATACCATAGCATTAAGCCATGACAATTAAAGTGGTGTCAACCTGGATTATTTTTACAGTGCAGATGCAGCCATTCTCATTCTTTGTCATCTTAATTATAACAAGAAGCTAAACCCCTGTCTGTCTGTCTGTGTGCTTTTTTTCTCCATCTTGTTTGTCTCTTAACTGCTTTTCTCTGGAAATTCTATCATGGTATGGTGCAATGGTGGTGGGGGAATAAAACGGAGAGAGTTCTATGCATATTTTGTAATAAATAGGAAAAACAGGCTCATTGCTTGGTGCAACAGAAGCCAAAGAACAATAGCATTCATAATATGTTGACAAAAAGAAGGCACTGAATTCCTATAGACTGTTCCTCTCCACACAGACACTCCAGCTGCAAATCTTCTTCTGAATTATAAGCAGGAGCAGCTGGTGGCTCCCATGACAGTGGGATAATAAACTGACCCTGGTTTAAGTCTGAATTTGAAAAGAGCTACCCAAAATACTTGACCTGTTTGGCATGGGTTCAGAGCTGTGCACAGTTGCTTTAAAATTTGAAATAAAATTTGGAGTAGATCAACTACCCCATTGACATGGAAGCTGCAAATGAAGATAAACTGAAATGGAGTACCCTTTGGCTGTTCTTGGAGATTTATTGGCTTCTATGTGGCCTGGTGTGAATTTTAAAATGAGCTTGTAAAATAAACGGACTTGAGCTGGTATCACATTTAAACTGATTCATCGGCCTCCCCAGGCAAACAGTATAGTTTGAGTATCCCTTATCCAAAATCCAGAATACTCCAAAATCTAAAATTGTCCACTTGGACAGTTGAGATAATGACACTTGTGCTTTCTGATGATTCGGTGTGCGCAGATTAAAAATGTTGTGTATAAAATGACTGTCAGGCTGTGTGTATAAGGTATATATGAAACATATATAGGGAGTCCTGGTGGCGCATTGCCTCAGAGGATGGCAATAGTTAAATGCCTGTACTGCAGCCACTCACTCATAGACCACAAGGTTGCAAGTTCAGTACTAGCCAGGGCTCAGGCTAGACTCAGGCCTGCATCCTTCTGAGGTCGCTAAAATGAGTACCCAACTGTTGCGGGGCAATTAGCTTACACTTTGTAAACCGTTTAGTACACGGGTAAGCGGTATAGAAATGTACTTGCTATTGCTATTCATGATCAGGCTTGGGTGCCATAATGCATAACACACATTATGCATGTGCAAATATTCCAAAATCTGAAAAAAATCTGAAATCCAAAAGACTTTTGGTCCTAAGCATTTTAGATAAGGGAGACTCAACTTTTATTTATATTTCTAGCCAATTATTGGACAAGTAACCAGGGCCACTGTCCCTCCCTTAGCAGAAAAAGCAAACAGTGTGGTGTAATGGTTTGAGTGTTGGACTAGCACTCTGGGAAATCAGGGTTCGAATCCCCATATGGCCATGGAAACCAACTGAGTGACCTTGGGCAAGTCAGCCTCTCAGCCTCAAAGGGTTGCAATAGGAAACCACCTCTGAACAAGTCTTGTCAGGAAACCCCCATGATAGGTTTCCTTAGGGTTGCCGTAAGTCGAAAATGACTTGAAGCCACACAACACCAATAACAGCAACAGCAACTTTGGCCTAGAGCAAGGACAGGGGCATGGTGTCTTGCATGGTTTCATGTCATGCATCTAACTCAGCAGATCCACTCAGCAGCTGAAACAGAGTCAGTACCAACAAAAGGCAAGCAATAACATCTTATGTAGCCAATGTTACATTAAAATGGAAGAGAGAGAATTGCCTTGGTGTTTATTCAACAATATATTCACATTCTTGAACATGGCCAACAATGTTGTGTCCACTTGTAATATGGAAACAAGGAAAGTGGGGAGAAACTCATCACCAATGGGAATTAAGAAATAGCTCTCATATTCAGTGACATTATCTCCACCATCACCCTGCTTGCACCAAGCCAAGTCCATGCAATGCCTGATTTACTCATGGCCTAAATGTAGCCACAACTTTGTGGCTGTTGTCAGGTATGATCTGTCCCCACCGCACGCAGCCTGAGTACATTTGCTGAATTGCGGCTCAAGGACTGTGATTGGAGTGTCCTTGCCAGGCACAGCCGCTGTTTCTCAAGGATGTGAAAATGCTTCACTTGCAGTTATTTCTGTGGAGGGATGATTGATTTGCTGTATCTGGAGGGTTTGGGACCTGGAAACCTGAGCACAGCAGAAAATGCGCTGGCTGTTTTGGCAAAGCAGGGTGTTGAGAGGACAGACAGCTGGCTGGTGACCTCGAGAGAATGACAAATGCAGGGGCCAGGTGCCTCAGCCATTTCTGAATGCTTTAAGCTAAGCCTTGCCTCTCCTTGGGCGGAAGCAGTTCAGACCTAAAAGAAGTCCCTGACAAGTCAGATCACAGTTTCTGGGAACGGGCAGTAACTTGTGCTTCCCTTCTCAGTGTGCTGGGAAACAAATTCCCCTTTTTGTGTTGAAGGAGGGACAGTGTGCTTTCTGTTGTCACACTGAAAACCTAGTTGGAGCCGCCATCGCTGTCCTGCAGCCAAGTTATGGCATGTGGAATGCGGAGGGATGAGATCACTGCAGTAATCTAAGATGTCAGGGACTTTTTTTAAAAAATAAAAAGAAATTTTAAAAGGCATTTGTTACCCAGCATAACCTAGGCCTCTCTCAGTAGGGTGCACTTGCACCTGTTGAGAACTCCAGACACTTAAAAGGAAGGGGGAAGGAGGGAGGAAATAAAAAGTTAGCATAAAGTTAGTACCCCCTGTACATGAAAATCAAAGCATATGGATTGCGGAATAAGGAAGACTATGACAAACTTACAGAATCATAGAATCATAGAGTTGGAAGCAACCCTAAGGGCCATCCAATCCAACCCCCTGCCATATAGGAATACACAGTCCAAGCACTGTTGACAGATGGCCAGCCAGCTTCTACTGGAATTGCCACAAAACTCTGAGGCGGTGTATTCCACTGTCAAACAGCTCTTGTCCTTTTGCTTACAGTATTTTGTTATGTTCTTGTTATCAAGCAGCAGTCAGAATAATTGCAGAGTTCCCTTTCTTTGGAGACATGGCAAAGCCCAGCCCTCTGAATACTATTTGTTTGCCTGGGGAAAGGGGTTAAATGTTGATGTGTAGGATTAAGTCTTTAATTGACTTTATCTAAATACATGTTATGTACTTTACATTCTGGTAATCCCCTCTAGACTTAAGAGAAGAAGTCATTTTGCAAATTGAAATGGGGGAAAGATGGCAGATGTAAAATGTTTATGTTTCGGGCAATCTTTTAATCTTTTTCTCCCACTTCAATAAATGCTCTTCCATCATGCTCATCTCCCTCTGTGCTCCATCCTTTCTAATACTGAGGTTAAATCAGGGAGCCAGTAAAGTTTGCTAGTACAGGAACAACTTTCACTCTATCAAACAACTGGTGAGCAAATCTTATCTTCCCCATGCTGCCCATAAGACATCTGGACAACAGATTTTGGGGAGAGAAACATCTGCATGCCAAATACTTGCAGATGGATGTGTGCCGTCTGCAGAATTCACACAGTGAGAGCTGCCTGATTCTAGACAGTATTGGAGGGAGGAATCAGCCATCACCCATATTCTCATGAAGAACTAACCACTTTGCCATCTCGATGCCAGCTTTCTGAGCCAGGGAGTGAAAGAAATAATCATCTGTAGTGTGCACATGGTTGGTTGTTTACCGTTAAAGTTTCTCCCAGGGTCCAGAAGTTTATAGCATGCAGAAGAGCCAAGCTAGAAAGTTTTGATTGAATTCTGCTATTTCAGATTGAAGTGGGCTGGGTGTCTGAAAGCTCTTTCATCTGAAACCCCAGTACACATATGACAAAAATATTGTCACAGAAGAGATTGGGATGCAGCCTTTGGTATACTAGGGTTTGTTTGTTTTTATGCAGGGAGAACTGGTAGATGCATTAATTTCTCCCTGCCCTCTCTGTTTTTCCTGAGAGCAATGGATTTTTCATCCCTATACACTTTGTTGTTGTTTGCCGTCAAGTTGATTACAACTTATGACGACTCAGTAAATGAGAAACCTCCTAAACCCCAGTCATCATCTGCCCTTCTCAGATCTTGCAAACTTGGCCATGGCTTCCTTAAGTCAATCCATCTGTACAATGGTCTCCATCTTTTCCTACTTCTTTCCACTTTACTGAGCATTATTGCCTTTTTCCAGTGAATCATGTCATCCTATGATATGTCCAAAGTATGAGAGCCTGAGTATACCGTACACTGCCTTGAGTTTTTTTGGAGAAATGCAGGATACAAATGTAGTATAATATAAAAAAAACACACCGCTTTGTCATGGACAGATCATTTCCTGGTTAAAACTGAACTAAGAACTAAGAACCACTATCCGCCCCACCGGGGGTGGCGGACCTATTAGAATGGTCCATCCTCGAAGGCTAATGGAACCAATTGGATTCCAGAAAGCCTTAGAGGGTTTAATGATTGGTAACGCCGGCGATTCTGTCGAAGCTTTGGTTAATACCTGGGACATCGATCTTACCAAGGCTATCGACATGATCGCTCCCAAGTGTCCTTTCCAACCAGCTTTGAACCATAAGCGTGGTACACGGAAGATCTTAGGAAAATGAAGTGGGTTGGACAATGACTAGAGCGCACCTGGCGAAAAACTCGGCTCTTATCTGATAAGACTCGTCATAGGAACTTCCTTTGGTCCTATCGAGAGGCAATACGCGCAGTGCAGAAGTCCTTCTCCTCTGCAGAGTCCCATCCAGCTGAGCTATTTAGGGTGGTAAGGGAACTGACACAGGTTCCACCTGCGCAGAATCCGTTACTTAACCCAACAATGGCCTGCTGTGATGCTTTTAACAACATATTTGCAGATAAAATCTCTCAGATAAGAGCCGACTTGGACGCCGGTATAATAACAGAATCTATAGATGAGGTGTCCAGCAGCTCCGTTGATGTAAATTTACTGGATCATATTCAGTCTGTGAGTACCGAGGATGTGGACAAGCTTCTTGGTAGTATGAGGAAGACAACTTGCCCTCTTGATCTTTGCCCTTCATGGCTGGCTGTCCAGGTGGGGGATGCCTTGAGGTTGTTCCTTGTGGACATCATCAATACATCCCTCAGGGAAGGTTACATTCCATCTTGTTTAAAGGAAGCAGCAGTTAGGCTGCTTCTGAAAAAAACTTTCCTGGACCCCCTGGATGTGAACAGCTATAGGCTGGTATCCATGTTATCTTTTTTGAGCAAAGTGATCAAGAGGGCAGTTGCTCTTCAACTCCAAGCGGTCTTGGATGAAAGCGATTATCTTGATCCATTTCAAACTGGCTTTAGGACGGGATTTGGAGTTGAGACTGCCATGGTTGCCTTGACAAACGACCTGTGTCTGAGCATTGACGGGGTAGTGTGACCCTGTTGGTGCTTCTAGACCTCTCAGCAGCTTTCGATATGGTAGATCATAGCATCCTCTTGGATCGCCTGAGTGGGTTAGGAGTCGGAGGCACTGTGTTACAGTGGTTCCGCTCCTTCCTCTCAAGTAGATCCCAGAGGGTGTGGCTCGGGGACCGTTGTTCTGCAAAAATAGATCTTAGTTGCAGCGTTCCGCAAGGCACCATTCTATCCCCGATGTTATTTAATATATATATGAAGCCGCTGAGTGAGATTATCCGGAGACATGGGGCTGGGTGTAAGTTGCAGAACAACTTAGTACGCTGATGACAGCCAGATCTATTTCTCCATATCTTGATCATCAGCTGCGGCTCCTGATGGCGTCTCTCCTCTCAATGACTGTCTTAAGGCAGTAATGGATTGGATGAGGAAAAACAGATTGAAATTGAATCCAGACAAAACAGAGGTGCTCACAGTTGCGGCCCCGAAACCGGGAATTGCAACCGCCAGTCCTGGATGGGGTCACACTCTCCGCAAAGGACTGTATTCGCAGTCTGGGGATGCTCTTGGATTCATCGCTCCTGATGACAAATCAGGTAAATACGATGGTCAAGAGCGCCTGTTATCAGCTTCAGCTGATATGCCAGCTGCACCCTTTCCTGGAAGGAAGGGATCTCGAGACTGTGGTGCACGCTCTGATAACCTCTTGTCTGGATTTCTAAAACGTGCTCTACATGGGGCTACCCGCATGCTTGGCCCAGAAACTGCAGTTAGTACAAAACATGGCAGCCAGAGTGGTTTCTGGAACAGCAAGGAGAGACCACATAATACCTGTATTAAAGTCTCTCCACTGGCTGCCTATTAGTTTCCGGGCCCAGTACAAAGTGTTGGTTATTACCTTTAAAGCCCTAAATGGCTTGAGTCCAACCTATCTTCGGGACCGCCTCTCCCATATAATCTGCCCTGCGCACTCAGGTCCTCTGGGAGGAATTTGCTGCAGCCAATAAAAACAAGGCTGTCTACGACCTCCCAGAGGGCCTTCTCGGCAACCGCTCCCAGACTTTGGAATGGCCTGCCGGATGAGATCCATCAGATTAACACCCTGAGCAGCTTTGAAAAAGCTATTAAGACAGATCTCTTCCAGCAGGCCTTTCCAGACTAGATCTCCTGGCCTCAGGAGCCCCCTTACTCACCCTCTCCCATTTTGGATGCTACTGTTACTCTGGTGTTCATTATATTATTGTGTTCTGCGTTCTGGACTTATTGTATGTTGTTTTAACTAAGATGTTTTAATTGATTACTGGTTTAATACCTTTTTAAGGAGTGGATGGGTTTTGGGGTTCTGAGTTTATATGCTGTATGGAATTTTAATTGTTGTTAGCTGCCCCGATTGTTGACAGAGGGGGGTTTACAAATAAATTATTATTATTATTATTATTATTATTATTATTATTATTATTAGTGTTGGTAGGCAATAACCTCAACAGTATGAGGCCATTGTAAAATAGGCCAATTCAGTCCTTGGCTGCATTGACAGAACTATCGTGTCCCAGATCAAGGGATGTCAGAATGCCTCTTTATTCTGCTGTGGTCAGACACTTATTTGAAATAGTATCTAATTCTGGGCACCGTAGGTCAAAAATGATATTAACAACCTGGAACATGTCCAGAGCAGGGTGACCATGATGCTCAAAGATCTGGAGAGCAAGCCATATGAGGGCCAGCTGAGAGAGCTGGGTGTGTTTAACCTGGAGGAGACAGACATAGTTTCTTCAGATATCTGGAGGACTATTGTGTAGAACAGGGGTAGGCAACCTTTCCCCTTTAAGGGCCAAGAGACTTCAGCTACCAGAATCCCAGGAGCTATTGGCCAACATGGGACTATTGGCCAACATGGCTGAGGCTTCTGGGAGCTGAAGTCCCTCAGCCCTTAAAGGGGAAAGGTTGCCTACCCCTGGTGTAGAAGATGGAACTACTGCTCCAGAAATAGACCCAACACAATGGATTCAAATTGCAAGAAAAGAGATTCCAGCTAAACCTTAGGAAGAACTTTCAGGTGGTATTTGAGAGTGGAATAGACTGCCTTGGAAAATGGTGGACACCCTTTTGTTGGTGGCGATTGGTTGCCCAATTTTCAGGCGTACCCCAGCAGTGGATTCCTGCAATGACAGGAGAGTTAAATAGGTAGCTTTTTGAGGTCCTTCTATGATTTTGAGGTCCTCTATGGTTCTATGAAATGAGCACATATTGCTGGTGTGCTTGTGTATATTTTGTTCACCAGATGCTAGGGTAACATTGGATAAAGAACCTAACAATGCTTTCACCAACTTCAAGGCTCCTCATAAAACTGTTCAGAACAGTTTAGGGTTGGCTGGGCTTTTTGTCTTTAACCAGCAATGAGAGTAAAGAGAGTAAACCACTCAAAGCTGTTGGAAATCAATATGCAACTAGACTTTGATGGGGGTGAGAAGTCACAAAAGAATTTGTTTGGGCTGAGTTCAGAGTAGAGGCCATAGTGCTGTATCAAAAAGAATCCTGGCTTCTTTTCTTCCTTAAAAGACAAGCAAGCAAGCAAACAGACAGAGGGTTTATTCTTCTTCCACTACAAACAAGAACCAGAGGACTCCATATGGAACTCAGCAAATCTCATTTTTCCTACTTTCTCAAAATGTGCTAGTCTTCAAGTGAGCTACACAGCTACAGGTCTGAAGGGGCTGGATTTGCTTAATGTGTGCCCAGGTTTTTCCTCCCGGTTGGAAAACCCAGCTGAGTTTGATGTTTAGAAACTGTTTCAGTTGTCCAGCCATGCAAACCACATCCCCCTACCCTGCCGTGTGGCCTAAAGTTGATGTTGTAAAAGGTGTACATGAAAAGACCTGGATCTTTGCCAGAAACCTCAGGAATCCAGTTCAGAGATGTGATGGTCATAAAGGAATTAAAACAATGCAGATGTGAGTTAATGTGAAAAGGGAGGCAAAATGGTCTTTACTGTGTGGTTTTGGGGTGGCAGAACTTTAAGGAAGCAAAACCTGAACTGCCTGGTCTCTGATGTACCTCAAGAAATGTAGATCCTTGGGCAGAGTATAAATGTTCTGGCCTGCAATGTTTGTTACTGTGCTGAGAACACAGTCCATAGACTTTAATGGTGGTCATCTACTCCAATTCTGCTCAGTGGAGAATGTGTACTGCAAGAGGCAACTCCTGCACCCCTTATAGATAGCCATTTAGCCTCTGCTTAAATAGGGGTGTAAATATCCTAAAGTTCCCATCTGATCTTGGAAGCTAAGCAGGGTCAGTCCTGGTTAGTACTCGGGTGGGAGACTGACAATGAATATCAGGCATGTTAGGCTATATTTCAGGGGAAGGAAATGGCAAAACCGCCTCTGAGTATTCCTTGCCTCAGAAAGCCCCATGAAATTCATGGGGTTGCCATTAGTCGACTGGTGACTTGAAGGCGCTCACACACAGGATGGACTAAGGCAAACAGCTTTCCCTTGTCAAAACACCTCAAACTGATAGATTTCTCCAAATATTTAGCCACAACCTGCTTTCCTGTGACTTCCACCTAGTATTAGTCCTGAAGCCACTGAGAATGAAGCTGTTCCACTTTAGTTTTTTGTGGGTTTTTCGGGCTGTGTGGCCATGTTCTAGAAGAGTTTCTTTCTGGCATTTCACCAGCATCTGTCTTAAGATGCCAGCCACGGATGCTGGTGAAATGTCAGAAAGAAACTCTTCTAGAACATGGCCACACAGCTCGAAAAACCCACAAAAAAGTATGGATGCCAGCCATGAAAGTCTTCGACTTCACACTGAACCACTTTGTTGCAAGACCATTTGTGTCTTGGCTTCACTTCCCTGCCCCAAATTAAACATGCCCAACTCATTCAACTGTCCTTTGCAAGACTTGGTTTCCAGATCCCTCACAATCTGGGTTGCTATTCTTCTTCCCACCAGGCATCACCTAAAATTGAACCAGTACTCCACATGCAGTCTGCTAAGTGCAGGTTAGATCAGAACATTAGCCCTAGGCAAGCATTAGGCCAATATATTGGAAACGACCTGAAGTCACACAATAGCAACAATGGGGGTGCAAACTGTGTAGGTGAAACATAGCTGCACATGCTGCTGCTCAGCATCTTCTTGTGGCCCCTTTAACTGCTAGCCTTCAGTATGAAGGTCTGAAGACAGATTCCAAGTGCATTCTGCTGCGATTGCACTTTAGAAACCCTTTCCTTCTCCCCTCCCTGGGCATTTTGCTTTCCTTCTGAGTGTCTCTGTCTCTATCTCTCTTTCCTCTCACTCCCTTGGAAGGTCAGAGGCAACATGTGGGAATGTGGGTTTGGGCATCCTGCCACTTCTCAGTAAAGGTGAAGGGAAGCTTGAATCCTAAACCAACTCCTGGTGCCAAAGCCAAGGAAACTACAAACTGGCAATGACTGGCAGGATCTAGGATTCAGTCTGGCAGCTTTTAGCTTATTCCACCATATAAATATTAAATTAAGTCTCTTACTTGGCTGGGTGAAGCAAATATTCACAATTCACATATCCTGAGTTATTCAGGATGCCTTCCAACAAGCAAGATTTTGTTCTGGAGGTTTTAAAGAAGCATGCCAAACCCAATCCCTTTGTCATTTGAAGAAGGATGCCTTTGTGTTTATGTTCTCTCCCCCCCCTCCTTCCAAAGTAACCAGATAAAAGGATAAAACGTGCGGGTAAAAAGGAATGTAGGAGCAATATTAAGGGGTGTGAGGATACGGCTTTGCCACTGATGGAGATTCTGTCATCTCCCATGTGGGAAAATAGCTTGGGGCACTTTTGAGAGATGGTAAAAGGCTGATTGAGGCCATTAGGGGTGTAGATGGGTAGGGAGGAACCACCCTGTTTTTGGCTGTCCTTTATCTTTGTTTCACCCTGAGTAATTGTGTTGTCAAGTAGGAAAAATGGTTAGCGCAAGCAATGAGAATGTTGTCATTCTGTGCTTCCAAGTCAATCCCAGCTTAAGATGATCATCTTGTTTTCTTGCCATGACTTATTCAGAGGAAGTTTCCCATTGCCTTCCTCTAAGACTGAAAGATTACAGCATGCCCAAAGTCTCTAAGGAGATGTGAGGGTTTCCATGGCTGAGTGCAGACTCGAACCCTGGTCTCCCAGAATCCTAGTCCAACATGCAGACTACTATACCACACTGACTGTCACTCAAAATGGCTTGCAAAAAGTTTATTATATTCACAGGGATATGTATCTTGCTCTTCCATAAAGTCATACTCTGCTACCTTTTCATGGTGTGTAGGTATCCTAGGCCCCTGGAGTCTGTGTCATTTGATCACAAACTCTGACAGGTTCTATAAAGCTGTTAGGGTTCTGAGTATAGCCCTAGTGATGGACTGCATGTCCTCTGGCCAAGTTTCAGCTTAGCTAAGTACAGAGAGCCAGTGTGGTGTAGTAGTTTGAGTGCTGGACTATGACACTGGAGATCAGGGTTCGAATCCCAGCTCAGCCATGGAAACCCACTGGGTGACTTTGGGCAAGTCACATTCACAGCCTCAGAAGATGGCAATAGCAAACTTCTTCGGAACAAACTTGTCAAGAAAACCCCATCAGAGGTTCGCGTTAGCGTCGCCATAATTCAGAAATGACTTGGAGGCACACAACAACAAGTACCGAGAAGCTTGTCACCGGAGGTTGGCCACCAAATTGGCCACAGCAACTGAAGGCAGTGACAGTGTGAGATAGTTGCAATATACATGGATGGAAGGTGTGTCTGCATTGATTAAATCACAGATTTTTAGAGTACAGCCAGCCCTCTTTATCCACGGATTCTTTATCCACAAATTCAAGCATCCATGACTTGTAAATATTTTAAAAAGTATAAATTCCAAATAGCAAATCTTGATTTTGCCATTTTCTATAAGGGATACCATTTTACTACCCCACTGCCGATAATAGGACTTGAGAATTCACGGATTTTGGTATCCACAGGGGATCCTGGAACCAAACCCAAGTGGATAGCAAGGGCCCACTGTATGTATTTTGATGCCTATTAGTCAAGCAGCCCTTCTGTGTTTAGCCCAAGGATTTTGAGAGCTGGTGTGCAATGTGAGAATTCTGCTACATGGCACCTAGCAAAATAAAAAAGTTAGTACAATTGTGATGGTTGGCCCTTTGCTGAGCTTGTTGCTTGCTAATATATGTCCATGAATATGGATTAATGCACTGGCCTTCCATTGGGGTTATTTGGAACATTAAGAAGTATATGATCTATACTATGCTGGACTTTCGAGTAAACATGAGTATAGCTCTTTAGATATACCATGGGGGTTTAGTCAGGACATTAAGAAGTATATAATTTATACCATGCTGAACTTTTAAGTGACCATGAGTAAAGCTCTTTAGATAAACCATTGGGATTTCTTCAGAACATTAAGAATTATATAATATATACTATGTTGGACATTAGAATAAACACAAGTGTAGTTCATGTATCTGGGAGTCAGGTGTGGTGTAGTGGTTTGAGTGTTGGAGTATGACTGGAGATCAGGGTTCCCCATTCGGTCATGAAAACTACTGGGCAATCTTGGGCAAGTCACACTGTTTGAGCCTCAGAGGAAGGCAATTGCAAACCCCTCTGAACAAATCTTAGCAAGAAAACCCCATAATAGGTTCGCCTTTGGGTAACCATAAGTCGGAAATGACCTGAAAGCACACAACAACAAGGTCTTGTATCTAGTTATGTGTTGAATATGTTTGTGGGAAACTGCATTATCAGCACTTTATAATTTTATCATTTGTATTTATTTATTCTGTAATGCCATCATATACGTTGTTCTTTCAATTACATTGTGCCAGTACATTATTTTGTTCTATTACTAATTTTCCTAATAACATTTTGTTCTAGGGTGATATTTGAGTGTGTTTTGTGTGTGTGTGTGTGTGTGTGTGTGTGTGTGTACGTGCATCCTATGTTGTTCTTGTAAGTTTCTCCCCTCCTTGAGCTTCGAAATCCTAGCAGATTTCTGCCTTTGTCAACTGTGTCGCTGGTAGGAATGCCTCAGAATTTAGTTTAACCTTGATTTGGCATCGAACAGACCTGATTTAGACCTAAACTGTACAGATTGAAACTCATTTGTCCATCTAAATGTCACGCTGCCCTGGTCTTTGCTTTTGGTTTTTTAAAAAATAAAATACCAAAATGCATATTTTGCCATCAAATCCAGATTTTATTATAAAATACCTATGCGTTTTCATGCAGATTTAATAAAACAAGCATGCAAATCAATGTGGAAACTAGTTGGAAGGAAATGATTGAATGAACACATGCAAAACTGAGAAAGCTCAGTTTGATCTGTCCAGCCCTAGGCCTTGCACATGGTCTGAAGGCACAAGATGCAGCTACTTTGCTCAAGGTCAGTATGCAGATGGAAAGGGACTGGCAAGACCACCTCTAAATATTCGTTGCCCAAGAAAACCCTGTGATGGAGTTGCCATCCTCGACAGGTGACTAGAAGGTACATACACACATTGGAGTTCCTAGATCTCAGTTTCTGGAACCTCATCCAGTTCTCGGGGAGAGGGGGAAGAATCTCAGAGTGAGAGCACTGTCTTGAAAACTGTGTGCATACATATTTCCCCCTCATTTTTAGACTTTTGAAAAAAATGAATGATGTACTCTGTGTAACTATGGTTGATGTTTAATTTATTAT
This sequence comes from Phrynosoma blainvillii, assembly GCA_026167975.1. Classification (NCBI taxonomy): domain Eukaryota; kingdom Metazoa; phylum Chordata; class Lepidosauria; order Squamata; family Phrynosomatidae; genus Phrynosoma; species Phrynosoma blainvillii. The sequence goes on along the minus strand of JANUYF010000001.1, from coordinate 446,359,888 downwards.
ACGTAATGATATCACCAAGAGCTGCTCCATCACTGAGGCCTATCTCCTGTGACATCACAAGGGGTGATTTCCACGTCTTGGGTTTTACCCCTAAAATCTCAGGGCCTGGGATAATCCTGACCTGGCAGCCCTAATGGGACACACACACACAAATATTATCTTTTCCATAGAAAAAGAAAAGGCAGGAAGGATATCAACATAGGGAACAAATTAAATAAATAAAACTCTCTCTAGCAAGATGCAAGTGTACTTCTAGAAGCTGGGCTCACACAAGAAGGGGAGCCTGTCACCTCCACAGCTTGTAAGTTCTCTAACAATGTCTGACTGGCAGGTTGTTGAAACTAATTTCAGAACTAGATGGTTGGTTTGATTCAGAAGTTTAATTGTGACGATGGCATGGGAACTATCTTGGTTGTTCTCCTGTTAGGGCCACTGGAGCTTCTTGGGCCTCATCCCATCATCCTGTTCCTCAGCTGGCAGCCAAGAGACAAAAGCCATGAGTAGAGAGCTCCATGTGTGGCACCCAAACTTGCTGAGGAGGTAGGGTAAAACAGTGCTGACTAGGGACTGCTGAGAATTTTGTTGGATTCATTCCTTTGGTAAGAGGTGACCAAAATGTGCAAAAGGGACCAGAAGAACTTGAGCTTAAAATATTATAATCAGAAGGAAACCAAAACACACAGATTCAGCTGTCACTCTTTCTTGCCAGCTTCTCAGGTTGGCACTATAGGAACTCTAATTGCCAGCCAGAGGCTTAGAAAGAGGATGCATGTCATGTCCCCACTCAGTATGGCTCTACAACTAGTAATTCCTACAGCAGGTGGGAAGATGCCTTGGGGGAAGCAGTGCTTCCAGTGTTGCAAAACATGGATCAGGCATCAAATGCCTCTCCAAGAAAGGTAGAAGTCCAGGGAATCTGAACAGATGCTGGTGGGATGGTTTAATCTGAACCCAGGAGTTGGTTTCCATGCCTGTGCTGTGGAAGGAGTGAAGATGGTTGGACTTCTGTTTTATTTTACACCCTCAGGATAACTAGCAAGGAGAGAACATTTGGCCATGGACAATCTCCCACCAGTGGGTCATCTTGATGGTGTCTTGTCTGTCTAGGACAGGGTAGGCAACCTTTTTGAGCCGGGGGCTGATCCCCCGAACTCGTTCCTTCCAGCGGGCCCGGTGGCGCGCGCGCTCATGCGTGCACGCGCGCAACCCCCACCGCCCCGCGCGCTGCCGCAACCGCCTCCACACGTGTTGCGGCTGCCATTTTGGAAAACAAAATGGCAGCCGGGGTGCGCATGGCTGCGCGGCCACCAAAATGCGTGGTGGCAGGCGGCGGCAGGGGTCCGCCTGGGCCGGAACCGGCCCGGGGGCCGTAGGTTGCCGGCCCCTGGTCTAGGAGGAGGAAACAGTGCATGTGAAGGGAGAAAGTGGGGTATATAGGCTGCTGGTTCCCTACTTCCTTGCCTGTTCAGATGAAGAACTGTAGGCTGTGCCATCGACATGGGTGCATCTGTGGGGATGTGGAAGAGGGCCATCTTGGTGGCTGCTCCCAGACCCTGGAACTTTCTTTCTAGAGTGGTTACATTAGCACCTTCCTTTTCCTTTGTGTCTGTAGGCTTTTGAAGATTGCCTTTGAAGGGAATGGCCTTACGTGCTATATAGTCTGTTTCTAGTGTTATGTTTCTGTTGTGTGTCTTCAAGTCATTTCTGACTTATGGCAACCCTAAGACAAACTTATCATGGGGTTTTCTTAGCAAGATTTGTTCAGAGGAGGTTTGCCATTGCCTTCCTCTGAGGCTGAAAGAGTGTGACTTGCCCAAGGCCACCCAGTGGGTTTAAATGTCCAAGTAGGAAACCGAACCATGGACTCTCAGAGTCACAGTCCAACCCTCAAGCCACTATACCACACTGGCTAACTGGTTTTAATTTTATAGATAGTTTAATTACATTCATTAAGTTAGTTTCCTTTCATGGGGAGCAAGGAGAGGAGCCTTTGCTACCATCCAGAACAGGCTTCATTCCATTCCCTCCCCGTAGATGCTGCAGCATAACTGACCTCAACAGAAAACACCATGTTCATCTTCCCTGTTCAGTCAATTTAGCACCTTTGCAAAAAAAATAAAAAAAAATAACCTAGTTAGAAATAGTGCTCACGTCTGCCTTTTCTGGGTATTAGGTGCAAGAAATAGGAAACTGTAGTTAATCAATTTTTCTTTTCTTTTTTTAAAAAAATGTCCTCTTTCTTTGTTTTTGTTTTTTACACTTTTACAATGTCGAGAAGCCTCCTGCTTGTTTATAACATTGCCTCTACCCAAGCAGACCTATTTTACGGAAACCGGTTGGCGTTGTAAATTAGAAGATGCAAGTGTTTGGGCTCTTTTACTGGTGGTCTTGTGAGCTCTCCAGCTGGTCCTGCAGCTGCTTTGGGTTTCTCAGGACAATGTATAAAAGGTTGTGGGTGGGTTGCGAGTTTACGCTTAAATTGCCAAGTTGAGAGCAAGAGAATGACTCAACCTTCCCTGGAGTAATTTGGACCAAGATGGGATGAATCAAAACCGTTAGTTGTGATGATATTGGTGACTTGCAGCGAAACTGTGAAAGCTGGTACTGATTTGCGTTACTCTTCTGGGAATTGTAATGTCTGAGACAGTCAATTGTCCACTTACAGCAAGGTGACACTTTAGGACAGAGATCAGCAGCTGGCAGCCTGGAGCCCATTTGGGTGTACATGGATTCCCATTTGGCTCATGAGACAGCTCCAGCTGCCAAGGACCCCTGCTTGTTGTGATTAACTCCCAGACACTTTCTCCCAAACCAAGACATAGGCAAGGGGCCCTTTAAGACTTCCCTTCCTACCATATAAAACACCCACAGAGGGTTTGGCTCAAGTTCTCTCACTGTGCACCTCTGGTAATGCCTTTGCATAGCCGAGACAGAAGCATGGGAATGAGTAGCAAGATGTGTCCTGTTCAAAACAGGAAGGAAAGGATTAATCAGTTTTGGTTTTTTGCTTGTCTTCCAAATCACATAGGAGAGAGTCAGAGGAGGAATCCACAGTCCTGGAGTGGGAAAACCTTGATCCTCTAGATCAGGGGTAGGCAACCTTTCCCCTTTAAGGGCCGAAGGACTTCAGCTCCCAGAATCCCAGGAGCTATTGGCCAACATGGGACTATTGGCCAACATGGCTGAGGCTTCTGGGAGCTGAAGTCCCTCGGCCCTTAAAGGGGAAAGGTTGCCTACCCTTGCTCTAGATATTTGGGACTTCTTTTTTAAAAATATTTTTTTATTCAAAACAGTTCAAATATATAAAACAGGGACCGGCAACCTATGGCCCAGGGGCCGGTTAAGGCCCCGGTCCCTGGACTTACCGGCTCAGGCCGAAGGTTGCTACCGCCGCCGCATGCGCCACTGCGGCGCGTTTTTGCCGCTCTGCGGCCACGTTCGCAGCGACCGCCATTTTGGAAATCAAAATGGCGGTCGCGGTGCGTTTGCGCATGCACAGTACTCTTGCGCATGCACAAACGCATCGCGACCACCATTTTGATTTCCAAAATGGCGGCCGTGATATGTGCCGCGGCAGCGGCAGCAGCAGCAGCAGCAGCGTGCATGGGGGGGGTCGCGTGCGGCAGGGGAGGGCACGCGCGGCCATTCCCCCCCCCTCGGTCCAGCCGAGACCTGGGCTACGGGAGACCGGCCCAGGTCTTAAAAAAGTTGCCTTCCCCTGATATAAAACTTCCATGCATTAACTACAACTGTCCCTATAATTATCACATAATTCATATGGCTTGGGTCCAGCTTACTTGAAGGAACGCTTCCTCCCATATAACCCTTCCCACACACTCAGGTCCTTTGGGAGGAACTTACTACAGTCAATGAAAACTAGACTGGTGGTGACTTCCCAGAGGACCTTTTCAGCTGCCGCTCCTAAAATTTGGAGTGACCTGCCGGAGGAGACTCGCCAGATTACATCCCTTGACGTTTTTAAAAAAGCAATAAAAACAATTCTCTTCCAGCAGGCCTTCCCAGACTGACCTCTGTACTGATCTGAACTAACTGCCCATTTGATCTAGCTCCCCTAGACATTGCCACTGTTATTGAAGGGAGGGTGGGTCGAAGGGGTGGGGGAGTTTGGGGATTATTTTCTTATTATTATTTCTGTAATTATTTTAACATTTGCTGTTACCCGCCTTGATCCTCAACAGGAAGAGGCGGGATACAAATTATTATTATTATTATTATTATTATTATTATTATTATTATTATATCAGTTACTTATCAATATGTCATCTAAACCCCAATCATCTACAAATTATCTCCCATCTACTCTCTACACCAGGGGTAGGCAACCTAAGGCCTCGGAGGGGCTGGATGCGGCCCCCCGAGGCCTCTGGACCAGCCCCAGGCCGGTCCTGCCACTGCCGCCGCCCGCCATGATGATATTGATTATTGTTGTTATTACTTGTTCTTGGGGTTTTCTTGGCAAAATCTCCACAGGGGTTTTGCCATGGCTTTTCTGGGGCTGAGAGAGTGTGCATGCATATATATTTTTATTTTTATTTTTAAAATTTTATTTATTTATTTATTTATTTATTTATTTATCTTTGGTGCTTCGCCCCCCCCCCAATTGTCTGAGGGACAGCAACCCGGCCCCCAGCTCAAAAAGGTTGCCTACCCCTGCTCTACACCATCTATCACTTCCTTATCTTAAAACTTTCTTCTATCATTTCACATTCAAAGACCTTCTAATACCTCCTACCCTTCTATCCTTCTGACACACTTCTACCTTCTCTATCCTTCTATCTTCTCTTTCCATCTCTCTCTTGGAGTCTCTCAGTCATAGGTTTGCCATAATTCAGAGTTGGCTTGACGGCAGTTAACAGTGAATGAGAGACCTCCAAGTCCCCCTAAGATCAACAGCCCTGCTCACATCTTACAGACTCAGGGCAGCTGTAGCTCCCTTGATTGAATCAATCCACTGGTAGCACGGTCTCTGTCTTTTCCTTTTGCTTCCACTTTGCTGAGAATTATAATCTTTTCCAGTGAGTCACATCACCTCATGAAATGTCCAAACTATGATAGTCTCAGTTTAGTCATCTTGGTTTCAAGAAGAACCTCAGGCTTGCTTTACCCAAGGACCCATTTTATGGTCATTTGGGTTGTCCATGGTGTCCGCAGAACTTTCCTCCAGTATCACATTTCAAGTGAGTTGATTCTCTTCCTATCAGGTTTTTTTCACTGTTCAGATTTCATACCGATACATAGAAATCAGAAATATGGTAGGGACAATCCTGACTTTAGTATTCAGTTATACTTCTTTACACTTGATAATCTTAACTCGTTCCTTCATATGTGCCTTACAAGTCCCAGTCTTTGGATTTCTTGAGTACAGTCTCTATTCTAATCAGACTATAACTCCAACAATCCTCACTGTTAGCCATGATGTCTGGGGCTTCTGGGAGTTGGAGGCCAGGACACCTGTATGTCCACAGGTTTTCCATGCTGTGTTGGCCTTAGTTCAATGCAAAACATAGTCCCGGTTTTTAAAAACGCATATGAAACCTAGCTGTCAACCAGACTTCTCAGGCCATTTATGAGAGTCCATAATTTTATTGAGTAATAGTAACTGTATAATATTAACTGTGTAACAACTGAATTTGGGTCTTTTAAACTTTGCCATGGGTAGAGGGTTTTCTCCTCTCTGTTATAGTTTATTTTTAGTCTATATTTATTTTATTAAGGTATTTCTAAACCACCGGCTGGAATAATTTTATGCTGAGTGAACAGTGAACAAGATCGTGACCCTAAAGTTTAATTGTCTGCAGAAAGTTTGTTTATTTCCTATTCCATTCCATTTGCAAAGCTCACAATGGCATACAACACTTTAGGATGCAAGGAAGTCCACCATAAATTACATAATCAACAACAAAAATAAAAAGGAATTAACAGGGGCTTAGACTGGATGGTCCTAGGGATCCTTTTCAACCCTATAGTTCTGTGAGAAGTAAAAACAGACAGGCCAAACAGGCAAAGCCAATTTTAAAAACCAGTGGGGCATTTTGATGTACCTCCAGAGTGCAATCCTGACTTCCTTTAAGGGGTTGCTACACTATCCAAGACAGGATGACCCCCTATTCCAACACTAACTCATCTGATGACCATGGGAATTTCTGGCTTGTTTGGATCAAATTTGTTGGCCCTTCTTTATTCTGTTACCATCACCAAGCACTTTGTTGTCAGAATCACTATTGCTGTGTGCACTGGTTAAAGTAGCAGAAAAAACTTCTCTTCCTCCCCGAAACAGCACATAAAGTGTACAAATGCAGGCTAGGCTACATAACCCAGATGTTTTATATTATCTAAAGTAGTCTTTAGGAATAGTTGTTCAGATGTGCAGTAGTCTTTAGGAACTGTTGTTCAGACCTAAATTTGCAGGTGTGTAACACCTTCTGTGATCTATAACCACCTATATTTTCTCACATAAACCATTTGTACTACTGTGTAAATACTCCTGAATGTGTGCATGTAAATGCTTTTGAATGTGTGCATTCATATTCTCAGAGTAATAACACCGCTCACATTTCGCGCAGAGACATACGGAACATTTATACTTGATTTTATTTACATTTCACTTTTATGGGATCCAAAGTGGCTGTCACTTTCTCTGCTTGGCCCCTTTTCTGTCAGCGACTCAGAGCCTCTTCTCTCCCTAGAGCTCATGTTCTGTCATTTTAAAACAAAACATCTGACCAGTTGGAATACTCTTGAATATTCTGTTATGCCTCAACAACTGAGGCAGTGGCTTTAAGGAGAGCTCATTTTAGTTAACTGAAGCCAATGCTCCTGCAGTCCATACTAATGGAAGTTTCAAAAAGTGCAACTTGTGTTGAATTCTTACACACACACAACCAAACCAAACCACAATTTTGCTGTTGTTGTGTGCCTTCAAGACATTTCTGACTTATGGCAACCCCTAAGGTGAACCTATTATGGGGTTTGTTTGGCAAGATTTGTTCAGAGGAGGTTTGTCATTGTCCTGAGGCTGAGAGCATGTGACATGCCCAAAATCACCCAGTGGGTTTCATGGCTGATCAGGGAATTGAACCCTGGACTTGTAATCCAACGCTTAAACCACACTGGCTCACCAAACCACACATCCCAAAGTAATTTTTTCTCGCTTTTAAACTAAATTGGTATTTGTGGAAATTTCAGTGGTTTGATTCCTTATTAGCATCTCTTTACAAAGTCTAGTAAGTATGCTAAAAGGTTAGCCAAAGCAGGTTATGACTTTACATACAAATATATAGGGTTGGTTGTTTTTTAATTCTTGGACATTTTCCTGTATAGCTGGTTATAAATCATTTCAGTTGCAATAAAATGTAAGTCATAATGAGTGGCGTGATTGGAAAGCGGTTTCAACCTCCATCACCTTCTTTGGAGGTTCACCAAAAGCTTGGATGGGCATCTCATAGGGAGGGCCAGGGTTCAGGGCACATTCTATCTCTAGGCAGGAGGATGCTGAACCAGGTGAGAGATCAAATCCTTTCCATTTCCTCTAATTATGTGATGCATTAATCCAACAAAGAAAGCAAATCTCAGTTTGGTCTCTCCAGTTTCCAATTTCAGGGTTTTGAGAGCAATTTGGGATCTGTGGAAATGTGTTTAAGCAGTGGAAACCAGAGGAATTTGATTTTCTTTTGGTTCCCCTCCTGGAGGATGAAATGTTTGTCTCTCTCTGCTCAGACAATGCCTCTCTTTGTTCTAGGTATTTAAACCACGTCCGAGCTGCCTCCCCGCAGGATCTGGCTGGTGGCTATACTTCCTCCCTGGCCTGTCATCGAGCCCTTCAAGATGCCTTCAGCGGCCTGTTTTGGCATCCTGGCTAGCTTGGGACTCAGTAATCGAGACTGGAGTGGAGCGAGCAAAGCAAAACCTCAGGTGAAAATTGCTGCCGTCTGCACTACAGTTAAGCTGCCGTCATCTTTCTTTCTCCCCCATCTTTTTTTTTTAAAAAGTTGTGAAGCCAGCTGTGCTTAAAAGTATTAAAAAAATCCCTCACTGTACAGAAACTTGCTTTAAAAATGGTGGTTGTGTGCGTGTGTATCTTGAGTTTCTTTTTTTTCATGGAGCGAGGGTGGGAATGAGAAACGCTTTAAGTCGGTTTGCTGAGAGGCTAATGGAAGATGTGAATAATCGGTTTCTTTGGTGTGTTTTGAAGTTTCAGAAACAGACTTGTAAAAAGTTTTAAAATAGAGCCAGACTTTATTATTATTATTATTAAATTCTGTGGTTTCTATCCCCACTTCAGGGTTTTATTTGCACAAGCACTGAAATGCTATTTTGATTAAAGTTTTACGGTGTCACTCTGCAATAAGCACAAAGTCTTTTCTTCTCATAAAACCAGCTCCTCCTAATGCAAACAAATGGGTTTTCCTTCCTTGAAGCACGAGATGAGGGCAGGAGGTGGCAGACACACGGCTCTCCTAATTCATCCCACCTTGTGTTTTGAATGATGAAAGTTAGACCACGCCGGAGAAATGTACTGGCCCTCTTGCCAGTCTAAAGCAAACTGCTACAGGCTCAGATCCTAAAAAGTTTGGGTGCCTCTCCTTTATCTGGCATGGTCCTGTGATAGTGTTGCTACTGTTTGCCCTCCAGGCAATATCCCTGGCCACACCTAACAAGGCACAATAATACTTTACATAAAGTCAGCCAGCACTCCAGGCTTTCCAAATGCAGGGAGTGACTTCACCTAAACCTTCCCTTTTCTCTTGCAGTAAGTCTACTCTATTCTGTATGGTTGGGAGACTTTTTGTGGGGAGAGGAAAGGGGGAGAAGTCCCACTGTGTGTCAGGAATTGCCTAACCAACTTGCCTGCCATAAAATGATGGGAAGTTGGTGTGATGGATTATACAATAGAAATAGCATTGCTAAGACACGGTGATCTCAAACACAGGTGCTAACGTTAATACCGGAAGGGAGGCAAGCTTGAGCCAAGGCTGCTCAGGGGTGTTTCTGTGAAAGAATCTAGCTGTAACAACAAGGAAGGGATGGTAGGGGAATGAGAGAAGGAGTGTGTTTATTAATTGTAGTGGAGCCTTGGTATTCACTGGGGTTTGGTTCCAAGGCCTCCCATGGATATCAAAATCAGTGGCTGCTCAAATCCAGTTAAATACAATGGCATAGAAATGGTGCCCATTACATAAAATTACAAAATCAAGGTTTGTTTTTTGGAATGATTCAGACTGGATAAGGAATCCATGGATACAGAGGGCCCACTGTACAACTGAATAAGAATTAAGCCCGCCTGAACTTTGAAATTGTGCATAGTTTAATTAGACAGTTTTACCGTTTGCTGGTCAGTTCTGGCAATGAACAATTCTGGACTGGATCTCTAATTTCTTAATAAAGGTTTTCTGAGTTTTTATTACTTTGCCTGGATTTCTCAACTTGTCATCCTGCATGCGCAAACGCGTCGTGGACGCCATTTTGGAAATCAAAATGGCGGCCGCGACATGGGGGCGCGCACGCACGCTGCCGCCATTCCCCCCCTCAGCCCAGCAGAGGGGAGGACTTCGGGGGACCAGCCCCCGGCTCAAAAAGGTTGCCTACCCCTGGACTAGGGCTTGGGGAGACCAGGGTTCAAATCACTATCTTATAATGGACACCTACTGGCTGACCTTATGAAAGTCACATGCTTTCAGCCTCAAAAGAAGGCAGTGACAGACCTTGCCAAGAAAACCATGTGGAAGGTTTGCTGTAGCATCACTGTAAGTCAGAAATGACTACATTTAGGCAGGGGAAAAAATGATAAAATGCACAGATATAGGATGAGTGACACCTGGCTTGACAACAGTACATGTGAAAGGTATCTAGGAGTCTTAGTAGACCATAACCTGAATGTGAGTCAGCAGTGTGATGTGGCAGCTAAAAAAAGCTAGTATGATTCTAGGCTCCATCAACAAGAGTGTAGTATCTAGAATAAGGGAAGTAATAGTACCACTCTGTTCTGTTTTGCTCAAATTACAGAAAAAGTGATTCCACATAAACATTAAGAACTTCTTGACAGTAAGCTGTCCAACAGTGGAACACACTTCATTGGATTAGATATTCTTTGGAGGTTTCTAAACAGAGTCTGGATGGCCATTTGCCAGGAGTGCTTGGAGCGTGCATTCCTGCATGGCAGAATGGAGCTGGACTGGATGGCCATTGTGGTCTCTTCCACATCTATGATGTCACACACAATACAAGGAGGAATTACGTATGTATAAATATGAACCCCCATACACACACCACACTCCTACTTTTAATGTTATATTAGGATTGAGATTCTGTTTGCTCATATAATGGCAGTTTCTTCTCATGATTATATAAAGTCAGACTGGGGAATGTGCTGTAATGTATCTGTGCAGGATGTTTAAAACAAGTGGTTTATGATATGACAGAAATCAGGAGGAGGAGGAGAATACAATATATCCAAAATACCTACAGTATTTCTTAAATACAAAATAAAACAAATGTAGAAAAAAGAGCTAAAGGAAAACAATGTGCAGAGTGATGTTATTCCCATATACAAGCTCTGCATTGTGTGATGTCGATTCATTGTGCATAAATGGAACTTTGCAGTGAAATGCTGACTCTTTGTTTTCGAATGTGAAGCTAGAGGTTACAAATCAGTGTATCGTGTATCAGATTCCCATTTGTACACTGCACAGATACTCCGCAGGCGTTAGTCACAAGCCTGTGTGGTATCTGCATTTCTGCCATTGCTTCAGGAAGAAACATCAGTGTTGCTTCTCCAGTTGCATTGCTGCCTTTAAGGATGAGGCAGAGTTCTCTCCTCTCACCCCGCTGTGATCCATCCGGGGAGTGGGTGAGGAAGATCTTGCATCTGTTTGGAGCTTTCTTGTCACTTGGAGGATCTATAACTGTGGCTATTAATACTACTCAGCTCTTGTGTAGATATTTAGTAAGACACTGCACATTTGTTATCTCACAACAAACTCATGTGGCAGATGTGACGAGGCTGAGAGGAGAGTGGCTTCCCTAAAGCTGGTGCAGATAAAATGTAGCATTTAGTTTTTACACTAAAATCTGTTTTTGGTCATGAGTCCCAGCAGGGAGATGGAACTAGTGCTGCAGGCAGGGAGCTAAATAGATTTTGAAAGCTTGCGATTGGGGACTGTTGTGCCCAGCAGGAAGCAAGGTTTCTGGTCATTGAGAACAAATCTTCCATCTACACCACAAATCCCAGATGCATAAGCAAGCCATATCTAGACAGAAAATGTAAGAAACACTGAGTGATAGAAATAAAGAAGGGAAGAAGGGGAGCAAAACACAATTAAACTATGCTTGAATTCCTTTTGTCCCCGAAACCCAAATTCTGTGATGAGAATTAATTACCGAAGTTAACTAGAGGCAACCTTTCTCAACCTTTTTTACCCTGGAGGCATCCTTGAAATACTTTTCAGATCCTAAGGAACCCCTACATAATTTTTTTTAATCTATAACTCAAAAAAAAGTGTCGTCCCCTCCAATCATGATCTCTTGTGGATTCCCAATGAATTCTCATGAAATCCTAAGTTTCTAGGGAGCCCTGACTGAGAAACTTTGACTCGAAAGCCAGTTATATGATTTGCAGGAAATATCTTTTCTGTAAGACAAATTTTCCAAAAAAATATTTACACTAGAGGAATGGGAAGAAGTCAGTATATGAAAAGAGATGGATAGAGTTGTTGGAGGTGGGGAACAGTATCTCTTAGGAGTTATTCACATGATGAAAATAATCCAGGATGTATTCCGGATGAATCCTTGTTGTTCACATGCATCCCGAATTCACTTAAGTTTTTTTTAGGGGGGAGAGCTGCCAAAACCCCCACTTACCTTGGGATAATCAATTTTGGGCTTTTCCCTGAGTTTTTACAAAAGATTTGCATTGTTGGCTGTGTGAACAATGATGCAAATAGAGCCAAATAGACTCTGGATAAAACTCTCCATGCCTTTAACGAGTTTCTAATGCATTCGCATCAGCAACAGCCCATGCAGTCGAGAAAGCACCACCCCTTTCCCAACAGAACAGCCACTGGTGGGGAGAAAAAAGAGAAAAAGGGGGGAGAGAAAAAGGGATGCTGACCCCCCTCTGTCCGGCTGAGGGGTGCCACTGGGTGCAGGGACAAGAGAAAGGTGCCAGGATATGTGAGCAACCAAACTTGCAGAGCCGCGGAGCAATGTGGTTCCCAGAAATTCCATGGTGTGGATAACAAACCTAGAGTCAGTATGAAGAGAGGTTTTGTAGCACCTTTGAGACTAATTGAAAGAAAGAAGTTGGCAGCACGAGCTTTCGTAGACTACAGTCTACTTCCTCAATGCATGAGTGAGGTTATTCACATTCTGGTAAAAAAACCAAAAACGATGACTTGTGAATGAGGCCCAAAAAGGTGAAAAACAAGAACTGTGAGTGACACAAGTCTCATGGGAGATGCCAGTTGGTACCTATCATAGGACCTAGTTCCAGAGAGATCTTATCTTGATAGCCATCTTCAAATATCTGAAATGCTGTCAAATGGATGACTTGTTTCCTGCTGCTCCTGACCTGAACCAATGGACTAAAAATACAAGAAAAGCCATTCCAACTTCATGAAGGTAAGTGCTCTTGGCAGTGGAATGGACTATCTCAGAAGTGGCCAACTCTTTTTTGTGGTTTTTAAACAGTGTGGATGGCCATGTCAGGAATGGTTTAACTGTTCATTCCTGCATTGACATGGAATTGGACTAGATGACCTTTGGATTCTTTCCAACTCTACAATTCTGTGTTTCTACAGGTGTTCAATAAAGGATCAAATACCAGAAAAAGTGATAGGTAGGCGCATATACATCTGGGATCAAATATCTGAGGTGCCAGATGTTAAAACTCAGCTATAATAGATTGCTTTAGGGAGGTGCATATCTAATCTAATCTAATCATCTATCATTGTTCATTTTGGGTAGTTCACACTTGCAAACTACAAAGAGCTACAAGGAATTGGTCCAGGAGAAATAGTAGAATACAATGGCAAGTGATCTTCTGTTGTGTGGTCATGGCAGATACTCTGAAATGAGAAAAGCTTCTATTTCATAAAACACATACTCTTTCCCTTACACACAGGTATTACTCCATGTGAAAGACAATACCACAATCTCCTCTTCCTATGGCCAATATCCCAAAGGAGTCCCTATCCTGTTTATTCATTTACTTAATTTTTACTTGTTTACATGGCACCCAATTATAAAAGTTTTCTGAGCAGATTACAAGAGACCCTTTTCTAATTCCTGGCTCTTTCTTCAGAGGGATGGAACCAAAGAAATGTGACTAGCAAATGGCCCCTGTATGCAATTATAGGAAGCTCCATCTTCCTCCGTTTTCTCACAGGTGCCCATAGCTTCATCAACATCAGGAAATGAAGAAGAACACCTGTTTTGACCTTCTTAAAAGGCCCAGGATTGTTAAGAAAGGGATAACAATCACAATGCAAAATTTTAAAAAGAATTTAAAAAGAAGTCTACTACATAAGCATTTTTTCTTTGACCTGGTTTTCCCCCTATGGGGCAGGAGACTCAATGGAAAGAAGTCAATCTGGCCAAACCTGTAACAACTCCTCTCCCCACAAAACTATAGGTAGAGTTGTTAAAAAACTAAAGACGAGATGCCTTTTCACATGGTTCATTGAACTTCCCCTGTTTCTTCCTGACCAGTGAATGATTGCATATAACAGAAGACAATGTCCATGGTGGAAAAATAAAAATTTGTTTTAAATAAAAGAATGGACCATGTCCAACTTACGTGGAATTAAAAAGAACCAAAAAATGATCAGTGCATAATCAGCTTCCAGTCTTAGCATCTGGAATTCCAGTTTCCAGAGGCGGCCTTAGATACTTGCTATTACAAGTTCAGATGAGCAAATCCAACCCTATTTCACCACCTTGAATGATGAAGTTAACATTCTGTTTAGCCATCTGCACAGAGCCTCCTATGCCACTGGATTCACTTTTTCTTCAGTTAGGCGCAGGCGTTTAGATTCTGGTTCCTGTGGATTATCCACACCTACAACATTAAGACAATAGATTATCTGAACGCATACATATTTGGACAACATGTATACATTTCTGGTACTCTTCAGAGTTTTAAGTTCCTCATGCAGTCTCCAGGCATATAGCTGCCATTTAGCAAAATGGCATGTTGCTTAATTCTGAGGCAGAGCACTGACCCATCTCAGTATTGTCTACAACCAAGGCTGTGGAGTCAGTACACTAAACTTTGACTCCAACTCCTCTATTTTATTATTGTCTGATGGCAACTCCTTCACAAATGGCAAATGGATAGTAATATGTAATACAGGTTGAGTATCCCTTATCCAAAAAGCTTAGGACCAGAAGTGTTCTGTAGTTCTGATTTTTAAAAGAATTTTGGAATACCTGTATTTGCATTCACATAATGAGGCATTATGAAGCTGGAGAGAGACTGAGGATCTGTGAAATGGTGGGAGGTGTGAATTCCTGCCATTTCACAAATCCTCACATTTCTCTCCAGCCTTATAAATACAGTACAGGTACTTGTGTTGCAGCTCAAAAAGTTTTAGATTTTTGATACTTCAGATATCAAATTTTCTGTAATGAAATAGTAACACAAGGCACTTCAGCAGCAGCACCATGTGGCTATCAGGCTACTTAGATTGACAGAACGTAAAATATATCTGATTAAAATTTCTGAATAAGATAACTTCCCTTTGATGTAAATATTCAACAAGACATTTAATAATATAAGTTTTTATTTTGAAGCTGGAGTTGCACATGCCTACTCACTCCAACTCAACCCAAAACTGAGTCTTACTCTGATTCCACTGAACTGACTGGCAGCATCTCTCCAGGCTTTCTGATAGGAGTCTTTCCCAGCTCTTTTTGGAGATGCCAAAAATTGAACCTGGGACCTTCTGAATGCAAAGCCCCTACCACTGAGCTACAGAGAGCTGATACTAAAAACACTATTTCTGTCTGTGTGTGCACAAGCTTTCTGCTCATAGTCAGGCATATCCATGGTATGAAACACACCTCAATTCAAAGCAACCCAATTCTGCACGTGGCAGTGAATGCACTCAACAAGGTGATGACTGAGTAAGTAAGGGGTCAGGAAGTTGCCTCCCCCCCACAAAGGAAAGCTAGGGGTTTAAAAAGCTTGTCGTGAAGCAGAAAAGGTCATTATCACCTAAAGAGATTGTGAAGAAAGAAGTGACTAGTGACCTATATGATACAGAAAGGGCTGTATGCACAGTGGGAAATTTTCTCCCATCCCTCTCCCCATTCCAAAAAAGCTCTTCTACTCCTCTAAAAAGTCACTCCTGTCCATGGACAGAGCAGTCAATGTGACAAAAAGGGCTACTTGGAAGAAAGCTCACCAGCCTCCCCATGCATATCTGCAATCTTTCAGTCTCAACCATGGAACAAAATGTAGGATCAGGGTAAGGTGGGTGAACTTAGCCCACATCACAGGCTGCTCAGTTCTAGGGAAAAACAGGAAAGCTGTACACAGAATGTGTGATGAATGCATAATTGTTTATTTCATCACTCACATGTGCACTGAAAAAGTGATTGATTGCCAGTTTTCCAAACATGAAATTGACACGTGTATTCATCACATTAAATTTTTATGTGGCTTTCATGCTTTTTCCCTCTGTAGAACTACTCTCTCTGTCAGAAAATCATCACCACATCTTTACTGGTTCAGAAGCCCATCTCCATGTTAAGAGCTATCCAAGTTTATAATTTAAGAATCGCCATTGGACATCTTAACCTGTGACAAAGGACTCTGTCAAACATGAGGAATCCCTGAAGCAATCCTGCCCCTTCCCTGGGTGAATTTACCTGCCAGAGGTGATGGTGGTTTGTATAACACCTCAGCAGGGAGACGGAAGCTAATGCACATCATATCTTTGTTGGGGGCCACGTTCCTCACCAGTTCCACAGAACACAGGCCCTCTAAAGAAGTTCCCAAGCAAGCTTCAGCTCTTTCCTGAACATCCTGTGCGGGATTATCATGCTTAGAAAAACAATGGCAATGCACTATAGGAAGCTCAGTGCTGCTGGGCTTCCCATCCAAGAGGTGCTGGAAGACATCCAGGAAGTCAATGGCCATGGCTGGCAAGTTCATGACAATATGCAGGGAGCTCTTGCGCTCTTTCAAAGAGAGTTGCCTAACCAGCTCTTCCTTCACCGGCCCCTTCAAGAAGTCTCTGCCGTCCATGTTGAAGACTTGAACTTTTTTGTCCACTTTGTTCAATCTACAGTTGTGCTTCAGCCACTTGTAGGACTCAGGGTTGAGGTCATTCGCAAACACAATGCAGGTCTTCTTTGCTGCAGGGATTGCAAATGGCCCCACCCCAGCAAAGACATCAAAAAGAAAGTCGCCCGGCTTCAAGAGACTGATGATGCGTGTGTGTTCAGTGGAGAGGCGGGGATTCCAGTAGACTTTTGAAAAATCAAATTCATAGGAGAGGTAGTGTTCTTTAACCTGCAAAAGTCCAAAATACAGGGTGACTGTTAGGTATGTACTCAGGAAGAGCTGCATTGATGCAGTCAAAAGTTACCTTATGGCTATGACTACACCTGAGCTTTCCCTTTGCTGGCTATGGAAAGGGAAAGCTCCAGGAGCTGGTCACGTTCTGCAGCCAGCAGGTGGGCACATATTAAGGTTCTTGATTGCTGCCTTAGAATAAGCTTGTCCAAGAACCTCTCTGCTGCAGTTCTTTTTCTTTACAATGTTCCACTCTCCCAGTGCAATCCTATGCATTTATTGCTGAGAGGCAAGTAGCAATAACAACAGCAACAGTACTTACATTTCTATACCACTTTATAATACTGAGCACTCTCTAAGTGGTTTACAATCTGTAAGCCAGCTGCCCCCAACAAGCTGGATATGCATTTTACTGACCTATGAAAGGATGGAAGGCTGAGTCAACCTGGAGCCCTACAGGATCGAACTCACAATGTTCTGGCTGCAGCACCAGCATTTAATTACTGCACCACCACAGCACCAGTGAGTTCAGTGGACTTACTCCCAAGAAAGTGTGTGCAGAACTGCACTCTTGGTCTGCATCTGCACTGCAAAGTTAATGCAGTTTGACACTGCTTTAACTGCCATGGCTTGATGCTCAGTGATATTTTTTGGCCTAAAACAGCTAAAATGGCTCAAAACTGCAATACTTTTGTCCTTCACTCTCCCATGACCCTCTCCGTACTAGCCCCCACTTCTACACATTTGCTCTCAAATAATCCAGACCTAGTCCAGTGATGTGGTGGTCCTTTCTGTTGTGCTCAATGCACCAGTGTGGCCGCCTTGTGTACATATGTGTGCATGGATATGAAAAATGCCCCCGGCTGTACAGCTGTTTCCCCTGCCCTAAATAGCAGAAGGAACTTATACCATGGAAATGAGTGCAACCTTGTGAACATGGCTATACTTAATGACATTTCTGATTGACTTCTTGCAGTGACTCTAATGGTACCACTTTAGAAATTGTCATGTTCTTTGTTCTTGCAGCCAAGCAACAATTAATTTTAATTACCACCTATATGTTTTCCCAAAACACTGATATATTAATCTACTTTGGATTGTCCCTTCTTTAGAGAGCTAACTTTGTCAGCTTGATGTTGAGAAGAGGAATAGGTTCAGGACCAGGGCCTAAGATTCCTTACATTTGCTCTAAAGTAGCAGCAGCTCTCCCTCTCACAGAATCCTAGAACCCAAGGGTCATCCAGTCCAACCCCCTACCATGCAGGAAGACACAATCAAAGCACTCCCAACAGATGGCCATCCAGCCTGTTTAAAAACCTCCAAATACAGCTTTTCTGTTGTTCTGTTTTATTTAAAAAGGAGAGCAAATAAAGATTAAATGAGCACCCTGAACCTCAAAAAGGAAGCCATGCATCTGAAAACCAGGCCCTACAGTTTGGATTTCCTCAGTGGAAGATAACAACACACCTCATTTTCAACTTGAAATATAAATATTTAAATAAATATAATGCAAATCATTCTCTGGGACACAAAACAAGCTGTATCCATCATATTTATTTTGCATGCATCTCTGACTAGGAAATGACAACACCTCTGTGTATATTTTGCAGCCAAAGGCTACAATATGTGAGATATAATTCAGAAATGGTGCTGTGCATATGCCTTTTTAAACTTATGTATCAACTCCCACGTACAAGACATACCATATAAATCCACCCTAAATCTTGCTGGAAGGAATTCAATTTGCTTACCTACTTTCCTCAGACCAAAGGCTTACATGCTGAGCGAGAAAGCCAGAACATTTCTGGAGGAGCAGACTACAGTACTATGCTTCCAAACTAGCTCTACATTGAGTGTTCCTGCAATAGTTCATTAATGTCTTTGATTACATGGTTCAGATTTTTTTTATGTGGGCTATAAATTCAACCAGTAAGCTATACTCTTTCTACTTGAGCCTTATGAACAGAGCTGTGATTTCATTTAGGCTCAACTGGGACATCTGAGAACATGCAGAGACTGCCAAGTCTGTTAAACCAAGAGGAAAGCAAGCATTAGTACACTGGACTGCATCTTTTCATAATGTCTACTCTTTGTTTTGTCTGCAATCTCTCTCTTTGAGAATTTGAAACTCTTTTTTGCTACCTGAAAATACTCTTAAAAGCCACAGTACCTTTGTTATCATGTTGGCCTCATCTCCAGCTAGCACCTCCATTTGAAAGTTTCGATAAGCACTCTCAATGGTATTGGTTTTATTTACAGCACAAGTGATACCGTGATTCTTGTCAATAATAACTTGGCCTGAAAGTAAGAGACAGGTAATTACTGTATATACTCATGTAGAAGTCTAGAAATTTTAGTCAAAAATCGACTTATCCACAGCTCAGTGTAAGAACTGTACCTTAACTCTTATCCAAAAGCGAACCACCTCCTTTTCTGAGAAGAGTAGCAAAAATAAAGAGCTTAGGCCATACTGAGAGAACTGTAAAGAAGCACTGACCCCTTCTACTATCTCCAATGTAGTGCTACACCTGGCTTTTTTGAATGCCTGGGTGGGCAAATAACAGCATTCTTTGTCATAGTTTTCGGCTTACATCCTTTGTTACATGCCCCTAAGTTTTACTCTCAAATTATACATGGGTTATATCAAAATCCTTAATTTTAGCCCCCAAACCTGCCCTCGACTTATACATGAGATTGACTTACTGTCAAGTATATACGGTAACTTTGCTTCTGACCAAGGCAAAGGATAGCATGACAATGGTCCAAAACACAAAGAAGAAGCAATCCAGTTTGAGACCGCTTTAACTGCCTGGCTCAATGCTAGGAAATTCTGGGAACTGTAGTTTTGTGAGACATTTAGGCTTGTCAGACAGCTCTGATGCCACAACAAACTACAGTTCCCAGGATTCCCTAGCACTGAGCCAGGGCAATTAAAACTGGATTATCTCTGCAGTGTGTTTTGGACTAATGTTACAGAAAGAGCAAGAACTCACAGAGAATTGCTGTTTTCAACAGCAACCCTGTGTCAAACAAAACACATTGTCCAGTCCTGCACTGTTCAACCTGAAACCTAGCTGAGTAGGAAATTACATTTCATGTTGGGCTTTATTTGCCTTCAAATCAACTCCAACTAATGACAATCCTCTCATGGAGTTTTTCTGACATGATTTATTCAGAGAAGCCTTGCCACTGCCTTCTTCCTAGGCCAAGCATGTGTGACTTGCCCATTACTTTCATTCAAATGTAAGAATTGTTGCTTCTCTGAATGCCAAGTGGGAGAAACCACAGCTCAGTGGGAAAACACATGATTTCACCATAGAAGGAGCCACGTTTCAGTCCCTGCCATATCTAGATATAAGGATCACAGGACCACAGGAATCATCAAAGTACACTTCACAAAGGTTGTTTTTGCAGACATCAACCCACCGGGATCCCCTGGACTGCCCTTTTCTGACCCAATAAAGGGTGAACTGTCTCTCCTGGAAACCTCCAAAAATTGGGAACTTCCCCTTCAAATAAGAAAAAAAATCTCCTTTGTTTTTCAAAACCAAGAGTGCATTTCTGGATATGTTGTTTCTGCAGCATATTTGGCAATCCATGGAGCCCCTGGAGAGTCACAGAGCAGAAAACTGGCCCACAGACCCACCAGTTGCCTGACCTTGCTCAAGAAAACAGCTTGACCTGGTACAAGATAGTCTCCTCTGTTTCCATATAATTCCCTTGTGGAAACAGCTTTGGTACCACAATGTCCTCATCCCATGTCAGATCTGTAACTCCAGAGTTCATTGGGGAAAGAAAGTGTGGTTCAGCTGTTCACTGGTCATTTCTTGCCTATTACTCCCCTTTCTGTTTCTTTACAAAAAGCACACAATGCAATTCACAGTAAGCCACATTATTCATGTCAGGCTTGAGTCATTTTCACGTGTCAAATGTTTGAAGCAGCTTTAAAAATAACTGCTGAATCATCACTTAAGAAACCACTAAATTGAGGATTACTACAAACCGTTATCCACACATACCAATTAAATGTTTGTAAGGCAGCTGATGGTCTCTCAGATTCAAGTGAGCGATGTGGCCCACTCTGCTAAATGAAGTGGTCACTTCCTGACCTTCAGGAAGCACTGCTTGCAGGATTTCCTCTGCCTTGAAATGGTCATATGTTAGTTCCAGATTGTACTTGATTATCTCGGGGTTAACGTTAAAGGTCTTCAAGATCTGTTGCTCAGATTCACCCAGGGAACCATCAGCAGATACTTTATGAGGATCTAACAAAATGAACCTTCTGCCTTCATCTTCTGGGTCTTCAATGACTCTCTTGAGACCAGGCCGCTTGATCAGCACCTCTTTAAGTGACTTCACCAGTTTGTTTATGATGTCTTTGTTAACCTTAAGAGCTGGGACGACAACTTCCCTTTTGAAAGCATCTCTGTTAAGTTCGGTCATTCCACGTACCCTGGGATGAGGATTGTTCAGTCCCAGGTTAATCTTGTCAAGCATCTCCGGCATTGTGAAAATGCTTTTTCTCTGGGCCACAGCAAGATGTCCAGACAATGGATGAAGAGACTGGCCCCAAAGCTTCCTGGTTACTGGAAATGATATATTTGATGTCGTGGTTCCAAAATAATTTGTTTTCAGGAGTCCAGCAAATAAGCCTTTTAATGGCCTGAAAATCCTAGAAAGGAAATTATTCATTTTATAGACATTATGTAAGCATTCAGACAGAAATGGTACAAAAAGGCATGGCTGCACTGTTCTCATAAAATCACTTCCACTTGTACAAGATTATTTGAAATTTACCTTTAGGTTACAAAGGACAGACTTGATGTGGCAAAAATTAGAACTGAGGCGGGGGAAGGAAATACTATTAACAGCCACATTATCACAATGACTGCTTTTGAACAATTATATTTTTGAACAGTTATAAAGTTAAATAAATTGATCTCCCTTTGCCTGTAGCTCATTTCATGGCCTACAGTGATTACCTTAGAGATCTCCAATTAATCATTCCCTCCAGGAATTATCCAGGAAGATACGGATGGAATCCTGTTGGCTGCGTTGATGTAGTTACTTTGGCAATGAAGGCATCAGTGACAAGATGGAAAAGGCTGCAGGTGCAACGACAACAAGGAAAAGACAATCAAGATGGTAGCAAAGAATAGTTCTCAGCCACCTGAGACAGTGAGGGGGGCACAGCAAGACAACAACAAACTACTTCCTCTATCTGGACAATGTGCTCCTGCAGAATTACACTGGGTTTTTTACCACCACCCCCCACACAGATACTATTTGGTGTCATCTCCAAACTTGATAAGCATGCATTCTATTCCATCATCTAAGTCAGGGGTAGGCAACCTAAGGCCCGGGGGCTGGATGTGGCCCCTCGAGGCCTTTGGACCGGCCCCAAGCCGGTCCTGCGCCGCCGCCGCCGCCGCCACCCCCCCACCTCTGCCGCCGCCCCCCCATTATAATATTGATTATTGTTGTTATTACTTGTTCTTGGGGTTTTCTTGGCAAAATCTTCACAGGGGTTTTGCCATGGCTTTTCTGGGGCTGAGAGAGTGTGCATGCATATTTTTTTTTTAAAAAAATATTTATTTATTTATTTATTTATTTATTTATTTTTGGTGCTTCGGCCCCTCAATTGTCTGAGGGACAGCAACCCGGCCCCCGGCTCAAAAAGGTTGCCTACCCCTGATCTAAGTCATTTATAAAGATGTTAAACAACACCAGCTTCAGGACAGAACCCTAAGGCACTGCACTAATCACTTTTCTCCAGGAAGAACAACTACAGTATGGTGAGTACTCTGTCAACCATTTAAAAATCCACCTAACAGTAGCATAGTCTGGCCCACATTTTACTAACTTTTTTGCAAGTGCGGTCCAATCTTTGCCTCCACAGACCATGAAAGGCTATGGAACACCCTTAAAGATATGGGAGTGCCAACACATCTGATAGTCCTGATGAGGAATCAGGAGAAGCGGTTACTGTCAGGACAGAAGATGGAGAAACAGAATGGTTCCCAATTGGCAAAGGAGTAAGACAAGGCTGCATCCTATCACCCTACCTATTCATCTTAAATGCAGAACATATTGTAAGGAAAACAATCTAAGGACGTTATCACACGGGGAGTCGCGGGGAGAAAGTGGAAATAAACCGGACGAGCGCAAGACTTTAATTTATGGGATTTGTCCTGTTCTGCCTCGTCTGATAAATAAATTCGAATTTAAAAGGGGGTTAATTAGAATGAAAACCTGATCTTTTCATTTCCCGAAAATGAAAAGACCAGGTTTTCGTTCGAATTAACCCCCTTTTAAATTCGAATTTAGTTATCAGATGAGGCGGAACGGGACAAATCCTGTAAATTAAAGTCTTCCACTCGTCGGTTTATTTCCACTTTCTCCCCGCGACTCCCCGTGTGATAACGTCCTATGATATGCAGATGACACCATAATACTAGCAGAAAACCTCACAGACCTGGAACACCTACTAAGAAAGATCAAGGAAGAAAGTGCTAAGGCAGGCTTAATGCTAAACATAAAGAAAATAGGACCTTCACAAGTTCAACCTTGAAGAAACATAAATAGTAAAAGAATTCCTATACCTGGGATCAAACATTGATAGAAATGAGGACTGCAGTCAGGAAATCAGAAGAAGGTTAAGTATGGGAAGGGCAGCCATGAAAGAGCTAGAAAAGATTCTAAAATGCAAAGATATACAACTCAGCACAAAAGTCAGAATCATACAAGTCATTGTATTTCCTATTACCATGGATGGATGTGAGAGATGGACAGTTAAGAAAGACGATAGGAGGGAAATCAATTCATTTGAGAGAATGTGGTGCTGGAGAAGAGTGCTGAGGATCCCATGGACAGCCAAAGGGACAAACCAATGGGTCCTAGAGCAGATCAAGCCGGAAACCTCCCTGGAAGCCAAGATGACCAAACTGAGACTGTCGTATTTCAGACACATCATGAGAAGGAAGGACTCTTTGGAAAAGACAATAATGCTGAGGAAGGAGGAGGGAAGCAGGAAGAGAGGGAGGCCACATGCCAGATGGATGGACTCTATTAAGGAGGTAAAGGGTATTAAGGGCTTGCAGGATTTAAGCAGAAGTGGAGGACAGGGGGTCTTGGAGAGGTCTCATCCATAGGGCCGCCATGAGTTGAGATCGACTCGAGGGCAGTTCACAACAACCACCACAACCACCACCTGTCCAATCCCCAAGATGCCCTAGCTCTGAGCCAGGGCAGTAAAAGCGGTCTGGAACTGGGTTACTTCTTCGGTGTGTTTTGGACCGTAGTCTAACATTCGAAGTTGAGAGGGGAAAGAGGCCTGCTCCTCACCTCTCCTCACGCCGGGCCTCGTCTCTCTTTCTCTTTCTCTGCCGCCTCCTCCTCCTTGGTGGCACAGAAAAAGAGGCCCGGCCTTCCCCATAACATCATCACCATCAGCCTTCGCCGTGTGAGGAAAGGCCTTCTCCCCGCCCTCAGGCCGGCCCCGCTAGGCCCAAAGCACCGCCCTCGCGTACTCCTCCCCGCCGCTCTCCCTCCCTCCCTCTCTCCCTCAGAGGAGCGCCATGGAGGAGCCAGCGGCGGTCGGGAGCCTCAACGGCGGGGAGCCGGGCTGGTGGTACTTGTCTCCCCCTGAGGAGCCCGAGGAAGACGGAGCCCCTCTCCTTCTCCGCCTCCCTCCGGGCCCGGTGGGTCTCCTCTCTCTCTTTCTCTCTCGAAGGGGAGACAAAATGGTGGACTGGCGAACGAAGAAGGCTGAGGGAGCGGGAAGGAAAAAGGCAGTTGGGGGACTGAAAATAATGTCTCTTTCTTTTAACCCACCGGGGTGGGCACTCTCTCAGCCTCAGGACCCAGCGTCCCTGCGTGGCAGGATGGGGTTGGACTGGATGGTTTAACAAACAATTGCCAAAATGAGAAGGGAGAGAATAACAAGGTATCTAGGTGCTATGTATCCCTAAGTACTGTACATTATATTACAATGAAACCACTGTGGGAACCTCATAGTCCAAATCTGACTATGTATCCCTAAATACTGTATATTACAATGAAACCATTATGGGAACTTCATATTCCAAATCTATGTATTCCTAAGTACTGCATATTACAATGAAACCACTATGGGAACCTCATATTCCAAATCTGGCTAAGGGCCTGAACAGACTACCAGAAATAATCCAGTTTGAGACCATTTTAACTGCCCTGGCTCAGTGCTAGGGAATCATGGGAATTGTAGTTTATTGTGGCACCAGAGCTCTCTGACAGAGAAGGCTCAGTGTCTCAGAAAAAACTACAATTCCCATGATTCCCTAGCATTGAGCCAGGACAGTTAAAGTGGTCTCAAACTGGATTATTTCTGGCAGTCTGTTTATGTCCTAAATAACCCTAAGTACTGTGTATTACAATGAAACCGCTATGGGAACCTCATATTCCAAATTTGACTATGTATCCCTAAAAACATAAAGGTATTTCTCATTGACAAAGTTGTACTGTATATTACAGTGAAACCACTATTGGAACTTCATATTCCAAATTTAGCTATGTATCACTAAGTACTGTACATTACAAACAGAGAAACCACTATTGGAACTTCATATTCCAAATTTGTGTATCCCCAAGTACTGTGTATTACAAACAATGAAACCACTATAGGAACTTCATATTCCAAATTTGATTGTGTATCCCCAAGTACTGTACATTACAAACAATGAAACCACAATGGGAACTTCATATTCCAAATTTGACTATATATCCCTAAAAAAGTAAAGTTACTTCCCATTGACAAAGTTGTTCTGTATATTACAGTGAAACCACTATTGGAACTTCATATTCCGAATTTGTTGTATAATTATAATTTGGAATATGAAGTTCCAATAGTGGTTTTATTGTTTGTAATATACAGTACTTAGGGATACATAGTACTTGGATACCTTGTTGGACTGGATGGCCCTCAGGGTCTCTTCCAACTCTTCGATGGACTCTGGAGACCAGGATTTGAATCCCATGATTGGCCATGAAACCTACTGGGTGACCTCGGGCAAGTCACACTCTCTCAGCCTCACAGACACAATGGCAAGCCTCCTCTGAACAAATCTTGCCAAGAAAACCTCATCATAGGGTTGCCATAATAAGTCAAATGACTTCAAGGCACACAACAACAAACTTAAGGTGCATAACACACTTTTAAGTTAACCTAAAAACTAGTTTTTTAAGACTGGAGACCAGAGTTTGATTTCCCAGCATGGCCATGGAAACCTACTGGGTGACACTGGGTAAGTCACACTATCTCAGCCTCAGGGGAAGGCCATGGCAAACCTCTGAACAAGTGACCCTGGGCAAGCCACACTCTCTCAACCTCAGGGGAAGGCCATGGCAAGCTGTCTCTTAACAAATGTTGCCAAGAAAACCTCATGTTTGCCTTAGGGTCGCCAAAATAAGTCAGAAATGACTTGAAGGCACACAACAACAACAAACTTAAGGTGCATAACTCACTTTAAGTTAACCTAAAACCTAGAGTTTGGTGTTGGACTATGACTCTGGAGACCAGGGTTTGATTCCCAGCCATTAAACCCACTGGGTGACCCTGGGAACACTCTCTCAACCTCAGGGGAAGGCAGTGGCAAGCCGTCTCTGAACAAATCTTGCCAAGAAAATCCCATCATAAGGTTGCCATAATAGGTCAGAAATGACTTGGAGACACACAAAAACAACAAATTTAGGGTGCATAACCCACTTTAAATTAACCTAAAAACTAGATTTTTAGACTGGAGATCAGGGTTTGAATCCTAGCTCGACCATGGAAACCCACTGGGTGACCCTGGACAAGTCATACTCTCTCAGCCTTAGGGGGACACAATGGCAAGTCTCTGAACAAATCTTGCCAAGAAAACCCTATCATAGGGTCACCATAATAAGTCAGAAGTGACTTGAAGGCACATAGCAACAACAACAAGCCTAAGGTACACAACCCACTTTAAGTTAACCTAAAAACTGCGTTTTCAGGCTGTACTAGGGTTTGGTGTGTAGTGGTTTGAGTGTTGGTCTCGGGAGACCAGGGTTTGATTCCCAGCTCAGCCATGGAAACCCACTGGGTGATCTTGGGCAAGTCACACTCTCTCAGCCTGAGGAGGGCAATGGCAACCCCCCCGAACAAATCTTGCCAAGAAAACTCCATGATTTATTATTATTAATAAACAATAATATTATTATGATGATGACAGGGTTGCCTTAGGCTTGCCATAATAAGTTTGAAACGACTTGAAGGCACACAAGAACAACAGACGCTGTAGAAATAAGGCAGTTTGACACCATTTGAACTGCCACAGCTCTGTCCTACAGAATCTTGTGATGTGTAGTTTGGTGAGACACTAGCATTCTTGGGGCAGAGAAGGACGGAAGATGTTGTAAAACTACAAATCCTAATATTTCGTAGGATGGAGATGCAGCACTTAAAGTGGTGTCCAACTGCATTTTTTCTACAATGCAGATGCACCCTTGTTTTTGTGTGCCTTCAAGTTGTTTCCGACTTAATAGAACCCTAAGGAGACCCTATCATGGGGGGTTTCTTGGCAAGATTTGTTCAGAGGAGGTTTGCCATTGCCTTCCCCTGAGGCTGAGAGCATGTGACTTGCCCAAGGCCACCCAGTGGGTTTAATGGCTGAGCTGGGAATTGAACCCTGGTCTCCAGAGTCATAGTCCAGTGCTCAAACCACTATGCCATGCTGAAATAGGGTCTTCCTTGTTTCCTATTACTCCTCACCTTACCAAGCATTATAGACTTTTCTAGTGAGTCCTTTTCATGATATGCTCAAAATACAACAGCCTCAGTTTAGTCATCTTTGCTTCTAGGGAGATTTCTGGCTTGATGTGCTCTAGGACCCATTTGTTTGTCTTTTTGGTTGTCTAACACCACTTCTCAAATGAGTTGATTTTCTTCCTCTCAACTCCCTTCATTGTCCATCTCTCACAACTATACATAGAAACTGGAAATTTAATGCCATGGACAATCCTAACGTTAGTTTTTAATGAAATATCTTTACACTTCAAGATCTCGTCTGGTTCCTTCATAGCTGCCCTTCCAAGTCATGGGCTGCATCCGCACTGCAGAAATGATCCAGGTTGGCACTACTTCAATGCTACAGAATTCTGGGTATTGTAGTTTTGTGAACCTTCTCTGTCACAACAAACTACAGTTCCCAGAATTCCATCACATTGAGCCATGGCATTTAAAGTGGTGCCAAACTGGATTATTTCTGCTGTGTGGATGCAGCCCAAGTCTTCTGACTTCTTGACTCCATCTTGGAACTACTGTATTTCAGTCTCTTCATCATCTGCTTTAAATTTATGTAGATCGTTTGTGGTTATAGGAAAACATGCCTAGAGCAAAAGAGCACTTTGGGAGGATGGCCCCTAAATAATATATTTGGGCCTTTGGCATCTGCTGGGGTTTGGTTCCAAGACCCCTCATGGATACCAAAATCTGTGAATGTTCAAATCTCATTAAATACAATGGATATTAAAGTGGTGTCCCTTATATAAAATGGCAAAATCAAGACTTGCCATTTAGAATGTATATATATATTTAATATTTTCAAGCTATAATCAGTGAATAAAGAATCAGTGCATATGAAGGGCTGACTGTATACACGTACTTCAGTTTGTAGCCCCTCCAGGTTTGAGATTGCAGCTCCTAGCATTCCTAGCCACTTGCTATGGCTGCTGGGAGTTGCATCCCATCAACATTTGGAGAGCAACCCAGTTGCCTAACCCTAATTTTAAATGTTTTGTTGTTTGTTGTTGTGTGCCTTCAAGCCACTTCTGACTTATGGCGACCTGAAGGCAACATAGATTTAAAACACATTAAACCATATAAATTCATTAAGTTAAAAGGGGACTAAACATAGGACATGTTAAAATCATCCCACATAAAATTTAAAATATATCCATTTAAAATTCATAGCTTAAAATTGACTGAGTAGGCCTACTGGAAGAGTATTAGTCTTAGGGGGGTTGCAGACTGCCAGAAATAGTGTGAATTCAGTCCACTTTTAGGGTTAGGGTTAGAGTTAGGGAACCATGGGAACTGTATTTTATTGTGGCATCAGAGTTGTCTGACAGAGAAGGCTCAATGTCTCAGAAAAATAACAGTTCCCATGATTCCCTAGCACTAACCCTAACCCTAAAAGTGGACTGAATTCACACTATTTCTGGCAGTCTGCAACCCCCCTTAGTCTTTAATACTGTTTTATGTTTTACTGTTTTTATATTATAGAACAAGTCTCCTCTCACTTCTCACGATATGATGGAGGTCCAGAGAGTTCCCACTGAATAATACTAATATTAATAGGAAAACCTCTTCCATTGGGGTTTTTTTTAGGGGGGTGGTGGTGAGGGAAGAATGTGAGAAAAGAAAATAGATCACATTTCTGTTGTACTCCAAAACCATTTCAGTTTTTATTTTTTTAATTAGAATTTTTATTAAACATATAAAACATAGCAAGGCACATAAAACACATGCTCTCACATAGATAATAAGACCTGCTTCTAACAACATGTATATATCAAGTGATACTGACATCTTTCTTATTGTTTGCATTCTCCAACCATCTTTCCACTGTTCGTCTATCAGGTTTCATCTCTACCTTTATCCTTCTTCCACTTATTTATTTCTTCTCATTTTCTTTCTCTCTTACCTTCCTCAGCCATACCACTTCCTCGTCTTTTCTTTTTTCCTTCTACTTGTTTCTTTCTTTCCTTATTTTCTTTCTTACCCTGCTCAATCATACAACCTGTCATCCACTTACACTACCTTTCCTCCACCATCTTTCCTTTCCCCCCTCCACTTTTTCCCACTTTAGATCTTTATGTTAATTTACTAGCTAGAGATTCATCGTGTAGTAAATAAACTAGAAAGAATTGGCAAGCCCTTTCTCTTCATGTAACTTGTCCCTAAAAAAGCAATCTTTAAAGGTTATGAGTGTTGCTCTTCAACCACCAGCTCTGTCAATAACCTTATTTTGAAATTTAGTATTCTGAATGGGTGGTTCTGGTTTTATCCAATACAGGCATGCCCAGACTCTATTCCAATTTTCAATGACATTTGCAAGACCAAGGAACAAAAATGCTGAGGTTAAAAGCTAAAACTTTTATTACACAATTGTGATTTTTTCCAGTTCTAGGAAAAAATTACAAGATTTGTCTTTTAAAATAATCCTTAGTGAGGCAGTGAATTTTTTGGCTATGTAAGATTCTAGTTTTCTCCCAGAACATCTTTTTAAAATAGCTACATGAATAGTAATTAGCATTAGGGTTAAAAGATCTCCTTTTTTAATATTTCCAAGTCATTTCATCTATCTTGCTTCTTTTGTCTGAGGGTGTATCTGCACTGGAGAAATAATGCAGTTTGACACCACTTGGCTCCATCTTACAGCATCTTGTGATTTGTAGTTTGTTCAGGCACCAGCACTTTGGTAGAGAAGAATAAAGACCTTGTGAAACTGCAAATCCCAGGATTCCATAGGATAGAGCTATAGCACTTAAAGTGATGTCAAATGGCATTATTTCTACAGTGTAAATGCACCCTGAGTCCATTCAAAACTGGTGTGTCCTCAGGATAAAATGGAATGTAAATGTAAATACGAATTCTAATCTGAGTGCTTCTGATTTATAGTCATCATAGTAGATTTGAAAGCAGCTTTTGTATTTCATGCATTTAATGATGTTGTGAATCATATATGTTAAATGTCTTCTTAGCGTTCACTTTGGCTTTGCTTTCCTCCAGATAAAGATCTTGCAATGTAACTCTTTTGGTTCCACCATTTACAGAGATCCTCATCTGGTGCTTCTTTTGGCTTCTCAGTATTTAACTTAATGAATGCGATCATGGGCAGTGGGATACTTGGACTGGCGTATGCAATGGCCAAGACAGGAATCATTGGATTTAGGTATGCTTTAAAAAACCCCAGGTACATTGTTAAGTACTCTTTGACTAAGAATTTGTGCTTAATATATTAACCAATATATTAATCCTTGTGCCAGGGATGGGAATTTTTCTAAATTCCAGAAAGAATGTATGATTTGAAATATATATATATAAAACTGGATTGGAAGAGAGTGAGAACTTTGGTAAACACTTGTTCAGTTCTCCTCCTGTCAGGAGTTGCCAAAAAATCTTGAGAATTAGAAACGGTAGAAATGGTACTGATAAGTTATGGTGATCTCAGACACAAGTGCTGCGATAATACTGCAAGAATGAGCCAAGCCTGGTGAAGGTAATTTCTGTGAGAGAATCTGATTTTAACAATAAGGAAGGGGGTGCTATGGGAATCATAGAATCATAGAGTTGGAAGAGACCACAAGGGCCATCCAGTCCAACCCCCTGCCAAAATCAAACCATCCCCAAGAGATGGCCATCCAGCCTCTGCTTAAAGATCTCCAAGGAAAGAGACTCCACTACTCTCCGAGGGAGTGTGTTCCACTGTCGAACAGCTCTCACTGTCAAGAAGTTCCTCCTAATGTTGAGGTGGAATCTCTTTTCCTGTAGCTTGCATCCGTTGTTCCGAGTCCTATTCTCTGGAGCAGCAGAAAACAAGCTAGTGCCCTCCTCAATATGACATCCCTTCAAATATTTCAAGAGGGCTGTCATATCCCCTCTTAACTATCTCTTTTCCAGGCTAAATATACCCATTTCCTTAAGTTGTTCCTCATAGGGCATGGTTTCCAGACCCTTCACCATTTTAGTCGCCCTCCTCTAGACACACTCTATTCCAGGTGGGGCCTTACCAAAGCAGAATACAGTGGCACTATTACTTCCCTTGATCTAGATACTATACTTCTATTAATGCAGCCTAAAATTGCATTGGCCTTTTTAGCTACAGCATCACACTGTTGACTCGTGTTCAACTTGTGGTCTACTAGGACTCCTAGATCTTTTTCAAACATAGGGGGGTTGCAGACTGTGAAAAATAGTGTGAATTCAGTCCTCTTTTAGGGTTAGGGTTAGTGCTAGGGAATCATGGGAATTGTTATTTTTCTGAGACATTGAACCTTCTTTGTCAGAGAACTCTAGTGCCACAATAAAATTCAGTTCCCATGATTCCCTAACCTTAACCCTAACCCTAAAAGTGGACTGAATTCACACTATTTTTGACAGTCTGCAACCCCCCATTGTCTCATTAAGCCAGGTGTCCCCCATCTTGTATCTATGCATTTCATTTTTTTGCCCTAAGTGCAGTACCTTACATTTCTCACTGTTGAAATTCATTTTGTTAGCTTTGGCCTAGCTTTCTAATATATTAAGGTCATTTTGATTTTTCATCCTGTCTTCTGGGCTATTATCTATTCCTCTTAATTTGGTGTCATCTGCAAATTTGAGGAGTATGCCCCCTATTCCTTTATCCAAATCATTGATAAAGATTTTGAATAGCACTGGGCCCAGGACAGAACCCTGTGGCACCCCACTGGTCACTTCTCTCCAGGATGAAGAGGAGCCATTGCCGAGCACCCTTTGGGTTTGGTCCGTCAACCAATTACTAATCCACCTAACAGTTGTATTGTCTAGCCCAGGGGTAGGCAACCTTTCCCCTTTAGGGGCCGAGGGACTTCAGCTCCCAGAAGCCTGTTGGCCAATAGTCCCATGTTGATCAATAGCTCCTGGGATTCTGGGAGCTGAAGTCCCTCGGCCCTTAAAGGGGAAAGGTTGCCTACCCCTGGTCTAGCCCATACAACTGAGCACAAAAGTTAGAATCCATCATCCAAGCCACTGTATTCCCCATTACCATGTATGGATGCAACAGCTGGACAGTTAAGAAAGCGGATAGGAAGAAAATAAATTCATTCAAGATGTGCTGGAGAAGAGTGCTGAGGATTCCATGGACAGCCAAGAAGTCAAACAAATGGGTGCTAGAACAGATCAAACTAGAAATCTCTCTGGAAGCCAAGATAACTAGACTAAGGCTGTCGTACTTCGGCCACATCATGAGAAGGCAGGACTCACTGGAAAAGACAATAATGCTAGGAAAGGTGGAAGGAAGCAGAAGGAGAGGAAGGTCATGCTAGATGGATAGACTCTGTAAAAGAGGTCATGGGTATTTGCAGGAACTAAGCAGAGCAGTGGAGGACAATAAAAATTAAAGGGGAAGGAAACAACAGGGATGTTAGTGTGGGAGTCTACTACAGACCCCCAACTCAAGCAGAAGAATTGGATGAAGCCTTTCTAGAACAGATGACCACACACTCAGAAAGGAGATATATAGTAGTGATGGGTGACTTCAACTATCCGGATATTTGCTGGAAGTCAAACTCGGCAAAATCCTCAAGGTCTAGCAAATTCCTCACTTGCCTCGAAGACAATTTCATTGTTCAAAAGGTGGAAGAGGCAACGAGGGAGTCAGCTATTTTGGATCTGATCCTAACTAACAGGGAAGACCTAGTTAATGGGGTGCAAGTGGTTGGATCCTTAGGTGGGAGTGATCATGTCCTCCTGGAGTTTATTATACAGTGGAAAGGAGAAGCCAGGCACAGTCAGACACGCATTCTAGACTTTAGGAAAGCTGATTTTACTAAACTTAGAGAAATACTGGGGGTGATCCCATGGACAGGAATACTAAAAGAGAAGGGAGTTCAAGACGGATGGGAGTTTCTCAAAAGGGAGATACTGAAGGCACAATTTCAAACCGTGCCAACAAGGAGGAAGAATGGGAGGTGTCTCAAGAAACCAGGATGGATGACTAAGGAACTTGCAACTGAACTATGTTTTAAACGGAACATGTATAAGAAATGGAAAAATGGGGAAATCACCAAAGAGGAATTCAAACAAATAGCTAGCACATGTAGGGGTAAAATCAAAAAAGCTAAAGCGCAGAATGAAATCAGGCTTGCTAGAGAGGTTAAGAACAATAAAAAGGGCTTTTGGGGGTATGTCAGCAGCAAAAGGAAAAAGAAGGAAATGGTAGGGCCACTGTGTGGAGAAGATGGCAAAAAGTTAGCAGGGGACAGAGAAAAGGCAGAATTACTCAACACCTTCTTTGCTTCAGTCTTCTCAGAAAAGGCAAAGGGTGTTCAACTTGAGGATAATGGAGCAGAGGACAGAATAGGAGAATTTCAGCACAGAATAAGTAAAGAGATAGTACAGAAATATCTGGTTAATCTAAATGAATATAAGTCTCCAGGGCCAGATGAATTACATCCAAGGGTATTAAAAGAACTGGCAAATGTAATATCGGAACCATTGGCAATAATCTTTGAGAATTCCTGGAAAACAGGAGAGGTCCCAGCGGACTGGAGGAGGGCAAATGTTGTCCCCATCTTCAAAAAGGGGAAAAAAGAGGATCCCAACAATTATCGTCCAGTTAGTCTGACATCAATACCCGGAAAGATTCTGGAGCAGATCATTAAGCAGAGAGTCTGTGAACATCTGGAAGATAATTTCATAATCACAAAAAGTCAACATGGGTTTCAGAGAAACAGGTCATGCCAGACAAATCTGATCTCTTTTTTTGATAAAATTACCAGCTTGGTAGATGAAGGGAATGCTGTGGATATAGTATATCTTGATTTCAGTAAGGCCTTTGACAAGGTTCCCCATGACATTCATGCAAGCAAGTTGGTAAAATGTGGGCTAGACAAAGTAACTGTTACATGGATTTGTAATTGGTTGACTGGTCGAACGCAAAGGGTGCTCAACAATGGCTCCTTTTCAACTTGGAAAGAAGTGACCAGTGGGGTGCCACAGGGCTCTGTCCTGGGCCCAGTGCTATTCAATATCTTTATTAATGACTTGGATGACGGTATTGGGGGCATAGTTATCAAATTTGCAGACGACACCAAATTAGGAGGAGTAGCTAATACCCCAGAGGACAGGATCAAAATTCAAAATGACTTGAACAGACTAGAAAGTTGGGCCAAACAAAATG
This sequence comes from Phrynosoma blainvillii, assembly GCA_026167975.1. NCBI lineage: Eukaryota > Metazoa > Chordata > Lepidosauria > Squamata > Phrynosomatidae > Phrynosoma > Phrynosoma blainvillii. The sequence continues at coordinate 446,325,430 of JANUYF010000001.1, read as the reverse complement.
AAATTCAACACGGAGAAATGTAAGGTACTGCACTTAGGGCGGAAAAACGAAAAGTACAGATATACGATGGGGGACACCTGGCTGAATGAGACTACGTGTGAAAGGGATCTAGGAATCCAGGTGGACCACAAGTTGAACATGAGTCAACAGTGCGATGCAGCAGCTAAAAAGGCCAATGCAATTTTAGGCTGCATCAGTAGAAGTATAGTGTCTAGATCAAGAGAAGTAATAGTGCCACTCTATTCTGCTTTGGTCCGGCCTCACCTGGAATACTGTGTCCAGTTCTGGGCACCACAATTCAAAAAGTATGTGGAGAAACTGGAGTGTGTCCAAAGGAGGGCAACTAAAATGGTGAAGGGTCTGGAAACCAAGCCCTATGAGGAACGACTTAGGGAGCTGGGGATGTTTAGCCTGGAGAAGAGAAGGCTGAGAGGTGATATGATAGCCATGTTTAAATATTTGAAGGGATGTCATATTGAGGAGGGAACAAGCTTGTTTTCTGCTGCTCCAGAGACTAGGACCCAAAACAATGGATGCAAGCTGCAAGAAAAGAGATTCCACCTCAACATTAGGAGGAACTTCCTGACAGTAAGGGCGGTTCAAGAGTGGAACACACTCCCTCGGAAAGTAGTGGAGTCTCCTTCCTTGGAGGTCTTTAAGCAGAGGCTGGATGGCCATCTGTCAGGGATGCTTTGATTGGGAGTTCCTGCATGGCAGGGGGTTGGACTGGATGGCCCTTGTGGTCTCTTCCAATTCTATGATTCTATGATTCTATGACAGGGAATCTTGGAGATGTCTCATCTACAGGGTTGTCATAGGCTGAGATCAACACAAAGGCAGATAACAACAACAACAAATGCTTGCTAGTCAGTTCTGACAATGAACTGAACTGAATCTATAGTTTCTTAATAAAGGTTTTCTGAGTTTTAACTACCAAAGCCTGGATTTCTGAACTAGGTATGCTGGACCTCACACATACGCGCAGAACAGCAGCATGAGAAGACAGAACCTTGTGGTAGATGGAATAGTACTATTTAAGGCCACAAGTAGGAGATGCCATTTTTAATGCTTCCCCAGATTTAAGAACAAAAGAAAAAACACTCTATGCAAGTAAAACATTAGCACAAGGGAAAAAGGTTTTGTGACCATATTCTAATGAAGGGAAAGGCAGGAGATTTCTGATACTCCTCTAAAGCATATCCTTTGAATGCAAAATCTCCTACTCACAGTCTGATGTTGCGTAGTCCTCAAGTATAACATCAGTCTGGTGTCACCTTGATGGTTTGGACTACAAATCCCATCAGCCCCAGCCAGCATGCTCAGTGGTTAGGGGTGATGGGAATGTCATCCAAAAACTGGAGAAATCCAGTCTTGGGAAAGTTGGAAGAAGCCTACTGCCCTATCAGAATATTGCCCTGCTACATTCCTTGGGTCCAAAACACATGGCAGAAATAATCCAGTTTGAGACTGCTTTAACTGCCCTGGCTCAATGCTAGGGAATTCTGGGAACTGTAGTTTTATTAGTCATTTAGCCTTCTCTGTCAGAGAGCTCTGGTACCACAGCCAAGTACAATTCCCAGGATTCCCTAGCATAGCCAGGACAGTTAAAGCAGTCTCAAACTGGATTATTTTTGCACTGTGTTTTGGACCTTGGTGTCATATGGACCTTGGTACTCTGAGAGGAAGTGGCTTTTTGGAGACCTCATTAGAGGTCTTTCTCACCACCCATTTCTTCTAACTGGAGATGTCAGTGATTGAACCTGGGAACATCTTCATGCAAAACCTGTGCATTACTACTGAACCATTGCCCTTGTCAGCTTTATTCTTCTTTCCCCAATGTTTAGTTTAAACAGTTGAAAACAGTTCTTGAGATGACACGTAAATCAGCTAGCCAGAGCAGTTTACCTTTTGTTTGGTTACCTTTCCACTGGAGACAAGCAAATAGGAAATCAAATGGTTGACTGTTGTATACTAGAGCTTACATTTTGAAATGGTCTTTTTGCTGTTCTACATGTGTGTCATGATAGGATCTAATTTTATCTTATAGAAAAGCAGAAGATGGAAAATACTGAGTAATCAGCCATGGTGTGAATTGTAGTTTGTCAGCACGGACCATTAAATGAGGAAATATGTCTTATGATTTGTTGGTTGCTTGCTTTGTGATGAAACACAATCTCTTAGCGTTCGATTTTTTACAGAGAATTTCCTAGCTAAGTGTGGCTTTGATCATTTCCCTTTTCTTTCCTAGTGTGTTGCTGTTGATTGTTGCCATTCTTGCATCTTACTCCGTATTCCTGCTGCTTACTATGTGCATTCATACAGGTAAGTGAAGGCAGAGTACATCTCTACAGTGTTCTTTCATATTGACTTTAAGAATGGCTAGACTTGAAATACAGTACGACCCTCATATACAGGGGAGGGGAATATGTTCCCAGACTTACCATGGAAACATGAAACCTCAGAAAATAGCAAACCCTATTGAAATGAATGACTTCAGGCAGAGGTTGACCATAGAGTTGTGCTGAAGGACCTAGAGATTTTTAAAAAGAACACCTCTCTAGGCATTTCTAGGTCCTCCAGTGCAACTTTTATGGTCAACTTCCACCGGAAGCATACCATAGAATCATACTGGGTGACCAAGAAAATGCCTAGAAAGAACATATTTTTTTGGACATTGGTAAGTGAAACCGGGAGTATAGGTCCCATGGATGCAGGGTTTGTATTCAAATGCAGTTTTTATAAAATATATTTCAAAGGATACATAATAGCTGATGCAGTAATGAATTACTACTATCAGATGGATCTATCAAACTTCCTGTTCTTTCCGTGTTGCTTTGTATTCTGGAAGAGATGGAGCGTGTTCATGGATATAGAGCTGCAAACTACAAACCAGGATTATCGAGTCCCCTGTGAGCTGTTGACCTCCATGACAGTGGGGTTCTTAATCCTCTCTAGGTTTTATTCTGCCCCCAAAATAAGCACAGCACATTGTATAGCTCCTTTAAATTTTGGACTAAAGCCCAGAGTAGATTCACTGTTCCATGACATGGGAACTAGCAGCTACCACTCACTAGGCCTAATTTTTTTGCTGTCTTCCCCACCAGTGAGCTAAGAGGGTACTTGGTGATATCACTAGTCTTTGCTGAAGGTTACATTTAGCAGGTGAAAGTAGAGCTGGATAAGCTGCTGAAATTTTAAATAAGCAGCTGCTACTTAAACCAAGATTTTCCAGAACATTAGAGTGAAAAGAGCCAGCGTGGTATAGTGCATTGAGCATTGGACTGGGAGACTAGGGTTCAAATCCCAGTTCAGCCATGAAACCCACTGGGTAACCTTGCTTAAGTCACACTCTCAGCCTCAGAGGATGGCAGTGGCAAACCCCCTCTGAAGAAACTTACAAGAAAAGCCTTAGGGTTGCCATAAGTGAGACAAGACTTGAAGGCACACAACAGCAACAGAATGTAGAAGCTAATGCCATGTCTTGTAATTATAACAATCCATCTACTCTTGTGTTTCAGTTCTGTAGAAGAACATATCAAAATTACGAACTGAGCAAAAATGCTAGTTATACACAGTTATAATTTGATAGAGACATGGGAGAGGGCCTTCTGATAGGCTGCCCCCAGGCTCCAAAACTCCCTTCCTGGAAAGGTTAGACTGGCACCCTCCTTACTCTCTTTCCACAAACAGGTGAAGACCTTTATGTTTTGATAGGCCTTTGAAGACTGTTAGGGCCTTTGCAGACTGCTAGAAATAGTGCAAATTGAGTCCACTTTAACTGCCCTGGATCAATGCTAGGGAATCATGGGAATTGTATTTTTTTCTGAGACATTGAGCCTTCTCTGTCAGAGAGCGCTGGTGCCACAATAAACTAATATTTCCATGATTCCCTAGCACACTGAGCCAGGGCAGTTAAAGTGGACTCAATTTGCACTATTTCGGGCAGTCTGCAAAGGCCCTTAGTTTAGGCAGGACATGCCATGTAAATTGTGCTGGATTTCCTTTTCATTATTTTTCTGCTGTTCTGTCTTTTCTGGTTTTATGTTTTAAACTGGCTTCAGCTTTTTCTTATAGTTTAGTCACTTTTTAACTTTGGTATTTTGTGAATTATCCACTGTTTTTTAATCTGTTGTAAGCTGCCTTGAGTTCTAAACTGAGAAAAAGGCAGGAGGAGGAGGATTTGACAGAGGGAATGCAATAACTTCAGTAGTGAGGAAGCTCAGGTCATGAAGCTTGAACCTTGGAGGTGAATCCAGCCTTCTGAGTATTTCCCAGACTGCCATGGTTCTTCCTTATGACACAATGTGGTATTTATTTTTTCCATTCTAAAAGACAGAAATACCTCTCATATGGTTTAGTTACTGGCCATAAAAACTTTAAGCTGAAATGTGCTGGTATTTTTGACCCCATCTTATTAACTTTGGTCCCTTGCACCATTTGGGTGTGGCCTCCAATGACTTTTGTGAAATTGGATTCAGCTTTCAGATTGCAAGAGATTTCCAAGCCTTTTTTTCTATGCAGTAATTTACAGTGAAGGGGAAGCTCTTTAGTTGACTGCAGTATAACCTTCTTCCTCCTCTTGATCCCGAGTCCTTCTTTGTTAACCCTGCCTCAAATTCAGCACTGTTTTTCAAAGTAAATGGCTACAATAAGTAAATAAAACAAGCAAACGCCTGATTCTGTAACAAGAACTTTTCTGATCGTGGCAGCTTTACTTGCTGGTGGAAGAGGTTGTTGAAATATGGTTTTGCTTCCAGCTGAGCAGACTTCCATCTCTTGGTGTGGCTGCTGCCTGGCAAAGTAGATTTGGGAGAACATTTTTGATTATGGGAATAGTGCCAAAATTGTGACTACTCACTGTTAGTGAATATGGAGCAGTTACAAATCTGTAACTCTAGGCACCTGTACTCTTTGGCAGAGACAGCTAAAGACCTTGTAAAGCCACATATCCCAGGATTCCATAGGATGAAGCTACAGCTCTTAAAGTATTGTAAAACTGCATTATTTCTAGTGTACACTCCTAGTCTCATTAGAGGCTCAGTGAAAGCTTAAGCTACAAACTTCAGTTAGTCTCAGAAGTGTTACAGTATTCCTTTGTACACTGATACCAACTAATACAACTGTGCTTTTGAATTTATTGAATTTAGCAATCCCGTTATCACAAATCCCTCTGTTGATTTTTGTTGGCTTCCATGATTGACCCTAACACAGGGGGTAAGAATTATGTTGCCCTCCAATTCTTGTTCAACTACAGCTCCCAACATTATTCAGCATTGTGTTGGCTAGGGCTAGTGAGAATTGCAATTCAGCAACATCTGGAGGGCTATGCATTTCCCACCCCACCCTAAAGCATGATGTGGATGAGTGTCTTCTTACTTCCTCACTTTTCCTTTGTTCTGACTTCATGAGAGATATGAGAGAAAGAGGAACTCTGGGTCAGCATTATCTTAGCTTCTTAGTTATTTTATTATTGCAACACACACAGGTGCTCTTTGGCCTTATGAGTATGGCGTTTCCAGTATAGCTTGGCCTGGACTTGTCATATCCTCTTTGTAATGGCTGAGATTCAGCACTGAGGAGACAGAATGTAATTTGATATTAATGGAGTTAGGTAGCAGTTGCACAACACTACCTCATTTGTGAATTGTGGCATTACACAACTGAATGCAAACTGCAGATGTCCATACACATCTGCATGCACAATACAAACATGAGCAACTCTGCTTCCACACCACAAATTGAATATAGTTGGGGAAAATGTCAGTATGCACTTCCATAGGTAAACTTGTGCATAGGATTCAAGTCAACATCTTTCTGCCTTCCTATTTCTATTTCATGGCTTTCATGTTGTATGAATACTTCTCTTTTCTCTTTCTTTTTGTTTTCTGTAGCTATCTTTGGTCATTCAGTTGATTCTTTCTTGGTTCTTCTCAAAGGCCGCTGCTCTTGCCTTCTTTTTGTACTTGGCCTTCACACTTAAATATTCAAAGAGGTAGGATCTGGTTGTTACTTTTTATTCTTTCAGTTATATTTTGTTTAGTTAGATGATAGCCTTTCCATAAAAATGTCTGAGACACCTTTTTTTAAAAAAGTCACCAGTAAAAAGGTTTGTTTTTCACTTTTGTATGATTTTTAATCATTTTTATAGTGTTTTAATGTGATTTTAAATTGGTTTTAAAACATTTTATAGAAGTTTTTAATTTGTTGTTCTGGAAGCTGCCTTGGGTCCTGTCCTGGGAAAAGGTGGCATATAAATAAAGTAAATAAATAAATAGCATTTTTTTTAAAAAATTACAAGAATAGCAGTAAAATAATCATTGGCAGTAAAAGGTGGCAGTAAAATAATCATATTAAAGTTAGACAGAAAGATGCTAACTGGGTCAACTTTTGAAAAATGATTTTAAAAGTAAGGCTGTCTTTCCCAAAGGCAGACAATGCCAAGTGATGGATACTTGTGGTGGTCCCTTAGTAGAACCATAGGAAGATTTTCTACAAGAATATGCAGCCAGATGTACTACTAATGTTGACTCTGTGATGCTATAATCCTTTGTACACATACTTGGGAATAATGTCCACTGAATACTACAGGACTTTAGCCTGAATCAACATGTACAAGACTGTTCTGCTTGTTAGGTTACATTTATTGTTAGCTGCCCTTGAGTTGATCCTGACTGATGGCAGCAATATTACCCCAGATCAGGGGTAGGCAACCTTTCCCCTTTAAGGGCCGAGGGACTTCAGCTCCCAGAATCCCAGGAGCTATTGGCCAACATGGGACTATTGGCCAACATGGCTGAGGCTTCTGGGAGCTGAAGTCCCTTGGCCCTTAAAGGGGAAAGGTTGCCTGCCCCTGCCCCAGATTTTAAGAGTCCAGCAAAATTTGCATTGGGTAATATCCTGATGGTAGCTGGGTACTGCTTAGTTGTTGCTTCCTTTTTTGAGTTGATTTATTTAGTTAGTTACTTATTTATTGCATTTATGTGCCACCTATCTCCAGTTGTGGGATGTAAGGTGGCTCACAAGTAGTAAAACAAAATTAGCTTAAAAGCATATCAATAGAATAAAAGAAAATTAAAATATTGCCATTTTAAAAAAATATAAAGCATGTGCTTTATAGATTATAGCAAAGCCTTTGACTGCATAGGTCATCAAAGGCTATGGAACGCCCTTAAAAGACATGGGAGTGCCAACACATCTGATAGTCCTGATGAGGAATCTGTACTCAGGACAAAAGGCTACTGTCAGAACAGAAGACAGAGAAACAGAGTGGTTCCTAATTGGCAAAGGGGTCAGATAAGTCTGCATCCTTTCACCCTACCTAGTCAACTTATATGCAGAACATATTGTCAGAAAGCAGGCTTGGACATGGAAGGGGGAGGAGTGAAAATAGGAGGAAGAAATATCAACAATCTGAGATATGCTGACAACACCATAATACTAGCAGAAAACCTCACAGGCCTGAAACAACTGCTAAAGATAAAAGATAAAGTGCAAAGTCAGGCTTACTGTTGAACATAAAGAAAACAAAAATAATGACCACAGAGAACTTACACACATTTAAACTAGACAATGAGGAAATAGAAATAGTAAAACACTTCTCATATCTGGGATCAAACATTGATCGGAACAGGGACTGCAACCAGGAAATCAAGAGAAGATTAAGAATGGGGAGGGCAGCTATGAAAGAACTAGAAAAGATGCTAAAATGCAGACATACAACTCAGCACAAAAATCAGAATCATACAAGGCATCGTATTCCCTATTACCATGTATGGATGTGAGAGCTGGACAGTCAAGAAAGAAGATAGGAGGAAAATCAACACATTTGAGAGAATGTGGTGCTGGAGGAGAGTGCTGAGGGTCCCATGGACAGCCAAAAGGACAAACAAATGGGTCCTAGAGAAGATCAAGCCAGAGATATCCCTAGAAGCCAAGATGAGAAGACTTAGACTGTCGTACTTTGGACACATCATGAGAAGGCATGAATTGTTGGAAAAGACAATAATGTTAGGAAAGGTGGAGGGAAGTAGAAAGAGAGGAAGGCCACATGCTAGATGGATGGACTTTATTAAAGAGACCACGAATATGAGTTTGCAGGAGCTGGGCAGAGCAATAGAGGACAGGGGGGCCTAGAGATGTCTCATCCATTGGGTCGCCATGGGTTGAGACCGACGGGAAGGCGGTTAACAACAACAGCAACAACATTAAAAAAAATACATTGAACATTATAAAATCATTTAAAAACTTACAAAAATTAAAACTAAAATACCTACCCATGCCATGGCTTGAACAAGAAGGTCTTTGCCTACCTGTGAAAGGAGAGCAGGGCACGGGCCAACCCGGCCTCTTGTGGGGGGGAATTCCACAAGGTGGGAGTAGCCCCTGAGAAGGCTGTCTCCTGTGTTCTCACCAAGTGATGCTGGGAAGATTGAGAAAAAACCCTCCTCTGAAGATCTTTAGACTCTGACATGTTTGTATTTAATCCATTATAAATGCCCCTGAGTTGATCTCGACTGATGGCAACAGCAGCAGTAGGTCTTTAATTACTGTAAATTAAAATAGGAGCAATAGCTGTTCAATGGTGAATGTTTGAGAAATGTCTGGCTATGCGCCCGTAGCCAGACACACAACAATGAAGACACACTCCAGGACCTCCCAGGTTCTTCTGGAGGTCTTGGAAGATACTGTTAGTGTTGAGCACATAGTGAGATGCTTCTCAAATATCCCTTTTTCCCACCGGCCACTATGTGTCTGTTGTGTGTGTATGCACGTGCATGTGTGCAAGAAGAAGAATCTTATGTGGTGGGGAGGGAAACATTTTATAGTCCTGCCATGGTGGAATTTCATGATACATCTCCCAATACAGTACCTTGGCCCATGTTGTAATACCTTGCCTCAGCTTTGTTTCATATAATAAATACATTGCAGTTAGCTGGTGGTACAGCATATACACAAAATTATTGGCGAAGTTATATACTTGGTAGAAATGTTAGGGAAACGATATAGATTTTCTTCAGAAATCGTTGACTTGTACAAACTAGAGGTTTGGAGAAAAACATTGCAGCCCAAATAAATGCAATGACAGAATATTTTACTTAATGATTCTTACATACTGTTTGCTTGACTATCATAAAAAATAAGTATGTGGTTCTTGCAGGAAATGTTTTCACAGCAGCTAGAAGTGGAGATTAGTCAATTTTCTTTCTTTAAGGACCAAAGTAATAAAATATGGTATATTGTCTCTATGGTTAAACCAACAAAAGTTGTTTGTTTAAATTTCAATTAATTTTTTTCTATCTTCATTTAAATTTTAAATAAAGATGGACAATAAAAACAATAAATTGAGTTCCATATAAAATCATTAATAGTGAATATGAAATAATAATTTAATAATAATAATAATATTTATTTATATCCCGCCCCTCTGCGCAATCGGGGCGGCTTACAACATTAAAATTACCATACATATATATTAATACAATTTAAATAGAACATAAAAATTCCAATTCCCACCCATCCTTTAAGGGTTATTTGAATCATGAAATTTGGATATCAACAAATACAGAGCATTCAGTGTAATTAGATTTTTGGTATAATTAGACATTGATGATTCTGGATTGCCTTGCATATATTGAAAAACATAGAAAATTGGAGTTTCTCTTTCACCCTTTCTATACACACACACACACACACACACACACACACAGGTTGAGTCTCTCTTATCCAGAATGCTTGGGACCAGATGTGTTTTGGATTTTGGAGTTTCTGGGTTTTGAAATATTTGCTTATACTTGCATAATGAGGTATCTTGGAAATGGGACCCAAGTCTAAACATGAAATTCATTTATGTTTTGTATACACCTTATACACATAGCCTGAAGGGAAATTTATATACAATGTTTTTAATAATTTAGTGCATGAAACAAAGTTTGAGTACCATGAACCATCAGAAAGCAAAAGTGTCACTATCTCAGCCACCCATGTGGACAATTTTAGATTTCGGAATATTTCAGATCTCCAAATTCCAGATAAGAAATATACACAACCTGTATATTGATATATACAGCAGCTGTATGCAACTTTTCATTTCTAAATCCCAAAGCAGTTCACAATAAAACTATTGACAGGTGTTTATAATATTGTGTAGACCTGTTTATTGTAGTTAGGACATTGGCTGGAATCCAGTATGGTGTTTGTGTATATGTGAGGAACCCATGCAACCTTCCCATCCTTACTTATTGGCCAGCAACCGCTATGATCGATGGGAGTCTGTTGTGTTCCCCTGTTGCTCGAGACGCAACTGGCTGCCACTTCCAAGCCCTCCATTGCAACAGGCAGAATCAGAATAAGGGATCTCGAGACTGTTGTCCACGCACTGGTAACCTCTCGCCTAGATTTCTGCAATGCGCTCTACATGGGGCTACCCTCGTGCTTGTTTCGGAAACTGCAATTAGTGCAGAATATGGCGGCCAGGGTAGTGTCTGGAACATCGAGGAGGGACCATATTACCCCGGTATTAAGGTCCCTCCACTGGCTGCCTATTAGTTTCCGGGCCCAGTACAAGGTGTTGGTTATCACCTTTAAAGCCCTAAATGGCTTGGGTCCAAACTATCTCAGGGACCGCCTTCTCCTGTATAATCTCCCCCGCACACTCCGGTCCTCTGGGAGGAACTTGCTACAGCCTCAAAAAGCTAGGCTGTCGGCTACCTCCCAGAGGGCCTTTTCAGTTGTCGCCCCTAGACTGTGGAATGGCCTGCTGGATGAGATCCGTCAGTTGACATCTCTGGACAGCTTTAAAAAGACTGTCAAGATGGATCTCTTCTGGCAGGCCTTTCCGGGATAGAAAAATCCCGGCCTCAGGAACCCCCCTCCTTTGAAGGCCTCCAGTTCCCCCTTGAATTGTTGCTGGAGTCTCTAACTGCTGCTGTGACATTGCTGCTGTATTCTAATTGCTGTTATAATTTTAATCTGTTGTTTTAATGTATAATTGATTTAATGGCTTTTTAAGGGGGGGAGAGTATATTGTTTTTGTATTATTTTTAATGTTAACTGCCCTGATTGGATGATCAAAGGGTGGTATATAAATTATTATTATTATTATTATTATTATTATTATTATTATTATTATTATTATTATTATTATTATTATTCCACCTTGTACTGGAGGTCATTCGCACAAGGGGACGGGCCCCTGTCAATTGCATTGACTGCTTCCTTGTAAATAGAGAATGAGGGACTTTCATGGTCTCTGTGTAGCTCCTAAACTAGGGCCTACATTTATGTGTGTGTATATCTTCAAGCTGCTTGTTGACCTATGGAAACTCATTAATTTCATAGGGTTTTCTTAGGCAAGGAATACTCAGAGGTGGTTTTGCAAATTCCTTCCTGTGAAATACAGCCTACAGAATCTGGTATTCATTTGTGGTCTCCCAACCAAGTACAAACCAGGGCTGACCCTGCTTAGCTTCTAAGCTCAGACAGGATCTGGTCCCTTTAGGGTATTTAAGCTCACAAGGGCCATAAATACGTAATAGTCAGAAGTGCATAACTCCAGGTTACACATTTGCAACTGTGATGCAGAATTTTGGCCATTGTATTTATGATATTTGCATTTATGATATTGCTAATTTCTCATTCATAGTAGGGTTTTTCTGTGATTAAAATCCAAAGCAGTCCAGTATGGATCTAAGGTTTTCATGCTTATCTGCACTATGATTTTTCATACAACGGAAGCCAAAAACTAGGAGTATATAATTTGGGAGGCTGGAACATAGGACAAAGAAAGGTTGAAGGAAACAGCAATTGCCAAGAGTTTGAGTCTGAAAAAAGAAAGAAAGAAAGAAAGAAAGAAAGAAAGAAAGAAAAACAAATGGGAAGTAGACATGGTGTAGTTTGAGGTTCACCAAACTCCAGGGCCATCCCCATCTTCAGCACCGAAGGGTAGTGCTCACTAGCTCCTCTACATAGCTCCTCTCTAAAGTCACTCTGGTTAAGCCAAGAAAAATGACTTTAAAAAACAGACTTGCACAAAGTCTGCATAAAGTCACAAGCCTACATTTTGTCTCAGATGCTGTTTCTGTGTTCCTGTCCCCACATGGCTAAGAAGAGGAGTAGCCTTGACTGCATTGTGATCCCTCTAGACCAGAGGTAGGCAACCTAAGGCCCGGGGGCCGGATGCGCCCCCCCGAGGCCTTTGGACCAGCCCCAGGCTGGTCCTGCCGCCGCCGCCGCCCGCCATGATGATATTGATTATTGTCGTTATTACTTGTTCTTGGGGTTTTCTTGGCAAAATCTCCACAGGGGTTTTGCCATGGCTTTTCTGGGGCTGAGAGAGTGTGCATGCATATTTTTTATTTTTTTTAAAAAAATAGTTATTTATTTATTTATTTATTTATTTATTTATTTTTGGTACTTCAGCCCCCCCCCCCAATTGTCTGAGGGACAGCAACCCGGCCCCCGGCTCAAAAAGGTTGCCTACCCCTGCTCTAGACCATCTTAACTGAAAACAGAAATAGCATCTGAGACAAAATGCAGGCCTGTAACTCTAACATCATCACCTTTCATCTTCTGTATGATTTTGCCTGATGAAGAAGCCTGTGAAGCTTTAAAAGCTTGCATGGTGTATTTCCTGCATTTTGGGTGGCCAATAAAGGTATCACTCTTTTGTAGATTTGGGGTTTCTTTGTATTTTGCTGTATGGCCAACACAACTACCCCTGAGTAAAAAATAAATAAATCCTATTTGCATTTCAAAGTCAGTTTGATTTTTGAAGGAAAATGCACTTCATACAGTGAAGATTTCTATTTCAGAAATATTTGTGTCTGTGTATATAAAATACTAAGCATAATAGAAACCATTAATTATATAAACAGATATATAATTTGGTTTTTCTTCTTTCTGACAGCTGTCACTTCTTATGAAGATCTTGGTCTCTTTGCATTTGGCTCACCTGGAAAGGTAGTTACCAAATTCCTTTATCTTACAGAATCCTCTTGTTGCCCTTGTTCTGTAATCAAGATTAAACTCCCAGTAAATATATTGATCCAAAAAAATGTTCATTTCTTCCTCTTTTATGGAGTTCCAAATTCACGTATTTGCTCACAGTCACCAAATATAGTATATTATCTAATGGGACTAGAAAAGAGAATGAAAGCAAATGTTTTGGACCTAGATTATTAACTACTTTGGATATTTCCTAAACACACACTTTCAATTTCTGTAATTTAAGTTTGATATTTAATCATACGTTCACATTCCAAACAACTGATTGGCAGAGTTCGGCTTTTCTTAAAAAAATTCTAACTGTAATCCATTTTGCACGGAACCTTCCTTGAAATCAGTCTTATGGATTGTAGGTGCTACCGGTTAAACTTTTATTTCATTTAACTCATAAGTGAAATTATCCATGTCAGCTGGTCATTGCCAAGTACATTTCCTAGTATATCTATACTGAGTTCAGAACTAAAGGCCAAGTCCAAAATCTGTCATCAGCTGGAGGACTATATCTAGCATACATGCAAATTTGCACTGTATTGTGGTGAGTATGAAGGTTATCTAGCTATAGCAATTGCTTGTTTGGTGGTAGTTTTATATTTCATAAATCATCTGTAGTTGCCGTCACATGTTTTCTAAGGCCAGCATCTTGTCAGTGGCATACACAGGTGTAAATTGTTCTGTGTGAAGAGTGAATTTTGTGGGCAATGTGCAATGGTTGTAGTCAGTTGATGGTGTGTGAAAATAGTGTTCTGCATTTGAAACCATTATACATGGCAGATGCAAATCAGAGTTCACTGGTAACAGTCCTGTGTGTTTGCCACCAATACACATTTGTTGAACTGTGTTGCTATTCATTAGTTGGTTTGTTCAGTGGAAATGTAATCCGCTAGTGCATATTTATACTACTCTGAAGCAGTGTAGAACTTTGACCTAAGTGTTATGTTGTCAAAGCAACATAATGCCATAATTTTATATGTTTTAAGAAGAACTGCTGTTTTTTTAATTATCTTTTTTTTTCTACCATGTCATATGGATAGTCATCATTTTCCATGGTTAACATGAACTTAATCTTTTCTTCTGCTTTTTGTTAAAGATCTGGTTTGAAATTTTGGTTTTTCTTAACTGTTTTTCTTTATTGTTTTGCTAGGTTCTTGTGGCCAGTACAATCATTATACAGAATATAGGAGGTAAGAAGTGTTAAGTAACATAACTGATAATACTGACTCTCTTTCAGAGATAATGTACACAGTATTGTCTTGAGAACAAATGTGTGTTCTTAGTATGAAAGATTTGATGGTAGGGGACAAGTGACAGTAATTTGATTTATTTATGGTTGATGGCATTATATGGTTGGATGTGCTGGGCATCAATATAATGCTATTGTCCTTACTTCTTAGCAGTACTCTATGATGGAGTATGATCTGTTTACCTCCCTTTGGAAAATTGCTTCTTTGTGATTTTTCTTTTGTTTTCAAAATGAGAATAGATCATACTCTTTCCCTACTTTTCTCTGTGACTGCAATTCATCATGGCTCAATGTAGTATCATATTTGGGCATGTGAACCTCTTTTGGGCTGAACCACGTCCAATTGCACTGGACTTACTGTACAGGCTCAGAAGCTCTGCCCTCTAATATAGCCATTTGTGTGCCTCCTTGGGAATGGGCAGGACCAGAAAGGCTTTCGTCTACGTCCCTGTAACCTGGCACAAAATGATTACAGACACACTGAGATCAGCTAGGGTCCTTCAGAGGTCTCATCACTGATGGAAGCACTTTGCATTTGCCCAAATGAATGAAGCCAGATGCTTCTTGGATCCTGTCTGCTCTGCACAAGGCATGGAATGGCCACACCGGGGGAGTGTGCTTCTGAGGTTGTATAGTAAGTTGAGGAGGGGGGGGGGTCTTTAAGCGCTGCAGAGGGATGATGATGATGATGATGATGATGATGATGATTATTTGTATCCCACCTTTCTGTGTAGCACAACCGTGACAGCTTACATGCTGAAACACACAATCCTGTGTCTCAAACACACACACACACCAAAAAAACAATTAAACAGTCATAGTTTAAAACATATTTTAAAATAATAAATAAACAACAAGTAACAAATAAATTAAAATAACTGTAACAGAAGTCAGGGGTGTAACAAGTACAACCTTTTTCAGTGGCTGGTTGTCTACTCAGGAAAGGCCTGCCAGAAGAGATCTGTCTGAATAGCTTTTTTAAAGCTGTTTAAGGTAGTAATGTGACGGATCTCATTTGGCAGGCCGTTCCATTATCTGGGAGTGGTAACCGAAAAGGTCATCTGGGCAGTTGCAGACAATCTAGTTTTTATACGTTGCAACAAGTTTCTCCCAGAGGACCTGAGTGCTCTTATACGTTGCAACAAGCTGAGTGCTTTTATACGTTGCAACAAGTTTCTCCCAGAGGACCTGAGTGGATTATATGGAAGGAGGTGGTCCTGAAGATAGGTTGGACCCAAGCCACCTTTAAAGGTGATGACTAACACTTTGTACTGTGCCCGGAAACTGATAGGCAGCCAGTGGAGTGATCTTAAGATTGGAGTTACATGGTGTCTTCTAGTTTTACCTGAGACCAGCCTGGCTGCCATGTTCTGTACCAATTGAAGTTTCTGAACCAGGCACAAGGGTAGCCCCATGTAGACTGCATTACAGAAATCGAGACAAGAGGTTACCAGCTCATGTACCATGGTTTCAAGACCCCTAACTTCCAGCAAAGGGTGCAGCTGGCGTATCAGCCGAAGCTGATAACAGGTGCTCCTGACCATCGCATTCACATGATTTGTCATCTAAAGTGACGGATCTAGGAGCACCCCCAGACCGCAAACACAGTCCTTTGAGGAGAGTGTGACCCCATCTAGGACTGAGGATTGTAGTGGGTTCTGGGCTGCTACCATTAGTACCTCTGTTTTGTCTGGATTCAGTTTTAATCTGTTTTTCCTCATCCAATCCATTACTGCTTTAAGACATTCAGTGAGACTGGGTGTCATCAGCGTACTGCTAACACCCCACCCCATGTCTCTGGATGATCTCTCCAGCAGCTTCATATATATGTTGAATAGCATCGGGGACAGGATGGTGCCCTGAGGGACGCCACAATTAAGCTCCTTTTTAGCTGAGCAACTGTCTCCGAGCATCACCCTCTGGAATCTGCCCGAGAGTAAGGAGCAATGCCTCAGATTCCTAATTCTCTCAGGCGTTCCAAGAGGATGTCATGGTCTATTGTGTCAAAGGCCGCTGAAAGGTCCAGTAGCACCAACAGGGTCACACTACCCCTGTTGATGCCCAGACAAAGGTCATCAGCTAAGGCAACCATGGAGGTTTCCACTCCATATCCTGTTCTAAAGCCAGTTTGAAATGGATCCAGATAATCGGTTTCCTCCAAGACAGCTTGGAGCTGAAGAGCAACAGCCCTCTTGATCACCTTGCTCAAAAAAGATAACATAGGGCCTTTGCAGACTGCCAGAAATAGTGCAAATTGAGTCCACTTTAACTATCCTGGCTCAGTGCTAGGGAATCATGGGAATTGTATTTTTTTCTGAGACATTGAGCCTTCTCTCTCAGGGAGCACTGGTGCCACAATAAATCCCATGATTCCCTAGCACTGAATCAGGGCAGTTAAAGTGGCCTCAATTTGCACTATTTCTGGCAGTCTGCAAAGGCCCAAAGAGACTGGCCTATACCTGTTCATGTCCAGACGGTCAAGGGAAGGTTTTTTCAGAAGCGGCCTAACCACCGCTTCCTTCAAGGAAGATGGAACACGACCTTCCCCAAGGGATGCATTGATGATGTCCCTCAGGAACATCCTCAAGACATCTCCCCCCTGGATGGCCAGCCACAAAGGGCAAGGTTCAAGGGGGCAAGTTGTCTTCCTCACTCTACCAAGGAACTTGTCCATGTCATTGGCACTCACTGATTGGAATTGATCCAGTATAATCTCATCAGCAGAGTTGCTGGACACCTTATCTGTCGATTCTGCTATAACACCAGCACCCAAGTCAGCTCTTATTTGAGAGATTTTGGGCCTTTACATACTGCCAGAAATAATGCAGCTTGAGGCCACTTTAACTGTCCTGGTTCAGTGCTAAGGAATCATGGGAACTGTAGTTTATTGTGGCACCAGAGCTCTCTTGACAGAGAAAGCTCAATGTCCCAGAAAAAAAATACAGTTCCCATGATTCCCTACCACTGAGCCAGGACAGTTAAAGTGGCCTCAAGCTGTATTATTTTTGGCAGTCTGTAAAGCCCCTTTATCTGCAAAGAAGTTGTTAAATGCATCACAGCAGGCCATTGTCAGGTTAAGTAATGGGTTCTGCACAGGTGGAACCTGTGTCAGTTCCCTTATCACCCTAAACAGCTCTCTGCTGGATGGGACTCTGCAGACGTAATACGCACAGAGGAGAAAGATTTCCTCACTGCATATACTGCCTCTCTATAGGAATAAAGGAATTTCCTATGACGAGTTCTGTCAGGTAAGAGTCGAGTTTCCGCCAGACACACACTATTCGTTGTTCAACCTGCTTCATCTTCCTGAGTTCTTCAGTATACCATGATTGACGGTTTGAAGCGGGTTGGAAAGGATGCTTGGGAGCAATCGTGTTGATAGCCTTGGCAAGATCAGTTGGTGTTCCAGGTATTAACCAAAGCTTCAACAGAATCACCAGTGTTACCAACCATTAAACCCTTTAAGGCTTTCTGGAATCTAATTGGGATGAAGGGAAGATCAGCCTCCTCAGTATCTCAGAAAAGGATATGTATAGGTATAAGGAAAATTTATGCATGTGAAACCTATGCATGCTAAAAGAATGGTAGCCTGTAATTGTTGTCCCCAGACCCAGTCACTTGTGGAGGAGGAAGAGGAGGTGAAATTGTTTGCTCTTGTCCTACCTTCTCCAGAATGCTCTGCAGCTGCTCATGATGAAAGCATTGGCACCTGCAAGAAACAGAAGCAACAGAGATTGATTGTCTGAGCAGGCAGCTCAAGTTGAGTTCCTTGCTCCTTCTATATGAAGTGAAACCATCCTTGCAAATCAGCCAGGTGGAGGAGGGAATTTTTTTAAGCAGCAGAATTTTTGAGACCATCCAGTCAGCAAATAAATCCACTGTTCCACATTCTGTCTGTTCAATAAGTACATGGAACATAATGCGGACAGCAAGTTCCATTTTGAAACATGGAGCATTGATTAATGTCTCCACCTGCAATTGGGGGTGAAGAGTGTCAGCTCTTCCCGTTATACATCCTGTAGACACTTCACGGCCATCATCTCAAGTTGCTTATTCATTTCCACATGTTTTGTGTAAGGAAGAGTCTTAATATAAAGTTGAAAGACTGAGACCAAGATACCAAAGTTGTGGCGTGGCATACTTCCTCCATGATTGTATGCATTCCAAGGTACATTGCCAGTTATTGCTCTCCTTCTACTTAGGACCAGGCCACTCACTTTCATAATTCAATTTAGTGCCCTTCTTTGTAGAACAAGCTGCATTTTAAAGTTGTAACAAATGCTTGGTGTTCACTCCAGACAGGAGTGTGAACATGTTAATCCTAAAGACTAAGGATTATTTATTCATACTAGTTTGAGGTGACGTTACAGAGCAAGAAATGAACTTTTTAATTTCCTTTCCTATTTGACTGGACCTCTAAATAAACATCATTAAACAAGCTGAGGATAAGTGGTGAAGGATCAGACAGACCTAGGACCCTAGTACAAGAGTGTGCCGGCAAAAGGAAATTTGAGTCTCATTTCTTCCCCCTCCTCTCTGCAGTTCATAACCTATGTGTGTCACTTTTAATAAAATTCTCCTAAGCAGCCCTAGAGGCCTGGACTATTGCACACAGAGTGTTATCAAACTACTTTTTCTATCCTCTGTGATAATCCTGGCTGTCACATTTCAGAGACATATCTGCCCAAATTCTCATTTTTACTTAATTCAAAAGGCTGCTTTCATGGTTGGAAAATATTATTTCAAAGGTTTAAACAGCAGTGATCATTTGGAAACTGCCAGGTCATTTTGGTATGTGGTGTCTTTGGTTCACCATTTTCCCATGAAAGAACACGTTTCTCTTGTAAAGCGTGCATATGTTTTGTTTTTTAAAATTTTTGAATGTTTTATATCATTTCATACTGTTTTTAGCTTCTTTTAAAATTTTTATTTATACTTTTTAAAAACAATTTTATCTATGAGCTGCCTTGGGTCCCTTTCTGGGAGAAAGGCAGCATGGTAATTAAATAGATAATACATAAATAATAAATTGCTCCCTCCCTCCCACCTCCAGTAGTAGAATTGAGCTATTCTGCATCATTGCAAAAAGAAAGAGAGTAAGAAGAGACACATTGGATTTGCCTGAAAGCCTGTCTGAAAGCACACAGAAAGGCCAACAGCAGGATGTGAGCGGCAACTGCACACTCCATATTGCAGTCCCTAGCAACTAATATATAGTGAAATACTGTCTCTGATGCAGATGACATATAACTGTACTGACCAGCAGCCGTTGATGGCCCCATCCACCATGAATTTATCCAATCCTCTTTTAGAGCCACCCATGTTGGCAGCCATCACTACATCTTGTGGCAGCGAATTCCACAGGTTTACTGTGTACTTTATGAAGACATACTTTCTTCAGTGGATGACCTCAAGTTCTAGAATTATGAGAAAGAAAGGGAGAAAAGTTTCTGTACATCTCCTTTCGCCACATCATGCAGAACTTTATACACTCTGTCATGTCTCCCCATTATTTTTTCAGTTGTCCATTCTCCACTCTTAGAATATCCTTTTTTTAGGTGCAGTGACCAGGACTGGCTGCTTCATGGATTTGAGTACAGAGTGATATTGGCAGTTTTATTTTTGGTGGAATTTGCACTTTTCTGCAACAGTGGCTATAGCATTTTTGTCAAGCAATCTGTCACAGTTCCAGATTTTCTTCCTTGGTCAGTCACTGCCTGCTAATATCCCATCAGTATGTATCACTTTACACCTGCTTACATAGTTGTTGTATTGCTCTATCTTCTGGCTACTTTTCATAGAATCATGCAGTTGGAAGAGACCACAAGGACCATCCAGTCCAACCCCCTGCCATGCAGGAACACACAATCAAAGCACTCCCAACAAACAGCCATCCAGCTTCTCTTTAAAACCTCTAAAGAAGGAAGCTCTACCACTCTCCAAGGGAGTTTCACTGTCAAACAGCTCTTACTGTTAGGAAGTTCTTCCTAATGTTGAGGTGTATTCTCTTTTCCTGTAATTTGAATCCACTGCTCCAGGTCCTATTCTCTGCAGCAGAAAACAAACTTGCTCCACCCTCAACACAACACCTCTTCACATATTTAAACAGGGCTATCAGATCACCTCTTAACCATCTCTTCTCCAGGCTTAACATACCCAGCTCCCTAGGTCTCCTCATAAGGCATAGTTTTCAGATCCTTCACCATTTTAGTCGCCATCCTTTGGACACGCTCCAGCTTATCAACATTCTTTTTTAATTTTGGTGGCCAGAACTGGACACAGTATTCCAGGTGAGGCCTGACCAAAGCAGAATACAGGGGCACTATTACTTCCTTCAGTCTAGACACTATACTTCTATTGATGCAGCCTAGAATCGCATTGGCCTTTTTAGCTGCCGCACCACACTGTTGATTCATGTTCAACTTGTGGTCTACTAGAACTTCTAGATCCCTTTCACATGTACTGTTGTTAAGCCAGATGTTCCCCATCCTGTATCAATGCTTTTCATTTTTTTTCCTGCCTAAGTACAGTACTTTACATTTTTCCCTACTGAAATTCATTTTGTTAGTTTTGGCCCAGGTTTCTAAACTATTGAGGTCATTTTGAATTTTGATCTTCTCCTCCAGAGTATTAGCTACTCCTCCTTTTGGAACTTTCTGCTGTCTAACTTTGTTCTCACCACTCAAAATAATTCCATGTAATTAGCAAACCTTGCCACCTCACTACTTAGTTCTAGCACCAGATTGTTTTATGAGTAAGTTAAAAAGGACCAGTCCCAATACAAATCGTGAATTGATCCTACTTCTCACAATCTCTCCATTGTAAGAACTCACCATTTATACTTACTCTTTGCTTCCTGTCCTTTAGCCCGTTTTCGGTCCACAGAAGGGCTTCTCTTATCGCATGACTGCTAAATTTACTGAGCCGTCTTTGGTGTGGAATCTTATCAGGAGTCTTTTAGAAGTCTTAAGTAGATAATATCTACCAGACCATTCCTCTCGATGTGTTTATTGACACTTCAGAGAACATGAAAAAACCAAAGGTGGTTTGGATTACGGGCTATATGTGCTTATTTCCTTTCGAAAAGTCCTTGTCACAGGGGGAATAAATGTCACCAAACAAGTGTCCCCACTGCTGTTTCCACCCCATCTACTGGTCACTTGGCGTAGAGCTGCATCCAGTATATTTTCCAGAAAAGAGCTAAAGCTGGATGTTCTTATCTTTCCCCGTGAGAGGAATGTGACAGAAACAACAAAGAAACAATATTGTACAGTAGTGAGAATCCTTCCCTTGAGTAAGGAAATGATCGTAAAACTTCTTGCACTAAGTTCATGATGAATTTTATTGACAACTCTGTACCTGGTGTGATCTTTGTAATTTCTTTTGCAAGATAATGAATATATATACAGGTTCAGTCATCCTAGTAACAGCTTTGCTTTCTGATAATTCAGTGTACACAAACTTTCTTTCATGCACAAAATTATTAAAAATATTGTATAAAATTACCCCTGGGCTATGTGTATAAGGTGTATATGAAACATAAATGAATTTTGTGTTTAGACTTGTGTACCATGTCCAAAATGCCTCATGTACATATATGCAAATACAGCTATTGCAGAAAAACAACAACAACAAAAACCACCCAAACAACCCAAAATCCAAAACACTTGGCCCTAAACATTTCAGACAAGGGAGACTCAACCTGTATATATTTCACCCCTGAAGATGGAATTCTGTATTACTTTTATTGCGGTCCACACAGTAGCTCTTACATTTTGCTAAAACATCTTATTTTCTAATTTTATTTTTCTAATTCACCGTATTAACCCTGTATTTGTGTGTGTGCAAATAGACAATGTTTTATATAGCCGTTGTGTGAAGAAGAGGCATGATGCTTTTCCTCTACCACCTTTGAAGCATTGCATCAATACATGAACCTTGGTGTATGTGTGTGTATATATGTACTATGTTTCTGTAACGTGAAGTGTGCTTATAGTAACCCCTCTTCTTGCCAGCTTCTTCTCGTCTTTCTTTCTTCCTCCTTTGCCATTAATGTAATACAAATTCCTTTTGGAAGGCGTGTGTAGACCTATATAGATCAGCAACTTGGGGGGGGGTGTTTTTTAAAATTTCATGCAGGATGAAGGTCAGTAATAATCCCCAGAGGGTATGGAGTGGTGACAAGTGTTGCAATCCATTTATCAGCCAAGATCCTATATGTTTTTGTTATTGCTGTGTGCCTTTAAGTTGTTTCTGACTTATGGTGATGCTAAGGCAAACCTATCAAGGATTTTTCTTGGCAAGATTTGTTCAGAGGAGGTTTGCCATTGCCTTCCCCTGGAGCTGAGAGTGTGTGACTTGCCCAAGATCACCCAGTGGGTTTCATGACCAAGCTGGGATTTGAACCCTGGTGTGCAGAGTCATAATTCAACAACCAAGCCATTACGCCAGGGGTAGGCAACCTTTCCCCTTTAAGGGCCGAGGGACTTCAGCTCCCAGAAGCCTCAGCCATGTTGGCCAATAGCTCCTGGGATTCTGGGAGCTGAAGTCCCTCGGCCCTTAAAGGGGAAAGGTTGCTTACCCCTGCATTACGCCGTGCTGCATAAATATACTGCAGTGTGGTTATGCTGGAAATCACAGCTGTGCAACTAGATGTGCAACACAATCGCTCATTTGCTTCCCGCCCCCCCCCCCAAAGTGAGTGTGATTGCCTTCATTAAGGGCCACAATTACACAACTACTTCTGCAGCTGTTTTTACGCTAGCATAGTGCCCCAGCAAAATTTTGACCTTTACCTTTAAGAACTATTTAGAAGATAGGCTTCAGTAGTTGCAAAGAATGACATGGAACAATGTCTGCATAGATCAGCGATTCCTTGGAGCTGTTATGAAAACAAGGAAGGTTTTTATTTTTATTTTTTTAGTGTTCTGTTTAAAAATGGCTAATCCAGGGAATTGGAAAGGCAAATGCTGTGAAGAAAGCCAGAGATGTGGCCTCTCCTGTACATACTTTGCAAACACTTGTGAAATAAACAGACACCTACATTGGAAGCAAACTTGGTCATTTTTTGCCACTAGGTATCCATGTCTTGGTAAAGATCTGCCAGCATTAATCTTTTAAGTGACTTCTGCATTTGCTGTAAGTGTGGATTGTTTACAAAGGGATTTAGAGTAATTGGGACGCTCACTCCTTCAACAGCTTATACTTAGCCTGAAAGCTAATTACTCTTATTGTTTTAAAGTGAGCGTTTCCAGCCCAAATTCAATTGAAGACAGTTTTTCCATTGCCGATGGGGCCATGGATTTAATTTTGTTTATTTAATTAATTTATATCTTCTTCCTGGTACAGCAGTTACAAACCATGATGTTTTTAAGAACTCCTAGGAAATAATCCAGAATATTACTAATTTTAATTTATTTATTGAAAGTATTTATATCCCAATGAATACAAGAAGATCTCGGGGGGAGCATACAATAGAAAACGTTTTCATTGTTTTAACAATTGAATATTTAAAACAGTAAGGTTAATTTAAACAGTTCAAAAATATCTTAAACCATGTATAAGTTTTAAAACTGAAAACAGTTTAAAACAATTTTAAATGTTCAACTTGGTGCCAGGATGAAGCCATTATCAGCATTAGAAGAGAAGGGTTTAGTGCATGGTGACCAGATGTCATAACTGCAAAGGTGGACAAGACACCATGAAATGTAGGACATTCAAGAAAAATGTAGGACATTAGCAAATTAAAACCTGCAACCATTGATATAAATATAAATGCATGCTTCTTAGTCAGGCTCAAAATGGAGGACATTTTGGAATTCCTCCTGGACAGAAGGTTAGAATGTAGGACATGTCATGGAAAAAGGAGGGAGGGGGTGTGGTCATCCTGCGTTTAGTGGAATTTTCAGTTTGAAATATAATTGTGGCTCGTCAGCCCGTATTATAAGTGATGCAATGTTTTCCATTGCAAATCAGTGACCAACCAAGTAATGTTATTATTACCTGTAAATTTGATAATGTGGATGCCCATTCTTCCTTCTTAGACTCATTTAAAATTCCCTCTAGTTCCCAAAATGGTTGCTCCTAACTGTATATACACTGTTCATACTTTGGGGATTTCTTTCTACAGTAAGTAAAGATCCTGATATGGATAGTGCTGACTATATTCTAGAGCAGAGACAGTCGACTTGAGCCCCTCCTGCTGTTGTTGAACAGCAACTCCTATTAGGCATAGAATCAAGGACTTAGGTTCCAGCAAGGGCTGCATCTGCACTGCAGAAATAATGCAGGTTGACACCACTTTAACTGCTATGGCCCCATCCTATAGAATCTTGGGATTTGTTGTTCATTGTGGCACCAGAAGGCTAAATATCTCACAAAACTACAAATGCCAGAATTCCATAGCATTGAGCCATGGCAGTTAAAGTGGTGTCAAACTGCATTATTTCTGCGGTGCAGATGAAGCCAAGATGCAGAAGGCCACAAGTTGCCCACTTTGCTCTTAGAGAGTTGCTTGCAATTCCAAACATAATATTGTTTGTAATATCCAGAATATATTTTGGGGGTAGTGGAACGACCAAAGTACCTGCTGCATAATATACTGTCAATAAAGCTTATCTCCCCAATCAGTATTGGAGAGGCTGGGAACTTCAAGCAGTTCTAGAACTACATCCAGTGCTGGAACAGCTGCCCTAGTAGCCTTTCCTCCCAGTGGGGAGGAGCGGGTTACTCTACAACTGAGTTGAGGAACCTGGCCTTCTGGGATTTCCCAGACAGCCCCCCCTGCTGCCTCATGACACCAGCATTAGGTAGATTCCCAGATTTTATACCCCCCAGTGTGGCGTAGTGGTTTGAGCTTTGGACTATGTGGAGAACAGGGTTCGAATCTCTGCTCGGCCATGAAAAACCACTGGGTAACCTTGGGCAAGCCATACTCTCTCAACATCAGAGGATGGCAGTGGGAAACAGGGTGACCAGATGTTGTTCTTTTCCAGGACATGCCCTACATTTCAACCATCTCCCCAGGAGGAATTCCAAAATGTCCTCCATTTTGAGCATGACTAAGAAGCATGAATTTACATTTATATTCATTGTTTTTTAAGCTTTTATTTGGTCATGTCCTACATTTTTTTTTTTTTACTGTCTTACATTTTGTGGTGCCTTATCCTCCTTTGTGGGTAGGACGTCCAATCACCCTTTGAAGAAACTTGCTAAGAAAACCCTGTGATAGGGTCACCTTAGGGTTGCCATAAGCTGGAAATGACCTGAAGGTAAACAACAAATGCACATTCTAAAAAGGTTGAAATGCCTCTCTCGAGGCTTCGTTATTAGCACTAAAAGCTTTTGGCTAAATTATGCTAATATTTTTTGTCTTACCCTTTTGCTTTGGCCCCTGGCCACTGCTGGACTGTGGCTCCTGAAACTGAAGTTGTTCCATGAACTGAAAGAGGTTTCCCATAATTGCTCAGCAGGCCGACAGTACCTATCCAAGAACCACTGCAGCAATTCTGTAGCTTCTGGATAGCTCTCCCAGGGGCAGTACTGGACCAAGGCATTTTTCTGCTGGAGATAAAAGACAAGATGGTGCCCCTCAGTGAACTGGATTGCCAGTTGAATTTGACTTTAAGAGTGCTGATCAGGCAGGGTCTTCTTGTACATCAGAGGGCAGCAAACTAGTTTGGAGTGTGCAAGGCAGGCTATGTGCATAGGCAGCTCTGTCCTCCCACAAGGAATAACTGTAAGGGAGCTCAGAAGGACTGGCTGCCTGGTAGGAGCTGCCCCAATTGCCTGCCAGCATTCAATGCCTGAGGCAGTTGCCTCACACTGCTTAAAGGTAAGGTTGGCTCCTCTCTTATGGATGCTTGGAGCAGAATCTGTGTGATCTATGAGTCAAGAAGAGTCCATGGGCCTTTGCAGATTGCCAGAAATAGTGCAAATTGAGTCCACTTTAAATTGAGGCACTGCCCTGGCTCAGTGCTAGGGAATCATGGGAACTGTATTTTTTTCCAAGATATTGAGCCTTCTCTGTCAGAGAGCTCTGGTGCCACAATAAATTACAGTTCCCATAATTCCCTAGCACTGAGCCAGGGCACTGCCTCAATTTAAAGTGGACTCAATTTGCACTATTTCTGGCAGTCTGCAAAGGCCCCATATGTCTGAGCTTCATGCTTCCCTACTGGTAAAGTAAGAATAAGCTTGATTTACTTCATGGAGTTGTTATGAGGATGGCCACAGGGAAGGCAAATTACTTTTCAGATTAGAAGCGTGGTGTAAAATTCACACTGTAAATGATGATTAGTAGAAACAATAGATTTTAAAAGTCTCTTTCTCACCCTTAGCCCAAATAAACCTCTGTAAAGTACTGTGTTTGGCTTGCTCCATAAAGCCCTGCAAAGATGTACGTCCTTCTTAATAACAGTGTCATGAACTGAACTGGTTGGTTAAGGACAACTAGCCAGAGGGAATGAGGTTCATTTTTTCCAACCACCGGATGTTTTTAAGGGTGTCTTGCCAACCCTTCAGCAAGCCCATGAACTCTCTGACAACTCCCTGAGCTCATGAACACACATTCTCCTTTTGTCACCAAATGGCGGTTTTGGCATGGATGGCTTGTCTATGGACCAAGTGGTTGGGAAAAGTTGGAGCCAAGGGTGGGTATTTGTGAACCTCTATAAACAAAACCCACCTTGTGCGTTAGCACTGGTGTAATAGCCTGTCAAGGGATATATCTTCTCCTCCTCCTAAAATACATTTTAACTACTTTCTTTCTCTGCTAGGAGTGAATAGTTTCTTCAGGTGCATGTCCTCAAGACTACATTGGAAAATGTACTTTTGGGGGCTAGAACTGCCAGAATCTTCCAGCTGCCATAGCTGATATCCTTGAACCTTATACTTCTTTGTCTGCAAAATAAGAGTGGGATTTATATACCGCATAGAGTTACACTTCCTCTGACTCTATCCTAGCATAACTTATCCCACCAGGCAACCAAGGCAGTTTATGTTACAAAATCTAGGCCTGAAATCAGATTGAACTTAATCTAGAAAATCGGTTTAGTCCACAAGAGTTGGACTTGATTAGCACACATTTGCTTAAGCACTTTATACAGGAAGAGTATGTTAGTAATTGACCTTGATTTATTTTCCTCTTGTTGCTGTTAGGATCATCAGTGGCTGCTAGTTAAAATGGCTATGTATTACCTGCAATATCCAAGATAGTAAGCCTCTCTGTATCATCTGTAATCCTCTGTATATCAGTAGCTGGGAAGGTGCTACTCATTCATATCTTACTGGGAGGTTTCCCATAGGCAACTGGTTCTTCAGAAAGTTGGACTTGATAGACCTTTTGTTTCATCCAGTATGGCTTTTCTTATATTCTTAAGAGAATGGGTTCCTAGCCTGTGTGGTTTGCCTTATCTGCTGCTGTCATTTAAAGAAATGTTGGTCTTCCAGGAGTTTTGAACTTCAATTCCCAGAAGCCTCAGCCAGCTTGGTCAACATTCAGGAATCCTGGAAGTTGAAGTCCCAAATTTCTGGACAACAAACATGTGGGAACCACTCCTCTAGAGCAGTGGTTTGTTTTGGACCTCAGCTCCAAAAGCCCCAGCCAGCTTTGCCAACAGTCAAGAATTATGGGAGATGAAGTCCAAATAATCTGGAGGACCAAAGGTTGGGAACCACTGACTTTTTAAGATTCCAAAGGGGTCTCCCATCCAGATTGTCAGGCTTTGGACCCAGAGGTTCTCCTTGTGCCTTCAGACCTTCTCTGAACTATGGAGCAGGCTAGTATTGGCTGGGGCTGTCTTGTGAATATTCTTGGAAGAGAGTGGAGGTTGTCCCCAGTTGCTTCTTGTTCTGTTCTGACTGCATAATTTCATTAATGGAATAAATAAGTGAGTGAGTTGCTGGAGGGCTGCTTAAATCTCAGTAGAGATATATTGTTGGATGTCTGTGGTTTTGTCAAGTTTCAGGCTGCTTGATAAGGGCCGTACATCTGCACAAAAACAGTTTAGTATTCTAAATAGTAAACGAGAAGGCAGACATTCTGGCTTTAAGCCACCTTGAGAAAGAAAAAGATTGACAAATCTGATTGACAAGTCTTAATTGATGCCACATTGGACACAGAGATTGGGAATCCACTGGAAGGAAGGTGAATTTATTCAAAGTTGCCAGGAGCGAAGTGAAATACTGTACCCTCGCATTTCAGTGGGCCAATTGCAGAAGCTAGGGATGAGAAAAGGACCAGGAGCTTAAGCTTGTATCTCTGTGGAATCTGTGCTAAATTCAGTACATGGACTGATTAAGAAGACTGTTGCAACTTCCAAGTCCCTCTTCTAAGCTTTAACTCACTTTTTAAGCTTGCACTACAAGGATGTAGACTAGAACCTGGTTTCAGTTGCAGCCCTGAAGCTTGAGAAGCAGTAGTGCAAGTGCCTCTCTGGTCATGTGCAGAATACCTTTTCCTCAAATAATGAGAATCAGACCCTACATGTTTTGGGGTTAGAAAAACTTCTGGGCTGAAGTGGAAGTTATAATAAAGAATCACTGGGTACCCCTTATATTTGCAAATCCATCAGGAGATGCCATCAATCTGCAAGGAGTCAGTCAAAGGATCTCATTGGGAAGCTCAAAGGACAGGTGTGTCAAAAATTGGTCAGGAAGATCAGACCAAGGGTCTGTTTGGCCCAGTATTCTGTCTCCAACATAACCAGCCAAATGTCTGGCACCTCTCTTATAAAACCTCCTTATGTTACTCTACACAGAAGCCAAGGACTGTAGATCACTTGAAGCATCTATAAGCAGGAACTAATTTGTGTTGGTAGTATTCTATCGTTGCTAATTGCATTACTTGGCTGGAGAAATGCAGGCAGAATTGACATTTCAGCCTTAGGGACACAGGGTAGCCCTTCTGACCACAATTCAGCTGGCATCTAGAAATACAATATCTGTGGTGCACTGTTTTCTAATCTCTACATTTGTTGCTAGCACTGCCACTGTGTCGCCTTGTAGTTTATATGTCAGTAAACATTCTTGAATGTGCAGCCTTTGTAAACTTGCTCCTCGGTTGTTGTTTCAAACAGAATGACCAGTGGTTCCTCTCTTCTTTTTTTAAAGAGTATATTATTGTTATTTGGTGGCGATTTTTAATGTGGAAGTCTCCCTTCAGTTCAAAACATATGGGGCACCCAGCCTAGTAACTTAACCTTTTAAACTGTGAATAAAACACTCTCATGGAGAAAGCACTTTTATCCAAATAGTGCTGTTTTCTCATGAGCTGCCAAAAGAGAGATCCCTATCTTATGCAAGCCTCAGGGTATAAATATATTCATTGAACCTGGCATCCATTTTCCTTATTGCCTAGAGAAAGAAAAGGAACAGTATACACATGAGAGGGAGGATAGAAGGGAGAGGGAGGAACCTCTTTTCTTTTTAGTTTGTACTCGCATCTAACAAAAAGGATTGGACCCTATTTTGAACAGGAGGTTGCTTTTCAAAGGAGTAGCTCTGCCATTTAGGAAACAAAAGAGTCAATCATACAACAAAGGATAGAAATGATCAAATGGTTAGCCAGAGGCTGAAATAAATGCACTGGAAAGAGTGACAGATTGTATATTTGCAGGAAATCTGATCTGGAAATTAGTCCAAGGTTTTTTACATTGTTTTTTTCCTCCCTGTCTCAACTGATGTGACTTTTTTTTAAAAAAAAGAAGTGAAGGAGATAAATCTCTGATCTCTCAATTCCAGATGTACAAAATGTAACTACTTAGTGGAAATGAGAAATAAATGTTCAGTTGTGGTACAGGAGAAGTTTCAGTTTCTTTGTAGTTTTTTCTTTTTCTTAAAATGCCTCTTTATATTCATTGGGATCTACAGGTCACCATCAGAAAAGGGTAGTATCTTTATTAGTGTCTTACAGTCATACTGGTGGTTTTCACATTACATACCTTTATAACACTCCATCAAATTTTCTTTTAAAAAAGGAATAAAATTGGAGACACCAAATAAAATGTCTCCCCAAGCCTTAGTCAACCAGGAAGGCCAACTCCAATTGGAAAAACCTGAGTGTCTCAATACAAAGAAGTGAATGTTTCCTTATTTAGTGACCTCACAACTGTTTTTAATTTAACCTTGCTGTAGGTACATGCCACTCTGGATTAATGCAATTCACTTTTCTTTATAGAGGCCACATTCCTTCACTTCAAAATTTGTAATCTTTAACTGTTTCAGGACGGCAGCGTTTTGTAGCATTTTGCAGCATGTATACTTTTTATTCTCATTGATTTTAATAACAAGGCAAGAGAAGTAGCATTTAGCTCTCTTTACACAATGCATCTTGGTGAATGAGCCAGTCACGCCAAAGGAATATTTTTTCCAGTTATTTAAAATGTAGGGTTTTTTTTTAGAGCAAACCTTGAATAGGATTTAATTCCAAACGAGTTAGCATACAACTCAAATGAAAGCAATGTTTTCTCATGAGTGATGAATAATAAAAACCAGTGTTATTGATATACTAGCAAATGCCCATCATTTTCATTGGTAAGGTAAAGAGAGAATCTCTCATGCAGCATAGACAGAGATATCGTCACCCGATTTGCAGGACAATTTTTGCTTATATCCTACCTACAACATAATTTCTTCCTCCCAGGAAATGAGAGAAAGTAATGATTGTTGTTGTGTGTCTTCAAGCCCTTTCTGACTTAAGGCAACACTAAGACAAACCTATCATGGGGTCTTCTTGGGATGTTTCTTCAGAGGGGGTTTTCAATTACCATATTCTGAGGTTGAAAGAGTGTGATTTACCCAGAGTCACCCAGTGGGTTTCCATTGCCAAGTCAGGATTCAAACCCTAGTCTCCAGAGTCTTACTCCAATGTTCAAACCACTCCCCCAATCTGGCTCATTAGGAAGTAATGATGCACAGGCCCAAAACCTACATGTAGTTTTCAATGTCTGCTCCTAGTTTGCAGATCTCCCTTTCAAGAGAAACTAGACTAGCCCCATCCCTGTTGTGCTAGCACCTATACAAATTGAGTCTTCCTTATCTGGAATTCTGAAATCCAAAATATTTCAAAAACCAAAGCTTTATTCATGGGTGGCTGAGGCAGTGGCACCTTTGCTTTCTGGTGGTTCAGTGTACGCAAACTTTGTCTCGTGCACAAAATTATTTAAAATATTGTATAAAATTACCTTGGGCCCATGTGCATAAAATAAATGAATTTTGTCCGTAGACCTGGTTCCCATCTTCAAAATATCTCATTATTTACGTATATGCAAATACAGATATTCCACAATCTAAAAAAATCCGAAATCCAAAATACTTCTTGGATAAGGAAGACTCAACCTGTATAGGCAACACTCTTTTTATATAGGCAGGCCCTTGGTACCAGGGTGACTAGATGTCCTCCTTTTCCAGGACATTTCCTACATTTCAACCTCTGTCCAGGAGGAATTCCAAAATGTCCTCCATTTTGAGTATGACTAACAAGCATGCACATATATTTATATTAGTGTTCTATTTTGTAATGTGGTACATTTTTATTGATTGTCTTACATTTTGTGGTGCCTTGTCCTCCTTTATGGTTATGATCCCCTGTCATCCTACTCAGTGAGGAGAAGAGGAGCTTAGGCAATAGCAAACTGCTGTTGCCTCTCCTAGCTCGTCTGTACTTCCTTATTACTGTGTTTCCCCGAAAATAAGACATACCCATAAAATAAGCTGTAGCAGGATTTGTAAGCTTTGGAGTAATATAAGCCATACCTTGAAAATAAGGCATAGGGCCACGATCTTCGTCTTTGCCGCAAAGGTAATATTTATTATGAAACCTCCTTTTGGGGGTGGCAAAGAGCCAGCCTTTGAGCCGCAGCCGTGGCTCTTTTCTGGGCTGCCCCTGGGAGCGGTGGATCCACCGCTCCCAGGGGCAGCCCAGAAAAGAGCCACGGCTGCGGCTCAAAGGGTCGCGGCCACGATCCTCGTCTTTGCTGGCACCAAAAGGAGCGGCCCTTTCAGCCGCTCTTTTAGGAGCAGCAAAGAGCCGGGCTTTGAGCTGCCGCCATGGCTCTTTTGTGCCCTTTTGGCGCAGCATGTATGCATGCTGCGCCAAGAGGGCACCCTGATGGGATGGCATCAGAACGGAGTTGGAACAAATAAGACATCCCCTGAAAATAAGCCGTAGTGCGTTTTCTTCAGGCCAAATAAATATAAGACAGTGTCATTTTCAGGGAAACACAGTAATTAACTTTTACCATCTTCACTACACTCTGATGTGCCTTGGCCACACAGGTCCTGGTTTTCATCTGTAAAATGTTGGTTGGTATGTTTGTAATGGACTGTATGGACTGTCTCCAAAGAGGTGACATGTAATTACATTTTAATTTCTTTTTGCTTAATCCATTCTACATAATTTTGTTTTTTCAGGGCCCTCCAGTGATCATAGACCCTCAACCCTAGTTAATAAATATGTTTGTACATTCTGTTTACACTCTGTTTATATCTATATCTGTATCTATATCTGTATCTATATCTATATCTGGGATGGGTAATATAGTCCAGGGTGAGGAATTATGGGAGTCATACTGGTCTCAGTATAGCTGCAAATATCTTGGTGGCCACAGATGCCTATCGCTGTTTGATCTGCCTGTCTGTAGGTAATAGGTTCCCCCCCCCCCGAAGTATAATAATGGGGCAAAGGAATTTCTGTATCATGTGCTGCACACTTTGAGGACAAATGAGTCTTTTTCTCTTTTTAGCTGCTCTGAAAGAGCAGTACATTAGCAAATGTCTAGAGTTGTCATTATTTAACTTAATTATAATGCTTGTTTTTGTATTTTACAGCTATGTCATCTTATCTTTTCATTATCAAGTCTGAACTTCCTGGTGCCATTGCAGGATTTCTGAGTGGAGACCACAGCAGGTAAGCAGATAATTAAATTATCCCACAAATATAGGGATTTTCTTTGCAACATGCAATCCTTGTTCTCCAGAAGGATGGGACCTCGCAGATGCCTGCACCTATGCATATCTTCTTCACAGTGCCATGTGTGAGCTCTTCTACACAAGTGTCATTCCTTGAAGACTGAGCCCACAGTAATTAGTAAGAACCTACATGTCCTGGTTTACTATCAAGATAGTTATAGCTGCTGTCCCCACAAAATTGTTTCAAGTTGCAAATGGAGAGAGGTTTCATATAGGGCTTGGAAAAATTACTACGGTACTTTGGAATACAACTTCCCATGTCCCAGACAGAATGCGGAATGGGCATAGTGGTTATGGGATTGTAGGAGTTGGCATCAAATAAATAACTTTCAAGCTCTGGCTTCATGCATAATTCCCACCCCAAATGTCAGGTAGTGAGGGCATTCCTGTGCATTGAAAAGGAGAAGGAAGGTTTGACTTTCTTTACACATTACTTAACACAGGTATACCTCAGTTAACAAAGCCTCTGACAAAGAACCTCCTTTTTAAAGTCGTCTTATCCCTGCCCAGTCTCCTTTTGTTCTCATCCAGTGTCTAGGTGGAAGGCTTTTAATAACATCAAAATTAGGAACCTGATGAAGGAGGGCTGGAGAAACTCAGGTTTTCCCTGTCAGGTTGCAACAGCATGTCTACAATAAACAATGCATGAAACTTAAGGTGGGAAAAGTGTGATTTTACTCTTACCAAACTTTCTGTAACTGTGTGCCTGCCTACAACAAGGAAGATAAACTGCAGCTCCCTCCAGAATCCTTTACTGAGCATGCATGAGATGAAGAAGGGGGTAAACAGTGAAGCCTACTTTAACAGTTTTCCCCAGTATGTTTAAAGAGAGAGAGAGATTTATAAGTTTGGCCACCAAAAGAGAAATCAGAAGATGGAGACTGGTGAAAGGAAAAATTGTCCTTGGATTCATTTTGGAAGAAACTTTGATGTTGTCTCTTGAAGGCTGAAAATGTTGTTGTTTACATATGCAAAGCTTACTTGATCTGGATGTTTCTTTTCACATGTGCATATTATCAGTTTTGGATAAAAAGTTTGCTGAAACTTATTGAACTGCTCTTCTTTTTTATGGTGTAGGTTTTTATCTGTATTCTTTCCATGTTATTTCTTCCTCTGATCGCAAAGTTTCTGTTAAAGAAGTAGTGCCCAGGAGTGCATTTACTTCATTAACTGATGTATAGGGAAACATTAAACTATGTATGTGTTTTCAAGGTTATAAATTAATATTGAACCAGATTTGAGCACCAATTTCCCCTGAGACCACGTCCAGTTCTTTTCCCACAACTTTATTCATACTACTAGATTTGACTGAATTCCATTGATCTCCACCCCACCCACTCCCAGAAAATTGTATTTTTTAACTTGAGGTTTGACACATCCCACTTTAAATCAGTTGTCCTTTAGATCAATTGTGGGAGACTATTTAAAACAACAAGGTAGATTCTTTCATCTTGCAGAGTCAGCCCCAAGTCTCACATTATTGGTTTCTGAATTTATTTGTTTTAAAAAAACCCACTAAGTCTGCTTTCTTCACAAGGTGACTTTTCCTGCCTAATTTTGCACAGAGACTATTTGTCATCTTCATTTCTATGCAGCAGGATCTAGCTTTGTCCCATCAAGATGTGCTCTCATTTCCAGTGGATTCCATTGCTTGCAAAAGTCACCTTGTGTCAGAGGAACCCTGCACCAAATGTAAAACATGGAATCGTTTAAACTGCTGCTGTCATGTTACCATGTTAACATATTTTTTAAAACCACAAAGCAAAATTTGGCAGTTACTGAAATTTTAAATATTTTTGTTTTCGCTGAGTAGTTATTAGACTAGGCTTTGGGAACTGTGCCAGTTTTCATATTTGTTTTATAATTCCTCCAATTTGGCTGTGCAGCTGCGTTCACTTCGCGTTTAGAACTGACTTGGGAAGGAAAAAAAGTGGCTCAGTTTGCTGAGAAAAATGTTCCAATCTTGGAATAGCTTGTTCTTGTTTTGAATAGATTGTAGTTGCCTTCTACTCCTACAATTAAATAGCTCTAGGGTATCTTTTAGTTGTCTTTCTCGTCTCCTGGTTTCAGCAAATTTGAACTTTTACCATAAAACATACTTTGTGAACCATAGGCTAATGCACAACATTTTTAGTAGGCTTTCAAAAAGTCAAATAACAAAGTGTTTTTGATTATGACTTTTGGTGGTAAGGGTGCGGGGGGTCATGATGGACTGAATTCTTGAGATTTTAAGACATAGCTCTATTTAAAATGGGGCTTCTCCAGTTATTCTCTTGTATAAAAACATTAGTCAACCTAGTGTTGCCAGGTTTTCAAAACAGCAATAAGGGACAGTTGCATAACAAGCAGGGTTGACAATCAGAAAGGAGATGTTAACAAGTTTGTGTTCTGCCTAAATACCAAATGAAGGTATTGGTGCCAGTTAATGTAGTTGTGTATTTCTCTGTAAAATTAATGTATTGTCCAAATTAATAAATTGCATTTCTATCTTTACAAAGGGCCCACACTGGAAAATACAGAGACATATTGGAAAATACAGTATTTTTTGGCATCTTGTTCAATCCATATAATAGGAAAAGCTTTACAACCCTCAAATAGGGCACATCCAAAGGGACACCTTCCAGCCTTATAAGGGACAAGCTTTCTGGCCCTCAAATAAGGAAGATCCCTTATAATAAGGGGCACATGGCAACCCTAAGTCCACTTAGGCTGAAAGTTGTGAGATTGGGCACAGTCCTCCAGCCCTGCTTGAAAAGTGCTGTAAAATAATAATCAAGATGCCATTTCTCTTGTCTGTTGTCCTGCAGCTAATTACAGTGGGCTTTTGGTATCCACTGGGGGTTGATTCCAGGCCCTCCTGTGGATATCAAAATCTTTGGATGCTCCCATTAAAGACAGTGGTGTAGTGAAATGGTGTCCCTTATATGAAATGGCAAAATCAGGTTTTTCTTTTTGGAATTTATATTTTTAAAATATTTTAAAAATTATTATAAAATTTATTTAAAATATATATTTTAGATATATATATATGTGTGGTTGAATCCATGGATAAAGAATCAATGTATTTGAGACAGTCAAGTCATAAGCTTAATTTCTTTTTTAGAAGTATCCAAATCTGGGAGTTTTGTCTCAAAAAGGACACCTTTCCAAACTCTTGAATGCAGTTTTGGCTGAAGGCATGCTGATTTCTCCAAACTATTGCACTGTGCTGTCTGAGTGGTATAGCTCAGTGGCTTCTACATAATTTCCCCCCCGCCCCAAGACTTGTTTATGTTCACAGTGGTCTTGGACCAATGTATCCAAAAGACTTATCATTTGCTGTTCATACCTGCCCATTTATTAAGACCATCCTGTAAAGCCCTATTTATGAGTGCCCCTAGCTTCAGAGCTTCGTTGGGCAGTCACCAATAGCCAGCCTGTTTCTCAGCTGTTTGCCTAGTGTCGCTACAGTATACTGATTTGTGGGTTTAAAAAAAACAACACCTTTGTACGAAAAGTTTTTTTATTTGTCTTTGCTTCTGGTCAGTGGTGTTCGATGCTGCTGCTGATTCTGCTTGTGTTCTGCTGACATGATATTTTTTAATTTATTTTTCGAGTAGTATTGTTTTGTTCATGTTAGCAAGTCTTCATAAGCACATATGTGTGAAGAAGCAGGAGGAAAAAAATGCTCTAACAAAATGGATAGTTTTTTCCCAACTAAAACTTCACTCTGACTTCCAGAAAGCTATAAGGTTTGAGTCTACATGAGAGAAAACTATCTGCCTTCATAGGAGTCCTTTATATTTGAGGAAAGGGCATACATCTGGGTATGCTCCCTCTGAGCAACACTGAATTTTGTTGCACCTACACTACCATACATACTTGACTATAAGTTGACCTCATGTATAAGGGCAGGTTTGGGGGCCAAAATTAATGGATTTTGATATGACCCATCGATAATAAGTCAAGAATAAAAATGAGGAGCATGTAACAAAGGACAAAGTAGAGGAAAACGGTATCAAAGATCTTACAAAATTCTTTGGCACTGGTATAACAGTGCTCATCCATAAGACTGGATGGATGAGAAGGGAACTGTAGTAAAATGATGGTTGTGCGATGTGTGGAGGAGGTGGCCAGGCATGGGCTAAGAAAATGCACACATGTCAAAAAGGATGTAAAGGCAAAGCAAAGGAAATGGCAACTATATTGGCAGTGATTATAGCCACTAATTTTAATGTGATCACTTTGCCTGATTTTAACCCTTTTTCAAATGTCTTTTTCAAAGCCTGACTCCTCTTGATGCTCTTTTCAGAAGTGCCAAAGAATTGCCACTACCACCATTTTCCGGCCTAGTATTTCAAAAAGATCAGATGCGGTGACACAGCAGAGAGAGTAAAGGGCATCAGCACTTCTCTTAGGTGCTCCTGGGATGAACTAAGGGGATGGTTCCTTTTTTGAATAACAGTTAAAGTACAGTACTCATATTGACTCATAGATAAATCAACCCAGTTTTTTGGGGTCAATTTTTTGACTAAAATTTCTAGACTTATATATGAGTATATAAAGCAGTGGTTCCCAAACTGTAGTCCAGGGGTAGGCAACCTTTCCCCTTTAAGGGCCGAGGGACTTCAGCTCCCAGAAGCCTCAGCCATGTTGGCCAATAGTCCCATGTTGGCCAATAGCTCCTGGGATTCTGGGAGCTGAAGTCCCTCGGCCCTTAAAGGGGAAAGGTTGCCTACCCCTGCTGTAGTCCTCCAGATCTTTTGGACTTCAGCTCCCAAAATCATTGATGGTTGGCCAAGCTGGCTGGGGAGGTGAAGCCCAAAACATCTGGAGGACCAAAGTTTGGGAAGTGAGTGGATCTATTCAGTCCAGAAATGGTGCAGAATTGCCCTTTCCCTCTCTGGCAGTTGAACCAAGGTGGTCTGTGTGACCAAAGTACTGAATCACACTGAGAAACAATGTAGGTGGCACTTTGAGCCCACAAAAAAATTAATTATCAAGCTAATTTTATCTCCCACAGCACACACTTTGGGAGTTACAGTTCTACTCAGGATGGTGCCCTGGCACATACTGCTTGGATTGTCCACTGTTTTGTTACTCTCTCACTCATCCATCCTGCCCCATCCCTAACTGGCATCTGGATGTGTTTGGAAAGCTTTATGCTGCAGCTACAGATCTAAGTCATACAGAAAACTCTGCAGGCTCTTTTCACCTATATAGAACAAGAACCAGAGCCACCAATTCCAGAACATCAACACACTCAGAGGCTCCAATAGCATGGGCCAAAGTTGCTGAGGACATCTGGCTGTGCCAAAACTTTCTGTTGCTCCATAATAAACCCTTTATGAGGGAGTCATCTGCAGTGGATGGTCCCAACCGCCAAGGAAAACACTTGGCCAGAGACAGTATTCAAGATCTTATAAAAATAGTTACCAGAGGGGGTGGGGTGGGGGGCAAAAAAAGGGAAAAAGAGGGAAAAGGTGTCAAATTAAAACAGCCTGGAAAATTCAAGTTAAATTATTAACCCTTTATTGAGCTTTGTGTGAATTAGCCAGCTCATTTGAGAAACAATCTCTTTCATTTATAGTAAGTTTTTAAGGTCTTTTTTTCGGAACACAACCCTAACCTTGAGAGCTGCTACCTTCTCCAATAATAATGTTCTTTCCATAACAAATATTTTTAAATTGCTGTATAAGCAAGAAGCATCTTTCCTGCTTTTGTCAACATCAGCCAAAGACTAAGTGCTGATAGGGCAGAATTCCCAGTTGCCTAAATAACATTTTAAAAAGAGATTCTTGTTCCCAAGAGCCCTAAATTTCGTTAAGTTAATCTATGATGGAAAAGAACTTGCATGTCTATCTCTTTGCAATGGATTTTTTTAAAGTAGAGGAAATGCTTAGAAATGAAAAATGCATAATCCCATGCCAAATCCGAGGAAATGCTTCAAATGTGAAAGGAATTGAAATGTTAGGGCAGTGACGGTTGGTTTTTCCTCCAGTATGATGACATGATACATCGTTTTGAGATCATATTAGGTGTGATTACAATATTTAATTATGCTTTATCGATACAAATATAGTTTTAAAATGCTTGGCTCTTTTCTGTTAAAAACAATGATGTTTGTGACTAAAAAATAATGTACTTGAATCAGATTAAGAGCAGCAAAATGTATCTTGCATACATTCCAGACAGATGAGACAGGATAGGCTTGGTTATTTATTTTATTTCACAGAGGAGAGGGGTAAGATATTGTGGCTGGGATTTATTTTTGATTGCAATTAAATTAATTGCCTTTCCCTTTTGTCCCTACGTGGCTCCTGAAAATAGAACCATAGTGCATACAGAGTAGATGGGAAGGCAGCTTTGTTCTACCTGGATTAACTCTGTGCTATTTTAGGGCTACAGTCCTAAATACTAGGGAGAAAATCCATTGAAACCACGGGATGTATGTCTCAGGAAATACACATAGGGTACACTGTACAAAGAGACAACATTGGGCAAGAAGATTTATTTTCAGGGAAGTAGAAGAAAACCTGTGTATCTATTTTCTGTAAAATCTGAGTCCTTTTCTTCCAGCATGTCCCCTCATCTTCTCCATGCAGAAAAGGTACATTCCAGACAAGTAGATCTATTTATGATCTG
The DNA here is from genome assembly GCA_026167975.1 of Phrynosoma blainvillii. Classification (NCBI taxonomy): domain Eukaryota; kingdom Metazoa; phylum Chordata; class Lepidosauria; order Squamata; family Phrynosomatidae; genus Phrynosoma; species Phrynosoma blainvillii. The sequence goes on along the minus strand of JANUYF010000001.1, from coordinate 446,285,595 downwards.
TTGGTTTACATTTGGGATCTGGTGATTTAGACCAGGAGTGGGGAATGTTTGGTTATCTAGACAGAGGTGGGCAAAGTGCAGCCCGCCCCACTCCCCAAAAGATGTTTTTGTGGCCTTTGACTCCTTCAGATTCCTTAGATTTATTTTCAGGAAAGTAGAAGTAAACCTGTATATCAGTTTTCTGCGAGATCTGAGTCCTTTTCTTACAGTATGTCCCCTCTGGCTCTATTACTGTTAACTGCCTTTGAGTCCATTTCGACCCATGGAGACCCTATGTATGAGAGACCTCCTTCTTTTCGTAATGCCTATGTGTGTGATCTTCTTTTCGTAATGCCCTCCACTTTACCAAGCATTATACTGTAGTCTTTTCTAGTGAGTCCTATCTTCTCATGATATGTCCATAATGCAACAACCTCAGTTTAGTAATCTTTGCTTCCACGGAGAGTTTGGGCCTGATCCACTTTAGGACCCATCCTTTGGTCTTTTTTTACAGTCCATGGTATTCTCAGAACTCTTCTCCAGCACCACATCTCAAATGGTTTGATTTCTCCCCCTAATAGTTTTCTTCAGTGTCCAGCTTTCACATCTGTACATAGAAATAGGAAATATGATGGCATGGACCATCCTAATTTTAATATTCAGTGATATATCTTGACACTTCAGGATCTTGTCTAGTTCCATCATAGCTGCCCTTCCAAGCCTTAGTCTTCTTCTGATTTATTGACTGCAGTTTCTACTCTGATGATTGAGACCAAATATGGAAAATTTTGAATTTTTTCAATGTCTTTATCATCTACATTAAAATGATGTAGATCATTTGTGGTCATAGGAAAACCCACCTAGAGCAAGAGAGCACTTTGCAGGGAATGGTTCCTAAATACGCATACTTTGTAGCCCCTTGAGATGTGAGATTGCCACTTCCAGCATTTCGATCTCTTTACCAACTACTGTAATAATTATGTAGATCATCTATAGTCATAATTTTTGTTTCCTGAAGTTCAGCTGTAAACCTGCCTTTGCATTTTCTGCCTTGACCTTCTTCAATAATCTTTCCATATCTCTGATATTTTCTGCTAAAGCAAAAGCAGCTTCATTTATATACCGCTTTATACCACGCTATGGGGTGTCTAAGCGGTTTGCAACTGTAAGCTCATTGCCCCCCAACAGTTGGGTACTCATTTTAGCGACCTCAGAAGGATGCAGGCCTGAGTCTAGTCTGAGCCCTGGCTGTATTGAACTCGCAACCTTGTGGTTTATGAGTGAATGGCTGCAGTACAGGCATTTATGATGTCATCTACAGCTCCTGAAAGCTTAATTCAGATGCAACAATTTACTTTTTTAAAAGATTGCATGGCCTCTGTGTCTTGTTTAGTATCAAAAATGTCAATTTTTGAAGACCAGAAGTGGCCTCTGACCACTTTAGTGTGGTTATTGTGGTTGTTGTTTTTCAGGTTCATGTGGTCACAGGGAGTCCCAGGACATAAAAATGGCTCCTTTACCTTCTTTACCTTATTCTTTACCACCTCTGCTCTGCATGCATTGGGCTGTTACTCTCACAACCCCATACCTTATCTTGCTGATAATAGGGGCTGATAGGAGTTGCATTCCAAACATCTTTAGGAGCAAAGGTCCCACACCACTATGAGGGGACAAGGGAGAAAGCATGCAAAGCCACAGTCTACTTTTGATCTTGCTGGATGTAGGGATGAGCCAGAGAAAATGCTGGTGGTGTGTCATCCAGACAAACCTTCAAGGAGGGCAGTACATTTGGCTAGTGGTGGAAAAGCAGCACCAGCAATTGAAGTAGTTCACTTGCTGTTCTGTCCTTTTTGTGCCTTTGCATTCCATTTCCCACTTAGCTGAAAGGTTGGAAAGTGTGGATATAACCACATATAGTTCCAGATTTTTAGCAATAATGTTAAGACTCTCTCCCTAAAAGAGGTTTTTTTTTTTGGTTGTTGTTGTTTTGTTTTGTTTTGTTTTGTTTTGTTTTTGGAGTCAGTTGGGGGACAGAATCATTTTGGAATCATTTGGAAGCAGTTAGAGAGGGGATCATTGGGATGCCTGCAAGAGACACAACTACACAAACTGTGTTTTGATTGCAGGTGATTATGACCTTTAAGGTATGTATGTGTGTGTGTTTATGTGTGTGCTCTTTAAGCTACCAGTTGACTTATGATGACCCCATGAATTTCATAGGCCAGGAGTACTCAGAAGTGGTTTGCCATTGCCTTCTTCTGAAATACAGCCTACAGTGGCTGGTATGCATTGGCTGTCCCCCATCCAAGTATTAACCAGTCCTGATCCTGGTTAGCTTCCAAGATCAGAGCAGACCTGGTGACTTCAGGGTTTTTAGGTCTGTACCCTTTATATACATCTTGTGATTAGATAGATAGATAGATAGATAGATTGATTGATTTATAGACACACACACACACACATACCTACCTACCCAGGCGGGTCAAATGTGTATAAAATATTTCTCTGGTCAGCACTGCCCACCTTGTTTCTACAACCACTGCAGGCATACCCTTAAGTATTAGTGGTCTACTTAACTTGTAATCCGATGCAATGGTTGGTTTATGAGGTGCTAACCATGTTCTGGGCTAAATAAACCCTGAGCCCAAGGTGTTTATTGGGAACAACCCAAAGAGATGAAACATTAAGACCCTTATCAGCTGGCATGCAATTTTAGCAAGGAGGACTCTTAACATGATGTTTCTTCAGATGACTTGACAAGCAACACTCTTAAGGGCTCCAAAATTCTTTTAAGATGTATTTCTTTTCTTGGAGGATGAGAACATGTCCCTGTCATGAAGGGACAGTGATGGAAGAAGTTGCATTAGCTGAGATTCTTGTTGCTAAGAATTTCTGTGGCACGTTTCCTAATGTGCTGTGTGCTTTACAAATGTCCCTCAAATACCAACTTGTCTAAAAAGCACTGGGGAGGGATCCTGCTAAAGAAACTCAAAAATCATTCCTGAACCCGACTACGACGAATAACCATAGCGCGCCCGCACCACATGCGGGCTCACCATGTGCAGACTTAAGAATGGTGAGCCCCAGCCTTTTTAATGGTGCCTGCGCCTGCGGCAGCACACCACCATTGAAACCAATGGGATTTGAGATCCTGTGATATTTCTCTTCTGCAGGAGGGACGGGAACGGATCCCTCACATAAAAAAAGGGTCTACTGTACTAGCTAGTCTCCAATATTACTTTCTGGGGCAAGATTCTGGAGCGTATGGTGGCCTTCTACTTTCAGGGTTTCCTGTACAGAAAGAAAGGTGTCTGTACTAAACCAATCTCTGCTGTTGGAAATAGACTGGATGGATTTGAATTCCTGGTCATTCAAAAGGCAGATCAAGGAATAGGGAATAACCTGTGTTGGATGGGGTTACACACCCTGAAATCTTCATTTCTTAACTTGGGCATGCTCCTGGACTCAGATCTGAGGCTGGATGCCCAGGTTTCACTGGTGGCCAGGAGAGCATTTGCACAGCTAAAGCTAGCATGCCAGCCGCACCAGTTCATTGAGACGTCAGATCTGGCTATGGTGACATAAGCCTATGACACATGACTCTCATTTGAATTACTATAACTTATAGACATGGGGCTGCCTTTAGAAACTGTTTGGAAGCTCCAATGGGTCCAAAATGCTGTGTCCAGGTTACTGACTGGTATAGGTTATAGGCGTCACAGAATCATAGAGTTGGAACAGATCCCAAGGGCCATCAAGTCCAACCCCCTGCCATGCAGTAACACAGAATCAAACCAAACTCGACAGATGGTCATCCAGCCTCTGTTTAAAAACCACCAAATAAGGAGACTCAAGGCCTAAGCAGACGGGCAGCCGTGGGCCGCCCTGGGAAGGTGCGCCGTGGGACCGAGGCATCCCCATGCCTCGATCCAGCGGCGCACTGTCGGCGCCCCTGGAAAGGAGCGCTAAAATAGCTGCGGACGCTGCGGCGGGAGGTCCTCCTCGGAGCGCCGGCTGTGTGGAGGGCCGGCGGCTCCGAGGACGACCTCGGGAGGGGGAGGGGGCGCTGAGCGTGCGGCTGCCCCTCCCCTTCCGTGAGCCGAGGATGGCCTTTTAAGCCGTCTGCTTAGGCCCTCAGTCACACTCTCAGGGAATGGGTTCCACTGTCAAACAGCTCTTACTGTCAAGAAGTTCCCCCTAATGTTGAGGTGGAATCTCTTTTCCTGCAGCTCGCATCCATTGTTCTGGGTCCTGTTCTCTGAAGTAGCAGAAAACAAGCTTGTTCCCTCCTCAATATGACATCCCTTCAAATATTTAAGCAAGGCTATCATATCACCTCTTAACCATCTCTTCTCCAGGCTAAACATACCCATTTCCCTAAGTCTCTCCTCATAGGTCATGGCTTCCAGACCCTTCACCATTTTGGTCACCCTCCTCTGGACACTGGAGTCATATAAACCTCTGTCTAAAACAACTCCACTGGGTACTGATCTGTTGCTGGGCATTGTCTTTGGGTCTACTCTACACTATTTGAAAAACCATATCTCCCTATATGAGTCCTTCCATTTATAAGATCTGTGGGGCAAGGCTTTCTCTTGGTCCCACTACCATCCCAAGCATGTCTAGTGAGGTCACAAGAGAGAGCCTTCTTGGTGGCTGCTCCCATGTTATGGAATTTCCTTCCTTGGGAGATCCAGTTGGCCCCCGACCTGCTCTCTTTTCACCAGCAAGTTTTATTTAAGGAAGCTTTTGGTTTTTAGTGCATGCAGCAAAATAAATCTTTTACTGGGGGTTGTGGTGTTTTTAACTTTGTTTTCTAAGTGTCTTTTAATTCTGGTTTTAACTTGTTTTTAATGCTCTTTTTAACCTGTGCCTTTAAAACTGAAATTTAGTTTCATTATATTTTTATTTTTGTACTAACAGTTGTTTAATTGTATTGTGCTTTTAAAATATTTATGTCTCCTTGGATCCCACGTTGGGGATATCAATAAGTAAATAAATAAATATCTTAATATTTTTTGTTATCCTATCCACCACTAGGAAATACTTGAATTAAAAAGTAGAAAAATGTGTAAAACTCTTGTCAAAGCTTAGAATAATTGATTTTAAAAAAGCAATTTATTTGAGACTGTAAAAATATTTATATTTGGGGCTTTTTTTATTTTTTGGTTTTGAAACAAGGGTTCACTGATCAGATTATATGTGTCCATTTGTCTGCACTGGATGACCAAAAGCCAGGACTAGGTGTCCCCTAGGTTACCTAAAAATGTCTTGCTTACATTTACCCTGTGGAATAAATTAAGATGAAATACAGTCATTTACTCAGGACTGAGTTTCCTTTTCTCTAAGCAGATATTGTAATTTATCCAATTGAACAATTTAATCTTTTTGAAAACCTTTTTTATTGTTTAAATAAGTGTGTGGAGGTTTTTTGCTTGCTTTTTTTTTTTTTTTTTGCTTGTAATCAGCTATTACATATTACTGCATGGAACATGTCATTCATTACTTGGGTAGTAGGTCTTATTTATTTTAAAACTGAACATATTTACTCTCAAGCAAATCCTGCAGAGTTTGATGGGATTAACTCCTAAATTGGTTGGCAAAATTGCATGCAGCCTAAGATTTCTTTAATTAGGTGACAGCCTTTCTGATCTGTTAACAATGTATGGGAAGCGGTAAGATCACATTTTTGAAGTGTTAAATGCAACTATTAAAACACTGACTTCTAAAAGCAATTTTGTAGAAAACCAAAGAAGATGATTTAATTTTTAAGAATCTGTATTTCTTCAATATTTAATTGTGGGGGCACAGTGTTCAGGAAAAGAGCATTTGACATTAAACTACTCTTGTTTTATCTCTTCTGATAGTTCCTGGTATCTTGATGGGAGATTGTTGCTTCTGATTACCTCCATTTGTATTGTCTTTCCTCTAGCACTTCTTCCTAAAATTGGTAAGTAATTTTAAAGGGGGCCTTATTGCTGTCATAATTACATAATTACTTCTCTTTTAGTACCAGTTTAATTGAAGGGTTTAAAAGAAACCCTTAATGGGTTGTTGGTTTTAAAAGAAAAAGGAAAGAAATTAAAAGAAAAATGGGGGGGGGGGGGTGAGCGGGTGGATTTATTTGCAGCCTTGCTGTTCACTCAACCTTGCCTAGTTAACCTATTACTGAGATTGCAATAGTATTTTGTCTGCTCTACTAAAATAAAACCTTTACAGCAGAACATTAAAGAGCTGCATTTACTTATAGCATGCCATTAGTGGTAAGCCAGTTCTAATTCTGCCCTGCAAAACTACATAAATGATCTGTGACAGGCAAGCTGGAATGTTGTTATTCTGAGTCTTAAGCCCCAGATACCAAGCCCTGTAATGGAAAACATACCTACAACGTGAAGCACTTTTAGCTCTACATCAAGATCACTTTCCTTATAAATTGCCTCTTATTTTTACTGTTATTTTACAGGCTTTCTTGGCTACACAAGTAGTTTATCATTTTTCTTTATGGTGTACTTTGCTCTTGTGGTAAGTCTAAAAAAAAAACCCCAACAACACCAAAAAACTCAACCCATATCGCTGCTTATGTTAAGTTTTCTTATTATTTTGATAGATTTCAGAGTTCCTTCGAAACGGATGTTTGCTCATTTAAAACTTGCCTCTAAAACCAAAGTGTTCCTTTATGTGTGGTATGTGTGTATGTGTGTGTTGCTGCAGTTGGATAAGTTTGACTAAAATAAAAATCAGGAATATGAAAAAAAAAATAGCATCGTTATTTTTTGGACTGCAAAAAAACAGCAAAGGGTATTTGTTTTGCTGACAGGGTAGTGAAAAATACGGTATTAGTCTGTGTGCCTCCCAACCTCCTCCCTCCCTTCCTCCACGTGTGGAATGGAAATTTTTCTTTTTTCCTTCCAACCATCATTTAATGCAACTCGTGCAGAGGAAAATGTCATATATTCCCAGTAAATTGAATATACATGTTAGTTTAATAATGAAAAAACACAAGAAGCAGCAAAACTCTTCTGAGCAATTTAATATATAGATATTAATATATCAAAGACCTTATTCTTTCCAGCTGAAAAGAATTTTTCCCCCTTTCCCTCTCTTTCTGTCTCTCTTTCTTTCCCTGTGCCAACTGGGGCATTTCAGTGGTGATATTTACAGCCATTGATTCCTGTGTGATACGTGGAAAACTGAAGCCTGGAACACATTTGTTTTGGATTTGGGCTGGTAGTGCTTTTTGAAAACAAGAGAATATGTAGAAATAGAATCGCTTTTTAGGAATATATATATATATATATATATATATAGTACATTTCACCATGATTCTGTTGCCAAGATTTGCATTGATACCCACAAAACCCTTACCCATAATGGTTCTCTGTGTAGCTGTCATAACTTTTCAACTTAAAAGGTTTTTAAAAAGGTTTTATTATTCTGTATTCCAGCAGATATACATGCAGATCTCTGTCTGATTCTTACAGTGTTGCCATACAAGTGAATTGTTCTGAGATGTACTAATGGCTGCAAATTCAGACAGTGTTAAAATGGGGTTGGATAAATTCATGGAGCTTCTGCCTATTAATGAGTGCATCGACACTGTAGAAATAATGGCCTTTGACATCACTTTAGGTGCTGCAGCTCTATCCTGTGGAATACTGGGATTTGTAGTTTTACAAGATCTTTCGCCTTCTCTGCCAAAGCATGCTGGTGCCTCATCAAACTATAAATCCCAGGATTATGTAAGATGGAGCCATAGCAGTTAAAGGAGTGTGAAGCTGTATTATTTCTACAATGCAGATGCACCCTTTGGCTACTCCTCTGGACTTCCCTCCAGTATTAAAAAAAGTATGCATCTATATATGAATTCCTAGGGAACATAAGGAGGAGGGTGCTGTGGCTCTCATGTCCTGCTTGGGAGCTTCTCGGAGGCAAATGCTTGACCCCTGTGTAAGCAGAATACTGACTATATAGGCCTTTGGATGCAACACTGCTTCTCTTCTATTCTTAGATTCTCTTGCACATCAAAGCTATGTTATGTCCAAAATGACTTCAAAGTGTATTGAGAGCATATTTAAGCAAGCATTCTCTTTCAATCTAAGGACCAGTGGGCAGTTTACAACCTGCTTATTACATAGAATCATAGAATCATAGAGTTGGAAGAGACTACAAGAGCCATCCAGTCCAACCCCCTGCCATGCAGGAACTCTCAATCAAAGCATCCCCGACAAATAGTCCACCAGTCCCTCCAAATTGTTCTATGTACGGAGGAAGGAATGGGCAAAACCACTTCTGAGCATCCCTTGACTAAAAAAAGCACTGTGAAATTCATGGGGCTGCCATAAATCGACCCTGGACTTGAAGGCGTACACAAACACATACACAGAAGATGTGTAGGTTTCTGCTATCTGCAAACTCTTCAAATGCATCTGTAACAGTGGAAATTCACTGTGTCAGGGTTTTTTTTGTGCTGGCCAGTTTTATAGTATTTTTTTCTTTGTGACAGCAGGAAACCTTAACATGCATACCTTAACATACAAGGAGATAGTCTACCTTTAAAGAAGAGTCAGTGCAGCAAGGTGGCAGAGCTAGACAGGAACATTACTTACTAGGGGAAAAAGCCACCTTCCTCCTGCACAGTTTTTCCGTGTTAAAGAAACAGAGTTTGGACCAGTTTGTGTATTAAGCTAGAGTTGTGATTGCTGCTTCTCATGCAAATCCAAAAAATTGTAATGAGCATGCCAGAAATGAAAGTGGCATATATATATTTCTAATCTCTGAGAAAATGTCAAGAGAGTGGCACCGGAGCGTGGCATAAAGTCAGTGCCATGCCTTTCTTGCATGCCTTTCTTTTGCTGAAACCATATAAGAAGAAGCCACAATGATGAAGCAACCAGCTACAATGTATGAACCAGCCCCTTGAGATCATGTTCCCTCATTCTTGAAGCCTTTGACTTATGATTATTTCCTTTTCTGTCCTTCCTTGATCTTTAGCACCTTCATTCAGTTTGTTTTAATAAAAACTCAGGAAAAATAAAGGCTGGCATGCTGTTGGTTCATTCCAGTTAAGTAGACCCATTCAATCCATTGTTGAATAGTGAGTCAACATATAGATAAAGCTCATGAACTCAATGGGTCAGGACTAAAAGAGAATTTAGGTAATAGATAATAAGTTTTTAAGCTTTTTGTAAGTTTTTAATTGTACTGTGCTTTTAGACTGTAAGTGTAAGCTGCTTTGAGTCCCATTTTTTGGGGGAAAGAGGGATACTATTCAGATGTGAAGCTCACTAGATGACCCCAAGCCAGTTAACATTTTTTTTTTGGTCACTAAAAATAGGTATATGCGCCACTGTAAACTTCTTGAGGAGTGAGATACAGATAGCAATAAATAATAAATTAAATTTAAAATGATCAAACAGCTTCCTGCAAAGTGGTCAAGCAGCTTCAGTTCACCTGCAATCCCTGTTGTTGCAAAGGGTATGTTTCCATTGAAATGAATGGGTTAATCCGCACAAAATTGGTGATGAAGAAGCGATAAAGTCTGTTGATGTGGGCAAGAATGACAGCCTTCCCATCTTCTCTCTGTTGTTGTCACCCCTGCAGCTGTTTGGGGCCTTGAGTGCATAGATTAACTGGGTTGCCCCCATTATTTTGCATTCACCTTAAACAAACAACCCCCAGACAAATGGTTGACCCTCCTCCTCTTTCCTTTCGGCCCCAAACCCAGGATGTGATTAATAACCTCCTGCTGCATAGTCTGGCTTGCTGTGTCAGGTTTTGTTTTTTGTTCTCAGGGAGTGTTGGTGGTGGGCTTTTAATGGCTTGAACTAAACATCCGTGCTGTAATAAGGGGCTGTGTGTCCTGGCGATGTAGAAATATATCTTTTCATTTTAAAACGCATCTTTACATTTGAAGAAAACCAAGGCAAGTGATAACAAATAGGCGCAGATAATGAGCAACGAGGCTGCATCTGCACTGCAGAAATAATCCAATTCATCACCATTTTAACTGCGATGGCTCAAAGCTGTGGTATTCTGGGAATTATAATTGGTTGTGACACCGGAGCTCTCTTGAGGTCCAAAACGCACTACAGAAATAATCCAGTTTGAGACAGCTTTAACTGCCCAGTGCTAGGGAATTCTGGGAACTGTAGTTTTGTGAGGCATTGAGCCTTCTCTGTCAGAGAGCTCTGGTGTCACAATAAACTAAATCCCCAGGATTCCCTAGCACTGAACCAGGGCAGTTTTAAAGCGATCCCAAACTGGATTGTTTCTGCAGTGTGTTTTGGATCTGACAGAGAAGTAAATGTCTGACAAAATTACAGTTCCCAGAATTCCATGGCATTTGAGCCATGGCAGTTAAAGGGGTGACAAACTGGATTATTTCTGCAGTGCAGATGCAGCCTGAGAGGAGTGAGATAGGTTATCTAGATAGATAGATAGATACTATATAGATAGATAATATATATTATGTAATTGAGTATTATATTTTGCTAACCCTAATTGTTGTTACCTACCCTCGAGTAGATTGGAGTAGAAATGAAAGGAAACTAATGAACTAATAGTTAAGTTTACAGAGGAGTTTTCTCTCCTCCCCTTCCACCTGAGTAGGCTTGGTATGCAATCGCTGTTTTTGCTTTGGAATAATCAGGAAAGCCCCTGGACTCCCTTGGCTTGCATTGACTTGCATACAGGTCTTGAATATTATGTGTCGCTTTATTTTTCTTTGCCTTTTTTAAAAAAGATAAAAATCGGGGAAAGAGTGTCCAGCAAAAATGTTGTCCACTATGTGAGACAACCAACCCATTAAGGCACTGAACCATGTGATAAAATCAGACTTCAAAGCTGTCAACAGAACTCCCTAAGGGCAATGTCTCTCAAAAACTCCAAAATGCTTCTGCAAAGGCTAGGTAGGAGATAATCATCTTCTGCAGCTTGATCCAAAGTAGTAGTAGGAGGAGGAGGAGCCTTTTAGATTAATTCGACTATCTACAGCCAATGTTCTCCAATTGCTTGAGTTTGTTGTTGTCGTTGTCTGCCTTCAAGTCATTTCCAATTTATGGTGACCCTAAGGTGAATCTGTCATGGATTTTCTTGGCAAGATTTGTTCAGAGGTTTGCCATTGACATCTTGAGGCTGAGATAGTGTGACTTGCCCAGGATCACCCAGTAGATTTCATGACTGAGCAGGAATTCACACCCTGTTCTCCAGAGTCATAGTCTGGCTCTCAGTCCACCACACTATGTTGGCTCCAATTGCTTGGGTACTTTCAGTGTTTTGTTTTTGTTTTACTATGAGCAACAGACCATATGTTTCCGTATCTATCATCAGTTTCAAAACTTGGCTCAGTAGAGTTGCTGATTCTACGTAGTGCCCTGTAAATCGTGTAGGTTCAGCCACCTTGAATCCAATTTTGGGAGAAAGGCAGGATATAAATAAATAAATAAATAAAGTTTTGCACTAAAACTTGCAGAATTCACCATCTAATGGTGGCCATGCTAGACAAGGTATTGTAGTCCCCAAAAGTACCTTTTCCAAGCTCTGTTGATTTTTCTTATTGTGTACCTTCAAGTTGTTTCTGACTTATGGCAACTGTGTCACAGGGTTTGTCTGGCATGATATGTTCAGAGTTGGTTTGCCATTGCACAGCTCTGACGCTGAGAGTGTGTGACTTGCCCAAGGTCACCTAGGGGGTTTCCATGGCTGAGCGGGGATTTGAACTCTGGTCTCCCAGTGTCCAGCACTCAAATAGATACACCATGCTGGCTCTCTCCATAGATTAGTTACCATCTAATAAAAATGTGAACTGATCCTGTGCATGTTTATGAGCAAATTCTATTGGTTTTGATGGGTCTTTCCCCCCAGTAAGAGTTGCATATATGGTGGGCCCTCCATATTTGCTGGGGACCCCCGTGAAAGTGGAAAAAACTGCAAATAGAAACCCCACTATTTTTTAACCCAGAGAACACCTCTTCAGGGATCTCTGGGTCCTCTAGTGCAACTCTATGGTCAACATATGCCAGAGGCTGGCCATAGAATTGCGCTGCAGGACCTACAAATGTCTACAGAAGTCTTCTCTAGGAATCTCTAGGTCCTCCAGTGCAACATCTGGAAGATGTTGACCATAGAGTTGTGCTGGAGGAACTAGAGATTCCTAGAGAGAACATATTAATCAGATCCATGAATAATCAAATCCGCAAAAGTCAAAACCACAAATGTGGAGGGCTGACTGTAATGATCACAATAGTTTTCCTTCCTTATTTAACTTCCAAGTGGTTGAACAGCATTAGAATGACTAACTCCAGTATCATTTATTGACCAGAACTCAGAATGTGAATCCAGCTCTTTAATATCCATCTCCACGGAGCCATTCTGGCTTCACTAATACTGATCCAGAAAATTTTCTTTCTAGGGTTTCTTATGAAACTGGCACCATCTCATGTATCTTAAAGTGCCTGCATGGCATGTTAAGAGCCAAAGTGGTTGTGTGTGTATGTGTGTGTATCACATAAATATTTTATTGCTATGTATTAACCATAATGCACTTTTAAAATCAAAACAGCAAAAGAAAGGAAATAAATCCTATGTATTTATTTTAAATTCCATTTGCCACACGAGGCAAGGTGAGTTAAATGCAGTTCAGTTTTCCCAGCTAATTATTTTTGAAGCTAGGAAAAAGAACTTCTTGTTGAGAGACATTTGCACAACATTTCCTGCTATTGCTAGCAGATACACTTGTATTCTGTTCAAGCAGGGAGGAAAACCCTAGACCAGGCATATGGAAGCAATACTTTTGCTGCAATTTTCTATTAATTGGTTTCTAGAACAAACCACCTGTTCAGATTCTTGCCTGTGAGAACAAATGCTCACTATGGCTACAGATACAGGATTGGATCATCAAGTGGGTTGAAATCCCACTTCAATTGGGGATTCCCCCTGGGTGGTCTTGTCCTGTTTCTCATCTTTATTGGAGGAGATAAACTACATTGCAGGGTGGTTGTGGGAGTAAATGGCCTAAGGATGACTAAACTTAGAGACACTGCTTTGCGCAGTGGCAGTATCGTAGCCAATGAGATTAATCCAAGGCGCGATTATTGGTAATTGAAAACTTTTGCCAATACCCCTCCATGATGACTTGAAATATTAGCACACACACCCCCTTACTGCCAGCAGGTAAAGAATTTAAGCAGACCTTTGGTTCTTAACGTACTGTGAAACTAGGGTCTTTTAATGTGATATATTCCATTTTTATTCTTTCCACTGTATTTTAATGTGTTTTAATCTAATTTAATTTCTTCTTCTTCTTCTTCCCACCTCTCCCCAAGGCTTGAGATGGCAGACAACAAGGATTAATACACATAAAATAATTTAAACACTGTTAAAATGCATAAACCCAAGGCACATTGAAAATATCCAGCATAAAATACCCTACATTTTTATAGAACTCTTTATTTAATGGTTTAAGCTTTTGTATCAAAGTAGTTTTAGTTGTACTTGATTTTAATCTGTTGTAAGCTTCCCATAGTGTGAGAAAGAGGAAAACGTTCATTAATTAAAACTATTTGTACACTAAATGTTCACTAGAGCTATGACGTGAGAATAAGGAGTGCTCATATGACATACTGTCCCACAATGCAGCCCCTCTTTTTTTAAAGACCTTCAGTGTACTATCATCAGTTTTCTCCTCTTTTTCTTTCCTCTGGCTTCAGAGAAACATTTGCTGGCAGTAGTAGTTTTGGATAGTAGAAGTCTCCCAGCAAAGGTGGGGAACAAAGTCTTTTGAATTTAATAACCACCCCCCAAACCCTTCCATTTGATACAGCTGTGAAAGGTATGCAAGGTTTTGGCTAGTGTTAACAGTATTAATTATTCTGATAATAATCTTTTGTCAAAGAATATACAGTAGAACACTAAAGTTAGGATTCTCCAAGGCATAGTATTCCCCATCACCATGTATGGATGTGAGAACTGAACAGTGAAGAAATCTCATAAAAGGAGAATTAATTCATTTCAGATATGGTGCTGGAGAAGGGTGCTGAAGATACTGTGGACAGCCAAAAAGACAAACAATTGGGTCCTAGAACAGATCAGGCCAGGACTCTCCCTGGAAGCCAAGATGACTAAATTGAGGCTGTCGTACTTTGACCACATCATGAATCATTGGAAAAAAACAATAATTCTAGCAAAGGTGGAAGGCAGTAGAAAGAGGGGAAGACTACATACCAGATGGTTAGACTCAGTCCGAGAGGCCAGGACCCTGAGCATATAGGACAGGAGCAGAGTGGTTGAGGACAGGGGGCCTTGGAGGTGTCTCATTCACAGGCTTGCCATGAGTTGGAGATGATTCAAAGGCAGTTAACAACAGAAAATCTTTTGTCAACATACTTTAGGTGTGTGTGCACTATCAGTTATAATTATATACCATCTTTCCTCTTGGAAGTTCAAGGTAGCATAACATGGTTCTCCTCATCCTTCCTTTACGCTCACACCAACCCTGGTAGATAGGTCACTGAGAAAGAGTGCCTGACCCAGTGTCACACAAATGGTTTCACAGCTTATGGGAGACTAGAATCGGGATCTCTCAAGTCCAAGTCCAGCACTCTAGCTTCTCCCTCCATATATCTTCTAACTGCTACCCCACACTGTCATTGTTCTGAGTTTTTAATCTACTGGGTCCTAATTCTCAAGCAGAAGACGATGTAGTAAATCTGTCTGGATTCGCCATTTCAGACACCAGCTGAAGGCTCACTAGACAGATGTCCCCCCACCCCTACCCCAATATAAATTTAAAAATAAACATTCCAACACACAGCAGAATAGCCCACCAGGAAACAGTCTAGCCTAGAACACTTCTCTCTTACTTCCAAGTTTTTCCCCTTGTGCCCAGGGAATGCTGTATCAAGAAGCATTTGGTCACATGCATCTGCCCTCCCCAAAGGCCTTTTTCATCATACAGTCCAAGCACATGCTTACTGCCTCATTTGCTATTCCTGAGATTTGCACCTGGCATAAACAGGATTCCGCTCTAAAAGATCTCCCTTCTCACAGGCTCTTGCAGAACAGGAGTAATGCCATCTGAGATCTCTTTTTCTCTCATTCTTCAACATATTCTGGCTCTACCGACATGCTCACTCTTCCTCTGTCCTTAGCAGACAGTGGCTACATCTGCACTGCAGAAATAATCTGGTTTGACACTGTCAAACTGGTTTATTTCTGCAGTGCGGATGCACCCTAAAAGTTTTTTTTTTTTTTAAAGATGGGGTTGGGGGAGACATGCAGCAACAAAATTTGGAGAGGTTAGGTGGCCCCAAACTTCTGCCTGCTATTGGCAGCCATAGCAACAACATTGACCACATTTTAATAGACACAGTATTTCCACATTTGATTGTCTTGGGATTTTTGCCATAAGAAGAAATATATACAGATTCTGACGTCTTTCTGAAGCAGTCTTGGAACAGGCAAAGGGACATAATGCCTAAATGAAGCCTGTCTTGCTCCTCTTTATTCTAAAATGTCATGCGAGTTCCAATGCCAAGGAAGATGTAGTCTGGACAAGCAATTATTTTCTCTGAGCATTGCTACGGTTTATAGCTGTGGATTGATTTTAAGGGGGCTGCATGGGTAACATATGGCCCAACACATATAGCAATTTAAAAACTTGCAAAATATAAACTATGTTTTCTCTCTGTACAGATTGTAATTAAAAAATGGTCCATTCCTTGCCCTTTGCCACTAAACTTTGCGGTAAGTTTCTTCCAGATGCCCTAACATTTTGAAAACTTTCCAGACTTGTCACAGTCTTACATGGAATTCTTTCAAAGGCTAATTATATCTTGTTATTTTATGGTAAAATGGTTGCTGATCAGTAATCTTTGAGGTTTGGAAACAGCACAGTCTGGGTTGAAGCTAATTGGGGAGCTAGTGTTTCTTTGTATTCAGGAGTTTATACACCAGTGTGATGTTACCTACATGCTGTATATCTTTTCCACATTAACCTATACACATGCTGGATGATCTGAAGGATGTGTTAGAAGATGCATATCATCTAGAGTGACCGTCCTGTGATAAAGTGGGAGGGTAAAGACAAATTCACTTATAGATTTTCAACTATTCCTATTGTGTATGGTTATATTTCATTGGTTCCTAATCTGCATTGCTGGATTTTGTGGGACTGCAGTTCCCAGAACCTTTACCATTGGTCATGTTGGCTTCGGCTTCTGGGAACTGAAGTTCAACAATATCTGGAGACCCAGGGAGGTCTGATTCATGGTTAATTCCATTGAGGATTTCATTGCAGAAGTTACAGTACACTGCTATACACAGTACGCAGTGTGGATGGGTGTGTGGTGACGTGCTCCCCCCCCCCCCCATGGTGATTCATAGGATTTTGAAGTCACTTTAAACTGATGTGAATTTAATCCAGCCAATGAGTTTCATCTCCATACTTGCATGTTGGTCTTTTACAGGTTTCAAATTCTACGGAAGAATGTAAACCAGCACTGTTTAATTTTTCTAAGGAGGTAATCTTACAGCATCCTCTTAACAGATCACAGGAGCTTAGATAAAATGTATTTAAGCTTTAGGATAAGCCAGGACTTCTCAAAATGTATTACTTTGTGCATACTGCTTCCTGAATCTGCTACTGACAATAGTTTGAATGGGGATTTTAAAAATTACCTACAATCCTTGCAGGATACAACAGAAGTTGTTCTATAATCTAATATGCAATCTGCACAGTCTATTTTATTCCTTTGTGTATCCTAGCTTTCTGCAAAAGTAGCCAAGGCAGCTAACAACAAAATAAAACAGTAATATATAATGAAAACAATATATACTATACTTTAAAGCAGGGGTGGGAATTATGTAGTTTTCTGTTTATTGTTGGATTCTGTGTCTCAACAGCTCAGCCTCACTATTGGGAGTGAGGAGTGCTGGATGTTAAGTCTAGGAAAATTTTAGAAATGCTTGTGAAACATTTACAACCCCTATTTCAAAATTTCATTCTTTTTTCTTTTATTTTATTTTTTTAGAGTGCTTATGCCATTCCAGTCATGGCGTTCTCATTTCTCTGCCATACATCAGTATTGCCAATTTATTGTGAGCTCCAAAGGTAACAAGTCATTTATATAAAAATTTCACTTAAAATCTAGTAATGTAAGAGTATTGCAGTTTTGCAAACATCTGTTTCCTTTTTCATTTACTGGTGTAGATGACTAATAGAAATGGTTCCTCCAATAGACTGAGCAGTGATGGGTGACTTCTGATTTCAAGAGTTGAAAGCTGTTTGCCAGGCCTCTCCCTCTAGACCACTCAGCCCCTTTCCTCTTCTCCAAAAGCCCAGGATATCAGGAAAGGGCTGAGAGAGGGAATATCACAAAGAAGGAACTTTTAATGTTATTAGAATCCACAGTGCATTCTGGTAAGAATAGGAGGTTATGGCATTACACAAGAGTCCTGCTTAATTAGACTTGAACATTCATCGATTCAGCTTTTGGTTTCCCATATTGGTGACAGACTTCTGGACAGACAACAAGCAAAGCATGGACTCTATGAAATTATAGCACTATAATTCCACTTTAACTACCATTGCTGCATCCTATGAAATCTTGTGGGATTATCAGTTTGGGAAGGGATGCTTAGATATCTCAGACAGTGCTCTGGTGTCTGACCAGACTGTAAAGCCCATCATCCCATAAGATATAGTAATGGCAGCTAAAGTGCAATTGTTGTTAGCTGCCCTTGAGTTGGTTCCAACTCACCCTGTGGATGATACATCTCAGGGAGTCCCTATCCTCCACTGCCTTGCCCAGATCCTGCAAGCCCTTGTCCATAACCCCCCTGATTGAGTCTATCTCTCTGGTCTGTGATCTTTCTCTCTTTCTTCTACCCTCTACCTTTCCTAGCATTGGTGTTTTTTCTAGTAATACATGCCTTCTCATTATGTGGCCAAAGTACTATAGTCTCAACTTGATCATCTTAGCTTCCAAGGACAGCTCTGGTCTGATCTGTTCAAGAACCCATTTATTTGTCTTCCTGACTGTCCATGGTATCCTACGTACTCTTCTCCAACACTACATTTCAAATGAGTTAATTTTCTTTCTGTCTGCTTTCTTCACTGTCCAGCTCTCGCATCTATACAAGGTAATTGGGAATACAATGGCCTTGAACGGTTCTGACTTTAGTGCTCAGTTGCATGTCTTTGCTCTTCAGTATCTTTTCCAGTTCTTTCATAGCTGCCCTTCCCATTCCTAGTCTTCTTATTTCTTGACTGCAGTCTCCATTCTGGTATGTGTTTGATTCTAGATATGGAAATTCTTTAACTCTTTCAATTTCCTCCTTGTCTAGATTTAACTTATGTATTTCCTCTGTGGTCATTATCATTGTTTTCTTTAGGTTCAGCATCAGACCTGCCTTTGCACATTCAACTTTGACCTTCCTCATTAACTGTTCTACAATTATAGCACTATAACTGTGTAGTGTGAAAAGGACGCAGGATTCTATAGGATGCAGCCATGACAGTTAACATGGAATCATAGTGCTCTAACTGTGCGGTGAGAATGGGCCCCATTTGGGCCCCATGTGGAAGCAGCAGCTTTCCCACACCATTAATTCTCCCAGTAACTGGAATTCAGAGACATACTGCCTCTACCTTTGGAGGTTCCATCATAACTGATAGCCACTGCCAGAGCTCACTGCCCAATCAGTAATCCTAACCACCTTTTAAAGCTGCCAACCTAGCATAGCGGTTTGAGTGTTGGACTACATCTCTGGAGACCAGGGTTCAAATCCCAGCTGGGTCATGAAATGCACTGGGTGACCTTGGACAAGTCACATGCTCTCAGCCTCAAGGGAAGGCATGGGCAAACATCCTCTGAACAAATATTGCCAATGATAGGGTTGCCATAAGTTGGAAATGACTTGAAGGCACACACACACACACACACACACACATAAGCCAACCTCCTTCACTGGTGATTTCTATCCATGAACCATCCACTGTCTGTAGAAGTATTTCCTTTACGCAATAGCATTCAGGTAGCTAATTAGAAATGATCAAAGTTGCAAAAAAATGATGTTCCTTGGGATTTACTTACCAGTATTTGGGGAGGGAGGGAATTGAGATCCATTGGTCAACAGTTGAAGCAGTCATTATAATAGGTTTCTTTTCTACTGACATCTTAACTGATTATACTTTTTCCCCTCTCTCTTTGTAGTCCATCCAAAAGCAGGATGCAGAAGGTAGCCAACACAGGGATTGGTCTCAGCTTTCTAGTTTATTTTATCTCAGCACTGTTTGGATACCTCACTTTTTATGGTATGTTCACACACATCCCCACCAAGATATTAATTCCTTTTTACTTACACTTACATGCAGAACTGTTCTCCCATCACCACCACTATTACTGCTTCATTCATTTATATCCCCCAAACTGGGACTCAAGGTGATTTATGAAAACCAGACAAATAAAGATAAAGGCACTCACACAAAGACATAAATAATACTTTGTTAAAATGCAATTAAACTTTATACTCAATTAAAACTATTTAAAATAAATTTATGAAGAAGACAAAAGATAAAAATCAATTGAACAGCATGCTATTAAAAGCCCTTGCAGTTAATTTTAAAAGTCTTTTGGAATAGAAAAGTTTTCACTTTCTGATGGAAGGACAACAGTGTAGAAGCCAGTCTAACCTTTTTAGAAAGGGAGTGCTCAAGCGTGGAAGCTTCCATTGAGAATGTCCCTTCCCATATTGCCATCAAATGCCTCTATGAAGATTGGTGGGATGGAGGTAAGGGGTAGTGGGTGGGTTGCAGGGGTGGGAAGCTGCAGCTGAGAAAAGGTGGGGTGGGGGTGGATGGGAGATTGGGCCTTCTGATACAGAATCACAGCCCATATGTTACATTTAATCCACAGGATCCTAAGTGTACTCTGTTGTTGCTTGCTTAATATCTTTAAGTTATCCCAAACAGTTTCCATGGTTCAGCTCTGGGTCATATGAACCCTGTCTTGTGTTGCCGTTCTCATAAGTTGCCACTATTATTTTAAATCTTAGGGAGAACTGAGCAGATGTCACAGAGAAACAAACAGTAAAGCAGAATTTATGATTGCACAAAACTGCAAAACACATAAATGGTGTATGAAAGTTATGTTGGACAAAATAAACAAGGAAGGCAGGTTACTGAAACAGTCACATGAGAGACAAGTCAACACCTTGGGCTCTTTTGCAGGAATCAGAATTATGTACTGATTGTCCGGTGTCAGTCAACTCACTACACAATTTTGAAGCTTCTTATGTTCTTAGCAGTAACACCTGCTCTGTTTTGAACCAGAGAATCTTACACCTGCTACTACAACTACTCTTCACAGAGTTTCTCATACCTTTTCAGTGTATACACCTTTTCAGTGTATAGATAGGCCACTTCTATCCTGATTTAATCAGCCTCAGCTCATTATTGCTCTTTATCTTTTGAAAACTTTTATTCACAGATTGGTCTACACAGTTTGGGAGTGTGTAGAACTACTCAAGAGGCCAGATTAACTTGTCCACCTTACTCCTTTTGTGATGAGTACTCTAGTTCAAAAAGATTAATGCTACTATAATATATGTGTTAGTCTTTACGATGCCACAGTATTCTTTCTTGCTAATACAGCAAAAATGTATTGGGACAACACTCCTCTGGAATGATAAAGTGTGCATGAAACATCACAACTGAAAGTCACTTTGGGCTGTGAAAAACATCTGGTTAAAATAGTCATGCAAATCTTTCTTAGGGAAAAAAAAGTCAGTTTTTCTTAATATATGATAAGACGATATCTGTAATGGAGCCTCTCTTTTCTTCCTAAACATGGATTCGAATGACCATGCCTTCCAAGTGATGAGCACTGTTATAATGGGCATATTCTACATTGAGTGTAATGTCTGTATGTTTTTTAACATCTACAAGCAGCAACACTTAATGGGAGAAAAGCTCTTAGTCATGATCTTACTACTATGGTTATCTGAATCATTGTAGGCAGGGGCGTCACCAGCGGGGTGTAGGGGGTGTGGGCCACACTAGGTGTCACCCTAAGACAGGGGTAGGCAACCTTTCCCCTTTAAGGGCCGAGGGACTTCAGCTCCCAGAAGCCTCAGCCATGTTGGCCAATAGTCCCATGTTGGCCAATAGCTCCTGGGATTCTGGGAGCTGAAGTCCCTCGGCCCTTAAAGGGGAAAGGTTGCCTACGCCTGCTGTATGGTGTGGGATAGGAGGTGGTCACTCGGTGGGGTGACACCATGAGTTGCCACACCGAGGGTTGACAACCCTAGTGACGACACTGAGCGTAATAAGCATACATTGCCTTAATATTCAGTCATATTTCAACACTCCTTACACCACGGTGGCTTTCTTCTTTTCAAAGGTCCATCAAAATATTGCAGAAAGTTGGTGAGTGAACTGTTTGAAAGTGTGGCATAGTCAGCTAATGTGATGTAAATAGAAGCTAATTGTTTATTCAAAAGCATGGTCATTGCATCTTGGTGTTTGCCACTGTGTGTACAATACAGTTTGAGTCTTCTTTATCCTAAATGCTTGGGACCAGAAGTGTTCTGGATTTTGGATTTCAGAATAACTATATTTTCACATATATACATCTTGGTATGGGACCCAAGTCTAAACACAAAATTCATTTATGTTTCATGTGCACCTTATATGCATAGCCTCAAGATAATTTTATACAATATTGTTAATATGTTTGTGCACAAAACAAAGTTTGTGTACACTGAACCACCAGAAAGCAAAGGTGTCACTGTCTTACCCACTCAGGAAAAAAAAAATTGGCTTTGGAAAGTTTTGAATGTCAGAATTCTGGATAAGGGAAATTCAACCTGTACTGCTGCGTGTTCTTCTTTCTAGGATAATGTCTCTGAACTTTGTCTTGCTTACCGTGCTATTATTGCAGGACAGGTTCATGAAGCCACAGTCATTTAAATGCATATAGTTGTGGTCATTTAAATGCAGGGATATCAGTCTTCTAAAAGTTATTTGAAACATGCTTTGAAGTCATTGAAACATAGTAGGAAATGTACTTTGCTTAGCTAGTCTGCCTGTCTGTCCTCTCTCTTTTTTTTCTTTTGGATTGAGGCAGGCAAGTTGAGCTCTGTTGGAAAGTACTTTGATTCCTGACTCTTTGAACCACAACGGCCATGTTTATGCTCTCATTTGTCTATCTGAGAAGAGTTTCTTTTGAAACCTGTGATATATACGTGGCCAAAATACAACAAATATGTCTGATTGGTTTTTGTTAACTGAGCAAGAGAGATGATAAAAGCTACTAGTGAAGATATCAAGGTCATGTAATGGTTACTTGGTGTTTCTGAAAAGGAAATGATCTCTACACACCAGACTTTTATTCACTACATTTCACTTATGTTCTGTAATATATTGTAAATTATTTACTTCAGCTTCTGCAGCTTTTTTTTAATCTATGCAAGTATTGTAAAATAACGTAAAATCGTGCTCCTCAAAGTGGTGGTCCATGGACAAGTACTGGTCTATGAGCCATCAGTTGTGGGGCCTTGGAGAGTTTTTAAGAAAGAAAGAAATGATTGTAGCAAATGGGGCACAAGTGCGGTACAGGTTCCCTGGCACATTGTGGTGAAAAATAGTTGGTTCCCCACAATACATAGCTTAAGAAGCAGTGATGTAGATTTGTCTCAGAGCAGGAGTGGGCAACTGTGAAAGACTAGGGAGTGCAGGCCATGCCAGTTGACACTCTTTGAGAGGGTGACACCACCATTCCCTAAACATTTGCCTTTTGGCTGAAAAAGGCTATGGTGTTTGCCTGTGTCCCTTTAAAATGCTGGAGCTCAGTGGAAGAAATGGTATGAGTGGGGCAAGGCTCAGTGGGAGGAGAAAGGAGCAGCCTCAGGTTGTTGCTGTTTAAAAATAAATTTTTAAATTTCATCAGACGGAGGTCTGCTCTTGTTTCCAAAGGCCAAATTGAGGGTATTATGCTGCACAAGAACTCTGTCTCCCCTGCATAATGAAATTTTTCTTCATTCCCCAAATTTGTAGCATTGTAGATAGTGAGACTGAAAATTCTTCACACTTAGAACTCTTATATTTGCTGTGTTTGCATTTGGGGTTGCCAGTTCAGGATCTTCCCATGTATTGAGGCATCCGGGCCAAAACCTGAGATCTAGGAATGAGCCTTGCAAATTGTAGTAATGGCTGTTCTCCCAGCTGAGCTAGAGATTTACATACAGCCCTTTCTTCTTGCCTGGTGCTGACCCCACCAAAACTGGAGAACTTGCACCCTTGTCTCCTGCCAGAAGATGGCCCATGAAAATTGGTGAATCAGGGCCAGGCCCTGAGATCTGACAACTATATTTGCATTCTCTTGACAACTTTTTGTTTGTTGTAGTGCCCCTTCAAGTTGTTTCTGACTTATGGCAACCCTAAGATGAACCTATAGTGGAGTTTTCTTGGCAGCATATATTCAGAGGGGGTTTGCAGTTCACTTCCTCTGAAACTGAAAAAGTGTGACTTCCCCAATGTCACCTGGTGGGTTTCTGTGGTGGAGCGGGAATTTGAACCCAGAGTCCAACACCCAACCCACTACACCACACTGGCTCTCTCCTGCCCATTTTCTTTGGATTCCTAAACTATTTCTAAATGCTCAACCGAAGTTTTAAGTTAAGCAGTGCCCTTAATTTGTTTCCCCACTTCAATAGTTACACCTCTGAGAAACCCCATGCCTCTTCTTTTTCAGCTGGGGCTTCCCCTCCTGTTTGTCTACTGTTGGGAGACTCAGAGTCTAAGCAGGACTTGCTTGTGGCAGCTAAACATTTGTTAGGTTCTTTATGCTTGTAGGGACCAAAAGGCATCTCAGCACGTTAGGGGAGCCTTAGTTTTATCTCTGGACAGGAACTATATTTTGTTTATTTGCTTTTTCTAGTCTCATTAATTTTAGTTCCATATTTTCAATTTTTTTAAAGTCAACAGCTTTGTCATTTAGAAATTAAAATCTCTGCAGCAACAAAACTTGTTCCAGTAGACTTGAATGTAGTCACCACAAATAAAGTGTTCATTCCATTCTGTGTTATTCTTTGAAAAGGACAGTTGGCCTATTTAACTATCTCACTTTGTAACAGCCTATTTTCTCATCTTTCACTGTTGCAAAATTGTGCTTGTCCTCCCATTCTGTTCTCAATTAGCCGTTCTTTAATATCATCCAGAGTTTAATTTTCCAGGTTTCAAAGGTCAAAAAGTTAATAGTGTACCCACCCAAAAGCTTATGAGAGAGACTTGCAACATGTCATCAGCTTTAAAAAATGAATATTATAGAATATGTTTTTTTGCCTATAACAGTGTCCTGAAACTCTTAACTCTTTTATATAACCACTTTGGAAGCAGCAGTATAATGTAAAATCCTGGGTCTGTTTACAACATTGTCATGAATGCTAGTATTAAGTAGTGGCATCTCACAGTATATATATGGTCTGTTTCAGATATCACAAGCAAAGGCCACCAGTCTTTTTCCTCTGTCTTATGCGGGTCCCTTTAGTTAATGCCTCTAAACCGGGTTATGAACCCATTGAAAACCATGTTTTTGAGGCAAGATGTTACAACTTGCCCATTTTTGGTGTCACACAAAACTGTATAGCACCTTTGATAGTATCTGAGCAGAAGAGATTCTAGCATAATCTTTTGCAGCCTTGGTCTACTTTCTCAGATGCATGGAATGAACTGGTGCCCTTTATAATCAGACTGTTATGAATAACTGTGGAAATGCAAAACGTTTGGATATGGGGACAAGGTGACAAGTTCAGTTTTAACAATGGTTGTTGAGGGACAAAGGCAGGAGGAAAGATGTTGCCTAAGGCATGACCATATGGTGCATGACTTTATAAATGGTGGAGGGGTTTTGGGAACGTGGTGTGTGCAGGCTGGGAACCAGAAAGGAGATATAATAAACTGGCCAAGAGCATCCTCATGAGGCTGGAGTGTTAAGCAGTGTTATAATATGTGTAGTGTGCCAAGAAGGCATTGTCTCTGTGCAACCCACTGTTGGTAAATTGTAGTTTGTGGATATACTTTGGGCCCTCGACGTTCACCGGGGTTAGGAGTGCAGGACCCCTGTGAAAGTGAAAAAACTGCAAATAACAAAAACACTTTTTTTTACTTCAAAGAACACCTCTCTAGGCCCTCCAGCATGACTTCCGACGGATGTTCCATAGAGACATGGTGGAGGAACTAGATTCCTAGAGAGAGCATATGAATCAAATCCCTTAATAATCAAATCCGCAAAAGTCAAAGCTGCAAATGTGGAGGGCTGACTGTATCCCAATTCAGCTGTTTCTCGTTCCAATCCAAGTCTAAAACACAAACCAATGGGTTCAAATTACAAGAAAAAAATCCACCTAAACATTAGTATGCAAAGGCATCTTGCAGCACCTTTGAGACTAACTGAAAGACAGAAGTTGGTAGCACGAACCTTTGTAGACTTGAGCCTACTTCCTCAGATAAATTAGGAAGAACTTTATTGTAAGAACTCTTGAACAGTAGAATGGACTGCTTCAGAGGGCAGTGGATTTTAGGGCAGGAATACCATCAGCTGTTCACACTCTTCCAACTTGTAATGCCTTGCCCACTGGAGTACAAATGTGGCTGACGTATCTCTGTTTTTGTTGCCAAGTCAAAACATTTCTGTTAGCCCAGTCGTTTAAATACTGGCATTCCTTTGAGCCTGCTTTGCTTAAGCGTATGCTTTGCTTTTTTTGTTAAATATTTTTTATTCAGTGTTGTCTTGTCATAATTAGTTTAACCTGCATATATTTTATAATGCCTGTGGAATCTGTGAGATGGAGGAGCAGTATAAAAATTATTTTAATAAATAAAGTGATTTATTTTCATAAATAAAAATTCAATATACCAATAAATGTAATTTTAATAGTAAATTTTAACAAATAAAATTAAAATATTTTAAATAAATAAATGGCAACACATATTTTATTTCAGTTGTAAGAAATATTTTGTGCATATTGTGTGAACATTTTGTTTATAATATAGTCTCTTCTAAGCTCTTTTTTTGTGTGGGGCTGGTGGTATGCCAGTGAGATACTTTAAAAGAATTAACCAACATACTTAACCTATTTTAACACCCTACTGTTAAAGTGCCCATTGCAATAGTGTGTAGGCCAGCTGTTTTTTGAATATATTTCCATGCAGTTTTAATTTATGTGGTGTTATATGCACAGGTGAGGTCTACTTCCGGTTATGACTTCTAATAGATTTTTAAAAACAATTTTAGACCATGTGGACTCAGAACTGCTGCAAGGATACAGTAGGTACCTGCCCCACGATATTGTCATTATGACAGTAAAACTGAGCATCCTCTGTGCAGTGGTGTTGACGGTTCCTCTAATCCACTTTCCTGTAAGTATTGCATTTCTTGACCAAGCTAAACTGACTTCCTTAATTATTTGCAGACCTCTCTAGTTTTGGCTGTCTCACCCATTCAAGTGGCTCATCTGAATCCTCAAGCTCTCATTAACAACAGCTGAAAAATGAGGCCTAAGAAGCTATGATATTTAACTTTTTAATTTTTAAAAAAATAAATAAATCAGATTTCAGTTGAGTCATAGCATTGTTTGTAGAAAGTAATAGCCTAAGATTTATTTGGCTTGATTTTCCTCCCTTTATGCATGCATGCAATTTAATGAGTAAATAGGAGTTGGCAAAAAGCATTCTTGGAATCTCAAAATCTATTTTTCCTATTCTTATAATATGTCTCTAACACTGTCTTGTTTTTCTTTCTCCTATATGATTTTTAACACCTTTGCCTGATGGAGAAGCCAGTGGAGCTTCAAAAGCTTGCAACATGTATTTTGTGCATTTTGGCAAACATTATTGTGTTTTTAAAGCATTTTTGGTTAGCAACAGACTGAATGATGCATTTTTATTTTGTTTTGTTTTGTTTGTTTAATTATTAAAAATAGAACATTTCAAAGTGATGTTGTTGTTTGTTACTGGCCTAACGTGCATGTATTTTTCTCTTTTGAATTGAACAGGCAAGAAAGGCTGTGGTGATGGTATTTTTTTCGCATCTTCCCTTCTCTTTGATCCGTCACATTTTCATCACTTTAATACTCAATGCAATCGTTGTCCTGCTCGCAATGTATGTACCAGACATCAGACAATTTTTTGGAGTTGTCGGTAAGGCTCTGTGTGCTTGTGCGTGTGTTTTCCTTCCTCAACCTGATATTTTAAAAATCTGCATAGACAGGTCTTATTATAAGTAAATAACTTGCCTGTCTTCTTTTACAAGGTTCTACCTCATCAACCTGCTTACTCTTTATATACCCTGGGTTGTTTTACCTTAAGATCAGTACAGAAGACTTCATTTCACGACATAAGCTTGGGGTAAGAGATTATTTATACGATTCTTTCATTGTGTTTTGGAATGCTAAAGCCAGAGGATAGATATTGTTTTAGCAGGCACAGGTAGGTGCTGAAGCACATGTTCTCCCCTGACCCCACTCCCTGGGAACACATCTTGGAAAAGTAAACTTTTTGGATTATAACCCCCATAATCCCTAGTAAGTATGGCCAAGCTCTGCTCAGAAATCCAGCAGATATTGTGTTAAAGATGTCCATTTCTGGTTGCTGATCATGTCCTTTGCCATTAATAACGTATGTACCATGTGGGCATCCTGCAAACCAGTATAATGTCACATGTAAAATATAAACTTTTAAATTTCATTTTCACATACAAGAATAAAAATTCCAGTGGTTTTCTCCCTATTCTGTGAAGGTTTTGGTGCAGTTTTCAACCACTTTTTTCTCTTCAGGACCTCCTGAGGAGGAGGAATTGCCTTGTGTCCAAATACATATTTCATCTACATAGAAAATGTGTTTCTTTCACAAAACACTTATTTTCTGCCCAGAAGTAATATTTCCACACAAATGTCAGTGTGTATTGCACTAAATACAATGTTCCCATGCAACACCCCCACTGCCATCCACTGCTTTGCACAGAAAACGTTTTAGGAAACGTATAAGCATTCTTGTGCAAACATTCTTTCCCCAAAAGAGTACCAAAATGTGAAGAATCTGGCAGCTATTCCCCATTTTTTTCAGTGTGGTGTATTGAGTTTTAGAAGACCCTTTTCCCATCAGCAATGCGAACATTGATGAATATACTTTACACCTTTAAATGTGAAGTTACGATATACAAAGCAGAACTGGAGGATGCTGGTTGGGAGATTTTGGGAGCTGAAGTCCAAGAAGGTAACTTTTCCAAGCTCCAATATTACTTACAGTCTAGTCTGACCCACAAGAGTTTTTTAGGCAGAGGTGATTTCTAACCTTTCTGACTTGGGGCTCATTCCCACTATGATTTAAACTGATTTGCTGATTGGTTTATATGTGCCTAGTTCACACTGGAAGCGGTTTCAGACCTGACTGCATTCGACCTCATTTACAGTGAAGTGAGGCAAATGCAAAAACAATAACAACAACAACAACAAAAAAAAACGCTCTTTGAAGACGGATCTTTTGGTGGTTCTTTTGAAAAGATTTGCTTTGCAAGAGTGTCCAACAAGTGGTAGATCCATCATCCCCCCCCCCCCCGCTGTGAGTGACTGCTGTGGTGGCTTTATTTTTCATTTTTTAATTAACACTCTCTGTGAATCTCACTAGTCACTCTGAGAGCTGTTTTGTTTCTGAAGAGCGGGATATAAATACAACACAATAAATATGTGTGAGAGAGCTCTGCTTGCACCATCCTGGGAGCTGAGTCTGTTGTGATTTCACTGAAAAAAGAGGAAAAATGACCCCTAACCACAAACCTATCCCCATCTATCAATGGATGAGTAGGGTTGTAATTTTTAACTTAGATGGAGAGAGAAGAATTTATAGGTGAGGTTTAGTTTGGTTTTGAAAAAAGAGCAAATAAAAAGTGTGTGTGTGTGTGTGTGTGTGTGTGTACTTTTCAGAGTTCAGAGGGGGTCCTAAGGTGACTCCATGCCCTCACTGCAAAGGAGGACAAGGCACCACAAAATATAGGACTTTTAAAAATGGAAGGAATTTCCAAATAAAAACTAATATTGGGCAGCGAGGAGGGACCCTTTAAAAAGGCTGCCTTTTCCACCTTGGGCAGCGAGGAGGAACCCCTTAAAAAGGCTGCCTTTTCCACCTTGGGCAGCGAGGAGGGACCCCTTAAAAAGGCTGCCTTTTCCACCTTGGGCAGCGAGGAGGGACCCCTTAAAAAGGCTGCCTTTTCCACCTGGGGCAGCGAGGAGGAACCCTTTAAAAAGGCTGCCTTTTCCACCTGGGGCAGCGAGGAGAGACCCTTTAAAAAGGCTGCCTTTTCCACCTGGGGCAGCGAGGAGAGACCCTTTAAAAAGGCTGCCTTTTCCACCTTGGGCAGCGAGGAGAGACCCTTTAAAAAGGCTGCCTTTTCTACCTTGGGCAGCGAGGAGGGATCCTTTAAAAAGGCTGCCTTTTCCACCTTGGGCAGCGAGGAGGAACCCCTTAAAAAGGCTGCCTTTTCCACCTGGGGCAGCGAGGAGAGACCCCTTAAAAAGGCTGCCTTTTCCACCTTGGGCAGCGAGGAGGAACCCCTTAAAAAGGCTGCCTTTTCCACCTGGGGCAGCGAGGAGAGACCCTTTAAAAAGGCTGCCTTTTCCACCTGGGGCAGCGAGGAGAGACCCTTTAAAAAGGCTGCCTTTTCCACCTTGGGCAGCGAGGAGGGACCCTTTAAAAAGGCTGCATTTTCCACCTTGGGCAGCAAGGAGGAACCCCTTAAAAAGGCTGCCTTTTCCACCTGGGGCAGCGAGGAGAGACCCTTTAAAAAGGCTGCCTTTTCCACCTGGGGCAGCGAGGAGGGACCCTTCAAAAATTGCATTTAAATTGTATTTGCATTTTATATTGTATTTTGTATATTTTTAAAAATTGTTTTAATTTGCTTTGTTTGTTTTGTTTTTGAGGGGTGGGTATGGGTGGGGTTGGGAAGAAGGGATGGGCTCTGTATTGATGCTATTTGTTATTGTGATTGTTGTACGCCGCCCCGATCGCTTGGCAGAGGGGCGGGATATAAATAAAAACTATTATTATTATTATTATTAAAAGCACCCCTCTAAATAATAACTTCAAGCTCCTTAGTCAGGCTCTGAATAGAACTCCCTGCTGGAGGGAAAGCTGAAATGGAGGGCATGCCCTGGAAAAAAGGAGGCCTCCTGGCCAGCGTGCCCCTTCCCTCTCCTTCCAGGAACTGAGCAATGGGGCACTTTGGGCTCCTCCGCAGAATCCCAGCTGTGGGTCCCGGGCCAAGACGTCCCCCACCCCCTGCGTCAGAGAGAAGAGGAGGAAGGGGCGGGGGGGGGGCTGGCAGGGGAGGAGGAGGCAGCGGTGGCTTGCAGAGGCATTTCTGCTGTGAGCCGGTCAGCCCTCCCTAGAGATCCCCCTCCAGCCTGCCTCAGTCACCCCGTCCATCCTTTTGTGCACTCTGTGGTGGCGGTGGTAGAGGGAAAAAGAGCCGCTCTTGGCAATGGGCAAAGTTGCCCCTGGCCCTGCCTACCTGCAGGGAGTGAGGGGCACACAGAGCCCTCCTCCTAGTCCTCCTCCCCCTCCTCCTCTTCATCCTTCCCCTCCTTTTAATATAAGTCAATTAAAACCAATTAAAGGAGGCCTTCTGGTGTGGGGCCTTTCCCCCTTCACCTCTGGGTCATTTTTCTCTCTGAGCCCCTCAGGGGACCCCTCTGCTGGCGCTTAAAGGGGGCAAGCTGCATTGTGATGTCCACATCCTTGAGCATTTATACTGGTGGTGTTTTTGCCTCAGGGTGACCAGAGGTCCTCCTTTTCCAGGACCTGTCCTCAATTTTAAGCATCATTGATGAAGTGAGGGTGCATATCATATGACTGATATTTTTTAAAAAAAAAAAAAAAAGCGGGACGGATGAGTCACAATCGATACTGAGCGGCGCAAATCTAGTGAGAATGACAGTCGTGTCAAAAAAGACACAAATGCATGGAATAAGGAAATAATTCGCTTCTATAGTGGGAAGAATGCAGCAAGTGGGAATGAGCCCATGGCGAATCAAAGAAAACCTGTGGCCTTCTGTGTTCAGACTGTGTACTCTGCCATATGAGCTATGGTGCGTCTCAGAGATACATGAAAGTTGGAATACAAGCATCTTAGGAGGGGGGAGGTTCCCTGTTTTTATCTGAGATCTGAATTTAATTTGATTTGCAGATCTTTTCTTCCACATACCAGGTCATATGTAGTTCATTCCACTGATAATGTTTTATCAAATTGGGCGAAGAATTTCTCTAGCCAAGTTTCTGTTTCGGAGGTTACTATAGCCTTACCCAGCTGAGAAGGCAAATCCTTTGGTGAAATCATTTCCTAAACCACAAATGCAGCCCATTTGTGTGAGCAGATTATCTTTTTGTCAGTGACATCTGAATATCCTCAAGAGCCACAGTTAACATGTTTGTTTTAAATGCAACCGTTTAAGTCTGCCACCACCTAAGAGGCAAAATAATGTTCTCTTAATCGCTGACTTAATGAATCAAAGTGCAAATTAGTTTCTGCTGCTTAGGATTTATTTGTTTGTCTTAATTTCTTCACAGGCATGTGCACTGCTAGTTTTTGGCCTCTTGGTTGGTCTTGTCAGTTTAGCACTAATCATTTACAATTGGATTCATCAGTGAAAGCATTCCTGCCTTCTGGAACTTGGAACTGCCACTCAAATAAACATTACAGCAATGTGTTAAGTAAAATTACTGCGTCAAATGCTGGGGGGAAAAGAAGACTTTACAGAGATTTGGAAACCATTGCAAGCTACACTGCAAAACAGTATTTACTTGCCATACTGCAAAACTGAGCTGGAACTGGAGAATATTCTGCAGCAGCTATATCTTTATTACTTTTTCACTCTCCAATAATCCCATTCCATTTACAGGCTTCTCTGCCTTGCAAATAACCAGGAAGATCAAGTAGGGAAACTCAAAAGAGCCCAGTGACATTGTGTTACATTGTCTGTTTCCAGTCTTAAGTGGTATGAGATAACTGAAGAAGATTGTTTTTGTTGAGCTTGGAGAAAAAAATGTTTTTTTGGACAACATCTCCAGAATCCCCCAGCCAGCATGGCCAAAGGATTTTGGGAAGTACCATCCAAAAACTTCAGAAATTTTCACATGTTTTTCCTATCTCTGTTAGGTTACTGAATAATCAAAATGTCTAGTGCCCAAATGTGGTAAGGTTGTGGCTGAAATCCAACAATACAGGCAGTCTTCTGAGAACAAAATCTTCCTACACCTGCTGCTGTCAGTTTTACAGAAACAGCTTGCAAAGCTTCTCCATCCTCCTTGCCCACAAAGTGCTTGGATATGCAAACTGAAGCCAGGTCCGGTCTAGGTTCGATTAAAGCCTGCCATCCAAGAGAATTTATAGTTTAGCAGAGAAGCAAGAAATCATGGTGAGATTAACCTTGCCTGCCAGTGTGTCTTGACTTTTTAACTGAACAGTAAAATGTGTACAGTTTTTTATCCTTCAGTGCATTCGAAGATAAGATCAAAGGTCTAATGTAAAATAAAACTCCATTTTCTTTTAAGTGTGTCATGTGGAACGAGTCCTCCGTCTTGAGAATCTTCTTAATGGCAACAATGGACTTAATTTAAACCAGGTGAATTAATGGGTTTGCTGTAGTCCTTTCACACAGTTGCATCAATGCACAGTTCTGATATAACTTTCTATGAAGGAAGCGAGCATCGCTATTTTGACAGGACCATTCACTGCCACCACTTGAAATCCTTCTTCCAAGGTGAGGCTTGATGCTTTCTTGATGATACAAAGAAGGATGAGTGTCCTTTGAGACATTTCCAAGGGTAGCCATGTTGGCCATATAGCAAAGTACAGTGTCATCCAAAATCCACAAAACAATAATACCTTTATTGGGCCAACCAAAATGCACATTATACATGTTGCAAGCTTTAAAGTTCCACTGGCTTCTTCATTAGGTGAAAGTAATTAAAATGATACAGGAGAAAGAAAGGGGAAAACTGACAGATGGAGGGAAATTGGGGAAGAAAAAGGCATACTCCTGGCAAAGTTATACAATTGCATTGAATATTTTCAGATGATGCTGCACCTATCCAGAACTTAACCCATGAAGATCCAGGAATGCTCCAGTAGCAAACCATTTCCAGGACTTACCCATGAATGGTTTGTTGCTAAAGCATTCCTGGATCTTCATGGGTTAAGTCCTGGATGAGCATGATGTGTCTGAAAATCTTCAGTGTCATCGCATGTGCAGCTCGCCCCCCCCCCCCATCTGATAATCTCCAATGTTAGTCATAGCACTGCATTTGGTCAAGATGTTATAGTTGTCCTCAATTCAGATGGTATGGAAGAGTATTCATGCAGATGGGCCTCTCCTCCTCCTGGCCATGTGGGTACTGGGAGATTCAGTCTAGGAAATGAACTTTAAATTCCATTCCATTCCTATGAGAATAATTCCAAACAAGAACTCCCTGTAAGTTCTGGCTTTGTACCATCATGGTACAAATCCCATCTTTTAGACTTCAACTCCTAGAATCCCCCCTCTCCCCAGCCCTCATGGTCATTTGAGTTGCATTCCCCAAAAATTGTTTTTTGATATTCCTATCATGATGATGGTGTCTAATTTCAGAGAATTATCCACCGTCACTTCTGTGTGAGAGCTTGTGGATCACAATGGACTTTATCATGTCAGAAATAAAGAGTGCATCATTTAATAACCTTAGGTTTGGTCTAAGCATTTTATTTCCTGGGCTGTGCAAAACTACAAACTGAAACATATTTGAATTCCAGTATAGAGTAAGTACAGTCAGCCCTCTGTAGTGATGGATATTTTTTTTTATCCACAGAATCGAGTATCCATGGTTTGAAAATATTTTAAAAATGTATAAATTCCCAAAAGCTAACCTTTGTTTTACCATTCTATATAAGGGACATCATTTTGCTATGCCATTGTATTTAATTGGACTTGAGCATCCACGGATTTTGTTATCCATGGGGAGTCCTGGAATCAAACCTCAGCGGATAACAAGGGTCCATTGTACCCTAAATCTGCAGTTTTTAAAAAGAGAGAAGCAGAAGTTGATTGAAAGCCCCCAAACATGTGAAAATGCACAAAAATGCAGCACAGCAAAGCTCAAGTAACTAAAGGAGGTCTAGATGAAAGCGAAGGTTAAAAAATGAAGGGAAAATTCCCCTCCACTGTGGGAGATTCCAGAAGTCCTCTAAAACAAGACAGCCTCTCCTTGTTGTCTGAAGGTCAACAGCAGTTTGGCAGAAGGAACTTTGTCCTGGTAGGAGTTCCCATAGAAAGGCCTTACATCCAACACCAGCCAGAGAAGGAACTTGGAGCAGGACAGAGCATTTTGGTGGTGTTCGTCAAAATTTAAAGCTTTTTATTATCGCTGTAATCCTTAGAATAAATCTGTATACTGAGATTGGAAGTAGTGAGTTGCAAGTAATCTTGTTACCTGTAACCACGTAATTAGTGTGCAGTGAAGTTACATTTCAAAGGTAGTGTAAAGAGTCAGAGTTTTAGTTGATTGCTTTGATAAGTGATGCTTTCTTGTTACTTTCAGAAGTTACAATTCATGAAAATTTTAAAGAATTTTGGCAGGAATAATTCAGGTTTTGTGCTATTGGTTTATCAATCCTACATTCCTTCACCCAATCGGAAAAAGCAATGGACAAGTGACAGAAAAGTAATGAGCTGAAACAGTAAGTTATACAATCAAAAGTTCATTTTCCAATAGTAATGATTAATGATAACATGTTACTTTTCAAACACTGTGTCAATAATAATAATAATAATAAAATTTATTTGTATACCGCCCAATGGTTTCCCAATCAAGAGCAAACTACATTTAAAAAGTAACATTTTGAGCTCTGTCTGGTAGACTACCATCACCACGATGGTACGAAGTTGAGTGAAAGCACTTTGCTTAAAGAGTTTATCACCTATGGAGTGGGTGAGATTTGAACTGTTGGATATCTAATTCATGGGTCCAACCCAGAACCACTGCAAAACATTGGCTGCTAAATATGAAGCTCAGAAATATTCCAAGGGGCAAAGGGAATTTTCTTATTATTATTTGATTTGGATTTCTGAAGGCCCATTGCTAATTAGTGTCAAGAATGTGAAGGAAAATGCCTTAATTTGTCTAAACCACTTTGGTTGTGTTTTTGCCAAGAGGGCCTCCAGGTTATTTTTGCTTTGAATGCTTCTGGGCAAACCAGATATTATTCATGGAATAGGAACAACCAAAATAACAGTGCATATTCCTCTTTCCCCCTCTCCCCCTGCCAATTTTACTAAGGGATGGTTTGTATTTAAACTGGGAGCACCTTTCATCTCTCTTGCAAATGTTATCCTCAAAGGAAGTCAGCTTCTCCAGAAAATAAGAGCTTAACATGAAATTATGAAATTAAACCTTATACTGAAATGGCAGGAATTCCAAGCGGGGAGTTCCTCATTATTTCCAGATGGATGGATGGAGTTTAATTTTGGCTGAAAGCTTACAAAAGCATCACTGCCTTCTGAGTATTCCTGCCTGTGTGCCTCCACTTCCTGCCAAAAGCACAAAACCCCTTGCTGTCCGCAGGTCTGGTGCAAGAGTTTTCCATTCCAAACCAACTGACCTTTGCTTTCCCCACGCAGAAACTGCACTGTCTGTCAACGATCCGTAGTGACACTTCTCTGAACACTTGGAATCCTCACGCAAGCTAGCCATAGCCTAAAATACTATAAACACAGTGCTCGAGATCTGCCAAATACTTGGCAGCATAGGTCAAATCAGTATTTCGGTCTCACACTGACTCCTAGTCTCCTGTTGCCTGTCTTTTCCCTCCACTGCTTTTGGCTCTGGTCCTACAGAATTTCCTCTTGTTCCCATACTAATTTCCCTTTGCTCCATGCTGATGATTTCCCTTTGCACCATGCCTTTTCTCACACAGTTCTGCTCCAGCCTTTCCTTCTCTCATTTCCCTGCCTTTTTTTTTATGCAGTTGAATCTGTCTCCAGTCTTTCAGACCATCTTGGTTTGGGGTTCCTTTGGTCCTTGCACCCTTTTTCCACTCTGCTCTTAGCTGTTGGTCACACATCATGCCCAGACCATGGAAAAGTTCCATCATTGTTGTGTGCCTTCAAGTTGTTCCTGACTTATGGTGACCTTAAGGCAATGTTTCCAAACTTTGGCACTCCAGATGTTTTGGACCTCAGCTCCCAGAATTCCTGACTGCTGGCCATGCTGGCTAAGACTTCTGGGAGTTGAAGTCTGACCTAGAGGATCAAAGTTTGGGAATTTCTGTCTTAAAGCAAACCTATCTTTCTTGGCAAGATTCATTTAGAGCCTGTTTTCCCCTGCCTCCTTCTTGGGTTAAGACTATGGCTTGTCCAAGGCCACCTAATGGGTTTCCATGGCTGAGTGGGGCTTCGAACCCTGGCTTCCAGAGGCATAATCCAATAGTCAAGCCACTACACCACACTGTGGTTCATATTAGAGCACATTTCTGGGGCTTGTAGTGGTAAATTTTTCCAGGTTATGTTTGTGACCAGTCTGCTTCCAACCCCTCCCCAATGTAGCAGCATAATAATTCTACTCTCTCATGGTCCTATGCAAAGTTTTTGTTCCCAGGCAAAACGACACTTCTTTACGTCACTCAAAAGCTACCTTATATGTCCACTTTCCATTACTAAGATGTTCCTGAAGAGGAATCAGAATATCTGTATAGCTCTT
This sequence comes from Phrynosoma blainvillii, assembly GCA_026167975.1. Classification (NCBI taxonomy): domain Eukaryota; kingdom Metazoa; phylum Chordata; class Lepidosauria; order Squamata; family Phrynosomatidae; genus Phrynosoma; species Phrynosoma blainvillii. The sequence continues at coordinate 446,248,838 of JANUYF010000001.1, read as the reverse complement.
TTGTTCACTGCTAGATCTTCTGGACTCAGTTCTCTCTAGATTTCCTTAATCGCTCTAAGCCAATTTCACAAACTGGTCAGCTTTCCTTGCCATCAGAAATTCTCCCACAAACTACTACTAAAAACTGCACAGGGTTTAATTGACCTAAGGTTACACATGGACTTTAGAATTGGAATGCTATGGTTGCAATTCTATGCATATGATCCATCTGTCAGGCCTATTAAGTACAGCTTGCGTTGTGTGTGTTGCGTGCTTTCAAGTAGTTTCTGACTTATAGGCACCCTAAGGCAAATGTATCATGGGGTTTTCTTGTTCAGAGGGGAGTTGCTTTTGTCTTCCTCTGAGACTGAGAAAGTGTGAATTGCTCAGGGTCACCCAGTGGGTTTCATGGCTGAGCAGGAATCAAACCCTGGTCTCCAGAGTTGCAGTCCAATGCTCAAACCACTAGGCCACGCTGGTCCTCTCTACTATAAACTACAGCTTACTTTTATGTAAACATGCCTGGTTGTTACACTGATAGTCTCCCCAAGCCCTTCTCACCCATTCAGCCTTTCTGTGATATTGCAGCAACTGACCCAATAGCAGATTGCAGCCCCTAAACATAGGCCCACTCTATGTTTTGACAAATCAGTCTAGTGCTGGAAATAATCAAAAGTATAATTATGTTAGAGTATATACAGTGGGCCCTTGATATCCGCTGGAGTTTGGTTCCAGGACCCATATGGATACTAAAATCTGTGGATGCTCAAGTCCCATTGGATGCAATAGCAGAGTAAAATGGTGTCCCTTATATAAAAGGGCAAAATCAAGACTTGCTTTTTGTAATGTATACACATATTTTAATACAGTCAGCCCTCCGTATTCACAGACTGTTTATCCACGGATTCAGCCATTCAAGGTTTTATATTCCAGAAAGCCAAGCTTGGGTTTGCCATTTTATATAGGGGACACCATTTTATTGCACCATTTTATTTAATGAGACTTGAGCATCCCTGGATTTTGGTATCCACAAGGAATCCTGGAACCAAACCCCAGCAGATATCAAGGGCCCACTGTGTTTTCAAGCTGTGGATGGTTGAATCCTTGGATATGGAGGGCTGACTATCTGTTATATTTAATTTTTTTTAAAACAAAAGCTAGGAAGTCATTCTGTTCCAGCTAAGACCTTTTTCTCCCTGAATATAAGAAGTTTTAAAGGAATCTCTGTTTTAACCCTTATAAGACCTGGCTAGTGTAAACTGCTCTAAACCTAAAATAAAAGATAATCCAAGTGCTTACTTTATATACTCAAGACAAGTGATGCTCATCATCATTGCCTTCCTTTCCCAGGATCTCTTAATTCTCCAGATTCAGGGGCTTAGTTATGCAGTAATGCTCAGCTGTCTTGGTCTGTAGGGTAAAAAAAAAATCCAAATAGATAACAGATGGCAAGAAGGACGCACCTTGTGAAAAGAGCTAAGGCAGCTGTAAATCAGCTATTACATATTGCTTTGTCCTCTTAGGCTTAATCCAACATTCCCCGTTTGAAGTCCCTGGATGGTTGTGGGTTCGCCCCTTCTGTGCTCCCCCCACCAAATAAATAAATAAATAAATACTTGGGATCTACTCATACTAAATGTTTGTAGCATCCTAAGAGGAGGAGCTGAATTTTCAAGGAGTCTTGAAATTCAGGATGCAAGGAGCTTAGCTGGAATTACAGCGTAAAGCCCTTTGCAGTAATACGGTGAGTTCGCAAGGGTGATCGAACAGGTCATGATGCCACAGCAGAAGTTAATACAAGTGGAAGCCGGAGATAATTAATGGACAGGCTTTGGTTAACCTTGCCTGTATCCAATATTGGATGTATTGGCCTTAACGGAGCAAGAGCCATGGTTATTAGTCACGATGGCCATATAGATCTGGATTCTGTTGCAATGGACTTGGAATACCAGTTACTGGGGTGCAATTGGTGAGTTGGGGCAACTGAATGCTTGGCGCCTGTGTGACTGAAACAGAGTGATGGCTTTAGTGGATTTTTACTAGCTCCAGCAGTGTGGTGTCATGGTTTGAAAGTTGGACTAGGACCAGGGTTTAGCTCCTTGCTCAGCCATGGAAACTCACTGAATGAGACTGTATCAAAGATACAGTCATGTTAGTCTGTAAAATCAATATGTAAAGAGATCTTGTAGCATCTAGATGAGCTTGGACAAGTCATACTTTCTCATTCTTGGAAAGGCAAAGGCAAACCTCTTCCTAACCCAATCTTGCAATGAAAACCTCATGATAGATTCACTTGAAGGTAGCCATAAATCGGAAACAACTTGAAGGCACATAATAACAACAAACAAGACTCTTAATGCCATTAAGACTTCTGGAAAGTTATTTTTGTACTACAGTTCCCAGAATCCTCCAGCCAACATGTGTGTCCAAAAAAGTAACATGTTGCTCATGGTAGAATTCAAAGATATAGCCATGTTAGTCTGTAGAATTAGTATTTGTAGAGAGATCTTGTGGCACCTTTGAGACTAACTGAAAGAAAGAAATTGGCAGCATGAGCTTTCCTATACTTAGGTCTACTTCGTCAGAGGGCATTCTGGGAGTTTTAGTCCTAAAAAGGCAAACTTTTCAAACCTCTGTATGTAGAGAGGTCTTGAGGCACTTTCGAGACTAACTGAAAGACGTTGGCAGCATGAGCTTTTGCAGGCTTAAGTCTACTTCAGATGCATTTGGAGGAAATGCATCTGAGGAAGTAGACTGAAGTCTGCGAAAGCTAATGCTGCCAACGTCTTTCAGTTAGTCTCAAAGGTGCTACAAGATCTCTTTCCATACTGATTCTACAGACTAACATGGCTATGTCTTTATTTTCAAAGCTCTATGTCATATACTAATAGAACTCGGGTCCCAGGTTATGATCCCAGCGGAGCTAAAAGGAAGCCACTGAAAAACAAGGGGGAAGTATCAGCATGCTTCAGGAAACCCCTAAATGTACAGAAGTAGGCCTAATAATAATAATAATAATAATAATAATAATAATAGAAACTAGGGTCAAAACCTTGACTAATCAAAAAGTCCAATCTAATGAGTACTGAGCATGTTCTGTGGGTGCAGAATGCTAAGTGTCCTTTAAAAAGACTTGACGGGGATCAGGACATGATGCAATATTTTGTTGTACATCCCACTTCTGTTTTTGTAAACTCAATTTTGCATAAGATTGCAAAGTAAATAAATAAAAATAAAGGAGGCTTTGAAACATCTAGTTTGTTGTTGCTTTCAAGTCAATTCCAACTTATGGCAACCCCAAGGTGACACTCACCATGGATCAGAAATGACTTGAAGGCACACAACAAGAAAGTGACCCTATTGTGGGTTTTTCTTGGCATGGTTTGTTCAGAGGGGATTTGCCATTGCCTTCCTTTGAGTCTGAGAATGTGTGACTTGCCCAAGGTAATCCAGAGGGTTTCCATGGCCAAGTGGGTATTTGAACCCTGGTCTCCTGGAACATTACTCCAGTACACCTCTACACCACACTAGCTCAGTAAATGTCTAGTGAACTGTACTTAGCCTAATGGGCTAACAATTACATATAGTTGTATACAGGGGTATTAGCCAGGATAGAGAAGGCATCTATTTCTGTGCTCCCAGTCTACTTCCAACTTAGGTTGTGGGTATGGTTTGTTGTGTGCCTTCAAGTTGTTTCCAACTTATGGCATCTCTAAAGTGAAACTATCATGGGATTTTCTGGGGCTGAGAGTGTGTGACTCACCCAAGTTCACTCAGTGGATTTCAATGGCAGAGCAGGAATTCAAACCCTGGTCTCCCTGGTCATAATCCCTGTGCACAAACCACAAGATCACACTGGGTATGATACTGTAGGCTAGATTTTAGAGGAAGGAATTGGCAAAGCTGCCTTGGGTCCCACTCCGGGAGAAAGTCAGCATATAAACAGAATACAATACAATAAATAAATAGCCATCTCTTAGGATTCTTTGCCTAAGAAAACCCTATGAAATTCATGGAGTTGCCATAAGTCAACAGGCAACGTGAAGGGACATACACACATGCAAGCTCTAAGCAAAGTCTCATTCATGGATGCACAATGCTTCTACAAACAAGAAAAAATATGGACAGAATTTTTCATGGCTCTATGATGGAGATTAACAAGGGAAATTTTTCTCCTCCTGGCATAGAAATTCACTGGCGGGAAAAGCTAAATCTCCTGACCGATGCCTCTCATGCAGCTGTTGACGACAGAAATAGGCCTGCCAGAAGGAAGCAAACAAAACACCAAGCCTGTAGGTTGACAACGACACTCCTGTGTCAAAGCGGAGAGGCTTGGCACACAATAATGGGAAAGAGCTGAAGCAGGTGCAGCACAGGTGGAAAGCCCCATAAGAGTGGTCCGTCCCTTCTAATACACAAACACACACATACACACTTCTCTGCCTTGGCTCTTGTGTCTTTGAAAACCCTCTCTGTATATGCCTTCAAGTCACTTGTCGATTTGGGGTGACCCCATGAATTTCATAAGGTTTTCTTAGGCAAGGAATATTCAGAGGTGGTTTTGTTGGTTCCTTTCTTGGAAATGCAGCCTACAACACCTGCTATTCACTGGTGGTCTCCCATCCACATCCTAACCAGGGTTGCCTCTGCTTCGCTTCCAAGATCACATAGATCTAGTCCCCTTAGGGTATTTAGACCTCCTTCAAAGCTACATGGAAGGCAGAAATCAGTCGAAATTTGCCCCATGCTTAAGGCTGTGATCCTGTGTGCATTTATCAGGGAATAAAGCCATTTGAATGCAGTGGGTCTAGCTTCTGAGGTTATGAAATATGAAATAATTTATCCTAGGAATAGTGTAAAATGTCCAGTTTCCAGGGAAAAAATGGAAAAATGTTTTTCCACTGTTTTTCTGATAAAAATTGAAACTTTTGGAAAAACTGAATAATTGCATTAACTCCATCCTTTCAGATTGTAAGCCATTTTCAAACTTTAGGAACAACAAATTAATTACATATCATACAACTTTGTTTAGCATAAAATTGTCCTTGATGTTATAAAACTATGGTTTATTTGGAATATACAATAGTCCCTCCACATTTGCTGGGGTTAGGGGTAAAGGACCCCCATGAATGTGGAAAAACTGCAAATAAAAAAACACTATTATTTTGACCTGAGAGAATACCTCTCTAGGAATCTGCAGGTCCTCCAGTGCAACTCTGTGGTCAACATCTGCCAGACATTGACCATAGAATCATGCTGGAGGACTTGCAAATGCCTAGAGAAGTGTTTTATCTAGGAACTTTTATGTTCTCCAGCACAACTCTATGGTCAATTTCCAGCAGAATTATGCTGGAGGACTTAGAGATTCCTAGAGAGAACATATTAATCAAACCCACAAATAAATCTGCAAAAGTCAAAGACCCAAATGTGGAGGGCCAACTGTAATTACAAGTTGAATTTAACTTTAAATTTAATTCTTTAAATTTGCTACAAATGGGGTTACAAGGTCCAGAATGGTGAGGAACACTGGAAGTATAAGGAACCTCTTTAGTTCTGCCAGTTTATGAGTAGCAGGCAACCCTTCATACGAAACAGAAGAAAACATCAATGGTGGTAAAACAGCAGAAAAGAAGAAGTCTCCATTAGTTCCGCATAGCATCATGCAAATACAACACACTCATTCCCATTAAAAGAACCAAGGAAAGGGAGCCAATACCAGGAATTGTAATGGTCTGTTGCTCTGCATAGTCCTACACAAAAGTCTTCCTCTTGTATAATTGTTACAATCAGCCCTCTGTATCCATGGATTTTTAAAATCCACGGGTTGAAGCATCCACGGTCTGAAAACATTTTTAAAATATGGTAAACGGGGGGAAATGGAGAATGAAAAATGCCAACTATTTTGAGTTGATCTTGATGTCAGGTTGATTGCAGAGTGTCCTGAGTTGTAACAGTGAAAGAAGAGCCGTCAGACATGCAAATCAGCCTCTGTCCGGTAGTATTAGGTTTTACTATGTGAAATGAGTCTGCTTCTTTTTAAAATATATAATATGTGTATAATGTGTTTTAAATTAATGCTTTGATTTTGTATCTCATGCTGTTTTTATTGTTTTGTCTTAACTTATGTGAGCCAATGTGGTACAAGGTATGAGTGTTGGACTATGACTCTGGAGGCAAGGGTTCGATTCCCCACTCAGCCATGAAACCCACTGGGTTACCATGGGCAAGTTACACTCTCTCAGCCTCAGGATAAAGCTATAGCAAGCCTCCCTTGAACAAATCTTGCCAAGAAAACCCCATCATAGAATGGCCTTAGGGTCGCCATAAGTTGGAAACGACTTGAAGGCACACAACAACTTAATTTATATTGTAAGTTTCTTTGGTCCCACGTTGAGAGAAAAGTTTGAAATAAACTAATCAAATAAATAGTAAATCCTGGGAGCTTACAAAAAGTATGCTCCTCCATTTTTTAAAAACAATAAAATCCAGTCTATGTAGAATCTACATCAGATTGAGCTACTGCCATTATGAATCAAAATGAATCAATGCTAAAAATATTTAGCCAGCTTCCCTCAACCTGGAACCTCCTGAATGTTTTGTACTACAACTCCCATCAGTCCCAACCAGTAGGGCCTATGGGTTTATAGTCCAAAACATCTGGAGGGAGCCAGGCTGGAGAAAGCTGCCTGAACAAGGCAGACAAGCTTTTAAGAAACTCCTTTTGTAAATAGTTAGACTTATCCTTTGAAGCTGACACTCTATTAAAGTAGATGTTGGCAATTCACACCTTTATGGGAGCTATAAAATTTCAGACATGCTGCCAGGCAGACAGAACAGCGGCTGCTCTGATCTGCCGCTTATCTCCATTGCAGACAAACATGGAAAGGGGAAACCCCCAGAAGACTAAACAGAGATACCTGGGTGTGTTTTATGTGGTTGTAATTCTGACCCTAGTTTTAAAAGTGGAAGCAACAGGCTTTCAAATCTTAGGGGATTCTGCAAAGTGCATGGTGGTGTAGTGGTAAATTTTAAAGTTCAGGGAATTACCAGGGCTATCTGTAGCAACATATCCCACCCCAAGCATCCCAAAATGCAGGCAGACAGGTGTGTTGATTTCAAAAAATTTCTAGTCGTTTCTATCAGCAGGGTCAGGTGTTTTGTAAAGCTAATGGGTCTTGTCCACTCAAATCCTAGCCACCCCATGATGTGTTGGATTTGTAACCGGGATAATATGGGGTGCATCCATACTGCATAAATAATCCACTTTGACACCACTTTAACGGCCATGGGTCAAGGCTATGGAGTTCTGGTGCCACAACAAACTATGATTCCCAGAATTCCACAGCCTTGAGCCACGTCTGTTAAAGCAGTGTCAAACTGGATTATTTATGCAGTGTGGATGCTGCCAATTGCTCAGAAAATCCACATACACCAGCTGCTAGAGCCAAAATCAGAGAAGTCTTAAGGGGGTTATAAGATGTAGGTCCCATTCACACTGCACAATTTTGTTGTTGTTGTGAGCTTTCAAGTCGTTTCCAACTTACGGCAACCCTAAGATGAACCTATTATGGGGTTTTCTGGGGCTGAGAGTATGTGGCTCACTCAAGGAAACACCCATTGGTTTCCATGGCTGAGCAATGGTTCACACCTTGTTCTCCAGCATCATAGGCTGCTGCCACATTGCAAGATCAGTGCAGTCTGATGCCACTTTAATTGTCATGGCTCCATCCTCCCGAATCCTGGGATTTGTAGTTTTTTGTGGCACCAGAGCCACCATCACCACCACAACATTGTGTTGATCTCAAACTTTTTTTCTAGGCATTTCTATCCCTAACATTTCTTACCTGCCTCTCCCCATGGATTGAGGCGGGGAACAAAAACAATGAACAGATAGACAACATCAGTTAAAATACACATCAATATAAAATAACATATACACATACCATGTAACATATACTCCTCTTAAAACAATCCATATTTAAAATTCATATACACATAATAACATATACACATATTAAAATGATTCACATTTAAAATTCATCATTTAAATACACAGTTTAAAAATCATCTGGATAAGCCTGATGGAAACTAGCTTTCTACACGCAGGGTCCTCCGCCCCATATCCACAACATCTAACCACATAATGCATCATAACCCAATAGCCTTTGACTTCACATTGTAGCTGACAACAATTCTTTCTGAATATTGAACAATTTAGAGCCCAGCTTCTGGCCTTTTGCAATTCGCTCTGCAGCCCCGTAATAATACACTCAGGCAATTCCTAGCACCTGGTTTGCATTTAAAACTCGTTTGCACATGATGTCACTGTTTTTATTATCAGCCCCGAGAAGGTCGAGATGGGTCATTTGGGGAAGGCTTGCATTGTTGAGTCTCCACAGGGCCGCCCCTGATGCCTTCACCATCTGACTTTGCATTTCAATTTTCCGGCATGATGTAATCAGAAGCACAAAGTTTATAATAAAGTGAACAAGGAACTACTTGCCCGGAGGCTAATCAGCCTGGTTTTGCAGAACCATTTCTCTGGAAAACAGGTCGGAAAATTGCAGCAAATGTCATGTAGCAAATCAAAGGCATGGTTTGGAAGCTGGGTGGTTGTTTCATGGCATAGGAGAACTTATTGGACTGGAGGGAGGGAGGACCAGTGCTTGGTTGTTGTTGTTATGTGCCTCCAAGTTGTTTCCAAATTATGGCGACTCTCAAGCAACCCTATCATGGCGTTTTCCTAGCAGCTTCCTTCACAGGACAGTTGCCATTATCATCCTCTGAGGCTGAGAAAGTGTGACTTACCCAAGGTCACCCAGTGGCAATAATAATAATAATAATAATAATAATAATAATAATAATATTTATACCCCGCCCAATGGAGACCCAATCAGGGCGGCTTACAGTTTAAAACATAATCCAGATAAAACATATAATACTGAAAACCCACCCCCCCTTAAAACAATATTAAATCAAACAAATTTAAAAACAACGTGATTAAAAACTAAAATCCTACACAGAATAACTAATGCCTAACTAAATGATCCCCTCCATCTACCGATGGGGCCACGTAGGAGCATCATTAGCGGCTATTTATGTCCGGGGTGGGGGTAACTAGTCCGGAAAGGCCTGCCGGAAGAGATCCGTCTTAATAGCCTTTTTAAAGCTATCCAAAGATGTTAATAGACGGATCTCGTCCGGCAGGCCGTTCCAGAGGCTAGGGGCGACAACTGAAAAAGCCCTCCGGCAGGTAGCTGCAAGCCTCGATTTCTGAGGCTGCAGCAAATTGCTCCCGGAGGACCGAAGAGCACAGGGAGGATTATATGGGAGTAGGCGGTCCCTGAGATAGTTTGGACCCAAGCCATTTAGGGCTTTAAAGGTAATAACCAACACCTTGTACTGGGTCCGGAAACTAATAGGCAGCCAGTGGAGGGACCTCAGAACCGGAGTAATGTGGTCCCTCTGAGATGTTCCCACAACAAGCCTGGCCGCCATGTTCTGTACCAGTTGTAGTTTCCGAACCAGGCACGAGGGTAGCCCCATGTAGAGTGCATTACAGAAGTCGAGGCGTGAGGTTACCAACGCGTGCACCACGGTCTCAAGGTCCCTTACTTCCAGAAAAGGGCGCAGCTGGCGTATCAACCGAAGCTGATAACAGGCGCTCCTGACCGTCGCATTAACCTGATTCGTCATCAGGAGCGACGAGTCAAGGAGCACCCCCAAGCTGCGAACACAGTCACTGGAGGAGAGCGTGACCCCATCCAGGACTGGAGGTTGCAACTCAATTCCTGGTTTCGGGGCCGCTACCGTGAGCACCTCCGTCTTGTCTGGATTCAGCTTCAATCTGTTTTTCCTCATCCAGCCCATTACCACCCCAAGACATTCATTGAGAGAAGAGATGCCATTGGAATTTGAGACCGACGAACGAGATATGGAGAAATAGATTTGGGTGTCATCAGCGTACTGATAACACCCAGCACCATAACTCCGTATAATCTCACCCAGCGGCTTCATATACATGTCCGAGCTGGGATTCGAACCCTGGTCTCCAGGGTCCTAATCCAATGCTCAAACCAGTACACTACTCTTGGTGTGGCATGGTGGAATCAGTCCTTGCCATTAGGGCAGAGATTGGAAAAGTTACATTTCTGAGCTATAACTCCGAGAATCTCCTAGCCAGCATGTCCAGTCTATACAGCATAGGTGAGAATTGTTTAGTCCTTAGATCCAGACTCTATGAAAGGGCGATCTGGAAAATCACCTGGGCTCTTTTCACAACAACCCTGTAATGTTGGATAGGCTTCTCACATGTATCTGATGTGGGTGATCAGCAGTCACTTTCCAGAAACTCACAAGGGGCTGGTACTAATGGCTCCTGGACCAGCACATATCCAGGGGATGCCACATTGAGTAGCGCTTGGATAGGCCATCCCATGAGGCTTTAATAGAAAAAGTGGGACTCCAAGACCAGTCTGTCACCTCAGAGGAGAGATCAGTTTCTTTTGCTCCCTTTGTCTGTTTCCATTTCAGTTGGTAACTATAAGAATTTTTTCAAATTAAAAGCTTTAGCCTGAGATTGCTGTTTTCCTTCTCCCTCCCACCCTTTATTCCTTTTGTGTTGTGTCTTTGTGCAAGCCACTTTTCGGCTGAAGGGCAGAGTAAAAATGCCCCCATAAGTACTTAAAGAAGTAAAAAAGGTAAGTCAGATAAGAGTTTAAAAACTAATAAAGTTTTCATCCCAAGATTCTCCTGACAATCTAACCATAAGTTTGGAAAGTAGCTGAAGAGGTAATCAGTTATTAATTCCAAAGTAAAAAAATGAACTGATTATTACTCTAGTTAAATATTTTAAAATTAACTCTACCAGTTATTTCAATAGTAACTGAATAAGTACAGTTACTTTTAAACATTTGATTGCCACAAGCCTATTCTTCTTCTGATTTCCTGACTGCAGGCCCTATTTCTGTCAGTGTTTGATTCCAGGTATGGGAATTCTTTAACTCTTTCTATTTCTTCCTTGTCTAGGTTGAACTTGTGCAGGTCCTTGGTTGTCATTATTTTTGTTTTCTTTATGTTCAACATTAAGCTTGCCTTTGCACGTTCTTCTTTGATCTTCCTTAGTAGGTGTTCCAGGTCTGTGAGGTTTTCTGCTAGTACTATGGTGTCATCTGCATATCTTAGATTGTTGATATTCCTTCCTCCTATTTTCACTCCTTCTTCTGTGTGCTTTTCTTATAATATGTTCTGAATACAAGTTGGACAGGTAGGGTGAAAGGATGCAGTCTGACTCCTTTGGCAATTGGGAACCATTATGTTTCTCTGTCTTCTGTTCTGACAGTAGCCTCTTGTCCTGAGTACAGATTCCTCATCAGGACTATCAGATGTGTTGGCACTCCCATGTCTTTAAGGGGGTTCCATAGCCTTTTATGGTCAATGCAGTCAAAGGCTTTGCTATAGATGTTCATAATTCAAGACCAGGAAGGAATAAAAAGAAGTTGGATGCATACACAGAAGAATTATACAAAAGAGATGACAAAATGAAGGACACATGGAATGAAGAGTCAAATGAAGATGAACCCTAAAAAGTGAGGTGGAAACTGCAATAAGAGAAATAGCAAAAAACAAATCACCAGGAACAGATGATATTCCAATGGAACTGCTGTGATCCATATTGACAGAGTCAATTCTAGTGCTAACCAACATATGTCACCAGATATGGAAATCAAAATGATGGCCAACAGGATGGAAGTGATCAATATACATTCCCATCCACAAAAAGGGAGACACAAAAGACTGCAACAACTATAGGGTCATAGCACTGATATCCCATGCAAGCAAAATCATGTTCAAAATTCTGCAACATATGACATAGATCATCCTAGTGCTTGGCTTGATTTCTCCTTTGATTTCCTGGCTCTTGTGAAATCTTGTTCTTCATTTTCTACATAGGAGTTTATCACACGGGGGAAATCCCGTGCGGAAATGGGGCTTTAAATTGGGCAAAAAAACGCAAAAGCAGTTAGATTTTCAGACAACATCACTGTTAAAATGTAGTTAAAATGAGGTTAATCCAAACGGAAACTCGTCAAAAACTGTTTCTTTTTTACTTTCGAAGTTTCCATTCAGATTAACCTCATTTTAACTCCTTTTTAACAGTGACGTCATCTGAAAATCTAACTGCTTTTGCGTTTTTTTTCCAATTTAAAGCCCCATTTCCACACGGGATTTTCCCCGTGTGATAAACTCCATAGTCTACACAGGGACCACCAAACCCAGTGTTCAAACACGAATCAAGAAACACAACAGACACTGCAGACTGAGTTAGCTAGAAAAATCAAAAGTAGCAGAACATGTTATAAACCATCCCGAGCATAAAATGCTATTTCAAAACACTGAAATTCTGGACCATGCCAACAGCTATCAGTTCAGAATGCACAGGGAAGCCATTGAAATCCACAAACACCTAGACAACTTCAACAGGAAAGAAGAAACCCTTAAAGTGAACAAAGTTTGGCTACCAGTCCTAAAATACACCAAAATCAAGACCCAGCAAAATGCAAATGAAAACCACCTAGGATCAGGGTTTTCCCCAGCAGACAATGGTTCACTAATTAAATAAACACAAATCCTCCTTGCATATCCTTGCCATTCAACAACATAACAATACACAGATTTACATGTAAATCATTCCTCCTAGCCTAGGGTCACACAGTAAATATATATACCCCACTCACTTCCATGCCAGCATTCTCTGAAGATGCCAACCACAGATGCTGGCAAAAGTCAGGAATAAACTCTTCTAGAACATGGCCACATAGCCCGAAAAACCCACAAAAAACTATAGATGCTGGCCGTGAAAGCCTTCAACTTCTCTAATACAATTTGAAAGGATCACTCCTCCTGCATTAATTTACAGTACCTTGTTGATTTAATGGCCAAGAAGATGCATGGCTCTATGGCCAACTTTTGCTAGAAGTTGCTAGAAGTTGCGCTGAAGGACCCTGGGATTTCTAGAGAGACCTCCAGCTTTTCTAGGCATGTCTAATTCTCTAGGCATTTGTATGTCCTCCAGCACAATTCTGTGGTCACCTTCTGGTGGATGTTGACCATAGAGTTATGCTGGAGAACCTAGAGCAGGGGTAGGCAACCTGTCGGCTCTTATATGTGAAAATATAGTTATTCTGAAATCCAAAATCCAGAACACTTCTGGTCCCAAGCATTTAGGATAAAGAAGACTCAAACTGTATTGTACACACAGTGGCAAACACCAAGATGCAATGACCATGCTTTTGAATAAACAATTAGCTTCTATTTACATCACATTAGCTGACTATGCCACACTTTCAAACAGTTCACTCACCAACTTTCTGCAATATTTTGATGGACCTTTGAAAAGAAGAAAGCCACCGTGGTGTAAGGAGTGTTGAAATATGACTGAATATTAAGGCAATGTATGCTTATTATGCTCAGTGTCGTCACTAGGGTTGTCAACCCTCGGTGTGGCAACTCATGGTGTCACCCCACTGAGTGACCACCTCCTATCCCACACCATACAGCAGGCGTAGGCAACCTTTCCCCTTTAAGGGTCGAGGGACTTCAGCTCCCAGAATCCCAGGAGCTATTGGCCAACAGGGGACTATTGGCCAACATGGCTGAGGCTTCTGGGAGCTGAAGTCCCTCGGCCCTTAAAGGGGAAAGGTTGCCTACCCCTGACCTAGAGATTCCTAGAGAGGTGTTCCCTTAGGTTTAAAAAAAGTGCTTTCTTTATTTGCAGTTTCCCCACTTTCACGGGGGTCCTGTATCCCTAACCTTAGTGAATGTGGAGAGCCTTCTGTACTTTCTGGAATTAAACTTTTTTTATTGAATCCATGAATGCAGAATCTGGATATGGGAGGCCAACTGTACTCTTTTAGTAATACATTGTGCTGTGAATAGACTGCATGCATACCAGCTGCTGTTGGCTATATTTCAGAGGGAGCAACTGGCAAAAACACCTCTGAGTATTCCTTGTCTAAGAGGACCCTAAGAAATTATGGGGTCACCATAAGTCAACAGATGATTTGAAGGCACATACATGCCCACATATCCTCAGAAAATGATTTCTCCATATTCGCTCCATCCTCAGATATTTAGGGGATCAAGGCCAAAACAATTCCTCTCTCACACCCACAGATATAATCTGAGCAGGCAAGGGAGTTGTTAACCTGCTGCTGACAATCACTTAAAGACATGCAAGTGTAAACTGAGTAATTATTTGGCAATTTACTGCTCTGGGGATTTATGGTTGTGGCAGATCCCTGGGTGCTGAAAAGGATTAGGCCTTGCGGTGAATAAGAATAGCATCTGCTGTCCTGGCCGGCAGGGATAATATTACAAGGGCAAGCAGTCCTCTTGCACAATCCCGTCACCTGCTAGGATTAAGACAGAAAATGTCCTCTCTTCTCCTGTGGGCTGGCATTGCACAATTCAGGGCATTCTGGAAGTCTTATATTTCCCCCTCCAACATGCTTGGAATGATTAGGGGCCGAACAGGTGACTTTTTCTTGAACTGGGCCATTGTGACCTCCTTCCCAGGATCCTATCTATGTGTTGGAACATATCCATGACTATGTTGCTTTCTGAATGCATACTCGTGGTTTACCAGCATAAATCATGTGCTGCCTCTTAAAGGAAAACATAAACTCTCAGCCTCCATCTCCTCCTTTTCCATCAAGCTAATTCTAGAAGTCCTGCTGCCGTCCTGGTTTACAGTACAGCCATAAACTATATATAAACTTGCATTGTGGATAAAGAGAAAATCAACTGATTTGAGATGTGGTGCTGGAGAAGAGTGCTGAGAATACCGTGGACAGCCAAAAAGACAAATGGTTCCTTGAACAGATCAAAGCTGATATTTTCCTGGAAGTCAGGATGATCAAATTGAGACTGTTGTACTTTGGCCACATCATGAGAAGGCATGACTCTTTAGAAAAGGCAATAATGCTAGGAAAGGTTGAGGGTAGTAGAAAAGAAGGAAGACCACACGCCAGATGGATGGACTCAATTAGGGAGGTTACGGACTTCAGTCTTCAAGACCTAAGCAGAGCAGTGGAGGACCAATGGTCTTGAAAATGCCTCACTCATAGGGTCGCCATGAGTCAAAGTCAACTCAAGGGCATCTAACAACTATAACAACTCCCCCCCCCCATTATTTAATAAACTTACTGTTACCAATGTTCATGTGTAGATCCTGAAGCTCAACAAATAACCCACTAGCTCCCACATAACCGCTTTAACTCATACAATCATAGTGTTGGAAGATATCGCAAGGACCATCCAGTCCAACTTTATTCTGCCATGCAGGAAGACACAATCCAAGCACTCCCAACAGATGGCCATCCAGCCTCTGTTTAATAACCTCCAAAGAAAGAGACCCCACCACACTCTGAGGGAGTGTGTTCCACTGTTGAACAGCTATTACAATAAAGAAATTCTTCCTAACTTGTAGCTTGAATCCATTGCTCTATGTCCTAGTCTGAATACTAGAATACTGTGTCCATTTTGGTCGCCCTCCTCTGGACCCACTTCATCTTGTCAACATCCTTCTTAATAATAATATTAATAATAATATTTATTTATATCCCGCTTATATGATAAATCAATCTAAGCGGCTTACAATTAAAACAGTACAAAATGTCCCTGTACCAACCCTCCCCCCCTTAAAACAGAATTAAATATAACAATTAAAACACAATTTAAAAACATAATCTAAAAAACATAATCTAAAAAAAAAAAGACACAAACACAACACAATGCCCTGGTAGTCTCCTACAGCATTCCTTACCCATCAAGTGATGGGGCCATGAAAGGAACTGTAGGGATGGAAAAAGCCCAAGGCCAGGGTAATTAATCTGGAAAGGCCTGCCGGAAGGGATCCGTCTTGACAGCTTTTTTGAAGCTGTCTAACGATGTTAACCGACGGATCTCGTCCGGCAGGTCGTTCCAGAGTTTGGGGGCAACAACAGCAAAATCTTGTCTGGATTCAGTTTCAATCTATTTTTCCTCATCCAGCCCATTACCACTCGAAGACGTTCATTGAGAGAGGAGTTGCCATTGGAATTCGAGGCCGACGAACGAGACACGGAGAAATAGATTTGGGTGTCATCAGCGTACTGATAACGCCCAGCACCATAACTCCGTATTATCTCACCCAGCGGCTTCATATAGATGTTGAATAACATCGGGGACAAAATAGCTCCCTGAGGGACCCCACAAGTGAGTACCCTCTTACTGGAGCTACAGTCCCCAAGCAGCACCCTCTGGGACCTACCCGAGAGGAAGGACCGGAACCACTGCAAAGCAATGCCCCCGATACCTAACTCCCTCAGGCGGCCCAAGAGGATGCCGTGGTCTATCGTGTCAAAAGCCGCTGAGAGGTCTAGGAGCACCAACAGGGTCACACTACCCCTGTCGATGCTCAGACGCAGATCATCAGTCAAGGCAACCATGGCAGTCTCAACCCCAAAGCCTGTCCTGAAGCCGGTTTGAAATGGGTCTAGATAATCGGTTTCATCCAAGACAGCTTGGAGCTGAAGAGCAACTGCTCTCTCGATTACCTTGCTCAAAAATGGCAGCAGTGAAACAGGCCTGTAATTATTCATATCCAGGGGGTCCAGGGAAGGTTTTTTCAGAAGCGGCCTAACAGCCGCTTCCTTCAAGCATGATGGAACATGTCCTTCCCTGAAGGATGCATTGATGATATCCGTGAGGAATCTCACCAATGCACCCCCCCCTGGACGGCCAGCCATGATGGGCAAGGGTCGAGAGGGCAAGTTCTCTTCCTCACCTTACCAAGCAGCTTGTCCACGTCCTTGGTACTCACAGATTGAAGCTGATCCAGTATAACTACATCAACGGAGTCACTGGACGCCTCGCCTATAGACTCTGTTTCAACAGTGGCGTCTAAGTCGGCTCTTATCTGAGAGATTTTATCTGCAAAGAAGTTGTTAAACGCTTCACAGCAGGACGTTGTCGGGTTAAGTAAGAGATTTGGCGCAGGGGGCACCTGCGTCATCTCCCTCACCACCCTAAACAGTTCTGCTGGACAGGACTCTGCAGACGCAATACGTGCAGAGGAGAAAGCTCTCTTCGCTGCACGCATTGCCTCCCGATAGGACCAAAGAAGGTTCCTATGGCGAGTTCTGTCAGATAAGAGTCGAGTCTTCCGCCACTGGCGCTCTAGTCGTTGTCCAAACCGCTTCATCCTCCTAAGCTCTGGTGTATACCAAGGCCTATGGTTTGAAGCGGGATGGCAAGGACGCTTGGGAGCGATCGTGTCGATAGCCCTGGTAAGATCGGTGTTCCAAGTATTAACCAGAGCTTTGACAGGGTCACCGGCATTCCCAACCATTAAACCCTCTAAGGCTCTCTGGAATCCAATGGGCTCCATTAGCCTTCGAGGGTGGACCATTCTAATGGGTCCACCACCCCCGGTGGGGCAGATATTGGCTCTGAGTTCCATCTTGACCAGGAAATGATTGAATTGTGGCACGTATAACTGGACACAGTATTCCAGATGACTCCTGACCAAAGCAGAATAGTGTGATAGTATTACTTCCCTCGATTCATCCAGCCTCTGTTTAAAAACCTCCAGCACACTCCAAGGCAGTGTCTTCCATTTTCCAACAGCAATTACTGTCAGGAGATTTTTCCAAATATTAAGTTAGAATCTCTTTTTCTGTATCTTGAATCCATTGCTTCATGTCCTAGTCTTTGGAGCAGCAGATAATAAGCTTGCACCTCCAAGGTTGTAAATTGTCAGAGCTCACAACTTATTTATTTTTTAAAAGCCACTGCTGAAGGCTTCATCATATTTGTGGATAAGAGTCACAGTAATTTTCCATACTCTGCTTTAAATTATTTTTTCCTTGGTTGTTCATATGTCTCTACCAGAATAAATGCTTCTTTGCATACATTGGAGGTTCTATATGTGCACATGCACAGTCCTATGTCTTCTCATTGCCTGGCAGCTCAGAGGGGCCTTTATTGCTGTCACTTACCAGTGGGAATGGAAAGAAGTGGGGAGACCATAGAGATGCAATTAGTCTCAGCTCAGTTGAGGAAAGGAAGGAATGAGGATGAGCTCTTAAATGGAGTTTGGTGTTGTTGTGTGCCTTCAAGTCATTTTCGACTTATGGAGAAGAAGCTAAGGCAAGCCTATCATGGAGTTTTCGTGGTAAGATTTGTTCAGAAGAAGTTTGCCATTGCCTTCTCATGAGGCTGAGAGCATGTGATGATGTGCCCAAGGTCACCCAGTGGGTTTTATGGCTGGGCTGGGAATCAAACTCTGGTCTTGAGTCATAGTCCAACACTCAAACCACTGTGCCATGCTGGCTCTCCCTAAATGGAGTATATCTATCTAACTTTTCCTTTCCCCAGATGTTCAGAGCAACCAGATCTTCATGATCTGAATCATCTCCCCTTCCTTCTGGGAAGAAGGAGCACATACTCTCCAACTGTCCCAATCTGACAGGGACAGTTGCGATTAATCTTCTGTTATCCCACTTTTTCAGGTGGTTTTAAAATGTCCCAGTTTGACTCTCCCCCTCCCTCTTTGTCCTCAGCTTATTTCATTTGCTGTAAACTGAGTTCAAAGTGCAAAAGTAGTTTAACTCAGCAGGGGGAGAGGAGGGGGCAAAATCTCACCATTCCCAGGAGGCTTGGGCAAAAGCAAACTGCTGCTGCCTTTCTTAGCTTGTATGTCCATCCTTACTGATAACTTTTGCCATCTTGATCACACGCAGATGTTGCTTGGCCACACATGTTCTATTTATCATCAGTGAAATGCAGGGTTTGGGAGCAGCAGTTTCCAGGGTGTTGGATGGAGAGCAAGGGCAAAAGAATTCCCCTCTGTGTCCTTTCCAAAAAGGGACTTAAATATGCATAAGCTTCACTTACGCACACAAATATAGGATACCAACCAGTGTAACATGAGCTGTGAAGAAATTTTCAGAGATAACTGAGTCCGTTTCAGTATAAAAAGAAGACAGAAGAAATCTAGTAGCACCTTTAAAGTTTGGTGGCATCTTTTGAGCTTTTGAAGAGTTGGGGTTTTATTTGAACTGTTACTCCTAGAATTCCCCAGCCAAAATTCCCCAGCTTCAGGGGAAGGCAATGGGAAACCTCCTCTGAACAAATCTTGCCAAGAAAACCCCATGATAGGTTTGCCATAAGTTGGAGACAATTTGAAGGCATACGAAAACAAGCTACCCAAACACATTTGCAAGGCACTCTTGCACCAAAAATTATTCTCCATTCCACTAACCTCAGCCTGACATTCCAGGAGAAGAGCGACCCAGAAGAAACTCGCCTTGTTTCTTCACAGCTTTTTGGCAGACCAGTAATAATAAGAGAACGAAGACACCCTCTTCTCAGTCCATGCCCCACATCTTTTTCTGCAAAAATGAGATCCGCCATAGGATTCTAGTTGCAATCTGCAAGAATTGGAATGCAAAGCATTCTCCTGATGTTGGCAGTGAGTAGTAGGTGATGACCAAATAGGTCTCCTCTGCCTTTGAATCCCAGTTGGCATTTCAGCCCCTTGAGGAATGAGCAGATTGCTTCTGCCATGCTTCCAATGCTTGCTGAACCCACCACATTCCCCACATAGTGGCCAGCTATGTGGTTGCTACTCCTTTTCAGGAGTACTAATATGGTTTCCCACACTTGCCCCCTATAATTAATGTATAGTGGTGCAAACCAGATGCAAAGATTGCAAGGCTCCTTTTCCTCTAGCTGGCAAAGGCCATCCTTTCTCACGATAATCCACAAAACAGTAATACTTTTATTGGGCCAGCCAAAATGAACAAAATACCTGTTGCAAGCATGCTTACTTGTGCTTTATGTTTCTCATTCCTGGCTATGGAGAGTTGCCCATTGACCAGGACAAATAATGCATTTTGTACATTTTGGTTGACCCAATAAAAGTGTAATTGTTTTATGGATTTTGGAACTGTTGTACTTTGCTATATAGCCAACATGGCTACCCCTGGATATTCTTTCTCCCTATTGCACTTGCCAAATGAATGGCTTAATGGTCTGAATGTTGGACTGTTGACACTGGAGACCTGGGTTCGATTCCTGGCTTGGCCATGAAACCCACTGGATGACCTTGGGCAAGTCACATGCTCTCAGCCTCACAAGAGAAAGCAATGGCAAACCTCCTTTGAAGAAATCTTGCCCCCCAAAAAACCCATGTTAGGATTTGCCATAAGTCAACAACAACAACAACAACAAACCAAAGTATTAAGGGGACATCCAAAAACTATGTCAAATTTTTATTGCACAGTCCAATGCATATGTGTGCACAAGAAAATCTCATTGCAACAAATGGGTCTTACTACTGAAATATGCATGTAAAGGAGGGCAAGTCTACTTTAAACCTGCCCTCTTCCAGTTCCTTTACTCCCACTGTCTTCAGTCTTAAACCACTTCTTTCCATCATAATTTTGTTTTTTGTTTCTCATTCACCAGGAAAAAATGACCATTGACCAGGAAAAATAATTGCCTGGCTAGAAAATTCATTTGAAAAGTGTGCTGGAGAAGAGTTTTATGGATGTCATGGACTGCTAAAAAGACAATAAAATGGGTCTAAGGTTGCTGCCACACTGCAGAATTAATGCAGCTTGACACTGCTTTAATGTTATCTCATCCTATGGAATCTTGGGATTTGTTGTTTGGGCACCAGAACTCTCTGACTGAGAAGGCTAAATATCTCACAAAACTACAAATCCCAGAATTCCATAGCATTGAGCCATGACAGTTAAAGTAGTATCAAACTGCATGAGGTGGTTGTACTGTAATCCCCAGCATTACTCCTATTTGGCTAGGACTGCTGGGAGTTGCAGTTGTAAAGAAGGACTTGAACTTCCATGTCTTCAATGGGATCTTTTATCCTATGTTTACTGAGGTGGCTAGGGAATAGACTGATAGAGACAAATAGACTGATAGAGACAAAGCTTTCCAATGAACTGTATTTTATTTGAGGATTCAAACATACCCTCTACCATACACTCATACACACAAGAACTCAGGAATAAAGTAGTTAGCTTGGAGAGGAAACACAAGGCTTTCTAATGGTGATAATTACCTGAAGGGGGCTGCTGAATGAAGATGGATCAACTCAACCATTATGAAAAGTTAAAGGACAACGGAAAGAGCTGGGACCCAAGTCAGAGTTCACAGTGGTGCAGTATCACCATGAAATATAATCAGACCCAGTGTGCCTGAGATTTTGGGGATCTTTTATACCCTTAAATCTAGCCTGAGAGAAAAATTGCTATTGTATATCAAAGGATTCCGATTGCTACTCTTTGAAGTAGACAATTTCCAAGGAGAGGAGATGGGATGTTAATGTTATCTCATCTTCAGCCAGATACATCCTGGCTGGTACCCATAAATCTACTAGGTGTGAATGTCCTGCATTGCAGCTCGTAGACTTGGCACTTTTGATCTGCAAATTGTTGTGAGTGCAGATGTGACCTTTCAGGTGCCTACGTGATGTGCTCGCCTTTGGTCCATGGTGATCAGGCTTCTCCCAGTCTAGGGCCATGGCAGGGACCCAAAAAGGGTCTTTATATCAAATCAGTCATCGTAATACAGTTCAACACCATTTAGAGGGCTTTAGGTTTCCTAAGCCCTGATATAGTACAACTGTCTGGAAGCTGCCTCTTTAGCTTCCCCATAGAGGGGCTATGTCCTTTGGTGCAATGGTTTTGGTGTTGGACTGGCTTTTCAGGAGACCAAGGTTCAAATCTCTGGGCAAGTCATACGTCTTAGAGCAGGGGTAGGCAGCCTTTTTGAGCCGGGGGCCGGGTTGCTGTCCCTCAGACAATTGGGGGGCCGAAGCACCAAAAATTAAATAAATAAATAAATAGAATTTAATTTTTAAAAAAAAATTAAAAAAAATACGCATGTACACTCTCTCAGCCCCAGAAAAGCCATGGCAAAACCCCTGTGGAGATTTTGCCAAGAAAACCCCAAGAACAAGTAATAACAACAATAACCCCCCTGTTTTATCCTGTTTTAATTTGTTTTAACTGCCATATTCATGTTTTAACTTCAATTTAGTTTAATTCTGTTTTATGGGGGGGGAGCGGGCTGGGGTTAGGGCTATGATTTTAACTTGTTCTTTTTAATTGATGTACGC
The DNA here is from genome assembly GCA_026167975.1 of Phrynosoma blainvillii. NCBI lineage: Eukaryota > Metazoa > Chordata > Lepidosauria > Squamata > Phrynosomatidae > Phrynosoma > Phrynosoma blainvillii. Next base: position 446,226,670 of record JANUYF010000001.1, on the reverse strand, counting down.
CGCCTCGATTGCTATGTAGAGAGGCGGGATATAAATAAAATTTATTATTTATTATTATTATTAATCAATATCATCATGGCGGGCAGTGGCGGCGGCAGGACCGGCCTGGGCCAGTCCAAAGGCCTTGGGGGGCCGCATCCGGCCCCCGGGCCTTAGGTTGCCTACCCCTGTCTTAGAGGAAGGCAATGGCAAACCTCCTCTGAAGAAATCTTGCCAAGAAAATTCTAAGAGAGGGTCACCATAAGTCAGAGTCTGCTTGAAGGCACATAACAACAAACCCAGCCTGTCTCGGTGCGATTTTCCTAACTGGAGGTTTCTTCTTTGTACTGGTGCTTGGGGAATTTATCCCTTTATTGCTGGATTTATCTCAGATGAACACCAGATGGCTTGTCAGAGTCCTGCTACACAGCTCATGCGCTCAGTGCTTCCCTAAACAGCTGTTGGCTGGGAAACAACCAGGATCGCTGTGCCTTCGAAACTAGAACTAGGCTTCCTTCTTCACATTAGGATTATCGGCTCTCCAGTAATGTGCATGCCACGTTTTCTTTGTAGTACAGCCAGTCCCACATGGGTAGCATCCCTCTTTGGCATGCCCATTTTGGAGGCATGCATGTTGGGTACAGAACTTGCAAATGTTACTCTTTTCAATTAGAACACCCAGAATCTAAAGCCCAGAAATGTAACTATGTGCTATTACAGGTTACAAGAAGGAAGTCTTTACTTTTCCATTTTTCTGAAGTAGAGTTTGGGAAAGCTACTTTTAGGCATGACAGTTCCCAGAATACAGAATATTGGGCATGCCTACACAGACCAATTAAACAGGTTTTCCCCTGCCTTCTCCACAACCTGTCTGCTTGACGCAGGGCCAAATCACCAATTCTTCACAATGCGAGCCCAGTTCTGAACCAAATCCCTATCCCTCCTTTAAACCAGTTTAAAAAACCCTCACCTTTTGCTCCAGATTTTGCGGGGAAATCCAGAGCACTTCATAGCAATGCTGAGTGGCTGTTTACATTGTGTGATTTCTGTTGTTGTTGTTGTTGTTGTTGTTGTTGTTGTTGTTAACCACGCTTGAGTCAATCTCGACCCATGGCGACCCTGCTGATGAGATACCTCCAAGACCTCCTGGCATCCAGCTCCTGCAAACTCATACTCATGATCTCTTTAATAGAGTCCATCCATCTAGCATGCGGCCTTCCTCTCTTTTTGCTTCCCTCCACTTTCCCCAGCATTATTAGTTTTTTTCCCCCCAATGAGTGTCTTCTCATGATGTGTCCAAAATATGACAGCCTCAGTTTTGTCATCCCGGCTTCCAGGGAGATCTCTGGCTTGATCTGCTCTAGGACCCATTTGTTTGTTTTTTTGGCAGTCCACAGCATCCTCAGCACTCTTCCCCAGCACCACATCTCAAATAAATTGAAATTCTTTCTATCTTCTTTCTTAACTGTCCAGCTCTCACTTCCATACATGGTAATAGGAAATACAATGGCTTGTATGATCCTGACTTTTGTGTGCAATTGTAAATCTTTGCATTTTAGAATCTTTTCTACACCTTACTTAACAAGACTACATGTGAAAGGGATAGAAAAATCCTAGTAGAAAACAAATTTTGAACACGAGTCAACAGTGTGATGTGGCAGCTAAAAAGGCCAATGCAATTCTAGGCTGCAACAATAGAAGTATAATGTCTAGATCAAGGGAAGTAATAGTGCCACTCTGTTCCTCTTTGGTCAGGACTCACCTGGAATACTGTGTCCATTTGTGGGCACCACAGTTCAAAAAGGATGTTGAGAAGCTGGAGCATGTCCAGAGGCAGATGACCAAAATGGTGAAGGATCTGGAAACCATGCCCTATGAAGAGAGACTAAGGGCCTTTGCAGACTATAGTGCAAATTGAGTCCACTTTAACTGCCCTGACTCAGTGCTAGGGAATCATGGGAACTGTAGTTTATTGTGGCAGTGGAGCTCTCTGACAGAGAAAGCTCAATGCAGGGGTAGGCAACCTAAGGCCCAGGGGCCAGATGCAGCCCCCCGAGGCCTTTGGACCAGCCCCAGGCCGGTCCTGCCGCTGCCGCTGCCGCCCCCGCCGCCCCCCACTGGCCCCTGCGCCGTCCCCGCCCGCCATGATGATATTGATTATTGTTGTTATTACTTGTTCTTGGGGTTTTCTTGGCAAAATCTTCACAGGGGGTTTGCCATGGCTTTTCTGGGGCTGAGAGAGTGTGCATGCATATTTTTTAATTTTTTTAATTAAAAAAAAAACCAACTATTTTATTTATTTATTTATTTTTGGTGCTTCGGTCCCCCAATTGTCTGAGGGACAGCAACCCGGCCCCCGGCACAAAAAGGTTGCCTACCCCTGGCTCAATGTCTCAGAAAAAAATACAATTCCCATGATTCCCTAGCACTTAACCAGGGCAGTTAAAGTGGACTCAATTTGCACTATTTCTAGCAGTCTGCAAAGGCCCTGAGGGAGCTGGGTATGTTTAGCTTGGAGAAGAGATGACTAAGAGGTAATATGATAACCCTGTTTAAATATTTGAAGGGATGTCATATTGAGGATGGAGGAAGCTTGTTTTCTGCTGCTCCAGAGAATAGGACATGGAGCAGTGATGCAAACAACAGGAAAAGAGATTCCACATCAACATTAGGAGGAACCTCCTGACAGTAAGAGCTGTTCGACAGTGGAGTGTGGTGGAGTCTCCTTCTTTGGAGAACTTTAAACAGAGGCGGGATGGCCATCTGCCAGGGGTGCTCTGATTCTGTGTTCCTGCATGGCAGAATGGAGTTAGACTGCATGGCCTTTGAAGTCTCTTCCGACTCTATGATTCTGTGTCTACATGGGCCAAATGAAGTGGTTTCCCCCATCTCCCCTCATCCTCGTGGCAATCTGTCTTCATGACAGTTAAATATTTCATAGTTGATTCATAGTTATCAAATTTGCAGACGACACCAAATTAGGAGGAGTAGCTAATACCCCAGAGGACAAGATCAAAATTCAAAATGACTTGAACAGACTAGAAAGTTGGGCCAAAGCTAACAAAATGAAATTCAACACGGAGAAATGTAAGTTACTGCACTTAGGGCGGAAAAACGAAAAATACAGATATACGATGGGGGACACCTGGCTGAATGAGACTACGTGTGAAAGGGATCTAGGAATCCAGGTGGACCACAAGTTGAACATGAGTCAACAGTGCGATGCAGCAGCTAAAAAGGCCAATGCAATTTTAGGCTGCATCAGTAGAAGTATAGTGTCTAGATCAAGAGACGTAATAGTGCCGCTCTATTCTGCTTTGGTCCGGCCTCACCTGGAATACTGTGTCTAGTTCTGGGCACCACAATGTGGAGAAACTGGAGCGTGTCCAAAGGAGGGCAACTAAAATGGTGAAGGGTCTGGAAAGCAAGCCCTATGAGGAACGACTTAGGGAGCTGGGGATGTTTAGCCTGGAGAAGAGAAGGCTGAGAGGTGCTATGATAGCCGTGTTTAAATATTTGAAGGGATGTCATATTGAGGAGGGAACAAGCTTGTTTTCTGCTGCTCCAGAGACTAGGACCCGAAACAATGGATGCAAGCTGCAAGAAAAGAGATTCCACCTCAACATTAGGAGGAACTTCCTGACAGTAAGGGCAGTTCGACAGTGGAACACACTCCCTCGGAGAGTAGTGGAGTCTCCTTCCTTGGAGGTCTTTAAGCAGATGCTGGATGGCCATCTCTCGGGGATGCTTTGATTGGGAGTTCCTGTATGGCAGGGGGTTGGACTGGATGGCCCTTGTGGTCTCTTCCAACTCTATGATTCTATGATTCTATGATTCTATGAAATCCCTGATTCAAGTGTGGACTGTACATAAGGCCAGTTCTGTACTGGATCCACCCTTTACCTCCCTTTAACCTGCTTAAAATATTTAAATTTATTTGGAGTTGTGTAAATGTCTTCCAACAAATCCACAGCTTTTGGATTACAGCTCTCATCATCTTCCAGCCAACGTATTCAGTGGCTATGTTAACTGGGGAATTCTGCAAGCTTTAGTCTCAAAAAGTAAAGTTTCCAAGTTTTGGGCATATTTGAACTCCAGTTTGGTCCTGTTGATTCAAGTGGAAAAGATACCAGGCGCTAATAGGCAAATGCTTTCTCGAAAGAGAGGTGAATCTTTTGCTTTGCTCTTTTTTGCCTTCTTGGCACAATAAAATTGAGATATAGATTTGTAAGCCCTGGCCATGTTGACAGATTGCTTCTGCAAGCCTGTGATTGATCCCTACAGCTGAAAAGCAGGATTATGGCTCTGTTTTACCGCAGGAGAGCTACAGCCAGCGGTGTGATGAATGGGGTTCATTCAAAGACGACGCTATAGATAGAGTTGTCAACAGCAGGAGCTGTTTTTATTCTCTGTCTCGGCATCTGTGGAGATAAGACAAAGCGGGGCCAATTAACTGTGGTTTGTTGGGGGCATCGGATGATTATGTGGCCCTTCCTTTAAAGCTCTTCCACAGGCTGTAAAGTTCACACCAGACATGAGCTGAGATCCTACAATGTCCTTGGACGTTACCACACTTGCAGCAAGAGAGCGGCGAGAAAGCTGGTCGGAATCATTTCGGAACCATTTTGGGCTCATTCCGGAATGTGCCCGGCAAGCGGAACACATTACCACACTAGAATGGAATCAGTGAGGAATGTGAGATTCCGGAATGGTTCCGCTCTGGGGGCTCGGAACTCCTGTTCCCACACAAGTTGAAAGATCCCTACCTCGATCCGGCAAGGATGTTCATGCACATGCGCAGACAGGGCAAGGCAAGGGGTCCAGGAGGGGATCCCTCTCTGGCGCTGGCAAAGCAAAGCAAGGCAAGGGGTCCAGGAGGGGATCCCTCTCTTCTGGCGCTGGCAAAGAAGGGCAAGGCAAGGGGTCCAGGAGGGGATCCCTCTCTTCTGGCGCTGGCAAAGCAAAGCAAGGCAAGGGGTCCAGGAGGGGATCCCTCTCTGGCGCTGGCAAAGCAAGGCAAGGCAAGGGGTCCAGGAGGGGATCCCTCCCTGGCGCTGGCAAAGAAGGGCAAGGCAAGGGGTCCAGGAGGGGATCCCTCTCTTCTGGCGCTGGCAAAGCAAAGCAAGGCAAGGGGTCCAGGAGGGGATCCCTCCCTGGCGCTGGCAAAGAAGGGCAAGGCAAGGGGTCCAGGAGGGGATCCCTCTCTTCTGGCGCTGGCAAAGCAAGGCAAGGCAAGGCAGTGGACTTACCACAAGTTCCCGGCTGCGCTCCAGCTCCAGGTGTGCTGGTGGGGAAGGTGTTGGTCCCCCGGCAGCCCCAGCGCCTCGCCTCTCCCACATACCGCAAGGAACCATCGGCCGTAATTTTAAGGAATACACCCGAGTGGTCGGCACTATACCGGAATGACAAGGATCTCGTGTTTATACCTATGCCGAGATCAGCGTCATTCCGGTATAGTGCCGACCGCTCGGGTGTATTCCTTAAAATTCTCGGAAGTCAAAAGGACTGAAACGAAGCTGAAATGACGCCGAAACGAGGTAGGGAAGGGCGGGGTTTGCTGCGACGTCGTGAGAACACACGGAAAAAAAGTCTGAAACGAGGCTGAAACGAGGCTGAAGTGAGGCTGAAATGACGCTGCTGTAGGGCCAGTGTGGTAACGTCCCTTGTCTCATGGGAGTCTACCTTCCCACCCCATAGGCAGTGGTTGCATTAAACCACTCTTTTGCATTGTGCCATTAACTGCAGTTCAGTGAATGTGTTTGCTGTTCTTGCAATCCCAGCGAATCAAATTTTATACTGCAGGCTTCATCTGCACTGCAGAAATAATGACATTTGACACCACTTTAACCGCCATGGCTCAACATTGTGGAAATCGGGGCTTTGTCATTTTGTGAGATATTCAGCTTTCTCTGCCAGAGAGCTCTGGTGCCACACCAAACTACAAATCCCAGGATTCCACAGCATTGAGCCATGGCTAGATTATCCACGGTGACCCATCTGCCGCTCCCAGGCTCTGGAACAGGGGTCGGCAAACTACGGCCCGGGGGCCGAACCCGGCCCCTTGAGGCCTTTCAACCAGCCCGTGGCCAGTCCTGCCGCTGCCGCTGCGTGCGTGCGATGTGGGCCGCCATTTTGTGTTCCAAAATGGCACTCGCGCTTGCGCACGCATGTGCACAACGCTGGGAGTAGTGCGCATGTGCATGTGCGCGTGCACCTCCAGCACCATTTTTTTCCCTTCGGCCCGCCAATGATCTGGGGGACAGCGGAACCGCCCCCCCAAAAAAAGGTATGCTGACCCCTGCTCTGGAATGACCTGCCAGACGAGATCTGTCAGATTACCACCTTGGAAGCCTTTAAAAAGGCTATCAAGATGGATCTCTTCCGGCAGGCCTTTCCAGATTAGGCTTTTTAGTCTACCCTCCCCTCATCGACATTATCAATACTACGGATATTTTGGTCTCCCTTCTCTCCCCTGGGAAAGTACATCTCTCTCCCCCTTAAACTGGGAATTTGAATCTGTATTTTATTCTCTTATTTTATCCAGTTTACTTCAGGAATCTTTCTGTTTTAACTCTTGCTCTGTTTAATTCTCTTTTACGATGGGGGGAAGGTCGGATTAGGGGATTTCCCTTTCAATCTTGACTTAATTTTAATTGGTTTATGTTTTATACCTGTTGTAATCCACCTTGATTCCCATTCGGAAAAAGCAGAATATAATTTGTTGTTGTTGTTGTTATTATTATTATTTTTATTATGACAGTTAAAGTGGTGTCAAATTGCATTATTTCTGCAGTGCGGATGCAGCCTAAGAAAAGGGAAAGCACAGAGTTCTCTGCAGATTCCAGATCCCTGTGGAGACTTTAGATCACGTTTTACTAACGTAGGCTGCATCCGCACTGCAGAAATAATCCAGCTTGACACTGCTTCAACTGCAATGGCTCAATGCTATGGATTTCTGGGGACTGTAGTTTTGTGAAACGTTTAGCCTCCTCAGTCAAAGTGCTCTGATGCCACAACAAACTACAAATCCCAGAATTCTATAGGATGGAACACTGTCAAACTGCATTATTTCTGCAGTGCAGATGAGACCTTTGAAACTGCTTCCTGCTTTCTTACCATTTTTTGGACCAACATATTTACTGGGAGTATAACCTTGATTACAGAACAAGAGGATTCTGTAAAAATAAATGAGTTTGGTTAACTACCTTTCCAGGTGAGCCAAGTGCAAACGGACCAAGATCTTCATTAAAAGTGACAGCTGTCAGAAGGGGGAAAAGCCAATTATTTCTGCAATGCAGATGCAACTGAAGACTCTGATAAGTAGTTCACACCATATAAGTGTACCTCTTTCTATGTTCAACCTATACCTGAATATCACAATCACAATTTAAGTCCCAATATATATTTTAACACCAATAGAACAAATTACAGGTACCCCTCAGTTAACAAAGCAGGAAACTACAGCCCTGACTTTGCAAGACCTGATGAAGCCTGTCAGTAACAAGGTCCCTAGGAGACCTCTCATTCATAAGATTGCCATACGTGAAAGCTGACTAGATGGCAATTACCAACAATAAAATATATAAATGGTAAATGGTAACATATGTGTAAAGAAGGAATCAGGGAAGAAAGAATGGAGCTGAATGATTTTTCTCTTAAAAGTTCTCTGTGTATGTGTGTGTGCCCGGTTGTTATAATAATATAGTACCTCTGTAACAGGTCAGTATGGCAAGTTAATAGACCTAGGGAATTTTTTAAGGAAGCCTTTATGAGCTGGTCCTAGTTCAGGTTCATAGATCATCCATTTTTCACAGATGTCAGCAACTATCAAAAGCATGAAAGGTCAAAAGAAGAAGAAGCGCTCATCCATCTTAGAGGAATCTTGAACATCATAATGCAATGCAGAAGGTCTCTCCTTTGGTTCAACTACAGAGTGAGAATTATACCCAGCCTTGCATTCTCAGGCTCCATGACCCTCTCACATACCATTTAAGTATTTATACATATCAAGAGTTTTGCAGGCTTGTAAAATCTTCATTTAAGAAATTTACCCATCCTTGTCCTGGCTGATGTTGATAATTTCACTTATCATTTGAACAAAACAAAAAAAAAATTGAGTGGTTGCACTGTCAGATTCAGCAGGATATCAAAGTTCAGAAACTCAGGCTCAGTAATAAAAACTCAGAAACCTTTGAGAAACTATAGATCCTATAGAAACTATAGAGCCAGTATGGTGTAGTAGTTTGAATGTAGGACTAGGACTCTGGAGATCAGGGTTTGATTCCCAGCTTGGCCATGGAAACTCATTGGGTGACATTGGGTGAGTCACACACTCTCAGCCCCAGAAACTCTGTGATAAATTCATCTTAGAGTTGACAAAAGTCAAGGCACACAATAACAACAACAAAATAAATCCAGTCTGGTGACTTGCATTGTCAGAGCTGACTAGCAAACATTAACCCTTGACTAATTAAACCATACACAATGTCATATGTAGAGAGAGAGAGAGAGAGAAATATTCATATTTATTGGCTATATAGAGACATAAGAAATGAAATAAATATTTAAATATGAGGTAGAAGGAATAGTTATAGTAATCTAGGATACCAACATAAGTTATAAGTTATAGATAATGCTGATACATTATTATTTGTTTGTATGAAGATCATGGATATTTAATAGAAACTAATAAAACTAGAAGAGAAGTGTGAGAGATGTGAATAATTTAGAAGGAAAAAATGTAAATAAACTCATACGTATGACAGATATAACAGTTAAGCTTGAACATTTTTAATGTTCTTCATGAGAATCTGTTGTTTGTAAGATTATAATAATGTTGTATTAATTAAAAGTATTAATAAACCTGGTTGGCAGGAGGAAGAGGCGCCACCCATGGAGGAGGCCCAGAGAGAGCCAGAGGCCTGACTCACCAGCTGAGGTGGTGTGGGCGGGCAGGCAGGCAGGTAGGGTACGCCTGGCTGGGGCCACCCGAGGGTGGCCTGGTGGTCTTGGGGGTCCGGGGGTGGTGGTGAGAGGCCGTGGCCTGCCTCCTTCCCCATGCTTTTGCCAGGGTGATCCTGGGGCCTGGTGGTGGAAGGCTGCTGCCGCCGCCACCACCGCTCACCTCCTTTCCCATGATTTTGTCAGGGTGGCAGGCGGAAGGGCATGCAGGCCTGTGAGGGCATCCTGATGATAGCGGGGGCCGGGGCTGGGCTACCTCTGCATTGCCTCCCCAGTCTGGGAAGTCAAGCAGCGGCAGCGGCAGGAGCTGACGGCAGCCAGGATATGAGGGGTGACGCAGCGATAGCAAGGCAGAGGAGACAGGAATAGAAGGAGGACAAGGAGCAGGCCTTTCGGGATGCCCAGGAGCCAGCTAAGGCCTCACTGGGTTTTGGGGAGGGCTTAAGGCAGCCACCACCTTTCCCAGGACAGGCGGGCAGGCAAGCAGTAGGCAGGCCTTCTGGAGGCCCAGGGGCACTGTTTTTGGCTTTTAGTTGGTCATGTCCTCCATTTTTTCTTGAATGTCCTACATTTTGCCCTCCTTCCCTCCCCCCCCCCCTACATTTTGTCCCGGTTCTGTGGAAGAGAATATGGCAAGCCTATATTCTCATGATGCCTCGCTTGCTTCTTGCATCCTACTACCTGCATGGCTCATTTATGAATGAAAATGTTCACGTTCTCAACCAACATTTAAATTTCATGTTTGGTCAAAATTAGTTCATAGTTCCAGATCAAGATATACAAAAATCCAAAGTGTTTGATTGGGAGGTACCAAAATAGTTGACAGATTGGGTCCCAAACCTTACTGTGGTTTTCATTTTGGTCCCATTAGACCAAACATCAGTTCTAGGCACTCTATAATCTAGCATGTCGATTTGTGCAGCAGAAACTGACCAACACTTTAATTTATAGCAGAGATCTGTTACACAAGGAGACTGCAGCTTCACTTTGTGATGCTCAAAGCTCTTAAGCAGAGGGCTCTCAACTTCAGAGGTGATTTCCAGTGCATTGCTAGCACATGTTTCTGCTAAGACTTCTGAGGGTTTCTGAAATATTCTGTACAAATTTATGGTGCAACCATAATACTCTCCACACTTTCCATAGGTCTGGTGTCTCTGTCAGGAGCTGCATATGCATCTTGCCAGCTATAGATTTAGTTGGGGTGGCATAGTGGTTTGAGTGTTGGACTACGGCTATGGAAACCTGGGTTCGATTCCCAGCTAGCCATGAAACCCACTGGGTGACCTTAGGCAAGTCACATGCTGTCAGCCTCAGAAGAAGGCAATGGCAAATCTCTGAACAAGTCTTGCCAAGAAAACCCTATCAGTTTCCATAAGTTGGAAACTACTTGAAGGCACACAACACACACACACACACACACAATGTGTGTTGGCATACTGAAATGTGTAATGGGACATGCAGTGGAATGTTTAATGAGAGAAGTTGTTTAGTACATTATTTTGTGCTGAAATAACAGACAGAAGGGAGGATGCCCAAGGTTTGAGAATACCCAGGTCATTTTCCCTAAGGACCTTATCACACGCTGACCACGAACCGAAACGTTACCGAACTAAAAAGCATTCCATTGCAATTCCAAATCTATTCCGAAAGGGGTCCGTCGATACGTTATGGCCTATTACACGCAATCACGGTCATTTCGCAATTAATATGGTTTGAGAGATGCGTGTTCTGGAAACGTATCGTGTGTTCATAAAGAAGGCAGGGAATCTCAACATTTCCATAGCAACGATGCTCTAGCACATGCGCAGAAACAGAAATGCTCGCAAAGGATGTTGGGTATTTTTTGTCGTCACTTCCTACTCACCTACGCGCCATTGCTTTACCTTCGCCATTCCCGTTTGCCTGCCATTTCCGGGCACTGAGTCCAGTGCCCCAGAGCTGCTGATCAATCTGCTACCATGAGTGATCAATCTGTCGCCATGGCTGTTTTTCTCCCCCAGATCCGTGAGCTGGTGGCGGAGATAGAGAGGGTGGAGCGGGAAGAGGATGAAAGGCTTAGGGCTGTGGTTTCGGCCGTCCGCCGGTGGATGAGGCGCCGTGGCATCACGGCCTTCAGGGCACATGCGGTGGAAGGGAGAATTCTTGCTCTCCGCCATCACGGTGGCCGTGATTTCCATGGCTGCAGTGTCCCGCGGCCACGCCGGTGGTGGGTTTGCCCGCAGGTTATTCGCAACTGGTGGGCCGATGAAGTGATCCAGCTGTGGGATGAGGACATGTGGATAAGGAACTTCCGCATGTCCAAATCCACCCTTTCTGAAATCGCCGAGGCTCTTCGACCTCGACTGCAGGCGAACGACACCATCATGAGGAGGGCCATCTCGGTGGAGGAGAGAGTGGCTATAACAATCTGGTGGCTTTCCGCACCCTTGAATTACCGTAGAGTGGCCCAACAATTCCAGATTGGGGTGTCCACAGCGGCCGTCATTTGCATCCAGGTTATCACTGCGATAGAAGAGGAACTTTTGCAAAAAACCGTCTGCCTTGGAGACTATCACAAGGTAGGCCCCCAGCTTGTTAATTACAGTACCTGTACCTCTTCCGTTCCATGTGTCCTAACATCAAGTATGCATATCCTACAAAGCTGCTTATGGAAGGGGTGATTTTGGGTGGGGGAAAGTGAGCTATATCTTTGACATCCTCATTGGTCTTTGTATATAGCTACTATATAATATATGTATATAGCTAAATGGAGACACATGCATCTTTCCAGGGAACTGTGCTGACACCTAGGCAATTGTACATATACCTGCAAATGTTTCATGTCCCCCCAAATTGCTTGGCCCTTTTCCTTCGTATTCCAGTTGGAGGCCATAGCATATGGGGTGCATCCACATATGGCTCATGTACTGCTTTGGTGGCATTTTTCTGACCTCTCCGTGTTTTTTGTGTCTCTCTATTCAGGTCATGGATGACTTCGAGCAGCTGGGCTTCCCCCACTGTGTTGGCGCCCTCGATGGAACACACATTCCTGTCCAGCCGCCAAGGGCCAGGGCAGAGGAATACTTTAATCGCAAGTATGGGCACTCGATTGTCCTTCAGGCGTTGACCTCAGCAACTGGACTCTTCTTGAACATTGAGGCTGGATTCTCTGGCAGAAATCATGATGCCTTCATCTTTAGGCATTCCTCCCTCTGCCAGGCCATGGATGAGGGAGCTTTTGTTCCTGGGAACCCTACGATCACGATCCGTGAGGTGCAGGTGCCGGCGCTGGTCATTGCTGACGGAGCATACCCCTTGCGGCGTTGGCTCATGAAGCCTTACAGTGGAGCACTGCGGGAAAATCAGCTACATTTCAACATTGCACTAAGCAGGGCTCGCTGTGTGGTGGAGCGGGCTTTTGGGCGCCTTAAGGGCAGGTGGGGCTGCCTAAGCTCGAGACTGACTGTGGCCAAAAACCACTTTTCCACAGTTGTGTCTGCATGCGTGGTGCTTCACAACATATGCGAGAGCAGGGGCCACGCACTGCATGTTGAACGGGACACTGGAGAGCTGCAGCTGCCACCATTACCAGAGGAGTACCGCCCGGGGAGAGACCGCCGGCGGCATGCTGAGGGAGAGCAGGTCCGAGCTGCTATAGCGGCCATGCTAGCAGAAGGGGGGATTTGAGAAATGGACCACGGTTACAAGTTGCTTCTATGTTCTTTTCCATTAACATACTTGCTGTTCCAAAATAAAGCTTTTCATTTACTGTACATTAGCTCATGATCAGGTACTTTGTTTGGTTTTACATGGTTTGTGCATTGCATGTTCTATATATATCTATATTAGGAATTTCTCCATTTTAGGAAACATCTTTATTTATATAAATATGAATTTAAATATATTTACATTTATAGAAATGTATATAAATTTAAATTAGTGTGTATGTATATCTATGTCTGCATATATATATGTATGTATGTGTGTGTGCCTGTATTTACTTATTTATGTATATATTTATGTGTATGTGCGTGTGTGTGTATATATATATATATATATACATATATGTATGTATGTATATATGTGTATATGTATATGTATATATATACATATACATATATATATATATATATATATATATATATATATATATATATGCGTGTGTGTGTGTGTGTGTGTGCACGTGTTTTGTGTGTCTGCGCGTGTGTGTGTATGTGTACATATATAGATGTATGTCTAGAAATCAAATTCAAAATGACTTGAACAGACTAGAAAGTTGGGCCAAAGCTAACAAAATTAAATTCAACACAGAGAAATGTAAGGTACTGCAGTTAGGGCAGAAAAACGAAAAGTACAGATATACGATGGGGGACACCTGGCTGAATGAGACTACGTGTGAAAGGGATCTAGGAGTTCTAGTAGACCACAAGTTGAACATGAGTCAACAGTGTGATGCAGCAGCTAAAAAGGCCAATGCAATTTTAGGCTGCATCAGTAGAGGTATAGCGTCTAGGTCAAGAGAAGTAATAGCGCCACTCTATTCTGCTTTGGTCAGGCCTTGCCTGCTATACTGTGCCCAGTTCTGGGCACCAAAATTCAAAAAAGATGTGGAGAAACTGGAGCGTGTTTAAAGGAGGGCAACTAAAATGCATTGATTGGGAGTCCCTGCATGGCAGGGTGTTGGACTGGATGGCCCTTGTGGAGAACCAGGAGAGAGGGAACATGGGAATGTAAGAGAAACATGGTTGTTTCCAGCTGGTAACGAATTAGAAATTAGCCCACCAATGATTTGAAATTGTGTGTGCTTTAATTAAACTTTCCTGACACTTGCTGTTTCGTTCTGACAATGAACGTCTCTGGTGTAAACCTATAGTTACTGAATAAAGGTTTTCTGAGTTTACCACTGAAGCCTGGAATTTCTGAACTTTGGAAGGCACCAGTGTTCAATCTTTCTCTCTGCCTCTATGCACTCACACACACACTAAGGGGGGAAGCAGACGGGCGGCCATGGGCCGCCCTGGGAAGCTGCGCCGTGGGGCCGAGGTATCCGCACACCTCGGCCCTGCGGGGCAGCTTTGCTGCCCCTGGAAGGAGCACTAAATTGGCGCTCCTTCCACAAGTTGCTGAAGGTGCGCCGCAAAAGGCTGCCGGCGCACCTTCGGTGACTCTTCTGCTGCAGCGTGTATGGACGCTGCAGCGGGAGGTCCTCCTCGGAGCGCTGGCCGTGTGGAGGGCCGGCTGCTCCGAGGACGACTTGGGGAAGGGGTTGGGGTGCCCACCGTGCGGCTGCCCCTCCCCTTCCCTGCCCCCCCAAACGGCTCTTTAAGCCGTCTGCTTCCCCCCAAAGTCAGAAAAAAGTGAACAAGAAAGTGGCCACAATAAGTAGGGATTTGGATCATATTCCTAGGAGAAAAGGTTATGACATTAGATACTTTTTTAAAAATTGGAAATAAGGAAAGTGTGGAATGTGTGAGTTGTATAAATTATGAATGGCATGGAGAAAGTTGAACAGACAGAAGGCCTCTCTCTCTCTCTCTCTCTCTCTTGGTCATAATATTAGAATCTGAGGTCATCCACAAGTTACATGATGAAAGAGTCAGGATGGGCAAAATTATTTCTTTCTTCGTCCACTGCATAGCTGAAAATAAGTGGATGGAGAACATAGGATGAAAATGAGTGGATGGAGAACATCTGTCATGTCTTATAGACAATTCCATGTCCTTAAACTCTTTGAACTCAAGGAAATGTGATGCTTAACAATGCACAGAGATGTGGCCATTACCTTTTCCAAATAAAAACAAAAGAGCAGCCCTGTAGAGAGAACCATGATCCTTCTGGTCCAGCATGTTGGCCTGAGTAGTTAAATCGCCTGGCCTGATCACCCCAATCCTGCCTTATGTAAGCAACGGGAGTCTGTTCTCTTGTCATTTGGAAAGCAGCAGACTGCTGTTTCCACCCAAGTCTTTGGCATCTTTGGCTGACACTTATCACATGACATCTTGTCCATCCTGCTGTTGCTTTGCATGTCATTTATTAACGACATGTACCTTTTCATTGACAAGTGAAACCCATCAATAGGCTCTCAATCTCACTGCTATTCCATTACTGCCTTTGCACTGCTGCAGTTCTGCTTCTCAGGTAGTCGTGTGGTGTGAGTGGGCATGATTCTGATCCTCTGCTTCTCTCCCTTTCCCTCTTGTAGAGATGGTGTCTGCCAATTCCTTGCTGAAGCTGGCTGCTGTGTGCACATTCATGCAGATCCAGCTTCAAGAGGCAGTTGCCCATCATGATCACTTGCCCCCCCCTTCTTCCTGGTAGTGGTGTCTTCATCCCTGGTGTCACCCAGTGTGGGGGGCAAGGCTTCCGAAGGCAGAGCTTCCAGGGGGCAGCTGTGATTGGAGGGTGGTGACCAAAAGGGTGCACTCACCCCTTCTTCACAGCTGCTGCAATGCCACTCTACTTGGGCACCATGGCAGTGAGGGGAAGGTCTGTGCTTGGCCATCTCCTTCGCTTCTGCGTTGCTGTTCTCCTCATGACTAGAGAGGTGCCGTGGCAGCGAGATAGGGGCAGTGCAAAAGAGGGATGCTCATGAGAGATGCACTCGCCCCTCGTCACCCCACAGCAGGAGGAGGGCTCCACTGGGTGTCACCTCTCTTCTGGGGTGTCACCCAGTGTGAACCACATCCTTCGCACCCCTCTATTGACATCATTGCCTCCTGGAAGGTGACATTTGGCAGTGTGGAAAACAAGATCACATTACCATGGATGTCCAAAACACTGTTGTGATGGAAAATGTGGTAAGAAATGATGCCAGACCAGTATGCTTCCATTCTTAAACTTGTGTGATTGTGGCAGGATGGCAGGCTGCTGTGATAAAGTCTGATGTCTCTTTCCTTTGTTTCTTGCATGCTTCCATTTGCACCATTCATTCTCGTTCTCCCTAATCCATCCCTGATTTACCTCATGCCTTTTCAGTGCATCCCTCCCTTGTTCCATGCTCTCAACCACTGACAATCCCTTCCCTCCTATTCCTTCCCTTGTCTCAGCTCATCTATTCCTCCATCACCTGCAGGGCTTTACCTCCCTTCCCCTGAAAAGCAGGGACAGAACAATTCCTTGCAGAACAATTTTACAGAAGAGTGCATCCACATTTTCCTTCATTCTCGTTTCTTCAAGAGCTAGAGACTTACTTAAAAAAAAAAAAAAAAAGATAAGAAAGCTTGGGATCTGGGACAGATGATAGTGCAAACAGGCACTGGGTGGCATGTCTAAAATACAAATAAAATTGTGCCAAATTGAGCATACAGTAACTCTAGTTTAGATTCAACCCTTGTACATGGAAAGGAGTAGAGAAGCACATTGTTGTCCTTCTCCCCAGCTGGAGAATGTCTTATAGGACTATCGCATTATGTTATAAACCGGCTTACCTAAGCTTAAAATTAGAAGCGGGCGGCATCCTGATAGTATCAGATGCATTTAGCTACCGAAATCACCACCTGACTGCAGCCCGGCTCTATCGCTGCTCCAAGGGGCATGCCTCGCACCTCTTTTCGAAGTCGAGAGTTTTTTGGCTTCAAGAATTGGCTGCCGGAGCGCCCCTCTGAGCAGCATTGGAGCCGGGCTGCAGCCAGGCAGCGATTTCGGTGGCTAAATGCATTTGATACTAAAAGGATGGCACCCGCTTCTAATTTTAAGCCAGCTCAGGTAAGCCAGTGTATAACGTAATGTGATAATCTTCTTAGTTTGAACAAAACACTCCATTATGAAATCTAATTTCCATGCCCACCAAAACCAGGACAAATCACAAGACAATAAAGCGTTAGAGTGTTTGGAGTCTGTATTGACCATTGATCAACAGGGAAGCAAAGAAATTTCCGACAGCTGCCACTTTCTTATGTTCCAGCACGAGTAAAAAATAATGGATCAAATGGGAAATCAATGGGAAAGATGACATTTTATCCAATACACACTTCAAAGTGCATTACAACCAAGGTTTTCTATTCCATTATTACTGTGATAAATTGCCAGACTGGGGAAGAGGAGCAACAGAAGAGGAAATCAACCCGCCACTGGATTCTATTCATAGGATTGGTTGTGGTAGAAAAGACTCCTACGAAATATATGAGTTTTTTACTCTCACTGTGCCTGGGTGTGTGAAATAAAAGATACAATACAAGCAAGGTGGCAAACTGAAATAATAAAATATTTCAAATAGTCAAGGCAGAGTTCTGACAGAATTCCTGCATTTCCTAAAATGATACCTGCCACAAATGTAATCACTGTTGTTTCTATGATCCCTGTCATATGTTGAGTTCTCTGTTTTTTGTTTTTGAACAATGGTTATAGAAGCAACTCTAAGTGGCAATAGAGGTATCAACAGATAGGCTTTCTAGCAGTATTCCCTTCTAGTGTTCACTCTGTCCCCTCCTTGCCCCACTACACTTCACCTTCTCCTATGCCTCTTCTTACCTCCTTCTTACTTCCATTTGTTCAACCACAAATTGAACATGAGTCAACAGTGGGTTGCAGCAGCTAAAAAAGCCAATGCAATGCATCAATAGAAGTATAGTGTCTAGACTAAGGGAATCAGTATGTAGAGAGATTTTGTAGCACCTTTGAGACTAACTGAAATAAAGAAGTTGGTAGCATGAGCTTTCATAGACTTCATGCTGCCAACTTCTTTACTTCAGTTCATCTCAAAGGTGCTACAAGATCTCTCTACATACTGATTCTACTGAATAACACAGCTATATCTTTGAATTCTAGAGGAACATAATAGTACAACTCCATTCTGCTTTGGTCAGGCCTCACCTGGAATACTGTGTCCATTTCTGGGCACCATAATTCAAAAAGGATATTGACAAGCTGGAGCGTGTCCAGAGGAGGGGGACCAAAATGGTGAAGGGTCTGGAAACCATAATGGCCTATGAGGAGAGACTTAGGGAGCTGGGTATGTTTAGCCTGGATAAGAGAAGGCTAAGAGGTGATATGATAGCCCTCTTTAAATATTTGAAGGGGTGTCATATTGAGGACAGAGCAAACTTGTTTTCTGCAGCTCCAGAGAATAGGATACAAAACAACGGATTCAAACTACAGGGAAAGAGATTCCACCTCAACATTAGGAAGAGCTTCCTGATGGTAAGCATTGTTTGACAGTGGAAGATGCTGCCTTGGAGAGCACTGGAGTCTCTTCTTTGGAGATTTTTAAACAGAGGTTGGATGGCCATCTGTCTTGATTGCTTTGATGGTGTCTTCCTGCATGGAAGGGGGTTGGATATGATGACCCTCGAGGTCTGTTCCAACTCTCTGATTCTATGATTTCATGATTTCCCCCCCCCCCCACCCCCTTAGTAATGTAGCCAGACTGTTGTGGCCATATTTGCTATCACAATTATTCTGTGCCTTAAAGTTGTTTCTAAATTATGAAGAACTTAAGGTGAATCTATCATTGGTTTTTCTGGGGCTGAGAGGGTGACTTCCCAAAGGTCACCCAGTGGATTTCATGGCCAAGCGGGGAATTGAACCCAGATCTCCAGTGTTGTAGTCCGTTGCTCAGACCATCATCTGAAGTCCACGAAAGCTCATGCTGCCAATTTCTTTCTTTCACTTAGAGGGGAAGCAGACGGGCGGCTATGGGCCGCCCCAGGAAGCTGCGCCGCGGGACCGAGGCATCCCCACGCCTCGGTCCCGCGGCGCCCCTTCGCCGCCCCTGAAAGGAGCGCTAAATTGGTGCTCCTTTCACAAGTCGTCAAAGGTGCACCGCAAAAGGCTGCGGCGCACCTTCGCCGACTCTTCCACTGCAGTGCGTGCAAATGCTGCGGCGGGAGGTCCTCCTCGGAGCGCCGGCCGTGCAGAGGGGTTGGGGCACCGATCGTGCGGCTGCCCCTCACCTTCCCTGCCCCCAAGACGGCCCAATTAGCCGTCTGCTTAGCCCCAGAGTCTCAAAGGTGCTACAAGATCTCTGTACAGGACACCACACTGGCTCTCTATGACAATATGTTGTTGTTGTTGTTGTTAATTGCCTTCAACTTAACCCTGACTCATGGTGACCCTGTAGATGAGACATCTCCAAGATCCTTTGTCCTCCACTGCTAATTGATGACCTCCCTAATTGATGGCGTTATCACACGCGGCGGCAAGAAAGCGGCATGGAATCAATCCAGAACCATACCGGAATAGACCCCGTAGCTTCAGACAAGAAAGCAGCATCATTCCGGTATGGTTCTGGTCGCGGCAGATGTAATTCCTCAAATGAAAGAGGAATTGCAAAGAACGGGGATGATGCTGCAATGCACCAGGGATGGCACTGGATGGGGCGGGGTTTGCTGCGACGTCGTTTGAACACAGGGGCAAAGGATCCGGAATGGGACGGGGATGTGCGGGGATGGGACTGCTTTAGACCCCGTGTGATAACGTCGTGAGTCTAGCCCTCTGGCATGTGGTCTTCTTCTCTTTCTACTGTCCTTCATTATGTCCATTATGGAGTGAGTTACTCCTTCTCATGATGTGGCCAAAGTACAACAGCCTCCAGTTTTGTCATCTTGGCTTCCAAGGAGAGTTTTTAAACAGAGCGTTTTTAAACAAATCAAGACACTCTTTTTTTTTTTAATTTTAAAACTTTATTGTTAAAAAAAACAATAACAAACGCCAAAAGATTAACTTATACCCATTCACAAAGAAAACCCACTAGACAAGACAATAACACAATAACACAAAACTTCAACAGCTACATGTTAATTACATTAATACTAAATTACAAAAACAGATTTAGAAGAAAAAAAAGTAAAGGCCTAAGCAGACTGCCAGAAATAGTGCACATTAAATTGAGGCACTGCCCTGGCTCAGTGCTAGGGAATCATGGGAATTGTATTTTTTTTCTGAGGCATTGAGCCTTCTCTGTCAGAGAGCTCTGGTGCCACAATAAATTACAGTTCCCATGATTCCCTAGCAGTGAGCCAGGGCAGTGCCTCAATTTAATGTGCACTATTTCTGGCAGTCTGCTTAGGCCCTAAGATAGATAAAGTAGACATTACAAAATAGAGCAGAGGTATGCAACCTTTTTGAGCTGGGGGCCAGGTTGCTGTCCCTCATACAATTGGGGGTGCCGAAACACCAAAAATAAATAAATTAATAAATAAATTAAAAATAAAAAATAAAAAAAAATAATTAAAAAAAATTAAAATATGCATGCACACTCTCTCAGCCCGAGAAAAGCCATGGCAAACCCCCTGTGGAGATTTTGCCAAGAAATCCCCAAGAACAAGTAATAACAACAATAATCAATATCATCATGGCGGGGGGTGGCGGCGGCGGCAGGACTGGCCTGGGGCCGGTCCAAAGGCCTCGGGGGGCCACATCCGGCCCCTGGGCCTTGGGTTGCCTACCCCTGAAATAGAGTGTCACTTCCAAGCGTTAAAAAGATCTCCTTCACTGCTGTTTAATCGACTCTGTGCCGACCTTGAAATAATATTAGGCTTAAACCAAAGAACCGAAAAAGAACTCCCGATTTACCCTTAGAAGATACAACCAGACCTTATATATATTTTAACAAAAGACGCATATGGATCTAAAGAAGGGGGAAAACCTGGCAGGCAATTCTTCTTTTTATGAATAGGCCTTTGATTTTGGAGGCTGCCCCTACACCAGGGTTTGTGGTTGCTTTCCAAGTGTGCAGATGAAGTGGAAATTTGGAGAAACTGCTGAACCCCTGGCTCAGGTGAGCTTTTCTGCTTTCAAAGTCCAAATTAGCTTCCTCCTTCTGAGCATCCCGTAGAAGGTGAGGATGATTGATTTTAGATTAATCCAGTTTCATAGGTAAATGGCATGAATGCATTCAATGTCAAAAGTTGTAAAGCCCTATTGAGAATATAACACGGTTTAAGAACTGATATCACTAGGGTTGGCATCACCCCATATATATATCTGTATATATATCTGTATAGAAATTGTAATGTTGTAAGCCGCCCCGATTGCTCTGCAGAGGGGCGGGATATAAATAAATATTATTATTCTTATTATTATATGGTAACTCATGGTGTCACCCATTGACTACCTTCCATACCTAGCATGGAGAATCCTTAGTGATGTTTTTTGTACTGATGTTACTCATAAATTGTAATTCCCGTGTATCACTGGTTGTAATGGCAATAATTGGACATACAGTGGGCCCTTGGTATCTGCTGTGGTTTGGTTCCAGGTCCCCCTGTAGATACCAAAATCTGTGGATGCACAAATGCCATTAAATACAATGGCATAGTAAAATGGTGCCCCTTATATAAAATGGCATATATCTATATCTATATCTATATCTATATCTATATCTATATCATCTGTGGATGGTTGAATCTGTGAATACGGAGGACTGATTGTAAACAACTAGCAAAACCAAAATTATACCTTTACATGACAATACCATATGCACAGCCTAAATGTATTTACATATACATAGTTTCACATGGTTAAAGTGAAACTTGGGTAAGATGTGATTATTTTTAACCACTATATTTATTATTTATAATAAACAAAACATATACACACAACATATAGAAACAACAGTAAAGAACCTAAAACACAAATAAATACCAATATTTATTGGTAACTCAAATGACTTCCTCTTCTCATCCGTCTGGTTTTGTTCACATCTTAAATTTTCTTTTTCCCCCATCACTTTAGCTTATATTTATATTCTCTGTTTCCTTTTAAATTAATCTTAAGGTAAGATGTGATAAGAAAATTTTAATTTTTTTAAGTTAAAAATTATTATTATTAAAAAATATATTTTTAAAAAGCCCTCTCCTTTCTGCTCCCACTGACCCTGGCCCGCTCACACAATTTCTTCAGGGTTTTAAAGGGACACAGAGGAATGCCACAGAAGTTTTGGGAACAGTGGGATCACCCCTTTTAAGGTGCCACCAGCTCTTAAAGGAAGGATGTTAGAACGAATGATAGATACGTATGGTTACGGTTGAGGGTAAAGTATGTTGTGGCGAGTTAGAATATGTAGAGAAAAAGTATGAGAATGCGGGGAAAGAGTTTGAGAAAAAGAAGGTGAAGAAGTAGAAGGGAAGGTAAGGAAGGAAGAAAATGTAGAAAGGTAAAAGAATGAGTTTGGATAAGAAAGAGTCAAGGAAATCAGAAGGTGATATAGAGGAATGGAAGGAAGGGGATATGAAGCTTGAGGATGAATGATGGAACACAAGTTGAGTTTGCTGGAAGATTAATTAGTAAGTAATTTTAGAATAGAGTTAGAGTAGTAGGGAATAATTATTGTATGTTTATTAAATACTTATGGAATGTTTAAAGGAACGCTGATTATATTTGTGATGATGTGTGATGGATAATATTTTAAATGTTTAATTTTCTTTTAAAAAGTGCCACCTTTTCTTTTAAAAAGCCCATAACCCACCCATCCCCTGTGATGCCCTTGCTTTATACTCTCCAACAATTTTGATTTAGTAGGGACGGTCCCAGTTAATCCTCTGTCATCCCACTTTCCCAGCTTCTTTTAA
The DNA here is from genome assembly GCA_026167975.1 of Phrynosoma blainvillii. Classification (NCBI taxonomy): domain Eukaryota; kingdom Metazoa; phylum Chordata; class Lepidosauria; order Squamata; family Phrynosomatidae; genus Phrynosoma; species Phrynosoma blainvillii. Next base: position 446,204,243 of record JANUYF010000001.1, on the reverse strand, counting down.
AAGGTCCCAGTTTCTCTCTCCTCTTTCCACTTTCCCCTTTTGTGCTCATCTTATTTCAGTTGCTGCAAGCTGAGCTGCAAACTTAGGTCAAAAATAGTTTGCACTGGATGGCCTAACACCATTCAGCCATGCCCATTCTCCCTCCCTCTTGCCATCAATCGCTCAGGATGTCATGACTATGGAGCACATGCCATCCTTTTTACGCTCTTTTTGTGGGGTTTCCCTTCTTTCCACACTAGAGTACTTTCCCATTTTTTTAATTATTATTTTTATATAATTCTGCAAACCTTTGACTTTCTCCATTCTCACCAGTACCTCCTGCTTGTGCATAGGTGGTCTTATAAATAATTCCCGTACACTTGAACATCCAAAAGAAATAGAATTAATATATTTTCCCTCTTCCTCTCTCCTCCTTTTTTAGTCTTATTTATTTGGTGTTAGCCTAGATGGATACTGTTTTGACATACTTTGCTGATATACAACTTGCTTCACTGGTATTTATTTTAAATAATGCTGAGAGCCAGTGTGGTGTAGCGGTTTGAGCACTGGGCTATAATTCTGGAGGGCAGGGTTCAAATCCCTGCTTGGCCAGGATAACCCACTGGGTGACCTTGGGCAAGTCACATTCTCTCAGCCTCAGAGGATGGCAATGATAAAGATCTTCTGAACAAACTTGCCAAGAAAACCCTGTGATAATTGCCATAAATCAGAAACAACTTGAAGGCACATAACACATACACACACACACACACACACACACACACCACTGAAACTTTTTTTTTTTAAAGGAGAGTAGCTTTAACCATTTTCATTTTCAGATCAATCCTTCCCGCTTCCAGGCGAATGAACTTCTTGCAATCAAAAGCTAGTTCAAGGGATAAAATGAAGTCAACAAAGATATTCTCAAATCCCTTTGTGAGCACACCTGGCAAGGTTACCCTTAAATGGACCTTAATTGATCGGGAGACAACAGAGCACAACACACCTTGCATTGAAAGGGCTGACACCTTCTTACCCTTTGCCCTCTCTTGGTTCTGTCCCTTGGCCTTACAGGCTCTTGAGACCAAGATGTCAGCAATTCCAGGTGCATCCTTTCATTGGAATCCAAATTCCACCTTGCATTTAAAAGCTGGATTAACTAAATGGAAAGCAGAGGTGCACTCCCTCTCTCTCTTTCTCTGCACCTATTTGACGTTTGGCAAAACTACATCATTTATCTTTTTGGCTACCTATCAGAACAAATATATTCTACCTCTAGTACCCATGACGTCGTATCCCAGGAGCCAGTGTGGCATAGTGGTTTGAGTGTTGGGCAACGACTCTGGAGACCAGGGCTTGATTCTCATCTCAGCTACGAAACCAACTGGGTGATCTTGGGCAAGTCACATGCTCTCAGCCTCAGGAAAAGACAATGGCAAACCTCCTCCGAACAAACCTTGCCAAGAAAGCCCCATGATAGGTTCACCATAAGTCAGAAATGACTTGAAGGTACACAACACACACATATCACGCTGCTGCCACACTGCAGAATGAATGCGGTTTGACACCACTTTAGCTGTTGTGCTCCATCCTATGGAATCCTGGGATTTGTCATTTATTGTGGCACCAGAGATCTCTGACAGAGAAGGCTAAATACCCCCACCTAATTATTATTCCCACAATGTTGACCTCTGACAGTTAAAGTGGTGTCAAATTGCATCAGTTCTTCAGTGTAGATGCAGCTCCAGTTGCTGGGAACACAAATGGTGGATACAATTGCACCCATGTCACAACCTCCAAGCATCCTGATTTGGGCAGGGACTGTCCAATGAATTTTCTGTTGCCCCACATTTTCAGCTGCTTTTTAAATGATCCAGTTTTTCTGTTTTCCTCCCACTTTCGCAATTTATCCTCAGCTTACTTCAGTTGCTGAAAACTGATTTCAAAATGTAAAAGGAGTTTGCACTTAGGGGCTAAGCAGACGGCGCAAAGCGCCATCTTCAGAGCAAGGAAGGGGAGGGGCAGCCAAACGCTGGGCACCCCAACCCCTTCCCAAAGACGTCGTCGGAACAGCTGGCCCTCCGCACGGCCGGGGCTTTGACAATGCCCTTCCGCTGCAGCGTCCGCACGCGCTGCAGCGGAAAAGCCGCCAAAGGTGCGCCGGCAGCCTTTTGCGGCGCACCTTCGGCTCCTCCTTCCAGGGGCGGCAAAGCTGCGCCGTGGGGCCAAGGTGTGCGGCATACCTCAGCCCCGATCCGCAGCTTCCCAGGGCAGCCCCGTGCCTCTCGTCTGCTTCCCCCCTTAGCTAAATTGGCAGGAGGGAAAGAAGAGTGTAATGAAGACCTTGAACCTGGGGAATGACTAAAGTCCAAGTCTTCTATGGGATCTTTTATCTATGTTTACAGAGGTGGCATGGGAATAGTCTGATAGAGACAAAGCTTTCCAATGAACTGTAATTTATTTGGGGATTCAAACATACAAAGACACTCTATCATACACTCATACACACAAGAACTCAGGCATAAAGTAGTTTGCTTGGAGAGGAAACACAAGGCTTTCTAATGGTGATAATTACCTGAAGGAGGCTGCTCCAATGATGAATGAAGATGGTTAGACTCAACCATTATGAAAAAGGAAAGGACAACAGAAAGAGCCAGGACTCCAAGCAGAGTTCACAGTGGCACCATGAAATCTAGCCAGACTCCAATGTGCCTGAGATTTTGGGGATCGTTTATACCTTTAAACCTAGCCTGAGGCAAAGAGTTGCTATTGTATATCAAAGGATTCCTATTGCTATGCTTTGAAGTAGACAATTTCCAAGGAAAGGAGATAGGATATTAATGTTATCTCATCTTCAGCCAGACACATCTTGGCTGGCAGTCATAAATCCTCTAGGTGTGAATATCCTGCTTAGCAGCTCTGTGGCCTGGCCCTTTTCATCTGCAAATTGTTGTAAATGCAGTTGTGACCTTTCAGGTGCCTACGTGACATACTTACCTTGAGATCATGGCGATAGGGCTCATCCCAATCCAGGGCAGGGACACAGAAAGGGGTCTTTATATCAAACCAGATATCGTAACAAGAGGAAGGGATGGAGTTTTGTATTTCCTCATAGGCTCAGGCAAATGCAAACTGCTGCAGCCTCTTCTAGCTTGTGTCTTCTTATTCATTAATAAATTTAACCATCCTGACCACACTGTGATATTATTTGACCACATAGGTCCCCGACTTTGAATCTCAACGTGTTTTCAAACAGAGGAAAGTCCTTTATAGTGTAAGATACCCAGAGCCCTTTCACACTACATAATTATAGTGCTTTATACTGTACTTGAACTGGAATAGCAACATCCTATGGAATCCTGGGATTGGCATTTTTCTGGAACACTCATATTCTCTCAAGTCGAGAATTCTATATGGCCTCTCTATAAACTGCAAATCCTCTCCTTCTTTGGAGGTCTTTAAACAGAGGCTGGATGGCCATCTGTCAGGGATGCTTTGATTTTGAATTCCTGCCTGGTAGGGGGTTGGACTGGATGGCTCTTGTGGTTTCTTCCAACTCTATGATTCCAACTCTATGATTCCATAGGATGTTGTCTGGACAGTTGAAGTAAAATCATAGTGCTATAATTGTGCAACGTGAAAGAGTCCCTAGACAGTGCACTGAGGTGACACACAGGTCTTCTGGACACTGTCTTCCTCATTAAGGTGTGATGTACTTTGTTTCTATTTGCATGGCAGGAACACAGAAAGGGCTCTTTATATCAAACCAGATATCGTAACAAGAGGAAGGATGTTAATGTTATCTCATCTTCAGCTGAACACATCCTGGCTGCCACCCATAAATCCTTAGCAGCTCCATGGCCTGGCCCTTTTAGATAGTATTTTTAGACATTAGAACATGATAATAATAATAATAATAATAATAATAATAATAATAATAATAATAATAATAAATTTTATTTATAGCCCGCCCCTCTGCACAACAATCGGGGTGGGTTACAACATTTAAAACATACAAGTTAAAACATTCCTTATCCCATATCCAGCCCTCCCACCCTTTAAAACTATTGAAAATTTAAAACATAATACAATATAATAACACGTAACAAACAAATAACAATAACAAACGACAATGAAGTGAGCCACAGGAGAGGGATGGTAGTACCATCTGCCCTCACGCCAGAGGATTATTCCGGGAAGGCCTGCCAGAAGAGATCCGTCTTTACTGCTTTTTTAAAAGCAGCAAGAGTGGTAATGAGACGGATCTCGTCCGGCAGGCCATTCCAAAGTTTGGGAGCGGTTGCAGAGAAGGCCCTCTGGGAGGTCTGAGACAGCCTGGTTTTTATTGGCTGGAGCAGATTCTTCCCAGAGGACCAGAGGGCGCGGGGGGGATCATACGGGATGCAGGTGGTTCAGGAACAATGGCATTCCGTCTCTTAAAATGCATACCAGAAAATACTTTGACTACAGTGGGCGCTTAGTATTTTCTGGGATTTGGTTCCCAAATCCGTGGATGATCAAGTCCCATTATGTACAATCGTGTAGCAGAATAATGTCCCTTACATAAAATGGCAAAATCAAGCCTTGCTTTTTGGATTTATTTTTTAAAAAATATTTTCAAACCATGGATAGATGAATCTGTGGATGCAGAACCCACGGTATGGAGAGCCAACTGTACCTGAATACTTTTCAAGGGCAGCCCCACAGAGAGCACATTACAGTTGTCTAACCAAGAAGTAAGTAAATTGTGAATCACTGCAGTTGTTGTTGCTGCTTACATTAACTCATGCTAATGTAAAGCATTTATAGTGCGTTTATAATAAAGCATTTATAATATACACTATATATAGTGTATATTATATATACAAAAATAGAAAAGAACAGTCACTAAAAATGAAGAGTCAATGAGTTCAAAAGAAACCCGTATATTTAAATATGGGAAATACTAAAGAGAAACATTAAAGAATACTGTTTTACATATATTTCATTCGATAAAAATTGGTGTTTGAATTAAGCAGAAAGATAAGGAATAAGCAAGAATAATATATTACTGTATAGACGGTTAGAATAAGAACATGGAGAAATAGAATGGTTCCCAATTGGCAAAGGGGTCAGACAAGGTTGTATCCTTTCACCCTGTTTTTTCAACTTGTATTGTTGTTGTTAACTGCCTTCGAGTCAATTTTGACTCATGATGGCCCTATGGATGAGACATCTCCAAGCCCCCCTGCTCTCCACTGCTCTGTTTAAATCCTGCAACCCTTTAATACCCATAGAGACCTCCTTCATAGAGTCCCTCCATCTGGCATGTAGCCTTCCTCTCTTCCTACTTCCCTCCACCTTCCCCAGCATGATTGTTTTTTCCAAAGAGTCCTCTCTTCTCATGATGTGTTCAAAGTACGACAGCCTCAGTTTGGTCATCTTGGCTTCCAGGGAGGTTTCCAGCTTGATCTGCTCTAGGACCCATTTGTTTGTCTTTTTGGCTGTCCATGGGATCCTCAGCACTCTTCTCCAGCCCCACATTCTCTCAAATGCATTGGTTTTCTTCCTGTCATCTTTCTTAAATGTCCAGCTCTCACATCCATACATGGTAATAGGGAATACAATGGCTTGTATGGTTCTAACTTTTGTTCTGAGTTGTATATCTTCGTATTTTAGAATCTTTTTAGTTCTTTCATAGCCACCCTTCCCATTCTTAACCTTCTTCTCATTTCCTTCTGTAGTCCCCATTTCTATCAATGCTGGATCCCAGGTATGAGAATTCTTTTACAATTTCTATTTCTTCATTGTCTAGGTTAAACTTGTGAAGGTCCTCGGTGGTCATTATTTTTGTTTTCTTTATGTTCAGCAGTAAGCCTGCCTTTCCACTTTCTTCCTTGATCTTTCTTAGTAGATGTTCCAGGTCTGTGAGGTTTTCTGCTAGTACTATAGTGTCATCTGCACATCTTAGATTGTTGATATTCCTTCCTCCTATTTTTACTCCTCCTTCTTCTGTGTCCAAGCCTGCTTATATGCAGAACATATTATACAAAAAGTAGGCTTAGACACAGAGTGAAAATAGGAGGAAGGAACATCAACAATCTAAGATATGCAGTTGGCACAAACTATTATATTGTGAGCTACCTTGGGTCCCTTTTTGGGAGAAAGGCAGGATAAAAATAAATAAATAAATTAATAAATATTAGGAGAAAACATTGCAGACCTAGAGCAACTACTGAGGAAGGTCAAGGATGAAAGTGCAAAGGCAGGATTACTGTTGAACATAAAGAAGACAAAAATAATGACCACAGTGGACCTTAACAAGTTCAATCTAGAAAATGAGAACATAGAAATAGTAAAAGAGTTCCTATACCTGGGATCAAACATAGATCAAAACAGGCAAGAAATCAGAAGACTAAGGATGGGGAGGGCAACTATGAAAGAATGAGAAAAGATCCTGGAGAGCAAAGATAAACAACTAAACGTGAAAGTCAGAATTGTACAAGCAATTGTATTTCCCATTGCCATGTATGGATGCGAGTGCTGGACAATTAAGAAAAAGGACAAAAAAGAAAATAGATTCATTTGAGACGTGGTTTTGGAAAAAAGTCTGAGGATACCATGGGCAGCCAAAAAGACAAACAAATGGGTTCTAGAGCAAATCAAGCCTGAAATTTCCCTGGAGGCAAAGATGACTAAACTGAGGCTGTTGTACTTTGGCCACATCATGAGAAAACATGACTCATTAGAAAAGACAATAATGTTGGGAAAGGTGGGGGGGAATTAGAAAGAAAGGAAGACCACATGTTGGACGGATGGACTAAATTGAAAAGGTCATGGGAATGAATCTGCAGAAACTGGGAAAACTAGTGAAGGATAGGGGATCTTGGAGATGTCTCATCCACAGGGGTGCCATGAGTCAAGATCAATTTGAGGGTGGTTAAGAACAGCAAATGAAAAGTGAAAGAATTGGAAGTTAAAAGAAGAAGAATTATTTGTATATCAAGCCACGAAATTATAGAAATGTTATTGATTATGGAAAATATGCATAAAAATAAAGAAATAGAATGCACACACACATACACACTAGAAAAGCCAAAGAGCATGTTGCCCGAGGGAAGAGCCAGCGAATCCGCCTAATGGTATAGGTCTCTTAACTCATAAAAAGGCTAATTGAAGTCACTTTGCAGACAGGCAAGATACATGGTGTGCATAGAGTCTAGGAAGGAAAAGTGTGCAGGGGGAGAGCTGGGGGTGCTGTATCTTCAGGGCAATTTAACAAAAGCTGCCTGCTTGCCTTCCCTTCTAGGAGCGATGCAGGTGGTCCGAGGGCCTGCGGCCTGACCCAGGAAAAAGGCAATTGGAAGCATTCACCTACAATCAATCGCCCACGCAGGGAGCTGCCAGTGCGCCTGATGCTGAAATAATCCAGGTTCCAGTTATTAATTGGAAGTTAGAATGGTCCCCCAAATGGTTTGGGAAAGAATGGAGACAGAACAAACAGAAGGGAGCATGTTGGGATCCCAGAGAAAGGTCTCAACCCCGCTTCATCTTGGTGGATTAGGCACATGGGCTTTACAATAACAGCAAGCCCAAAGCTTTGGGTTGACATCCCAGCAGCTAAACCAAAGAGGCATTAAGGAAATGAAAACATCCATTCTTTCCGCGAGGGTCACAGGGTGAAGCAGCATTGCCGGCGTACAGATTGAGCCCCTATTAATTGCATACCAATGGCTTCATTTACCGGACGTACAGAAAAGGATTACATTTTGGTGGGTTTGTAATAATGGAGCTGTTTGTGCATTGTGAAAGAAAAAGAAGAAGAAATGCATCAATAAAGGAGGACAGTGATGTGCATACAATTTACATACACACACACACACACACACCCATATGCACAGGGGCACATTTAAGAAATTGTCTGCAAGTTATTCACGATTGACAGCATAGTCACACAGTGGTCCCCAAACTGTACGCTTTAAGAGATTTTGGACTTCAGCTCCCATGCTGGCCAATAGTCTGGCATTCTGGGAGCTGAAGTCCAAAATCCCTTAAAGGACACAGTTTGGGGACTACTGCAACTCTGGAAGCCAGGGATCGAGTCCTAGCTGAAACCCACTGGGTGACCTTGGTCAAGTCACACTGTCTCAGCCTCAGAAGATGGCAATGGAAAACCTCCTCTGAAAAAAACTTGCCAAGAAAACCCCATGATAGCTCCACTTTAGGGTCTCCATAAATCCGAATCAGCTTGAAAGCACACAGCATAATACCTTGCCACTCATCCCAAATTCTAGCCTCCACCATTTCACAGATGAAACATCTAGTGGCCAAGCGATATCAATGATAAAAGTTATCAATTAGGAAGAGCACACAAGCTAGAAGAGGCTACAGCAGTTTGCTTTTGCCTGAGCCTTCTGGGAAGGGCAAGATTCTTTCTTCTCCTTTCTTCTCCCCCTTGCTAAGTTTGCATTAAGTTTGCAGCTGCTGAAACAAGCTGAGGACATGAGGGATAGTGGTAGGATGAGATAGAAACTGGAACATTTTAAAAGCACCTGCAAAAGTGGGATGGCAGCAGATTAATCTGGACTCTTCCTGCCAAATCAGGTCAGTTGGAGGGTATGCTATACTGGTTCACATCAAGGCAACATTCATATGAAGCAGATTCTGCACCCAGCCAGTGCTTTTGCTTCCTGGACTCTATGATAAATGTCAACGTGAGTAGTTACCCAAATAGCTAGTTACTTGTAGTCAGTTTATTCCCCCAGTAACAAATGTATATCTAACTTATGATTCCAATGTAATAAGAGATGATTGCAACATAACTAGCGTGTCTTTCGTTGCACTGTAATAATCAGTTTGGCAAAAGGCATGCTTTTACAATTCTCTCCTCTGGGAAGGAGAATGGAAGTGCTACAAAAGCATGTGGAGAAGCAAGGAGAACACTGCTACTCTCCTGATCCATTTCTGCTTTCTTTTTTCATTTAGATAAGGCTTTTAACTAAGTATATAAAAAGTTAGCCAAGTGGCAGAGATGCAAAGAAACACTTTTAATGAATTGCAAAAATGTGTATTGGGACACCAGCAATTTAAAATTATTTCATATAATGTGAAGTTGAAGGCTTTCAACATCCATAGCTTTTTGTGGGTTTTTCGGGCTGTGAGGCCAGAAGAATGTATTCCTGACGTTTCGCCTGCATCTGTGGCTGGCATCTTCAGAGATTGGTGGCATGGAAGTGTGTGGGGTATATATACTGTGTGTGACCCATGGTTGAGAGGATTAGCATGTAAATCTGTGTATTGTTCTGTTGAGGCAAGGTCTCAGGGTGGAAGGATATGTGAGGAGGATTAGTATCTATTTAATTAATTAAATTTAATTAGTTAACCGTTCTTTGTGAAGGAGGGGATTAGGACAGATCGGGGACAGGATGGCTAAAATCGGGTCGTGATGCCTCCAGTCTGAGCACAGAAGTGTGCGATAACACCCGATCTGAATTCCCCCCCCCCCAGCGTTTAAATCCAATCTGGGGCCAGGCGGAAAGCCCTTGCGATAATCTCAATGGAAACCTACTTGGTCATCTTGGGCAAGCCACATTCTCTCAGCCTAAGAGGAAGGCAATGGGAAACATCCACTGGAAAAATAACATCAAAATAAGCCCCATTATAGGTTCCCTTTAGGTTTTTTTGTACAGCCCTGTGTATAAGTGTATAGGCTATAAGTGAGAGGCACACAACAACAATTAAATGTAATTAACAATATAGGAAATTATGGGTCAGGGCTATGTGCAAAACCAGACATCTGAGAAGCTGCTTTTCTGACAAGAGTTCCCTGGATCCCTGGCCAGTATGACTAGTAGCCATAGTAGTTGGAGGCCCCAAAATTAACTTTTCCAGGCTGTGGGGAGAACAAAGTGGATGGCTTTACTGTTTAAAATTTGAACTGTAAGCATGACTTAAGCGTCTTTCTGGAAACCTCAGAATATTTTCTGGGGAATTCAGCTATCATTACTTGTGCGACTCCTTGTGCAAATGTTTGCATTGTTGTTGTTGTGTGCCTTCAAGTCATATTAAGGTGGCCCTATCACTGGTTTTTCCTGGCAAGGTTTGTTCAGAGGGGAGTTGCCTTTGGACTCCAACAACGCTTTGCTTCCCTCCTTAGCTTCACAGTTTTGGCTATTAAAAGAGGGAGGGAAGGAACGTTTTGACACACAATATCCCCAAACGCTACAACCACAACAGAGAGAGACAAAACACACTTATAACTTGTGGTGGAAATGACTCCCGAATGATGACTTGGGCTGTTTTTCATAGGCACTTTTAGTGTATGTTTATTTTGGCACAATTTTAAGTCATTCATTTTGCTATCCACTGATCCTTTCAAAAATCCTCTGCCATCTTGTTTCACTTTTGGCGATGAGTAGGTTAACCATAGGATTATTTGTAATGCGCTCTCGAGTTTAATTTGGGGCACATTTTCTCATAGCTTCTCCTCTGTTCATGAAATAAATCCATCATCCTGGGGAACATAACAAGCAGCTTGAAACTTACAGTTATGGAATATGGCTAGTAATTCTGGTATTGTTTAAAGAAGGGAGTGGATAAAATGTGGCTTCCCAGGGGTCAATTTTCTTTGGGAGGGGGAACTTTTCCCCTCAAAAAGCTTGTACCCCCTAAATACATGGGAATCCTTTTACCATGTTTTGGGGGCCACCTGGCCTTTTAAAAAAGGAAACAGAAGAGTTACTTCTGGTCACTTCTTGTTATTAAAAATAGCCCAAGGGCAGGATTTCAGCATGTTTTGCTTGTCATGCAACCAGGTAACAAGCAACACTTGTTGAAATTCCCATTTTTACACAGCTATTAATGGTTTGGGGAGCCCTCTCCAGTTTCCCCTTTGGTAACCCTACCTTGTGTGTGTATTGCGGATTGCGTGCCTTCAAGTCTTCTCTGACTTGTGGCAAACCTATCATGGAGTTTTCTTGGTAAGATTTCCTGAGAGGGGATTTACCATTGCCATCCTCTGAGGCTGAGAGACTGTTACTTGCTCAAGGTCACCTGGTGGGTTTTTGCGGCCAAGCAGGGATTCGAACCCTGGTCTCTAGAGTCGTAGTCCAATGCTTAAACCACTACACAAACATGGCAAAAATGCTCTCCACTCTTCCTAAGTTCAGTAGAGTGTTGTATGTATATTTTAAAAACCATCCTGGGCCTGTCTGCACTGATGGGAAAACCCAGCTTACCACTGGGTTTTCCGGATCCACAGGTAGGACAAGACAATTGCACAACTGGCACCCACAACAGGCCAATATGGGCAGCATTGTCCACACATCCTATTGAGCATCACAGTGCTGTACTGATGGTATCGCTGTGTTAATGTGCACTTTTGCAATCAGTTTGAATCAGCATGTTGCACTGAGGGTATTGTTGTGCAAATGTGGACTTGTACAATTAATTTACAGTGGTGCCTTGCATTGAGGGTATTGCTGTACTAATTTAATTGTTTTGCTGCCCCCAGACTGTAGAATGACCTGCCAGAGGCGATACGATAGCTGAAAATGCTGACTGCTTTTAAAACAGCATTAAAGGCATATCTCTTCTGGCAGGCCTACCCAGTCCATTTTAAATCATGACTTTTTAATTGTATAGGTACTCTACGAAAGTATTTTAATGATATTATAGTGTTGTATTTTAACTCTGGGTTTATGTGTTTTTAATTGTGTTTTGTATTTTAATATGTTGTAGCAACAGCAATAGCAATAGCATTTCCATTTCTATACCGCTTCACAGTGAACTCAGCACTCTCTAAGCAGTTTACAATCTGTAAGCCAACTGCTCCCAACAAGCTGGGTACTCCTTTTTCCAACCTACGAAAGGATGGAAGGCTGAGTCAACCTTGGAGCCCTGGCATCAAACTCACAACCTTGTGGCTGCACTACCGGCATTTAACCACTGCGCCAGTAGGGCTCCTTGTTGTAACCGCCTCAAGCCTTGAGGAGAGGTGAGTAATTATTATTATTATTATTATTATTATTATTAATTATATGTACTTGCATGATCAGTTTGCATTGATGTGTTATACTGAGGGTATTGTTGTGCTAATGTGCACTTGTGCAATCAGTCTGCATCGGTGCCTTGTACTGAGGATATTGTTGTGCTAATGTGCGCTTGTTTGATCACTTTGCAAATCTGCAAAAGGAATAGTGCAGAAGGAACAGCCTGAACCTGAAAGTGAACGGCAAGGTTTGAAGTTTTGGATGGGAAGAAATCAGCGGCTCACTTGCCCACCAACACTCTTTATCCCCACATTGGCATGTGCTCTGTATGCAAAGAGGATTATCTGGAGTTTCCAGCCTGATCCAGAATAAAAGGGAACCCTTTTTACTCTGGGGAATTGCCTTGAAGCATGGATTGGGCCTTTGTTCCAGCTATTCTGACCTCGTGCATAGTCAGAACAGGTCAGTGTAAGAAATGAGAGGGAATGTTTCTTTTCCACCATGTGGGCAAACCTTTATTTATCAGACCAGAGCTTGATCCCTCCTGGTTGGCTCTAACTAGAGTAGACCCACGTTCAACTCTTGAATGGTGAGTTGACATGTAGGAAAATCCCAATAATTTAACCGGTCTGAAGTAGTTGGGACTAACTATATAATTCAGGCCCAGATCAGCAGCTATTTATTTATTAAAATATTTATATCTCACATACTTACCATGAGATATCATGGACAGTGCACAAGTAAATCAATTGCAGCCAGAGAAAATAATTTAAAAGAATGAAAATAATTCAGTTTAAACTGCCAATGTAACACAGGGTTAAGCAAAGGGAAGCCACATGCATGGCCCCCAGGTGATAAAAAGATTATTGTATCATTATTATTATTATTATTATTATTATTATTTCTTCATCTTCGTCTTCGTCTTCTACTACTTTTATGTCTTCTTCTTGATCCTGTGATTGTAGGCAATGTGGAGGGCATTTCCACGACATTTGGAGGCCTCCTAGGAATCAAACATTTATTTTATTTTATTTTTGCAAATGTAGACCCAAGAGGGCTTTTAATATACTATAGGCACTTTAAATTCATACTTGAATTTAAAGTTAGCAGTGATGGTAATATCTGGATGTATCAGGAGAAGACATGGCTCACTAGAAAAGGCAATAATGCTTGCTATGGTAGATGGCAGTAGGAAAAGTGGAAGGCCGCATTCCAGATGGATAGACTCAACCAAGGAAGCCATGGCCCTGAGTCTGTAAGACCTGTGCATGATAGAGTGCCTTGGAGTTCTCTCATTCATAGGGTCACCATAAGTCTTGGAAGCTGACTTGACAGCAATTAATAATGACAAAGCTATACTGATCCATAAGAAAGCAACCCAACACCCACCATTGGCCAATATCTCAATTAGAAACCACTCCAAAAGATTTTGAAAGAGCTCTCTGTCAGTGAAGGCCAAATGTTTTTTTGTTTGTTTGTTTGTTTTTGTTTTTGTTAACTGCCTTTGCATCATTCTCAACCCATAGCGACCATGTGGATAAGGCTCCCCTGTCCTCTACTGCTCGGCCCAGCTCCTGCAAACTCATATTCGTGGTATCTTAAATTACAGACTGCCAGCTTGAGGCCACTTTAACTGTCCTGGCTCAGTGCTAGGGAATCGTAGAAATTGTATTTTGAGAAGACATTGAGTCTTCTCTGTCAGAGAGTTCTGGTGCCACAATAAACTATAGTTCCCATGATTCCTTAGCACTGAGCCAGGATAGTTAAAGTGGCCTCAAGCTGCATTATTTCTAGCAGTCTGTAAAGGCCCTAAAGTCCATCCATCTAGAATGTGGCCTTCCTCTCTTTTTATTTCCCTCCACCTTTCCTAACATTATTGTCTTTTCCAACAATTCATGCCTTCTCATGATGTATCCAAAGTACGACAGTCTAATAAGTCTTGTCATCTTGGCTTCTAGGGATATCTCTGGCTTGATCTGTTCTAGGACCCTGTTGTTTGTCCTTTTGGCTGTCCATGGGATCCTCAGCACTCTTTTCCAGCACCACATTATCTTAAATGCATTGATTTTCCTGCTATCTTCTTTCTTGACTGTCCAGCTCTCACATCCATACATAGCAATATGGAATACAATGGCTTGTATGGTTTTAACTTTTGTCCTGAGTTGTATGTCTTTGCATTTTAGAATCTTTTCTAGTTCTTTCATAGCCGCCCTCCCCATTCTTAATCTCCTGATTTCCTGGATGCAGTCCCCATTTCTATCAGTGTTTGATCCCAGATATGAGAACTCTTTTACTATTTCTATTTCTTCATTGTCTAGTTTGAATGTGTGTGAGTTCTCTATGGTCATTATTTTTATTTTCTTTATGTTCAACCTTAAGTTTGCCTTTGCACTTTCTTCTTTGATCTTCCTTAATAGTTGTTCCAGGTCTGTGAGGTTTTCTGCTAATATTATGGTGTTGTCAGCATATCTCAGATTGTTGACATTTCTTCCTCCTATTTTTACTCCTCCCTCTTCAATGTCCAAGCTTGCTTTCCTTACAATATATTCTGCATATAAGTTGAATAGGTAGGGTGATAGGATGCAGCATTGTCTGACTCCTTTGCCAATTGAAAACCATTCTGTTTCTCCATGTTTTGTTCTGACAGTAGCCTCTTGTCCTGAGTACAGATTCCTCATCAGGACTATCAGATGTGTTGGCGCTCCCATGTCTTTAAGGGGGTTCCATAGCCTTTCATGATCTATGCAGTCAAAGGCTTTGCTGTAGTTATAAAGCACATGCTGATTTTCTTTTGGAATTCCCTGCTGCACTCAATTAGCCATTGTATGTTTGAAATGTGATCTCTGGTGCCTCCTCCTTTCCTGAACCCCACATGGACCTCGGGGATTTCTCTCTCCATGTGTGGTTGGAGTCTATGATGCAGTATTTTGAGCATAATTTTGCTTGCATGGGAGATAGTTTTACAAAACTACAGTTCTCAGAATTCCATAGCATTGAGACATGGCAATTAAAGTGGTGATAAACTGGATTATTTCTGTAGTGCAGATGCAGTTAGGGTCAAGCCAATCTGGTATCTCCGACACATATTTGCTGCTGAATTAGCCGCTTGGTAGCTCTGTCAATGCAGCCTATAAATCATTAACCAAGGACCTATATTGAAAGATGAAGTGTGATTTTATGCTCACCAAATTACCTGTTGGTTGTGCAACACCACCTTGTCGGTGAAATGTGACGTCTCATAACCAAATTTGGATGTGCGCCTGCATGCACAGTGTACAGCAATATACACCCCTGTGTGACTGTGAACAATGCACATGCACAACCATGTACAACACAACCTTTTGCATTGACACCAAATGCAGAATTCCACTTCTGCAACCTTGACCTGAAAACAACTATGCTGCATTGGACAGAAAAGTCCAACTGCTTACTTAGAGATACTTAGGAAAGTTTAATTGTGGAAGTTACAGTCTGCAAAAGCAATGTTTCCAGGCTCTGCTACTGAGAACATACTGTTCGTAATAACAATGGTCTGATTTTGCAGAAGTCAGCTTCCTATGTTATTCCCCCCTCTCATTATTAAAACTGTGCAAATCCATTACTTTTCCCATAAAATGTTCCCATAGAAGAAGCAAAAGGTTTTCATTGCCAATATTTTTGGCACAAGTAACTCGGTTAGCAAATTCTCAAACCAATGCATTTTCTTTTGTGGGGGCGGCGTCTTTGTAATATGCAATGGAACAATATTTAGCATTTTTCTACTCTTCATCCTTCCCTATCTTTAGGGAGAAAAAATGCCCACATCAGGACACAGATCTCTCGTTTTCTGAACAGAAAAAAATGGAACGTGAATTTTCTCTCTCTCTGTGTCTGCCTCCCCTCTATTCTTTTCTTCACTGGTCTTATTCTTTAGACTTTGTGACAGAATGCAAAACATGTGCAGTTTGAAAGGGGGCCCAAATTGAAATCAAACTTTTGTAACAATTAGCCTCCTCCTTGTGTGCCATAATATGCTGTTGTTTTTTCCCCAAAAACCCAAACAAACACAGAGCTGTGCATGCCTCTTTGATTGATGTTTTCTTGGCAGTGGAAGTCCTTACATCTGCTTTGATTTAGCCATGATGGGACCCTCGGTTGTAAATGCATGACTTAATCAGCCCTGCTGAAATCAATGGCACATTCTGTGGCCGGGTGGATGGCTGCGGCCAAGCCAACCTCAGATCTGTCTGTCAACTCCAGTTGAATATAAGTAACTTTTAAAAAAAAGACTAAAAGAGGAATTCATCCCTTTCCCTCCCTTCTCTTGGTATATAAAGAGTAAGTGGCATGACTACGATCGTAGAGAGCCTACCACAAGCTAATGTCAGAACTGGCCACGCTTCAGGATGCATTTTTTCCAGCAGACAGTGGCCCCAAAGATGGATTCCCTCCAAAGGCAAACACTGGCTTCAGAGGAGGCTTTTTCCTCCCCAGTAGAAGAAGACATGGTCAGAGGCAGCATGGTATAGCGGTTTGAGTGTTGGTCTAAGACTCTTGAAGAGCAGGGTTTGAATCCTCACTCAGCCATGGAAACCTACTGGGTGATCTTGGATATTCTTTCAGAGTAAGGCCACAGCGAACCTCCTCAGAACAAATCTTGCCAAGAGAACCCCATATTTTAGGATCACCATAAGCCAGAAATGACTTGAAGGCACACAACAACAAAGACAGGGTTGACTGATCTCTCCCTGCCATTTATTGGTAGTTTATCGGTCCTACCATGTAACACAATTGGGTTTTTTATTAAAACCCAGACCAAAAAAACGCCCTGTATATTAAATATAATGCCAGTGTCTCTGAAGAGGGTAGAATTCAGAGACATAGCCTGAATTCTAGAATATCAGTAAGTAAAGGGATCTTGTAGCACCTTTGAGACTAAGAAGTTGTGGCATAAACTTTCTTAGGACCTTATCACATGGGGCCCAAACCAGACAGAATCCAAACGAAATCCCGAACTAATACGTATTATTTTCCCATGTTTCCACACAACGTCGCACAGAACCCCGACAAAACCCCGACAGAATGCGGGGAGAACCGAGATCTTTTGAATTTCGGTTTCTTCAGGAATTACAATTGCATGACGGGAATCATTTCGCATTTACCGTAGGTCTGATAACCAAATACGTATTGTGGCACATTTCCCCGCTGTTGCCATGGTTCCAGCGAGCATTCCTCTCTCTGCGCATGTGCAGGAGGCTCATTTCGGCTACATTTACGGGTTCTTTTCTCTTGTGTGTGGACACTCGATACACTTACTGTAAAAGCACAATGAAGATAATGACGTTTGCAGAAA
Organism: Phrynosoma blainvillii; assembly: GCA_026167975.1. Lineage (NCBI taxonomy): Eukaryota > Metazoa > Chordata > Lepidosauria > Squamata > Phrynosomatidae > Phrynosoma > Phrynosoma blainvillii. Next base: position 446,186,963 of record JANUYF010000001.1, on the reverse strand, counting down.
CAAGGGTTATTTCCCATTTATTTTCGGGATGCCTCGTTTCCACTTTATTTTCAGTTTTCTGGGCCACGTGTGATAAGGTCCATAGACTTGGTCTGAAGAAGAAGTAGATCCCTTTGCACATTGGCTCTTAAGGGTTCACCAAATTTGAACTATCTAGAGTAGGGACTCATGTGTACCAAATAATAAAATAAATGAATAAATAAAAATTTGAATGGGTATAAGAAGATTAACTCATTTGAAATGTAGTTCTGGAGGAGAATTCTATGAATACTATGGACCGCCAAAACAGACAAATAAATGGGGCAGAGAGCAAATCAAGCCTGAACTCTCATGAAAAGCCAGAACGAATAAACTAGTAAGGATGTAGTACTTTGGACACATGATGGGACGATGGGACTCGTTAGAAAATATTTTAATTAATTAATTAATTAATCAATCAATATTCCAGCTTTTCACTCAGCAAGGAACTCAAAGCGCTTAGAAAAAAATTAAAGCAAAGTCTAGCTAAAATCTCATTTACAAAACTTTAAAAAAAACCCAATTCTAGTTAAAAAGTTTAAAACACATTTAAAACCTAATTAAAAGATAAAAGTACAGCACACCACATTCAAAACATCTTTCTGCTACATGAGTTTAAGAGCCAAGTTATGCAAATAATCTGTAGTGATTATTTTTGTTTTCTAAATGTGGAACAGCAACCCTGACTTTATATTATCTTCCCTGACCATTTTTAATAGTCGTTCCCAGTCTTTGCTGTTTTCTGATGATAGGATGGTATCATCTGCCTATTTTAAATTGTTTATGTTCCTTCCTCCAGTTTTCATGCTTCCTTTCTCTCTGTCTAATCCATCTTTACATATAATACGTTCAACATATAAATTAAACAGATATTATGTATTTTGTTATGTAAAATCACAGCCATTTCCAACTATTTGAAGAATTCTTTTCTTATGCTCCAGAAGGCAGGACCGAACCAAAATTACAAAAGGGAGAGTCTGGCTAAATGTTAGGTAGAACCTCCTAATGGTAAGAGCTTTTTTGACTGTGGAATTGGCTACCTGGGAAGTTGGTGGACTGTCTTTGTTGGAAGATTTTAAACAGAAGTTGGTTGGCCATTTTTTAGCAATGGATTTCTATCTGTGGATTTCTATACTGGCGTTTCTATACTAAATGTTTCTGTTCAAACACCTAGTTTGGGCTAAATGACCTTGGGGTAACTTGCAAGTCTAGGCTAGTCTATGGAGATTATCACATGGGGATAAGAAACAGGAGAAAAACGGAATGTGTCCGTCATGATTGCACGATCATGCGAAGATTTTCACACGACATTGCGCTCATCCCGTACTTCTCCCATTAATAACCTGGAATGCTCCTGTAACTTCTTATTCACTAGGAATCCCCATGCCACTAGCGCTTCATTTCTGCTATCACGAAGATGTGGAAGCCAATAATGCTTCTTTGGCACTATTGCTGAGCAATCTGGGACCTTTTCCCAGAGCGCATTTAGGTACACGCAATTCATTCTCATTGCTAGGATTGGTTTTGGAGTGGATTTCTGTGTTATTTCGAGGTGTAGGGTATGATTTTCGTTGAACTGTATAAAAACAATGTTCTGAAATACATCAATTTTATCAATTTTATCTTGTTCTGTTTGGCACTTAACCATGCTTTTCAGACCTGCACAAAATGGTGCGTGTGTGAAATGTTTGATAATGCTGCAATAACGCTACAAGAATGGATGTATGCGGAATGCAATTGCATTTCTCTATCATTTTTATCTCGTCATTGTCATGCTATTGCGTGACTGTGTGAAAATATAGATCACTATGCTTCCATTATCTTAAATTGTGCGATTGTTGTGCTATTGGCTCTGGTGTGATAATCTCCCATGATTCTATAGGAGAACAGACAAGACAAAGAGGGAACTTAGCAGGAAGACTTGTCTCTCCCTTTGTTGCCTCCTAGTGATTTTTGCCAACAATCTCAAGAATTTGATCAGGAGGGCTTTAAACTGAGTTATGTGGGGAAGGGAGACAGCATCCTGGAAGACAAAAGGACTGGAAAAATAGTCAAACTGTCATAGAGGAAACAAGGCAAACACTACAGGGACCCAACAGTGGGAGGCAAAAAAACATGCACAGGCAGCAAGTAAAGGAGACATATGGTCTTAGATGTCTCTACACCAGGGGTAGGCAACCTTTCCCCTTTAAGGGCCGAGGGACTTCAGCTCCCAGAATCCCAGGAGCTATTGGCCAACATGGGACTATTGGCCAACATGGCTGAGGCTTCTGGGAGCTGAAGTCCCTCGGCCCTTAAAGGGGAAAGGTTGCCTACCCCTGCTCTACACTAATGCACAGAGCATGGGAAATAAGCAAGATGAACTTGAACTCCTAGCACAACAAAGCAAATATGATATAATAGGCATCACTGAAACCTGGTGGGATGAGTCTCACGATTGGAATGTAGAAATACAGGGGTATAACCTTTTCAAGAGAAACAGGCCAAACAGGAAAGGAGGAGGAATAGCATTATATGTCAGGGATATTTACACCAGTGAAGAAATCCAGGACATCCATCCTTGAAGCCAGGTGGAGAGCATCTGGATAAAAATTAAAGGGGAGGGAAACAACAGGGATGTTATTGTGGGAGTCTACTACAGACCCCTGACTCAGACAGAGGAATTGGATGATGCCTTTCTAGAACAGATGACACACACTCAAAAAGGAGAAATATAGTAGTGATGGGTGACTTCAACTATCCTGATATTTGCTGGAATTCAAACTCAGCAAAATCCTCAAGGTCTAGCAAATTCCTCACTTGCCTCGAAGACAATTTCATTGTCCAAAAGGTGGAAGAGGCAACGAGGGAGTCAGCTATTTTGGATTTGATCCTAACTAACAGGGATGACCTAGTTAATGGGGTGCAAGTGGTTGGATCTTTAGGTGGGAGTGATCATGTCCTCCTGGAGTTTATTATACAGTGGAAAGGAGAAGCCAGGCATAGTCAGACACACATTCTAGACTTTAGGAAAGCTGATTTTACTAAACTTAGAGAAATACTGGGGGTGATCCCATGGACAGGAATACTAAAAGAGAAGGGAGTTCAAGATGGATGGGAGTTTCTCAAAAGGGAGATACTGAAGGCACAATTTCAAACCGTGCCAACGAGGAGGAAAAATGGGAGGTGTCTCAAGAAACCAGGATGGATGACTAAGGAACTTGTAACTGAACTATGTTTTAAATGGAACATGTATAAGAAATGGAAAAATGGGGAAATCACCAAAGAGGAATTCAAACAAATAGCTAGCAAGTGTAGGGTTAAAGTCAGAAAAGCTAAAGTGCAGAACGAACTCAGGCTTGCTAGAGAGGTTAAGAACAATAAAAAGGGCTTTTTTGGGTATGTCCTCAGCAAAAGGAAGAAGGAAATGGTAGGGCCACTGTGTGGAGAAGATGGCAAAAAGTTAACAGGGGACAGAGAAAAGGCAGAATTACTCAACACATTCTTTGCTTCAGTCTTCTCAGAAAAGGCAAAAGGTGCTCAATCTGAGGATAATAGAGCAAAGGACAGAATAGGAGAATTTCAGCATAGAATAAGTAAAGAGATAGTACAGGAATACCTGGTTAATCTAAATGAATATAAGTCTCCAGGACCAGATGAATTACATCCAAGGGTATTAAAAGAACTGGCAAATGTAATATCGGAACCATTGGTAATAATCTTTGAGAACTCCTGTAGAACAGGAGAAGTCCCAGCAGACTGGAGGAGGGCAAACGTTGTCCCCATCTTCAAAAAGGGAAAAAAAGAGGATCCCAACAATTATCGTCCAGTTAGTCTGACATCAATACCGGGAAAGATTCTGGAGCAGATCATTAAACAGAGAGTTTGTGAACACCTGGAAGGTATTTCCATAATCAAAAAAAGTCAACATGGGTTTCAAAGGAACAAGTCATGCCAGACAAATCTGATCTCTTTTTTTGATACAATTACCAGCTCAGTAGATGAAGGGAATGCTGTAGATATAGTATATCTTGATTTCAGTAAGGCCTTTGACAAGGTTCCCCATGACATTCTTGCAAACAAGCTGGTAAAATGTGGGCTAGACAAAGTAACTGTTACATGGATTTGTAATTGGTTGATTGGCCAAACACAAAGGGTGCTCAACAATGGCTCCTTTTCAACCTGGAAAGAAGTGACCAGTGGGGTATCACAGGGTTCTGTCCTGGGCCCAGTGCTATTCAAAATCTTTATCAATGACTTGGATGACGGTATTGGGGGTATAGTTATCAAATTTGCAGATTACACCAAATTGGGAGGAGTAGCTAATACCCCAGAAGACAGGATCAAAATTCAAAATGACTTGAACAGACTAGAAAGCTGGGCCAAAGCTAACAAAATGAAATTCAGCACGGAGAAATGTAAAGTACTGCACTTAGGGCGGAAAAATGAAAAGCACAGATATACAATGGGGGAAACCTGGCTGAACAAGACTACGTGTGAAAGGGGTCTAGGAATCCAGGTGGACCACAGGTTGAACATGAGTCAACAGTGCGATGCAGCAGCTAAAAAGGCCAATGCAATTTTAGGCTGCATCAGTAGAAGTATAGTGTCTAGATCAAGAGAAGTAATAGTGCCACTCTATTCTGCTTTGGTCAGGCCTCACCTGGAATACTGTGTCCAGTTCTGGGCACCACAATTCAAAAAAGATGTGGAGAAACTGGAGCGTGTCCAAAGGAGGGCAACTAAAATGGTGAAGGGTCTGGAAACCAAGCCCTATGAGGAACGACTTAGGGAGCTGGGGATGTTTAGCCTGGAGAAGAGAAGGTTAAGAGGTGATATGATAGCCTTGTTTAAATATTTAAAGGGATGTCATATTGAGGAAGGAACAAGCTTGTTTTCTGCCACCCCAGAAACTAGGACCCGGAACAATGGGTGTAAGCTGCAGGAAAAGAGATTCCACCTCAACATTAGGAGGAACTTCCTGACAGTAAGGGCTGTTCGACAGTGGAACACACTCCCTCGGAGAGTAGTGGAGTCTCCTTCCTTGGAGGTCTTTAAGCAGAGGCTGGATGGCCATCTGTCGGGGATGCTTTGATTGGGAGTTCCTGCATGGCAGGGGGTGTTGGACTGGATGGCCCTTGTGGTCTCTTCCAAATCTATGATTCTATGATACTTAGCACCTTTTGCAAGCAATGGGTCTGTGATGCTACTGAAGGCAATCCATGACTCAGGAGGTTGAGAAAGATGATAAGGAGTCCCATCACCCCAGGAGTGGTCAAAATGCTGCCCAGGGGCCACAGGCAGGCACCCAAGGTAATTTTTATGGCCCCAAACTCCATTTTGTTGTTGTTGTTGTGTGCCTTCAAGTCATTATGGCAACCCTAAGGTGACCCTGTCATGGGGTTTTCTTGACAAGTTTCTTCAGAGGGGGTTTGCCATTGCCATCCTCTGATGCCGAAAGTGTGTGACTTACCCAAGGTCACCCAGTGGGCTTGCATGGCAGAGCCAAGATTCGAACCCTGGTCTCCAGAGTCATAGTCCAACGTTCAAACCACCACACCATGCTCACTCACAAACTCCCTAGCCTCCTCTAAACCTGGCCTTTTGTGGCACAAAACATACTCTCCAACAGTCCCCACTTGGCAAGGTCATTCCCAATTAATTATCTGCCATTCCAGTTTTCTGGCCGCTTTTAAAATGTTCTAGTTTTTCCTTTCCTCCTCCCTCTCCTCCCATCTTCCCTTTTCTGCTTCCTTCAGTTGCTGAAAACTGAGGTCAAAATGAAGAACTAGTTTGCACTTGGTTAACTCAATTGTGAGAGGGGAAGGGACAGCCTCTTGCCCTTCCCTGTAGGCTCAAGCAAAGCAAACTGCTGCAGCCTTTCCTAATTTGTATGTTCTTCCTTATTAATAACATTTGTCATCTTGATCATCCTCTGATGTTGTTGGGCCACGTGTGTCCCAGCTTTCATCTGTGAAATGTTGCAGGATATGGAGAAGGAGAATTGTCTTTCTTGGAAACCTCTAGTATTAACCTTTTAAATAGGTTTACCTTTTACCAATTCACCTTTTAAATAAGTTGGACGGCATTCAAAAATTCCATTTTTCAAAACCAGGAGGGGGCATCCAACGACTTCTGGGTTTGTCCCCTCTTGGCTAGTTTTTGAATTTGGGGCAGTTTATGCAGTGCTTATAGGATGTCTGGGTTGGAATTGGGTTCTAAGCACTGCACCCTTTGCCTACCCTTGTTCTGCCCCATAAGAAATCTTCTTCTCTTTTTGAGGGTCACTTTGCATGTCTCATAAGAATGAGCAGAAAGAAAGCCCAAGTACTGATGGAATTAGATTCTCAGAAACTGCATTTGCTTGCTTAATAAAAATGGCAGAGTGGGAGAGGGATACAGTATTGGAAGTGAGGATTTTATTGCAAGAAATTTAAGTCTAGCAAGTATCTCACGAAGTACATCTGTCTGGGCTCTTTAAAAATGTGCAATGGTTATTAATGTCTTTAAAATCTTTATTTAAAGATCATATCCTCTAATGAGAGAGGGTGTCTTTATTCTGTGTGTGCCCAGCCTTGAAAGCTTGGTTGTTGTTTTTGGGGGAGAAGGAGGGGTGCACTTGGCTTTTAAAGTCTCTGCAAATGTTGAAAACAGATGTAAACACACAGACACATGAATGAAATCAGCTATACTCCAATAAGGAAACCACTGCGAAACACGTTTGAAGTTGCCTGAATTTATAACAGCAAGGAAAATGAGGCATAAATCTGTGAACTACAAAAAGAACTTTGTGAGGACTGTAGAAGTAACAACTACAATTTGGAAGGAATGAATTTGTGAAATTTGTCGTGTTTCGATGAGAATTGTCTCTTGCGAAGTTTAGGGATGTGGAAAGAGTGGCCATTAGTTATCAGACCAGAACTATTCCAGGTTGTGAGATTTCAGGGCCAAAACCTTAGACCTAGGGAGGACCCCTTCTGATGCCATGGGGAAAGCCTTGTGGGTGTTGCAAGGCAGATGTTACAAGGGAAGCAACATAGGCAAAGAGGCCTAAGGCAACAAGTATAGAATCATAGAATCCTAGAGTTGGAAGAGACCACAAGGGCCATCCAGTCCAATCCCCTGCTATGCAGGAATTCACAATCCAAGCATCGCCAACAGATGACCATCCAACTTCTGTTTAAAGACCTCAAAAGAAGGAGACTTGAGGGTGTTTGTTTTACTATCAAACAGCTCTTACTGTCAGGAAGTTCTTCCTAATGTTGAGGTGGGATGTTGTGGAAGGATCCAATTAGGGGAATTTATAATTAGCTCAAATATGCAAGAGTGGGGCCCTAACGACACCCCACAAGACCGGAGTACTGTTGTGTGTACTGGAGGACTAAGAAATCCCACAATGGATGACGCTGAGACAGGCTTCTTCAATTAAGGTCTAAATATTTATTAAAGGGGAAAACTGCACATACACAAATATAACACACATACTCACACTGCACACTTAGAAGTAAAGGAATGAAAGCGGGAATAGACTGAGATGGACCAGACTACGGGAGATACTCACCTCCGAAGGCTTCTCCAGGATCCGCGGTGGATGTGGATGATGGTAATGATGATACACGGCCGCTGAAAAGGGGAAAGGGATGGCTGAGGGAGCTATGATCAGAGCACAGACTGACGTGGAGTCAAGATGCACTCTAAGGATAGCACGTGGAGTCTAAAAATCTAGGGGTTTATATAGGCAATATCTTGTTTCTAGCTATAGACTTGATGGCTTGGCTGAAGCCTGGACAAAGGCACTGATTGCCTGGGCTTTGTTAAGCAGAGGTGTGAGGATGACCTAAAAATGTACTTGGATCTTGACACAATCAAGAAGGGAGACTAGAGAGAAAAGGGCGCAGTTAAATCTAATCACTACCCCATCAGGAGTAAGACTCAGGACAAACAAGCACTATTATGTTGACTTTCAGGGATAAGGGATTTTTCCAGTTGTTTGGGCAGGTCCTCCCTATGCCTACCTGACTTGCCATCTAGAGGCTTATGGCTGACATCCCACAGAGGTCAGTTCAGGGTCATAGAGGCAATTCCATGTGTCCCATAATTGTATTAAAATCATATGTACTAACAGTTGTTTCTTGTAGTTTAAATCCATTGCTCCGTGTCCTGTTCTCTAGAGCAGCAGAAAACAAGCTTGCTCCATGCTCATTATGACATCCCTTCAAAGGTTTAAACAGGGCTATCATATCATCTCTTAACCTTCTCTTCTCCAGGGTGAACATACCCAGCTCCCTAAGTCTCTCCTCATAGGGCTTGATGGTTTCCAGACCCTTCATCATTTTGGTCGCCCTCCTCTGGATACACTCCAGCATGTCAACATCCTTTTTAAATTGTGGTGCGCAGAATTGGACGCAGTATTACAGGTGAGGCCTGAATGATAAACAAAAAAAATTCTTTCTTTTTGTTTCAGTAAACAAAAAAAAAAAAAAAGAGAGAGAGAGAAAACCATGGATGACAGGAAAAAACACTACAAGCAATAAAGAAAAGAAGAAAAGAAAAACAAAAGGGAGATAGGAACATATAAGATATATAGTCGCTCCTGCGTTCTCGCAGACTTGAGGTCCATGATTTTGCATATTCACAGAGGGACGACCTCCATTAAAAACAATGGGCCATGCCCCCGTGGGGGTGCACCGCATTTAAGCCTACGGGGCTTAAATATTGGCGAGTCTTCGTTTTCACAGGGGATGGTGTTTCGGAATGGATCCCTTGTGAAAACAGAGGGTCGACTGTATGTATCAGTAATGGACTAGATGAGGGCAAACAAGTTGAAACTTAATCCAGATAAGACAGAGGTGCTCCTGGTCAGTTGGAAAGCTGATCAGGGATTTGGGATCCAGCCTGTGTTAGATGGGGTTACACTCCCCCTGAAGACACAGGTTCACAGTTTGGGGGTACTCCTAGATTCAGCTTTGAACCTGGAGGCTCAGGTCTCTGCAGTGACCAAGAATGCTTTTGCGCATTTAAAACTTGTGTACTAACTGCGTCTGTTCCTTGAGATGCCAGATCTGGCCTATGCCTTGGTTATATCCCATTTAGTACTGTAATGTGCTCTATTTGGGGCTGCCTTTGAAGAGTGTTTGGAAACTTCAGCTGGTCCAAAGAGCTGCAGACAGACTGCTAACAGGGGCAGGTTACAGAGATCACATAGCACCCCTTTTGAAACAGCTCCACTGGCTGCCAGTTTGTTTCCGGGCACAATTCAAAGTACTGGTGATGACCTACAAAGCACTATATGTCTCAAGTCCAGGCTATCTGGCAGACCATATCGGAGGCCCTTCTCTCTATCCCACTTCTCAATGGCTGCCCCTAGGCTCTGGAACTCCCTTCCCAGGGAGACCAGAATGGCCCCTTCCTTGAGGGCCTTCTGCTGAAAGGCGAAAACTTTCCTTTTCAGACAGGCATTCAAAACAGATAGCTTTAAAAGAATGTATTATTCTTGTATGTTTTTACAGTCATTCCTTCTGATTTGTGGGAGATCCATTTCAGCCCCCCCCCCCCCGCAAATTGGAAATATTGCAAATACTGGAGCCCCATTGGTTAGAATGGCCACACTCTCTTGGGCATACACCATTTTGTCCCTCTCCACTTGCCATCCATACAAGACCAAGATCATTTCAGACCCCTCCGCAAATTGGAAATATCTCAAATACTGGAGCCCCATTGGTTAGAATGGCTGCGCACTCCTGCGCATGCACTATTTTGTCCTTCTCTGCTTGCCATCCATACAAGACAGAGACTGCGGACAGCAAGTCCGTAAACAGTGAGGGACGAGTGTAATTGCATTTTTTTTAAGCGCCCTAAATCCCAGTCCTGGGAGAAGGGTGGGATATAAATAAATATAGTAAATAAATAAATAGGAACAAACTAAGGATCATGAGTTTAACAGTACAACAGCTTGTGTGGAAAGATAAAGAAAATTACTACAATGAGCAATGCAGAGAAATAGAAGACAACAACAAAAAGGGAAAAACAAGAGATCTTTTTCACAAGATCTAGGAAATCAAAGGGAAATTCAAACCAAGGACTGGGATGCTCTATGACAACAAAAATAACACAATTCAAAAACAGGAAGGAATAAAAAGACGTTGGATGCAATGCATAAAAGAATTGTACAAAAGAGATGACAAAATAAAGGACACATGGAATGAAGAGCCATATGAAGATGCACCTCAAATTCTAAAAAGTGAAGTGGAAACTGCAAAAAGAGAAATAGCAAAAAACAAATCACCAGGAACAGATGATATTCCAATTGAACTGCTTCAATCCACATTGACAGAGTCAAGTCTAGTGCTAGCCAACATACGTCAACAGATATGGAAAACAAAACAGATTGGAAGCGATCAATATACATCTCCATCCACAAAAAGGGAGATACAAGAGACTGCAGCAACTATAGAACCATAGCACTGACCTCCCATGCAAGCAAAATCATGCTCAAAATTCTGCAACATAGACTCCAACCATACATGGAGATAGAAATCCTAGAGGTCCAAGTGGGGTTCAGGAAAGGAAGAGGCAGGAGGAAGCACATTGCAAACATACAATGGCTAATGGAGTGCAGCAGGGAATTCCAAGAGAAAATCAGCATGTGCTTTATAGACTACAGCAAAGCCTTTGACTTCATAGATTATGAAAGGCTATGGAATGCCTTTAAAGACATGGGAGTGCCAACACATCTGATACTCCTGATGAGGAATCTGTACTCAGGACAAGAGGCTACTGTCAGAATTGAACATGGAGAAACCAACTGGTTCCCAATTGGCAAAGGGGTCAGAGAAGGCTGTATTCTTTCACCCTATCTGTTCAACTGGTATACAGAACATATAATAAGAAATTCAGGCTTGGACACAGAAGAAGGAGGAGTGAAAATAGGAGGAAGGAATATCAAAAATCTAGGATATGGGATACAAGTGGTTAAGATGCTGACTCTGTTGATTGCAAAATCGGCAGGTTGGCAATTTGAGGCCTGGGTGCTGCATGATGGGGTGAGCTCCTGTCACTAGTCCCAGCTTCTGCCAACCTAGCAGTTCGAAAGCATGAAAATGCAAGTAGATAAATAAGTACCACTTTGGTGGGAAGGTAAGCAGAGTTCTGTGCAATCATGCTGGCCACATAATCACAGAGTAGTCTCTGTCAACGCTGGCTCTTTGGCTTAGTAACGGAGATGAGCACCATCCCCTATGGTCAGACATGACTTGATAACCTTGTCAACGGGGAATACCTTTACATTTAAGATATGCATATCACACCATACTACTAGGAGAAAATCTCATAGGCCTAGAACACCTATTAAAGAAGATCAAAGAAGAAAGAAGGAAAAAGGCAGGCTTAATGTTAAACATAAAGAAAACAAAAATAATGACCACCAAGGACCTTCACAAGTTCAACCTAGACAATGAAGAAATAGAAATAGTAAAAGAATTCACATACCTGGAATCAAACATTGATAGAAATGAGGACTGCAGTCAGGAAATCAGAAGAAGGTTAAGAATGGGAGGGTGGCTATGAAAGAACTAGAAAAAATTCTAAAATGCAAAGATGTACTACTCAGCACAAAAGTTAAAATCAGACAAGCCATCATATTCCCTAATACCATATATGGATGTGAGAGCTGGATAGTTAAGAAAGATGATAGGAAGAAAATCAATTCATTTGAGATAACGTGGTGCTGGAGAAGAGTGTTGAGGATCCCATGGACAGCCAAAAAGACAAACAAATGGGTCCTGGAGCAGATCAAGCCAGAAACCTCCCTGGAAGCCAAGATGACCAAAGTGAGGCTGTTGTACTTCAGACACATCATGGGAAGGGAGGACTCATTTGAAAAGACAATAATGCTGGGAAAGGTGTAGGGAAGTAGGAAGAGGAGAAGGCCATATGCTAGATGGAGGGACTCTGTTAAGGAGGTCACAGGTATTAAGGGGTTGCAGGAATTAAGCAGAGCAGTGGAGGACAGGGGGTCTTCTTGGAGATGGCTCATCCATAAGGTCGCCATGGGTCGAGATTGACTTGAGGGCAGTTAACAACAACTGACTAAAGCAGAATAGAGTGGTACTATTATTTCCCTCAATCTAGACACTATACTTCTATTGATGCAACCCAAGTGAGGGAAGTGGTGGCAGGGCATACATGACCCAAGCTTCTGTAATGATCTGAAGAAATTGAAAGCAAGGAATAGGGAAGCCTTGTATGCCATGAAGTACTGGTACATTCTCAAGTACAGACATGCCTTATAACTGTCCTCACAGCCATGTCCCCAGGGAGAGTCCAAAAATATAGGCTGCTCGCTTGCCTTGTCTCTAGACAAATGGTTGAGCTCCTACATTAAGAAGACACAGTGTAACATTACACTCATAGAGCTATGCAATAATTTTGCACTAGTTTGTGGCAACACCCATGCAAATTATAGTACTCTACATGTGCAGCTCCTGGCCTGGGTTGGAAGGTGTGGGGAGGCAATTCAGGAGCTGAAAAAGAGACTAGTCTTGGCTGCAAGAGGAAAAGAAATGTGCACACCTCCAGATGGAGAGAGCCCAGATGGAGAATGGCCTTTTATCTCTTCCTCTCACAGCTGAAACTGGCGACCATTTCATCTCCGAAATCTTCTGTCCCTCCCCTGTCAGTAAAGGGCAGCATCAGCAGCCTCAAGGGGCTTGACAGATGCAGAGTGTGGGGAAAGGTTTTGGACAGTGTGCAGGCACTATAAATACCTTCTTGTGTGCCATCCAAAAGAAAACACATGCATGCCGTCACCAACAGGATTCCAGCCCAGGAGTCTCCTCCCACATTTCAGAGGAAAACATTTTTTGCATAAATATTTCCAGGTTTTCAAAATGGCAATAAGGGACAGCCCAAATTCATGACATGCAGCAGGAGTATCTCCATTCCTGAGTATCAGGAAGTAGCTGTTAGCAAGTTTGTGTTCTACCTAAATACCAAATGAAAACATTGATTTATATTAATCTGGCCATGTATTTCTCTGTAAAATTAACATATTCATAAATTACCTAATGCACACAGTTCCATCCTTATAAAGGGCCCACTCCCCAAAATACAGTATTATTTGGCATCTTGTTCAGTATATATAATAGGAAATGCTTTCCAACCTTCAAATAGGAGAGAACCCTTATAATAAGGGACACCTGCCAGTCCTATATCAGACAAGCTTTATGGCCCTCCAATAAGACAATCTTTTATAAGGGACATCTAGCAACTTCAAGTGTATCTGAACTAGATAGTTATAGCACTTTAACTATCATGGCAGCATCCTATGGAATCCTATGGGATTTGCAGTTTGGTGAGGTCCTGAAGTTCTCTGCTCGAGAGCAATAGGGCCATAGTTCAGGGAAGGAGACTAGAGCTATAGTTCTCAGACTTTGGCCCTCCAGGAGTTTTGGACTTCAGTTCTTACAGTCCTGATCATTAGCCAAGCTGGCTGGGGCTTTTAGGAACTAAAGTCATGGAGGACCAAACTTTGAGAACAGCTGGAGTAGAGCCCTCCAGCAGAGAACTCTAAAATACCCCACCAAATTACAAACAAATAGATCTGGAACAATAACTGTGCTATCAAACTGATACATAACTATGTAGATGTGAGAGCTGGACAGTGAAGGAAGCAGATAGAAAGAAAATCAACTCATTTGAAATGTGGTGCTGGAGAAGAGTACTTAGGATACCATGGATAGCCAAGAAGACAAGCAAATGGGTTCTTGAACAGATCAGACCAGGGCTCTGCTTGGAAGCAAAGTTGATCAAGTTGAGACTACTTTGGCCACATAATGAGAAGGCATGGATCACTAGAAAAAACTAGAAAGGTAGAGAGTGTAGAACAAAGAGAGGAAGACCACAAATCAGATGGATAGACTCGATTGGGGTGGGTATGGGGAAGGGCTTGCAGGATCTGGGCAAGGCAGTGGAAGATAGGGATTCTTGGAGATGTCTCATCCACAGGGTCTCCATGAGTCGGAACCAACTCAAGGGCAGCTAACAACAACAATAGATACCTGGTTTAATTGCAGTCGGTCCACAGATTCCTTATCCATAGATTCAATGACCCATGGCTTGAAAATATTTTTTTAAATATATACATTCCAAAAAGTGAACCTTGATTTTGCCATTTTATGTAAGAGGAGACATTTTACTATTTAATGGGACTTGAGCATCCATGGTATCCAGTCCGGGTGTAGGGGATCCTGGAACCAAACCCCTGTACCCTAAAGACACCAGATCCCATCTTGGATCTTGGAAGCTAAGCAGGGTCAGCTTTGTTTAGTATTTGGATGGGAGAGAGCCAACGAATAACAGGTGCTATAAGCTATATCTCAGAGGAAGGAGTTGGCAAAACCACCTCTGAGTCTTCCTTGCCTAAGAAAACCCTTCATGGGTCAAGTGATCTGAAGGCACTTTACCCCATGAATTTTTCATAGGGTTTTCTTGAAGATACATTTAGTCATATAAAAGGGGCAGGGGGTGGAGGTGTGAGCATTTCACAAGCAACCTCTGATATAGTCAGAGGGCCCAACACTGAGCTAGGTGGACATCTGACTGACCTGATTTTGCGTGGTAATTTGTTATGCCCTTAAGCATCCATCGGTTATATTTTACTGCCCTGTCTGCTCCAGGGTCTGCCTGCCTGAGTTACCTCATTGCCTCCTTTTAGCTCCTGAGGACTCTTGCACTCTGAATGGCCTGTGACAAATTTATGAAGCCCCATCTCTGTATATGGGATAAACAGTAGTAAGTGGTCCAGAATCTGCCCTCCCCTCCACTTGTAGGCAGAAGCTGGAGCATAAATCTTTGAACTATGTGTTGAGCCAGCTGCTACATCATTTAAAAATAGTCAACTTGGTGCCAATAGGACAGATCACTCAACATGAGGGCCATAAACAGAAATCAAAGGCATGCACTAATGTCCCGACTGTGGCAAGACCTCCTGCCACCAGCCCTCCCTCCCAAAACTTTACAGTGTTACAGATCCACACATACTCCCCTCCTGGAACTGTCTGGTGTTAAACATTGACCTCCCCCAAACTTTCCAGGAGGTGTACAATGGCTTCATGTTGCATAGTGCTCTAGTGATGCCTACTCCCCTTTTTTCTGCAGGATATTATGGAGAGTTTCCACTGTCATTTGACCAAAGCAACAAAGGTTTCATAAGGCATCAGTGCTTTCCCCACCAGGATTGGAATCAGGATGGTTCTCTGATGTTAATGCATAGCTGTTTGTGACCTTCCCCTCTTTTGAGCCATTGTGGTTCATAGATATATTTCTCTTGATACCAAAATTTGACCTGGGATCCTGCTGGTGACTTATATATGTGTAAGTTCCTCTATTGGCCACAGCCTGAATCTACAAGACCTAAGCAGAGCAGCGGAGGACAGAGGGGCTTGGAAATATCTCACCCACAGGGTCGCTATGAGTCGACATGAGGATAGCTAACAACAACAAGTTCCTCTATGGGAATGGCTGGACATTTTAGTCCAGTGAACAATGTATTTATTCAAGGTTGCAGCCTGTCCATGCAGATGTACATTGTGAGTTTGGCTGCACATTCAGTTATGTTGTTGTTGTTGTGTGTGCCTTCAAATCATTTCTGACTTATGGTGAGCCTAGGGCAAACCTATCATAAGGCAAAATTAATGTAGCCTACAACTTTGAGAGATAACATGTTGCACCTATTTGATGCATCTTGTTACCTCTGACATCTCCAGATGGTTTGGGAAACATTCTTACCTGAAATCCTGATGAACTCCTGCAAGCCATTGTAGACAAGAACAAGTGAGGTGTCTTCCCATATTTGTATTTAATTCAGCCTTTATTCAGAATCACGAGGACTGGGATATTTCTTTTAGGAGGAGAGCTATAGGTCAGTTCTTTGCATGAAGATAGCAACAGCAATAGCAGCTCCATTTATATACTGCTTCATACTGCCTAAGCAGTCTCTAAGCAGTTTACAACTGTAAGCTGATTGCTCCTAACAAGCTGGGTACTCATTTTAGCAACCTTGGAAAGATACTCGGCTGAGTGAACCATGAGCCCCTGGCTGGTATTGAACTCACAACCTTGTGGTTAGTGAGGAGTGGCTGCAGTACAAGCATTTAACCACTGCACTACCAGGGGTCCTGAAGACAGGACAGGGTTCAATTATGCCATTTCCTGTTAGAACAGAAATCTTGGGAGATTATCAAATGGGGAAAAGAAGTGGAAGTAAAAGGAATGCTCCCGGAATAATTGCATGAATGCGGCAAAGATTTCCAAACAACGTTGTGCTCATCTAGTACTTCTCCTGTGAACACTCCGGCATGGTCCTACAGCTTCTCATTCATGGGGAAGTCCTATGAATGGCTTGTCAAAAGCACAAATGAAGCGCGATTGCACAGGTGCAGAAGTTCACGCTGTTTGGGAAGCAACCCGAACATTTACCCAGACTGCATTTTGGTAGAGGCAATTAGTTCTGATTGCTAGGATCAGTTTTGCAGTGGATTTCAGTCTTATTTTGAGGTATGGGGCACAATTTTGTTTACACTGGATAAAAATAATGCGGTGCAGTAATAAATTTTATTTTATTTTATTCTGTGTGGAATGGAAACATTAATGTCAGACCTGTGCTGTAGCGCTGAAATGGCACATGTGTGAAATAATCAATTGTAATGTAATAATAATTTATTAATGGATGTTTGCAGAACGCAATCACAAATTATTTGGTTTTAATGTCACCATTGTCACGTGATCACACAACTGTTATCTTCCAATACCATGATTGTTGCTGAATTGGTCCTGGTGTGATAATCTCCATGGAGAATTGCTTCAAACTTTGGAGAGGCACTTACTATTTCCAATGCAGACAATGAGTGAGAATGAGCAAAAATATATACCCTCCAGCAATCATAGAGGCTTATCGCATTGGTAAAATAAAGCATCTTACCTGAATCAAATTTAATTTTAAATCAGGCTGCAGCTGGACTCTATCACAAAGATTTTGCTGCCAAAATTGTCACCCAAATGCAGCCCAGGTCCATCCCTGCTTCCAGCTGCCCCTTTTCAAAACTGGGAGTTTTCCGGCTTGAAAAATGGCTGCTGGAGCACTTCTGGAAGCAGGGATGGACCTGGGCTGCATTTGGGCGGCGATTTCGGTGGCAAAATCTTTGTGATAGGGTCCAGATGCAGCCCAATTTAAAACTGAATTCGATTCAGGTAAGACACTTTATTAGCCAAGCGATAAAGTCCTAAGATATGCATATGACACCATGTTACTAGCAGAAAATATCAGAGACTTGGAACAATTACTAAGGAGAGTTAAAGAAGGAAGTGCAAAGGTAGGCTTACTGCTGAACATAAAGAAATAAAAATAACGACCATGGAGGATCTACATAAATTCAACCTAATGAAGAAATTGAAATAGTCAAAGAATTTCTTTACCTTGGATCAAATATTGATCAATTAAGATAAAAGAAGAAGAATGGGAAGGGCAGCTATGAAAGAGCTAAAAAAGATCCTAAAGATATACAACTGAGCACTAAAGTCAGAATCATCCAATCCATTGCATTCCTCATTGCCATGTATGGATGTGAGAGTTGGACAGTGAAGAAAGCTGATAGGAAGAAAACCAACTCATTTAAGATGTGGTTCAGAAGAAGAGTTCTGAGGATCCCTTGGATGGCCATAAAGACAAACAAATGGGTCCTTGAACAGATCAAGCCCGAACTCTCCTTGGAAGCCAAGATAACAAAACTGAAGTTGTTGTACTTTGACCACATAATGAGAAGGCATGACTCATTAGAAAAAGACAATAATGCTAAGGAAAGGTAGAAGGCATAGAAAGAAAGAAAGGCCTCATACTAGAAGGATAGACTCAATCAGGGAGGTCATGGGCCTGACTCTGCAGGACCTGAGCAGAGCAGTGGAAGATAGCGGGGCTTAGAGATATCTCATCCAAAGGGTCACCACGAGTCAGGGCCGACTCAAGGGCACTTAACAACAACAAACCCTCCAACTCTCTTGATTTGACAGAGACAGTCCCAATTAATCCTTTGTTGTCCCACTTCTTCAGCTGCTTTTAAAATGTCCCAGTTTCTCTTTCCTCCTCCCACTTTTCCCCCTTGTCTTCAGCTTAATTCAGTTGCTGAGAACTGAGTTCAAAGTGCAAAAGGTGTTCAACTCAAGAGACGGGAGAGGAGACCAACTCCAATCTTACACTTTCCAAGAGGCTCAGGAAAAAGAAAACCGCCGTAGCTTCTCCCTGCTTGTCTGTTCTTCCTCTTGCCATCTTGCCATACTCTGATGTTGCTTGGTCACTTGTGTTCTGGCTTTTGTTGGTGGGTATGTAGCAGTTTCCTATTTTCTCTCATGGAACTTGGCAGGCTTCCTTAGGTTGGGTGCTCCACAGGCAGAGTGCAGTCACCCAAAAGGTCTTCCGGCTTTATACACCTCTCCCATTTCAAATGGCAAGGATAATGTGGCACTAATGTGAGGCAGCTAATCATGATGATGATATTAGCAGTAAGTACCCGGGAGACACATACGAACTGGACTATACTGCTCAGTCTGTAGTTACTCAAGCAAGAAGTTCCATCAGTCTCCTAACAAAGGTCTTGCAAAGCATGCATAGGCATATTACAAAGTGCTTTGCTTATACAGGTTGAGTCACTGGTATCTGAAATGCTTGGAACCAGAGGTGTTATGGGTTTTGGATATTTGGGGTGGGTGGGTTTGTAATATTTGCACATACATAAGGAGATGTCTTGGAAATGGCATCCAAGTCTAAACGTGAAATTCATTTATGTTTTGTATACAACTTATAAACATAGCCTGAAGGTATTTTTATACATAATACTGTATTGTTATTACTTTTGTGCACAAAAGAAAGTTTGTGTACAGTGAACTATCAGGAAGCAAAGGTGTCACTATTTCAGCCATCCATGTGCACAATTTTGGATTTTGGAATATTTCAGATTTTGGGATTCTGGATAAGGGGGACTCAACCTGAATTATAAATCAGCAGATTCTATTCTTGGCAAGCTTACCTTGATTGATATAAACTATATAGACCCCATATTTTAGGGTAAATTCTGTTGGAAGACAAAATCCAGCAATCTATTTTCAAAGCAAGAGAAAGAAACCAAGGAAGGAAGGAAGGAAGGAAGGAAGGAAGGAAGGAAGGAAGGAAGGGAACAGGTGTTGGCAGGTCTAGGGACAATTTTCTTTTGGGGAGGTCTTTGCAGAAGAAGATCCATGCGGTTGCCACGTGTAATCACATTGCATGTCCTCAGGAAATGGAGCTGTTTACCTCTCCTTTGGCATAAGAGACACTGATGCCCTTCAGAGTGCAAGATAATCTT
This sequence comes from Phrynosoma blainvillii, assembly GCA_026167975.1. Taxonomy (NCBI): domain Eukaryota; kingdom Metazoa; phylum Chordata; class Lepidosauria; order Squamata; family Phrynosomatidae; genus Phrynosoma; species Phrynosoma blainvillii. The sequence goes on along the minus strand of JANUYF010000001.1, from coordinate 446,167,575 downwards.
TAGGTGGTTGAGAGCCAGAGGAACGCCAGAGCTCCCAAAATGTGTACACGATGAGATGAGGGAAGTTCTTCTGGGGAAGAGGGACTTCTATTAATGTTATTGGCAAGTCCACAGGTAACTTCACATGGACATCCCTCCAATGAGGTCAGGCAACATCAATAAGTCAAAATGGAGTCTAATTTTAAGCACAGTCATAACAAGAAACAAAGATCTACCTGTACTCGTTTATCTGTATATTAGACCAGAGCTTTGGAAAAACCACCTTTTGAACTACAGCTCCCAGAAAAACCCAGGATTCTGAAAGCTATAGTCCAGGAGTGGGTAACAGCACAGGAGAGAATGCAATTTTATTACCCTGTGTCCACCCAATAATCTACACCAGCATGTTTTGGCAGATTTTTCCAATATCTTTGAAGTTTTGAAGAGGTTTGAGGGGTCAGGGGAAACAAATTGCTGTGGTTTGGGCATATTTTGGGTGGCTTTGGGATGCAGTGGCTCAAGTAGTTAAGATGCTGACTCTGATTGTAAGATTAGCAGGTTGGTAGTTCGAGGCCCGGGGGCTGCATGATGGGATGAGCTCCCATCACTAGTCTCAGCTTCTGCCAACCTAGCAGTTCGAAAGCATGCAAATGCAAGTAGATAAATAGGTACCACTTCAGTAGGAAGGTAAACAGCATTCTGTGTAATCTTGCTGGCCACATGATCACAGAGTAATCTCTGACAATGCTGGCTCTTTGGCTTAGTAACAGAGATGAGCACTGCCCTTTATGGTTGGACATGATTTGACAACCTTGTCAACAGGGAATAATACCTTTACCTTTTAGGACACAAAAGTGCTGTGAATTGGACCATATCAAAAATGTCTGTGGGCTTTTAGGGGCCAAATGTAGGGGTCCCAAGGGCCACATGTGGCCCACACACTCACTTTGCAAATTCTGCATCAGACTAAAAACCAAACTGTATGAAGGGTTAAATCTTACTGCCTCCATAGTAGCTCCAGAAGATTTTCTTTAGGACCAGGAGGAAAAAAGAGGAAGAAAGGGTTAAATCCCTGCATATGTACCTGTTGGGATCTCACCCTCCATCCTTCAGCTGGGGCAATTTTCATTTAAAATATGTACATTAGATGCAGTGTAGTGGGCTGTGATTTGGGAAAGCTGGCTTCTGGACTTCCAGTGAGACATGAAAACCTACTGGGTGAACTTGGGCCAGCCACTTGAGCCTGGCCTACCTCACAGGGCTGCTGTTGCAAAAAGTAAAGTAGGGAGAAGGAGCAAATCAGGTCCTACTGTTAGGAAGAATGAAGCAGGTGCCTTAGGTCAGGGGTAGGCAACCTTTCCCCTTTAAGGGCCGAGGGACTTCAGCTCCCAGAATCCCAGGAGCTATTGGCCAACATGGGACTATTGGCCAACATGGCTGAGGCTTCTGAGAGCTGAAGTCCCTCGGCCCTTAAAGGGGAAAGGTTGCCTACCCCTGCCTTAGGTGATAGGTACAGGGATGGGAGGAACTGTGGCAACTCCTCTACTCATTCTTCCTGGGTCCCCCAGCCATTTCTCAGTGCAGGAGACGTCAGTGGAGACAGTCTCATTGTCCGTGCTAGTGATGGTTGCCATCTTGTTCATAAAATTTATTGCAAACAAAAAAGGACGGCCTTAAGACTGTCATATGCGAACTGGGAGGAGGCAAAACTAGAACCATGGCCCAGTCACACTACTAAAATAAAATGGGAACATGCCGGTTTCAAGGCAGCCATCATCACATCTCATTTTCACAACCCTGGCTACTACCACCACTGTGCTCTCTTCCTGACTGTCCCTTAACCTGCTTCTCTGTCTTTAGTTTAGTTTCTTTATTTTAATTCCCCACTTTGTCCATGCAATTCCAGAGCTTTGCTACTGCGATTGAAGTCAAAAGGAAGGAAGGAAGGAAGGAAGGAAGGAAGGAAGGAAGGAAGGAAGCAGTCTGGGTGGTCTAGTGGCCAAGGAGGGGGGGCAAGACAGTTTGTTCCCCTTGCATCAGGTGACACCAATCACAGCGACACCACTGCCACTGGGCAATCTTGGGCAAGGCACACTCTCTCAGCTTCAGAGGAAGACTATGGCAAATGCCTCTTAATAAATCTTGCCACGGAAACCTCATGATAGGTTTGCCTAGGGTCATCACGAATGAGAAATGACTTGAAGGCACACAACAACAAGTATTGTAGCAGAGTCTGTTGGCTCCCATGTCAGGGGGGTTAGTCAATCCATTCCTGGTTTTAGCTTGAACCTCAGGAGAGCAATCCAAGGAGGCTGAACCTGTTTTGGGGATAGGATTCAGCAGCTTGGAGAGTGCCTTTAAAGTTCAGTCTGCAAGAGGGGTAGGCAACCTTTCCCCTTTAAGGGCTGAGGGACTTCAGCTCCCAGAATCCCAGGAGCTATTGGCCAACATGGGACTATTGGCCAACATGGCTGAGGCTTCTGGGAGCTGAAGTCCCTCAGCCCTTAAAGGGGAAAGGTTGCCTACCCCTGGCTACAACCTGGAAAGCCACCAGCCGCATGTGCATGAGCCCACCTAACAATAGGTGAAGTCTGTTGCTTTTATTGCCAGCTTGTAGGATCCCTGGAAGCTGCTGGGTCTGACTGTCTGGTGTTGGAAACAAGATACAGTGGTTCCTTGGTATCCACTGGGGCTTGGTTCCAGGACCCCCTGTGGGTACCAAAATCCATGGATGCTCAAGACCCATGATATACAATGACATAGTAAAATATCAAAATCGATGTTTGCTTTTTGGAATTTATACATTTTGGAAATATTTTCAAACTGTGGATGTTGACACCATGGATAAAAAAAATCTATGGATATGGAAGGCCAACTGTACTGTTTTTAAGCACTTTTATCTTTACTTTTGGGGATTATCTATTCAAGCCATGGATGGTTGAATCCATGGATAAAGAATCTGTGGATATAGAGTCCCAACTGTACTGGGTTAAATGGAATTTCTCAGCCAAGGCTCTTCCAAGATCTTTAAGATCTTTGAGAATGGAGGGGGCAGTGTTCATCCATTGACGTCCTAGTTAGTTTTATGGCTTAACAGGCTCCTCTTATAAAATGCTTTAAAGGCACTGCCTGTAGCCCTTGCTGACTCCTACACCCCTCTGACCAAATGTACTTCATGATCCCTTGGGTCCAATTCATTGTTAAAGAGAGCAGCTTGTAACTTGGTGCTAGGCTTTGAGGGATGCCTTTTCTTTCTCCAGGCTGATGGGGTTACGCTAATAAAAAAGGTAGGAATGTATAATAGGTTGGAGACCACACTGGCTACCTTTATTATTCAGGCATAAAAGAAGAATGCTGGTAAACCTGATGTACTGGTTAGTCCTTTAATTGCTGCTCTGTTTGCTTCCATACAGGAAAATAGATGTTGGATGTTTTATTTGCAATGGTCTTTCGGCTAAGAAAGAAACGATTATGTACATTTTAGGGCACAACAACAACAACAACAAATTTATTCTGTGTTAGTCAATCAGGCTTTTGCAAGCGCCATAAAAAGGGAAAAAAAGCAAACAGCATAAACTCATATACTAATTAAATAATATAATGAAATTAATGATATAAACATGCAAACATGATTGGCTAATGCAAAATAAACTTCTTGTTGTTTTAGGGTACATACAGGAAAATTTGACCCAAAGCCTCTTGGTTTGGATCTGGCCACTAATTCACAGATTGCCCAAGAGAATATATTCTTATTTATTTGTTGTGTGTGTATGTTTGTCTTAGCCTTCCTCAGAGCAAATGGTATATAGGTTATTCCATTTTTTATAGTTTTTTGTGGGTTTTTCGGGCTGTGTGGCCACGTTCTAGAAGAGTTTCTTTCTGACGTTTTGCCAGTATCTGTGGCTGGCATCTTCAGAGAAACCATTTTGGAAACCATATTCCATTTTGTCCTCACAACAACCCAGCAATGCAAGGTAGGTGAGAAGAAGCAACCTGCCCCACACCCGGAATTTGGCAATGTTGCTTTTTGGACTATATCTTCCAGAGTCCCCCAGCAGTGCCCCAAGATGTAGCTCTTCTTGTAAAGTTCTTATATCTAAGGTCTTTTCCAAACTACATAATTATAGCACATTAAATGCCATAGAGCTCTGTGATTCATAGTTTGGGAGGCACGAGAACTCTCAGGTGTATCTACACTGTAGAAACAATGCAGTTGGACACCAGTTTAAGTGCTGTAGCTCCATCCTATGGAATAACAGGATTTGTAGTTTTACAATGTCTTTAGCCTTCTCTGTCAAAGAGTGCTTGTGCCTCTTAAAACTACTAATCCCAGAATTCAGTAGGATGGAGCCCTCACAGTTAAAGTGGGGTCAAACAGCATTATTTCTACAGTGTAGATGGACCCTCAGTAGCTAATAATTCTAAATGCTTCACCAAACCACAAATCCCAGGTTACAGTGATGGAGCCATGGCAGTTAAAATGAAATCATAGCGTTATAATTGTGTGAAAGAGACCTAAGCATAGGCAGTATGCCTCTGTATAGCTCAAGTCACTTTACTGAATAACCAAGGCGGTTTATATTCCAGATCAAGCCATGAAAAAAGATTGGACTTAATCTAGAAAATAATTTTCATCCAAGGAATCTCTGAGTTGATCAGCAGCCACTTTCTTGAGCACTATATACAGGAGTGAGATGCTAGCAACTGTCCTATAGTTATTATTTTTTTGCTTTCAATTTTTATTATTTTGATGCCATGTTCCATTGTGCAGAATCCTGGGATTTAGTTTGGTGAGGCACTGGAGTTATTACTTTGATTTACTTTGAAGCAATTACGTTGGCTTACTGGAAGATTACTTTGCTCTGGCAGAGAAGTCTAAATAACTTACAAAACTACAAATCCCAGGATTCCAGCTGGAGCCATAAGAATAAAAGGGGCATGAAAATGCTATAGTTGTGTATTGAGAAAGAAAACTTCATTTTCTTGGCTTGTAGTTAGGGTGGCTATCACCTCCACTATCCAAGGTAATAAATGCCTGCATATTATTTGTGAGGGAATGGGAGACAAGGGGTACAATTGTGTTCTTCTTCTTCTGGCAGGCTTCCCAGAAGCCATTTGTTGGCCACTGTGGAAATGGAATGGTAGATTATGCACATCCTTTCAGCATGAAGTGTGGTCCTGAGGTGATGTGGAAGCACTTCCAGGAAAGATTGTGCTGGCCAAGGACATTGTACGCTTCCTGGAACTGTCTCTTGAAGGATGTTACCCTCTTCTCTGAGCCTACAAGATGTATAGGCAGTGCGGAAATGTTAGAAACCTAAGGATGTTGTTGTCGTTTTTTGCCATCAGGTTAACTTCAAAGTTGGCTGACCCTATGAATGATAGCAGAATTCAAAGACATAGCTGTGTTAGTCTGGAAAACCAGAATGCAAAGGAATCTTGTAGCACCTTTGAGACTAACCTAAAGAAAAACGTTGGTAGCATAAGGTTTTGTAGACTTCAGCCTACTTCAGATATATGCTCCAAACATGCATCTGAGGAAGTCAGCTCAAGTCTATGAAAACTTATGCTTTGAACTTTTTTCCTTCAGTTAGATTCAAAGGTGCTACAAGATCTATCCCCTGTAGTGTGGTTTCATTTTTCCTTTTGTTGTTAACCACCCTTGAGTCAATCTCAATCCATGGTGACCCTGTAGATGAGACGTCTCCAAGAGTCCCTGTCTTCCACTGCTCTGCTTAATTCCTGCAAACTCATACCCATGAGCTCCTTAATAGAGTCCATCCATCTAGCATGTGGCCTTCCTCTCTTCCTACTTCCCGCCACCTTCCCCAGCATTATTGCTTTTTCCAATGAGTTGCACCTTCTCAGGATGTGACCAAAGTACAACAGCCTCAGTTTTGTCATCTTGGCTTCCAGGGAGATTCCTGGCTTGACCTATTCTATGGCCCATTTGTTTGTCTTTTTGGCCATCCATGGGATCTTCAGCACTCTTCTCCAGCACCACATCTCAAATGAATTGATTTTCTTCCCATCTCCCTTCGTCATTGTCCAGCTCTCGCCTCCATACATTGTGTTGGGAATACAATGGGAAGGCATGACTCACTAGAAAAGACGATAATGTTCAGAAAAGTAGAAGGCGGCAGGAAGAGAGGAAGATCACATGCCAGATGGATAGATTTAATCAAGGAGGACACAGCTCTGAGTCTGCAGGACCTGAGCAAAGCAGTTGGGAACAGGGTGTCCTGGAGGTGTCTCATTCACAGGGTCACCATGAATGGAGGTCAACTTGAAGATAGTTAACAGACATGAAGATAGTTAACAGACATGTGTGCAATACCTGGATTGTCTTGAAGGGGTCAGCACTGCCCACCTCACTGTGTGAGTTGATTCACTATCCAGAAGCCAAGAGCATCATTGCTTGTAATAAAGAAGATGAAATCAAGGGAAAGGAGCCTCTAATTAGAAAACATCTACGGTAATTATTATCCAGGCCTCAATTGCAGGTTTGTGTCCGTACCTATGTTGTGAAGAAGTGTTGCTGTACCAATGTTGCTGTAGTAAGCTGGAACTATTGTATCACATCCTGGTTGGGACTATCAATAAGCCCCAACATTAACATGTTTCAGGACAGAGTTGATGTAAAAGAATTCTTTGCAGCAATTTTCAAAGCAATGCCATTGCCTGTAATATTTTAAATAGGAAACAAAGAGCCAGTGCAGTGCAGTCGTTATACTATGACTCTGGATACCAAGTTTTGAATCTCTGCTCAGCCATGGAAACCCATTGGGTAACCTTGGGCAAGTCACACTCTTTCAGCCTCAGAGGAAGACAAAAGCAAACTCTCCTCTGCACAAATCTTGCCATGAAAACCCCATGATAGGTTAGCTTTATGGTCGCCATAAGTTGAAAATGACTTGAAGGCTCACAACAACAACAACAACAACAACAAAGATCGTTACATTTTAACAAGGCCACTTCTGCTTGAATCTTTGCATAACAATTAACTTGCAGTTTATATTTGACAAAAATATTTTTAGGTCACTTTGAGTGGGAAAGAATGGTTTTAAAAAATGATTGATGGAACTCTGTTAGTGATTTGGAAAGATGTGCATCTGGGCACTTCTGATACACACTGGGCACTTCTGTTGTGCTGAGAGACTTCCTAACTAGTGTACTGGGGAGCATCCCAATGTGCATCAATGCCCATTTCACATCAGGCCAAGGTGCTTCACTCATTCAGCTGTTAAAAGGCCCTTTATCTTGGCTGCTACAACCCTGGCTTTGGAAGGAGAGAACTGGCAATATCTGGTGGACTTGATCCCCTTCCCCATGCCACTCCCTTCTCTTTTTGTGTCATGTTTTATGAGATTGTAAGCCTGATGGCAGGGAACTATCAAATTAACACTTTGAAAGCCTCTCTGAGAGCCTTTGTGGCTGATGAGCAGGGTATAAGCACTCTAGATCAGGGGTAGGCAACCTTTTTGAGCCGGGGGCTGGGTTGCTGTCACTCAGACAATTGGGGGGCCGAAGCACCAAAAATAAATAAATAAATAAATAAAATGTTAAAAAGTTAAAAAAATTAAAAAATATGCATGCACACTCTCTCGGCCCCAGAAAAGCCATGGCAAAACCCCTGTGGAGATTTTGCCAAGAAAACCCCAAGAACAAGTAATAACAACAATAATCAATATCATCATGGCAGGCAGCGGCGGCGGCGGCAGGACCGGCCTGGGGCCGGTCCAAAGGCCTCGGGGGGGGGGCGCATCCGGCCCCCGGGCCTTAGGTTGCCTACCCCTTCTCTAGATAAATAAGTAATGAATAAATACCATTCCAGAGTGGACACCTATAGTACACATAATACACATGTTCCAAAGCTACTCAGTTCAGTGTTGTGCAAACATATGGCCATTTATGAAGACATGAAATCTCAAGCAGAATGCTAGCCAAAATAGAGAGCAACATGCTAATATCATGTTACATTACTAATGAGTAATTGTCGGGTTTTTTGTTTGGTTTTTTTGTAACAATTGCAAACTTTGGATGAAGCAAAGATGGTTCTCAAGACTTGGAGCTCATTCAGAAGGTGGGGGAGTGGGGTGGGGAGTTTCTGGAAGTATCAAGAGTTTCCAGTTCTCTTTGTTTTGATTTTACCTGCATATTCTGAGATCTGCATCCAAAATGATTTTATTTTTTTTGGCCCTGTATATGTAGTGTGACTTATACATACATATGGCCCTCACTGGATGACAACCCTTGTTTTGTAAGAGTCCTATCTGGACATTATCAGGGCACATATAGGAGAGGAGCAGTAACAATAATTCCTAGACTATGGCTCCCTCCTTGGCATTGATCTGAAATCTTATCTGCTTTTTTCTGTTCGTTTTAATAGCCATAATTTCCTAACACCCAACTTACTGTGCTAAATCTCTCGGATTCCCTGCTGGACTGGTGTGTGATGTAGATCTGAGAGGAAATGTGTTTTTCTTCCTCCCCTTGCTCTTGGTGATTATGTCTCATTACCCTTGTCTGGCAAACCCATCGTCTCGCCTAGGTTCTTCACCTTTTTTATGCTATAACACTTGTAAATGTTCACCACAAGTTTAAATATTTCTGCAGTGACTAATAAAATCCATAAACCAGATGCAGACACTTTGTATTGTGGGATGAATCAATCCGTTGTGTGAGTGAGCAAGAGGAGAGAATATTTTGTGGGTAGCTAAAATTCTGGGGATGGGGGAAGTAACAGTTGATTTTTGAATGCCAACATCCTGACTTTCCCCCCAAATATTGAAACAGGCAAAAATATTTTTGGAGTATCTGCAAAGTTCTTTGCCAAATGTCATTCTCTGTTTATTTCAAGCTGCTTCAATTCTAAGTTAATGGATTTGAAAATGGTTTATGTTGCTTCCTCCTATCCCCACTATATGGTTTAAAATATTTTCAATCAGTTGAATATCCAGAGTTTGGGCCAAAAGTATGGTAGCTCACAGCAGGATGTATTTTCTACATTTGTAGCAAAATGACTGCGTCTTTTTCATGCAGATACACTGAGCATTTCCACATTTGGGCACAAACTTTGTTCAGCCTTTTACACTGATAGATTTCTGCTATATCAAACATGTGGAATTTTGCAAAATGTAGAGGGCCCTTGGTATCAGCTGGGGTTTGGTTCCAGCCCCCCCCCCCCCCATGGATAACAAAATCTGTGGATGCTCAAGTCCCATTAAATACAATGATGTAGTATATATTAAAATATATATATTTTAAAAATTGACAGGACATGTGATCCATTGGTTTCGCAACTACTTGCCACACTCCAGCCTGCCCCCCGAGTAATTGCCAGTAGTAGCAAATACAATGGATTGCATATTCTGGCCCATAGGTCACACCACAAGCACAAAGGCAGTGCTGGGGGGGGGGGGGGAAGAGGCTGATTTCCCAAAAACTGAGGAGGGATGGTAAACACCCCTCTGTCATTAGTCCCTCCCCTACAGAATGATGCAATTCAGATCTGTCATTTCCACTTGTTGGGCATGCTTTGGAATAAATTCTTTTCAAAAGAACCATCAGAAAAACTAGGGTCAGGAAACAGCGGGTTTTTTGCGTTTGCCTCGCTTCATCACGATTGAAACCGAGCACTGTAGGATTGGAACCGGTTTCAAGTGGGGACAAGGCACTTATAACCCGACCAGCAATTTGCTTTAAATCATAGTGGGAACGAGGCCAGGGCTTGTCTACACTGTCAGTAAGCCCTTATACTCACTCTGTAGCCATAGATTGCATTTTCCCAGTCTGCAGCAACTCTGACAATGTCACACTCACTATACTGAGACTGGTGTAACTCAGAAGAAAAAAGGGTGGTCCTAGGATGATCATGTGTCCCATAGTGTGGAGTATTTCCAGCCACACAGCCATGTCTTCACTGGCAAGCCAGACTTTCCAGGTGAATGTGGGGTAAGTGGAAGTTCTTCTTTCTCTGGATTTTCGGAGAAAAGTCCTACATTGCCTGCAAATCCTGAGGAATGTCGTGTGCCTGGGTCACTGTGGGGTGAGTACAGGATTTCCCACCAATATAGACAAGCTCATAATGCATTTGAAATTGGTACTGGAAACAAGTTCCATGAATACCATGGACTGCCAAAAAGACGAATTGACGGGGGTTAGAGCAAAATAATCTTGAGCTCTTTGTAGAAGCCAAAATGAGTAAACTGAAGCTATTGTATTTCTGACATATCACAAGATGATATGACTCATTGGAAAATACAATAATTCATTTTAGACAGAAAGAAAATAGAAATATTAAATGAATTCTCATACCTGGGATCAAACATTGATAGAAACAAGGACTGCAGTCAGGAAATCAGAAGAAGATTAAGAATGGGGAGGATGGCTAAGAACTAGAAAAGATTCTAAAATGCAAAGATATACAACTCACCACAAAAATCTGAATCATACAAGCCATTGTATTCCCTATTACCATGTATGGATGTGAGAGCTGGACAGTTAAGAAAGATGATAGGAAGAAAACCAACTCCTTTGAGATGTGGTGCTGGAGAAGAGTGCTGAGGATCCCGTGGACAGCCAAAAAGGTAAACAATGGTTCTTAGAGCAGATCAAGCCAGAAATCATCCTGAAAGCTGACAAAATTTAGGCTGTTGTACTTTGGACACATCATGAGAAGCCATGAGTCATTGGAAAAAACAATAATGCTAGGAAAGGTGCAGAGAAGTAGAAAGGAAGGAAGGCCGCATGCTAGCTGGATGGACTTATTAAGGAGCTCATGGGTATGATTTTGCAGGAACTAAGAGGAGCAGTGGAAGACAGGGAATCTTGGAGACGTCTCATCTACAGGGTCACCATGGATTGAGATCGACTCAAATGTGGGTAACAACAAAAGGAAAAGTGAGACCACATTACAGGGGATAGATCCATTGAAGGAAGGCAGAGCCTTACTTTTGCAAGGCCTGACTAGGGCTGTAGATGACTGCTCCTCTTCTATATGTGTCCTATTAAAGAGGTCACAGGTATGAATTTACAGTCTAAGCAGAGCAGTGGAGGACAGGGAACCTTGGAGATGTCTCATCCATGGGATTGCCATGGGTTGACACGACTTAAGGGCAGTTAACAACAACAACAACAGTAACAACAACATGCCTTCTTATGATGTGACTGAAGTACAACATCCTCGGCTTAATCATCTTGGCTTCTCAGGAGAGTTCGGGCTTGATTTGTTCTAAGACCCATTTATTTGTATTTTTAGCTGTCCACAGTATCCATAGAACCCTCCTCAAATACCTCATCTCAAATGAGTTAATTTTCTTCCTATCAGTATTCTGCACTGTCCAGTTCTTACACCCAATACATAGTGATGGGAAATATAATGGTATGGACAATTTTAACTTTAGAGTTGTGTTGTACATCTTTGCACTTCAGGATATTGTCTAGTTCTTTCATAGTTCCCTTTCCCAGTCTGAGTCTTCTCATTTCTTGACTACAATATGCACTCTGATCAATGATTGATCCAAGGTATGGGACGTCTTTAACTATTTCAATTTCCTCATCATCTACATTGAATTTGTGTAAATATTATGTGGTCATTACTTTTGTTTTTTTTAATGTTCAACAATAAGCCTGCCTTAGTCCTTTAGTACTTTCTGCCGTAGCATTTTCCTTAGTAATTGTTCCAATTACTACTTTGCTGTTTCCTGGAAGTAGTATGGTGTCACCTACATATCTTAGATTAATAATATCCCTTCCTCCATTTTCACTCCTCCTTCCTCCAAGTCTAAATCTGATCTGTGTCATTAGGCAAAGGAGACTCAGGCAACAGATCTTGAGTGTTCATGAAAGGGCTACACATTCTTAGGTATTTAATTTGTTATTGTTGTATTTTTACTGCCAGGAATAGGAAGAATTGTTCATAGTATTCAAGTTGGGTCAAAAAGAAATTGGCTGGATTTGAGTACTATGTGTCTTGATTTGAGTAAACAGAGGCAATGGTGGTGGCCATTGGCTCCCATGTCAGTGGAGGCGAGGAATCCACTCCAGATTATAATCTGAATTTTTCCAAGGTGCTGGACCTTTTGGGAAGATATGATTTAGCACCTTGGACAGCATTGTTAAAGGTTGGACTCAAACTTAGTGAGGGATTCATCACCTCTACTAAGAAAGGAAGCCCCTGGATGCCACAAGGTATGTGCTGTTAAATTCTAATAATGTCTTTCTGACATGACTAATGTCTAATGTCTTTCTGACATGACTAATGTCTAATGTCTTTCTGACATGACAGCCATTTGCTACTACCAGACAGAAGGCTCCAGGTTCAGTAAAACATTCTGGATTGTCCCCAGCTCATGCTTTTAACTTAATTTTCTAACCAGGGAATAATTTTAGCATTGTACCTGACAAAACTTTTCCCCTGCATAGACATTGATGTTAAGACTTGGAAGACTGTAAGTTAGTCCACTCATAAGTATATTATGTGAATTACTGTGGATCTTTACACATTTGCATCAATTATTAATTGTCTTCACTTTCCTCCAATATTTGTAATTATTCACATCTATTCGTCCTCCTTATGCCAAAAATGCAAATCCATGCAAAGAAGACAGATGGCTACAAGTTCAGAAATGCACATCCTTGCAGATACTTTCCGACACTCTGGTAAAAACCGCAAAGGTTTTCTCTCCAGAGTTTAAAAAGTTTGTCCCCCCCTGCAAAAGCCCCAAATCCCTGCGAATTGCATGTGGCCAGATCACATTCTAATCGACTGGAATGAGGAATATTTTAATCGTGCAAACAAGCCCTGTGGGTTATACTTGCAACCGTCAAAACCTTTCCTGACTTGTGGACAATGCAGTGTCCATTTTGACAGCTGTGCGCAACTTTCCAACATGGCGCTCGCTGAGAGTGGCAATAGAAATAGACAGCGGGGCAAATGAAGACATCTAGCACAGGCAGGGGGCTATAGCAGGTGGGGAGTCCCAAACATATTTGCTGCGTTGAGTTAATAACTCTGTCATGGAGAACCTGGTTTGGCCTCTTAGTCTGACTTCATTGAAGTCAAGAGACTCCAGTATCCAGCAGTGGGATAAACCAGATTCCTTTGCTTTGTTTGTCTTGGCCTACAGTGCCTCTTTATGAGGAAAATGGTCAAAGTGAAGTACTTCCCCTGTGTATTTTGACAGGAAGCCCCAGTAATATGCTTTCCTTTTGTTGTATATCTTACTCTTTCCCCTCAATCTTGTTTAAATATTTTCAAGTACAATGACATATTTATTAACCCGCCACTCTCGCCATGAGGTAAGTCTTTGATTGGCTTTCTCTAAAAAGACTCTCTGCGAAGGTGGAGGTTCCTTTTCGGCCCCCCTGCCGTCTCCGATGGGAGTTAATATTATTACGGCTATTTGTGTCGAACTCTGGAGAACAATCTCTTTTAAAAAATGGAGCACGTTTATTTAAAACAGCTGGGCAAAAGAGCATGAAGGCCCAGCTAGAGTCGCTGGGGTCACAGGTCGGGGCTAACACCAATCTTTGCAAAACTTTGAAGCTGACGTTTTACAGATTATATGTGTCTCGCTGCACAGTGGGCATGGCGTATAAATTGGGCTTAGGGGCCCCTTATTTGTTCTTTGGGTTTTTATGAGCCCACAGCGTTCTTCTTTGAAGCGGCACACACCAAATTTTATTTTATTTTATTTTTTTAAAAAATTGTTTTAATGCTGTGGAACTATTTGCAGTAAATCATGTTATAGCATCCTGGAAATATATCTCTAACTGTGCGATTATGTTTCAGTTCCTTGTCTTGTTCATGTCTGGTTCATCCTTTGTTTTCTGTAGCAAGGCTCATCTTCAGTTTGACTTCCACTCGTATCTCTATGGACTGACAAACAGGCAGATATGTTACAGTTGTAACCAGAAGGCCAGTGATTTTTGGTATCCATGTATGAATGGTTTTTTAAAAATAAAATTCTCCAGTATCTTCTATCCTCCAAAATTTTACAGATGATAAACAGGACATGTCTGGTCAAGGTGGCAAAAGTTATTACTCAGAAAAACCCCCGAAGCTAGGAGATGCTGCAGCAGTTTGCTTTTGCCTGAGCCTCCTGGGAAGATAAAAATTCTGTTCTGTCTTCTCTCTACCCAAGTTAATTGAGTGCAAACTACTTTTTGCATTTTGAACTCAGTTTGCAGCAGTGGAAGTAAGGTAAGGATAAAGGGGGAAAGAGGAAGGAGGAGAGAAAAACTGGGACATTGTACAAGTTGCTGAAAAAGTGGGATGACAGAGGATGAAATGGGACTGTCCCTGCCAAATCTGAACAGTTGGAAATTATGCAACTGATTTCAAAACACATGCCTATTTTAGGCCTGGATTAAGGTTATCTCATGTTGGCTCAGACTGGCCAGCTGAATAAACTGACATTAGCAGATATACCAAACTCCTTTGTCTCATAGAAGCTTTTAGAAGTAGTTTGACATTGTTTCTTTTGTCTAAATTGTATTTAAATAGAGAAGGGGTAGTAGTAGTCCATAGAATCAAGGAAAAACCTCCCAAAGTGTCTGTGGGCTGTTGTATTTTAAAGATTAACTGCATTTATTCTCATTAGTCACAGACCTGCATTTTGTCAAGATGTTGTTGGTGTTGTCCTGAGTTTAGATGATATGGAGGGATATCCAGGCAGGCAGGCCATTTTCCTTGTGGCCATGCTGTCAATTGCTAATCCCAACAAATGGGTTTGTAGCCTCACAAAGGATGGAATAATTTTGTGTTGCTAATAGCATTTAAATTTTATTTCCCGTACTTTAAAGTGCTTTGTCTCCCAGTGCCATATGGATGGGAGGGGGGCTTTGGGTATTGTGGAGAAAGGCAGGTAATACCAACTCACACACTGCCCAAAGAAAGGCATAATGCATGCATAAGGGACATATGTTCTCTAACAGGAGGCCAGCCAAAGTGTAACTTTAGTGACGTGATGCTTGTGCATTAGTGAATTGCAACACTGTGCAACTGAATGTGCAAAGAAATGTGAAATGCACAATTGCAATGCACAAAGCACGTTCAGCCTTTGTTTTGTTTTGCTCCTGCATCAGGCATTGACCCAAATGTTCACCCCCTGAACTGTTGTTTATCCCTACAAGACCCCTCAGAATGAAGCCACATTCAAATCAAAGTTTTCAAAGAGCATTAAAAAGCAACTGCTGGTGATACCATCCCATGCACTCCAACTGTCCCAATTTGGCAGGGACAGTCCCAATTAATCCCTTTCATCTCACTTTTCCAGCTGCTTTTAAAAAGTCCTGATTTCTCTGTCCTCTTATTTCTCCCTTTGTTTTCAGCTTATGTCAGTTGCTGCAAACTTTGCATTCATTTAACTCGGCAAGGAGGAGAGTAAAGGAGGACACAGAATCCTGGCCTTCCCAGGAGACTCAGGCAAAAGGATACTGCTGCAGCCTTGCTTCCTTTGCCCTTCTTCTCCATTAATACTTTCCCCCATCTGGACTACATCCATGAAATGCTGGAGAGTGTGCTACCCCTCAACCCCTCCAAAGTTGACAATTATTTCAAGGCCCAGAATCGGCTCCCCTGTTTTGTAACCCCACCTGAATTCTACTCCTTCACATTGCCAACCCGCAATGTCATTAATTTCCATTTGGCTCTCCCCTACCATCAAGATCCATCTTGCATTGTCCCAGAGCAATTCCATCCAGCCCATAAAGCTGGCAGTAGGTGTTAAAGGGGTTCACAGACTTACAACTCATTCTCAACTAATTATCTTTAAGATTGTGTCACCACATCTTAATGGCTGAGTAATCACTGGAGTTGCTCTCCTCCGCCAGGGAGGTTTTCTTAGCAATTCCTTTTCTGAAATCCACTCTTTGCACCCCCTCTATTCCCCCCCGCCCCACTCTCCCATCCCTCAACTCCAAATAAGTTTGTTAAACTGGCCACAGACACAGACATGCACACATGAAGCTTTTAGGAACTTTCATCTTTTTTTCTTTTTCTTTTTCTTTTAAAGAGGGCACAGGGAGAAAAACCTGCAATAAACTGGTAGCCTGGTTAGCAGTAGGGGATAACTTAAGACACCATGGGTGGCTAAGCTGTATGAGAACCAGATGGAAAGGCTTTGTAAGGGCAGGCCTGTTTTTTCTGTTTACTGACAAATGAAGTGGGCAGGGGAAGGCAATTAAAAAGCAATAACTGTACATTAAAGGCACAACTCATAGCAGCAACAAAAAGGCACCGTATGGAGAAGCTGAACCAGATCGGAGAATATAGGGCCTATTTTATATGTTTTATGCATGCATGTGCACACAAACGCAGCAGAGCTTGGAAATGTTGGCCAACATTTTGATTGGGTCTCAATGTCTTCATAAATGGCCCAAATTGGAATTCAATATGTTTGCAACGCCTGTATTCACCTAGTGGCTGCCATGACATTACAATGTATGGGTGTCTGTTGCATAGTGTTAGTCAGTGGAGTGACTGGTGCACCATGGTCCAATGTGTAATGTGTGCTGATGTGCATCTAGACATTGGCTAGGAGGTTCCAGAGCACAATGGGAATGTCCAATGCATATCAGAAGTGCCTGGTGCACATCTGACATTTCTGATATCCACTGGAAGTGCTCAGTCAGCATCAGAAGTGCCTAGTGTGCATCAGAGGACTTTTACTACTCCTCACATGTGCATATTCAAAAACTCACCAGCAAGGTTTTTTTCATTGTGTTTCTGCAACTTAGCTTGCAACTTCCTTTCCTTCAGGAAAGGAACAGGCATTAAGGATCACATTGCAAACATACAATGGCTAATGGAGTGCACCAAGAAATTTCAAAAGAAAATCAGCATGTGCTTTATAGACTATAGACTATGCAGTCAACGCCTTTGACTGCATAGATCATGAAAGGCTATGGAACGCCCTCAAAGACATGGGAGTGCCAACACATCTGATAGTCCTGATGAGGAATCTGTACTCAGGACAAAAGGCTACTGTCAGAACAGGAGACAGAGAAACAGAGTGGTTCCTAATTGGCAGAGGGGTCAGATAAGTCTGCATCCTATCACCCTACCTATTCAACTTATATGCAGAACATGTTGTCAGGAAAGCAGGCTTGGACATGGAAGAGGGAGGAGTGAAAATAGGAGGAAGAAATATCAACAATCTAAGGTCATTGTTTTAAGAGTATGGCTGAGATCCTCTTGAGTAAGTGTTGTGTAGGTTAAATCTCTGCAGGTGGAGTTATGCATTGATTGTTGTCTGTTGAATTCAATGACACTGCTTTAACTAACATGGCTCAATGCTATGGCATTCTTGGATTTGTAGTTTTGTCAGATATTTAGCCATTTTCTGTCAGAGAGCTCTGGTGCCACAGTGAACTACAAATCACAGGATGGATACAAATAATAGAATGGAGCCATGACGATTAAAGCGGTGTCAAACTGCATTAATTCTGCAGTGTGGCAGAATTCAAAGAGAGGTGATGATGATGATGATGGACATTTTTTTGCTGGAGAAAAGAGGCAATTTATCTTGCTTGGTCAAGACTCCAAAACAGATTAAAGTATCCAGAATAGATCCTAACATCTATTCAAAAGTTTGGCCCCTCTGTTTGGAAGTCACCAGTTTTAACCTAGAATGGGGACCAAATTTTAATTCACTTCAGATTTCCTCATGCAAATCCATAGATATCTGAGGTTTGGAATGAGTTTTAGTAGGAAAAAATAAACACAAAACCATGCATACATTTGGAATATGTGCATGACTAAAGATAAGTTTGAACAATGTACATGAACACCCTTTAGACAACAGGGAAACGTCTAAAAGTGGAAATAAAAATATTTAACGTAAATGGGAGGAATAGGCACACAAGTACTCAAAATGCACCATGTAGGAAGAAAAAGATACCTCTCCCAATCCAATATGGAACTGGGAGTCTTCTGATAGGATTTTGGGAAATGCAACAGAAAGGAAAATTGAGAGATTTTCAGGTCTCCAGTTTTCAGGGATCAATTAAATCGAACCATTGTTTATATTCTATAGCAACTGTGACCTCTGTGATGTGGCATTTGGAGAGTCTGAGAAAGTTCCTTATTTTTGACTGCAGCTCCCAGAATCTCCTAGCCAACATGCCCACTGGAACGCCATGTGGATTTTGGGAGTTGTAGTCCAAAAACAACAACAACAACAACAACAACAACCCCAAACAAACTGGTAGGGGGCTTTTCCAGGCTCAGATCATTTGTCTGGACCAGACATCTCCTGGCAGTCATACGATGAGCAGAAGAGTATATTCTGGGCAGCTGTTGCCATTTTTAGGACATGTCTGCAAAATGTCTTAACATCAGTTTTAACAGTCTTTAGCTATAATTATTTATTAGTTGAAGAAAACAGAATACATACATCCCCATAATTAAGAAAGAGGAAAAAAAATAAGTGAGACAGAAAGAAGAAAAGAACACTCATTCATACTATACTAACAATTTTTCCCTGTGATCATTTTGCTATCTGGAGGTACAGAAGGAACATTCTTTGCTTTCCTATGACCTCTAAATTTATTGTCCTTCTGTGACAAATCAGCACTCAATGTCGTTCATTCACAACCTTTTAAGTGTGCTGGGAAATAAACTCTTAAACTTCAGTAACTGTACAGTGTACCGTCTGTAAAATAACGGTTGCAGTCTAAAAGCCATATAGTTTGTGTGTGTGTGTGTGTGTGTGTCTGTATATATATATATATATATATATATATATATATATATATATATATATATAATATGCTTCAGAGCCAGCATGGTATAGTGGTTTGAGCATTGGACTACGACTCTGGAAATCAGGGTTCAAATCCTCGCTCCAACATAGAAAACCTGCTGGGTGATCTTGGGCAAGTCACACTCTCTTAGCCTCAGAGGAAGGTAAAAGCTATGGCATTCTGAACAAATTTTGCCAAGAATTTTGCCAAGAAAATTCCATGATTGGTTTACCTTAAGGTCACCTTAGTCAATTTGAGGGCACATGATGACGAAAACAACAGCAGCAACAACAAAATATGCTTCTCACCACCCTCTAAATTTCTAAAGTACTGTAAACCCTAATAATAGGTTTTAGGGCAGTTGCACTCACACACATGTAAATGCATCTGAGGAAGTAGACTGGAGTCTATGAAAGCTCATGCTGCCAATTTCTTTCTTTCAGTTAGTCTCAATGATGCTACAAGATCTCTCTACGTACTGATTCAACAGACTAACATGGCTATATCTTTGAATTCTCTCTCTCTCTCTCTCGCTCTCTGTGGCTCATCCATTCAATCTTTTTTTGGCAAAGCCCACACAATGATATTTACTTAGCTCACAGGGACTAGTCTCCACAAACAACAGATTAAATCACATGGCAACCCTTCCTGGACTACACCACATCAGGCAGCTGATGGAAAATCACAAGACTGAATTCTGCCTCCTATTTAACAGCAAACAACTTCTTACACCTAAAAAAAAAATTACAGGGCAGAAAGAAGAGTTCCAGCTTGGATTCTTTCCTTCCCTGTTGCTTTTCTGCAGCCAGCAAATATTCACTGGCATAGCCTTAACTGGAAGCCTTCTGGACTTTTTATCACCTATGCTTAGATTAATTTTTGTTAAAATCCCCTCAAGATATTCATGTATTCACTGTGCCACTCAGAAATGGAAGAAGGATATATTTATCATAGTTTAACAAATTAGCTACCCTTATGCTGGAGGCTTTATAGACTTCCAGTTATTGGTAATTCGAGTTCCCATCAGCCCCAGCCAAACTGTCCAGTAGTGAAGGATGATGGCAGATACTCTTCAGTATCTTGTGGGCTGCAGCTTCCTCAGCCATGAGTTCCAGCAAGGATTAATTTCTTGCCTAGGCCTAAATTCAATAGTTATTTCCAATGACAATGGAAATCAATGAAACTTTACCTGTTGGCTTACTATAAGTTGCCACTGATTCAGTTGGTTTACTCTAGTTGAGATACCCCCAATTTTTTGTGGGTTTTTTGGGCTGTGTGGCCATGGTCTAGAAGAGTTTCTTTCTGACGTTTCGCCAGCATCTGTGGCTGGCATCAGATGCCAGCCACAGATGCTGGCGAAACGTCAGAAAGAAACTCTTCTAGACCATGGCCACACAGCCCAAAAAAACCACAAAAAACTATGGATGCCGACCATGAAAGCCTATGACTTCATACCCTCCAATTGTCCTGAATTGGCAGGAACAGCCCCAATTACCCAGGATTGAATCAGTTTTAGATGTAATGTACAATAAAATCAGTAAACCAAAATGGGTTGCAGGACACCTATCCGAAAAGTGATCATTTCATACCCGCCAACTGTCCGGATTTGGTAGGGACAGTCCCCTTAATCTTCTGCCAGCCCACCTTGTCAGTAGATGTCAAAACATCCCAGTTTCTCACTTTCCCTGCTTCTCAGCTTACTTTAATAGTGGGGAAACTGAATTTAAAGTGCAAAATTAGATTGCACTGAACAAGGTTGAGAGGGAGGGGTGGAATCTTTCCCTCCCCTGTAGACTGAGACAAAAGCAAACTGCTGCAGCCTCTCCTGGCTTGTGTCTTCTTTCTCATTAATAATATTTGCATCTTGACCATGTGGCTTGGCCAGATACATCCCATCTGTGAAATGTTGGAGGGTATACAGATGACCGTATTTTTCTAAGCCATGCACGCACACAAATACACCCCCTACTCCAGGGGTAGGCAACCTTTCCCCTTTAAGGGCCAAGGGACTTCAGCTCCCAGAATCCCAGGAGCTATTGGCCAACATGGGACTATTGGCCAACATGGCTGAGGCTTCTGGGAGCTGAAGTCCCTTGGCCCTTAAAGGTGAAAGGTTGCCTACCCCTGCCCTACTCATTCTCTATACATGTTATATAATATGCCCATATAATCTTTTGTTAGACAGTAAAATTCTCCATAGGCTCTTTTACTCAACATATCGCACATCATACTGATGATACACCAATTATATTTGGTGAGTTTGTAAATTTCATTTTTTATTACATGTTCTTTCTTTCTTACTTCTAACTCTAGCCTTATTTAAAAATGCCTAATAACTTCCCTTCAAAGCTGCATGAGTAGAAGATACAATTGTTCCTCTGGATACGCAGGGGATATGTTCTGGGGGGGGGGGGGGCACGGATACGACATTTTGCAAATACTCAAGTTCCCATTGTCCCCAATGGTGCACCACCATTGGGGACAATGGGAACCTGAGTATTTGTGAAACTCAGGTTCTTCTTCCCTCCCTCTCTCCCCTCCCTCTCTCCCCTCCCTCCCTCCCTCCTTCCTTCCTTCCTTCCTTCCTAATCTTACTGAGGCAAAGCCTTGGCTGGTGTGGTCTTGCTCTGGCCGGCGCAGCCTTCCTCCTTCAGTGTTCGTGAAATTTTGTATCTGTGCCACCCTCCATGATGTATCCCCCATGAATCTGGAGGGACAATTGCATCTTCTACTCATACAGCTTTGAAGGGAGGTTATTAAGCATTTTTAAATGAGGCTAGAGTTGGAAGGAAGGAAGGAGGGAAGGGAGGAGTTGTCCCATGGGCTTGCCATTCGCAAATAATCAAAACCACGAATGGCAAGTCCACAGATACGGAGGGATGACTGTACTTCTTGCTACACCCCCAAACACAGGCAGTGAGTTATTTTATTTTGGAACCAAGCAAGACATTTTGTTGTTGTTGCTTCTCTGTTCTTCTTAAAGAAAGGTTTGGTCATGCAATCCGGAAAACAAAAGATTCCAAATCAGAGAAAATACAAAATCCACAAGCAGCAACACCTTCTTTGGACCACCTCCAAAGGATAAAATACATTATGAAGCTTTCAAAGCTTCACTTGCTTCTTCATCAGGCAAAATTTTTAAAAGTCACACAGGAAAAAATGGTGATGATGTTAGCGTCAAAGGCCTACATTCTGTCTGAGAAGTTGTTGATTAAGATAGTATTGAGCAGGAATGTAGACTTGAGTTGATTGATTCAGACTTAAGTTGGACTGAAGTCACTTCTCAGTGACACAACTTGGACTTGACTTGGCAAGACTTGTATGGTTTTAGTGACTGATTTGCTGGTCTCACTTTATCCAGAAACAGCAAACATGTTAGGCAATGGACTCGAGATGGTAGTTGAGGTCTACTCAGCAGCTTGCTGCCACTGCACATCGGAGAAGCTTTCTAAAGCTTTTCAAAAGCTGTAGAAGGATCCTCCTCAAATCCATTGACAAACACATTTGCTGTTCCCTTCTGATAATTTTTAAACCTAACTTTCTTCTTGATTTTCTAGTTATTGAAATCCTTCCTGCCCACAACATCATCACCTCCTCCTTTTTTCCTGTTGAAATTGGTTTCCAGACTTGAGGCTTGGCTTGAAAGTATCTTGCAAGGACTTGAGATTCGACTTGAGACTTGAAGGTAGAGACTTGAGACTTGAAGTAAAAGACTTGACTACATATCACTGGTGGAGAGCCAGTGTGGTGTAGTGGTTTGAGCATTGGACTATGACTCTGGAGACCAGGAAAATCTCTAGTGAGCTTGGGCAAGTCACACTCTCTCAGCTTCAGCAGGCGACAATGACAAACCCCCTCTGAAGAAACTTGCCAGGAAAACCCTGTGGTAGGTTCACCTTAGGGTTGCCATAAGTCAGAAATGACTTGAAGGCACACAACAACAAACATCACTGGCACTGAGGGATTTCAATGCAGGCTGAGACCACGCTTCTTACTGGCCACATGAGGGCTAGAGACAAAGAACAATAAAAGACAGGTAAATAACATTTCAACTCCTGCTAGTAACAGAAAAGTAACTTCTCTTGAGATCCAGATGTCCCTATACTATGTAAGATAACGGTTCCTTTCAAATCAAAGCAAGCTTGCCAAGACAAATAACCCAAGGTTGTATGGGTTACTTTGGAATCTCTCAGGTAGCGTAGCCATTGGTGATTCTGGTTGTAACCCCAAAGTAACTTTTACAAATTTTGCAAATAACTGCAACTGCACAGAGAAATAGTAGATGATTTCCCTTTCCCAATATACTTTTCTTTTTTTCCTTTAATTTTCTTATTCGGTCCAACATCCCCATCTAGTGGTGCTCACTAGAATAACAGGCTAATGTAAGGTTTTGTGGCCCCCCAAAAAATCATGACTTGGCTTCAAACACACCTTTCCAGTGACACACCTACACCTGTTCTGTGCTGCCTCCTGAGCTCTCCACAGGTATCATTTTCACAGTCTGGATTTTCCTGTTCTTCGGTCAAGTGCTTTCTTATTGTTACATTTTTGGAGCTGTGTAATTAAGGTTGAATTACTGGTTTCTTAATGTTTTCACAAAAGTTGGGAGTGAGCGAGCTCAAAAGGCTTTCCAGTTCTACTGGATGCATCTTGAGGTAGAGAATGAAACAGCCCCTGAGATGCATTTAATATTTTTGCATGCTGTGCTCAAAGCAGTTAAAAAAGAAGGGAAATCCCTCCCTGAGAACCTCGCTGTTAGTATGGAGGAAACGCAGCATTTGTTAGCCCTAAATCCCTCCCCGAGTAGACCTTATATTTCACATCAATTTTTCTGTGATCTAGACAAATTGAATCATTTTAGATGGTGGAAAAGTAAGGGTCTGTACACAATGCAGGATTTTTTTTAATTAGGGAGAAGCCTAAAACAACAACAACTACTACTACTGCTACTACTTTGTTGTTGTATGCCTTCAAGTAGTTTCTGACTTACGGCCACCCTAAGCAAACCTATCATGGGGTTTTCTTGGCAAGATTTGTTCAGAGGAGGTTTGCCATTTCATCCCCTGTGGCTGAGAGAGTGTGACTTGCCTGAGGTCACCCAATGGGCTTACATGGCTGAGCTGGGAATCGAACCCTGGTCTCCTGAGTTGTAGTCCAACACTCAAACCACCGCCGCTGGCTTGGCTACTAATATTTATTTATTACCCACCTCTCCCCATGTACCAAGGCAAGAAACAACAACAATTAACAGACAAACAACATCAGTTAAAAAACATCAGTTAAAACACACATCAATTTAGAAGGACGAATAAGATGCACACATATTAAAACAATCCACATTTAAAATCCACAATTAAAACTAAGGACAAATTGCCCCGAAACCTGGCATCCAAAGAACCTAACCGGCTTCATCTTCAGTAGATTTCTTCCTTCTTATCACAACTGATAGACGTTAAAGAAACTCCAAATGCTATGCCAGTATGAGAAAATGTGTTTGACAGACGTGAACAATCCAATGCAGGATGTTCAGCAAAAATTTACAAATGGTTGGTGGAAGAAACTTATGGTAGAGATCTCAGCGATAAAAAGGGATGGGAAATGGTCTTGAACATAGAATCTGCTTGGCTGAATATATGGCACTCCCACCACTTTAAATCGAAATCTGTGTCTATAAAGGAACGTACTCTGAAACTAATTCATAAATGGTATCCTGTACATTGTACGTTTAGTGAGGATTACAAAGAATGTGAATATAAAATGTTGGAGAGGCTGTAACTGTGCTCATTCATGTGAGTAGAATGCATAAAGATAAACCAGTTTTGGATTACTATAATTAACATAATTTCAGATACCACAAAACAAAAAATTAAATTCTGCCTGGGCCTCCTTCTATGTTCTGTATTCCTAGGGAAGAACAAAAATCAGCAACGTAAGAAGTTAACTGGTTACTTTATCGTGGTTACCAGATTGGAAATAGCAAAAAAACAGATGATTTTTCCATAGAAAATTGATCATGTTGGGTGTGGGATATGTGGCTAATGGAGAAACTATCTCATATCTTAAGATTCACAAAGGCACACAAAAGAACAAAACTTCTTTGCTGGGAAATGGCTTCCTTTTATTGACATTGGACTTTATCACACAGGAGGCAAGCGTCCACGATTTTGCCACTTTATTCACATGATATTGACCCAATAAGTGCGATGTCATGAGAGGTTGTGTGAAAAATCATCCCGTTATTGCAGGATATTGATGGGATTTAATATCGATTTAATGATAGGAGGAGGATGCTTGCCTCTCATGTGATAAATTCCAGCTCAACACTTAGGGCAATTGGAAAATGAAGAGCCAGCATGGCATAGTGGTTTAAGTTTGGACTATGACTTCGGAGACTAAGGTTTGATTCCTGCTTGGCCATGACACTCACTGCATGACCTTGGGCAAGACACACTCTCTCAGCCTCAAGGGAAGGCAATGGCAAACCTCCTCTGAACAAATCTTGCCAAGAAAGACATTTCCGACAGGGATTTGATGACTGGTGATATAAAGCCTATTTTACACAGTGCACTGGATCATCCTGTGTTTAGGGACAGGTTAACTCTTTCCTCTCCTGCCCCTGTATTGATAAAAACCCTGAAGCTCTTTTTTGCATGTTAGATGGTGTTACATACCCCCTGAAAATGCAGGTTCGTAGTTTGGGTGCATTCCTCGACTCAGCTTTCAACCTGGAGGTCCAGGTCTCTGCACTGGCCAGGAGTGCTTTTAAACATTTAAAGGTTGTGCACCAATTGTGCCTGTTCCTTGAGACGTCAGATCTGGCCATGATGGTACAGTTGGACTACTGTAATGCAGTGGAAGACACTGCCTTGGAGCATGGTGGAGTCTCCTTCTTTGGAGGTTTCTAAACAGAGGCTGGATGGCCATCTATTAAGAGTGCTTTGATTGTGAGCTCCTGCATGGCAGGGGGGTTGCACTGGATGGTCCTTGTGGTCTCTTCCAACTCTAGGATTCTATGAATACTAAAGTCATGATTGTCCATGCCATCTGATTTCTATGAGGCAGAGAATCAACTCATTTGAAATGTCATGTTGGAAGAGAGTTATTCAATACCATAGATTGCAGGGGGAAAGACCTAGAGCAGGGGTCCTCAAACTACGGCCTGCGGGCCGGATCCGACCCACCGAGGCCTTTTATCCGGGCCGCAGCTCGTCGCCTGCCAAGCCCCACCCCCAGTCGCAGGGCAGGTCGGGAAGAGAAAGGCCGCAACACGAGTGAGCAACTCCAGCCGCCATTTTGTTTGGGAACCACCATCTTAGGAGGAGGGAGGCGAAGCAGCGGTTGAGGGAAGAAGGAAGGAAGGAAAGAAGGAAGGAAGGAAGAGAAGGAGGCAGGAAGAAAGGAAAGAAGGCAGGCGCCTGACCCAGCCTCAGCCGAGATGAGCAGCAGGGGAAGGGGAAGGAGACCTCTCCATCCCTCGCTGAGGGGAACCAGGGCCCTGAGGAGGTAGGTGGTTTGTAGGCCGCTCCTGCCGCTGTTGCTGTTGCGCTGCCGCCGCTGGCACCGGGCCCGCCTGGTGGTGTTTTTTTTTTGACGTCTGAGGTTGAGAGAGTGTGGCCTGACCAGGGTAATCCAGTGCCTTCAAGTCATTTCTGGCTTATTTTGACCCTATCATGAGGGTTTTCTTGACAAGTTTCTTCAGAGGAGGGTTTCCATTACCATCTGAGGCTGAGAGAGTGTGACCTGCCCAGGGTAATCCAGTGCCTTGGAGTCATTTCTAACTTATGGTGACCCCTATCATGGGGGTTTTCTTGGCAAGTTTCTTCAGAGGAGAGTTGCCATGGTTATCCTCTGAGGCTGAGAGGGTGTGACTTGCTCAAGGTCATGGTTTTTGTTTTGTTTTGTTTTGTTTTTTGTTTTTGTTTACTCCGGCCCTCCAATGGTCTGAGGGACGGCAAACCGGTCCCCGGCTCAAAAAGTTTGAGGACCTGTGACCTAGACCAAATCAAGCCTGAAACCTCCCAAGTAGGCAAGATGACTAACTGAGACTGTCATACTTTGAACATTTTATGAGAAGATATGCCTCACTATAAAAGACAATAATGCTTGTTAAGATAGTAGGAAAAGGTGATGATTGCATTAGATGGATAAATTTAATCAAGATCTGCATCCACACTGCAGAAATAATCCATCTTGACACCACTTAACTGCCATAGCTCAATGCTATTGACTCTGGCTTTATTCCCATAACCTTGGATAATCGATCTTAGTTTTCCCCCCAAGTTTTTTTCACAGAAACCAAACTACAGTTCCCAGAATTCCATAGCACTGAGCCATGGCAGTTAAAGTAGTGTCAAAACAGATTATTTCTGCAGTGCGGCTGCAGCCAAGAAAGCCATGGACCTAGAATCATAGAATCATAGAATCATAGAATCATAGAGTTGGAAGAGACCACAAGGGCCATCCAGTCCAACCCCCTGCCATGCAGGAACTCCCAATCAAAGCATTCCCGACAGATGGCCATCCAGCCTCTGCTTAAAGACCTCCAAGGAAGGAGACTCCACTACTCTCCGAGGGAGTGTGTTCCACTGTCGAACCGCCCTTACTGTCAGGAAGTTCCTCCTAATGTTGAGGTGGAATCTCTTTTCTTGCAGCTTGCATCCATTGTTTCGGGTCCTAGTCTCTGGAGCAGCAGAAAACAAGCTTGTTCCCTCCTCGATATGACATCCCTTCAAATATTTAAACACGGCTATCATATCACCTCTCAGCCTTCTCTTCTCCAGGCTAAACATCCCCAGCTCCCTAAGTCGTTCCTCATAGGGCTTGGTTTCCAGACCCTTCACCATTTTAGTTGCCCTCCTTTGGACACGCTCCAATTTCTCCACATCCTTTTTGAATTGTGGTGCCCAGAACTGGACACAGTATTCCAGGTGAGGCCGGACCAAAGCAGAATATAGTGGCACTATTACTTCTCTTGATCTAGACACTATACTTCTACTGATGCAGCCTAAAATTGCATTGGCCTTTTTAGCTGCTGCATCGCACTGTTGACTCATGTTCAACTTGTGGTCCACCTGGATTCCTAGATCCCTTTCACACGTAGTCTCATTCAGCCAAGTGTCCCCCATCGTATATCTGTACTTTTCGTTTTTCCGCCCTAAGTGCAGTACCTTACATTTCTCTGTGTTGAATTTCATTTTGTTAGCTTTGGCCCAACTTTCTAGTCTGCTCAAGTCATTTTGAATTTTGATCCTGTCCTCTGGGGTATTAGCTACTCCTCCTAATTTGGTGTCATCTGCAAATTTGATAACTATGCCCCCAATACCGTCATCCAAGTCATTAATAAAGATATTGAATAGCACTGGGCCCAGGACAGAGCCCTGTGGCACCCCACTGGTCACTTCTTTCCAGGTTGAAAAGGAGCCATTGTTGAGCACCCTTTGCGTTCGACCAGTTAACCAATTACAAATCCATGTAACAGTTACTTTGTCTAGCCCACATTTTACCAACTTGCTTGCAAGAATGTCATGGGGAACCTTGTCAAAGGCCTTACTGAAATCAAGATAACTGAAAACCTGATCTTTTCAAATCCTCAAAAATCCCAAAAATGAAAAGATCAGGTTTTCATTCGAATTAACCCCCTTTTAAATTCGAATTTAGTTATCAGACGAGGCGGAACGGGACAAATCCCGTAAATTAAAGACTTCCGCTCGTGCCCATTTATTTCCACTTTCTCCCCGCAACTCCCCGTGTGATAACGTCCATAGATGCGGTTGCACAGTGTGAATAACAAACCTGAATGCATGAATGAGATTGTTTGCATAGGGGGGTTGCAGACTGCCAGAAATAGTGCAAATTGAGTCCACTTTTAGGGTTAGGGTTAGTGCTAGGGAATCATGGGAATTGGTTTTTTTCTGAGACATTGAGACTTCTCTGTCAGAGAGCTCTGGTGCCACAATAAAATACACTTCCCATGATTCCCTAGCACTAACCCTAACCCTAAAAGTGGACTCAATTTGCACTATTTCTGGCAGTCTGCAACCCCTCATAGTCACACTAAAAATGTGTGAATGACCCCATTATTGCTGGTCCCACCTTCTCCTTCACTGTGCTATGATATAGCGAGGTAATTTGACCTACGAAGCTGCCCCTTTAGAAAAGCTACTGAATATTACTTACGAATGAAACCAAAAATAAAATATACCTCCTGCTACACAAAACCCAGAAGTGTGCAAAGCAGGAACTATACAACAGTGGAGCCGTTGACCTATTTATGTCTCCCGCCTCCTACGGCTGTTTCTATAATTGTTCTTAAGAGTGCCTTCATTTCCTGGGAGCACAACCCCTATGGAAGATCTCTTTGATCACACACCACAGATTTGCAAGGGAAAAAGTGTGAACCCAGGAGGCTGTGTGTGTGTGTGTGTGAATTTGGGTTGCGAGCATTAAAGCCCCCCAAAACTACAGGTGTTCCTCCTTTGTTTTTAAGAGTCACTTGACTTTTATCATGGTTTGTCAAGAATTATTTTTGAACCCATTGATAATATTTTGGTGAGAATCAGTCCATTTGAACAAAGCCCGTTCCTTCTTTTTTGTTCATGCTTCTTCTTTCACCCTAACCTTAACCTCAGCACTAATTATATTGTTAAATTCAGCAGTTTTGGTGAAGACGTGGGGGAAAGAGCCTTTTCAGCAGTTGTTCCCAGATTATGGAATGTTAAGGAAAATGCAACATGGGACATACAGTAACAGAAATAAAATATGTATGTGATAGTCACAGTGACTAAGCAGGAACAATCATGAAGCTACACAGGTGAAAAGGATAATGTAATTTGAAAGCCTTGAGAGCCAAGGACAAAGTTATAGAGTGTATATTGAAAACACCTGTTATAGATTGCAAACACCTGAGATTCATTAAGTAGTCAAGGTAAAATGATGAAATACTTGGGTTGGTTTTAAGTATGGGATGATCCATGTAAACCAATCAAAATGAATGTACACGCCCACTGGGTGGAAACTGACTGGTGGGTGGTGACTAACAATGGCTATAAGTGCAATGTTTGCCAATGCATAGTGTGGTGTGGTGTAGTGTGGAGTAGAGATTGTGATTTGTAGGGCATATAGTATTTATATATAGTAGAATAAAGTAGATCTTTTATATAAGACTACTGAGTTGTCTGGTGTCTTGAAGGAAGATACAAGAGCCAGAAGAATCCTGGAGAAGTTTGGAGACATCTCAGGAAGAAGAGTGAGAAGGCTTGGAGAGTTTGTCAGGGTCTTCAGCCTATTCTCTGAAACTCTGCTGCTTGGGAAAGAAGCATCAACCACTGATCAAAGCTGGTCAGCTCTGCTGCATAACAAGGTGGTGAGTTAGAGCCAGAGGTGAAGAGCTACAACTCCCATCATCCCTGACATGGAATACCTTCCCAAGGAACGCTCAGTTGGCCCCATCTCTTCTTTCCTTCGCTGGCAGCAAAGGTGTTTTTATTCAGACAGGTCTTTGGCTTATAATTCGTGTGGCAAAAAAGGAGAAGCTTTTAACTGCGTGATATTTTTATCTTTTTTGCTATATCATAGGTCCAAAACACACTGCAGAAACAATCCAGTTTGAAACCACTTTAACTACCATGGCTCAGTGCTATGAAATTCTGGGAACTGTACTTTGTTGTGGCACCAGAGCTCTGCAAAAAACAAATCATAACAAACTACAATTTGAAGTTTGTAGTCCAACAGAGGAGGCTACATATCTCACAAAACTACAAACTCCAGAATTCCATAGCAATGAGCCATGGCAGTTAAAGTGGTGTCAAACTGCATTAATTTTGCAATGTAGATGGATGCACAGTCCCCACATGGCCAAGAGGAAAATGGTCTCTGCCTGCACTGAGATCTCTCCAGACCAAATGACCTACAAAAGAAACAACATCTGATACAAAATGTAGTCCTGTGTCTCCAACACCATCACTCCCCCCCATATCACTGGGTGACCTTGGGCAAGTCACACTCTCTCAGCCTCAGAGGATGGCAATGGTAAACTCCCTCCGAAGAAATTTTCCAAGAAGACCCCATGATAGGTTTGCCTTGGGGTCGCCATAAGTCAGAAATGACTTGAAGACACATATCAACAATAACAATTGCTTTTAAACATCTATTGCATGTTGAAGAAGCCAGTGGATTTGTGGATTTTGGTTGGCCAATAAAAGTATCACTCTTTTGCGGATTTTGTATTTTGTTTTATTTTGCTGTATGGCCAGCACAGCTACCCCTGAATATGTTTACTTGAGAGACTTGAATATTCACTGAAATGAATTAAGTCAGTGCAAGTACAATGTCTTAGCAATACCCGCAATAAAAACTGGGGCACATATGGACAGTCGACATCAGAGTGTGATCAGGATGACAAAAGTTACATAATAAGGAAAAAGAGACAAGCTGCAGCAGTTTGTTTTTGCCTGAACCCACTGGGAAGGGCATGTTTCTGCCTCCTCTTTCGAGTTAAGTAATTGCAAATTTCTTTTGCACTTTGAACTCAGCAACTGAAGTAAACTGAGGACAGTGGAGAAAAGTGGGAGGAGAAGAGAAAAACTGAGATGTTTTAAAAGCAGCTGCGATAACAGAGGATTAGAATCTTAGAGTTGGAAGAGATCCCAAGGGTCATCCAGTCCAACCCCCTGTGGTGCAGGAATACACCATCAAAGCACCGGCGACAGTTGGACATCCAGCCTCTGTTTAAAAACCTCCAAAGAAGGAGACTCCACCACTTTTCGAGGGAGTGTGTTCCACTGTCAAACAGCTCTTAATGTCAGGAAGTTCATCCTAATGTTTAGGTGGAATCTCTTTCTTGTAGTCTGGATCCATTATTCTCTGGAGCAGCAGAAAATAAGCTTGCTCCGTTGTCAATATGACATCCCTTCAAATATTGAACAGGGCTATAATGTTAACCTCTTAATCTTCTCTTCTTCTGGTTAAACATATCCAGTGCCCTAAGCCGCTCCTCATAGGGCACGATTTCCCAGACCTTTTACCATCTAGAATCCTTTGGCCAGTTCTGGCCATCACAATCCAAGAAGATTGCATGGCTTTTCCATCTTAATTCATCTTCTGAGTACATCCCCGCTCCAATGCAGATCCAAAAACGCATCCTGGCGGCCTTTTTTAAAAGTTGGAAGTTTTAAAAAATGGCCACCGGAGCGCGTTTTTGGATTTGCATTGGAGCGGGGATGTACTCAGAAGACGAATTTAAGCTGGAAACGCCGTGCAATAAGACCCAGCTTCAGCCTGAATGGGGCTCCAGTTCGGAAGACGTAAGCTGGGTCTTTTTGTATGTGCAATAATCTCCTAAAATATGTGGATGACACCAT
Organism: Phrynosoma blainvillii; assembly: GCA_026167975.1. Classification (NCBI taxonomy): domain Eukaryota; kingdom Metazoa; phylum Chordata; class Lepidosauria; order Squamata; family Phrynosomatidae; genus Phrynosoma; species Phrynosoma blainvillii. The sequence goes on along the minus strand of JANUYF010000001.1, from coordinate 446,135,488 downwards.
ATTACTAGCAGAAAACATCACAGACTTCGAACAATTACTAAGGAAGGTCAAAGAAGGAAGTACAAAGGCAGGTTTACTGCTGAGCATAGGACTTTATCACATACGGGGAAAGAGGGGAAAAGCCGGGATTAAAAGGCATTTTTCCCAGCAAAGTCCCAAGAATGTGGCAAAGATTTTCACACGACTTTGGGATTAGAGAGGATTTATCCTAGGAATAACCAGGGAATAACCAGCAAGAAATTATTCACGGGGAAATCCTGTGAATGATTTATTGCTGGTTATTCCCTGGTTATTTCCAGGTTAAATCCTCTCTAATTGCGATGTGTCTTGCCACGATCTTGGTATTTTGCCGAGAAAATGCCTTTTTAATCCTGCCTTTTCCCTCATGTGATAAAGTCCATAAAGAAAACAACAATAATGACCACGGAGAATCTACACAGATTCAACCGAGACCGCGAGGAAATAGACATAGTAAAAGCGTTCTTGTAGCTGGGATCAATATCAAAACAGGAACTGTAGTCAAGAAATCAGAAGACTAAGAATGGGGAGGGCAGCGATGAAAGAACGAGAAAAGATAATATAAAGTAAAGATATACAACTGAGCACAAAAGTTAGAATTGTACAAGCCATCATATTCCCTATTACCATGTATGGATGTGACAGCTGGACAGTGAAGAAGGCAGATATAAAGACGATCAATTCATTTGAGATGTGGTGCTGGAGAAGAATGCTGAAGATGCCATGGATGGCCAAAAAGACAAACAAGTAGGTCCTTGAACAGATCAAGCCTGAGCTCTCCCTGGAAGGCAAGATGACTAAAGTGAAGCTGTTGTACTTTGGCCAAGGCACGACTCATTAGACAAGATAAGGCGGAGGAATGTAGAAAGAGAGGAAGACCACATACTAGATGGTTAGATTCTATTCAGGATGTCACGAATATGAATTTGCAGTGGAGGACAGGAAATTTTGGAGATGTCTCATCCATGGTGTTGCCATGGGTTGAGATCGACTTAAGGGTGGCAAACAAGAACAGGTTTCATGGTTAAAGTGAAAATTTGATAAGATGTGACATTTTTAAAGAAATGTTTAAAAAGAATTAAAAAAATTAAATGTTTAATTTTAAAAAAGTAATTTAATAAATTTAAATTAATGTTAAAAACCCTGGGGGCCTCTCCTTTCTCCTCCCACTGAGCTTTGCCCCATCCACACCATCTCTTTAGCATTTTAAAGGGATGCAGGTGAATGCCACAGCCCATTTCTGCCAGAAGGCAAATATTTGGGGAGCAGTGGTGTCGCACCCCTTTAGGGTGTCTCCTGGTGCAGTCTGCACCCCCTGCACCCATAGAGGCTGCAGGGCTGGGGCTCCACATGGTTCGAGTGCCACTGGGGCTGCATCTACACTGCAGAAATAATCCAGTCTGACACCACTTTAACTGCCATGGCTCAATGCAATGGAATTCTGGAAACTGTAGTTCGGCGAGACATTTAACCTGCTCTGTTTGAAAGCTCTGGTGCCACAACAAACTGCAATTCCCAGAATTCCATACCATTGAGCCATGGCAGTTAAAGCAGTGCCACCCCGGATTATTTCTGGAGTGCGGATAAGGAGGGGGAGAAGTGGGGCCTTCCTATTCCCCTTCCCGGCTTCTCGTCTCTTCTCTGGCCAGATGCTAATCAATGGAGTTCTAGGCTGGATCAAAAGTGGTTTTTCCAGCTTGGGCTCCAGAGGAAGGAGGGAGAGGGAGGGACTGCCCAGATTTAAAGGGAATTTGGGAGCCGCCTGACAAAGGGTTGGGCAGGTAAAAAGGCCTCCTGTACCCCTGGATCCCAGATCTGAGAAAGCCGGGAGAAGGAGAGGCATTTGCACTCAGCTCTGTGCCTGTCTGGGCAGGAGGAAAGTTGGGGAAAAGTAACTTTTTTGGACCACATTTCCCCAAATCCCTCAGCCAGCATGGGCACGGTTGGGACTTGGCTTGTGTCTGTGTGGTCATGTAAGAAGAGCAAGGGAAAAGTTAGTTGTTTTATAATTCCCAGAAACCCTTGGCCAGCATGGGCACTGTTGGGACTTGGCTTGTGTGTGTATGGTCATGAAAGGTGAGCCAGGGAGGAGTTTCTTTTTTGGACTACAGTTCCCAGAATCCCCCCATCAGCATGCCTACTGTTGGAACTTAGCTTGTCTGTATGGACACTGTAAGAAGAGAGAGAAAAGATAGTTGTTTTGGACTACAGTGCCCAGAATCCCTCAGCTAGCATGGCCACTGCTGGCACTTAGCTTGTATGTACAGTCATGTAAGAACAGCTAGGAGGAAGTTACTTTTTTGAATTACAGTGCCCAGTATCCCTCAGTCAGCATGACCATTGCTGGGACTTATTAGCTTGTGTGTATTGTCATATAAAAGCCAGAAGAAGTTCCTTTTTTGGACTACAGTTCCCAGAATCCCCCAGTCAGCATAGCCACTTTTGGGACTCAGCTTGTGTGTATGGTCATGTAAGAAGAGCCAGGGAGAAGTTCCTTTTTTGGACTACAGCTCCCAGAATGCCTCAGTCAGCGTGACCACTGTTATGTGCCTGGTCATATAAAAAAAAAAAGCCAGGGAGAAGTTCCTTTTTTGGGCTACAGTTCCCAGAAGCCCCCAGTCAGCACGGCCACTGCCATGTGTGTAAGAAGAGGCAGGGAGAAGTTCCTTTTTTGGACTATAGTTCCCAGAATCCCCCAGCCAGCATGGCTACTGTTGGGGATTGGTCTGTGTGCATGGCCATGTAAGAAGAGCCATAGAGAAGTTCCCTTTTTTTGGACTACAGTTCCCAGTATTCCTCAGCCCACATGGCCACTGTACTTAGTGGTCATCATAAGCAGAGCTTGGACAAGTTACTTTCTTGGACTATTAATTCCCTGGATCTCCCAACCTGGACAGTTTTTTGGTCCGAAGGGTCATCACAAGCAGAGATTGGATAAATTACTTTTGTGAATCATAACTCCCACAATCCCCCAGTTAACATGGAGACTGTTTTTGTGTAAATGTGCATATGAGCACCATAATTAGGGCTTCTTGGACTACAGCTCCCAGAATCCCCCAGCCAGTATGGCTACGATTTGTACTTAATGTGAGTGTGTCTAGGTCATAATTAACCAAACAAAGCTTCTTTTTTGCACCACGAGCCCCAGCAAACATGGCCATTGTTTTCGTGTACGATCATTGTAACTAGGGCTGTTTGGACAACAGAATCTCCCATCCAGTATGAGTATGCCCATAGTTTATGCTTCATATGTATGTGTGGGTCATACTAAGCAGAGCTTAGAAAAGTTTCTTTTTTGGACCACAATTCCCAGAATCCGCCAGCCAAGAAAGACACTGTTTGTACTTGGCTTATATATTTGTGGTCACCATGAGCAGAACTTAGAAAAGTTCCTTCCTTGAAGTGTATCTCCCAAAATCCCACAGCCAAACAGAGCTTGTTTACTAAAAGGTAACACACAGCCAGTGTGACATAGTGGTTTGAGCGTAGAACTATGGCTCTGGAGATCAGGGTTCGAATCCTCACTCAGCGCTGGGAACCCACTGGATGACCTTAGGGAAATCACTGTCTCTCAGCCTCAGAGGCAGGTCCTGACAAAATCCTTTCTGAACGAATCTCGCCAAGAAAACCCTATGATAGACCTATTTTAGGGGTTATTCAGACGGTGAAAATAATCCCTGTAGAATGTGGGTCGAATCTTTATTGTTCACATGCATTTTGAATGCATCTGAGTAAGTTTGGGGGGACTGCCAAAAAAACCATTTAACCCAGAATAATCAATCTCCAGTTTTTCCCCCTGAGTTTATCTATCCCAGGTTATATATCACATTGTTGGCTGTGTGAATAACCAATGCGATTATATAACCTGGGATAGATAAAGCGGGATAAAACTCTGCATGCCTTGAATGCGTTTTGAATACATCTACCTCATCGACTCCATCTTTATTCGCAATGCTGGCACATGTGAGCAACAGAATGCGCAGAGTTGCTCACATACATCAGCACTGCGAATGAAGATGGAACCGATGATGCGGATGTATTTGAAACACATTCAAGGCATACAGAGTTTTATCCTCATTTATCCCGAGTCTTTTCGCATTAGTTATTCACGCAGCTGACAATGCAAATCTTTTAGGAAAACTCTGGGACTATTCAGATGGCGCAGAGATGTGGTTCTGATTAAAAAAACAACAGTGTGAACAATACACCCGGAACGTGTGAGTGAGATTATTCGCATAGTCACGCAAACAACCAACAACGTCTGAATAACCCTTTGGGTCACCCTGAGTTGGAAACGACTCAAAGGCACACAACAACAGAGATGCACAGAGATATGGTTGCAATTTTTAAAAAATAGTGTGAACAACAACACCGGAATGCGTGAGTGAGATTATTCGCATAGTCGCGCTAAAAAGCAACAGCAACGTCTGAATAAGCCCTTTGGGTCGCCCTAAGTTTGAAACGAGTCGAAGGCATACAACAACAACAACTATCTTTCCAACCTCTGGTCACCCATGAAGTCTCGGCTGTGGAGTTCTGAGTAAGAAACTCAAAGGTGCGCCTTATGTGCACACCCCATACCGGCTCCCTCCCTGATTTGGGACAAGTCCTAGCAGTGAAACTCCACCTCTTGGCCTCCCTTGTCGCTCATCCCTCAGGTGTTTTCCTTGCCAAACAACCACTTGTCTCTTCTCTCCCTCACTAAAGGAGTGGCACCTCTTCTTGAAGCACACAGAGGCCAGGAGAGAGAGAGAAAAGAACGAGACGGAAGGCCAGGCAGAGAAAGATTGTGTTGTTGTGGATGAATTATAACTGTGTGTGGCTGCTGTGTGGGTTCTGTGGCTGAGGAGCAGCACAGCTGAGAGAAAGCTTTTGCCTTCTTTGTTGCAGTCTCTTCCTGGAGAACAGCGTCTGTGAGAGAGACAGAAGAGAGAAGGAAGGAAAGAACGAGAGAAAGGGGTGGAGGAAAGCCGTGTGTGTGTATGTGTGAAACTGAGAGAACAACTAAAGGTTTGGCTTGGCAAAGGGTTTTGGTGGCTGAGGGGCCAACCTCACCATTGTTGCCAGAAGCCTTGGGCCGCTTGGCACCACTTCCGAAGGGTCCCCCTTTTCACTCTTTCCCACAAGGGCTCCCAAAGGACGTGAAAAGGCAGCAGTGGCAGCTCTGCCGTGAAGTGATTCAGCAGCTCAGCTCTGTGGAAAAAGAAGAAAGAACAAAGATTGGGTTTGGAGTGATAAATGCCAGGCAGCATGGCCCAGGGAGAATTGGGCATGGGATGCCCTGTCCCTTGAGGACTACTGGATTCCCTGCCACCACAAACCTGGTAGGACACAACTGCTGAAGTGTTCTCTTGTCCAAAGGGAGAAACATCTTTCCTCTTGCTCTGGACCGGGATGTCCGGAGGCATGAAGTTCAACGGATACATGAAGGTGCGCATCGGTGAGGCCGTGGGACTCCAGCCCACACGCTGGTCACTCCGGCACTCTCTTTTCAAGAAAGGCCACCAGCTACTGGACCCCTACATCACGGTGAGCGTGGACCAGGTCCGTGTGGGGCAGACCAGCACTAAGCAGAAGACCAACAAGCCCACATACAATGAGGAATTCTGTACCCCAGTTACCGATGGGGGACAGCTGGAGCTAGCTGTCTTCCACGGCACCCCCATCGGCTACGATGACTTTGTGGCCAACTGCACTGTGCACTTCCATGAGCTGCTCCACAGTACCGGATCTTCGGATAGCTTCGAAGGCTGGGTGAGTAGGGGAGAGATGTTCCTGGGACTTGTGGTCTCTTCCAGGGAAGGTGCACCTCTGTCAGCACATAATGCGCTTATGTGTCTGTATACACAAGGGCTTCCTTGGGGGTATTGAATGGCTTGGAGAGTGAATTAGGGTTTTTCAGAAAGATGGTAGTGGAATACAAAACTGGTGATTGAGGGTCCTTTCACCGTACAGCATTCTGATTCTACCTTAACTGCATCCTATGGAAGATGTGCCATTTAAAGAGTGGTGCTGGGTGACCTGGGGCAAGCACATGCTCTCAGCCTCAGGGGAAGGCAGTGGCAAACCTCTTCTGAACAAATTGTGCCAAGAAAACCCCATGATAGGTTTGCCTTAGGGTCGCCATAAACATGAAATGACTTGAAGGCACAAAACAACAACAAGAAGAATTAAAAATTCATCTGTCAGCATGGTGTAGTCAGTGGTTTGAGCATTGGACTATGACTCTGGAGACCAGGGTTTGAATCCCTTCTCCGCTATGGAAATCCATTGGGTGAGCATGGGTAAGTCACACTTTCTCAGCCTCAGAGGCGGGCAATGGCAAACCTCCTCTGAACAAATCTTGCCAAGAAAGACTTTTCGGTTCTGACAGGCATTTGATAACTGTTGACGTAAGGCCCATTTTACACAATGCACTGGTTATTGCTCATTGCTATCCGGGTGTGTGTTTTAATATGTTTTAATCTGGTTATATTTTTATTTTTTCTGATTGTTTATTTGTGCCTTAACTTTTGTAGATTAAAAAAAAAATTGTAAGCTGCTTTGAGTCCCAATCTGGGGGAAAAGTGGGATAGAAATGAATTTAAAATAACCATCACCACCACCCAGTGACAGGTTCATCATAACTCGTTATCATCCAAAAAGTAACTTTTTCTAGCTCTGTTACAGTTGTCAGTGAAATCCCTTGGAGGAGTTCATGCGCTTGGTAGGAACTTCATGGCCATCTGCTGTTTATCATGCATGATATGATATTGTGACAGAGTATTGTCTTAACTATCATAACTAGTAATAGTTGCTTGACTGATTCCTTTGTGAATGTGTCTGTTGTCACCTATGCTGGTAGCCATTCTCACACTTTGGAGGTATGAGCTTATTTTCTGTTGTGAAAAGTGTTCCTTGTGCCACTCCTGAACCCTAACTCCAATAGGAGATTTTTAGCATCCCTGCCCTTGTGCCTTCCACATGTTTTGGACTGCAAATTCCATCAGCCACAGACAACAAGGCCAGGAATTCTGGCTGCTGTAGTTCCAGACATCCAGATCAAACCAAGTTGAGTAAGGTTAATTTAGGACCTTTGCAGACTGCTAGAAATAGTGCAAACTGAGTCCACTTTAACTGCCCTGGCTCAGTGCTAGGGAATCATGGGAATTGTATTTTTTTCTGAGACATTGAACCTTCTCTGTCAGAGAGCTCTGGTGCCACAATAAACTACAGTTCCCATGATTCCCTAGCACTGAGGGCCTTTGCAGACTGCTAGAAATAGTGCAAATTGAGTCCACTTTAAGGGTTAGGGTTAGGGAATCATGGGAACTGTAGTTTATTGTGGCACCAGAGCTCTCTGACAGAGAAGGCTCAATGTCTCAGAAAAAAAAAATTCCCATGATTCCCTAGCACTAATCCTAACCCTTAAAGTGGAGTCAATTTGCACTATTTCTAGAGTCAGGGCAGTTAAGGTGGACTCAATTTGCACTATTTCTGGCAGTTTGCAAAGGCCCTTAGTGTTTATACACAGCAGTTGGTATTCTGCATTTTTGCCTAGACTGTTGCAGAGCTAATGCCTAAACCAGGGGTAGGCAACCTTTCCCCTTTAAGGGCCAAGGGACTTCAGCTCCCAGAAGCCTCAGCCATGTTGGCCAATAGTCCCATGTTGGCCAATAGCTCCTGGGATTCTGGGAGCTGAAGTCCCTCGGCCCTTAAAGGGGAAAGGTTGCCTACCCCTGGCCTAAACTATCAAAGGTAATGTCTACAATCTGCTAGTCCATCAAAATATTTTTCTAAATCAGGTTTTATTTCTCTAGAGCCAGGAGTGTAATCCTCTGTACATATATCATGTGGCTTCTTAACAAGATCCCCGTGTTCACCTTGTATTTTCAATTAAAACATAGCTGCAGTCATTAAAACTTTTTTGAGTTGTTAAACCTGGTCCTGCATGAACTTATAGTAATTTTTTTTTGCCTGATAAAGACACCTGTATAATTCAAAAGTTTTCATAATTGCCTAGCTGAAAGATTTGTTAGACGACAGCAGTTTAAAACCAGTAATCTTGCATATCTAATAAGAAAGCTGGGAAGTAGAGTCTTGTAATTATTGATATATTGATAAGAAATAATGAAGAAATATGACTGTCTTCATTTGGAGATGTAAGTTTGATTTCTTTGATGAGCCCTTGTAGGAAAGAGGCTGAACATTACCCGGAAAGGATCCTGGCAAGTGAAATCTTGGCTGCATCTGCACTGCAGAAATAATGCAGTTTGACATTGTTTTAACTGCCATGGTTCATTGCTATGGAATCCTGGGATTTGTAGTTTGTGGTGGCACCCAGGCTCTCTACAGAAAAGGCTAAATATCTCACAAAGCTACAAATCTCAGAATTCCATAACATTGAGCCATGGAAGTTAAAGCGGTGTCAAACTGCATTATTTATGTAGTGCACATTGGCTCCTTGTAGCTGCTAAATATGCCTTGACCAAAGGAAACAGAATCACCATTGACAATCCCTGTAGAGCAATGAGACCAGTTGCAAAGGTAGAGAAGAAACAGGGCAGATGCAGTTTTGCCAGGCAGGTGTGAGCCACATTGACGCTGTGCAAATGCCTCCTGCTATATTATTAAAGATGCATGATCCTTGTCTGGCTTTCATCTGGCTGCTGTCGTGTTGAGCATGCGAGGCGATGCACATGGGCCAACATCCACGTATCCCTCAACCCAATTTCAAAAGCTCTTTGCAAATCATTAATTCAGATCTCTGGGAGAAGTCGTTTGTCTTTCACTCAGCTGCCTGATAGGCAAGGAGGAAACTGAGGGGTCAAGCAAATGGGCTGGAAAGAGTGGGCCAAAGCGCTGCTTGCAAGACCCTACTGGCCTCACTGCCTGCTCCCAAGGTGGCCCGCATGTGCATGGCACAACCATATGGCATGGCGTAAAGCCATGCTGCTGAGTATTTTTTTAACTTTTGCCCCCACCGTCCGTGTGCATCATCGCACAAACACACCACCGGCAACTGCCTCCTGCCTAGATGCCATCCCACTGGATGGCCGCCCCCTTTGATTGGGACCCTCCACTGGGCATTGGAGCAGAGGTGTGCCCAGGAAAATACTGGCAATGCACAATCATGCCCCCCTACATGCCCCTTTCACTCCGCCTTCATGCTATGTCCTGTCTTGGACTGTCTGGTTTGTGTATGTTTGTGTGGATGTGTCACACTATCCCTTTTTTTGCATTGCCGCCCTGACTGCTGGTTCCATCCTTTTTAAATGCACACCTGCACCAGTGTACTTATACACCACTTTAGGGTTAGGGTTAGGATGGAGAGCTCCTTTGGGACTGGTCTCACATTGGGGTGTTTATATGCAGGGTTGAAGGTGTACACTTTTTTGGAAAAAGTGGTTTCTTTCAGCTTCTTCTTAGTGTAGCTTGCCCCCCTTAGTGCAGCTGCAGCACAGTTTCCGGCCGCTTTGGGGGCATGTGTCATCTAAACACCATGCTCCCAAAGCAGCCTGAAACTGCTGCTTTTGGTCCATCTGAGGCCTGAGAGGATAAGAAAGAGAAAAGGGGCTGTCATGAGAAAGGAGAAAGAAGGAGTGTTTTTCCCTGTTTTGTTTAAGGCCCATCCAATACCAGCATGAGAGTAATATTTCCCCACCCATGAAGTAAAGGAATCATAGAATCATATAGAGTTGGAAGAGACCCAAAAGGCTACCCAGTGCAACCCCATTCTGCCATGCAGTAATACACAATCAAAGCATCCGCGACAGATGGTCATTCAACCCCTGCTTAAAAACCTCCAAAGAAGGAGATTCCACCACTCTCCAAGGAAATGTGTTCCACTGTCAAACAGCTCTCACTGTCAGAAGTTCTTTGTAATATTTAGGGGGAATCTCTTTCCCTGTAGCTTGCATCCATTGTTCCATGTCCTGTTCTCTGGAGCAGCAGAAAACAAGCTTGCTCCATCCTCACTCCTTCAATCTGCTATCATCCTGCTGTAGCCAAATTTGCAGGGATTGACTTCTGAGTTTCAGAATGGGCTGACTCTAAATGTGCACTCTATCCAATTTTTATTTTCTTAAGGAAACACAGAGTTGGAAAGGATCCCAAGCCCCATCTACTCACAAGTCCCTGCTATACAGGAATACACAGCTAAAACATTCTTGAAAGAGGGCCATCAAACCTTTCTTTAAAGTCCTCCAATGAAGGGGAGTGTTACCTTGTAAGGCAGTGTTCCACTGTCAAACAGCCCTTACTGTCAAGAAGTTCTTCCTAATGTTTAGGTGGAATCTCTTTTCCTGTAATTTGAATCCACTAGTTCATTTTCTAGTCTCCAGAGAAGCAGAAAACAAATATTCAACATGGCATTTCTTCAGGTATTTAAAGAGGGCCATCACCTTACTGCACCTCTCCATCTTCTCTTCTCTAAGCTAAACATACCCAGCTCCCTCAGCTATTCCTCAGCTTGATTTCCAGACCTCTATTCCTTTATCTTTTTGAATGGTAGCATCAATGGGCTCCTCCAACCATTGCAAATATGTTGGGAGATTGAGATATTTGTTGCTGCATTTCTCAGTTATTGTTTTGTAAATCCAAATAACATTTTGGTTGTCCCCAGTTTGTTTTCTTGCCATTTTGAGCACCAGCTGCAACATTTTGTTGGCGCTTTCAAGTACGTTTCTTTGTAATTCCAAAACAAGTTATTATATTGGAGTATTCTTTGCTCCTTCCCCCCTCTCTCTTTTACAGTGGTAGAATTCAAAGATATAGCCATGTTACTGTAGAATCAGTATGTAGAGAAATCTTGTAGCACCTTTGAGACTAACTGAAAGAAAGAAGTTGGCAACATGAGCTTTTGTAGGCTTTAGTCTACAAAAGCTCATGCTGCCAACTTCTTTCTTTCAGTTAGTCTCAAAGGTGCTACAAGATTTCTCTACATACTCTCTCTTTTATACTTATAGTGTATCAGTGGATCTATGGAACTATTTATGTACTGTAGTGCTACATTTTTAAAAATAAAAAAGCAGAAAGGAGAGAAATTGCTCTACAGACCATTGGGCAACCTCAGCACACTACATGTCAGGTTTTGTTTTTTGAAAAAATCTTTTGGAGACCCAAGAAATCACAACAAGCAGTCCCCTTTTGTTGTTGTGTGCCTTCAAGTCGTTTCCGACTTACGGCAACCTTTAGCCATCCAATAGTCAGATGGGAAACTACCTTCTGGGCTTAAATGATGCCTTCAAGTCATTTCCGAGTTATGGTGACCCTAAGGTGAATCTATCATGGGCTTTTCTTGGCAAGTTTCTTCAGAGGGGGTTTCCCATTGCCATCCTCTGAAGCTGAGAGAGTATGACTGCCCAAGATCATCTAGTTGGTTTCTACGGATGAACGTGGATTTGAACCCTGGTCTCCAGAGTCATGGTCCAGCACTCAAACTACTATGCATGCTGGCTCCAAACAGTCCCCTACAAGAATGTAATGAGCAGATGCAGAGATGACAACCACTGGCAAAACCTGGCAAAGCCCAAGGAGTTATATGAGGAGCATTCTAGCTTCTTTAGACCAATCTCCTTCATACAAATTCCTTTCTTCACCTCCTTTTTCTGGGCTGGATTTTAAACAAATTCATCTTAGACCTAATCAACAGGATTCCAGCCACAGTCTTTCAGATTGTCTAGAGCAGGGGTAGGCAACCTTTTTGCGCCGGGGGCCAGATTGCTGTCCCTCAGACAATTGGGGGCCTGAAGCACCAAAAATAAATAAATTAATTAAAATTAAAATAAAAAAATAAAAAATATATGCATGCACACTCTCTCAGCCCCAGAAAAGCCATGGCAACCCCCCCTGTGGAGATTTTGCCAAGAAAACCCCAAGAACAAGTAATAAACAATAATCAATATCATCATGGTGGGCGGTGGCGGCGGCAGGACCAGCTAGGGGCCGGTCCAAAGGCCTTGGGGGGCCGCATTCGGCCCCTGGGCCTTAGGTTGCCTACCCCTGGTCTAGAGCCAAACCGTGTGTGCATGCAAGCATGTATAGTTGACATTTTAATTGCTTTGCTCTTTCTGTAAAGCATCCTGTGAACAGAAAGAAGTCGTTTTAATCCAGAGTAGAACAAAGCTATCAAATGTACATTGCACTAGCTGATCACCATCATGTACAGGAACTCCTCCGCTTTGAAAAGGTGTTAATGTATCATACTGAAACCTGGGGAGGCAGGGAGGGGATTGCCCGATTAAGCTATTTGGTACTCAATTCAGGATGAACAAAAGGTCATGTTTTTACCCAGAAATACAAGTTACCGTATATACTTGACTATAAGTCAACCTCATGTATAAGTCGAGGGCAGGTTTTGGTACCAAAATTAAGGATTTTGATATGACCCATGGATAAGTTGAAGGTAAAACCTAGGGGCATCTAACAAAGGATGTAAAGGACAAAGCAAAGGAAAACAATGCCAAAGAACTTACAAAATTCCTGCAGGCATAACTATTTGTGCTCATACTAAAGGCTGGATGGATGAGAAAATAGAGGGAGTTCAGTGCTTCAAGGGCAGATGACACTCTTGTCTTTCACCAGGGAATGGTTTCTTTTTTAAAAAAATGAGAGTTAAAGTACAGTACCTACACAGACCCAGGTTTTTTGGGTCAATTTTTTGACCTAAATTTCTAGACTTATACATGAGTATATACAGTATGTATTCTCTTCCATGTCACTGAATGTGACAATGACTGCAAGGTTAGAGAGCTTTAAAAAAGAAAGGACAGGACAAACTAGTGGAAGACAAATTTAGCAAAGATTGTTGTGCATGATGAAGGAAGGTCATTCTGGCCTTCCTGGGAAAGGAGTTCTAGGGCTTTGGGGCAGCCACTGAGAAGACCCTGTCTCACCTCAGGGTGAAGGTAATGGGACTGTGAAGGTAGTGGGACTGAAGATCTCCTGAAATTTTCAGGAGAAAGACCTCTCCTGAAGATCGTAGGGCTCCAATAGACTAGCAGCCAGTGGAGTTATTGTACAGGATAATTGTATGGTTCCTATAATCTGTCTCAAATAATAATTTGGACCTGCTGAAGTTTCCAAACACTCTTCCAAGGCAGTCTTGTTGTTGTTGTTGTGTGCCTTCAAGTCATTTTCTGACTTATGGTGACCCTAAGGTGACCCTATAATGGAATTTTCTTGGCAGGTTTCTTCAGAATGGGTTGGCCATTGCCATCCTCTGAGGCTGAGAGAGTGTGATTTGCCCAATGTCACCCAGTGGTTTTACATGGCCGAGCTGGGATTCGAATGCTGGTCTCCAGAGTCATAGTCCAATGCTCAAACCACTACGCCATGCTGGATCTCATAGAGCACATTATAGTAATCCAAATGGAGGCATGCACCTTGTTAAAGTGTGTGAAGCCACTAAGGCCTGAAGCCAAGTAATGATTATAGTCATACTTTCATACACTGAACGTTTCCAGACAAAAGATGTGTTTTTACAGGAGGAGTGAGCCGTAAATCATGGTTCTCAAATACAAGGCGCTTAATTGGAGAACAATTATCCTTGGAGACAGCAAGAAAGGAGAAGCGCTGACCCTGCTGTAAAGTTTGGAGGGTGTACAGTGGCTTGTTTATTTAAAGCAAGAATTAAATGTGCAGCCTTCTTGTGCTCTTTGTCCACTGGAATGGCTGCTGTATCACCAAGGTATGGTAGCCCAGTAGTTATAGGCAAGGGAGTGGGGAGCTGAATGAGGCATATAGTGAACACACACCTTGTTCTTCAAGAAAAGTGTAGTTTTTCAGCAATTTGAAATCAGAAGCAGGAGGATGGGTTGTGGGTGGTAAAACTTGGGCACCTGATACAGCTTCCAGCAGAGATTAGTGGCCTTCAGTGTGGCCCCTTGCCCCTAAAAGGAACACATTTTTATGCCACCCTTCAATCAGGGAGGACACAGGCGTGAGTTTGCAGGAACTAAGCAGAGCAGTGGAGGATAGGGAATCGTGGAGATATCTCATCCACAGGGTCACAATGAGTTGGTGTTGACTTAAAGGCCATTGACAACAACAGTCCTGAGTCTGGCACCCTTTAGGTGGGCTGGATTTTTTTCCTACTCTTGTACTGGTCAGGTCTCCTCTGGAGTTCTGTGTTCAGTTGGGGGTTCTCCTAGATTCATCGCTTCACATGACTAGTCAGGTGAATGCGGTGGTCAGGAGCGCCTGCTATCAGCTTCGGCTGATATGCCAACTGCGCCCTTAGCTGGATATGAGGGATCTGGAAACTGTGGTACATGCTCTGGTAACCTCATGTCTGGATTACTGCAACACATTCTACATGGGGCTACCCTTGTGCCTAACCCGGAAACTACAACTAGTGCAAAACATGGCAGCCAGGTTAATCACGGGAACATCTAGGAGGGAGCACATAACACCAGTGCTTAAATCCCTCCACTGGCTGCCGATTAGTTTCCGGGCACAGTACAAAGTGTTGGTTTTAACCTTTAAAGCCCTACATGGCTTGGGTCCATCTTATCTCAGGGACCGCCTCTCCCCATATGATCCCCCCTGCGCCCTGCGGTCCTCTGGGAGGAATCTGTTACAACCAATAAAAACTAGACTGTCGCAGACCTCTCAGAGGGCCTTCTCTGCAACCGCTCCCAGACTTTGGAATGGCCTGCTGGACGAGATCCGTCTTATTACTACTCTTGCTGCTTTTAAAAAAGCAGTAACGATGGATCTCTTCCGGCAGGCCTTCCTGGAATAACCTCCCGGCTAATGGAGGAGTTTTGCTACCCGCCCCTCCTGCTGTCACCCCCTGTTTGCTCTAAAGCTGTTTATATTATATTTTATGCTGTTTTAATCGTTATTTTAACTCTGTATTTGTTTAATTTAGTTTTAAGGGGTGGGAGGGTTAGGGGTTAGGATGAAGATGTATTTTGACTACTGTTTGTTTTAATTTTGCTGTACACCACCCCGGTTGCTATACAGAGGGGCGGGTTATAAATAATAAAATAATAATAATAATAATAATAATAATAATAATAATTATTATTATTATTATTATTCAGTTCTGGGCACCTCATTTTAAGACAGACATAGACAAATTGGAACCGGTTCTGAGGAGAGGTATGGAGAGCAAAACATATGAGGAGAGGTTGAAGGAGATGGGCATGTTCAGCTTGGTGAAGGGTAGTCTCAAAAAAGCAAACCTTGATTTTGACAAACCATGGTTTGAGTGTTGGACTATAACTCTGGAGACCAGCGTTTGATTCCCAGCTCAGCCATGCAACTCACTGGGTGACCTTGAGCAAGCCACATATTCTTAGCTTCACGGGAAGGCAATAGCAAACCTTCTCTGAACAAATCTTGCCAAGAAAACCCCATGATATGTTCATCTTAGGGTCACCATAAATCAGAAATGACTTAAAGGCGCACAACAGCACCAACAACATTTTACTGTGCCATTGTTCATAATGGGCCATGAACATCCACAGATTTTGATTTTGAACCAAACCCCAGCAGATACCAAGGGTCCACTATACCCTAATGCAATATGGAGACTGGTAATATTTTCCCCTCAATATGCTAGGGATCAGTATCATATTTATGCCCATTGGTTACAGTACAACTATTTTTTTTTAACTGAAAATGGTGGATGGGCAGCTGAAAACTCACGGATCAGTAGCCATCCATGGACCACCACTTTGAGTAGTACAGCCCTGATGAACACCTCAGGTGCGTGGGGTCTTCTTTCTCAGCCTAACCTGAAGTTCAAGGTTGTTGCAGGGCTGAAATGTCATAGAAAGTAAACAGTAATAAACATACCCTCCAACATTTCACAAAGGAAAACTGGGACACATGTAGCAAGCAACATCAGAATGTATGCTCAACAAGGTTATTAAGGAGGAAGAACAAACAAGCCAGGAGAGGCTGAACCAGTTTGCTTTTGTTTCAATCTACTGGGAAGGGCAAGATTCTTTCTCTGCCGACTGAGTAAACTGAGTGCAAACTATTTTTCCACTATGAACTCAATCTGCAGCATTTGCAGTAAGCTGAGGATGAAGGGGAAAGTGGGAGGAGGAGAATGAAACTGGTATATTTGAAAAGCAGCTGATAGAGTGGGATGGCGGAGGATTAACCAAGACTATACCTGCCAAATTCGACATGTTCTTTTTTCTTAACAGATTACAATGGGCCCTTCGTATCTTCTGGGGTTTGGTTCCAGGACGCCATATAGATACCAAAAGTCCCATTATATACAATGGCATTGTAAAACGATATCCTTTATGTAAAATGGCAAGATCAAGGGGTTGCTTTTGGGAAATTTTTTTTTTTGGAGGGGGAGGTAGTTTCAAACTGTGGATGCAGAATGCATGGATGCGGAGAGCCAACTATATTTACTGCAATCTTTGTAATGTAAATATAGTCTTTGTGGGCCAGATAAGGACAACAGTTCTCGTCTGAGTTGTTTCAGGGTTGTTATCTCTCTCTGAATCACTTCTCTACCATACTTGGGTGCAGAAGTGTCTGTGGTTTATTGTGACATTTGAAGTTGAAGGAGCAGTCCTGCCTCTTGTCATTAGTTCTTTTCATAACTGTCTCTATGAGAGTAGCAAATATCAAATAAACAAAAGCGAGGTCTTCATGTGTGTTATGTGGCATGCATAGGGATGGGTGAAGATGGACAGCACAGATGGCACTGGGTTGACAAATAAAGTTTCCCAGATGTGACCCACAGAGCCAGCCATATTTTATGGAAAGATGAGGGCAGTCAGGTTCTGTAACAATAAGACTGGATTGTAGGAGTGCTTTCACAGCTTGGCTTCTTAATTTTGATTCATAGGATGATTGCACTAGTCAGAAGTGGTTGTGTTCTGAACTGCAGCTCCCATCATTCTTCCCCCATTAAGGAATGAGTTCATGGGCATTGTGAACCAAAAATCTCTGGAAGGTCACAAGTCTCTTTTAAGAAGAAAGTACACACAACAGTTATCTGTGCCTAAACACAGAGTGGGATGTACATCTGCAAAAGCAGTACTGTTGCAAATACTGCATTGCAGAACCTGCTTAAACTGCCTGATGTGGTAGTCTACGTGTCCTTCTGGAAAGCTGCTTTTAAAAAACTGGTTCTTTATCTTCTCTGTCACCCTAGGGAAAAAAAAAACGAACAAATGATATAAATGCACAGTATGATTTCTGTTTTAGTGGAGATGCTGTCTATTGATTTCATTTACTTATTTATTTACCTATTAAAAGTGGTCTAAACTGCCCTTTAGGAAACACTCCTCAGAAGTGACTGTACAAAATCTTGTAATTAAAAACAGTCACTGTAAGACCACATTTCACCTCTACTGTAACAATTAATACACAGCTGAGCAGGTCATAAAATACGAATTGAAATAAAAGTCTATTAAGAGTTCCTAAACCGGTTACTGAAAGAGAAATTCTACTGTGTAGTGAGAAAATAAATGAATTAAACAAGGGAAAGTCTACATAAAGCCCTCCAGATGCTTTGGACTACAACTCCCCAAATTACAAGTCAACAGAGGAGGGCTGCATCTGCACCACAGAAATAATGCAGTTTGACTGACAACACTTTGACTGCCATGGCTCAATGGTATGGAATCTTGGGATTTGTAGTGTGTTGTGGCACCAGAGTGCTCTGACAGAGAAATCTGAATAGCTCACAAAACTATAAATCCCCCAAATTCATAACACTGAGCCATAGCAGTTAAAATGGTATCAGATTGCAATATTTCTGCAATGTAGATTAGATCGAGACTGACTTAATATCTGTTGGGGGTTGCATAAATTTGCTAGATTTTTCTTTTTGGGGAGTAAGGTTGGACCCTGTATTCATTCTGGAATTAACTGCTATCAGAGAAGTGCCTTTATGAGATACTGAGAAGAACCATGGCAGTTTCTGCTGTACGTGTAGACGGTCCCGAGTTCAATCCGTGGCAACTGGGCAAATCTTCTTCCTGAAATTTCACAAAGCCATTACAGTCAGTGTAAACTGTGAGCAGGGAATATTTACCCCCCCCCCCCGATTGTTTGGACTACAACTCCCACCATCCCTAGCCATTAACCATATTGGCTCGGGCTGATGGGAGCTGAAGTCCAAAGCATGTGGAAGGTGAAAGTTTCCCCATTCCTCGTTAGAGGATACCCAACTAGCTGAGCCCGTCTGCTGTAGCGTAAGGCAACTTGGGGTGCATCCGTAATGCAGAAATAATCCAATTTGACAGCACTTTAACTGCTGTGACTCAGTGCTACGGAATTTGGGGAATTGTAGTTTTGTGGGACATTTAGCCTTCTCTGTCAGAGACCTCTGGTGCCACGACAAACTACTACTACTACTACTACTACTAATAAACTACTATTATTATTATCCTTTTAATTGATGTCTGTTTTAACGAATGTCTTTTAAACTGATCTTTGTCTGTTCATTGTTGTTGTTCCCCGACTTGATCCATGGGGAAAGGTGAGTAAGAAATAATAATAATAATAATAATAATAATAATAATAAGTTCCCATAAATCTGTAGCATTGTGTCCATGAGAGTTAAAGTGGTGTCAAACCGGATTATTTCTGCACTGCAGATACAACCTTGGTCCTGCTTTTGGTTGCCAACTTCCAACAGCAAGAGCCACCCAGGACAGTAACTCATACATAAACACAGGGAGTTGGTTGCTCTGAAGAACAGCCCGTCCTAATGGTGCACACCAGTAATTCAGAGTTTATTGTGTAGCCATTAATACAACAAGAAGCAGCAGTGGGAGATATTGTTCTACCTCTGGGAATAGCTTGCTCCCTGCAAGTCCCACAGTGCAGAACCACGAAGATGTGATAAGCCTGTCAACCATTTAACCAACTGGACTCCTTGCTAAACAAAACAAAAAGCGAGACTACAAGGAAGCAGACATCTGTCTGCAATAATGCCCTAGCTGTAATAATGATCTTTCGTTCTCTTGCTTTGGTGCCAGAGGGGGCATGTTAAAAGTACTGCTGATTTGACATTTTCCTGGCAGAACTTGCCTGTATGTGCAGGTGCAAAGCAAATTACATTTTGGCTCAGCTGAATACTATGAATGTTTTTTTCTTTCTTGCAAATCTCAGAACATGAGTGGTGGAATTTAGAAAATCCTCACAATTGATATTTTATGCTTTACTGACTCCTTTTATTTAGTCTGCAACCTTAGCTTGGCTCAAGGTGCCAGTTTTCTTATCTTACATGGCCAATTTTTCCCTTGAATTTGGAAGGCGAAGGGAAGATTAGTTGCATAAAACTGTATAAAAGTTGGCCGTTCTGTGTTTCAGTGATTTCCCACATTAAAGACCTTCATCAAAATGCTCATGTCCAGGGAATGCAGTCATCTTGTTTTGTGTGTGTGCTCAGTGATGGAGCTAAACAGAAAAGTGATGTTTTAATATTAATATTAATTAATTTTTAATTTTTTTCATAATTAATGCTTTAGTTTTATCTTTTTAAATGATTGTAACCACCTTGAATCCCATTTTTGGGGAAAGGTGGGATATAAATCCCATAAAGAAATAAAATAATAAATAAAATAAATATATTCCATTTATAATAAAATTCAGTTTAAAAAATTCAGTTAAAAATAAAAAAAAGATTCAGTTTGGTCACTAGCCCCCTGACCTAGGCATCAATCCCCAAATCTCTATCTTTGGACATGCTATAAGATCTAAGAAGATCCATGTTGGAGTAGACTGAAGCAGGGTTGGCTGGTTTAAACACCTTGGTTGTTTTTTTTAAGGTATTGTGTGTTTTTTTAAAATGATTATTTATTTATTTATTTTTTAAAAAAATCTAACTATTATTTGTTTCGTTGCATGCCTTCAAGTAATTTCTGACCTATGGAGACTCTAAGCTGAACCTATCCTGGGGTTTTCTTGAGAAGATTTGCTCAGAGGAGGTTTGCCGTTGGTTTGTTTTTATTAAAACATTAATGCAAAAAAAACAACCAAACAGTGATTTAAACAAAACAAAACCCAACAACAACAACAACAACACAATCCCAAGCAAACTGGTTTAAACAGTAATAATAAAAACTATTTAAAAAACTATTTAAATTTAAAAAAAAAAACTAGGTTTTTTCCCCCAATCCTGGGCTGAAGTCCTACTTATTCCAGCTTTATATTTTCACAGTGGGCGTTTTCACACGGGGCTTTAGGAGGACGCAATCCTACCTCCCTCCGGCCCCAGTCCGGCTCCTTTTCCAGTGTGTTCACACTCACGTCGCAGCAAACCCCGCCCCTTCCGGTGCCATCCCTGCGTCAGTCCGGCTCCTTGCTCCGTGTGTTCACACTCACGTCGCAGCAAGTCCGGCCTCACTCCGGCCGATCCAGCGCTAACTCCGGACGTCCTCCGGCATCAGCCCCGGCAAGGTAATTCCTTTTTAAAAAAGGAATTAAGTTGCCGCCGCCGGAGCCATTCCAGAATGAGCGGCACGGTCGGCTCCAGGTGGCTTAGTGGGTCTAGTGTGAAAACGTCCTCTGACCAGTTAGTTGCTGATGGGAAGCCTTCCAAGCAGGATGCGAATGCAGTGACATTCTTAGTCTTGCCATCTCCAGCAACTGATACACAAAGCCCCTGATACTGCCTCTGAAAGAATATTAAAAAATGATATATATAAAAAAAAACGCAACCCAACCCCCCAACCCTATGTTTCTTGAGTTTCAAGAAACCCTGACAGGAAGAATCTTGGGAGATTATAACACACTATCAGTTATAGCGCAAACCAATCGGCATAGTTCTGATTTGGCAACAGTCCTGACTGCATGGCGCAGTGTGTAAACAGCTGTTATCTTGCGTTAGAACCGCCACTTTTCATTCACAGGTTCAACCTGTGAATGACCGCAATTATGCGGTAATACCATGCCCAGCAACCAACGTGATCACTGGACATACCATCATTGCGCGATCTCACGATCTTGTCGGCGCAAGACCTCACTGCTCTCTCACTTCTAGTGATATCGAAGTCACACAATTACGCATACACAACTTTTTTTTTTAAAAAAAATTGTGATCTCAAGAATGTGGTCAGTTCATGTCACTCTTATTGCAAATACATCCCAGTTTCCGGGGAAAAGTGCGATCTAATGCACGACTGCAGTGCTAAGGTAGCAGTTTGATTTATTTTGGGTTGCCAATGGGTTAGGGTCATGGTGTGATAATCTCCCTGGACTGATGGGAATCTTCTCAGTTTGTGACTTATAATCTATGCACAATTCACATATGGTTGTTCTGCACAGGAAATAGCATTTTCTTTGTGTGGGTGTGTGTACGTGTGAAAGCGTCACAGAGACAACTAAATCTTGAATATAAAAAAAATTGTCATTGTCGAAAGCAGTATGGTGTTTTGACCACATTCTGGTATAAAAATTTCCCATTGTGGTTATTCTCTACCACCTGCCCCTTTAGTATGCCTACACAGGAGGTCCAGAGGGTGACAGATGCATCTTTCTCCTTGGCTACACAACAACATCTGGATGGCACTGGGGCATTTCGCTGGAGCCAGTCAATGGTTAGGGGGGGGGGGGCAGAGATGCATCCAGGAACAGTGGAAGTGCCCTTACACTGCTGGGGAGGGAATAGCTGTCACTCTGCTGGACCTGATGGAGGTTTTCCAAAGGCAAAAAGACAGCTATTGGATTGCAGCTTCTAGCCCAGATGCTGGCTGACTGTGAGAATACACCCCATCTCTGTCTAGCTGCCATTGTTCAGCTGGGTAAAAGAATATCTCCTTGCTCAGTGCCTTCAAAATGTACCGGCAGTTGTGCCAGTATAAGCCACTAAGACGATTCCAGCAGAAATAGCTAAGAAGCATCATTAAAAACAAATTACACTTGGCCCTCCACATCTGCGGCTTTTACTTTTGCGGTTTTGATTATTTGCAGATTTGATCCATATGTTCTCTCTAGGAATCCCTAGGTCTTCTAGAGAAATTCTGCTGGAAAATGACCATAGAGTTGTGCTGGAGGGTCTAGCGATTCCTAGAGAAAACACCTCTAGGCATTTGTAGGTCCTCCAGCTTGATTCTATGGTCAACTTTTGGCAGATGTTGACCATAGAATTGTGTTGGAGGACCTAGAGCAGGGGTAGGCAACCTTTCCCCTTTAAGGGCCGAGGGACTTCAGCTCCCAGAATCCCAGGAGCTATTGGCCAACATGGCTGAGGCTTCTGGGAGCTGAAGTCCCTCGGCCCTTAAAGGGGAAAGGTTGCCTACCCCTGACCTAGAGATTCCTAGAGAGGTAGTCTCTCAGGTAAAAAAGTAATGTTTATTTATTTGCAATTTTTCCACTTTTACGGGAGTCCTGTGCCCTTAACCCCAACGAATGTGGAGTGACCACTGTAAACAATAGCCCTATTAGAGAAACTGCAATCGTCAATAAACATTGAACCATCATAACCTTTTCATTTATTTGTATAACTGCATCTTCCGCTATACAATACACACCAAACGGTTCACAGAAAGACAGATAGGGAATAAATATAATTACAGTTTGTAATACATTATCATAACATTAATGCAATTGCAATTCATTTATAACATTTCAAAACTTTAAATGAGAACAGCACATATTAGCGGATTAGTGAACATATCGGATACGATTGATAGGATAGCTGCATTACCCAGTTCACTGATCAGCTCATATTGGTTAGGGGCCCAACAAAAGAGAATTTTGCTTACTACAAACCCACATCGAAAGAAGGAAAAAGAAACACAGCCACCATAAGGATCTTTTGGCAGACAGTTGTCAAGCAACATTAGGGTCCTTTGTGTTGACCCTCACATTAGGGTTCCTTGTGTTCATCCAAAACAGACATCTTCATCCCTCTATCTACTCCTTCCAGCTATCTCTAGAAAACAGAGCAAAGGAAAAGAAATTAGAAACATCCAGTGAAACCTGATGATAACCTCAGATGGAAGATGAATCCACACTACAAAATAATAATAATAATAATAATAATAATAATAATAATAATAATAATGCACAGGTGTTATGTGCTCCCTCCTTGATGTTCCTGTAATTAGCCTGGCTGCCATATTCTGTACCAGTTGAAGTTTCCAGGTTAGGCACAAGGGTAGCCCCATGTAGAGTGCATTGCAGAAGTCCAGACGTGAGGTTACCGGGGCGTGTACCACAGCTTCCAGGTCCCTTCTATCCAGATAAGGGCGCAGCTGGCGTATCAGCCGAAGCTGATAGCAGGCGCTCCTGACCACCGCATTCACCTGACTAGTCATGTGAAGCGATGAATCTAGAAGCACCCCCAGACTGCGAACACAGTGCTTTACGGAGAGTGTGACTCCATCCAGGACTGGAGACTGTATTCCCAAATCTGGTTTCGGGCCTGTAACTGCAAGTACCTCCGTTTTGTCTGGATTCAATTTCAATCTGTTTTTCCTCATCCAACCCATTACCGCTCTAAGACAGTCATCAAGAGGAGAGGCGCCATCTGAAGTCTGAGTCGATGATCTGGTCATGGAGAGGTATATCTGGGTGTCATCAGCGTACTGAAGACACCGAGCTCCATGCCTCCGAATGATCTCCCCCAGC
Organism: Phrynosoma blainvillii; assembly: GCA_026167975.1. Classification (NCBI taxonomy): domain Eukaryota; kingdom Metazoa; phylum Chordata; class Lepidosauria; order Squamata; family Phrynosomatidae; genus Phrynosoma; species Phrynosoma blainvillii. Next base: position 446,111,926 of record JANUYF010000001.1, on the reverse strand, counting down.
GGCTTCATATAAATGTTGAATAGCATCGGGGACAGGATGGCACCCTGAGGGACACCACAATTAAGCTCAATTTTGGATGAGCAACTGTCCCCGAGCCTCACCCTCTGAGATCTGCCCGAGAGGAAGGAACGGAACCACTGTAAAGCAGTGCCTCCAATTCCTAACTCCCTCAGGCGATCTAAGAGGATGGCATGATCTATAGTATCGAAGGCCGCTGAGAGATCCAAGAGCACCAACAAGGTCACACTACCCCTGTCGATACTCAGGCAGAGGTCATTGGTCAGAGCAACCATGGCAGTCTCCATGTACTTTGGCAGTCTCCATAGTACTTTGATTCCCCTTTAACTATTACTGCTCTATCCTGTGGAATCTTGTGACTTGTAGTTTGCTGAGGTACTTAGCATTCTCTGCCACAGAGCTGGGATGCTGCAGTTCATGGGAATGTACTACCTGATAATTCTAAGGGCCTCACCAAACTGCAAATCCCATTATTCCATTAGAAAAAAAATTGCTGGTCTCCCATATCAGTTCACCTGAGAAGCACTGGTTTGGGCCACCTTCCTGATGGGTTTAAAACCAGATTTCATCCTTTTAGTAGAGATGTTCTCTCATTTTGGAAAAAAGCTGGAAAATTCCCCCCTCCCCGTTTCTCTCCCTCCCAAAGCCTTTTTCCCTAGAAAAATGGGGAAAAATGAATTGTGGAATATTTTCTTATAGAACGGTAAAATGTTTTTAAGGCAAGATAGTCAATATGTTCCCCCCCCCCCCGACACAATTATTTCTAAAATTATGTAGTAGTATGTTATAGGAAAACTGCTGTGACTACAATGCAGTCTAACTTAATCTTCAGGGCCCCACATGCACCTTTAACTTTTAGAATTACACTCCTATTCCCTAAACCAGAGGTTGGCAACTGTTCTCCCTGGATGTTGTTGGACTGTAACTCCCATCAGCCCTAGCCAACATAGCCAACGCTGAGACTTACAGTCCAACAACATCTGGAGGGCCAAATAATTCTTGCCCTTGTTTTATATACCGTACATACATACTGAGAGGGATGGAGTTTTTTCCTGAGGGAAGCTTCCTTCTCTTCCTCACAACCTGCAGAGGCTGCAGATTGCAAGTTAAGATGCTATTTTCCTGGATAACATTTGGGATAACAGATAATTTGTAATTGCTTATTTTGCTATTTCAGTTCATTAAATATCTGTGATGTGAAGTCGAACTTATGAATGTGAGACAACTGAATGAATCCTGGTCATCAATTACCCTGGGCAAATTCTGCAAATTCAGGGCAACCTCAGCTTCCTTGATTGAGTCTATCCATCTTTAGAACAGTTTTCCTTTTGTTATAATGCCTTCCGCTTTACCAAGCATTAGTGTCTTTTCCATTAGTCAATTTAATAGTTACAATGAACACATAGGAGCTCCCTTCTACCTTTGAACCAGAAGTAGCATGAAAGGCCATGGTGTTGGATTTCTCAAATGCATCAGCTCAGATTGAATTGAATTTCCCTCTGAAATTCACCAGCTGTTTATAAATAATTATTAAACCCTTCACCCTCTTCTTTTGCATGCATTCTAACCTCTACACTAGCTTCCCCCATCCTTACACCTTCAAAATGTGTCTCCATCATCCTCAGACAGTATGGTCTCTGGGGACTCTGGAGGTTGTTGCCCAACATCTGGAGGGAACTAGATTGGCAAGTAGCCTTGTGGATGCCAGATGATGGAAGTTGGGAACGAAGGATGGAAAGAATATTCAACAGATTTGAGGGGGGAAAACAATAAGACAAGCTTCTCGAGAGTCATGAAACTCTGATGAAATGACTCTCCTTAAATCACTCCCTCCCTGTCCCATAGTCCTTGAAGGACTACATTTCACTTTCCACCCTTTTTCTCTCCCACCCTTGCACAACTGTGAAGTTGAGGGTGGCAGGGTGGGGAAAGAAAATCAAAGAGGATCACTGCCAGTGTAGCCAGTGCACAATAATGACATTATCTTGCAGGAGCTCTGGAAGGAACTGAGATGTCCTGAAGGATGCCTGCATCAGTGTGCACTGGGTACAGCTGGCATTCTTTGACAGGTGGGTACAGGAGGGTAGCCAACTGAGGTTCATCCATTACTGGCTAGCTGGTGATAAATGATATGTGATAGTAAACCACAAGCTGAACATGAGTTAACAATGTGATGCACCATCTAACAAAGCCAATGCAGTTATAGGCTGCATCAATAGAAGCGTAGTGTCTAGATCAAGGGAAGTAATAGTGCCACTCTATCCTGCTTTGGTTAGACTCCATCTGGAATCCTGTGTCCAGTTCTAGGCACCACAATTCAAGATGGAGATTAAGAAGCTGGAACATTTCCAGAGGAGGGTGACCAAAATGGTGAAAGGTCTAGAAACCATGCGCTATGAGGAGCAGCTTAGGGAGCTGGGTATCTTTAGACTGGAAAAGAGGAGAAGAGGTGATATAACCACCTTGTTTAAATATTTGAAGGGATGTCATATTGAGGATGGAGCAAGCTTGTTTTCTGATGCTCCAGAGAATTGGGCACAATGGAGCAACGGATGGAAGCTACAGGAAAAGATTCCACCTCAACATTAGGAGGAACTTCCTGACAGTGAAAGCTGTTCAAGAGTGGAACATGCTCCCTCAGAAGCTGATGGAATCTCCTTCTTTGGAGGTCTTTAAACAGAGGCTGGATGGCCATCTGTCAGGGACGCTTTGATTTTGAGTTCTTGCATGGCAGAATGGGGTTGGACTGGATGGCCCTGGGGGTCTCTTCCAACTCTGTGATTCTATGACCCTCCTTGCTTGGCTGCTCATCCTCTCCAGCTTGCCATGTAACTATACAGGTGGGAGAGAGCTGAGGGTGTTGAGTGAAGAGGATCCTCTGTTACTGGCTATGATCGCTGGCATGGCAGTGGGTGACTACTGTTTTTACTCCACTTCCACCAGTGGAGGGTCAGAGGTAGGGGGGCAGGAAAGAGATGAGTGGGAGGGATTTCATCCCTCCTGTGGGATGTCTTTGAAAATTGCAGTTTTCAAAGCTGTACATGCGTCATGGAGAAAATTGCTTAACATACTCGTTCTCCCTAATGACCGTGTGGATGAAACATCTCCAAGACTCCCTGCCCTCCACGGCTCAGTGATGGCGAACATTTTAGGCACTGAGTGCCCAAACTAAATGGCCCTCCAGGTTCCGGAGGTGGGACTTCCGGGGGGTGGGGGGTGGGAACAGTACTTCTGGGACAGGACTTCTGCACTATGGAGGCAGGGTTTCTGGGGCGAGATTTCTTCCCCCCTGCCCCTTCCCAGGCCTTCAGCTGCCTCTCTGGAGAGGCAGCTGAAGGCCTGGGATGTCCAGGATGAGGAGGAACAGGCACGTGCCTTTTCCTCCTCTTTCCCACTCCACATGCCAGGGAAAATGGCTTTGCACGCCATCTCTGGCACGCATGTCATAGGTTCACTAACACGGGCTTAGGTCCTGCAAATTCAGACCCATGATCTCACTAACTGAGGGGCTATGCAGACGGGTGGCTCTGGGCCGCCCCTGCTAGCTGCGGATCAGGGCCACGGCAACCATATGCCGTGGCCCTGATCCTCTCTTTTGCTGCCCCTGAAAGAGCAGCTAAATGCTGCTCCTTTCACGGGCAGCAAAAGGCCGCCCTAAGAGGCAGCGCACAGCTCTTCATCACCCTTTCCGGCGCAGTGTGTCAAAACACTGCGCTGGAAGGGTGACCTGGCGCCGCGCACCATGCGTAACGGCGTGTGGTGTCAGGACGCCGTTGGCATGGGGTTGGGGCAGCCGGCGTGCGGCTGCCCCACCCCCATCTCTGCCTCCAGGTTGGCCCTTTGAGCCGGTCTGCAGAGGCCCTGAGTCTATCCATCTACTGTGCAGTCCTCCTCTCTTTTTACTGCCTTTCCAAGCATTATTGTCTTTTCTAATGAGTCATGACTTCTTATAATGTGGCCAAGATACGACAGCCTCAGTTTAGTCATCTTGGCTTCCAGGAAGAGTTGGCTCTTCACGGTGGGAATAAATAATTTAAATCCCACATCCCTAGTGGGAACTATGTGTTTTAACTAAATGATAAACATCCAGATAGCCAATGCCACTGACTGTTTTGGGGAATATTACTTTTTTGAAGCAACAACTCTTACAATTCCCCAGCAAGCATGGTTGGAATGTGGTCCAAAAAAAGGTAACTTGAATGAACCCTATGTAAAAGTAACTTGATGAGGTGATCCCTATGCAAAGCTTTTTGGAGAAAAAATGGTACATGTCTAAAACCTCAAGGAGATTGAAAAGTGCAGCATAAACTTTAAACAAAATTTGAAAAGGACCTATTTTGGTTAGTTTGCACTACTTGCTTCAGAAGCTGGTGCTCTTAGTTTCTCAGGGTGCTCAGCAACTGTTTCCACCGGAACTTTGTTCTGTGCAGCAAGGCACCGGTGTGGCCTGCAGACGAACGGTGTGGGTGTTTCTGAGCCGTGTGAGCTTTTGAATACTTTCCGCTTTTCAGCTTTAAAATTTTCCAGGTGGTCATCAGCACGTTGCAGTATTTACCACAAGGTTATTTATACCAGAGGCAGCTTCAAGTCTTTCATAACAATAACCTACAGCCCTGTAGGTTATTGTTAAGGCCCTGTAGGTTATTCCCATCAACCTACAGTTGATGGGAACTGTAGTCTAGCAACACCAGGAAGGACACAAATTTCTGCTCCCCTTCGGATTAATGATCTCTTGAAGCAACATGGATAGGATTGCATTGTTAGTTGACAATGATATACATATATATTGGTGCATGATTCACCTTGGATCAGAGTTACCATGAGTCAACATTTATAGAGTTGCCAAGGCCCCATGAATTAATTGATTGTGATTAGCATCCTGTTCATGACTTATATAGATATAAGTTCCATTTACATCTACATAACTCACTTGTGGATTTTTGTTGTTGTTTCAAAGATCAGAATCCTCTACATCTCTCCTATGTGTGTATGTGCCTTTCCTGTTGCCTGTCAACTTATGGTGACTCCATGAATTTCATCGTTTCTTAGGCAAAAGAATGCTCAGATGTGGTTTTGCCAGTTCCTTCCATCCTTCTACAGCACCTGGTATTCATTCATGGTTTCCCATCTAAGTGCTAACCAGGGCTGACCATGTTTAGTTTCTAAAATCAGACAGGATCTGGCACTTTAGGATATTTAGGATCAGTGAGGGATCATGAAAGCTGGATTTTTAGCAAACACAAAATTCAAGAAGGCTCATCTTTGGTGGGAGGAACATGCTGAACTCCTGTCTATGAATGACATGTTTTATTAAACGTTTTCTATTTCTTTCAAGAAAAAGCAGCATCCTGGCCCACAATGTACTTCTTCACTGGACTAGGGCCAGTGTCACATTTGATATTACCCTCCTCCATCTGCTAGGGCAAATAGCAGCTGCAGGGGAGGATGATTTTTGATTTTGTTCTCGCCAGTCAGATCTGGAATACTTTATACAGTCGTCGCTCCAAAACTGCAGATTTGGGATCCATGGTTTTGATTATTCACAGAGGGGTGACCTCTGTTTTAATAAATGGGGCACACTCCCATGGCACGCACTCTGCACACTCCCGTGGGAGCACGCCCCATTTGAGCCTATAGGGCTTGAATACGCATGGTTTTCCTCGCGCGAGGGGGTCAAGAATGGATCTCCCCTGTGAAAAAGGAGGGGCAACTGTATAGTCATGTATAAGTCTTGAAATTTTAGTCAAAAATTGACCCCAAAAATCTGGGTTGATTTATCTATGGGCCAATGTAATCCAGGTTGACGCCACTTTGACTGCCATAGCCCAGCGCTATGGAATTCTGGGAACTGTAGTTTGTTATGTCACCAGAGCTCTCTGACAAGGAAGACTTAAAGTCTCATAAAACTACAATTCCCAAAATTCCATAGCATTGAGCCATGACAGTGAAAGCGGTCTCAAACCGGATTATTTCTGCAGTGTGTCTTGGACTACTGACTCTAGAGACCAGGCTTCAATTCCCAGCTTGTCCCTGAAGGCCGCTGCAGAACCTTGTCCAAGTCACACTCTCTCAGCCTCAGAGGAAGGCAATGGCAACCCTTCTCTGAAAAAACTTCCCAAAATTCCATAACTTTGAGCCATAGCAATTAAAGTGGCATCAACTTGGATTATTTCTGCAGTGCAGATGCAGCCGCAGTCACCATTTGATTTAGTTTGCTTTTCCATCCTTTTTTGATGTGTGTGTTTCCCACCTCACATCGTACAGACACCATTTACTGTAATTTCCTCCTCATCTACCCAGTCTTTATGGTGCGCACAAAGTTATGTCTACCAAAATTTTGTAAGTTGTTTGGCATTGTTTTCCTTTTCTTTGTCCTTTACATTCTTTTTCCTAAGTTTTGCCCTCAACTTATCTACACATCAAAATCCTTAATTTAGGCCCCCAAAGTTGCCCTTGATAAATACATGAGGTCAAGTTACAGCCGAGTATATATACAGTATGTTCTGGATTGGGGATACAGAGCTCTTTTTTTCTCTCTTTCAAATTAAACTAGCCAGTTCAAAAATGTATTAAAAAATATTTATCTTGACATGTCCTGTCAAACATGTTCCGAATATTCTAAAAGGGTACTGTCTTTTTGCAGTACATGGTGGTGAGTTCTCATTCTTTGCATTGTTGGAAGAAATATAACAGAAAGGAACTTAAATTAATATAAAAAGATCTGGTGTAAAATTTTGAGCTGGAAAAGGAAACACCCAGGATTACTGAGGCTTGCCAGTAGTTTCTGTACAGGGATTATATACTATACTTCCTGCATGCCACCTGTTTGTGTTCATTTTAATCAGAGAACAGAAAGAAGAATTACAATCACCCACTTTTTCTGCCAGTTTGTCTTCATTGCCAGATAGAACAATATAGTGCAAATCAGGAAGAAGTATCTGTTTTTGCAACAAACTGGAATATTTAGATGTGTTTGGAGAAATTTCCAAGGGAGCAAAATGTAGGATAGATATGTTATGAACTGGATTTTTAAATTATTAATTTAGTGGATTATTATTTTTTTAATTAACTGAATTATGCTAAAAAATTGGTACCGGTATTTCTGTTTCTACAAGTAAAAGAACTATTTTGGGATAAAGTTTTTTTTCTTTTCTTTCTGTTGCTTGGTTAATGGCATCCAAAAGTGCTCTGTTCTAAATGAATGGTTTTGCTTTTTTAAAAAACATCCCTTGAAGGAGGAAATATCCATGCCAGGGAAATTGTGGGATTTTCCCCACATCCAGGGATTTGATCTGTACCTTCTGATCTCTGAAGGAAAGAGCTTGTGGTTGAACAATGTGCACATCAGGAGAGGCCAAACAGAGATTGTTGAGCTTTAACTCCCAGAAGACCCAGATATATTGGTCTTTGCTGAGGGATTCTGGAAGTATAATCCAACAACTGCTATGGAACCAAAACTGTGACGCACTGCTCTTTACCAGAAGGACCTACAGCAGTCTTCTCCAACCTGGTACCCACCAGATGTTTTGAATTAAAGCTTCCATCATCCCCTATCAGCATGAGCAATAGATATGCTACCTGGAGCTGGTGTGACTTGTAGTCCAACACATACAGGGGATGTGAGGTTGGGGAAGGTTGACTTACAATCGTAAAACCCTTAGAGCAGCATTTGGCAACTTTGAAGGGTTGGTCCACGTGGGAACCAATGATGCTGCAAGGCATAGTCTTCAGAATATCAGAAGGGATTATGAGGCTTTGGGCAGGAAGCTGAAAGAGCTGGACGCACAGATTGTTATCTCATCTCTTCTCCCAGTTGAAGGGCATGGTCCAGGAAGAGAGAGAAAGATAGCAGACGTGAATAACTGGCTTCGTAGATGGTGCCGCCAAGAACTATTTGGATTCTTGGATTATGGGCTGCGGTTCCATGAGGGTGGACTTCTGGCAAGAGATGGGCTGCATCTCACACCAGTTGGCAGAAGCGTTTTTGCCAATAGTCTCAAACATTTGATCAGGAGAGCTTTAAACTGAGTCATGTTGGGGTATCTTGGAAGGCAGGAATACATCATGGGCTGGAGATAATAGTAAAAATGTTATAGAGGGAACAAGGCAAATGATGCAAGGTCACAACAGTGGAAGGAAAAAACCTCACACAGGCAGCAGGTGGGAAGGACACATGCTCTTAGATGTCTCTACACTAATGCACAGAGCATGGGAAATAAACAAGATGAACTTGAACTCCTAGCACAGCAAAGCAAATATGATATAATAGGCATCACTGAAACCTGGTGGCATGAGTCTCATTATAGGAATGTAGGAATAGAGTGGTATAACCTTTTTAAGAGAAATAGGCCAAACAGGAAAGGAGGAGGAATAGCATTATATGTCAGGGATGTTTACATCTGTGAAGAGATCCAGGACTTAAATCTTGGAAATCAGGTGGAGAGCATCTGGATAAAGATTAAAGGGGAAGGAAACAACAGGGATATTATAGTAGGAGTCTACTACAGACTCCCAAGTCAGACTGAGGAATTGGATGATGCCTTTCTAGAACAGATGACCACACACTCAGAAAAGAGAGATGTAGTAGTGATGGGTGATTTCAATTATCCTGATATTTGCTAAAGTCAAACTAGCCAATATTCCAAGGTCTAGCAAATTCCTCACTTGCCTCGAAGACAATTTCTTTGCCCAAAAGGTGGAAGAGGCAACAAGGGGATCAGCTATTTTAAATCTGATCCTAACCAACCGGGATGACCTGGTCAATGGGGTGCAAGTGGTGGGAACCTTAGGTGGCAGTGATCATCTTCTCCTGGAGTTTCTTATACAGTGGAAAGGAGAAACTAGGCATAGTTGTTATTATTATTATTATTATTATTATTATTAGTCAAACACTCATTCTAGACTTTAGGAGAGCTGATTTCAACAAACTTAGGGAAACACTGGGAGTGATCCCATGGTCAGGAATACCAAAGGAGAGGGGAGTTCAGGATGGATGGGAATTTCTCAAAAGGGGGATACTGAAGGCACAATCTCAAACTGTTCCAATGAGAAGGAAAAATGGGAGGTGTCTCAAGAAACCGGGTTGGATGACAATAGAACTTTCAACTGAACTAAGGGCCTCAGCAGACGGCTAATAGGGCCGTCTCCGAGACCTGGAAGAGGAGGGGCAGCCGCACGCGCGGCGTCCCTTCCTCTTCCTGAGGTCGTCCTCGGAGCTTCCGGCCCTCTGGACGGACGGCACTCCGGGGATGACCTCCCTCCGCAGCGACCAGATGCGCTGCGGAGGATAAGTCAGGGAAAGTGCGCCCTACGCGTTTAGGGTGCACTTTCCCTGTCTTGTGGAAGGAGCGCTGATTTTGCGCTCCTTCCAGGGACGCAGCAGGAGTGCCGCGGTCCGGCTGCCGAGGTCCCGCGGCGCTCTGGACCAGGGCGTCCCCGACGCCCTGGTCTGCATCCCCCCTAAATTATAAACGGGAGGTGTATAAGAATTGGAAAAGGGGCAAAATCACTAAAGAGGAATTCAAACAAATAGCTAGCACATGTAGGGGTAAAGTCAGTAAAGCCAAAGCACAGAATGAGCTCAGGCTTGCTAGAGGGATTAAGGATAATAAAAAGGGCTTTGGGGGGTATGTCCGTAGCAAAAGAAAGAAGAAGGAAATGGTAGGGCCACTGTGCAGAGAAGATGGAGAAATTCTAACAGGGGACAGGGAAAAGGCAGAACTACTCAACAACTTCTTTGCCTCAGTCTTCTCACAAAAGGAAAATGGAGCAAAGGACACAATAGGGGAAATGCAGTACAAAATAAGTAAAGAGGAAGTACAAGAATACCTGGTTAACCTAAATGAATTTAAGTCTCCAGGACCAGATGAACTACATCCAAGGATATTAAAAGAACTGGCAAATATAATCTCAGAGCCACTGGCAATAATCTTTGAAAACACCTGGAGAACAGAAGAAGTCCCAGCAGACTGGAGGAGGGCAAACATTGTCCCCATCTTCAAAAAGGGGGGAAAAGAGGATCCCAACAACTATTGCCCAGTTAGTCTGACATCAATACTGGGAAAGATTCTAGAACAGTTCATTAAACAGAGAGTCTGTGAACATTTAGAAAGGAATGCCATAATCACTAAAAGTCAATATGGCTTTCTCAAAAACAAGTCATGCCAGACTAATCTGATCTCTTTTTTTGATAAAATTACCAGCTTGCTAGATGAAGGGAATGCGGTAGACATAGCATATCTTGATTTCAGTAAGGCTTTTGACAAGGTCCCCCACGATATTCTTGCAAACAAGATAGTAAAATGTGGGCTAGGCAATACAACTGTTAGGTGAATTAGTAACTGGTTGACTGACCGAACCCAAAGGGTGCTCAGCAATGGCTCCTCTTCATCCTGGAGAGAAGTGACCAGTGGGGTGCCACAGGGTTCTGCCCTGGGCCCAGTGCTATTCAACATCTTTATCCATGATTTGGGTGAAGGAATAGGGGGCATGCCTCTCAAATTTGCAGATGACACCAAATTAGAAGGAATAGCTAATACCCCAGAGGACAGGATGAACATTCAAAATGACCTTAATAGATTAGAAAGCTGGGCCAAAGCTAACAAAATGAATTTCAACACAGAGAAATGTAAGGTACTGCACTTAGGGCAAAAAAATGAAAGGCATAGATATAAGATGGGGGACACCTGGCTTAAGGAGACTACATGTGAAAGGGATCTAGGAGTCCTAATGGACCACACGTTGAACATGAGTCAGCAGTGTGATGCTGCAGCTAAAAAGGCCAATGCAATTTTAGGCTGCATTAATAGAAGTATAGTATCTAGATCAAGGGAAGTAATAGTGCCACGCTATTCTGCTTTGGTCAGACCCCACCTGGAATACTGTGTTCAGTTCTGGGCACCACAATTCAAAAAGGATGTGGAGAAACTGGAGCGTGTCTAGAGGAGGGTGACTAAAATGATGAAGGGTCTGGAAACCATGCCCTACGAGGAACGACTTAGGGAACTGGGTATGTTTAGCCTAGAGAAGAGACGGTTAAGAGGGGATATGATATCCCTGTTTAAATATTTGAAGGGATGTCATATTGAGGAGGGTGCTAGCTTGTTTTCTGCTGTCCCAGAGAACAGGACCCAGAACAATGGATGCAAGCTGCTGGAAAAGAGAATCCTCCTCAATATTAGGAGGAACTTCCTGACAGTGAGAGCTGTTGGACAGTGGAACATAACTCCCTCAGAGTGTGCTGGAGTCTCCTTCTTTGGAGGTCTTTAAACAGAGGCTGGATGGCCATCTGTCGGGGATGCTTTGATTTTGAATTCCTGCATGGCAGGGGATTGGACTGGATGGCCCTTGTGGTCTCTTCCAACTCTGTGATTCTTTGATTCTATTCTGCTTTGATTAGACCTCACCTGGAATACTGTGTCCAGTTCTGGGCACCATAATTCAAAAAGGATGTTGAGGAGCTAGACTGAGTCCAGAGGAGGATGAGCAAAATAGTGAAGGGTCTGGAAACCATGCCCTATGAGGACAGACTAAGGGAACTGGGTATGTTTATTTTGGAGAAGAGATGTTTAAGAGGTGACATGATAGCCCTGTTTAAATATTTGAAGGGGTGTCATATTGAGGATGGAACAAGCTTGTTTTCTGCTGCTCCAGAGAACAGGACACAGAACAACAGATGCAAGCTACAGGAAAAGAGATTCCACCTCAACATTAGGAGGAACTTCTTGACAGTAACGGCGGTTTGACAGTGGAACACACTCCCTCAGAGAGTGGTGGAGTCTCCTTCTTTGGAAGTCTTTAAACAGAGGCTGGATGTCAGGGGTGCTTTGATTTTGAGTTCCTGCATGACAGAATGGGATTGGACTGGCAGACCCATGTGGTCTGTTCCAACTCTATGATTATATGATTCTAACAACAACAAGTGAGTTATGCAGATGTACATGAGAATTACATCTATATAACTCATGAACAGGATGTCAATCACAATCAATTAATTCATGGACTTAGGCAACCCTATAAATGTTGACTCATGGTAACTTTGATCCAAGATGAATCATGCCCTAATATATGTGTACATCATTGTCAGCTAACATTCAATCCTATCCATATAAATGCAAAAGAGGTTTAATCCATTAATTCAAAGGAAGGGGGATTTGTGTCCTTCCTGGTGTTGCTGGACTGCACTTCCCATCAGCTCCAGTCCATATAGGCATTAGTGAGGATGATGGGAGTGATACTCCAAGAATACCATAGAGGGTCATAAAAACCATCTCACAGCCTGATACAGAACCTGGATGGGACAAGAGAGTTAATGGAATCTTAAACAGTGCAAGAAAAATGAACAGCAGATATTTTTTGCATCACATTGTATCTATACAAGTTACAAGTGACTGTTGGAAGAAGCATGTCCCATCCTTTTTGCCATTGTGAGTTGTAGGAGGGCAGGATGCGGCACACACCCATGCAATTACACAGCTGTCACACTGTGGTATGAAATGAATCTAGGGTACAGTTGAGGTGTAACAGCAAGGGAGGGTGCCTCCACTTGATGGATTATCGCACAAAGACGTCTAGTTTTTACACAACAGGGCCAGTGTCTTCAGCGAATATAAGGAAAACTCCACTCCAAGACCACAAGCCTTCAGCAGATTCAGAAAAGCTTTATTCAGTAAGCAGAGTAGATCACAGTACATAGTTGTCGGGAGGTATTTCCCCCCAATTACACCATATACTTAAGAGTTAAAAGAATTAACCCATTACAAAAGCCTTCTTCCCATTTGTCAACAATTGAAAACATACTGTCTTCCCAGGTCTCTCCCTTCCATCTTTTGCCCATACCAAGCAACTGCTTCTCACAAGACCAGCCAGCACATACTTCTTCCCCACACATCTGCTCATTATCCCAGGCCACTACTGATACACAACACACACACCCCAGCATCACAATAAGATAGCATAACCCATCATCTCGCATTAACACACATATGCTCAAGCACAGCATGGCAGGATCATGATCCTGACAGCCCTCCAGATTTTTCAGAACATACTATGTGTGCTCATGGCAGGGTGACCAGATGTCATAACTGCAAAGGAGGACAAGGCACCGCAAAATGTAGGATTTTCAAGAAAAATGAAGGGCATTACAAAACAACAGCTAAGAATACTACGGTAATATAAATATAAATTCATTTCATGGGGTTTATTTTCAGCTATATTAGATACGTCTGGAGGCTCAAAGATCAAGAACCCCTGTTTTAAGGGAACTGTAGCCTGAAGCCTAGATCTCACAACATGGCCTCTCTACCTTTTCAGTTTCTGGTTTTGCCTACTGCTTCTGTTTGTTTGCAGTTGTTTCAATTATTTTATTTCATTTTTAAGATTTAGATATGATTTTTAATGGATGTTGAGTTTAATATTTTTAATGGGGGAGGGTGGGGTTTTGGGATTTTTAGTCTGTATTTGATGTAATTTTAAGTGTTGTAAGCCACCCTGATTGTTTTTAACAGAGGGGCGGGGTATTATTATTATTGTTGTTGTTGTTGTTGTTGTTACACTGCTTTTTCCCCATTCTGGGCAGGGGTGAGATCTGGCTGAGACCATGTTACCGCACAGCTCCATGCTCAGGTTGGAGGCATCCCATCCCAATCGAAACGTTTTCCATTACTTTGCTAAGAATGGAAAAGACCTCTTCTTAACCAAGTCCTGATCTGGTATAGATGTGTCTGATGTGGGCCCGGAGCTGTGCGATAAGACACAGTCCCAGCCCGGTCTCAGCAGGTGCCCAGATCGGGAAAAGACAGGCAGTGTAATAATCTCCTTTGTTTTGGATATACCATTTCAGGGAGAAGCATAACTGCAGTGGCCCCTCCACATTCGCTGGGGCTAGGGGTAAAGGGCTCCTGTGAATTTGGAAAAAATGCAAATAAAAAACAACAACCCACTATTCTTTTTACTTGAGAGAATACCTCTCTGGGAAGGTATCTCCAGGCCCTCCAGTTCAACTCTACAGTTGACATCTGTCAGCAGTTGACCATAGAATCATGCTGGAGGACCTACAAATGCCTAGAGAAGTGTTTTTTTTAGGAACTTCTAGGTTCTCTAGCACAACTCCATAGTCAACTTCTGGCAGAGTTGCACTCAAGGAACTAGAGATTCATAGAGAGAACATATTAATCAAAACCACAAATAATCAAATCTGCAAAAGTCAAAGCCGCAAATGTAGAAAGCCAGCTGTAGAATCTTGTTCCAGGCAGCAATAATGGTCTACTCAGAGAAATCTAGTATGTCAAGGAAAAGGGTTCTTGCTTAGCCCTCCCCATGGCATGCTAGTTTTCTATACATGGGGGGTATTTATTTTTGTACGTGTGAGAGAAGGCTGGGCTAGAACTTGTTTTCTATGTGAGGGGATAGGCTGGGCTAGGATTCTTTCCCTTGACACGCTTGTTTTCTGTTGGCAAAGATACCACTCTTGTACACGGGGACATGTGTGCATGGGATAAACGTGAGCAAAAGTGGCTGCGTTTTCCTTTTTGTTGAGACAGATTACATGGAGATGAGCCACTCTTACTAAAATGGGAAAGATATAGAAAACCAGTCAGTCTGCATAGGGCCTCTGGGCGTGTTTGAGCAGACTCACAGTATATATCTGTTTGCACTGTTGTCATTTAAGTCAGGATTTATTTTATTTATTTATTTTTGCATTAGCCCCCACAATAAAAAGCTTTGGGTAGCCTTTGAAGAATTTCTTTTTGAATAGGTTTCAAGGGGCCGATCAGACTGGTTTATCAAGAGGTGCAGACATTTTATGTGAATGAGATATAGATGTTTCTGTAGGATGAGACTCCACCGAAGTGGTGGGCAGATTTTCTTGAGTAACAGCTTCAACTGTAGCAAAAATGGGAGGAGGAGAAAGAAACAACTGACATTTTTATTATGTCCAGGTCTGGAAAAGAATATTACAAATTCCTACTCAGCAAGATAGCTGCAGCTGCAATTTTTAAGCAAGGAGATTAGGACCAGGTATGTTCTTGGATTTGAATGGGGGTAAGAGACATCTTCCACTGCAGACTAGCCACTTGGGTTGAGTCTCTTACCTGATTTTCAGGTAAGAGATGAGTGAGTGTGCAAATTTTCCAGTTTGTGTAGGCTCAACTCCAGGCAAGATGAAAAGGTTTTAATGCAAGTCTTAAGCTTAGCTATTAGAACACCAGCTTGCTACAGTTTGCAAGGCTTAATTGATTTACTGCAACTTGCCAAGACTCTCCAGGGAGGTCTATATATTTGCTTAGCATCTTTTTTCTCTTCCAGTTATTGTGATAGCAGGTTCACCCTTCACTCTACATCCATCTTCTGTCAGAGGCACGTTTGATGTTGCTGTGTGCCTTCATGCTGTTTCCAATTTATGGTGACCTTAAAACCTATCATGGGGCTTTTTGGTCAAGATTTGTTCAGAGGAGGTTTGCCATTGCCTTTTCCTGAGGCTGAGAGTGTGTGACTTGGGTTTCATAACCAAGCTTGGAATTGAATCCTGGTCTCCGGACCACGCCAGTAGGCTAAATTAAAATAAATTTCGTCAAGATTTCTGTTTTAGTTTTCAAACAGGAAAATGTGTTCTCTTTCTCAATCTGTATATATGTGTGTCTGAATGACAATCTGTGGGTAACTGTAGTTAATACTTCCTGTATAATGCTTATTAATATCACCAGAGCCTGCCCATAGTCTAGTTTTGACTCAGAAATCTAGGCCCTGGAATGATCCCGAACTGGCAACCCTACTACCCACTACTGGCAGAGTTTCCAAAACCACAAAAATCCCAACAATTCTGCTGCTAAACATAACACAAAGGAAGCGTGTATACCTTGTTTCCCAGCAGAACTGTGTTCTACAAAGTCTGTTGAGAGCCTTATTCTTCTGTGCACATGTCCCACATACTGTTTTCCAGCAGAGTCAATGGGATTTTTGTGGCTCTGCAAAGTGGCAGTAGCAGAGAAACATGGAGTATGCATAAATGGTAGTGTGTGGAGGTTGCATGTAGTCCATTGATTGTGTCTTCATCAGCTTAAAATAGACTATGGAGGGATTCCAATCTTCCAGTCTTAAAATCTGTGCATTGCTCTGGGTGATACCAGAGTGTCATCAAGAGGGTCAAAAATTATTAATAAGGAAAACCATGCAAGCTAGGACAGGTTGCAGTAGTTTGTTTTTGCCTGGGCTGAGTGGAAATGGCAAGACCCCCCCTCCTCTTTTCTCTCCCCCCCCCCCCAATTAATTTAAAGGAAACTACTTTCCCACTTTGATCAGAGTTTGCTTCATCTAAAGTGAGCTGTGGACAAAGAGTGGGAGTAAGAGGAGGGGAGAGAAACCAGGACATTTTAAAAGCAGTTAAAAGGTAGGATGACAGAGGATTAATCAGGACTGTCCATGCCAAATCAGGACAGCTGGAGGGAATGAGATGGTCGCTATTCTGAGGGGCATCCTCCAATCTGTTTCGTCTTATTAATTTTAGCTCATATTGTAAATATCTACACTAGATTTAAACCTAGCAGAGAATCATAGAGTTGGAAAAGACCAAAGGCCATCCACTCCACCCACCTGCCATGCAGGAAAACACAATCAATGCACCCTCAAGAGATGGCCATTCAACCTCTGTTTACAAACCTCCATAGAAGGAGAATCTATCACACTCCAAGTTGAACAGTTCTTACTGTCAGGAAGTTCCTCCTAATCTTTAGGTGGAATCTCATTTCCTGTAGATCAATTGCTCTGTTTCCTGTTCTCTGGAGCAGCCGAAAACAAGCTTGCTCCATTCTCAATTTGACACCCCGTCAAATATTTAAAGAGGGCTATCATATCCCGTCTTAACCGTCTCTTCTACAGACTAAACGTACCCAGTTCCCTAAGTCGTTCCTCATAGGGCATGGTTTCCAGACCCTTCACCATTTTAGTCCCCCTCCTCTGGACATGCTCCAGTTTCTCCACATCCTTTTTGAATTGTGGTGCCCAGAAGTGGACACAGTATTATTCCAGGTGAGGCCTGACCAAAGCAGAATACAGTGGCACTGTTACTTCCCTTGATCTAGATATTATACGTATGTTTAGGGAGCAGTGGTATCATCCTCATAGGGTGTCACCTGTGCAGCCCACATCCCCAGCACCCCTTAATGATCCCCCTGGCCCTGAATCTGCAAGCCCCGAGCAAGGCTCTTGATAAAAAGAATGACTTTGAGGCCTCTCATTCATAGGGTTGCCATATGTTGAAGTCAGCTTGACAGCAAATAACAAATATTCCATAGCT
This sequence comes from Phrynosoma blainvillii, assembly GCA_026167975.1. Taxonomy (NCBI): domain Eukaryota; kingdom Metazoa; phylum Chordata; class Lepidosauria; order Squamata; family Phrynosomatidae; genus Phrynosoma; species Phrynosoma blainvillii. The sequence continues at coordinate 446,094,615 of JANUYF010000001.1, read as the reverse complement.
CCATTGAGCTTTAAGAGAACTTCCTAATACAGAGAGTAAGAACCATTCTTCCCTCCAGATGCTTTTAATCTATAGCTCCCAGAAGCCCTTGCCAGGACATCTGGTGGCAATGAATGCAGAAAACTGCACTTCAGCAACACCTGGGGTCTGCATGATTCTGTTGACTAACTGTAGAGGCTGACTACCATTAGTCCTAGGGTGGCAGCTGACAAATCATTGGAAACAAGGACAGAGGATTGTGTGATTTGCATAAAATTTCCTTGTGTTAATTCATATGCATAGACAGAACATTTAAAAATGATCATTATAATTTAAAGAGAAGTGCAGTTTCATCATAGGAGTTTATCACATGGGGGAAATCCCATGCAGAAACGGGGTTTTAAATTGGGAAAAAAACCCCACAAAAGTGGGCAGATTTTCAGACAATGTCGTTGTTAAAATGGGGTTAACCTGAACAGAAAGTAGTCAGAAACTGCTTCTTTTTACTTTCGGAAAATCCCGAAAGTAAAAAGAAAGCAGTTTTTGTCTACTTTTCGTTCGGGTTAACCCCATTTTAACAGCAATGTGTGTGAAAATCTGCCTGCTTTTGCGGGTTCCCCCCACCTTTTAAATCCCATTTCTGCACGGGATTTCCCCCGTGTGATAAACTCCATAGTTAGGAAGACTGTGACATGAGTGACTTGTGTGTTTCATTTGCTCTCAGGCTGCTAACTAACTCCATAGTTAGGAAGACTGTGACATAAGTGACTTGTGTGTTTCATTTGTTGTGTGTCTTCAAGTCATTCTCGACTTATGGCAGCCTTAAGGCAACCCTGTCATGGGTTTTTCTTGGCAAATTTCTTCACAGGGGGTTTGCCATTGCCATCCACTGAGGCTGAGAGAGTGACTTGTCCAGTGGGTTCACATATTGAGCTGAGATTTGAACCCTGGTCTCCAGAGCCATAGTCCAACACTAAAAACAATACCACACTGGCTCCTTATAAAAATTAGAAGAAGACTGGGTTTGGGAATGGTAGCTACCGGGATTATTGACAAGATCCTAAAGTACAAAGATATAACACTAAACCCGAAAGTCAGGATTGTCCAAATCATGAAAGCTGGACAGTGAAGAAAGTGGATAGGAAGAAAATAAACTCATTTGAGATGTGAAGAGTGCTGAGGAGATCATGATTGGCCCAAAAGACAAACAAATGGGTCTTAGGGCCTTTACAGACTGCCAGAAATAGTGCAAATTGAGGCCACTTTAACTGTCCTGGCTTAGTGCTAAGGAATCATGGGAACTGTAGTTTATTGTGGCACCAGAGCTCTCTGGCAGAGAAGGCTCAATGTCCCAGAAATTCCCATGATTCCCTAGCACTGAGCCAGGACAGTTAAAGTGGCCTCAATTTGCACTATTTCTAGCAGTCTGTAGACACATCCCAGTTCAGCTGATGCAGCATTTTGCTACAATTTGCAAGAGTTGATTGATTTGTTCCTACAATTTGATAAGACTTGCAAATATCTTTTCTCTCCCTCTTTCTCCCTCTCTCTCTCTGTATGTGTGTTTGAATGACAAGCTGTGAACAACTGTGGCTGATACTTAATAAATAACACTTAATGACATTGCCAGGGGCCATTTCTAGCTCTGGGCCTGGAAACCTTTGAGTTTGGATGATCTCAAACTGCAATCCTAATCCCAACAGTTCTTCTTAATGTTAGACTGCTGTTGGAATGTAATGACATCCATTTCTTCTATGTAAATCTGGAGACATTGTGAAATGAAATCACACCTTTATTTCAACTCAGACTCTAAAACCAGGAGTGGGAATCGTGTCACACTCCAGAAGTTGTTAGACTACAAGTCCAGGCCAACTCACCATGATCAACTCACTATTACGGGTAGATATGATGGCTAAGGATGCAGGACTGCCACAATAAAGTACAGTTTCCATGATTCCCTAGCACTTAGGCAGGACTGTTAAAGTGGACTCAAGCTGCATTATTTCTGGCAGTCTGTAAAGGCCCTTAGTTTGACAACATCTGCCACCTTGACTCTCATTTTGAGAGAAAAGCAAGATATAAATCCAATATAAATAAATAAATAAATCCTTAGGACTGCATAATTTCCACTTCCTGATTTAATGGGATCCAATCATCATCATCATCATCATCATCATCATCATCATCATCATCTCTTACCCACCTCTCCCCAAGGATTGAGGTGGGGTGCAACGTAAATTAATATATATATATATATATATATATATATATATATATATAAAACTGGCCAACAAATACATACACTAAAGCACATAAACATAGGATTAAAATGATCATTACACCTTAAAATCATAAAGATAAAAAATCATTATTGTTGTTGCTCTTGCTGTTGTTGTTGTGTGCTTTCAAGTTGTTTCCAATTTATAGCAACCCTAAGGCAACCTTATCATGGGATTTTCTTGGCAAGATTTGTTCAGAGGAGGTATGCCATTGCCTTCACCTGAGGCTGAGAGAGTGCTATGTTTACAGCCTGCCTTTCCTCCAGTGATCTCATTGTAGTGTACATGCTCCTCCTACTTTATTTTCACAACAACCCTGTGAGGTAGGGCTGGCAAAGAAAGAGAGAGAGAATATGAGCGAAAGAAAGAGGTTGGCTGAAGAATGAGTTTCATAGATCAATGGAAACTTGAACTTGGATCCTCAAGTCCTGGTCCAATACTATACCGCATTTCCCAGAATGTGTGATATGCATGGACTTTTCTCCTGACTTTGTAACCTAGAATCCTTTCTCTCTCTTTCTCTCTGACCTAGAAAGAAACCAGTGACAATACAACATAAATGTAAAGTTTAGCCTCTAGCATTTCTCTTGTTTTTCTCATCCATAGCAATAGCAATTCCGGTCTTTTTTCATTTTAATGGAAAAATGACAAGCTTAGTTTTCTCACATCAGCTGGCAATACCTGACATTCCACTTTATCCAGTGCATTGCATAGTTATCTCTGTGTTGCCCTCTTCACTATGACACTTGTGTGTGTATGTGTGTGTGAACCTCCACTGCTGATGACTAATCCATAGTTGGTTTCTGTTATGTGAGATGTGTGGTTTGACAGATCATTCTGTTTCGGTCTTACAAGTTCTTTCTCGTTTGGGTTAACAGGCTTTAAAGCTGTGTATAACTTATCAGAAAAAAAGCATTATGTGATGTTGTGAAGGGGCCTCTAGCTCAGTTGCAGGTCTGTGCTGTGCTTGCACAAGGTCAGGTTCAACTCTGGGACCTCCTGTTAAAAGAATCAAGGAGTGGGTGGTGTGAACATGGGTCCCACTCCATTCATTTTTGGGACCATGGAAGCATCTGCTTTTGCATAGAGTATGGGAAAGTTACTTCTTTGGACTCCAACTTCCAGAATCTCACAGCCAGCACTATTCTATGCTGTGGTGTTGCATCCAGGTCTCTGTTTCAACCCTCTGCATCTCCAGCTAAATGGATATGGCTGCAGGTGATGGGAAAGACCTCTGCATAGATCCCAAACGGCTGCTGGGGATTCAAAGATATAGTCATGTTAGTCTGTAGAATCAGTATGTAGAGAGATATTGTAGTACCTTTGAGACTTACTGAAAGAAAGAAGTTGGCAGCATGAGCTTTCGTAGACTTGTCTACTTCCTCAGATACATTTGGTTGCTGGGGATGAATGCAAACTAGCCTTGCTCAACCTGACACTTTCCAGTTAGAGTAGATTACAGTTCCCATGTCTCCCAACATATTTGGAGGACATCAGATGGAATAGAATCATAGAGTTGGAAGAGACGTCAAGGGTCATTCAGTTCAACCCCCTGCCATCCAGCCTCTGTTTAAAAACTTCAGAATAAGGAGACTCCACCATTCTCTGAGGCAGCATATTCCACTGTCAAACAGCTTGTACTGTTAGATCTTACAGATCTTACTGAATATAGTTAGTGTAGACAATACTAGACTTTTGTTGTGTGCCTTCAAATCATTTCTGACTTATGCCGATCCTAAGGCAACCTTACAGTGGGGTTTTCTTGGCAAGATTTATTCAGAAGGGGTTTGCCATTGCCTTATCCTGGAGTTGAGAGCATGTGACTTGCCCAAAATCACCAGTGAGTTTCATGGCCAAGCGGGGAATCAAACCCTGGTCTCCAGAGTTGTAGTCCAAGACTCAAACCACTACAGCACTCTGTCTCCCTATAGATGGACAAAATAATCTAACCTGAGAGATGTGTTATGTAGAGAGATCTTGTAGCACCTTTGAGACAAACTGAAAGATGTTGGCAGCATGAGCTTTTGTAGACTTCGGTCTACTTCCTCAGATGCTTTACTGAAGTCTGTGAAAGCCCATGCTGTCAGCTTCAGTTCTTTCAATTGTAGTCTCAAAGATGCTACAAGATCTCTCTACATAGTGATTCTACATGGCTATATCTTTGAATTCTACCACTGATAGATGTATACCAGCTACCTATGTGAATGGGCTAGTGTAGAGCACATGTAGACCACAGCTGGCATCAGGATATAGTTGCTGCACTGTTGTGGTAAAGAGAATTTTTTGCATGAATTGTGCTGCAGTTCATATCCAGCCTAGCAGGAACCAGGGACCCTTTTCACACTACACAGTGGTAATGCTAGGATTCCACTTTATAGTCAACAACATCTAGTGGAATCCTGGAATATGCAATTGAAGGAGAGGTGTTTAGGATTCTCAGCGGTCATTCAGCCATTATTTTTGGTGTGACTATGCCAATAATCTCACTTGTGCATCCCGGGTTTGTTGTTCACACTATGGAATGGCATGTATGCACATCTCTGCGAGTTCTGTTGCGCACACATGCCAGCACTCGGATAAAGATGGAGTCGATGATGTGGATGTACTCAAAACACGTTCAAGGCATACAGAGTCTTACCCCACTTTATCCCAGGTCTATTCACATTGGTTATTCACACAGCTGAGAATGGGAATCTTTAAGAAAAACTTGGAAAATCCCAGAGATCGATTATCCTTGGTTAAATGGGTTTTTTTTTTGGCAACCTCTCCCAACTTAACGAGATGCATTTGAAATGCATGTGAACAATAAAAATTCAACCTGGATTATTTTTACCATCTGAATTACCATTTAGCCAGACAGGTGTCCTGCCTCACCAACCTTAGGATTCCAAAGGATGTTGCTATGGCAATTAAAGAGGAATCATATCACTATAGCTATGTAGTGTGAAAGGTATCCTGGTGACAGAAGGAGTCCATAAATCTGCTGTGTTGGACTTGGCATCACCTTAGTCTAAACAGTTCATGGCTCATATGATGGCCAAGCTGCCTATTCCTGTCTGCCTGCCTGTCACCCATTCACAATGCCTCCAGGCTATTCCCTTTAGTGTTTGCATGCACAAGGTCCCAGGTTTGTTTCATGATATCTCTGGTTAAAATATTTGTAGATAACAGCAATTCTGGGAAAACATGGTGCCCAATGGCTCTTTCTCAAGGGCCTAAATACCCTAAAGCAGGGGTAGGCAACCTTTTTGAGTTGGGGGCCGGGTTGCTGTCCCTCAGACAATTGGGGGGCCGAAGCACCAAAAATAAATAAATTAAAATTAAAATTAAAAAAATTTAAAAATTTAAAAATATGCATGCACACTCTCTCAGCCCCAGAAAAGCCATGGCAAAACCCCTGTGGAGATTTTGCCAAGAAAACCCCAAGAACAAGCAATAACAACAATAATCAATATCATGGCGGGTGGCGGCGGCAGGACCGGCCTGGGGCCGGTCCAAAGGCCTTGGAGGGCCGCATCTGGCCCCCGGGCCTTAGGTTGCCTACCCTTGCCCTTAAGGCACCAAATTTGTTTGACCTTGGAAGCCAAGCAGGGTCAACCCTGGTTAGTAGTTAGATGGGAAATCATCAACAAATACCAAGTGCTGCTGGCTATATTTCAGAGGAAGGAACTGGCAAAACCACCTCTGAGTATTCTTTGCTCAAGAAAACCCTGTGAAATTCATGGGGTTGCCATAAGTTGACAGGCAACTTGAAGGCATATAGACACACATGACTCCTTAATTATGTGTGTATGTGTGTGTTGTGTGCCTTCAAGTCATTTCCAACATATGGCAACCCTAAGGGAAACCTATCATGGGGTTTTCTTGGCAAGATTTGTTCAGAGGAGATTTGCCATTGCCAACCTCTGATGCTGAGAGAGTGTGACTTGCCCAGGGTCACCCAGTGGGTTTCATGGCCAAGTGGTAACTGAACTCTAGTCTCCAGAGTCGCAGTCCAATGCTCAAATCACTACACCATGCTGGCTCCAAATGATTTTTAATACCTTTGCCGGATGAAGAAGCCAGTGGAGTTTTGAAAGCTTGCAACATGTATTTTGTGCATTTTGGTTGGCCCTATAACTGTATCAGTGTTTTGTGGATTTTGGATGTTATTGTACTTTGCTATATGTCCAACATGGCTACCCCTAGATATGACTCTTTTTGGATACACAAAAGATGAAGTAAGATAAGAAAGATGAATGAGATGCGCTCTCTCCCCTCTCCTCACATTTGGGTTGTGGTGAAGCACACTCCTGTCTCTGCAATGGAAGAACGTATGCCTTCTCCCCATGGGAGAAATACAGAGTTGTAGAATATGGTAGTGTAGTTGCAGAACCCATGCCCTGAGATATTCAACTTAAAAAATAAAACAAAAACAAGTTCTTAGCCCTTAAGATATACCTGAGGGAAAACTGGGGTGTCTGTGGAATCTCAAAAGCCAGGAGAAATTGCTGGATATTATTTCAAATGTTCTAGAGAGGAGGGTTTGTCTTCTATCTTTGAGAGAGAAGCTGACTACCCTACATTGAATAAGATAAAATGAGCGTTTGAATCGTTTATAAAAAACATGAGAACTCCTCTGGTTGTGTTGTAGAATTTGGGTTTATTTAGGCATGGATTTTTGATTGAGAGCAATTTATGGAGCCAAGTATGGTGTAGTGGTTTGAGCACTGGACTACAACTCTGTAGACCTGAGTTTGAATACAGGCTCAACCATGAAAACCCACTGGTTGACCTTGAGCAAGTCACATTTTTCTCAGCTTTTGAGGATGGCAATGGCCAACCCTCTCTGAAGAAACTTGCCAAGAAAACCCTGTGATAGTGTCAGTATAAGTCAGAAATGACTTGAAGGCACACAACAACAACAACAACAACAACAACTGGCTTAGAATATACTTTGGAAATGGACTGATAGCAACTGAAACTGTTTCAGCAAGGAAGGTTCAGTGGGCCCTTGGTATCTGCCAGGGTTTGGTTCCAGGATCCCCTGTGGATAACAAAATCCATGGATGCTCAAGTGTCATTATATACAATGATGTAGTAAAATAGAGTCCCCTTGCATAAAATGGCAAAATCAAGGTTTGCTTTTTGGAATGTATATATTTTTGGAATATTTTCAAGCAGTGGATGGTTGAATCCATGGATAAAGAATCAGTAGATATGGAGTGTCGACTATAGATGTTTCCAAGAACTAGCTTATTACAGATCAAGTCTGCCTCCTGATTGTTCCACTGCCTGGATTTGAATTTCTGGTGGCTCCCCGATGGAGGGTGTTTGTGCTTCAAAATTGTGCCCTGCCTTCAAAACTGCCCCTCTCCTACAGTACACTAGGCAGCAACTGCGATAATATTTTGTTGTTACTTGCTGCCAAGTTTTCATCTTTCTGAATGAGAGACCGCTAAAAGCCCAGTCAACGAGAATTCCCCTGCGAGTCTTGCAAACTCAGGACTGTCGCCTCCTTTATTGAGTCAATCTATAATATAATATACACAAATAATGCACTTTGACAGCACTTTGGACGTTATCACACGGGGTCTAAAGCAGACAGAACCCCGTCGCATCCCCGTCCCATTGCGGATCCTTTGCCCCTGTGTTCACACGACGTCACAGAGAACCCCCTCCCATCCCTGTCCCAATGCGGCATCATCCCCGTTCTTTTGCATGCCGGTTTCATTGGGAATTACATTTGTGCGACCAGAAGCATACTGGAATGATGCTGCTTTTGTTCATTCCGGAATGATGCTAGTTGCTAGAGACCCGCGTGTGATAACGTCCTTTAACTGCCATGTGCCTGGATGGTGGTGAGACTGAAAGAAAGCCCTCCTCTGAAGATCTTCAACATAGCTCAAATACAGTGGTCCCTTGGTATCTGCTGAGGTTTGGTTCCAAGACCCCCCCCCCCCATGGATACCAAGATCTGTGGATGCTCAAGTCCCATTAAATACAATAGGGTAGTAAAATGGTGTCCCTTAGATATAATGGCAAAATCAAGGTTTGCTTTTTTGAATTTATATATGTATATATCTTGAATATTTTCAAGCCGTGGATGGTTGAATCATTGGACAAAAAATCCATGGATACAGAAGACTGACTGTAGTTCTTTCCTCACCTTTTTAAATAAATAAATAAATAAATAAATAAATATAATCATGGGTTGTTAAAAGCAAATGTTCATTTCTGGTTTGCTTACAAGTCAAGACAGGAGGGACGGCCGCTGGAAATCAGGGATCCCTGAGTCATCCCTTCAGAGAACCCTATTTTCAGAATGTTTTCAGATGTTGCAATTCCTTTATGGGATGTGAGCCCAGTGTTTGCCTTCAGCAGCCATGATTTTAAAATAAATAAATAACAGGGAGCTTTTTATGGACTGCATGTGATGAGGTGACTTGAACTTCGGAACATCTTAGCAGAACTGCTATTAAAAGAATGGCAAACAAAAAATGCTGCAGATTACTGACCTATATTTTGCACAAAGAATAATGAAATGCAAAATCACTCTCAGAAACAACCTATGCCAGATAAGCCACTGGTGTTTGGTGGTTTCCACATCAATAGGGTGGCGATCTGCTCCGGATTTTAGTCCAAACTTTCAAGGGAGCTTTCCAAGGTGGTAAATCCTATCCCCAAAGATGCAGGGGGAAATTGCAGCTCTTTAAGATTCATGAATAGAGTCTGATTATAGATTGAACTCAACAATTTATTTAGTATCACAGCACTGGGTATACTCTAGCTTGGTAGTTTTTATAAGTATTTTCCTCTTATATGCCAATTTTCCAAGCATTTCTCCCCTACTGTATGCATCTTATATACTAATTTTTATGAAATATGTGGTTTTTTTTTTGGTGGAGCAGAGATCAACACTGCAAACTTTGATTGTGTTTTGGTCTGTCTGTTACCCTGAGAGGTGTGACTTTTGATTGATTTGTATCGAAATATGAACCAAATTTCTCTTCCATTCCTATTGGTAAATATTAATATTGATTTGATAGGAATAATACACAATATAGCAATTTATGGGGGGGGGGGAAATCCACGTTGAATCACATTAGAAAGACAGTGGGAAGAAAGGTTAATGTTGTTGCAAGAGATAGAATAACGAGCATCGCTATACTATACCAGAGTATACTGATAAAGATAATTAAACCAATCCTTCCATCTTTCAATAATAAGCTATTGGACTGTGGAAATGACCTTTCCTTTGCCATATACACATGATATAGAACAGGAGAGTTGTGTGACTTTGATGCAATTAGAGCTGTGAATCTGCACTGGGGTTTATTCCAGATTTTAAAGCAACTATCCAAGGTACTAAACCTTATAGCTAGAAATAGGCTCAGAACCTGAGGCAGCAGCTGTGTTGCAGAAGTAATCCAATTTGACACTGCTGTAACTGTCATAGCTCAATGCTGTGGAATTTTGAGAATTGTAGTTTGTCGTAGCAGTTTCCAATATTCCATAGCATTGAGCCATGGCAGTTAAAACGGTGTCAAACTGGATTATTTCTGCAATGTGGATGCATTCCCAGATAACTCCTTTAAAGTTTGGACATAAACCTGGAGTGGATTCACTGTCTCATTTACATTAGCCTCTAGTACCAAACTAGACTTTAGGCTTTGGACTTTTTTCTGAAAGGAAGGGCAGATTGTAAAACTCTGAGTGAAGAGGGAATCTTTAATGGATCCTTCATGATTCAAGTGTACATGGATGGAAATGTGGGCATAGAAGCATAAAATGCCAGTTTGTTGCTTTGTTTCTGGTATTTGCATGCCACCTAGTCACACATTGTGACAGCAGTCCTACCATAGAAACATTTGAGGCTGGCTGCTGCTAATTAAATGAATAGCTGGAGAGAAAGCAGCATATGTCAGAGGTGTGAGGCTGAATGCTAAACACAGAGATCTTTCAATCCCATGTCTGTCTGTTCTTCTCTGTGTCACACTGAAGGATCCTTCTGGAGACCTCTTAATAGCTACAACTAATCTACTTTAAGACAGAGCCAGTGTGGTATAGTGGGTTGACTGTTGGACCCTGGAGAGTAGGGTTCGAATCCAGCTGGGTGACCTTGGGCAAGTCACACTCTCTCAGTCTCAGAGGATGTGATAGGATCACCTTAGGGTCACCATAAGTCAGAAACCACTTGAAAACACACAACAACAACAACAACAACAAATCTACTTTGGGCCAAGAGGCCCAGCAGGCATTTTGTGTCATTGGGTTGGGAGCTGTGTGGATGTTCAGATGTTGCTGGGATGCAACTCCCATCATTGGAATATTCTGGCTAAAGCTGCTGGGAGTTGCAGTTCAACAATATCTGGGAGGCTGCATGATTCCCACCATTGCATTAGGAAGTTCTCCTACCACTCACTGGAGCCCATCCAGGCGAGCTCTTTCTTCTGGAGAGAAGCACACATGCTTTACTTTTGGGATCCTGTGGTTCTGAAGATCTTGGAGGAACAAGTGGCAGGGGTGATCTGATACCTCCCTCCTGGAGGCACCTTGTGGTCCAAATTGATGTGTGAATGTATGTTTGATCTCAAATTGGTGGGATGCACTTCCATGCTCAGAGCATGTTCTGTCACTACTCTTTTGTGGCATGCTGTTTTTTTCTGTATATTATTAACACTGGGATGCATGATTCCAACTCTAGAAGAAGGGAATACTGCCCCCATTCAGATAGATTTAGGTTTAATTACCTGTAAACTCCCTCCCCTTTTCAACCTATAGATTTCTACAGAAGTGATAGAGGCAAGAGAAGGGAGGAACAAACTCATAGGATCATACAGTTAGAAGGGTTGTACAAGATGCCCTTATGGTCATTTTGTACAACCCTTTGACATACAAGAATCCACAATTAAAGCACTCCTGAGTAGTGGCCATCCAGCCTTTGTTTAAAGACCTCATGAGAAAGAGAGTCCACTATCTTCTGAGTCAGTCCATTCCACTGTTGAACAGCTCTTACCCTCAGGAAGTTCTTTTTTACTCTTAATCCTCATTATATTCCTTAGAAACACATTAATGCTTAGGTGGAATCTCTTGTAATTTGAAACTGTTGCTTCATGTTGCCAACCTGCTTCCTAGATTCTGCTGCAGTTATTGTTTATATGTTTATTTGTATTATTATTTTAAGTGTGTTTTAAATTGTCATTGTTTAATATTATTTTAAGGGGTGGGTGGGATTGTGAGATATGAAATGTATATTTTAATACTGTAAGCCACCCTGGTTGCATTATGCAGAGGGGCAGGATAAAATTATTATTATTATTATTATTATTATTATTATTATTATTATTTTCTAGACTCTGAAGCAGCAGAAAATAACTTGTTTCATATACTACTAGTTATCCCTTCAGATATTTAAAGATGGTTATCATATTACCTCTCAATCTTTTCTTCTATCAAACTAAACATACCGAACCCTCCAAGCCATTCCTCATAAGGCTTGGTTTCCAGACCTTTGGTTGCCTTTCTCTGGGTGCATTCCAGCTTATCAATATCCAATTGTGGTGCCCAGAACTGGACACAGTAGTCCAGGTGAGGTCTGACCAAATCAGAATAGAGGGATACTATTACTTTCCTTGATCCAAACACTATACTCCTATTGATGTGGCCTAGAATCGCATTGACTTTTTTAGCTGCCACATCACACTGTTGACTCATGTTCAGCTTGTGGTATACTAAGACCCCTGGGTCTCTTTCTTTACATCTTTATTCCATGCCCCTTTGAGCATCTTTTCTTCTCCTCTTTCTCTTGCAGGTGGACCTGGAACCAGAAGGCAAGGTGTTTGTCTCAATAACCCTGACGGGAAGCTTCACTGAGGGTAAGACTGTTTCCCCCCCTGGTCTACTAGTCTTATTTTATAGCCACCCATTGCTGCAAGTGAAAGTCTCAGGTGGCGTCTGAACACAGCATAAGAATGCCATAATTGCCCAAAGATCCATGGAGTATTTGCATCTTTGTCAGAATGACTTCAGGAGATGCTTAAATGGGAGGAAAGATCTTCTTTTAACAAGCTCAGACTACACACTAGGTGCAAAAGTGTGTGTCTAGAGACCTAAAAAAGCTGGGAATTGGTTTGTTTGTTTTAAAAAATATTATCAGAAGGATGAGGAAGATTTAGGTCAAAGAAAAAGTGTGGGGAGTTACTTCATCTTTGATTTGCCTGCAGTTTCTTGTTCTGAACCCAGTGATGATGACGATGAGGATAATAATAATACCATATATACTTGACTATAAGTTGACCTCATGGATAAATTGAGGGCAGGGTTTGGGGGCAGAATTATGGCTTTTGATATGACACTTGGATAAGTCAAGGGTAAAACTTAGGGGTATGTAATAAAGGATCTATAGGATGAAGCGAAGGGAAACAATGCCAAAGAACTTACAAACTTCCAGCAGGGATTATTGTTTGTGCTCATCCTGGAGGCTGCATGGATGAGAGAATAGAGGTGGTCAGTGTTTCCAGAACAAATGAAGCTTTTGCCTTTCACCAGAGTATGTTTTTTTAGAGTTAAAAGTACAGTATTTACATTGACCTGTGGATAAGTCGACTCAGTTTTTTTGGGGTCAATTTTTGAGAAAAATTTCTAAACTTATACATAAGTATACAGAGTAATATTTTTATTTCTTACCGACTTCTCCCCAAGACTTGAGGTGGAGTACAACAAAGATTAAAATACAGTATAAAACTAACCATAAAACACATGCATGCACATAGGATTAAAACAGCCATTAAACATTAAAATCATCTGGATTAAAATATACCAATTTAAAAGTAATAATTTATTCTGTGATGTGAGGTGTGTGTATGTTGGACTGAGTCCCCTATAAGGAAAGATTACAATGTTTGGGCTCTCTTAAAAGGCTTAGATGGATTGATTCAATAAAGAAAGCCACAGCTCTTGAGTCTGCAAGACCTCACTGGAGCTCTTGAAGAAATATCATTCATAGGGACAGCTTAAGTTGAAGCCAACATAAGTTGATGCATAGAAAGCATCAACTCAACTTTGGTCAGACCTCACCTGCAATACTGTGTCCACTTCTGAACACTACAATTCAAGAAGGGTATGGATAAGCTGGAGCATGTTCAGAGGAGGTAAACCAAAATGGTGAAAGATTTACAAACCATGCCCTATGAGGAGGACATACGGAACTGGATATGTTTAGCCTGGAGAAGAGAAGGTTAAGAGGTGATACAATTGCCCTGTTTAAATGTTTGAAGGGATGTCATATTGAGGATGATGCTGAGCAAGCTTGTTTTCTGCTGCTCCAAGAACTAGGACCCAAACCAATGGATGCAAACTACAGAAAAAGAGATTCCACGTCAAAATTAGAAAGAACGTCCTGACAGTAAGAGCTGTTAGACAGTGAAACACACTCCCTCAGAGTGTGGTGGAGTCTCCTTCTGTGGAGGTTTTCAGACAGAGGGTGGATGGCCATCTGTCAGGGCCAGGGGTGCTTTGATTGTGTCTTCCTGCATGGCAGAATGGGTTTGGACTGGATGACTCTTTGGTCTTTTCCAACTCTATAAATCTGTGATTCTATGAAATACATAGATCTGACACCGTTGCAGAGAAGACCTTAGCCTATGTGTTTGCTCAGTTTCCTGCCCAGGTGTTAATTGCTGACTGGCATTTTCAAGGCCCCGATCATCTTTACTGATCAAACAGAGGACTGTGTTCTGTTAATATAGTACATGTGGGCACCCTGTGCATGTATTTGAAGAGTTTTAACTGATTTTAATTATCTGGTCTTCACTTGGCAGATTAAAAATGTACTTAGTATGTTTAAATTGTTTCTTACTGTTTCTATTTTAAGTTGGCTAAATTGGCTGTTGTGTAGTGATTTGAGCATTGGACTACAACTCTGGAGAATAGGGTTCGAATACCTGCTCAGCCATGGAAAACCACTGGGTGACTTTGGGCATAGCATGCTCTTTCAGTCTCAGAAGAAGGCACCCACTCTGAACAAATCTTGCCAAGAAATCTCCATGATAGGTTCACCTTAGGGTCGCTGTTAAGTGAGAAATGACGTGAAGGCACACAACCATAAAGCAACACACCCAACAGGATCCCATCCCCTCTTTTATAATAGGAGCAACCAGTCTGTACCATACCATCTTTCTAGAGAGATAGAGCCTGAATGTCACAAATACTAGTTTAAGGCCAATTTTAACCTTTTGCAATTGGGTACAAAACACTCATACTTTATGTGAGTTATGTGCATATTTTACACTGTATTCATCACCAGAATATTTGCACATACTCCCCTCATCCTGAATTTATTATCTCTATTACCTTGTATCAGTGAAGGGAATGTGTGTTTTCATGTGTCAAGGGCCTAGCCTGGAAATGTGTCATTTTTGGACTAAAACTTCCAGATTTGACCAATTAGAGACCATGCTGGCTAGGAGGTTCTGTGTGTGATAATCCAGAAAAAAGAAACTTTTCCTAAATCTGATGACACACAAGACACTCCCAACCTACTGAAGTGATCACATTTGTTTCGGTAGAAGTTACTTAATAATGATATTTGACTTGACTTTATTAATGCAATATATTCTTTCTCTGCTGTTAGTCACTGTCAGGCTCAGCAGTTCTGCTTGTAGAAATATCTATGATTCAGACATGGTAGGAAAAAAAGATATGAGTTGAGACCTGCCTTTTTCCCCATTCTACCTCTATCCATCATATAATTAAATCTTGAGATTTCTATGACTAACTTCTCTGATAGTTCAGTATGCAAGATGTTGAACCCAGACTGCAGTCTGGCAGCTAAGAGTGTGAGCAGTGAAGTCTGCCATTCCTTTCCCCTGCCATGCTCATTCTGTCACCTTGAACAATGAATATAAAGAATATTCACAGATTTTCCCATCCTTGGTAAGAAAGGCTAGCTCAACACATTAAAACAACTGGCTAGGAGGAGGGTGGGAACCCTATCAAGCGCTATGAGATATTTCACCCTGGTTTGATCATGAAAAGACTCCTGATATCTTCTACCACTAAAGCTGTACTAGTGTGGTGCCCTGTCTTTACTTAACTCAAAGAAAATACTTCATAGATGAATCCAGGGAAGATTTATTGAAGATTAAGTTCAGCACAGTAGCAAGTTCATTGCTAGATCTGAGGCTACAACTTAGGTTTCACTTTTAAGAGCTCTCACATCTCAGACCCCCATCCCAGAGGACTGCATATTGTCCTACACAGTCCCAAGTACTCCCAAGCAACAGAAAGATCTTGCGTCCCACCAGATGTCTTCTTGCATTTTGCTTATGCCTCCCAACATGGCTGCAGAGTGGCTAAGGAAGGTGAAATCGAAGGCTTTCAAGGCCAGCATCCATAGTTTTCTGTTGGTTTTTTGGGCTGTGTGGCCGTGTTCTGGAAGAATTTATTCCTAACGTTTCTGCCTGCAACAGAGATGAAGATGCCAGCCACAGTTGTAGGGAAAACATCAGGAATAAATTCTTCCAGAATGCGGCCACACAGCCCAAAAAACCACAGAAAACTATGGCTAAGCAAGCTTTAACATGACAGAGAGGCCTGAGTCTGTGGCCTCTCTGACAAATAGCAAAAAAAGTGTGTTTCAGTGCAAAACATCATATTTTGTAAATAATAATAATAAATAATAATCCACTGTATTATTGATGGATTTTTTTCTTCAGATTTGTTAGAAAGCTCAGGAAAATAGGAGAGATTGATTTAACCTCACCAGCAAAGTGAACACAGCAGAAAACGCATGAGCAGGAAAATAAACTTTTATTCTCCAGCCCCCATGTGTCTTCCAATAAAGAACTAAGACAAAGTTCTTAGAATAATATAAAAAGATAAATTTACTTACAAAATCATGTGCATATTCATACACAGGTAAAGCTTCATGTTGCAAAGAAAATGAGGTAGAAAATAGTCTACATGCTTGCAGAGAAAATTTATTATCAGTGAGCTAGAAAGTCATGCTGCTCCGATCAAAGGACAAAAGGAGAAGGAGAAAGACAATGGCGATTCCTCCAGAGACAAAAAAGTGTGCTCTCTTAGAGAAGGAGGAAATTGAAGGGGTCATAAAACAATAAACTATCATAGACATGCATCTGTCTTCCTAGAAGATCAGCATGCTTAAGTTGCAGAATCCCCAACAATTATAGAAGCATAGAATTAGAAGAGACCACAAGAGGCATCCTGTTCAACACCCTGCTGTATAGAAATACACAATAAAAACATTCTTTACAGATGACCATCCAGCCTCTAGAAACCTCCAAGGAAGGAGACTCCCCCACTCCCCCAGGTAGCATATTCCACTGTCCAAACAGCTCTGTCAAGACATTCTTCCTAATATTTAGGTGGAATCTCTTTTCTTGTAATTTGAACCAATTGCTCCATTTTCCTAGTCTCTGGAACAGAAGAAAACAAGCTTGCTCAATCCTGAATATGGCATTGCTTCAAATATTTGAACAATGGCTATCATGTCAATTCTTAACCTTCTCTTCTCCAGGCTAAACATACCCAGCTCCCTAAGATGCTCCTCATAGGACATGGTTTCCAGACCTTTCACCATTTTGGTTGTCCTCCTCTGGATACGCTCCAGCTTTTGAACTGTAGTGATCAGAACTGGACACAGTATTCCAGGTGAGGTCTGACCAAAGCAGAATAGAGTGGTATTATTAACATGATGTTTTAGATCCTATGACTTGAAAGAACTTGAAGAGACAGTTATTCCCAGGATCTTTAAAACCATTTCATGAAGTCTTCATCAGTCTGCAATTCTGAAGAAAGAATAACTATCTCTTCAATTTGCTTTAAGTCATAGGATCTAAAACATAATGTTCAATAAAATTCACATCAAAAAAATCCATGTCTTATAAGGACTTTGTGCTTTCTTTTGAATGGGCTTATGGTCAATATTTTAAATAATTAGGCATTACACCTCATCAGTGTATGATCGTTTCTTTGATGGTATTTTTTTTTCTCAGGGATGGTATGGCTTACATTGTGATTGCTTTGAGGTTGTTGTTGTTATTGTTGTTGTTGTGTGCCTCAAGTCATTTCTGACTTATGGTGATCCTAAGGCAAACCTATCATGGGGTTTTCTTAGTAAGAGTTGTTCAGAGGAGAGTTGCCATTGCCTTCCCCTGAGGTTGAGAGCATGTGACCTGCCCAAGGTCACCCACTGTATTTCATGGCCAAGCTGGGAATCAAACCCTGGTTTCCAGAGTTGTAGTCTAGCACTCAGACTATTATGCTACACTGGCTTATGAATTGCTGCATGATTATTTCCTCGATGGTAGATGGAATAATAGACAATATTGTTTAAATGTAATTATTGTTTAACTATATAAAACTGTAAAAAGGTTATTGCTATTTTTGATACCCAATGAGTTAACTCAATTAGTAGTAAATATATGCAATTTATAAGAGCAGCAAATATTTGCATTAGTTACCTATCGTTACATGAGTAATAATTAGATCCAGACATTCTTTGTTAGTCTTTTATGCTACTTGGTCTAACAACATCCATAGGGCCAGATTGTTCCCCCACCCCAGTGTAAAGAAGTTACAGTGCAGACGAAGAAGAGGGTATCTGAAATGTTTTGACCACTCTAAAGCACTTAGAGTACTTTGAGAATTCCTAGGAAAGATGAGAATTTGAACAGGAACATTTCTGTAACACCTTCTCTTAATCACTGTGCCAATTTAGCCTACTTCTGTGTGCTTTAACAAAGGCAAACAGTGTACTGTTTTCTACACAGTGGAATAGTGATTCAGATCCCGTATGTCGTCTGGGGCAAAGACAAATGGAGGCTCTTGTCAGCACAAGCAGATCAAAGGGAGCAACTTCAGAAAGCTAGTGGGGTAGCTAGTGTGATTTTTTAAAGCGCTGCTTCCTGAATATTTGATAAGGCAAAGCCGGTTGTGCCATACTTGCAAAAGGTGTACCTGCCTCTGAAGAGCAAAAGAATCTCCCACATGTATTACCTGCCATCGGAGCACATGGCGTGTATTGGAAATGCTGACAACAAAGCCCTGAGAAGTTTCTGGGGAGTGAAGGATCCAAAATATTGTGGGGTTGTTTTTCTTTTTATCAGAGAGAGGAAGGGAGTCAGTCAGACAGACAGACAGACAAGGAGTAAGGACTGGAATGTGTTTCATTATTTGAGGGTTTAGACTTGTCTAGATTTTGCTTTTCTCCTCTGGTTACCAGTATATGGAAGGCTTTGATGATTCATTTATTCTTGCCTCTGACCACTGGAAACAGGCAGTGAATGTATCACTCTTTAAATAGTGATCAATCAGAACTGGTATCAACTGAGAGCAAAAGTTTAAACTGAGATCTGCGTTCTGGTGTACCTTAAGGAACAATCCCCCCTGCTTTTTGGAGCTCTGGGGGGGGGGGTTGTTTGAGGTAATAAATTACAGTCTAATCTCTGTCTCATTGCTTCTTCAGATAATCACAATGCTAGGAATGCACTAAGCCAGTGGTTCTCAAATTGTGGGGTGGGACCCCTGGGGAGCATGAGAGTTGTTGAAGGCAGGCACAAGACTTGGAGGTAGGGTTGCTATATTCCACTTCTTAAAATCCAGGCACCTAATTTGCATATTATAAAAATATTCTAATGAAGCAAACCACTCTAATTTACATTCTAATTGTGGAAATTCAGCACACTAATGGTTGCATTTTTTCGGCCACTACGTTTAGCCTTTGTACCATTTTAAAAGTTAGAACTGATCTGACAGAAACAGTACAGACCGATGTTTAAAGTGCTGGACTTGGGATCCAAGGAAGTATTCCTTATGTATAAGAAAAAGGGAAATGCTTCTGATACAGTTGTGGCTAATATCTGCCTTTCTTTTCCTCTCCCATCCAGTCCCTGGCCTATACTATCCCTGCCAAGAACAGCAGAAGTGTTAATAGGGCTATCATCACCTGGCTTTTCTTGCTCTCTGTCCCTGCAGAGAAGAATAAAAGGAGGAGAAGGGAGAGGAGTTTCTTGCAAAAACTGAAAGCTGACAAAATAATACAGCATGGAACAAAAGAGGAATCTGTGCTATGCTGCTTCAAACATGTCCAGCCAGCCGGAACATTTTTAGACCCTCCAATCTGGGAAATGCCCAGTTTTCCGGGGCGCATGTCAACCCTGCTTGGAGGTCCTGATTCCTTTTCCTTCTCCTCTGCTTCTCAAACCTTTTCTCTCCTGGAGGGGATGAGAAATGTAAGCATCATGAATGGTGTAGTGGCCCCAGCCTTAGGGAGGAGGAGAAGGAGCAGGAGAGTGGGGAAGATAACTGGATCATGGCTTCTGGCAGGACCTATCTTGATAGATACCATTCTTTTTCCCCTACCCGTCCTGTCACTTCCCCAGTTCTTGGGACAGGACATTGCTGCAGCCTCAACCAGTATGCTTATTTAGTCCAGTGTGCCCTAGGTGCATGGCGGCTGAAGGAAAGCCAGTATCTATCATGGCTCCTGATGGTGGAGAGGCTGGAATCACTTCTTGCTTGGTGTCATCTGCTTTTGGCAGAGAAGTAGCCTTGGTGGCTCCTCTCCTGAAGAAATGGCACACCAAATCAGCTGGCCATGGAGGAGCAGTGCAAGTGGACTGCTTCCTGTAAAGAGCTGCATCAGAGCATGTGCCTTTGGTCTCCACTGCCTTATACCACCACCACCACCACCCTAACCCTAATCCATCAAGGGATGGTGGTGGTGTTCACATGTAGCTGTAAAGGGTACCAAGGGTAAAATGCTTGAGAACTACTGCACTAAGCTTTCTTGGAGTGTCCATCCATGCTATAGCTTATACTTGGCTGAGCCCCTTTGACCTCAGTAGAGAATCTGTGGCTCTTTGGATATTTTTTGATTCCAACTCCCATCTGCCCTAGCTGATGGGATCATGGGAGTTGTAGTCCAGCAAGCTCTAGAAAGCTACACATTGCCCAGTCATGACTCACTGTCGTCTATCAGTAAGAGAGAAAGCATTATTAATATTTTAAAAGCATTTGCCAATGATTGAGTAGAAAGTGCTATTTGGAATGGAGCAAGTAGCAACTACATTTCTATACTGCTTATCAGTGCACTTAAGCACTTCCAAAGTGGTTTACAATGTGTAAAGAATGTACAATGTCAGCCTTCTTTAACCTGTAAGCCACCCTGATTGTTTTAACAGAGGGGTGGGATAATAATAATAATAATAATAATAATAATTTTCCTTCAGGTGTGTTTGGATTTTAGTCCAACACACAGCTTCTTTACACTGAAGGCTGTTTACAAGTGAAGGGATGTCATATTGAGGAGGGAACAAGTTTGTTTTCTGCTGCTCCAGAGACTAGGATCCGGAACAATGAGAGCAAGCTCCAGGAAAAGAGATTCCACCTCAACATTAGGAGGAACTTCCTGACAGTAAGGGCGGTTTGAGAGTGGAACACACTCCCTCGGAGAGTAGTGGAGTCTCCTTCCTTGGAGGTCTTTAAACAGAGGCTGGGGATGCTTTGATTGGGAGTTCCTGCATGGCAGGGGTTAGACTGGATGGCCCTTGTAGTCTCTTCCAACTCTACGATTCTATGATTCTAAATGGTCAATTTCTTCTGTAATCTTCTGGTTAGGATCCATTGTTTTTGGGAGAGCCACTTCTCCTTTCTTAATCTTTATCTTTCTTAATCCCTTTCTCTAAAGTACAGTGGTACCTCTACTTACAAAATTAATTTGTTCCACAACCCATTTCATAGGTAGAAAATTTCGTAAGTAGAAGCAAATTTAACATTGAAATGCCCTAATCCGTTCCAAGCCCATAGAATAGCTGAGGCTGCAGCTTGAAGGAGGCCTCCTTCCAGTCGGAGCCTCGGCTATTCCTTGGGCTGATCCTGGAAGCGGAGGATTCCTCCGTTTCCAGGATCAGCCCAAGGAATGGCTGTGGCTCCAACTGGAAGAGCAGCTCGTTCGCGCCAATTTCGTAAGTTGGAACGCTTTCGTAAGTCGAAGCAAATTTTTCCGGGAGGCGCGTTTCGTAAGTCGAATTTTTCGGTAGAAGAAGCATTCGTAAGTAGAGGTACCACTGTATTCACCCTACTTCTCATACTACTCCTGTATAGTTTCCTTCTAAAATCCAGATTCAATCTTCAAGAAACCAGAAAAAGGCAAAAGCAGACATAGGATGCGAGAATAATAATAAAAAAATTTAAAAAATGCAGCATCAAAAATTCTATAAATCGAAATTAACTCAGAAAAAAATAGTCAAGATTTATTTTAATAAAAAAGAGGTAAAACACTAAAGAAAAAAGAAGTAAAAGGGAAAAGTAGATTTTTTTTAAAAAAAAATGCAATAATGAGAAATAACCTAAACTATAAAAAATAAAAATGAGGAAAAAATGGGGGGGGGGGGAACCCACTTATATCAAAACCTTCAAAAATGTTAGGGAAAGTTTGGAGGGGGTGACACACATGGAAAACAGAGACAATAAATAAATAAATAAATAAATGCTCCAGTTGAAACTTAAAGATGATGATGATGATAATAATAATAATAATAATAATATAATAAAATTTATTTATATACCGCCCAATGGTAACCCAGTCTGGGCGGTTTACAGCATAAAACACAATTTACAATAATTTATGCTCATTTATGCTCAGCTCTTTTGGACAGCTCCTTAAGTTTGGACTGAAACAGGATGGATTCACTATGCCACTGACATGGAAGTCCCCAGCCTCCAATGGTTATGCAATTGGTCATCCAGGATTATAGGGACGGCTAGTCTTTTAGATGTCTTCCAAAGCTGATTGAACATAGGTCTGTGGCTGACTAGCAATAATTATGATGGCTAAGGTTTTGGGACAATCAATCACCTAATACTGGCAGTTTGTGGAAAGTCTAAGGCAGGGGCAGGCAACCTTTCCCCTTTAAGGGCCGAGGGACTTCAGCTCCCAGAATCCCAGGAGCTATTGGCCAACATGGGACTATTGGCCAACATGGCTGAGGCTTCTGGGAGCTGAAGTCCCTTTCCCCGCCTACCCCTGGTCTAAGGGGAACAGCTGTCAGTTTCATTGATCAGATTGTGGGCCTCCAGGAGATATCTGGCTTCCTACTCTGGGAAGTCAGGTACAGGCTAAGTCTCCCTTATCTGAAATGCTTGGGACCAGAAGTGTTTTGGATCTTTTTGGATTTTGGAAAATTTGCATATACATAATGAGATTCAACTTATATGCAGAACATATTGTAAAAAAAGCAGGCTGGGACACAGAAGGAGGAGTGAAAATAGGAGGAAGGAATATCAACAATCTAAGAGATGAAGGGGGAAATTATAAAACTATGGGAGACACAGAGAGATAATCATTGATAGGAATATGTAACATAGCGAACAAAAAATAAACAAGGAAGGGATAATGACAGAAAAAGACCAAAAAAGGTGAAACCTTTCCAAACAAGAGGTTACGGGAATTAATTAAATGAAGCTATCCACACTGGCGTAAGACAAAAGAAGAAATAACTACTGTATTGTATTGGAATGGATGAGAAGGGAAGTAAGAAGGGAAGATTGTGTGTGAGTTGAATTTATGATTTGTATTTGTTGAAAACTTAAAAATTAATTTTAAAAAAATCTAAGATACGCAGACGACACCATAATACTAGCACAAAAACTCATAGACCTGGAACAACTACTAAGAAAGATCAAGGCATAAAGTGCAAAGCATAGGCTTAGTGTTGAAGACAAAACAAAAATAATGACCATGGCATGTCTACACAAATTCAACCTAGACAATGAGGAAATTGAAATAGTAAAAGAATTCTCATACCTGGGATCAACATTGACAGGAACAGGGACTGCAGCCAGGAAATCAGAAGAGGACAAAGAATGGGGAGACTGGCTATGAAAGAACTAGAAAAGATCCTAAAATGCAAAGATATACAAGTGAGCACAAAAGTTAGAATTATACAAGCCATTGTATTCCCTATTACCATGTATGGATGTGGGAGCTGGACAGTTAAGAAAGGAGATAGGAAGAAAATCAATTCATTTGTGATGTGGTCCTGGAGAAGAGTGCTGAGGATATTATATCCCAGTCCTGTGGACTAACTACTTACAGCACTGCATTCTCTGTTTCTTTGGGCTGACTACAAATAGTGTTTTTATGTATAGTATATGACAGCCAGTGTGGTGTAGTGGTCTGAGCATTGGACTACAACTCTAGAGGGTTTGAATCTTTACTTGGCCATGCAAATCCACTAGGTAACCCAAGAGAATGCAAGTCACATCCTCTCAGTTTCAGAGGCAAGCAAAGGCAAACCTTCTCTGAACAAACCTTGCCAAGCAAACCCCATAATAAGTTTACTTTAGGGTCGCCATAGGCTGGAAATGACTTGAAAGCACACAACAATGATATTTAGCATGCTGGTTTCCAAGCAACTAAGCAATGCCCAAGTGGAACTGACTTGTGTAAAGGAAAACTTGCTTAACTGCACTGGGAAATCCTGAAGCACAGATGCAAACATTTACTGTAATTAATTTACAGACCCAGCCCTTCCTTACAAAAGAGGCAGATAGGAGAAACTGGGCCAGGGTGTAGTGGACTTGCTCAGGTATGTTTCCTGGCAATGGAGTCTCTGAGTTAACTTAAATAAAAATGGATGAAAAGGTCACAAATTCTCAAGAACACAGTTGCAAAAGCTGGAGTCCCCTATTTTAATTCAATTTTTTATTCAATAAGAGTGGGAGTCTGGGGTTTTGATGCTGTTCTGTGATGTAATATTTGATCAGGTCCAGGGGAGGGAAGAAAAATGTCAGAGATGGTGTTTCCTTCTGAAAGCGTGAGCTAGCTGTGGCTGAATCTTAGAAACCTAAAGTTGGAAGAGACCCCAAGGAACATCCAGTCCACCCCTCTGCCATGCAGGAACTCACAAAATACCCCCAACAGAAGGCCATCCAGCCTCTGTTAAAAACATCCAAAGAAAGAGACTCTACCACACTCTGAGAGAGTGTGAAAAATACTTGCAGTTTCCTTTAGCATTGCAAAGCACATGAATATTAATAGTAACTAAAGGTTTTAGTAATATATGTGTTTGTCTAACTATAATCAGTTAATTGAAAGTGATTGCAAGGTTGATTAACTATTTATGAACTTTATTAAAATAATCCTGAGATATATATTGATAGAAAGCCAGTGTGGTGCAGTGGTTTCAATGATGGATTAGGATTTTGGGAAATGAGGGCTCAAATTCCCACTCAGCTGTGGAAACCCATGGGGTGACACTCTCTCAGCCTCAGAAGATGACAGTGACACCTCACCTCCATAGGTCTTGTCAAGAAGACCCCACAATAGATTTGTCTTAGGGTTGCCATAAGTTGGAAATGACTTGAAGACACACAACAAAATTCAATGATAATGTTGTTTCACAGAAAAAACCAAAACCAAATACACCCCTGAAAAATAAGTATGGTTTTGAAGTGCAGGTTTAGGCTGAGAAGTTTATTAACCCTATTAACTCAAATAAACTTGAGAAGTTTATTAATCCTATTAACCCAAATGAACTTGAGAAAGAAAGTTGCCAAGCATAAGCTCTGGAAACATTACCTTGGGAATCCCTCCAGGCAATTTTAAAATTGCACTGTAAGAAATATTTTGTAGTTGTATAAGTTAATTGGAGTAATAGGTGTTTTTTTAAACTGAGACTTTTTATATGCATCTGGACTTTTTACATGCATACAAGGGGGCTGTCCACGTTCACTAGGGTTAGGGACACAGGACCCCTGTGAAAGTGAAAAAATTGTTTTGTTTTTTAATTATTATTTTTAATTATTATTATTATAAAAAACACAAACATAAAATGTACATTAAAAATACTTAAACATACAAATATAAACATTTAGACATACCTAACATTAAAATGACTTCTCTTCCTTTATCATGAACATTCTTTTATATATATATATATATATATTGACCTTCATTATCCACACATCATCTTCCCATTTTCTAGTAAATCACTGTCCCTTTTAGCCTTTATTCTTAATCCTATACAATTTATCTTTTCTCAACACATACTATTATAAATAATTACTGATCTTTCCTCTTTCTACTTGTCTAAAGCAGTGTTATAATCACTCATATAATTCCCCAATTTCCATTCATTTACTCTTAAATTTTTAAACGTGACTAAATTCCCTTTTATTTTTCCTTTTTTTCTGATAAATATTTCATCACTGGTAACCACTCTTTTCCAAATTTATCTTTTGTCTGGTCTTTCAATAAACAAGTAAGTTTATCCATTTCCATTGAGTCGTATAGTTTAAATCTCCACTCACTTATCAAGGGTTCTTCTATATTTTTCCATTTTTTCGCAAAAAATGATCTTGTTGCAGAAAGCATATAAAAATTATTTTATCAAATTTTTCCTCCAATTCTTCATTAACCATTCCTAATAAATGTGGTGGAGTCTAGATTAATTTTTATGTCTGAAAGTGAAAAAATTGTAAATAATCCCCCCCCCCCACTTTTTTAACATGAGAGAACGCCTTTCTAGCATCCGGACCACATGGGCCAAATAAGGCGGCTTCTGGCTGCTTTGAGGGCATGGTGTTCAAAAGACGCATGCCCCCCAAACGGCTGGAAGTTGCTCCTGCACTGCCAGAAGGAGTCTGGCACCACCCCAAAAAAGAGTGAAAATAATCTGGCGGCATCAGGTTGGGATGCAGTGGCAGCCCACTTGAGAAGCGTGCCGTGTGGTCACCACGGTCCCTGAAAGATTGCGGCTGGAGTGACCAGAGGCTGCTCCTGCAGGGCCATTTGTTTCACCCCTAGAAAACTCTAGGTCCTCCGACACAACTTTGCGGTCAACATCTGCCAGAAGCTGACCATGGAATTGTACTGAAGGCTCTACAAATGCCTAGAGAAGTGTTCTCTCTAGGAATGTCTAGGTCTTCCAGTGCAACCTCTGGTGAACGTTGGCCATAGAGTCCCACTGGAGGACCTAGAAATTCTTAGAAAGAACATAGTAATCAAATATTGGATAATGAAATCCGCAAAAGTCAAAGCTACAAATGTGAAGGGCCAACTGTATATAGAATTTATATAGCAAATTGCAATTTGTTTCTATTATCATTTTTGTTGTTTATGTAGTCCATGAGTAAAATAAAAATCAGAGGTGGGTAGCATCTTTATTAGGACTCCTAAAATGTCATACAGAGACAAATGCAAACTTTTGAGTTTTTCATCTGACTGCATGGGGGAATGAAATAGAAAAGTCCAAATCAAATCTGAACAAATCTGTTCAAATCTGTTCAGATATTGTAATAATTTATGTGATGTTAACCTTAAGTTAGCCAGTATGGTGTAGTGGTCTGAATGTTGGACTATAACATTGGAAACCAGGGTTTGCATCCCTGCTCAGCCATGGAAACCCACTTGGTGACTTTAGGCAAGTCACACACTCTCAGCCTCAGAGGAAGGCAGATGCAAAGGCAAACCACTTTGCCTTAGGGTCACCATAAGTCCAAAATGACTTGAAGATACACAGCAACAACCATCACCACCTTAAGTTCGAAGATGGAAATTGCAGGATGGAGAGGCATCTGGAGCTGTAGTCCTACCAAGTTACCACTCAAGGGAGGTGGAATCAGTTGCTTTTCTCCATTTCCATAAATAAAAGAACAGTAGATTGGATCTGTCCATTGACTTTAATCAAAATACATTTGCACCTCTGTTACCCTGGGACTGCAGCACCAAGTAGCATGGGAATGCACATTTCAGCAAAGCTGAAGATGAAATTTAGGTTGGGCTTTTTAAAGAGCCAATTAAAGCTGAATTATGGATATTACCTAGTGGTTAAGTGATAAGAATTCTCATATTGTGCTGTACCTTCTC
Organism: Phrynosoma blainvillii; assembly: GCA_026167975.1. Classification (NCBI taxonomy): domain Eukaryota; kingdom Metazoa; phylum Chordata; class Lepidosauria; order Squamata; family Phrynosomatidae; genus Phrynosoma; species Phrynosoma blainvillii. Next base: position 446,067,480 of record JANUYF010000001.1, on the reverse strand, counting down.
AAGAGTAGAACACTTTTCTTTGGCTTTACAATCTATATTTTGTCATGTTTACATGGGAACGAACAACCATCTGAGATTTTTTTTTGAGGGGGGGGACCTTGGAAACAGAAGAGGTATGGAATTAATTGTGCTGCCTTGGGTCCCATCTGGGAGAAAGATGGCGTACAAATGAAATAAATAAATAATAAATAAAATAAATATAAATTCGAAATTTAACTCAGAATGCATGGTATCACTGGTCCAAGATGGGAAGACAGATTGGTATAATGTGAGGGATGATGTTACAAGAGAACCGATCTGTTGGCTACCAATGTCACAATAGCTCTTAACTTTATTTTGTCAAGAGTTTGTTCCTGCTGCCTTGAGTCCCAACTATAAGTCGACCTCACGTATAAGCCGAAGGCAGGTTTGGGGCCCAAAATTATGGATTTCAATATGACCTGTCGAGGGTAAAATTTAGGGGCATGTAACAAATGATATAAAGGATGAAATAAAGGAAAACAATAGTGAGGATTTTACAAATTCCAGCAGGCATAACTGTTTATGCTCACACTAAAGACTGGATGGATGAGAAAGCAAAGGGGGTATGTGTCAGTTATTCTAGGGCAGAGTACACTCTTGTCTTTTAACAGGGTTCCTTTTTAAATAAGAGTTAAAGTACAGTACTTACTTTGACCCATGGATAAGTCGATTTAGGTTTTTGGAGTCAATAATAATAATAATTTCCCCCCCAGGAGGGAATGAATCACTTCACAGTTACTTCTTACTTTCCTTTTAGTTTTCTCTTCCTATTTCTCTTGCCTATGTTGGCAAGATAGTTCCAGAGGTTGACAAGGTTGTGCTTTTTTGGATTACAATTCAGAATCCCAAAAAAGTAACTGAGAAAAAGTAACTTTTCCAAGCTCTGAGAAGTTCTAGGACAAGCAAGCAGACAGGCTGGCTTGCTTGTGCACATCCAAAACACCATGATTAATCATATTGGGATGTGTTGTGTACTATAAAGGAACACCTACACCTACAGTTGTTCATGGGCAGTTTGACACTGATCTGATCATCCTATGTTTTGCTTTTTGCCAAAAGCACATGTTTCTGCATTTGAAAGGGACTTGGGAATGAACAACCTGCAGGTAGGAGTTGTCGTAGGAGGGGGAGAAAGATCCAAATGACGACAGGCAACCAGAGAAACCTGTAACGCATTCTTGCTGCCTGTAAAGATTGCAGATAATCTGCCTGTGGTATGCAGCCATGCCTCTTCAGGAACTAGCTTCCATTGGGAGATTCCGGAAGTTGCCAAAAAAGAGATGTTTGGTGAGACAAGAGGAAAGCGGCACTGTTTTGGAAGGCCATGAGGGTGAGAAATGCTGTTTTCCAAGGAAATGTAGACCCTGAGGAAAGTTGTTGAGCTCTTTAGCTGAAAACCAGTATTTCTGTTGTACCCTTCAGTTTTAGGCAATAGGTGTGGCCCCTGAAACCACCCAGGGCCCCCAGACTAAATATATATATTGTTGTTGTGTGTCTTCAAGTCATTTTCAACTTACTGCGACCCTAAGGCAAACATATCACAGGGGTTTCTGGGGCTGAGAGTGTGTCACTCAGTGATTGCCATGGCCAAGTGTAAAATCCAACCTTGATCTCCAGAGTTGTCGCCCAACATTCAAACACTGCAACACACTGTCTCTCCATATGTGTGTGTGTGTGTGTGTGTGATATGTGCTTTCATGTCATTTCTGGCTTTGGTTCGCCTTATCATGGGGTTTTCCTGGCAAGATTTGTTCAGAGGAGATCTGCCATTGCTGAGAGAGTGTGACTTGCTCAAGGTCACCCGTGTCTCTGTGTGTGTGTGTGTGTGTGTGCATGTGTAAAATCAGGCTGATTTTGAGATATATTTTTTTTGCCCCCAAACTAGCCAAAATGTGCTGAAATCATAGTGGTTTGCTTCTTCTGAACCTCCAAAGCCTCCCAGTTTTCCCCAAACACAAAAGAGATGTTAAAAATTGCCCCCCAAATCAGCCAAATTGGTGGCCATAGGTGATGTCCATTCTATCTGTACAGTGTCGTCCAGCGGAGTTGTCTCCATGGGTCAGTGGCCTTTTACATTCTGCCTCACAAGAGCAGTATGTAAACTACTTGCTAGCCCATTGTGAAGATTCAGCACAGCACTTTGTGGATAAAAAGATGCATGTTCTTTCTGGAGATGCAATGGGAGTGGCAATCCATCCTTTATGCCTTATTTCTCATTACACAGTTTTCCCCCCACTGTGGTGAAATCAGCCAGTAAAAACAGCCAGTGGGAGATAAGAACTCTGGGCTTATAGAGATATTTGCATACCTTCCAACATTTCACAGAGGAAAACCAGAACATGCATGGCCAAGTGACCTCAGAGTGTGGTCAAGATGGTAAGGAGAATGCAAAAGTTAGGAGAGGCGGCATCTGTTTGCATTTGCCTGAGCCTACTGGGAAGGGCAAGGCTCTGCCTCTTTCTCTCCTTCTGGGTTAATTAAGTGCAGACTACTTTTGCATTTTGAACTCAGTTTATAGCATTTGCAGTAAGCTGAGGTTGAAGGGGAAAGTGGGAGGAGGAGAGAGAAACTGGGACCTTTGAAAAGCAGTTGAAAAAGCAGTTCCAGCAAAGGATTCATTCAAACTGACCCTGCCAAACTGGGACAGTTGGAGGGTGTAATTTTTTTTTTTTTAATGATGAGTAATATCAGGTTTTGGCAAGCATGTAGATCCAGGACTTGGCAATAAGTTGTCTGTTTGCCCAAATGGGCCAAACATAGGTAGATATGGGAACCAGACAGGGGTCAAGATCAAAAGCCATAATATGGGAGCATAAGCTTCAACCAAGTCATGGACCAGTAATGCTTGTTCTTAGGTAGCATCTTATTTAAAAATGGGGAATCAGATACAGCAGATGTTGTGTTTCTGGAGCCTGTAAAGTGGCACCCTAACCTGGAAGCCTTTCTAGTTCTTCCAGGTCTAGAAAAGCCAATGTCTGACCTGAGTGGGTGAGGTTTGGTACTGGTGGGAATATAAAAGGCACTTGGTCTTGTCTTTCTAGCAGAACATGCTGGCAAATGGGATTAGAAAATAACCACTACCTGCATACACCCCTGGCAAAATCAAATAAAGACAGAGTCTCTCTCTCTTTCTCTTTTTACAAGAAATCTATAACTTATTCATGACTTTGTTCATGTATACAAAGATGCAGGGTTAGCTTGGACTGAAAAGGAAGAAATAAGTTATTTGGAGTCTATTGCTTCAACTAATGTAAAGAAGCAGCATCTGGATACCCTGCAACTGTCCTGAATTGGCAGGGACATTCCTGATTAATCCTTTGCCATCCCACTTTTTCAGCTGCTTTTAAAATGTCCCAGTTTCTTTCTCCTCCTTCCACGTTCCCTGTTTATCTTCAGCATGCTTCAATTCCTGCAAAGTGGGTTCAAAATGCAAAAGTACGGTAGTTTACATTCAACTCAGTGGGGGGAGAGGCGAGGCAAGGACAGAGTCTTGCCCTTCCCAGTAGGCTCATGCAAAAGGAAACTGCTTGTGTGTTTTTCTTATTAATAACTTTTGCCATCTTGACCACATTCCAATGTTGCTTGGCCACATGTGCCTCTGATTTCATCTGTGCAAGACTGGATTGTATGCACCTGGTGATGCTGGTCATGGGATCTGAAAAGCCAAAGGAATGGAGAAGCCAACAAAAAGCAGAAACTTGAATGGGAGGACACATGTAGAAATAACTGACATCATAGGAGAGCATAGATGCTGCTGGTGTCATCTAGACTACCATGCCAAGGTTAGGGACTCTAAAAGGAACATCTCATAGTCCAGGGAACACTTTGAAAGGTTTGTGGCTTACCGTAACATAAAACAGGACAGAGCCATGCAGGTTCCTAGCACTGTAAATATCTGGCATTTTCTGATATGTGGTCAGCAATGTTCTGCATTCTCTGAGTTTGATCTTCAAGTTTCAAAGTTTTAGGAAACATTTAGGTCTAAGGAGGAAAGGAATGAAGTCTCAAGCAGAGGATGTATCATCAAAGAGTCTTGGACTTGGACTATTTAGCTATTCATGCCATCTTTTTGAACATTTCACCAGGCTTCATTCCTAAAATGTCAAAATTCCTTCCAGAGGTTGGGGAGGGAAGACTATGGGTGTGTGTGTGTGGGGGGGGATTACAGCTCCCAGAATTCTCTAGTCAGTATGGCCTTGGATTCTAAGAGTTGTAGTAAAAAAAACTAACTTTGGGATTGTCCTCACGGGCCAACCCAGCCTCATGTTGTCTAGCTCAGACAACGCAGGCCTGATCCTGCCTGTCCAGACACAGATCTGGAGGCTCTGGCCTAATCTCAGGGTAAACAGCCTTTGTTTGTTGTTTCATTGTTGTGTGCCTTCAAGTCGTTTCCAATTTATGGCGGCCTTAAGGTGAATCTATCATGGGGTTTTCTTGGGAAGATTTATTCAGAGGAGGTTTGCCTTCCCCTGAGGCTGAGAGAGTGTGACTTGCCCAAGATCACCCAGTGTGTGCACACCCAATGGCTTTCATGGATGAGCTGAGACTTGATACCTGGTCTCCAGAGTCATAGTCCAGCACTCAAACCACTACACCACACAGCCTTTAACTCTGTGCAATTTACTCCTGGTTTTCCATGGAGTTTCTAGGAAATTTCACAGCAAAACCGGGCTGTTCACATTGCCCCCCGTGCTTCTTACCTTGCTTTGGCATCACTTTCACTCAGAAGCTCTCCTGTTGTCGTGTCTGATGGGGAAACGTGGCCAGGCACCCTGTTTCAACATCGGACGTGGTGATGGGGGGGAGTTGAGTGAAAGCGATGGCACGACAAGATAAGGAGCATGCACTGGTTGTAGGTCCTGTATTGAGTTGGGTTGGGTGTATGAACACCTGCCCATCCCCGCACCAACCTGGGCGAAAAGCACAGGCTCGGCCCATCTGCTCATCCCTTTTGTTTCCTCCAATTTGCCTGGAGGCTTCCTTTGCCCAATGTGGGCACAGTTAAGTGCCACCCTTTCCCCACCAGGCCCTACTCTTTGATTTGTCTGGCTCTGCCTTGTAGCTCCCAAGCCTTTGGCTCTTGTGTTTATGACCTTCTGAGGCTTAAGCTGCATTTGCACTACAGAAATAAAGCAGGTAGACACCACTTTAACCGCCACGGCTCAGTGCTATGGAATCCTGGTATTTATAGCTTGTTGTGGCACCAGAGCTCTCTAACAGAGAAGGCTAAATATCTCACAAAACTACAAATCCCAGAATTCTGTAGCATTGAGCCATGGCAGTTAAAGTATTGTCAAAATGCATCATTTCTGCAGTGCAGGTGCAGCCTTCGAACTGGCAACTCTGGTGCATACTTCTTCCTCACCATTCCTAAGACTGCAGCCTTGGATTTGCACAATGAAGAATGAATGGGGAATCATTGCAACACATTGTAACTACAGGCCTAATTTCTAACGTAACAACTCATGCATTTTCTTCCTTTCAGGGAAACTATTCAGTTCCTAAATTAGGAAAGCCTAATAAACTATAGAAGATAGACTAGAATAAATAGAATATTTAGTCTAAATAGACTAGAATATTAGTTGAGACAAATGTAGAAAATGCTGATTTTCCATGAATCATACATCTGAGTGGACTCCGCAATGACTGAATGAGGAGATTCACTTTGGAAGAAGTTGAAGATTATCTTAGACTGATCTCACTTTGAATAGTTTCCACTGTGGAAGAACAATCACAAGCTGTGGAATTTGGAAACCAGCTCACCTAAATTGTAGTGGTAAGACCCACTAGAGTAGACCCATTAAATCAATTATTGGACGGTGACTTGAACCTAATGGCTTTGCCTTCCCTTCATTCTTTCTAGGCAGAGCTAGCCTGAGTTTGCATTAAGTAAATTTGGGTAATCATCACTGGGGACACAAGTAATGGTGGGAGAAATGGGATGGACTGCATCACTATCTACACCAGTTGTTCCACCAGAGCCATCTAGCTATTCCTTTCTCTTGGAGTACAAAGCTACGTATATTACACAGCCTCCCTTAACCCCTTCAGTCAGCCTGATTTCAGCAGACAGGTTCCAACAATTCAAGAAGGATGTTGAGAAGCTGGAGTGTATCCAGAGGAGGGTGATCGAAATGGTGAAAGGTCTGCAAACCATATCCTATGAAGAGAGACTAAGGGGGCTGGGTATGTTTAGCCTGGAGAAGAGAAGGTTAAGAGGTGATATGGTTGCCCTGTTTAAATATTTGAAGGGATGCTATATTGATGATGGAGCAAGCTTGTTTTCTGTTGATCTAGAGACTAGGATTCAGAGCAATGAATTCAACTTATAGGAAAAGAGATTGCACCTAAACATTAGGAAGAACTTCCTGATGGTAAGAACTGTTTGACAATGGAACATGCTGCCTCACAGAATTGTGGAGTTTCCTTCTTTGGAGGTCTTCAAACAGAGGATGGATGGCCATCTGTCAGGGTGCTTTGATTGTGTATTCCTGCCTGGCAGAGGGTTGGATTGGATGGCCGTTGTGGTCTCTTCCAACTCTAGGATGCTATGATTCCTCTTTTTCCAGAAATGATAAGAGCATTGCATGAGAAACTGTAGATCCCAGAATCTCCCTAGCCAGCATGTAGTCCAAAAAGTAATGTTTTTAGGCTCTTGATAAGGTGCAGTAATAGTGCACACAGCAGTTTGTGCTACTGCAATTATTTGCTGTATCTTCAAAGAGATAGGATTCAGATATCATGAGCTTCTATAGGAGCAAAGCAATGTCAGTCCAGGTTCTTCAGTGGTCAAGAATCCATTTCTGGGCTTTTTCCCTTTAAGAGATTTCAGAGTGTCGATTTTGATAATAGTTACAGACTTCTTTCCTTTTAAAGAGTATTGGAGTACAAGTCAATTGTTGAGCACAGTGACATGTGATCACATGTAAAGAATCCTATGGGGAATCATGTGGCAGTACAGAAATAGGAAGTACCCACTGCATAGATTTAAAAATAGCTCATTCTGAAGAACTGGAAGAAGTTAGTAATGGTTTTTTTTATTTTAAAAAACCCATTTCTCAATCCAACAATAAATAGTTAAGAAGAAAACCATTCAGTATTGTAAGAATACTCTTTTTGCTCCTGGGTGGATTTATACCATCTTTTAATGAAATTGAAAATCAGGATTTCTTTAAGACGTGAGAGCCCTAATTAGGGTATGTGTAGCTCTCCAGATGTTATTGCATTTTGCAGGTTCCATCAGCTTGGCTGTCATTACAAATGTCAAGGAAAGATGGGAACTGTAGTCCAAGAGCAGCAGAATGCATGTTCAGAACGCATGTCCAGCAATAAATCCCTGACATAAAAGCATTTGCATTTGTATAGGACTTTACACATACATAATATTGTAATCAACACAGCAATCCCATAACTAAGGCAAATCAGTCGTTCTTTGATTCAGATAACTTTCTCAGTCTGTTTCTTTCTCTAGGCATTTTGTTGTTGTGTCCCTTCAAGTCATTTCTGACTTATGGTGACCCTAAGGCAAACCTATAATGGGGGTTTTCCTGGCAAGAATTGTGTAGAGGGGGTTTGCCTTTGCTTTCCTTTGAAGCTGAGAAAGTGTGACTTGCCCAAGGACATCCAATGGGCTTCCATGGCCGAGTGGGGATTCAAACCTGGCCTCCAGAGTTGTAGTCCAACACTCCAACCACTACACCATACTGGTTCTCCTAGGCATTTTGCAGGCAGAAATAGGAGATTTAAGAAAATATATAGTAGAGGTGGGATTCCTATGTTTGAAAAGAAGATTTAATGGCAGATGTGAAGAACGAATGAGGAGGTAGAATCTAGTAGGTAAATAAAGCAAAAGAAGGGAGTGTGAGGAAAAGAATAAGGGGATGGAAGCACTGAAAACTAATTTCTTTGTGATAAGTAGTGGCTGAAAATTGAAGAGGACCAGCAGCATAGGGCAGTGAGCTCATTAGCACTTGAAAGATGAGCAGTTACTCTTTCCTTTAACCACTTTTGTCTCTCCATGTGCAGGAACCCTCCAGAGGGACAGAATTTTTAAAAACTTCACACGGAAACGGCAGCGAGCCATGCGCAGGAGAGTTCACCAAGTCAACGGACACAAGTTCATGGCCACCTATTTGCGGCAACCAACGTACTGCTCCCACTGCCGGGAATTTATCTGGTAAAGCTGGCTTAAACATGGGCCTGGAGGAAACCTTACTATTGCTGTCCCTTCATCTGTTCACTAGGACAGATTATGAAATCTTGATGAATTCATTTCACTTTGCAAATCAAAGAGAAAAAGCAGAATAGCAGAAACCTAATCAGAGTGGGCAACTGTAGGCCTTTGCAGACTGCCAGAAATAGTGCACATTAAATTGAGGCACTGCCCTGGCTCAGTGCTAGGGAATCATGGGAACTGTAATTTATTGTGGCACCAGAGCTCTCTGACAGAGAAGGCTCAATGTCCCAGAAAAAAATACAATTCCCATGACTCCCTAGCACTGAGCCAGGGCAGTGCCTCAATTTAATGTGCACTATTTCTGGCAGTCTGCAAAGGCCCTGTGAGAGGCTGGGGTCCACATTAGTCCCCTGGTGCAACTCTCTGGTCAACTTTAACCAAAAGTCACACTGAAGGACCTAGTCCTAGAGATTCCTGGAGAGAACACTCCACTAGGCATTTGTAGCTCCTCCAGCGCAATTCTATGGCCAATGGCTGGCAGATGTTGACCGTAGAGTTGCACTGGAGGACCTAGAGATTCCTAGGGAAGTGTTCTCTCAGGTAAAAATCACAGTTTTTCTGTTATTTGTGGCTTTTCCACATTCACGGGGGTCCTATGTCCCTAATCCCAAAAAATGTGGAGTGCTCTCAAATGCTACTAAAGATTGTGTAATTTTATACAATATTTTAAATAATTTTGTGCATGCAGCCAAGTTTGTGTACTTTGAACCATCAGAAAGCAAAGGTGTCATTATCAGCCACCCATGAAAAAAGTTTGGGTTTTTGGAATACTGTATTTCAGATTTCAGAATTCCTTTTTTGTAGTATGGTGAGGGATGAGCCCTTCCAAGGTCTCCTAGGGGACTAATGCATCCCTGTAGCCTCCCACCAATCCACCCCTGGTTTAACTCACAAACAGATTGTGATGCTCAATCCTGACCTGCCTTTGTGGTTTTATCTGATCCCGAGTCATGCATTGTCTCTGTTTTATCTTCAACAGGGGAGTGTTTGGGAAGCAAGGATACCAGTGCCAAGGTACAGTGCCTTATCTTTGTAGTTAAATTATACATTACAAGTTGGCTGTTTCCTTTCTGTTGCAAGCCCGGTTGAAATGAATGGAAGGCAGGGAAGATAGGGTGGCCAGATCTCACAGCCATTGTGCTTTGGCCCCTCACACATCACTTATTCCAGCATTGTGAGTGGATGCTTCTACACAGGACGTTATCACACGGGGGAAATCTATAGGTTATCCCACACAAATTCGCCTCAAAAAAGCACACTGACGCCTAACGATTTCACATGACGTCACACAGAAACTGACATTAAAGTTTTTAAAGTTTTAAAGAAACTGACATTATTTTCGGGAGTTTAGAGGAAATGCATTTGCGATATTACAGTAATTGCGCATTTACTATAGTGTGAAATTCAAATTCGCACAAACAAATCTCCTTTAAAGCTTTTTCCCAGTTTTCCCATGGTTCTGTGGGGCTGGTTTGCTTGGGTAACAACATGCCAGGCAGACATGAGCTTCTCCGCTTTTCTCTTTCTAAAATTTCCTGTCTGGTAGTTGAGCAAACAGGCGCATTTCCCTCAAGCTAAAAAGTGACTGCAGAGTCGAAAAGACGAGGGGGAGGCTGAGGAAAGGAAAAGGTTTCCCATGCCAACAACCCACCATGGATAGGATTGGGTGGGGGTTGTTTTAATTTGTAAGCTGCTCTTTGTCCCTATTTTGGGGGGGAAGTGGGACAGAATGCTTGCTCAGCCATGAAACCCACTGGGTGACCTAGGGCGGGTCACACTCTCTCAGCCTCAGGGGATGGCAATGGCAAACCCCTTCTGAAGCAACTTGCCAAGAAAACCCCAGGATAGGTTCACCACTTTAGGGTTGCCCTAAGTTGGAAGCGACTTGAAGGCACACCACAAAGCGGGAGAAAGGGGGACCCCTCCAGTGAGTCAGACCCCAATTTGGGGTGCCTTCTCAGCCCATCCCAGATCAAGAGGACCTAGGCTAGCAAGTGGCTGCTCTCCAAAGCAAAAAGGACAACCCCACAGATATCCTCACAGCTGAAGAGGCGGCAGGCTTATTCCCTCGGCAAAAGGTTTGCCCACAGGAGGAGGGTTGCTGCCCTCTTCTCCGTCCTCATCAGGGGGACCAGAGGTCCTAACCCCAAAGGAAGACTGTCCAGGAGGACAGGACTCAAGAAAAGCTTTTTAAAAAAAAACACACACAAAGAAATAGAAAATCATGCTTCTTACTCCTGCTCCAAATGGAGGACATTTTGACATTTCCTCCTGGAGAGGAGAGAAGGTTGAATGAAATGCAGGACCCGCCCTGGAAAAGGAGGAATCTGGTCACCCGGAAGCAAAATAAAATACGCCCATTTCTAGTACATTTACTGTTTTTTTTCACTTGAGTATGAAAGTTAAAAACGTCTTTTTTCGCTTTTCACTTAATTCCGTTTTTATTCTAATTGCGTGAGAAATGCTTTTGCGCAATTTAGCGCTATTTTTGCTTTATTTTCGGGATGCTTTATTTCCACTTTATTACCTCTTTAACCACGAAACTGGCCCCCATGTGATAACGTCCATAGAAATGTCACAGCTGATCCTAGATTAATACAGATGTTGTGAAACTGCTCAGTTCTGTTTCCTGCACATGTAGGTCCATTATGAAGTGATAAGTCTCATACTGATTCCAGCCATTATATTGGGTTTCCCACGTCATGCCTAGAATTACCATTAACCTATCCAGGACAATTAGAGGCTGTCTCATTACATATATATTACCTGTAATTACATATATTACATATGGTATATTACCATCTACATTTAGCTTCAGATTTTATTCTGGTGGTAGATCTCTTTCTTATACATTTGTTTTAGCTTCTGAGTGTTCCTATCCAGCTTTCTTCATGGTTTTCTCTGTGTTTTTTTCTTTCTAGTTTGTACATGTGTTGTACACAAACGTTGCCACCATCTCATTGTTACAGCTTGCACATGCCAGAACAATAGCAGCAAGATGGACACTAAGGTAAAGTTGCAATTGCATGTTTCGGATGCCATAGATGGTGAGTTGCACTTGTAACGGGATGTAATTGGCTTCTTCTTGGATAGCGTATTTTATTTCACAAAATCATAGAGTTTGTACAAACCTCAAGTCCAATCCTCTGGTAGTGCAAGAAATTTGTTGCATTTTAGGTTTGCATGTGAGGGCCTGAAAAGTTTCAGTGCTGCTCTAAAGGAGAGTCTGAAAAATTAAGATCTGAAAAATTTGTTGTGCCCCCGCTCCTTGAACAACTATTATGGTCCCTCTGAGGGTTGCGTTCCACAGTATGAAAACCCCTGCTCTATCCCATCTCCAACGCCTCCTCCAAAGATCTTAAAACTAGGGCAGACCTGTATGGAAGAATGCCATTTTTGCACAGCCTGTTTATATATTATATAGTGCATATGGCACTAACCGTGGGATTGTATTCATGTCTACTCAGAAGAAAGTAGAATTACACAATAGTTCATGGGGTTTTCACCCAGATAGGTGTGTAGAAGGTTGCAGCTTGATTAAACAAATTTCTTCTGGTGAAAAGAGCTTAACTGTACCAGATGTGCAGCCTGTGGTTGCCTTCTATGTGGCCTAGAGACTTTGCCCTCCTTTTTTTCATTGTTGTCGAAATGCTCAGCCATCAGTTTGGTGATAGACGTACAGATGCTGGTGCTGCTTTTGTAGCATGGGGACAGTAGTTTGTATGGGCAGGGGCTTCAATACTCCAAGTCCTAAGGCCCCCTACAAAAAAAGAAAAAGAAAAGAAAAAGAGAGGCATAAATACCATGAAGGCATTAGATCTTGTCTGATCTTAGATGCAAAACAGGACAGCCCTGGTTAATACTTGGATGAGAGACCACCCAAGAATCTCAGGTGCTGTGAGCTAGATTTCAGAGAAGGGCACTGGCAAACCAGTTCTGAGTATTCCTTATCTAAGAAAACCCTATGAAATTTGTAACTCGACAAGCTACTTGAAGGCACACAGACCCTGATAAGCTCAGTAAAGTCCAATTGGTTGCTGGTAGTTAAAAATTGCATCAACATTATTGATACACTATGAATGTAAATGCGTATTTTAAAGTGCAAGAGAAAAAGTCTCTGCCTCAGAATTCAGGTGGGAATCAGCAGGATTGAATTCTCACTCAAGTTTACAATTCCCAGCACTTGGAATACTAGCATGTCAGGGATGACTCACTGACATACTTATCTTCCATGTGTAGGAAATTTTGATGGGGGGAATAACTAATTATTCAGTCCCTCACCTATCTTCTGAAGGAGTATGACAGTCCCAGTAGGACTGCACCATGCACATTTCTTAAATGTAGATTGCCATTAGGTTGTTTAAGTCCTGAATTTTACTTACTGAAAAAATGAGAAGTGGGAGATGCTGAGTAGGCTTTACATCAGGGGCACATTTTTTAAATTCATGACTTTTGTTACTAAATGCCAGTAATGTTATTTATTTTTCAACAGTGATTATTGGTTCTCATTACTTTAATCCCTTATTAACTGTTTTAAATCATTTTGGCCTACATCCTATTGGTAGAGCCATTGAATCAACTGTAGCATGGTGAGTCAACACTTACATAAATCCCATTGATTCAGTGGTTCTGCTCCATTAGGATTCATTCCATTGATTCAATGGTTCTGTTGCATTAGGAGTTAGGCCTTTAATTGCTTTTGAAAATATTATGCCCTCATGGTATGATAAGTTAGTTAACAAATTAACTAACTAATCAATTGTATAGATTTGTTCAGCATTTTAATGTTAACCAGTTAATTTTCCTTAATGATTAAATGTTAACAAGTTGACGCTAATGCTAACATTTCTAGATTCTGAAATAACCAGTGTGTGTCAGGGAGGGGATGACAAGAGATTTTTAATCCATCTTTACTTTACCTTCTACTTACTTAGTTTTCATTGGCCATGCTAGGTACACACATAAATATCGAGAGAGCCAACGTTTCCTAACTTTACCCACACCGACTCTGCTATTTGCAGTAGAGGGAAAGCTCCCTCTTATTAAAGAAAAATTGATCATGCAAAGACAAAATATATGACAAACACCGCAGCTGATTTGGCCCATTGTTCTTTACCCTGCCGATAAGATGGGAATAACCAGTTGTGGTTGGTGGCTTCCACATCAGTGAGGTGGCACATCTCCTCTGGATCTTAGGCCACATTTTAAAGGAGTTATCCGGGGTCCCAAACCCTGTCCAGCCAGTACCTTGGATAGCACTTTAATTTCCAGGCTAAACCCCATAGAAACCACCAGTTACCACTGGTGGATTTCAGGGATAACAGTCCTGAAATTAACTATTAGTCTTAGCTAGAGGAAAACTACATGCTAGATCAGTGATCCCCAAAATGTGCCCTCTAAGGGATTTTGGACTTCAGCTTCCAGAATTCTAGACTATTGGCCAACATGGCTGAGATTTCTGGGAGCTGAAGTCCAAAATCCCTTAAAGGGCACACTTAGGGGATCACTGTGCTAGATGGACAAATTCTATTAGGATGATCATGGGGATGAATTTACAGGCCCTAAAAGAGCAGTAGAGAACAAGGAGTCTGGGAGATGTCTCATTTACAGGGCCACCATGAGTCAGGATCGACTCGAAGGTGATTAACAACAACAACAACTCAACTAGAATAGAGCCACTGAATTGGTGGAGTTCACATTAGTGTTGACTTATTCAGTACTTTATTCACTAGTTCCACTGTACCAATAGGATTCAAGTTGTAGTTACCTAACTTAAAGGTGTGAAATTAAGAGCTTTCCATGCCAATCCAGGTGAGTACTAGGAGCAGGAACTGGTTGGAACTCCAGGCAGGTGCATATAGGCTTTAAGACATTGAATAATAGATTCAAGCTACAAGAAAAGAGATTCTACCTAAACCTAAGCACATTCTGCCTGAACATTATAAAGAACCTCCTGATGGTAAGAGCTGTTCAACAGGGGAAGACACTGCCTCCAAATATGGCAGAGGTTTTTCAACAGATTCTGGATGGCCATCAGTTGGGAGTGCTTTGATGATGTGTTCCTGCATGGCAGGGGGTTGGACTGGATGGCCCTTGGGATCTCTTCCAATTCTATAATTCTATGGAGTTTATCACATGGGATGGATCCTGTGCAGAAACTGGATTTAAAGTGAAAACAGCCCGCAAAAGCGGGTTGTTTTTTGACACTATGTTGGCGTCAAGGAGAAATAACATGTCATTAATCCGAACGGAAAGTCACCAAAACACGCTCCTTCCGGGAACTTCTGAAAGTAAAAAGGAGCGGGGTTTGGTGACTTTCCATTCGGGTTAATGTTGCATTATTTCTCCTTTACACAAACACATCTGAAAAGCAACCCTCTTTTGCAAGTTTTTCAGATTTTTAAATCTCGTTTCTGCATGCAATATAAGCAATCTGCCTCCATGGGATAAACTCCTATAAATGTTCTCATCTCCCCTGCAAAGGTGGCATCATTGTGAAAAATCATTGGAAGTTGATCCTCTCCAAAGGCCACTCATTTTCTTTTAATGGGAGGGATATACTCTCTGCTTGCTTTTAAATTCATTTCTTCCTCCCCAGGTGAAAGTGATTCTCCTTTTTATTATTTCTTTTCTCAGATTTCTGAGCAAAGATTTGGAATCAACATCCCACACAAGTTCAGAATCCATAACTACAAGGTGCCAACTTTCTGTGACCACTGTGGTTCCTTGCTTTGGGGTATCATGCGGCAAGGTCTCCAGTGTAAAAGTAAGTTGAGAAGGCCAAATAATGTCTCTCAGAGGTTATTGCACAAATGTAGACACATTTCCTCTCCCTCTGATTTGTTTAAACATTCTGTTCTTCTATGCATGAACAATAGTAGAGGTGGTAGCTTTTCATTTCATCCAAAAGGAAAGAAAAATAACAGAATAAAATGTTCACATTCTAATTGATATGCAAAGGTGTAGATTTAGGAATGATTACTGGAATTTAACCAGAACTACAATATACCTTATCATGGTGTGGAAGACTGAGCTATATACTGTTTTTTTCTATGCTTTTAATGTTTAGCTATACTGCAGAATTAATGCAGTTTGACACCGCTTTAACTCCCATGGCTTAATGCTTTGGAATTTTGGTAGTTCTCTGAGCTATTTAACCTTTTCTGTCAGAGAGATCTGGTGCCCCACCAAACTACTAATTCCAGAATTCCATAGCATGAAAGTTAAAGTGCTGTCAAACTGCTTTATTTCTGCGGTGTGGTAGCAGTCTAAGACAAATGAACAGTGATGCTCTATCCCAGTGGTTCCCAAACTTTGGTTCTCCAGATGTTTTGGATTCCAGTTCCCAGCATTCCTGACTGTTGGCCAAGCTAGATGGAACTTCTGGAGTTTTAGTCCAAAAAATTTGGACCCAAAGTTTGGGAGTCACTGCTCTATCCCCTCATTTTTGTCCCTGCAGTGACAATTGCTAGGATGAGAGCAGTTGGAAGAGAAGGAGCTTTTCAGGCCAACAGTTATGCAACTGAAAGATACTCCCATATTTAAACAGAGAGTGGCCTCATTCCCACTATGACTTAAAGCGAATTGCTGATCAAGTTATATGGCTGTTGTTCCCACTTGAAACCAGTTCTGATCCTATTGAGCCCGGTTTCAATCACGATGAAGTGAGGCAAGCGCAAAAGAACCACTCTTTCTTGACACTAGTTTTTTGGGGGGCTTCTTTTGAAAAGAATCGATTCCAAAGTATGTTCAACAAGTGGGAAAGACGGATCTGAATTGGATCATTCTGGAGAAGAGGGACTAATGGCAGAGGAGTGTTTACCATCCCTCCTAGGTTTTTGGGAAATCAGCCATTCCCCCCCCCCCCAGCACTGCCTTTCTGCTTGTGGTGTGGCCTATGGGTGCATGATATATATATACTACTTGCAAAACCAATAGATTGCATATCCTGTCATTTTTAAAAAAATAATAATGATATATAATTCCCAAGCTGGGCTGGTCAAATGGGAAATGGTGTGCTTGAGCAGCCTGGGTGGCTGAGGGGCAGAGGAAGACATAGGGGGTTGCAGACTGCCAGAAATAGTGCAAATTGAGTCCACTTTTAGGGTTAGGGTTAGTGCTAGGGAATCATTGTTTTTTTTTCTGAGACATTGATCCTTCTCTGTCAGAGAGCTTAGGTACCACAATAAAATACAGTTCCCATGGTTCCCTAACCCTAACCCTAACCCTAAAAGTGGACTCAATTTGCACTATTTCTGGCAGTCTGCAACCCCCCTCAGTTGCTAAAGTCGCCCCATTCAGTCCCTGGAATGGCCCTGTCCTCACCATGTTGCTGCTTGCGTCACCGATGATGCGCAAATGATTTACATGCATTTTGAAGTAGCACAAACTAGTGGGAATGACAATCATACCAAAAAAGAAGTGATTACAAGGGAATAATGAAAAGATGTGTTTTCATAGACAGACCTTTTGGAACCGATTCACTGACATGGAGAGAAAGCAAATCACAAATTGGTTTAAATGTAAGTGGGAATGAGCCCAGTGGGTTGCCAGCTTTCAAGGATGTTGTAGTTGCATCCTACTTTGTACAGCCTGTGTTCAGCAATGGGGTTGGGCTAGACAGATAACAATTTACTTTTGATGTGCTACAACTTATAGAAACCTCCAGTCAGCATGGGCACTGAAGAAGAAGTGGAACTCTTGGGCCCTAAAAGCTCCCCCTCTATCTATCTACATCCACTGCCAGTTCATCTGCCCATCCTGAGCATGTCTGAAGATCTATGGCAGGGGTAGGCAACGTTTTTGAGCCCTGGGCCGGTCCCCCGAAGTCCTCCCTTCCGCTGGGCCGAGGGGGAGGAATGGCGGCCCGCGCGATCATGCGCGCATGCACCCCCCCCGCCGTGCGCGTCCTGCCACAGCTGCCTCCGCGCATGTCGTGGCCGTACAGCGGCCAAAACGGGCAGCGGTGGCGGCGTGCGGCGGCGGCGGTGGCGGTGGCAGGGGTCCGCCTGGGCTGGTAAGTGCGGCGACCTGGGCCGGAACCGGCCCGGGGGCCGTAGGTTGCTGGCCCCTGGTCTATGGGTTCATGTACATGATTAAAATAGTCCACACTCTAGTTGATTAGGATACAATCTGGCCATGGATTTTAAATGTGGATTATTTTAATGCGTGTATATCTTATTTGTCTTTTTAAATTGTGTGTTTTGTTGATTGATGTTGTCCCCTCATAATAATAATAATAATAATAATGCAATTCTCTGGGGTTCAGGCCTTTTGCGGTGGGGCCTCCTCCCTGAAAAACTGGTAAAACTCTGTAAAAAGAGTCTGTAGTTTTACTTGAGTATCTAGGAGGATCATTGAGGATATGCATTATCGAACATGCGGCCACCTTCACAGGCATTTGCTTCACATTGAATCAGATGGCTCACACATTTTTGGCAGAGGGAAGGTGAATAGATGTGAATATGTGCAAAAAAGTGACGACAATGGAATGTTGATGACAACGTGCAAAAATCTGCAGCAATTCAATCAATACACTTGCTTGTCAACTAGCCTTATAACTTCCCTTATCAACCTGCTCAAGCTCTAAGATCCTTAGGGGAGATGCTTCTTTCAGTGCCATCACCTTCACAGGTAGGTTCAGGGGGGAATGCAGGACAGGATCTTTACTGTAGCTGCTCCCAGCCTCCAGAACCACCTTCCTAGGGAAGCTGGACTGGATCCCTCTTCACTGTCTTGAACTTGGCGGGTGAAGACCTTTCTATTCCCTCTGGAGACCAAGGGTTCGAATCTCGGCTTGACCTTGGAAGACCTTGGGCAAGTCATACGCTCTCAGCCTCAGAGGATGGCAATGGCAAACCTCCTCTGAAGAAACTTGCCAAGAAAAACACATGATAGCTTGGCCTTAGGGTCGCCATAAGTCGAAAATGATTTGAAGGCACACAGCAGTGACTGCAACAACAGGCTTTTGAGATATGATCGTTTCACACATATAGGCTTTTTTTCTTCTGGGTGCTATACTGTTTTTATTCTATGCTTTTAAATTAATATTCTAAATGATTCTATTTCCATAGTCAGTTTAGGGATGTAGCCACACTGTAGAATTAAAGCAGTTTGATACCACTTTAACGGCCTTGATTATATCCTATGGAGTCCTAGGATTTGTGGTTTGGGGAGGTATTCAGCCTGGTCTGTCAGAGAGCTTTGGTGCCTCACCAAACTACAAATCCCCAGGATAGAGTTATGGCAGTTAAAGTGGTGTCAAACTGCTTTAATTCTGCAATGTGGTTACACCCTTAGACTATTTTAATTCTATGCTTTAAGCTGCATGTGATTTTACTTGTGTTTCTTTTAGTCGTGTGAGATGTCTTAAGCCCAAGTTTTAAATTTTTAGGATATAAATAAAGTATAGTGGACTCTTATTATCCACTGGGGTTTGGTTCCAGGATCTCCTTGGATACCAAAATCCATGGATGTTCAAGTCCCATTAAATACAGTGGTATAGTAAATGGTGTTCCTTACATAAAATGGCAAAATCAAGGTTTGGGATTTCTCCATATGGGAAGGATTTCTACTTTTTTTGAATATTTTCAAGCCATGGATGCTTGAATCCACAGATAAAGAATCCGTGGATATGGAGGACCAACTAATAGTTGGTTGGTAGGTTGGATAGATAGATGGACAGACAGACAGAAACAGGAACCAAACTGACCACACTTACTGGGAGATTCTGGGACTTCTAGTCCCCAGGTACTGGTCCCAGTTCTGTTGTTCTGTGAGCAAAAGGGAGGGAAGCAAGAATACTTTAGAATTTCCTTGTGCATCCAGATGCAATAGCCTTATGGAAATGAAGAAAATCTCATTTTGTTCCTATTTAAGAGTTGCCTCTTAATAAGAGAGTTAAATAGGAACTTTTTAAAAATACTTTCCTTCTTGTTCCTTATATACCGAAGTGTGTCTTGTCGTTGTTTGTTATTATGTACTTTCAAGTCATTCGTCACTTATGGGTTTTCTTGGCAGAATTTGTTCAGAGCAACCAAATTGAAAGAAATTCTGTGTTCTTGCTCAGACCCACATTGCTCAGACTTGGTTCCCTGTGTTTCTATATTTTCAGTATGCAAAATGAATGCACATATCCGATGTGAAGCCAATGTAGCACCCAACTGCGGGGTGAATGCTGCAGAACTGGCCAAGACATTAGCATGTATGGGGCTGCAACCAGGAAATATATCTCCAAATGGGGTAAGCTTCATTCCCCCCCCCTTCTTCTTTAATTTTCTTCTTTAATTTTCCTCTTTCCCCCCCACTTCTCTACACTGGAGAACTAAATTCTTTCCTCTCAAAATATTGGAGTTTGAACTAGATGCCACATAGACCTGATCTATAACCAAACTTCCAGTCTCTAAACCAGAGGAGGGCAAGATGGGAGGCCAAAGGCTACAAACATCCACATTTGTTTTCACGGATTTCCATGGATTTTTCTCTATGCATCCCCCCCCCCCAAAAAAAAAAGACTTGGAAGGAGATTTCCCATCATTTGAAGCCTCCAGGGGGTAGCAATTTTCTTTTATAACAGAACCAACATCCATCATACCTGGTTTTATGAATCTGGAAGTGGGGTTTACGACATGACTTGTTCCAAGTTTTAGGGTGGGTGGATCTGGGAAGAGACACCTAGTCCCTGAAAATTTTGCATTTTGCTTTAAACTATAAAATAAGGATGGGCATCACGTGGCCTGTGGGGTGCATGAAGCCCCAGACATTTCTGTGGGACCACAGGGGTTTTCCTCTTGCTACTTCTGCTACCATCACTATATGAAATATATCAGTGCAGTAGTGGTGGTAAAAAATAATAATAGAACCACTGTTTTTCATTTAGATTTGCTGATGTACCACAGAAATTTTATGTATTATTTGCAAATATTAATATGCTGCCTATATCCAAAAAATGTCAAAGCAGGTGTATGTGTAAAATTCAAAATATATGATTACACAGAACACAAGTCATAAATTATTTTTCAGGCCCAACACATAGATGTCAATTTAATTGATTGATTAATTGTTGCTAACTGCCATCAAATCTACTCCAACATATGGTGACCCCATGAATGAGAGACCTCCTAGTCAACAGCCTGCAGACTCAGGGCTATAGCTTCCTTGGTTGAGTCTATCCATCTGGCATATGGTCTATCCATCTGGCATATGGTCTATCCATCTGGCATTTTCCTACTGCTGTCTACCTTATTAAGCATTATTATCTTTTCTAGTGAGTTATGTCTTCTCCTGATATGTCCAAAGTACAATAGTCTCATTTAGTCACCTTGGATTCTAAGAAGAGTTCAGGCTTGATTTGCACTAGGACCCATGTATTTGTCTTTTTGGCAGTCCACAGTATTGATTAATTAGGGGAGATTAATTAGATTAATTAGAAGAGGCTTGCTCAAATAAAAAGATTTAACATGCATCAAAAATAACATGTCAAAGATTTGATGGAAGAGCATAACACATAGTAGAGGCCACTACAGTGAATGCCCTGCCAGATGTGCCACTGCCAGGGTAGTCTCTCCAGCGGACCTCAGAGAACAAAATGGGTCAATAAGGAAAAAGATGGTGTGGTAGCAAGTACAGCCAAAAATGCCCCCTTTAACATGAGCCATATTAAAACAAGACATGCGGTGTGCATCTCTTATTTTGGCAGGAGTGGTGGTAATGGGAATGGTTTCTTATGCATCCAGGCAGGGTGGATCAGTGCCGTACTTGACCTCTTTTCCGTACTTTTCCCCAGAAACTGGTTTCCAAGTCAACACTGAGGCGCCAGAAAAAAGAGAGCATGAAGGATGGCAGTGGTGTACCTGAAGTTTCAGCAAGCAGGCTCAAGATTGAGGACTTGATATTTATCAGAGTGCTTGGAAAAGGGAGTTTTGGAAAGGTAAGGGTTACTGGGGATATTTGAAGCCTGTGGGCACTTCAGTCACCAACTTCTATGGAAGCGATTCAGTTCAACTGCCTTTCATTTCAACAGATTTTGCATGGAAGGAAGGAGAAGTAGGTTGCATCCACTTGCTCAGGTATCATGCTAGTCTATTGTAAAGGACAGCAGAGTTCAGACTTGTGGCAGCTTCTCTGTCTGCACCCCAGACCTTAAGGTCCTCCCCTCCAGACCCAGGTGCAAAACATTGGGAGCAAGGATTTATTTTCTCTACCAGAATTTCAGCCCTGTTTAGCACTTGAATGGGAGACTGCCAACAAATACCAGGTGCTATGGGCTATATTTCAAAGGAAGGACCTGGCAAAACCATTTCTGAGACTTCCTTGCCTAAGAAAACCCTATGAAATTAATGTGTTCACAATAAATCAATAGGCAACTTCAAGGCATATGCAGACACACACACACCCCAAAACTAAGTTCACTGTCCTTTTGCACAAGATTTCATTCCTGTTTTCCATTGCTGCCTTCTTGGGAGACAGAAACAGAAAGAGGGAAAGAGTTGTTTGTTCTGAAAACCAGGAGAAATAGAAAATGGACAGCACCCAGCAAAACCCATAGGAAAAAAATGGGAGATACATCTCAAGAAGTTGAAAGATGCTTAATAGATAAAAAGCTCACCACATTTCGGCTTATAGATATTTAAGGCCTCCTTCATGGATCAGTAAAGAACAATATAAAAATACAAAGGACAGCACATGAATGCACACATATAAAGATCATATATAAAAAATTATTTTAATGTTTGCTTTAGTATTTCCTTTAATACTTGCACCCTGCCATGTAGCGTTAGTTAAAGCAAACATCTGCAGACATTTCTAATCACCAGGACTCTGATATCATATAATAGTTTCTGAAAGTGAATGAAGATTTTATATGCGAACATATATTATATCAGAACATTCTAAGATCTTAGGTGCTTCTACATTGTAGGAATAATGCAGTTTGACACCACTTTCACTGCTATGGCTCCACCCTACAGAATCCTGGAATCTGTAGTTTTGTGAGGTACCAACACTATTTGGCAGAGAAGGCTAAAACTGCATGATTCCATAATCTAGAGCTACAGCACTTAAAGTGGTGTCAAATTACATTATTTCAAATTGCAGGGGGTTGGACTGGATGGCCCTTGTGGTCTCTTCCAACTCTATGCAACATTTTAAAAGGGCAAATAAGACACACACATTTTAAAATACTCCACATTTAAAATTCAACATCTACATTCACAATTTAAAAATCATCTGGATAAGTCTGCTGCAAGAGACTGGTCTTCAGTGCTATTTTAAATTTGGACAGCGTATTCAGCTGTCGAATCTCTTCCAAATAGGTGTTTCCACAGTCTAGAAGTGGCTGAAGAGCTACCAACCGAGTCCTGGCTGGAGTAAATGTCCCCCCAGAAGACCTGAGTGCATGGGGTGGATTATATGGGAGATGGCAATCCTGTAGATAATCTGGACCCAAACCATGTAGGGCAGTGATGGTGAACCTTTTAGAGACCGAGTGCCCAAACTGCAACCCAAAACTCATTTATTAACAAAGTACTACATCCCTCTGGCTTTCTAGTAAGGAGTTCTGACAAACTCTCTGCTGGGATGATGGTGCATGTGCCCACAGAGAGGGCTCTGAGTGCCACCTTTGGCACCTGTGCCATAGGTTCGCCACCGATGTAGGGCTTTAAAGGTAATAACCACACTTTGCACCACAGTGTCATAACCTATAAAGCCCAATTTAGGTCCAGGCTACCTGATAGATCATATCTCCTAATATGAGCCTGCCTGGCTCTGAGATCTACAAGAGAGATTCCCTCTCAGCCCCACCAATGGCAAAGGTATGGTTGGTGGGAACACAAGAAAGGGCCTTCTCACTGGCTGCTCCTAGGTTTTGTGATTCCTTCCCTATGGAGGCTAGATTGCCCCCCCCCCAACTGTCATTTTTGGTGGCAGGCGTTACAGACATTTAACAAGAGGCTGTACATGCTGTATTGTTTTAAATTATATTGTGTAACTTTTAAAATCTTTAGAGCAGGGGTAGGCAACCTAAGGCCCAGGGGCTGGATGCGGCCCCCCGAGGCCTTTGGACCGGCCCCAGGCCGGTCCTGCCACCGCCGCCGCCTGCCATGATGATATTGATTATTGTTGTTATTTCTTATTCTTGGGGTTTTCTTGGCAAAATCTCCACAGGGGGGTTGCCATGGCTTTTCTGGGGCTGAGAGAGTGTGCATGCATTTTTTTTTAAAAAAAATATTTTTTAAAAAAATATTTATTTATTTATTTATTTATTTATTTATGGTGCTTCAGCCCCCCAATTGTCTGAAGGACAGCAACCCGGCCCCCGGCTCAAAAAGGTTGCCTACCCCTGCTTTAGAGGATATGTTTATAATATGGTTTGTTTTGGTTGTGATGTTGACTTTTTGTATGTTTTTAACTTTTTTTTTTTTTAAATGTGTAAGCTATGTTGAATCCCAGTCCTGGGGAAAGGTGGAATAGAAATAAAGTTAACAAAAACAACATAAAATCTTTTACTTTCCCTTCATAGATTAGGAAGATTATCACACTAGTTTATAAACTGGGTTACCTGAGCCGGTTTAAAATTAGAAGTGGGCGGCATCCTGTTAGTATCAGATGCATTTAGCTGCCGAAATCGCCGCCCGGCTGCAGTCTGGCTCCATTGCTACTCTGAGGGGTGCTCCAGCGGCCATTTTTTCAAGCCGGAAAACTCCTGGCTTCAAAAAGAGGCATGAGGAGCACCCCTTCGAGCGGCGATGGAGCTGGGTGGTGATTTCAGCGGCTAAATGCGTCTGATACTATCAGGATGCTGCCCGCTTCTAATTTTAAGCCGGCTCAGGTAAGCTGATTTATAAACTACTGCAATAGTTTCCTTCCTGTGGCTACTAGATGATGGCCCAAAACACACTGCAGAAATAATCCAGGTTGACACCACTTTAATTGCCCTGGCTAAGTGCTAGGGAATCCTAGAAATTGTAGTTTATTGTGGAACTAGAGTTCTCTGACAGAGAAGGCTAAATGTCTCACAAAACTACAGTTCCCAGAATTCCCTAGCATTGAGCCAGGGCAGTTAAAATGGTCTCAAACTGGATTATTTCTGCAATGTGTTTTGGACCAATATCAGAGCCATTTGAATCAGGGTTGTTGTTTTTTTTTTTTTTTTGAGACCTTTGCTTTTGAGTTCACAACTATAGGCTTCATGCAAAAGCCTTTACTTGTTAACTCAAAAGCAAAAGTCTGCAAAAACACTGATTCTGATTTTCTCAATCTGTTTGAGGCAGGGCAGGAAAAGGAGTTTCTCTCCTAGGGATGTAAATATTCAATTATTTTGCCCTCACATGTGAAGATGAATAATTTCCAGCCTTTTCCCTGCTGTGAGAGAACATGAACATTTCTACACAGTTCTCACCCAACATTTATATATCTCAAAAGTGTTTTGAAAAGTTATTCTGTGCAGAAATAGACACGGGGCATTGTGAAAAATATGTTTTCATGCAAAGCATGCTGTGTCCAGATACCCAACAATCTTGCATGAAAAATGGTCCCATTCCCCGCCGCCGCTCCCTGCTACAAAACTCAGCAATCTTTCACATACAAAAAATTTAGTTATTTGGAAACATTTGTTTTTCTACAAAAAACATGTTTTTTCACAAACCAGCAAACTCTAGAAATCTTGCACAGACCAAAAAGTGGGAACATTTTTTGGCATGAAAATCATGAATTTTGCACAGAACCCTACATATATTTCTGCACACCATAATGTCCTGAAATGCTTTGGGATCCATGAATATTGGCTGAACACTCCACATGATTCTTGACACTGTTCATTTTCCTGCTTGGGTTCCCTGTATCATTAATACCATTTTTTGATTCAGAAAATGAGTAACAGTGAATATTCTTTTCATTTCTATTCTACCACTTTCCTTCACCCTGTGCATCATTTCATAAATGTTACTACTCCACCATACCCTGTGTCACCTTAAAACACACCCGATGACAAACTAAAAAGTCCTGCTTCTTGGCCTGTTTAGGTGATGCTGGCTAAAACGAAAGAGACGGGATATCTTTATGCTATCAAAGTGTTGAAGAAAGATGTGATTCTGCAAGATGATGATGTGGAATGCACTCAGACCGAGAAGCGGATCTTGACCTTGGCGAGGAACCATCCATTTCTCACCCAGCTTTTCTGCTGCTTCCAGACACCTGTAAGTGTTGTAAACATTGAAGCGTCAACACTTTGTTGTTGTTGTATGCCTTCAAGTTGTTTCTGACTTATGGCAACCCTCGCCATATCATGGGGTTTTCTTGGCAAGACTTTTCAGAGGAGGTTTACCATTGCCTTCCACTGAGGCCAAGAGCATGTGACTTGCCTAAGGTCATGGTCAAGCTGGGAATTGAATCCTGGCCTCCAGAGTTGTAGTCTAAGACTCAAACCACAACACCATGCTGGCCCTACAGCGCACTGCTCTTCCAAAAACAATAAAGATGTTTCTTTTCCCCTTTAGGAAACTGAGAGTTTGGAAATAGAATTCAGAGATATAACCATGTTAGTCTGGAACATCACTATGCAAAGGGATCTGGTAGCACCTTTGAGACTAACTCTGCAAAAGAAGTTGTAGCACAAGCTTTAATAGAGTTTGCAGACTGCCAGAAATAGTGCAAATTGAGTCCACTTTAACTGTCCTGGCTCAGTGCTAGGGAATCATGGGAACTGTAGTTTATTGTGGCACCAGAGCTCTCTGACAGAGAAGGCTCAATGTCTCAGGAAAAAAACAAAACAATTCCCATGATTCCCTAGCACTAACCCTAACCCGTAAAGTGGACTCAATTTGCACTATTTCTAGCAGTCTGCAAAGCCACTTGGTCTACTTCCTTCATGTATCTGAGGAAGTAGACCAAGTTGATGAAAGCTTATGCTACAATTTCTTTCACACAGTTAAAGGTGCTACCAGATCCCTTTGCATACTGAGAGTTTACATAGTGAGAGTTTCATGCATATATGCATGAAGGAAGTAGACCAAGTCTACAAAAGCTTTTGCTACAACTTCTTTCGCACAGTTAGTCTCAAAGGTGCTACCAGATCAGTGCATTGATGGTAAATCCTCAGAGACAATTGGTTCACTAACAGGGAACTGTTATGATAAAATTATTAATTACTTCAGTAGTCAAATCATTAATTTATAAACAATCCTTTAGAAATACCAGAAATGGACAAGTGACCAAGTTAGAAGAAACACAAATCATGGAAAAATAATGCTGTTGGTAATAATCTAAATTGTTGTTTAAACTGACATTGAATCAGGGTAACAAATTAATTTTCAGTGCATTATTTCTAAGCTCTGAGTAAGCCTTCCAGATAGTCTCATTACTGGTCTTCTAGTTGCTACGTTGATAGGAAAGACATAACAGTTACTCATTGGTTCCTGGAATTAAATATTCCATGTGGTCAAAATGTCAGAATACTTCCTGGAATGCAGCAGAGTTTTCCTCTATAAAGTATAATACATTGTTTTTCATCTTTTCTAGAAGAATAGAATCCTAGATGTCTAGGGGCCTGTATAGGCCATGTAGTCCAGCTTCCTGTTCAGTGCAAAAAAATAAAAATAAAAATCTAGAAGCTGTTAATTCAGGGACTACTTGAAGCTTTTTCGTTTGCTTTCCAACTTTGTCTGTCCAGAGCTGGAACTGGCTGCAATTGTACATCTTAAGAATTAATTTGGTACTGAAAACTGACATATCTCACTGCTATAAGATAATTGTTCTTGATATTAAATAAGTGCAGCAGATAATCTACAGCAAAGGAAAGTATTCCAGTCCTTTCACTGATGGATTGCAGCAACTCCTTGCTACAAGTGATATAATCAAGCCTAAACAATGGATCCTACGTAATCTACCCCAGGGCCAACACTGCCAAGCCCCATGGCTGGATAATGGATCTCTGGGGAGAGATGCAACTCCTCCACTTAAGAAAATGGACAATAGACCTCTGAGATTAGTGAAACACAACCAGACAAACGAAACTACACATGTGTGGCCCATCGTAATAGAGATGACAATAGTACAAGCAAGTTACTAAAAGGAAAGTTTACTCCACTGATCTATTCCCAGCCATCTGTCTGTTCCCAGTCTTACAATGCCAGCCTAAACAAAATAACCTAGCACAACTTAACACTAGGACGATGTTTGCAAACTACCTTTCCCCCAGTACTGACCAGTAGACATGCTGGCTGAGAAATTCTGTAAGATGTAGCCCTCAAAAGTAGCTATTCCAAGCTGTGGTTAGTGTAAAAAACAACTTCTAAGCTGTGGTTAGTGTAAAAAACAACTTCTTCACATAAGGCATAGGTAAACTAAAGAACTCTCTACCACAGGATGTAGAAATGATTTCCAGCTTAGATGACTTTAAGGGAGAATTGCATACATTCATGGAGGTTAGGGGCATTAGTCCTGGCTACCAGTTAGGAGGGCTATGTATTATTTCCAGTATTAGAGGTCGGATGCCACTCAGTATCAGTAGCTTGGGAACAGGAGAGAGGCTACTCTTTTACTCAAGTTTGGTCTATGGGCTTCTCAGTTGGTCAGTGTGAAAACAGAATGCTGGACTCGATAAGCTCTTGATCTGATACAGCAGGACTCTTTTTATGTGCTTATATAAGAAATGTGTGTGGAGTTGTCCATGGTTATAAAGCATTCCTAGTCTACTTCTAATTTCTTGACTGCAATTCCCATTCTGATCAATATCTGATCCAAGGCGCAGGAACTCTTTTGCTATTTCGATATCCTCACTGTCTAGAGCAGGGGTAGGCAACCTTTCCCCTTTAAGGGCCGAGGGACTTCAGCTCCCAGAAGCCTCAGCCATGTTAGCCAATAGTCCCATGTTGGCCAATAGCTCCTGGGATTCTGGGAGCTGAAGTCCCTCGGCCCTTAAAGGGGAAAGGTTGCCTACCCCTGGTCTAGAGAGTTTTATCACACAGGGGTAATTGGGGATTTAAAAGGGATTATCCTGTGATAATCCAGCTAAAAGTGCACAATTATGCACAATGATTTCATACGATGTCACATAAAACACATTATTAAAGTGGTGAGAAACTAGCATTATCCTGCATCTTTTTACTTTGGGGATTTTAGCATTAATGCATTCATGATATCACTTTATTTGCACAATTGCTATGGTGTGAAAGCCAATTTTGATATATTCGCATGATAACCATCCTTTTTAATTGTGTTGCTGTTTTTCCCATGCTTCTGTGGGGCAAGTTTACTTCCTGTGCTGCTTTGGCGATAGTCATGGCTGGCTGGCAAAAGGGTTGCTCCCCTTTCTTTTCCATACTGTGAAGTATATATTTCCATTAATGTTTTCTGGTGTTATGCATATAGTAGGATGGTACTTCTGGAAAATAAGGGGAAAGGCTAGTATTTTTGTAGGGAAGGTAGGGAAAAGCTCTTTATAGCATTGTTCATTTCTCAGGGAGATGTCATTTGTTGGCAGTTGATGCTGGCAAGGCACCATGCGTGGGGACATGTTACAGTATTGGCATCTATTGATTTGCCACCTACCTGTGTGGTGTCATTCTGCCATGCTGAACTACAGTGTGCATTGGAATAGTTTCTGTGATAGTACAATGCAACAAAAGCAAATTTAAAAAGCAAAAACCCCTTAGGATGAGTTAAAAGAGTAACCCACTGCCTGTGATTCAACTATCATGCCTACCTCTGTACATGCGTGTGAATACCATTTCTAAATTATTAATGGGATGTCTTCTCTGTGTGTGAAATGCAAAACTGCTTTGCCCTCATTATTATTGCGTTATTATGCATTATTTCTCAATACGTGTGAAAATAATGTCGCGTTATTACGCGACATTATCGGTTTAATCGCGGACACATCAAACACACTTTAATGACGGGATGATGATGAGTGTGGGCCCTATGTGATAAACGTTGATCACAGAATCATGCTGGAGGATCTACGAATGCCAAGGTAAAGGTAAAGGTATTCTCCAAGGTTATCAAGTCATGTCTGACTGTAGGGGACAGTGCTCATCTCCATTACTAAGCTGAAGAGCTAGTGTTGTCAGAGACTACTCTGTGATCCTGTGGCCAGCATGATTGCACAGAATGCTGTTTACTTTCCCACCGGAGTGGTGCCTGTTTATCTATTTGCGTTTGCATGCTTTCATACTGCTAGGTTAGCAGAAGCTGGGACTAGTGACATGCGCTCATCCCATCATGTGGCACCTGGGCCTCAAACTACCAACCTGCCAGTCTTGCAAACAACAGAGTCAGTGTCTTAACCACTTGAGCCACTGCATACCTACTAATCCCTGCAGAACTGTTTTTTATTATTATTATTTCTAGGAACTTTTAAATTCTCTAGCACAGTTCTATAGTCAACTTCTGGCAGAGTTGCGCTAGAGGACCTAGAAATTCCTAGAGAGAATGTATTAATCAAAACAGCAAATAATCAAATCCGCAAGAGTCAACGCCACGAATGTGGAGGGCCAACTGTATTTGGTTTTTAACTGGCATCCATTCATATGACAATAGCATGGCTGTGTTTTTCTGGCTTTAAAGAGGATGTCCACAGGGTGGCAGGCGTTGCCAGTGGGAAACGAAATGCCAATGTCACGTGGCCCTTTCTTCATCCTGGGAAAGGTTAACTGAGGAAACTCAGCAGCTGCTGCCTCATTGGACTTTGTTACCATAAGAGATCCTGCCAATAGACAGGAGACTGAGCCTCCCAGCTTGCTTGCTTTATATTATCTCTCAGATGCTTCATTCAGTACAGCATGGGTTGCTTACCAGCTTCTCAGGGGCACTATTCAGTATTTGTGCCTGCAAAATAAGAGAGGCCAAAATGATCCTTCCATCCTGGATTCTCCTCCTTTCTGACTATCCTCAGCTCCACGGTGTCCCTGATTATTATTATTTAATTATGTTTTGCATTCTGTGCAGCCTGCCAACCAGAAAGAGCAAACTGCAATGACTGTTCCTTATAACAAGATTTCCTTTAACCTTGCTTTCCAAAGTGTGGGGGGGTTATTATTTTTCTTTTTAAGTATCATACAGATCATGTTCTGCTTCACATAACTAGCTGTGGAATTTATGAGCTCTGACTGTTGCTCTTACATCCAAGCCAAAGGCCAGAAAAACCAGGAACACTGGCTTCTATTGTTGTTCTCTGTTTAATTATAATGTTATTATTGGATCATTAAAAATAAAATAATAAAATAAAAAATAAAAGTAAAATTATTATTATTTCTCCTCCAAATTTACAGGTCTGTACGTGCACCCTTGTGCCTTTTCCATTCCCCCCCCCAAAAAAACCCACACTTGATACTGTCATGAGTTGGGCCTCTGACACTAGGCAGATGGGTTTTGCAATCCTCATTGGCCTAGTAAAGGTATCTTAGCTTAGTAGCCAAGTCCAACACCAACAGTTCTCCAGCAGTATGAACAGGACAATTTGTATTAGTGACCTTGTAGGATACAAAGTGACTTACAAATTAAAAAACAACAACAACCCACCAATACTATTCAATAGCAATAGCAAGTACATTTCTGTACTGCTTATCGGTGAACTAAACACTCTCTAAGAGGTTTACAATGTGTAAACTAATTGTCCCCAACAAGCTGGGTACTCGTTTTAGTGAGCTATGGAGGGATGCAAGGCTGAGTGGACCTTGGAGCCCTTGGGATCAAACTCACAACCTTGTGGCTGCAGTACAGGCATTTAACTACTGTGCCACCAGGGCTCCTTAAAATCATACAAAGTCATACAAAAGTGGGCATTCAATTGAAATTAAACTAGTATGATATTAAAACACATTTTGTACAGACTGTACAGAACTTACAGCTATGAGGGTGGGCAGGCAGATGGTTATGCTTGCACACATTGATTTTCTTTGTTTAGTTCTGTACTTTATAACCTTTGGAGTCTATTTTTCATTGCTTCTCCTGGGGGGATGTATCCCAGTTCAGGGTCTCCCCATTTAGCCAGCTGTGTGTTTGTATGTGGGGGGGGGGGGATTGAATTGCCAGACAAGGATAGTCTGGATAGAATTGGTTATTTAGGGGGCCCATTTCTACCATTAGCTGTGAGGGGATGCGGATCCCATCAGCAAAGTGATTATATAATGTGGTTACAAAAAGGAAGCAGTCTTTTAGCTTCTGAAAATGCAGAAACATGTAATCAAAGCAATAGGGCAGGGGTAGGCAACCTGTCCCCTTTAAGGGCCGTGGGACTCCAGCTCCCAGAGGCCTCAGCCATGTTGACCAATAGTCCCATGTTGGCCAATAGGTTCTGGGATTCTGGGAGCTGAAGTCCCTGGGCCCTTAAAGGGGACAGGTTGCCTACCCCCGCAGTAGGGGATTAAACCTTGTGGATTTTGGTCATTTCCTTGTCTCTTCCCTTCTTTAGTTTAATAAAGATCAAACTCTCCCCATCATATACATAATTATACATTCATGACTTATAACCTGGTGAACAGCAGGAACCGGAATCCTGTTGCAGTGTTTAGTTATGAAATCATCTGGATTACAGAACAAAAGGAGGACCTGTGCAATGGCAATGAAGAAAAAGGAAGGGTGGACCAGGGTAGAAGGTGGTTGGCAGGTTTCAGTAGGGGTGAGGATGTCAGATGCACAGACATGCAGTATTCAATTATCTGAATGTTAACAGGTTGAAATCTTGACTATGATGAGAAGGGCCCATTGGTAGTCCCTTGGGACCATTTGGTTATCATAATCATAATGTCATCCTATTAACATTCAGGGTTGACCTCTAGTAGTTACCACAAGCTGTGAGTCAAGTGTACATACCCCTGATTGTCATCCCTGGTAACTCTTACAAACATAAGAAAACCTGTTTTAGGAAAGGCTGTTTTAGGTCACCAGGGAGCCCTCGTGGCTCAGTGTTAAATGCCAGTACTATAGCCATAATGCTGTGAGTTCGATCCCACGGCTCCAGACTGACTCAGCCTTCCATCCTTTCGTAGGTCGGTAAAATGAGTACCCAGTTTGTTGGGGGCAATTGGCTAACACATTGTAAACTGCTTAGAGAGTGCTTAGTTCACTATGAAGTGGTATAGAAATATAAAGTGCTATTGCTGTTGCTGGAGGACTAACTGGTCCAACATTTTTTCATCCAGAGGTTATTCAGTTGCCTCCAGGAATTGCAGCAGCGAGAGATAAATGCAGTTGTTGCACCTTCCCTGTGGTGCTCTCTAGCAATTGATACCACAGAGACATCATGCCTGTGATACAGAAAGTAGGAAATAGCCATCCTGATCAGTAACCCCCGTCCAAAGTTGACAGCTACCAATGCATCTTGTGGATGTGAGTTCCACTACGAGTTGTGTAAAGAAGTGCTTCCTTTTATCTGTCCTGAATCTCCCACCTTTCCATTTCAGTGGATGACCCCAGGTTCTATGGTTATGAGAGAAGGAGAAACTTTTCTATCTACTTTCTCTGCACCATGCGTCATTTTATGTTGTTGTGTCCCTTCAAGTCATTTCTGACTTATAGCAACCCTATCATGGCAAGTTTCTTCAGAGAGGGTTTGCCTTTGCTATCCTCTGAGGCAGTGAGAGTGTGATTTGCCCAAGGTCACTCCGGGGGTTTAGATGGCCAAGCCAGGATTTGAACCCTGATCTCCAGAGAGTTAAAGACTCAAGCCACTATACCTTTCCTCTTTAAATAAACTAAACAGCCCCATCTGACATAATTTTTCTTTTGACAGGGTTGCTTCAGCATCTTGATTTTGCTTGTCCTTTTCTCTGTGCTTTCCAGCTGTGCAATAGGTGTAGTGACTAGAACTCTATATATGATTCCAGCGACCTTAACTGCCACACCATTATAAGCATCATCATTGTTTTCCTTCATCATCTCAGACCTTACCAAGAACTGCACTATTGCAATAAAACATGTTTTGTAGGTTAGAATAATTGAAGTAATTTGGAAGTCTTGAGCTATATTTAGATTGCAGTACCATTAGAGAGCCAGTGTGGCGTAGTGGTTTGAGTGTTAGATTACGATTCTGGAAATCAGAGTTTGATTCGAGGCTCAGCCATGAAACCCACTGGGTGGCATTGGGCAAGTCACACTCTCTCAGCCTAAGGAGAAGGCAATGGAAAAACCTCCCATGAACAAATCTTGCCAAGAAAACCTCATGATAGGGCCATAAGTCGGAAGCAACTAGAAGTTACACAGCACACACACCCCATTAAAAAAATTATTATGTACAGTATGTCTATCTGTGCCATCAAGTCACCTGCAACTTATGGTGACTCCATGAATTTCATAGGGTTTTCTTGGGCAAGGAATACTAAAAGGTGGTACAGGAACAGCTTGGATAGGCTAGGTTTGTTGTACTGTTTCATCCTCTTGTTAAAGGGCTACCTTCACTCTGTCATCTTCTTGGGAAAAAGAGAAAAAGGGGAAGAGAAAGCAAGCTGTGGCAAGCTGCCAGCAAAGAGGGCATACAGATCTTGACATCTACCAGCCTCCTATGAGCCACACACATTGTTCCTGTCTGGCCTGTTCCCTTCTTCATTTACAGTAATGTCTTGCTTTTAATCCAGAATATTTTGCAAGTTTTTTTCCCTTGTTCTGTCCCCCATGGCTGCATGATCTTTTGACATCATGGCTTCCTCTTGGCCCCAGTTTTTCTTTACCACTTAATACTGCCAACCTGTGAAACTCACAATCTATTTCCTGTAGTAAAACACTCAAAATATCATATATTGCAAGGAGCAACCCAGAAAAGCTAAAATCTGTTTCTGGCATGAATGTCACATATCCAATCACAGTGCAGAACAAGAGTGCATATATTTGGTGATGAGATTATGACTGGATTTATTCCACCACCCTTTTATTATTTTGGAATAGCTCTGCAAGGTAGGACAGGTGGAAGGAGGACAGTTGGACTGAAGCCACCTAATGCAGCTGGTCACTAGGGATTTGAACCTTTAACCCCCTCGTTTTAGTCCAGAACTCTTAAGAGCTATATTGCTCTGGAATAAAGAGCTATTGAGAGCAATAAAAGTGACAATGTAAGGGTGAATCTACATTGTAGGAATAATAATACAGTTTGATACCCCTTTAAGTGCTGTAGCTCCATCCTATGGAATCCTGGGATTTGGAGTTTTATAAGGTCTAAGGGGATTTATAAGGTATAAGCGATGCAGTGGCTCAAGTGGTTAAGACGCTGACTCTGTTGACTGCAAGATTGGCAGGTTGGCATTTCGAGGCCTGGATGCTGCATGATGGGGTGAGCTCCTGTCACTAGTCCCAGCTTCTGCCAACCGAGCAGTTTGAAAGCATGCAAATGCAAGTAGATAAATAGGGACCACTTCGGTGGGAAAGTAAACAGCATTCTGTGCAATCATGCTGGCCACATAATCACAGAGTAGTCTCTGACAATGCTGGCTCTTCGGATTAGTAATGGAGATGAGCACCACCCCCTACAGTCGGACAAGACTTGACAACCTTATCAATGGGGAATACCTTTACCTTTTAAGGTCTAAAGATTTCTCTGCCAAAGAGTACTGGTGTCTCAGAAGATGATAAATCCCAGGATTCTGTAGAGCAATGGCAGAAATCATCCTCAGGCCCACAAATGCAACCATGAGATCTATATGTGTGTGTTGTTTCTGGCTTAGGGAGACCCTAAGATGAACCTATCATGTGGTTTTCTTGACAAGATTTGTTCCAAAGAGGTTTGCCATTGCCATCCTCTGAGGCTGAGAGAATGTGACTTGCCCAAGGTCACCCAATGGGTTTCATGGCTAAGTGATGAATTGAACCCTAGTCTCAAGAGTCATAGTCCAAAGTTCATATCACTACACCACACAGGTTCTGAGATTGGTATACTTACTTTAAAAATAAATAAATGTTGGGATTGTTTCAGAATTCATTCTACTCAGTGCCATGAGATGTAAAAAAAAGCACAGATTATGTGTTGCAACAGCACATAACTCAGTCAGTCTTCAATTGCTATACAGAGGGAACGTAAACATCCATTAAATTCAGCTGGCATCTTTTCCTTACTTGGGTTTGCAACACCAAGAAAAGATCAGAAAGAGAGAGAGAGACCCATACCCAGGACAGCATTGCAGATTTTAAAAAGGCTAGTTTTACACAGGCCACATTCCCCCTCTCCCCCACAAGGCTCAAATGCCTTCTTTTTCTTCTGTTTGCTATTGTTGTGTGTGCCACATCATTCCTGACTTACGGTGACCCTAAGGTGAGTACCTATCATGGGTTGGGTTTTTTGTTTTTTTGGCAAGATGTCTTTAGACAAGGTTTGTCTAATTGCAGGGCAGAGGATTGAGGGGCTTTGGTGGACTGATGGGGTCTTCAAGAGCCATAAAAGTGGTCCACACTTTGCCCACCCCGGTAGTAAGGAATCATGCTCAGGCCAACAATGGAAGCCTATGAGTCTGAAAGTCAATAGTTGTTCAGTGCGAAGTCGAAGGCTTTCACGGCCGGCATCCATAGGGTTTTGTGAGGTTTTTGGGCTGTGAGGCCATGTTCTAGAAGAATGTATTCCTGACGTTTCACCTGCATCTGTGGCTGGCATCTTCAGAGAAAGATTGAAGATGCTAGCCACAGATGCAGGCGAAATGTCAGGAATACATTCTTCTAGAACACGGCCTCACAGTCCGGAAAAAAACACAAAACCCTATCAATTGTTGTTGTTATTGTGTGCCTTCAGGTCGTTTCTGATTTATGACAATCCTAAAGTGAAGCTATCATGGGGTTTTCTTGGCAAGTTTCTTCGGGGGGGGGGGTTGCCACTGTCATCCTCTGAGGCTGAGAGAGTGTGCATTGCCCAAGGTTACCCAGTGGGTTTACATAGCCAAGCTGGGATTCAAACCCTGGTCTCCCAGTGTCCTAGTCCAATGCTCAAACCACTACACCACATTGGCTCTCATGCAGCAACCAGAAAGAGTCAACACACACAAATGCAATCCACCAAGGTATGAAAGCTTAACGGAGGCATTTTGTACGTCTGTGCCAATGGTCAGGGGGAATCCTTAAAGAGACAGAAATTTGGCTTCAAGCCTAGGTCTCCTCTTAGGGTGCATCTGCACTGTTAAAATGATGCAGTTTCACACCACTTTCAGTGCTGTTGCTCCATCCTATCAAACCCTGGGATCTGTAGTTTTGCAAGATCTTTAGCCTTCTCTTCCAAAGAGTGCTTGGTGTCTCACAGAAGTACAGATCTCAGGAATTCTATAGAATGGAGCCATGGCAAGTTAAATTGGTGTCACACTGCATTATTTCTACAGTGTAGATGCAGTCCTTATCTCTGTGCTGACATGCTGCTGGTATTAACACACCAGCTCAAGGGATCACAGAGGACAGTTTTAGCGGTAGGCTCAGAGGTTGCCAGCGCTGGTTTGGACACATGGGTCCTGGACATGGTGGTCTCAGGTTTTGAGGTCTTTGTTTTTCCAGTGGCTTTTGAATCTGGTGTCTCCTCCACTGGTTCTCTGTATTTTTTAGTTTCTGAGTCTATATCCAACCCACTGGTAGATTCCTCTTACTCATTACAGAGAAATATTCAAGGACTTAGTTTAGACTTAGTGAGAGCTAGTATGGTGTAGTGGTTTGAGCACCGGATTATGACTCTGGAGACCAGGGTTTGATGCCCATGAAAACCTACTGGGGGACCTTGGACAAGTCACACTCTCTCAGCCTCAGAGGAGGGCCATGACAAACCCCTTCTGCATACATCTTGCCAAGAAACCACCTTAGGATCACCATAAGTCGGAAATGACTTGAAGGCATACAACAATTTAAGCAAACTGACCTAATTCTGACTTCCTTAAGTTGACAGATTGCAATGTAGTCATGGGCTTCTCTGAATTCCGAGAGTCCTTATCTATAAAAGATGTAAGAGAATGAATGTTAAAAAAATAAAATTTTACCATGCTCATAACCCATGTATCCTAATTAATTAATCCTTTGTCTTCCCACCTTTTCAGCTGCTTTTAAAATGTCCCAATATTTCTCTCCTCCTCTCATTTTCTCCCTTTGTCTTCAGCTCACTTCAATTACTGCAAACTGAGTTCAAAGCGCAAAAGTAGTTTGCACTGTTCAGTAGGGAGGAAGAGAAAGGAGGAGGTGGAATCTTACACTTCCCAGTAGGCTCAAGCAAAAGCAAACTGCTGTAACATCTCTTGGCTTGTATTTTCTTCCTCATTAATAACTTTTTACAATCTTCAGCATACATCAGTGTTGCTCATCCACACGTGTCCTGGTTTCCATCTCTGAAATGATGGAAGGTATGGAACTAGTTTGTTTATAACAGATTGTCCAGCTGCTCACATGTTTAGGTTCACCCTGAACATGCCGCTATGAGTCCTACCTACACAATTGTTCCTCCATTTCAGATTGTTTTGTTCTCTGTAGCACAAGTTTTAAAAAGCCCAACATAGGAAGACAACGAGAAAATAATTTTGTTATCTCTTGGCCGGTGCCTAAATACATGGTGATAGCTTATGATGAACATGTGGTTTAGTTAATCTACAGCCCCTCTCAAAAATTGAGAGCAGAGAGCAATTTTCTCTGCTGGCTCAAATGTGATGTTTTGCCCTCTGGCCCAGAAGTCTAAAAATAAATCCCAGAAGTTTGGAATCACCAGGAGGAAGTATTCTCATTGCAGTCACGAGGTTATGTTTTATCACAGATATGTGCATACAGCAGCTATGTGATTTCACTCCTTTCCATACAACTGACTTTTAGAATTGTGTGCATTGTGTGCCTTCAAGTTGTTTTTATAGCAGGGAGTTCCAAAATAAAATCAGCATGTGCTTTATAGACTGTAGCAAAGCCTTTGACTGCATATAGATCATGAAAGGCTATGAAAGGCCCTTAAAGACATGGGAGTGCCAACACATCTG
Organism: Phrynosoma blainvillii; assembly: GCA_026167975.1. Lineage (NCBI taxonomy): Eukaryota > Metazoa > Chordata > Lepidosauria > Squamata > Phrynosomatidae > Phrynosoma > Phrynosoma blainvillii. The sequence continues at coordinate 446,029,323 of JANUYF010000001.1, read as the reverse complement.
ATAGTCCTGATGAGGAATCTGTACTCAGGAGAAGAGGCTACTGTCAGAACAGAGGACGGAGAAACAGAACGGTTCCCAATTGGAAAGGGAGTCAGGCAAGGTTGCATCCTATCACCCTATCTATTCAACTTATATACAGAACATATTGTAAGTAAAGCAGGCTTGGGCATGGAAGAGAGAGATGTGAAAATAGGAGGAAGAAATATCAACAATCTGAGATATGCAGATGACACCATAATAATAGCAGAAAACCTCACAGACCTGGAACAACTGTTAAGGAAGATCAAAGAAGAAAGTGCAAAGGCAGATTTAATGCTGAACATAAAGAAAACAAAAATAATGACCACAGAGAGTTTACACACATTCAAACTAGACAACGAGGAAATAGAAATAGTAAAAGAGTTCTCATACCTGGGATCAAACATTGATTGGAATGGGGACTGCAGTCAGGAAATCAGAAGAAGACTGAGAATGGGGAGGGTGGCTATGAAAGAACTAGAAAAGATCCTAAAATGCAGAGACATACAACTCAGCACAAAAGTCAGAATCAGAAGCCATCGTATTCCCTATTACCATGTATGGATGTGAGAGCTGGACAGTCAAGAAAGAAGATAGGAGGAAAATCAACTCATTTAAGATAATGTGGTGCTGGAGAAGAGTGCTGAGGGTCCCATGGACAGCCAAAAGGACAAACAAATGGGTCCTAGAACAGATCAAGCCAGAGATATCCCTAGAAGCCAAGATGACAAGACTCAGACTGTCGTACTTTGGACACATCATGAGAAGGCATGAATAGTTGGAAAGACAATAATGTTAGAAAAGGTGGAGGGATGTAGAAAGAGAGGAAGGCCACACGCTACATGGATGGACTTTATTAAGGAGACCACAAATATGAGTTTGCAGGAGCTGGGCAGAGCAGTAGAGGACAGGGGGGCCTAGAGATGTCTCATCCATAGGGTCGCCATGGGTTGAGACTGATGGGAAGGCAGTTAACAACAACAACAAACGGCCATGAACCTATCATGGGGTTTTCTTGGCAAGATTTGTTCAGAGGAGGTTTGCCAATGCCTTCCCCTGAGCCTCAGAGAGTGTGACTTGCCAATGGTCACCCACTGGGTTTCATGACTGAGCTGGAAATCAAATCCTGATCTCTAGAGACTATTCCAATGCTCAAATCACTATGCCACACTGGCTCTCAGTTTTAGAAGGCTATAGCCTAAATCTGATTGCTAGTCCCAGTTAAGGGTAGACCCATTGAATCAATGGATGTTACATAAATGTTGACATAGCAGGTTTTCAGTAGCCCTGTTAATCAATGAGGGCTGCCACCAACCCTGCAAGCCCTGGTTATTCTACATCCCCAGAAGGGAGATTAAAATGATGCCCTGCATATGGATTATGCTAGCGTTTGCATTTATTTTGAATGTCAAGATCAGATCAGAAAAACAAACCTTCCCTCTCTTGGTTATTACATATTAGGGATTACATCTAACAACAATGAAATGGGGGGGGGGACCCCCACAGCCTAGCTTCCATGCCAGAGCTTGCATCTGCACTGCAGAAATAATGCAATTTGACACTGCTTTAACTGCTATGGCTCAATGCTACGGAATTCTGGGATTTGTAGTTTTGTGAGATATTTAGCTTTCTCTGTCAGCTCTGGTGCCACAAACTACAAACCCCAGGAGTCCATAGGATGGAGCCAAGACAGTTAAAGCAGTCTGCATTAATTCCACTATGAGCCAGCATGGTGTAGTGGTTGGACTATGACTCTGGAGACCAGGGTTTGAATTCTGGCTCAGCTATGTAAACCTACTGGATGACCTTGGGCAAGTCACTCTCTCTCAACCTCAGAAGATGGTAATGGCAAACACTCTCTGATAAAACTTGCCAAGAAATCCCCATGGTAGGTTTGCCTTAGGGTCACCATGAGTCAGAAATGACTTGAAGGAATGTGAAGTCGTAGACTTTCATGGCCGACATCCATAGTTTTTTGTGGGTTTTTCGGGCTGTGTGGCCATGTTCTAGAAGAGTTTCTTTCTGACATTTCGCCAGCATCTGTGGCTGGCATCTTCAGAGAAACTTGAAGGAACTCAGCAACAACAAGCAGATGCAGCCAGAGAAGATGTATTTTCTATTAGTACTCTCAACACCAGTGGTAAATTTTGAACTGCTGGCATTCATCATTACTATAATAATAATAATAGTTTTTATTTAATACCCCGCCCCTCTGAGTGCAATCGGGGCGGCTTACATCATAAAATCACAACAATAATTAAGAACAATTTCCCATACTGTACCCATAGCCACACCAAAAAGGAGAGTCCAAAGAGTTAGGCAGCAATCCTAGCTGTTTTCACCTCCACCAGGAGCAGAGCATTTGTAAATCCAATGGAACTTAATTGCTCATTCAGACGAAAGCCAGAATGCAATGATAAGAGGGATTACTGACCAGGAGATTGTGCTGCCCTTCCATGACAGCCTCAAATCAATTGCCTGAGTCAGCTATGGACGTTATCACACTGGGGTCTCAAAGCAGCAAGAAAGCGGCAAGAAAGTGGAATGGAATCAATCCAGAACCATACCGGAATGGACCCGGCAAGACGGAAATCGTTATCAGACGCAACTGGAATCATTGCGGAATTGACGATGCCACGATGGTTCCGCTCCGGGGACCCATATCTCCTGTTCACACACAAGTGGAAAGATCCCTTCCACAACCCTCGGTCTTCTATGGGTTTGGGCTCCGAAGCGACCGCTTCGGAGGCCAAGCCCAGGCCGGAGTTAAAGGGACAGCGCGTCCCTTTAACCCTGGCCTCGCTCTTCTATGGGCTTGGCCTCTGAAGCGACCGCTTCGGAGGCCAAGCCCATAGAAGAGCGAGGCCGGAGTTAAAGGGACGCGCGTGCCGTCCCTTTAACCCCAGCCTCGCTCTTCTATGGGCCTGGTCGCCAAAGCGGCGACTGAGCCCATAGAGCAAAGAGGCCTGGGCTAAAGGGACGCGCTGTCCCTTTAGCCCAGGCCTCTTTGCTTTTCTATGGGCTCGGTCGCCGCTTTGGCGACCAAGCTCATAGAAGAGCGAGGCCTGGGTTAAAGGGACAGAGCGTCCCTTTAGCCCAGGCCTCTTTGCTTTTCTATGGGCTCAGTCGCCGCTTTGGCGACCGAGCCCATAGAAGAGCAAGGCCTGGGTTAAAGGGACAGCGCGTCCCTTTTGCCCAGGCCTCTTTGCTTTTCTATGGGCTCGGTCGCCGCTTTGGCGACCAAGCCCATAGAAGAGCGAGGCCTGGGTTAAAGGGACAGCGCATCCCTTTTGCCCAGGCCTCTTCGCTTTTCTATGGGCTCGGTCGCCCCTTTGGCGACCAAGCCCATAGAAGAGCGAGGCCTGGGTTAAAGCGACAGCGCATCCCTTTTCCCCAGGCCTCTTTGCTTTTCTATGGGCTCGGTCGCCCCTTTGGCGACCGAGCCCATAGAAGAGCGAGGCCTGGGTTAAAGGGACAGCGCATCCCTTTTGCCCAGGCCTCTTTGCTCTATGGGCTCGGTCGCCGCTTCGGCGACCAGGCCCATAGAAGAGCGAGGCCGGGGTTAAAGGGACGCGCTGTCCCTTTAACTCCGGCCTGGGCTTGGCCTCCGAAGTGGTCGCTTCGGCGACCATGCCCATAGAGCAGCGAGGCCGGCCCCGGCCTCATTCCACGATACGGGTTCATACATACGGCGAAAGCTGCATCATTCCGGCAGCCTTCCGGCCGCGGAATTGTAATTCCTCAAGATGCCCGTCATTCAAAAGAACTGAAATGATGCTGGAAGGATGCAGGGATGATGCAGAGAAGGGCGGGGCTATGTGCGACGTCGTGTGAACACACGGAAAAAAGAACCGGAAGGGTGCAGGAATGATGCAGGATTCTTTCTGCTTTAGGGCCAGTGTGATAACGTCCTATGTCTAATGGTAAGGCTGGATTTGCATTCCTTTGGTGTTTCTGAGTCACTGAAGTTGAGTCCAGGCTGGGCCAGTCAATGGGTCTGCCATCATGGGGCAGAGAGTGTATCATTGATTTTGAACCAAAACTGAATAGGAGCTCTGTCAGTGCCAAACCTTTGGTTGCAGACCAGGATTGCTCTCATTCAACTTGGAGTAGAGTGCAAGAGGAGCTTGAGTTGTAAAATCAAGGGTAGATTCACCATCCAGTTGGCTGTGGATCAATAATAATAATAATAATAATAATAATAATACATTTTATTTCTTTCCCGCTTCTCCTCAAGGGTCAAGGTGGGTTACAACATATTAAAATACTAAACACAATTAAAAGTACATAAACCCACAGTTAAAATATAACACTGTAAAATCATTAAAATACACTCATGGAGTATATACCCAATTAAAAAGTCATGATTTAAAATTGACTGGGTAGGCCTGCCGGAAGAGAAACGTGTTTAATGCTGTTTTAAAAACAGTCAGCATCTTCAGTTGTCGTATTGCCTCTGGCAGGTCATTCCGTAGTCTAGGGGCAGCACAACAATTACATTAGCACAAAAGTACCCTCAGTACAACACACTGATACAAGGCACTGCTCAATACAAGGCACCGCTGTAAATTGATCATACAAGTGCACATTAGCACAGCAGTACTCTCAGTACAACACGCCAATGCAAATTGATTGCACAAGCGCACATTTACAGAGCAATACCATCAGTATAGCACCGTGATGCTCAATAGGATGTGCAGGCAGTGCTGCCCGTATCGGTCAACTGTGGATGCCAATTGTGCAAATAAGTCCTCTGGGAAGCTATTGCCAGTCTAGCCCTGGCCAGTTGGAGCAAAGATTTCCCAGAGGACCTGAGTATATGGGGTGGATTGTATGAGAGAAGGCGGTCCTATAGGTAACCTGGACCCAAACCATGTAGGGATTTAAAGGTTATAACCAACAGTCCAGGCAAGGGTTGTAATAATAATAATAATAATAATAATAATAATAATAATAATAAGCAACTTTATTTTATACCCCACCTTTTGCCTGAAGGCAATCATAATAGGGGCATGTACTCCAGTTTGCCCCCTCCAATGGCATCTTTGTCACCTGAACTTAGACAATGCACAGGTGATATACCCATGCCCTGCCAGGGCATTGTGTCGGAATCACAGAGACTTTGTTGATCAGAACAAATTGCAGGCCTAGCCCAGAAATATTTGTTTGTTCATTTTTATCTCACCTTTCCCAGTATAGGGACTCAAGGCAGCTAACAACAAATTCCAAAACAAAACAAATTGAAAGCAATACAAAAGCATTAAAAAGTGTGTGTGTGTGTGTGTGTGTGCACAACAACAAATAGTTAATAAAGTTAAAAGCATTAAACAGTGTGTAAGCTAATTGCCCCCAACAATCTGGGTACTCATTTTAGCGACCTCAGAAGGATGCAAGCCTGAGTCAAGCCTGAGATCCTGGTTGGTGTTGAACTCACAACCTTGTAGTTTGTGAGTGAGTGGCTGCAGTACAGGCATTTAACCACTGCACCACCAGAAAGTAGCGAGACAGAAAGAAGGACTTCTCTAGATGATTTAGTGCTCATAAAGTGAGATACATCCTTCAGATAAGCTGGACCTAAACCACATAGGGCTTAATAGGTCAAATCCAGCACTTTGAATTGTGCCCAGAAACAGACCATCAACCAATAGAGTAGTTGCAACAAAGGGGTTGTGTGCTCCCTGTAGTGGTTAGCCCTTGGACATACAACCTACAGCTCAAGATGGGTTTTGCAAGTCTCACTGATCATCTTGCATCCAGCAATTTCCTCCTAGGACTTAGGGCTCAGTATTGGTACAGGCAGTGCATCTCTCTGGAAGGAGGGCTTTCTTCTGCAATCTGTGGGCCTTTACAGACTGCCAGAAATAATGCAGCTTGAGGCCACTTTAACTGCCCTGGCTCAGTGCTAAGGAATCATGGGAACTGTAGTTTATTGTGGCACCAGAGCTCTCTGACAGAGAAGGCTCAATGTCCCAGAAAAAAAATACAATTCCCATGATTCCCTAGCACTGAGCCAGGATAGTTAAAGTGGCCTCAAGCTGCATTATTTCTGGCAATCTGTAAAGGGCCTATGGTTGCCTGAATGAAAACTAGAGAGTTCTCGTGTAACTTTATTTGTTGTGTAGAAATTCTGCTAAAATTCCTCCTTCTACTCAACCATTAAAGGTACAGAGCATTCTCTGCCTGGCAATCCTAGAATAGACTGCTTTGCTTCTGCAAAACTGAGTCACATCTCTTGTGCAATAAACCCTGTTCTTCCCTCCATAAACCCAACAACCCCTGAATCAAGAGCTGAAAAAGGCATTAAAATGTTTGCCAGGCAGACCTCAAGGCTGCCTTTCATAGCCAACAAGATTTTGAAAACTGGTTTACGAAAGCTTGAGTTAGCCTTATATGTGACAAACGACTTTCATTGCTTTTACTGCAACTGATAACTGCAGCTAGCTCTCCCGATCATGCCTGCTATACTATTTATATATGTAGCTTCCCTTTCCTCTAAAAAGAATGCTGAGGATGGCAACAGTACTATTCATAAAATGAGGGGTGGTATACCGTATTTATTTATTTATTTACTTGTGTAGTTTATATGCCACATTTCTACCAAAATCATGGAAATCATGAAACTTCTAGATGTGTTGGACTGCAGCTCTCAGCATTCCTTACTGATGGTTCAATTGGTTAGGGCAATTGTGAGTTGCTATCCAAAAGTGTCTGAAGGGCTGCATAGTGATTTGAGCATTGGACTACAACTCTGGAGACTAAGGTTCAATTCTCATCTCAGCCATAAAACCCACTGGGTGACCCCGGGCAAGTTATAGAATCATAGAATCATAGAATTGGAACAGACCTCAAGGGCCATCCAGTCCAACCCCCTGCCATGCAGGAAATCACAATCAAAGCATCCCTGACAGATGTCCATCCAGCCTCTGCTTAAAGACCCCCAAAGAAGGCAACTCCACCACTCTCCGAGGGAGCATCTTCCACTGTCAAACAGCTCTCACTGTAAAGAAGTTCCTCCTAATGTTGAGGTGGAATCTCTTTTCCTATAACTTGCATCCATTGTTCCATGTTCTAGTGACTAGTCTCTGGAGCAGCAGAAAACAAGCTAGCTCCCTCCTCAATGTGACACCCCTTCAAAAACTTAAACAGGGATATCATATCACCTCTTAACTGTCTCTTCTCCAGGCTAAACATACCCAGCTCCCAAAGCCTTTCCTCCTAAGGCATGGTTTCCAGACCCTTCACCATTTCTGTTGCCCTCCTCTGGACACGCTCTAATTTGTCAGCATCCTTTTTGAATTGTGGTGCCCAGAACTGGACACAGGATTATTCCAGGTGAGGCCTGACCAAAGCAGAATAGAGTGGCACTATTACGTCCCTTGATCTAGACACTATACTTCTATTGATGCAGCCTATAATTGCATTGATTTTTTTAGCTGCCACATCACACTGTTGACTCATGTTCAACTTGTGGTCTATTAGGACTCCTAGATCCCTTTCACACGTAGTCTCATTAAGTCAACTGTCCCCCATCTTATATCTGTGCATTTCATTTTTCTGCCTAAGTGCAGTACCTTACATTTTTCCATGTTGCTGTCAGCCTCAGGGGAGGGCAATGGCAAACCTCTTGTCATTGAAAATCCATAATAGATTCACATTAGGGTTGCCATAAGTTGGAAACGACTTGAAGGCATACAACAACAAAAACGAGGCCTTAGTACAATAGCATCCAAAATTCACAAAACAGTGATAGCTTTATTGGGCCAACCAAAATGCATAATATACATGTTGCACACTTTTGAAGCTCCACTGGCTTCTTCATCCAGCAAAGGTGTTAAAAATCATGCAGGAGAAAGAAAAAAAAAGAAAAAAGGTGACCAGAGTCCAAAACACACTGTAGAAATAATCCAGTTTGAGACCACGTTAACTGCCCTGGCGCAGTGCTAGGGTATCCTGGGAATTGTAGTTTATTGTGGCACCAGAACCCTCTGACAGAGAAGGCTAAATGTCTCACAGTTCCCAGAAATCCCTAGCACTGAGCCTGGGCAGTTAAAGTGGCCTCAAACTGGATTACTTCTGCAGTGTGTTTTGGACCAATGTTAATAGCTCTGCATTTTGTCATGATGTGGTTGTTGTCCTCATTTCAGATGGTTAGAAGGGGTATTTCAGCTTTATAGAATGGATGAATACCCCAGGCAAAAGCTGGGATATCACCAAGGATGATATCATTAGGGAAGAGGATACCACCCTCCAGGGAGCTCTAGAGAGCCAGATTTATCCCCAGGTCCTACAGTTGCACACCTTTGGTTTAGGTGAGGCAGAAATGGCATTCTGAATGAGGCCCAGAAATGAACTGGAAACCAGAGAAGATGCTTTCAGGCAGGTGGGATGGGTGAATATTGGCCCACACCTGTCAGCAAGTGGGCTGCTGTATTCTGCCTCAGCTGAAGTTATCTTTCATTTTCCTTCTTTCGTGAAGCACACTGATAGTCCTGATAAGAAATCTGTACTCTGGACAAGACACTACTGTCAGAACAGAAGACGGAGAAACAGAATGGTCCCCAATTGGCAAAGGAGTCAGACAAAGCTGCATCCTTTCACCCTATCTGGACGTTATCACACGGGGTCTAAAGCAGACAGAACCCCGTCGCATCCCCGTCCCATTGCGGTTCCTTTGCCCCTGTGTTCACACGACGTCACAGAGAACCCCCTCCCATCCCCCTCCCATCCCCGTCCCATTGCGGCATCATCCCCGTTCTTTTGCATGCCAGTTTCATTGGGAATTACATTTGTGCGACCAGAAGCATACCGGAATGATGCTGCTTTCGTTCATTCCGGAATGATGCTAGTTGCTAGAGACCCGCGTGTGATAATGTCCTCTGTTCAACTTGTATGCAGAACATATTATAAGAAAAGCACACTGAAGGAGTGAAAATAGGAGGAACGAATATCAACAATCTAAGATATGCAGATGACACCATAATACTAGCAGAAAACCTCACAGACCTGGAACACCTACTAAGGAAGACCAAAGAACAAAGTCCAAAGGCAGGCTTACTGTTGAACATAAAGAAAACAAATAAAAAAATGACCACAGAGAACTTACATTCAAACTAGACAATGAGGAAATAGAAATAGTAAAAGAGTTCTCGTATCTGGGATCAAAGGTTGGAATAGGGACTGCAGCCAGGAAATCAGGAGAAGATTAAGAATGGGGAGGGCAGCTATGAAAGAACTAGAAAAGATCCTACAATGCAGAGACATACAACTCAGCACAAAAATCAGAATCATACAAGCCATCGTATTCCCTATTACCATGTACGGATGTGAGAGCTGGACAGTCAAGAAAGAAGATAGGAGGAAAATCAACTCATTTGAGATAATGTGGTGCTGGAGGAGAGTGCGGAGGATCCCATGGACAGCCAAAAGGACAAAGAAAATGGGTCCTAGAACAGATCAAGCCAGAGATATCCCTAGAAGCCACGATGACAAGACTCAGACTGTCGTACTTTGGACTCATCATGAGAAGGCATGAATAGTTGGAAAGACAATAATGTTAGGAAAGGTGGAGGGAAAGAAAGAGAGGAAGGCCAGATGCTAGATGGATGGATTTTATTAAAGAGACTACAAACACGAATTTGTAGGAGTTGGGCAGAGCAGTAGAGGACAGGGGGCCTGGAGATGTCTCATAAGCAGGGTTGATCGATGCAAAGGCAGTTAACAACAAACTGTGTGTGGACCAATCCACATGTTACCATGTGCCATTGTGGTTTTGAGTACCTGGTGTGCATATTTTTTTTAAAAAAATATTATTTAATAATAATAATAATAATAATAATAATTTTTATTTATACCCCGCCTTTTGCCGTAGCAGTCAAGGCAGCTTACATCTAAAACAATGCAAAAACTACTCCCATAGTAAACAACAAATCATATAAATAAACACACTAACCCCCCCCCTTAAAAGTACATTTTATGTGAATATCTCCACATAATAAAACATAATAAACATGGTATCATATCACATATTGTATAGATTCCTTTCCAACCAATACATTAGGCTTTACTTTATTATCATATTAATTGATCTTATCTTGATTTTTAATTATTTCTTGATAAAATTTACTGTTCAATGTCATACAGGTCTTTTGTGGGTTTTTCGGGCTATGTGACTGTCTTATGGAAGAATTTTATCCCTGACATTTTGCCTGCATCTATGGCTGGCATCTTCAGAGGGTGGTGGCATGGAAGTGTGTGGGGTATATATATATATACTGTGTGATCCTTGGTTGCAAAGAAGTGATTTACATGTTAATCTGTGTAGTGGTCTGTTGTTGAATGGCAAGGCCTCCGAGTGGGAGGAGAAAGTAGGATGATATGTGTGTCTATTAGCAATCCATTGTCTGCAGGTAAAACCCTTGACACTGGGTGATATTCATTTGCATGTGGTGGGTCTTGATTTTGGTGTTTTTCAGGACTAGTAGCCAAATTTTGTTTTTTTGTTTTCTTTCCTGTTGAAGTTGTCCAGGTGTTTGTGAATTTCAGTGGTCTCCCTGTGCATTCTGACTGGATAGTTGTTGGCATGGTCCAAAATTTTAGTGTTTTCAATTTGTGCCCAGATTGGTTTATAACATGTTTTGCTACAGCTGATTTTTCTGGCTGGCCCAGTCTGCAGTGTCTCTCGTGTTCCTTGATTTGTGTTAGAACACTGCGTTTTGTGGTCCCTATGTAGACTTGTCCACAATTGCATGGTATGCGGTAGACTCCTATATATACCCCACTCACTTCCATGCCCCCAACCTCTGAAAATGCCAGGCACAGATGCAGGTGAAAAGTCAGGGATAAATTCTTCCAGAACACAGCCACATAGCCCGAAAAACCCACAAAAAACTATTGATGCTGGTTGTGAAAGCCTTCGACTTCATGTCATACAAGTTGTTCTATGCATAATTATATGTTTCTACTAATCTCTATGGTATCTCCTCTTAATATACACTTTAGGTTCCTAAATCATGTCATGTTTTAACTTTTCTGTCTTATTCTCCTTATCATCCATTCTTTCTATTAGTTTTTAATCTTTTTCTTCTTTTTTCTTTCCACATCCCTTTTCTCACTGTCATAAATTGACAGTGCATGCATTTTCAGTCCATGTGAGTAATGGGGAGATAGAGGGCTTTAACGTTTCTCCCCTTGCATGTAACATAATTTAGGTCACCACATATATTACATTGAGACAAATGATCCTTCTTCTTTGCAATGCAGAGGTTTCCAATATATCTCAGGACCCCCATCAGGGGGAAAATAGCTTCTTATTCCATGCTAAATTTTCAGTCGGGATTGGAAAGGACATTGCTGGAAATTTGCAGGTAGAGAAGACTTGTCTTAGTCCAGGGATCAGCAACCTGCGGCCTGCGGGCCACACCTGGCCTGCCGACCCTTGCCGACCGGCCCCCGCCGGCCCCCGCCGCCGCGCCGCCGCCACGCACAGCCGCCATTTTGTTTGCCGATATAGCAGCCGTGACTCATTTGAGCATGTGCAGGAGTACTGCGCATGTGCAAACGAGTCGCGACTGCCATTTTGGCAAACAAAATGGTGGCCGTGGCGCGTGGGGCAGTGGCGGGGTTGGCGGCGGCAGCGGCAGCAGTTGGTGGGGGCTGCGCGCACGCGCACTGCCATTTCTGCCCCCCCCCAGCCCGGCAGAAGACCTGGGGACCAGCGACCGGCCCCAGGTAAGTAAACCTTGCCGACCCGTCTTAGACGATTGTCTTAAATACCTGAGAGGCACCAGCCCCTGTCTAAACCACCTTTTGAGTATTGTAGGGTAATTTGAGTTTGCTAAGGCTTCAGCCTTTGGATAGGAAACAAAAATATTTAAATTTAAAAAATATCAAAAATATCAAAGCCAAGCCTGTTAGGGTCTAGCTTTAAATCAGCAGAGTAACAGAAAATGTGTCCTTGTCTAACTATACTTCCCTAAGAACTGAGACTGACTCCAAAACAACACAAGTAGCTTGAGGTTCAAACAAAAGTTTACTAATGGCTTTAATCTATCTATCTATCTATCTATCTATCTATCTATCTATCTATCTAGAGGCTATATCCTAATCTAGCTAGTGAATGGTTGAGGTTAAGAAGAAATATTTATCTCACCATCTTTCCAAGGAAAGTGATGGAGAAGGAAGATGGAAAACCAACAGTTCAGTTGAAAATCTTTTGAGAGAGAACATGAGTTAGGGCCGAAATAGACGGCCCCAAAACAGAAGATGGAGCCACGTGCTGCAGCGCCGCAACAACCACACACCGCGGCTCCAATCCGGCATTTTCCTAACACAAAAAGTAGTGCCAGAAAGCCACTCCTTTTTGCACTGGAAAAAGGTGCCTTTGTTCCTGTGGTGGCGGTTTTTCCATGTTTCGCCAGCCTGCAGCATCTAAATGCTGCGCCGCCAAAATGCAGCAATGCTGCTGCTATGTGGGCAGTGGGGCGGCTTCACGGCATGTTCCTGGCATCTTGGGGGCATGCGCCGTGCATACGCCATGCCCCCAAATCGCCAGGAACACGACGCATTTTGTCTGTTTTCCCCCTTAGTTTCCCTAAAAAGGGGAGTGACTTAAATCACATGGTTAGTTTGAATGAGAGAAGAGTTTGCATGCAGGAAATCCCTATCTATCTAAGGAGGGGGAAAGAGAATGCAAAAATCTTCTTGTCTAAAAAAAATATGAAGAATTCATGGGGTCATGTAAGTCAGGATGCGGCTTGAAGACACGCACACGCACACGCACACGCACACGCACACACAAGACCTAGGGTTGGAACTATACAGGCATGGTAAGTATTATTTGACCAGAGCTCAGAAATTGTAGTTTTGGGGACTATACCAGAATCTCCCAGCTATCCTGGCCATAGGTGATTCTGGGATCTATAGTACAAAGAGCCCTGTATTTGATCCACAGCAGTCAAAGCTAGAGGACAGAAAGCCGAGATGTGTATTGCTATTTTTTTCCCTTGTTGTTTCATTTTAAAAAGAGTGTAGTTGAAAGTTTGATTTGGGGCAAAAGGTTTACATAATTAATGGGCTTCCTTTGCTGAATTAGGATCGCCTCTTCTTTGTCATGGAATTTGTAAATGGAGGGGATTTGATGTTCCACATCCAGAAGTCCCGTCGCTTTGATGAAGCCCGAGCCCGATTCTATGCTGCAGAAATAATTTCAGCCCTCATGTTTCTCCATGAGAATGGCATCATTTACAGGTAAGCAAAAATGTGTTGCTGTTCTTGTTCTTATGGACCTTTAAGTCATTTCTGACTTATGACAACTCTATTAAGGGGTTTTCTTGACAAGATTTATTCGGGGGAGGCTTGCAGTTATCAGCCTCTGAGGCTGAGAGAGTATGACTTCCCCAAGGTCACCCAATGGGTTTTCATGGTTGAGCAGGGATTCGAACCCTAGTTGTTCAGAAAATATGATGGCATGGACTTCCTAACTTTAGTATTCAGTGGTATATCTTAACACTTCAGGATCTTGTTTTGTTCCATCATAGCTGCACTTCCAAGTCATAATCGCCTTCTGATTTCTTGACTGCAGCCTCCATTCTGATTAATGACTGAGCCAAGGTATGGAAGATCTTGAACTATTTCAGTCTCTTCATCATCTGCTTTAAAGTTATGTAAATCATCTCTGGTCATTATTTTTGTTTTCTGAATGTTCAGCTGTAAACCTGCCTTTACATTTTCTTCCTTGACTTTCTTAAGTAATTGTTATAAGTCTTTGCTGTTTTCTGCTAGCATTTTAGTGCCATCTGCATATCTTAGATTGGTGATGCTCCTTCTTTCCATTTTCATACTTCCTTACTCCTGCTTTAGATATAATAATTTCAATTTACGGTTGCCATGTTGGGTGGAGGGCATTCAGGACGTAGAATGGAAGAGAGTGAGAGAGAGTGTGTGAAATAGTATCAGACTGGACAAAGGGAAGAGTGAAAACAAGAGAATATATGACAAGTTGGCAAAGTGTTGCCCATGGGCCACATGTGACTACCCCAAGCCATCTTTGTGGCCCCCAGTGGTTCTCCAGGAATCAAAAATGCTCTATGGGGCATTTTCACCATGTTTTTGACCTCTCCAGCCCAATTTAGGCCTAGGAGAGGCTTCATGCTTGCAACACTGTGACATGGAGCTATGCCCATGCAGCTATGCCCTGGTGCATTTGCCTGAACCCCATTTGGCCAAAAAAATGTTGACTTTGGAAATTACTACAGGTAAAATGCTTGGGACCAAAAGTGTTTAAGAATTATTATTATTATTATTATTATTATTATTATTATTATTATTGGATTTTGGAATATTTTTGGAATATTTGCATATACATAATGAGATGTCTTGGAGATGGGACCCAAGCCTTTGGTTGCACATTCAGTTTCGTAATATGTCAACCCTCTAACAAAGTGGCATTACAGAATAGATGTGTAACTCTGTGAGCATAAAACCTAAGCTCTGTATCCTTGACGAAGGACCTCAGCCAGGCTTTCTTAGAGCCAGCTAGCAAGACAGAATGGCATCTTTGCATCAAACAAAAAGCCAGGAGGGAGAAGTTGTTTTTGATGTTTGCTGGCCAGCAGCTGACTTGCGTTGACAGTTGGACTTATCAGATCTGTTGTGTTGATGACAGTCCTCAGAGTGTGTTAGGTTCTGCAAATGAGAAGTGAAGAAAGGAGGTCCTTCTAGCTCCTTCCTGCCATGGCTGGCTATAAACTGAGTTTACAACACTGGGAGAGTGTGGGTGGAAGTTAAATTCCTAGTGGAAGGGGGAGTACTCTGTTATCTCACTGTATAAATAATGTATGCTTTTTATTTATCACCCTGTCATCACCGGATCCCCTGAATCTCAGAGCTGCTGCTGCTGCTGCTTCTTCTTCTTCTTCTTCTTCTTCTTCTTCTTCTTCTTCTTCTTCTTCTTCTTCTTCTTCTTCTTCTTCTTCTTCTTCTTCTTTTTGATTGATAGTGAAATATAAACAACAACTACATAGAAAAAACGAAGTAAAAGAGGGTGTTATATATACATCAAAAAAGTAAAAAAAGAGAAACAGGGTGGGGGAAAGAAAAAAAATGTGAATGAAAAGATTTGGATTGCTACGGTAATAAGTATTGAATTGCTTGAAACCCAGATCTTAAGAACCTTTGCAATTTGAATCAATGGAACTTGCGTAAAGGTCAATGTATCATGTCTACCTAGTTGTTGTGCTTCGTATGGCTTATGTTTTTAACTTATTTTAATTTTTTAATAGTTCAATCACTTTTTCACTTTCATATTTTGTGTATTTTTAACTATTTTTAACTGTTGTAAGCTGTCTTGAGTTCCAAACTGGGGAAAGGTGGGATATAAATATAGTTGATGATGAAGGAATTATAGGCTGCTGCCCCACTGCAGAATTTCACACTGGCCTTTTTGAGGACGCTAGCCGGCCTCCCGCCAGCCTCACTCCGGCTCCATTTCCCGTGTGTTCACACACACGCGGCGGCAAACCCCGCCCCTTCCGGTGTCATCCCTGCGTCCGGCCGGCTTTTGGCTCCGTGTGTTCAAACACATGGAGCCCTAAGTCCGGCCTCACTCCGGCAGCGGCAAGCTAATTCCTGGCTAACTCCGGCTTCAGGTAATTCCGGGTGGCAAAAGGAATTAGCCTGCCGCCGCCGGAGTCATTCCGGTGTCAGCGGCACAGGGTCCAGCCGGCTTTAGGGGAAGGGCTCCAGCCGGCTTTAGGGAGCCCAGTGTGAAAACGTCCATTGAATAGGAGCCCTGGTGGCACAGTGGTTAAATGTCTGTATTGCAGCCATTCATTCACAAACCACAAGGTTGTGAGTTCAATACCAGCCACGGCCCAGGCTCGACTCAGGCTTGCACCCTTCCAAGGTCACTAAAATGAGTACCCAGCATTTTGGGGGCATAGTTGTAAACCGCTTAGGGAGTGCTTAAGTGCACTGATAACCAGTATAGAAATGTGCAGTTGCCAATCTATTTTTGTGGGGGATCTGTTCTGGACCCCTCCGCGAAGATGGAAATCCATGCATATTCAAACCCCATAGGCTTGAATGGAGGTGTGGGGGTGCGGAGGTGTGCAGGTGTGTGCCGTAGGGGCATGCCCCATTGTATGCCCTTTCGTTCATCCCTTGCGCATAAGTGAGGGATGAGGATCTGAAGTCTGCAAAAACGGAGGGGTGACAGTACTTGCTATCTTGAGATTTGCAGTTAGTTGTGGCAGCAGAGCTCTCTGACAGAGATGGCTAAATATCTTACAGAACTACAAATCCCAGAATTCCATAACATTGAGCCATGGCAGTTAAAGCGGTTCATACTATATTAATTCTGCAGTGTAGATGCAGCCATAGAATTGGAAGGTACCTCATGGGCCAGTGAGTCCAATGCCCTGCTCAGTGCAGAATCTCCAGCTAAAGTGTCCTCAGCTGATATGATGATGATGATGATGATGATGATGATGATGATGATAATGATAGAATAGAACAGAATAGAATATTGGGTATAACAATAAAGTTTATGTCTGTGTCTCTGGAGACCATTTGCATGGTTGGTTTGCCATGTATGGTTTGCCATGGGGGAAGGGTGAATATGGAAAAGAGAGAGGCTGTCTTTTCAAAAGGAACAACATTAATTTTTTTTTAAAAAAAAAAAGTCCTTTGTTATGGTCACAGAATCCTAGAGTTGGAATAAACTCATCCAATCTAACTGCTGCCATGCAGGAATACAGGATCAAAGCACCTCCAACAAATGGCCATCCAGCCTCTCTTTAAAAACCTGCAAAGGAGACTTCACCACACTCCACCGTCCAAACAGCTCTTACTATTTGGAAGCTCTTCCCAATGCTGAGGTGGAATTTTTTTTCCTGTAGTTTGAATCCATTCCTCCATGTCCTAGTCTATGGAGCAGCAGAGAGCAAGCTTGCTCCATCTTCAGTATAACATCCTTTCAAAAATGTAAACAGGGCTATCATGTCGTACCTTAACCCTCTCTTCCCAATGTTAAACATACCCAGCTCCATAAGCCGCTCCTCATAGAGCATCATTTCCAGTCCATTATCTATTTCAATTTTATCACCTGTTTGCTTCCCACCACTTGTAGTGCTACTCTGTGTGTGTGTGTGTGTGTGTGTGTGTGTGTGCAGATGTGCTGAAAGGCTTCTAAAAATAAAGGAATTTATTCTGGGAGCATGCATCAGCATGAAAGGAAGGGCCGTAAATGCTCAAATCTAGGCAAAGAGATCTTTAGAGTACCAATTGAATAACTAACTGCAAATGGTTCTTGTTGTTAGAAGAAGCCCACACTAGTCTTGTAACTATGGGTCCTTGCATTTCTCCTTTGAGGCTTGGGGACATGAGAATCAGACATAGCTTTGAAATTAACAGGAAATCTCTTTTTCCCTTGCCGGAGGGTCTCAGGGGAATCACGACAATGTTTGCTTTTTATGGAAGGCAGACCTTTATGCTCTGGTGGAAAAAAACTATTCAAGACAATTTCCATTGTAAAAAATGGTCTCAGGATCTGACTATTGTATGAGAGAGTCGCAGCTGGTGCTTCAACCACAGAAAGAGGAATAGTGCAATGAAAACAGGGCCACACTTGTGTTCCTGAATCTGACAAAGGACGTTATCACATGGGGCCTAAAGCAGTCCCATCCCCTTCGCATCCCCGTCCCATTGCGGTTCCTTTTCAATCCAGAACTTACCGGCATACAGAAAGCAGCATCATTCCGGTATCATTCTGGTCGCGGCAAAATGTAATTCCCAAAGAAACCGGCATTCAAAAGAACGGGGATGATGCCAGGCGATGCCGCAATGGGACAGGGATGCGACGGGGATGGGTGCGACGTCGTGTGAAGACACGGGGAAAGGAAGTGGATTGGGACGGGGATGCGACGGGGATGGGCGGGGTTTCTCTGCGACGTCGTGTGAACACAGGGGAAAAGGAAGCGCAATGGGACGGGGATGCGACGGGGATGGGACTGCTTTAGACCCCGTGTGATAATTTTGGTTATTTTTATGCTAGGCTAGCTAATGCTTTAAAATATTGTATGTATAGATCGTCGGCGATGAATTACAAGATTTATATTAATGCTTGAGTCGAAGCTCAGGAAGTTTTTATGGTTGCATTGTTTGGTGGGTTTATTTGTCTTTTTGTAGCCGTTTGTACGTCGATAACTGTGTTTGTATTGTAATGGATAGTTGTGGTTATGTAGTGTGAATGTTTATTGTTTTTTTAAATATATTAATAAAGTTTATTAAAAAAAATATTGTATGTATGTGTATGTATGTACCTTCATGTTGTTGGTCAATTTAGGGTAACCCCATGAATTTCATAAGATTTTCTTAGGCAAGAAATATTCAGAGGTGGTTTTGTCAGTTCCTTCCTCTGAAACTGGTATTTATTGGCAGTCTCCCAAGTACTAACCAGGGCTGACTCTGCTTAGCTTCCATGATCAGAAGGATCTGGTGCTCTCAGGATATTTAGCCAGCCTTTAAAAGATTACCCAGCCCCAAAGCAAATTAGCCTACTGGCTTCATATGATATTTGTAGATTATATTATAGATTGAATTAGACCAAAGCAGTGCAGAGTTTTCAAGCTGGTAGGATCAATTTTGATTTCGATATAATTCTGAGATCTGCCAACCAGAAGTAGGTGCAAAATACTGGCTTGGATACCAGACATACACTTTTCTCTGGAGCAGATGAACCAACTGGTGCAGTGGCTGAAGTGTTGTATTTCAGCCTAAAATTTATGTTTGTCATGTTTGATTTTGGAGTTTGGATCTCTGAGGTGGTTTTGGAAGCTGTGTTGCTCACCAGCATAATATATAAGTAGGAGTGGAGGCAAAACAAGCCAACATCCCATCTCTTATACTACTGATCAGGGAGCCCTGGCCCTTCTCTCTCAGCCTCACTTCTTTTCCATTTTCTGTGGCATTAATTCAACTGGGTAGAATCCTATTGGTGGCCCCCATTAGAGAAAACCCGTTGAATCTAGTTGCTGATTAGTGATAAATCTGATTGAATTAATGGGTTTACTCTAGTTGGGACTACTAATAGGAATCGGGCAAGAATAACCAGAATAAGCTTCAAATAGAGGTGGACAAAATGTAGCTCTGGAGGTCTCCAAAGCTATTTTTGTGGGCCTTGAACTGCCCCAAACTGATCCCTTAAGGGTGACTTACCTCTTCTGGAAACTTCCAGGAGCATAATTCACCCTTTAAATAGGTTTTTGGGGCCTCCCTATACTGTGTAATATGGGGGGGGGGGGAATACTTGTTTTTCAAAACCAGAAGTGTACTGTGATCCATTCTCTCTCATTCTCCCCATCTCTCTCTTTCTGTCAACCTCCAGAGTCTTGGGGTAGAAAACTGGTTATAACACACACAAAAAACCCAGTTGTATGCCCAAAAGTTGCAACACTGCTTGTTTAATCATTTAAATTTGCTCCAACATATCACCACAGACTCCTGCTAATTGAATGAATGCAAGCTTTAGCTGATTATTTTATCAATTAAACTTGCACCTCTGCCTTGTGTACATAAAAATCACTCAAAGCTGTTCTCTATTTTGTCCTTGAGATGCCATAATTTGCATTCTGCAGGTTGACATCTCTACTCTTGTGTCCTTGAATGGTTATCTCTCTCCCCCTTCGATCAGACCTTTTTTTGGTTTATAACATGGTCAGGCTAGATCCTGCTCATTAATGTTAGGACTATTGGCTTTTATGAGGGATATGTTTTTTCTCAACAGGTTCATAAACCTGAAGCTTGGCCTGCTGCTTTTGACATTTAGAAGATGGCTTACATAATAATCCTGTTTTTTATGCCAAAGAGTTAATAATAAAAGGACAGAAAGGGTGTAATTCTAGATTTCCCGGCAGTCAAAAGCAATTCAAAGAACAAGATATTAAATGAGAAGCAAGAAAGGAAGTGTTAAAGGACAGTCTTTTCTCTGAATGCATAAAATCACCTTTTTGGTGTAAAGGGAAGTGTGATCTTCACTCCAGTGCCTCCTGATACTCTCTATTTGCTTTGACATTTTGAAGTTTATCGAAGTGCTAACTAACCACGCAGTTCAATGTGCCTTACTTGGTTGCAAGTATCACTGAGTTCATAGGGATTTAATTTCTGGTAAATACTGCAGTTTTGCAGCTTGATTAACTGGAAATGATGAATTAATGACTCCAACCAATGGATCAAATAAAAGATTGGAGCGTAGCTAAGGAGTAAGTTCTATCGAATGCATAGGAACGCTGCCCTTCATTTCACTTGGTTATCTCATTTATCTGTTAATCCCATGGTCCTTACATGGAGTTAAGGACACTTGGCATTCTCTCTTTCAGAACAACCCTGTGAGGTTCAGATGGGGAGGCTATTGGTCTGGAAAGGGTCAATCTCAGAGTTCAGGGCAATGCCAGATTTCTCTAGAGCAGTAGTGGAAAACACACAGTTTGTGTGTTGCTGTAGGGCTCCTGTCATGGACCTTCCCAGAACACATCGTCCTCCACCCCAAATTTCCAACTGACAAAGGAGAATGACTGCTGATGGAGGACTTTACAATGGTGATATCCTTCTGTGGCAAAATGGCCTTGCTTTACTATGGAGGTGACCACTTCAGAGGGTTCTGGGGGTTACGTATATGGATTGCCAAAACCCCAACAAAATTGGATGTGGCTGTAGATTCACTTGTGGCTGTTTTGAAAAGACTTATGGCAACTCTAAGATGACCCTATGACAGGATTTTGGGGGCTGAGAGTGTGTGACTAGCCCAAGATTACCCAGTGGGTTTCCATGACGAAATGGGGAATTAAATGCTGATCTCTAGCCCAATGCTCAATGTACGGTGGGGTATTTTATTGATGCTAAACAGTGCAGAGAGGCATGGCAAACTATTTGAGAGGTGAATTGCCTCTCTTTCAGGCAGTGGCATCACTAGGCTTGGTGTCACCTGGTGTGGTAAACCATAGTGTCACCTCCCACTGACCTCCTCCCATACCACACAGAATCCTTGGTCATGCTTTTGTACCAATGTTACTCATGAATTGTAATTCCCACATATCACTTAATGTAATGGTAATAGTTGTGACATGAACAACTAGCCAAATTAAAATGATAGCTTTAAATTACAATATGGAGCCCTGGTGGAGCATTGGTTAAATGCCGACACTGCAGCCATTCACAGCCACAAAGTTGTGAGTTCAATCCCAGGCAGGGCTCCAGGGTCCACTCAGCCTTCCATCCTTCGTAGGTCGCTAAAATGAGGACCCAGATTGTTGGGAGTGCCTAGTTCACTGATAAATGGAATAGAAATGTACTTGCTATTGCTATAATATCACATGGGCAGCCTCAATATATTTTACATGTACATAGTTTCATGTGGTTAAATTGAAAAATTGGTAAAATGTGATATTTTTAAAGAAAAATTTAAAAGAATATTTAAATGTTTAATTTTTTAAAAAAAATTGGAAATTTTATTTTTATTTTTTTAAAAAAACAAACCTGGGGCCTCTCCTTTCACCCCCTAATGAGCCTCACCCCACTCACACCATCTCTTCATTATTTTAAAGAGATACAGGCTAATGCCACAGCCCATTCTGCCAAAACGCAGATGTTTGAGGAGCAGTGGTGTCACACACACAAACCCTGCTTAGAGTATCACCTGGTGCAGTCTGAACCCCTGCACCTCCTAGTGATGCCACTGCCTGCAGGCTTCCTGGAGGGAGAACTGACCTTTTTGACTAGAAAAACAAAGGGGATTATCAAAGGATGTGCAAAATCACACTTGTTCCAGGGCCACAGTTTACCTACTACTGCTATCTGTGCAGGTAGGCTAATCTACTCTCTCCTTTTCTTTCTGTTTTGGTCTTCTTAAATGCTCAGTAAGTTATTCTGGAGGTAATTGTTTACCTTGTCTATAGCAGGTAGGCACACGCTGTTACAGTAGGATCACCTAGAGTAAAATCCTATTCATTCCCAGCTTTATTGCACTGTTTATTGCAGACACGCTGCTGCATCCCAGCACTGAAAGTCTATAGAGATTATCGCATGCCTTAAATAATACTCCTTACCTCTCCTGAATGTAACTTTAATTTGTGCTGCAGCCATGTTTTATTGCGTGGCTTTTGCAGCGGAATCCAACTTCAGAGTAGATCCCCACTCCAATGCACATCCGAAAATGTGCTGCAGCGGCCATTTTTCCAAGTTGGAACCTTCCAACTTGAAAAAATGGCCACCGGAGCGCGTTTCCCAATTCGCATTGGAGTGGGGATCTACTCTGAAGTCGGATTCCACTGCAAAAGCCATGCAATAAAACATGGCTGCAGCATGAATTAGAGTTAAATTTGAGAGAGATAAGGAGTATTATTTAAGGCATGTGATAATCTCCTGTCTTTCTCCAGCCCTCCTTCACCATCACCCCAATACCAGTGCTACAGAAAACTTCCAGCTAGACAGAATACAAGGAAGAAAATTATTTGGCTCAACTGGACATCCATAAAAAGACTTTGTAAAAAGGAGCTTCTTTGTCAGAGGCTTTGTTAACTGAGGTATGCCTGTTTACCAGTTCTGCGGTTATGTGCAGGGCTCCAGTTTGAAAACAAGATGGGTAGGCTGGGAAATAATCATTTGCCTAAAATCATCAAATCCCTTACGCACAGAAGATGAACAAATTAAGGAGAGAGTCACTTAACTTTCTCTTGACCCAGACCTTAGCAGAGTTGCCTTTTGTGAGTGCAGCTCCCAAATCATCCCAACCTGCATGTTACCAATGGCCATGCCAACTGGAAATTTTAGGAGTTGTAGTTTTCCAGCCTCTGTCCTGGACATACTAATTTTCTGTGTGCAGGGATTTCTCCCTCCCCCCATTTTCCTGCACCATTCTGTTATATGTGGACATATAAAGAGGATTGCTATAGTCTAAATTACACAGAAGACTGTCATCTCATTAAGAAGTGGACAGTTAACTAGAGAGAAGAACATTTTCCAAACATCCTAGTGGAGGGGGAGACATTAGTGTTCTTTATGTCCCCAAATGTAGCTGATGTGTGGATGATAGCTGTAGACTGGAGAGTAAAACCAAACCTGGATCCCTTTCACACAATTATAGCACTTTGATATCATTTTCACTGTCATGGTTGCATTCTATGAAACCCAGAGGTTTGTATGTAGAGAGATCTTGTAGCACCTTTGATACTAATGGAAAGAAAGAAATTGGCAGCATGAGCTTTTGTAGCCTTTAGTCTACTTCCTCAGATGCAAGAACACTAACTTTAGTGTTTCTCAGGGAGTAGACTGAACTCTAGGAAAGCTCATGCTGCCAACTTCTTTCTTTCAGTTAGTCTCAATGGTGCTGCAGGATCTCTCTGCATACTTATTCTACAGACTAATACGGCTATACCTTTGAATTCTACCCCTGAGGTTTGTAGTTTGATAAAACACTAAACAGAAGTCCAAGCAATCCACCATAAGCTACAAATCCCAGGATTCTATAGGATGTAGCCATGCCAGTTCATGTGAAATATAGTGCTATAATTATACAGTGTGACATGGTAATGAAAGTAATTGCAGCTGGGAAACCAGACCCGATTACGCTGAATTGAGAAGGGCTAAATATTTCAGCAGGAAGGATGTGGGGCAGTGGTGGTTTTTCTAAGAAGACATTTCTCCTCCCCCTCTCCCTGCAGAAGCTTTGAGTTAACCAAAGTTCGCTAGTCTCCTAGCAAATTGTTTTTCCTCCCACGTTGTTGTTCTTGTTATCTGCCTTTGAGTCAATCTTGACTCAAGGTGACTCTGTGAATGAGATCTCTCCAAGACCCCCTATCCTCCAACTTTCTGCTCAGGTCCTGCATTGTCTCCCTGATTGAGTCCATCCATCTAGCATGTGGTCTTCCTCTCTTTCTACTTCTCTCCACCTTCCATAGCATCATTGTCTTTTCTAATGAGTCGTGCCTTCTCATGATGTGGCCAAAGTACTCAGCCTCAATTTAGTCATCTTGGCTTCCAGGGAGAGTTCAGGCTTGATCTGTTCTAGGATCCATTTGTTTGTCTTTTTAGCTGTTCATGGTATTTTCAGCACTCTTCTCCAGCACCTCATTTCAAATGAGTTTATTTTCTTCCTATCTCCCTTCTTAACTGTCCAGCTCTTACATTCATAACATGGTTTGGGGAATACAATGGCTTGAACGATTCTAACTTTAGTGTTCAGGAAATCCTGTATATCTTTACACTTTGGGATTTTGTCTAGTTCTTTCTTCCCCTTCGTAATCTTCCGATTTCTGCACTACAGTCTCCGTTCTGATTAATGTTTGATCCAAGATATGGGAAACCTTTAACTATTTCAATTTCCTCATTATCTAGGCTGAATTTATGTAAATCCTCCGTGGTCATTATTTTCGTTTTCTTAAGTTTAACATTTGGCTTGCCTTTCTTCTTTGACTTTCTTTAGTGATTCTTCCATGTCTGCGATGTTTTCTGCTAGCAGTATGGTATCATCTGCATATCTTAGGTTGTTCATATTCCTTCCTCCCATCTTCACTCCTTCTTCTGTGTACAAGCTGCTCTTTGGATAATATTTTCTGCATACCTAGAAAACCTACTTTACCAATTATCCAACCATCTGTAGAATTAACTGCGAATTTTCCCCCCTTGGGAAGACTGAACAGTCGATATGTGATGTCAGAAGCGCAGGGGAAGAAGTGTGGTTCACTGCTACATCACAAAGCATGGAAAAGGAACTTTTGTATGCTCTGTGGAGTGTAGGTAGGAAATCTTGAGTTTTGTCTTTGTATCTCCAGGTAAGGCTAACAAAGACTCCTGTCTGAAGTGACACATCATCCCTTTTGGCTGCCCCAAATGGTGGGCACAGCAATGCCCTACAGCCCCCAGGAGGAGCTGAAAATCAGATGGATCAACTTTCTGGGCTCTGGAGCCTGCTTGCTCCTGATATTTAAGTCTGTGGCCAGTGCCAGTTAAGAGTCCCAGGTTCACTTGACTCACAGACTAATCTTCATAGGATTACAGGGAGAGCTGTTTATTGGAACCTTTTGCTCGTGCACTTTGCGTCTGCAAAGAACAAAACTCATGAGTAAGTGGGTTGCTTTTGATCTGATGCCCTTGCTGGCAATGAGATTGGCTGTAGCCTTTGCAGATCCTCAGCCAGTGGGTTGTGGGAAGGGAAAGGCTGTTTTAAGTAGGAGTTTTTTTGGTAGTGAGCAAAATGAGAGCCAGAGCAGTGTATGGTTTGAGTGTTGGACTAGGACTCTGGAGACCAAGGTTCAAATCCCTGCTCACCCATAGAAATCCACTGGGTGACTTTGGGCTAATCCCTCAGCCTCAGAGGAAGGCAAAGGCTGAAAAACTCTTGCCAAACCCCCCCCCCCCCCATCATAGTTTCACTTTTGTTGTTGTTGTTTCCAACTTATGGCAACCCTGTTGCAGGGTTTTCTTGGCAAGTTTCTACAGAGGGGGTTTGCCCATGCCATTCTATGAAGCTGAGAGGGTGTGACCTGCCAAGTGGGTTTCATGGCCATGCAGGGATTTAAACCCTGGTCTCCAAAGTCACAGCCCACCTCTCAAATCACTACACCGCGCTTTAGGGCCACCTTATGTCGGAAATGAATTGAAGGCACACAATAAACTTTTCTGTAGTACAGGGGTAGGGCACCTGTGCCCCTCTAGATGGCGCACCACAATTGCTAACATCCTGAACTGTTGGCCATGCTAGCTTGGGTGAATGGGAATTAGCACCCAAAACAACCTCTAGCAAGCCTGATTCCCCATCCTTGATATAGTGGGTCAAAGATTGCTGTAATGTTTTGCAATATTCACCTTTAACATCAATTAGTAGGAAGGTGCTTAGTCTTTCCAGTTTATATTGCACACATATTGCTGGAAGTTGTCTGGATAGATGGAGGAGGTGAAAATGGGCACGTAACACCATGGTTTGGGTGGGGAAGGAGAGGAGGAGGTTTGAGTTGTCCTTTGGCACTACAGCCTTCCTGTGTCCCATGACCTACTCCACTCTTAGTAAATGAAAAATGAGTGCTGCAGATCACAGACCTCGTCATGCAAAGTTTTACAAAATCATTTTTATTAAACATAAACACAACCACACACATAATTTGTATACATATCTAAAATACGTAAACAACAACACAACTACAGACCCAACTAAACAACAAAACAACATCAGACAATATAGTGGGCCCATGGTATCTGCTAGGTTTTGGTTCCAGGACTCCCTGTGGATATCAAAATCTGTGGATGCTTAAGTCCCATTAATTACCATGGTGTAGTAAAATGGCGCCCCTTATATGGAATGGCAACATCAAGGTTTGCTTTTTGGAAGTTTTGAAAAAATATTGTAAAGCCATGCATGGTGGAATCTGTGGATAAAGAATCTGTGGATATGGAGGGCCAACTGTACTTACTCTACTGACTTCCCACCCCCTAACCCACTATTATTATACTTCCTTTATGTGATCACATAGTTATGACATACATACTCTGTTTATTTTACGAAACCTAAAATTGATGTATACCCCAGTGGGACTGCAAAAAAGTAACAAACAATTCCTGGTCTTTCTTAAAGTTACTCAGATATTTCTCCTTAATCAAGCAAGCTCAATTATCTTCATATTGTCAATTGTTGTGCAAATTTTAATTTGTCATATTGCATTGCCCTTAAAGAGTTAATGCCACTCTTCCCCCACTCCCACCTCGTCCGTTTTGACACAATCCTTATCCGCCTTGGCATCTACCTAAGCCCTGCCTCTCCTTTTGGTTTTGTCCTTTAAAAATTAACATTCCTCCTCCCTTGCTTGGGCACGTTTTGTACATTGTTTTAATGGCACTGCCTGGGCATGTGTGCCTTGGAAGTGCCAGGCAGTAATGCACAAGAATGAACTCGGCTTGGCATGCTTGCTGTGGAGGAGGAAGGCTTGGAGCAGCAGCGTTTACATGTAGACAGAGGTTGTCTTGATCATTGAAGGGTTCTAGTTTGAAGAAATTGCTATTGACTTTCCCCTGATCACTTAAAGCAGTGGTTCCCAAGCTTTGGCCCTCCATTTGCTTTGGACCTTATATCCCTGAAGCCCCAGTTAGGAATTATCAAGTACAAATATCTGGAAGACCAAAGCTTGGGAACCACTAACAAGGAATTCCTCCATGCTGGTCAGGGGCCAACACAAATGGACAGTACCAGGTTGGCAAAAGCTGCTGTAGAAGTGGTGGTTCTCAACCTTTAGACTTCCAGATATGTTTTTATTTCAGCTCTCAGAAGGTCCAGCCACTGTGGCCCATGGTAAGGGATTCTGGGCACTGAAGTTCAGAACATTTTGGAGGTCGGAGGGTGAGAACCACTGGTCTAGAGTATTCCCTTAACAACTGCTCATTCTCAGGTCTTGCCAGGGTCTCTGGCTGCCAGTACAGTACTTTGTACTTGTTTCCCTTCTCTCTTAAGAGTTAAACCATAAGAAATTGCCTTGTTCTGAGTCAATATGCTTGTCCCTAAAGCAAGGGTGCAGAAATTTGTTCAGCTTCCAGCACTGTTGAGGGGGCAGGGCTGAGGGCAGAGCGAGCAGGGCCTGGTGTAATATCTAACAATTTGAACATTTTTTCACCACACGTAGAAAATTCATAGCCTGCAGAATGTATAGTTCAATATGGGGCACCTTTTTTTGAGAGTTGCTTCTCTAAATGGTGAAAGTTGTTTCCTTGCCATAACATGTGATTGTCATTACCTCTATAGTCTGCATTTAGCGTGCTTTGTTTTGTGACTGGTCCCTGGAAGATAAACATGGACTTAATTTTCAAGGCTGATTGCTGAGGCGCATGTCTCTGATGAAATCTGATTATGAGTAGGGAAAATGAGTTATCATAGGGAAGATGCATTTCCATTAACATTCATTTTGACCCAGTCATGCATGCCAGTCTGGAAAATGACAAGCTGAATTCCATACTATGGTTTGCAAAATTACAGAGCTCAGTCTATTCAATATCCTGTTATCTTTCATCATTGAAAATTCTGAAAGCAGGAGGAGGAACTTGCATAAACATCCAGCCTGAGGGTGGAGGAGGTTCTT
Source organism: Phrynosoma blainvillii (assembly GCA_026167975.1). NCBI lineage: Eukaryota > Metazoa > Chordata > Lepidosauria > Squamata > Phrynosomatidae > Phrynosoma > Phrynosoma blainvillii. The sequence continues at coordinate 446,001,196 of JANUYF010000001.1, read as the reverse complement.
AGCCACAAACAACAACTCTTAGGGAAGACCTAACAATTAGGCAAACTGTGTGAAAGGATAGGCAGAAAAAGAAGAAATGAAAGATGCAATGAAATTCATATCATTGCTTAGAATGACACAAACTTTTGGCTGCAGACCCCTAGTGTAGTGGTTCTTAGTCTTTGGCCATCCAGATGTTTTGGTTTTCAACTCCTGAATCTGTAACTGTGGGCCATGGGCTGGAATGTCTGGCAACTGAAGTTCAAAACTAAGATTCAGTGCTTAAGTGTACAATAAAAAGATTTTGGATAGCAGGTCGGGTAAAGGCCTTCTTGTGGGCTTGAGTACATGATACTTTCCTGGGCCAAAGTTTTTGACTGGTAAGTGAAAGCTCCTTATAACTCCATATATTAGCCTTCCCTAACTTGGCACTCTCCCTCTGTATTGGACTACAACTTCCATTATCTTCCAGCCAGCATAGCTACTGTTCTGCAGTTCACTAAGTTAGAGACTTCTGATCTTTGCCTTCCCTTGTATGCCATTATAGACCAGTAAAGTGCCTTGTTTGAAAAGTGAATTGTTATAGCTTGCTATTGTTGTTGTGTACCTTCAAGTAATTTCTGACATGGGGACTCTAAGGGTGTATCCACATTGTAGTAATAAAGCAATTGGACAGCAATTTAACTACCATGACTCTATCCTACAGAATCCTGGGATTTGTAGTTTGGCGAGGCACCAGAGCTCTCTGACAGACTAGGCTGGATACCTCACCAAACTACAAATCGAAGGATTCCATAGGATGTAGCCATGACAGTTAAAGCGTTATCAAACTGCTTTACTTCTGCAGTGTAGAAGACCAGTAAGTCGATCTTCAAGTCATTTCTGACTTATGGCAACTCTAAGGCAATGTTCATGTCACTTCTAACTTATGGCAACTCTAAGGTGAAACTATAATAGAATTTCCTTGTGAAGACTTATTCAGAGGAAGTTTGCCATTTCCCTTCTCTGATGCTCAGTCCCAAGGTCCCCAAGGTCATCCCATGGGTTTCTTGGCTGAGCAGGGATTCGAACCCTGGTCTCCCAGAGTCCTAGTCCAACACTTAAACCACTGCACCATGCTAGGTTTCTGTCTTATTCCCCCCCCCCCTTGAGACAAACTGCAATTATACAGGGATGGTTGAATGTCTCAATAAAAAAGTATCCTGTTCACTCTAACTGCCTCAAGCAAATTCTCATGCCTTCTTCCCAATGCTCAGCTGCATTTCATTAAACTGTAACAACAACCAATAACAACTATCCCAAAGCTCTTGTATAAGATCTATGTTTATCCTTATTTTCAGAGAATTTAGACAACTGCTGTCTAGCCATTACATCTGACCACATTTCAAACTTATTCCCCCCCTCCTCCGCCGCCTCAAGTTTTGTAACATCCAGCCTCGAGAAGAGTTCTCAAGAATTCAAAAGCTGTTGAAGGCTTTCACGGCTGGCATTCATTGGTTTTTGTGGGTTTTTCAGGCTGTGAGGCCATGTTCTAGAGAAGAATGTATTCCTGACATTTCGCCTTCATCTGTGGCTGGCATCGTCAGAGAATTCTCTGAAGATGCCAGTTTTCTCTGAAGATGCTAGCCACAGATGCAGGTGAAACGTCAGGAATATATTCTTTTGGAACACGGGCTCACAGCCCGAAAAACCACAAAAACTCAAAAGATCTCAGCTTTTCTGTGACATTTTAATGGCCCTAATTAACAGTATTATCCAGCTCTTGTTTTTCTCCCAACTTGTGACTATACAACCGCTGCTCTGTTTTTTTTTATTTGCTGTCTAGATGGTGTCGGATTTGGCGCTTCTGCTGGAAAAGCAGCACCAAGCCACATGTCTTTGCTGAAAGGGTTAGCCAGGCAGGCATTCCAGGAAATGCTCTGGAAACCATGACTGTGGCTGAAGAAGCCAGTGAAGAGAAGCAGAGATGAGCATTTACAGATTCCCATGGTACTTGTAGGGATGGAGTGGCATAGAGCCGGGGTGTGAGTTGTGAGTTGCAAGTGGAAAGACTTGGTGTTTGCCATTCTTTGGGATCTTGTGATTTATGGCTCTTTGCAGAATTACTATAAAAGAAATGGCTGAGTCAGTTGTATCCTTGCGCGCACATGTATGCGAATGGGATTTTGTGGAAAGGTGACTTGGATGCTGCTAGAATTCTTCTTCTTGTTGCTGTTTGTTGTTAACTGCCCTCGAGTCAATCTCAACCCATGGCAACCCTATGGATGAGACATCTTCAAGACCACCTGTCCTCCACTGCTCTGCTTAAATCCTGCAAACCCATACCCATGACCTCCTTAATAGAGTCCATCCATCTTCTTCTTGTTGTTCTTGTGCAGGTTTTCATTAGGAAGTCAGTTTAGCAATTTGCAAGATGCTGGCTAATGGCAAGGCCAGGAAAAGCACATATTAGCCACAGAGCCTTACAACAGGTGTATGAAATGTGTTTTTTGTGGTTCACATGCAAATCTCCCCAAAGCCTCTAGAGCTCCTCATTTTCATATGAGTGAAAAGAACCCACATTAATTGGTGTTGACAGGGACAATACCAATTAATTCTTTGTCATCCCCCTTTTTAAAGATGTGTGGCCAAGCAACATCAGAGTGTGGTCAAGATGGCAGAAATTATTAAGGAAAAGGAACACACAAGCTAGGAGAATCTGCAGCAGTTGGCTTTTACCTGAGCCTACAGGGAAGGGCAAGATTCCATCCCTCGCTGCCTTTCCTCCCTGTTGAATTAATTGAATGCAAATTCCTTTCACACTGTGCAGCAATTTTTCTATGGACAAAGGAGGAGGAGAGAGAAACTGGGACATTGTAGAAACAGTTGAAAAAGTGGGACAACAGAGGATTAAATAGGACTGTCCTTGTCAAATTGGGATAGTTGGAAGGTATGCTAGTGTAGCTCTTTCTGGATTCTATGGGGCCAACTATAATTTAATATAGGAAACATAATCACAATTATACAAGAAGTTAAATATTAGATTTAGCACGTATATACTGCCCCCAAAGTTCTAATGAGGAGCCAGTGTGGGACTCTTCTGCCTTAGCAGCATTGCAACGTTTTATGGATCCTTAAAGCCCTAAATAAAAAAAAAAAATGCAACACTGATGGAAATGCAATATAGACTCCTAGAATCATAGAGGGGGAAGAGACCTCAGGGGCCATCCAGTTCAACTCCATTTTGCCATGTGGGAATACACAATCAAAATACTCCCGACTGACAGGCATCCAGCCTTTGTTTGAAAACCTCCAAAGGAGACTCCACCACTCTCTGAGGGAGTGTGTTCCACTGTCAAACAGCTCTTACTGTCAGGAAGTGCCTCCTAATGTTGAGGTGGAATCTCTTTTCCTGGAGTTTGAATCCATTGCTCCAGGTCCTAATCTCTGGAGCAGCAGTAAACACTTGCTCCATCCTCAGCATGACACCCCTTCAAATATTTAAACAGGGCTGTCATAACACCTCTCAAACTTCTCTATCCCAGGCTAAACATACCCAGCTCTCTAAGTTGCTCCGCATAGTTTCCAACCCTTCACCATTTTGGTTGCCCTCCTTTGGACACACTCCAGTTTTTCAACATCCTTTTTGAATTGTGGTGCCCAGAACTGGACACAGTATTCCAGGTGAAGCCTGACCAAAGCAGAATAGAGTGATAGAAATTCGTCTCCAAAGAATTAACTCTTTTACTCCCTCCTGAATACCTAACATTGGGCCTCGGCAGACGGCTAATTGAGCTGTCTTCCGGGCCCGGAAGAGGAGGGGCAGCCGCACGAGCGGCGCCCCTTCCTCTTCCTGAGGTCGCCCTCGGAGTCGCCGGCCCTCCGCACGGCCGGCGCTCCGGGGATGACCTCACGCCGCGGCGACCGGATGCGCCGCGGCGTTTGAGTCAGGGAAAGTGCGCCCGCCGCTTTTAGGGCGCACTTTCCCTGACATCTAAAAGGAGCGCCAATTTGGTGCTCCTTTTAGAGTCGCCGGCGGAACGCCGTGGTGTGGAGGCTGAGCTCCGCCGGCACTTCGGACCAGGGCGTCCCTGACGCCCTGGTCTGCAGAGGGGGTGAAAATCCCATTACCTTATTCAAGGTGAAAAGGGCCTGCTCCCAGCCCTGCCAACTGCACCCTCTCTTTCTGAACTCAGCCAGCATGTACAGCCCTTTTCTTTGGTTTCCCCACTCATTGGACCAAACCAATAATTCGTAGGCATAATTCTTAGTACTATTGCTAAGCAGAATCTTGCTGAATGGGACTGTGTGCCATCTAATCCATTGGTTCCCAGTCTGCATACGGTTATGCTAATGTGTCAAGATAAGAGAGGAAAAGTTAAACCACCCTGTTGGATATGTCAGTGCCTTATGAGTCTGCACAAAGAAATGTTGTCCAGCACAGACATCCCTATCTCTCTTGGAATATGAGCAATAGAATTTTCCTGATTTCAGAGCCATCTTGAATCCCAGTTTGGGAGAAAGCTGGGTTATAAATGCCTTAATAAAATAAAATAAAATAAAATAAAATTGCTCTGCCACACATCTTTACATTTAGTAGGTATGCAAGGATTTCTAGACGCCTCACTCTCTCTTTTTAAAATCCTTCCTCCCAGAGATGTAATCCAAGGTGGATTACACAATTAAAAGAAACATGTACATTTTTTTTTTTAAAAAAGAAAACCTACAGTGAACTATGTTATTACATGGAACAAGTTATCATATTAAAACATTAAATGCAAAGATGCTAAAATTTACATCAAGTAAAGTAAGGACAATTAAGAACTAAAATTTAAAGATGATGATGATGATGATGATGATGATGATGATGATATAAAGTACAATTGGCTCTCCATATCCATAGATTCTGCATCTATGGATTCAACCATCCATGCCTTGAAAACATTCCCTTCCCACCCCCACCTCCCAAAAAACCTAAAAAAGCAAACCTCGATTTTGACATTTTGTATAAGGGGAACCGTTTTACTATACTGTTGTACGTAATGGGACTTGAACATCCACAGATTTTGATATCCACAGGGGGTGGTCTGGGACCAAACCCTAGTGGATACCAAGGACCACTATAAAATAAGAGCAATTAAGAGGTCTTTTATATGCCCTATCTCACAACCAGTTAGTTGCCAAAGGTTTAGCTAGGAAGGTCTTTGCTTGCCAATACAAAGACAGCAAAATAGAAGTGGGCCTAGTCTTCCTTGGTAGAAAGTTCCATTGTCTGGGAGCAGGCATTGAGAAGCCCCTTTCTTACATCCTCACTCAGGGAGACATGTATGGGAGAATATAGTTTTTCAGATAGCCTGGACCCAAGTTGCATAAGGTTTTATAGGTCATCGTGATCCAGGAAACACCAGAAAGAAATATTACTTGGATTATTTCCTAGGTGTGTTGGAAGGATGCCTTCCGAAAGCCTTAAAAGCTGAGAATTTTTAAAAAATATATAAACAGAAGTTGTCATTTCAGTTTTGATGGTGAGAGAAAAATGTGCCCTTGTATCAAAGATCTGGGAAATTCAAATCCAGTTCTTTTGCTCTGACATGGGTTTGCTTTTTGGATGGAGGCAGAGTTCTAGGTTCAAAGTCCCTCCCCAGCCCGAGCATGAAAAGAATAGCATCACTGTGAAGAATAAATTGGATGGACTAGAAAAATTCCAGTCCCTCCAGTCTAATGGGATGTGAAAATTTGTCTGCAGCTCTTGGCTGCTGACTGTTTGATCACCACCAGATTTACTCAGCCCGCCTGCCACAGACTTCCAGGAAGGATTGTATGTCATTCATTCAATGAGACGTTTTTTTCCTTGCAGTTCTGGGAAATGTCTCTGCGCTCCAGTTTGTATGAAAGAACAACTGTTTTTTCTTTAAGGCACAAGGTTCCTTACAGGATACACAATGAGGTGTTGCCACTATTTTATCATTTTGGGACCTTCCACCAGTTTTTCGCTCAAATTCCCATCAGTTTCAGCCAACATGGCTAATGATGAGGAATGGTGCCAGTTCTTATCTAAAACATCCAATGGCCTAGAAGGAAAATGCTACTTCTTCTACCCGACTCTAACTGTGCATTTCCTTATTCTTCTTCTCTTTAGCAGTTTCTTTCTCCAATTTTCCATTTCCCCCCTCCTCATTTGAACTTGGCCCCATCCAGTTTCTTCTCTCTTTTCGAATTTTTGTCCAGCAGTTGCTAATCTCAAACATTGGCCTCTTTCTATCTTCCCTTCTGGAAGTTGGATCTCGATTTACTCTGTTCCTCCTCTACTCTCTTCTCATTGTTGATGTGGAGTTTAACTCTTCAGCTCTTTTCTGTCTCTCCAGGGTTGGTGTCTCCTCTGGGCATCTGGTCTTTTCTATGTGCATTGCTTCCCACTCACTCCTTAGAGCCATAATGGAAATCTATTACAGGCTGATGGCTTTCAAGTAGCTTTCAAGTGGTGGCTGGAGGAGGGCACACGTTGTCGCCATCTTCAAAAGGGGGGGGGGGGGGAAGAGGATCTGAACAACCATCTCCCAGTTAGTCTGACATCAATACCAGGAAAGATTCCAGAGCAGATCATTAAACAAAAGGCAACGCCATAATCACAAAAAGTCAACATGGGTTTCTGTGAAACAAGCCATGCCAGACTAATTTGATCTCTCTCTCTCTTTCTCTCTCTCTCTCTCTCTCTCTTTTTTTTTTTTTGGATAAAATTACCAGCTTGGTAGATGAAGGGAATGCTGTGGATATAGCATATCTTGATTTCAGTAAGGCCTTTGACACCATCCCCCATGATATTCTTGAAAACAAGCTAGTAAAATGTGGGCTAGACAAAGTACCTGTTACATGGATTTGTAATTGGTTGACTGGCCGAACCCAAAGGGTGCTCAGCAATGGCTCCTTTTCAACCTGGAGAGGAGTGACCAGTGGGGTGCCACAGGGCTCTGTCCTGGGCCCAGTGCTATTCAACATCTTTATCAATGATTTGGATGAAGGAATAGGGGGCATGCTTCTCAAATTTGCAGATGACACCAAATTAGGAGGAATAGCTAATACCCCAGAGGACAGCATCAAAATTCAAAATGACCTTAATAGATTAGAAAGTTAGGCCAAAGCTAACAAAATGAACTTCAACAGGGAGAATATAAGGTATTGCACTTAGGTAGAAAAATAAAATGTATGGTTATACGATGGGGAACACCTGGCTTAACAAGACTACGTGTGAAGGGGATCTAGGAGTCCTAGTAGACCACAAGTTGAACATGAGTCAACAGTGTGATATGACAGCTAAAAAGACCAATGCAATTTTAGGCTGCATCAATAGAAGTATAGTATTTAGATCAAGGGAAGTAATAGTGCCACTGTATTCTGCTTTGGTCAGGCCCCACCTGGAATATTGTGTCCAGTTCTGGGCACCACAATTCAAAAAGGATGTTGAAAAACTGGAGCATGTCCAGAGGAGGGAGACTACAATGGTGAAAGGTCTGGAAACCATGCCCTATAAGGAATGACTTAAGGAACTGGGTATGTTTAGCCTGGAGAAGAGATGGTTAAGAGGTGATATGATAGCTCTTAAGTATTTAAAGGGGTGTCATATTGAGGATGAAGCAAGCTTGCTTTCTGCTGCTCCAGAGACTAGAACAATGGATGCAAACTACAAGAAAAGTGATTCCAGCTAAACATTAGGAAGAACTTAGTGAGAGCTGTTTGACAGTGGAACACACTCCCCCGGAGTGTGGTTGAGTCTCCTTCTTTGGAGGTCTTTAAACAGAGCTGGATGGCCCTCTGTCGGGGATGCTTTGATTATGAGTTCCTGCATGGCAAGGGGTTGGACTGGATGGCCCTTGTGGTTTTTTTTCCAACTCTGTGATTCTAAATCAATGGGGTAATGGATAGGTTTAAGTCCAAACTGTTTGAAAAACTCCAACATTCTCTCTTCCCCTCCTGTCTTTATTTTTTAGAGCAAGTAAGTTTTAGATAGGATAGCTTTACCTGTATGTGAAATTATTCTGACCGTCCACCCCCCACAACCTTCCATTTACTCTTATTATCCTTTGAAGTGCATGGTCATAAGTACCCTTTGTAACCAAGTAAAAAGGCCATGTGAGCCAGGATACATGTTTTTGGCAAGTTCCTTACACAAAGAGAATCTCTCCTAAGAGCGTTTTCACACACAGACGTCCAAAGCCGCCTGGAGCCATTCTGGAACGGATCCTTCAGCTCATTCCGGAATGGCTCCGGCGGCGGCAACTTAATTCCTTTTTAAAAAAGGAATTACAACTCCGGCGCTGATGCCGGAGTTAGCGCTAGATGGGGCGGGACTTGCTGCGATGTCGTGTGAACACATGGAGCAAGACCCCGGACTGATGCCGGCTAGTGCCGGGGATGGCACTGGATGGGGCGGGGCTTGCTGCGACGTCGTCTGAAAAATTTGCAAAGGAGCCGGACTGGGGCCGGACGGAGGTAGGATATCGTCTGCCTAAAGCCCCGTGTGAAAACGTCCCCAGTCTCCATTCCTCTCTGTCTTTCTGGATCACCAAGGATGGTGAGTTAAGAGACTTTTAAGTTTTTTCTTTTACCTAATTCATTCATTAGTTAGTTAGGCTGTAGGCTCCTCGTACATATGTAAATACAAGTCATTCGTAAACTTTTCATTAATCTGAAACTGCCTGTCTTGTTTTCTGTCAGTTTCAGCTCTCCAGAAAGTAGCAGCAGAATGGGGCACATTTCCCCCACTACTCTACAAAAGGAGGTTAATCTCTAATAGGTTTAGCTTTGATATTTTGATATTTAAATATTTTGTTCCCTAAACAAAGTCTGAAGCTTTAAGAAACTTTAATTCCCAACACAAACTTTACAAGAGCTATTCAAGGCACTGGCCCTCTTTTTGATTGTAGGGCTTAAAATCTTGGATGGTTTCTCTGAAGTTTGGACTAAAATCCAGAGTGCATTCTCCATGCCATTGAAATGGAAGGTGCTATCCACAGCTGCTTAAATATTCCTATTACATTTTTGGGAGGCTGTGTTCCAGATCTTTTCATTTCTTCTTCTCTTCTATCAGATCGCCTCCTTTAACCTTCTTTACATTCTGAGTTTTCACTGGAAGCAAAGATAACTAAATTGAGGCTTTCCTACCTTAGACATACCATGAGACTGTGAGACTCATTGGAAAAAATGATAATGCTTGGTCAAGTGGGAGCAGCATTAAGAGGGAGACCATGTATGTGTATTGATTTACTAAAGGAAACCATGGCTGCCCTGAGTCTGTAAGACCAGAGCACAGCAACTGAGGACTAGTTCTCTTGAAGATCTCTTATTCTTTGGGTCATTGTAAGCTGAGGTTGACTTGATGGCAGATAACAACAACAAACCTTCCAACTCTCAACCCTTCATTGATACACCTTCATTTGCCTTCAGTTCCTCTTCTGCTTATTTCACTGCCCACCTACTGCCTCTTGCTTTGGTCCTACTTCTGCCAGTTTTCTCTGGATCACTTTGTTCTCTCCCCAGCTCTCCCACCCACAGTCTTCTGTGTCTGCCTCTGCTCACCTCTGACATTCGTGTAATGTTCCCTGTCTCCATTCCTGCATTTGAGCCTCTGAGCAATGCTGGTTCAATATGCGCTTATGATGCACTTCACTCCTCTTGCTCTGCTTGGCATTACCAGCTTCCATTTGAAAAGGGCAAAATGTTTATTGGGAAGCCAGAAACACAGATGGCCTAAGGCTTGTATATGTTTCTTGTCTAACTGTGACTGCAATAAACTCCCCTCCCTGCACTAGTTTTCCCTCAGTTGTTCAGTAAATCTTCAAATATCCATACATCTATAAATATTTTCACTTCATTTGGCATTTTTTCTCTGTCACTTTTATTTATAAAGTAATATACATTGTTCCTGTCAACCCTGAAGACCCCCTCCTTCCCCATAAACCCCAAATATCCAGAGGGCTAGAAGTAATAAATTGAATGACTGAATATTACTTATTGGTTGATCTGGCCTGGCACCATTTTTGCTTCTTTAGAAAATATTAAGTGGAAAAATATCTAAGAACTCTGAATGTAAATATCAGTTCAGTCCCATATCTCTCATGTAGTTCTTGGGCACATTTTATTCAGAATGTGTGTATGTTAAATTCTTTCCTCTCTGGCTTTTATCTTTTTCCCTTCTTTATAATTCTTATGCTTCTTGACCTCATTTTCTCTTGAGCCAACTTAGGGCCTTTGCAGACTGCAAGAAATAGTGCAAATGGAGTCCACTTTAACTGCCCTGGCTCAGTGCTAGGGAATCATGGGAACTGTAGTTTATTGTGACACCAGAGCTCTCTGACAGAGAAGGTTCAATGTCTCGGAAAAAAATACAGTCCCCATGATTCCCTAGCACAGAGCCAGAACAGTTAAAGTGGACTCAATTTGCACTATTTCTAGCAGTCTGCAAAGACCCTTACTCTGTCAGTCACATACAATCTGCTTTTCTTTTTTAAAAACAGTCTCCTTCCTACCTTCCTTTCTTTCTCTCTCTCTCTCCCTCCTCTCCCTCCCACTCTCTGTGTTTTTCTTCTGATATGATGGTTTAGCTCTAGCATCATTCCTGGCCATTATACATGTTACAGGTGTTTGGTTATCAATCTGGTGTATGGTTATCAATCATGTGACCTTCAGATATTGAAAAAAATTAATACTGTTCCCAGAATTTCCCAATTTACAATTTGGAGCTAATTTTTTCCAGATGTTGGAGAGCTCTAGCTTTGCTCAACTGAATTAGATTAGTTGGCTCAACTGAGACTGGATTGCCCAAGTGCATTCATTGGCTCAGGTACTTATGTGTAATGGAATGTTTATGAATATCCATTTGCTCAGAATTTCTTTTTCATCTGAATGTAGACAAGGCTAAACAGGGTTCTCTGTCAGGGCCTTTGCAGACTGCCAGAAATAGTGCAAATTGAGTCCACGTTAAATTGAGGCACTGCCCTGGCTCAGTGCTAGGGAATTATGGGAACTGTAATTTATTGTGGCACCAGAGCTCTCCTACAGAGAAGGCTCAATGTCTTAGAAAAAAATACAATTCCCATGATTCCCTAGCACTGAGCCAGGGCGGTGCCCTGGATAAACAGGGTTCTTGGTATGAATAGAACCAGAGAAAGAAGGCCACCCACTTTGTAGTCAAGGGTTGCATGAACACAAGTGTATGTGTTTGTGTGGAAAAGAGACAGAGAAAGGGCAATGTTAAATCGTGCATCTAAAAAGTGAAGAGTGTATGCAGAACATTTTGTTCTTCTTTTTCTTCTTCTTTTTCATCTTCTTCATGTGTCTCTTCTCCTTCTTTTTAAATAGAGTTTTGCATCAGTTATAGTAAATGTAATGCATGGAACAACATGGCATCCTATATACTCCGTATTATGATGGCTTTACTGTTTAAGAGTTCCAGCTCACACAGCTCAAGGATGCCACCACCACCACCACCCTTTTCCAAGTAAGAAGGATTCCAGAACTTTGCAATAAGGAGAACATCATAGACTTTTGAATTACTAAGGAAGGTCAAGGAAGTAAGTGCAAGGGCGGGCTTATGCAGAATATAAAGAAAACAAAAATAATTACCACGGGGGATATACACAGATTCAACCTAGATAATGAAGAAAATGAAATTGTTAAAGATTTCACGTACCTTGGATCAAACATTGATCAGATTGATCAGGCAAGAAATACTAAGACTAGGAACAGGAAGAACAGCAATGAAAGAACTAGACAATATAATAATAATAATAATAATAATAATAATAATAATATGGTTATTTATATATCCCGCCTCTCCCTGCGGATCGAGGCGGGAATACAAAGGTAAAGATTACAACAAGCTGAAACATAACAATAAAGCCCAACAAATGAAAATGACAAAGACAAAAACACAGCAACAGTAATTAATACAATTGAATTATTAAAATTGCAATAAAATTGCAAAATTATTATTAACTATTAAAAATTAAAATTACAATAAAATAACAAATACAAATCTATGCCGCGGGTGGTGAATGTTCTTTCTTCACCTGGGAGGTCCTTAATCTCATGTTCAATTAGGGCAGCGATTCTCAAATAGTGGGGCGGGCCCCCCAGGGGGGGCGCGAGGCTCCATAAAGGGGGGCCCGTTACGGCTGGAGAGAGGGAGATTGTCCCAGCACAGCCCCAGTAGCTCTATCCTGATTGGCCAAACCCGCCCATGTGATCGCGCGGGGGGGGCGCGAAATGTTTTCTTCTTTCCTAGGGGGGCGTGACAGAAAATAATGGAGAAACACTGAATTAGGGAGATCAGATGGGTAAGCCCGCCGGAAGATCCTAAAGCAGTGATAGTGAACCTTTTAGGGGCCGACTGCCCAAAATAAAAGGCTTTCCGGCTCCGGGTACCAGGGGCAGGACTTCTGCCATCCAAGGGTGGGACTTCTTCGGCGGAACATCTCCCCTCCATGGTCTCCCAGGCCTTTGGCTGCCTCTCCAGAGACAGGTGAAGGCCCAGGGTGAGGGGGGGGGGGAAGAAGAGGAACAGGTGCACACCTAGCAGAGGGATGAACTTAGACAACAGCTTCAAGGCACACTATTTTTATATTAATACAAGAGTCCTCACTATTGCACATATAATAAAAATAATCTTCTCAGAAAGAGTTTTGAACCTAGAGAAACTGTCTTTTGATGAGGAGATTTATTGCTTTCACATATCAACACTAACTGACCACTGTAAAGATCTGAAAGACCTATATCACCTCACCCAGTCCTTTAAAAAATTAGGGCAAGGGACATGATTTGCATCTTTCTGAATCCTAGTAAATTCTGCCCTACTCCCACAACTGTATAAATATGCTTTATATCCTAAGACTTTAATATCACTCTGTACTGCATCTGAATTAGTGGATTTATATCCACAAAAACTCATGCTAAATTTAAAAACAAAAAACAAAACAGTTGTTCTTATAGGTGCTGCCACATCCCTTTTTTCTCCCCCTCCTTTCCTCTTTTTAATCTTCATCTGATAATGTGACTTAGTAAGGTGCTAGACCAAGTTGTTCCCAAATGAAGGAAATTTTATTATGCCTACAAAAGGCACCATACACTTGTGAAGCAGACGGTAAATAACGTTATCACAAGAATATGGGTAGTTTAACTTGAAGTAGGTAAACACAGTCCCCTGTATCAGATCAGATCCATTACAGTCATAGTTAAGCAAATAAACACAAGCTAGCCTCTTCCTGGCTTCTCTTTATTCAGAGCTTGGGAAAAAGAGTCCTCCCTGTGCTTCCACCTCCTGATAAAATATAATTAATGTTTTGATCTCCTGTTCAGCTGGTCTACCCCCAGTCTTTCTGACTGACTCACTAACTCTTCGGACAGTGACCTCATTCTCAGTCTCAAGGTATTAATCTTTTCCAAGCATTGTATCAAGTTGCAAGGCAAGATATATGAGTCCGTAGTACAGTATCTACATAACGTAATGCTAGGTAATAAAATATTGTGCTGCAAGCAAATGGCCAGACACAAAGCTTTTAGCCAGCCATGATCACAGATGGTGTCATGGTGAAAAGGGACAGAAATGTTTGAGTAGTCCTAGAGGATGTTACTCACCTCCAGGATTTGGGGTTCCTCATACCTATATCAGGTGCTGGTACAGTCTCTATTCTATTTGATGTAATGAGCCAATATAGGTTCCTTTCTTGCTATGCTTACCCATTTTATATCATGGATTCCCTACCCCCAAAGGCAGCCTTGCCATCACAGAAGGATCCAGAAAAAGACACTCAATAGGACCATTAAGTGTTTGGGAGTTTTAAGATTAGGCTAAATATGACTGTGAATATAATGGAGGTACATGAAGTAATGGAGGGTGTGGTTTGAAGGGGGTTTATATTTCTCTTTCCTAGTATACTAAAATTTGGGAGTGCCTACTGACATTGATTGATAGGAAATGTGGGAAAGATTAAAAGAAAGTATTTCTTCAAAGCACAATTCACATGGGATTTGATGATATAAGATGTAGCCATAGCTCAGTGGTAGATCAACTCAATTTTATGCAAGAGTTCAGTCTTGAGCAACTCTGGGTATAGGCGGGCTGCTGGTTCACAGACAGTGTGGAAAAGAAACAAATCTGGTACAATTTTCATGTGTCTTTATGCATTTGAGGAGCTTATTGCATGGTCTGAGAGCCAGTGTGGTGCAGTGGTTTGAGTGTTGGACTACAACTCTGGAGGTCAGGGTTTGATCCTCTGATCACCTATGGAAATCCACTGGGCCACCCTTGGTCCAGGTTTAGAGGGAGAGAAGATCTGCTGGACTTATTCTCCTTCCCCACCACCATTCCCTTCTCCTTTTGTGTCTTGTCTTTTTAGATTGTAAGCCTGAGGGCAGGGAACCTGTCTAATTAACCATTTGTAAGCTGCTCTGATAGCTTTTTGGCTGAAGAGCAGGGTATAAATCAGGGGTAGGCAACCTTTCCCCTTTAAGGGCCGAGGGACTTCAACTCCCAGAATCCCAGGAGCTATTGGCCAACATGGGACTATTGGCCAGCATGGCTGAAGCTTCTGGGAGCTGAAGTCCCTCGGCCCTTAAAGGGGAAAGGTTGCCTACCCCTGGTATAAATACATCATCATCATCATCATCATCATCATCATCATCATCATCATAGGATCACCATAGAATTGCTATAAGTTGGAAACAATTTGAAGGCACACAACAACAACTGCATGGTTTTGGGGCAAAAATCACCTGAAAATCATGCTGATTTATTAAAATGGGGTTGGGGCTTGGCAGGACTGTTAAGCAGCTTTAGGTGCCACAGAAGTGAGCTCTGGTCTAATTTAATAGGACATTGGTGAGAACCCTCCTTCAGACAAAGGACCAACTTGGAAATTATGGAGGACCACATTCCAGTGATGGTTAGAGCCACAGAAAGAAGGAGTGAGGCCAAAAATACAGTGAGCCCTTGCTATCCATTAGGGTTTGGTTCCAGAACTCCCTGTGGATACCAAAATTTATGGATGCTCAAGTCCTATTAAATACAATGGTGTAGAAAAATGGTCTCCCCTACGTAAAATGGCAAAATCAAAGTTTGCTCTTTGGAATTTAAAAAATATATATTTTCAAGCCATGGATGGTTGAATCCATGGATGCCAAATCCATGGAAATGGAGAGCCCACTGTGCTAACATAGGAGTTTATCACACGGGGGAAATCCCATGCAGAAACGGGGTTTTAAATTGAAAAAAACCTGCAAAAGTGGGCAGATTTTCAGATGACGTCACTGTTAAAATGGGGTTAACCCAAATGGAAAATGGTCTTCGGAAAATCCCGAAAGTAAAAAGAAGCAGTTTTTGACTACTTTCCTTTCGGGTTAACCCCATTTTAACAGCAATGTGTGTGAAAATCTGCCTGCTTTTGTGGGTTTCCCCACCTTTTAAATCCCATTTCTGCACGGGATTTCCCCCGTGTGATAAACTCCATAGGTTCGATACATTTTTTTATTGCAAGTAAGGGTGAGGCATTCCAGCCTTTCAGAATAGGAGAAAGTTTTTTTGCAAAAGCTTGTAAATCACTAAATCATGATGCCATGTGAGCCTCTGGGCTGCCCAGAAGGCCAGATTTGACACCAGACTCTTTGTACCTTCCAACCATCTTGATTTGGCATTGGCAATCCGGATTAATTCTCTTTCATTCCACTTTTTGGGCTGCTTTAAAAGTGTCCCAATTTCTATCTTCTCTTCCTACTTTTCCCCTTTGTTTACTGCACTTGTTTCAAACTGAGTTCAAAGTGAAAAAGTGATTTCCATTCCATTAACAGCAAGAAGGAGATGAGAGGAGGTGATGGTATCTTGCCCTTCTCAGTAGGTTCAGGCAAAAACAAACTGCTGCAGCCTCTCTTAGCATGTGTGTTCTTCCTCATAAATAACTTTTGCCACCTTGACCACACTGTGATGCCGCTTGGCCGCACATGTTCCAGTTTTCCTCTGTGAAATGTTGAAGGGTGTGAGTCTGAGGTTCTCCACCCGTAAGAGGAAGCTTTTTAAGTTCTTATAGCCGTCACCCTGTCTGAGAGTGCTGGATTCCTGGATATCTTGGTCAGCAGATAACTGCTTTGTAAAGCTATATTTTTCTCAAGTGTCTGGAGCATGTATACTTTGGACAGTTCCTACCAAAAAAAATGTGTGGTGGGACTTAACAGCATATCCATTCTGCAAATTACTGATACTGGGGATTGGAGTCCTGCGTGCCAAACTAGGTAAGTCTGAATCTGCTGCTTTCTGTGTCCTATTCTCATCAATAGGAAAGAGAAGGTTGTTTGCCAGCTAAGTTGATTGATAACTTTGGACACAGCAAACCCTGTGAATTCCACACTGTAGGAGAAAATGGCAAAGATATCATGAGAAGGCTGAGTCATTTGAAGAAAAGTAAAAAGAAAAAAAATATTGCGCAGCATTGCTGTGCAGAACGTTCAAAGCTCTGTTTTCCCCAGATGAATTCCATTTGTCAGAGCGCCATTAGAAATCACAGCTACCAAAGGCGCATTGCTACAAATATTCCAATGTGCTGAAGCAATTTACCAGTGGATTTGCACTTGCTGAACCTCAGTCATTATGAATTATTCAACATGTGGCATCCAGAATGTAACACAGAATGGAAAGTTCCAACTACAGTGGAATTAATGTATACATATTTTCTTGCTGCTGTTAGAGGGTTGTGGAGGGCATGTGGAGGGAAGTCTTGTTGAGTTCCATCTATTTGCAAAATGGCCAAAAAAAAAAAAAAAAGGGGGGGGGTAAAAAGAGCAAGAGGCTCTTTATAAAATATTGCAACATAAACTTTTGTACAATGTAATCCATTCTGACAGGTGTGAAATGTAAGATGTAATGACAAATCCTCCACCCAACAGTTTGTGGTTGCAGGAAAATCAGAGCCTAGAAATGCTGACAAAGGGACCTGTCATAAGTTCCTTTTTTGGCAACAAGGTTCAGAAGTAACTTGAGTGAGAGACAGACACTCATAATGAGTTCTTTTTACAGTAACAAGAGTGAAGCAAAGTTACATCAAATTGCAAAGTACTGCAGCACAAAGGAAACTGTAATGAGTTTTCTTTTAATAACAAGGGTGCAACAGTGTTACATCCCAAAAGTAACTCTGTGAACAAGAATGACGCTGCTTCTGAATTAATACTATATATACTCAACTATAAATCAACCTCATGTATAAGTCGAGGGCAGGTTTGGGGGCCAAAATTATACATTTTGATATGACCCATGGATAAGTCTAGGGTAAAATGCAGGGGTACATGACAAAGGATGTAAAGGACAAAACAAAGGAAAACAATGCCAAAGAACTTACAAAATCCCAGCAGGCATAAATAACTATTTGTGCTCATACTAAAGGCTGGTTCGATGAAAGCGTAGAAGCGGGCCACTGCTTCCAGGGCAGATTAAACTTTTTTCTTTCACCATATATGAGGTAAAGTACAGTACTTACACTGACCTGTGAATAAGTCGACTCAATTTTTTTGGGTCAGTTTTTTAACCTAAATTTCTAGATTTATACATGAGTATATACAGTAAATTGTGCATTCTGGTTACTTTTAAAAGTGATAGTCTCTCCGCTGTTGGAAACAGAATACTAAGTAGATGGCCTTCTGGTTTTGAATCACAGGGGCTCTTCTTTTGTTCTTGTACAGACCTTAGCAGGTGATCCAGAGACAGGCAGGTTTCAGGTTTGGCATACTTTCTATCAGCCTGAGTTTTGATTGTGTTGTTGGGAATAATTGTTCTTAGACACTGTTGGGAACTCTAACCCAAGTAACACAGTGGTTAACTTCTCCTTTCTGTATCACATCAACAACATCCATGAAGCTTATTGTGGTGTAGAAGGTATTTTTTTAGCACCACTTGGGAAAATTCCCCACCTTGCAAGAAAAGAGAAATTGTAGGTGATGCCTGCATTGCTGTTGCCCTTGCACTCCTTTTACTCGGTTCTGTTCCATTTCTTTCTGGTTTAGGGATTATTCAGATGGTGAAAATAATCCTGGATGAATCTGGGCTGTATCACTCTTGTTTACATGCATCTTGTTCACATGCATTTCTTTCTGGCTCAGGGATTATTCAGATGGTGAAAATAATCCAGGATGAATCCGAGTTGTATCACTTTTATTCACATGCATCCTGAATGGACCCAATTAAGGGGTTGTTTTTGTTTTTGTTGGTTTTTTTTTTTTTTTTTGGAGGAGGTGCCAAAAATCCACTTACCCCAAGATAATCGATATCAAGGTATTTTCTGAGTTTTTAAAAAAGATTTGCATTGTCAGCAGTATGACTAACCAATCCGAATAGACCCGAATAGACTCAGGATAAAACTTTGCATGTCTTGAATGTGTTTTCAATGCATTCGCATCGTCAACAGTCCTGCGGTTGAGAAAGCACCATCCCTTTCCCAGCAGAACATCTGCTGCTGAGGAGGAAAGAGGGAAAGAGAGAAGAAAATGGGGGAGAGAAAAAGGGATTCTGACCCCCTCAAGTGGTGGGAAAGGAGCCTCTGTTCAACTGAGGGGTGCCAGTGGGTACGGAGACAAGAGAAGGGTGTCCACATGTGTGAGCAACCAAACTCACAGAGATGCAGTTTGTGGAGAGATACAGTTCCATAGTGTGGATATCAAACCTGGAATATGTGAGTGAGGTTATTCGCGTTGTTCCGGTAAAAAAAGACAACGTCTGAATGACCACTAGTTTACTACCTACAGACTAATAAATATCGATCACTTTGCAGGGATCTGAAGCTGGACAATGTACTGCTAGATCACGACGGCCATTGCAAGCTGGCAGATTTTGGAATGTGTAAAGAAGGCATCCATGATGGGACCACCACAGCAACCTTCTGTGGAACACCTGACTATATTGCCCCAGAGGTACAGGAATGATTTCATCATCATCATCATCATCATCATCATCATCATCATCATTTCTTATACCCCACCTTTTGCCTTGGCAATCATCTGTCTCACAGTTACTTTTCAGACCCTCAGTTTCCTATCAGTAAAATACAACCAAATCCACAAAAGAGAGATGCCTTTATTGGCCAAATGGAGAAAATACATAATGCAAGCATTTCCTGCATTTTGGTTGGCTAATAAAGGGATCACTCCTTTCTGGATTTTAGGTTTTGTTGTACTTGGTGCATAGCCAACATCACCACCCCTTAATGTTTCCTGGATTTCCTATCTGTGTATGTCATAAAACAGAATGGCAAGGGAGGTTGTGGAATCGCCTTGCTCCTGAGGGCAGAATAAATCAGGAACATTTGCGTAATTTGAATTGCATCATTAACACAATATTTAATTTTGTATGATACAGCATTAGGTTATATGTTTGCACAGAGTTCATAGAGTTGTCACAAACTTGTGAACAGAGTGTAGAAAAGTTACATTTTGAGAACCAGAACTCTGAGAGTCTCCCAGCCCAGCATGGTCATTGGCTGGGGTATTTGGGTTGTATTGATTCAAAAATTAAATATCCTAAGCACTGCTTGTTATGACCATACACACACATGTGCGCGCGTGTGCACACACACACACACACACACACACACACACAGAGCAATGCTGCCTTGAAGATTCTGGAAGTGTAGTCCAATAAAGTAACTTTCCTTAGCCCTGCTTGATCCTTTTCTGTACACGATAGGGGCACTTGTTTTGAGCATGAAGTGCCATACTGCCGTGTGCTGCATGCACACGACCTACATGCACAGGTAATGGAGTATTTGCTTTCCACCTCTACAAGTGGAAATTCATCATGCATAGTCACCTTTGCTTTGTTTTCCACCTCTACACATGGAAATTCAACAAATTGTGATCCTGCAAATCTGAAGCAGCCTTACATTTTACATTATTCATGTGGACTGGAGAGTACTGTGCATAAGTTGACATGAAACTCTTATCAGTGTATGGTGTTTGATCCGTGATACTATTTTTTTTTTAATTTGTATTTGATACAGGCAAGTCATCATTTGATGTTGCAGTGAAGACCTGACAGGAATTCCAAGTAGCTGGGCAGTGTTATTGATTTGATCCCTTCATTTCATTGCAGATTTTGCAGGAGATGCTGTACGGTGCTGATGTTGACTGGTGGGCAATGGGAGTCCTACTCTATGAAATGCTTTGTGGCCATGCTCCTTTTGAAGCCGAAAACGAAGACGACCTCTTTGAGGCCATCCTCAATGATGAAATTGTCTACCCTACTTGGCTCCAGGAAGATGCAGTGGCAATCCTGAAAGCTGTATGTATACTCCTGGGTTTGACACATTGATTTCTTGGTTCCACCAAAGAATCATAGAATCATAGTGCTGGAATTGGTCTCATGGACCACTGAATCCAACTAACTGCTCAGTGCAGGCTCTCCAGGGGCAAGGAAGGGGAGGGGCAGCTGCACGGTGGGCGCCCCAACCCCTTCCCGAAGGCATCGTCAGAGCGCTGGCCCCTCCGCACGGCTGGTGCTCTGACGATGCCTTCCCGCGGCAGCCTTCGCACACACTGCGGCGGAAGAGTCGCCGAAGGTGCGCCGCCAGCCTTTTGCGGCGCACCTTCAGTGACTTGTGGAAGGAGCACTATTTTAACCACCGCGGGGCCGAGGTGTGCGGATACCTCGGCCCCGCGGCACAGCTTCCTGGGGCGGCCCAGGACCGCCCGTCTGCCTCCCCACTAAGCCACCTTTCTCCCTGGCTGTAGAGTTTTATCTCGGTCAAATCTGAAGGATTAAGATAACAAAATCAGAAATTCAGCCAGGCCAGTTTCAAATCACTGCAGGCAGCAACTGTTTTTATGACATTTAGTGTCTCCATACAAATATCAAGAAAACAAAACAGGAAAGGCTGTGTCTGCAATTTTCAGGCTTCTTCTCTTTAGAAATCCCCATGAGAAGGAGTCTGTTTCCTCTTGGGTACTTTTGCCATTTCCTTTTTGGAGCCATATTACTTTCCCAAGACCTTCTTTGGATGGAAGGTCTTGGCAGGTCAGTCCTCTTTCTGAAACATTTTTGAGAAAGCAGCTTAGTCAGGAAAACAGCAGTGACCTTTACATGCAAGGGGAATAGTTTGAAAAGAAAGGCAAACTTTTTTGTCTTCTTGATGGGCATTCTACCCATATTCCTCCTCCATTGTTTTTAATTAAGAAACTTTAGTTGGCTTTTGCAAGACAGATAGTATTTCCATACAATAGGAAAGTCCATCTACTGGGTGAAGAAGAACTAAAAGAGCATTACTCCAGATAAATAGGTAAATCAAACTTCTGACCAGGGTTAATTCCTGCTCCTGAGTTGTAGTCCAACACTCAAACCACTATACCGTATTGGCTCATTTTCACAGAATAGCTGATACTTAAAGTAACTTTCACAGAATAGGTTACAGCTATTTTACAGGACCATTTTTCTGAAAAGCTGTGTATTTTATTCTGTGCCAATCTAAAAAAATGAGATAAAGGTTTTCAATTATTTAATTGAAATCTTAAGTCTGTTACACCCATTTCAGAGGAGTGAGGTGCAAAAGAATAGTTTAAAACAATCCATTGCAATTGGATTAAAGTAAGTAAAAGTATTATTAAAATCCAGCCTGGCTGCTAATGCAGCTCCAGCTGCTCAGGTCCTGGCCACAGGGCTACATGTTTTCCACATTGTTTTCTAACATGCTAATAATATCTGCCTTTAATAGTTTTCCCTCTCGCCTTAATTTAAAAAAATATTTTATGCAATTCCACTGAATTCAATAAGGCTTCTTTTGTCTGCTCAGACAGATGCTTCAGGCTGAGCTTGGAGGCAACTCTTTTTAACTTGTTTAGTCAGTTTAAGGAATTCCTATATTAAATAATAAAATCAGCATCTTTGGAAATGAGTCAGCCATTTCTCCTGAGCATAAAATTGTTCTCAATATGTAACAGGGGGATTGGGTATTAGTCCTTGGTATCTGCTGAGGTTAGGTTCCAGGACCCACCTGGATACCAAAATCCATGGATGCTCAAGTCCCGTTAAATACAATGGCATAGTAAAATGAGCGAGCCAACATGATGTATTCGTTTGAGTGTCAGACTATGACTCTGGAGGCCAGGGTTCAAATCCTGGCTCAGCCACAAAACCCACTAGGTGACCTTGGGCAAGTCACACTCTCTCAGCCTCAGAGGATAGCAATGGCAGACCCTTCTGAAGAAACTTGCCAAGAAATCCCATGGTAGGTTCACTTTAGGGTCACTTGAGGGCACACAACAACAACAAGTAAAATGGTGTCCTTTATATAAAATAGCAAAATCAAGTACTAAACTCCCATCTCAGCATTTTCTAATAAACCCATAACATCTATAAATAACTCTTTTGCATACCTCAAACATACTACATACATAATACAACAACCCAACAACAATGATGAATATACCACATTCTGACAATAGCCCCAATATAGGGCTGGACTTCAGGCCCCCATACAGGGGACATCCCATACAAAATAGGACTCTTGGGGGACCATCCTGATGCTTTTCTCAAGGCCAGCCACATTGTCTTCTTCCAGAATGCTCTAGTCAACATAAATCAAGGTGAGATGCACAAATATTTGCACACAGTTTTACTGCAATATAAATAGGAAATATGTGTGAAAACACTCTGCTTTTTCCCCCATCCAGCAAAACAGAAGATTGAAGATGGTGTACCTCATCTTTGATGAAAGATGGAGTAACAGACAAAATCTTGCAATGTAGCTGCTTCTTTCTTGCACTTGCTATTCTTTGGAAACTTTCTTTGATCTCTCCAGCCTTTTTTGTTCTCTACATTTATTACCATAGTCTCCGTGCACCCTCCTGACATGTTAGACTCTAGCCACCATCATCCTCAGCCAGCATAGTAATTCAGCAGTGCTGTCTGAGACTGATAGCAGCTGTTCTCCAGCACATCAGGAGGATTTGGAATTGGGGAAATCTTCCTCTAGGGCAGTGATTCCCAAACTTTTGTCATCCAGACATTTTGGACTTCAGATCCCAGAATCCCCAGCCAGCTTGGTCAACCATCAGGAATTTTGAGAGCTGAAGTTCAAATCATCTGGAGAACCAAACTTTGGGAACCACTGCTCTAGGGTGTCTTTCTTTTTCTTTTGCTACAAGACCCACACACAGCATGAACCAAAATTTCTGGCTGTGGATTCCTTGGTGAAGTGATAGTTGCAGCCTGACTGGCTGGCAGAAACTTTTATAAATGAGGCTTTATTGCTGAAGCTATATTTATAGGCAGACATGCATTTCTTTCTTTGTGTGTGAGCAGGGTAGTCATTGCTGGAACCAAGGATATATCTGGATTGGAAGTAATTATATGTGCTTTGGTGTGCACATGACTGGCCTTACCATGAAGCAAAGAGGCAAATGCCTTTGGTGGCAGATTTCTAACGGCAGCAGTGGCCAACCTAACCATTCTCTTCTCTTGAAGAACAGAGATCTGGATCCTGTTAGCAGTCTCAAGTAGAGTAGACCTATTGATTCAGTGGGATTCATCCACTGAAATTGCATAAATCAGTTAATTCAATGAGTTCCGACTGCTTGCAACTACTAACAGGATTTATGGCTTTTGCAACAAAAAATGGAAGCTGCACACACACACACACACGCACGCACACACATGTCATGTTCAGCACACTCGGAACTCAGAAACCAAGACATCATCGTAGTGTAAAAGACTAAAGATTTCTTTTGGATTTCAAGACAGAAGTTCACCACAGACTTGGTTGTGTCAGATCTGTTTTCTCCCAAACAATCTACCCTTTATGAATTCCCCTCTTCCAGCCCCTCCTTCCTAAGCTGTGATCCGTGGTCTTTGATTTAGATCAAAGCAATTCTTTAAACTTTCCCTCTTCCTCAATCTCCCCATCTCCATTATCATTTCATCTACCCCAGGAAGGAAGGTGCTCTTCGTTTACCATCAGTGTCCTGCAACAGGAAATAAACAAGACCATAAACTGCAGCCTCTCTGTCCACTGCCTGTTTGGTTCTCATCCTTGCCTCCCCTTCTGATTATACCCTCTTAATCTTTCTTTATTTAGCCATAGTGCTATTTCACCCTATCAATTTATTTCTATATCAACCAACCTATTCCCTTATCATGACAGAAATATATGCCTATGGATATGACTATATATATATGGTGAGAGCTAACGTGATATAGTGATTGAGCGTTGGACTACAACTCTGGAGGGTTCAAGCATAGAAACCCACTGGGTGACCTTGGGCAAGTCTCACTCTCTCCACCTCAGAGGATGGCAGTGTAAAACACTCTCTGAAGAAACTTGCCAAGAAAACCCTATGACAGAGTCACCATAAGAAAAAAATGACTTTGAAGTACACAACAATAACAATATATATCTAAAAATAGAACTTCCTTGTGGCTATGCTTCCTTGGGAATTCTGGGAGATGTAATCCAAAACAGCTGTCCAAGTAGGAACAAATATAATGGAATATGCTAATGCAAAGTGAGAAGATAGCATCTTACAAGATGGCCCATTAAGACATGTAGGTAGAATTTAAAGACATAGCTGTGTTAGTCTGGAGAGGCATGCAAAAGGATCTTGTAACACCTTTGAGACTGAGACTAGTCTCCAAGGTGCTACAACAAGGTACCTTTGCATAAGACACTTAACTTAAGTAAACAGCCACATTTAGCATCCATCTCCAGAAGCAATCTGTGTAGAAGTGTTGGGATGAAAAGGAGATGGCTGCCATTTTCATGTCCCACGTGTGAGCCCTAAAAGATTACCAGCATTAGAAACAGAATCCTAGGCTAGATAGACCAGCATGTGATCCACAAGGCAGTACCTGCCTTCTAAGACACAATGCTGTGGTAAACTGCTAGAAATCAGCCTTTCCCCATCCTGGTCCCCATATTGCACTGCAACCCACATAATCCCCAGCCAGCATTAGTACAACTAGAACACACCAGGTTGGGGCAGAGGTGGGTGGCCTGCTGACCCCCAAGTCTCACAGGACCCAATGCTCAAAGTGTGTTGGGGCTGCACATGTCTCAGGGATACATATATACTACCCACACTTCTCCTCATGTGTGCATGCATAGACACATACTGAGTCCCCTTTCAGCAGAAGATATTGGTAAAATTACTTTTTGGACTGCAACTTCCACAACCCCCCTGCCAGGATGGGCACATTAGACATTTCCTAGACTTGGAAAGATCATTATGTTTAAAGAATCGCTTTGATCTAGATGAAAGAGGTTTACAGCTCTCTTCTCTGCAAACTAAGATTACATCTCATACCCATCTTATTCTACTCAGATCTGGGCTGGATCTGATAGCCATCTGATTCTACTGTAGGTACAACTTGCTTCATGTACCCTGTTTCCCAGGAGAATTCAGTTCCTGTCAGTTTGTCAAAAAATTGGGAAAATGGGAGTGCAGAAGAAGCGGCATATGGATTGTCCCACTTGTTCCTATGGCAGCTACACAGGTGGCCTCGCTGGGCCACTGGTTTCCCATTCCCATGTCAAGGTCTAAATCCCAAGCCTGCACATTTACAAAGATGAGTGTTGTTCCTTGCATATAAGTATGGTTCCACAAGTTTAACCCATAGGTTTAATACCATTTATGGAAACACTATGCAAAAGGGTGGTCTATGGAATGGTACCAGTCCGCAATGTATTGGCTCCCATACCATGGTGAGTTTACAGGAAAGAAAGAATCAGTTGAGTCAAGAGACACAAATATCTTTTTGGGCTGTAGCACTTGGGGAAGAAAAAAACCTTGCTGGTCTTCCACATTGGTTAGTTTAAGCAGCACTGATTTCAGGGACCTGGGCTTCCCTGCAAAGAATTTTTGGAGATGGTAGCATCCAGGAGGAAGCAAGGACAGCTCATTTTATTTATAGGGACTGGAATTCAGCATGGGACTTGCATCTTAGTAAGTGGACATACGCATACAGGAAATAGAATTGAGTAGCTGAGTACCAGTGTGGTGTAGTGGTTTGAGCACTGGATTACAACCCTGGAGACCAGGGTTTGAATTCCCCACTCAGCCATACAAACCTACTAGTTGGACCATGGGCGAGTCACACACACACTCATCCTCAAAGAGCTTACAGCAGAGCTTAGGAAAATGAATACAGAAAGCCCCATGACAGGGTCACCATAAGTTGGAAATGACTTGAAGATACACAACAACATTTTGTTAGTGTCCATACTCACCTAGTGGCTGCCATGACATGACAGCATATAGTCATCTGTTGTGCAGTAGTAGCCATTGGAGTGAATGATGTGCTACAGCCATCATGTGCAATGGGCACCGATGCGCATTGGGCACTCCCAGTGTGCTTTTGGGTACTGGCTAGGAAGTGCCAGAACATAGCAGGAGTGCCTGATGTGCATCAGAAGTGTCTAGTGCTCAACAGAAGTGCCTGATGAACAGGAATATCCATGGGCGGAGGTTATCAAAACCACCGCATATCATAGATAGATGATTTCCTGGTCAAGACTGAACTAAGAGCCACTTCTTGCCCCACTGGGGGGGGGGGGGTTGGACCTATTAGAATAGTCCGCCCTCGAAGGGTAATGGAACCAATTGGATTCCAGAAAGCCTTGGAGGGTCTAATGGTTGGTAATGCCGGTGACCCTGTCAAAGCTTTGGTTAATACTTGGAATACCAATCTTACCAAGGCTATCGACATGATCGCTCCCAAGCGTCCTTTCCAACCCGCTTCAAATCGGGAGCCATGGTATACAGCAGAGCTTAGGAAAATGAAGCGGGTTGGACAACAACTAGAGCGCTCCTGGTGGAAAACTCGACTCTTATCCGACAAGACTCGTTATAGGAATTTTCTTTGGCCCTATCGAGAGGCAATACATGCAGCACAGAGATCCTTCTGTTCTGCATGTATTGCATCTGCAGAGTCCCGTCCAGCAGAGCTGTTTAGGGTGGTAAGGGAGCTGATGCAGGTTCCACCTGCGCAGAACCCGTTGCTTAACCCGACTATGGCCTGCTGTGATGCATTCAACAACTTTTTTGC
Source organism: Phrynosoma blainvillii (assembly GCA_026167975.1). Taxonomy (NCBI): domain Eukaryota; kingdom Metazoa; phylum Chordata; class Lepidosauria; order Squamata; family Phrynosomatidae; genus Phrynosoma; species Phrynosoma blainvillii. Next base: position 445,974,180 of record JANUYF010000001.1, on the reverse strand, counting down.
AGATAAAATGTCTCCAATAAGAGCTGACTTAGACGCCAGCGTTTTGACAGAAACTATTGACAAAGTGTCCAGCAACTCTGTTAACGAAATTATCCTGGATCAGTTTCAATCTGTGAGTACCGATGACGTGGACAATCTCTTTGGCAGAGTGAAGAGAACAACCTACCCTCTCGACCCTTGCCCATCATGGCTGGCCATCCGGGAGGGGATGCATTGAGGATGTTCCTCACGGACATCATCAATGCATCCCTCAGGGAAGGTTATATTCCATCTTGTTTGAAGGAAGCGGCTGTTAGGCTGCTTCTGAAAAAATCTTCCCTGGCCCCCCTGGATATGAACAACTATAAGCCAGTCTCTTTGCTACCATTTTTGAGCAAGGTAATTGAGAGGGCAGTTGCTCTTCAACTCCAAGCTGTCTTCGATGAAACCAATTATCTAGACTCATTTCAACCTGGCTTTAGGACGGGATTTGGAGTTGAGACTGCCATGGTTACCTTGGCCGATGACCTGCGTCTGAGCATCAACAGGGGTAGTGTGACCCTGTTGGTGTTTTTAGACCTCTCAGTGGCTTTTAATACGATAGATGATGGCATCCTCTTGGATCGCCTGGGTGGGTTAGGAATGAGAGGCACTGCGCTCCAGTGGTTCTGTTCCTTCCTCTTGGGGAGGTCCCAGCGGGTGCTGCTCGGGGACAGTTGCTCCGGTAAAAAGGAGCTTACTTGGGTCGTCCCCCAAGGCACCATCCTATCCCCGATGCTGTTTAACATCTATATGAAGCCGCTGGGTGAGATCATTCGGAGTCATGGAGCTGGGTGTTATCAGTATGCCGATGACACCCAGATCTATTTCTCCATGTCTCGATCATCGGCCTCGACTCCCGATAGCGTCTCTCCTCTCAATGAATGTCTTAAGGCAGTAATGGGCTGGATGAGGGAAAGCAGATTGAGACTGAATCCAGACAAAATGGAGGTGCTTACAGTAGCAGCCCTGAAACCAGGAATTGGGTTGCAACCTGCAGTCCTGGATGGGGTCACACTCTCCGCGAAGGACTGTGTTTGCAGTCTGGGGGTGTTCCTTGATTTGTTGCTCCTGATGACTAATCAGGTAAATGTGATGGTCAGGAGTGTCTGTTATCAGCTCCGGCTGATACACCAGCTGTGCACTTTTCTGGAAGTAAAGGACCTTGAAACTGTGGTGCATGCGCTGGTAACCTTCCTTCTGGATTTCTGTAATGTGCTCTACATGGGGCTACCCTCATGCTTGGTCCAGAAACTTCAGTTAGTACAAAATATGGCAGTCAGAGTGGTCTCGGGAACATATAGGAGAGACCAGATAACTCTGGTATTAAAGTCCCTCCACTGGCTGCCTATTAGTTTCCAGGCCCAGTATGAGGTGTTGGTTATTACCTTTAAAGCTCTAAATGGCTTGGATCCAACCTATCTTCGGGACCGCCTCCTCCCAAACAGTCCTCCCCGCACACTCCAGTCCTCTGGGAGGAATTTGCTCCAGCCATTAAAATCTAGGCTGTCTGCAACCTCCCAGAGGGCATTCTCGGTAATCACCCCCAGATTATGGAATGGCCTGCCGGACAAGATCTGTCAGATTACGAGCTTAAGCAGCTTTAAAAAGGCTGTGAAGACGGATCTCTTTCCTGATTAGATCCCCGGCCTCGGGAGTTGCACCTCTCCACCTCTTTTAGTTTTTGGCTCGTCCATTGCTCTTGTTTGCTGGTACTTGTTCTAATTAAGTTATTTTACTTTGATATTTTATGTCATGTTTTTTTAATGGATGTATAGTTTAATACTTTCTTAATAAGGAAGGGTGGGGTTTGGGGGGTTTTTAGTCTGTATTGTTGGTGTAATTTTTAACTGTTGTAAGCCACCCCAATTGTTTGACAGAGGGGCGGGGTATAAATAATGTATTATTATTATTATTATTATTATTATTATTATTATTATTATTATTATTACCACCCAATGTATATTGGAACACTATTGCCTGAGCCCTGATGTATATCTTAACAATTCACTAGCAATGTTTTGCTGCATTTCTGAAATGTAGCTCCATATTCATAAAGTTACAAAATGTAAACCATGATGTAGAATGTGAAGTCATAGGCTTTCATGGCCGGCATCCATAGTTTTTGTGGGGTTTTTTGGGCTGTGTGGCCATGTTCTAGAAGAGTTTCTTTCTGACGTTTCGCCAGCATCTGTAGCTGGCATCTTCAGAGAAAACTGAATTGGAGGAGCATGGGTCTATATATACTGTGAGACCCTGGGTAGGGAGGAGTGGTTCCCAGGTGAACTGTGTGTTCTGTGTTGAATAGGTATTGTTCTGTTGTTAATGGCATAACTCAGGGTATGATGTAGAATCTCGGCCTTTGATTTAGCCTCTTTGTGTGTCTTAAGTCATTCTGACTTATGGCAACCATATGGAGAACCTATCGTGGGATTTTCTTGGCAAGATTTGTTCAGAGGAGGTTTGCCATTGCCTTCCCCTAATTCTGAGAGCATGTGACTTGCCCACGTCACTCACTGGGTTTTATAACCGAGCAGTTAATCGAACCCTGGTCTCCAGAGTCATAGTCCAACATACAAACCACTATGCCACTCTGACTCCTAACAGCTTTTAAAAAACCATCTTGCAAGATAACACAACCTCTAAAGGTGATTTGACAGTGACTATGGCTTCTAGGATAAGTGTGCCAAATGCTAAAATATTGGGGAGAAGCTAAGGATCTGTTTGTTTATGGTGGAGACAATGTCTTTCTTTTTGACTAACTCCAACTGCCCCCCCTTTTTTCCAGTTCATGACCAAGAACCCCAAAATGCGCCTAGGCAGTAGTTCCCTTGGTGGGGAGAAAGCCATCCTCCTCCACCCATATTTTAAGGAATTGGATTGGGACCTGCTGAACCAACGCCTGATCGAGCCACCTTTCCGACCTCGAATTGTAAGTAGAAAAATGTAGCAAACATCTCTGTGTGTTGGCTTAGGTTGTATCTATTCTTGGAACAGTAAAGAATCAGAGGGCAGCTGATGGCATCTATATCAGATAAGGAGGGGGAATCTGGGTTTTACAGTAAAGTGCCTTGCAGAATTCTTCATTCCTCTTTGACTTGTTTTTGCAGATACAACCAATGAAAGGATATTAGTGGGGAGGTGAATCCACTTGATTTGGTCTAATTCTAGAAGAACTATCCAAGGTGTAGAATCTTACCCCTCTAAAGGGTTCAGCACCTTGGATAATTCCATTAAATATCAGAATAAAACTTAGAGCAGAATTCCAACCTCCCATGGTTATAATCTTGCTTTTTAGATTGCTTCTATTTGATGTATTGATCTGAGTGTTAGACTAGGACATTGGGAGACCAGGGTTCAAATCCCCACTTGGCCCCTGAAACCCAGTGGGTGACCTTAGGTAAGTCACACTCTCTCAGCCTTAGAGGAAGGAGAGGGCAAACAACCTCTTGGACAAATTCTGCCAAAAAAACAACAACAACAAAAAAACAAACCCTGTGATAACTTACCTTAGATTTGCCCTAAGTCAGAAATGACTTGAAGGCACACAACAACAACAAAACACTCTAGGCTTTAATAGAAAAGCATAGTATGGTAGAGAAAATATATAATAAATGATTGGATCTAGACTATATTATATGTACCTAGATCCCACTGCAGTCAGTGGATCTTAAGTTAGTTGTGACTAACTCTCAAGTTTATTTCGATGAGACCTACTGCAAGTAACTTCAAATGAAGAAATTTTGTTTACCTTTTTCCTCTTTATAAGCTTTAATGTGGTAAGAAAGAAAGATAGGGTGAAAGGGTGAGAAAACGTCAAATAGGTAGCAAGGGGGCAGGGATTTAGAGACAAATTTTGAAGTACAGGCTCATAGCATGACAGTTCCTATGCCCTCTCCCTCAAGGATGGTCCAAAATTGTGGTGAGATGTCTAAACCTAGATAAACCATGGATGAGAGGGGACAACATTATCTTTTCAGACCATGGCTGACTGTGGGTAACTGAAACCATGAAAAGTAGAACCATGGATAAGGGTTGACTACTGTACACAGCTCATAACAATATGCTGTTTCTGGGAAAACATTTTTCCATAGCTACTGTGGAAACTGCAGCTACACTTAGGAGAATATCACACAGAAGGCTTAGCGTCCTCCTCCCATCATTAAATCATCTTTCAATTGTCCTAATCACACGATCGGGGTTCGCACCCCAGCATTCTTCTCCTGTCCTCCTGTGTTTAAAGTGAAATGGAGCCATCCCTGCACACTTGTCCCATCAGTAAAGTGTAATGGAGCCGCCATTTGGTAATAACAGGAATTTTTGTTGAGAGAACAGAAGAGTCCAAGTGGGTGGGAGTGGAAAATGATATCATAATCACTGTTTATCAAAACTTCATAGGGCATCAACCCTGCAAACCCCATCTCCAGTACACCACTGAATGGGAGATGACAATGTCTAGACCCTGCATAAAATTCAGTGAACAAAGAAGGGCAATTACATAACAAAAAACATCATCTCAGATGCCTTTTTCTAACTCAGCTTTTTGACTAGCACTGTGACATCAGTGTGACTTTTCCTCTGGGCATTATTTGGAAAACAATGCAAATAATTATAGACACTTAACATTTATGTTCCATTTTCCATTTGGCAGAAATCCAAAGAAGACGTGAGCAACTTTGATCCAGAGTTTTTAAAGGAAGAGCCCATCTTAACCCCCATTGAAGAAGGAATTCTGTCTATGATCAACCAAGAGGAATTTAGAAACTTTTCTTATACAGACCCAGAATTAGAATCTTCCTAGCCACCTCTGGGGAGGTCGGCTGGCCTCTCTCTACCCAAGAAAGAAAAATTGCAGTTTAGGCTTGCCTGAAAATAGGTTCAGCTGGAAGAATCAATCCAGAGAGCTGTGTTGTATTATACAGCATGGAAAGAAAGAGTGGCATTAATTTAATCCTGAAGCCAAGGAGCTGCCTCTTGGAATTTCTGAAGCACTGAGGACAAATATTTATAGCAGGGCAACAAATCTCCTTTGGTAAATGGACAGTGTGGAAAGAGGAATTAGTTTGAGCTCATTGGCTGCAAACATCTCCTGGAAGTTAAAATTTGCAGTGAGTCTGGTGGGTTTCCGGAAGCAGGATGAAATCAACTGTGAGCCAACTGGGTCCTAATCCAAGGTCTGGTTTCTTTCAGAATATCTCTTGAAACCACCTTCTCAACACAGGGAAGCCAAAATAAAGAGGATAGCACTGTTACTAGCTTGAACTGTGCCAGAGGAACAGTCCCTGTGATGCTACCTTGTTTAGAGAAGGTCTATACAATTTTTCCTCCACCTGGGCTAATGAGTCTCTGCAAAATGTGGTGGGCTTCTGAATAAAAATATGTTTCCTTCTTTAAAAGGAAAAAAAGGGGGATGTACAAAAAAGGAGGGGGATATGATCAAAATGGATTGTAAATGCCACTGCCATAATTCTGTTTTGCAGCAATTCACATAGGTTTGCCACCTCACTGTTTCTGTCAGACGAATCCAGTCAGGTGAAAAAGGGACATGATGTGCTCTTATATAATGTGTGTATATGTGTGTATAAGAGAGGTGGGGCAATGAGTAGTGGGAGGAGGAAGCTGGCATAAATTACAGGCAGCCTAAATACCTAAAGGCACCAGATCCTGTTTGATCTTGGAAACTAAGCAGGATCAGCTCTAGTTAGTATTTTGATGAGAGACCACCAACAAATACCAGGTGCTGTAGGCTATATTTCAGGGGAAGGAACCAGCAAAACCACCTTTGAGTAATCCTTGCCTAAGAAAACCCTATGAGATTCATAGGTTCGCCATTTTACTTGAAAGCACATCCGTGCACAATGGGATGTGGCAGACTGGAAGGGATCCAACTGTGTTGCATAGGTTTTTGACTTATTACTGCCTCTGTTGGTTCACTGTTTTTGACATGTTATAAAGTTGGTGAATTTCCAACCAAATAATGATATACAAAATTCTGTGTTATGAAATGCTAAGGATTTTTAGCTGGCCAGTTAGTGGGTGCTGTCAGAAGAACTCACAGGTCAAACAGAAAACCTCCGACAATAATGGGGGAAGCCCTGGAAATGGAGAGACAGGGACAAGCAGCCCACTGTGGCCTCAGCCGCCCAGAGGAGCAGGAGAAAGGGCAGCAGGCATACCTCCACCTCCATGGACTGGACAAGCAACAATCCCAGTTCTTCACCAATTTCTCTGTCTCTAAGATGAGCTCCCAAACATTTCCTGGCTGACCCAGATTGGCCAGATTGAGGACAATGTTATATGGGAGGGAGCAACCTCTGGCTTTGGGTGAAAGAGTCAACTTGGGTAGGTAGTTGGAGGGGAAGATGTTAGTGTTGTGTGGCAGTGAAAGTGTGCTTCCTCCTCCCCTCAAAGACTGGAGGGATCTTGAGGGAATGAGTACACAGCTGGGGATGTGTACTTTTGAATGCAGTTTGCAGCAATTGAAGTTAGCTGAAGATAAAGGGGGAAAGAGAGGAGGAAAGAGAAGCATTTTAGCAGCCATTGAAAAACTGGGACAACAGAGGAGTAACTGGGGCTGTCCCTGCTAAATCAGGTCATTTGGAGGGTACGCAATCTCCATGCTAAGTTGGAGGGCAAGTCTTGCAGAACATTTTATTGGTATAAAAGGGAAATGGCAGTGAACGACTCTAGTGGCAATTTTAAGACTGGTTTATTTTAGCATGAGCTTTCATGGATTTCAGCCCATTTGTTCAGAGACATTGATCTGAATGTCTTTTGATCATTGTTCTTATCTGAAAAAGTGGATTGTCTGAAAAAGTGATTTGAAATCCATGCAAACTCTCATTAAAGTAGTCTTAAAGGTGCCACACTAGATTGTTCCCTCTACCTTTCCTTTTCATTGAGTCAGTCTGACCTCATAATCCTTTGTTTTGCAACAAGGGAAATTTCATTGCCTGTGTTTTGTGAAATGCAGAGAAAATCCGGGACTCATTTAATTTAGTTTTTTCCTTTTGCATCCTCAACATTCATCTCCTGTTTAAAACAGAGCATTGTAAAACAGTCTCCGCCTTTTCCCTCTGTGTGGATTTTACTTTGATTCCCTTTACAAAACCAGTGTGTTATTTCAAGGCTCTGAAGGCTCATTAAAGAAATGAGGGCTGAAAATTGCAGCACTTGAATTATTTTGCCGCTGACATGAAGAGATAAATGGTGGCACCGATCCTGGGCCAACCTTCATGCCAAAAGATGAGTGGAGTGAATCTATGCAGGATTTAGCACATGATAAGTTCCCTATGCAACCCAGTTTACCTCTCTGGGATTTACTTTATGTCAAGAGACATAAATTTATTATCTTGATTCTACTGTTTCTTAGATTATAATTCCAAGAACCTCCCAACCAATATGATCACTGCAGAAAGAAATCTACCCATATTTGATTTTTCATTCATCATGGCATACCCTCCAATACTTTACAGATGGAAAGTAGGACATATGTGGCCAAACAACATAAGAATGTGGTCAATATGGAGAAAACTATTAATGTGGAAGAATGCACAGGCTAAGAGAGGTTGCAGCAGTTTGCTTTTGCCTGGGCCTGCTGAGAAAAGGAAGATACCACCGTCTCCTCTCTTCCCCTTCCTGCTGAGTTAATGGAGTGCAAATCCCTTTTGCACACTGAATTCAGTTTTCCGCAATTGCAGTAAACTAAAGACAAAGGGGGAAAGTAAGAAGAGGAAAGAGACTCTGGGACATTTTCTGACAAAGTAGGACAACAGAGGATTAGTCAGGACTGTTCCTGTCAAACTGGGACAGTTGGAGAGTATGTCAATAGTTATTTTATTAATAAGCTGCCTCTTCAAAATTGTGCTCAAAGGATCTTGTGGCAAGAACAAACAAATCACATATATAATTACAGTCAGCTGTCCATATCCATGAATCCTTTTTCCATGGATTCAACCATCCATGTGTTTGAAAACATTAAAATATATATACAGTCAACCTTCCGTATCCACGGATTCTTCATCCACAGATTCAAGCATCCACAGCTTGAAAATGTTCATATATAGGGTATTCCTTCGGGATACTATCAATGCGTCTTTCAGGGAAGGCATCATTCCATCTTGTCTAAAGGAGGCGGCGGTTAAGCTTCTCCTGAAAAAGCCTTCCCTGGACCCCCTGGACAGGAACAACTACAGACCGGTCTCCTTGCTGCCTTTTTTAAGCAAGGTCATTGAGAGGGCAGTCGCTTCCCAACTCCAAGCTGTCTTGGATGAAACCGATTATCTGGATCCATTTCAAACTGGCTTTAGGACAGGATATGGAGTTGAGGCCGCCATGGTTGCTCTGGCTGACAACCTCCGCTTGGGTATCGACAGGGGTAGTGTGACCCTGCTGGTGCTCTTGGATCTCTCAGCGGCCTTTGACACAATAGACCACTCCATCCTCTTGGATTGCCTGAGAGAGTTAGGAATCGGAGGCTCTGCCTTGCAGTGGTTCCGTTCCTTCCTCTCGGGAAGATCTCAGAGGGTGAGGCTCGGGGACAGTTGCTCTTCTAGAACAGAGCTTAATTGTGGCGTCCCTCAGGGTGCCATCCTGTCCCCGATGCTATTTAACACTTATATGAAGCCGCTGGGAGAGATCATTCGGAGGCATGGAGCACGGTGTCTTCGGTATGCTGACGACACCCAGATATACCTCTCCATGACCCGGTCGTCGGCTCAGACTTCAGATGGCATCTCTTCTCTCAATGATTGTCTTAAATCGGTAATGGACTGGATGAGGAAAAACAGATTGAGACTGAATTCAGACAAAACGGAGGTACTAATAGTTACAGGCCTGAAACCAGGTCTGGGAACACAACTCTACATGGGGCTACCCTTGTGCCTAACTCAGAAGCTTCAGTTAGTTCAAAACATGGCAGCCAGATTGGTCATTGATATATCTAGGAGAGAGCACATAACACAGTGCTAAAATCTCTCCACTGGCTGCCTATTAGCTTCCGGGCACAGTACAAGGTGTTGGTTTTGACCTTTAAAGCCCTACATGGCTTGGGGCCAACTTATCTCCGGGACTGTCTCTTTCCATATGACCCTCCCTGTGCTCTTAAGTCCTCTGAGAGGAAATTGCTACAGCCTATGAAAACTAGGCTGTTGGCAACCTCCCAGAGGACCTTCTCTGCCTCCGCTCCCAGATTATGGAATAGCCTGCATCCGTCTCATTACCACCCTTGACAGCTTCAAAAAGGCACTCAAGACGGATCTCTTCCAGCAGGCCTTCCCTGAATAACATCCCGGCCCAAAAAGAAAAAGAAAAGGAGAAGATATTGATTCTGGCTCTTAATTGCCTCTGTCATGCTGCTACCTGTACATCCCTTTATATTGTTTTTATCTTGTATTTTAACTTACTAATAGTTTAATATATTTTTAAGGGCTGGGTGGGTTAGGGAAGGGGATTCTTGGATTATTTTAATTTGTGATGTTGTTTTAATTTGTTGTATGCCGCCCCGATTGCGTAGCAGAGGAGTGGGATATAAAAATAAAAATTATATATATATATATATATATATATATATATATATATATATATGAACATAGCAAAAAGCAAAGCTTGATTTTGCCATTTTATATAAGGGACACTATTTTACTATGCCATTGTATTAAATGGAGCATCCACGAATTTTGGTATCCACAGAGAGTCCTGGAACCAAGCTCCAGTAGATACCCAGGGCCCACTGTACAACAAAACGTTACCAGAATATATCAAACACATTTCATAATATATTTAAAATTACCAAGGTTACGGCAACTTTATAATTAAATCTATCCATGAAGGAGAAATACAAAAGCCACAGGTGACCAATACATTTGGTCCTCCAATTCTGCAGCTTTGACTTTTGCGGATTTGATTATTGACGGATTTGATTAATATGTTCTCTCTAACAATCTCTAGGTCCTCCAGTGCAACTCTATGATCAACTTCCACCATTTCAGGAGAAAGGCAGTATATATAAATCATACTGGAGGACCTACGATTCTAGAGAGATCACTTCTTTAGGTCCTTCGGCACAATTCTGTGCTCCACATCCAATGGATATTGACCATAGAGTTGTGCTGGAGAATCTAGAGACTCAATAATGTTTTTTTAATGTGCGTTTTTTCCACTTTCATTGGGGTCCTGTGCCCCTAACCCCAGTGAATGTGGAGAACCCACTGTGCCCTTTTATTACTATCACAAAAAGACTCTGCAAACATTTGTCCTTCTCAAACTAGATGGTACAAAACCAGTTTGAGCCAATGCTGTGTAAGAGCTAGAGGTTTGGATTGGGATTTGGGAAATCAAAAGTTTAATCTGCGCAGAGCTATGAAATTCAGCAGGTCCCCTTGAACCCATTTCTACCATCCTCAATCTGACTTTTCTCACAGGATTGCTGCTAGCTGACTTAAATCCCAGTATTGGGGAAATCACTTCTTGCCATCATTTTGAGAGGGATTAAACAGAAGTATTTGGGGCTAGCATAGGGTTTTGCGTATTTTGGGGAGCTTTCTGCATGGTTTGGGGGCACGAACTGCCTGAAAAATCACTCTATCTATCTATCTATCTATCTATCTATCTATCACTCTATCTATCTGTCTGTCTGTCTATCTATTGGAATGGTGGGCTTGGAGGGAGGGATTGATGGGGAACTTCCGGTGCTACAAAGTGTGCCACGCTTTGTTCACCCCTGCCTTAGAAATAAGTGCTTGGTCAGTGATCATCAGAGTACCCCAAGCAGTGGACTGTAGGATCAGGAGGTGGCAGCGTGGAAAATGTGATTTCGGTTTGTATTTTTTAACAGAGCTGCCCTTTCCCCCTCCCCACCCCCTTGTGCAAATTTCCTCCCAATCTTTATGCAAGAGTCATGCTGGCTGTTGCACTAGGAGCGCATGAGAAGATGTGTTCCCAACCTCAAGGCATGATAACTCTGCTGAGTACATTCAAATGACCAAACAGAAAGAGCTCAACTTTTGCCTGCAGACATATCAAAATATCTTGGGGCACCTTGAAGACATTTTATTCAGCGTGGGTTAACATAGGGTAGACTCTTCTGTAAGGGTCTGGGAGACCTTACTTTATGGATTACAGTATCCAGAATCCTCCTCCAGGCAGCACTTTCTTTTCAGTTGAGTGGCACACTTCTCAGTAAGATGGTAAATTTCATTGTATTTCAGACTACAGGTAGGAAAATAAATTCATACCAAAAATGAATAAGTCCAGTATGGCCTAGTGGTTTAAGCATTGGACTATGACTCTGGAGAACAGGGTTAGATTTCCAGCTCCGCCATTGAGCCTACTGGGTTATCTTGGGCAAGTCACATGCTCTCAGCCTCAGGGGAAGGCAATGGCGAATCTCTTCTGAACAAAGCTTGCCAAGAAAACCCTGTGATAGGTTTGTCGTTGGGTCACCATAAGTTGGAAATGACTTGAAGGCACACAACGTACATGCACACACACAAACACACTTGAATACAGTATGAGCTGCTTCTTCACTCTCCCTGTAACAAAGCAATGCTAGAAGTGTTATTCAGTAAGATCACAGAATCACAGAGGTGAAAGGGATCATAAGGGGGTGAAATCAAGGTTTGCTTTTTGAAATTTTAAAAATATACTTTCAAGCTGTGGATGGTTGAATTTTGGATGCAGAATCCATGGATATGGAGGGCCAACTGTTTCATAAGATGATATGACTTATTGAAAAAGGGAATCATGTTTGGCAAAGGAGACCAGAGTACAGGTAGATGGATTCAGTCAAGCAAGCCATGGCCCTGAGTTTGTGAAACCTGAGCACAGTTCATGATCATGGATCTTGGAGGTCTCTCATTTCCAGGTTCATGTGAAATTGAAGTGGATTTGACAGCGATTGACACCAACAAGTTAAAGCAGAGGTGGTGGTGGGAAGGATGACTTGGGCTGCTTCTACAATGGATGATTACTATGGTTTGACACTGCTTTAACTGTCATGGCTCCTGGGATTTGTAGTTTGTTGTGGCACCAGAGCTCTCTGATAGAGAAGGCAACATATCTCCCAAAAATCTCCCAGAATTTCATAGCATGAAGCCATGGCAGTTAAAGCAGTGTCAAACTGCATCATTGTCATTGTCATCATTTATTGTTTATTTATATAGCACCATCCAGGAACATGGTGCTTTACAAACAGAACAAAGCATTATAACTATTTCAATACAAAATACTAAAATACAATACTAAAATATAGCAACACATACAAACACAAAATGCAGATTAAAACAACATAAGGGGGAAGCAGATGGTGCAAAGCGCCATTTTCGGGGCAAGGAAGAGGAGGGGCAGCTGCACGGTGGGCACCCCAACCCCTTCCCCAAAACGTCCTCGGAGCAGCCGGCCCTCCGCACGGCCAGCGTTCCGAGGATGACCTCCCGCTGCAGCGTCCGTACACGCTGCAGCGGATAAGTCGCCAAAGGTGCGCCGGCAGCCTTTTGCGGTGCACCTTCAGCGATTTGTGGAAGGAGCGCTATTTTAGCGTTCCTTCCAGGGGCGGCGAAGCTGCGCCGCGGGGCCGAGGTGTGTGGATACCTCGGCTCCGCGGCGCAGCTTCCTGGGGCGGCCCCGTGCCGCCCGTCTGCTTCCCCCCATCGTTAGTACAGATAATCAATCACAGTCAAAATATAAAGCATTAACTCCGCAGTGTAGATGCAACCTCAGTCTAACACCTGAAGACACAACTAAAGCACTCCTGAAAATAGGTCTAATCCTTCACATGTTCCCTTGTGAGTTTTTAAGTAAGTGGGGTGGGTACATACCTCATCATCCACATTGAAGTTATGGTTCTTGTCACAAATCTTGCGCCATAACTTCTCACCAGAGGGATTGACTGCCTAGCATTGCACACACCCTGTGGTTGTGGGCAAGGGGAGAGTCATAAACGTTGAGTAAGCACTACAAGGTAAACAATGAGTCAGTGTTTTAACTCCACTTCCAGGCTTCAGGATCATCTAGCTGTGTCTGAGTGAAATTTTTGACTCTCATCTATATACCTGCTGGCATTTTTTTCGTTTGGAATGGAACAAAAGAAAAGGAAATCAAATTCTGCGGTAACTATTGCAAATCTGAAGGTTCTCACTTGCTCATGTTTGTTTTTTCTGGCATGTTTGAACCCATTGTGATTATGTCTCCAAAACATCGTGTGAAAAAATTACTTGTTTTAGTCTCCAAAACTGAATCTTCCCAAACATTGGCATTAACTATTTCGCCCGTCCTGGAGAGTGTCAAATAGGGTGGCCAGGTGCAAAAGAGGATGGGTCTCCTACACCTTTAATAGTATTGGAATAGAAGAAGTTCTTTTGTAATTTGCTCTGGACAGGTGTGACTATGAAAGGTACAAGACTCATAGGGTTGCCAGAATGAAAACTGGAGAGGGCTCCTGTATCTCTAATGATTGTGTAGAAGAGGGTATTTCAGCAGGTGTTGCTTGTTGCACAACCAGGTAACAAGCAACACCAACTAAAATGCCCTCTTCTATGAAATAATTAAAGGTACAGGAGCCCTCTCCAGATTTTACTCTGGCAGCCCTAGGAGCCCTCTCCTCTTTTTTGCCACTGGCCATGCTATTGTCTAAAACAGTGATTCCCAAACTTTTGTCCCCAACGTGTTTTGGACTTCAACTCTCAGAAGTCCCAGCCAGTTTAGTCAAGATTAGGAATTCTGGGAGCTGAAATCAAAAGCATCTGGAGGACCAAAGGTTGGGAACCACTAGTCTGAAACCTATAGCTAATTTTTACCCAAGGATTTCACCATTTCAAGACTTTTTCTACTTGGGTGAGACTTGTCCACCTCTGTCCAGATGCATACGTCACACCAGCTCTTGTTTTGGGGGATCCTGTTCCAATTTAGTCCCCAGCAGATAGCTTTTTTTGAAATCGAAAGCCTTTTGCTCACTTCTTATTGTTAACAAAAGACCTTTTCTGTACCTAAAATGGCCCAGGAAGGGCCCAAAACACTATAAGAATGTCCCCACGTACCTCAGAATATTCTTTTTTTGTGGCAGTAGTTGCAGTGGGTCTAATATGGTCTCCTAGTCTTCCACCTCTGTTCTATCCCAACCATGTACAGACTGAAGGACTACCATATATATTCGACTATAAGTCAACCTCATCTATAAGTCAAGGGCAGGTTTTAGGGCCAAAATTATGGATCTTGATATGACCCATGGATAAGTCGAGGGTAAAACGCAGGGACATATGACAAAAGATGTAAAGGACAAAACAAAAGAAAATGATGCCAAAGAATTTAACAAAATTCCAACAGACACAACTGTTTGTATTTATCCTAAAAGCTGGATGGATGAAAGAGTAGAGGCGGATCAGTGCTTCCAGGACAGATTATATACTCTTGCCTTTCACCAGGAGATGGTTCCTTTTTTAGAAATAAGAGTTGAAGTACAATACTTAACTTGACCCATGGATAAGTCGACTCCAGCTTTTGGGGGTCAATTTTTTGACTAAAATTTCTGGACTTATACAAGAGTATATATAATATTTAAAGAAGATGGTATTTCCAGCCACCAAAAAGAGAGCAGAGAGTATAATATTGTATAGTTTGCACAGTATAGTATACAGTGGGCCCTCCACGTTCACTGGGGATAGGGGCACAGGACCCCGTGAAAGTGGGGAAAATGCAAATAAAAAAACACAGGTTTTTAAAAATTTAAAATAATTTTATTTATTTATTATATTAATTTGTATCCAGCTTTTCCCCCAAAATTGGGACCCAAAGAGGCTAATAATACCTCTCTAAGAATCTCTAGGTACTCCGGTTTACATCAGCCGGAGGTTGACCATAGAATCATGCTGGAGGACTTACAAATTCCTATAGAAGTGTTTTCTTTAGAAACTTCTAGGTTCTCCAGCATGATTTTATGGTCAACTTCCAGCAGAGTCACACTGGAGGACCTAGAAATTCCTAGAGAGAACGTATCGATCAAATCTGCAAATAATCCAATCTACAAAAGTCAAAGCCACAAATGTGGAAGGCCGACTGTAGAGTCTGCAGCTAAAATCATAAGCCATTTGTAGTCAAAGAACCACAAGCTAAGGTTGAGTAACAGAAAATAGTGGTGTCCTCCTGGTAGACAGAGATCCATCTCCAGGCAACTTGCATCAGTGACATTACTACATTTTCACTGATCTATTTTTTTGGGGGGGGGGGAAATATCAAAAGCCTGGGGATAATAGACAAAGAAGGAGAAGGCACAGCTTGGAAAAGTTGAGTTTTTGGACTTTCAGAATCCCCCAGCAGAGAGATTCTGAGAGCTGTAGTTCAAAAAGTAACTTTTCTGAACTCTCAGAAAGACTCAGAACAAATCTGCACCACAATTTAAACAACTAAACGTCAAGATGTCCATCCAAACAATGTAGGCTCCTGCCACACTGCAGAATTAATGTAGTTTGACACTGCTTTAACTGTCATGGCACCATGCCATGGAATCCTGGGATTTGTAGTTTATTGTGGCACCAGAGCTCTTAGACAGAGAAGCCTAAATATCCCTCAGAATCACAAATCCCAGAATTCCGTAGTATTGAGCCATGGCAGTTAAAGCTTTATTAAACTGCATTAATTCTGCAGTGTAGATGCAGCTATAGAGAACTATAATTCTCGGAATGCCTTAGGAAAAAGCAATGATGGTTAAACCAATATGTCTGCAGTACAGGTGTGCCATGTGCCCTGAGGAAGACAGACAATGAAGGGAAGAATCTATCTTGGGAGAAAGGTAGGATATAAATCCAAGAAATAAAAGAAATTAAATAAAGAGGTTTGTGCAGTCTGTTGGATTGCAAATTCACCATTCCCAGGCAGCCTGGGCTGGAAAACACTAGTTTGGGAAGGGTTTTAAGAAAAAATTCAAAAAATTAATTCTTGTGTAGCAGCTGCCAAATGAAAAGCTAAGTCTCAGACCTGAAATGATTGGAGGTTACTGGCATTTCGAAGGTATAAATTCTATTTAGTGCGGAAAATCACTGATAAAAGAACATTAAAATAGAACATATTATTTATGGTTCTTAAGTAGCTGTGAAAAGCTACTATTAAGCAGATCAAACAACTATTTATATCCAACTGATGCCAATATATAAAGAGAAGAAACCGCCAACAGGCAACTTCAGATAAGTATAATGAGATCGCAAGTTAATCCACCCTCTTTAGACTCAAACAATTAAGGTGAGGGCTAGAGGGCTATAGATACAGTCAGTGTTTGAATTAGAGAGATATTTAAACTGGATATTCCTTCTGACCTGAGCGATTATTGTGCTAAGTGTTGCTTATGCAGGTCACACTATATATGGGCCAAAATAAGCAGCTCACTCCATAGCTTTACATCTTACACATTAATCCATTTCATCTTCGGGTGGTTCTTCTCACCTAGTGACAAAGCAGATGTACAGAAGATTTTAAGCATCCTTATGCATGTGCGGTTTGTTCAGCTTTCAGGCCAGTGGCCTCAAAATCCTCGAAACATTTTTTTTAAAGTCTGAAAGGTGACATGAGGTCACATTAAAATGTATTTTTTATTATATATGTATTGACAGTGGTTTGGCATCTTGTTCAGTGAGTTGGAGTTATGATCTCAGAATGGCTGGGATTATGGTTCACAATTATGGTTAGTGAACAGATGTGACTCCCCCTCCCCAAATCCTAGCTTTTCAACATCTGTAGATGAGATACTCTTGCTGGTATCCTGTTACACATCTTTCCAATTCACCGACAGGGTTTCCATACAATCAGTCCTTCGTATGCATCCACAAAGTGAACCAAACATAATTTGAAAATATTCACACACATACACACACACACACACAAGTAAAAATAAAAAAGCAAACCTTGATTTTGCTGTTTTATATAAGGGATGTATATAATGGGACTTGAATATCCATGGATTTTGAGATCCATGGGGTGGTGATGTGTGTGTCCTGGAGCCCAAAAAGCAGATACCAAGGGCCTTCTGCACTTGATGTCATGTAATGTACCTTATAATAGAAGGTTCTTGCCAAGAACACCAAGACAATTCAAATTAAAGCAAACATTCTAAAAACATCTGAAACAACAGCATAGTTTTAAAAGGCTGATGTTAGAACAATATAAAACCATACACATATATACCCTGGGTAATGTCATTAGGCCCAAAAGGGTTTTATGAAAAGCCACTTTTTTATCTTGGTGCCAAAATGAGACCAACATTGGTTCTCCAGGAGGAAGGCATTCCACAACTGAAGTGGCACCATGGAGAAGGCCCTTTCCCAAGGCTCCTACATATCACCCCATGGTTTGTAAGCCTTGCATGTGAAACCCAGATTTGATTTGATTTTTTAAAATAGGGAGGGATACTTCATACATACTCAAATTTGGTCAAACTTTCAGTTTAACTTTTGTAAAGATCGACAATTTTTATGTTTCATTCCTAAAGTTCAGATGTGTGGGTGGCCTTAAAAAAAGAAAGATGAAACTGGAAAATATATATAAAAACCCCAAATAAATGAAATACTGAATTCAAATTGCACATTAATTTCAGTCAGTGTGACTTTGAACTCTAGCAAAGCATTAGCTTTCTCCCAAGCTCACAACTAGATTGTTATTTAGGGACAGAGCAAATGACTCCTAGAATGAATGAAGCCTGAACTGTCCCTAGAAGCCAGGATGAGTAAACTGAGGCTGTCATACATTGGCTGTACCATGAGAAGACATCCCTCACTCACTAGAAAAGACAACAATGCTTGGTAAGGCAGACGGCAGTAGGAAAAGAGGAAGACCCTGTTACAGATGGATAGACTCAAGCAAGGAAGCCACTGCCCTGAGTCTGCAAGACCTGAGCAGGTTTATTGAGGATAGGGCGAATCATAGAATCATAGGCTTGGAAAAGACCACAAGGGCCATCTAGTCCAACCCCCCTGCCATGCAGGGACTCACAATCCAAGCACCCCCCCCCCAACAGATGGCCATCCAGACTCTGCTTAAAGACCTCCAAAGAAGGAGACTCCACCACTCTCCAAGGGAGTGTATTCTACTGTTCAACAGCTCTTAGTGTCAGGACGTTCCTCCTAAAGTTTAGGTGGAATCTCTTTTTCTGTAGCTTGCATCCATTGTTCCGTGTTCTAGTCTGGAGCAGCAGAAAACAAACTTGATCCATCCTCAATGTGACATCCTTCAAATACTTCAACAGGGCTATCATATCATCTCTTAACAGTCTCTTCTCCAGACTAAATATACCCAGCTTCCAAAGTCTTTCCTCATAAGGCATGGTTTCCAGACCCTTCACCATTTTGGTTGCCCTCCTCTGGACACGCTTTAATTTGTCAGCATCCTTTCTGAATTGTGGTGCCCAGAACTGGACGCAGGATTATTCCAGGTGGGGCCTGACCAAAGCAGAATAGAATGGCACTATTACTTCCCTTGATCTAGACACTATACTTCTATTAATACAGCCTAAAATTGCATTGGCCTTTTTAGCTGCGCCATCACACTGTTGACTCATGTACCTTACATTTCTCACTGTTGAAATTCATTTTGTTAGTTTTGTTAGTTCATTCATAGGCGCATGATAAGTCGAAATGAGTACTTTTTTAATGTTCATATTCACTAAGGGCTACTACGGCATTACAATGTATCAGTGTCTGTTACACAATGCTAGCCAATGGGGTGATGAATGGACCATGGTCCCAATGTACAACAGAAATCAATATGTATCAGCGCACTCTCAATGCACATCTGGATGCTGGGTAGGAAGTGTCGGAGCTCAACAAGAGTGTCCAAAGTGCATGAGGAATGCCTGATGCTCATCAGGAGCCCCTGATGTGACTTGGTAGCAGCCAATGCACATCAGAAGCACACAATGAGCATTCTTGCCAGAGCTGATTGTGCATTTTTGCAATTCACTAACAGGACCTCATTGCATTTGTGCAACCTAACTATGGATTTCTATAGGCCTTTGCAGACTGCCAGAAATAGTGCAAATTGAGTCCACTTTAACTGCCCTGACTCAGTGCTAGGGAATCATGGGAACTGTAGTTTATTGTGGCACCAGAGCTCTCTGACAGAGAAGGCTCAATGTCCCAGAAAAAAATGCAATTCCCATGATTCCCTAGCACTGAGTCAGGGCAGTTAAAGTGGACTCAATTTGCACTATTTCTAGCAGTCTGCAAAGGCCCTAAGTTACAATACATAGTCTGTGTTGTAGAATTTCATCCCAGCAACTCACAATGATGAATCAGAGGCACTGGATGATTTGAAAAAAGGACAGCTGAAAAATGGATATGTACTGTAAAGACATTGGTGAACTATGGCGTTAGGCTGTCATCATCCCCAAACCACAAGCAAGCCTTGGGGCAGTCCCATGGACGTCAGTGCAACTTAAAGAGAAGAAAAAGTTTGGAATCAGTGGTTGATGGCGTAGTGCCCAGGGATTAGACACTGGCGTCGCCTGGCTCTCCTCTTTGTCTTTCTTTGTAAATGATGACCTCTTCCTCCTATAATGAGCCTTTTTCAGTATTTCCTTGTGGAGTCTGCCTTTACAGGGAAAATGCTGCAACCACAAAATGGGGAAAAAGAGGTCAGGATGAGGCCGCCCCAGGGGTGTTGCTAAATCGATGGTTTAGATTTGTGATATAGACTCAGCAGATCTTGGAAAGAAATATTCCACCAGGCCCTCAGAGACAGGTGATGGCTTCCATAGTCCATGAGGTGGGTACATCCATTCTGGGTTAGAGTCTGAACTTTCATCCCTGCACTTCTCCTGCACCGTCACACCCAAGATGACTGGAAGTGATGTCTTGTTATGTCCTGTTTTGTTTTTAGTTGATTGGGATGAGATTCAAAAGATTTTGGGGGGAGGGGTACATGGCGATTGGGGGGTGCAACACTGCTGATCTGGAGTTGTTTTTACTCATTTGGGGTGTGTTTGGGGATGAAGAATCACTTGGGAAGATTTAAACTTTTGAGTGGGCTTCAGAGGCATTTCAGGGCCAGAAACGTGGGATGAATGTGGACCACCTGCTGCACTTGTGGACCACATCTGCTTTAAAGCACAGTCCAAAATGCTGAATCCTAGTCCCTCAGATAGGTTCAGCACATTGGAGAGGCCTCTTATAGTTTGAATTAAAACAAAAAGTGGATTCACCACCCCACTGACATGGGAATCACCAGCCACCACTCCCCTCAGTCATCATCTTCAATGGCAGATCCATATGTTGTCAGCCGCTGGGATGATGTTAGGGCAGTGTATGCTGGCTGGAGGATTCTGGGAGTTATAGTCCAAAGAAAATATATATCTAAGCTCTGATTAAACATAATATGAGGGATTTGGATTCAGATTTCTTCTGCCATACAGTGAATCAACTGTGTGCTCTCCTCTAACTCACAAGCTGGAACTTCTGCTCACATAACTTCTGCTAAGGAAGTTTAGGCATTTTTGCCCAATGAATAATGGTCATATTCATTTCCAGGCTGTGGAAGCAAAAGCCCACATAGGGTGCATGGTTAGGCACTGAGCATGCACGTATGCACCTCATAATGCTCAATGTTGCACATTTGGTCACTCCTTTGCTTGCACAATGATGCAATTCACTAATGAAGTGGCCTTGCGCAACCACTGTGTAACCTCATAAATATCAAATTATGTTCTGTCCCCTTAATGTAGGAGCCAGTTTCTCGTAGCAGAAGCTTCCTTATGGGGCTTTATAAGGAATATATAAAGCTGTTTCTGATTCCCGTCCCAGCATTCTATTTCCAAGAGGGGTCGTTTTTTGGGAAGCCCACAAGCATAGCATGAAGGAAGAAGACTCAGATGTTGTTGCACTGTAATTTCCATCAGCCAGCACACTTCTCTGTGCAGAATAGGGCTGGTGGCAGCTGATGTCTGACATCTGGAAGTCCATGTGTTTCCCATGTCTGCCTGTCCTAACTGTGCATTGTGAGAATAAAATCAGATAACTCTGTGCACATTGTTGTGAACTGCTTGAAGGAAGAGGAGTAAACATGTGAATATAAGACTATCTGGGAACTGCAATCCCAAAAACTAACTTTACCAAACTCTCTTGTGTAGCAGAGAAACCCAGTGTAAAAGAGAACTAGTATCTGGTATTTATTCACTTGTTTGTGACATCATCATCATCATCATCATCATCATCATCATCATCATCCCCATCATCATTTTAGTTACATCCCTTTCCTTTCAGTATTTGGATCCAAGGTAGTTCTCAACACAATTGGACCAGTAAAGCTAAAAACACATTAAGTTAAAACAGCCAAGATCCTACATCAGTGATCAGAGACATACTGCCCTGGCTCAGTGCTAGGGAATTCTGGGAACTGTGGTTTTGTAAAACATTTAGCCTTCTCTGTCAGAGACTATGGTGCCACACTAAACTACAGTTCCTAGGATTCCCTAGCACTGAGCCAGGGCAGTTAAAGTGGTCTTAGATTGGGTTATTACTGCAGTGTTTTGGACCATAGACTCATTAGTCTGGAATATAAGTACAAAAAGGGATCTTGTAGCACCTTTGAGACTGAGTGTAAGGAGCTTATCACATTATCTTTTAAATCAAAATTAGCTTTTTGGGATGTGGCCAGGACATGGCATGGAGGTGAGATTTATTGCACGGTAATTCACTGCCAAATTGCCGGGTGACTGCAACCCGGGTCCCAGCCATGCTCAGCTGGTGCTTTTTCAAAGTCAGCAACCTCCGGAGTTTTAAATGGTGGCCAGCTGAGCACAGCTGGGACCCAGGCTGCAGTTGCCCTGTGATATGGTGGCAAATTACAATGTGATAATTCTCGCCTCCATGTTGTGTCCCAGCTGCATCTTGGGAAGCTAATGTTGATTTAAAAGGTAATGTGATAAGCTCCAAAGACATTGCACCATAAGCTTTTGTAGACTTGGGGGCCGTCCTATTGGACAATGCAGGCCATTAGCATCAAGCCATGATCAGGCTGGGATCCAGAAGACAAGATGTGGATCCGATGGATTCAGCTTGATCCGGGGTCAAAGGGGCCTTAATATGGGTCAAAATGATGGAAACTCCATCACAAACCCCAGCACAGCACCCCTTACCTTACTCTGCTAATGCTGCTAGTGAGAAGGCCCACATTGCCATGTCTGACATAAAAACGGGGTGCCTGCCATGTGGTTACAGCCAGGGCCCCATTTCCATGCCAGACATGGAGGTGGGGATATTCTCACTAGTGGCAATGGCAGAGTAAGATAAGGGGCATTTGACAGAAGCAGGTCCATGGCATGGAGACAGGTGAGCATGTAAACAGCTGCCCATCCCTGTACTACCCAAGGACCGATCCGGGTTATGACTCTGGCCAGGATAGCATGGGCATGGTCCGTCTATCCTGGCCCATTTGCTCAGGGCCTTGGTCTGCTTCCTCAGTCTACACTCCATGCATCTGAGGAAGTAGACTATTGAAAGCTTGTGCTACAGTGTCTTTCATTTAGTTGTTCTCCACAATATATTTTATTTTCATATAATTAACAAACATCCAATAAAACAAACATACAGACAAACAAAACATGCCAACATATTTATACACCACATGTGTTCCTCATCTATTTTGTATTCAGAACTCCTTGTCTACTCTATACCTTCCTTACCTCCTTCTTTCCCCACCTTTTCAGAACTTAGTTGTTCTCAAAGGCGCAACAAAATCGCTTTGCATTAGTTATGAATTTACAACTAAGTACAGTTGGCCTTCCACACTCGCTGGGGTCAGGGGCACAGGACTCCCATGAAAGTGGAAAAACCACAAATAAAAAACCACTATGTTTTTACTACAAACTTCTGCCAGTAGAAGTGATGCACTGACTTGCTAAGACAAGACTGCAACATGCATAGTTTCCCGGTTACTTCTGAGAAAGCACAGTTAGAGCTAAATTGCAAAATAAGTACATAAACAAAAAGCAATTAGTGGACATCTATCTGCCAGTTGTACAGTGTCACAATTCAGTTATGACACAGTACTGTGCCTCCATCTCCTCACCTTGGACTCAGCTCCATATGCCTTGCTGAAAAGATCAGCATGCCTATGAAAAATGAAGGAGTTAAAAACTGGACAGTGCTGACAGTTAAAGCTGAAAGAAAAAGGAAATGGCAGTGTACTCTGTCCACAAATGAGAAAAAAAGGAAGGAACTGCCGGCATGGGAGGCAAATCAAGCCTGTCTGTTTAATTTGTGCTCCTTTCCAAGGGACATAAACAGAAATTACATCCAAGTCACTTCAGGCTATGACCTGACATGCTCTCCCTCGGCTGAGCATCATCAGGTGCTTTTGTACCTCACATCCCCTCTGGTACATTATAGATTATAGACTTATACTCTGACGCTGGCATCTTGACTACTGCCCCAGCTGGACATGCTTGGCGGGGGGGGGGGAGTTGGACTGCCAACAACCCGCTTTAGCAGCCCATATAGAGGAAAAGGCAATGTATGACACAGAATGAGGTGGAGAAGCTGGACACCCAGGCAACTGAGCTAAGAAAAGTTGCTTTTTGTGGACTTCAACTCCTCAAAAGTACCCTTGGCTGGAGGGATTTGAGGCGTTATGGGCTGAGATCCTACCTCAAGGAGACAGAATGTAACTTTACTCTCATGCAGTTAGGTGACTATTTTACATTAATGAAGTCAAAATGAGTTTGTAAAAAGAAGAAGAAGAAGAGTAATGTGCAAAATTACATTGTCCAAAGCACATTTGTATTTGCAATGTACAATATGCAATGCATGTCCCTATGTTCAGTGCACAAGGGGACCACATGTAGAATGGCACTGCATACACAGCACAGGTTCAGTAACCTTCAATTGAACATTAGCTAGAATCTTGTTGGCGTCTTCTGTAAATGGACTTAGATCTGTGAACAGTTCCATAATGTTCATATCTAGTAGAGGGTGCTCTTGCCAGTGTCCTGTTACTCATCTTTGCAATTCAGGAAAGGGGTTTCTCGGTGCTGCTGCTACATAGCTTGTTGTTGTTGTTGTTGTTGTGTGCCTTCAAGTTGTTTCCAACTTATGGTGACTCTAAGGCAAGCCTATCATGGGGGTTTCTGGGGCTGAGAGAGAGTGACTTGCCCCAGGTCACCCAGTGGGTTTCTGTGGCTGGGCAGAGAATTAAACCCTGATCTCCATAGTCATGGTCCAACACTCAAACCACTACCATGCTGACTCTCATTACATAGCTAGGTATATGTAAAGTTACATAATGCAACAGGTCATAAAGGATTGTGGCGACTGATATTATACCATTGTCAAAAAAGTGCAACCATGTGCAAAAGGGACCTATGCAGGCCTTACTCACTAATAGGATGCCAGCCATAGTCCAAAAAAGAGTAACTTGCTCAGGCTCCAGTGATGGGAATATACTACGCAGCATGTCCATAATTATTTGTTACTATTGCATTATGGCTATCTTCTCTGGAGCAAAACAACAACAACAAGACACGCTTGTGTTCCAAGTGAACAAGATTACTTTTGCCACATGCCCATCCCATCTGACAGATTTCATTTCTGAATCTGTTGCTTTTCTAAAGCTTTAAAATGTACTCATTGGGTTTAGACCTATTGTTTACACAGAAACAAGTCCTCGATCTGCGAAAGTGTCATGCCTTCTCTTCTTTGTTTTCCCCTCTCCCCTTACAGCTGACTGCCATTTGGTCACTATTGCAAAAACCAAAATTGTTTCAGGGTTGCATAATTTTCACAAGCCACAAGCTGTTGAAAAATTCTGCAAAGCCAGAAACTTTGGAATGACTCAAGTTTACATCCCAAATTGCATCTTGCATTGGCACCTAGTTGCTAGAGGCTGAGATATTGGTTTAAGACAACAGTGAGTTCAAAAGGGTTGTTCTATTTGATTTTGGATTTTTTCCCAGTTTTTAATGGGATTGTAAAAATACGACAACAATTTTAAAAAGAAACAGAATAAATGTTGGAGGAAAGAAAAGGGGGAAGGGGAATGCATAAGATATATGGACAAGAGTCAATGTGTGTATATTGTCTTTGACTGATTGTTTGAATTTATATCCTGCCTTTCTCTCAAAATGAGATTCAAAGCAGATAAAAAATTATGGTGATCCCATGAATTTCATAGGCAAAGAATATTCGGAGGTGGTTTTGCCCGTTCCTTCCCCTGAAACATAACTTATAACACCTGGTATTCATGGCAGTCTCCTATCCAAGTACTAACCAGGGCTGACCCTACTTAACTTGCATGATTTGGTGGGAACAGGAGCCTTTAGGATATTTAGGCAGTTGCAAGGACAATACTTCCAAAAATACAGGAGTCCGCCTGTTTTTATCATCTTAGTTTTGGTTCTCCCACTGTTTGTTATTGGTTGGCTATTGTTGTTTTTTAATTTTTATTGTATTGTTGTGTTATTGTATTTTTGATATGTCATGTTAAGGTTTTAATTAGATCTGTAGCTTAATACTGTTTTAATGGGAGGAGGGGTGGGGAATGTTTATTTTTAGATTTGTATGGATTTTAATTCTTGTAAGCCACCCCGATTGCTCGACAGAGGGGCGGGTAAAAATATTATTATTATTATTATTATTATTATTATTATTATTATTTCCATCCCACTTTGTCCAGTGAACGAGGCTTTGACAATCAGAAGCAGGATGTCTGCTGCAAGCCTGTATCACAGCTTCAATCACCAGTGCAAGGGAGTGGAAATATTCTCGTGCCAAAATCATAAGCTGAATGGATGTGTCATACATGGGAGTCCCTCCATTTATCAGAGCTTTCTTCCCAGATAACTAAGGGTTAAATTTTGGGGGAGGTACATTGTAATGAGGGTTACATCTTGGGGGGGGGGTCCCATCCAGCTCAGCAGGAGGACCTGGATTCAGAGAGACACCTTCACATGGTGGCTTCTGTGTTCACAGAACAGCATAACAGGATGTCTTCCCCTGATCTAGCTGACCGCTCTTCAGGTCATTGGGAGAGGCTTGGGCCAGGAGACATTGTTGTTGTTATTAGCTGCCTCAAATCGACCTCGACTCATGGTGACCCTGTGGATGAGACATCTCTAAGACACCCTGTCCTCATCTGCTCTCCTTAAGTCTTTTAGAGTCCACCTCCTTGGACGTTATCACACGGGGTCTAAAGCAGCCCCACCCCTTCGCCATCGCTGCATCATTCCGGTTCCTTTGCCTCCGTGATCAGACGACGTCGCGGCAAACCCCGCCCATCCCTGCATCATCCTTGCGCCATCGCTGCATCATTCCAGCTCTTTTGAATTCCTCTTTCAAAGAGGAATTACAGCCTGCGCGACCAGAATCATTCCGGTATGGCTCTGGATTGATTCCTTGCCGCTTTTCTTGCCGCTGGTGTGATAACGTCCTTTGGTTGAGTCTATCCATCTGGCAAGTGGTCTTCCTCTCTTTCTGCTGCCTTCTGCCTTTCCTAGCTTTATTGTCTTTCCCAATGATTCATGCCTTTTTGTGATGTGGCCAGACTGCAACAGCCTAAACTTAGTCATCTTGCCTTCCAGAGAGAGTTCAAGACTTGTTCAAGGACCATTTGTTTGTCATTTTGGCTGTCCACAGGATCCTCAGCACTCATCTCCAGCACCACATCTCAGATGAATTGATTTTCTTTGTATCCTCTTTCTTCACTGTCTAGCTCTCACATTTGTACATGGTGATGGGGAACACAATGGTTTGGACGATTCTAACTTTAGTAATCAGATTTATTGATTTTTAACTCTTTACTCTTTAGGATTTTGTCTAGTCCTATCATAGCTGCCCTTCCCTGTCCTAGTCTTCTTATTTCTTGACTGCAGTTTCCATTCTTATCAATGTTTGATCCAAAGCACAAGGAGACATCACTTATTCAGACATAACTAAGTAACCAATGTAGAATATTGGTGGATCTCTAAAAAATATATGTTCAAATCTTTTTGCAATGGTAAAAGCCACAGGACTCAACAAAGTTGATCCTCAGTGAAATTCCACATTAGAGGAATGTAAGCTTTTAAAGAAAAAGAAAAGAAAATCTGCATCTACAAATACCAAACATCTATCTAACACAATATTAAAATATTATAACACATCTAACTGAAAAGGAGTAAGCTTGAAATGTACTTACTTCATATGCCACAAGGAAGCACATGTATTATCTGCATTACATTGTTGACATTTATTTGAAGTAGTTTGATTCTTTCTAAAAAGGTGTAACAGTGTCCAGTACACCCAAAGCATCAGTTTTTACTGGACCAAACATAGTTTTAGATTTAAAGTAGTTTTAGATATTACAGGCAGAACAGTTTTCCACTGCATAATTTATGAATTATGAATAATTATATACAATCTTTGTGCCGATCAACTCAGACTTCCTTATTACATTGAATTCAGTGCTTCCCAACAAACATTTATCAACTAGACATCTTGGCTTTGACATCTCTGAGGATATGATTCATGTTTTCAGCACAACTTCCAGGGGAAGCTGAGGCACTCATGGCTGATGGTTCATATACAGACAACAAAAGATTTGGGTTTTGCATGAGGATCTGTGCTCACACAGTTAGCTGATAGGTAAACTGCCTTATTTTAAAAGGCAAAAATTATTTTGCCTTTTGATCCAAAGTATTGATCCCACAATCATTCAGTTTCTTCCATCAAAAGGATCGCCTGTGATAGTGCTACCCAAATTTCATGTTTTTTCTTTGGTGCTAATAGGGGAACTCACTGATGTAAGAGCTCCGCAAAAAGCAGAACTTGGAAAAGTTACTTTTTTGGAGACCACAACTCCCAGAATCCCATCATCCAACATGGCCAGTCATAGTCCAAAATATCTGGGGGACACAATGTTTGGGAAGCTTAGATTAGATGGTCTCCAAGATTCCTTCCAACTCCTTGATTTCAAGATAGTGCAGAGATAAGTGTCTGGACTTCTAGATATTCTGTCTTATGACTTTATCACACAAGGCTAGAAAAGTGGTTTTTTGTCAGGATAAAAGCATCTTTGGACGGTAATTATCACACAGCCTTGTGTCCACCCTGCTGCTGTCTTGTATGCCATTTGTTACTGTAGTGCACCTTTTCACTGATGGGCAAAACCCATCAATAGGCTCTCAATCTTGCTGCGATTCCATTACCGCATTCATGTAATAGGTCCTTTCCACTGCAGTTCCACTTGGTGTGGAAGTCATGTAGTGTGAGTGGGTATGATTCTGCTCCTCTCCCCCTCCCTCTCTTACAGCAATGGAAGCTGCCAACACCTTCTCAAATCTGGCTGCTGTGTGCACATTCAAACAGCAGTTGAGTTTGGGAGGTGGTTGGCAACCACCTCCTGCTTTCTCCTGGATGGTGGCATTTGGCAGTTTGAAAAACAGATTATGCAACCATGGATTGCCAAAGTGCTATTGTGGGGGAAAGTATAACAACATCAAAAATGATGCTAAACTGGTATGCTTCTATTCTTAAACTAGTGCGATTGTAGTGGGATAGCAGGGTGGTGTGCTAAAGTCCTGCTTAGACTGTGACTCCCATCAGCCCAAGGTAGCATAACCAACTGTGAATGATGGTGGGAAATGCAGGCAGCAACTTCCAGACAGTCATACATTCTCTATGTCTAAGAAGATATGGGAAAAGTTACATTTCTGGATTTTCTGAGAATTCCCGGCTAGTGTGGACGTGTCCATGCTGTCTGGGGGATTCTAGGAGAAGTAGTCATAAGAGTAACTTCTCCAGAAGTGCCTAATATGTGTAGTGTAATCATAGAATCATAGAGTTGGAAGGGACCACAAGGGCCCTCCAGTCCAACCCCCTGCCATGCAGGAACTCAAAAGCATCCTCGACAGATGGCCATTCAGCCCCTGTTTAAAGACCTCCAAAGAAGGAGACTCCACCACACTCCAAAGGAGTGTGTTCCACTGTCGAACAGCTCTCACTGTCAGGACGTTCCTCCTAATGTTGAGGTGGAATCTCTTTTCTTGCAGCTTGCATCCGTTGTTCCGGGTCCTAGTCTCTGGAGCAGCAGAAAACAAGCTTGTTCCCTCCTCAATATGACATCCCTTCAAATATTTAAAGAGGGCTATCATATCCCCTCTCAACCGTCTCTTCTCCAGGTTAAACATACCCAGTTCCCTAAGTCGTTCCTCGTAGGACATGGTTTCCAGACCCTCTCTGGACACGTTCCAGTTTTTCAACATCCTTTTTGAATTGTGGTGCCCAGAACTGGACACAGTATTCCAGGTGGGGACTGACCAAAGTAGAATAGAGTGGCACTATTACTTCCCTTGATCTAGATACTATACTTCTATTGATGCAGCCTAAAATTGCATTAGCCTTTTTAGCTGCAGCATCACACTGTTGCAGCATCACACTGTTGACTCATGTTCAACTTGTGGTCTACTAGGACTCCTAAATCCCTTTCACACATAGTGAATAGATCAGTCCCCCCCCCAATCTGATTGGGTGTGATGTTTGGGATGATAGGAGCTATGCTGAAGAACATTTGAAGGGCACCTGCTTGGTGACACCTAGACATGAAGCTCACTGGATGACTGTGGTCCAGTCACTGTTTCTCAGCCTAGCCTACCTCACAGGAATAAAATTACAGTTCCATGAATGCTGCCTTAAGCTTCTTGCTGGAAGGGGAAAATATTAATATTTTACTTATATCCTGCCTTCTCCCAACTCAAGGTAGCCAACTGCAAATTTAAAACAATTCATTTAAAAGCAATACAAAAACATTGAAAAAGTATAAATGTAAAGTTCAAGAAACAAACAATTCAAAAGGTTAAAACAACCATGCATTAAAATATTAAAATTATTTTTAAAAAATCTATAAACCTTAATATTGCACAGCATTTAAAAGCCCAACCCTCATCAGTTTGGGCCAACTGAAGTTTCTGAGCACTTTTCAAAGGCAGCCCCATGTGGAGTGCATTACAGCCACAACTTCCTGATGTCTGGATAGATCTGGAAACGGCTACTATATATGTAACATCAGGATCTGCGAGATATTTTTCTAGTGGATTGGCAAGGGTTTCTGATTCTCTGTTATTTAAAAATGTAACAAAAAGAGAGTCCCCTGTCCCCGCTTTAAAACAGACACTCTAATTTATAACACAGTTTGAAAATTATTATTATTATTATTATTATTATTATTATTATTCCAAGATTCTCTAAGCCAAAATGACATCTGGTGAAGCTGCTTGGAACATTCTGGGAGCAGTAGTCCAGCAAATTAACTTTCACCAACTCTGGATGGTTCCAACTTTTACAATTAGTTTTGAATAATGTCCTAAAAGGAAACATCTCTTTACAGCCTACTGAGTTGATCATGTGAAGAGCTGCTAGTGTTGCTCAGGGACTGTTGGTTTTGCATGAGAATTGTTGGGCAATTTGCCTTTAGTAACCTAGAGAGCATAGCAAGTTGCGGAGAGATTTAAGAAATACCTTGTGGCCAGCAAGTGCACATCCTTGAGGATGCATGCAAACAGGCGCCACTATTATGGCTATAGCAAAGAAGCCATCCTCTAACGGCTCGTCTGTTCCATAAAAGTAAAGAAGTTTGACACCATTCTAATTGTCATGGCTCCATCCTATGGAATTCTGGGATTTGTAGTTTGGTGAGGTATTCAGCCTGGTCTTTCAGATAGCCCTGGTGCCTTGCCAAACTACAAATCCCAGGATTCCACAGGATAGAGCAGGGGTAGGCAATCTAAGGCCCGGGGGCTGGATGCAGCCCCCCGAGGCCTTTGGACCGGCCCCAGGCCAGTCCTGGCGCCGCCGCCGCCGCCTGCCATGATGATATTGATTATTGTTGTTATTACTTGTTCTCGAGGTTTTCTTGGCAAAATCTCCACAGGGGTTTCCCCATGGCTTTTTGGGGGCTGACAGAGTGTGCATGCATATTTTTTAATTTTTTTAAAAAAATTTTTAAAAAATATTATTTTTATTTTATTTTTAATTTTATTTATTTATTTTTGGTGCTTCGGGCCCCCAATTATCTGAGGGACAGCAACCTGGGCCCCTGCTCAAAAAGGTTGCCTACCCCTGGGATAGAGTCATGGCAGTTAAAGTGGTGTCAAACTGCTTTATTTCTTCAGTGTGGATACACCTTTAGAATCATGGAACGGGAGTCCGACATCCTGCTCAATGCATGAAATCTGGAGGTAGCGCCTGTGTGGCTGATGTCAGCGATGTAGCGAATTCAGGCTCTATAAGCTGGTCAGCGAGAGTTAACAATATAAAATAAAATAGAAACATTGACAGGCTAATCCCCTTTTTAATGACCTAAAGTTAGTAATCTTGGAAAGTTCTTGGGGTGGGTGTTTTTATTAAACAAAAGTAACAAATACAGGTTTTCTCCCCAGAGATACATAATGTGTGTGTGTGTGTGTGTGTGTGTGTGCTTGTGCCTTCAAGTTGCCTTGGTGGCCCTGTGAATTTTCCTAGGGTTTTCCTAGGCAAGGAGTACTCAGAGATGCTGGAAATATATAATACTGAATAGTAATTTGAGGATTAAAGCAGACTTTTTTCATGCCTTATGAGTTTGTACCTATGGGATGGAAAGCTGTGATGTTGGTTGAGCAGAGGGTCTGTGTTATAAGTTTGCACTGGGCCCTCAAATGATGCTTGGGTCCTGGTCAGGAGGCTGGTTGTAGGTAGCCTAAACCAGGTACATGCCATGTCCTACTTTCCCTGATAAACCAGCCTCCGCTTGGTCATGGCAGCTCAGAAAGTGCCTTTGTAGACCTCCTTCAGCAAATCCAGTGGGCCCTTGGTATCCGCTGGGGTTTGGTTCCAGGACCTCCCGTGGAAACAAAATCCATGGATGCACAAGTCCCATGAATGCAATGGCATAGTAAAATTGTGTCCCTTATTTGAAATAGCAATATCAAGGTTTGCTTTTGGAATTTATATATATACGTGAATATTTTCAAACTGTGGGCTCTTGAATACATGGATTTAAAAAATCTGTGGATATGGAGGGCTGACTATATGCTGGCATAGCAGGAATTTACACCTGTACATAGCACCAGCCAGACCTACCTATAGGATCACCTCCTCCCATATAATCCTCCCCATTTACTCAGGTCCTCTGGGAGACATTTACTCCAGTCAGCCAGGACTAGGTTGGCAACCAGAAGATTTTGTTTTTCAGCTTCCCCCTGATTGTGGAATGACCTTCCAGAAGAGATTCAACAGCTGAATACTCTGTCTGAATTTAATACAGCATTAAAGACCAATCTCTTCTGGCAGGCCTATCCAGATGATTTTAAATTGTAATTTTAAATGACGAAATTTAAACATGGATTGTTTTAATGCGTATGTGTCTTGTTTGTTCTTTTGCATTGCCGTGTTTTTAACTGATGTTGCGTTCTTAACTGATGCTGTGTATTCGCTGGTCTGTTGTTGCTCTCCATCTCGATCCATGGGGAGAGGTGGGTAAGAAGAAATAATAATAATAATAATAATAATAATAATAATAATAATATATGCTGGCATAACGGGAAGTTATGCCTGTATATGTCATCAGCCAACGTGTCCCAGAGTAACATTTGCTCCACATTTTAGCCTTCTGGGTGTGGTATGGATGAACCACGTTAAATTACTTGTTGAGTTCCTTTGGCTGCAAGTGAGAGAGGCAAACAAGTGCTCCATTGTCTCCTCTCCTTAGTAATTAAAAGGAAGAAAGCATCCTAACCATTCTGGCAACCCTTGAGTGAAAAAGGCCCAAGTACCTAGCGCACACACAGAAACACAGAGTCACTTTTTCCAGGGCTTTGCTTACCTTGAAAAGAACTCCTTACTCTATTACATCAATCAATGAATGCATTTCATTAATCCCTGCCAGGCGAGAGGCAGGGACTTAGGCGGCCCAAGAGCAACCAAGGTCAGCTTTGGCATTGGCCGGCATTTAGAGCTGCCCAGCAGTGGCACGGGGATGGGGCAGGGAGGAAGGATAATATCATATGCTCTTTCTTTGGAGCAGAGTTTCCTTGCTTGTTTCCAAGCGCTGACCTCCTGGCGAGGACAATGAAAAGCCGAGGGAGAGGCAAGGCCACAAAACAGCCATGTACTGTACACAGAAGGATCAGTGGAACAGAGGACAGTGCAAGCAACGGAGCCATAGGAGCAAATTAATGCCGAGCACATAGGCTGGTCAGGTGTACTTTATTGGAAGGAATGTCCCTTATTTGAGGGTCAGAGAGCTTAGAAGACTGGCAGGTGTCCCTTATTGTAAGGAATGTCTCCTATCTGAGGGTCAGAAAGCTTAGAAGACTGGTAGGGATCTCATTAATTAATGCCAGGCACATTGCCAGATCACTTTACTGTAAGGATTATCCCTTATTTGTGGGTCAGAAAGCTTTTGCACTTAGGGCAAAAAAATGAAATGCATAGATATAAGATGGGGGACACCTGGCTTAACAAGACTACATGTGAAAGAGATCTAGGAGTCCTAGTAGACCACAAGTTGATCATGAGTCAAAAGTGTGATGCCGCAGCTAAAAAGGCCAATGTGATTCTAGGCTACATTAATAGAAGTATAGTATCTAGATTAAGAGAAGTAACAGTGCCACTGTATTCCGCTTTGGTCAGGCCCCACCGGGAATACTGTGTCCAAAAACAATGTTGAAAAACTGGAGCATGTTGAGAGGAGGGCAACTAAAATGGTGAAGGGTCTGGAAACCTTGTCCTACAAGGAACGACTTAGGGAACTGGGTATGTTTAGCCTGGAGAAGATATGGTTAAGAGGGGATATGATAGCCTTGTTTAAATATTTGAAGGGATGTCATATTGAGGAGGGAACAAGCTTGTTTTCTGCTGCTCCAGAGACTAGGACCTGGAACAATGGATGCAAGCTACAGGAAAAGAGATTCCACCTAAACATTAGGAGGAACCTCCTGACAGTGAGAGCTGTTCGACAGTGGAACACACTCCCTTGAAGTGTAGTGGAGTCTCCTTCTTTGGAGGTCTTTAAAAAGAGGCTGGATGGCCATCTGTCAGGGATAGTTTGATTTTGAGTTCCTGCATGGCAGGGGGTTGGACTGGATGGCCCTTGTGGTCTCTTCCAACACTATGATTCTATGATCTATTGTTTTTGCCACATGTTAATAAATGAAAGAGAGCCAGCACAGTGTATTGGATTGAGTGTTGGACTAGGATACTGGAAGTTCAGCATTCCAATCCTTGCTTAGCAATAGAAACCCACTGGGTGACCTTGGTCAGTACACTCTCTCTCAGCCATAGAGGAAGGCAATGTCAATTGCCACCCACCCAGTCCGGACAATCGTGCTAATAGGACAATAGGGCTTACATAAATAGAGTTGACTTGAAGGCACATAACAACAATAACAGATGCAGAGTGTTTTGGTAATGCTGGAAGGCTAAAGAGTGTGTTAGTCACACTTTTTAAAAGTGTGCTTAAAACATTCACTTTTATTTGGAAGAAAAACAGGCTTTGATCTGTATCGGAGACCAACATCAGATTCTGGTTGGAAATTCTCTCTCTGACTACCCAGCTATTGTTTCTCCCAGCTGGAGGGGTGGTATATAGCAGTGGAAAGCAGGGATGGGGAGAAACAGAGTCATAAAATTATAGAGTTGGTAGGCACTGCAGGGGCTTTCTAATGAAAGCCATGCATTGCAAGAATATGCTATTAAAGCACAACCAAAAGATGACCATCCAACCTCTGTTTAGTGAGCTCCAAAGAAGGGGAGTCCAATGCTATCTGGGGCACCTTATTCCACTGTCAAACAGCTATCACTCTCAAGAAGTTCTTTCTAAGTGAAAATCATTCTTGTAGTTTGAGTCTTCAGGTTCGAGTCCTATCCTCTGGAACACCAGATAATATGTTTATCCCATCTTCTACATTATATCCTTTAAGCTATTTAAAGATGGCTATCATATCAGGGCTCAATCTTCTTTCCTCCTAGCTAAATATACCCAATGTTCTAAGCCATTTCTCATAGGGACTGGTTTCCAGACCTTCTACCATCTTGGTCACCCTCCTCTGAAAATGTTCTGGCTTTTTTATATCCCTCTCGAACAATGGTGTCCAGAAGTGGACATAGTATTCCAAATGAAGTCTAACCAAAGTAAAATAGAGTGGTATTATGACTTCTCTTCATCTGGACACTATACTCCTGTTGATGCAGCCTAGAACTGCATTGGCTTTTTTGGCTGCTGCACCACACTGTCAACTCAAGTTTAGCTTGTGTCTACTAAGACCCCTAGATCCTTTCCACATTACTGTTTTCAAGCAGTCACCCATCCTATATTTATGCATTTCATGTTTTTTGTCTAGATGTAGTAGTAGTTGTTGTTAACTGTCTTTGAGTTGACCCTGACTCATGGCGACTCTGTGAATGAGACATCTCCAAGACTCCCTACCATCAATCGCTCTGCTCAGGTCTGCAGTTTCAGGCCTGTGACCTCACTGATCAAGTCTCTCTATCTGGCATGTAGTCTTCCTCCTATTCTGTTGCCTTCTATCTTTCCTATCTCATGATGGGTCCAAAGTATGATAGCTTTAGTGTCATTATCTTGGCTTTCAGGGATAATTCAGATTTGATTTTTGGCTTTTTGGCTATCCAGTGCGCCCTCAGCACTTTTCTCCAGTCCCACATCTCAAATGAGTTGATTTCCTTTCTATCGGCTCTCTTCACTCTCCAGCTCTCACATCCGTACATGGTAATGGGAATAAAATATCTTGGACAGTTCTAACTTTAGTGTTTGGTTGTATAATTTACACTTTAGGATTAGCTGCCCTTCCCATTCCTAGTCTTCTTCTGATTTCTTGACTGCAATCTGCATTCTGATCAATGTTTGATCCAAGGTATGGGAAATCTTTTAACTATCTCAATTTCCTCATTATCTAGGTTGAATTTATGTAAATCCTCTGTGGTCATTTTTTCTTCTTCATGTTCAGCCGTAAGCTCTTATATTTATCCCTTCTCTCTGACCCTTTATAGCATTTCACTTCACTACACATGCCTCTACCATTTCCGTGTCCTTCCTTTTGCCAAAACAAAACAACCCTGCATTCTTATTACTAATAATTACTTTTTCCTCTGTCAAAAGGTTTTACATTAAATTCTTTTTCTTCTCTGTCTGACCAAAGCAAAATACAGTCATATTATTGTATTTCCCTCAAATGGAACACTGTACTCCTATTGATGCAGCCTAGAATGGCATTGGCTTTTTTAGACACCACAGGTGATTTTCTGTACGTAACTGAAATCTAAACAGGGATCACATTCCAGATGCTTGTTCTTTAAAATAAAAGCAAGCGCTTTAAGCACCGCAGTATAATCTATTCTCTCATTTGGCCCTGGGCTCCTTTTAAGCCACTGGCTCACCTTTGCTCCATAAAAAGTCCAAATTCCAAGAGTACTAAAACTCTTGCAAAGCTGAGCTTTCCGTGTCATCTTCTTCATCTCCGCCCCCTGAGCAGTACTGCCCCAAGCACTTCCCAAAAGCAAATGATCCCTTGCTTCATTCCACCACTGTTGGGTCAATTCACGTGGAATGCAAGGGCTTTGCTATTGCCTTCTCACCAGAGCAGACCTTCTGGGATTTCTCACAGCGCTCCAGTTCCAGCTATCTTAATATGTTTATTTAGGGGAAAACATTAATGCCAGAAACACTTACAGTCCATGACACTTTGCAGGCCCACAGCACAGCTCTGGCCAGGACAATCAATCTTCTTTCAGCTGGGTACAGTTTTAAAACAACACAGGCACATTCCCATAGTGAATTATATAGAAACACAAACCGTAGTCAGACATTCTCGCTGCAAGACTATGGCCTGCTATTCCAGCAGTGGGGGAAATACATTATGGGAGAATATGGGAAAACTTTACTGGACTTGCCACTTCATTTCCATACATTCTCACACACCAGTGTCATATATAGGTCTATCCCTGGCCTTCCACTCCATCAAATGCATCTGAGGAAGTAGACTTGAGTCTACGTAAGCACATGCTGCTCACTTCTTTCATTCAGTAGTCTCAAAGGTGCTACAAAATTTCTTTCCATATTTTTTTGCTCCAGGTTTGTTTTTTTTCTTGCAGGAAGTTTTCTTTATTTGATCCAGAATACCCCAAAATGCCTCTTAGAGTATGTAGAGGGCATTTCTACCATGTAGGCGTCACCAGGGGGTTCAGGGATGCAGACCACACTGGGTGGCACCTCAAAATGGGACATCATCCAGTGAGCTGGTGGGACCTGACTGCTTTCCGGGGTCTGATGGTTCTAATGGCTGGGTAGCAAAGAGATTCACACACACACACCCCTTTACCACTTACCCAGCAGCTCTACCAGACCTGGAAAAGGCAGTTGAAGAGAGGAGGGTTTATTAAAAAATGATCTGCACTGGGAGTCACATATACTACAGTAGGTACACCACTGAGGAGAAGACTTCTTTTGGAACCAGGGAGTGAAAAGGAAGTCAACTCTGTTTAATAATAATAATAATAATAATAATAATAATAATAAATATTTATTTATATCCTGCCCCTCTGCAGAGCAATCGGGGCGGCTTACAACATTAAAATTTCCATACAGATATATTAAACAGAACATAAAATCCCGAATCCCACCCGTCCTTTAAGAAGTAAGGATTCTTCTTATTCTAGGCCCGATGGTGCTGGGCCTAGCGTCTCTCCCCCAGATGACAGACTCCTCCATCTAATCAAGCTCTTTGTAAACAGTTAATAATAATAATATAATAATATAATAATAACTCTGTTCACTTTCTGTTGTTAAAAAAGGCCTCTTCTGGGCATAAAATGGCCCAGAAAGCCCCCCCAAACATGCTGAGAATGCCCCCATCCCCTAGAGGACATTTGGGGGCAACATGTGATATTTATGTATGTATGTATGTATGTACAGTGGTACCTCGACATACGAGTTTAATTCGTTCCGTAACCTTGCTCGTATGTCAAATTGCTCGTATCTCAAAGCATCTCAATTTTCCCCATTGAAATTAATTGAAATGTAGTGTGCGGTGTAGTGTGCGATTCCTCGTATCTCAAATCTTGCTCTCATCTCAAAGCAAAATATCGCTCGCTCGGCGGCTCGTATCTCAAAACACTCGTATATCAGGGCACTCGTATGTCGAGGTACCACTGTATGTATTTATTTTTGCAGGAATGGGGGCAGGGGCAGCACTCTGAGTTGTCTTGGGAGGCTCACCCTTGAAATAGATCCTAATTTTATATACTCCTCCATCCTAAGATTAAACTATTGGAGACTTCCTAGTTTCTACGTCATCCAGCTCCCCCTTTTCCTCTTAGCTTACAATTTAGTCTGATTAAGAGTTCTGCAGAACTCAAAACCTTGCTAATTATATTGTGCTGATTTAGATTGGTTGGGGAAAAAAGACCCTATAGCTCTTGGAATTATTAGAGAACCTATCATTTTGTTTATACAAAAAATGAATAAATATATATCTTTGTTGCTAAGCAGCAGAACCACCTTTTAATGACTTTGGTTTTACTAGCATTTTCAACTTTCTTTTTTAATTTTTTTTAAAGCACTGCTGCTTTACACTCAGCCTTCCCCTTTTGGGCAAGATTCAAAAACTGTAAAACTGTTTCTCTCAGCCCTCCTTGCAAGCTGCATTTCAAAGCTCTTGGAACATCATCCAACCACCAAAGCTCATGAATCAAACACCTTTATTAGTTATCAAGCTATGCAGAAGCCTAAAAAAGGGGTGATCGCTTCACTTCATATGGCTGTGTGATGATTATCTATGGAAAAATATTTGCTCCCAGGATGTGATGATGCATGCTGGTGGCACCTTTAAGACCAATCAATTTATTTCACCATAAGCTTTTATGGACTAAAGCCTTTCTCTGGGCTTCATTGGCTATGGTCCATGAAAGCATATGAAAAATAAATTGCATTTGGTCCAATTGACCCAATGATCACTTGTCATCTATTACCCAAAAAGGTGTGGGGGACTGAGGAGTCCTCGCCAACTGTGTCACATCTCCTTTAATGTTGATGGAAATGCTTAGCTCCAAGAGGCTTACAAGAGGCTGGGTAATGTGATCATCTCCACCTATTTATACCAGTAGTAACTGTGGAGGACTCCAGGTCTGGTGAATAAAGAAGATTTTTATTTAGAAATATGCAACAGTGCAACCCAACATACAATAGTAATTCAAACAGCAACACCACACAGAGCTAACCGAAACAAATGTATAGAAATTGGATAGCAGAGGCTAAGGACTGTAGAAGGCAATTTCGTCCTTTTCTCTATGCTGAATTAATTGAGTGCAAACTCCCATCCTAAAGAGGAAACTACAGAAAGTGGAGTATAGCTCAGATAGTGTCTGAGGGTGATACAGTAAGAGGCTCTTAGTACTCGAGGGGCAGACTGTGAGTGCAAACTGGGTGCCGGCTGCATGCAAGAAGGCTAGGTTTAGGACTGATATTTATACAGGTAATCCTAGCCTCAAGAGGTGCTAGGTGCTATTTTGCAATGGAACAAAGACATAATGGTTTTCGTAGAGAATCAACAATGGGATTCCAGAATAACGGATAGCTTTAATTTCAGAGTAACAAAAACATTGATTGGGTTTTGGACAACCCCAAAATAGATGGATAGGGAAGTTGGCTGGGAGCATGGTAGGAAGTGTTGGCTTACTCACCTTTGTCTTTGTTTCTAATGTAAGAGTATTTGTGGAAGCTTAGGATAGAGCGATCAGCAAACCCATTTAGCTTTTATCTTGGTACTACCTGGGTTATTCTCATGTCTTTGTGTCTACATGTCCTTCCCATGGGAAAGTCTCCTGGTGTTCCAAGGGCGATTGAAGAACATGCTGGGCTCCAGTTATGAAAATGTGAAAATATGGAAGCCCCACACATAGCCCAGGTTTGTCAAGTATATCAACACACCTCACGTTTTCAGCTACTTTTAAAGTGTACTAGGGCCTTTGCAGACTGCCAGAAATAGTGCACATTAAATTGAGGCACTGCCCTGGCTCAGTGCTAGGGAGTCATGGGAATTGTATTTTTTTCTGGGACATTGAGCCTTCCCTGTCAGAGAGCTCTGGTGCCACAATAAATTACAGTTCCCATGATTCCCTAGCACTGAGCCAGGGCAGTGCCTCAATTTAATGTGCACTATTTCTGGCAGTCTGCAAAGGCCCCTAGTTTCTTTGTTCTCCTCCCACTTTCCGTCTTCATCCACAATTCACTTCAATTGTTGCAAACTGAGTTCAAAATGAGAAAGGAGTTTACACTTAATAGAAGAATTCAGCATAGAGGAAAGGAGGGGAGGAGAGAATCTTGCCCTTACCAGAAGGCTCAGACAAAAGCAAACTGTTGCAGCATCTTCTAGCTTGTCTGTTCTTCATTAATGACCTTTACCATCTTAACCCCATGCAAATGTTGCTTGGCCCCACATGTCCTGGTTTTCATTTGTGAAATGTTGGAAGATATGATGTCGGTTAGTCTTAAAGTTGCCACCACACTCCTTTTTTTTCCCCTAATGCTTTTATACCAAAATAGACAAAGGGTGTGTTTACACTGTAGAAATACTGCAGTTTGACATCACTTTAAGTTTTGTAGCTCCATCCTATGGAATCCTGGCATTTGTAGTTTTACAACACACTTTGCCAGAGTTGGTGCCTCTCTGAACTACAAATTGTATGTGCATATGCCCCTGCATCTTTGGTTGCACCATATTGCAGTTCACAAACAAGCTGGCATGTACCTCTGTCAGCATAAAGTTAGGATCTTGCTGTCTCTCTGTTTGAAAATTATTTTAACAGGGGATAGACATCTCTGTCTGATCATAGAAGGCTGCATAATATATAGCATAGCATAGCAACTTCATTTATATACCGCTTCATATGTAGTGTCTCGCTGTTGGGAAAAAATGCTGTGCTCAGGGTCAGAGCAGGGAAAAGATACCTTTTGAGGACACGATTCCTAGAATCCTTTAGTCTGCATGGTCAGTTGATTGATGGAATTTAAGAGATGTAATTCCAAAAAGAAAACAAGAAAACAAAACCAGTCATCATACCAAAATATTATCTAAACAATATCTCATCAGAATTTATTGACAATTTATTGAACAGATTTGCGCCACTAAGCATAATAAACCAGAAGAACTATGGTCTGGAGCCAGGGATAAATAAAAGAATGCAGACAGACACTCTCAGTAGACAAAAAGAGAGAGAAGAAACCATGGATGACAAATAAAATGCTACAAGTAATAAAGAAAAGAAGAGAAGCAAAACAAAAGGGGGATAAGAACCATGAATGCAACAGTGCAATGGCTAATGTGAAAAGATACAGAAAACCACCACAATGATCAGTGAAAAGAAATAGAAGGCAACAATAAAAAGGAAAGAATAAGAGATTTATTCCACAAGATTAGGAAATCAAAGGAAATTTCAAACCAAGGGCTGGGACACTCTATGACAATAACAATGCCAAAATTCAAGAGCAATAAGAAATAAAAATACTTTGGCTGTAATACACAGAAAAGTTATATAAAAGAGTTGATAAAATGAATGACATGCGGAACAAAGAGCCATATGAAGATGAATCCCAAATTCTAAAAAGGGAGGTGGGAACTACAGTAAGGAAAATGGTGCGAAACAGATCACCATGCAGAGATGATATTCCAATTGAACTGCTACAATCAACACTGTCAGAGTCAACTACAGTGCTAACATATGTCAACAGATATGGAAAACAAAACTATGGCCAACAGATTGGAAACGATTAATATATATCCCCATCCACAATAAAAGGAGACACAAGAGACTGCAGAAACTATAGGACCATAGCACTGATCTACGACGGAAGCAAAATCATGCTCAAACTTCTGCAACATAGACTCCAACCATACACAGAGAAACCACAGAGGTCCAGGCA
Source organism: Phrynosoma blainvillii (assembly GCA_026167975.1). Taxonomy (NCBI): domain Eukaryota; kingdom Metazoa; phylum Chordata; class Lepidosauria; order Squamata; family Phrynosomatidae; genus Phrynosoma; species Phrynosoma blainvillii. Next base: position 445,932,252 of record JANUYF010000001.1, on the reverse strand, counting down.
GGGTTCAGAAAAGGAAGAGGCAATAGAGACCACATTGCGAACATATGATGGCTAATGGAGTGCACCAGGGAATTCCAAAAGGAAATCTGCATGTGCTTTATAGACTATACCAAAGCCTTTGACTGCATAGATCATGAAAAGCTATTGAACACCCTTAAAGACATGGAAGTGCCAACACAACTGATAGTCTTGATGAGGAATCTGTACTCAGGACAAGAGGCTACTGTCAGAACAGAACATGGAGAAACAGAATGTTTCCCAATTGGCAAAGGGGTCAGACAAGACTGTATCCTTTCACCCTATCTGTTCAACGTATATGCAGAACATACTATATGAAAAGCAGGCTTAGACACAGAAGGAGGAGTGAAAATATGAGGAAGCGATATCAACAATCTAAGGCATGCAGATGACACCATAGTACTAGCGGAAAACCTCACAGACCTGGAACACCTACTAAGGAAGATCAAAGAAAAAAGTGCAAAGGTAGGCTTAATGCTGAACAAAGAAAACAGAAATAATGACCTTGGAGAACTTACATAAATTCAAACTAAACAATGAGGAAATAGAAATTGTAAAAGAGTTCTCATATCTGGGATCAAAATTTGACTTTATCACATGGGGTAAAAAAAACAGGAGCATAATACTATACTCCCATCAATATCATGCAATAGCATGAAGATTTTCACATGACGTCACCATTATTGTACAATTATCCCATGAATAAAGCAGCAAAATCGCATCACTTTTTATTCATGGCATTTTCCCATTTATAAAAAGTGGTGAAATTTTGCCAGTTTATTCACAAGATAATTGCGTGATAATGATGACATAGGACGTTATCACATTGGCCCTAAAGCAGAAAGAATCCTGCATCATTCCTGCACCATTCCGGTTCTTTTTTCCGTGTGTTCACACGACGTCGCACATAGCCCTGCCCTTCCTTGCATCATCCCTGCATCCTTCCAGCATCATTTCAGTTCTTTTGAATTCTGGGTATCTTGAGGAATTACAATTGCGCGGCCGGAATGATGCCGGAATGATACAGCTTTCGGCGTATGTATGAACACGTATCGTGGAACAAGGCCAGGGCCGGCCTCGCTGCTCTATGGGCCTGGTCGCCGAAGCAGTCGCTTTGGCGACCAAGCCCATAGAAGAACGAGGCCAGGGTTAAAGGGACAGCGCGTCCCTTTAGCCCCGGCCTCTTTGCTCTTCTATGGGCCTGGTCGCCGAATGAACGGCGACCAGGCCCATAAAAGAGCCATGCCTGGGTTAAAGGGACACCGCGTCCCTTTAGCCCCGGCCTCTTTGCTCTTCTATGGGCCTGGTTGCCGAACGAACGGCGACCAAGCCCATAGAAGAGCCATGCCTGGGTTAAAGGGACAGCGCGTCCCTTTAGCCGTGGCCTCTTTGCTCTTCTATGAGCTTGGTCACCAAAGCGGCGACCAGGCCCATAGAAGAGCCATGCCTGGGTTAAAGGGACAGCGCGTCCCTTTAGCCCAGGCCTCTTTGATCTTCTATGGCAGGGGTAGGCAACCTTTTTGAGCTGGGGGCCGGGTTGCTGTCCCTCAGACAACTGATGGGCCGAAGCACCAAAAATAAATAAATAAATAAATAAATAAATATTAAAATTAAAAAAGAATTAAAAAATTTAAAAAATGCATGCACACTCTCTCAGCCCCAGAAAAGCCATGGCAAAACCCCTGTGAAGATTTTGCCAAGAAAACCCCAAGAACAAGTAATAACAACAATAATCAATATCATCATGGGGGGGCGGCGGCGGTGGGGGGGCGGCGGCGGCAGGACCGGTTTGGGGCCGGTCCAAAGGCCTTGCTGGGCCGCATCCGGCCCCCGGGCCTTAGGTTGCCTACCCCTGTTCTATGGGCTTGGTCACCGAACGAACGGCGACCAGGCCCATAGAAGAGCCATGCCTGGGTTAAAGGGACAGCGCGTCCCTTTAGCCCAGGCCTCTTTGCTCTTCTATGGGCTTGGTCACCAAAGCGGCGACCAGGCCCATAGAAGAGCCATGCCTGGGTTAAAGGGACAGCGCATCCCTTTAGCCCTGGCCTCTTTGCTCTTCTATGGGCTTGGTCACCAAAGCGGCGACCAGGCCCATAGAAGATCCATGCCTGGGTTAAAGGGACAGCGCGTCCCTTTAACTCCGGCCTTGCTCTCCTATGGGCTTGGGCTCCGAAGCGGTCGCTTCGGAGTCCAAGCCCATAAAGCAGTGAGGCCAGGGTTAAAGGGACGCGCTGTGCCTTTAACTCCGGCCTGGGCTTGGCCTCCGAAGCAGTCGCTTTGGAGCCCAAGCCCATAGAAGAGCGAGGGTTGTGGAAGGGATCTTTCCACTTGTGTGTGAACAGGAGATACGGGTCCCCGGAGTGGAACCATCGCGGCATCGTCAATTCCGCAATGATTCCAGTTGCGTCTGATAACGATTTCCGTCTTGCCGGGTCCATTCTGGTATGGTTCTGGATTGATTCCATTCCACTTTCTTGCCGCTTTCTTGCCGCTTTGAGACCCCAGTGTGATAACGTCCATTGTGCGATGGCGTGTGAAAATCTTCACATTATTGCATTATATTGACAGGATGTTCCCATCTTTTTTTAGCCATGTGATAAAGTCCATTGATAGAAACAGGGACTGCAGCCAAGAAATCAGAAGAAGATTAAGAATGGGGAGGATGTTTATAAAAGAACTAGAAAAGATCCTAAAATTCAAAGATATACAACTGAGCACAAAAGTTAGAATCATACAAGCCATTATATTCCCTGTTACCATGTATGGAGTGAGACCTGTACAGTTAAGAAAGAAGATAGGAAGAAAATCTACTCCTTTGAGATGTGGTGCTGGAAAAGAGTGTTGAGGATCCCGTGGACAACCAAAAAGACGAATATATGGGTCCTAGAGCAAATCAAGCCAGAAATCTCCTTGGAAGCCAAGATGACAAAACTTAGGCTGTCATACTTTGAACACATCATGAGAAGGCACAACTCACTGGAAAAAACAATAATGTTAGGAAAGGAAGTAGAAAGAGAGGAAGGTGGCATGCTAGATTGATGGACTCTATTAAGGAGGTCACGGCCTCACAGGGAGAGGCGAGAAATATAAATATAAATAAATAAATAAATTATTATTATTATTATTATTATTATTATTATTATTATTATTATTATACAGGAATTAAGCAGAGTAGTAGAGTATAGGGGTCTTGGAGATGTCTCATCCACAGGGTTGCCATGGGTCTAGATTGACTCGAGGGCAGTTAACAACAACAAATCCCCCCCAAAAGGAACATCTTCAAGCTGCACCTAAAAGTAACAAGACTCTGCATGAAACCTCCCTAGCTTCTGATGCTTCATCAAGTTTGGCCCACACTCTTAACATTTAAGGAGTGAGAAACGGAGGGTTTTTTTAAAAAATAAAAAGATCCTATGCAGGATGAGATAATGATTGAAATCCTATGTAAGTGTTGTGCAGCATAAATCTCTGCATGTGGAGTTACACCTTGATAGAGCTACCCAAATCTTGTGAATGCCAACTTTGTGCAACTGAATACAAACAAATATGCAACTGAATACATGCGTACTGAATACATATGCATATCCATATCCCTCTGTGCCTGCTCAATGGCACTACTTGTGCATCTCTGTTTTTGCAATTTTGAACTGAATACAGATGTTCTGCACCGGACATAAATGACAAATCACTTAAATAGGGGAACTTGTACATGCGTATGTCACCCACAAGATTTAAGCTGTCAGGTTTGTATAGTGCAGGGGTAGGCAACCTTTCCCCTTTAAGGGCCGAGGGACTTCAGCTCCCAGAATCCCAGGAGCTATTGACCAACATGGGACTATTGGTCAACATGGCTGAGGCTTCTGGGAGCTGAAGTCCCTCGGCCCTTAAAGGGGAAAGGTTGCCTACCCCTGGTATAGTGCAATTGCAGGAACATAGAATTCACATGGCTTTGGCCATCTAGTCCAGCTCCCTGCCATGCAGGAATGCACAGTCAAAGCACACCTGACAGATGGACATCCAGTCTCTGCTTAAAACACTCCAAAGAAGGAGATTTCACCAGTCTCCGAGGCAGCATATTCTGTTGTCCAACAGCTCTTAATATCAAGAAGTTCATCCTGATGTTTAGGTGGAATCTCTTTTCCTGTAGTCTGAATCCATTGCTCTGTGTCTTGTACATGTGTATGTCACCCACAGGATTCCAGCTATCAGGTTCACATATGCAATTGTGGGATCATAGCTCCAGCCAACTCTTATATTCACACTTTCTACTACACCCCATCAACAGTTAGGCTCATGGTAATTGGGGGAACCCAATCTAAGGCTTCAGCCACACTGTAGAAATAATCAGATTTGACACCACTTTAACTGCCATGCCTCAATGCTATGGGATTCTGGTAAGTGCTCTGGTTCCACAACAAACTACAGTTCCCAGAATTCCATAGCACTGAGCCGTGGCAGTTAAAGTAGTGTCAAAATGGATTATTTCTGCAGTGTGGATGACTCCTAGTTTCTGGAATGCTCTTCCTAAGTGTTCTCTGTTGACCAGCTAATTCATTAGGTTGCACAATGTTGAAATTCACTAACGTCCAATTATTACATAACTCAGTGAATACATGAAAGTTACACTCCATCTCCTTGATGTAGCCTCTCAGCCCTTTTTCCAGTTTACTTTTGTACTGATCTGATTTTAGCTGCTGTTTTATTTTAGCGATGCTCTCCTGTATTTCCTTCTACCTTAGTTGTCTGGTGCTAACTGGTTTCCTTGTTGTTTTTAAACATCATTTCTGTATGCTGCCTCAAGATTTCTGATTTAAAAGCAAGCTGGAATGTATTTAAACAAAGGAACAAACAAAGGGTGCAATTCATGTCCCTGTTTTAAAAAGACACTGGCAAAAGCTTTCTTGCTTTAAAAAGTTCTGGATTGCATCCAACAGAAGCAGCTTTTTTTTCCATGGACAAACCTATAATTTTTTCCTTTGCTGGGAGCAGAAAATGACTAAGCTGTGAGTAATTACAACACAAACTGATGAGGTAGGAACAAGCAAATATCTGGATTCGTTTCCTCTGGCTTTTTAGTTGCAAATAAATATGTGAATTCATTTTAAATAAAGATCAGGTTCCATTTTCTCTGGTGTTTAATTTTAAAAATAGGTACTCACGGTAAGATAGGAAAAAAAGTAATTTTGTACAAATGGGTTCTGGAGACTGCAGTCACAATCAAAATGGATAGAATCATAGAATAGAGTGGGAAGAGATCCCAAGGGCCACCCAGTCCAACCCCCTGCCATGCAGGAACTCAAAATCAAAGCATCCTCGACAGATGGCCATCCAGCCTCTGCTTAAAGACCTCCAAAGAAGGAGACTCCACCAAAATCTCCAAGGGAGTGTCTTCCACTATCAAACAGCTCTGTCAGGAAGTTCCTCCTAATGCTGAGGTGGAATCTCTTTTCCTGTAGCTTGCATCTGTTGGTCCGAGTCCTATTCCCTGGAGCAGCAGAAAACAAGCTTGTTCCCTCCTCAATATGACATAATAATAATAATAAGTTTTATTTTTAGCCCGCCTCTCTGCAAGGCAATCGAGGCGGGTTACAGCAATTTAAAATGATACAGCTAAAATACATTCCCTCCCTCCAGATCTACCCACCCACCCCTTAAAACAAGATTAAACCAAGAATTCAATTAAAAACGAACAGAACATTACACATTAAAATCATAAACCCATACTAAAGCCACTGAACAGTTGTGCGCATCAGGTAACTAGGGGTAACTAAAAGACCCATCTCCTATGGCGGTTGTTGTTCTGGGAAGGCCTGCCGAAAGAGATCCGTCTTTACCGCTTTCTTGAAAGCGGCAAGCGTGGTAATCAGACGGATCTCGTCCGGCAGGCCATTCCAAAGTCTGGGGGCGATTGCGGAGAAGGCCCTCTGGGAGGTCTGAGACAGCCTGGTCTTTATTGGCTGTAACAGATACCTCCCAGAGGACCGCAAGGCGCGGGGGGGGTCATATGGGGAGAGGCGGTCCCTAAGATAGGATGGACCCAAGCCATGTAGGGCTTTAAAGGTCAACACCAACACCTTGTACTGCGCCCGGAAACTGATCGGCAGCCAGTGGAGGGATTTCAGCACTGGTGTTATGTGCTCCCTCCTTGATGTCCCGGTAATTAACCTGGCTGCCATATTTTGAACCAACTGTAGTTTCCGGGTTAGGCACAAGGGTAGCCCCATGTAGAGCGCATTACAGTAATCCAAACGAGAGGTTACCAGGGCGTGCACCACAGTTTCCAGGTCCCTCATGTCCAGATAAGGGCGCAGTTGGCGTATCAGCCGAAGCTGATAACAGGCACTCCTGACCGCCGCATTCACCTGACTAGTCATGTGAAGCGACGAGTCTAGAAGTACCCCCAGACTGCGAACACAGTCCTTAGAGGAGAGTGTGACTCCATCCAGGACTGGAGACTGTATTCCCAGATCAGGTTTCGGGCCTGTGACCGCGAGCACCTCCGTTTTGTCCGGATTCAACTTCAGTCTGTTTTTCCTCATCCAATCCATTACCGCTCTTAGACAGTCATTAAGAGGAGAGACGCCATCTGAGGTCTGAGACGATGATCTATTCATGGAGAGATATATCTGGGTGTCGTCAGCGTACTGAAGACACCGCGCTCCATGCCTCCGAATGATCTCACCCAGCGGCTTCATGTAAATATTAAATAGCATCGGGGACAGGATGGCGCCCTGAGGGACACCGCAATTAAGCTCAATTTTGGAGGAGCAACTGTCCCCGAGCCTCACCCTTTGGGATCTGCCTGAAAGGAAGGAGCGGAACCACTGCAGTGCAGTGCCTCCAACTCCTAACTCTCTCAAGCGATCCAAAAGGATGGCATGATCTATAGTATCAAAGGCCGCTGAGAGATCCAAGAGCACTAACAGGGTCACACCACCCCTGTCAATGCTCAGGCGGAGGTCATCGGTCAGAGCAACCATAGCAGTCTCCACTCCAAATCCCGTCCTAAAGCCGGTTTGAAATGGATCAAGATAATCGGTTTCATCCAAGACTGCTTGGAGTTGGGAAGCAACTGCCCTCTCAATCACCTTGCTCAAAAAGGGGAGCAAGGATACTGGTCTGTAGTTATTTCTATCCAGGGGGTCCAAGGAGGGTTTTTTTAGGAGGGGCTTAACTGCCGCCTCCTTCAGACAAGATGGTACCATCCCCTCCCTAAGTGACGCATTGATTGTGTCCCGAAGGAACACCCTCAGCGCGCCACCCCCCTGGGCGACCAGCCAGGATGGACAAGGGTCGAGAGGGCAAGTCGTCTTCTTCATCCTACCAAGCAGCTTGTCCACGTCATCGGTACTCACAGACTGAAATTGATCCAGAAGAATGCCATCAACGGAGTTCCTGGATACCCCATCTATGGAATCTGTTGAAACAATGGCATCCAAGTCGGCTCTTATCCGAGAGATTTTATCTGCAAAGTGGATATTAAATGCCTCACAGCAGGCTGTTGTCGGGTTAAGTAGGGGGTTTGGCGCAGGGGGAACCCTTGCCAGCTCCCCCACCACCCTAAACAGCTCTGCCGGGTGAGACTCTGCAGACGCAATACGTGCAGAACAGAAAAATTTCTGTGCTGCACGTAAAGCCTCCCTATAGGAATCCAAATGCTTCCTAAGGCGAGCTCTGTCGGATGAAAGACGAGATTTCCGCCATTCGTGCTCTAGTCGTTGTCCGGCTCGCTTCATTCCCCTAAGCTCCTCAGTATACCAGGGCTTGCGGTTTGAAGCGGGACGGAAAGGACGCTTGGGAGCGATTGTGTCGATAGCCCTGGTGAGATCTGTATTCCAGGTATTCACCAAGGCTTCGACAGAGTCGCCGGCGTTACCAACCATCAATCCCTCCAAGGCTTTCTGGAAACCAATTGGTTCCATGAGCCTTCGAGGGCGGACCATTCTAATGGGTCCGCCACCCCCGGGAGGGAGGACAATAGCCCTTAATTCCGCCTTGATCAGAAAGTGATCCGTCCATGACAATGCAGAGGTTCTTTTGACCTCCGCCCACGGATAATCCTGCTCCGTACTAAAGATCGCATCGAGTGTATGACCAGCACAATGTGTGGGTCCGTCGACCAATTGGGATAGGCCCATGTTTGTCATGGTATCCATGAACTCCCGAGCTGCGCCAGTTAAGTCCTGCAAGCTGGTTTCGAGTGGAATGTTGAAATCGCCCAGAACCAAAAGCCTGGGTGATTCCAACAGCAACTCAGAAACCAGGGCGGTCAGCTCGGTTAGGGAGTCTGTTAAGCAACGGGGTGGCCGGTATACCAACAGAATCCCTAAACTATCCCTGGTCTTCAGGCTAAGGTACATACACTCGGTGTGAATCATTTTCCGGATAGGCTTCCTGATCAAAGTTAAGGTGTTCCTGTGGACAAGGGCTATGCCGCCCCCCCGTCCGCTTTCCCTCACCTGCTCAATGACTGAGTACTCAGCTGGGAGAGCCTGCACCCATGTTGCAGAGCTAGCATCCCCCAGCCAGGTCTCAGTAAAGCATGCCAGGTCGGCTGCCTCATCCACTAGGAGATCGTGGATGATGTGTGTTTTATTCCTAACCGACCTGGCATTGCAAAGGAGCAGGTTGAGGGTCGGCGGAATGGTCGGTACGCTCTCCAAGTTATCCTGGGAAACAGAGCCAACTGAAGAAGGGACAGATATTAGGCATCTGTCCCTTCTTCTTTTGTAACATCTGTTGGCTCTGTTACCGCCGTGCCTCCCTCGCCCCCACACCACCTGTATATTAGCCCCCAGACTTAAGCCGTTCTGTTCCATGGAGGAGGAGATGAGTAACAGGTGTTTCAAGCACAGTTGAACATAAGAGAGAGAGGCAGGAGGGAGTGTAATCCTCCAAGGTCGTCCTAGCCCCTCTCAAGGCTGTCCAGGTGGCAATGATCAGGCTACAAGGTCCTTTAAGTAGTCTGAAATTTTCCCTTCAAATATTTAAACAGGGCTATCATATCCCCTCTTAACTGTCTCTTCTCTAGGCTAAACATCCCCAGTTCCCTAAGTCGTTCCTCACAGGGCTTGGTTTTCAGACCCTTCACCATTTTATTCGCCCTCCTTTGGACATGCTCCAGTTTCTCAACATCCTGTAAATGTACATGTACATTTACTTACATTTATGTAAGTGTAAATGGAGACTGCAATCAAGAAATCAGAAGAAAACTAGGGAGACTATCACACCGCTTTTTAAATTATTTATCTCTCTTGATTTAAATTTTAATTCGGGCAGCATCCTGATGTTATCAGAACGATTTTGCCACTGAATCTGCTGCCTGAATACAGCCTGGGTCCATCCTCATTCACAGGGGCACTCAGCACACCTTTTTGAAGCCAGAAAACCCCTGGCTTAAGAAAATGGCCGCTGGAACACCCCTGTGAACAAGGATGGACCCAGGCTGTATTCAGGCAGCAGATTCAGTGGCAAAATCGTTCTGATAACATCAGGATGCTGCCCGAATTAAAATTTAAATCAAGAGAGATAAATAATTTAAAAAGCGGTGTGATAGTCTCCCTAGTTTTCTTCTAGGGTGGCAGATTCAGCAGTAAAATTCTTCTGAAAACATCAGGATGCCACTGAATTAAAATTTAAACCAGGAGAGGTAAGTCAATTTAAAAAGTGGTGCAATAAAGTCCTAGGACTTGGAAGGGCAGTTATGAAGGAACTAGGCAAGATCCTGTAAAGATATATCATTGAATACTTAAGTTAGAATTGCCCATGCCACCATATTTCTGATTTCTATGTATGGTTGTGAAAGCTGGGCAGTGAAGAAAGCTGACAGTGGAAAAAATCAACTCATTTGAAATGTGGTGCTGGAGAAGAGTTCTACAAATAACGTGGACTACTAATAAGACAAATTAAATAGGTCCTAGAGCAAATTAAGCCTGACCTCTCCCTAAAAGCCAAGATGACTGAGGACGTTATCACACGGGGGAAATCTGTTGGTTAATCCACACAAATCCCAAACCAAAACTGAATTTGTGCCTCACGATTTCACACGACATCGCACAGAAACTGGTCAGAAACTGGACAGAAACTGGTAATATCCGAGATCTTTTTAATTTCGGGAGTTTAGAGGAAATGCATTTGCGAAATTACAGTAATTTCGCATTTACTGTAATGTGAAAAGCAAATACGCACGGACAATTCTCTTTTAAAACCTGGAGGAGGGCCAAGAGGAGGAGGAGGAGGGGCCTCCAGGGAGGGAGAGTCCTGGGCTCCTTCTCAGTGCCATGCAGGGAAGGGAAGGCAGCCCAGGAGAGGGAAGTTTGGGACGGAGGAGAAGTTTGGCATTTGGGATAGAGGGAAAAGGAGGGGAAAGAAGGCTTCCCTCACAGCAGCTGTGGGTGGATGTGGGTGCAAGTGTGGGGTATGCTTGTGGAGCAACTTGGAGCTCCATCTCACCATGAAGTTCTGCCCTTCAGATCCTACAAAGGGGAAAGGGTTATGGGGGGGGGGGGCATGGGAGCTACCTCCAGATTCCCCCTCTCAATGCCTCCCTTGCCTCGGCTTGCCTTGCCTTGCCTTTCCAGCCTCCTCCTCCTCCTCTGCTCTCTTGAGAGGTCCTAACCCCAACGGAAGGGGGTTAGGACCTGTGCAGGAGGACATGACCCCAAATGTAGGACAGTCTGACATTTCCTCCTGGGAAATGCAGGACTCGCCCTGGAAAAGGAGGAGTCTTGTCACAAAACACACCCATCCCAGTACATGTACGGGTTCTTTTCACTTGTGTATGAAAGTTAAAAACGTCTTTTTTTGCTTTTAACTTAATTCCGTTATTACTGTAATTACGTGTGAAAAGGTTTTGCGTAATTAAACTCTATTTTCACTTTCTTTTCGGGATGCTTCATTTCCACTTTATTATCTCTTTAACAACGAAACTGGCCCATGTGTGATAATGTCCTAAACTGAGACTGCCATACTTTGGCCATATCATGAGAAGACATGACTTACTAGAAAATACAATAATGTTTGGTAAGGTAGAAGGCAGTAGGAAAAGAGGAAGACCACATTACAGATGGATAGACTCAGTCAAGGAAGCTACAGCCCTGAGTTTGCAGGCCTGAGTAGGGCTATTGATGATAGGGTGACTTGAAGGTCTCTCATTCATAGTGTTATCATTATTCAAAGTCAACTTGATGGCATTTAACAAGAAATCAAATAACCTATGTATTCAGATAAAGGTTATAGAACCAGTTGAATACAGTCGCCCCTCCATTCTCACAGACTTGAAGTCCATGGTTTTGCATATTCATAAAGGGGCAACCTCAATTACAATAAACTGACCGTGACTGCAGGGGTGCGCCGAATTCAAGCCTATGGGGCTTGAATATTTGTGAATCTCTGTTTTCATGGGGGTGGAGGGTGGGGTGGGTCCAGAACGGATCCCCTGAGAAACAGAGGGCCAACTGTATAGACATATTCATTGAATATATAGTATTACTGTGCATTGCACATACAGCTATGTATTGTGCATTGCAGTAATGTATTTCACGTTCATTTGTACATTCAGTTGCACACTATGTCAATTCACTAATGCATATAACTCCATGAGTGTAAAATTACACTGTCTTATTACTGTAGGATCCAGGGGCCTCAGGCCATGTTTTAGTGTGAGATACATGCATTTAATAGAAACATAGAATCATACAGTTGGAAGAGACCACAAGGGCCATCCAGGCCAACCCCCTGCCATGCAGGAACTCAAAATCAAACCATCCCAGACAGATGGCCATCCAGCCTCAGTTTAAAGGAGACTCCACCACACTCCAAGGGAGTGTCTTCCACTATCAAACAGCTCTGTCAGGAAGTTCCTCCTAATGTTGAGGTGGAATCTCTTTTCCTGTAGCTTGCATCTGTTGGTCCGAGTCGTATTCCCTGGAGCAGCAGAAAACAAGCTTGTTCCCTCCTCAATATGACATCCCTTCAAATATTTAAACAGGGCTATCATATCCCCTCTTAACTGTCTCTTCTCTAGGCTAAACATACCCAGTTCACTAAGTCATTCCTTGTAGGGCATGGTTTCCAGACCCTTCACCATTTTAGTTGCCCTCCTCTGGACACGCTCCAGTTTTTCAACATCCTTTTTGAATTGTGGTGCCCAGAACTGGACACAGTATTCCAGGTGAGGCCTGACCAAAGCAGAATACAGTGGTGCTATTACTTCCCTTGATCTAGATACTATACTTATATTAATGCAGCCTAAAATTGCATTGGCCTTTTTAGCTGCAGCATCACACTGTTGCCTCATGTTCAACTTGTGGTCTACTAGGACTCCTAGATCCTTTTCACATGTAGTCTCATTAAGCCAGGTGTCCCCCATTTTATATCTATGCATTTCATTCCCCCCCCCCCTTTTTTTTTTTTTTTTTTGGTCTGTTTAGTCTGTTATGCTCTTCTACTGGATATTTTTTTCTAGTCAAACCGCTCCGTGAATAAGCAAAACCGCAGACTTCAAGTCTGCGAGAATGGAGGGGCGGCTGTATTCAACTGGTTCTACAACTCCCACCTCATCCCCTCCCTCACAGCACCAAGTCAGCATGGCCACTAAAAATGTTCAGGCCTCATTGTTTTCTGGCGCTTCCCGATAAGTTTTGAATTTCTGCACATTTCAGGGCTTCTCCCCTCCAACGAGGCGTCCATGGCCTACCTTGGCCTGCTGTTGCCTCAGCATCTTCGTTTTGTGGATGACTCATTTGTCTGGCTCCTTTAGATTACAGAGACAGACTGCCTGAGAGCATAGAAACATGGCTTTGCTTGGCTGCCAAGTGGTGGTGGTGGGGATGTGAAGAGGGAAGAGGAGGTGTGTAGCAAGTCTGTGCTTATTGAAAGACTAGAAGGGATAACCCCTTGCACTAATGGAGCAAAACTGCAGCACCAATCTAAACTGCTGTGATGCAGTCATTTAGGAAAGCTGCCTTTATTAAATTGGTGCCTGTAGGCTTCTTACTGAGAAGCAGCATGGCATAATGGTTTTAGTGTTGGACTAGGACTCAAGGATGATTTTGAATACATCCAAACTATCCCCATTTAGCCATGAAAACCCAGTGGGCGATCTTGGGCAAGTCACACTCTCTCAGCCCTAGAGGAAGGCAAAGGCAACTCCCCCTCTTGAATAAATCATGCCAAGAAAGCCCCATGATAGGTTTGCCTGAGTGTCAACATAAGTCAGAAGTGGCTTGCAGGCACACAACAGCAGCGACAAGTTCCTTACTAGTCCCTTATTTCCAAGGAAGAGTTCCTTATTTATTCTTGAAATAATGGAATTTTAAAGTTGGAAGGATGCCTTAAAGGTCATGTAGTCCAACCCCTGTTCAGTACAAGAACTTTACAGCTGTAGCATGCATTGCCATGGTCTGTGCATTTCCATGTCAGAGTGCCCAGTGATTCTACTCTGGGGGTTTTAAGTCCAAACTTTGAAGGAGCTTTTCAAAGGAGCCAGGACTCATCTTGCCTTTTAGGGAGAGTTCAGGCTTGATTTACTTACAACCCATTGATTTGTCTTTTTAGCAATCCACAGTATCCATAGAACTCTTCTCCAGCACTTTGGATAGTACATTTAAAATTAGACCAAAACCTGAGCTGATTCAGCTTGCAACTGCCCAGTGTCCAACAATTCCTGGCATTGAGACACTTCTGAAAAATAGCCAAAATTTGTTCCCTGTTAGTTCTATCTTTTAGTTCCAATCTTGCTTTCTGGAAGTATCTTCAGATATTTGAAGGTATCATATCTCTCCTCCATCTCTTCACTCTTAGCTAAATGTGCATCAAAGAGATGAAATTTAACGTTACAGTCAAGAGTTGTGTTGTGTATTAGAGAATTGCAAACATTAGCAAATTAATGTACAAACAAATGTAAAATGCATAATTGCAATGCTCGATGCACTTCTGCATGTTAATGGCAAGACACGCACAACTATGCTTCTACAAGTTTCATCTGAATATGGGTGCTATGCCATGGCCAAAAAAGTACAATATGCATACAGAAAATTACATAGGCATTAGTCACTAACATGATGCCAGCTGACATTTCCAAGTGTTCCTCATACTGCAGAAAAGAGCAACCAAGATGTACTGGTGGCTACCAGTCTGGATGTTTTTAACAGAGAATGAGACCAACAAATGGGATAAGTCTATCAATGGCAACTAGCCACAATGGCTATGTAATATCTCCTATATGTCTCTCACTATTTGTTCCTGGGAATATAACCAGGAAGGTGCCATAGATTTCACTTATGTCTTCAGTAGAGAGCTAGTGTGGATAGTGGTTTGAGTGTTAGACTACGACTCTGGAGACCAGGATTTAATTCCCAGTTTGATTATGGAAACCTACTGGGTGACCTTGGACAAGTCACATTCTCTCTGCCTCAGGGGAAGGCAATGGCAAAGTTCCTCTGAACAAATCTTGTCAAGAAAACCCTGTGATAGGATCACCCTAAGTCACAAATGACTTGAAGGCACACAACAACAACTTCATTGCTGAGAGATCTTGTAGCACCTTTGAGACTAACTGAAAGAAATTGGCAGTAAGAGCTTTCGTAGACTGAGGAAGTAGACTGAAGTCTATGAAAGCTCATGCTGCCAATTTCTTTCTTCCAGTTAGTCTCAAAGGTGCTACAAGATCTTTCTACATACTGATTTTACAGACTAACATGGCTATATCTTTAACTTCATTGCAGACACTGTTATGGTGGAGCTATACCTCAGGGTCAAAACACTGGCATTTATCACCATCCTGCTCAGCTTTCCCTATTCCTTCTAAGTATAACTGAGGCTGCATCTGTACTGCAGAATTAATGCAGTTTGATACCGCATTAACTGCCATGGTTCAATGCTACGGAATTCTGGGATCTGTAATTTTATGATATATCTAGCCTCCTCTGTCAGAGACCTTTGATGCCACAACAAACTACAAATCCCAAGATTCCATAGGATGGAGTCATGACAGTTAAAGTGGTGTCAAACTGCATTAAATGTGCAGTGTGGCATCAGCCTGGGGAAGGTACAGCTGGTTCTTGCAATAGTGTTGTTGTATGCTCTGTCTATTGTGATACAGTGTAGTTGTGAGTGGCTTGGTCTTGATGAGAAAATGAAGAACCATTAGGTTTACAAAAAAGCTAGTCCTTGTGGGAATGAAAACTACTAGAATTGTTTTGTGGTATAAATTAACACATCTCCTTACATTTCAAGACTCTCCCCGGGAACTTAGTTGGAGGGATAGTCACAATGAGATCCTGACTTTCACAAGTTGTCACATCACTGCCACTTACCTGGTTGCTTTTGGGGTAGGTGTAGGAGTAAAATCCTAGACTCAGTAGGAAACCAGTCTTCTCCGGGACAGCACTTCTTAGGTACCATATACATTCGTATACAAGTCAACTTTCAGGTTTCAGGGTGAAAATCATAGATTTTGATATGACCCATGGATAAGTCGAGGATAAAACTTAGGGGGCTATAACAAAGGATGGAAAGGGGGAAATACCACTTCCATCCCTCCTTCTCCTTCTCTGGAGCTCTCCCAACCACCTAATACTGATTCCCAGGTGCTGGGGGAGAGGTTTTAACATGGGATTGAGAAAAGAAGCAAGTAGTGTTAAATGGCGAGGTTTTTTTCATGGGAAAAGAAGGTTTGAAAATTGGACTGGGGAGGGAAGGAAATGGTGTTAAAGTGTGTGTGGGGTCTTCCATGGGAAAAGAAGGCTTACAAATTGGACTGGAAACCTTTTTCATACACACAGAAAAACACATGCCCCGAGGCACCAAGAGTGAGGCTTGCTTGTTTCAGGACCTTTCTAAGTAGCAGTAGGGTATTGCCCTGTATATAAGTTGACCCAGGATTTTAGGGTCACTTTTGGGGCATCAATTTCTTGACTTATAGTCGAGTATATACAGTACTTATGATAATAAAAACCCGAGCAAGCAGACAAACACAGACTGTAATAACAATTGTGACATCCGGCAGGGCAATATGAACAGAATCCTAAAGGGGAAGAGATTTTCTGATAAGCTGTGGAATATTCCATAGCAATTGTTTTTAAATTAGACAAAGTAATGCAAGGTTTATTTTTGGGCTTCTGAGTTTGAAAAAGCTGCAGCCTTCCTGGAGCCTTTTAGATGGAAAAACAAGGTGGGGGGGGAACCACATCTACTGATCAATAGATTATTTTTTTTTAAAAGATTTGCAAGCTTAAGAGAAGAGAATTGCTGTGGGTTTTATTGCAGTCTTGTAAGTGCACTGACGTCTTTCAGCCATTCCAGAAAAGTGTCAGTATAAGAATTGCGGCAGGACTTTGAGATGATGGTCTTGATTGTCTTTCCATGCAACAGATGGCAAAGAACAGTGAATGTATGAAGGGGCAATGCACAGATATGGGTCACATATCACATATCCTGCAGTCCATAAGCTTACTTATGTTTTGGGAAAGGGAGACCAAAATGGTTGCATTACACTTGATTTTAAAAGTTTTGCCATTGTTCTTGTTTTCGTTGTTGCTGTTGCTGCCCATCTTCCTCTTCTTCTACTCCCCCCATTATCAGTAGCTCCCAGAGTTAGAATCAGGAAACCACAAAATTCTGTATAGTCTCCCCATGTGGTGAATCATGAGGGTTCACCCATAATGCATACTCACGCCAATGCGATTCCACTTTAACGGTCACATATCCATCCCACGGAATCCTGAGACTTATAGTTTGGTCAAAGATACTAAGAATTCTCTACTTAACTCTTTTGAATAGCTCTCTGGCAGAGAATTCAAAGCATCTCAAGAAACAACAGGTCCCCAAATTCCATCTGATGGAGCCATAGCAGTTCCAGTGATATCAAATGGTTGCAATTGTGTAGTATGGATGCATCCCAGGATTGATCATAGTGACTGGGCACTGCAGTTCAAGAAAGATAATGGCAAACTAGAACATGTCCAGGGGAGAGTGACTGAAATAGTAAAAAGTCTGAGATCAAGACCCATGAGAAACATCATAAAGATCTAGGTATGTTTAGCTTGGAGAAGAAAAAATTGAAAGGTGATATGATAGCCAGCTTTAAATATCTGAAGGGATATCATGCAGAAAAGCTTGTTTTCTGCTGCTGTGGAGACTTGGACATGAACCAACAGATTACAATTGCAAGAAAAGAGATTTGACTTAAACAATAGCAAGAGATAGTAAGGATTGTTTGATAGTAGAATAGACTGCCTTGATGGGTGGTGGAATTTTTTAAACAGAGCTTGTATGGCCACCTCTCAGTAGTGTTTTAGCTATATAATCCTGCATGGCAGGACATTGAACTAGATGACACTTTTGGTATTTTCCAGTCTATGATTCTATGAATCCTCTCACCCAGGCCATCTATTTGCTCTTCCTGACCTATTACAGGATTATTACAGGCTTCCATGTCAAGCTGAACTTTGCCTGGAGTCCTAATTTGTGACCTAATTTCAGTTATCAGAGACCTAAAACTCCTAGTTCTTTAACCATGTTCATTCTCACAAACAAAACATATTTAAGGTTGGGGACTTCTCTTTTTTATAAGAAGGAGAAAGGCAAGACAAGTAAGAGGAAAAGGAGGAAGAGGCTTAAAAACTTTTAAATAATGTGTGTGTGCATGTGTGTGTGTTGTGCAGCTCTAAGGTGACCCTATCATGAGGTTTTCTTGGCAAGATTTGTTCAGAGGTTTGCCATAGGCCATATTATGCACAGTACAGTTGGCCCTCTGTATCCATGGATTTTTTTATCCACGGATTCAAGCATCCATGGCTTGAAAATATTCAAATATTATAAAAATTCCAATAAGCAAACCTTGATTTTGCCATTTTCTATAAGGGACACCATAGTATAGAGCCAGCATGGTATAGTGGTTTGAGCCTAGGACTACGACTCTAGAGATCAGGATTCGATTCCCTGTCCAGCCATGGAAACCCACTGGGTGACCTTGGGTGAGTCACATACTCTCAGACCCAGAAACCCCTATGACTTATGGTGGCTCTAAGGCACCTTATAGCCATCATAAGTCAGAAACCACTTCAAGGCACACAACAAGAAACCACAGTATACACTATACCTTAGTTCAGTGATACAGCTAAAGCATGCAAGTTTACTTTTTCGACTACAGCTCTCTACAGCCAGTATGATCAGTTTCAGTATGACAGAGAAATTTTAGTAAATTTTTCCAGTCTTGGGGTATGGCATAGGTTTTGCATTTAAAATCTCTCCCTCTCAGTTTCTATTACTGTCAGATAGGGCTGGGAAATATGCTTAAACACCCTGAAGGCACCAAACCATGTCTAATCTTGGAAGCTATGATCTGTCTCCCCATCTGATCCCCTAAAACTCATCTTAAAAGACAGGCAGCCATACTTAGTGATAGAGTTCTTTCATTCTGGTGAGTGGAGCACTGAAGGATGATGCATCAATCCCCCTCCTACCAAGTACTGCTTCAGGTCCTGCCATAACTGCTCATCACAGTGTGGCTTGTTGCTGAACATGTTATCTTTCAAAACCCTGCTTGTCAGTGCCACAAAACTCCTTCAGTTGGTGCAGTTGCCTGATGTTTAAGGTGGGTTTTAAGAGGTATTTGCAATTGTAGCAATGGTGCCATGACTAGATGTGAATAGCAAAGTTGACAATATTGTAAATCTAGCTGACAACACTGGATACCAGCCCATGCATTTTTCTTTACAAAATAATTAACCTGCAACACTTCAGGATTAAGGATAATAATAATAATAATAATCCATGTCCAATGGGCATCATAACATGAACACCTGTGAATATTTCTCCACTGTATTCTCACCATATTCTGTGACCTACTGGAATAGATTCAACAACTGAATACACTGTTTGATTTAAAACAGCATTAAAGATCAGTCCCTTCTGGCAGGCCTGTCCAGATGATTTCTAAACGTTAAGTTTTAAATGATGAATTCTCCATGTGGGTTGTTCTAATATGTATGTGTCTTGTTTGTTTTCGTATGTGTCTTGTCTATGTTGTTCCCCACCTTGATCCATGGGGAAAGCCCGGTAAGAAATGATTATTGATAAGGATAAGGATAAGGATAAGGATAAGGATAAGGATAAGGATAAGGATAAGAATGGGATCCTGCATGGGGGTTGTGTAGAGTAAATCTCTGAAAATCGCTGCATGTGGAGTTATGCATTAAGTGTGGCATACAATACTTATGTCAAATGTTGCGCAAATGAACCAAAGCACCAAATTTGCCACCTGACGCACGTGTGCATCCATGTCTAGTGGGCATCATATCATGTACACCTGTGAATATTTCTCTGCAGTATTCTTACCATATTCTATGACCTGCCATGACATTCAACAGCTGAATATGCAGTCCACATTTAAAACAACATTAAAAATCAGTCTCTTCTGGCAGGCCTATCCAGATGACTTCTAAACTGTAAGTTTTAAATGATAAATTTTACATGTGGGTTGTTCTAATACGTATGTATCTTGTTTATTTTTAAAAAAACTGATTTGTGTTTTTAACAGACTTATATTTGTTGGTCTGTTGTTGTTCTCCCCTCCCTTGATCCATGGGGAAAGGAAAGAAAATAATAATAATAATAATAATAATAATAATAATAATAATATCATCTTACTGACCTCTCCCCCTGGATCAAGAGGGGGGGACAACAACAGACCAACAGATACAAGTCAGTTAACACACATTGATTTAAAAGAACAAACAAGACACATACGTATTACAACAACCCACGTGTAAAATTCATCATTTAAAATTTACAGTTTAGAAATCATCTGGATAGCCCTGCCAGAAGAGACTGATCTTTAATGCTCTTTTAAATGTGGACTGGATATTCAGCTGTTGAATCTCTTCTGGTAGGTCATAGAATACGGTAAGAATACTGCGGAGAAATATTCACAGGTATACATGATATGATGTCAACTAAACATGGTTGCACACGTGTGCCAGGTGGCAAATTTGGTGCTTTGGTTCATTTGCACAACATTCGACACAAGTATTGCATGGCACACTTAATGCATAACTCCACATGCAGAGAATTTCAGAGATTTCCTCTACACAATCCCTCTGTAGGATCTTGGCCATAATGTGTTTTAAAAAGAGATTACTTTTAAAAATCTGTATCTTTCGTCTTTGAAGAAGTGCCGGAGCTGCCTGCTGCTCTGGGTCATTACATAACAGTTGTCCAGAAGGCATTATTAGCAGGCACACAGTGCATTCATGGAAAGAGTTAAAAGCCCCAGCGATGCTAGCAGCTCCAGGCTTATAGATCACTGACAGCTTGTCCTCAATTGCCCCCCAAGAAGACTGTGTGATGGCCAACATTGACATTCCTGGCAGAGGGAGAGAAAGGGGCTGCATGAGGAGGAGGGAAGGGAGGTGTGGTTGGGACCCACACCGGAAATGAAGTTACAGTTCGATACTGATTAGAATGAGATTTTAAGAGGACTGGACAGGAGGGAACAGATGTATTTGCCAGATCGAGTCACCTCAGATGACCCCCGGTGGCCGGCAGGGCTCAAATGAAACGCTAACAGTAGGCCAAGTGAGTTGCTGCTGTTGACAGGGCTTGTCAGGCTGAAATCCACCTCAACTAACACTGAACAAGACTACAGGAAGGACCAGCTCTATGAAAAACAGCCTTTTCTTAATTCTGTGGCATTGATTTAGAAGGGCAATAAAGGAGGAAACTTTATGTTCTCCTCCATCAACCCACTCAATTTTCCATTATTGATGCAGCTACACTGTAGAAATAGTGCACTTGGACATGACTTTAAGTCTCATTTGCACATGGTTGCACTTTTTTTTTTGACAATGGCATAATATCAGTCGCCACAATCCTTACTCACTAATAGGACTTTAAGTCCCATGGCTCCATCCTACAGAATCCTGGGATTTGGAGCTTGGCAAAGCACCAGCATAAGCCAATTGCCCAGAACAAGCTGGGTACTTATTTTACCGACCTACGAAAGGATGGAAGGCTGAATCAACCTGAAGCCCACTGGGATCGAACTCACAACATGTGGCTGCAGTGCTGGCCTTTAACCACTGCGCTCCCAGGGTTCCCAGGGTTGATGCTTATCAGACCTTTGCAGGCAGGGTATTCCACAATGCTGGTGTCACAGCAGAGAAGACCCTTCCCCATGTCCTCCCGCTGAGTATTGCTCCTGTTGGTGGGACACAGAGGAGGAGGTTCTCACCAACAGACTTCAGCAAACTTGTCTATTGTGTCTGAGGCCAGACGAAGAAGGTTGGAGCCTTGGAGCACTTCCTCAAACTTTTGGGCATGTGTGAACTCCCCTGATGGAAGGCTGGCAGAAGAACCATTCCATTTGTCTTGTTCCAAGTGCTATTAATTATTAGTTGCTTTGAACCTTTGTGAGCAAAAGTGAGGAAAAAATTGTCTCAAATAAATCAGTAAATAAAGATAGTGAAAAATATAACGTAAGCATTCCAATTTCTAGATGTCTTCTTAGGTTTCTGCTCAGAAGTAACCCCCTCAAACAGTTCAGTGGGATGCCTTCCAGCTAAGTGTATATCAGATTACATAATAATAAATACTTAGTGAATTATATCATCAACTTTCAACAACAAGAGGCAAACAGGAACACAGACATGCAGAGACATAGGCAGGCATACGGGTCTTTCCATCTTAACTGCCATGGCTTCTTTGCATTTCTGTGGTATTCCAGAGCAGCTACAAAACCTCATCTAGGAATCTAAGGAATGCATTCAATTTCCCCTTTAATAGAGGATGATGATCAAGAAATATTACTGAAGCTGGGAGGCATACAGCTGCCATAAAGCAAGGAGGCAACAGATGTGTTCCCTCCAATGTTAGAGATGGAGCCTTGGGCAATCTTTGATGGGAAGGATGAATACTGACAGGTTTTGGGCACAGCAATTTCAGGGCATGGTCTGTAGAAAGAACTAGAAGAGGAACATCTAGCCTGCAGTTCTAATTCTGCCCAGCAAAAGTGAGAAGCTCAGCTACTGGGGGCCTCCTTTCACCCTATACCCTACCTCAGTGGTTCTTAACCTGGGTTCGACCGAACACCAGGGGTTCGGTGAGTCAGTCTCATGGGTTCGGCGGAAGTCAAGACACACATCCGATTCATATGATTCGTGATGACACGCCCCACTCGTCCATCATTGGCTGCAGGTGATAACCTGTATACGTTTTATATTTATATGCCCCATCCAACCAAACCAGCTTGCCCTGCCTCCACCGACCGAAGTGGCCCTCTGATTGGCCGTGTGGCGTGATTGACAGTGCGGTGGCCCACTCCCCTCACCGGATGGCGCTGATGGTCCATCTGTATTGGCGGTAGAAGGGTTCGGTGAATGCGTAAGAATCGTAAGAAGGGTTTGGTGAATGCGCATATGAAACTGGTGGGGGTCAGTACCTCCAACAAGGTTAAGAACCACTGCCCTACCTTGAAGAGATGGAGAAGACCTTGCTCTCTTCAATGAGAGATTAAATGAAAGGACTGCTTATCCATCATCAGCCAGCTTCTGGAAGCACTGGTTGGCAGCCGATTATTCTCCTTCTTCTCCTTCTCCTTCTCCAAACAGGAATGAGGACAGGCACAATGCAGCAGCCTCTCAGCTAGCAGGAGGGGTTTCATTCTTCCTCATAAGTCTACTCAAAGGAAACAAAGAGTAATTATAGCAGTGTTCTTCCCTCTGTGAGAAAGTCTTTGCAAATCATACAGTTTCTGAATCTTATCTACAATTCAGGACTTAGTTGGTGCTTAAATTTGCATGTGGTGGTTTTGCACAGAAAACTGCATTTTCTGCAAAAGAAACAGGATTTTCTGCACAGAAAGTAATTTCTGGGAAAACCATTTCCTGCACAGAAAAATGCTATTTTCTATGCATATCACCCATGTGAAAATTTTGCTCAGAATAAGTTCTTAACTATGACATTTTCTTTGCAGAAAAAAAGTTTTTTTGTCCAGAAAATGATATATCTGCACAAAACTACTCCTGTTCCTGCACAAACCAAACATGTGAATTTTGTGCAGAATAAGTCCCAAAGTGCAAAGATTATTTTCAGTCCAAAATTCTTCTCATGGTTTCCTGATTCCTCCTCCCCTCCCCCCACAGTATTTTCAAATATTCTTCCCATCCCTAGTCTTGGCAATGCCAGCTGAGAGCATATCGTGCCACTTCTTCCTTGCATATGAAAAGAAGAAAGAGAATGATCCAGGACTCTCCTTAAGGTGCCATCTGAAAGTGTTTTGTTTTACTTCTATGTTCCGCCCTCCCACCAATGCATAAGAGGACAAAAAAGAAGAAGAAGAAAGAGAGTTACTTAGGTCTTGTCTGAAGCACCAGGTTATTTACCTATTTGTTATCCTGCATTAGTTCCAACATGGCATCCAAGGCAGCACACAATCCCTTAAAAACACAATGCAATTGAAAAGCTTTCAGTACAAAAGTTAAAACACAATTAAATCAAATTTCTGTTTAAACAACATTACTGGAAAATGTGGGTTAAAAGCCATTTTTTAAAAACACATATGAAACATAATAAAAGAGAAACAGTACACCCATTAATAGCTCAATCTGCCCCAGGATATTCAAAGCCAAAAGCTTCCTTAAATATAAAAAAGGTCTTTGCCCGCCGACAGAAAAACAGCAGGGAGGGTTTCCAACTGGACCCTTCCATGGAATATGCAATGGAATACGCTTCCTTAGAGTGCGGTGGAGTCTCCTTCTTTGGAAATTTTTAAATAAAGGCTGGGTGGCCCTTCGTCTGAAGTGCTTTGATCTTGCATGAAAGAATGGAGTTGTATTGGATAGTCCTTGAGGTCTCTTCTAACTCCATTATTCTATGATTCAGATCTTCCATGGAAGGGAGTTCCCAAGCTTGGGAGCAGCCACTGAGAAAGCTATTTCTTGTGCCCTTACCAGACATGCCTGGGATGGTACTGGGACAAAGAAAGCCTTCACCTGCAGATCTTAGAGCAGGGGTAGGCAACCTAAGGCCCGGGGACCGGATGCGGCCCCCTGAGGCCTTTGGACCGGCCCCAGGCCAGTCCTGCCGCCGCTGCCGCCGCCGCCCCCCACCGCCCGCCATGATGATATTGATTATTGTTGTTATTACTTGTTCTTGGGATTTTCTTGGCAAAATCTCCACAGGGGTTTTGCCATGGCTTTTCTGGGGCTGAGAGAGTGTGCATGCATATATTTTTAATGTTTAAAATTTTATTTATTTATTTATTTATTTATTTAGTGCTTTGGCTCCCCAATTGTCTGAGGGACAGCAACCCGGCCCCCGGCTCAAAAAGGTTGCCTACCCCTTTTTTAGAGTATGGACTCATATTGAGAGATATGGGTTTTTAAGCAGTCTGGACTTAAGCCATGCAGGCTTTAAGGTCCTCTCCAGCACTTTGACTTCTTCCATGGAAGCAGACAGGTAGTCAGGGGAGCTGCTTCAACAAGGGGGACACATAACCTACTAAAGTCAACAGCTGGGCTGTAGTGTTTTGAACCCAATGAAGTTTTTGAAAAGTTTCCAAAGGCAGCCCCACATAGAGTGTGTTACAGCAATCCAAACACTTTGTAATCAAGGTAAGGATGGACAGTTCCATCTGGCATTTCTGGCCAGAACAGGAGGGGGGCATTGCCTCTGACACCTTCAAGATTGTGGCCGCAGCTCTGATATCCTTTGATTATTTGACATGGTGCTCCTTACTTCCAAGGTCTGGATAAAGCATGCACATCCAGTGACATTTGAGGAAGTGAATATCCTAGCACTGATTCATACTTGTCCCTTTAATGTTTGCACACAGCCGCAGGGCTAGAAATGTAGCTGTTCTAAATGGTAGCTGTTTATAAAGAACTGTCAATTTTTAAAAGCAACCCCCACAGCTTTGCAAAGGAAACCTCCCCTTTACCAGATCTAGTATCATAACCTAAGATCACCATGAGTATCACATTGAAGGGCAAAAGAGACAACATGTTCGGTACACAGAAGGTTATAAAAACAAGCTCTATCCTCTTTTGAAATGCACTTAAAACACTGTTCCTTGGCCAAGATATTACACTGGGGGGTTGTGCATGTGGATTTATGTATGAAATATGCTAGGCAATCCTTATGTTAAATGCCAGCATTGTGCAGCTGAATTGAGACAGATATCTGCAGGTGCATGAAAAACCAAATGTGCATATGTGTCCAAGCATTTTTTCCAATGCTCAACCATCCATGGTGCATAACCATGTGCTATGGCATCACATGTGCAACTGTGCTTCTGCAGCTTTGAACTGAATGTTGATGTTCTGCATTAGAAAAAAAGAATGTCTACCAGCCATTTCCAGAGCCAGCATACCATAGTGATTTGACTGCTGGACTATGACTCTGGAAACCAAGATTCAACTCCTGGCTTGGCCATGAAACCCAGTGGGTGATCTTGGGCAAATCACATGCTCTCAGGCTCAGGGGAAGGCACTGGCAAACCTCCTATGAACAAATCTTCCCAGGAAACCCCCATGATAGGTTCACCCTTGGGTCGCTATAAGTCAGGAACGACTCAAAGGCACACAACAATAAAGCCGCTTCCATAGAGGAACATACATATGTGTAAGATAGTAGCAGGACGATAATGATGATATTTATTCATATCCCCCCTTTCTCCCAAAACTGAGCCTCAAGATGGCTTGCAATTTGAAAAAGAACAACAATATATCTAAAAATAATTGCAAAAAGCAAAAATGAAAATGAAATAATTCACAGTATTAAAACAATTCAAACTTACACATAAAAAGAAACAATGCCGTTTAAAAGATAAAAAGCAATTTTAAAAGTTTAGTTGAAAACAATATAGCAGCCTTAGCCCATTCCTTAAAAACTGTCTGTTTTAAAATTCTTTTAGGATAAAAAGAGATTTGGTCATGAAAAGTGTTCCAGAGTGCAGAGGAAGCCACTGAGAAGGCACTCTCTCTCATTTCCACCAATCGTCCCTATGACTGACAGAAGGGCCGCTCCTGGCATCTCAGGGCCCAGTCAGGCTTATAAAGGGAGATACAGTTTGCCAGATGGCTGGGACCTGAGCCATATAGGGTTTTAGAGGGCTGCATCCTCACTGCAGAAATAATCTAGGTTGACATCACTTTAACTTCCACAGCTCCATGCTATGGAATCCTGGGATTTGTAGTTTGTTATAGCACCAGAGTTCTCTGATAGAAAAGGCTAATATCCCACAAATCCCAGAATTCCATAGCATGGAGCCATGGCAGTTAAAGTGGTTTTAGCTTGGATTATTTCTGCAGTGCAAATGCAGCATTATCATCTTCAGATATGTCTGGAAACACACTGACAGCCATATCTGCCAAGTCCATAGCTTTCAAGAAATGGACATTCAACTGTGCCTACAAAAAATCTAGTGTCATATTAGCATCAGGTAGTTTGTGGTTGTGTGCCTTCAAGTTGCTTCTGACTTTTGGTGACCCAAAGATGGGTTTTCTTGACAAGATTTGTTCAGAGGTGGGCTTGCCCCTGCCTTCCTCTGAGGCCGGGAGAATGTGACTTGTCCAAGGTCACCCAGTGGGTTTCCATGGCTGAGTGGGGATTTGAACCTTGGTCTCCAGAGTCATGGTGCAATGCCCAAATCACTACACCATGCTGGCTAGAATTCACTTGGGAACCAATGGCTTCATAAGTGAATGTATGTCTGCAAAAAAATAGAATTGAGCAGTTTTGCAATATCTATATTCAGCAAGGACATCTTCTCTTTCTCCTTCTTCTTCTCCTCCTTCCCCTTCTCATTAGTTCCTACCTACCTCTCCCCATGAATTGAGTTGGGGAACAACAACAGATTAAATTACAGCACATAACATTAGTTAAAAATACATAACATCCATTAAAACTGATGAAGATTACCAGGGAAGCCAGCAAAGTGACTGTTGTGCATTGGGACTGATTCTCAATGTGACTGATACCCAACAAAACCCAATGCACAACAAGACATGATGCGCATCGTAAAACCTTTGCTGGTGTTCTGCTGTGCATCTTCACAGTTCACTAGGAGTGTTCCTTAGTGCCTCTGCTACGTAGCTAACTATGTGTAAAGTTATGCACCATAGACCGTGACACTGAATCGCAGCCATAGTTCAGAAATAAAAGGAGGAAAAGGGTCATTCTGTTTTCGCAACCTTTGACTGAATATGAGTGTCACACAGAAGCCAAAAAAAGTACAACCACCTGCATAAGACAATTTACATGTGTCTAAGACACCAACAGGACAGCAGAATAAAATTCAATGTATGACGTGATCTCAGCCAATGGTAAAGGAAAAGAAGTTTGCTTTCCACGTACTTGACTGATCACCTGGAACATATATTTCTCATGCAGGTGATCAGTTAAGTAACCTGTATGCCATTTGCCCTTGTTCCTGGCATAGATGAATAAAAATCCTCATTTGAATCCAATTATAAATTCCAGTTTTTGTCTGCAGGAAATATTTGCATACCAAGCTGAAATGATGGGATCAAAGCAACAGTCC
Source organism: Phrynosoma blainvillii (assembly GCA_026167975.1). Lineage (NCBI taxonomy): Eukaryota > Metazoa > Chordata > Lepidosauria > Squamata > Phrynosomatidae > Phrynosoma > Phrynosoma blainvillii. Next base: position 445,904,690 of record JANUYF010000001.1, on the reverse strand, counting down.
ACAATGGACATTCAGTGGACTGAAACTAACTTCAAGCTAACTGTCAGGATCTCTTAGGCTAAAACAAGCTGAGCAGGCAACACGACAGACAGCCTTGACAGCCAAAGATGGCCACAGTTTGGTTAATATAATAAAAAAAGAAAAGATGAGGCCAAGCATATTTCAATATCTAATATAAACATATTTCTCTCTGTCTGTCACAACAAAGTTAAGACCACTAAGAATAAGCCAGACGCCCTTTGGATTAGCCCTGCAGGACTATCCAGTCAGCATCTTTGTTTCCCACAGTAGCAAACTGGATGTCTCTGGGAAGCCCAAAAGCAATAGGCCTGCTTACCATTGCTGGCCCCTCATTGACTGGCACTCAAGAGGCATGGACAGGATGAGTTGTAGAGTGACCTCCCAGTATCCCAGCCCACATAAGTGGGAGTGTGACCAGGTCTGTATATGTTTGTTGTTGTTGTGTGCCTTCAAGTTGTTTCTGGCTTATGGCGACCCTAAGGTGAACCTATCGTGTTTTTCTTGGCAAGATTTGTTCACAGGAAGTTTGCAATTGCCTTCTCCTGAGGCTGAGAGAATGTGACTTGCCCAAGATCACCCAGTGGGTTTCATTGCCAAGCAAGAAATTGAATCCTGGTGTCTAGAGTTGCAGCCCTACTACACAGTTATACCAGTTCAATATTACAGTCCCAAATCATGGCTCAACTCTTTGGAATCCTGGGATTTGTAGCTTCGTGAGGTACTAAGCCAGTCTACAGAGAATTCTGGGTTACTTGCCAAAGTACAAACTCCATGATTCCATAGAATAGATATGGAATAGACACTAATAGTTGACCAAATTGAAGCTGTCATATTTTGGCCACAGCATGAGAAGGCATGATGCATTAGGAAGACAATAATGCTGGGAAAGGTAGAGAGTAGTAGAAAGAGAGGAAGAATGCACATCAGGTGGATATACTCAATTAGGAAGATCCCAGGACTGAATTTGCAGGACCTGAGCAGAGCAGTGGAGGAAAGGGAGTCTTGGAAATGTCTCATCCTCAGAGTCACCATGAGTCGGAGCTGACTTGAAGACAGTTAATTACAACAACAACAAATGATATAGGAATAATGTAAGAAGCCACTATACATGAGTAACAGTTTTGATATATGGGTGGTAAAAGGCAGACGAATTAATATACGGTAAGGGTTTAAATGGAGAAAGGGAAATAGTACATGCATTGAAACACCAGTATAGTGAAGAAAGTGTTGTGTTTTCAAGACAAAGTTTAATATAATACCACTAGAGGTAATATAATAAAAACAGAGGGGAATAAACATTTAATGTTTATAAAATGATTAAATACTTACTGTTTATGAGGTGTTTACAATTTATGTTGCTTAAACATAGATTGTAAACACATCATAAACTGTAAGCATTTAATTATTTTCTATATATGTCCTCTAGGTCCTCCAATGCAACTCTGTGGTCAACATCTGCCAGACATTGACCATCGAATTGCGCTGGAGGAGCTACAAATACCTAGTGGAGTGTCCTCTCTAGGAATCTCTAGGTCCTCAAGTGCAACTCTGTGGCCAACATCTGCCAGACACTGACCATAGAATTGCGCTGGAGGAGCTACAAATGCCTAGTGGAGGGTTCTCTCTAGGAATCTCTAGGTCCTTCAGTGCAACTTTTGGTTAAAGTTGACTATAGAATTGCGCTGGAGGATCTAGATATTCCTAGAGAGGATATATTAATAAAATCCATGAATAATCAAATCCACAAAAGTCAAAGCCGCAAATCTGGAGGGACAAGTGTTGTGCAGATAACACCTTTTGTCCATTGGAAAGGAAGGAATCTTTTTCATGAAGAGTAAAGATTCAATAATGGGGTGAGGTCAGCCATGTGAGTTGATGGTGTCTGATGATCTTACAATATTATCAGGTCCTAGAAAGCCAATTTAGGTTGTTAATTGCACTAATTCCCTATGCAAGCAAAGTCATGCTCAAAATTATGCAGCAAACACTTCTGCTATATATGGAATGAGAAATCCCAGAGGAGCAAGCTGGTTTCAGGAAAGGAAGAGGCACAAGGGATCATATTGTAGGTTGAATAATGGAGTACACCAGGGAATTCCAAAAGAAATTCTACATGTTGACTACAGTAAAGCCTTTGATTGCATAGACCATAAAAAACTATTGAATGCTCTCAAAGAAATGGCAGTACTACTACTGTACAAGAGAGCATTTCTATTGACCTAAGGCAAACCTAGCACAGGGCTTTCTGAGGGCTGAGAGTATATGACATGCCCAAGGTCACCCAGTGGATTTTCATGGCCATGCTGAGATTCAAACCCTGGTCTCCAGAGTAACAGCCCAATACTCAAGCCACTACAACTACAACATGCTGGCATTACTGTGTTTGTTTAATGCATTAGCAAAAAAAATTATATTTATATATTACTTATATGCAATGGTATAATAAAATACCATTAAAATAGACACAGCACACAGAACACGACATATACGGTACATACTTTAAAACTCCAGGAAACAGATATTGGGTTGGACTAAATAGGGAAGGCTCACTCAAATAAACTTTTTAAAAAAATTATTGAAAATGATAGTTGGACCATGCTGACATTCTGATGGAGGAGCGTTCTCCATAGTAGAGGCCACCACAATGAAGGCCTTGCTGCAGGTGACTGTTGTGTAGACATGAGAAACATGTGACACTAGCAGGAAAGCCTCTCCAAGTGATCTCAGAAACTGTACATATAAGGGGAAAAGACAGTGGCTGAGATGTTACATCATGGTCTACATTTCACAAGTTTAGAAATTTGTAGTATGTTGCAGAAACGCAGCAAAATCCTTTAAGTGAATTGTGAAGATACAGTGGCAAAAATGTTCCACATAATATTCCACACAAAATGTTTCAAATAGAGGAGGAAGAGGAAAAGTGGGGTCTGGAGAGGCATACAAAGATTTTGTAGAAAGAAGCTCCTTTAAAGGCTTTATTGACCTTATTAGAGCCTTTAATAGAAGTATGCCTGTACATAAATAAACATCATAATGGATTAGTATTGTACCAGGGTTTGAAACTCCACTTGGCCATGAAAACCCTCTGGGTGACATTGGATAAGCCACACTCTCTCAGCCTCAGTGTAGGGCAATGGCAAACCCCCTCTGAATAAGTCTTGCCCAGAAAACCTGATGCCTTAGGATTGCCATAAGTTGGAAATGAATTGGAGGCATACAGTGGCTGCATCTACACTGCAGAATTAATGTTGTTTGACACAGTTTTAACCTGCCATGACTCAATGCGATGGAATTCTGGGTTTTATAATTTTGTGAGATATTTGTGAGAAATAAATAAATATCTAGCCATCCGTGTCAGAGATCTCTGGTGCCGCAACAAAATACAAATCCCAGTGTTCCAATAGGATGAAGCTGTGATAGTTAAAGCGGTGGCAAGCTACATTAATTATGCAATGTGGCAGCAGCCAGCAACAATAGTGTTAATAATATAACTTAACAGCTTTTTAAAAAATCATGTTATAAAATTCCCTGAATCCCAGTCTTAAAGAAAGCCAGGATGAAAAAAAAAAAAACAAATCAAATCCAACCAATCAATCTATTTAATAACAGCACTAAATTCCTAATAACCAACTCACAAGGACAGAGACAGTGAGGGAGGAAGACATACCATTAGCTCCTGTGATTTCTCTTGCATAACAGCCTAAGACAGTTTGTAGCTTAGTTGAATCATCTGATGGCCCTCTGGACTGGCAAACCCATTTACAAAGAAACGTGGTGTCCTCATCTGAACTGTGATCTTGCCCCAAATCGAGGTGCTCCCTCTCTCATCCCCAAAATAACAGCCTTCTTGGATTGCACACTGTCCAACAGCTGGGCTAAAAAACTGGGCCTGTGCCAAATCGGTGCTTCAAAGGATTAGCCTGCTTACATCGAATAACACAGTTGTGCAGCATTTAGGACTACCGAGTCAAGTCAATTACATCACATCATGCAGGGAGAAGAGGAAAGCTATTCTAAATCCAGTGGGATTTGGGCGCCCAAGCCAGAATGAAATTTGGCTGGATTCCAAGAGTAAAAGACAGATTGCATTATACAAACACAAAAGAAAAAAAAAAAAAGGAACTAATTCCCTCCCCTTCCCCCCAATGTAAAACTCCAGGCAAAATTTTGCAAAATATACAAAGATTGAAAAATGATCTCAATTGTAGTATTTTAAATGAATTTAGAGGTCCAAGGTTTGGCTCCTGATTTCAGGTCAGTATAGAAATGTTAGCCTTCTTCACCTCTCCAGCTCTTGGCAATGTGGGGTTTTCCTCTCTGTGCCCGTTTGCACTCCAGAATATCCTTGGTTTAATACCCAGCACCTCCAGTAAAAGAGCTTGGGCAGAAGAGGATACTGCCAGTCAGTGAAGACAAGACTGGCTAGATGGACAAATGGTGTCTGGCACATACATCTTCATAAAAGGCTTACACAAGTGCAAAATTGAATTGAGTAGTTTTGCAACATCCATGTTCACCCAGGGGCTGCCGTGAGATTACAATGTATGGCTAGCCATTGTGCAGCGGTAGAGTGACCGATGTGCCATTTTCTGATGTGCAATGGACACTGATACACAGATGTCCCAGTGTGCATCGGAATTGCTCGATGTGCATTGGTGCACTCTTGCCAGGATCTGGATGCACATCTTCATAATTTACTAACAGGATTTAATTATAAACATATTCAGGCTATGTTAGCCATTTGTTAACTTGGTTTTGTTAACTGCCTTCAAGCCAACTTTGACTCATAATGATCCCATGAATGAAACACCTCCAAGCTCCCCTATCTTCAACTGCTCTGCTCAGATCCTGCAGGCTCGGGGCTATGATCTATCCATCAAGTATGTGTCCTTTCTCTTTTTCTGCTACCCTCCACCTTTCTTAGCATTACAGTATTGTCTTTTCTAGTTGGTTGTGTCTTCTCATCATGTGGATGGAGTATGACAGCCTCCACTTAATCATCTTGGCTTTCAGGGAGCGTTCAAACTTAGGAGCTTATCACACCGCTAAATAAACCTTCTTACTTCTCCTGAATTCAATCTTAATTTCGGCGGCATCTAGATATTATCACAGGGATTCTGCTGCCGAATCTGCTGCCCGCATCCAGCCCCTGTCCTAGGGGCATTCCTGCGGCTATTTTCTTAAGTCAAAAAACTTCGAAAAAGTTTCGAAAAGAGGTGTGCTGAGCACCCCTGGGACCCAGGCTTGACCCAGGCTGGACATGGGCAGTGGATTCAGCGGCAAAATCCCTGTGATAATATCCCGATGTCGCCTGAATTAAGATTGAAGTTGGGAGAGGTAACAAGGTTTATTTTAGTGGTGTGATAAGCTCCTTGATCTGTTCTAGGGACCATTTGTTTTATTTTATTTATTTATTTTTGGACCATCCACTGTATCCTCTGCACTCTTCTTCAGCACCACATGTCAAAGGAGCTGATTTTATTTCAATCTATTTTCTTCACTGTCCATCTCTCACATATGTACATGGTGATGGGAAATACAATGGCTTGTGTTTTGTGTGCCTTTCTGACTTAGGGCGATCCTGAAGTGAACCTATCATGGGTTTTTCTTGGCAAGATTTGTTCAGAGGAAGTTTGCCATTGCCTTCCCCTGAGGCTGAATGAGTGTGACCTGCCCAAGGAGGAGCTTAGATGATCCTAACTTTAGTGTTCAGTTTAATATCTTTTGCACTATTTCGTTGTCCTCATTGTCTATGATGAATATATGTAAATCCTCCGTGGTCATGATTTTTGTTTTCTTAATGTTGAGCAGTAAGCCTGCCTTTTCACTTTCTTCTTTTTTTAACTTAGTAATTGTTCCAAGTAGAGCAATATAAAACAAAATCCACAAAAGAGCAATACTTTATCCGCCAACCAAAATGCACAAAACACTTCATGCAATCCTTCAAAGCTCCACTATCTTCTTCATCAAATGTTGGAGTCACAGGCCTACATTTTGTATCAAATGTTGTTTTTCTTGTAGTTCAGATGGTGTGGACTCTCAATTCAGGCAGAGGCCATTCACCTCCCCCCCCCCTTTTTTTCCTTTTTTTGTTTTTTGTCCATGTGGGGACTGAGACAAGGGATAGTAAAAGTTAAACTCCATTAGCAGCAGTAAAGCCATTTGTTCAAATATTTGAAGGGATGTCATATTGAAGATGGAGCAAACTTGTTTTCTGCTCCTCCAGAGAATAGGAACTGGAGCAATGGAGTCAAACTACAGGAAAAGGGATTCTACTTCAACATTAGGAAGAACTTTGTGATGCTAAGAGCTGTTCAACCATGGAATACAGCTACCTTGGAGAGTGGTGGAGTCTCTTTCTTTGGAGATTTTTGAACAGAGGCTTGATGGTCATCTATTGGGAGTGCTTTGGTTGTGTATTCCCGCATGGCAGAATGGAGTTGGACTGGATTGTTGCAATTGTAGCATCTTAGCAGCTTGATGTGATAAAATCCTTGCCAGAAATCCAAATTGACTTGAAGGTACATAATAACAGTTTTACATGTATAAAATGTAAACTTAGAAATAATGACTCAATAATAAATCAAGCAATGGCAGTCAGTGATCCTTCTGATTGTCCACCTGCCCATCCATCCCCATGACAGGCTGGTAGTTGAAGCAATCATTGATAGGTAGGGTGGCCAGGTGCTATAGAGGACAGAGATCCTGTCCTCCATAATGGCTGGGTAGAATATGGAATGTCACCTTTGTGTACAACCATCTGGATTGATTTGCTTTTTTAAATAAGTGAATCAAATGAATAAGACAAGTGAGTGCATCCATTCTATATTAATTCATTTAAAAAGCTGATGAAACATGAAGGAGAGGGTTGGATGGAATGAGATTTTTGTTGATCCAGGGGGCCTTCAGAGGTCTAAATCCCATTGCAAGTCCTCACTAGACTGATTGATTCCTTGAGATTTACCTACATGTTGACTCACCATTCAACAATTGATTGAATGGATCTACTTCATTTGGGAATAACCAACATGCTGTGAGCCAGAGACCACCAAAGGTAATGTGTATCTGTTTCATCTCTTCCTCCTTTCCAAATTTATTTCTGGCCAAAAAGGGTGAGAAGACATACAAATGTTATTACAATGTCTGAAGTCTCAGCCCACTGTAAAATTGCAATATTTCAGACAAATTGATTACAGGATCTCAAAGGAGTCTTCAATCTATTTCTTTGTGTTAACAGGATGAGTGTGGATGGGAGAAATGGATGAAGCTGATAGGCTAGATTCCTGAGATGTCACAGAATGTTAACAAACATTCAGCCTGTGGAGGACGAAGGATCAATTATGTAAAGCTGAAAATCTGGACAGCCACTGTGAGGAAAGAGGGAAGGCTGTGGGGAAATACCATAAATTAAAGATAAGGCAATGGGACCCTATGATTCAAGAGGGAAGGCTGTGGGATGGGGCACAGAAAGGCCAAGAAGGGGTGCTAATTTTTTTGTATTTTGTTTCAAAATACATAGCCTCATAATAAACCTTTTGTTTTTTACCCTGAAGCAGTGCTGTTGGATTGAGAAGCACAATGTGCCCATTTTGCAGGCCTGAAGTCTGTTTGCTTTATGCTGTGAAAGAGCTGATAAATGATTGCAGCCCCTCTGGACAGTAATATGAATTGACATATATGTATGTGTGTGTAAAAATTGCTCAGAGCCCATCTGCTGAGGTTACATAATTCAGGGAACTCAAGCAATGTGAGAAGTGGGATTTGCTGCACAAAGAGAGCAATGTTTCTGGTAAGATGATTAAGGGGGAGGGGAATGGGGGAAATTAAAACAAAATATCTCCCCCCCCCAAAAGCTGACGTATATACAGTGAACAACAGCCCAAAAGACACAAGCAGGCAAGTATGTCCTTGAAATCTCTGCTTTTGCAAGAATTTCTGTACAAATATGCTGAGCCTCTTGTACAAATAACATTCCTTGGCCACTGCTTGATTTGAATGTACCCCCTAAATGTGCCAGTATGATTTTTCTATCATTCTTTCTGCATCCTGCTTTCTATACCATGCTGATTTAATGCTCTGGAAGCATGATGCACTATTAATATGAAACAGTTTGAGCTGAAACCTACTAGGTATTCCTCTTTCCCCTCCCTTTTCTTTTCCATTTGGCTTTACATAACTGTTAGCATTCAGGAAATCCAGGCTGTGGGTATCCTAAAATAACCTCTTCTACCAGCACTCATTAAAATTACTATAAATAAAGCCTAGCTGCTTCTGGGTTTGTTTTGCGTTATTGGGTGTGTTTTTTTTAATGCTGTCATGTGGTCTTCCTGTAGTAAATCAAATTGTGCATCATGGAGGGCACTGTAATTCATTGCTATGCTCTTTCGAATCCCTCGTGAATGCACCTGAAGAGTTCTTATGCTTCTTTTTATAGACACCTTGGAGTTATTCTGCTGTTTCTCTCCCCCTCCATTCTTGTCCATATTGCAAAAGGACATTAGGAATACCAGGTGAAAACCTGGTCATTACAGTGCATATTCTTGAGAGTAATGGACTTCAGACGCATAACAGCTACCTTTTATAACTTCCATATTTCTACTCCTGAGGATTCCCAGTTGGCCAGCCTGTCTGATGCTCTGCCTTTTGCAAAGGGCTGAGAAACAGGAATAACATTCTGGTTTTGTTCCCATGCCTGAAAAAGCATCATTTGCTTTACTGATGCAGGTCCGAAGTGCTGTTCAAAAGCACAGCAGCAAGAGTTGGTTGGGAAGGTGTCAGCCTTAGCCTGTCTTACCCAAAGAAAAATGGGGAGGATTGGGAGATCCCCAACAGTTGTGCCAGCTTCTCTTAAAAGCTGGGGAATTTAGCTATGAGAAGTTGGGTAACCTGAGGATTGTTTCCATCTGTGTATGCCAGTACTAATTAAGAAGGTTTTTATTCAGAAATATTAAAGAGTGCAATCAAACACACACAGTAGTAATTCAGACAGATCCAGCATTCAGAGCTAACTGAAGTGGTGGTATGGAAATTGGAAAGTGGTGTTTGAGGGGTGTAAAGGGGGTGATATTTATCTGTCTGAAGAGTAGACCACAGAAAGTGGGAAGTGGCTCAGACTGGGGTCAGAGGACAACACAGTTCACACAGATTGAACACAGTTCACACAGATTGAAACACAGATTGGAGGCCAACTGTATGTGTACTGTGTGCACAAGAAAATTAGATTTGAGGACCAATATTTATATCTGAGATCCTAGCCTCAGGGGTGTGCTATCTTGCAATATAACAAAGACCTGACAGTGGCCTAAACTCTATTGTTAGTCCTAACTAGAACAGACCCATTGGATCAATAGAATTTATTTATGTGTTGACTCACCGTTCAACACTTGATTGAAATGCCATCTTACATGGTCATTTTGTGCTTCATGGCAAGCAGGCAGGATCAGGTACCATTTGGCTCTCCTGTCCTTCCCCCCACCCCACCCCCCATTGCCAGATGGACATTGAGGACATCAGTGCTGAGATCTGGGGGTCTCAATGCTTCTATTGTGCATCTGATGGGGAGAGGGTTGCCAAGAGCTTCTCCAATCCTGCCTGCTGAATTTGAAGCATGGAATGGCTGTGCAAGGCAGTTTGGGGACTTTACAGTAAGCCTGGAGGGAGGCTTTGGGCACTGCAGAGAGGAAGGGAATTCAAACCCCTGCAGCATCTGAAAAAGCACATCTGGCCATGCAAAGGATGCTCACAGACACGGATGTCCCTGCCTGAATTCTTGCCAATATGTGTAGGCTGTATACAAAATGCTGAACTCGATGTTTGCACAGTCAGTCACATATCATGGCAGTGCACAGGTTCATACAAGGGTTTCTGTTTAATTATTAAAATCTCTCAGTTAACACACAGTAGAAATAAGGAATTTGGGTGCCTTCTATCCTTTGTTTTTCAGTTAAAAAAAGTTGTTTGTAAAAGTACTGTGGCTACCCTGTATGGAAATAAATCCTCACATGTTCTATGGGATTTGCATAGAACTGTGCTCCCTGAAAAACATACTGTTTGATCTTCCTTTGTGGGGGATATAGTTGCAGTTATAACTTTTTGCTATAAACCGAAGATTTTAAAAAAGAATTGAGTAATAAAAACTATAGGAGCCAACATGGTGTAGTGGTATGAGCATTAGACTATGACTCTGGGAGACCAGGGTTCGAATCGCCACTCGGCCATGGAAACCCATTAGGTGACCTTGAGCAAGTCACAATCTCTCAGCTTTAGAGGATGGCAATGGCAAACTACCTTTGAACAAATCATGCTAAGAAAATCCTGTGATAGGCTCACTTTGGGTTTACTTTAGGGTCACCATAAGTGGGAAAAGACTTGAAGGCACACAACAACAACAACAAGAACAACAACAACACTATAGTACAATTTATTCCTTAGAGGAGGGATTCAAGATCTCAACTCTAGGAGTACTAGAGTTGCAATCTACAACATCCAAAGGGCTGCATGATTCCCACCTCTCACTTGCTGCTGCTCCTATTATTGTTGTTGTTGTTGTTGTTATTGTTTGGAATAGAGCTTTACACCTGTTATTATATCTGTTCTCATAATGATTCTGCAAACTGCACTTAGAAACTGTTTTAACTGTCTTGGCTTCACCCTATTGAAAATCTAGATTTGTAATTTGGGGAGGGAGCCGGACTTCTTTGATAGAGATATTTAGTGCAGTAATTTAGGGGAGAACACTACATCTCACTAGCAGAGAATTCTAGAACTCTCACTAAACTACCAATCCCAGGATTCCATAGAGCCCTAACATCCCATTTTGGGGAGAAAGGTAGGGTATAAATCCCTTAAAGAAAAGAAAAGAAAAAGAAACCTTTAAAATGGTATCAAACCACTATCATTATGTAGTGTAGATAACTCATGAAACAGAGATTGCTGAAGACCACCTAGTAGACCACCTGAAGGCCACCTTTGCTGAAATTTTTCAGCAAAGCCAGAAGTGATCTAAGGATTTCTGGTTCAGAGCAAAGTTCCCCATTTACTAAGAAATGTTGCGCCCATCTGGCTTCTGTGTGAGGCTGTAAATATTGTTGAAAGAGCATATGCTTGAGGCTCTTTCCCTCAGTGATACAAAAGCGAACCAGTTTGCTGCCAAAACAAAACAATAGTGCCCTATTATTTTACAAAGGGTGAATCATAATCTGAATGTGTAGGGGAAACACCTGGGGAAGGTGGAATGTGTCACTCTGAGGGATTATGTCATTAAAAGACAATAAACCAGTTTCCCGTTATGTAGCAGGATTTGCACCCTCTCTGGACTAACCATTATAGAATCATAGGCTGCTGCCACACTGCAGAATTAATGCAGTTTGGCACCTCTTTGACTGTCATTGATCTATCCTGTGGAATCCTGGGAGGTGTAGTTTGTTGTAGCGCCAGAGCTCTCTGACAGAAAAGGCTGAATGTCTCACAAAACTACACCTACCAGAATTCCATACCATTGATTCTATGACAGTTAAAGTGGTCTCAAAGTGCATTCATTCTGCAGCGTAGATTCAGCCATAGAATGCTAGAATCATCGTTGGAAGAGACCCCAAGGGCCATCCAGTCTAACGCCATTCTGCCTCATAGGAAGGAGATTATTGCATAAGGATATAAACTGGCTAACCTGAGCTGTCTTAAAATTAGAAGCGGGTGGCATCCTGATATTATCAGATGCATTTAGCTGCTGAAATCACTGCCCAGGTGAAGCCCAGGTCCATTGCTGCTCTGAGGAGTGCTCCAGTTGTCATTTTTTCAAGCTGAAAAACTCTTGGCTTCCTAAAGAGGCACGAGGAGTGCCCCTTCAAGCGGCAATGGGTGGCGTTTTCGGCAGCTAAATGCATCTGATCATATCAGGTCGCCGTCCGCTTCTAATTTTAAACCGGCTCAGGTAAATTGGTTTATATCCTTATGCAATAATCTCCAAAGACACAATCAAAGCACTCCCAACAGGTAGCCATCCCGTTTCAGTTTAAAAACCTCCAAAGAAGAAGACTCCACCACTCTCCGAGACAGCATATCTCACTGCCCTCAGGAAATTCTTCCTAATGTTTAGGTGAAATCTCTTCTTGTAGTTTGAATCCATTCCTCTGTGTCCTAGTGTCTAGAGCAGGGGTAGGCAACCTAAGGCCCGGGGGCTGGATGCGCCCCCCCGAGGCCTTTGGACTGGCCCCAGGCCGGTCCTGCCGCCACCCCCACCGCCGCCGCCCACCACCATGATGGTATTGATTATTGTTGTTATTACTTGTTCTTGGGGTTTTCTTGGCAAAATCTCCACAGGGGTTTTGCCATGGCTTTTCTGGGGCTGAGAGAGTGTGCATGCATATTTTTTTTAATTTTAATTTTTTTTTATTTTTTTATTTTTATTTATTTATTTATTTTTGGTGCTTCGGCCCCGCAGTTGTCTGAGGGACAGCAACCTGGCTCCTGGCTCAAAAAGGTTACCTACCCCTGGTCTAGAAGAACAGGAACAGCAAAAGGAAAAAGAAGGAAATGGTAGGGCCACTGTGTGGAGAAGATGGCAAAAAGATAACAGGGGACAGAGAAAAGGCAGAATTATTCAACACCTTCTTTGCTTCAGTCTTCTCAGAAAAGGCAAAGGGTGCTCAACCTGAGGATAATGGAGCAGAGGACAGAATAGGAGAATTTCAGCACAGAATAAGTAAAGAGATAGTACAGGAATACCTGGTTAATCTAAATGAATATAAGTCCCCAGGACCAGATGAATTACATCCAAGGGTATTAAAAGAACTGGCAAACGTAATATCGGAACCATTGGCAATAATCTTTGAGAACTCCTGGAAAACAGGAGAGGTCCCAGCGGACTGGAGGAGGGCAAATATTGTCCCCATCTTCAAAAAGGGGAAAAAAGAGGATCCCAACAATTATCGTCCAGTTAGTCTGACATCAATACCCGGAAAGATTCTGGAGCAGATCATTAAACAGAGAGTCTGTGAACATCTGGAAGGTAATTTCATAATCACAAAAAGTCAACATGGGTTTCAGAGAAACAGGTCATGCCAGACAAATCTGATCTCTTTTTTTTTTTATATAAAATTACCAGCTTGGTAGATGAAGGGAATGCTGTGGATATAGTATATCTTGATTTCAGTAAGGCCTTTGACAAGGTTCCCCATGACATTCTTGCAAACAAGCTGGTAAAATGTGGGCTAGACAAAGTAACTGTTACATGGATTTGTAACTGGTTGACTGGCCGAACCCAAAGGGTGCTCAACAATGGCTTTTCAACCTGGAAAGAAGTGACCAGTGGGGTGCCACAGGGCTCTGTCCTGGGCCCAGTGCTATTCAATATCTTTATTAATGGCTTGGATGACAGTATTGGGGGCATAGTTATCAAATTTGCAGACGACACCAAATTAGGAGGAGTAGCTAATACCCCAGAGGACAGGATCAAAATTCAAAATGACTTGAACAGACTAGAAAGCTGGGCCAAAGCTAACAAAATGAAATTCAACACGGAGAAATGTAAGGTACTGCACTTAGGGCGGAAAAACGAAAAGTACAGATATACAATGGGGGACACCTGGCTGAATGAGACTACGTGTGAAAGGGATCTAGGAATCCAGGTGGACCACAAGTTGAACATGAGTCAACAGTGCAATGCAGCAGCTAAAAAGGCCAATGCAATTTTAGGCTGCATCAGTAGAAGTATAGTGTCTAGATCAAGAGAAGTAATAGTGCCACTCTATTCTGCTTTGGTCAGGCCTCACCTGGAATACTGTGTCCAGTTCTAGGCACCACAATTCAAAAAGGATGTGGAGAAACTGGAGCGTGTCCAAAGGAGGGCAACTAAAATGGTGAAGGGTCTGGAAACCAAGCCCTATGAAGAACAACTTAGGGAGCTGGGGATGTTTAGCCTGGATAAGAGAAGGCTGAGAGGTGATATGATAGCCGTGTTTACATATTTGAAGGGATGTCATATTGAGGAGGGAACAAGCTTGTTTTCTGCTGCTCCAGAGACTAGGACCCGAAACAATGGATGCAAGCTGCAAGAAAAGAGATTCCACCTCAACATTAGTAGGAACTTCCTGACAGTAAGGGCTGTTCGACAGTGGAACACACTCCCTCGGACCTCCCTTGGAGGTCTTTAAGCAGAGGCTGGATGGCCATCTGTTGGGGATGCTTTGATTGGGAGTTCCTGCATGGCAGGTGTTGGACTGGATGGCCCTTGTGGTCTCTTCCAACTCTATGATTCTAACCACATTCACTCCATCTTTAATATGACACCCCTTCAAATATTTAAACATGGCTATCATGTCATCTCTTAACCTTCTCCTCTCCAGGCTAAAGATACCCAGCTCCCGAAGATGCTTCTCATAAGCCATAGTTTCCAGAGCTTTCACCATTTTGGTCACCTTCCTCTGGATGCACTCCAGCTTGTCAAAATCCTTCTTGAACCATGGTGCCCAGAACTGGACACAGTATTCCAGGTCTGACCAAAGCAGAACAGAGTATTACTTCCCTCAGTCTAGAGCAGGGGTTGGCAACCTATGGCCCATGGAGGCCTTGGGACCGGCCCGTGGCCGGTCCTGCCACTGCCCCACACGCGAGCGCGGGTGCCATTTTTGTGTCCAAAATGGCGCTCATGCTTGCGCACGCATGTGCATGGCGGCGGGTGCCATTTGGGAACGCCCAAGGCCCAGGGAAGGCCCCCCACTTGTGCGCCAGGCAAATTCGCACAGCGCACGCGCGGGGGGCATTCCCAAGTCCCCCCACCCGTGCGGCGGGCGAATTCGCATGAATTCGATCAGCCCTGGTGGCGCAGTGGTTAAATGCCTGTACTGCAGCCACTCACTCATAGACCACAAGGTTGCGAGTTCAATACCAGCCAGGGCTGAGGCTCGACTCAGGCCTGCATCCTTCCGAGGTCGCTAAAATGAGTACCCAGCTGTTGGGGGGCAATCAGCTCAGAGTTGTAAACCGCTTAGACACCCCATAGCGTGGTATGAAGCAGTATATAAATGAAGCTGCTTTGCTTTGCTTTTGCGTGGGGGGTGTTCCAAAATGGCACTCCCCACATGCGCATGCATGCACACGACGGTGGGCGTCATTCACATGTGCGCACGGGGGGAAGCGCACATGCGTGCAAGCGCGCACACACCCGCCCAGCCCCTGCGCCATCCCCCCCACCAGCCCCCCAGCAACAAAGGTTGCCGACCCCTGGTCTGGACACTATACTCCTACTGATGCAGCCTTATTTTTATGTGATTTTATTATACTACAGCTCACAGAACCCTCCAGCCAGAATGACAGTGGATGATTAAGGATTAATCAGAGTACTTTAGGTTATATAGCAGAAAATTATGATTACCCTTCCAAACTAGAAATCCCAAGATTCTGTTGGATGGAGTTATGATAAGCGAAGCCATATTAAACTAGTGTAATTCTGTAGTGTCAATACATCTCTGAAAGGTAGAATGATGCTACCCAGGGATCATTTTTTTAATTTGGCAGGATATACAATGCTGGATGCAAAGGAGATGCCAACTGGTTTGTAGGACATTTAGGCTACAATGTAAACAAGCCTTTATGAAATAAATGATCATCTTTTTTTGTGTGTGTCAGCTGGGCTGACAACCTATTGATTTTGAGGAAAGAAATGACAGCATTTTAGCAAGATGCACTTATTCAATTACACAGGACATTATAGTTAACAGATCAGTTGACAAGTAATTAGAAGCATTAAGAATTCTTTCTCTGAGATGGAAACAGTTTTGCTGATTTAAAAGCAGGGGTATTTTGTGATTTCTAATACATTGCTACCCTGGATCTATGTGACAAAAATAGCTCACACATCTCTTCTCTTGTGGCTTTCACATTACAGTGGGCCCTTGCTCTCCATGGATTTGGTATCCACCAATTTCAGCATCCAAGATTGAAATTAAGAAACATTTAATCCATCTCACACAGGAGTTAACTCTCTGAGGCTGGGTTTGCTGAGACTGCCTTCCATTCCCCCTCTCTTCCACCCCATGTCTCATTGAAATCAATCCCAGGCAGGAGGTAACAGAGGAAGGCAGAAGCATGGGGGAGTGTAACTTTTTAACTTTTGCATATTTTTATATAATGTTATATTGGGTTTTTTTGTTGTTAACTGCCTTCATGTCGGTCTCAACCCATGGTGACCCTATGGATGAGACATCTCCAGGGCCCCCTGTCCGCTACTGCTCTGCTCAGCTTCTGCAAATTCGTGTTCATGATCTCTTTAATAAAGTTTATCCATCTAGCATGTGGCCTTCCTCTCTTTCTACTTACCTCCACCTTTCCTAACATTGTCTTTTCCAGCGATTCATGCCTTCTCATGATGTGTCCAAAGTATGACAGTCTGAGTCTTGTCATCTTGGCTTCTAGGGGTATCTCTGGCTTGATCTGTTCTAAGACCCATTTCTTTGTCCTTTTGGCTGTCCATGGGATCCTCAGCACTCTTCTCCAGCACCACATTATCTCAAATGCATTGATTTTCCTCCTATCTTCTTTCTCAACTGTCCAGCTCTCACATCCATACATGCTAATAGGGAATAGATTATTTTAATTGTTTAAAATTTTATTGTAATTAAAAAAAATGTTTTTATCTGTGAGCTGCCTTGGGTCCCTTCTGGGAGAAAGCTAGCATAAATAAATAAATTCCGAGACAGAATTTGCAGCAAAAAAAATATTTTTTTCTATTTTTTCCAGGAGTGGGTGGAGCAAAGTTTGCAATCCTCCAAAGTCTCCTGGGGGGCTTATGTGGCCCCCTACCCTTCCACAGTTGCTCACTTTTGATCTAGGGGCTGCAGCTTCTGGCACCCCAAGAAACCTGGATCTGCAGGAGCACTCAGCTCCTCTCCATCCTTGGGGCCAGAAACTTGTCTTCATTGCAGTAGTCCTCATAAGGGGGCATAACAAAACCTTGAAAAGCTGACATCAGCATAATAATAATAATAATAATAATAATAATAATACGATTTATTTCTATACCGCCCCTCTGGCGAACCAATCGAGGCGGTGAACAACAGCAGTTTATAACAAATGAAGCAATATATTACAATACATTAAACAATATCAACAACAGTATATAAACAAATTAAACAAATTAACCGATATACATTACAGGATTATAGCAACAAAATCAAACAAAATCAATAACAATAAAATCAATGACAATAATAAAAATATACAATTATAAAATGCATAATGGGGCCCAGTAATACAGTAATAAAATATACAATGTAAAATACAAATAGGGCCCAGACAATCCCGTAATAAGCGCCGCGCCTCCGAAGCTGGGTGGAAAGATGTTGGACCTATGCAGGGCAGATAGCAAGTCTCTCCCCTGCGCCGGCTGCGGAGAAGGAAGGCTCAAAGGGGGCCTTAAATAGGGCCCAGATGGTCCTGCCTCTCTCCTCCGCGCTGCGCCGTGCCTCCGGAGCCGGGTGGGTGGGTGTTGGCCCTGTGCACGGCGGATGGCAAGTCTCTCCCCCGCCTCCCTCGCTCGCCACAGGTGTGCCCACGGAGCCTGGTGGAAAGAGGGCTGGAGCTGCAGGGTCCTCCCAGCAGCTCAGGCACCGCCGCCGCCGCGTTTAGCGAGGGGAGATGGTCCGGGCGGGGTTCTTAAATCCGCCTCCCTCGCTCGCCACAGGTGTGCCCTCGGAGCCCGGTGGAAAGAGGGCTGGAGCTGCAGGGTCCTCCCAGCAGCTCAGGCACCGCCGCCGCCACGTTTAGACATTGCTGAGCTGATGCAGTTCAAAGAACTCCCTATATGCTCCCTTGAGCTCAGAAACGTTAGTTTATTTGACCACAACTCTGCCATTCATCCTATAATGATTGAATGACATTGGTTCATTGTCTTAAGGAAGTGTGATGGCAAGGCTAGACATTCTATAATTCCATTTCAGAAGGAAAAATATCTACTCAAGGGATGTCAAGAGCAGAAACGGTCAGAGCTGGATGGGGAAGATGTGCAAAGACGTATGATGGCTGCCCTAATGCAAACCTATCATAGGGTTTTCTTGGCAAGATTTGTTTAGAAGGGTTTACTTTTGCCTTCCTCTGTGGCTGAAAGAGTGTGACTTGCCCAAGGTCATCCAGCAGGTTTCCATGACTGATCAGAGATTTGAAACCTGGTCTCCACAGTTGTAGTATAACATTAAACACACTACACAATGGTGGTTCTTAGTCACCGAGAAAAGGTAGACCCTTGTCTGGGGTCCTTTTGAGGTAGAAAGGCTCAGAGGAAGGCTATTTCCCTTCACTTTAGGTAGCAAAAGAGCAAGGGTAAATTGCCAGGATGTTATAGCACCAGCAGCCAGCACTGACACCTTTACAAGCGGAGCCAAGTGTCTTGGTCAGGATAGAGGCAAAAAAGAACTGCATCTAGTTCTGGGCACCACAATTCAAGGAGGATGTGATGCTTGTGCTGGAGTGAGTCCAGAGGACGGTGATCAAAATGGTAAAAGGTCTGGAAACCAGACTTAGGGAAACCAGACTTATGAGAAGCTACTTAGGGAGCTAGTTATGATTACCCTGGAGAAAAGAAGGTTAAGAAGTGACATGGTAGCCTGTTTAAATATTTGAAGGGATGTCTTATTGGGGATGGAGCAAGCTTGTTTTCTGCTGCTCAACAGACTAGGACACAGAGCAATAGATTCAAGTGACAAGAGATTCCATCTAAACATTATGATTTAATTGTAATTTTTAAAGGGGGTTTACATGTTACAATTTGTGGGATTGCATTTTTAATGTAAGCTGCCTTGATAGCCTCAGCTAAAGGTGGGGTTCAAATAAATTATTATTATTATTATTATTATTATTATTATTATTATTACGAAGAACTTGCAGATGGCAAGAACTGTTTGACAGTGGAATATGCTGCCTTGGAGAGTAGTGGAGTCTCCTTTCTTGGAGGTTTTTAAAGAGAGGCTGGATAACCATCTGTCGGGAGTGCTTTGATTGTGTCTTCCTGCATGGCAGGGGGTTAGACTGGATGGACCTTGAGGTCTCTTCCAACTCTATGATTCTATGACTCTATGAATTCCTCAACTGTAAACTCTGCTTCTGAAACCTTTATAGTATTACCCTCTGCAATCCTGAAGGTCGCTATCTGTTATCACCTATAATTCTTGTATGTATGTGTGAGTGAGTGTCTCTGCATGAAAGGTGATTTTCTTTTATCTACAAATAAAATTACATTTGGACCCAGCATTTTGGAATTTTATTTTTCAGAATCAGTATACACAGGCTTGATCTCTGCTTTTAGTTGCTCAAAGCCCTCTCAGCAGCTGTATTTGAGATAGTAAAATTCCCTATTAAATAAATATTTTGGATAACACTGAATGGACACATGTTGTGCTCCAACAATGCTCTATTTATGAACTTATACCTTTGTGCAAAAATACTAATGGTTCACGTGCATGCAAACATTTGAGTTAAACAAAAGCCTTCCATGGTGACCAGAGAAACTCGTGTAGTTTCCCAGGAAGGTTTTTACATGATATACTGATATACATGGAATGAACTTCAGAAAGCACTTGTTGCCCCATTTGTAATGCACAACATGTTTCATTTAAAAATTAACTGCTCTAGGGCAAAGGTTATGCTACATGCAATAACTTGTGTGTACTCTGGATCTATCAAGCAGCACAAGTAACCCAATCCACATATGGTAGTGGTACATCTCCAGTATCATGCAGGCAGATTGCATAAATCAGGCCGCTTTAAACTTGTTATTTCCTGTCTAAGGGTGATTTCTGAGCAGTGCATAGAAGGCAACTTGCGTCACAGTGATCAGAACTGTTTGGGAAACTCTTCTCCTTTTCAGCAAAACAAACCTATTTCCAACCATGGCACTGTTTTAAAAGAAGTGGGCTAGCAGCAGATATCACCGTTAAACTACATCTTGTCATGAAATGTAGAGCCTGGGGGAGTTCTACTTTTTGGACTTTGTTGTTGCTGTCTGCCTTCAAGTAATTTCTGACATATGGTGACCCTAAGGCAAACCTGCAAACCTATCATGGGGTTTTCATGGCAAGATTTATCCCAAGGAGGTTTGCCATTGCCTTCCCCTGAGGCTGAGAGCATGTGACTTGCCCAAGGTCCCCCAGTGGGTTTCATGGCTGAGCAGGGAATGGAACACTTTTTGGACTACAGCTCCCCAAATCTCCCAGTTAGGGGATTCTAGGAACTGTAGTCTGGAAAAGGAAATTTGCACGTTGTGGTGAAATGTACACATTCTGAAACTGGAGGACAGTCTAATGGGCCACAGATGTCGTAGATTTCATGTGCACAATGTATAGATTGGTATGGAACCAAACATTGTCCACTTAGAGATCCTGTTTCCATGTAGCATAAAGGGCTTTCCCAGCAATGTTTAAATCAGTCTGTTTCTGGGCATATTTGTGGATGCAATCCTATGCACACGCAATGTTATCTGGGAGTAAGCCCCAACAAATCATCTATACTGAATATTTTATGCTACCTCTTTTATCCTTCGCAAGTGGGAAGGGAAAACAGTGTGTTATAATCATTGCCTTTTTTTTCAGGAAACACAGTTTTCTCTCACATACCAATGTTAAAGCAGGCACTTTGCGTATATTTTCAGGATTTATCTGTGCAGGAATATTGACTAGAAATTTAGAAAAGCTGTATTTCCACATGTCACACTGCCATTATGTCAGCCCATTACAAACAACTGGTCCACTGAAGAGAAAAAACGCACCATGTGGATTTATATAGTTTGGATTTACATCATAGTATGTGGTGTAGTGGTTTGAGCATTGGACTACAATACTTGTGACCAAGATTCAGTTCCCATGCAGCCATGAAACCAACTGGTGCCCTTGTGCAGATCATATGCCCTCAGCCTCAGGGGAAGGCAATGGCAAACCTCCTCTGAACAAATCCTGCCAAGAAAACCCCATGATAGGTTCCTAGGGTCACCATAAATCAGAAATGACCTGAAGGCACATAAAACACATACAGTCTAATAGATGCAAATCAAGCTTCAAGTGTCAAGGCTGGGAAAACTGATTGGCACTCCTAGCAGCCATTAAATACACAGGAGCCTAGAGAGGAGAAAAAGTGGTTACCCTGCACATAGCAGCCGTTCTAAACATTAGGGTTTAGTTCCAGGACTCCCGTGGATAACAAAATCCGTGGATGCTCAAGTCCCATTAAATGCAATGGCATAGTAAAATGATGTACCTTCTATAAAATGGCAAAATCAAACTTTGCTTTTTGGAATTTATGCATTTTTTAAATATTTTCAATCCGTGGATGCTTGAATCCATGAATAAAAATAAAAAAAAAATCTGTGGATTTAGAAGTCTGACTTTATCTCAGGTCCAAAACACACTGCAGAAATAATCCAGTTTGAGACCGCTTCAACTGCCCTGGCTGAATGCTAGAGAATTCTGTTTTGGGAGACATTTAGCCTTCCGTGTCAGAGAGCTCTGGTGCCATAGCAAACTACAATTTCCAGGATTCCTTAGCACTGAGCCAGGGCAGTTAAAGCAATCTCAAACTGAATTATTTCTGCAATGTGTTTTGGACCTCAGATTTTTCTATATCAATCCCATCTAAATAGTATTTTGAGGACAATGTGATAGACACATGTGTCACTTTGTAATTTCTCAGCATCTTTGATCAGACAACACTGGACAACTCACAGTTCAATGTATGAATAACATCGCAGTTGAGTGAACCACTATTTCTTCAAAGAGCAGAACCTACCTGGCAGAATTGTTGCAAGGATAAAATGGGTTGTGAGTGTTGGGAATCATATAGTCTAGCCTTGGAGGTAGTGTGGGGTGGTAATATGGTTAAAAGCTGAATAAACAGAGCAACAACAAAAAAGTATTCGCTTCCTCTCTGGTTTCCTTTCTGAAAATTCTTTCGCATGTACTCTCCCGCTACTTTTTTTTAAAAATCCAAATCATATATTAATTTGCATGCTCTTTTAAAGTCGGCAACAATTTGCTGTCAGCAGGCATTGACTCATTCACTTTCCTTGGAGTCAATTGATGTACAGAGTTCATTCTCTTCGATTCATCCTTCTTGGCAAAACTTTCTGACTGTAAAGGTATTATTTACGCAAGTTTATGACTCATTTGGAGCCAGGGCAAAAGGTCAGGTGGCCCTCAGACGGGATATGTGGCAAGAAAAAATGCAGGGGCGAAAGCACCTAGTCTTTATCTTAGGCCTATAACTGGAAGATTGCTGGTGAAAAATTTTGCTCAGAAGATCCAATATCACACTGATGGTGGAGATCCCCTCCTTATGCGTATTCAGTGGAGCTAAAGTAATAAGGACCTATGATCACATCCATTGTTGTTGCTGTGTGCCTTCAAGTCATTTCTGACTTACGGCGACCCTATCATGGGGTTTTCTTGGCAAGATTTGTTCAGAGGAGGTTTGCCATTGCCTTCCCCTGAGATTGAGAATATGTGACTTGCCCAAAGTCACCCAGTTGGTCTCAAGGCTGAGCTAGGATTCGAACCCTGGTCTCTAGAGTCATAGTTCAGCACTCAAATCACTACACCACCCTGGCTCCTGATTACATCCATAGTGAGTCTTCTCCTTGCTGGCCAGGTCTGCTTATGTGTGGCATGTTGTAAATGGAACATTTATCTCAGAATGGCAACTGGTTAGAATAATAGGCTCATTGGGCTGGAAGGGGCCACAATGGTCAACTAGTCCAGCCCCCTGCCATACAGGAATACACCACTAAGGAGATTACTACACCTGGCTTTTAAGCTGTGATTATAGTCATAAAATGACACTCTTGGAGATACTTACTACATGCCGTTGCTTTCAACCCATTGCTTCTGTGTCTGTCAAGTGTGGTTGTTGTTGGTGTTATCTGCCCTTGAGTTGATCTTGACTCATGGACTCATGGTGACCCTGTGGATGAGACATCAAGATAATAATAATAATAATAATAATAATAATAATAGCCCGCCCCTCTGCTAGGCAATCAGGGCGGGTTACAGAATAATTAAAACATGAACAAGTTAAAACAACCAATCCCGGTACCCTAACCCTCCCACCCCTTAAAACTAGATTAAACTGACAATTGCATTAAAATACATTATGCAAGAACACTATAAAAACAAAACAAAATTATGGGCAGCATGCACAGTTTTAGTAGATCAGATTGATTGCTGCACTGCTAGTGTCCGGGAGGCTATTCCAGAAAGGCCCGTCGGAAGAGATCCGTCGTTACTGCTTTCTTAAAAGCAGCAAGCGTGGTGATGAGACGGATCTCATCCGGCAGGCCGTTCCATAGCCTGGGAGCGGTTGTGAAAAAGGTCCTCTGGGAAGTCTGCAAAAGCCTGGTCTTCATGGGCTGCAGCAGATTCCTCCCAGAGGACCGAAGGGTATGAGGGGGCTCATATGGGGAGAGGCAGTCCCTGAGATAAGATGGACCCAAGCCATGTAGGGCTTTAAAGGTTAAAACCAACACCTTGTACTGTGCCTGGAAACTAATTGGCAGCCAGTGGAGGGATTTAAGCACCGGTGTTATGTGCTCCCTCCTAGATGTTCCAGTAATTAGCCTGGGTGCCACGTTTTGCACCAGTTGCAGTTTCTGGGTTAGGCAGAAGGGTAGCCCCATGTAGAGTGCATTGCAGTAATCCAGACGTGAGGTTACCAGTGCATGTATTACAGTTTCCAGATCCCTCATATCCAGATAAGGGCGCAACTGGCATATCAGCCGAAGCTGATAACAAGCACTCTTGACCGTCACATTCACCTGACTAGTCATGTGAAACGACGAATCTAAGAGCACCCCCAGACTGCGAACACAGTCCTTAGAGGAAAGTGTGACTTCATCCAGGACTGGAGACTGTATTCCCAAATCTGGTTTCGGGCCAGTCACTGTTAGTACCTCCGTTTTGTCTGGATTTAACTTCAATCTGTTTTTCCTCATCCAATCCATTACCGCTCTAAGACAGTCATTAAGAGCCGAGATGCCATCTGAGGTCTGAGCCGATGATCTGGTCATGGAGAAGTATATCTGGGTGTCATCAGCATATTGATGACACCACGCTCCATACCTCCAAATGATCTCACCCAGCTCCTTCATATAGATGTTAAATAATGTCGGGGACAGGATGGCGCCCTGAGGGACGCCACAATTAAGCTCAATTTTGGATGAGCAACTGTCCCCGAGCCTCACCCTCTGGGATCTGCCTGAGAGGAAGGAACGGAACCACTGCAAAGCAGTGCCTCCAATTCCTAACTCTCTCAGGCGATCCAAGAGGATGGCATGATCTATAGTATCAAAAGCCGCTGAGAGATCCAAGAGCACCAACAGGGTCACACTACCCCTGTTGATGTCCAGGTGGAGGTCATCGGTCAGAGCAACCATGGCAGTCTCAACTTCATATCCTGTCCTGAAGCCGGTTTGAAATGGATTGAGATAATCGGTTTCATCCAAGACTGCCTGGAGTTGGGAAGCAACTGCTCTCTTGATCACCTTGCTCAGAAAAGGGAGCAAGGAGACTGGTCTATACTTGTTTCTATCCAGGGGGTCCAGGGAAGGTTTTTTCAGGAGGGGCCTAACCGCCGCCTCCTTTAAGCAAGATGGTACAATACCTTCCCTGAAGGATGCATTGATTGTATCCCAAAGGAATACTCTCAACGCGTCTCCCCCCTGGACGACCAGCCAAGATGGACATGGATCAAGGGGGCAAGTCATCTTCCTCACCTTTCCAAGCAGCTTGTCCACATCATCAGTACTCACAGACTGAAGCTGATCCAGTAAATTGCCATCAATGGAGTTGCTGGATACCTCGTCTACGGATTCTGCCAAAACACTGGCGTCCAAGTCGGCTCTTATCCGAGAGGTTTTATCTGCAAAGTGGATGTTAAATGCCTCACAGCAGCCCATCGTTGGGTTAAGCAGGCGATTTGGCACAGGTGGAACCTTCGTCAGATCCCCTACCACCCTAAACAGCTCCGCTGGGCGAGACTCTGCAGATGCAATACGTGCAGAGCAGAAAGATTTCTGCGCTGCACGTAAAGCCTCCCTATAGGAATCAAGATGCTTCCTAAGGCGAGTTCTGTCGGATGAGAGACGAGTCTTTCGCCATTCGCGCTCTAGTCGTTGTCCGACCTATTTCATCCTCCCAAGTTCCTCTGTGTACCAGGGCTTACGATTTGAAACGGGCCGGAAGGGACACTTGGGAGCGATTGTGTCGATAGCCCTGGTGAGATTGGTGTTCCAAGTATTCACCAAGGCTTCAACAGAATCACTGGCATTACCAACCATTAAACCCTCTAAGGCTTTCTGGAATCCAGTTGGTTCCATTAGCCTTCGAGGGTGGACCATTCTAATGGGTCCACCACCCCCAGGAGGGTGGACAGTGGCTCTTAGTTCTGCCTTGATCAGGAAATGATCCGTCCATGACACGGATATTCCTGTTCCGTACTAAAAACTGCATTGAGGGTATGACCGGCACAATGTGTGGGCCCGTCAACCAATTGGGAAAGTCAACCAATTGGGATAGGCCCATGTTTGTCATGGTATCCATGAACTCCCGAGCAGCACCAGTTAGATCTTGCAAGCTGGTTTCGAGTGGGATGTTGAAATCGCCCAAAACCAAAAGCCTGGGCGACTCCAACAGCAACTCAGAAACCAGGGCAGTCAGCTCGGTTAGGGAGCCTGTTAAGCAACAGGGTGGTCGGTATACCAACAGAATCCCTAAGCTATCCCTGGTTTTCAGGCTAAGGTACATACACTTGATGCAGGTTGTTTTCCGGATAGGCTTCCTGGTCAAGGTAAGGTCGTTTCTTTGAACCAGGGCCACACCGCTTCCCCGCCCACTTTCCCTTATCTGCTCACTAACCGTATACCCAGCTGGGAGAGCCTGCACCCATGTAGCAGCGCTGGCATCTCCCAGCCAGGTCTCGGTAAAGCATGCCAGGTTGGCCGCCTCATCCACTATGAGGTCGTGGATGAGATGGGTCTTGTTTTTGACCGATCTGGCATTGCAAAGAAGCAGATTAAGGGTCTGTGGAATGGTTGGTGCGCTCTCCAAGTTATCCTGGGCAGCAGAGTGAACTGAAGAAGGAATAGATATTAAGTATCGATCCCTTCTTCTTTTGTAACATTTCTTCACTCTGCTACTGCCATACCTTCCCTGCCCCCACACAACCTCAATTCCTGTTCCCAGGCTATTCCCGGCTCCATTTTGCACTGACGGGGGCGGGGGGGGGGGCGGGGAGGTAATCCAGCTAAGGTCTCGTCCCACAATGAATAAGATAGTGACATTTGCAATAAGGGAGAGACTGGGAGAATCCTCTCAACCAGGTAACTATATCTCCCTATTATCTTAGATGCTGTCGGAGAGTAGCTGTAGCCCCTCCCCCTAATCAGAACCCCAAGCTAACTACTGCCTCAGCACCCCAGCCGCAGGTGTTGGTGGTCAGGGGGCCAGAGCTCTCAGTCCTCCTCCTCTCGCAGCCAAGGACGCTGCTGCTGCGCGTGGTGCCGAGGGGGAGAGATGGTCCTGGGCAGTTTAAATGCCTGCCGGGGCTCCCCTCAGTTCCCCGCTGCCTCAGTGCCCCAGCCGCAGGTGTTGGTGGTCAGGGGGCCAGAGCTCTCAGTCCTCCTCCTCTCGCAGCCATGCCCCCTGCACCAGGTGACACTGAATGTGATGATGCCACTGATTGGGGCTAGCTATCTGGTGTGTGTGGTCTTTCTCTCTTTCTACTGCCTTCTACATTTCCTAGCATTACAATATTTTCTAATGATTTGTGCCTTCTCATTGTGCGGCCAAAGTATGACAGCTTCAGTTTTGTCATGTTAGCTTCCAGGTAAAGTTCAGGCTTGATCTGTTTTAGGACCCATTTGTTTGTCTTTTTGGCTGTCCATAGTATCCTCAGCACTCTTCTCCAGCACCACAGCTCAAATTAATTGATTTTCCTTTTATCTAATTTCTTCACCGTCCAGCTGTTACCTCCGTACATGAAGTTGGGGAATGCAATGGATTGGATGATTCTAACTTTAGTGCTCAGTTGTATATCTTTACTTTTTAGGATCTTGCCAAGTTTTTTCATGGCTGCCCTCCCCGTTCCTAACCTTCTTCTGATGTCTTGACTGCACTTTCCTTTCTGATCAATGTTTGAACAATTTCAATTTCCTCATTGTTTAGGTTGAATTTATGGAGATCCTCTGTGGTCGAGCATCCATTTTAATTGACTGGGGAAACCCATCAATAGCTCCCAATAACACTTCAGTCCCAGGACTCCCTAAGTGTAAAATATTGCTGCCCTGGCAGTTGCAAGATTGGCAGTTACATGGTTTCAGTCTCCTTTTCTCCCCTTTCCTCCTCACCCCACTCCACTATTCCCAAGCAGACTAATTCACATGGTTTTTTTGTACAGTTGTCCTCCGTTTTTGCAGACTTGAAGTCCGCAACCCTCGCTTATCCGTGAGAGATGAACGGAGGGGCATAAAATGGGTTGTACACACATGGCGTGCACCCGCTCACCTCCACAGACACGCACCTCCATTCAAGCCAATAGGGCTTGAATATTTGCGTTTTTTCTTTTTCGTGGGGGTGGGGGGTGGGGTCTCGAACGGATCCCCTACAAAAAAAGAGGGGTGACTGTATTTCTTTTTTCTTTTTTAAAAACTCAAATTGCATTCCCTGAACTGTAGAACTGCATTTAAAAAGTGAAATATACAATAAAATAGAACAAAAGGCATGGTGGGTACAGCACAGGGCAGAAAGGTGGGGTTAGACAGTCACTCATCAAATGCCTGTCAAAACAGAAAAGTCTTTGTTTGTCTGAAAAGCAGAAGGGAGATTATGGTCCTTCAAATAATCTGGATTTGAGCTGTGTTGGTCTTCATAGGGCTTCAAAACCAGCTCTTTGAATTGTGCCCAGAAATGGACCTGCAGCCCGTGAAGCTGTTGCAGCAAGGGAGTTGTGTGTTCCCTTTTTCTTAGGGTCAGATTTATTTGGAGGAGGGCTGCCATTGCCTTCCTCAGTGGCTGAGAGTGTGTGACTTGCCCATAGTCACCCAGTTGGTTTCCATGGCTGAGCTGGGATTTGAACCCTTGGTCTTCCAGAGTCCTAATCCAACATTCAAACTGCCATACCATGCTGGCCCTCCCATGCATACACATAGTTATACATAAATAGTGTGACATATAGAAAACCAAGTACCTAGTTAACTCAAGTAGGACAAAACAGGTGAAGCACAGTAAATACTCTTTACTGAAATACAGTTCTGCAGAATTGGGGGTTCTCAGAGTGAGAGGCACACCTTGTCATTCACAGCTTGCAATTTTTATTCCTTAGCCTGGCCGGTAAGATCCCTCCTTTGTGACTTTTATCGGCTGAAGTCTTCAGTACAGCTAATCGTGAACAACTAAAATGAATACATTATCTCCGTTCCTGTTGAATCCAACCATATATATGTAAGTTGAATCCAAATATCATCTCTCTCACATAGAAAAAAAAAATCTGTTTTTAATTTTTTTTTTACTACCTATGACTACATCCTCACTGCAGAAATAATCCAGTCTGATGCCACTTTAACCACCATGGCTCAGTGATATGAAATTCTGGGAACTATAGCTTGTTGTGACACCAGAGCTCTCTGACAGAGAAGGCTAAATGTCTCACAAAATTACAGTTTCCAGAATTCCCTAGCATTGAGCCATGGCCGTTAAAATGGTGCCAAACTGGATTATTTCTGCAGTGCGGATGCAACCATTGAAAGCCACACTGATTTTACAATGTAAGGCAAGGTATTAACATGCCACATAAACAAATTCTCCATTGAGGGACATATAGGTCTCTATGTCACTATTACAAAGTCTGAAGGAGGCTGCAGTTTCAGCTGACTACCTTTTCAGAGATGTTGTTATTCTTTCTTAATGTCAGTGATGTTGTTGGAAATGTAAGTTTGATGCCTGCTGTGGCTGGATTTTGTTAGTGCCCCAGTGAGCAGAACCAAAGATCTGTGGTCCAACATTTATGATGTAAATAGTTTTTGTTATGACTGCTGCAGCTCATGAATAAATCCAAATCTATTTCAAAGTCATGCCATAGGCTGTGATTGTGTCATGTCATATGAATTTCAGAATTATCTTTTTTATATTTTCTATTTTCATAGAATCATAGAATCATAGAGTTGGAAGAGACCACAAGAGGCATCCAGTCCAACCCCCTGCCATGCAGGAATTCCCAATCAAAGCATCCCTGACAGATGGCCATCCAGCCTCTGCTTAAAGACCTCCAAGGAAGGAGACTCCACTACTCTCCGAGGGAGTGTGTTCCACTGTCGAACTGCCCTTACTGTCAGGAAGTTCCTCCTAATGTTGAGGTGGAATCTCTTTTCCTGCAGCTTGCATCCATTGTTTCGGGTCCTAGTCGACTTTTGTTTCAGAAGTCTCAAATGTCCTTTAAATAAGATTAGTGGTAGCTGTATGGAGGCATCACCTCTGTGTCTTTGGTCCTTACAAAAACCTCTCAGAGTTTAAATAAAACAAATGAACATATATATCTGGCATTGTCAATGTGCCAGTGACTGAGGCTGTATTTTTATACAGAGCAACCTCATTTAGAGTAAGCCCACCTGAAATCAATAGGACTTACTTTTGAGTAGGTATCGAAGAGCCAGTGTTGTGGTTTGAGCGTTGGACTACTCCTCTAAAGATTCTTCAAATCCTCGTTCAGCTAGAGAAACCTGCTGGATGATCTTGGGCAAGTCACACTCTCTCAGCCTCATAGGATGGCACTGGCAAATCCACTCTAAAGAAAATTGCCAAGAAAAATCCATAATGGGGCGCCTTAAGGTTGCCATAAATTGGAAATGACTTGGAGGCACACAACAATAACAAAGGGTTCTCCTACAAAAGATTGAGGTTGCACCTATACTGTAGAAATAATGCAGTTTGACACCACTTCCAGTGCTGTATAGAACCCTGTGATTTGTAGTTTTACAAGGTCTTTAGCCTTCTCTGCCAGAGTGCTGGTACTTTACAAAACTACAAACCCCAGGAATCTGTAGGATGGAGCCATGGCAGTTAAAGTGGCATCAAGCTGCATTATTTTTATAGTGTGGACACCCATAGTTACCAAAAAAGGAGGACATTTCTAGTGTCAATCTCATCTCTAACATGGAAACTGAAAGTTAATTTAAGCAGTCATTTGCCTTAGCTTCCTATCTATGGGGTTAATCGCACAGACTGAATTTATGGGGCTGTTGGAAGGTTCATAACAAAACAATATATTAGATGTATGGATGTTGCAAAGCACTTTACAAATGCTAATTATTATAACTGAATTCCATAGAAAAACAGTAACAGCCACAACAGGCTAAACTTGTTTTTGTGTCTGCCTGAAAGTGCTGTCTTGTTCATAATTTTTATCTAAACACAGTACATCCCTTTTTCTTTTAACAGAAACGAAAGCTTTCCTTCCATTTCAGGTAGGCAGAGATAATTGAGGTCTACTAAGTTGGTTCCAAAATTCTTTATAGACAAAAAAATTTGACTATGGAAAGTACGGTAATGATTTCTGAAAGCTGAAAGGTGCTATGCCATTTTGCTATGCCATTGTATTTAATGGGACTCGAGCATCCACGGATTTTGTTATCCACGGAGGTCCTGGAATCAAACCCCAGCAGATAAGAAGGACCCACTGTATAGAGAACAAAATATGTGAGGAAAGGGTGAGGGAGTTGGGCATGTTCAGCCTGATGAAGAGAAGACTGAGGGGTGACATGGTTGCACTCTTTAAATGCCTCAAGGGCTGTCACAGAGAGAGGGGGCAAACCTGTTTTCTGTTGCCTCAAAGCGTAGAACCAGTTCTAATGGTTTTAAGTTACAGGGGAGTAGATTTCGACTGAATATTAGAAGGAGCTTCTTGACAGTAAAAGCAGCTCAGCAATAGAAACAATCTAGAACCTTATTGCATGTGTCATAGCACTTCTGTTCTCTTCTTGAGTGAGATCAATGATCATAAAAACATGCATTTTTTTGGGGGGTGGGGGTGGATTTTTTCAGTGACAAAAGGCATGCTTTTACAACCGTCTCCCTCAGGAAGAGAACAGAAGTGCTGCAATGGCACAGAGAAAACTGCTACTCTCCTGCCCAGTTTAGGTTTTCCTTTTTCACATGATAAGGCTCTCTCTTTCTCTGAACATCTTCAGAAAGAGGCTGGACAGCTACCTGCTAGGGATGCTTTAGTCGGAGTCTCTGCATTGAGCCATGGGGAACAGGACTTAATACCTACAAGGCCCCTTATAATTCTATGACTCTAATATGTCTATTTTTTCTAAGCTATCTCTACAGCTCTGGCAATGCTGTGCTAGCTGGGGGATTATGGAAGTTATTATTGCCAAAGTAAGTTCTCTGAGGAGTAACAGGACCATCTGTTCAATAGCTGTGCTAGTGTTTCCCAGGCTTTACTTGCAACAGCAATGACACTGACTGGAAAATATGAAACTGGGAGACTTCAGCAAGACTCCAGAAAGGCAAGGCTCCATTCCATAAGACCAACAAATTGTTTTTTCTCTGAGGTACAATAAGAACTGTGAGCAGCCTCTTTCAATCCCAGCAGGCCATTTTAAGAAGCACATTAACATTAACATTGGTTCCCTGAGATTTCTTGTTTTTCTTTACTCATCTCATTCCGCCTTCTTCTCTGTCATATCTTCTTTTTTCAGACTAATAACTTGAGGGCAAGGACTGTGTCGTTTTTAGTCCTCTGTATGCCAATCTTGGTGCATTTCTAGCTTATAAATGCTGTAAGTAACAAAATAATAATAAAGCCTGCAAAATCAGCATGGCATAGTGGTTATAATGTTGGACTAGGATTCTGGGGGACCATGGTTTGAATACCTGCTTGCTCACAGAAATCTATTGGGTGATCTTGCACAATTTCCTGCCATTTCCAGTGTGTGTTGTGTGCCTTCAAGTCGTTTCTGACTTATGGTGGCCCTAAGGGAAACCTATCATGGGGTTTCCTTGGCAAGATCTGTTCAGAGGAGGTTTGCCATTGCCTTCCTCTGAGGCTGAGAGCATGTGACTTGCTCAGTGGGTTTCATGGCCGAGCAGGGAATCAAACTGTGGCCTCCAGTCGTAGTCTAACTCTCAAACCACTATGTAACGTTGGCTCTCTTTCTAGCAGACTCAGGCAAAAGCAAACAGTTGCAGCCACTCCTAGCTTGTATGTTCTTCCTAATTAATACCTTTTGCCATCTTGACCACATTTTGATGTTGCTTGGCTATGTGGTGTCCTGGTTTCCCTCTGAGAAATGTTGGAGGGAATGAAACATCAGGATTCCCTTTTGTAGTCCACACTACATCTGACTCATGTCAGAAAAATTGCAATTGGGTAGAAAGTTCAGTTTGGCTAGACAAGATGTAGGCAGTATTCAGGGAGTAGATGGAAACATCCTGCACTTTCAGTAAGATCCTGCCAATTTTCCTGCAAGTCATGTGTCTTCCTGTTGACTTTTGGCAACCCCATGAATTTAATTGGGTTTTTTTAAAGGAAGGAATACTCAGAGGTGGTTTCACCAGTTCTTTCCTCTGAAATATAGCCCACAGCACCTGGTATTGGTTGGTGGTCTCCCATCCAAGTAGTAACCAGAGCTGGCCCTTCTTAGCTTCCAAGATCAGATAGGACCTGGTGTTTTTAGAATATTTAGGCCCTGCAAGTTGTTTAGTGGGTCCCCAGTTTTCATGTCAATATGGGAGCAGGGAAAACCCTTTGCACGTATTGGAATTCATTATCATAAGGAGTCCCATCAACAGCACAGTTGGAATAAACAGAATAACAAAAATGTTAATTAAGCAAAGCAGGGAAGCTGCAGTTTCATGCTGTGAAATTGAGAAGGGGGTTGTTTGCTAATGGAAGGTTCTGGGAGTCGGGGTACATCTAAGGTTTCTTCCATTAGAGTTTTCTGTTTACTCCTTTTGTGTCTTGCTTAGGCTTTCCAGCACTGTGGCAAGCAAGTTCATCTGCACATGAATAGCTATAGATTAGATCTGGGTTGCCCCTGAGCAGCTGTGTTCACACACTAGCTGCAAAGGCAGAGGCATCCGAAAGGCTCTGTTGGCATTGGGGTAGGGGAGGCACATTTCCTCTTTGCAGCTGAGAAAATACGACCGCTATCCTACTCATTGGCTGTCCCCTTCTTAAAAGGTATGTTCCTCTTGACATGTGTCCTCACCTTGATCTAAAATATTTTGGAAGAAAGTGGGAATGGCCACTGACCTCCATAAAGGACAGGTGTGAGAGAGAGCTAGCTTGGTGTAGTGGTTTGAGCATTGGACTAAGACTCTGGAGACCAGGGTTTGATTTCCAGCTCTGCCATGAAACCCATTGGGTGACCTTGCGCAAGTCACACTCTCTCAGCTTCAGGGGATGGTACTGGCAAACCCATTCTGAAGAAACTTGCCAAGAATAGGTTCACCTTAGGGTCGCCATAATTTGAAAATGATTTGAAGGCGCACAACAACAACAAATGGTCAGGTATAGCTATAGGGAAAGACAAAATGTCAGCAATGCTTCACAATGAGAACTCTACTCCAACATGAAATGTTCTTTCAGTTCCCAAACATTTAGCATTTCAGAGAATGAGAATTAAAAATTGTTCACACCTAGAAGTCTTAAGAGTTGCTGCGTTCATCTTCCCTTGGTAACTCAGCCTACCCAGTTTCTTTGGATGCCTAAACTGTATTTCTGAATGCTTAACGTACCTTTGAAGATACTGCTATGCTAGAAATTCAGAGACTGAAGGACTACTTCATTTTGGAGAGCAGATCTCTTTATTTTTTGGGGGGAAGCCCCCAATTTACATACACCTCCACAGCTTCGCCCTGGCTGCATGTTATGCTGCAAGAAAAAGAGAAATCTGATCAAATGGGAGAGTTTTATGGCAGGTTTCCCCAGCCTTATGCCCTCCAGGTGTGTTGGTGCACCACTCCCATAGTCCCTCAGCGCTTGGGAATGGTTTGTTTGTGAGCTTCTGATTTACAGATGTACCTTTCAAAAGCACAGGAAGGAAAGGGATGTTCTGATATTAAAGTTTACTAGCAGTTTAAAAGCAATCTTTTCCCCTAGCGCTGGGCATGACTTTTTTTGAAGTCAGCTCATCTGCAAAGAAAGCAAAAGAAGGTTTTGTTTGCAGGTTTCTTTGGCAAGACTGTGTAGTTTAGTGCTCTGAGTGTTGGACTAGGACTATAGGAAATTAGTGTTTGAATCCTCTCTGTCAGAATTATAGAGTTGGAAGAGACCAAAAGGGTCATCCAGTCCAACCCCCTGCCATGCAGGAAGTCACAGCCAAAGCATCCCCCAAACACATGACCATCCAGCCTCTGTTTAAAAACCTCCAAAGAAGGAGACTCTGAGGCAGCGTATTCCACTGTTGAATGGCTCTTACCATTAGGACGTTCTTCCTAATGTTTAGATCCTTTCACTGCTGCCATTGTGCCTTTTTTTTTTTTTTTTACCAAAGAGAGAAAGCCAAGTTGAGTGTGGCCTAGTGGTCTGAGTGCTGGACTATGGTCCAAGACACACTGCAGAAATAATCCAGTTTGAGACAGCTTTAACTGCCCTGGCTCCATGCTAGGGAATTCTGGGAATGCTAGGTTTTTTGAGACAGCCTTCTCTGTCAGAGAGCTCTGGTGCCGTAACAAACTACAATTCCCAGGATTCCCTAGCACTGAGCCAAGGCAGTTAAAGCGACCTCGAACTGGATTATTTCTGCACTGTGTTTTGGACTTGGGACTCTGGAGAACAGGGTTCGATTCCCAGCTTGGCCGTGAAACCCAATGGGTGAACTTGGGCAAGTCACACTCTTTCAGCCTCAGAGGAGGGCCATGGCAAACCCCCCTCTGAAGAAATTTGATTATGTTTGGAATCGTATTACTCTTGGGCAAGTCACTCTCTCTCAGCCTCAGAGGAGGGCTGTGGCAAAAAAAAAACCCCTCTGAAGAAACCTGATTATGTTTGGAGTGTTATTATTCTTGGGCCAGTCACACACTCTCAGCCTCAGAGGAGGGCCATGGCAAAAAACCCTCTGAAGAAACATGATTATATTTGGAGTGGTATTATTCTTGGGCAAAGCCACACTCTCTCAGCCTCAGGGAAAAGCCATGGCAAACCCCCAAAAACCCTCTGAAGAAATCTTGCCAAGAAAAACCCATGAAGTTCCTCCTTAGACTCGCCTTCCAAGTCACGCGGCCTACAGGGCTGCCCCTGAACATGTTTCCCACACAATTCCTGTCAGGAGAAGCGGGAGAAGAGGGCCTCGGAAGCCGAGGTCTGCCCGCCTTTTCCCTTCCCCTTCCCCGCACACAGCGCTCCACGTGAAGCGGGCGGCTGAGGCGAGGCGGGCGGCGAGGCGGGCCAGGCCAGCCCCCGGCTCCTTAGTGGCCTAGGCCGCGCGGGTGACGGGGAGGCGAGGCTGAGGGAGGCTGGGCCTAGTTGGAGGCCCCGCCTCGGACGCCCCCTTCAGCCCGCTCCATCCCACTCCACTCCCCGGTTCTGTGTGGCTGTCGCTTGTGGGGAGATTCTCGAGCCTCCTTTTTCATCTTCGTCTTCCTCCTCCAACCTCCTCGGTCCTCCTCTCAGGCCCACCGCCGACCTGTGAGAGCCTCCCTCGGCCAGCCAAGCTGGCCTCGCCTTCGCCATCTCCCTCCGTCATCGAGGACGACGAAGCCGCCGCCGGGGCCGCCGCCATGGAGCCTGGCGAGGAGGCGACGGGCGGCTCCACCGAGAAGAAAAGGTGCGGGAGAGGGAAAGGGGCCTCCCTTCCTTCCCTCCCTCAGTTGGGAGCCATTGCTTGTCCTTTTGGGGTGTATGTGTGTGGTTGTGTATGCGTGTGTTTATAGGCCGCCTCTGCCCCTCAGTTGTGCTGAGGTCCTTTCTTTGCACAAGGAGACTCACAGTCACAAACTCCTTCTCTTCCCCTCCCTCCTCCATTTTGCCTCCTCAGAAACAACCTTTTCGTTTCCTGGAGGGGATTGTGATTGTGTATGTGTGTATAGGCCAAGAGGTCCCTCGGTTGTGTTGAATTTCCTTCTTTGCACAACGAGTGGGTGTGAGGAGACTCACAGTCACAACCCCCCCCCTCCATTTCGCCTAATCAGAAACAACCTTTTCCTTCCCTGGAAGGGATTGTGAGTGTGAGTTTGTGTATAGACGCCTCTGTCTCTCAGTTGCGTTGACTTTCCTTCTTTGCACTAGGAGACTCACAATCACAAACTCCTCTCCCCCCCCCCCCATTTTGCCTCATCAGAAACAACCTTTTCTTTTCCTGGAGGAGACTGATTGTGTATGTGTGTATAGGCCACCTCTTGTCCATCAGTTGTGTTAAATTTTCTTCTTTGCACACGGAGTGGGTGTGAGGAGACTCACAATCACAACCCCCCTCCATTTTGTCTCCTCAGAAACAATCTTTTCCTTTCCTGGAAAGGATTGTGATTGTGTATATGTATGTATGTATAGGCCACCTCTTGTCCATCAGTTGTGTTGAATTTCCTTCTTTGCACAGAGTGGATGTGAAGAGAGTCACAAATCACACACACACCCCTCCATTTTGTTTCCTCAGAAACAACATTTTCTTTTCCTGGAGAGGATTGTGATTGTGTACCTCTCTCCCTCAGTTGTGTTGAATTTCCTGCTTTACACAAGGAGACTCACAATTACAAAATCCTTCTCTCACCCCCCCCCCCCCCCCCATCTTGTCTCCTCAGAAACAACCTTTTCTTTTCCTGGAGGGGATTGTGATTGTTTGTCTATAGACTGCCTCTTGTCTTTCAGTTGTGTTGAATTTTCTTCTTTGCACTAGGAGTGGGTGTGAGGAGACTCACAATCACAAATTCCTTCCCCTCTCCTTCCATTAAGCCTCCTCAGAACCAGCTTTTTTCTTTTCCTTCCTCTCTTCTCCATTCGATCCCAATCCCAAATTGGTTCTCTACTTCTAATCCCAGTCCCAAATCAGATCCCTGGTGATAATCATTTTCCCTCCCCTTATAAATTATCATCTTCTCTTCGCTAAAAACCCATCTCTCTTCTTTTTCCCAACCTCACACTTACCTCTCCTTTTCTTTTCTTTTTATTTATCTGGGATTCAAAAAGATGCTTGTTTAGGAAAAAAAGAGGCGGGGGGGATGGGTTGAGGGTCTGGAAGGTTTCCCTCCTCTTTTGGGAGCCTCTTAAATTATCACCCTTTTAAAATCCTGTATTCTTCACAATTCCCTTGTTCCTGGAAGTCCCTCCATTTCCTCTCCCAGCCCCATTCTTCTTCCTTTTAAGATTCACACACCCCATCCACCTTTGTCTTCAATTTTTAATTCCCCCCCCCCCACTCCTCCTCCTCCTCTTCCTTCCTTCCTAGAGCATATTTCACTCTTTCATTTTTCTTTCTTTCTTAATTTCTGGAGTGTTTTACCCTTCCATTTTTCTTTCTTCTTTCCCCTAGAGTGTGTTTCTTTCATTTTCTTTCTAGAGTGTATTTCACTCTTTCATTTCTCCTCCTGTCTGTCTTTTCTTTTTTTCTGGAGTGTGTTTCACCCTTTCATTTTTTTTTTCTTTCTTTCTTTCTTTCTTTCTTTCTTTCTTTCTGTCTCTGTCCTTTATTTCTTTCTGGAGTGTGTTTCACTCTTTCATTTCTCTTCCTGACTCTGTCTTCTCTTTCTTCTGGAGTGTGTTTCACCCTTTCTTTCTTTCTTTCTTTCTTTCTTTCTTTCTGGAGTGTTTTTCATTCTTTCATTTCTCTTTCTGTTTGTCTGTCTGTCCTTTATTTATTTCTGGAGTATGTTTCACTCTTTTATTTTTCTGTCTGTCCTTTATTTCAGGAGTGTGTTTTACCATTTCATATGTCTTTCTTTCTTTCTGAGTGTGTTTCACTCTTTCATTTGTCTGTCTGTCTGCTTTTCTTTCTGGAGTGTGTATCACTCTTTCATTCCTTTTTCTTCTAACTGGCCACGGGTCGCCATTTTGTGTGTTGGAGGGGTTGAGGGGTTGAGTGGTGAGAGCCTGGGTTGGGTTGGGAGGGGGGATTAGTATCCAGGATTTGGAAGTATGGAGGGTGCTTTTAACTTGTTCATTGTGCCATTTTCCTTCCAAGATTAATTGAACTGCCCCAGTGCCTCACCCCCATTTAACAGGATTGATTCTTTGCTAAAGTTTAGAGGTAGAATGAAAATAAAAATGGGTGTTATTGTTGTTATCATTTAGGTGTGAGGAGGACAGAATTATAGTTAGGAGCAAAGTGATAAGTTCATGTATCTTGATTTCTTAGACACATACAGAGTAAGGAGTTATATATATATTAATCTCTATCCTGCCTTTCTTCAAATATGGGACCCAGATAGTAATGTATCTTCAGTTGTTGTAGGTGGGTATTTAGTCTTTGCTAACGTTTAAGAGTTAAAATGAAAATAAAAATTGGCATTATTGTTGTTGTATAAGTGTGAGGAGGACAGAATTATAGTTGGGAGCAAAGTAATGAGTTTGTGTATCTGATTTCTTAGGCACGCACAAAGTAAGGTGTGTGTGTGTATCCTGCCTTTCTCCTAGTATGGAACCCAGATATTAATGCATCTTTGGTGTTTGTAGATGGGTATTTCGTAGAGATGAGTCTGCCTTGGCCTGGTTTTGATTTGGCAAGGTTAGCCTTTTGCTGTGTACTCCATGTTCTTTGTAAGCAAGACATAAAAAGGGGAAGGAAAAAAGCCAGGTTGATTGAGAGTATAAAAGAACTGTTAGTAACAGAGAATGTAAATATCTTGCCTGTGAGCAAGGACAGCTGGAAAGGAAGCAATATTTTTTTTTAAAGAAGTTTTTTTTTAAATAATTGCAGTGCACAAAATGTTTTTGGTAAAAGAGATAAGAACTGTAAATCCCTGTGAAGGTTAAAACAACTGTGACACCAAGTTCCAAAGGAAAACACATGCATACAACAAATGTGAAGGTCATCTATCTGGGAAAAAAATGTTTTATTTTCTTTAAAGGATGAATGCTGCAGGGTTTTAAAAGTACTGTATATTGAGCTATAGGTGGAAGGAAGAATCTAACTTTTAAAAAATAAATGTACTGTTAGTGACCTAGACTCTTAGGACAGGACACTCTAAAACATCAAAATAAAACTTATTTAAAAAACCATGTTACTAGTCCATGAGTGTCCTGTAAACAGTTTTTGTGACTGAAAATGTTGCTAGCAAAAGGAGGCTGAAATAACGTATTTAGTACACTGTCCTTAGGTGAACTTCCTGATGCTTATGTGGTCTAATGTGATTTTTACATCAGTAATCACTTTCTAGGTGCTACTCTGTTACTCTTTCTCCCTCTGTAATTGCTGGTTTAGTAGTTGCTCCCTGTTTGCATCAGGTTCTGTCACCTGTTGCTTCATGTTCGGAGAAATTTGTAAAATGAATCACCAACAATGGAGGATGCTGAGAGAAGGATATTGTAGTGATTACTGTAGCCAAGATTATTCTAAATCCCAGAGTATCTTTAACTTTAACTGCTTTAAACTGCTGGTTCCCTTGAGATACTACAGCTAGTTGTATTTTCCTGTGTTAATTAAATTGGATTTCCCTCTGAGCTTTCTTGGAGAACAGTAAAGTTTGCCATTGTGTATTGGAGGAGATTGATGGTCATTGAGTGGTCTCTTTTTTTAAAAATTAGACAAACTCTACCAATCCTTTTTGTAAGGGATTAAACTTAATCTCCCATGGACAGAAGGCAGTGTTTGTGTTTATTGATAGTGGTGCCATTTTTACAGTTTGGATCAGTTAAATGAGTGTTTCAGTGGTGTTACTGGATGTTTGAAAAGCAGTCTTTCCAGTATCATATTTTGAGTCCAACCACTGTCCATCTTTCTCAATATTGTCTAGGGCTGCATCTGCATTGCAGAAATAATCCAGTTTGACATTGGCTCCATGCTATGGAATCCAGGGATTTGTAGTTTATTGTGACTCCTGAGCTCCCTGACAGAGAAGACTTAGGGCCTCGGCAGACGACCAATAGGGTCGTCTCCGAGGCAAGGAAGAGGACGGCAGCCGCACGAGCGGCGCCCCTTCCTCCTCCCGAGGTTGCCCTCGGAGCTGCCGGCCCTCCGCACAGCCGGCGCTCCGGGGGCAACCTCCCGCCGCAGCGTCCTCACACGCTGCGGCGGAAAAGCCAGGGAAAGTGCGCCCGACGTGTTTAGGGCGCACTTTCCCTGTCTTCTGAAAGGAGCGCCAATTTGGCGCTCCTTTCAGGGACGCTGCCGGTGCGCCGCCGTGCAAGTGCCTCGCTCCAGTGGCGCGCCGTCCCAGGGCGTCCCCTAAGTCTCTCCCAAAATTACAATTCCCAGATTCCATAGCATTGAGCCATGGCAGTTAAAGTGGTGTCAAACTGGATTATTTCTGCAGCGCAGGTGCAGCCTAGGTTGACTAGGGGCCTTTACAGACTGCCAGAAATAATGCAGCTTGAGGCCACTTTAATTGTCCTGGCTCATTGCTAAGGAATCATGGAAACTGTAGTTTATTGTGGCATCAGAGGCTCAATGTCCCAGAAAAAATACAATTCCCATGATTCCCTAGCACTGAGCCAGGACAGTTAAAGTGGCCTCAAGCTGCATTATTTCAGGCAGTCTGTAAAGGCCCTAGTAGTGTCTCTCTGGGATTTCAGAAGAAGCCTTCCTTAGTGGTAAGAGTTGATGCTGGAGGCTGAACCTGGTACCTTTTATAGCCATATGCTCTACCACTTTTGCTTGAGTTGAAGGATTCTGGTTTTGTATAGATATTGGGATCCTACCCTCATTATGCTTATAAAGTATACTTGGAAGAGGTTTTATATGTGGACCTGCAAATGCTGAATGTGCACTTGTAAAGAGTTTGCATTGTACAAGTTTATGCACTAGGGAGCTACAGTTGGTTATGGTTGTGCAGTGCATACAGTTTCTACCACAGCATTTTGAAATATCTTCCTGGGTGTGCAGCTATGGGCTAAACTTGCAAAGACTAAATTGCTCGAGTATAATGTGCGTATACAGAGAATGTTCTAATGTTCCACCATTATTTTAAGGTAAAAATTGCCATCCTGGTTCAGACTGTGCCTTCATTTTGCCAGCTAGATGACCCAAAGGGGCTCGAAAAAGTAGGATGGAAACACCCAACTGGAAATATTCACAAACTTTCTCTGGTTTAGAACCAGTATTGCGCTTCCTGTTTTTTGGAGGGCCAGCTTTTATGTTGAAATTTAGTGTTGGATTGAAGTGTAGCATTGAGATGAAGGCATTATTGGTCTTGCAATTTGTAATTGTCATGGCTGTGATTTGCTTGCTAGTTACTCTGTTACATTGAAGTTACTGAAGTTACATTGTATGATATAGATAATTTTTCTTATAATTTCCCCCAGAAATAAGGGTGTAAGATGAATACAAATTCTTCTGAGGAGAAGTTCTGTTACTTCATGAGGTTCATAGGCACTACATTAGGTTGAAGCAGAGCATATTTCCTTCTCCAACAATAGCTATCACAAAAAGTATGGTGGAGTGTGATTCTTGTAAGCCTTTCTGCTAAGCTACATGAATGTCATGTTAAATTGACATATGTTACTTCAGGACACCCACATAAAATTGATGTGTAACTTCAGAGCCATTAGGTGATGCAATATATTTGATGTGACTAATATATGCTAATGCATATTAGAATTGGGAGAGTAACTTCTATGGAAGGCATATTTTCATTGGATAGATAGCTGTGTAATAACCTGCTGCCTTCCAGAAGTTTTGGATTACAACAGTCAGCTTTCCTGACCTTTGCCATGTGAACTGGGGCAG
Source organism: Phrynosoma blainvillii (assembly GCA_026167975.1). Lineage (NCBI taxonomy): Eukaryota > Metazoa > Chordata > Lepidosauria > Squamata > Phrynosomatidae > Phrynosoma > Phrynosoma blainvillii. The sequence goes on along the minus strand of JANUYF010000001.1, from coordinate 445,862,827 downwards.
ATGGGAGTTGAAGTCCAAAATATCTGAAGGGCTTTAGTTTGTGGAAGGCTGCAGTAAAACATAATGGTTTGCTTCTTTCTTTATGTTAGGTTTCTATTAGCAATAGGAAAAAAAAAAAATTATTGATAAAATCTGGTTCCTTGAACTTTGTGTTGTAAATGTTTTCATTATTTATAATTGCCACTTGGTCATGATCTGAAACATTTTCTAAAAACTAGATGATTTTTTTAAAATAATTTTTTGTGGTAGTTCTGTAGAGATGATTTAGAAGTCTGCAAGCAATTACTGTCATCCCTCCCTGTTCGCGGTTTTGAGTTTCTGCGGATGGCAAGCCATAAGGGACAAAATGGTGTGTGTGAGCCACCATTATGGTCAATGGGGCTTCAATATCTGCATTTTTTTTCTATTTCGTGGGGGGTCTGGAATGGATCCCTTGCAAACAGGGAGGGACGACTGTATTATCTTGTGAGAAGCATTGATTTCTTCTTGACATGGTTCAGGAAGTTTGACCCTGGAGGTTAAGGTCATCAGTACTGGATTAGGGTGAAACTACATGCATCATAGGATATTAATGGTCAGATTTCTCAATGTTAAAAACCAACTATGGATGTCCCAAACAGAAGGATTAACCCCTTTTCCTTATCTGGCCCTACCCTCACAGAGGCTAACAGCAAACTGAGGAAACAAGTGGACAAAATTTGGGATGTGGAAAGTGGCCTGTTGGGTAATGGTTTAACTGTCCTTTTAGCTGATAAAGTAAAGTCAAGAGAACTGTCACGTCATGGCCTGTAGGTACCTCCTGAATCTAGATTGTTTGTAGAGATAACACCACAATACCAGTTGCATTTTAGCCTAAGGTAGAGCTGCAGTTGCTGCTAGAGTCTGATTGCTCTTGCCACACTAGTCCAGTTCCGAGCCAGATGAAGTCCTGTTGCTTCCCTTTGACAGCTCTCTCTCTCTCTCTCTCTCTATGAACAAATAGAAAAAGTCTAAAAAGTGTGGAGTGTGGAGCAACCTGTGCTCAGCAGTATCTGGCAGATTGGTAAATAGAGAGGAATGACATTGTTTCATCCAGAATGCTTGCATGTGTCCTGGCTAGAGTTGTCCTTGTTTAAAGGACTTTCCTGCCTTCACTAGCTTTCCTTCCTCAGATTTTAGAAAATACCTAGTGGGTCAAGTGGCAAACATGTCAACTTTACTTGCATCCACAGGGACCACACTGGCTTCAGGCTTTGACTTTAGGTTTGGAGTATACAGTCCTCCCTCCATTCTCACGGACTTGGGATCTGTGTCTCTTGACTATCCGTAAGAGGTGAATGGAGGGGGTTAAAGTGAGGTGCATGCCCACACAGGGGCCTGCCTCCATTCAAGCCGACATGGCTTGAATATGTGCGATTTTCCGTTGTTGTTTTTTTTGGGGGGGGGGCGAGATCCGGAACAGATCCCCTGAAAGAATGGAGGAAGGACTGTAGTTGTCTTGAGATATTTTACTGCTTTCTCTGTTATGAGAGAACTTAAAAACTGCCTGGACGTCTCAGAACAAACCCATCTGTTGTTGTGTGCCTTTAAGTAATTTCCAACTTATGGCAACCTTAAGGCTATCATGGGGGTTTCTTAGCAAGATTTGTTTGGAGGTGGTTTGCCTTTCCCTGAGGCTAAGAGCATGTGACTTGGCCAAGGTCACTGAATGGGTTTCATGGCTGAGCTGGGAATTGAACCCTGGTTACAAGAATCAGTCCAACACTCAGACCACCAAAAACCATTTGAGGAAGTCGACTAATGTCTACGAAAGCTCATGCTGCCAACAGTTAGTCTTTCAGTTAGTCTCAAAGGTGCTACAAGATTTCTCTACATACTCAAATCACCAGTTAAGTAACCAGTTAGGTACATCTGGGAACTTTATGGAGGTGGGACAATGATGTCTCCTGTTGCCCAGTCAGAGCAGTAACTTTCTTTAAGGGTCAGATCTCTTGAGCAAGGGATACACTATGTTTTAAAAATCTGGTTGCCCAGAGACTACTTGATTAACAAACTCTGAAAACAATTAGTACATCTTACATGTAGACAGATCAGTTTTGCTATCCAGTCCCAGGAACAGGAACACTAGAAGATCAGCCTGTTGAGTTGAAGGAGACTTAATAGAAGCATACATCAGTCAACAAAGCATTTCCCCCCATCCAATCCATCCCTTTTTCTTTGTTGCCCTCTATTTACTTGAAAAGGATTTTAAAGCACCATTGCCATTAGGAGGATTGTGAAGGAGACTAGAAAATACAGACTTTCAGCACCATGTCTGCAGTAAATAATACAATAATGCTGTTGGGTTGCAACATTATGTCTACAGTAAATAATGCAATAAATCTTGATCTGGGAAAGAATGGAATCTGCTCTAGCTGATCCTACTGTGGTTAGGTGCCTGCCTACAACAGGCAAGGTAAACAGCAGCGACCTTCGGAATCCCTTACTGAGAATGTGTGCTCAGCAAAACAAAGTGAAAAAAGAAGACGGGGGTTGACCTTGCTTTCCCAGCTACTCCATGTGAGAAAAGCCTAATTTGGCCATCAAAATGGAGATAATTAAAAAAAAATGGAGAAGAAAAATAATAAGTGGATGTGTTTTGGAAAAAGCTTTCAAGTGGTTTTTAGAAGGTCCAAAATGTTTTTGGCTTACTTATGCAAGGCTTACCTCTCCTGGTTGTTTCATTTCATATGTGCAAATTGTTAGTTTTGAATAAAAAATGCTGAAACATGTTGAACTTCTCTTCTTTCCATCCCTATTCTTGCCATTTTATTTCTGCCTCTACTATCGATCTTCTGTTCAAAGCGTGTCCATGAGTGCAACTACAATGGTCCCTCCACATTCACTGGGATTAGGGGTTAAGGACTCCTATGAATGTGGAAAAACCGCAAATAAAAAAACACTATTCTTTTTACGTAAGAGAACACCTCTCTAGGAATCTCCTGGTCCTCCAATGTAACTCTGTGACCAACATTTGCTAGAAGTTTATCATAGAATCATGTTAGAGGACTTACAAATGCCCAGAGAAGGGTTTTCTCTAAGAACTTCTAGGTCAGAGATGGCGAACCTTTTAGGGGCTGAGTGACCAAACTTAAAAGGCTTTCTGGGACTGGGTGTTACCAGGTGCCGGGGATGGGACTTCTGCCATCTGGGGGTGAAACATTCACCCCCGGGGTCAGGACTTCTTCCCCCGCTCTTCCTCTTGAGAGAGCTGAAGGCCCGAGAGAGAGAGGGGCAGGGAGGAATAGTCTGGAGAGGCAGGTGAAGGCCCAGGAGAAAGGTAGTTGAAGGCATGGGGGGTGGGAGGAAGTGGAGGAACAGGTGCATGCCTGTTCCTCCTCTTCCTCATCCTCCCATGCCTTTAACTATCTCTGGAGAGGCACTTGAAGCACTGGGAGGGTGGGGGAAGAGGAGGAGCAGGTCCTCTTTGCCCTCCGAAACGGCTTCGCATGCCAGAGATTGCACACGTGCCATGGGTTTGCCATAACAGTTCTAGGTTCTCCCTCACAACTCTGGTCAACCTCAGGCAGAGCTGCGCTGGAGGACCTAGAGATAACATATTAATCAAAACTACAAATAAACCCACACAAGTGAATGCCACAGATGTGGAGGACCAACTGTACTTTGTTAACCGAGATATGCGTGTACCCTGAAAATATGTCAAGTGTTACTATCTCAGAATGTTAGCTGGAACTGTCAAATTTTCTGCACAGCTGGGTTGGGATCCAGTAATGCTGGCATACAGCTAAGAGTAGTTAAGAAATTGGAATCAGATTTAGGAATGCATATTTCTTCCTGTCTGTCCACCATTCTGAACTGAACATGTGTTACTCCTTAAACCAAGATCTGAAGGGTGGTGGGGGGGACAATTTGAAGTTGGCTTCACATCCAGCTCTGTGGGGCCAGCTGTAGGCACAACTAAGCATCAGTGAATGGGTGGGGATTTCCTTAGAGAAGGGCTGCTGAGAGGGAGTATATATTTCCACAAATGTCTCCTGGTTAGTTGATTTTTGTTATCAGAAAAGCTGCATTATGCCTTTACTGGAAAGTGACTTGAAATGTTGGTATGTGTTGAAAGAAAATGAAAGTTACAGAGATACGTCATTCTTGATGAGAATCTTATGACGTTGACTGTTTATGTTAGAAATTTCTTCCCAGAAAGTCTCATAATGTCTTTGTATTCTAGAACAGACTAGCACGGCTTTCTCATAGCATTTTTAAACTACCGTATTTTTCGCCCTATAACACGCACTTTTTCTTCCCCTAAATGTGCGTGGGGAAGTGAGTGCGCCCTATAGGGCGAAGGGCCGAGGCCGCGGGGAGAAGGAGCCCTCCTTCCCCCCGCGACCTCAGTCTTTGAATGGGCTGGTGCTGGGATCGAAGCGATCCCGGCACCAGCCCATTGAAAGACTGAGGCCATGGGGAGAAGGAGGGCTCCTTCTCCCCGCGGCCTCAGTCTTGGAATCGGCTGGTGCTGGGATCGAAGCGATCCCGGCGCCAGCCCACTGAAAGACTGAGGCAGGGGCGAGAAGGAGCTCTCCTTCCCCCGCAGCCCCAGTCTTGGAATGGGCTGGTGCCGGGATCGAAGCGATCCCGGCGCCAGCCCATTGAAAGACTGAGGCCGCGGGGAGAAGGAGCTCTCCTTCCCCCCCCCCCCCCCCCGGCCTCAGTCTTGGAATGGGCTGGTGCCGGGATCGAAGCGATCCCGGCGCCAGCCCATTGAAAGACTGAGGCCGCCGGGAGAAGGAGCCCTCCTTCCCCCCCCCCCCGGCCTCAGTCTTGGAATGGGCCGGTGCCGGGATCGAAGCGATCCCGGCGCCAGCCCATTGAAAGACTAAGGCCGCCGGGAGAAGGAGCCCTCCTTTCCCCCCGGCCTCAGTCTTGGAATGGGCCGGTGCCGGGATCGAAGCGATCCCGGCGCCAGCCCATTGAAAGACTGAGGCCGCCGGGAGAAGGAGCCCTCCTTCCCCCCCCCCCCGGCCTCAGTCTTGGAATGGGCCGGTGCCGGGATCGAAGCGATCCCGGCGCCAGCCCATTGAAAGACTGAGGCCGCCGGGAGAAGGAGCCCTCCTTTCCCCCCGGCCTCAGTCTTGGAATGGGCTGGTGCCGGGATCGAAGCGATCCCGGCGCCAGCCCATTGAAAGACTGAGGCCGCCGGGAGAAGGAGCCCTCCTTCCCCCCCGGCCTCAGTCTTGGAATGGGCTGGTGCCGGGATCGAAGCGATCCCGGCGCCAGCCCATTGAAAGACTGAGGCCGCCGGGAGAAGGAGCCCTCCTTCCCCCCCGGCCTCAGTCTTGGAATGGGCTGGTGCCGGGATCGAAGCGATCCCGGCGCCAGCCCATTGAAAGACTGAGGCCGCCGGGAGAAGGAGCCCTCCTTCCCCCCCCGGCCTCAGTCTTGGAATGGGCTGGTGCCGGGATCGAAGCGATCCCGGCGCCAGCCCATTGAAAGACTGAGGCCGCCGGGAGAAGGAGCCCTCCTTCCCCCCCCGGCCTCAGTCTTGGAATGGGCTGGTGCCGGGATCGAAGCGATCCCGGCGCCAGCCCATTGAAAGACTGAGGCCGCCGGGAGAAGGAGCCCTCCTTCCCCCCCCGGCCTCAGTCTTGGAATGGGCTGGTGCCGGGATCGAAGCGATCCCGGCGCCAGCCCATTGAAAGACTGAGGCCGCCGGGAGAAGGAGCCCTCCTTCCCCCCCGGCCTCAGTCTTGGAATGGGCTGGTGCCGGGATCGAAGCGATCCCGGCGCCAGCCCATTGAAAGACTGAGGCCGCCGGGAGAAGGAGCCCTCCTTCCCCCCCCCGGCCTCAGTCTTGGAATGGGCTGGTGCCGGGATCGAAGCGATCCCGGCGCCAGCCCATTGAAAGACTGAGGCCGCCGGGAGAAGGAGCCCTCCTTCCCCCCCGGCCTCAGTCTTGGAATGGGCTGGTGCCGGGATCGAAGCGATCCCGGCGCCAGCCCATTGAAAGACTGAGGCCGCCGGGAGAAGGAGCCCTCCTTCCCCCCCGGCCTCAGTCTTGGAATGGGCTGGTGCCGGGATCGAAGCGATCCCGGGGCCAGCCCATTGAAAGACTGAGGCCGCCGGGAGAAGGTGCCCTCCTTCCCCCCCGGCCTCAGTCTTGGAATGGGCTGATGCCGGGATCGAAGCGATCCCGGCGCCAGCCCATTGAAAGACTGAGGCCGCTGGGAGAAGGTGCCCTCCTTCCCCCCCGGCCTCAGTCTTGGAATGGGCTGGTGCCGGGATCGAAGCTTCCCGGCACCAGCCCATTCGCTTCAATCCCGGCACCAGCCCATTCCAAGACTGAGGCCGCGGGGGAAGGAGGGCTCCTTCTCCCCGCGGCCTCAGTCTTTCAATGGCCTGGTGCCGGGATCGCTTCTATCCCGGCACCAGCCCATTCCAAGACTGAGGCCGGGGGGGAAGGAGGGCTCCTTCTCCCCGCGCCCTCAGTCTTTGAATGGGCTGGCGCCGGGATCGCTTCTATCCCGGCACCAGCCCATTCCAAGACTGAGGCCGGGGGGGAAGGAGGGCTCCTTCTCCCCGCGGCCTCCTGCGGCCTCAGTCTTTCAATGGGCTGGCACTGGGATCGCTTCGATCCCAGCGCCAGCCCATTCAAAAACTGAGGCCGCGGGGAGAAGGAGCCCTCCTTCTCCCGGCGGCCTCAGTCTTTCAATGGGCTGGCGCTGGGATCGCTTTGATCCCAGCACCAGCCCATTCAAAGACTGAGGTCGCGGGGGGAAGGAGCCCTCCTTCCCCCAGCGACCTCAGTTCAATGGGCTGGTGCTGGGATCGGAGAAGTTCTCCGATCCCAGCACCAGCCCATTGAACAACCGGCCTCCGGCTAAAGGGAGGAATCCTTTTTTCTTGGATTTTCTTCCTTTAAAATTGGGTGCACCTAATATGCCGGAGCGCCTTATATGGCGAAAAATACGGTACTTAAGGATATTTTCAAGTATATGACTGTCTTAGAATGGAGAAGTTTGTTAAAAGCTTGCTTTTGTTGTAGAACAGATATTGGATATGAAGTTTTGTTTTGGATTTTATCTTTCTGGGAACTGAGTAATAGACCTAAGCACAGGCTTTTTTGGTTTCATGGATGTCTGTTCTTTATTCTGTATTTCAGACCCATTAGAATTGCAGGTTTTTATTACCACTATGAGTTGTGTAAACCATACATCAACAAAGACTTCATTGTTCTTAAGGGACCAAATTTTTTACTGTTATGTAAAGAAGTGTGGCTTCTTTTAAATTTTTTGTTCTCATTTATCCTTCAGTGCCTTAGAACAGTATTTACCTTATTCAGTTTCCATCTGATTTCTAGTTAAGCATTTTTAATGTAACATAATGCATTTAGTGGAACCAGCATGGTATAGTTGTGAGTGTTGGACTACAAATCTGGAAACCAAGTATTTGATTCCCAGCTCAACCATGAAATCCACTGGGTGACCTTGGCCAAGTCACATGCTCTCCGCTTCAGAAAAGGCAATGACAAACATCCTTGCCAAGAAAACCCCATGATAGGGTCACCCTAAGTGGGAAACAACTTGAAGGCAAACGACTACAACACTTTTAGTTTCATTTTAACTACGTAATTGTTGGCCGCTCCTATATTAATTAGCATTCTTTTCAGGACTCTCTTTAGTTTGGAAGATGAGGTGTTTTACACCAGACATCGGTTTGGGCCAGGTATGGTTGAGATACAGTCTTTTAAGCATGCACTGAAGATGTGGTATTTATAATGGGATTTTTGACTTGAACAGCAGATGCTGTCCCCAGTGTCATATCATGAGCTCTTTTGGATAATCCCCACAACTTCAAAATCAATTTTCTGTGTTGCTTGGGATTGCTAGGATGCTTATGAAAGTCTAAAGTCTTTTAGGATGCAGAGCTTGGAAAAATTAGTTTCTGACTGCAGCTTCCAGAGTCTGGCTGAGGGAATCTGCATACTATAACTATAGTTATAGAAAAAAGGAGTTATAGATGAAAATTAATTTCTCCATCCTTCACATGCATATACATGGAACATTGAGTGTTTGACTGGAAGGGGAAGAGGAAGTCCTATAATTATGAGGTCAGAGTGCTTGAGCTTGAGATGCCTTAGTATAAGGTGATCAGTGTCAGGACCAATAAGCAAGCTGTGGTAGCACATAGTTTGTGAAAGGTTGTTGCTAACTGCCTTCCAGTTGACTTTGACTCATGATGACCCTGTGAATGAGACATCTCCAAGACCTCCTGTCCTCAGCTACTCTGCTCAGGTCCTGCAAGTTCAGGCCCATGACCTTCCTAATTGAGTCTTGCCATCTGATATATAGTTTTCCTCTGTTTCAACCCCACCCTCCACCTTTCTTAGGATTATTATCTTTTTTAGTGAGTCATTCCTTCTCATGATGGGCCAAAGTACAACAGCCCTAGTTTAATCATCTTGGATTCCAGGGAGACTTCAGGCTTGATCTGTACAAGGACCTATTTGTTTGTCTTCTTGGCCATTCACGGTATCCTCAGCACTCTTCTCCAGCATTACATCTCAAATGAGTTGATTTTCTTTCCACAAGAGTTACTTGCCTGTTCATTTTTCCTAGACTCTTTATCCACACATACCCATGTTAGTCAATTGTAATAGTACATTGACTCTTGAAAGAAACAGTTCTCTTCCAGTTTTCAAAATTATCTTCAGCTGGAAGGAGTCTGTAGGTGCCCAGGCATGTAGCTGCTTACAAGCCTTGGCAAGTTGTCTTATTGTTTTAAGACATTTATGTAAATTTAAAAACCAAGATTTTTACTGCCACATAATTTTACTTTTCATAAGGTTAACAGCTCCAGATGAAACTACTTGGTTATTCTTCTTCAAATTATGTTTAAAAACAGTCTTGTTCTTAGAGTTTTAGAAAGGATCTATTGTAGAAAACTTTTGAGGTCTCATTTGCCACCTGGATTTGATGGCTTCTAAAAGCTGCCATAGTATTTGCCATATATCTCTGTGTTTGTGACATCGCCATAGCTTCCTGTTCTTGACAATTAAGCTGTTAAATGATGTGTTTAATTTGTACAGACATGGAAAGGACTTTTGAGTAACTTTCATGTATGTTTTATGTATAAATGTGTCTTTTAACATCTTCCACTTTTGTGCAAAGGTTTTATTTTAATTAGCTTTGGAATATGCCAAAGTACAGGAAAAATACAAAGTAGGGAATAGACAGTTTATCTCTCCAGGTATTATTGGACTGTGGTTCCCATCAGTTGTACTGGCATAGCAAGGGATGAGGAATGCTGAGAGTTACAATACAACAACAACTGGAGGATCTTACTTTGCCTACTGATAATAATCAATGAAACCAGATTAGTAAGTTTAATTGAAGAAGAGCCACTTCAAAATTAGCTAGCAGATTGCACAAAAAAGTGTGTGTGTGTGCGCGATTCTTCGGGGTGGCAGCTGAACATCATTTTCCTCCTTAGGGGAAGCTTTGTGAGCTAGGTTTTTCTTGTGTTGATGGGGCCATTTCTTCAGTTCTTGTGTGGCCAACAGGAATGGGTCAGGCCCATAACACAATGGAATTAACATTGAGTTCATGAAGGAGTTAAAAAGAGTCTCATAAGGCAGCATCCACACTGCAGAAATAATTCACTTTAACTGTCGTGGCTTAATGTTACGGAATTCTTGTAACTGCAGTTTGTTGTGGGACCAGGTCTCTGACAGGGAAGGCTAAATATTTCAAAACCAACCAACCAACCCACAATTCCCAGAATTCCATAGCATTGAGCCATAGTAGTTAAAGTGGTGTCAAACACTGTTGCAGTGGGGATGCAACCATAGAAATGAAGAGTTCTTGTCTCTATTCTAAACAGTGTTGTCTTACTTGGTGTCGTAGATCAGGACATTTTCAAGAAACACCCACATAACTAAGATGAGGACCTCAGGTTCAAGAAGTTAGAGAAACACTGACTAAAGTGGGTAGCCTGAAATTACTCAGTCCTAAAATCAAGCATAGGGGTGCAAGAAATGAATCAATAAGTTATTTGGGGCATATAGTAAACTGACTGCTTATTTTAAGCACCCGAGTGAGAATGAGGTGATGTGAGGGCATGAAGGACTGACTTGTGGCTTGAGGAGTTAGTGGGATTCTTGGACAGCAGTAACATTACTTGCGGGCTTTTCTGTGGAATAGAAAGTTCATTCCTGCTGTACATTTTTTGTTTTCCTCAGGTCAGCAAACTAGCAAATGCAAGTCTATTACTCTTGAGGACCATTCTCACAATCAAAGTATAGGTGACATAATTTATTTTGAGTGTGAGAGGATTTGAGAAGCTTTCCTTTTAAGCTTTCATTCTAAACCTTGGAATGCCTGGCAATTTGCTTTAAGTAGTCTCTCCTTCCCTGTGTTTTTTTGTTAACTGAGTCAAGTCAACTTCAACTTCATAGTGACGCCATAGATGAGAGACCCCACCTCTGTGTATTAATATTAGTGTAATTGGTTTTTTCTGAATAAATTTGTTTTTTATTATTCAGTGTACTTTGTGAACACTTCAGTCTAAAAGGTGTTAGTGTTATGTAATTGTTTTGTTTAACTGATTTCAAATCTGTGGTTGTTGTTGTGTGCCTTCAAGTCATTTCTGACCTATGGCAACCCTAAGGTGAACCTGTCATGGATTTTTCTTGACAAGATTTGTTCAGAGGAGGCTTATCATTGCCTTCTCCTGAAGCTGAGAGCATGTGATTTGCCCAGTGGGTTTCACAGCCAAGCTGGGGCTCAAACCCTGGTCTCCAGAGTCATAGTCCAACACTCAAACCGCTAATCTGTTAGTTTTTCAAAATTGTTTTGTTTGAAAGGGTCAGTAGACTAATTCAGTGAATTGATTTTTTCTGAATAAATTTGTTTTTTTATTATTATTATTCTTCAGTGTACTTTGTGAACACTTCAGTCTAAAAGGATACACAAAATTACACTCGTCCCTCCCTCCCTTTTTGTGGACTTCGGGTTTGCGGTTTCGGTCCTTTGTGGACTGGCAAGTAGAGAGGGTTAAAATGTCACGTGCGCCCAGAAACATGTGGCCATTCAAGCCTATGGGGCTTGAATATTTGCGCATTTCCATTTTTGCGTATGAGGGGGTCCGGAACAGATCCCCCCACAAAAATAGAGGGACAACTGTATTGAATGAGTAAATTAAAAAAATGTTTTTAGCTTGGTCTGTCTGAATTTTTGAATATCCCCATGATATTCTAACTTTGCATGTTGCAAAGTTAGAAGACAACATGCAGATGTTATTAAAAGTTTGTTGATTTGTTTATTTTTAATAGGTGGTGTTCTGTTGCTCTATAAATTTTAAAGGCTGAAACTTGGATGTGGATAGCAGTTTGTATAGATAACTCATACATTTCGGTAGCTGGATCCTCACTAGTGCATAGACTAGTGTGTGTTCACCTTATCATGCTAGCCTGAACTCTCCCTAGAAGGCACAATGACTAAACTGAAATCTTGTACTTTGGAAATATCATGAGACAACTTGACTCATAATCATGCCTGGTAAAAGGGAAAGCACCAGGAAAAGAGGAAGACTGTATTACAGGTGTGTATACTCAATGGAGGATGCCATGGACCTGTGTTTATAAGGAATGAGCAGGGTCTTGATGACAGCATGTCTTAGAGGTGTCTCATTCATAGGATCCACATATGTCCATGGCAATTACAGTTGGCCCTCCATATCCACAGATTGCTTATCCATACAGTCAACTAACCATGGCTTGAAAGTATCCCAAAATATATCTACTTTCGCCATATAAGACGCTCCGGCATATAAGGCGCACCCAATTTTAAAGGAGGAAAATCTAGGCAAAAAAGATTCCTCCCTTTAGCCGCGGCCTCGGTTGTTCAGTGGGCTGGTCCTGGGATCGGAGGACTTCTCCGATCCCAGGACCAGCCCATTGAACAACCGAAGCCGCGGCTGGAAGGAGGCCTCCCTTTAGCCGCAGCCTCGGTTGTTCAATGGGCTGGTCCTGGGATCGGAGAAGTCCTCTGATCCCAGGAGCAGCCCATTGAACAACTGAGGCTGCAGCTGGAAGGAGGCCTCCCTTTAGCCGCGGCCTCGGTTGTTCAATGGGCTGGTCCTGGGATCGGAGCTGGTCCTGGGATCGGAAGACTTCTCCGATCCCAGGACCAGCCCATTGAACAACCAAGGCTGCGGCTGGAAGGAGGCCTCCTTTTAGCCGCGGCCCCAGCTGTATATTCGCCTTATAAGACGCACCAACTCCCCCACCCCCCGTTTTGGGGAAGAAAAAGTGCGTCTTATATGGCAAAAAATACGGTATATTCCAAAAAGCAAACCTTGATTTTGCTATTTTATATAAGGGATACCATTTTACTATGCCATATAGTATATAATGTGTGTGCATTGCAAGAAACTATGAATTAGGGTGGGAAAGGGCAAAAAAGTGGGATAAAAGGATAAGTCAAGGAGTAAGAGATTGAGTATATTAACATCTTTCACATTTTCTTGCTATTGCTGTGTTTTATTTTGAAAACTACAGAATCCTGGCCTAAGTATTATTTGACGTGGAATTATCCTTGGACTGGCACAGTTTGTATTTAATTCTAGATTTCTACAGCCCTAAAGGCCAGAAAGAATGACATGCTATAGTAGAGGCTATTGTAGAATGTAACCCAGAAGCTATTGGAGAAAGCAAAGTTTTTAAGACACAAAAATTGTTATCTTTTAGTTAAAGATCTGTAATTGAGAGTAAGCATACATATTTTCAGTTGAAGTAAATCCTTGTTGGGATAACTGGAAATATTTGCTTTCTTTGTATCTATTCTTTGAATACAAAACCTCACATGCTCTCTCACCAAACAGAAGTTGGTCCAGTGGAAGGTCTCTCTGCCCATTGGTGTATCTTATTCTTTGTGCTTCCAAAAGAATGCCTGTAGAGTTTGGCAGAATATGATCTAGCTGCCCTCTTCTCTAGGGTATAACTCAAAAATGCCTGATTTGGAAATGACAATAGAGAAACAAAAATGGATACTAGTGAGCTGTGAGCCTGAGATTTCCCGAAATCAAGTAAAGCCCAGAAAATAATTGCAGATCTTGCTTTAGTTTGCAGCCACATAATATGACAGTAATTTTAATTATTGTCTCCAACTCTAGTTGATCCCCCTCAAGTTTGCTATCTTAAGATTGTTGGCAAACAGCCTATAAATGAGATATACAATACAAGTGAGTATTTTTATAGGATTTTATTTAGTGTACAGTGTAATGTTAGTCCTTGGTTTGTACCTTCAAGCTGAGTCCTACTTATGGCAACCCTATTGTAGGGTTTTCTTAGGAAGATTTCTTCAGAGGAGGTTTGCTGTTGCCTTTCTCAGAGGCTTCAGGGAGTGTGACCTGCACAAGATATCCCAGTACATTCCTGTGGCTGAGTAGGGATTTGAAATCTCCTAGAGTCTTAATCCAATATGCAAAGTAGAGGTGGTAGAAAGAGTTCCTTCTTTGTATGTATATGCCCATCCATAATAATACAGTGGGCCCTTGGTATCCACTGGGGTTTGATTCCAGGACCCCCTGTGAATGTCAAAATCCGTGGATGCTCAAATCCCATTATTTATTTACAGTGGCATAGTAAAATGGTGCCCCTTATATAAAATGGTAAAATCAAGGATGCTTTATGGAATTGATATTTTTGGAGTATTTTCAAGCTGTGTATGGTTAATATGTGTATGGTTGAATTCGTGGATACAGAGGGGGCAACTGTATTATCTTTCTGATTATATGTCTATTAGATTGTTAAAGTAGCTAGGATAGACTTCATTGAGTACTGTGGATTTGAGAATTGTAATCCTAACATTAGGTTGTTTAAATTTTTTTGACAATAAGGCACGGGATCTTTTTTCATTAACAGCCAATGCCATTTGAAATTCCCCCCCCCCCCCTTTTCTTCTTTTTGTTCATTTCAGGGTAAAACACTTAGAAACCTTTAAAATATGTGTTTGTTGGTTATGCCATTATGCACCTTTAGGAATCTGAAGCAACTAAAAGACTCGATTTTGTCAACAGATCTTTTAGATTCTTCTTTACCCCACCTCCCAATTCCAACACAGTACAGTGTTGTTCTTTGTTTCTTTTTCTCCCCTGGAAGCAGTAGTGCAATATGGCCCGTTTCTAAGTGGGGATAGTGTAACAGTGTATGATAATATATTATTATTATTGTTATTATTATTATTATTATTATTATTATTATTACAGTGTATGATAAGTCAAACAGTAGGAAAAGTTCTGGGAAAAAGCATGCATGACTTTGAAAATGTCAGGAAGGTAAGTAATGCAGGAGATTATAGCTCTAGTGACACTGCATGGCTAATACCTGATATGATATTTACAAAGTATGAAGGAACTCTGGAGGCTGTGGTTTGCACAAGCAAATTTATGCATCCTTCCCCATCATTGTTTTATGCTTAGAGAGAGGCAATTTGTTGTAATGGTTTGAGTGTTGGAGTATGGCTCTGGAGACCAGAGTTTGAATCCCTGCTTGGCCATGGAAATCCGCTGGATGACCTTGGGCAAGTCACACTCTTTCAGCCTCAGTGGAATGCAAAGACAAGAACCACCCCCACCCCCCACCCCCAGCAAACCTTGCCAAGAAAACACTCAGAAAAGTTTGCCTTAGGGTCGGCATAAGTTGGAAATTACTTGCAGGCACACAACAAATTTGGATGGGGGGGGGAGAGTAGTTGCTGGATTATGTTTCCTGCTCATAATGATAAATACCTGGTCTTTGTGATCAAAAGCATTTACTGGTCTTGGATTTCTTTTTCTAAAATAATAAAGTAGGATGGGGTCAAGTTACTACTGTTCTCTTATGTGAAAACAGAGTAGCTCTGAAGAAATTTGCCAGCTGCATTTAAATTTTTGTTAAGGAACTCAGAAGGCACACGAGAATTTAAGCACAGTTTACCATAAAACAAACATTCTGTCAATCAACTAAAAGCTTAAATATTAAATGAGAACACTGAAAATCTTTTTGCTGTTGGTTAATCTTAAGCTAGAGACCTGTGAGAGGCAGAAGGATTTGTTGTTAACTGCTCTCAAGTCATTCTCGACCTATAGCGACATTATGGATGAGACATCTCCAAGAAGACCTCCACTTAAATCCTGCAAACCCGTACCCATGACCTCCTTAATAGAGTCCATCCATCTGGTATGTGGCTTTCCTCTCTTCCTACTCCCCTCCACCTTTCCCAACATTATTGTCTTTTCTAATGAGTCTTCTCTGCTAGACTCATGAAGTACGACAGTTTGGTCATCTTGGCTTCCAGGGAGGTTTCTGGCTTGATCTGCTATAGGACCCATTTGTGTGTCTTTTTGGCAGTCCATGGGAACCTCAACACTCTTCTCTAGCACCACATCTCAAAGGAGTTAATTTTCTTCCTATCATCATTCTTAACTGTCCAGCCCTCACATCCATACATGGTAATAGGAAATACAATGGCTTGTATGATTCTAACTTTTGTGCTGAGCTGTATATCTTTGCATTTTAGAATCTTTTGTAGTTCTTTCATAGCCACCCTCCCCATTCTTAGTCATCTTCTGATTTCCTGACTGCAGTCCCCATTTCTATCAATGTTTGATCCCAGGTACGAGAATTCTTTTACAATTTCTATTTCTTCATTGTCTAGGTTGAACTTACGAAGGTCCTCGGTGGTCATTATTTTTGTTTTCTTTGTTCAGCATTAAGCCTGCCTTTGCACTTTTTTCTTTGATCTTCCTTAGTAGCTGTTCCAGGCCTGTGAGGTTTTCTGCTAGTACTATGGTGTCATCTGCATATCTTAGATTGTTGATATCGCTTCCTCATATTTTCACTCCTCCTTTTTCTGTGTCTAAGCCTGCTTTTCATATAGTTTGTTCTGCATATACGTTGAACAGATAGGGTGAAAGGATACAGCCTTGTCTGACCCCTTTGCCAATTGGGAAACATTCTGTTTCTCCATGTTCTGTTCTGACAGTAGGCTCTTGTCCTGAGTACAGATTCCTCATCAAGACTATCAGTTGTGTTGGCACTTCCATGTCTTTAAGGGTGTTCAATAGCTTTTCATGATCTATGCAGTCAAAGGCTTTGGTATAGTCTATAAAGCACATGCTGGTTTTTTTTTATTCCCTGGTGCACTTCATTAGCTATCATATGTGTGCAATGTGATCCCTAGTGCCTCTTCCTTTTCTGAACCTCGCTTGGACCTCTGGGATTTCTAGGCCCAGCACCACCCAGCCTAGAATAGGAAAGAGGGATGAGATTCGAATGTATCTGCTTTAATGTTTGTTTTGATGTTTTGAAATGCTGTACGCCGCCCCGATTGCCTAGCAGAGGGGCGGGATATAAATAAAAATTATTATTATTATTATTATTATTATTATTATTATTATTATTATTATTTCTCTCTCCATGTATGGTTGGAGCATATGTTGCAAAATTTTGAACATAGTTTTGCTTGCATGGGAGATCAGTTCTATGGTCCTACAGTTTCTGCAGTCTATTGTGTGTCTCTTTTTGTGGATGGGGATGTATGTTGATCATTTCCAATCTGTTGACCATCGATTTGTTTTCCATATCTGTTGACATATGTTGACCAGCACTAAAGTTGATTCTGTCAATGTGGATTGCAGGAGTTCAATTGGAATATTGTCTGTTCCTGGTGATTTGTTTTTCACTATTTCTCTTATTCCAGTTTCCATCTCATTTTTTAGAATTTGGGGTTCATGGATATTCAGACTGAATTAGAAGGAACAATGCAGCTTTGAAAGAGCTGAATTGAGTTTATAAAAACTGACCAGAAAAGGGATCTTGGGGTTTTGGTGGCTGGTTTGCAAAAAAAGTATTGAGCCAGTTTGTCGCAGCAATGAAAAGAACAAGTTCTCTGCTAGGAATCATTAGGAAAGGAACCAAAAATAAAAGTATTAGTATCTGAAAACAAAAAGACTACACTTGCAATAGTCAATATTCCATAATGTGAGCAGTTCTGTTCACAATGAAAAATTAAAATATTTAGGATATTTTAGTGTAGAGAAAATAAAGAGTAGGGGGAGACATGATAGAGATGTTAGAAAATTATGTATAGGTTTGATAAGATGGATGAAGTGGAGTTCTTTTCCCTTGGTTCATACAGTGAAGCCAGATGGTGAAAGATAAAGAAAGATACAGTGAAGCAGCTTTCATCAATTACATATTTAAATTGTGAAGGTTTTGCCACAAGATGTAGTGTTGATCACAGACTTGGATAGCTTTAAGAGGTTGGAGAACAGGTTCATGGAAGAGAAAAGATGTGTTATGATATTATGATAATGAATATGGTTATCAGTGGTACCAGAATACCAGTCACTAGGGAACACAAGTAGGAGGTTACTGCATTACATATGTCCTTGCAAATAATTCTGTGGGCTTGTAAAAGACATCTGCTTGGGCACCGTAGAAACAATGCTATACAAGACAGGAGTAGACTAGCATGCTGTCTGTTGCTCTCTCAATACCACTACTAGGTTTTGTTGTACTTTTTGTTGTGTGCCTTCACGTCGTGTCCAAACATATGGCAACCATAAGGCGAACCTAGCATGGGGTTTTCTTGACAAGAGCCCTGGTGGCACAGTGGTTAAATGCCTGTACTGCAGCCACTCATAGACCATAAGGCTGCGAGTTCAATACTAGCCAGCCGCTAGACTCAGGCCTGCATCCTTCCGAGGTTGCTAAAATGAGTACCCAACTGTTGGGGGGCAATGAGCTTACAGTTGTAAACCGCTTAGACATCCCATAGCGTGATATGAAGCAGTATATAAATGAAGCTGCTTTGCTTTGCTTTGTTCAGAGGAGGTTTGCCACTGCCTTCCCCCTGAGGCTGAGAGCATGTGACTTGCCAAAGGTCACCCAGTAGGTTTCATGGCTGAGCTGGGAATTGAACCCTGTGGTCTCCAGAGTCCACCATTCAAACCACTGTGTCATGCTGGGCTACCATCACTGGGTATTTTGTTTGTTGTTAACTGCCCTCAAGTTGATCTCAACCTAAGGTAACCCTGTGAGTGAGACATCTTCAAGACTGCCTGTCTTCCACTGCTCTGCTTAGGTCCTGTAAACTCATTTCCATGATCTCCTTAATAGAGTCCATCCATCTAACAAGGGCCTGTACAACATATGGCCCGGGGGACACATGTGACCCACCAAAGGATTTCAGGCAGCCCGCAAGGATATGGAACAACCTCAAGGCTCCTCTACTGCTTGGTCTCCTCTGAAGAGAGTGTCATGTGAAGGAGGAGGAGGAGGAGGAGGGATGAATGCTCACCCTGCAAGGCTTTTCTGCTACCTGGCTTTTTCCTGAGGAGAAAGAGAGGAGGAGGGGGAGCAGAAGCTCGCCCTGCAAGACTTCTGCACTGCTTGGCTTTTTCCTGAGGAGAAGGCTTGGTGGAGGAGGAGGAAAATGGGCAAACACTTGCCCCAAGACCCCAAGTCTTCTCCACTGCTTAGCTTTCTCCTGAAGAGGACAGGCGGCAGAGGAGAAGGACAGGCAAACACTCGCCCTGAAAGGCTCCTCCACTGCTCAGCTTTCTCCTGAGAAGGATGGGAGGAGGAGGAGGGACAAATGCTTGCCCTGCAATGCTCTTCCTTTGCCCTGCTTTTGTTTGAGAAGGCTGGGCAGCAAAGGAGGAAGAGGGGCAAATGCACACCCCTCAAGGCTCCTCCATCACTCGGCTTTCTCCTGAGGAGAAGTCCAGACAGAGAAGGAGAATGACAGGCAAAACTCCTCTGCTGCTCACCTCTCTCCTGAGGAGAGTGCTGGGCAGAGGAGAATGAGGATGGAATTAATATTAATTAATTCTAATTAATATAGTTCTAACAAGTACATTTCTATACCGCTTATCAGTGCACTTAAGCACTCCCTAAGTGGTTTACAGTGTGTAAGCTAATTGCCCCCAACAAGCTGGGTATTCATTTTACTGACCGATGAAAGGATGGAAGGCTGAGTAGACCCTGGAGCCCTGCCTGGGATCGAACTCGCAACTTTGCAGTTGTAAGTGAGTGGCTGCAGTACTGGCATTTAACCACTGCGCCACCAGGGCTCCTTTAATATTATTTAATATTATTAAATTATTATTATTTAATTAAAACCTATCTATGGCCCAAAGAAGATTACCCTATTCTAATTTAGTCCCCTACCTACTGCCAAGTTGTGCAGGTCTGATATAACATGTGGCCTTCCTCTCTTTCTGCTTCCCTCCACCTTTCCTAGCATTATTGTTTTTTCCAGTGAGTACTCCCTTCTCATATTGTACCCGAAGTACGGCAGCCTCAGTTTTGTTATCTTGGCTTCCAGGGAGATCTTTGGCTTGATCTGCTTGCTGTAGGACCCATTTGTTGGTCTTTTTGTGTGTCCCCCTAATCCTAGTCTCTTCTTTCCAATAAGCAGCTTGATTAGAGCAGACCGACAAACCAACATGACAGCAAAAATCATACCTAGAATTTACAAGGTGTACTTTGTTGTTCTGAACTCCTTGTATGTATTGCTGTTCTAACCTTTAAAACATTTATGGCTGTTATTGTCCTATGGTTCATATAACTAAAGCTGGCCTGTGGGTCAGCTGATAAGATTATGGCAGATGTTTAGATAGGCTGGAATTAGGACCTTTCTTATTTCATTTTCTTGGGTCCAAAACACACTGCAGATATAATGCAATTTGAGACTGCTTTAACTGCCCAGGCTCAGTGCTAGAAAATCCTGAGAACTGTAGTTTATTGTAGCACTAGAGCTCTCTGACAGAGAAGGCTAAATGCCTCACAAAACTATAGTTCCTAGAATTCTCAAGCATTGAGCCAGGGCAGTTAAAGCAGTATCAAATTGGATTATTTCCGCAGTGTGTTTTGGACCTTAGCCGTTCTGCTACACTGACTCTTAGCACACTATTGCTTTTGTTCATGTGCTCTTGGGATGTTCATGAGACAATTGTGCTGTTTTCTACCAATGTTTGGTTTCATTTGGCCTTCTCCTTTATGAGTTCTAATGCGCTAGGCAGTCCCATTCCCTCCCTTTTTCTTTTATCTGTCTGTACCTAGGCTATAAATCAGCGCTACCATGTGTTGTTTTGTCTTGTAACACCTGGAATTGCTTAAAAGCTAGCTTTTGGGCACAGTTTTGAGAAGCTGGCAGTTGTCTGAAATGGCTTTAAGATTCAGAACACACTCTAATCCAGAAGTGAGATCTTCCTCAATATGCCAAGAATATAAATGACCATGGGTCTGTAATTGCTTTTTTCTGATTGTCTGCTTATGTTATGCTCTCACTCAATCTTGATGCTACCTACTGACAGTCCTTGGGATGCAATGGCCATAGATGCTAGCTGTTAATTTCTGGGCCACAAATGTTTTTAAAATTAAGATTATATGCAGCCCTTTTTACGGTTCTACAAAGGTCTTCTGGGAGATGAGTTGTCATGCTCTTTGAACTCCCAAATTAGCTTTTTGTTTCTGATCTTTCCTTCTTTTCTTTATGGGGTTTAGTGGGTGGGTGTATACTTACCATTTTACAAACACAAAGTAATGGCAGGAAATTGTTGAACACCTCCTGCTTCTGCTTTTCCATAGGAATGCGTATTGACAGTTTCTGATTCTGCTTCATGGGTTTGAGCCTAACTTTTGCAGACTTGCGATTTTGATCTTAAACAAGAGTTTTTGTTCTGAGGATTACACTTAAGCACAATATTGAAGTACAATAACATCCAAAATGCCCAAAACAATGACAATTTTACTGGGCCAACCAAAATGCACAAACTCATGATGCAAGTTATTGAAGATCATAAACACAGATTGGCTATTAAGTGTGCATATGAACCAGTACTTTGGCTGTATCCCCATATGCGTCTGAGGAAGTAGAGTTTAGTCTGTGAAAGCCCAAGCTGCCAACTTCTTTCTTTCAGTTAGTCTCAAAGGTGCTACAAGATCTCTCTACACACATCTAATATTGTTACTTGACATTGGCAAGGTCTGTGAGTAGGCTGCTACAGCCTGATTGAAATGCAACCTTTTGTTCATTCAGGTGCACTCTCTAAGAAATTTCAAGTTGTAATTAGGACAGAATCTCCCAGAGAAGCCCCTTCTGCACAGCCACAGATTGTACTACTACTAGTTCAGTATATTTGAGCCCTTAAGAGTCTCTGAATCCCTCTCTGCTTTCACCCCAATCTCTGTGCACTGCTCTCATTTTAGACACCCTTCTCTACGCCACAGGTCCCTGGACAGGGCTTGGAGCCAGCCCCTTCTAGCCTTTATTTCTCACAAATGGCTAGATTGCACTTAACTAACCCCTGAAGATGCCATCTGTTGTTTTATTGGCCAGCTTTATGTGCTTGTCAGGCTCTGTTACAGCAGCAGGAAAATGCTGTCTTAGAAGCTTCAGACATTATATTGAGAACCACATGATCATGAAGACTGCATATTAAAGCCTTGGAACAGAAGAGAGTGCTTTCCAGTTTTTATTTATGATCTCTAATTGTTCTAATGGTTCTAATGGAGCAGATTCTTCATACGGCAAAATTAAAATTATTGCCAATTATTGCTCAGTGTTACAATTTTGACAATTGGTATTATTATTATTATTATTATTATTATTATTATTATTTTATGCAGGCAGCCTTGGGGGTTCATGTTTGGTAGGGTATATATATCAGTATGTTAAAAAAACAACAGAATAGTTAATTTCTTTTGTATATGTATCTTTCTGTGTAGTTGTAGTATTTAGCCTGCATAGTATTGCTGGATTTAATTTTTTAAAGCAGTGTTTATATGATCACCACATTATTTCTTGGGGGTGATATTAGCTGAAGGTGCTGTACCAGGATATGAGTTCTGTTGCAAAACATTTATCAAATGGGGCTTTATTATCGTGGAAGGTATTGTATTGGCAATATTAATGCCTATGTCAATAAGATCACCAATAGAATCAGAAAATTGCCATTATTTGACTTTTGCAAACAACTTGGGAGTCAGAACAGTCTTCACCAATACTACTTCCTTTATATGTATCCATTAGACATCAATTTAACATAGGTTGGTTGTAATTAAACTGTAATTACTCCCCTAAGCTTTTGATGTGATTCTAATAGTGGGCTAAAACTTCGTTGTGTAAAATAAAAGCCAGCTAATTAAAACTGCAGAAAGCTTAAAGTTTATGTTGTTGTACCAAAAAGTAAAGCAGGAATATGTTTGGAAGCAAGAAATACCTAATGCTGTGACAGAATAGGGAAAACAATTTATGTTTTAGGCGTGGAACCACAAGTGGATAAACCTGAGCACTTTTCCTTCCTCCACTTGTCATGGTGGTGGTATTGTGTTTCCCATGAGGTATGAGGCTATGCTGACAGCATTGCTACTGATAGAGTCTCCCAAAGCCATTTTTTGAGAGCCATACTAAATGTGCCAAACAGCTACTGGGCAGCAGCAGCAGCAGCAGCAGCAGTGGAGGGTAATACTAGCAGAGGATCTTTCAGAGGTGACTGAAAGTGGTTCTGTAGCTAACTCTAAAGGAGCTAGTACTGTGCAGAATGAGGTTGTGATAAATGGGAGTCTCAATTTATCAGAGCCTTCTTATATAACAAAGGGTTAAAATGTGTGGAGGTACTGTTTACATTTTAGTGAGGCAACATCACAGAGGTGATGAGATAGTAACTGTCCAATGAGATGGGCAGTTTGGGAGAAGCCCAAACAACCTCTGAATGTGTATTATCTCAAAAACCCTATGGTGAGACAATCCAAAATGAAACAAACGATAGTAGCAGAAGATCAAACCTCTGGGTCAGAACGCAGTCAACTATCTACTGGGGAAGAGCAGAGGACAAGTATGAGTAGTGCTGTGTCTAATAATTCAGCTGTACACAAGCTGCTGACATGGTCAGAGATGAAAGAAAAGTCCAAAGCTGCACAATCTATGTATGGAGTTGGAACATATGTGAGAAGCAGGAATCAGGGAAAGCTAGAAATCATAAAATAAGAAATGGAATGCATAATCCTAGACAATTTACACAATGTTTAACTCTGGAAATGAAAATCAGAGAAGAAATAGGGTGTCATTAATAGAGAAGTGAGATACAGCAAAAGCAGTCAGGTGATATAATGCAAAATTTGAGCAAATAATATCAATAAGGCTTAATAGAAAACCTCAGAAACCGTAATCCAGGTTTATGTGCCCACTAGAAAAGCAAAGAGGAAAACATTTTAAGGATTCTACATGGGCACCCAGGAGGAGATTGGTGACACACTAAAATAAGATATGTTGGTGATAGTAGGTAGTTAGAATGCAAAAGTAGACAGCAGCAGAACTAAATGTTATAGGAAAATTTGGCATAGGATCAAAAAATAAAGCAGGAGAGTGACTTAATGAATTTTGTGAGGCCAATACAAAACACATTCTTCAGGCAATCATAGAGACAACTGTATATATGGATATCACCAGATAGCCAATATAGAAATCAGATAGACTACATAATTGGAAGCAGAAGATAGAGAATATCCTTTCTCACTGCCAAAACAAGATCAGGAGCAGATTGTGGCACAACCATGAACTGCTAACACAAAAAGTTAGAATAAAACTAAAGAAAAACTGAATCGATCATTACGCCAAAGTACAACCGAAGAACATGCCTGTAGAATTGAATGACCATGTAAAGAAGTGATATGCCTGATAAGCCTAATGAACAGAGAACCAGAAAAATTCTGAACTGAAACCAGGGACATTGCCAAAAAAAAAATTGCAAAATGACACTATCTGTAGCCAAAATGAAAGAAACGTCTCATTGGATGATAGAGGCAAAAGTAGAAAAAAATGGCAGGAAAAGGGATCAGAACATGGACTCAATTGTTGTGTGGAAGTGCGAGAGAAAGACAGTAGGAAAAGAGGAAGATTGTACTACGGATGGATTGATTCCATCAAGGAAGCCACAATTGCCATGAGTTTTCAAGACCTGACCAGGGCTATTTTAGATCTGTCATTTGTAGGATCACTGTAAGTTGAAGTCAACTTAATGGCAAATAATAACAAAAACAATTGCTATTACGGTAGTTACTAACCCAGTTTCTCTGTGTATGATACAGTTTTGTAGAAAACTGTGGATATTAGAGTGCTGTTTTTTGGAGAAACGTCTGGGATTTTTGTAGGGTTTTTTGTCTTCTGGTGATTTAATTGTTAAAGAGTTGTTAAAGTTGTTTGCTATGAAGGTATATTGGATTCAGTGGCTTCTGAATTTCGAAAGCCAGTAAGGTCATTGAATAAAACTTTGAGAATAGAATAAACCTCAGAATTTTGTGTAGCATGTTGTCCATAGAAGCAGAATCAATTATGCAAAATAAAGAGATCTTAGATGTTTCATTTATTTGCATTATGTATGTAGCATTTGCATTGTATTGAATTCACAAGGTTTGGTTTAGTTTGCACAACATGTTGTAGATCCAAATCTGACTGTAGCCAAAATATTCTTAATATTATTTATTCCATGTTCCTCCACAAATAACAGAAGGATAACATTCTTTACTTCCTATTCATTACATAATTGTCCAAACTATGAATAGGTCTTCAACTTTTGTGTTGTAAGTAAGCACAGTCCAGTTCTTCTGATAAGCCTGAAGTCATGAATTACCTTTTCAGAGCTCCAAGGCAGTAGGAGGTTGTACAAGTCTTGTTGACCTAGTACTTTGTGTAACTTGGGGGGCTGCCATCAACATTGTGCTTGTGACACAGGAGTGTTTTGCCTATCAGTTTGTTATGTCTAAAAACAGGATGTGGGAAGGGCTGATGTGAGTTGTCTCTAAGAAATACAGGCACAATGACTGATGCAAACCTGTCCATATTCAAATTGCCAAAAGAGATGGGAATGGCCTGCCAGTATTGATTTCTTTTTCATCAGCATGAGTGTTAGTTAACCCCTTCTAGTTAACCACTTCTAATAAAACCAACAGTAAGTTGTGGGAGAAAGACCAGCATTCAAACAGTTGGATGCCTGCAGCCAAATACTGTGTGTGTTTGTTTCAGACAGGTACTTAATACCCTCATCCTCACCTCCTGGCTTGTACTCTTTTTTTCTGCCTGTTCTTTTCCTTCCCTCTTTTCCTTCCCTCTTTCCCTTCTGACCTTCTTTCTTTGACCCACTAGTCCTTGAAGTCTTTTTCCCTTCCTCCTCATTCCTATCTTTAGCCATTTGTCTTCTCAAACCCTTGCCTCCACTTCTCTTTCTGTAGACTTGTTTTTTCCCCTGTCCTTCTTTCCCTGAATCCACCCTTTGCCCCTCCTAGATCAGCATATTTCTGCCAACATTAGTCAAAAGATGCTTCAGTCAGTGGCAGTAGGACATTTCAGCCAGCCTTCTGGTCATTGTAGGGCAATTCAGGCCATCGCTTGCAGCAGCCTTATTGGTGTATGTATAGTAATACATGAAGCGCTTTCCAGATAGGGAGGGGGAAAAGAGCTCAGCCTGTGACCTTAATACTAATGTGAAACCACCAAGTAACACATCCAGCGCTGCATGAGCTTCTTAATGCTTCCAGCCATTGTCAGAAGTCCGTCCATGGATCTTTTTATTACCACTCTTTCAGTGGTAATACTCTACATCAGGGATCGGCAAGATTTTCAGACCTGGGGCCGGTCGCTGGTCCCCAGGTCTTCCGCCGGGCTGGGGGAGGGGGAATGGCGGTGTGTGCGCTCGCACGTGCGCGCATGCACAGTACTCCAAAAGTACTGCGCATGCGCGAGCGAGTCACAGCTGCCATTTTGAAAAACAAAATGGCCACCGTGACATGCGTGGCGGCGGCAGCGCGTGCCGCGGTGGTCAGCGGGGGCCAGTCCAGAGGCCTCGGGGGGCGCACCTGGACCCCGGGCTGTAGATTGCCGACCCTTGCTCTACATCTTCACACTCTGATCCATTTGTCCTCTACAAATAAGCCTGCACAATCCAAAGCAGCTTTCCTTGAGTCAGGAAAATTAATGGAGCCTTCTCTTATTAGCCAGTTGTACCAACTGTCTTCTCGCCAAAAGAACTGCAGGCTGACACTGATAAGGTGGCTTCTTTTAACTTTTGTGTAATAGCAACTTTCTGAATAGGCTTAACAGTACTCTTGAACTGAAATATTTCCTTTGGCTGAAACAAAAGATTTTCTCTGGTGTTTTCATTGTGGTCTGATTGGAATGGTAATCACATTGGAATGAATCTGGAATTTGGACACAATCCACTTGGCTATACTGCTCAAGCCTAGCTTCTTTCGATGGATCTTGTCTCATAGAAACAGATGGGTGGTATAGCCAGCCTTTGTGTCAGTGAATTCTTCACATTTATTGTGTAGTGAGGCCAAGTTACAGTGGTTTGCCTCGGATCACATAGTTGGTGGCAAGATTTGAATTGGAGGCTTCTTGTTGTGCTGAGGACTCTTAAATGCTACACATGTTTTAATAGAAATAAATGGAGATGATCATCAATGCAATTAAATGTTAGGCAGTGATCTGACAAGGTAAGTGGGAGAGATCAGCCTGTAATAGAAATCATGCTCTGAACTGTGATGTGTTGAGTGCCATCCTGAATGAGATTCCTTTGGGGGGGGGGGGTTCCTACCTAAATGTATGATTGTGCACATTTTTCCAGGTGAGACCTTTATTATGCAATAAGACACTCACCATGTTTTTGGCTACCCAGGTCATTTTAGACCCAGGAGAGTTTTTCTTTTCAACGAGTGACTTTAGGGACAATGCCTAACCCTAACAGTTTCCAACTCTATTTTACATGAACCTTTCTCTTCTCCACCCCATGGGGAGCTTTGCCATGTTATTTCATATTTATGGTGACCCTAAAGCAAACCGATTGCAGTGTTTTCTTGGCAAGATTCATTCAGAGGGGGTTTACCATTGCCTTTCTCTGAGCCAGTGTATGGAGGCATTCATATTCAAAAGTCATAGCTGTTCAGTTTCTCCATGATTAAATCTTCTGGGAATAGAATCTAAAGAAATTGCCTTACAAAGAAGGCTCGAATAGCTATGAAATGACACTACATTAGAAGCATTAAAAGCAGTAACTGGAAAAAATTAGCTTAACTCTGTAAATAAGTGATGTGAGGATAGGGCCTGTCCTGTTCTCATCTTTCCTCCTATGCTGTTTGTGCTTCCAGACAACACCTGAGTGCTGCTGATGTCTCTTCCTCCTTAGTCCTGTAGTGGGGCTTTATCACATTTAAGTAATAAAGATAAAGAGGAGGAAGAAGCCATGTTCTCAATATACACATACCCAGCTGTGAGAGCACTGCTTTATTTATTTGACGGGGCTCTGTTTTGGGTGCAGTGGCCTTCTGGGGCTTTTGCTGGTGACCACAAAAGAAAGATGTGGTGGCCTGTTCCTGTGGCATTCCTTCCCTAGGGAGGCCTATGCACCTGCTTTTCTTTTCTTTTTTAAAAAAATAGGCTTTCAGGAAAACAACACCAATTCTAGCTTAGAAAGGCCTATAGATTGCCTCTGTAATTTAAAATATTTTAACAAGGATTTCTTTGGCTTTGGCACAATCATTTAAAGCTGTTAGTACCGTACTTTAAACAGCTTTTTAAAAAACGTATATACAATTATTGGATGAAATCCAGTGTCATAGGAGGAGACTGGCAAAGCGGGACTTTCTCTGTCTGCCTAGTTGATCTCCACAGCACCCCTCCCAACTTCTCCAGATAGTTCTCCAACCCTCTGGAGCAGATTTTGAAGGCATACAGAGCTATGATGGAAAATTAACCTCTCCCTGTCATGCTTTGTTGTTTTTGTTGTGTGCCTTCAAGTCATTCCCGACTTATGGCAACCCTAAGGCAAACCTATCATGGGGTTTTCTTGGCAAGATTTGTTCAAGGAAGGTTTGCCATTGACTTTCAGGGTTGCAAAGGATGCTGAGAGTATGTGACTTGCCCCCAAGAGCACCCAGTGGGTTTCATGCCCGAGCTGAGAATTGAACCCTGGTCTCCAGAGTCATAGTCTAACACTCAAACCACTATGCCACACTGGCTTTCTCCTAACAGAAGACATTCTGTTGGCAGGGAATCGCTAATTAGATATGATTTTTGAGTATTTTTAACTATTCTTGAAAGCTTGAATTAGTATCAAAAGGCAGATCAAATCACTTACCCCAAAATGTAGTGTTTTGAAGCCTTCAATAGAATTATGGTGTTTAAATCAAGGGAAGTAATAGTGCCCCTGTATTCAGCTTTGGTCAAGCCTCACCTGGAATACTGCATCCAGTTCTGGGCACCACAATTCAAGAAGGATGTTGACAAGTTGGAGTGTGTCCAAAGGAGGCCGACCAAAATGATGAAGGGTCTGGAAACCATGCCTTATGAGGAAAGACTTAAGGAGCTGGTTATGTTTAGCCTGGATATTTATGGCCATCTCTCGGGGATGCTTTGATTGTGTATTCCTGCATGGCAGGAGGTTGGACTAGATGGCCCTTGAGGTCTTTTCCAACTCTATGATTCTATACAGATTTGTGCTCTTGTCTCCATTCTGGCTTAGGACCCAGTAGGACTTTCAGGGTTGCAAAGGATAATAGATAATAATTCATCTGCCTGCCTTCACAAAGAAGGCAGTTCTATGGTGGTTGCCTACATCTTCAGTTCCATCCCTATAGTTCAGGATGGGCAAGTGCAGATCCCAAAAATGTTTTTGGTAGCCCCGAAACCCTCCATATGTTTGGACATTGCTTTTTCTAGTTGGAAAGGGTAAATTGCCTCCCTTGGAAACTTCTAAGCACATTGATTCACCTTTAAATAGGTTGCAGGATCTGTCAGCATTGTTTGGCACAGGGGTAGGCAACCTTTCCCCTTTAAGGGCCGAGGGACTTCAGCTCCCAGAAGCCTCAGTCATGTTGGCCAATAGTCCCATGTTGGCCAATAGCTCCTGGGATTCTGGGAGCTGAAGTCCCTCGGCCCTTAAAGGGGAAAGGTTGCCTACCCCTGGTTTGGCCTAAAACACCACCTTGGCAATCTGTGTGCTCTGTTGAGAATCTTGGGGCAAAAACCTGCCCCCTGATCCACCTCAGTTGCCCACAAAGAGGCAGAAAAGTCCAAGCCAATGTTCAGTTGCAGCACTGACGTTGGCTGGTATTTACAATAGTGAAGGAATGACCTAGTAAAATGAAAATGGAGATAACTTCCTTGAAAGGCTATTTCCTGAGCTAGTATGACTGCTATAGATTTTTGTGTATAGTTGCCATCAGCAGAGAACATCTAATGATGCCTTGGAAGGATATAACACATAAAAGAAATAAGTCTGCTGCTTTTCTTCTCTCTCCCTCCACCCTCATACACTGAATGTGATCTTAAGGAGGAAAAAAAACAACATAGAGTAGGCATATGCCAACATGGCATAGCGGTTTGGATGCTGGACTGCAACTCAGAAGACTAGGGTTCAATTCCTGGCTTGACCATGAAGCACACTCTGTGACCTTGGGCAAGTGACATGCTCTCAGCCTCCGAGGATGGCAGCGGTAAACCCCATCTGAAGAAACTTGCCAAGAAACCCCCATGACAGGTTTGCCTTAGGGTCAGCATAAGTTGGAAACAACTTGAAGACACACAACGACAACAGGGCATGTGTACTGTCTCCTCCAACAGTACCTCCACATACACTGTCGCCTTTTCATATGAATACAACTTAAGAAACAATTGTGGCTGCAAATAGAAAGTCAGCCAGTGTAAAGGGGAAAGTGTTCTTTGTGGAACTGAAATAGGTCTGTTGTGCCAGAGCTCTGCAGAGGGTTACTCAGCAGCTCTGATCTTTACAGTTTGAGCCTAACAGAGTAGGATTAGGAGTACCCTTTCTGTGCAACTCAAGTCATTTACTCTCTAGTCGTTCTTTCATTGGCCTGTTTTTAGGACAGGGACAGACAGTTCCACAGTGAAGTGCTTACATTAAAGGGGTTTGCAAATCAGTGGTGTCTGGATTAATGCTGGGTGTATCGTAAACCAGAGCCCTTTTGGAGTCCAAAATTGTTTTTTAGACGTTGTCTCAAATTGTTAACCTTTTTTAAAATGTAGCACTTTTTGCAGTCTTATTTTGAAATTACTAAATTGTGTTGGAGAATATGTAAATGAAAAGAGTACAGTTGGCCCTCTGTATCCACGGATTCTCCATCTATGGATTCAGCCGTCCACGGCTTGCATTTTTTTAAAAAATGCCAAAAAACAAACCTTGATTTTGCCATTTTATATAAGGGAGACCGTTTTACTGTGCCGCTGTAGATAATGGTACATGAGCAGTCACTGATTTTGTATCCACGGGAGATCCTGGAATCAAACCCCAAAAGATACCAAGAGCTCACTATAATTTTAAAGCAAGCTAAAACAGTTATTTTAATTGGTAATGGGTAACACATGCACATTTCGTTTTTCAAAAGAGGGAGTATTGCATACAGTAAGACTATAAAATTTCTGACAATTTCAAAGCCATGCAAAAAACAGTTTTCCCCATTTTTTCCAGAAAAAAACAGAAATTTCCAAAAAAAAATTAAATAGCACTCTTCATAGAATGAAGTTACTTTGGTACTTCAGGAATATATTATATTACATACTGCCTGGCAGTGATTTCTATAAGCGCTGCCAAGGCAAGTGTGTGTGTTGTTTTGTCCTTTAGATTCTTTGTTACAAATTTTACCCTTGACATATCCACAGGTCATATCAAGATATATGATTTTGGCCCTAAAACCTTCCCTTGACTTATACATGAGGTCAATTTGTACATGAATTACATGCCGTAGTTTGTCTCCAACTGTAGCTTGGCTACATATCAAGCTAGAAGCCAGAATCAAATTATGGGTTTCACTTCTCATTTGCAGGCAGGCACTATGGTTTGCACAAACCACAGTTTTTCATCTCACAAAATGATCAGACTGGGAGGTCACAGAAGCAGTTTGGAGAAGTGATTGTTTTGAGTCCAAGAATTTGACACAAATGACTGAACGTTCAGTTGATCATTGCCAGTGAATTACAACATTTAAATTGCAATATGTGCTCACTTCTCTCTTCTCTCTCTGTGCATGTGCTTAGTTTTAAGGTACTCTTGTTATACTACCAGCCTTGCTAAATCTTGCCAGAAATGCACATATCACAAATGTCATACGGTAGCTTTACCCAGAGGGAAATATCAGACATGTTGATGTAAGCTGCATAGTCATGTGCTGTGTAGGTCCAGCATTCTGCTCTCTCCCCTTCTGAAACCCAAATTGGTTTGGTCTGAAGTGGAAGGTTGCCTACATTGTTTATTTGGCCGCTGGGCACATGGGCAGATCAATACATTCTGTGTCCTTCTTTGCAAAACACACATGCCCTCATACCCATGGCAAGCAATAAATCTGCCTGTGTGATGCAAACTGTTGTCAGTTTCAAAAACTGCTCGAGAACATAGCACTGCCATCTTCAGTGACTCAGCCAATTGTAAACAAATTCCTTTTTCTCCCCATTAATGGTTCTTATGAAACAAACCAAATAAAAATGAGGGTGTAAAATGAATAAACAAGTTAGAGAAATTTGCGGTAGGCTATGAGTAAACAGTTTTGAATTGGCAGTTTGCAGCTTTTCAAGCCTTTCTCATGAGTTGATTTCCATACAAAAAGGGTGTGACATACCAGAACTGATATATAAACATCTGTATGTGGAGACATTTGTTGTGTATTATTGTCTTTACTAAATCTTGCACAACATGCTAAACTAACAATAGGCAACTTGGATGCCTTGCAGATGTTTTGGACTGCATTCCCTGACTGGCTGTATCACAGAATACTAGGGATGAGATGATATATAATGCTGATGGAGTGAAAGGCCCCAAGATCTTAAGGGGCAGAGGTGATGGAGGCATACAGTTGTGGCTGGAACAGAACTAGCTGGGAGCTTCCTATGCCATCCCTATGGACTAACCAGTCGGTGTCTCGGCTAGAGTGAGGAAGCACGCAAGGGAGTTGCTTGTGCAAGGAGGTATCAGGTGCGGCTTTGCATGAGCTTTAAAAAGGTACAGCCACTCTCACAACCAGCAGTTTCATGAACTATTGAATCCTAACCCACATTTTCAAGAAACGTTGTGTTAGGTCCATTTCATTCTGGTTCCAGGTCTAGCTGTAGGACAGAGGGTGTCTTGGTTGCCTTGATGGATGATTTAGGTCAAGAACAGGGAAGTGTCTCCTAGCAGGATTTCCTGGGCCTGTCAATAGTCTTTGTTAGAAGTAATCATACTATCCTTGGAATATATGGATAGGATGGAACAAAACTAGAATGCTCTGTAGGGATGTCATATTGAGGATGGAGCAAGCTTGTTTTCTGCTGCTCCAGAGACTAGGACACAGAGCAATGGATTCAAACTACAGGAAAAGAGATTCTGCCTCAACGTTAGGATGAACTTCCTGATGAAGAGCTATTGGACAGTGGAATACACTCTCTTGGTGTGTAGTGAAGTCTCCTCCTTTGAAGGTTTTCAGCAGAGGCTGGATGGCCATCTGTCAAGCCATCTGCTTTGATTATGAGTTCCTGCATGGCAGGGGTTGGACTTGATGGTCCTTGAGGTCTCTTCCAACTCTAGGAATCTATGATTCTGTACAGCGGCTCCAGTCCAGTCTCGTGGAAAATTGAGAGTTGGTGCTGGAGGAGCCCCTGTTCAAAACTGATTGCTTACATCCCAACCCCCTCCCTTCCCCCTTCTCTCTCTCTCTCTCTTATACACACACACACACACACACACACACACACACAGTCTCTCTGCCCATAATTCAGCAGTACCCTACATCTGAGTGCTTGCCTTTGAGCACTGTCAAAGGATGTGTTGCAACTTCAAAGCTAGTGTGTCACCTGCTTCCATTCCTGGAGATGTTGGATCTGGTCACAGTGACACATGCCTTATTTACATCTCCTTGGTCTACTGTAATAGACTCCCTGTGGGGCTACAATGGAAAGATACTCAGAATTTTTTTAGCTCATCCAAAATGCTGAGGCCAGACTGTAAGCCAAGGCTGGTTAGAGGGAGCGTCTGACTTCCTAGTTACAACAGCTTTGCTGGCAATCCATTTGTTTCCAGGCAGAATTGAAAATGCTGCCAGTTATGATTCTGTGGCTTGAGGCCAGGTTGTTTGAAAGACCATATCCTCTATTATAAGCCTGCCAGAGTAGTTGAGGAACCCTTTCCGTAGGTGCATGTGTGTAGACCTGAGAGAAGTCTCTTTTGGTGGCCACTGCCAATATCTGGAATTCTAGACTCCTTGTTTTATGCTGTTACAAGCAAAGACAAGTGTTTGGCATCTACACTGGGTTGTTGAGGAGTTTTTTTGGTTTGGTTTTGGTTTTTTTGATTTGTAGGAATGTTGTTTCCTTTTTATTGATTTTTACTTATTTATATATTTTATTTGCTTATTTTTTTGTTCAGAATGCATTCATTTTTAATTGATTATATTGCTTTTAACTGTCTTGTGTGGCATTTCTTCACATAAAGACAGATTGTAAATGTAATAGATAAATTTGTAAAGACCAGCAGTATGGTGATAAATTTTGAAGTGTAATTCCTGACCATCACAGTCCCTGTAGCCATGTCCTCAAGATGA
Organism: Phrynosoma blainvillii; assembly: GCA_026167975.1. NCBI lineage: Eukaryota > Metazoa > Chordata > Lepidosauria > Squamata > Phrynosomatidae > Phrynosoma > Phrynosoma blainvillii. Next base: position 445,829,223 of record JANUYF010000001.1, on the reverse strand, counting down.
GCCATTTGTATAGGTGACTGTGTTGATCTAGGAAGCTAAGCAAGGCCAGCTCTGGGGAAACCACTAAAGAAAACTAGGGGAAGGAACTAGCAAAACCACCTCTACATATTCCTTACCTAAGAAAACCCAATGAAATGAATGGGTTCTCCATAGGTTGACAGGTGATTTGAAGGCACATACACACACATGTTGATTTCTCCCTCCCTCCCTCCCTCCGTGTGCGTGTGTGTGTGTGAGAGAGAGAATATTCCTCTGCATGTGTGCATCTGTTCCTTCAGAGAGCAACACTTCAAGTGGTTGGTTCATAGTCATAGAATAGTGAACTAGTGCAGGGTGATACATCAGTTAGTGCATTGGACTGTGATTATAGATTACAAAATGGTATGGTAAATGGAAAGAGTCTACAACATGTCCCCAAATACCATAAGTCCAACAGTTTATCAAGTCTCTTTCCCTGCACCAAGAACACTTGGGGATCAAATCAACAAAACAATTCTTCCCAGTTTTCAGCTTCACCACAAGCAGGTCCTTTGTAAAGCAAATCAATCTTAATTGCCCATCCCAGACCAAGCCACCTCAAAATATTTATATTACAAGAGGGATAGCTCACAAGACTTATCTTGTTGCTAGAAAGACCAATTTTCCTTTCCAATTCCTGTAAGGATTTGGCTGAGAGATGGCATTTGATTTTGGCTTCAGGCTTAGTTATGGGATGGAGACAGCTTTGGACACCTTGGTGGATGTCATGTGCTGGGAACTGGGTGGGGGAGTTTGCCACTGTTGGGTTCTGCTGGACTTCTCAGTGGCTTTTGATAACATTGGCCGTAGTATTATTCTGGACTGCCTTTCTGAGATGTGGCCTGGAGACAATTTTGCAGTGGCTGTTATTCATCCTGTAGGGATGGGCTCAGAAGGTGGTGCTGGGAGATTTCTTTTTGATGTCCTGGCCATGAGTCTGTGGCATCCCTCAGGGTTCTGCTATTTAATATTTACATGGAACTGCTGGGAGAGGCAGAGGGAAATGTGGGGTCCAGTGCAGCAATTTTCTGATGATGCCTAACTTATTCTCCTTTATATGCAAATGGAAGAAAGCTGTTTTATTTCTGTATCAGTGTCTGGGGTCAGTAATAAACTGGATGAGGGTGAACAAAGTGAAGCTTAATCTAGACAAGGCAGAAGCTCTTGGTCAACTGATCAGTTGATCAGGGAGTAGAAATTCACTTTGTGCTGGTTAGGATTACACTCTGCCTAAGGATTACACTTTTCCTGAAGAAGTAGGTTTACAGTTTGCAAGTACTCCTAGGTTCAACCTGAACCAGAAATGCTAGATTTTAGCAGTGTGTGGAGTGCAGTTTCATTCTGTTTGGATTATTGTAACATGGTCTATGAGAAACTACTTCTGGAGTATGTTCAGAAATTGTATCTGGTCCAAAATGCTGTGGCCAGACTGTGGACAGGCTGGTTACAGGGAACATATAACTCCTCTGTTACTACAGCCCCAACTACTACCAGTTCATTTTCAGATATAATTCAAAATGCTGCCTGTGACTGATAGTCCTGTATGGCTAGTGTCTAGGCTTTCTGAAAGAGGTCCTTCTCTCCTGTGGGCCCTTTTGGTGGAGCTACAGTCTTCTGGGATATATCTGGTGCACACACAGGAGAGGGCCTTCTTGCAGGTTGCTCCCAGACTACGGAACTCCCTTTTATAGGAGGATAAGCGTCCCTTTTCTCTGTCTTCTTTCCATAGGTAATTGACTGTCTGTTACAGTAAGAGGTTTTTAAAAGGATGTACTGGAGTTTAAATATTTTATAGATTAACTCCTGTTAGTGTAGTGTTTTTAAATTGTTTAAATTGGTTTTTGAGTATTATTCATATTTTAATAAGAATACAGTAGTTTCATGCTATCTGTGGGGGATCTGTTCTTCCTCCCCCCCCCCCCCACGGATAGCAAAAAACAGGACCTCGTTCCATTGTTTTCAGTGGGCATGCGTGCACATGCACCCATTTTCAAAGCTCAAACCAGTGGATGGCAAGCCCACGGTTGGCATGGGAGCACTGTAATTTATTGTCTTTTTGTCAAAACCTTTTAATTCTGTTGGAAACTGCCTCATGTCCCCAGTCCTGGAAGAAAGATGGGTTATAAATCAAATAATAAAGAAATTGCTGCAAGGCTCAAAGGGAATATGTGCTTTGGCTCAGCATGTCCTAGCTCCCTCACACTGTTTTGGAGGTGTTCCCCCCCCCCCCACTTTGCCCACAGATCCATAGACTTGACTAAACAGATCCTTTGCTAATCAGTGGCCTTGAGTGTTGAGGTATGTTCTGACTGATTGTGCAGAGCTGGGCATAAGTGCCAGTATTGCAAAACTGGCCGGCTTTTAAGAAACTCGATGGGAAGATTGTTAGAGTGGTATGTGAACAACAGGTGTGACAGGTTCTGTGTACGTGAATGAGGAAATGGGCAGGAGAATGAATGGGGACTGAGCATGAAAGTACACATCGGCCAGTTGATGCAGGTCTCCATTTATGAGTCCTGATGAAGTCCCCTAGTCAGTTAATCCACAGTGAGCAACATATGTATTCTTATTAGTGCCCAATCACATATACTAATTGTTTAATTTTATTTCTGAAGGATTAGTTCAGAACGCAGGAAGGAGAAGTCTCGAGATGCCGCCAGATGCCGAAGGAGTAAAGAGTCTGAGGTCTTCTATGAACTTGCTCACCAGTTGCCTCTACCCCATCAAGTGAGCGCACATCTCGACAAAGCTTCTATTATGAGGTTAACAATCAGCTACCTGCGGATGAGAAAACTGCTGGATTCAGGTAAGCATTTCAGTGACAGGAAAGTGTAAAAAGGGCCTGAATATCAGAGAAAGAAGGGTTTATAACTAACTGAGTAAATGTTTTCCTATTTCTGCGGCAATGATTTGAAACTGCGTTACTTCCCAGCAGCTCCACTCCACTTCTTGGACTCATTGGAGAGTGGAAGCCAAGAGCTTTTATCTTTTGCTGGTGGAGCTCAAAGTTTAAATTAGCCTGCATTTCCATCTTCGCACTCAGTTGTCATCAGTTTTTCTCTTGCTATGAGCTCGTAGATATTTCTTCCACAAAATGCATAAGAATCCATAAGAGAGAACTAAATAAAACCCACACCATTTGTTACTAGGAAGCTTTATTTGTTTTTTCCTAGCCTAACCATCTTTTCTTTACACATTAAAAAAATACCTCTGCTTTGTCTTAAGATCCTGTTTGATATAACTTGCTTATTAGCATGTAATAAAAGATTTTCAGGCATCTGAATAGATACCTCCTACATGAGCAGCCCAGCTTACTTCCAACTTTGTCACTAGAGAAATAAGTGCATGGGGATTGTTTGGGTAGGTATTGGAAATCTCCACCCCCCTTTCCAACTCCAGAGTTGAGAGAAGGGCAAAGGATTGATTGAGCCACATCCATGCCAGCAAAAACAAACAAACAAATTATTGTTGTTTTGGTCCCAAATTCCCTCTAGAAGAAAACGGGGGCATTTTCACCTAACTATCTTTTCTTTACACATTAAAAAAATACCTCTGCTTTGTCTTAAGATCCTGTTTGATATAACTTGCTTATTAGCACCAGGCATCTGAATAGATAGAGTGTGGCACCTCCTACATGGGCAGCCCATCTTACTCCCAACTTTGTCTGGGGGGTTTCCTGGGCCATTTTAGGGTTAGGAGAAGCCTTTTTGAAATGAAAGGAAATGAGTGGAAGTCACTTTCTTTTTTGAAAAAGGCTTCTCTTTGGCCAATTTTTTTTTTAATTAAAAGGTTTTTTTTACTTCAGTATGACCACAAAAATGGCCTTGGACGCACATGCATGCCCAACCCTGACCTATGCATTGCTTAACCAGTACCAATAGTAATTCAGCAACATGTGAAGGGCTGAAGGTTCCCCATCCCTGCTGTAAAGAACAGCTTGCTGGTTTACTTACTCTAGATGTCCTGTTTTTGGAGCAGAGAAAATTAACTCATCTTAGGCCTGGTCTAAGGTTTGAGTATCTTTCTGAAATCTCTCTGTCCAAGCTAGTGGGAGTAAACTCAGTATTTAAGCACATATTGTATTTTCCAGTTGTACCTCAAAGAGTATGTGTATGTGTCTGCATGTTCTTCTCTGTGTGAGCAAGTAGTTAATGAGAAGTGGCCCTCTTCTAGAGAAGTTTTACTTAAGGATATCTAGGTAACATAAGCTCCGGTTACTTGTTACGTTTTTGAAGCGGAGAGAAAAAATCGTAGTAATTCTGTTAGAATCAGTCATGATGATATATCTTAGTCCCACACATATTTTTCCCTTCCTCCCAAACAAATTTTTCTCCTGTTGTCTTTCACAAATATATACTATGTTTTAATAGTCATGTGGCCCTCCATATATTGTTGAACTCCATCTCCCAGCAGCCCTAGACAGTATAGCTGGGAGTCACATCACATGAGCCCCAACCCTGCACTAAAGTAATCATTAGCTCAGATTCTTGAGTGTCAAGGCTATAATTAATGTTTTTATTTTAGCTGAGGGAATTGTTTACTGTAACTGCAGTGTAATCAATCCAGTCTTACAGTATTTATTTAACTTATTTGTATTGTTGTGTGGTTGTCCTGAGCTGTATGATAACGTATTTCAATATACTGTTGTGAGGTGAATGTTGAGAATTTATTTAAATTATTCATATATAATGTGCATTTTGCCTGGTCATTGTGTCTACTCTCTAGTGTGTGTGTTCTGGATTTGGTTGCATATCTGATGCTAGAACAGTTTCATAGTTAAGGAATACCCCTGAACCTAATCTTACTAGATACTCATGTCCTATCTGTGGCCTTCAGTGCTTCAGCTGGTATGCCAGCTGCATTCATTTCTTATGTAATCAGAGCTAGCTTTTCTCCTACATATGCTGGACTACTGTAACATGTTTCATGTGGGGGCTGTCTTTGAAAACCAGAGTCCTTTCACTAAAGTAAACTGAGCTGAGATCTTTGTGACCTTTGTAAATAATTATTTTCTGGGTTTTTAAAAACCCTCTTCTTTCCTCCTCCTACTGAACTCCCAAGCAGTAGAATCTTCTTCCTGTCCAGATTTAACTTCAGTTTATTTAAAGAATTATTTCCTCCACCTCACTACTAACACCAACCACTAATTCTGAACCTCCACAGTGTCCCAGAATACGAAGACAAGGAGATCAGGGCTGGGGAATATGTGGCTTTCCAGACATCATTGGACTGCACCAGCCCCTGGGCGGGCCAGCTTAACCATTGTGAGGAATAATCAGAGCTGCAGTCCAACACCATCTGGAGGACCCCATGTTGCTTGGCTCTGATGTAGAGTATAGAGCAGGGGTAGGCAACCTTTTTGAGCCGGGGGCCGGGTTGCTGTCCCTCAGACAATTGGGGGGGCCGAAGCACCATAAATAAATAAATAATTTCTTTTTAAATAAAAAAAATATGCATGCACACTCTCTCAGCCCCAGAAAAGCCATGGCAAAACCCCTGTGGAGATTTTACCAAGAAAACCCCAAGAACAAGTAATGACAACAATAATCAATATCATCATGGCGGGCGGCGGCGGCAGGACCAGCCTGGGGCCGGTCCAAAGGGGCCGGTCCAAAGGCCTGAGGCCTTGGGTTGCCTACCCCTGGTATAGAGGGCAAAACTGAATCTTGGGGAAACTAATTGGCCAAAGACCAAGAGGCTGAGCATGAATCTACCCCAAAATTTACTCTGAAGATCCTGTCAGGGTTGGGCCTGGGTGACTGCCAAGGAATTCTAGGGGCTGTAGGCTATTTTTAGAGAAAAGCCATGGCAAACCACCTCTGAGAATTTTGTGCCTAAGAAAACTCTGAAATGCATGAGGTCACCATAAGTCAACAGGCAACTTGCAAGTACATAAAATACATGCTCACACAATACAGGCTTTCACACCAAAATGACACAACTTGGGATGGCTTGCAGTTTTTCTCTGTCCTCAACTCCCCTCCTCTCTTCTTCCTCTTTTAGATTGTAACTTTGGAGAGCCCATAGATTAATAGCTGCATGCATGCTCTGCATGTAGAAGGTCCCAAAATCAAGTATCTCCAAGTAGGGCTGGGAAAATATTCTGGTGTGTAACCCTAGAGAGGTATGGATGATTGTGCCCCCCAGGTATTTTTGGCTTACAACTTCCATCAGCTGTGGCCATCATAGCTAGCAGTGAGGAATTTTGGGAGCTTCCATCCAAAAACATCTGGAGGGCCGCAGTTGCTCACCACTGGTGTAAACAATGTTGAACAAGATGGATGAATGTTCAGATGTAGTATAAGAATCTACGGTACTACTAAATATTCCTAGCCTTGTCAGAGGAGAGACCTGGTTCTTGTATTATGTGAAACACTGTGCATACTGATAGTACAACAGGCTTTCTACATTCACTGGGGTTAGGGGCACAAGACCCCTGTGAAAATGGAAAAACTGCAAATAAAAAACTGAATACCTCTCTAGGAATCTAGGTCCTCCAGTGCAACTCTGTGGTCAATGTCCAGCAGAAGGACCTATAAATTCTTAGAGAGAACATATCAAATCTGCAAATAATCAAATCTGCAAAAGTCACAGCTGCAGATGTGGAGGCCTCAACTGTATATAAATAATAATATATATTAATTCCTCAATGTTGTTTGACAATCATGAGTATCAGTTAGGCAGTGTAATAGAGATTTGTGTTCTCTTCTGTTGCTATTGTGAATTTGCGTATATTCTTCACTTCATTGTAAACTTCTGCATAGCTGTAGACTATTGTTACATTGCTTAACCAATACAGAGTCAGTTGTCCAGATTGTTACAATTTGTACCCCAGATTGTTTAAATTTTACAATAGTTATTCTCCATAGGAGAATAGATTTTCTGTTAGCAATTCACTGTGCTGCAAAATTACCTAATTGCTGCTCTTAGTAGAATAAGGCTTTTTGTTTTTTGTAATGGGAGAGTTTTAATCTCAGAGAGTGGATTTTTTTCTTTAATGAAAAGGTAAAACATCATATGGAGGCCTACTGTGGTTTAAAGGTACTTGGAAATGCCAGGTTTCTGAGACTGAATTTTTGAATTTCATGTGCTCTCAATGGTTTGCAAATTGTTAAGTGGGGTTGCATGCACTTGTAGGTTCTAGAGGTTTTACTTAACACTGTAACTGCCCAATGAGTCTTAAGTTTAGGTCACCTTTCCCCTGCCCACAAACAAATGTATTGGGCTATGTGGTCATGTTGGCTGTGGATGATAGGGGTTGTAGTCCACGACATCTGAAAGGCAATTGGCTGGAGAAACTTGGTTACAGTGTCAGTTTAAAAAACCTACATAGATAAAGAGATAGTCTGCCTACCCATTTGCTTGATCAACACTAAGTTTCCAGTTTGCTTACATTTTACTGCCATTGTGTATCATTTTTGTACAGTAATGACTGGCATCAAAAAGTAAACATAAACATTGGTGATAGACCAGGTTTATCTAATCTGTACTGGCTCTTCTAGGTAACCTGGAGGCAGAAGCTGAAATGGAGACACAGTTGAATTGCTTTTACTTAAAAGCTCTTGACGGATTTGTCATGGTTCTCTCAGAGGATGGCGACATGATCTACATGTCTGAAAATGTGAACAAGTGTATGGGACTCACACAGGTATGATGAAATTAGCAATTCTTCCCACTGCTGTGGCAATAATCACAGTGGATACAATCTAGCCAAAGTCCCACTGACTTAAAGTGCTGAAATGGAATTGTGTCATGTGTTTTATCTGCTATAAATACACTGCACTGTACTAAGCTTTCTCTTTCTTTTATAGTTTGACCTGACTGGACATAGTGTGTTTGATTTCACTCATCCATGTGACCATGAAGAGCTGAGAGAGATGCTCACCCACCGGAATGGTAAGAGAGAATTCTTCTAGCTTTTGATTTCACACCCAATGCCCCCTCCTTAAATCATGCATTTGACTGCTTGCTGATACTAATAATTTAAACTTACGCTTAATTAATTTAGGGTAAAGCCAAAGTAAATTAACTCTGCAGCATCCAAGTTGACGTTTTCAGTGCCTGAAAAAAGTGTTTATGCCATAGTTTATTATATTTTTCTGACTGATTTAATCTTCCTGGTTCCCAGTTGGCAAAGGGGTCCGACAAGGCTGCATACTTTCACCCTATCTGTTCAACTTGTATGCAGAACATATTATAGGAAAAACAGGCTTGGACACAGAAGAAGGAGGAGTGAAAATAGGAGGAAGGAATATTAACAATTTAAGAGATGACACCATAATACTAGCAGAAAACCTCACAGACTTGGAAAACCTACTAAGGAAGATCAAAGAAGAAAGTGCAAAGGCAGGCTTAATGCTGAATTAAAAAAAAAAAAAAAAAAAAAAAAAAAAAAAAAATTTTAAAGTAATCGGCATATAAGACGCTCCGGCATATAAGACGCACCCAATTTTAAAGGAGGAAAATCTAGGAAAAAAAAGATTCTTAATAAAATACAGTCGGAGGACGCCTCCGACCCAGGCATCTGCCCAAGGAAAGCAACCGGGCTTTCCTTGGAGGGACCCTGGGTCTGAGGCGTCCTCTGACGCACGGAGGACGGCTCGGACCCTAGGATCCCTGCAAGGAAAGCAACCGGGCTTTCCTTGGAGGGACCCTGGGGTCTGAGGCGTCCTCCGACGCACGGAGGACGGCTCGGACCCTAGGATCCCTGCAAGGAAAGCAACCGGGCTTTCCTTGCAGGGACCCTGGGGTCTGAGGCGTCCTCCGACCCACGCAGGACGCCTCGGACCCTAGGATCCCTGCAAGGAAAGCAACCGGGCTTTCCTTGGAGGGACCTTGGGGTCTGAGGCGTCCTCCGACCCACGGAGGACACCTCGGACCCTAGGATCCCTGCAAGGAAAGCAACCGGGCTTTCCTTGGAGGGAACCTGGGGTCTGAGGCATCCTCCGAAGCACGGAGGACGGCTCGGACCCCAGGATCCCTCCAAGGAAAGCCCGGTTGCTTTCCTTGCAGGGACCCTGGGGTCTGAGGCGTCCTCCGACCCACGGAGGACACCTCGGACCCCAGGATCCCTGCAAGGAAAGCCACCGGGCTTTCCTTGGAGGGACCCTGGGGTCTGAGGCGTCCTCCGAAGCACGGAGGACGGCTCGGACCCCAGGATCCCTGCAAGGAAAGCCACCGGGCTTTCCTTGGAGGGACCCTGGGGTCTGAGGCGTCCTCCGAAGCACGGAGGACGGCTCGGACCCCAGGATCCCTGCAAGGAAAGCCACCGGGCTTTCCTTGGAGGGACCCTGGGGTCTGAGGCGTCCTCCGTAGCACGGAGGAAGGCTCGGACCCCAGGATCCCTGCAAGGAAAGCCACCGGGCTTTCCTTGGAGGGACCCTGGGGTCTGAGGCATCCTCCGAAGCACGGAGGACGGCTCGGACCCCAGGATCCCTGCAAAGAAAGCAACCGGGCTTTCCTTGGAGGGACCCTGGGGTCTGAGGCGTCCTCCGACGCACGGAGGACGGCTCGGACCCCAGGATCCCTGCAAGGAAAGCCACCGGGCTTTCCTTGGAGGGACCCTGGGGTCTGAGGCGTCCTCCGTAGCACGGAGGAAGGCTCGGACCCCAGGATCCCTGCAAGGAAAGCCACCGGGCTTTCCTTGGAGGGACCCTGGGGTCTGAGGCGTTCTCCGAAGCACGGAGGACGGCTCGGACCCCAGGATCCCTGTAAGGAAAGCCACCGGGCTTTCCTTGGAGGGACCCTGGGGTCTGAGGCGTCCTCCGAAGCACGGAGGATGGCTCGGACCCCAGGATCCCTGCAAGGAAAGCCACCGGGCTTTCCTTGGAGGGACCCTGGGGTCTGAGGCGTCCTCCGAAGCACGGAGGACGGCTCGGACCCCAGGATCCCTCCAAGGAAAGCCTGGTTGCTTTCCTTGGGCGGATGCCTGGGTCGGAGGCGTCCTCCGACCCAAGCATCCGCCCAAGGAAAGCAACGTTTTTTTTCCTTGGGGCAGTGCTGGGGTCGGAGGCATCCTCCGACCCCAGTATTGCCCCAAGGAAAAAAACGTTGCTTTCTTTGGGGAGATGCTGGTCCCAGGGAAAGCATGGTCCCAGGGAAAGCGACGCTCCTTCCCCCTGCGTCCTCAGTGGTTCAATGGGCTGCTCGACCTCCGATCCCAGGAGCAGCCCATTGAACCACCGAGGACGCGCGGCGGCCTCGGAGGGAGCGTACATTCGGCATATAAGACGCACGAACTTCCCCACCGCCATTTTGAGGAAGAAAATGTGCGTCTTATATGCCGAAAAATACGGTACAACTGAGGACCTTCACAAGTTCAACCTAGACAATGAAGAAATCGAAATAGTAAAAGAATTCCTATACCTGGGATCAAAAATCGATAGAAATGGTGGCTGCAGTCAGGGAATCAGAAAAAGACTACCGTAATAATGGGGAGGGCAGCTATGAAAGAACTAGAAAAGATTATAAAATGCAAAGATATACAACTCAACACAAAAGTTAGAATCATATAAGCCATTGTATTCCCTATTACCATGTATGGTTGTGAGAGCTGGACAGTTAAGAAAGATGATAGGAAGAAAATCAATGCATTTGAGATCCATAGGGTTGCCATGAGTCAAGATCTACTCGAGGGCAGTTAACAAGAACAACAAATGAATACTCCCATTCTAAAAAAGGCATATATATGTTTTTGTAAGTATAATATAAATATAAAACTGTAATCCTATTTATTTATTTCTGTGCATAAGTTCTACAGTTGCTTAATGTTGCCATTCAACCCAAGAGTTGCATAACACAGTATTTCTCAGACTATCGGATGTGGCAGACTGGCATTTTTCTTTATGGGAGCTTTTTACCCACCAGCAGCTAATGGCTCATACACCCTGCATCCATCCATGGAACACCACATTCAGTAGCATTGGTGTACTGTAGAACAATCAGTGCCTCAAAATCTTCATGCCAAGACTTATGCAAGGAAACCTTAAGGAAACTGAAGTGATGTTGTTGTGTGCCTTCAAGTCATTTTTGACTTATGACAACCTTAAGGCAGTCTTATCATGGGGTTTTCCTAGCAGTATATGTTTAGAAGGATTTGCCATTGCCATCTTCTGAGGCTGAGAGAGTATGTTTTGTCCAAGGTTGCCTAGTGGTTTTCCATGGCCACATGGGGACTTGAACCCTGTTATCTTGGAGTTTTAGTTCAGCAGTGATACCACTATACCAAACAGGCTCCCCACCTCCAAAACAGTTCCAATTTATGGCAACCCTGGCATAGATTTGTCTTGGCAAGATGTATTCATAATAATAGAGTTGGAAGAGATCACAAGGGCTATCCAGTCCAACTCCCTGCCAAGCAGGAAGACATAATCAAAGCAATCCAGACAGATGACCATCTAGCCTCTGTTTAAAAATTTTCAAAGGAGACTCCACCACTCTGTGTTCCATTGTTGAACAGCTCTTACTATCAGGAATTTCTTCCTAATTGAGGTGCAGTCTCTTTTCTTGTAGCTTGAATCCATTGCTCCATGTCATTATCTCTGGTGCAGCAGACGACAAGCTTACTGCTCCTTCAATGTGACATCCCTTCAAATATTTAAACATGGCTTTCATGTCACCTCTTAACTTTCTCTTCCCTGGGCTAAACATACCCAGCTCCCTAAACTGCTTCTCATAGGCATGGTTACCAGACTTTTCACCATTTTGGTAGGCCTCCTCTGGACACACTCCAGCTTGTTGCTGTTGCTCCTGTCTTCACTCATTATGACACACTTGTTCATTTATTATTTGTATTGAATAGTAATTGAGGTCCAGTTTACACAATTCATAGAATCATAGAGCAGGAAGAGATCTCAAGGATCACCCAGTCCAACACCCTGCCATCCAGGGATACACAATCAAAGCACTTCCACCAGTTTGACATCCAGCCTCTATTTAAAGACCTCCAAAGAAGGAGACTCTCCAAGGCAGCATCTTCCATTTTCAAACAGCTCTTAGTGTCAGGAAGTTCTTCCTAATGTTGAAGTAGAATCTCTTTTCCTGTAGCTTGAATCCACTGCTCCATGTCCTAGTGTCTGGAGCAGCAGAAAACAAGCTTGCTCCATTCTCAATATGACACCCCTTTGAATATTTAAACAGGGCTATGATATCGCCTCTTAATCTTCACTTGTTCAGCCAGGCCTCCTCCTGAGTGATAGTTAAGTGAGCCCTCCAACCCCTCCAAATAAATAAATGATGAACCAATATGCAGAACCTGGAAAACTACTTTTTGGGGACTAAAGTTCCCATAATCCCTTAGCCAGCCTGGCCATGGAGTATGTATTTCAGTATCCAGTAATGTGACATCAACAGTCCACACATAAAGTTGATATCTCCCTAGGCAAGCCTACCCAGTCTTCTGGGGAGGGCTTTATCTCAGTAAGCAGCACTGTGGGGTAGTGGCCATGTGGACAAAAAGGATCCTTGGAGAAAAGTTTTTTGAACAATCTCCAAGGATGTAAAATGTTTGGCAGTAGTAAATCTATTCCTGGCTTGGCTCTTACATGCTACTGTTGTATCAAGTTAAGTGTTTAGGATATGAAACATTTACTATTGGGTAAGTATAACAGGGACACCTATTTGGGATAACCACATAATATGCCTTTTAACTGCAGCTAATATAGGAGCAGTGAATGGCTACAGAGTAGTTAAACTTGGAATAGTTGGCTTGTAGGGTATGGACAGTATAATGGGACCAGTGTGCTGTACCTTTGTCTTAAATGTTATTGATGCTGCAGCAATGGCAGCACAAACTATTTTGTGTACCATCATGATACTTATCAGTCATTGTGTAGTGTTGGAAACACTGAGTAATTATGAGTCAGGTGTACTGTTCTGTCCTAACTTGAATTTCTCAGTTCCACAGAGTGGAACCTTAATGATGGATCTGTTTACAGCATGTACTTGAGAAGTTCTTTAAGTACATTCTTGAATATAAACCAAGTCTGGTTTGGCCTGCTACAGGATTAGGGTTTTTTTTTTTTGCTTCTAATTAAAAGGGAGAGAAAGCAAGTAAGCCAAGCCATCTCTCATTTATTTATTAAATGTATATCCTGCCTTTCCACCCAAACAGATGTTGGTGGCCTCTGTGTGGAGCTAAAGCTGAATCTTGTGACTTTTCCAAGCAGAGCTCACAGTGCTCCTTTAAAATCTTGATGCAGGCTATCTGAAAGTACATTTGGCCTTCCATAGCCACAGATTCAGCCATCCATGGCTTGAAAATATTAAAAAAATAACAATAAATCCCAAAAGCAAACCTTGATTTTGCCATTTTATATAAGGGACACCATTTTACTGCTTCATTGTATATAATGCGACCTAGAACAACCATGGGTTTTGGTATCCACAGGGGAACCTGGAACCAAACCCTAATGGATAACTAGAACCCACTCTGTTCTCTCATATTATTTTGCCCAATCTATGAGAGCTTCAGGAGAGGCTCTCCTGTCAGACATATCACCTTCTGCAGATCCAAATAAGGAACTTCTCAATGGCCATTTATACATTATGGAACTCCCTTCAAAAGAAGTTTAGGCTACCCTTCTCATTGTTGGCCTTCTACTGGCAGATAAAGACCTTTTGGCTTGGTGCATTAAGACATGCCTTCAGCAACTGACTGCTTCTTAAAGTCACAGGATGTTCTGACCTTCTTAATATTTTACTGCTTTTTATTACGAGCAGGGGTGTTCTTGAATTGTTTTAATCAGTTTGTAAATCATATAATTTAATATGCATAATATTATAATTTTCTTAGTATTTTAATGTGTGTGATTTATTGTGTTTTTAGTGGAACCTTTTAGACTGTCAATCCACCCTTTTTTGCACTGTTCCCATTATTATCCTGAGAATTATTTATGCCCTTTTGAAGCAGAGCTTGAAATGTGACTTTCAAAGTTAACTTATTAAAAGGCAAGAAAATAATTAGTTACTGTTAATATTGCAGAGTATAATTTGATATTTTTGGAGTGGCATAAAGGAGTGGCATAAAACATGGTTTTTCTTTTCCTTGCTCACAATGTCTGCAAATACCTTTAAAAATAACTAGGCAACATTACTTGTTACATTCCTCCCATTAACATCATTCCTCCCAGTTGCCTTATTTTTGGAAAGAAACTTTGTTCTACCCTCTTTGCCCAAAAAAGTGAAGTAACAGGTAACTACATTATATTTAGTTCATTACTACTAAGCACCTTACTTTCTCTCTCTCTCTTAATTGCAACCTTTTTTTGGAAGTGGTGTTGTTACTATGACCATTTATTTTATAGCAAGGACACTAATTGGGTTGATAATATATCTAGTGCAAGACTGGCCACTCAGGATTCTAGGGAATCCTGTCTTGCTGCAAACAAGCCACATACTCATGCATTGCAACCTGTTCATTGCTCACATTCCTTAGTAAGAGTGGCTAAACTAACTAGGAACCAGAAGTTTAGCATATTTTGTGAACTTGAGACCTTGATTTTTTGTTTGTTTGTTTTTAGAAGCCAGGCTTCATAAACCAAAATCAAACATTTTTTCCCCACAGTAAACCAGGATTCTCCCAAGATCCCGGCTTGCCATTCATTCCATGTGATTACATCACATGTGAAATATGGTACATATATAGGCCTAAGAATCCTGGACTAGTTCTGCCTTAAGTGTACTGAGTGTACTGTTTCTTGTAGCAGAGTTCCACAGGCTAGTTGGGGTGCCAAATATTTAGAATATTACATTTGCTGTATGTATGTTTTAGTTGCTGATTTCTGGGTTTCGTTTTGTGTGAAATGATTAACAATGATGTTGCGCTCTCATGTTAGGTCCAGTGAAAAAGGGAAAGGAACAAAACACAGAACGCAGCTTTTTCCTCAGAATGAAGTGTACATTGACCAGCAGAGGAAGGACTGTCAATATAAAGTCTGCCACATGGAAGGTAATTGTACTTGTGCTCTAAAAGCAAATACCACCTTTTGTAGTGGGAGGGTTTATATCCAGAGCTATTTGTGTATAATTGCTCATAATCTAGTGAGCCTTTCAGGAGCACAGCACTAGTATTCCAGTACTGTTCTTCACTGTAAGCTATACATCTTGTGCTCATTAGCTTTTGACTTGCTTTGGATAATTGGAATTTTATGACCAAGACAAAAGTAGTAGCATTCTCTTAAAGTAAGGTTTCTTGTCACCTTTGTTTTGCTGCTTTGTATCTTTAGCTGGATACCTGTCTCAGGAGTTTGCTGCAATTTTAAAAAATTTATTATGGGTCTTTGATAACTGTGATAACTATTTCCCACTCTTGTGTTATACACACTCAACGGAGTGTGTTTGTGACCTCGAGCTTACATAAGAGTTGGCTTTTGTTTTTGTTTGGCCAGAGTGCCATAATGTTAAGTCTGCAGTTAAAGAAGTTCCACTTGATGAGTGTGAAATATGGTACATATATAGGCCTAAGAATCCTGGACTAGTTCTGCCTTAAGTGTACTGAGCTGTGAAACATCAGGCTGCCACAGAAAGAGAGAAGGGAAGTAAGGTCATTCTGTTGGTTGTTCTGAGAAACTGCCTTTGACTGTCTCACAGCTATCGCCTAGCAGCAGTCATCAGTCTAAAGCAGAGAAATGAAAATTGGGGCCACAGCACTGGCTGTGATGAAAGGCCAGCTCCTTTTGGCTCTTTCTTTCCCTGAACTGTTTCATCCCAGCTGCTGTTAGAAAGGATATTATGTAACTGTAAGAATTGGTGCCTGCATTTGTTTCTTAGATTCCTCCACCCTTCCTCCTTTTTCTGCCATGTCTTAAAGCCCAAGACCCAGACTGTTCTGATTTTTATTGAAACCATTTTGGTTGGTGTGACAAAAATGCTTTTTAATAAAGCCTCCTTCTTCTCTCCCCCCCCCCCCATTCTTATATTTAGGTACTTCATTGCACAGGACACATTAGAGTCTATGACAATTGCAATAATCAGACAGTATGTGGATATAAAAAACCTCCAATGACATGTTTGGTATTAATCTGTGAGCCTATCCCTCATCCATCAAATATCGAAGTCCCCTTGGACAGCAAAACATTCCTCAGCCGCCACAGCCTTGACATGAAATTTTCATACTGTGATGAAAGGTAACACTTGGAATGGGGGTAGAGGATGAGCAGTTCCTCATTTTGCCAGCAGGTTCCTTGCTGTATGTGTTTTCTTGCCTATTACAATCTGCATTTGTTTTCTATTCTAATTTTGCATTCTTATTTTTTTGAACTTATCTTGCAGTAGTCCAGCAGTCTGAGCAGTAATGTGAATTCTGTGTACCCTGATTACATTTGTAGCTTAAGAAGGTGAAAGTTGAAAAAAATGTTTTTTAGGTGAAAAATGATTGGAATTCAATTTTCAAATTTGTCATCCCATTTCATAAGTTAGTTGGCCCTCCACATTTGTGGTTTTGACTTTTGTGGATTTGATTATTTGCAGTTTTGATTAATATGTTCTCTCTAGGAATCTCTAGGTCCTCCAGCACAACTCTTGGCCACAGAGTTGTGCTGGAGACAGTAGTGTCACTAGGGGGGTGCAGGGGGTGTGGACTGCATCATGCGACCTCCTAAGAGGGGGTGATACCACTGCTTCTCAAATACCTACCTTTTGGGCAGAAATAGGCTGTGTATTTACCTGCTTCTCTTTAAAATGCTTTAAGAGATGGTGGGAGTGGGGTGATGCTCAGTGGGAGGAGAAATTATTTTTTATTCTTTTTCAATTTTCTTTAAAAACACCACATTTTAACCACGCCTTCACTAAATACATTTCAGCTGTGTGTATGATATTCTAATTTTAAGCTATAATTTGAATTTTGCTGGTTGTTTATGTCACAACTATTAGCATTACATTCAGTGGTATATGGGAATTATGATTTACGAGTAACATTAGTACAAAAAAGCATTACTAAGCATTTTGTATGGTGTGAAATGGGAGGAGGTCAAGGGAGGGGGTGACACCATGAGTTACTGCACTGGGTGACACCAACCCTAGGGATGGTAGAGGTTCCTAGGGGAAACACTTCTCTAGGCATTTGTAGGTCCTCCAGCATGATTCAGTGATCAATTTCTGACAGATGTTGATCACAGAGTTGCACTGGAGGATCTGGAGATTCCTACAGAGGTGTTCTCTCAGGTAAAAAGAATAGTATCTTTTTATTTGTGGTTTTTCCACATTCATGGGGGTCCTTTTCCCCTAACTTTCAGCGAATGTAGAGGGGCCACTGTAACAAAAAAAAAAAATGCAGATATTTTTGCATCACTTTGAGAGGTATGAACAAGCATACATTTGAAGCTGTATAACATTTTTGTTACTGTATGTTAAATATTTGCTTTTGACTAGTACTGTGATTTACAGTTTGATGAAGGGTTGAAAGAGCTGCCTTGATTTGAACAATAGTTTTTCTATCTAACGCTGCCACCAAGTGGCTGAAAGAATTTAATACTTGAGCCAGCAGCTGAAAGAACCACATTCTAAATAGTGAATGTTCAACCTAGAACAAAACTGACTCACAACATGAATTTTTAAAGGCTTTTAATGTGGTTTGGAGTTGGAAGGCATAAATGCACTCGAATCCTGCTTATGCACTTTCCATACCAATCAGCTGTTCCATTCTGGGAACAAAATGCTAGGTTAGAAAGGTCTTTTGTTTCATCCAGCACAGATTTTTATTTAAAAAACATTAGAAACTAATCTCTTTATACTTAGACACAAGGGTATGAAATAGTGTAGCCTACAATACTCTGAAATACCTTTACAGTGACAACAGTTGATCAGTGATAAAACAGAGTTCAGGGTTAGGATCATGGGGGTTTGTACGTTTTTGAGTGCTAGAAGGCAGAAAGGTAGTTGCATTTTAAGAAATCATTCTTTTTGCCTCTTAAGTGAGAGTTGCATTGTTCCTGCTCCTGCACGTATTTCATTCTGATTGATGAAGGGTTGAAAGAGCTGCCTATTTAGTTTACCACATAGTGGTAACCAAGCTTTCTAGATTAGAATGATACAAAACAAGCTAAAACTGATAGCATGAACTGGACTTTAGTTGTGCTTGGATTCACAGACTTAGAAATGCTGTTTCCAGTGTTAAATTTGTTTGCAGTGATACTTCCCCAAGTCTCACCAGTAACAAAAGTCATAATTTGGGAAGGAGACATAATCTGCATATGCTACTAAGTCAGACATAAGTCTAGTAGCTCAGTAATCAGTGTCCGACTAATGGGGTGATAAATGACTTTCCCTTCTAAAAAATGGAAAGAAAAGAGTTATTTACCGGGCACACTAATTAAATATGGGAAGTGGCACTGGTTCACATTTCTGTACAATAGCCACTTAGTTACTAATATAGCCGCCAGGGTGGTGTATACAGGTTGAGTCCCCCTTATCTGAATGCTTGGGGCCAATTTCATGAACCGTCAGAAAGCAAAGATGTTACTCTCTCAGACACCCATAAAAAAAGTTAAGGATTTTGGAGGATTTTAGAATTCTGGATAAGGGAAATTCAATCTGTATTTGCTGAAATAGATAACATACATGCAGCCATTTGATGTTATTCAATTTCCATTAATAGAAACATATATTTGAAATATGAAGAAATACTATACCTTAACAATCTTCTTTCCCTTTGCATAAAGAATTACAGAGCTGATTGGGTATGATCCTGAAGAGCTCCTGGGTCGCTCCATATATGAATACTACCATGCCCTAGACTCTGATCATCTGACCAAAACACATCACGATAGTAAGTGCAGGGCTGGAGGATGGGGAAGCCTTACTAAAGGTCAAATGGCACTGGCATTCTCCTCTGCAGGCAACAGTTACTGCTGTGTATTATAAGTGAGGACCTACATTAGCATGCTTAGAATTAGGTGCATTTTCATTGTGAACAGTTTCTGACCCTATCTAGCTGCACAAATAACGCTGGGCTGTTTTCTGTTTTCAGTGTTTGCTAAAGGGCAAGTAACCACCGGGCAGTACAGAATGCTTGCCAAGCAAGGCGGCTACGTCTGGGTTGAGACTCAAGCAACTGTCATCTACAACACTAAAAATTCTCAACCACAGTGTATAGTGTGTGTGAATTATGTCTTAAGGTGAGCCAGGGGAGGGGGAGCCAGGCTTTAAGGACACCAGTTTGTCTCAGCAGTCTGGCTTCTTGAGGAGTTGTCAGTATGTTGTCTTTGATGCCATGGTTTTGCTTAAATCTCTCCTTCAGTTTTAAGAGTATTGAAAACCTACTGAGTGGACTGTTTGATGTGCCTACTCTGTTGCTGTGTAGATTTTATTGTCCACTTCCAGATTGGAGGTGTATAGTCATGGAAATTGTTGACAAAGCGATTAGAAAATGATAGCATTTAAATAAGTCATTTATGACATTTTAAAAAATATCAGTATATAAATGCAATTTCCAACAGACCCCCACCTATGCAACAGGACTGCTTTCTCTGTTCCTTTGTATCATATCCCCAGATCTCTTTTGAAGTGTTCTTCAACCTTTGGGAATAGACTTTGTGGACTGTGCAAGGGGCATCTGGTTTGCCAGTATTATTCTGTATATAACTCAGTATTTGCCACTGGTGGACAAAGTGAGATAAAACCCCTAGCCTTGATTCTACTGTAAACTGCCGTATTTTTCGGCATATAAGACGCACCCAATTTTAAAGGAGGAAAATCTAGAAAAAAAAAGATTCTTAACCAAATACTGTAGTAAAATATTTTATATTAACTGTATAAAGTTAACAGCAGTTTAAGAACAATTTTAAGTTGTAAATGTAAGTTTAAGCCAGCAGCAGGGCCAGGTATTGCACAAATTCCCTGCCCAACTTTCTTGCAAGTCTCCTGTTGCCTTATGGTGACTCCATGAATTTCTTAGGGATTTCTTAGGCAAGGAAGACTCGAGAAGTGGTTTTGCCAGTTCCTTCCTCTGAAATACAGCCTGCAGCACCTGGGATTCTTTGGCGGTCTCTCATCCAAGGACTATCCAGGGCTGACCCTGCTTAGCTTCCAAGATCAGATGGACTGGTACCTTTGGAGTTTTTAGGCCATTGGCTTATGGAGTAATTTATGGCTTATTTTGACCCTACCATGAGGGTTTTCTTGGCAGATTTCTTCAAGGGTTTTTTTTTTTTTGCCATTTCCATCCTCTGAGGCAGAGAGAGTGTGATTTGGCCAGAGTAATCCAGTGCCTTGGAGTAATTTCTGGCTCATTTTGACACTACCATGAGGGTTTTCTTGGCAGATTTCTTCAGAGGAGGGAGTTTGCCATTTCCACCCTCTGAGGCTGAGACAGTGTAACTTGGCCAGGGTAATAATCCAGTGCCTTGGAGTAATTTCTGGCTTATTTTGACCCTACCATGAGGGTTTTCTTGGCAGATTTCTTCAGAGGAGGGAGTTTGCAATTTCCACCCTCTGAGGCTGAGACAGTGTAACTTGGCCAGGGTAATAATCCAGTGCCTTGGAGTAATTTCTGGCTCATTTTGACCCTACCATGAGGGTTTTCCTGGCAGATTTCTTCAGAGGAGGGAGTTTGCAATTTCCACCCTCTGAGGCTGAGACAGTGTAACTTGGCCAGGGTAATAATCCAGTGCCTTGGAGTAATTTCTGGCTCATTTTGATCCTACCATGAGGGTTTTCCTGGCAGATTTCTTCAGAGGAGTGAGTTTGCCATTTCCACCCTCTGAGGCTGAGACAGTGTAACTTGGCCAGGGTACTAATCCAGTGCCTTGGAGTAATTTCTGGCTCATTTTGACCCTACCATGAGGGTTTTCCTGGCAGAGTTCTTCAGAGGAGGGAGTTTGCCATTTCCACCCTCTGAGGCTGAGACAGTGTAACTTGGCCAGGGTACTAATCCAGTGCCTTGGAGTAATTTCTGGCTCATTTTGATCCTACCATGAGGGTTTTCCTGGCAGATTTCTTCAGAGGAGGGAGTTTGCCATTTCCACCCTCTGAGGCTGAGACAGTGTAACTTGGCCAGGGTAATAATCCAGTGCCTTGGAGTAATTTCTGGCTCATTTTGATCCTACCATGAGGGTTTTCCTGGCAGATTTCTTCAAGGGGGGGGACTCTTTCCACCCCCGTCCTGGCTGCTCCAATGGACTCTTCCTGGGATGGGAGGATGTCCTCTGACCCCAGGAAGAGTCCATTGAAGCACCCAGGATGGGGGTGGAAAGAGGAGGAGCACATTCAACTAGCCAGGAAAAGAGGACTCTTTCCACCCCCGTCCTGGCTGCTCCAATGGGCTCTTCCTGGGATGGGAGGAGCCCACTGCAGCACCAAGGCGGAGGTTGAAATGAGGCCTACTTTTAGCCTAGGCCTCGGCAGTTTGCCCTCAGCTTGTATATTCGCTTTATTAGGCGCAGCAACTTCCCCACCCTCGTTTTGGGGAAGAAAAAATGCGTCTTATATGCCGAAAAATACGGTATGTTCAGACATTTAATCAGGCTAAATTTTCAGCATACTCTGATTCATTCTACAGACACATTAAAATAAAAAAAACTTCAGACCCTTGTGCCTTCTACACTAGTATTAATGCAGGCCTTGAAGACAGTTAATAGAAAAATAATGTGTTTTGATTAACATAATCCAGTAGGTGTTGTACCATATTTGTCCTTTCATCAGGACAGGCTGTATACTTCAGTAACATAGAAATTATACACCACAAACAATTTATCAGATACTTTAATCATCTTAAGTGAATGCACTAAATGCCGAGCACGGGCTTGCCCACAAGCAAGTGATAAGTTCTTAAGAGCCCTAAGTCTCCTCAAAGACAAGATGTGTAGTGGCAGATCAGTTTCCTGATCTCCTGTTGCATCCCACTAACAATGAATGCAAGACATAGGGGAATGTTGGATGTGTTTTAGAGTGTGGAGCAATGTCAAGGACCCACTGTTTGAAACAGTTCTCCATGTAATCTGAGTTTATGCTCAAGAACACATCCCAAACTTCTTTGCAGTGAGCAGGGCCTGTGCAGCAATGCTCAGGGGCTAACACAAGAGAAAGGTTCAGGAAGCTAGGGAGTACTGAAGTGCATGATGTCATCAAATAAACACCCTAGGCTATTACCCATTCCCTAATATTTTCTTCTCTGCTCCTTTGCAGTGGCATTGTTCAAGGGGACTTGATTTTTTCACTCCAGCAAACAGAGTGTATGTTGAAACCGGTAGATTCTCCTGAGATGGGTGTGATCAAAATACTTGACAAGACTGAACTGGAAGATAGCAACAGCCTCTTTGAGAAACTGAAGAAGGAGCCAGATGCATTAACCTACCTTGCTCCTGCGGCTGGAGACACTATAATAGCATTAGATTTCGGCAATGATGGTGGGTGTGTGTTTAGTTCAAAGAACCTGCTGATGAGTAAATTTAGCTATAAAGTATGTTGAAACAAGCTGCATGTTAGGTTGGATGCCCTTGGTATCTGCTGTATTTTATTGAGCCCCTTAAAGTGCAACACTACACTTCTTACTTAGGTTGATGATTTCTTTTAATTTTTGTAGAGACTGATGAGCAACAGTTTGATGACGTTCCTTTGTATAATGATGTAATGCTCCCCTCATCCAGTGAGAAATTGCAGAGTATTAATTTGGCAATGTCCCCACTACCTGCTTCTGAAGCGACAAAACTGCTCCGTAGCAATGCTGACCCAGCACTCAATAGAGAGGTGGTGTCTAAACTGGAGCCCAGCACGGAGCCTTTAGATCTTGCTTTCTCCATTCGTCGGACGCAAGACCAGCCAGCCACTCCTTCTGATGGAAGCACCAGCCAAAGCTCACCTGAGGTTAGTCATCTTAGTAGGTGTTGCAGACCTGTAATCTTCCACTGAATCTATTGCTTGCCCTGTAAATAAAAGATCTATTTTCAATATTAAATCTTTGTCAACTCTCTATCCTGCCCTTATTCTGAGAAGTTCTAAACATTGTTCACAACAATCCAAGGAAGAGTAGATGGGAATGGGCCTGATCTCGTCTAATGAATTTCATGCATATCAAATCTAGGCCATCCCAATCTAAATGCAACACTGGTCGCCACCTTTCTCCTCTCTCCATCAAAAATCTTTTTTCATTAAAAGGGCTCAGTAAACAGTTTTGATGGATTTAGAATTTTCATAAAAGGGCTGAGCAATATCCATAATAACTAAAGTAATTTTCCTCCACTCCCATTCATTTGACTCATCTGAGCTGCCAGGTTAACAAGCATTCTGATTTGTGCAGAATTCTCTAGCTCACAACATGATACTCTGTTTTACTAAAAGCCAAAGGAAATACTTTGCTGGATACTTCCTGGGTCATCTCCTTCAAAGAAGATGAGGGTGTGTGTTAAAGTGTTGCGAGCTATTGTTCTAAGTGTGCCTATAAAATTTGGGGATACACTTACCAACTTGTGAATAGGCAAGACATAGCAAGTCATGGGAGATATGGTATCACAGTTGTTCCTCACTGTATTGGCAGGAAGCTCTTAACTTCCAACATTTGGGGGATATCTGTGAATGTAGACTAATTATTTCTGTTGCGTGAAGTCAAGTTCATTATAGTTGGATAAATAGTTGGAATTGGTCCTGTTTTATTGAATAGTGATGTGGATTATCTTTACAGCCCAGTAGTACTCCTAATGACTACTGTTTTGATGTGGATAATGAGATGGCCAGCGAGTTCAAGTTGGAGCTGGTGGAAAAGCTCTTTGCGATAGATCCAGAATCAAAAAAACCATTCTCTACACAGGTGAGCACATAATCTAAAACATTGCATGTGGTTTTAGACTACTAGTGCATCATGGCAGATTAATTTTAAAATCTACCTGTATGTGTGCTTTTACTTACAATAGTGCATAATTCTTCTTTCACGAACCTGGAAAATCATATAACTTTGAGACAGACAGACAGACAGACTAGAATCAGGGGGAGAGAGTAAAATAAAATGTCACAGCTCCAGAGATTCATGTGCCACACTATACATGCATAGACAAAATATTTTCTGAGTGTTTGCTTCTTGCCATGCCTCCTAACTGCACAGCCAATCTTCTTTTTTGAACATGGGGAAATTTCAAATGCGTACTAAAATTAGGTGCAGGGCTGTCTTGAAATAGTGCTGTTTGTTTGCTTATGATTTATTTATCTTACTTTAATGTAATAATAAATGAGTTGCAGACCTATAACCTTTCCTGGGGATTCCAGGTTGGTTAATATCTCTTTAAAATAATAGTAAAACCATTGTACTGGGCATACGTATAGTAGACCAGGTCTACACGCCCCTAAAAGCTGTGCTACTCAAGTTCTCTATTAATTTCAATGGATGTTCCATAGAAATCATTTAAAATTAACAGGTGGTTTTCAAAGTACAGTAGCAGTTCTTTAGCTCTAATAATAAATTTGCTGTCAGTTGAGTCTTGATCTTCTTCTGTCAACACGTGCAATTATACATTTCTGTTTCTTTACTTTCAGGAAACTGATTTAGATTTGGAAATGTTAGCTCCCTACATCCCCATGGATGATGATTTCCAGCTACGCTCTTTTGACCAGCTTTCTCCACTAGAGAACAGTTCCGCGAGCCCTCCTTCCAGTGGTGCCACTGTTGCAGGATTTCAGTCGACTCCAGTGCCATTGCCTACCACAGAGAAGATAAAGCCCGTGACAATAAAACATGAAGAGGACTCAAAGACACTCACTGCTCCCATTCACATTACCCTTGAAACAAACAATCCCCCAGCATTGCCCTACACTGAGAACCCAAGTCGAACTGCATCTCCGGTCAGAGCAGGAAAAGGCATGCCAGAGCAAAAAGAGACATCAAGTCCAAGGACGCCAAACTTATTAACGGTCACATTGGGTAAAAGGTAAGCACATTTGTCCGTCATATTCATATGTATGGAAGTCCTTGAGGTGGTTATTGTTCCCTGTTCACAGACTGAGGATTGAGGGTCATAAGAGCTGGTGATTTTCCCTAGCAACCCACCAAGTTCTGAACTTACAGTGTGGTGCAAGAATTGGTTCAGCTTTGGAGTTTCTTTGTCTGATAAATTAGTTTATTTTCTGGTCCTCAAAACATGAGACAGGTTACTAAAGAAGCATAACCCCAGCCATGCTCTAAACACATGAAATATGGGTAGAGACATGCGCATATGGCTTTGCATAAAAATGCAGCTCTTTTACCTCTTAATATCCAGAATTAGAATGGCATTTTTAGTGTGTTGTTGCCACTAAATACCACATCTGTCCCCCCATTTTCTACCCCCCCCACACACACACCATGCAGTTAAGGAACACATCACAGAATGTGCAGGAAAAGTGCCATAATTTCAGATTTGAGAGAACACTATAAACAGAAATTGTTTACTACTTAGAGGGGCATGATTTTTTGAGGGGGTGGTACAGTGGTTTGAAAATAAAAGAATTTATGCTTAAGCTTTGCTCAGTTAAAATGTGAAAAACAACCTGAAATAGAGAACAGAGTTGCATTACTTAAAGAAGGCTAATGGGTTGATATTTCTATATGGCTATATTTTCTTGTATCGCATGGGAAACACATACACGCATGCTCCTGTACATGTGAGTTTAGCAAAGCTCTCTTGCAATGCCTGTGACCATTGTAACTTCATTCAGAGAAGAGCAAAGTGCTTTTAGCATGGTTCTATTTCCCCATAATCACTATGTGCATAACAATATATTTTGTAAAGTCCTACCACACAGACTTGTACAGATACAACACAGACCCCCTGAAAACCATGGTCTCCAAATTGAGAGGCAGACTACTTACACACAGGCTCTCCCCTCTTTTCTCCCTTTCCATTTCTCTTTAGAATCATTGACCATGCTTGTTTATTGCCTTTGCATGGAGGCTACCAAGTATCCTTAGGGAAACAGAATTTGAAAAAATGGTTTGAAGTGAATTTACACACGTGGAAATGTTCAGTCTTCTTCACTTATAATGCTAAACAGTGTTTTATTGTGGAGAGAGAGATGATCCTGGTTGCTGAATTTGAAAAGTGTTTTGCAGGGAGCCAGCATGACTTCTGTAGTAGACAACAGGAGCAGCATAATATTGTAAACCCAAATCCCAGATTTTTTTTTATTGTGTTCTGCTTTGTTTTTTGCAATTTCTATATAATCCATAGGGACATATGATGACACCCCAGACTGGAGGAAAACAGGTGCATCTGGATATCTAATCATCTTTTCTGTCAGGTGGAACAGACAAATGCAGTAGAAGGGATGATGGCTGACTATTAGTCCATTAAATCCAAAA
Source organism: Phrynosoma blainvillii (assembly GCA_026167975.1). Lineage (NCBI taxonomy): Eukaryota > Metazoa > Chordata > Lepidosauria > Squamata > Phrynosomatidae > Phrynosoma > Phrynosoma blainvillii. Next base: position 445,802,948 of record JANUYF010000001.1, on the reverse strand, counting down.
TGTCCAAATGATCACAATTAATAATTGAATAAATCACCTTGAAAGGAATGAGTGAGCCAGTGTGGTGTAATGGTTTAAGTCAGGGGTAGGCAACCTGTCCCCTTGGACTTCAGCTTCCAGAAGCCTCAGCCATGTTGGCCAATAGTCCCATGTTGGCCAATAGTCCCTAGCTAAAGCATCCCCAGCAGGTAGCTGTCCAGTCTCTTTTTGAAGACATCCAGAGAAGGTGACCCCACCACCTTACTAGACAGTTGATTCCATTGCCAAACTGCTCTTCCTGTCAAGACGTTCCTTCTAATGTTCAAATGAAATTATCCTTCTATAACGTAAAACCATTAGACCTAGTTCAACCCTCTGGGGCAGCAGAGAACAAGCCTGCTTCAACCTCTTTTTAGGTATTCAGAAAGTGCAGTCATGTCAGTCTTTTCTTCACCAAGCTGAACATGCCCAGCTCCTTCAGCCTCTCCCCATATGTTTTGTTCTCCATACCTCTAACCATCTTTTTTGCCCATCTCTGAACTCATTCTAACTTGTCTATATGCTTCTTAAAATGAGATGCCCAGAACTGATGGCAGGACTCCAGATGAGGCCTGACCAGTGCAGAATATAGTGGGACTATTACTTCCCTTGACTTGGAAACTATGATTCTATGAATGCAGACTGAAATAGCATTTGCCTTTGCTGCAGCATCACGTAGCTGGCTCATGTCAAATTTATAATCCCTAGGTCCTTTTTGCATGTCATAGTATTGGTATGTTATAATGGTAATGTTATATGTGGAAAAAGACCTTTGATTGCAGCATCTGTGGCCTAACAACAGTGGTACATTCTGACAACAGATACATAACATGGGGCATAGCCTTATCTATTTTGGTTTTATTGAGATGTAATTTGGTACCTTGAATTCAGTGATAAGGAAAGATGCTCCTAATGCCGCTTCATACATACCAGTATTCTTTTTATGTAAGCTGTGGAGCATTCGTATTTGTATAAGCAAAAGAGCAGTGTGGACTTTATTTGTATCTGAATCATGACACACATGCATTTGGTTTTAACATGAGAAAGTAATCTGCAGGAAAGTCAAATTAATAGTTTGATTTCCCCCCCTCAGTCGATCGACTACAACAAACGAAGAGCTCAACCCAAAGATAATAGCGCTGCATAATATTCAGAGGAAGCGAAAGATGGAACAGGACAGCTTACTTTTCCAAGCAGTAGGAATTGTAAGTTTTCAAAGATTTCTTCTTAAATTTCATCCCACTTTAATTGACAGTGAAACATCTTTTTTTTAGTATATGATTTTTTTCAGTTGTGGTCAAGTTGTTAGTACACAAGAACATTAGACTTAGGGCACAATCCACCATGAAATTTTCTGTTGAAGTGAGCTGTCCAATGGAACACATGTATCTCTAATACAGCCATCTTCAAATATGGGCCTGCCAGAAGTGTGGGATTATGACTCCCATTACTTCCATCCAGCATAAAAATTAAATAAAAATGACAGGCATTGTCCAGAACTTATGGAGAGTACCAGCCAGAGAAAGCTACTCTAGGCAAGAAAGTGTTGATACTGAAAAATAGTTTCAGTTATAGCCTCTGTATAACTGAATGTCCTCTTCATGATTACCGTGTTTTCCACATCATGGGGACATGTCAGTTGTCTGACTCTTGCTCAAATTAGTATCAGCTAGTTGTACCAGCTTCCAAAGATACAGAGCACATTTGGCTTGGATAATGTACATAGCACATATGCTTCTGGCGTGCACACATAAATGAAATAATGTGCTAACCCTAACCTTTAAGAATGAGAGGATGTACTGCATGGTGTAGAAATACCCAGAGAAATGTATTGCTTAATTTCACTGGAAGTGGAGCCGCAAACATTTTTACCACACTATGGTTAAACTTTGGCCAAATGCCTATCTCCTTCAGTATTCTGTCATTACGGTGGATGGCCAGTTGTGTGTAGAAGCCTACAAGTAGAACAGCATAAGTGCCCTATTATTTGGTGTTTGGAAACCTACTGCCTCTGATACTGGTGAAAATAATGTTCATTAGCCATTGATAGCCTTTTTTCTCCCTGAATTTGTTTAATTCCTTTTTTGAGGCATCCAAATTGATGGCCATCACCACATCTTTCAGAAGCAATTTTAAAACCTATGCTGTATTTGGCTTTCTTTATCTGTCTTGAATTTCCCATCAGACTTTGTTGTATGACATCAGGTCCTAGTATTATGAGGGGAGTCATCAGTAAACATGATATTGCACTTCCAAATTCTAATGTAGGTTTATTTCTGAACACATTGAAAAGTAGCAGCCCCAAAACACCCTTTTGTGGAGGGATTCCACTGTTTGCACCCTTACATTGGAAAACTGCCCATTCATTGCAGCATTCTGCGTCCTGTTCTTTAACCAGCTCCTGATTTTTATGACTACTATGGTCATTCAGAAGTCATCATTGAGAGTCTTTCTCAAAAAAACCTTTTGGAGTCCAAGCAAACGGGGAGCAAACAGGGTCTACCACATCATACTCTTTCTCCATTGCTGTTGACTCTAGGGATCTGCCAGGTGGTCATTATTTCCTTCAAAACCTCAAACAAGTTTAGAATGGTTATTCATAGCATTGTCATGTGTTTTAAATCTGATTTAAACCATTGTTATATGCCATGAACCTGCAGGAGGGAATAGAACAGAAATATTAAATAATAACTTGAAATTTAATAGATAATGTACCACCGGTAGAATACTCATACATAGTTTTCAAATATTAGCACACAGATTTGGAGAAAAGATTAATCTGGACAATGAACCTCAGTGAGTTTTGGATCCATCCCTGACATTTATTTAATTAAAAAGCTTTTTGAATAAAATGAAATTTCACAAGATGTGAATGAATTTAGAGGGACAAATGAATTACTTATGCACATATGTGGACCCCTTGTGTAACTGAGAATGCTGTAAATATGTCAGAGAACTACTTCTGTGTTTGTCCACATTATGAAACAGCCATGCCCTTTTGTGAAAAAATTTGCCTGCTCCCTTTGTTTTCTTTCTTGAACACAAGCCCCAAGTAAGTTTGTATAGGACTTGTATAGTGGATTGACTTCCTTTTGATAGCATATGTATTTGTGGTTTCTCTGATTACATTAAATGGACTTCCTTGTGATCTGTGTGTGTTAAAAGGGCACATTATTGGCGCAGTCCAGCACTCCTGGAACAAATGTATCACTGGCTTGGAAACGTGTAAAAGGATGCAAACCTAATGGGCAAAATGAGGTGGCAGAGAAGACAGTCATTTTATTACCATCAGGTCAGTGTCTTTGCATGTGTTGATCTAATCAGCTTACTCCAATATTGTTCATAAAGGAAGATAAGCAAGTTGCTCTTTTTCCCCTCTGGATAAGTAGGCTTCATCGAGAGGTTCACAGCTTCCCCAATACTGAAGTGAGAGGGAGAGATAGCACATTAAGGATGCAGCAGGAGATAAATAAAGGATAATAGGGAGGGGGGGGGAGACAGAGCTGCTGTTGATGAGATAGTTGTGGGATGGGAGAAAGAGGAGAGTCTGCAGATGTGAAATTAAAACCAAAAAATTGTGTCTTGTTTGGCTAGTAGTCAACAGGGCCATGTGTTCCTCCCCCCGCCCCGCCAGTGCACACATTTAGAGTGGGCTTTAAAAAGCAGACTTTTCCACCTTGTATAAAATATGCTTATTTGAATAGTTTGTTTTTATTTTACTCGATATAGCATGTTATATAATTGTGATTTGATCAGCTGCAATCCTGATAGCTGGAAATTTTACTTGGGCTGTCCATTTGGATAGACAGGGGGCATTGGCCACACACTTTTCAAGATGTACTAATATAATGACCTACTTTTGCAAGTGGTTATGTTCGTAACAACAGGGGCTAGAAACTTGTGTTCTGTATTTTTAAGTGGATAACATGCTTTTTCTCCCTCTTTTAGATATAGCAAGTAAACTTCTAGGGCAGTCAATGGATGAGAAGGGACTTCCACAACTTACCAGCTATGACTGTGAAGTGAATGCTCCCATACAAGGCAACAGAAACCTATTACAAGGTGAAGAGTTGCTCAAAGCTCTGGATCAAGTCAACTGAGCTCCCTCCACCACAGCCCTTTCACAGTTGTTCGCTTTTCTTGGACACTGGTGATTCACCACCTAAGAGCAGTCTATTTATATTTTCTATATCTGGTTTTAGAAGCCTGGCTACACATACTGCACTAATTCAGTTAGTTTGGTTCTGATCCCGTTTCTACTTTGGACAGTCTTTTACTTAAAGAAAGTTAGGTATTTTTTTTTCTTTTTTTGATGACAGTAACTCAGCTAATGGTGCAATTTTTGGTACATAAATAAAGTCCAGTACATTTAGAACACGCTTGCAATGGCAGCTTTGAAGTAGGCACCTTTTTAAAAAAAATGTATTTATTTTTTATTTTGACCAGGGATTTGTCAGTGAGAAAAAAATTCTTATCAAATAATACACAGCCACAGTCTAAGCCTTCTGTCCTCTGGTTGAAGGCATCTTGTGCTCGATTGCTCTATGATGTTCAGCATTTTTTAACTTTTACTCTTTTTTAGGGAAAAAAGAAACATGGCTTTGCAGCAGTGCATTTGTAGCCACAATCGCACAATCTATTTTCTTAATAAAATAAATACAAAATGCCAGCAGTTCCTCATGCAATATTCTGCATTTGTAATTTCCCCCTCCCCCCCTTTTTTTATGTTGATAGCCTGTGAAATCATGTAGAAATTTTGGAGTAACGCTCTCTTTTTGTCATGTTGTACTCTGGAAGAGTTCTTAAGTGCTGTGTTAATGCCCAAGTGTGGGTAGGGGAAAAAGAAAGGTTCGATATTGAGAGGATAGGAAACAGTGGAGTCTAGGGGAAAAGAGATGGTGGAAGAATGGGGTGGTCATAAAATTTGAAATAGTTCTAGAGAAAGCAAAATATACTTCGCTCCCCCCTCCATTTACAGTACTTGCAATCTCCCAATAATGTTGATTTCAGCATGGACAAAAAAAGCAATTCTTCACACAATGCATTAATTCACTGCCACAATGTGGTGAAAGCCACTGGCTTATATAGCTTTTAAAAAGATTAGACAAGGAGGATAGGGCTATGTTGTTATGATAGCTAGATTGATCCTCCATGTTTGGAGGCAGTGTACCTCTGAATACCAGTTTGCTGGGGGCAAACAACAGGCGACAGCTGTTGCTTTCATGCCCAGCTTGTGGGCTTCCTAGAAGCATCTGGCTGGACTAGACAGACCTTTGGTCTAATCCAGGAGGGCTCTTCTTAATGTTATTTATGTGGATAAATTCTCTTTAAAGGGAAGAGGTTTTCTTTTTTTAATGTATCAATTACTTTGTCCGCTCAGAGAGAATTGTCCCCTGCCTATAGCTGTGAAGGTTCCTGCTAATATTGTGTACCTAATAACTGAATCCAAATGTCCCAATTTCCCAACATTTGGTAGAGATGATATTTCAAGCAAACCATAAAACATCCTGCCTTGTTAGCAGAGTTGCCTAGTTTCATCACTGAGTTGCTTGGTAATATTTAATGTTTTGCATTTTATGCACCTTGTTGCTATTAACATTCATGTGTTTCAATTTTGTTTCGTTTTGTTAACCATAGATTTCAGTAATGCTGAATGTATTTTAGGAACCTTTTTTATTTAGGGAATTTTTCACAAAATATCTTATTTTCCTTCTACGTGTATGATAATTCTCCCCATTCTTTCCCCCATTTTTTGTGGTTGGATCTAACACTAACTGTATTGTTTTATTACATCAATAAAATATAAGTGGACCAGGCCTGCAACAAAGTGTTACGTCGGCAGATGAACCATGAATTTAGAGTCTCTATATTGATTTTTCACTTGGAATAGTTGTGTGGTTGCCTCAAGCTCTCAGCACACATCTGTGGTGCCATCTTTATCTCTAGACAGCACTGAAACCAGCCAGGATGCTATGGGATCATCAAATGTGATAAAATAACAATTACAAAATTAATAGTCCTGACAGAGATCTACATATATTGGCGGTGTGACGACATATGGATAAACTTATAGTCATCTTCTCTGGGGGCCCCTTACAAAGGTCCAAACATTGCTAGCCCATATGTTACCTGCTGAGATACTTTAGTATGAATTGGAATATTCCTAGTCATGGGATAAAGGCAAGAATTGAGGTATTCAGCTCTCATCAACACAATATTATTTGTATGGATTCATGTCTTGTCTTCCATTTCTCTGATATACTAACTGCTGCCTTATATCCTGAAAGCAGGATATATTTAATTCTCTGCTAGAGACAGCTGTGTTCACTACTGTCATTTGAAAACATGTTTCTCCATCCTTTTGGTACATTCATGAGTTGCTTAGCTGAGACAGAAAAGTTAGCTATTTTGTTTATCGACATGATGACAGAGAAACCTGTCTCTCTAATAATCAATTACTACTTGAGAACTTTCTGTACTAGAAAGACACCATTAATGGTTCTGCACTTCTAATTTAGGCAAAGTACATTTGTGTTTCAACCCATTCTACTGATGAAAGCTGTGACCCCCCTTTTTTTTTTACTATTGTTTTGGAAATGGCACAAAAGTTGAGAGTTCTAGAATCAGTGGTAACGTGAAATTTAACAAGTCCAATCTTGTAGTATGAGGACCATGGGTAGACTACAAAAAAGGTGGGAGGGAGGGTGGTAGAAGCACCGGAAACTAGTTTCAGCTTCATTATGTGAAGAAATGTCAGTTTTAAGAGAAGCAGAGGGTATGGATATTCCTGGATAGAAGACATCTGTGGATGGGATGAGGCTGCCAGTCCAGGTGCTTCTGTTTTGGGATAGTTCTTATCCAGTCGCTAAATAGGAAGCATCTTCCACTTGGCTGCACCACAAGGTGGCTGGAACATGACAAATAAATCACCCGTGTGGCCTGGGGGTGCTGTCTTCTATACAACTAATGTTGTTTAGCTTGTAGAATACACACTATGTACACACAGTAACTGCTTAAACTAGTCTAATTTTGTTAGTTGAACCGCACAATGCTGTCCAGGTCACTACAAATCTGTTCATTCACATTTGTCAGTGAACATTATCCAAAGACCTGGAACAATCTTCATGGCCACATAAGAAATGAACTGGGTGCCTGTTTTTTAAAAGGGGCAGGGAACCCCTGACAATCTTAGGAAGCTACATATTGCAGAAATATACACACTTCCTCAATATTAGAAAATGCAGTGGCCTGAGAGAAATACAAACTTATTTAAAAATTAGAGCTGGTTCTTTTAAAATGGAAAGTCATAAGTAAAACCTCAACTTACTAGTCAATCCGATGCATCCTTTTTAGTACAGAATTTGATAGCATCCATTTTTCTAGATAAAAATTGTGACATGATGCATCAACTTTCCCATACTTTGCAAAGAAAAACTAAATACAGATCATAGCATACCATATCCCTTCATAGTCAAAGAAAGTGGAGCACATGTATTCTGTAATATGAAATGATATAACACAGTTCTTTTCCAATTTATCTAGAAAAATAAACTAAAGATGCTTTATTGTCATAGGTCAAGCTTTTGGCATATTGTTAATTTGTTATAACCCTGTTGTTTAATTATTTCTCAGCCCAAATCCACAGGTCTGTATTTCTGTCTATATGAAAAGCATGGTTAGTTTAGGAGAAATGTTACAAAGGTGTGCTCATTTTGATCACTGTACTAAGTATACAGATCCAAAACACACTGCAGAAATAATCCAGTTTGAGGCTGCTTTAACTGCCCTGGCTCAATGCTAGGGAATCCTGTAGTGTATTTTGGCACCAGAGCTCTCTGATAGAGAAGGCTAAATGTCTCACAAAACTACAGTTCCCAGAACTCCCTAGAACTCCCTTGCGTTGAGCCAGGACAGTTAAAGAGATCTCAAACTGGATTATTTCTGCAGTGTGTTTTGGACCACAGTCAATCTAACTGTCCAAACAAAATGATTTTGTAGCACCTTTGAGTCTGAGTGAAAGACATTGTAACAAGCTTTTGTAAATTTGGTCTACTTCCTCAGCTGCATCTTATGCTTTCTGTATAGTTTTTTTTTTTTGGGGGGGGGGGAGGATATTGATATTCCAGACTAACACAGCCATAACTCTGAATTCTAATTCTTCAAGAAAGGCTAGAAATGGCAGGCAGGTGTGATGATGGCTCAGACCTTGGAAAAGGTACCTTTTGAACTAAAGTTTTTCAAATTCCCTAGCCAGGACAGACACATTGTAATCCCAAAAAGCCACTCTTGCAAACTCTGTCTGAGAGGACACAAATCATTATGTTTGTAGAACCTGTATATGCTGTAGAATGGAGCCAACAACATGCACAAGAACTCAAGCAAAGGAGTCCCTTGCTTTGTAAGATCCAAGGCAAATTGCTCCATTTACTCCAATAATTTGAAACTGCTGGTTGAGGAAGTAGGATCAAGTCTACCAAAGTGCATGCCGCCAACTTCCTTCTTTCACTTGTCTTAGGGCCTTTGCAGACTGCCAGAAATAGTGCAAATTGAGTCCACTTTAAGGGTTAGGGTTAGTGCTAGGGAATCATGGGAATTGTTTTTTTCCCTCCCTTTTTCTTTTTTCTGAGACATTGAGCCTTCTCTGTCAGAGAGCTCTGGTGCCACAATAAAATACAGTTCCCATGATTCCCTAACCTAACCCTAAGTCTACTTTGTTCGGTATCTTCTAGTCAAACTTTGAAGTGTTTCAAGATACCATTTTAAATGTGGTACATAACTGACAGAATAAGCAAACTTTCTCCAGAATACCCACAGAAGAGCAGCAGATTTCTTTGGCAAAGTGATATTCAGAGGTTGACTGCCTCCAAATGTGGAGGTTTCCTTTTATAAAACTAATAGCTACTGATACATTCCACGCTGGAAACATCACTTTTTCAGACTATAGTTCCCAGAGTTTTCCCAGACAGCATAGCCACTGTTACCGCTGGTTGGGGAGAAAAGTTTTGTGGATGTTCAGACACCTTGTAGCATTTAATTAAAACAAAATACTCATTTCCATTTCAGACAGGTGTGAATATAGTGGACCCTTTGTATCCACTAGGTTTTGGTTCCAGGGTCCCCAATACCAAAATCTGTGGAGGCTCAAGTCCCTTTAAAAACAATGGCATAGTAAAATGGTCTCCTTTATATAAAATAGAGAGCCAGTGTGGTTTCAGCATTGGATTACAATTCTGAAAATCAGGATTTGATTCCCCACTTGAGCATGAAAACCCACTGGGTGACCTTGGGGAAGCAACACTCTCTCAGCCTCAGGATGGCCATGGCAAACCCCCCTCTGAAGAAACTTGCCATGAAAACCCAATGATAGGCTCACCTTAGGGTCGCCGTAAGTAAAAAACGATTTGCAGGCACACAACAACAACAACAATAACACAGAAAATGGCAAAATCAAGGTTTGTGCGCACACACACCAAAAAGCAAGCCTTGATTTTGCATCCCAATTACAATGTATTAAGTGCATTAAATGTATTAAATATTTTCAAACCGTGGATAGTTGCATCTGTGGATAAGGAATCAATGGATACAGAGGTCTGACAGTCCTGTTTTTAAGTGCTTTTATCTTTTGATCGCATTTCATTCTTTCAATGAGTGACATTTATATATTATTTAATAGTTTAATATAATAGTTTAATACCATTTTGATGTCCATGTTTGTATGTCTTAATTGCACTGTCTTAATTTGCAAACTGCTTTGTGTCCTAATTTTTTTTGGGGGGGGGGGGGAAATGTGGGATATAACAACAACAACAATATAAATAAATAAAATAATAATAACAACTTACCAGTGATGGACAGATGTAGTGATGGAGCCCTGGTGGTGCAGTGGTTAAATGCCTGTACTGCTGCCACTCACTCACAGGAGTTCAACATCAGCCAGGGCTCAGGTTCAACTCAGGCTTGCATCCTTCCGAGGTCACTAAAATGAGAACCCAGCTTGTTGGGGGCAATGAGCTTATAGTTGTAAACCGCTTAGGGCAGGGGTAGGCAACCTTTCCCCTTTAAGGGCCGAGGGACTTCAGCTCCCAGAATCCCGGGAGCTGTTGGCCAACATGGGACTATTGGCCAACATGGCTGAGGCATCTGGGAGCTGAAGTCCCTCGGCCCTTAAAGGGGAAAGGTTGCCTACCCCTGGCTTAGGGAGTGCCTAGCGCAATATAAAGCGGTATCATGGAATCATAAGAGTTGGAAGAGACCACAAGGGCCATCCAGTCCAACCCCCCTGCCATGCAGGAACTCAAAATCAAAGCATCCCCGACAGACGGCCATCCAGCCTCTGTTTCAATGAAGCTGCTACTGCTATTGCTAGGCAGTGAGGTCTAGAAGCGTGAGAAGGTTTCCTCTTAGGCACACCATCAGGCTGCTGCTGCTGCTGCTGCTGCTCTTTCACAGGTTGCGCTGCTGGGCTTGGGACTGAGGATGCTTCTGGGGGGATGGATGCAGGAGGGACATGCAAATGAGTGGAACGTTCCGGCCGCGCCGCAGCCAATCAGCTCCGCCGGGCTTCGCCCACTATACGTGCGGTTCTGCACCCGAGAAGAAACTGCAGGCATCCTGCCCGCCTTCCCCTCCCCTTCAAGGCAAAGGCTGCCTTGCTTGGCTGACCTCCTACGTGTCTTTGAGCATGTTGGAAACGGGCTGCAAGGGATGGGCGACCCGGCAGGATCCCGGGCTCAAGGTTTAGTCCCATCTCTACCCTAAAGCCCTGGCTCCCAACCTTTTTCCAGGTCTCACCCCCCCCCCCCCCAGGAAATGTTTTATTCAAGTTCTGCTGATTATTGTTAGAATCATAGAATTGGAAGAGAGACAGAGATCCCCAAGGGCCATCCAGTCCAACCCCATTCTGCCATGCAGGAGCTCACAATCAAAGCACCCCCCCAAGAGATGGCCATCCAGCCTCTGTTTAAAGACCTCCAAAGAAGGAGACTCCAAGGCTGTGTATTACACTGTCATAGAATTATAGAGTTGGAAGAGACCACAAGGGCCATCCAGTCCAACCCCCCTGCCATGCAGGAACTCCCAATTAAACCATCACTGACAGATGGCCATCCAGCCTCTGCTTAAAGACCTCCAAAGAAGGAGACTCCACCAGTCTTCCAGGGAGTGTGCTCCACTGTTGAACAGCCCTTACTGTCAGGAAGTTCCTCCTAATGTTTAGGTGGAATCTCTTTTCCTGGAGCTTGCACCCATTATTTCGGGTCCTATTCTCTGGAGCAGCAGAAAACAAGCTTGTTCCCTCCTCAATATGACATCCCTTCAATAATTTATACCGGGCTATCATGCCACCTCTTGACCTTCTCTTCTCCAGGCTATATACACCCAGCTCCCTAAGTCTCTCCTCATAAGGCATGGTTTCCAGATCTTTCACCATTTTAGCCGCCCTCCTCTGAACACGCTCCAGCTTGTCAACTTCCTTTTTGAATTGTGGTGCCCAGAACTGGACACAGTATTCCAGGTAAGTCCTGACCAAAGCAGAATAGAATGGTGCCATTCCTTTGATCTCTAGACATTATACTTCTATTAATGCAGCCTAGAATCACATTGGCCTTTTTAGCTGCCGCATCACGCTGTTGATTCATGTTAAATTTGTGGTCTACTAGGATTCCAGATCCTTTTCACATGCAGTCGTATTAAGCCATTCTAAATCTATGCATTCCATTTTTTTTCCTGCCTAAGTGCTGAATGAACATGCTGAAGTTCATTTTGTTAATTTTGGCCCAGCTTTCTAATCTATGTTCTACTGATTATTCTACTAATAATTGCTGTATTAGTTAACGTTTTACAGCAGCACCTCCTTTATTTTTGTTATGTGCCTTCAAGTCCTTTCCAACCTATGGCAACCCTAAGCTGAGCCCATGATAGGGTTTTCTTGGCAAGATTGGTTTAGAAGAGGGTTGCTGTGGCCATCCTCTGAGGCTGAGAGAGTGTGACTTGCCCAAGGTCACCTAGTGGGTGAGCCGGGATTTGAAATCTGGTCTCCAAAGTCTTGGTCCAATAGTAAAACCATCACACCATGCTGGGGTTGAACGCCCCACCCCTACAAAAGTATTACCACGTTTAACTTTTTAAAAAAGCCTAAGCTTTTAACTCAGTGCATAAAATGCAAATTTCAATTGATCAATAGATTCTAATAAATAGATTCTAATTGATTCGGGGGTGGGGGAGAGTGACGACTTGTCCTTCAAACACACAAACCACTCATTGTTGCACCCTCTGAAATTCCACCTCCTACGGTTGGGAACCTTTGTTTTAAAGACACCAGATCCCATCTGATCTTCCCTGGTTAGTCCTTGGATGGGAGGCCGCCAAGGAATACCAGGTACTGTAGGCTATTTTTCAGAGGAAGGACCAAGCAAAAAACTACTTCTTGAGTCTTCCTTACTTAGGAAAACACTGAAATTCATGATGGCAGAATTCAAAGATATACCTGTGTTAGTCTGTAGAATCAGTATGTAGAGAGATGTTGTAGCACCTTTAATAATAATAATAATAATAATAATAATTTGTATCCCACCCCTCTGCAGAGCAATCGAAAAATCTACAAAAGCTCATGCTGCCAACTTCTTTCTTTCACTTAGGGCCTAAGCAGACTGCCAGAAATAGTGCACATTAAATTGAGGCACTGCCCTGGCTCAGTGCTAGGGAATCATGGGAACTGTAATTTATTGTGGCACCAGAGCTCTCTGAAAGAGAAGGCTCAATGTATCAGAAAAAAAATACAGTTCCCATGATTCCCTAGCACTGAGCCAGGGCAGTGCCTCAATTTAATGTGCACTATTTCTGGCAGTCTGCTTAGGCTCATAGTCTCAAAGGCGCTACAACATCTCTTTACATACTGAAATTTATGGGGTCTCCCCAAAAATTGACAGCTGACATGAGAACACAAACACACACACACACACACACACACCACATGTACTCAGCTGTGTGTGCATCTCTAATTAAATTCAATCCCGATTGATTGATTGATTTCATTTTTATGTCCCCTTTTTCCCAGAAAGGGACCGAAAGTGGCTCATAAGATTAAAAAACAAAAACAAAACACTTTAAGAACTTTACAACAGAAATTAAAAACAACAACAACAATTAAAACTACCCAGTTGAAACAGTATAAAAATCAACATAAAAACATATGAAAGTTTAAAAAGAAAAGTTGGTCGAAAACACACTACAGAAATAATCTAGTTTGAGACCTCTTGAACTGCCTTGGCTCAGTGCTAGGGAATCATGGGAACTGTATTTTATTGTGGCACCAGACCTCTCTGACAGAGAAGGCTCAATGTCTCAGAAAAAAATACAATTCCCATGATTCCCTACCACTGAGCTGGGGCAGTTGAAGCAGTCTCAAACTGGATTATTTCTGCCATGTGCTTTGGACCATAAACTAAGTAATGTAACACTAGTCCCGCTAGGTCAGATCCTTTGGCTCTATAGGACTTTAGGCTGCATCCACACTGCAGAAATAATCCAGTTTGACCCCACTTGAACTACCCTGGCTCTATGCTATGGAATTCTGGGGATTCTGTAGCTCCACTCTGGTGCCACAACAAACTACAGTTCCCAGAATCCGATAGCATGGAGCCAGGGTACTTCAAGTGGGGTCTAACTGGATTATTTCTGCAGTGTGGATACACCTACTGGACCTGGGTGTTGATTCACCAGACAGCCATTGATTCTCTTGCTCTACTCTAGAGTAGGCCATTTTGCAGAGGAAGGAACTTGCAAAACTCCCTCCGGAGTATTCCTTGCGTGAGAAAACCCTATGAAATTAATCAGGTTGACAGGAGATTTGAAGGCAAGCAGGCAGGCACGCACATTAGTGTATACTAATAGTTGGATTGCATGTGTGTGTGTGTCTATGCAGAAGCACATTCCAGCGGCCTCTCGATTTATGGCAAAACCAGGAATTTCATGGCTTTCTATTTATTTCCAGGGAAAGGCAACATGATGCTTCCCAGGTGCATAGAGCATCATCCTTTGTCCAAGTCAAGCTGCAGGGAGAAAGGAGAAAGGAATGTGCAAGGTTTTAGTACTCCTGTTGTTGATGTTGTTTGTTGTTGTTGTTTGGTGCCTTCAAGTCGTTTCCATCTTATGGCAACCCTAAGACCAAGAATAATACCATCCAAAACATAATCAAGTTTCTTCAGAAGGGTTTTTGCCATGGCCATTCTCTGAGGCTGAGAGTGTGTGACTTGCCCAAGAATAATCAAGTTTCTTCAGGGTTTTTTTTTTTTGCCATGGCCATCCTCTGAGGCTGAGAGTGTGTGACTTGCCCAAGAATAATACCATTCAAGACATAATCAAGTTTCTTCAGGGTTTTTTTTTGCCATGGCCATCCTCTGAGGCTGGGAGAGTGTGACTGCCCAAGAATAATACCATTCAAAACATAATTAAATTTCTTCAGAGGGGTTTTTGCCATGTCCTTCCTCTGAAGCTGAGAGAGTGTGACTTGCTCAAGAGTAATACCATCCCAAAACATAATCAAGTTTCTTCAGAGGGGTTTTTGGCATTACAGTCCTCTGAGGCTGAGAGAGTGTGATTTGCCCAAGGTCACCTAGTAGGTTTCCAGGATCCAAGCCAAGATTTGAACCCTGGTCCTCAAGTTACAAAACACTACACCAAGCTGGTTCACTCCTTATGCTACTCTTTATACTGAAATAGACCATGGGTGTGTCCACACAGCCAAATTAAAGCTGTTTGGTACTGCTTTAGCCCTATCATGACTCTATTCTTCAGAATCCTGGGGTTTGTAGTTTGGTGAGAGTCAGAGAGAGCTCTGGTGCTTCCCCAAACTACAAATCCCAAGAGTCTGCAGGATATAATCATGATAGCAATAGCAAGGCTGAGTTGAGCTTGAGCCTCTGGCTGGGATTGAACCAGGGGTAGGCAACCTTTTTAAGCCGGGGGCTGGGTTGCTGTCCCTCAGACAATTGCGGGGCTGAAGCACCAAAAATAAATAAATAAATAAATATTAAAAAAAAAATTTAAAAAATGAAAAAAAATATATGCATGCACACTCTCTCAGCCCCAGAAAAGCCATGGCAAACCCCCTGTGGAGATTTTGCCAAGAAAACCCCAAGAACAAGTAGTAACAACAATAATCAATATCAGCATGGCGGGCGGCGGCGGCGGCAGCAGGACCGGCCTGGGACCAGTCCAAAGGCCTCGGGGGGCCGCATCCGGCCCCCGGGCCTTAGGTTGCTTACCCCTGGATTGAACTCACAACCTTGTAGTTTGTGAGTGAGTGGCTGCAGTGTTTGCTGTTGTTGTTGTTGTTAACTGCCCTTGAGTTGATCTTGACTCATGACGGCCCTATGGATGAGACATCTCCAAGACCCCCTGCTCTCCACTGCTCTGCTTAAATCCTGCAAGCCTTTAATACCCATAGAGACCTCCTTCATAGAGTCCCTCCATCTGGCATGTGGCCTTCCTCTCTTCCTACTTTCCTCCACCTTCCCCAGCATTATTGTTTTTCCAAAGAGTCCTCTCTTCTCATGATGTGTCCAAAGTACGACAGTCATCTTGGCTTCCAGGGAGGTTTCTGTCTTGATCTGCTCTAGGACCCATTTGTTTGTCCTTTTGGCTGTCCATGGGATCCTCAGCACTCTTCTCCAGCACCACATTCTCTCAAATGAATTGATTTCCCTCCTATCGTCTTTCTTAACTGTCCATCTCTCACATCCATACATGGTAATAGGAAATACAATGACTTGTATGATTCTGACTTTTGTGCTGAGTTGTATTTCTTTCCATTTTAGAATCTTTTCTAGTTCTTTCATAGCCGCTCTTCCCATTCTTAATCTTCTTCTGATTTCCTGACTGCAGTCCTCATTTCTATCAATGTTTCATCCCAGATACGAGAACTCTTTAATAATTTCTATTTCTTTATTGTCTAGGTTGAACTTGTGAAGCTCCTCGGTGGTCATTATTTTTGTTTTCTAAGCCTGCCTTTGCACTTTCTTCTTTGATCTTCCTTAATAGTTGTTCCAGGTCTGTGAGGTTTTCTGCTAGTATTCTGGTGCCATCTGCATATCTTAGATTGTTGATATTTCTTCCTCCTATTTTCACTCCTCCTTCTACTGTGTCCAAGCCTTCTTTTCTTATAATATGTTCTGCATACAAGTTGAACAGACAGGGTGAAAGGATGCAGCCTTGTCTGACTCCTTTGCCAATTGGGAGCCATTCTGTTTCTCCGTCTTCTGTTCTGACAGAGCCTCTTGTCTGGAGTACATTAGGACTATCAGATGTGGTGGCACTCCCATGTCTTTAAGGGCGTTTCATAGCCTTTCATGATCTATGCGCTCAAAGGCTTTGCTGTAGTCTATAAAGCACATACTGATTTTCTTTTGGAATTCCCTGGTGTGTTTCATTAGCCATTGTATGTTTGCAGTGTGGTCCCTGGTGCCTCTTCCTTTCCTGAACCCTGCTTGGACCTCTGGGATTTCTCTTTCCATGTATGGTTGGAGCCTATGTTGCAGAATTTTGAGAATAATTTTGCTTTCATGGGAGATATAGTTGCTGCAGTCTCTTGTGTCTTCCTTTTTGTGGATGGGGATGTATATTGATCTTTTCCAATCTGTTGGCTGTTTTGTTTTCCATATCGGTTGACATATGTTGGTCACCACTCTGTCAGTGTAGACTGCAGGAGTTCAGTTGGAATATCATCTGTTTATCTGTGGCTGAAGATGATGACCAAACTTGGTATATGATTGGGTATTGGATTTTATTATATGGATTGTAGGTTTTTATTATTGTCATGGTTTTATATATTGTATTTTTGTACATTCTTTTATATTTTTGCTGTAATCCCGCCTCGATCCGCAGGGAGAGGCTGGAAAATACAAATAAAAACTATTATTATTATTATTATTATTATTAATAACCACTGAAATTTTTTTTGGACTTCAGTTCCCAGAATCCCAGAGTGTTGGCTAACATGGCTGAGGATTCTGGGAACTGAAGTCCCCAAAAATTCCCTTAAAGGGCACAGTTTGGGGACCACTGCAAGTCAGTGTGGCTATAATCTGTCTCTTTAAGAAAGAAAACAAGGGGCGGGGCGAGGCTGTAGCAACGCCCACTCGCGCTCCCTTTTGGGATTAACGCTTGAAATGGAGCCGAAATATCGCGAGAGTTCTTAAATGGCAGACTGGAGAGGGGAAACCAGCAAAGAGAGGGTTAATAGGGTCTTTTTTGATTGGCTGTCTGTGCCGCGCATGCGCACTCCGGAGCTCCGAGTCCGCTGAGGCGAAGGTAGGCTGTGGGCTCTGTTTTCCTCTCAGAGCCGCCGCCATGAGTGGTTGGCCGGGGTTGAGGGAGGACTGCGAGGCGCTGCTCGGGCGCTTCCAGGAGGCCGAGAGCGTCCGCTTCGAGGACTTCGCTGCCTTGTGGAGGCAGCACCGCTTCCACACCATTTTCTAGTGGGTCCCTTTCCCCTCTCCTTCCCCGAAATTGCATCTTTGGGGGGTCTTGGTATGCCTTCAAGTCTTTCCCGACTGCTGGCGACTCTGTTCTGGGTCCCTATCACAGGGTTTTCTTGGGAGAATTCATCAGAGGGGGCTTGCCATGGCCATACCCTGAGGCTGAGAGAGTGTGACTTGCCCTCTGAGGCTGAGAGTGTGTGACTCACCCAGGAATAATACCATTCAAAACATATCAAGTTTCTTCAAAGGGTTTTTTACCATTGCCTTCCTCTGAGGCTGAGAGAGCGTGACATGCCCAAGAGTAATACCATTCAAAACCTACCAAGTTTCTTCAGAGGGGTTTTGCCATCGCCCTCCTCTGAGGCTGAGAAAATGTGACTTGCTCTCCCCTGAGGCAGAGAGTGTGTGGCTGGCCAAATAGTAATGCCATTCAAAGCATAATCAGGTTTCTTCAGAGGGTTGCTTTTTTTGGCCATTGCCGCCCTCTGAGGCTGAGAGAGTGTGGCTTGCCCAAGGTTACCCAGTGGGTTTCATGGCCGAGCTGGGAATCAAACCCTGGTTTCCAGACTCATAGTCCAGTGGTCAAACTACTAGCTGGGGAAAGTTACTTTCTTTTGGTGCTGTAATTTCTGAACCTTGCTGTATCTCTCCAGCTTAAGAGAGAGAATTAAAGCAATTTGGCACCACTTTAAGTGCAGAATTAAAGCAATTTGGCACCACTTTAAGTGTCATGACTCCGTTGTACAGAATCTTGGGATTTGTAATTTGGCAAATCCCTGGCAGGCCAGGCTGCATACCTCATGAAATTACAGGATTAAAGCAATTTTGCACCACTTGAAGTGTTGTGATGCTGTCCTATGAAATCCTGGGTTTTGTAGTTTGGTGAGGCATCAGAACACTCTGGCCAGCCAGGCTGAATACTTCACCAAACTACAGAATTAAAGCGGTTTGACATCCTTTTAACTGCCACAGCTCCATCCTGTGGAATTCTGGGATTTGTAGTTTGGCGAAGCATAGAGCTCTCTGGCAGACCAGGCTGAACACCTCACCAAACTACAGAATTAAAGCAAAATTAACAAAGAAGTGAAACTTTGTGGGCACTTCCTCCCCAAGGTGCTGCTGGACTGAAGTGGGGGTTCAAAGTCTAGATCTGAATCAGATTACCCTGAGATCAACCAGTAGATCTTGATCTACCTCTTGAGTTTATTCTTTATTTCATATGTATGAGTTGTGCTCATATTTGTGGTGTGCTCTTTGTATATCTTCCTTTTGTATAAGCTGAAGCTGATGATGTCATACATGAAAAATAATACAGTTGGCTCTCCACATTTGTGACTTTTGTTTTTGCAGATTTGATTATTTGCGGTTGTGATTAATATGTTCTCTCTAGGAATATCCTTGGTCCTACAGCGCAACTCTGCCAGAAGTTGACCATAGAGTTGTGCTGGGGAACCTAGAAGTTCCTAGAGAAAGCACTTCTCTAGGCATTTGCAGATCCTCCAGCATGAGTCTGTAATCAACTTCTGGCAGATGTTGACCATAGAGTTGCACTGGAGGACCTGGAGATTCCTAGAGAGGTGTTCTCTTAGGTAAAAAGAATGGGGTTGTGGTTTTTCCACATTCATGGGGGTCCTTCACCCCTAACCCCAGTGGGACCACTGTAGTTGCAAAGACAAATATGCAGGCTTCATGGAAAGTGAGGGGTGCGATTTGATTCTGGTCTAGATACAGATAGTTGTTTATGGTGGATTTACTATTTTACATTTCCTCTCTCCCTTCCATTGCATGGTGACAGCGGGGAGGAACAATTTGTAGCCATCCAAATGTTGCTATACTGCAGCTTCAAACATAATTGGTGGTGGGGGATGCTGGGAGATGCTGTCTGACAAACTCAACACACATTCCCCATCTTCAGACCTTCTTATTACCATTAAAATTGAATGCTTCTACACTGCTTGTATTTCCTAATGGATTTTGTGCCCCCTTCATTTTATTTCTTTACATAGGCTATTCTGTAATACTTTCTTATGTTTAACTTAATTTTTTTATTTTTCTGTCAATTTTCTTTTGTTTAGTGGTAAAATAAGGACTCCGGAGCAGATTAAATTCACCAAAGAGGCTTTAGCTCTGGTGTGGCCATACTTCTTGCCTCCTTACACTTTCCAGATTCGAGTTGGTGCCCTCTATCTTCTCTATGGATTATACAACACACAGTTGTGTAAACCAAAGCAGAAGGTAAGTCATGCTTTAACCCAGGGGTAGGCAACCTTTCCCCTTTAAGGGCCGAGGGACTTCAGCTCCCAGAATCCCAGGAGCTATTGGCCAACATGGGACTATTGGCCAACATGGCTGAGGCTTCTGGGAGCTGAAGTCCCTCGGCCCTTAAAGGGGAAAGGTTGCCTACCCCTGCTTTAACCTGTTTGCTTTCAATCCTTTACCCTCTACTATCTCTGGTGACCTTAGTTTGGTGTAGTAACAGAAAAGCAGTAACTGTCGCAGTTTAAAAGAAGATTTGTGTAATTCACTAGGTGGGGATGTGAACTATAGGCGAGAAAACCATGTTTTCAGGTTCTGATTGTAAGTTCTTTGTGAGCAGTCTTGGGCAATCTGATATCTCAGCCTCAGCTTGTCCTGGCCATATTCTTTCTTTCCGTCTTAGGTAAAGTTATGCCCCTCCTTTCCACCATTGAGCTCAAAATGCCATACGTGGCTCTCCCTTATGCCACTTTATCCTCACAAGTCAGTAAAAAAAAGTTAGGCTATGAGAGAGATTGACTGACCCAAGGGCACCCAATTGAGTTCCATGGCCCACTGTTGACTCGAATCTGGACTCTTTTAAGTCTCAGTCAAACACAATAACAACAACAACAACAACACATTTATTTTTACCCCGCCCCTCTGTTGAGCAATCGGAGCGGCTTACAAGAATTAAAATCCATACAAATCTAAAAATAAACATCCCCTCCCCCTTCCCCCATTAAAACAGTATTAAACTACAGATCCAATTAAAACCTTAACATAACATATCAAAAATACAATAACACAACAATACAATAAAAATGCCACACTGTTAGTGTAGGGCTGCACTAAAGATGGATATATATGTGAAGCATGTTGTATAATAATAATAATAATAAATCACTTTAAAATAAAAGCAATAAAATAAATAGTTTGACCATCTGACAACTTTGGTATCTTAATAATAAATAAATAATAATAATAAAATTTATTTATATCCCGCCCTTTGGGGACCCAGTCAGGGCGGCTTACAACAATAAAACCATACAATATATCCCAAAACATAATCCCTCCCGCCCTTAAAATGCCATGGTTAAATGCCTGTACTGCAGCCACTCACTCATAGACCACAAGGTTGCGAGTTCAATACCAGCCAGGGCTGAGGCTTGACTCAGGCCTGCATCCTTCCGAGGTCGCTAAAATGAGTACCCAACTGTTGGGGGGCAATCAGCTCACAATTGTAAACCGTTTAGACATCCCATAGCGTGATATGAAGCGGTATATAAATAAGCTGCTTTTGCTTTTTGCTTTAAAACAGTATTAAATCAATGAAGAATTAAAATGACAAATTCGAACAATTAAAAAAATAAAAACATTACAAGGATAAGATTGGTCCAAGGCAATGCTCTTCATCCATCAGTAGATGGGGCCACACAAAGATCATTGGGAGTGGGAGTACCTGAGGCAGGGATAATTAATCTGGAAAGGCCTGCCGGAAGAGATCTGTCTTGACAGCCTTTTTAAAGCTGTCTAATGATGTTAACTGATGGATTTCATCCGGCAGGCTGTTCCAGAGTTTGGGGGCGACAACTGAAAAAGCCCTCTGGGAGGTAGCCGCAAGCCTCGATTTCTGAGGCTGCAGCAAATTCCTCCCAGAGGAACGGAGAGTGCAGGGAGGATTGTATGGGAGGAGGCGTTCCCTGAGATAGCTTGGACCCAAGCCATTTAGGGCTTTAAAGGTAATAACCAACACCTTGTACTGGGCCCGGAAGCTGATAGGCAGCCAATGGAGGGACTTCAAAACCGGAGTAATGTGGTCCCTCCTAGATGTTCCCGAGACAAGCCTGGCTGCCATATTTTGTACCAGCTGTAATTTCCGAACCAAGCACAAGGATAGCCCTATGTAGAGTGCATTACAGAAATCAAGGCGTGAGGTTACCACCGCGTGCACAACAGTCTCGAGATCCCTTACTTCCAGAAAAGGGCGCAGCTGGCGTATCAGCCGAACCTGATAACAGGCGCTCCTGACCGTCGCATTTACCTGATTTGTCATCAGGAGCGACGAGTCAAGGAGCACCCCCAGACTGCAAACACAGTCACTGGAGGAGAGTGTGACCCCATCCAGGACTGGAGGTTGCAACCCAATTCTTGGTTTCGGGGCCACTACCGTAAGCACCTCCGTCTTGTCTGGATTCAGTTTCAATCTGTTTTTCCTCATCCAGCCCATTACCGCTCAAAGACATTCATTGAGAGAGGAGATGCCATTGGAATTCGAGGTCGACAAACGAGACACGGAGAAATAGATTTGGGTGTCATCAGCGTACTGATAACACCCAGCACCATAACTCCGTATTATCTCACCCAGCGGCTTCATATAGATGTTAAACAACATCGGAGACAAGATAGCCCCCTGAGGGTCTTTACCTTCCTCTTTCTAGAGCTACTGTCCCCGAGCAGCACCCTCTGGGACCTACCCGAGAGGAAGGACTGAAACCACTGCAAAGCAGTGCCCCCGATACCTAACTCCTTCAGGTGGTCCAAGAGGATGCTGTGATCTATCGTGTCAAAAGCCGCTGAGAGGTCTAGGAGCACCAACAGGGTCACACTACCCCTGTCGATGCTCAGACGCAGATCGTCGGTCAAGGCAACCATGACAGTCTCAACCCCAAAGCCTGTCCTGAAGCCGGTTTGAAATGGGTCTAGATAATCGGTTTCATCCAAGACAGCTTGGAGCTGAAGAGCAACCCCTGTTCTGAAATGTTGCAGCTTAGGTTTACTGCATCAACATGAAAGAGTTGTTAGTTGTGTGCATTTAAATGCTGATAGAGAGCCAGTATGGGGTAGTGGTTTGAGCACTGGGCTACGACTCTGGACATCAGGGTTTGAATTGTCACTCAGGCATGGAAACCCACTGGGTGACCTTGGACAAGTCATGCACTCTCAGCCTCAGAGGAAGGTAAAGACAAACTCTCCTCTGAACAAATGTTGACAAGAAAACCCAATGAAAGGATCACCTTGGGGTGACCACAAGTTAGAAATGACTTGAAGGCACACCACCTCAACAGCAGTGTGTTTCTCTTCTTTCACTTAGCAATATGGACTGTTAATGTGGGCACTGTGTTTTGTTTTTGTTTCTGGTTTAAGTCTGAGGAAAAAATTCTGTGTTTTTATTTCAGATCAGGGTTGCTCTCAAAGATTGGTCAGAAGTCACTACATTCCAGCAGGAGCTGTTAGATGCACAACATTATGATGCTGCTTACATCTTCAGGAAACTTCGCATGGACAAAGCATTCTATTTCACGGCAATGCCAAAATTGGTGAGTTACTGAATCTGTAATTAAGTTTTGTTTGTAGCTTGCAGAGAGCACTGCTAGCTTTTTATGTTCTGGAATTCTGTCTGTCTTTATGCCTTGATGTGTACCTGGAGCTCCTTCCTTCAAGCAGAAGCAGATTCTGTTACCCTGGCATCTACTCTCACTAATCAAACGTGCTTCAGGTTATGTTCTTTCCTTTAACAAACATTATGTGCCTTAATAAAATCATATGGATAATAAAGCAGAACTAGATATTATGAAATGCAGGTTTCTTATTCTGTCCTTGGGTTTCCCATGTAATACTAATGCATGGGATAGGGGAACATTGGATGGGTATACTGTTTGTTTCTTCTTTCACAATTGATCCTGCCCTCAAATGTCTCCATTGTATTTAATGCTCTTCTAGACTTTGGAGTCTACCTGGGAGAAAAAGGAAGATGCCAGGAATTTGTTGATGAGAATTGTTTGGGGGGGGGGGTGCCTGCCATTCCTTCTTTGTTTATGCCATAATAAGTAAATGGGAGAACTTGTTTGCTAAGATATTGGAATTACGTGCTGAGTTGGAAGGGCTTAATACAAAAGATGGAAGCAGACATCCCAGCCTTGTGAGTCACAGCTTGAATTGGAAAGAAATCAGGGCTGGTAGATCTTTGTTCTCCTTAGTTTGAATCAACAATCCCTGGGATAAGGGGAAGAGTAATTTTAAAGCAGGAGTGGGCAAACGTGGAAGGCCAGGGGGTTGTGCACCTGCTCCCACAAAAAAAATGGGGTTTATTTTGCCCCCAAACACCTCTAAGGGGCATTTTCACTATGTTTTATGTTTCAAAAAAGTCCTCTCCTGGGCCTAAATTGGCTTGAGATGGGATGGGGCTGCAAAATGTAGTAGAGCATTTTGGGGCATTTTGGGTAGGGAAAAAAGTTTTAATTTTTTTGTAAAAAAAAAAAGAAAAATATTTTTGACCCCTGGGGGCCGCGGAAACAATCCTGGGGGCTGCATTGGCCCATGGCCCCAGTTTGACAAACCCCTATTTTAAAGACATGGGAAAGATGGTAGAATACTGAAAAGTACTTCTAAAATGTATTATTTAATTAAAAATACAAGGTAGTGTAGAACCAAGTGTCACTTTAAGAGTTTGTTGGCATGAAATGATTATACTTGTAATTGAAAAACAGACTGGCTGCTCTCATTTTTTAAGAAGCCTGGTAAACTTCTTTATGACTATCTGATACCACTTTTGGTTCTTTTTTTGTTCTAAAGACATATTTACCTTGTTAGGATTGTTAGAAGAGCAGTACATACTTGGTTGAAAAAGTTTTTATGATACAATAATGTATGAATTGTCAGTGGAGTTTCATTAAGTTGCTGAATTTGGATATTCAACTTTTCCATTTTTCTTTTCAATCCTGACATGACCCTTTGTTTAGCTTTCATTTAGGACAAAAAAGAACATGCATGATAAAACTGAGATGAAGAGTGAATTCAGGGATCCAACTGATCGAGTTGCCATGATTAACCCAGAGGAGTTCTTAGAGGTATCATTATATTATCTTGCTCTTGTATCACTGCTGTTGTATGACAGCTTCCTTTGTAAGTCCTTATCTATTCATTGATTTATCTTGTTATAGGTGTTGATTTGTTTTCTTGTGCATATAATTATTGTGACAACTATAGTAAGGGAATTAATTTTAAAATACTGCTGTTCTGCCTTCATGCTCTACTGTGTGTTGGCTTGCAAAAAAAAGGGTCCTTAATTTTAATTGTATGCTTTACCAGTACCTACCTAGAGCAGATGCTTCACTTTCTAATTTTCACAGCTCAGTACATCAATCAGTCCTAGAAAAAGCCAGTTTCATGATTGCTTTTTAAAAAATGACCTCCCACCCGTGTTTTCTGTGAACCTGCTACACAAGCTGGTAAAGTCAAAACATTTGCAATCTCTTGTTTGATCAGGACAGGGATAAGGAAGAAGATTGGGTCCAGATAACCTTCTGTCCTTTGTCTAAAAGCAGCTAATGCCAGTAAAGACAGGCTATATGGGAAATCAGGGAGTTCACTAAGGTTGAACAGAGGCCCAGGAGTAATGTCCCAGCCATTTCAAAATCCATCATGAGAAGCCAGGTATCACAGTAACCAGAGCCACAAGGGAAAGGTGCAAAGAGATATAAAACCTAAGCTAGTCTAGAGGTCAAGAATCCAAGCAAATTCACAAGCAAGAAACCCACAAAAGCCAGGGAGAACAAAGAGTTATGAACAACAAAAACTCCCAGAAGCTACTTGGGGATTTATCTGACCTTGAGATATCAGTTGGCTGATTGCCTCATGTTTCCTATTTAAGAGGCATTGGCTATTTTGCTGCTGATCCTTATCCTGTTAGCACCCTGCAAATGAGGGACATAACTCTGTGGTGTCTGTCCATCAATTTCAGGCAGAGATGGGGTATGCTCTGTTGAAGTTGCTTATCAACTGGTTGTGCTTCTATCTGTTCAGATTGTGTGGTGGGAGGACAGCCATCATCTGGAACCAGAGGCTTTTCTAGATCAGACTAGTCTGTGATCCCTTGGGGTCCCCAGGGATCTGACATGCTACCCAGATTAAAGCCAGTGTGCCTCATCTCACACCCTTCTCTTCCTCAGAAATGCTTTCTTCCTTCTCCATAGCTAGGGCAGCACAGAGTTGTTTTCCTCTCTTCATAAGGGATGCTTATGCTAATTCCAGTCTTACATAAGATGAAAAGGATGTTCCTTCTCCATTCTGCTTTCATCCCCAAAAGGGAATGAAAGGGGTGGTCAGGAATCCAGATGGTATTTTTAATCTCATACTGAAGATAACAATGGGGTTCCCCCCACCTGCAGATTATCTTCTCAGAGGGGGAATGCAAGTTGCCTGACATTAATCTCTCTAGCTGAGTGGGGCTTGATGGAGGGGACAGAACCTTGTCCAGGGGAAAAGAATCTTTTGCACTTCCTGAAGGGTGGAGTTTCCCTCATCTATGCAGTTTAGTGTGTTAGGAACATTTGTGGGCTGATAATGTTCTCTTCTTATATGAATTTCCCCCCTTTCTCTTCATGGGGATAAAGTTTGCTTTAGCCATAGTTGCACTTTTAACCAGAGTTTAAAATTACATGGTCAAAGCACACTTTCCATGTTCCCTTGCTTTGGAGAGCCAGATTATTACATCTGTTTCAGGCTGTTGGTAGAGCTACAAAAGATTTGCTATAAAATCCAAGAGATTGTTTTCACAGAAGTACAGTCATACCTGTACAAGTCTTTCTGCCAGCCCTCCTTTCTTGTCCTTTGTCTAGCTAGAAGTTTTTAGCAACATTACCACTGGAAGGATGGTGAAGGAGGGCTGTAGAAATTCAGACTCAAACAGAAGCATATCTGTAATAAACAATGCAATGAAGCTTGAACAGGAACAGAGTGATATTCTTCTTTAGCCAATCCAACTGTAGCCCTTCTTCAATATTTGAGCTTTTTTTTTTTTAAGTAGTATTTTCACCATTTTTCCTGGTCGACTTGCTGTTCCAGTATCCTGTCACAGTGCATTTTTTCCTGGAACCCTGTTTTATTTTTAGTGGAAAGTGTATGGACATAATGCATAAATCCAGCATTATGTTAGGGTGAAAATTAAATATGGTGGCTTGAATCCCATTGGTAGTCCTAACCATTGAATCAATCAGACGTAAATAAGTGTTAACTCTGCTTGTGCTACCAGCAAGATTCAGTACACACAGATATTAGCGTGAAAGCCATGAAAGCAGAAACACAGCAACAGTAGGGCTCAAAGAGCAATGAGTCTCAGTTCTTACTGGGCTATTCGTTATGGGATGTTAAGTTTTTACCTGCTTTGATTGTCACAAATTGGGAAAATGATTTAGAGTTGTTACTATATAACTAGAAAAGTTGTTCTGACATACATACACATATTTATCATTTTAAGGAAACAAAGAATGTTCATGACCACTATCAAAAAATGAAGTGCCTTATCTCCAGAGACCAGTCCCAGCCAGACAGGGCTATTAATTTGATAAAGGATGACTTCCCAACCAATTTCAAGAATATCTTTTTAGAATATCAGCAGTGGCAGAAGAATAAGATGGTAGGTAATCTCACTTGGCTTGTGTTTTGCTTGAGGTTATTTAGATGACTTGAAAGCCCTTTCTTTTTTAGAAGAAAGAAGTCACTTAAATGTGTAATCTATCTTACCTCAAAGATGAATCTCTCAGGTAAGTCAAAAAGCATTAAACAAAGCAATAACAACCACATAAGGAACACACTGCTGTTTCCAGCAGTAGCTGAACCATGATAACCAAAAGCTAGATCTGTTCACTCAGGTCTTGACATTTTTCCCCCCCTAAAACATGCCCAGGTTTTGGTAAGTTTTGAAGACAAGTGTTCTGCACTGGGACTATAATTGAAAATGCTGCTTTGTGCACCTTGGATGTGCAATCTTGGTTTATGCATAGCATGCACTTTGTTGTAGAGATCCACGGGACAAGTACATTAGTATGTGGGGACACGATTAATTCCTTCCAGTGAAATGAATGCATGTATGGTTTGCCTTTAATTTTATGGGTCTCTGGACTACTTGGGAGGCATGAATAAAACAGATTTCTAGACTCCCACTGTGCTGGGTTAAACAGTACAAGTATTAAAGAAGTGTTTTCATGTAGATTATAGTGTTGAGGCTGATGGTTACTTAGAAATGAAACTGAAAAGATATGGGCAAGAATTGGTTTGGGGCTTTAGTGCTGTTGTGTGCTTTCAAGTTGTTTCTGACATAACAGCAACCCTATTGTGGGGTTTAGATTTATTCAGAGGAGGTTTACCATTGCCGCCTTCTGAAGGTGAAAGAAGGTGATTTGTTCAAGGTCACCCAGTGGGTTTCCATGGCCAAAGAGAGCTTCAAACCCTGATCTCCTGCAATTGTAGTCCAACACTGAGGCTGTTACACAACACTGGCAGTCTAGGGCCTTAAATTTGATGGCCATCCAAATTATGATGATAGGCAAGAGTAACTCAGAATGTTTAGAACTGCTTTATAGTGTTTGTGGCTACTTCTCTATTCCACCTTGTTACAAGAGACACATCCAAAGAGATACACTTCAGTGTGCAGAAGCTAATGGAGGATTGTACTATTTGTGGAGCAGGGGAGGAACCATCATTTCTAATGTACCATAGCCAGTCCACTGGCCAGCATCCTGTGCAGAGCCACTTGCACATTCTACACACTCCATCCATGTTATGATTTGACTGCATTACTTGGCATAAATTGGGCAAGAGTTGATGCTGTCAGTCCACTTTGTGCCCTCAAAGTTTACTGTTGGTGATGGGAGCCCTTTCTTGGTGTCATAGCCCTTTCTTGTGTGTCACTCACTCACAAACCACAAGGTTGCGAGTTCAGTACCAGCCAGGGCTCAAACTCGACTCAGGCGTGCATCCTTCCGAGGTCACTAAAATAAGTACCCAGCTTGTTGGGGGCAATTAGCTTACAGTTGTAAACCGCTTAGACATTGCATAGAGCAGGGACCGGCAACCTTTTTGAGACCTGGGCCGGTCTCCACTAGCCCAGGTCTCGGCTGGGCCAAGGGGGGGGGTAATGACGGCGCGCGCGCACTTGCGCGCGCGCGCCCCCTCCACTAACCTGCGCGCGCGCCCCCCACAAGTCCCCTTACCCAGGGCGGACTCCTGCCACCGCCTCCTCCTCCTCCTCCTCCGCTGCCGCTGGCTCCTCCTCCTCCTCCGCGACCGCTGCCGCCGCTGGCTCCTCATCCTCCTCCTCCTCCGCGACCGCCGCCGCCGCTGGCTCCTCATCCTCCGCCGCCGCTGCCGCCTCCTCCGCGACCTCCGCTTCCACCGCCGCCGCGGAGCCCGCTTTTGGCAGAGCGGGACGCGGCCTGCATTTTGGACCAAAATGCAGGCCGCGTCCCGCTCTGCCAAAAGCGGGCTCCGCGGCGGCGATGGAAACGGCGGTCGCGGAGGAGGAGGAGGCGGCGGTGGCGGAGGAGGAGGAGGAGGAAGAAGCAGAGGTGGCGGCGGTGGTGGTGGCGGCGGTGGTGGTGGCGGCGGTGGAGGAGGAGGAGGGGGAGGCAGAGGTGGCGGCGGTGATGGCGGTGGCGGCGGCAGCGGTGGCGGTGGAGGAGGAGGAGGAGGCAGAGGTGGCGGCGGTGATGGCGGTGGCGGCGGCAGCGGTGGCGGTGGCGGTGGAGGAGGAGGAGGAGGCAGAGGTGGTGGCGGTGGCGGCGGTGGGGGAGGAGGAGGAGGAGGAGGAGGAGGATCCAGCGGCGGCGGAGCCAGAGGCGGCATCGGAGGTGGTGGCGCCTCTGCCACCGCCTCCACTGCTTCCACCGCCGCTGCCTCCACCAACGGCCGGTGTTGGGTGGTGCGCGACTGCGCGCGCCGCGGCCGGCATTTTTTTCTCCAAAATGCCGGCCGCGACGTGTTTGCACATGCGCAAATCCTGCGCATGCGCAAACGCGTTGCGGCCGCCATTTTGGAGAAAAAAATGTCGGCCGCAGCACGCGCGGTCGCGTGCCAACCAAAACAAGCGGCGGAGGTGCCGCGGCGGCGGCAGGGGTCCGCCTGGGCCTGCAAATACGGCGTCCTGGGCCGGAACCGGCCCGGGGGCCGTAGGTTGCCGACCCCTGGCATAGAGCGATATGAAGCAGTATATAAATGAAGCTGCTATTGCTATAGAAGACTGCTGGGAGAGGTGGAGAGAGAAAGCTCTCCCATGCTAGTAGCACATACTGGAACAGTGCTGGATTTAAACCAAAGTTCCCTAGAACAAGGGCATCTCTAGACCAAAGCCTGCGTCTCATTGTTGTCTTTCATGGTGAAATCTTGTATTTTCCAGGAGTCATTCTTGGCTACTGCTGTTGAAGAAGGGATAGTTGAAACAGGACATTCTTTGCAAGAGTCAGAAGTAAGGAAATTTGCTCATTCTGATGTTTGAAATTGTGGGGCAGCTTGTAGACCACAACGTCAGTATAGTGCACTATAGAAATGTTTGTAATGTATGTTGTATTATATATTATAATAATGAATACTGTGAACAGTTTAATTCCGTATTTAGTTTTCTTCTTCTTCTTCTTTATATCCCACCTTTCTCCCAGTACAGGGACAGTATGTTTTATCTGTATTTTTAAAATTGTAAGCCTCCTCGAGTGCCAATTTTGGGAGAAAAGCATGATGAAAATAATAATAGCCTAGCATAAGAGGTCCTTTATGCAGTTAGCTCTACAACACACAACCAAGAGTGCAGGAACTGTCTTGGAGATCAATTCTGTCCCCATCCTAGGAGTAGGAAATTGTGCAAAGCCAGTCATATGCACAATACAACTGACCTTGAGACTGCTGCTGTTACCCTGATAGGGTGAATCACCCTTAGGTAGAAGTGCTGAAATGGAAGTCCCTGTCCCCAGAGGAACATCTGTGTGGGCAAGTCATGAAAATGAAGCAGTTCCATTTCCTGAGAAGCAACTGGGTTTTAAATGAAAATGGTTAGTTTAGTTGTATCATATGTGTAGACATGTTCCTGGCCATTGTTTCTTGAACAGAAAATTTGGTACCAGAGGCAGAAATAATATGGATAGGTTTCTCCATTGTAAAAAAAACAACAGTTGACACTATAGTTCTATTGATGCAGCCTGGAATTGCCTTTGAGGGTTTTTTGTTTGTTTGTTTTTTGCTGCTGCATCATACTGTTGACTCATTATGTAGAGAGATCATGTACCACTTTTGAAACTACTTTGAGTTGACTCATGTTCAACTGAGTCTACTAAGACTCCTAGATTCCTTTCACATGTACTGTTGTCAAGCCATGTGTCCCCCATCCTATATCTCTGTATTTCATTTTTTTGCCCTAAGTGTAGTACCTTACATTTCTCTCTGTTGAAGTTAATTTTGTTAGTTTGGGCCTGGCTTTCTAATCTGTTAAGGTCATTTTGAATTTTGATCATCTCATCTGGAGTATTAGCTACTCCTCCTAATTTGGTGTCATCTGCAAATTTGATAAGCATGCCCTCTATTGTTTCATCCAAGACATTGATAAAGATGTTGAATAGCACTGGGCCCATGACAGAAGCTTGTGGCATCCCAATGGTCACTTCCCTTAGGATGAAGAGGAGCCATTGCTGATCATCCTTTGGTTTTGGCTGGTCAACTGATTACAAATCTACCTAACAGTTGGATTGCCTAGCCCACATTTTACTAGCTGCTTTGCAAGAATATCATGGGGGATCTTGTTAAAGGCCTTACTTGAAATAATGATATCCTATATCCACAGTATTCCCTTCATCTATCAAGCTTTTAATTTTATCCAGAGAGAGAGAGGGAGGGAGAGAGAGAGAGAGAGAGAGAGAGAGAGAGAGAGAGAGAGATCAGACTAGTCTGGCATGATTTTTTTTCTCATCCTCCCACTGCTAATGCTGCTAAAAACACTTCCAGTTAGATAGACGAGAAAGGAGACTGGTCAGGTATTAAAAGAAAGTTCTTTGTCAGAGGCTTAGTTAACTCTGATATGCTTGTAATTTCGGGTGGGGTGGGGAATTAAAGAAAGGCAGGAGCTGTATAGAAGGGAAAAGTGCAAGTAATGGTTGTGATCTTTTCCTTCCCAGGGATCTGAAAGAGCCAGAGCATTAGCTGACATCAAATCCCGATCATACTCTACAGTTGCTTCAGTAAGTGTTTAAAAAACTAGTTATTAATAAATTCCAACAATATTATTTGATAGCTGTTGTGTAACTTAATTGGTATATATACCCTACTTAGATCTTGTTTCCATTGTTGCTTATTTAATTTTTTAAAAGGCTTCCAAGTCAAGACGGCATCGTCAAGTTAAGCTAGAGTCTTCTGAATCGGGATCAGATCATGGGAAAAAGACATCACCTACAGCTAAAAAAGCCAGACAGAAGTTACAACCAAGAGAGAAAAAAGAAACTCTTCAAACTAGAGGTAGCTTGCCTGTTGTAAAATAAATTACATAGGGCCCTAATCTAAGAGCAGCTTCTCTCCTACCAGTCTACTCTGGGTGGTAAAAGCAGGAGCAGAGGTTCTGTTGTCAGTGCTACTACTTTCCAAAGTTTGTAGGGGTGGTAATGCATGAATGTGTGGCAGAGCCTCAGTTATAGAACTCCTTCCCCTTTGAGGTGCATCTGACACCTTCACTATATGTATTTTGTTGTGTGCCATGATGCACTTATATATTGCGTCTTTTGGGAAAAGATGAAGGATATTATACTATATTGTCCTGCCTGTCACCTTCCTGTTAAGAATCTGCATGTGCTCAGTTTATAGGACTGTGCTGCAAATTTATGGTGGTTTTGTTTGGTTTACACACCCACCTACCCCTTATCTTGGGACCATAAAGTAATGGTGAATTTACCATGCATGACTCCTTATAAATTGTTTGGAGAAATACAAAATTCTTCAGGATTTACCTTCTTTGGCTTGTATCAGTATTGTCCAAACATGGGACAGGCTAAACCATCATATGTCTTGCGAGGTCCCATATGCCATGGGAAAGATAATGTGAATTCTCCTGTCTGTGTGGCTGCTCCCACTCTCCCTCCTATACAGTGTGCTGCTGGTGATCTTGTGGAGTGTACTTAGTTATCTGGGCCTTATAATGGCAGCCATCTTAAGCATCAGCAGAGAAGAGTAGAAGCAATCATGTGTAAGGGCTTAAGTGCAAGTTCTGTGCATACCAATGACAGAAGGCATATTGTGGGTTTTGCTGCCCACCAGTATATCTACCATCTGACATAAATTTATTTTTGAATGTGAAGCTGCAGGATAAATGTTCAGATAAATCCATTGAAAGAACATCTCTACCACCTCAGCTCCTGGCTTTTATAAACAAAGAAATAGATTGTTCTTGCCTTTAGGAAATGTGCCAGTACCTTCTTTGGTGATGAACCATTAGGGCAATGCCATCTTCTGTGATGAACCACTGGAGAAGATATTCATCTGTAAGACTTCTCTTTGCCCAGATGATATTAGATGGCACACTGACCTGAAAAGGTCTTGTAATTGTCCATGGGGTCTTGTGTGCAGGACCGAGCTCGAGCCCTGGTGGCACAGTGGTTAAATGCCTGTACTGCAGCCACTCACTCATAGACCACAAGGTTGTGAGTTCAATACTAGCCAGGGCTCAGGCTAGACTCAGGTCTGCATCCTTCCGAGGTCGCTAAAATGAGTACCCAACTGTTGTGGGGCAATGAGCTTACAGTTGTAAACCGCTTAGACATCCCATAGCTCAATATGAAGCGGTATATAAATGAAGCTGCTTTGCTTTGATTTAGCCATAACTTTTAAATAACATGAATGCCTTGTTGGGTCTCACATACATTATCTATACTTTCTTTCTTGATTTCTCAGACAACAGCTCTGCATAGAATGTTAGAAGAAAACTTCTTATGGTTAAAATATGCATTCTTGGTTATGCTGCAAATGTTTTGTCAACAGTTAATATGGCCATTATGGATAAAGAAAAATAATATGTTGTAAAGGTGAGATGGTAAAACAGAGAGGCAGAAAAGAAAGAGCTCTGAAATTACACAAAGCTTTTACCAACACTATAAGCGGAAACATATTGTTTGGTCCCAATTAGAGTAGAGCATACCCATTAAATTAATTGTTGAATGATAGGTCCACACATAGAGGCCTGTGCTGGGAGAGAAGTAGAATAAGAAAGAAAGATAACTAGATAAATCCCATTGGCTCAGTGGATTGCCTGTAATCAGGACTAACAATAGGATTTGGGTTTATCCAAAATATTGACAACAGAAGTTAAACTCTTTCCCCATGTAACAAAAGATCAGAAGTAAAAGGATGTAGAGAAATACCTGTTTCACCACCTGAAGAATATACAAGTTGCTGACTTGGGTATGGAAATGAACTTGAAATAATTTTTCTTTAATTTTACTATAATCCTTGCAGCCATGTTGCAGCCTACAGAGGAGCAAAGCATCAAGAGTCTGAGCATGCCTATAATAGCAGAGGATGATGCTGAAGAAGAAGAAGAAACTGACCATTCCACTTATGAGGGTATGTTAGTAAGTTATAGCAACAGCAATAGCATTTACATTTCTATACTGCTTATCAGTAGCAGTTTACAATCTGTAAGCAAATAGCCACCAACAAGCTGGGTACTCATTTTACTGGCCTACGAAAGAGTGGAAGGCTGAGTTGACCTTGGAGCCCTGGGATCGAACTGATAACCTTGTGTCAGTAGTACTGGCATTTAATCACTGTGCCATCAGAGGACAGTTATGAATTCGGGAGAGGGGAGGAAATTACTGTTTAGACTAGTGGGTCAGTCCATTCTTTGCCAGAATCTCCCCCCCCCCCGCCCATTTCCTGCTTGTGAACCGGTCACAGAAAATCTCCTGGCCATCCTTCATTGTCCCACTGAAGAATACTAAACTTTTCTACCAAGAATACTTCCTTTCGTCCCAGCTCTAGAAATAGAGCACTTTGGATTAGCTACTCAAAAGCCTAAACACTAAACTAAATAAAGCAGTTGTAAAAATCCTAAATCATACAGTTGAAATCTGCACAACTTTGTCTATTCATTCATGTGAGGAAGGTTTTTTGTGAGATATTTTAGTTTTTTAAAAAGGGATGTAGTGGCTCAAGTGGTTAAGACACTGTTGATTGCAAGATTGGCAGGTTGGCAGTTCGAGGCCCGGGGGCTGCATGTTGGGATGAGCTCCTGTCACTAGTCCCAGCTTCTGCCAACCTAGCAGTTCGAAAGCACGCAAATGCAAGTAGATAAATAGGCACACTTTGGTGGGAAGGTAAACAGCATTCTGTGCAATCATGCTGGCCACATGATCACAGAGTAATCTCTGACAACATTGGCTCTTCGGCTTAGTAACAGAGATGAGCACTGTGCCCTATGGTTGGACATGACTTGACAACCTTATCGATGGAGAATACCTTTACCTTTTACCTTTAGTTTAAAACAATTATCCAAAGGTCAAGATATTTAAAAAGGGATTAATTTAGGAAGAAATAGCCAGGTAACTAGCATGTGTATACACATGTGCATGGTGTGTTATGGTGGCTGTCTTTTTTTATTAAAAGATGTGGGAGAGGAAATAAAAAGTCATTCCTCCCTTCACACTTTAGTGTGTTGTGACACTTGGATGTCTCTTGCACAGAGAGGATGTGTGAACTCTCCTGCGTCTATGACACATGTGCCTCCTGTGGAAATGTTGCATTACAACACAGCATTCTGCAACTGGACCATGGGGTCTCCCCTTCAGTGATTAAACTTTTTCCATTTTGAGATTGTACTCCTCTATAAGTGCTATGCATGACAGGTATAGGTTACTTAGGACAAGAGGCAACTTTTAGTACAGAATATAGAAAAACAGATTGATTCTCAATTGGCAAGGAGGTCAGCCAAGACAGCTAGGGTTGCATATTATCACTCTACTTGTTCTTGGTACATATGGTACTTATGGAGATCATGGGGATCAGAGGTAGGATGTCTCATGATTACCAGTCACTAGGAAGCAACAATGGGAGAGGGCTGTTGCCTCTGTGGCCTGCATGTGGGCATCTGAGAAAGCGACTTTGGGAGCTAGACAGCCTAGTCCTACTCACTGTGGTCTTTTTATTCTTGGTGTCTACAAAATAGCGCAGTTTTGCACAATATGACAATGCTGTTGTTTTTTTCTGTGTGGTGAGTTCTTGGATGATGACTTCTTTTTGTATTTCCATTTTTAGATTTTATACCCACTAAGAGGAAGAGAACTTGTTAAGAATTCATCCAGATGGAAAACATCATGTGTGAATTGGCTTAGTGTGAATGAAATGGGGTTTCAGCCAGAGGGCAGGTGGCTTAGGACAACACTGTAAACTGCATTCATTTTAAAAAGTCACAGAGGCATCTCAGTCGAGAGTTTGTATCTGAGGAAAGAATATTGTATATTTGATGCAACATAGTTTTGTATGCTGCAGAGAGGATATCATTCTTTCGTCCTGTAATAAATGCACATAAAATGACTTCATAATGTTTGCCAAATTGTAACAACTTATTCACATTATTTGGTTTAAAACATTTTGTTTTAAAAATATTTTAACCATGTAATCAAAGGGAAGAGTGTTTTACTGCTCCTGATACTTGCATAAGTGATTATGTAAAATATGTATGTTAATTAAATGATTTTTATGTAACTTTGTATGTGCCGGAATCATTTTTGCTTCCATAGCTATATAGAATCATAGAGACCACAAAGATTTATCCAACCCCCTTCTACCATGCAGGAATACACAATCAAAGTACTCCCAACATGTTCAGCCTGTGGTCCACTGAGACTCCTAGATGCCTTTTGCATCTAGTAGCTAAGTGTCACCATCCTATATCTGTTCATTTCATTTTTTCTGCCTAAGTATAGTATCTTACATTTCTCCCTGTTAAAATTCATTTGTTAGTTTTGACCTAGCATTCTAATCTGTTAAGGTCATTTTGAATTCTGATCCTATCCTCTGGACTAATAACTCCTAATTTGGTGTCATCTGCAAATTTGATAAGCATGCCCTCTATTCCTTCATCCAAGTCATTGATAAAGATGTTGAATAGCATTGGGCCCAGGACAGAACCCTGTGGCACCCTTCTGGTCACTTCTCTCCAGGATGAAGAGGAGCCATTGCTGAGCACCCTTTGAGTTTGGCTGGTAGCCAATTGCAAATCCACCTAACAGTCACATCGTTTAGCCCAATTTTACTAGCTTATTTGCAAGAATATCGTGGTGGACCTTGTGAAAAGCATTACTAAAATCAAGATATACTAAATCCACAGCATTCCCTTCATCTATTAAGCTTGTAACTTGTATCAAAGAAAGAGATTAGTCTGGCTTGACTTGGTTTGGAATAATCCTAGTGATTCTGCCATTCCTTTCTAAGCACTTACCTATCTGTTTTATTATCTGTTCTAGAATATTTCCTGATACTGATGTCAGGCTGCCGAAGTGGTAATTGTTTGGGTCCTTTTCCTCCCCTTTTTTGAAGTTGGGGACAACAGTTGCTTTTCTCCAATCTGTCTGTACTTCTGTTCTCCAGTAATTCTCAAAGAATTATTGCCAGTGGCTCTGAGATTACTTCTGTCACGTCTTTTAATTCCCTTGGATGTAGTTACTCTGGCCCTATAGACTTGAATTCATTTAGCGTAGCCAGATATTCCTGTACTGCCTAGTTTACCTATTCTGTGCTGCATTTCCCTTACTGCATAATTTGATCCATTTTGGCTGGGTTGCCCTTTGGGAGAAGACAGACTTAGAAGATGTTGAGTAGTTCTGCCTTTTTCCTGTCTCTTGTTAGCATTTTGTCATTGTCTCCACACACCAGCCTTACCATTTGCCTGTTCTTCCTTTTGCTATGGAAAGAACTAAAAATCCTTTTTATTAATTGTTTTCAACCTCTGTAGCAAGCCTGAGCTGGTTCTGCACTTTAGTTTTTCTGATGTTTGTGCTTTTGAAACCTAAGGTCAGTGTCACTGGTACCATCCCCCCCCTTTTTTTTTCTTTTTTTTCTTTTTGGTTAATATATTCTGTGACCAAAATGGCAAGGTTCAAAAGGAATGGGTGGTTTAGATACTTGTCTGTACTCTGCACATTCTTGCAGAAACGTGGGGAATGACCCATTATAAAAGGTAAATTGTGCTCTGGTTTAGAAATAACAGTAAATGATAGTGTCAGCCAGAGGAGAGGAATTTGTTTTCAAATTTAAATTGCTGTGTTTGTCATATCTGGCCACTTAGCCAAGAACACACTTGTTTTAATAAAAGTTTATTCTTTCATTAAGCTATAGTTTAAACTAAACAGTTGGTGCTTGTTGGAATATCCACAATTGATGTTGAATGGAGTGAAGATGGGAGTTATTTGTTGAGTCAACAAAGGAAAATTCAGAGTTTGATAGAGAAGTGTGGATTGTTGATAAAATGTGTTGATGATGAATATACAGCTTACAGCCCATGAAGTCAAGTCATCAAGACATCCAGATCTTCAAGCAAGCTTTCTTTTATTGCAAAATCAGCATGAGCAAAAAAACAATAATAATAATAATACCATCTTCACTTTAGCCAGAAGGCTAAACAGGAACAAAGCCTAACTGCTACATGATTCAAAATTGGTTAGTTGCAGCATCAGGAAAATATTTTAATTAGTCCATTACAGCTTAAAGGTTAAAAGACAAGTGACAAACTTTTCAGGATCACAACATTCAGCCCCCAATTCTCCACCCATTTGGGTGTAGCCCTTTCAGACTGATTGGTTGATGATGCATGACGTGTGTTAGCCCAACCTTTAATTACCATATTAAATCATGTGACTGCAGTTCCCATAACATTTTACATGTTTATAAATCCTTTTTGTAAACAAAGCACTTTCTCACAGAACTGTAGCTCGTTAACTGCTTGTTTTGGCTAAAACACACCTGGGCTGATAATTGTGAAACTGGCCTCAGAAAACAACTTTTCTCAGCAAGGAAAAATACAGACACACATCTTTACATTTCAACATTTTAACATTGACTATATGTCCCATCACATTCTAACATTTATGTGGGGTACCCGAGTGCATAGTGCTAAACTGTTTTTGTTTTGTGCTTAAAAACAGTTTAGCACTATGCACTCAGGTACCCCACATAAAAATTGTGGATATTCCAACAAGCACCAACTGTTTAGTTTAATAACTGCATGGAGTGACAACTATACTTGCACATGAGTTTCTGATGTAATTTTTTTTGGGTGTTCTGTGTGATTTTATTGGGACTACTTTTTCAGAAATGTAGATGTTATCTGTGGGCTTACTGAATTTATGATAAGTTTGTTCCATTTGTGAAGCCAGTTTTTGCCCAGCTTGTCAGCATTTTCTGGAAGAGCAGTATGCTGAATATATTTTCCTCATGCTGTGAAGCTTTGAGTCTGCAGCAGACCTGTGCTGCATTTGGTGCTATTCTCCGCCCCCCCCTTCCCATAGCAGCATGTTGGCTCTGAGTGCTTTGTATAGCAAAATCCATTTGGTGCTTGTCTCCAAAATAAAGCACAGTGTAACACATAGGAAGTAATTAAAATTTAAACCAATAGAAGATTTCAGCCTTACTAGCTCTTCCTTCTTGAGCTTGAAGTCACTATCCTGTAGTCCAGGAACTTCAAAGTTAGGATGGACGTCTGAATTTCAGAAAGTCCAAATTTTTTCATTTGGATATGGACTCAACAATGCTATGATGACTGTTTACCTGCTCCTGCAAAATGGCCTTTTGCATACATACAGCTGTAACTTAAATGTCATCAATTGTGTTTATTACATTGTATTGTTGCTCCTTAACCCCAGTCTTTACATTAAAAACACACATTTACACTAACATTGTAGCTGAAATAAGGGACAGAGCTCCTGTTTATTTAATGGTTGTGAAGAAGAAAGGATTTCAGCAGGTGGGTTTGCAACACCTGATGAAATTCCCTCTTCTGTCTCTGTGTGCACCTTCAAGTTATGGCAACCCCATTAATTTCATAGGGTTTTCTTAGGTGAGGAATGGTTTTGCCAGTTCCTTCCTCTGAAATATAGCTTATAGCACCTGGAATTTGTTGGCAATCTCCCATCCAAGGACTAACCAGGACTGACCCTACTTAGCTTCCAAGATCAGACAGGATCTGGAGCCTTTAGACTAGAGTATTTATTCTAGTGACGATAATTTGAGTATCTCTGAAATATCACTCCCTCATTCTTTTAAAAAGGTTCTCTCAATATTGCCATGACAGTATTGTATACACTAATGTATAAGTCTAGAAATTTTAGTCAAAAATGGATCCCAAAAACCATGGATCAATGTAAGTACTATAACTCTTATTTTAGAAGAAACCATCTGGTGAAAGGGAAGAGTGTACATTTGTATGTTCTTTTGCATTTTTTTCTTTGCTTCATCCTTTACATCTTTTGTTACATTCTCCTAGGTTTTACTCTTGACTTATCCATAGGTCATATCAAAATCCATAATTTTGGGCCCCAAACCTGCCTATAAGTCGACATGAGGTCGACTTATAGTCAAGTATATGTGGTAGTCCCATTTTTATTATTGCTGTGAACCAGTGCATGATGATCAAATGGATCCTAGAAGCATAGAGTTGGAAGGGGTCACAAAGGGTATGATAGAGTCCAACCTTCCAACCTTCTACCTTGCAGAAACACACAACTAAAACCCTTGTGAAAGATGTCTGTCCAAGATCCAAAGATGGCGAGTCCACCACCCGTCAAGGCAGCCTGTTTCACTGTTGAACAGCTCTTACAATTCAGAGAGGGTTTGTCTTTGTCTTCCTCTGAGGATGAGAGAGTGTGGCTTGTCCAAGATCACCCAGCGGGTTTCTGTGGTGAAGTGGAGATTTGAACACTGGCCTTCAGAGTTGTAGTCCAATACTCAAACCACGATTGATTGATTGATTGATTGATTGTATTTATAATATTTATACCCCTGCTCTTCAGCCACAAAGGCTCTCAGAGTGGCTTACAAATGGCTAAAAAGATATGACACAAAAGGAGAAGGGAATGGCAGTGGGGAAGGGAATCGGGTCCAGCGGTTCTTCTCTCTGAGGCCTGGACCATGGCAGATGGACTGGAAGGAGGGTCCTCCTTCTTCCTCTATGCTCTCTCAACATGTCACTGGGTTTTCTTGGCAAATTTATTCAGAGGGGGTTTGCCATTGCCATCCTCTAAGGCTGAGAGGGTGTGCCCTGGCCAAGGTCACTTAGAGGGTTTTCCATGGCCAAATGCAAATGTAGGAAAAGCATGCACAAATAATTGCAATTCTATTTAAAATATGTCTTTTGGTGTTTTAAATTATTTTTTCATCATGATTTTGAATAATGTGTGTGTGTGGGTCCTTTGCCTTCGAGTTTTTTTTCCAATTTATGGCAACCCTGTCACAGGGTTTTCATGGCAAATTTATTCAGAGAGGTTTGCCATTGCCATCCTCTGAGGCTGAGAGTGTGTGAATTGCCCAAGGTCACTTAGAGGGTTTCCATGGTCAAACGAGGATTCGAATCCTGCTCTCTGGTGTCACAGTCCAGCGTTCACACCACTAGACCACACTGCTTTAATGGTATTTAATTCTTTTTTCAGTTTTGCAAATTAACAGTTTTACCTAGGGTGACCATTTCTAGGACATGCCCTATATTTCAACCTTCTCTCCAGGAGGTTTTCCAAAATGTCCTCCATTTTGAGCATGACTAAGAAGCATGAATTTATATTAATATGAATGTTTTCAGCTTTCGTTTTGTAATATCCTACATCTTTCTTGATTGACCTACGTTTTATGGTGCCTTGGCCTCCTTTGTGGTTAGGACATCTAGTCAATCTGATTTTAGCTGGATTTCTTTCTATCTCCCCCCCCCCCCCAAAAAAAGTCTTGTAAGTCGCCTTGGATCCCATTTGGGGGGAAAGGCAGGATGCAAAGCCAATAAATTAAATAAATAAATAAATAAATAAAGATATAGGAACTACTCCAGCTTCCAATCCTCCTGGGAAAAAGAAAGCCTAGTGAGGAGTAGGAGGAAGGTAGTACGGTTTATTTGCAACTATATTTTTTGTGTTAACTACTCTTGAGTTGATCTCAACCCATGGGGACCCTGTGGATGAGACATCTCCAAGATGCCCTGACCTACACTACTCTGCTTAGTTCTTGCAGATTCATACCTGTGACCTCCCTAATAGAGTCCATCCATCTAGCATGCGGCCTTCCTCTCTTTCTGCCTCCCTCCATCTTTCCCAGCATTATTGTTCTTTCCAATAAGTTGTGCTTTCTCAAGGAGCCCAGGTGGCACAGTGATTAAATGTTGGTACTGCAGCCACAACGTTGAGTTCGATCCCAGGGCTCCAAGGTTGACTCAGCCTTGCATCCTTTCGTAAATCAGTAAAATTGCCCAGCTTTTGGGGGCAAATGGCTTAATAATAATAATAATAATAATAATTATATCCCACCCCTCTGCAGAGCAATCGGGGCGGCTTACAACATTAAAATTTCCATACAAATATATTAAACATAACATAAAATCCCGAATCCCACCCATCCTTTAAGAAGTAAGGATTCTTCTTATTCTAGGCCCGATGGTGCTGGGCCTAGTGTCTCTCCCCCAGATGACATCAGATGGTAATGGAGGGAGGGCTCTTATTATAATTCTAGGCCCGAAGGTGCTGGGCCTAGCGTCTCTCCCCCAGATGACATCGGATGGTAATGGAGGGAGGGCTCTTCTTCTTATTCTAGGCCCGATGGTGCTGGGCCTAGTGTCTCTCCCCCAGATGACATCGGATGGTAATGGAGGGAGGGCTTCTTATTCTAGGCCCGATGGTGCTGGACCTAGTGTCTCTCCCCCAGATGACATCGGATGGTAATGGAGGGAGGGCTCTTTTCTTATTCTAGGCCCGATGGTGCTGGGCCTACTGTCTCTCCCCCAGATGACATCAGATGGTAATGGAGGGAGGGCTCTTCTTATTCTAGGCCCGATGGTGCTGGACTTGGATCGCTGGATTCAAAGTCCAGAGTGCTAACCATTACACTTACAGATTGTTAAATCACTTAGAGATTGCTGAGTTCACTATGAAGCAATATAGAAATGTAAATGGTATTGCTATTGGTGTGTCTGAAGTATGGCAGCCTCAGTTTTGTCATCTTGGCTTCCAGGGAGATTTGGCTTAATCTGCTCTAGGACCCATTTATTTGACTTCTTGGCTACCCATGGTATCCTCAGCACTCTTTTCCAGCATTACATCTCAAATACATTGATTTTCTTCCTATCTTCTTTCTTAACTGTCCAGCTCTCACATCCATACTTGGTAATAGGGGACACAATGGTTTGTATGATTTTAACTTTTGTGCACAGTTGTATATCTTTACATTTAAGGATCTTCTCTTGTTCTTTCACAGCTGTCCATCCCATTCTTAATATTCTTCTGGTTTCCTGACTGCAGTTCATGTTTCTATCAATGTTTGATCCCAGATATGAGTACTCTTTAACTATTTCTATTTCCTCATTTTCTAGGTTCAGTTTGTATAGATTCTCTGTGGTCATTATTTTTGTTTTCTTTATGTTCAACATTAAGCCTGCCTTTTCACTTTCTTCTTTGATCTTCCTTAGGAGGTCTTCCAGGTCTGTAAGGTTTTCTGCTAGTATTATGGTGTCATCTGCATATCTCAGATTGTTGATATTTCTTCCTCCTATTTTCACTCCTCCTTCTTCTCTGTCCAAGCCTGCTTTTCTTATAATATGTTCTGCATATAAATTGAACAGATAGGGTGAAAGGATGCAGCCTTG
This sequence comes from Phrynosoma blainvillii, assembly GCA_026167975.1. Taxonomy (NCBI): domain Eukaryota; kingdom Metazoa; phylum Chordata; class Lepidosauria; order Squamata; family Phrynosomatidae; genus Phrynosoma; species Phrynosoma blainvillii. The sequence continues at coordinate 445,759,586 of JANUYF010000001.1, read as the reverse complement.
TCTGATTCCTTTGCCAATTGGGAACCATTCCAAGTATATTATATATATTGTATTTTATTATATACTCAAACCTATTTTTTCTGAGGAACTTCTCTTCATCTTCATTCCAACGCCTTGCTCCTCAGCACAGGGTGACCATATGTCCTCACCACAAAGGAGGAGAAGGCACCAGAAAATGTAGGACATTCCAGGAAAATGTAGGGACATGACCAAATACAAGCTAAAAACACTCATAGGAATGTACTTTCACTTTGTATGGTTTATTTGACATATGACATATACTGTCTTTTATTATTACAGTATTACTATCATAATGTATTTTATTATTACTATTATTATATATTACTATTTTTCTCATGAACCTCCTTTCCTTCAAATGCCTTGTTGGCTTGCCATGCACAGAACTCCAAGCAAAACAAAGGCTTAAAAATTGTACTTTCCTAGCAATAAATCTCCATTCAAATTATCCCTTTTATCTGTCCAGGGTGCTGAAATAAAGGGAAAAATACACTTTCAACATTTGCATTGTGTCCTCAAGCAGCCCCTTGCCTAACATGTTTGCCATCCTGTTCCCCTCTGAAAAACACACACACCCTAAGCTCCAGGTGCGAGTCTTGCCTTCTGCAGCTGCTCCTATGGTGGGGAAAAAGAGAAACTTACATAAATTGTTTTTATTTCTGTTAAAAAAAAACAGCATTTAAAGCATAAAAAACATATACATATACATAACTTATACATTCATTATCTCAACATTCATCCTCCCATTTATTGTAAATCTGCATACATACACCTGCACACCTACATGGATGAATCTGCATACATACACTTGCATACGTACCTACCTTTATACAAACACCTCTATTTGTGTATCTTTAAGCTTAAATCTAAACCTAAACCTAAACCCCTGTACCACCTTCCCGCGGCAATCTCTTAGTCCCAATACCTATATACTTATAGTCATACCCACCTATCTCATCACTTTTTTAAAAAATCCAAATTGTGTTAGAATATGGCGATTATGGAGTATGGTGGTTATGAGTGAGTTAAAATGGACAGAAATGGACCACTTTGAATCAGACAACCACACAGTGTTCTACTCAGGGAATGAAAAGACAAGAAGAAATGGGGTGACTCTCATAGTAAGAAAAGATATTGCAAAAGCAGTAAAAGGATACAATGCAAAATCAGACCGAATAATCTCAATAAGGCTCCATGGGAAACCTATGAAAATCACCATAATTCAAATATATGCACCAACCACTGAGTCAGAATGAGAAGAAATTGATACATTTTATGAAGGAGTAAGGATGAAATTGACAATACACCAACACAGGATGTCAAGCTGATCATTGGAGATTGGAACGCAAAGGTTGGAAGTAAAGAGGAATCAAAAACGGTAGGCAGATTTGGACTAGGCAAAAGGAATGAAGCAGGTGAGCGTCTGATAGATTTCTGTGAAGCCAGAAACCTATTGTAGGAGCTGGGCAGATCAGTAGAGGACAGGGAGGCCTGGAGATGTCTCATCCATAGGGTCACCATGGGTCGAGATCGACGCAAAGGCAGTTAACAAACAAAAACAAACACATGGTGGTTATAGAAAATTAGTTCATTAGAAAGTAGCAGAGGAAGATAATGATAACGAAATAAAAGAATGGACGGATGGATGGAAAATAAGGTTTTTTAAAAAGAGGAACTTTAGAAGGATCCATCCTATCCCCCTATTTGCAGAGTGTAGAGGCTGCCAAGGATGAGTTTCTCTAAGGGGAACAGTAAAGGTGGTGTTAACCAATGGACTTCTTAGCCCTGCTCAAAATGGAGGACATTTTGGGATGCCTCTGAGACCAGTGGCATCCCTAGGGTTGGTGTCACCCGGTGTGGTAACTCACATTTTCCCCATTTCACAACATACAGAATCCTTAATCATGCTTTTTTTTTTTGTGCTAATGTTATTCGTAAATCGTAATTCCCATATACCACTGAATGACATGCTAATAGACGTGACATCAACAACTAGCAAAATTAAATTGCGTGGCACCTTTGAGACTAACTGAAAGAAAGAAATTGACAGCATGAGCTTTCATAGACTTCGTCTCCTTCCTCAGATTAACACGGCTATATCTTTGAAGTCTAGCAAAATTAAAATTAGACCTTCAGATTACAATAATAATAATAATAATAATAACAACAACAACAAAATTTATTTGTATCCTGCCTCTCTGTGCAACACAACTGGGGTGGCTTATACGCTAAAACATACATTCCTGTCTCCCAACAACTCTGATCAGAACAATGATCAGAAGCCCAACCCAAATTTATTTAAATAGGGCCTTTGCAGACTGCCAGAAATAGTGCAAATTGAGTCCACTTTAAGGGTTAGGGTTAGGGAATCATGGGAACTGTAGTTTATTGTGGCACCAGAGCCCTCTGACAGAGAAGGCTCAATGTCTCTGAAAAAACAACAATTCCCATGATTCCCTAGCGCTAACCCTAACCCTTAAAGCGGACTCAATTTGCACTATTTCTGGTAGTCTGCAAAGGCCCATAGATGTAGTGAGGACTGGCTTAAACTGGGATGTTTTTAAAGATTTTTTTTTAAAGAATAAAAAATTATTTAATTTTTTAAAAAAATAATCATTTTTTTAAAAAAAATTAAAAATTTGCCATTGGAAAATTTATTTAAAAAAAAAATCGGGGGGCCTCTCCACTGAGCTTGCCCCCACTCCCCCAGTGTCTTACAGCCTTTGAAAGGGAGGCAGATGACTGTCACAGAGCCTTTCTGCCCAAAGAAAGGCAGGTGTTTGAGGAGCAGTGGAGGCACCTGCCCCTTAGGAGGTCACCTGCTGCGGTCCACACTCCCTGCCCCCCTCCTAGGGAAGCCACTGCTTAGCCCTGCTCAAAATGGAGGACATTTGGGGATGTGGACCTGCAGGGCGCGTCCGGGAAAAGGAGGACGCCTGCCCCCCCCCCCCCGCCCCTTGGGCTCAGCAAGGGATGGCTCCCAGGTGCGCGCCTGCGCGCTCTTTGTGTGCCTCTCTCCTGGCCAAAGGAGTTGGCTTCCTGAGGGAAGGAGGAATGGGGGCAAGGAAACACTTGGGGGGCACTCCCGCGGGTCTTTTGCCTCCATTGAGGCGGCTGAGGCTGTGAAGGGGAGGAAGAAGAGGAGGAGAAGGGAGAAGAAGAAGAAGAGGAGGAAGAGGAGGAGGAGGAGGAGGAGGTGTTCTTTCAGCAGCGGCAAACCTTTGTGCAGGAGGAGCCACCATGGCGACGGAGAGTGAGCGCGCTTTTGGAGGGCATGGGGGCTGCTGGGGCTTTCTTTATTCGTTTTGGATACCCCAAAGTCCCTCCCCTGCTGGGCCCTGCCAACCTGGGGGAGAGTGGGAGGTCTGGGTCTGCCCCACCTGGGACTTTCCCTTCACCCATTGGGCGTCTTGGTGGTACCTCCATCCCCTGGGCATCCTCCCCTCAGGCTCAGGGTCCCCTTGGCCCACCTGCTCCATCCCTCCATCCCTCTCACCTGCCTCCTCTTCCTCTCCATCTTTCCTCTGAGCATCATTCTCTTAGTTTCAGGGTCCCCTTGGCCCACCTGCTCAATCCCTCCATTCCTCTCAGACCTCTCCTGCCTCCTTTTCCTCTCTATCTCTTCTCTGAGCATCATACCCTTAGGTTTAGGGTACGCCTGGCCCACCTGCTCCATCCCTCCATCCCTCTCACCTGCCTTTTCTTCCTCTCCATCTCTCCTTTGAGCATCCTCCTCTTAGGCTCAGGGTCCCCTTGGCCCACCTGCTCCATCCCTTATCCCTCTCACCTGCCTCCTCTTCCTCTCCATCTCTCCTCTGAGCATAGGGTCCGCTTGGCCCACCTGCTCCATCCCTCCATTCCTCTCAGACCTCACCTGTCTACTCTTCCTCTCTGTCTCTTCTCTGAGCATCATCCTCTTAGTTTCAGGGTCCCCTTGGCCCACCTGCTCCATCCCTCCATCCTTCTCACCTGCCTCCTCTTCCTCTCCATCTCTCCTCTGAGCATCCTCCCTTTAGGCTCAGGGTCCCTTTGGCCCACCTGCTCCATCCCTCTCACCTGCCTCCTCTTCCTCTCCATCTCTCCTTTTAGCATCCTCCTCTTAGGGTACGCCTGGCCCACCTGCTCCATCCCTCCATCCTTCTCACCTGCCTCCTCTTCCTCTCCATCTCTCCTCTGAGCATCTCCTCCCTTCAGGCTTACGGTCCGCTTGGCCCACCTGCTCCATCTCTCCATTCCTCTCAGACCTCACCTGTCTACTCTTCCTCTCCGTCTCTTCTCTGAGCATCATCCCCAACAGGTTTAGGGTACATTTGACCCATCTGCTCACTCCCTCCATCCCTCTCACCTGCCTCCTCTTCCTTTCCATCTCTCCTCTGAGCATCCTCCCCTTAGGCTTAGGGTCCGCTTGGCCTACCTGCTCCATCCCTCCATCCCTCTCACCTGCCTTCTCTTCCTCTTCATCTCTCCTTGAGGACACCTGATCACCCTCCTTGAGAGAGACGGAGAGGAAGAGGAGGCAGGTGAGGTCTGAGGGGGATGGAACAGGTGGGCCAAGTGAACCCTAAGACTAAGGGGATGATGCCCAGGGAATGGAGGTACCACCAAGAACTCCCGTTTTTCCTCCTCCAGCAGCAGCCAGGGATGGAGGTGGTGATGTTGGGGGTAGTAGTGACTCTCTGTTTCTCCCTCCCCCCCATCCTCCATCCCAGGCTAACCAGACATCCTCCTTTTCCAGGACATGTCTTACATTTTCAACCTTTCATCCAGGAGGAATTCCAAAAGGCTCTCCATTTTGACTAACAAGCATGGGTTTACATTTCTAGAGTCCATAATACACTGCAGAAATAATCCACTTTGAGACCTCTTGAACTGCCCTCAGTGCTAGCAAATTCTGGGATGTGTAGTTTTGTGAGAAATTGAGTTTTCTCTGTCAGAGGTCTCTGGTGCCACAACACACTACAATTCCCAGGATTCCCTAGCACTGAGTTAGGGCAGTTTGAGCAGTCTCAAACTGGGTTATTTCTGCAGTATGTTTTGGTCCTCCCGGTGTTTTGTGCTTTTATTTGGTCATGCCCTACATTTTCCTGGAAGGTCCTCCATTTTCCAGTGCCTCATCCTCCTTTGCAATTAGGACACCTGGACACCCTGAACCATCCATCCATTCCTTCATCCAAGGTTGCCCTGGTTTCCCATCCTCATCTTGCCTCTTGTTTCCTGGACTTCAGGGGTGTGTGGGCAACATTGAGTGACACCTCAATGGAGTGAGGGGTGATATCACTGCTCCCCACACATTTAGGCTGTGGGTATGATCTTGTAATTTAAAGGCCGAGTTTGAATGTCGCTAGTTGTTTCTGCCTTGACTGTTGCCATTACATTCAGCGATATACGGAATTATTCAGGTGTAACATTAGTACAATTGATGAGTAATATTAGTAGAAAAAAATTAAGGATTCTGTATGATGTGAATTGGGATGGGGGTCAGTGGGTGTGTGTGACACCATGAGTTACCAGACCAAGTGACACCAACCCTAGTGACACCACTGGCTGTTGGTGATTCTGTTTTTCTTCCACTCTTTCCCCTTCCATCCATGCATCCAACCATCCCAGAGTGACTAGACATCCTCCTTTCCCAGGGCATGCCCTACATTTCAACCTTTTATCCAGGAGAAATTCCAAAATGTCCTCCATTTTGAGCAGGACTAAGAAGCATTTATAGGAGTGTTTTTAGCTTTTATTTGATAACACCCTACATTTTTCTTGAATGTCTTACATTTTGCAGCGCCTTGTCCTCCTTTGTGCTTTGGACATCAGGTCACCCTGAACCATCCATCCAGGGTTTCCCTGGATCCAGAAGGGTTTCCCATCCCCATTCTGTCTCCTCATGCGTTCTCATGGGTGTCATTAAGGATGTGTGGAGAGCACAGACTGCACTAGGTGACACCCTAAGGACAGTGACACCACTGCTCTCAAGCATCTGCCTTTAGGCAGAAACTGTTCACCTGCATGTCTTTAAAATGCTGAAGAGATGGTGTGAGTGGGGCAACATTCAGTGGGAGGAGAAAGGAGAGACCCTAGGGTTTTTTTTTAATAAATTAAAATTTTAATTTTTCAATTTTCAAATTAATCTTTAAATTCTTTAAATATATATATATATATATATATTTAATAAAATCATATTTTACCAAATTTTCATGTTAACCGCATGAAACTATGTACATGTAAATACATTTAGGCTGTATGTATGACGCTGTAATTGAAAAGTATACTTTTAATTTTGCTAGTTGTTTATGTCATGACTATTGCCATTACACCCAGTTTAATGGGATTACCATTTATGAGTAACATTAGGACAAAAAAGTTTACTAAGGATTCTGTACGGTATGGTATGGTATGGGAGGAGGTCAATGGGGGAGGTAACATTAAATCTAATGACACCACTGAGTGGTGGTGACTCTCTGTTCCTCCCTCTCTCTCTCCCTCCATCCAGGGTTGCCCTGGATCCAGAGGGATTTCCTATCCCCATCATGTCTCCTCTTGCTTCCTGGAGTTCAGGAGTATCACTTGGGGGGTGCGGGCTGCACTGGGTAACACTTCAATGGAGGTGTGTGTGACACCACTGCTCCCCATGTGGGTATGATCTTGTAATTTAAAGTAGAGTTTGGATTTTGCTAGTTGTTTCTGTCTTGACTGTTGTCATTACATTCAGTGATATATGGAATTATTTGGGTGTAACATTAGAATGACTGATGAGTAACATTACTACCAAAAAAAAAAAAATACTAAGGGTTCCGTATGGTGTGATATGGAAGGAGGCCAAGGTGTGTGTATGACACCATGAGTTACCACACTGCATGACACCAACCCTAGTGATGCCCCTGGGTGGTGGTGATTCTGTGTTCGTCCCTCTCTTTCTCCTTCCATCCATCTATCCATCCAGAGCTTCCCTGGATCCAGAAGGGTTTCTCATCCCCATTCTACCTCTTCATGCTTCCTCAGTGGTGTCAAAGGGGTGCATGTGGTACAGACCACACCAAGTGACAGCCTAAGCACAGGCGACACCCCTGCTTCCCAAACATCTACCTTTGGGCAGAAACAGGATCTGACGTTTGCCTGCATCCCTTTAAAATGCCGAAGGGACGGTGTGAGTGTGACAAGGCTCAGTGGAAAGACAAAAGAGAAGCCCCAGGTTTTTTAAAATTAAATTTCAAAATGTAAAATTTTAAAATTACTTTTAACTTTTTTTAAAAAAAAATCACACCTTATCCAATTTTAACTTTAACCACATGAAACTATGTACACATAAATAGCCTAAAAGTGGACTCAATTTGCACTATTTCTGGCAGTCTGCAACCCCCCCCCCCCCCCCCCCCCAGAGCTTAGAAATTTTCCAGAGCTGGGTTTTTGGCTGTGTGGTGGGCCACAGTCTGTCGGGTAGAGAAGAAACTTGTGTCATGAAAGTGGATGTCTGCTAGCATGAAGCAGATGCAGGACATTACTCATATATGAGAAATTCAAGTAGAATCTTAAGGGACTAAAATTGGTTAAATCAATATCTGCAAATTTTAGTTAACTATGGACTTTATCACACCATCTTTTTCTCTCTCAACAATTGCATTAGTGAAGCAAACAGGAACCTACTGGTTTGAAAATCTTGAGTACCACACCTTCAGTTGCTTGAGTGTACTTTTTTGGCAATCCATGATCCCTTCTGCACTTGCTAAAGTTATTTTTGCTTTGTTCTTTTTAGGTTTTAATTTAAAAAATATATTTTTACGGTAATCATGCAATCATAGGAAAAATAAAAACCCTGAAAAGCATGGAGTAAAAACAACCTAAGCCTGCTAGGAAATAGTGAGGGGGAGTGGGGGAAGAATCACGACCTCTCATGCCATGTGACTGCTATCAATTGTTACTGCTGCAGAAGGGACCTATCACACTAGGATGATTAATGGAATAGGAGCAATATTAGGAGCCTATTGATGGGTTTTCCCTGTCAATAAAACAGTGCACTATAGAAACAAAGGAAATGCAAAGCAGAAACAGAATAGACAAAATGTTGTGTAACAAGTGCTGGTCAAATACGCCAATGTCTTTCTTTAATTCTGATTTACTGCCTCATATGATAAAGTCCTACAGTGATGTGGAAAAGCCTGCTTGTGCAGCATTCTTGTCCAAAAATGTATCTTTTACAAACTCTGGATAAGCAGCTAACAAAACTCTGTACCAGCAGGCTTTTCCACATCCCTGTGGAACTGCCAGCCATCATTGTCAGTTTTGGGAATTGTGGTCCAAAAAAACAGCCAACTTTTCTGACCTCTGTGCTAATACAGATGCAAGGAGTGATGTGTACATAGTTTCCCCACATTTTGGTTTCCACAGTATCAAAGGCCTATTTTTGAATGCCAGTTTGCAATGTCTCCATTGGATCCAAGTGAGGGCTTTATTGGTAGAACCAATTTCTCAACTAGGTTCCTGCAGAGGGGGACTAATGATTCATGAAGCTCTCTGCTCCACACCCTTCAGAATAACCTTCCCAACATAGAATCATAGAATCATAGAGTTGGAAGAGACCCCAAGGGCCATCCAGTCCAACCCCCTGCCATGCAGGAACACAGAATCAAAGCACTCCTCACAGATGTTTAAAAGCCTCTGTTTAAAAACCTCCAAAGAAGGAGACTCCACCACTCCCCAAAGGAGTGTGTTCCACTGTCAAACAGTTCTTAATGTCAAGAGGTTCTTCCCAATGTTGAGGTGGAATCGCTTTTCCTGTAGTTTGAATCCATTGCTCTGGGTCCTATTCCCTGGAGCAGCAGAAAACAAGCTTACTCCATCTTCAATATGAAACTCCTTCAAGTACTTATACAGGGCTATGATATATCATCTCTTAACTTTCTATTCTCTGGGCTAAACATACCCAGTTCCCTAAGTCTCTCCTCATAGGGCTTTATGGTTTCCAGACCTTTCACCCTTTTGGTTGCCCTCCTCTAGACACTCTCCAGCTTGTCAACATCCTCTTTGAATTGTGGTGCCCAAAACTCGACACAGTATTCCAGGTGGGGCCTGACCAAAGCAGAATAGAGTGGCACTATTACTTTCCTTGATCTAGACACTATACTTCTATTGATGCAGCCTAGAATCACACTGGCCTTTTTAGCTGCCACATCACACTGTTGACTCATGTTCAACTTTTGGACTGCTAGGACTCTCAGATCCCTTTCACATGTAATTGTTAAGCCAGATGTTCCCCATCCTATATCTGTGCATTTCATTTTTTCTGCCTAAATGAGAGACCTTACATTTCTACCCTCTTCATGTTAGATTGCAACTGCAAGTGCCATTTACCCAGTTAAAATGGCCTACATTCAGGAATAATTGTACTTAGTCCAAAATTCCTGAAGAGCATTATTTTGAGTGATGGTGGGGAGGTTTAAAATTCACAACCAGCACCAGTAGATTTCAGAGGCAAATAGTAACTAGAGAATTTGTTACAAGAACATTGTAAATGTGGTGTGATTTATTAGCTCTAGTCAAAATCTTGGCAGCTCCACTCTGAACTACCTGATGATCATCGGCGGTTGAAGTACCTGACAGTAGATACCTATGTTGAGACTCTTACTTTGCATGTACAATGAGACAATGTGACTTGCTGGAAAAGATGATAATGCTTTGTAAAGTGGAAAGCAGTAGGAAATGAGGAAGACTGTACTGCAGATTCAGTCAAGGAAGCCACGGCTGCCCTGAATTTTCATGGCCTGAGCAGCGCAGTTGATAATGAGCTTTTTGAGGTCTCATTCATAGAGTCAAAATAGGTCAAAGCTGACTTGATGTTAAATAACAACAACAACAACCTTACAGCAATCTAGCCTGAAACTGAAAAAAATACAGCATAGCAAAACTATAATACAGAAGATCACTTCCTCAAATTCCTTTTGCGTTATTGCTAACTCAAAACATAAAAAATAAATTTGATGGTCCAGTGTTTAATCAAAGTCAAAGAAGTACCCTTCCAATAAAATGCAATAAAACTTTTAGAATTGATTTATAATTATGTACATTAGGCTTCCAGCAGTTCTAAGAATGTAAAACACAGCCATCAATCTTCTCTAAGTGATTATTTTTCATTTATCCTCTGTTCTCTGGCTGTGGTCAGACATCATACTAAGGTTTAATTTTTTTTAACCATTGTGTGATTGAACAAATCAGGATCTGGTTCACAGATATCCAAGCAAACTGTCCTAACACGAATCAAGGAACATGAGAGACATTGCAGACTGGGCCAGCCAGAAAAATCAGCAGTAGCAGAACACATAATAAACCATCCTGGGCATAAAATGCTGTTTGAAAACACTGAAATTCTGGACCATGCCAACAACTATCAGGTCAGAATGCACAGGGAAGCCATCGAAATCCATAAACACTTAGACAACTTCAACAGGAAAGAAGAAACTCTTAAAGTAAACAAGATATGGCTACCAGTCCTACAAAATAAGAAAATCTGCACTCAGCAAATGCAAAGGGAAGACCAACCAGGGTCAGCAGACAACAGCAGACAATCTCCTTGATTGCATTCCTCACCTGGAAGCCATGCCATTAATACCAGAACAACACCTATTCAACACAGAACAATACACAGTTTACATGGGAACAGCAGACATATCCTGGATTGCATAGCCTTGAAGCGAAGCCATCAACACAGAACAATACCTATTCAACACAGACAACACACAGTTCACCTGGGAACCACCCCTCCCTACCCAGGATCTCACAGTATATATACAACCAGGCTTTTCCATTTCAGTCTTCTCTGAAGATGCTAGCCACAGATCCTGGCGAAACGTCAGAAAGAAACTCTTTCAGAACATGGCCACACAGCCCGAAAAAACCCACAAAAAAACTATGGATGCCGGCCATGAAAGCCTACGACTTCACAAACTGTGGTTAATTTTGTCAAATCTTAGTTTATTGTTGCTCTGATGATTCTGTGGTCTTAGTCTTTTGCAATGCTTGAGAATCAGCCAAGGTGTTAATCAGGTCACTACTGAATAATTGCAGGAATGTAATATGGGTGTTCTTCCTTCAAGATGACCCTGAAATCCAGTCGAAAGGATTTCTTCCTTCCTTTCTTAGACACTCCCTCTAAAGGCATGTTAGCTGTACTTATTCAATGTTTAAAAGTCTTCCTTCTTATGATCACTTTTTCATTATCTCCCCTGGTACTATCATTTATTAATTGAAAGTATGTATTTGTCACTGCTTCAAAAATGTTTGTAAACTGTTTTAATTCTGTGCTTGGCTTTTATATGGCAGCTTATTTATTTTTAGTTGCTCCTTAATGTTGTAACATGAGACTTAGGGCCTTTACAGACTGCCAGAAATAATGCAGCTTGAGGCCACTTTAACTGTCCTGGCTCAGTGCTAAGGAATCATGGGAACTGTAGTTTATTGTGGCACCAGAGCTCTCTGATAGAGAAGGCTCTGTCCCAGAAAAAACTACAATTCCCATGATTCCCTAGCACTGAGCCAGGACAGTGAAAATGGCCTCAAACTGCATTATTTCTGGCAGTCTGTAAAGGACCTTCGTTAATTACATTCTGTTTTAATTCATATTGTATGCCACATTGGGATGTGGTGGGAGAAAGGTGGGCTAATTTGTTTGTTTGTTAATTATATAATTTTAAGTTTGTGAAGGCTCCCAAAATACTATGCAACAAAAAGAAAAACATATATTAAAAATAAATGAAAAACGTTCTTTGAAATAAAAATTTAAAAATACACATTATTTGAAAATAGCTCAAAAACATCTTGAAAAATACAGTACAGGTTAGGTTTTTGTGGATTTTTCGGGCTGTGAGGCTGTGTTCTAGAAGAATATATTTCTGACGTTTCACCTGCATCTGTGGCTGGCATCTTCAGAGAATGGTGGCATGGAGGTGTGGGGGGTATATACACTGTGTGACTCTTGGTTGAGAGGATTAGCATGTAAATCCGTGTATTGTTCTGTTGAGGCAAGGCCTCTGGGTGGGGGGATATGTGAGGAGGATTAGTGTCTATTTAATTAGTGGTCCATTGTCTGCTGGGAATTAGGATGTAAATTAACATGTAAATCTATGTATTGTTCTGTTGAAGCAAGGCCTCAGGGTGGGAGGGTATGTGATATGTTCCCATTGTTTGCTGGGAAACCCCTTGACCCTGGGTGAAGTTCATTTGCATTTGCTGAGTCCTGACTTTGGTGTTTTTGAGGACTGGTATCCAAACTTTGCATGCTAATTCCCAGCAAACAGTGGACCATTAAGTAAATAGACACTCTTCGCATATCCTCCCATCCTGAGGCCTTGCCTCAACAGAACAATACACAGATTTACATGCTGATATTTAATAATTGTGTGCATGAAACAAAGTTTGTGTACACTGAACCTTCACACACACAAAAAGGTGTCACAATCTTGCCCACCCGTGTGGACAATTTTAGATTTTGGAATATTTTGGATTTTTTAATTTTTGATAACGGAGATTCAGACTATATAGTTTTCAATCACTTTTAAAGACCAACCTAGTGAATAAGCAGTAGAATGGATGCTAGCAAAAAGATGTTTGTTTTTTCCCCAGATATAAAGGGGATGGTTAGGTTTTCTCAGAAGTAGCTAGAGTTTAGAGGGGAACGAGTGGGATAGCAGTTGAGAGAGAATTTTATGTCATACCTGGCAATTCTCATTGCAATTCAAAACTTCTGTTGAATTGCTGATATAGGTCCAAAACACACTGCAGAAATAATCCAGTTTGAGACCGCTGGCTTAGTGCTAGGGAATTCTGGGATCTGTAATTTTGTGAGACATTTAGCCTTTTATGTCAGAGAGCTCTCGTGCCACAATAAACTACAATTCCCAGGATTCCCTAGCACTGAGCCAGGGCAGTTAAAGTGGTCTTGAACTGGATTATTTCTGCAGTGCATTTTGGACCTTAGTCAGATTACTGGTTTGTACCTTTCTGAGCTCAATTTCCCTTCCCATCTATGTACTCAGGTTGTTAGTAAACAAGGATATTACAAACCAGGATTAAGCAAGCATGTAAACTTCAAATGAAACTAGAATGCACAGCTCGTGCAAGCTGAGGCTCACAGAACATGGTCAGAAGTTTCTGTGTTACTGGTGCAGGGAATCAATACAGGAACTATCCAAAGTACTGAAATTAGTTCAGTGAGGATTAGGGTTCAAAACATTTAAAACCTGCAATGTAACTCAGTGCACCAAGCCACCTCCCGTTGATGCAAAGTCAATTCCAACCCATAGTATCATGTTGTTCCAAATACTGGTTTGGTTTGGAGGGCAAACAAGCTCCTAAATAATCCATGGTTTAGCATTACATATGGATCAGTCCTTGATCTGAATCTTTTCAAGAAATGCATTTGTTATTGTCAAATCAATCAAACTTATTGTGGATTTGCATTCCCCCCCAAGCATGCCTCTAAACCCAGTTTCATACCTAAACCATTTCCAGAACTTAACTTTAGGAAGAATGCCGTGACAGTAAGAGCTGTTTTAACAATGGAATAAGCTGCCTCAGAGGGTTGTGGACTCTCCTTCTTTAAAGGTTTTTAAACAGAGAATAGATGTTTTTAAATAGAGAATAAATGGCCATTGGTTCAGAGTGTTTTAATTATTATATTTCTGCATGGCATCTCCATGATTCCATCTCTATGATTCCATGATTCTGTCTGTTCATATACGTTATACATTTGCTGGGTTTTCTCTTCAACAAAGGATTTGCTCTCCTGCAACACAATGGCTATGCAAAATGTGGGAAATATCAACACCATTTTAAGTTCTATTTTGGTTCATGAAGTGGTTGCTTAGTTACAATAATTGTTCTGCTTTGGGGCCGTTGGATGAATTAATGTGTAACACACTGGAGACATCTTCTGTTGTTAAATTAGGTCATTTTGGTGGAAAGTCAGAACATTGCATGCATGAGACATCTTTTGCTTATTAGGATTACAACTGATGCTGCTAGCCTTGTTTTCATCTTTGTATGGTGGTTTGTGCATTTGCTGTAGTGTATATTTTTAACAACAACAACAACAACAACAATTTCTTACTTGCCTCTTCCCATGGATTGAGCTGGGGAAGAACAACAATTAACAGACATGTTTTAATGTTTTTATGTTGGATTTATGGATAATGATGTATGTGTATACATGTCTGTTTTGCTTACAATATAAATGTGGTGTAGGTAGTCAAATTTTTGTTATTATATGGACATGTTTTATGATTTAATGTTTAGGATGTTTGAAAATAAAATAAATATATTTAACAACAACAACAACAATGAACAGACAAACAACATCAATTAAAACATCAATTAAATTAAAACACATCAGTTAAAATACACGTCAGTTTAAAAGGACAAATAAGATATTCCACATATTAAAACAGGGGTCGGCAACCTACGGCCCGTGGGCTGGTTCCGGCCCGTGGACCGCTGCTTACCGCCCCCCCGCCGCCACCGCCCATCACCTCTGCTGTGCGTTTTGGCGGCCACGTGCGTTGCGGCCGCCACTTTGTTTCCCAAAATGGTGGCTGCGACATGCGCGGAGGCAGCGGCGGCGGTCATGGCAGCGGCGGGGTGCGCGCGAGAGCGCACACCACCATTCCCCCCCCAGCCCGCCGGAAGGGATCACCAGAAGGGACCGGCCCCAGATAAAAAAAGGTTGCCGACCCCTGTATTAAAACAATCCACATTTAAAATTCACAAGTTAAATATCATTTGGATAAGATAAGGCTCTTTTAAATTCAAACATTGTATTCAGCTGTCAAATCTCTTCTCCAAGGTCATTCCACAGTCTAGGGGTGGCTGAAGGAAAAAATCCTCTGGCTGACAATTGCTAACCTAGTCTTGGATGACTGGAGTAAATGTTCGCCAGAGGATCTGAGTGTACAGGCAAGATTATATGGGAGAAAGTGATCCTGTAGGTAGTCTGGACACAAACCATGTAGAGCTTTAAAGGTAATAACCAATGCTTTGTTATTTTCTCACAAACTGACTTGCAGTTGCATAGTAGCCTCACACAATCTCTTTCACACTATATAATTATCCCATTCTGATTCCATTTTAACTGACGTGGCTCCATCCTATGAAATCTTGGAATTGTAATTGGGTGAGGTGTTTAGAATAGAATCATAGAATCATAGAGTTGGAAGAGATCCCAAGGGCCATCCAGTCCAACCCCTTGCCATGCAGGAACTCAAAATCAAAGCATCCCCAGCAGATGACAATCCAGCCTCTGTTTAAAGACCTCTAAAGAAGGAGTCTCAACCACTCTCCAAGGGAGTGTGTTCCACTGTCGAAGAGTTCTTAGTGTCAGGAAGTTCCTCCTAATGTTGAGGTAGAATCTCTTTTCCTGTAGCTTGCATCCATTGTTCCGTGTTCTAGTCTCTGGAGCAGCAGAAAACAAGCTTACTCAATCCTCAATATGACACCCCTTCAAATACTTAAACAGGGCTGTTATATCACCTCTTAACCTTCTCTTCTCCAGGCTAAACATACCCAGCTCCCTAAGTCTCTCCTCATAGGGCATGGTTTCCAGGCCCTTTACCATTTTGGTGGCCCTCCTCTGGACACAGTCTAGCTTCTCAACATCCTTTTTGAACTGTGGTGCCCAGAACTGGACACAGTATTTGGTATTCTGATCAAAGCAGAATACAGTGGCACTATTACTTGCCATGATCTAGACACTGCACTCTTATTGATGCAGCCTAGAATCGCATTGGCCTTTTTAACTGCTGCATCACACTGTTGACTCATGTTCAACTTGTGGTCTACTAAGACTCCTAGATCCCTTTCACATGTAGAATTCAAAGATATAGCCATGTTAGTCTTTAGAATCAGTATGTAGAGAGATCTTGTAGCACCTTTGAAACTAACTGAAATAAAGAAGTTGGCAGCATAAGCTTTCGTAGACTTCAGTTTACTTTGAGGAAGCAGACTGAAGCCATGTTGCCAACTTCTTTATTTCAGTTAGTCTCAAAGGTGCTACAAGATCCCCCTTTCACATGTAGTCTTGCTAAGCCAGGTGTACCCCATACTCTGCCAGAGGACTCTGGTACCTCTCCAGACCACAAATTTTAGGAAGTTGCAGCCACAACAGTTAAAGTGATATTAAAGTACTATAATTGTATGGTGTGAAAGAGATTTTAGTTAGGGCTCCCTCTGCTTCTACCTGTCCCCTTTGTTTTGTTGCTGTGGTTGTTATTTGTCACCCTCCTCACTCTTCTGGCCCAACTCTTGGTGCTAATTTCTGCAGTTGCAGGGGTTTCCTGTGATGTTAGGAAATATTGTTTAATTTATTGGTTGCATGGAATATAATATAAGGGGCTATTGGGAAGGGGGTTAGAACACAATGAATGCTGATTGGGTAAATGTTGCGGAAATTTCATAAGGCTGGTGAATGATAGTTGGTGAATGGCACTTAGTTGGTGCTGGTATGGGAGAGTTGGGAGTTTGGTTAGACAGAAAGTTTTTGAGTTAGACTAGAGTTGGAGTCAGAGAAGAGAATGGAGGTTGGACGTTTGGTATGGTTGATCTGGCTTAGTTTGAGAGGAGTGAGAGCAAGGATGTGCGATGTTCTAAATATAATTATTCTGCTGGGTTACGTTTAACTTTTGTAAATAAACAGTTTGCATTTTTATACAGTTTTGGCATCCAGAAACTACCTGTCTGAGAGCTTGGATTCAGACAAGGTGTCTGGGGTGGCACCATTGACTATAGAGGGGTGGTAGCAATTGAGGATAGAAGTTGAATAAATCTTTAGAGGTATTTGCAGTGAGCACTGTGGAAGTCTTCACATTTGGTGCATTAATGAATAGAAACCTCACTTTGGCTACAGTGGTGGGATTACCTAGGAAAACTTTTGACTGCTGGTGGTACTGGTAGGTACTGGTACTAGTAGGTACTGGTACCACTTGCATGAGTGGAAAACCCTACAATTGGTGGGATAAAGGTAGGAGATCCCCACATTTCCCTATTCTCAGGCAGAACAAGAAAGCTTAATTCAGGTGTTAATCCCTGTCACTCTCCAATAACCGGTAAGTTCCTGCTTCATTATAAAGGCTTGGTGCATTGTTGGCTTTAGTGTCTTACAATTTACAGCCGTGTCTCTTTCCTTAGCAGAACTGACATTTTTGTACTGTTGGCAAGGAATTGTTTTCTCTCTTCTCTTTTGCAGATTTAAGATGTAAATTATGTAAAGTCAGCATCTGATGAAGTAGCAGTTTTCAAAGCACTTATTCTGTAGTAAACATAGTTTGATTAGTCCATCGGCACCAGGCAATCCCAAAACAGCTTTCTATAGCAAAAGCAGCTGAATAAACTGGCTTGTTGTCTATAGTCTAGCATGTGTTTAGATTGGAATAGAATCAGCCCAGTGTTGAATGTTTCTGTGGATCATGGTAATAAGAACATCATGTTGTTGTTGTTGTTGTTGCTGTTGTGTGGCTTCAAGATATTTCTGACTTATGGTGACCCTAAGGGTAACCCTTTCATGGGGTTTTCTTGGCAAGATTTGTTCAGAGGAGGTTTGCCATTGCCTTCCCATGAGGTTGAGAGCATGTGACTTGCCTAAGGTCACCCAGTGGGTTTCGTGGCTGAGCTGGGACTCAAACCCTGGTCTCCAGAGTTGTAGTCCAACACTGAAATGGGAAACTATTGTGAACAGAAGTTCCATGAAGGCCATCTTGGTTCTTTCATATCTGTCTGTCTCACTCTGTGATCACATGGGTTTTTGTGAATTTTCTACACCACTTGTGCAGCAGTGGTTAGAATGTTGGACTGGGAATATCCAGATTCTAATTTCCATTGTGTCATGAAACTCATGGTGACCATAGGCCAATCACACTCTATCTCATAGGGCTGTCGTGAGAAGAAAGTGGGAACAAGTTAAGCCATACAAGCGTCTTTGAGCTCATGGGAAGAAAGGTGGATGTAAAAATAATTGTTGTTTTGTGCCTGCAGGTTACCTTTGACGTATGGCAGCCCTATCCTGGTGTTTTCTTGGCAAAATTTATTCAGAGGTTTGCCATTGCCTTCCTCTAAGAGTGTGACAGAGTTTAACTTACCCAATATCACCCAGTGGGTTTCTGTGGCTGAGTGGGAATTTGAACCTTGGTCTGTCAGAGTCCTAGTCCAACACTCAAACCACCATACCACACTGTCTGTTAAACATTATAGGGAACCATGGGAACTGTATTTTATTGTGGCATCAGAGTTGCCTGACAGAGAAGGCTCAATGTCTCAGAAAAATAACAGTTCCCATGATTTCCTAGCACTAACCCTAACCCTAAAAGTGGACTGAATTCACACTATTTCTGGCAGTCTGCAACCCCCCTAAGAATTAAATAAAAGATATAGCATAAATACATTCCAGCTTGGATGATGAAAGTAAAATGCTGAGTGCTTTTGGCTATGCAGGGTTTCTGTTTTTGTTCATTCTTCTTTGTTCTGCAGTATTTTGAAACCATATCTTGTTGACTTTTCCTCAGGCTCTTACAGAGCAGATCCCTAAGGAAGGATGGATTCACATATGGCAACTCTCCAAATGGCACTTGGGTTATGCAGAGCTTTTATTGGATCTATGGAGAAATTAGACACAGACTTGAATTGCTGAACATTTTCATACTCTCTCCCCCCTGCTCTCTTGAAAATGAAGCTGGGATATAAGTGTAGATGAAAACCTAAACAAGGGGGGGATGCAAATGGGCTGCCCTGGGCTGCCCTGAGAAGTGGAGGATTGGGGCTGAGGCTACCCCAGGCCTCGGCCCCAATCCTCCCTTTTGCTGGCCCAGAAAAGAGTTGCAAAATGCCGCTCCTTTCAGAGTTGGCAAAAAGGACACCCCAAGAGCCGCCGCACGGCTCTTCTGCACCCCTTCCGGTGAGAGCGTCAAGATGCTGTGCCAGGAGGATGTTCTGACGCTGTACGCCATGTGTAATGGCACATCGCGTCAGGACATCCTCAGGGAGGGGTTGGGGTGGCCGGCGTGCAGCTGCCCCTCCCCATCCCTGCCTCAAGGACACCACAAAGGGCCCATCTGCAAAGACCCTAAGTTATGTTAAAAGATTTTGGTTTTTGCCATGCAATTCAATTCATGCTTCCTCCCTGTTCTCTGTAAGTACGTTTCATTGATTTTTAACAGGATGGACTTCCAAGTATTCATGCTTAGGGTTGTAGCATGCAAGCAGGAGTATTATCTTAAGGAAAGGACTGTAGCTTAGTAGTAGAGGTCAGAAAAATTACATTTTGGACCGGAAACTATAAAGGAAGCTTGCCCCCTTTAAGGTTTAAGAGTAGACACATTAGTGAATTGAAGACTGGAGTTTGTGTAACAACATAATGCTGGTTCAGGTATCAGCATTCAGACTGAGCTATCTGGTACCCAAGCAAACATATGTGTATTATTTTTCAAAAGTCCACCCAGAGAAAATTTACAGCAACATATTAACCAATCATTAAACAGAAGTCATTAAGACACATGCCAAATTACTAATCAAGCATCAAGTAAAAAATATTAATGTTGAACCTTCTCCTTACCTTTCTGATTACTATTATTACTATTATTAGTAGAAAGTTGGCTTAATTGTGTTTTAACTTTTCTCTTAACAGTTTCTTTAAAGTTGTATCTTGTTTATAAGAGGTGGTACGCTGCCAGCATGGAGTTTAAGTGTTGGACTACGACTCTGGAGATCAGGGTTCAAATCCCTGTGTGGCCAAGGAAACCCACTAGGTGACTTTTGGCAAGTCACACACACTCAGCCTTCAGAAAACCCTGTGATAGGTTCACCTTAGGGTTGCCATAAATAGGAAATGAGTTTAAGGCACACAAGAACACGAAGAAGCTAGCATAGTGTAGTGGTTTGAGTATTAGACTATGACTCTGGAGGCCAGGGTCCCAGCTCGGCCATGAAACCCACTGGGTGACCTCGGGCAAGTCACACTTCCTCAGCCTCAGCAGAAGGCAATGACAAACTTCCTCTGAACTAATCTTGCCATGGAAACTTCATGATAGGTTCTTCTTATGGTTGGCAGAAGTAAAAAAAAAATGACTTGAAGGCACAAAAACAACAGACTGTAAGTAGCTTTCTTCTTTGTGTTTACCATATATACTTTACTGTAAGTCGACCTCATGTATAAATTGAGGGCAGGTTTGGGGGCCAAAATTATGGATTTTGACGTGACCTGTGGATAAGTCAAGGATAAAATTTAGGGCTATGTAACAAGATCTAAAGCAGGGGTAGGCAACCTAAGGCCCGGGGGCTGGATGCGCCCCCCCGAGGCCTTTGGACTGGCCCCAGGCCGGTCCTGCTGCCGTCGCCACCGCCCCCCGCTGCCACTGCCGCCATGATGATATTGATTATTGTTGTTATTACTTGTTCTTGGAGTTTTCTTGGCAAAATCTCTGCAGGAGTTTTGCCATGGCTTTTCTGGGGCTGAGAGAGTCTGCATGCATATTTTTAAATTTTTAAATTTTTTAAAATTTTTTATTTTTATATTTATTTATTTATTTATTTTTTGGTGCTTCGCCCCCCCCCAGTTGTCTGAGGGACAGCAACCCGGCCCCCGGCTCAAAAAGGTTGCCTACTCCTGATCTAAAGGATGAAGCAAAGGAAAAAGATGCCAAAGAACTTACAAAATTCCAGCAGGCATCACTGTTTGAATTCACATTAAAGGCTGGATGGATGAAAGAATAGAGGTGTGTCAGTGCTTCCAGGACAGATCATACTCTTGCCTTTAAAAGGATGGTTCTTTTTTTAAAAGTAAGAGTTAAAGTACAGTACTAACATTGACCCATGGATAAGTTGACTCTGGTTTTTAGGGTCAATTTTTGACTAAAATTTCTAGACTTATATATGAGTATATACAGTATAAGGTCTGTGAAGCCAGAGTTGTCCCCCATGCAATCCTTTTAGGGCCACACAACTTCATGGTGTTGTAGAGTCCTCCTAGGAGCCAGTGTGATACAGTGGCTTGAGTGTTGGATTATGACTCTGGAAGCCAGGATTTTGCTCAGCCATGGAAACCCACTGGGTGACCTTGAGCAAGTCACACTCTCTCAGCTTCAGAGGAAAGCAAAGGCAATCCCCCTGTGAATAAATCTTGCCAAGGAAACTTCATGGTAGGCTCACCTTAAGATTGCCATAAGTTGGAAATGACTTGAAGGCACACAACCAAACAGAGGGCGTTTTCACACAGGCGGCTCTAAAGCCGCCTGGAAGCCCCCTGGAAGCAATCAAGAGCCGCTCCAGCGGCGAAAACAGCAGCCGCCGGAAGGGCTCCTGATTGCTTCCGGCAGCAGCCCCTCTCATTCCTTTTTAGAAAAGGAATTAGAAATATGGGGCTAAAGCCGGGAGGGCGCAGGGATGGCGCAGGGATTGCGCAAGATGGGGCGGGGCTTGCTGCGACGTCGTTTGAACACGACAAGCAAGACCCCGGAGTGAGGCAGGGATGGCGCAGGATGAGGAGGGGCTTGCTGCGACGTCGTCTGAACTTTTAGGTTCTGGAGCCGGAGTGGGGCCAGACGGAGGTAGGTTTGCCTCCGTTTAAAGCCCCGTGTGAAAACGTCCAGAGTGATCCTGCACAATACAGTGCTGTAGTATAGCAGCACAGTGCATTTTTTCCCCTTTCATAATTGGAAAAGCAGCTACAAAAGCCATTATATTTCTTGTCTGCATCAATAAGAGTGTAGTGTCTAGATCAAGGTAAGTAATAGTACCACTCTATTCTACTTTGGTCAGATCTCACCTGGAATACTGTGTCCAGTTCAGGGCACCATAATTTGAGAGGAATATTGACAAGCCCTATGAGGATTGACTTAGGGAGCTGGGTATGTTTAGCCTTGAGAAGAAAAGGTTAAGAGGAGATATGATAGCCATATTTAAATATTTGAACTGTCATACTGAAGATGGAGAAAGCTTGTTTTCTGCTACTCCAGAAACTAGGATATGGAGTAAGGGATTCAAACTACAGGAAAAAAGATTCCATCTCTACATTAGGAAGAACTTGCTGACAGTAAGAGCTGTTCAGCAGTGGAACATGCTCCCTCGGAGAGTAGTGAAGTCTCCTTCTTTGGAGGACTTTAATCAGAGGCTGGATGGCCATCTATTTGTTGGGCATGCATTGATTGTGTATTTCTGCATGGCAGGGGATTGGACAGGATGGCTCTTGTGGTCTCTTCCAACTCTGTGATTCTAAGGATACTGCAGGGTGTACTCATCACAGGTTTATAGAGATGTAGAAATTGTTAATATTGTGTTATTGTGTTATAGCTCCATATTTATGTGCATACTTACAATAGATTGATTTATATCTCTGAGCTTGGCTTTGTCTTATATATTTGATGATGCATGGTGATGATTTGAGACAGTTAGCCATCTCTGGTTGTTCTCTTTCTAGTTGTGTCTCTTTTCTAATTGCAGTTTTCATATCGTGTAGTAATCAAGCTTTTTGTCAAAGGGGAGGGATGTTTGTTCTTAGAAATTGTTTTCTATTGAAAAGTCTAGTAATTTGGTGCATGCCTTCTGAATGCTGGGGTAAAAACTGAATTGACTGAATTGTATTGTGACGTTTCATTAAAGCTTGTTAGCAATTCTGTTTTTAGCTTGTTTTTGTGTGGCCTAGTGTGTAAATGAGACTGGGGCTGCTGCCACACTGCAGAAATAATGAAGTTTGACACTGCTTTAACTACCATGACTCCATCCTGTTGAATCCTGAGATTTGGCGTTTGTTGTGGCACCAGAGCTCTCTGACAGAGAAAGCTAAATATCTCACAAAATTACAAATCCCAGAATCCTATAGCATTGAGCTATGGCAGTTAAAGCAATATAAAACTGCATTAATTTTGCAGTGTAGATGCAGCCTAACCTAACCACTATGATGTTGTGGAGAAAAGTCCAGACTTGTCGTTTCTGTTTTGTTTTGTTTTTGTTTTAACCAGAAACTCAAGGTCCAGCAATAATAACTGGACCTATTTACAAAATAGTGGCTCAGGGATAGAGTGGGCATACACTTAAGAAACAGGGTGCCTCTGAGCACAAGCTCTGATCAGGGATTTCTTTTCAGTATCAAATTTTATCTCAAAAACCTATCATCAATAAAAATAAATCTGGTTTTTTCCTTCCAGCTCCCCCCCCCCCCCCGGATTTAATGTCATCTTCTTTGGTGATGAACTCATACATACCCTCCAATGGTCCTGATCTGACAGGGACAGACCTCTCTCATTCCACTTTTTAAAATGTTCCACTTTCTCCCTCCTTCCACTTTTCCCCTTTTTCCTTAGCATAGTTCAGTTGTTGCAAATTCAAAGTGCTAAAGTAGTTTGGACTAATTTAGCTCAGTGGAGGGAGAGGAAAGGAGGAAGGGAATCTTGACTTTCTGACAAGGCTCAGGCAAAAGCAAACTGCTACGGCCTCTCCTAGCTTGTGTGCTCTACCTCAATAAATTTTGTCATCTGAGTGGCTCCCTGATGTTGCTTGGCCACATGTATCCCAGTTTTCATTCTGTGAAATATTGGAGGGTATACTCATGGAAGGTGTGAAAGAATTACCCTACTTGTCAGAAATGAGCTATCAGCTTGTCAGCCTGATACAGTGGGCTGTTCTTATCCACGGGAGTTTGGTTCTGGGCTCCCCATATAGACGGAAAAATACATGGGAATTCAAACCCATATTTGTCAATGAGTGACAATGGGTGCACTAGCGTCAGCATGTCTGTTGAGCAATATGAAGGGGGTGATCCATGGGAGCTCTAATGAGAAGGTGCAATTGGGTTCAGGAAAGGCAGAGGTGCTAGGGATCACAATGGAAACACAGATGGATAATGGAGGGCACCAGGGAATTCCAGCAGAAAACCAGCCTGTGTTTTATAAAATACAGCCTTTGACTACATAGATTAAAAGAAAACTATGGACTGATTTTTAAAAAATGGGTGTACCATTACATTTGACTGTCCTGATGTATACCCTGTACTTAGGACAGGAAGTTACTGTTAGAACAGAATATGGAGAAACAAAATGGTTCCCAACCAGAAAGGGGACAGACAAGGATGCATTTTATCATCTTATTTGCTCAACTTGTATGCAGAAAACATCATATACAGAGCAAGTTTAGATTCATAGGAAGGAGGAGTGAACGTTGGGGGGGGGGGAATATCAACAATCTAAGATATACAGACATACTAACAGCAGAAAACAACATACTTGGAACACTTACTAAAAAAAGGTCAAAGAACAAAGTGCTAAGGCAGGTTTGATATTGAACATTAAGAAAACAAAAGTAATGACCATGGAGGATTATAGATGATGAGGAAATTGAAATAGTTGAAAATTTCCCATACCTTGGGAAATTGTTGATCAGAACAGAGATTGCAGTCAAGAAATCAGAAGAGGATTAGGAATAGGAAGGGTAGCTATGAAAGAGCTAGACAGAATTTTAAAGTGCAAAGATATAAAACTGAATGCTAAAGTTAGGATTGTCCAAACCATTGTATTTTCCATCAACATGTACAAGTGTAAGAGTTGGAGAGTGAGGAAAGCTGATAGAAAGAAAAACAACTCATTTGAGATGTGGTGCTGGAGAAGAGTGCTGACGACAGTAATGTGTTTGCGTTGCAGAGGGGCAGGGTAGAAATAATAATAATTATTATTATTATTATTATTATTATTATTATTATTATTAATGCTAGGAAAGGTGGAGGGCAGTAGAAAGGGAGGAAGACTGCACACCAGATGGATCAACTCAATCAAGGAGGCAACAGCCATGAGCCTATGGCACCTGAGCAGATCAGTTTAGGACAGGGGTGTCTTTAAGGAGTCTCATTCATATGGTTGCCATGTGTCAAAGTGGACTCAAGGGCAGATAACAAAAACAACATACGGTAATATGTGTTGTGCATTTTTGTATTTTCCTTTCACCTTTGGGCATGTCAACAGCTGAATGTCTTTTAGCTTAAGTCCAGTTGCATTATTAGCCACAGCACTACTCATAGTTACCCTCTGTTGTACCCCAGTAGATAGATATGAGTGACATCTGACTTGGGAGTTTCATCTTCTAGCATTATAGTTTGTTTTATTTTGGATTGTCTCATAGGATTTTCATGATAAGAGACATTCAAAAGGGGCTTACTTCTGCAAGTCTGCTTCCTCAGTCTAATAAGTCTGGCTCCTCAGCAAGAGCTTGTCTGACATGGAAGACCCTACAAGCAGCACTACTGCTCTCACTGTAGCCTTTTGACTCACAGAAGCACACAATCTCACCATTGTGAAAAGTTAGTGCAATTACTGGAATGCTCCTTCTGCTCCATTGCAGAAAGCTAGTGCCATTGGTGGAATGCTCCTTTTGTCATGACACAAACTAAAAATGCAGATTTTAAAACAAAGCAACTGGGCAGTACAGAGCTTTGATGGAGAATATGGAAAAGTGACAAGAAATAGAAACAGACTGATGAGTCCATCTCTGCCTTAGGTTCCTGCTTATGGATTTCCAAAAGTCAGCTGATTATATACTGGTTGAATAGAACACTGGACTAGATAGCCTTTGGTGTGCTCTAACATGGCTCTTATCTTAGAAGACCAACACTAACTTTACACAGTGAAAAGTTCAAAATGCATGGTTAACTGTGTTTTAGCTTTTCTAGGGTACTTTTGCAGGGAACACTGTCATGTCTAGTCTGTAATGCACAGTAGGCAAGCAAGAGAGATAGTGGAAGAAATAATAGCTGTAGATTCCTCCCTGTCTTGAAAGGTTTGATGATGTCTATGAATGCACAAGCATCTTGGTGATCAGTCCGAAAGGGTTAGAGCTTTTCAAAACTTATTCCATGTTGTAGATGATACACAGCTAAAGGACGGAAAAGTTATTTTTACATTACAGTTTTCAGAATCTCTCAAAGAGTATGGCCAGGGAGATTATCGCATTCCCTTTTTTGCCTGATCTGGGCACGGGCTGGGGACGTGCATGAATGAGGGGAAACAGATTTAATTGCACTCAAAACAGTTGGCAAGCTGTCGCCATGCCGTCGCTTGACCACCACCTGTCCCCAAGCTGTGCTGAGTGGGTTGATTTTTCAAGAATGGAAGCTTTCCGGCTGAGCAAAATTGGCCAGTTCAGCACGTCTTGGGGACGGGTGGTGGTTGGGCATGGCGATGGCTTGCTGACTGTTTCCCCTCATTCACAGGCATCTGTGTCCAGATTGGGCAAAAAGGGGAAGGTAATAAACTCCCAGGTTATAGAAATTATAGTCCAAAATAGTAACTTTTCCAAGTTCTGAAGCTTCCAAGAAAGAAAGTTAGAACTGCCAGTCACGTCCCCAGTGGATAGAGAGATTCTGCTTGGGTCTAGGGAATATCTTCTACTTCTCCCCAATTTAGGATTCTGGGTCTTGGTGAATACTGGTCTAAATTCTATTGGTAGTGTGTGTTTCTCCCCTGGTAATGTGTGGTAGTGTATGGCAACTGTAGTAGATTCATTGGTAGAGTTGCCAACGCAAGTGGGAGGGAAGAGAGCGTGGGAGGGGCAACACTCTGCAATGGTAGCTGCCTGGCTGGTAGTAGAGGGGCAGCAGGTTTTTTTTTTTTTGAGACCGAAACCCCACTTTGAGCTGTTGTCCAGTGGGGTCAGCATCCTTGTACCCCCCCCCTTCTGATGCCCCTGAATAGATAGGTTTACTCACCTTTCAACAGCTGATTCACTGGATCTGTTCTATTTGAGATTACCAATAGGATTCAAGCTATGATGTGGGTAAATCTGTAACCTCTAAGGCCATGGGCATCATAGTTACCCTTGTGTAAATGCATTACATCAAGCATTTACAATAGGGGTAAGCAGCTGTGTAGGGCATTGGGACCTTCTTCCACCCCAAGAGGAAGTGATACCACTCATGTCCAGTTTTCATTTTCAGCTGCTTTTTGGTCAATTTTTGAGGAGATTAAGGTTTTTGATCTATGTGAGGATGGTGGGTTTTGTTTTGTGGTGGGGCTGGCCCATCTTTGGCATTCTAGGGCTTAAAAAATGGGTCTAGGGACTTTGAGTGGGCTTCAGGGGGCTATGAGAGTGGTAAAATATGAAATTTAATGATATAGCAGTTGTGTGCATGTGGACCTAATTACCCTAAAGGTGCCAGATCCCATCTGATCTCAGAAGATAAGCAGGGTCATCCTTGGTTAGTACTTGGATGGGACACCAACAACGAATACTAGGTGTTGTGGGCTATACAATGGATCCTTGGTATCTGCTGGTGTTTGGCTCCAGGACCCCACATGGATACCAAAATCCATGGACGTTAGAGTCCTATGAAATACAATGGATAGTAAAATGATATCCCATATATGAAATGGCAAAATCAAGGTTTGCTTTTCGGAATTTATATACGTTTGAAATATTTTCAAGCCATGGATGATTGAATACCTGGAATAATAATAATAATAATAATAATAATAATAATAATAATAATATATTTCTTACCCACCTTTCCCCATGGATCGAGGCGGGGAACAACAATTAACAGATACAGCACTTCAGTTAAAATACACATCAGTTTCAAAGGACAAATAAGATAAACACATATTCAAACAATCCACATTTAAAATTAACAATTTAAAAATAATCTGCCAGAAGAGATTGGTCTTTAAAGCTCTTTTAAGTTCACATTACTTATTAAGCTGTCGAATCTCTTCCGTCAGGTCATTCCACAGTCTAGCAGCGGCTGAAGAAAAAGTCCTCTGGCTGACTGTTGCCAACACAGTCCTGGCTGACTGGAGTAAATGTCCGGCAGAGGACCTGAGTGTATGGAGTGGATTATATGGGAGGAGACAATCCTGTAGGTAACCTGGACCCAAACCATGTAGGGCTTTAACGGTAATAACCAACATTTTGTACTTTGCCTGGAAACTGACTGGCAGCCAGTGGAGTGATGTGCTCACTCCTGGATGTCCTAGTAATCAATCTGGCTGCTGTGTTTTTAACTAACTGAAGTTTTTGAACTTGGTACAGAGGTTGCCCAATGTACAGTGCATTGCAGAAGTCCAACCTTGAGGTTACCAGTGTGTGCACTACCATCTTTAGGTCTTCCAGCTCTATGTAGGGGCCCAGCTGGCATATTAGCTGAAACTTATAGTAAGCGCTACTGGCCACCCATCTATCTGAGCTGTCGATGGTTCCAGAAGCACCCCTAAGTTGCAAACTCAGTTTTTCATGGGGACTGTAAGCCCATCCGGATGGGTTGACAAACCTCTAAACTCAGGTTAGGACCTTTGACAGCAAGCACCTCTGTCTTGTAATTCATCTTCAATTTGTTTTTCCTCATCCAGCCCACTATCCTTAGCTGAGACTCTTTTTGAAGGCATGGAGAAATATGTTTGGGTGTCATCAGTATGGATAGCACCCTGATTTACAACCACAAGCCTCCCACCCTCCCAAAGAGCAATCAATTAAATTGATACACTCAAGAGGCATGCTATTTAGATTCTTCTTAGCTTATGTTAGAACTCCCTGAATTCAATATAAAAATGAAAACAGTCTTACTTAACAAGGACAGATTGGTATGTGGTATCAAAATCTGTTCTTTCCTTTGTAGACAGAAGGCATGCAGCTTTGGAATCCAGAACAGCCTATAAAAGTATAAGGAATCCTTTTATATGGCACAAGGCACAATTCAACACCCTTCATATATGTTGTGTCAGTAGTCTTTAGCTGTTAATCTCAGTTAAATGACCAACAGATTTGGTGACAGCAGTCATTGTTCATCTAGCATTATGCAGTAGCCTATAATGTCTTTTATTCTTTCTCTTTTCTTTGATGCTTTGTAGAGCACCATGTACTGCTTATACCAGAACACCCATCTGTTTTGTTTTGTTTCTGATTCTAACTGTTATGAGTATCTGCATTGCAGTTTTGATACATGGTAGACCAAAGACCGGAAAAATTAAATTTTGGGCTACAACTGACACGGGGGACAATTGGAAGTATAAATGGTGATTAACCTGTGATAATCCCGCAATTGCGCTAGTGGTTTTTACATGATGCTGTGTTCAAAGTGCTATTATCCTGTGAATAACCTGTGATAATCCTGCAATTACACTAATGGTTTTCACATGATGTTGAGATGAAACGTGATTAAAGTGCCATTATCTCGTGAATAACCAGGCAAGAAACAGCAGCAAATCATTCAAGGGATTTTCCTGTGAATGACTTTTTGCTGTTTATTGCCTAGTTATTCACAGGATAATGGCTCTTGTGTTAATCTCATTTTAATCATGTTTTAATGTGAATTGTGCGAGTTTCACACGTTAATTACTATTCAAACTCCTAATTTCCTCCCTTGTGATAAACTCATTAGAATCTTGCAGCTACTGGGGAAATTGGTGTTGATCCAGAAAAAGTTATTTTCCTAAGATTGGTTGTAAATGACATATGGTAAATCAATGTACCTAGAGAGAGGCAGTGTGCCAACATTAAAAATAATGTTAAAGAAATTAGGTATGGGGGGAAAAATCAGAAGATTGATAAACCAGCTATATTCAAATAACACAGCCGTGGTAATGGTAAACAATGAACTAACAGAACAAATTCAAATATTTAGGGGTACAAGACAAGGCTGCCCTTTCTCTCTGATCTTATTTGCAATGACTATTGAAATTTTGGCAAATGTAGTTAGGAAGGATGAAAATTTGGAAGGAATTGAGATAAGAAAATTGAATAAGATAAGTTTGTTTGCTGATGATAGATATTTAGGAATAAATATTACAAAAATTTACAAAAATTGGAGGGACAAAATTATAATAGAAATTAAAAGAAATTAGAAGATTATAAAAATATTAAATTGTCATGCTTTGGCAGAATTGCATTAGTAAAAATGAAAATTTTACCTAAGATAATTTTTTTTTCTTTAGGATGTTACCAATAAAATATCAGAAGCAGAAATGGAAAATTGGCAAGTATTAGTGTATAATTTTTGTAATATGAATAAAAAAGTGAGGATTAATAAAATACACTGGTACAAATCCCCAAAAGCTGGAGGATTGGGTTTTCCAAATTTAAAATGGTATTATAATGGAAATCAATTAAGATATATTATAGATCGAATTACAGAGAAGGGGGAATTAGACTGGTTAGAGATGGAAAGAATGGAAATAGAGAAAAAAACTGGAAAATATATTTTTAGGGACTTTACTATGAAAGAAATAAAAGAAATAGAAAACTCCTTTCTAAAGAATATATTAGAGATTTGGGAAAAAAACATAAAGAAAAATTAATGCCTGCTATCTCACCGTTAACCCTAGTACTAATGTTGGAAAAATTTCCAATAAATTTAGGGGAGGAATTAGGGAAAGAGTTAAGGAAGCAAGAAGTATATAGGATAAAAGATTGGATGAAGATAATGAAGGATAAAGGAAAAATAAAGAAATTGCAAAGTTCAAAAATGGCAAAGAGATAGTATGGAGGAAAATGAAAATTTGAAAGGTATTACAAGTGAAATATATAATTTGTTATCAAAACAGAATGAGAAAGAAGAATATCTTAAGACAACATGGGAGGA
Source organism: Phrynosoma blainvillii (assembly GCA_026167975.1). NCBI lineage: Eukaryota > Metazoa > Chordata > Lepidosauria > Squamata > Phrynosomatidae > Phrynosoma > Phrynosoma blainvillii. Next base: position 445,728,997 of record JANUYF010000001.1, on the reverse strand, counting down.
TGATTTAGCACAAAAGATAAATATTCAAGAACGGGGAAAATTTGGAATCAACATCATTAAAAAAATTATCTATATGAATAAAGGAGAATTATTATAAATTCATTTGGAGATGGTATTTAACACCAGTAAGGTTAAACCATATAAATAAGAATTATTCAAGGATATGTTGGAGGGGTTGTCAAGAAATTGGTACTTATGTTCATATGTGATGGAGTTGTAGAACTGTAAAGATATTTTGGTAATTAGTATTTATGTCAACAGATATGGAAAACAAAATGATGGCCAACAGATTGGAAGTGATCAGTATACATCCCCATCCACAAAAAAGGAGACACAAGAGATAGCAGCAATTAGAACCATAACACTAATTTCCCATGGAAGCAAAATCATGCTCAAAATTATGCAAATTAGGGGGGTTGCAGACTGCCAGAAATAGTGCAAATTGAGTCCAGTTTTAGGTTAGGGTTAGGGTTGGGGAATCATGGGAACTGTATTTTATTGTGGCACCAGAGCTCTCTGACAGAGAAGGCTCAATCTCTCAGAACAAAAACAATTCCCATGATTCCCTAGCATTAACTCTAACCCTAAAAGTGGACTCAATTTGCACTATTTCTGGCAGTCTGCAACCCCCCTTAGACTCCAAACACATGGAGAGAGAAATCCCAGAGGTCCAAGCAGGGTTCCGGAAAGAAGGAGGCACCAGGGATCACATTGCAAATATACAATGGCTAATGGAGCATAGTAGGGAGTTCCAAAAGAAAACCAGCATGTGCTTTATAGACTATAGCAAAGGGTTTGACTGCATAGATCATGAAAGGCTTTGGAACGCCCTCAAAGGCATGGGAGTGCCAACACATCTGATAGTCCTAATGAGGAATTTGTACTCAGGACAAAAGGCTACTGTCAGAACAGAACACAAAGAAACAGAATGGTTCCCAATTGGAAAAGGAGTGAGACAAGGCTGCATCCTATCACCCTACCTAATAAACTTATATGCAGAACATATATATTGTAAGGAAAGCAGGCTTGGATTGGAAGAGGGAGGAGTGAAAATAGGAGGAAGAAATATCAACTATCTGATATATGCAGATGACACCATAATACTAGCAGAAAACCTCAAAGACCTGGAACAACTACTAAAGAAGATCAAAGAAGAAAGTGCAAAGGCAGGCTTAATGCTGAACATAAAGAAAACAAAAATAATGACCACAGAGAGCTTACACACATTCAAACTAGAGAATGAGGAAATAGAAATAGTAAAAGAGTTCTCATATCTGGAATCAAACACTGATAGAAATGGGGACTGCAGCCAGGAAATCAGGAAAAGATTAAGAATGGGGAAGGTGGCTATGAAAGAATTAGAATAGATCCTAAGATGCAAAGAAATACAACTCAGCACAAAAGTCAGAATCATACAAGCCATCATATTCCTTATTACCATGTACGGATGTGAGAACTGGATAGTCAAGAAAGAAGATTGGAGGAAAATCAATGCATTTAAGAAATGTGGTGCTGGAGAAGAGTGTTGAGGATCCCATGTACAGCCAAAAGGACAAACAAATGGGTCCTAGAACAGATCAAGCCAGAGATATCCCTAGAAGCCAAGATGACAAGACTTATTAGACTATTGTACTTTGGACACATTATGAGAAGGCATGAATCGTTGGAAAAGACAATAATGTTAGGAAAGGTGGAGGGAAGTAGGAAGAGAGGAAGGCCACATGCTAGATGGATGGACTTTATTAAAGAGACCATGAATAAGAGTTTGCAGGAGCTGGGCAGATCAATAGAGGACAGGGGGCCTGGAGATATCTTATCCATAGGGTCGCCATGGGTCGAGACCGAAGGGAAGGCAGTTAACAACAACAAGAATTTAAAGAGATAAAAGAGACAATAGAAATTGAGTTAGAAACATGCTGAAAGATTATTGTCTATATATGATAAGATCAATTGCACTCAGGCTATGAAGGACTTAATTACAAAGTTACTGACAGCAGAAAGACTAATTATAGCAATAAAATAAAATAAATAAATGGAAAGTTCAGGGAGATCTGCCAATACAAGAATGGTATAAAGAAGTATGGCAAATGGCAATTAATGATAATTTAACATGTGAAATTAAGGTTAAAAAAAGGAATAATGAAGAGGAATGACTTTGAAGCAATATGGAAGATATTTGTACAAAAGGTTCTAGTAAAAGAGGAAGGTGGTTTACCACCTCAGGAAGAATTACAATGTTGGAGGGTACAATAACATGAAGATATTAGGCTATGGTGATGGGGAGCACATGATTATAAAGATAAGTTAATTAGTGATAAACTAGTAGTATTACACTTTAGTGAAATTATGAATAGTATATGTAGAAAAGAAGATAGCAATAAGAATGAAGATATTAATAACAATTTCAGGTGTTTTTCCTAATTATTGGTTTAATTAATATTAAATGGTTTAATATGAATAAGATTTAGATAAGATAATTAAGAATGGATAATTAATGTGACTTATTACATATTGTATCTGGGATACTATGAATAAGATATTTTTAAATATTACTTTAAGTATGAAAAAAAAAGAGAGAGGCAGTGTGGTATAATGGTTTGAGCATTGGACTACAACTCTGGTGATCGAATTCCCACTCAGCCATGAAAACTCACCTGTACTTCATAGGATCATAGAATCATAGAGTTGGAAGAGACCACAAGGGCCATCCAGTCCAACCCCCTGCCATGCAGGAACTCCCAATTAAAGAATCCCCAAAAGATGGCCACCCAGCCTTTGTTAATTTCTTTAACTTAAACATTCCCTGTCCACAAACACCCCAAGAGGAGTCTAATGCATATATTTGTAGGACATTATTTTCATTCCTGCTATGGGGCTATGCCATAGCTCATGTCTGAGATTAAATTACTAATTTTGCTTGTGTTTCTTAACGACTCCCTAATGCAAGGCTTGAGGGGAAAAATTGGGGTGAAGGAGTGGATTCTTTCACCCATCTCCTTGCAGCCGTTCATGGGCAGAAACATGTCAGGAGGCATAGATGCACCATCTAATATCATTGGATCCCTGGCTGAAGCTTCAGGGACTGCCTTTGTCTTTTCTTTATTTCCTCATGTGGGTAAGGAGGTGGAAGGGTATGATGCTCTCCACCAGTGCTTGAAAGCATTGGCTGAGAGTGGCTGGTTTCACTCCTTACTCTTCTGGAAGGAAGAGAAGGCACAAGAGGGTGCTTTGATAATGTGTTCCTGCATGGCAGGAGGGTTAGACTAGATAGCCCTTGTGGTTTCTTCCAGCTCTATGAACTTGAGCTGCAATGGCATCTTGACATTGGGATTGGCTTTGTGTCTCCTCTTCTTCCCCATCGCTTTATCAAGGTTTAAATGAAAGAGGGAAAGGAAATTTCCTTTCTATAAGTGTAACCCAATAAACCTTTCCCAAGGAGCAAGGTTCTGCATGCAAGCTGTCTGTTGGTGGAGATTATGGTTGGTGGATTGGAACACCTCATACCCACTTCTCAACTGTCTACTTCACATGTTATACATGTCTCTTCTTGGAAGTTCCCAAATTTCCTTAGTTAGGACTTCTGCATGTTTAATCCATTAAAATGGAGCTGGAGAGCTCTGGAAAAGGCTTCTGTAGAAACTTGCCAAGAAAACCCTGTGATAGGGTCGCCATAAGTCAGAAATGACTTGATAGCACACAGCAACAACAATGAAGTGTCAGACTAGCTGGGGCAATGGAGCGGGAAATCTTACAATATATCTGGTTTACCTTTGAGTGAGTCTGTATGTTTTTTTTTAAAGAAAATATTTTGGTAGTTTACCAAAACAGCCAATGCTAGAAAATATGCATGTTTAGTGCTTTGATCTGAAATCGCAGTGGCATTTATATAGGATTGTAAGACTGGGAAGGCAATACAAATTTCCGAGAATTTTATCATCATCATCACCATCATCATCATCATCATCATGATGTTTATTTCTTACCCAATCAAGGTAGGGAACAGCAACAGATTGTAGCTGCATCTATGCTGCAGAGTTAATGCAGTATGAGACAGTTTTAACTTGCCATGGCTCCATGTGATGGAATTCTGGGATTTGTAGTTTTGTGAGATATTTAGCCCTTTCTGTCAGAGAGCTTTGGTGTCACAACAAACTACAAATCCCAGAATTCCATAGGATAGAGCCATGACAATTAAAGCGGTGTCAAACTGCATTAATTCATTACTATCAGTTAAAAACACATAATATCACTTTAAAAGAACATAAAAGACTAATACATATTAAAACAATCATTCCATAGTTTTAAATTCATAATTTAAAATTCATAATTTAAAAATCATCTGGCTAGACCTACTGGAAGAAACTTGTCTTTAATAATGTTTTAAATTTAAATAAAGTGTATTCATAGAGTTATGGTGTTATAAGAGACCCAACTGGTCATTTACTCCAATAGCCTGCCAATGCAGAAATCCACAGTTAGAGCAACCTTTACTTAAAAACTTTAAATGAAGGAAAGTCCACTACCTTTTGGAGTAGTCTGTCTAAACATCAGAAAGTTCTTCCTAATGTTCAGACTCTTCTTATATCAAGTTGTTGGTTTCTCAGTTGGCCTGTAGATGGCAGCAGAATACCATTCCAGTTTTCATTAAATTACTGTCCTTACCTTAGCTTTTCAGCAAATTATTTGCATACTCAGATTTAACAATACATAGGACAAGCATACTCCCTCTTCTTTTTCCATTTTGTCCGCAATTGATAGTGCATCTTTCCTTTGCTTTGAAACAGATTGTAAACTCCTCACTAATACTAATTTTTTCCAATGATAACACGTTTTATTTATTTATTTGGACATACTTCTGTTAAGCTGCTGGTTTAAAACAGTGAATATACAACTTTTGTGGGTCTGGGAGACAATTTGAAATTCCCGTTCCATGGACCAGCGCCCTGCCAAAAATGCAGTGGGTTTTATTGTTTTGTTATTTGTTTCAAAACCAGAAATGGCTAAACATTCACTTCCATTTTTAGATCCCTCCTCCAAAACCCCCCAAAACAAAACAGAACAAAAATCTCTTTGGTACAAGATGCCCCCTGCACTTTGCTTGGTGTGTGTGTGCATATAAGTGCCTTCAAGTCACCTGTTGACTTATGGCGACCCCATGAATTTTATAGTTTCCTTAGGTAAGGAATCCTCAGAGTTGGTTTTGCAAATTCCCTCCTCTGAAATATAGCCTACAGTACCTGGTATTCACTGGCAGTCTCCCATCCAAGTACTAACCAGGGCTGATCCTGCTTGGCTTCCCAAGATCAGACAGAATGTGTTGCATTTAGAGTATTTAGGTACACATCTTGCTTTGGAGAACTATTGCATATGGAGGCTTCCAGGAATGCAAGTCCCCTTGTTTTGAACAAAATTTATTTATTTTCTATCAGTGATGGTTGGGTTTGTGTGTCTCAGGGCAACAAAAGAAAGGGATACTATATAAATAAAGGGGGCATGGCTGGGTGTTGTCAACCCCTGATTTAGAAGATCTTGGCTATAGTAAAATAATACTGTGTATTCTGTGCTTTTTTTTTTTGTCTTCCAAATTCTGCACCAAGGACAATAGTGCAGTTTGTAATTTCCAGTCATTCAGTGTGCCCTTCTCCCATCTTGCAAAAACAACAAAGGGTCTTATGGTACATTATAGTGTAGACTTTTATGGACTAAGTCCCAATTCATCAGATACATGGAGCGTCATCAATAATTTCAGGTATGTATAAAGTACAGATGTTTGTGAGTGGGGCTGGAGACAGTGTTTGAGAAGGAAATTAAATGCAGAAAATACTGACTCCAACAGACTAATATAGGTTACCCTTGGACGTTAAGCGGGGTCAGCCCTGGTTAGTACTTAGATGGGAGACCACCAATGAATACCAGCTGCTGGAGGCTATATTTCAGAGGAAGGAACTGGCAAAACCACCTCTATCCCTTTCCTAAGAAAACTCTATGAATTTCATGGGGTCACCATAAGTCGACAGGCGACTTGAAGGCATGTGTACATGTGGGACATACCCATCCCAAAGGCCTCACCAAACTGCCATTCTTTTTCCTCTCTCAGCAATCGCAGTTCTGTAAGGCTCTTTGTGATTTCAAATTTCCCACACTGTCAAACTGGTCCTTTTAAATCACTGTACAGCTGTTTTCCACTTTTGGCGGTGAATTGGTTCCCTTTTCCCTGTGGGCCAGAAGTTGGGGAAATCGGGGGGGTGGGGGTGGTCATGGTGCGGTGTGTGTGTGTTTTTTTTTTTTTTTTTTTTTACAATTTCTGAGCACTGTTGCATTTGCGTGGGTTCATGGGAGTGGTCATAGGTGTCGTAGGGGATTCCTCCCTGGCATGCATGGCTCCATGGGTGCCATGGCGGTTATATCCTGGCATGCATGGATTCATGGGTGCCATGGGGGATTCTTCCTTGGCATGCATGGATCCATGGGTGCCATGGGGGTTATACCTTGAGATGCATGGATTCATGGGTGCCATGGGGGATTCTTCATACTGATAATGATGAGAAAAATATGTAATTTTTAAACCTCTCTAGTGCAAACTCATCTTACAAATTTAAGACTTTAGGGAATTTTAAAATTTCAGCAATTTATGCTATTATACCAGTAGAGGGGGATCTGTTGTTTCTTTCTGTTGTTTTGAGCCTTCTGGAGCCTGAACTGTGGGTGATTCATTGTTGACTTCAGACCTGCTGTTTTCCCTGAAAGGATATCTGAAGCCTTCAGCTGGAAGCCAGGCACTTTACTTCTGATCCTACTGGGATCAGACCTCCTCCCTTGGTGTATTTGATGGTTACACTACAGTAGCTTGTCTGGTCAAGGTTAGCTGGTCTTTCCTGTAAATTGCAGCTATACAGAATAAGAAATGCATAATTGCATAATGTTGGGTAGTGCAAGCAAGTTTCTCACTGAGAGCAATCATTTCTCCTGCAGCAAAGAGAGCTTTTATGTGGCCAGCAAAAGCATTTTTGCATTGATTGGAAGTGGCAGAATGAGCACCTTGTATTTTTTTTTTTTAAAATCAATTCATTCAGGAGGGCCCTGAATGCAAGATTGCATTGACAAGATTATTACTCATTCAAGGATGACGAGAGAAAAGGAGAGTGTTGTTCACCCAAGAGCTACAGGAAGCGGAGATGCTATTGTCGAGGTCTGAAACCACAAGCCATAAATATTCCTTTATACTTTCAAGTGCTCTAGAAAGTGGATAGTCCAAGGGCAGCTTTATAAGGTTTATTTCGTAAGAATACAGAAACATAAGAGGAACTGTGCTGATTCAGATTGGAGGTCTACTAGTCCAGCACTCTGTTCACACAATAGCTAGCAAATTATCTGTTGGAAGCCCACAAGTATGTTAGAGTTTATGCCTATGCTCACATATTGTTGAAGCACATTATATATTTATGGTACCTTTTTATTTTTTTATTTTGTTGCTTTTCCATATCTCTCCTTGCATTGTATAACTTCCAGCCATTTTCTCTTTCCTCTGTCCTCCATTAGACCACATATTTGATTATGCACAAGTCAGTGTATGTAATGTTATTTTCATATGTCCTACAAAGAAGATTATGATTGCTTCTTTTCTTTGCAACATTTTCTCTCTGTGTGGGGGCATTGGTGTGGGCATGGGACTGGTTGTTATTCAGATTCTGCCTTTGCTTGAGAGATCCACTGCCATCTCTCACATTTCCCAGCAAAGCAGGGCAACTGAACATTGCATCTTACATTCCCTAACAACTTATAATATTGCCTTTGCAAATGCAAATGATGCATGGCCATCCTGACTGGTAGCTGATAATGGCCATAAACTCCATGAAATCATCTGGAGCTGTTATCAACCATCACTACATTTTTTGATAGTGAATCTCATAGTTTTAACTACACACTGTGTGTGTAGAAATGTCCTAAATGTTAAATGAATGTTGAGTGCAAGTTGAATGGCTTGCACTCAACCTTGAGCGCTAGGTTTAAATTTCTTAAAGCACTTTAGACCCTGTCCATTTTGCAAATGGTAATACACACAACAACCTAAATAACCTGTGAAGGCTCTGATGAAGAAGCCAGCTGAGCATTGAAAGCTTGCGCTATGTATTTTGTGCACTTTGGTTGGCTGATTAAAGGTATCATTGTTTTGTGGATTTTGGATGTTACTGTACTTTGCTACATGGCCAACATGGCTACCCCTGAATATGTTTCCTGGACCAGTATTTCTTAACCCTTTCTTGACCAGGGATCCCCTTTAAATATAATTTGTTGTCATGGACCCCCAAAACTTAACCCAATATTTAAAAGCCTAACAGCAACAACAATATAATAGCAATAGCAATAGCAATAGCAAGTACATTTCTATACCACTTATCAGTGCACTTTAGTAATCCCTAAGCAGTTTACAATGTGTGAGCCAATTGCCTGCAACAGGCTGGGCACTCATTATAGCGACCTACGAAGGATGCAAGGCTGAGTGGACCCTGGAGCCTTGCCTGGGATTGAACTCATAGCCTTGTGGCTGTGAATGGCTGCAGTACTGGCAATGAACCACTGCACCATCAGGGCTCCTTTTTTTTTAAAACAACAATCTGCAAACTGAACCATTAACAATCACACCATCCATTAAACTTTTCCTCAAAGGCTCTGAAAGGAGAGGGAAATTTTTTCTCTTGTTTCTTCCTGCCAGTTTGTGGCTGGAGCAGATTGAATGGAAACATGCAGACCCAGGCAATCCAGCCTTTGCCTTGGCTCCTATCAAGTGGCTACTCCACTGTGGGTATACTGAGCAACCTTCAAGAATTCATGGCCCCCCTGTGAGGACATTATGGCTTCCTGGGGGCTCATGGACCACAGATTAAGAACCACTATCCTAGATGATACCACACAATATAAATATCAGAGCACCACTATGTGATTCCTTCCCTAATTTGACTTTACCACACCCAAATTCATTTAAGTTTAATGCAATAATTAGTTAACATTGAGCCAGATGTGGTCTGAGGAACATTTGTGATATGAAGTTAGGATCCGGGGAATAACTTGCAACCTTCTGTAAATCTCTTCCCAATGTTTATCTATATTTGGTTGTTTTACTCAAGTACCATCTTGCCATGAACTTCTAGTCCTGTTCTTGGGTCTATGATCCCAGCCAGTTTGGATTATGCTATGAAACAAATGAGACTACTAAGCTTATTGTACGACACTTACAGGATCGAGAATGGAACAGAAAGGAATGGAATGGAACAGGTTGAGAACGCACATTATTGCACTGGATATTGCCACCAATGCCGCTGGGAGTCCCTTCAAAATAGGCTACCAGGAATGGCTGAGGAACGGCTTGGGGACTCCCAGCGGCATTGGTGGCATTCTCCTGTGCAGTACCATGCATTCACGACCTGCTCCATTCAGTTCCGTTCCATTCTGTTCCTGTTCCTGTTCCTGTAAGTGCTGTGCAATAAGCTTATACGTGTGAAAGGGATCTAGGAGTCCTAATAGACCACAAGTTGAACATGAGTCAACAGTGTGATGCAGCAGCTAAAAAGGCCAATGTAGTTCTAGGCTGCATCAATGGAAGTACAGTGTCTAGATCTATGTTGGCGAACCTATGGCATGCATGCTATTTTGGAGGGCACGCATAGAGATGGGAGGACAGGGGAAGAGAAAGAACAGGCATGCACCTGTTCCTCCTCTTCCCCTTGCCCTCCTATGCCTTTAAATGCCTCCCTGGAGACAGCTGAAGGCCCGGAGGAGGGGGAGAGGAGGAAGTCCCACCCCTAGAAGTCCTATTCCCCCTGGAAGTCCTGCCCCTGGCACAGGGTGACACCCAGTGGGGGAACGCCTTTGTGTTTTGGCACTTGGAGTCTAAAAGGTTCACCATCACTGATCTAGATCAAGGGAAGTAATAGTGCCACTCTATTCTGCTTTGGTCAGGGCTCACCTGGAATACTGTGTCCAGTTCTGGGCACCACAATTCAAGAAGGATGTTGACAGGCTGGAGCATGTCTAGAGGAGGGTGACTAAAATGGTACAGGGTCTGGAAACTATGCCCTATGACAGTGATGCCGAATCTTTTAGGGGCCAAGTGCCCAAACCAAAAGGCCTTCCAATGCCAGGTGTTACCCGGTGCTGGGGGTGGGACTTCTCCCTCCGCCCTTCCGGGCCTTCAGTTGCTCCTCCAGAGAGAGCTTAAGGCTGGGGGGGGGGGGCAAAGGGGGAAGAAGGGGAACAGGTGAGTGCTTCTTCCTCCTCCTCCCCCGCACCATTCCTAGCCTTCAGCTGCCTCCAGAGAGGTGTGCATCTCTTCCTTCTCCTCACTGCCCTCAGCATGCCGGGGGAAATGGCTTCGCGTGCCATCTCTGGTGCGCGTGCTATAGGTTTGCCATCATGGCCCTATGAGGAATGACTTAGGGAGCTGGATTTGTTTAGCTTGGAGAAGAGATGGTTAAGAGGTGATATGATAGCCCTGTTTAATTATTTGATCCATATTGAGGATGGAGCAAGCTTATTTTTTGCTGCTCCAGAGAATAGGACCCGGAACAATGGATGCAAGCTACAGGAAAAGAGATTCCACCTCAACATTAGGAAGAACTTCCTGACAGTAAGGGCTGTTGGACAGTGGAACACACTCCCTCGGAGTGTGATGGAGTCTCCTTTGGAGGTCTTTAAACAGAGGCTGGATAGCCATCTGTCAGGGATGCTTTGATTGAGAATTTCTGCATGGCAAGGGGTTGGACTGGATGGCCCTTGTGGTCTCTTCCAACTCTATGATCCTATGATTCTATGAAATTGTGGCCCTCCAGCTGTTGGATTGCAATGCCCAGCATTCCTTACCATAGAACATGCTATCTGAGTTCGATGAGACATTCAGTTTGGTAACACTTAGAAAGCTGCACTTTGCCCACCCCGATGCAAAATGAGTTGTGCTCCCAGGATGGAAGATGCCACATTGTAGAAGGCTCATCTGAGGAAAATGGGCTGGTAGAAGTGAAATAAATAGAGAAGAAGTGGGGAACATATTGCCCTCCAGAGTTTGTTGGACTGCTTCTCGCAACAGCCCTAGCCAGCTCATGGTGATGGATTATGGGGGTTGCAGTCCTAAATTAGATGAGGGACAAGCCAGTCATCATCATGATCATCATGATCGTCAATATCAATATCAATCTTAGAGGAGGGCTCCAAGGTTCACTCAGCCTTCATCCTTTCATAGATCAGCAAAATGAGTACCCAGATTGTTGGGGTCAATTGGTTTACATATTGTAAACCACATAGGGAATGCCAGTTCATTGATAAGCAGTATAGAAATGTATTTGCTATTGCTATCATCATCATCATCATTATAATCATCTCTGAATACTGAACCATTACATTCTTGAAGACACTATAGGGACCCTCTTGCTTTTGCTACCTATTTTGTTGTAGCCTTTAGCATTATGTGTGGTAAGTGTGATGTGTAGCCTGGTTTGGATGTTTGAACAGCAAGGTTAGAACAACAGATCTGTCACCAAGATCTGTTTTTGTGTTTTATTGTTTTCTGCTCTGCTCTGAGAAAATGCCGAACATTTTCTTTATTGAAAATCTGTTTGTCGACCATTAACTAAATAGTAAGAATCTTCCTGTTTCTTGGCCCCTATTAAATGTCAAGTTTCTGGTTTTGAAAAATAAAATCAACAACCCTGCACAATGTCCATAAACCACTGCTTTGTTCTTATGGTTACTATTAATTTTATTATTTAGAAAATCTTTTTACCAGAGAATTACTGAGGGAACAATTGCTCTGGCAGCATCATTTTGCTACCAGTTCAGCAGATAGTTTTGTGGGTTCATGATATAGGTATCAGCCAATCGTAGTCTGAAAAAGGCAGTGAGTTCTCCTTCAGAGCACTATAAAAAGGTCTGTTGCCAAGGTGTCTCCATGAGATTAAATGAATGTCTTGTGGATTGATTTCCTATTTGTTCTTCAGAAGGTATTGAAAGCTCAGCCTGGCCTCCCTCCAAAAGAGACAGATGTGTTGTATAAATGCCTGCATTTATCTTGCCTTGATTTTTTAAAACGTGAGAGCATGCCAAATCTCTCAGTGAATATGTAAGGGTGGGTTTTTTGGGGTGTGTGTGTGAATAAAAATAAGAAATAATTTCAATAGATACAAGCAGGTTAAACAAGTTTGTCTTCCACAGCCTGTTTGATTTAGGTTTACTACACTTGTTCCTCCAGGGATAGTTCCCAGGTATTCAGGTTTCCATCCATGGATGGAGCCATTTTGAAGCTAGAACTTCATAGAACTTAGGAGAGACACCATAATGGAAGGAGTCTTTCAACTCCCCAGATGTGTATATTTTGGTTGCATATCTGCCTCATCCTGCTGCTATTGAGTTCAAGACTATCATATAACCACACAACCTGTAGGTGAGATTGGTCAGGATAAGCAATGATTTCACCTTGGTTTGTTAAATATGTCACAGAGCCCTGTAACAACATAGATTGAGTACAGAGTTTAGTTGATTATGTTCAAATGAAAGCTTCCAAAGGCTTATGTCCACCATATATTGAAGCAATAACTTGCTTCCAAAGCTTAGGAAAATACACACACATATATATATATTGAAAAACCATTTAAAAACTTGTTAACTGCTGTCAGTTCAGATTTGACTTATGGAGGCCCCATGAATGACAGATTTCCAAGATCCCTATCCTCAACAGTCCTATTCAGATCTTGCAGATTCAGGACTATGGTTTCCTTGTTTGAGTCTGTCCATCTGGAATGTGGCCTTCCTTTTTCTCTATTGCCTTTTACCTTACCAACCATTACTGTATTTTCTAGTGGGTCATGCCTTCTCATGATATGTCCATAGTACAACAGTCTCAGTTTAGTTTGGCTTCTAAGGAGAGTTTAGGTTTGATTTGCTCTCTCTGTGTGTGGGGTGCCTTCAAGTAATTTCCAACGTACGGTGGCCACAATATGAATCTATCATAGGATTTTCTTGGCAAATTTCTTCGGGAGGGAGGGTTGCCTTTGCCATCATCTGAGGCTGAGAAAGTGTGACTTGCCCAGTGGGTTTTCATTAGGAAAATCTGAGTAGAGATTTGAACCTGTCCTCCAGAGTCATAGTCCAATGCTCAAACCACTACACCACACTGGCTCTCTTTGACTTGCTCTAGGACAGTTCATGGTATCCACATAACTTTTTACTACAAGTCCTAAAAAGTAATGTTTCCAAACTCTGAGGAGGCAAACCTCAAAAACACATATATTGCAAAGACTCCAGTAAAAGAAACAAGGGAGAGAAGCTCCAATAATATTTAAAACTCATGGGGAAGACAATAATATCATTGTTATACAGGAAAGGGATGCATACTTACGTTGGATCCAAAGTGATCATTTCTCATTCCTGTCCCAACAATGCATACATTGTTTTGCTTTTATATATAACCTAGTTTAATAGTCTGAATATTGGACTAGGACTCTGGGAGGCCAACCCTACTCAGTTGTGGAAACCTACTGGGTGACATTTGGCAAGTCACTTTCTCTCAGCCTCAGAGGAAGGCAGTGTCAGACCTCTTTGGAATAAGTAGTGCTAAGAAAACCCTATGATGACATTGTCATGAATCGGAGTTGATTTATGCATTGTTAATTTAATTGTGCTGCTTGAAGTTGTATTGGCCCATGTCACAGAAAAGGTTTTGAAAGAAAACTAACCTGTGAGGCACAACTGGACAATTTTGTGCTCTTTGGAGGAAGTGAAGGCTGTATTGACAGGATGAAGTTTTTCTCTCTGTGCTGGCAACTGGGAAGCTAGCAGAGATGCTTGCAGATGTTGAGGGCAAATGCCTATGAGTATTCCTGGCCTAAAAAAGTATAAAGTTCATGGGGTCGCCATATGTTAACAGGCCACTTGAAGACACATCCATATCCACATTTCCTTAGACAGCATACTGTACTTGCTTCCTTGAACTGCCTCATTCTGGCGATATCCAGGGTAGCTGTGTTGGCCATACAACAAAGTACCATAACATCCAGAAACCACAAAACAGAGATATATTTATTGTCCTACTAAAATGCACAAAAGATGCAAACTTTCGAAGCTTTGAAAGCTTGCATCATGTATTTTGTTCATTTTGGTTGGCCAATAAAGGTATCACCGTTTTGTGGATTTTGGATGTTACCGTACTTATTCTGGCCAGTTAGCGTTGTTCCTAACTTGCCCCAACTGGACTGGATTGGATTGGAGTGCTTTTTTAGTAAGGCAAAACCTAGAAGAAAAGGAAATGGTATTGCTCAGATGATTTAAAGAAACCCACAGGGAAAAAAACACACATAAAAACAAATGTGGCAATTGCATTTTATGTCTTTATGGTTTGTTGGAGGAGAATGAGGTGAGCTCTATCACCTCTTCCCCCCAAGCAAACAGTGAATCAATTAATAAATCTCTTGATAGGGTGGCATCATTTTGCCCTCAAAGAGCAAAGCACGGTTGCAATTTTTACTCTGGAACATTTTGTCCCTAGGTACAGAGAACCCACTGAAAGCTTTTATAACTCCTTAGACTGAGGAAAAAAATCATTGACAGAAAGCGTGTAGACCTTTTGGGAGAAGTAATGAGAGGTTAAGATCCCCAACGCAAATGACTCATTTACGTTCCACATCTCCAGTCTTGTGTTCTGTGGAAGATAAAACATTTTTTAATCTTCTACTTGGGAGTCTTTCATTTTTACCTGTTTCCACTGTAACCCTGTTCGATTCTGGCTAGGAGAAAAGAGAGATGTCTGGCTCCAAAATATTGATAGTGAGTGTCCCCCCCGTGGGGCAGAGTGAGTGAGTGATAGTGAGTGTCCCCCCCCGTGGGGCAGAAAATTACACCTTTCCAGTGAAAGATGTTAGTAAATGATAATTTACACTTCTTTCCATTGAGCAAATTTTGGACTTTATCACACGGGGAGAATCTATAGTCTATCCTGTATAAATTGCAAAAAAAAAAGTGTAATTACGCGCAATGATTTCACACGACAGCGCATGAAACCCATCATTAAAGTGGTCAGAAAGTGGTGTTATCCCAGATCTTTCTACTTTTGGGATTTTAGCGAAAATGCATTTGTGATATTACTGTAATTGTGCATTTACTCTAGTGTGAAAGTCAAATTCAGTTTATTCACACAATAATCCTCCTTTCACTCATTTTCCTGTTTTTCCCATAGTTCTGTGGGGCCGCTTTTTCTTCCTGTTTTGCTTGGGCAACAGGAATGTCAGGTAAAAGTGTATCCATTCTCATAAAGCAAAATTTACAACTGTTGAGAATAGGAAAGATTGTAATGTCAAAATAATGTGGGAACACAAAGAAGAAGAAGCTTCACACAGGAAATGAAGCAAGGAAGGTTCTTGTGATGCACTAACTATGCATCTCTCTGCGCATGTGCGAGTATACCATTTCTACTTCATATACTGGATTCGATCACTTTTGTATGAAACACAAAAGCAGATTTTTTTTGTTTTCGCATTATTACGCATTCATTCTAATTGCGTGTGATATTCATTCACGCAATTAAACACTATTTTTGCTTTATTTTCGGGATGATTTATTTGTGCTTTGTTATCTCTTTAAAGATGGAACTGGCCCCCGTGTGATAATGTTCTTTAAGTCACCAAGTTAATTTCCTCAAGTACAGGGGCAGAAAAAAGTAATAATTCAACTTACAACAGTATCCTTCTGCAATACTGTAGTACTGAAGACTGAGAGTATTGAAAGCAACTTACATCTGATGGGGAAACAAGTTAAACTGGATTTTCACCCATGTCTTTTGCTAACATTCCTTGGGTTATTTGTCACATGTTGACAGACTCATAAGCTTAAAACTTCCTCCTTTCCCTCAACAATAGAAAGAAAGGGAAAGAAATTGGCCACTCCTTGTTTTAAACCTTAGGCTATATAACTTTTCCTTCTCCCATAAAGCAGTCTTACATCACTAAGAGCTGAAAACAACAAAGCAAAGCAAAGCAAAAAAGACATGAGGAGCCTGCTGTGAGAACCTGGAATCTTTTGAGAATTGGGAGCGTTCACAGAATCTACCACTTGCAAATAACGAAAAACCCCAAACACCTGAGCTCATTACTTTTTTTTTTATGAGTGTGGAATTTGGTTTCTTGTTTTGATTATTGGTTTTACTATTCATCACAAGGGAACTGGGTAAGTCATTTTGCTCCAAACGTTTCTTTTCTAGAGTAATTGTGGTAGGAACTGGAGACAGATTTCCTGTACTCTCTCTTTTCTTTGGGACTTTTCTGTTGTAAAGGCTTTTTATGGTTTAGTCTTGTTATAATACAGTCTATGAGTTGCAGGGAAATCTGCTGTTATTGTTTGCTGGGAGGAGGTAGGCAAATGCATCCTGCCACAGTTTCTGATGGCCTGTGGGTGCTGTCAAGTTCCTCACATTAGACATCATACTTTACTAAAAGAGGAACGAGCATCTGTATTAACAGACATGAACTGAAATCTCAGGTTGTCCTTTTTTGTAATCACCTCTCCCTTTTACTAGCGGAGCTTTCAAAAAAGAGGTGGGCAGGGGATGAGTTAGCACCTGATAATAACAGTACTATCTCAGCCTATCTGCATGCCCTCTTCTTCAGTGTTCCTCCTCCAGCCCTCCAGTTGTCAGAGGTGCATTTGCAAACTTCTACATTTAGGCCACAAAAATGCATAGGATGAGAGATACATAGCAGCACCGCATGTAAAAAAGACATTGGGATTGTTATTGATCATATGTTGAACATGTCCCAGTAGCATGATGTTGCAGTAAAGGAGGCAAATAATAATTTAGCCTGCATTGATAGAACCTTAGTTTCCAAGTCAGGGGAAGTAATTTGTTGTTGCTAACTGCCTTTGAGTTAACCACGACTCATGGCGACCCTGTGGTTGAGACATCCCCAACACCCCCTGTCTTTAACTGCTCTGCTTAGGTCCTGCAAATTCAGTCCCGTGACCTCCCTGATTATCCATCTGGCATTTGGTCTTTCCCTCTTTCTTCTTCTCTCTACCTTTCCTGGCATTATTGTCTTTTCTGGTGAGTTGTACCTTCTCATGATGTGGCCAAAGTACAACAGCCTCAGTTTCATCATCTTGGCTTCCAAAGAGATTTCAGGTTTGATCTGTTCAAGGGGGTTAATGTTCCTATTCAAGGGAAATAAAAGTCCCACTATATTCTGCACTGGTAAGGCCTCATCTGAGTACTGAGTTCACTTCTGGGCACCTTATTTTAGAAAGAATATAGATCAGTTGAAAGAGGTTCAGAAAAGGGCAACAAGGAGGGTAATAGTTATGGAGAACATAACATAGGAAAGGTTGAGGGACTGAGCATATTCAGTCTGGTGAAGAGAAAACTGAGGGTGACAGAATTAAACTCTTAAATATCTAAAGAACTGCCTGAGAGAGGAGGGTGCATGTTTGTTCTCTGCTGCCCCAGAGGGTAGGACCAGATTTCATGATTTTAAGTTACAGGAGAGTAGATTTTGATTGAACATTAGAATAAACTTCTTGATAGTAAGAGCTGTTTGGCAATGGCACCAATTGCCAAGAGAGGTGGTGGGTCTCCTTCTCTAGATATCTTCAAAAAGAGGCTGGACAACTACCTGCTAGGGATGCTTTAGCTGGAGATCCTGTATTGGGAGTGAGAGCCAGCGTGGAGTAGCGGTTTGAATTCTGGACTATAACTCTGGGGACAAGGGTTCGAATCCTGGATGGGCCATGAAAATCTACTGGGTGACTTTGGGCAAGTCACATACTCTCAGGACGTTATCACACGGGGTCTAAAGCAGCCCCATGCCTGCACCATCGCTGCATCATTCTGGATCCTTTGCCCCTGTGATCAGACGACGTCGCAGCAAACCCCGCCCATCCCTGCATCATCCCTGCATCATCGCTGCATCATTCTGGATCCTTTGCCCCTGTGATCAGACGACGTCGCAGCAAACCCCGCCCATCCCTGCATCATCCCTGCATCATTCTGGATCCTTTGCCCCTGTGATCAGACGACGTCGCAGCAAACCCCGCCCATCCCTGCATCATCCCTGCATCAGCACTGCATCATTCTGGATCCTTTGCCCCTGTGATCAGACGACGTCGTAGCAAACCCCGCCCATCCCTGCATCATCCCTGCGCCATCGCTGCATCATTCCAGCTCTTTGTAATTCCTCTTTCAAAGAGGAATTACGGCTGCACGACCAGAATCATTCTGGTATGGTTCTGGATTGATTCCATGCCGCTTTTCTTGCTGCTTTGAGACCCCTGGTGTGATAACGTCCTCAGTCTTAGAGGATGGCAAAGGCAACTGCCCTCAGATGGTACCTGCCAAGAAAGCCCTATGATAGGTTTGCCTGAGGATCACCATAAGTTGGAAATGACTTGAAGGCACACAACCTGTACTGGGTAGGGGATTGGACTTGTGGCCTATGAAGACTTTTCCATCTCATTGGTTCTATGATTCTATGATAGCAGTAGGGTCCATGGACAACAAGTAGCTCCCAGGTCTCATTTTACAGTTTCCAAAGATACTCAAGAGTCTATGGAAGCCTTCAGACCCTCATAAAATGTAGAGATAATTGAAAAATCCGTTCTTTATGAATGCAATTACAAACTAATCTGACCTGCATTTTCTGCTTTCAAGTATAGGTCCACTCACAAAGTGTTGGGCTTGCATTCATGCTACTTAAAAAATCTCAATGAGAGACGAAGTATAAATATGTGGAGTATCCATATTTTAGAAGAGTTAGTTTTTTTAGAGTACAGATGTCTATGCTGGCTAGGGGATTCTGGGTTTTGTAGTGCAAAATGTAACCTTTCTGAATTTCTAATATTTCTAAACTCTGAGAATATCTGTTTATTGCAGTTTGAAAGCATTACTCTTTTCCTTATAAATCAGGGATGGACAATTGTGGAAAGTTGGGGGGCACATTAGACACCCAGGAGACATTGGAGGGCTGCAACCCCCCCAAAATCAAATGGTTTTCCCATCAAAATGCCCTCTAGCAAACATCGGAAGCATTTCACCATATATTTAGGCCTTTCTGGGCCATTTTAAACCCAAGAGAGGCCTTTTTAACAACAGGAAGTGAGCTGAAGTTACTTCCTGCTTTAAAAGAGGCCTACCATTGGCCCAAATTGGCCCAAGAGGCATGAAATGTAATGAAAATGGATTTTGGGACATTTTATAAAATCTCTGGGAACCACAAAAATGGTCTCAGAGGACCACATGAGGCCAATGGGCCACATTTTATCCACCCCTGTTATAAATGAAAACAAAACTTTTATTATAGCTTGCTTTGAATGTGGCAGGGCCTCCAAGCAATTGAGATTGGGTTGTGGAGCTGACATTTGACCCATCCCGAAGCTTTCAGTCATAGTTGTAATGGCAACAACCAGGAACTTACATTTTACTTCTGAGTTTCTTTGGGCATAATACCAGCCAACTCCTTCCGTTTGAACAGGATATTGCTGATTTTGGGCCTTTACTTATCTTCTTTCTTTGTTTTGAAATCTGATTCTGATTTTGCATTAGTTTTGGGAACATTCTCTTTCACAGAAGGCTGCTTAATTCACTCGCTGCATTTTTCGTACACAAAACTGCTTACGGAAAACTACGCACGACATTTGAAAAGCCCACTGTGGTTGTTTATTCTTCTGCAAGAATTCAGGTCAAGACATTTACGTGCCCATCAGCCTTCAAAAGTTTGAGCCCAGGGTAGCAATTATATAAAATGAATAAAAGCATTTTAAAAAAATCACTAAAAATTAATTTAAGAAGACAACAGTAAAACAAAATACAGCACCCACTCAGACGAAAGCCACTTCTGCAACTTTATTTTAGTTATGGAGTAGCAGGACTTTCGGTGCATCTACACTGTAGAAATAATGCAGTTTGATACAACTTTAACTGCCATGGCTCACTCCTACAGAAGCCTAAGGTTTGTAGTTTTGTGAAGCACCAGCACTCTTTGGCAGAGAAGGCTAAAGATTTGTAAAACTACAAATCCCAGGATTGCATAGGATGGAGTTACAGCACTTAAAGTGATGTTAAACTGCACTATTTCTACAGTGCAGATGCACCCTTAGAGGCCAAAATCAATCCTTACAGGGGGGAGAGGTTCTGAGAAGGTGTTCCAATGAGTGCTATGGCCCTGGATACAAGAATATCTGGTGGTGGAGCACTCAGCCATACAGCATCTCATACCTGTTTTTTTGGTCACTTCTTTAAATCTTGCTTCTCATAACCTGAAGAAGTCCTGCTGCCACCAAATCCCAATAAACAGACCCTTCTCTGAGAAGAAATATTCCGAGGAGCTTCCCCCAACCTAGTAACTACAACAGTTTCAGTCTTCATCCCTCAAAGTGGGTTAGATGTTCTAGACTGCAGCTTTCATTATCCTGAGCCAACAAGTCAATTGGTCAGGAATGATGGTAGTTGTAGGCCACAACATCCATGGGGGCCCATGTTAAGTAAGGTAATCTTAGAAGAAGCCAGTAACTGTGGCTAAAAACTTCTCAAAACTGGAAAGTAGTGATAGGATAAGAAGGCACTGACCCTTTACAGTAGCCAGCCTAAGGAGTAGATATTCACAGTGACTCCCTTGGTCAAACTGGGAACTCTCTTCAGATGCACCAGGCCATTGTTGAGGTACACATGTCTTTCTGTTAACATAATCCAGCACTGTCCTTCTTTCATATGGTTGGACAACTTGTGGCTCGCCAGATATTTTTAGCCTCAACTCCCACAATTCTTTGCCAATGACCATGCTAACTAGGGATTCTAGGATTTGATGTATAAAACGTTTTGAGGTCTACATGTTGCTCAGCTTTATTTGAGCTGCAGGATGGCTAGCCATGGTTATGGAACCTAGCCACTGTACTCTGGCTTAGCATCTCTAATCTTGTCCAGGATACTGATAATGCTCTTAGAATCACAGAATGTAGAGTTGGAAGAAACCACAAAGGCCATCCAGTCCAACCCCTGCCATGCAGGAATATACAATCAAAGCATTCCCGACAGATGGCCATCCAGCCTCTGTTTAAAAACCTGCAAAGAAGGAGAGTCCATCACTCTCAGAGGCAGCATACTCCACTGTTGAACAGCTTTTACCATCAGGAAGTTCTTCCTAATGTTGAGGTGGAATCTCTTTTCCTGTAGCTTGAATTCCTTACTCCATGGCTTCTGGACCAGCAGAAAACAAGCTTGCTCCATCCTAAATATGACATCCCTTCAAATATTTAAACATGGCTATCATGTCATCCCTTAACCTTCTCCAGGGCAAGGGTTCCAGGCCTTTCACCATTTCGGTCACATTCCTCTGAACACACTCTGGCTTGTTTGAATTGTAGTGACCAGATGAGGTCTGAACAAATTCCAGATGAGGTCTGACCAAAGCAAAATAGAGTGGGTACTATTTGGGAGTAAACATACCCAACTCCCTAAGTTAGTCCTCATAGGGTATGGTTTCCAGATATTTCACTATTTTGGTTCCAGATTGGTTCCTTTGCAGCTTGCCTAAGCTGTTGCCTGCCTAAAATGGTGGAATTTATCATGGATTAGAACACAGCCTGTGAAAGAAAAGCTGCAGTATAGAAGAACGCTTGATGGGAATTTCAGATTCCAGGAGCACTTAGGGGGGGAAGCAGACGGGCGGCCGTGGGCCGCCCCGGGAAGTTGCGCTGCGGGGCCGAGGTATCCACACACCTCGGCCCTGCGGCGCAGCTTCGCTGCCCCTGAAAGGAGTGCTAAATTGGCGCTCCTTTCACAAGTCGCCGAAGGTGTGCCGCAAAAGGCTGCGCTGCACTTTCGGCGACTCTTCCGCCGCAGCGTGTGCGAACGCTGTGGCGGGAGGTCCTCCTTGGAGCGCCGGCCATGTGGAGGGCCGGCTGCTCTGAGGACGACCTGCGGCTGCCCCTCCCCTTCCTTGCCCCCAAAACGGCCCTTTTGGCCGTCTCCTTAGGGGGTTAGAGATAATACGTGGAACTGTCCAAGGATGCAGATGGACATTTTGTTTGTTAACTGCCTTTGCGTCAATCTTGACCCATGGTGACCCTATAGATGAGACATCTCCAGGCCCCCCATCCTCTACTGCTCTGCCTAGCTCCTGCAAAGTCATATTTGTAGTCTCCATTTAGCATGTGGCCTTCCTCTCTTTCTATTTCCCTCCACCTTTCCTAACATTATTGTCTTTTCCAATGATTCATGCCTTCTCATGATGTGTCCAAAGTACGACAGTCTATCTTGTCATACAAATGGATGTGCACATTCCTAAACAGAGAATGTGTAGCCCTCCAGATGTTTTTGTACTGCAGCTCCTATTAATATTAGCCAGGATAGGCAGGGGTAAGAGAGAATGGAGGTTTGAGTCCAACAGCATCTGGAAGGCTATTTGTTGCCGTCCTCAGTTTTAAAATGTGGTGACAGTCGTTTAAAGATATTTTAGGCTGAGCAGAGCACTTCAGCCATCTGTTGTTTCCCTCGCCTTTAGAGTTTTTTCTGTCTTTGAGGTCTTTGGGCAGCAGCTTATGTTAGCATGGTCTGAGGCACATGTGCAACTAAGCAACTAAAGCAGGATGAGAGTGACAGTGGCAGCACAAGGTTATGTTAAATTTTAAAATGAAGAGCTTGGAAAGCCTGCTGATTTGTGTTTAACATCCTCACTTTTTCTTCCTGTCTCTATCACCCCAAATAGCTGTTGTAACCAATTAGTGATCCCTGCCAAAACAAACAGATAAACAGGGGCTTGGAAGTGTGCCCAGAGAGCAAGTGTTAAACACAGTTCATCCTACTTCTTTTAATGTAACCATTTTAAAGCATGTGTTCTGAGGGACCTAAATAATGGTTGGTCAAGTTGGACTCAGATCCTGTTCCATCTGGTGGATCCTATAACTATAAACCTGTTAAAAAGGCAGGGTAAATTAAATGGAAAATGATTGTCAAGCTACATTTCTGCTCCCTGGAGTAAGAGAGGTCAGGCAGGTTGCCAAGGAAGCACACTCAACCTTGCAAGGAAAGGTTTACTCTTAAAAGGCAGAGCTACACCACCTGGAGTCAGTTGGATGGAGTAGTTTTTGGAACAAATCTTTGGAAGGAGGGCTATTGGCCAATGTCTCTAGACGATAAATCATCACACAACAGGATCTAAAATGAGAGCACCAGACAGAGGAGCCTTGGCAAGAGAGGAAAAAGAATCGAAGAATGGAAAGAACCTGGTTATTGGTGGATAAATGGAGGGCATATTTCTCATGGAAGGAGAAATCCTCTGCTGGCCAGGGGATGATGGGGGTTGTAGTCCACCTGGTCTGGACAGTGCTATTTCTAGGTGGATTGCTAGAAAAGAATTATTGTTGTTGTTGTTTGTCTTCAAGTCATTTCTGATATATGGAGACTCTAAAGCAAACCTATCATGGGGTTTTCTTGGCAAGTTTCTTCAGAGAGGTTTTTGCCATTGCGATCCTCTGAGGCTGAGAGAGTGTGACTTGCCCAAGGTCACCCAGTGAGTTTACATGCCCAAGCCAGGATTCAAACCCTTATCTCCAAAGTCCTAGTCCAATGAGTAAACCACTACATCACATTGGCTCTTGCATAAAAAACACACACATGGGGTTCCTATCTCCTATAGGTGTCATATGCGCAAACGCGTCGCGGCCGCCATTTTGGAAATCAATATGGCGGGTGCGACATGCACGGCGGCGGCGGCGTGCGCGGCGGAGGGTGCACACGCACATATGAGCACACGCGCCACCATCCCGCCCCTCGGCCCAGCGGAGACCTGGACTTCGGGGGACCGGCCCAGGTCTCCAAAAGGTTGCCTACCCCTGAGCTGGAGAGTCAGCATGATGTAGTAGTTTGAGTGTTGGGCTATGACTCTGGAAACCAGGGCTTGAATGCCTGCTTGGCCATAGAAACCCACTGGGTGACTTTTTGCAAGTCACACTTTCTCAGCCTCAGAGGAAAGCAATGACAATCTCACTCTTAACAAACCTTGCCAAGCCCCCCCCCCCAAAAAATGCACCCTGCGGTAATTTCACCATGTTAGAAATGATTTAAACCAGGGACCGGCAACCTACAGCCCGGGGGCCGGTTAAGGCCCTGGGCCCTGGACTTACTGGCCCAGGCCGAAGGTTGCTGCCGTTGCCACTGCCGCGCGCCACCACTGCCGCCGCGCACCACCGCCGGGGTGCGTTTTTGGCCGCGACGCGTTTGCGCATGCGCAGTACTCTTCCAAAATGGTGGCCGCGCCATGACTTCCAAAATGGCGGCCGCGCATGTGCCATGGCGGCTGCAGCCGTGCGCGCTATGGTGGCAGCTGCGGTAGTGGCCGCAGCGGTAGCGTGCGCAGGGGGGCTGCGCGTGGTGGAGGAGGGTGCGCACACGCGCGCAAATGCGCGCCCCGCCATTCCTCCCTCCCTCGGCCCAGCCGAGAGGCAACCCTTTTGAGACCGGCCCAGGTTGCCTGTCCCTGATTTAAACAAAAACCTACCATCAGCCACACTGAGGAAGTATTAAGGTATTATGTACCTTGCTCAGCCTGGTGCAGTAAAATATCTTAGGTTGGCCCTCTTCCCTTGCAACTTTGAGAGTCACTAGAGCTGGTCTTCTGAATCCATGGATTCTGCATCCATGGATTTCACCATTCATGGCTTGAAATATGCTAATGCAAACCTTGATTTTTGCCATTTTATATAAGGG
This sequence comes from Phrynosoma blainvillii, assembly GCA_026167975.1. Lineage (NCBI taxonomy): Eukaryota > Metazoa > Chordata > Lepidosauria > Squamata > Phrynosomatidae > Phrynosoma > Phrynosoma blainvillii. The sequence continues at coordinate 445,704,270 of JANUYF010000001.1, read as the reverse complement.
ACACCATTTTACCGGGCCATTGTATATAATGGGACTTGAGCAGCCACAGATTTTGGTATCCATGGGGGTCCTGGAACTGAAACCCAGCAGATACCAAGTACCCCACTAGAGATTCTTCTGGATTAAAATATCCCCCTGCCCAATGAATTTTATTCTAGTGAAACCAGGGGGAAGTTAATTCTGTGACATCTGATTTAAGGAACTATGTGGGTTCTGTAGACATTTCAGAGGAGGTTGAAGCATTGTTTGTTTGTTAAAGTAGATGACAGCTAAAGGGATGCCTCATTAACTCCAGATATTTCATTAGTATGTTGTCATGGTAACAGAGTTGATGCATTCATATACCTTTTGAGGTGGGAATGAAATAAGAAAGAAAATTTTCAGAATGGCGCTAGTTTGTAAGTCTAAAGTTGAGTGGATGCCAGAGTATCATTATAATTTAAATTTTGACAAGGACAAAGATAGAAAAATGGAGAGAGGTGAACAGAGAAGAGCTGTGTTACGCTGTTGTGTGTGTGTGTGTGTGGGGGGGGAAGAGAACTAATAGTCTTATAACACTTTAAAGACCAGCAAGAGTTATTGTAACACAAGATTTCATGGACTATAGCTTGCTTTTTCAGATTCATAAAGTGTTATCTTTGTTTGACAGGGTGTAAAATTTGCTATCTCTCACTTTCTTTCTCACATTGTGTGTGTCTATGTGTAAAGGGAGAGAAAGGGAGAAATTGTAAATAAAGAGGTCTGCAAATCCCAAATATATACAAAATAAGAAAACAGGAACTGTTCACATGCTCAGAAAGCAGTGATAAGGATATCTTACCAGTTTTGGCTGATACGCCAGCTGTGCCCTTTCCTGGAAGTTAAGGACCTTGAAACTGTGGTACAAGTGCTGGTAACCTCTCGTCTCGATTTCTGTAATGCGCTCTACATGGGGCTACTCTCGTACATGATCCGGAAACTTCAACTAGTACAGAATATGGCAGCCAGGCTGGTCTCAGGTAAAACTAGAAGAGACCATATAACACCAATTTTAAGATTGCTCCACTGGCTGCCTGTCAGTTTCTGGGCGCAGTACAAGGTGTTGGTTATCACCTTTAAAGCCCTAAATGGTTTGGGTCCAACCTATCTTCGGGACCACCTTCTTCCATATAATCCACCCCACACACTCAGGTCCTCTGGGAAAAATTATTGCAACCTATAAAAACTAGATTATCTGCAACTGCCCAGAAGACCTTTTCGGCTATCGCTCCCAGATTATGGAACGGCCTGCCGGATGAGATCTGTCACATTACCACCTTATACAGCTTTAAAAAAGCTGTTAAGACGGATCTTTTCTGTCAGGCCTTTCCTGAATAGACAACCGGCCACCAAAAAAGTTATGCCTGACCCTGATTTTTGTTAGTTATTTTAATTTATTTGTCATTTGTTGTTTATCTGTTATTTTAAAGTATGTTTTAAGCTATGATTGTTTAATTGTATTGGGGGGGGCTATTGGGGAACAGGATTGTATGTTTTATCATGCAAGCTGCCCTGGTTGTTTTATACAGAGAGGTGGGATACTACTACTACTACTAATAATAATAATAATTACATGGGGTGGGTATCTTCCTTAGAACTGCTGTTTAAGTCTTTCGAGCCACATGCCTAAATAGTGTGCCCTAAGAGGAAGAGGGGAAGAGGTCAGGAGACTTCTTCCACTTCACTTTCTAAAACTGGAGGTTCTTCAGATGGTTCTTTTTTGAATGAATTTGTCTTACTTTCATCTCTTTTATACAGTTCTTCTACGTATAGTTTCCATTGTTGCCTTATTTGTACTTGGTCATGTAATGTGTTTCCCTGTTGGTCATAAAGCATTTCCACTCTTGATTTAAATTTGCCTATGATTTCTCAGATCTTGAGGAAGAAGTTTCTTGTTCTTTCTTTAATGTTGTCACCTTCTATTTCTGTGCATTGATTATTATAGTAGTTCTCCTTGTTCCTGTATGCAAGTCGCTGAACAGGGCTCTGACCCTTTTTCTGTCACCTTTTGCTTTTGCTTTTCACCTGTCCTTAACTGCTTAGAGTTACATCTGTCGTCCATTGAGGCTTCTCTTTCTTTTTGGCTCCAGATAGTGTCTTTTTGCATTCCTCCTTGACAGTGTCCCCGGCTTCAGTCCAGAGTTTTTCTGACTGCTGGTCAATTAGGTTTAATAGTGCAAAAATAGGAAACAGAGTAGAATAAAAGATTGTAGGATTCATCTCAGCAAAAGCCTGTTTGACATAGGAGATCGTACCAGCAGCACTGCTGCCATCAGCATAGTCTCTTTCCTCACAGGAGCACACAGTCCCACTACCATGGAAAAGTAGTGCCACTGGTGGGAGTTAGAATTACTCTTCCTCATTGTTTTGGAGTTCCTCTGGCTTCCCAGCAGCTCAAGGACATGATGCTCAATTATTGTCAGATCTAGTTTGGTCCTAAAATGGTCAAATAGGGAATGTTGCTGAAATATTAAGAATATCTGCATCTGTCTTGGCATGTAACATCTGGGTTAAAGAACTGGACAGCAGCCTTTTTTGCATCATCCCTGAATGTTGCCAATTGATGGTAGCTTGATGACCAGTGACAATAGTCCTAATACCCGGAGACAGAAGCCTGCACCTAGTTTTCCAAGTACTGTATTTTTTAGGTACTAAGAGTATATTTCTGTTATTTAGGTATTTGCCTGTAGGAACGATTTGTTAAGGCTAAAGAAGAAACAGGTTGCACATGCAGGACTTCCTGGTTAGAGAAAAGTGAGCTATCTTACCTTCTTCCAAGAGAAGCCATCTTAAATGAGTTTGGTAAAATAATGGTGAAGTAGTAGATAAGGATTCTGGGCTGAGGAGAGAGAGTAGGGAGGAATATTATTATGGTATTACTGGCAAAACTACCTACAAGTATTCCTTGCCTAAGAAAACCCTGTAAAATTCATTGAGTTGCTATACGTCAACAGGTAACTAGAAGCCACACACACACATATACCTTGCTACTGCCTTTCTGTGGTGATAGGATTGTGTGCTTCTGTGAGGCAAGAGGCTATGCTGCTGGTAACACTGCTGCTAGTAGGATCTTCTGTGTCAGACAGACTTTTGCTGAAGAGCCAGACTAAATGTGCCAAACAGCTATTAGGCAGCAGCAGCAGTAGCAGCATCAGCTGTGTGTTGTGTGTGTGTTTGTGTGTGGTATTGGTGAGGAATCTCTCAGTGATGGTGATACTTTGGCTAACTTTTGTTAGTGCTATGCAGCAGGAAGATGTCTTTTCCCATGAAAACCTAAAGTGCTGGAAGATGAGACCTCAGGTCACCAGGCACTCATCCAGCTACTGGGAAACATGACCAGGGCTCTTGGAATTCTCTCATTCATAGGATCACCATAAGTGAAAGTTGGCTTGATGGCAAATAACAACAATAAATAAAGTAAATTAACAATTCAACTGTTACATCAGGTGAGATGCGGCTGTGTGCCACACCTCTGAAACTGGGTTTTCCAAGTACCCAGCATGGTGTAGTGGTTTGAGTGCTGGACTAGGACACTACCAGACTAAGATTTAAAACCATGCTTAGCCATGGAAATCTACTGGATGGGCAAGCCACACTCTCTCAGCCTTAGAGGAAAACAAATGCAAACTGACTTTGAACAAATTCTGCCAAGAAAACCCTATGATAGGTTTGCCTTAGGGTATCCATAAATCAGAAATTACTTGATGGCACACAACAGAAACACTTATCCATCAGGTGTGCTTCTAGCATTTTGGCTTAGGATATTTGGAGAACATAAAATAGGGATTAAGATGGGCCACTCTGTGTGTGTGTATGTTTTTCATGCACTTGATTGCTGATTTCTTTGTTATTGCTCCTAGAAAAAAGGCCATTTAGAAATCATCTTGCTCTTCAGCTGACAAAGCTCCCAGTCAGAGTCCATCTAAGTTCGATAAGGCATTCCTATTCCTGCCCTCAGATTTATGACCAAAAGAGACTTGACACAAAAGAGACGCAAAAGGAAGAGCACATGGAAGGATTTGTGTCTGGTATAGTTTATTTGTACATACTTCTTTACACAGTCTCCTTTATGCTCATGTCGGCCGTAGAGAAACTTCACAAGGCTGAGAGCAATTCATGCAGGTACAAATACATCAAAGGGACATGATCAAATATGACTATCCTTTGTGGGATTTGGAATTCTTTGGGAACTACTTGTTTCTTTGTATGCAAAGACTTGGGTAGGAGCAAGAGGGCATGCTAGCACACAATAGCATGGTCTCTGTGGAGTTTAGCAGAGCTTATTACCTTCTGTAGTCCATATCACAGCTCACCCTTCATCCAGGACTGACAACTTGTTCTCTTCCATCCCATTTCTGGTGATTGATGATAAGGGTCACCTTTTTGAAGGAAGAGGAGTTACACAATCATTCCCTCCCTGCACAGCATACAAGTAATTGCAATAATTCAAGTCCCTGGCTTGTTTGAAATAGATAATCAGCCGAGAGCTGCTGTCCTGCGAAAACACACAGGTTTTATTTCTGGAGTGTTTGCACATTGTGCGTTCGCCTCACACATGAATAAAAGCACCACCTGTTTGAGGCTGATAACTCTGGCTCACAGTGAACCTATCAGTCACTTGACGCAGTAGCGAGAGCTGCTTTGTGAAGGAGTGGTTCCAGCCGCTTTGGCGTGACCCACATTTTTGTTAAAAACAGATGTGTGCTGTTCAATTTGCTTTAATAAGCTTCTTTTTGAGTTTTTTAAAAAAAGTTTGCAGAGAGTATGACTTGGTCTACTCTTAGTGCTGTAAAGATAAGTGCTGGAAATGTGTCAGCAAGATCTGGTGAAAAGCCACACATTGGAGGCAGAGGATGCTTCTGCATAGTTAGAAGGGGGGAGTTGTAGAGTACTGGCTGGCTTGCAGAGAGCCATGGAGACTTGTTGTTGTGTGCCTTCGAGTCATTTCTGACTTATGGTGACTCTAAGGCAAGATTTGTTCAGGGAAGGTTTGCCATTGCCTTCCCCTGAGGCTGAGAGCATGTGACTTGCCCAAAGTCACCCAGTGGGCTTCATGGTTGTGCTGAGAATTGAACCCTGGTCTGCCGAGATGTAGTTCAACTCTGACACCATGCAGGGACTCTTGTGGAGACTTAGTATCCAGTATTAAACAGATGGTCATACATCCAACTCTTCTGCTTCCTTTGTGTCCAGACTTGGTTCAGTGTCTGATACATCATCCCCATCCAGGGGCCTTTTCACATCTTTTATTTGATTTGATTTGTATCCCACTTTTTTCTCAAATGAGATTGTAGCTATATAGTTATAGCACTATGCTTCCACTGTGTTCCTGCATGGCAGGGGTTGGACTGGATGCCCCTTGTAGTCTCTTCCAACTCTGTGATTCTGTGATTCTATGATTCACTTTAACTGCCATGGTTCCTTCCTATAGAAACCTAAGATTTGCAGCTTAGGGGGGAGCTTTCAGAATTCTCAGACAGAGAGCTTGGGTGCCTCACCAAATTAAAGGTAATGGAAAGGCTTCCCCTTTGGCATGATTGTAAAGTTGTGTCTGACTGTAGGAGGTAGTGCTCATCTCTGTTACTAAGCCTAAGAGCCAGAGTTGTCAAAGACGACTCTGTGACCATGTGGCCAGCATGACTGCACAGAATGCTGTTACCTTCCCACCGAAGTGATATATCTATTTTACATGCTTTTGAACTGCTAGGTTGACAGAAGCTGGGACTAGTGATGGGAGCTCACTCCATCACACGGTGCTTGAGTCTTGAACTGCCAATCTTCTGACTTAGTGATCATCAGAGTCAGGGCCTTTACAGACTGCCAGAAATAATGCAACTTGAGGCCACTTTAACTGCCCTGGATCAGTGCTAGGGAATCATGGGAATTGTATTTTTTTTTCCTGGGACATTGAACCTTCTCTGTCAGAGAGCTCTGGTGCCACAATAAACTACAGTTCCCATGATTCCTTAGCACTGAGCCAGGACAGTTAAAGTGGCCTCAAGTTGCATTATTTCTGGCAGTCTGTAAAGGCCCTCAGTGTCTTAACTACTGAGGCACTGCGTCACCAAATTACAAGCCCGATAATTCCATAGGATGGAACCATGGCAGTTGAAATGGAATCATAGTGCTATAATTGTGTTAAAACTCCCAGATTGGTTCAAACTGGAACTTCAGCAGACGATAGATTACTCTGAAGTTATTGAGACATCTCTTTTACACTACACAATTATAGCAGTTCGACACCATTTTAATGGCCATGGCTCCATCCTATGGAAACCTGTGATTTAGAATTCTTTGCCAGAGAGTTCTCATGCCTATTCTTCTTGCTGTGTGCCTTCAAGTTATTTCTGATTTATGGCTTGGATGAGCCTCACTTTAGTGTTTGGTTATATCTTTACCTTTTTGGATCTTGTCTGGTTCCTTCATAGCTGCCCTTCCCAAATGTAGTCTTCGAATTTCTTTACTGCTGTCTCTGTTCTGATCAATGTTTGATCCAAGGTATGGGAATTCATTGACTATTTTGATTTTCTTGTTATTTAGGATGAATTCTTGTAGATCTTCCATGGTCATTATTTTTATTTTCTTAATGTTTAACATTAATCCCACCTTGGCACTTTCCTCCTTGAAGCATATATAGTTATAGAAATTAAAGTAGAATTACAGTCAGCCCTCTACATTTGAGGCTTTGAGTTTTGCAGATTTGATTATTTTCAGTTTTGATTAATATATTCTCTCTAGGAATCTCAAAGTCTTCCAGTGCAACTCTGGTCAACTGCTGTCAGAGGTTGACCATAGAGTTGTGCTGGAGGATCTGGAGATTCCTCAAGAGGCATTTTCTCAGGTAATTAATAAAAAAAATTTTTTTTGCAGTTTTTCCACTTTCACAGGGGTCCTGTGGTCCTAACCGCAGTGAATGTGGAGGGCCCACTGTAAATTAAAAAATAGAATTAAAAGTTATTTAAAAACAGGTCTACTAAAAAGCAACAAATATAGACAATAAGACATTATTAAAAACTCTCCACATAAAAACCAGCTCTTGAAAGCCAATCAAAACAAAAAAGTCTTTACCAGCTTTCAGAAGGATGCCATGGAGGGAGCCAGTCTAGCCTCTGTGGGAAGGGAATTCCAGAGCCTGGGGACAGCCACTGAGATTGCCGTCTTCCATGTTCCCTCCAGAGGAGATCTCAAAGCCCAGGCTGGCTCATAAGGGAGAGCAGAGTCCTTCAGATAATCTGGGGCCCTTTCACACTAATAGTTGTAGCACTATAATCCCACTTTAACTGCCATGATTGCTTCCTGAGGAATCCAGGATTTTGCAGTTTGGTGAGGCACAAGAACTTTCTGGCTGAGGATTCTGAATATTGCTCCCTCAACTGTGAATCCTAAGATTCAATTAGATGCTGCTATGTTAGTTAAAGTGTAATCATAGAGCTATAATTGTGTAGTGTGAAAGGGCTCCTGGACCCACCTGAAGAACCTTGGTTTCACAATGGCTCAACTATCAAAGGGAAGGGGAAAGGCCCTCCTGAAGAATAATTTGTTTGTCTTCTATCAAGGTCAGCTCAAATGATAAATGGACTTCTGGTTATACAGATTGAATCTCCCTTAACTGGAATTCCAAAATCTGACATGTTCCAAAATCCAGAATTATGTGATAGTGACACCTTTGCTTTCTAATGGTTCAATGTACACAAACTTTGCTTTGTGAACATAATTATTTAAAATATTGCATATAAAATTACCTTCAGGCTACGTGTATAAATGAATTCTGTGTTTAGACTTGGGTCCCACTTCCAAGATATCTCATTATATATGCAAATACAGGTATTCTGAAATCCAAAAAAATTCAAAATCCAAAACACTTCTGGTTACAAGCATTTCAGATAAGTGAGACTCAACCTATTTGTGTGTGTGTGTGTGTGTGTGTGTACACAGACACATAGACACACACATACAGGAGAGAGAGTGAAAGTATTCCCCTGTGAGGACAAAATTAGTCAAATTTTACATCCATAATATGGTTTCCCTACTTGTACTCCAAGACAATAATAAGCAATCAGAATGGAATCTGATACAGAATGAGTTTCTCTTATCTGGAATTCTGAGATCTAAAATACTCCAAAATTGTCCATGTGGGTGGCTGAGATAATGGTCCAAAACACACTGCAGAAATAATCCATTTTGAGACTGTTTTAACTGCCTGGCTTAATGCTAGGGAATTCTGGGAAATGTAGTGTATTGTGGCACCAAAGCTCTCTGACAGAGAAGGCTAAATGTCTCATAAAACTGCAGTTCCCCAAATTCGCTAACATTGAGTCAGGGCAGTTAAAGTGGTCTGAAACTGGATTATTTCTGCAGCATGTTTTGGACAATAGACAGCTTTGCTTTGTGATGGTTCAGTGTACACAAACTTTGTTGTGTACACAAAATTCTTAAAACTATTCCATATAAAATTACTTCCAGGCTATGTATATAAGATGTATACGAAACATAAATGAATTTCATGTTGAGACTTGGGTCCCATCTCCAAGATATTGCATTATGTATATGCAAGTATTCCAAAAACTGAAAAAATCCCCAAATCCAAAACACTTCTGGTCCCATATCTTTCAGATAGGGGAAACTCAGGAGATTATCGCAGCACTAATTAAACTGGCTTACCTGAGCCAGCTTAAAATTTAAAATGGGTGGCATCCTGATCTTATCACAAGGATATAGCCGCTGAAATCACTGCCTGGGTCTATCTGGGGTCCATCCCCGGAAAACTCCTGACTTTGAAAAGAGGCACGCTGAACGCCCCTGGGAGCGGGGATGGACCCGGGAGGCGATTTTGGTGGCTATATCCTTGTGATAAGATCAGGATACCACCCATTTTAAATTTTAAGCTAGCTCAGGTAAACTGGTTTAATTAGTGCTGTGATAATCTCCTCAACCTGTAGTATTTTTTTGGGGTGGGGGGTGATGTGAAAAATAAAATAAAATGAATCCAGCACTTTCTGCAGAGAAAAAAGGAACAAGGTAGTTGTTCATTTCAGGACACCTCCCTTCTGTGTTTCCCTGCAACACTTATGCTGCTAGTGGAAATGTAAGTTACACACTGTGGGCACATATGTGGGAAGGAAGCTTTCAATGTTCCATGCAGGGCCAGTGGTAATATTGTGCCAATCTGCCACATACAGCCTTTCTGTGGAGCCTCTGCCCACGTAGCAGCTCTCTTGGTGTGCAGCTCTCTATGTCTCTGCATGCAAACACATACACACCCTGTATAATTAGCCCTTGGTTGTGAAGGGTGCCATAGGAACCAATAAGGAAATAATGTGTGGTTCCAAAGGTATAATGAAATTCAGTCAGCACCCATAGTCTAAAACAGACAGTTTATGGGCTCTTGATTGGGGTAGTGGTGTGTTGTAATTGGAAAAGTAGCAAGTGACTTGCTTCTTTATTATCTCTGCTCCCACCTCTTACCCCTAAGTCAAGAATAAATTAGAATTAAAGAAATCATTAGTGAAAATAGTGCTGCCTAATAGAATTAACTGTTTAAGAGGCCACCCTGCAGCGTATCCCTTTCCCCCTCTAATTCTATGCAGCTGAGTAATTTCTGTTTGTGGCTCCTTTAGAAAGCTGAGGTTGGGGAGATATATCTGAAACGCTGTCCTTTGAGAGTCTGCTTTGCATACATTAGAGAGGACTGCCTCCTTTGCTCTTTGGCACTTGCAGTTTTGCCCCAGTTCTCCACTAGGGAATGCAGATTTCTGCAGCTTGTGCAACCTGTGCAGAACAAGTGCAGTTGCCTAATTTCTTCTCTTTGTGAAAATATATTCCACAGTTTGTATTTTCAAGTAAATAATTTTGGGCTGGCTAAGGAGCAATGCTGGACAATGATGACCCATCTCCAGAGTATTTGGCTTTGTGATTTTTATCAAGCATTGCTTATCTTGCATATCTTCATAACTGTGTTTCTTTTGACCCTAAAGGTGCTATTCCCAGAAACCTGAACTCTGCATCAAATACTGAACCTTGTGCTTTTTCTGCCCTCTTGTACAGAATCCTGGCATATAAACCATTCTATGCCTTCCATGTCAGCACCATGTTGAATTTACCATATATACTCAACTATAAATCAACCTCATTTATAAGTCGAGGGCAGGTTTTGGTGCCAAAATTATGGATTTTGATATGACCCATGGATATGTCGAGGGTAAAACCTAGGAGTATGTAAAAAGGTTGTAAAGGATGAAGGAAAATAAAACAATGTCAGATAACTTACAAAATTCCAGCAGGTGTAATTGTTTGCATTCACCCTAGAAGCTAACTTGATGACAGAATAATGCTTCACAACAGATTACGCTCTTGTCCTTCACCAAGGGGATGGTTCCTTTTAAAATAAGAGTTAAAATATAGTACTTACATTAACCCATGGATAAGTCAACTCAGGTTTTATGTGGCAATTTTTGGACTAAAATTTCTAGATATATCCATGAGTATATACAGTACTTCACATTTTACTACAGACTAAAGGAACTGTCCATGGTTCTGAACTTGGGGATTTTAGGAGAGCAAAGGTTTTAAGTCTAAGCGCCTTGGACAAGTCCTCTAAAGTGTAAACCAGTGGTTGAGAGTTGTTTGAATAGGGTGTGTGTGTGTGTGTGTGAGAGAGAGACAGATTTGGAGGCCCTAATCCCTCTTCCTCTTCCCAAAAAAATTTTTATGTGTAAAATACTGGATTTACTTAAATAAAATGGTTATAATTTGAACAATGTTATTTCCTTATAAAATGTTAAAATATGAATGTCCATGAATGTGCAAATGAATTTATGCACACTAAATGAAGAAAATATTTTATTCATATTCTACATTGAGTGGGGGCCCCTGCGATATCCATATGTAGACGAAAGGAGAGGGCCCTCTTTCTGTGGTGTGCTTGATGCAAACTGTATGAGGCTGAACAAGTCAAATAATTTTGCAGATGGCACTAGGGGAGGATTTAAAAACAGTGTTAAAAGAAACATATGTGCTCTTGTTGAAGTTTCTGCTTCCCCACATTTATCCACCCCCTTCCTGGCAGGGCTTCTCTGCCATGGCTGAATAGGGGTTTTGAACCTACGTCTCCCCACCCTTGGTTTTAAAAAAGTCCACCATGTTACACCACACCATCTGTTTGCTTTTTAAAAGACAAAAACCTGCACTCTCCCTAGTTCATTGCCTAGTCCAAATGGACTGTGTGCCCAAGAGTGGCATACAAATGATGCTAATGTCATAAATAGGATGTGAAGGTGATGTGTGTGTCCCTCTTTTTAAAAACAATTTTTTATTACAAACAACTGTAATATTAACACTAACACATTCAAACAATAGCTTTATATATACCTAAAGCAAACAGTGTGGTGTAATGGTTTGAGTACTGAACTACAGCTCTGGAGACCAGGGTTCGATTCCCTGCTTGGCCATGGAAGCCCACTGGGTGACCTTAGGCAAGTCACACTCTCACTCCTAGATACATTTGCCTTAGGCTCACTGTAAGTCAAAAAGTACTTGGAGGCACACAAACCCTGTGATACATTTGCCTTAGGCTCACTGTAGGTCAAAAAGTACTTGGAGGCACACAACAACATAAACATATAGGGAAAATGAATCAAAGTAAACTACAAATCAAACTACTAAAAGCAACAATAAAAGGATAAACAGACAAACAGGGGAACTGTGGTTTTTAACTTGCCTGTCTGCGGTTCCATTATCCTGAATATATCCACTCTCCTCTTACTATTAAAATCTTCATCTAATAATACATCATATTTTAAAATGAGCTTAAAACAAATCTATAAACGAATACATAATAGGACCATTCTTACTTAAAAACCTAAAACCATTGTGAATCCCTGCTTCCTCCCTCCATAATCTATTAAAAGCTTCCATTCTTTTAAAAAATCATATGCTGATTTCTCACATATTAATGTAGTCATAGAACCATAGAATCACAGAGTTGGAAGAGACCACAAGGCCAATCCAATCCAACCTGCTACCGTGCAGGAAAACACCGTCAATTTATCAATTTCTACAAATTCATGTATTTTTAACAACCAACCTTCTTGAGAAGGAATCCTTGTCTTTTTCCATGTATGAGCTTGTTTGTCTCTCCTTGTTGACTTCAGTGCCTTCCGTTCCTCCCAATGTGTGTTTGGGAGCATGAAGTTCTGCCCTTTCCCATGCAACACCAAGCTGACATATTTCTTTCTTTGTTCTTATATTGCCAGTTACTCCAGAAGCAATTGGATTCCTTTCTGCTGTTGGGGTCTTTATTGTCCTCCTTGCAGTCCTCTTCCTCTTCATCAACAAGAAACTCTGCTTTGAGAAGATTGGGGGTCTTCCCTGCTTGGAACAACAGGGAAGGCGCAAGCGCTACAAAGAAAAATCTGGGGTGCGTGACGGACTTGGTAAGGACCTCAGTGTTGGTGTTCTCCTTTCTTTTGTACTGAATTAATTAATTGATACTGATTAATTTCAAGCACCTGTTTCTGGTATTGCATGCATGCAAAGCTTTGAATGGGCCAGAACTTCTGCATCTTGGTTTCCAGTGTCTCTTTTGCTTTTGCTGGGATAGCAGTCAATTTTGATATTTGCAAGAATAAATTGCTGAACATAATAATACAATTACCTTTTTTTTCTTGTGAGTGGAAGGTAGGAGCTACCTAGGTAATTTCTGTGCTTTCCTTTATGAGCACATTTAATGAATTAATTGATTGATTGATTAATTTGTATCCCACCTTTCTCTCAATAAGGGACCCAAAGCAGCTTACATTATGTTAAAAAGAAAGTACATGTAAACCAATATATAATACAAGTGTTGAAATACCATTAAATAGACAATGCTACCAAAAATTAATTTACAAGCCATGGTTAAAATGTAATAAAGCTAAAAGTCCAGAGCACCCCTTAAAAATCCTGCACAACCAATTAAAAGTCACAGGTCTTTGCTTCCTTGAGAAAAGAAAGCAGAGATGGGGCCAACCGAGCCTCCCATGGGAGGGAATTCCAGATTCTGGGAGCAGACACATGTCTTCACCAAATGCTCTGAGAATGAGACAAAAGCCTTTTGCAAAGTGATGGATACTCCTTCTTTGGCTCATTGACCGTGGCCTGTATATAGAAGGTGCTCATAGAATGGGGTAGGTAAAGTATATCATGTAGCCCACAGCCTGTCTTTCCTGGATTACCTGTTTTGAGACAAAAAAGAATTCATTTCCTCTTGTAGAAATTCCCCAGTGATAGTATCTTCAAAACGAGAAGCAGACATCTGGCCAGCTAATTTTTTTTTGTCAGTGATGCAGCCCCCAGAGGGTCTGGGGGCTGAGAATTGGACCCTGAACTTAACACAGTTACTTTATAGAGGTGCATTATGAAGAAGCTGCTGAACTTTGGAGATGCAGTCACATATGAACTTGTAATCCATTTTATTTCCAGTCACTTGCAGCAGGATCAGGCTGTTTACATCATGATTACTTGTGGCCTTGCACTGTCTTGATTTATTCATTCAAAATATGTATATATTGTTCTTCTCCTCATCAGGGCACTCAAAGTGATGCCCAACAACAACTACAAAACCGTTCTTTAAAAGCCCTGTCTGAGCTTAGCTTGAGCCCTTCTAAACATACCCAAACAAAGTTAAATGTCCAATAGCAACCCTAGAGTCTTAGTTTGGAGGGCAAAACCAAAACAAATTGTGCCCCTGAAATTTGGAGATCTTTGGGTTGGGGGCTGCAGAAACAGTTTTGCAGAATCCATACTTTCCCCTCTCCAGTCTTAGATAATACATTTTATTTATTTATTTATTTCACCCCTGTGCTGTGGGAAGTATCTTGTGGATGGAAGGTAGGAGCTACCAGGGTAATTTCTGGGTTTTTCTTTATGAGCTCTCTTAGAAAGAGAAGGGATCCCAATATTTCTTCCTAATTTAAGAGTATAACCTATTCAGTTAGTTGCAGCAGATTAATATGCAGGCAAGGGTTGTCCGTTCTTTGAGGAAAAGTTAAATCCAACTTCCAGGAACCATAGAAAATGGGATGGAGTGATTTTGACATGCTTCTCCTTTCTGAACAGCACAAGGTGTGAAAACAGCTTTGACATGAAGAGGTTAGGAATCCATTCTTCGGTTCTTGCAATAGAGAGATGTGAACAGTTGGAGCCTTTGGGGATCTGTACAGAAACTTGACTTTTTAACCCAAGAGCAATAAGTAGTGAGGGGGTCAGGCTTGCTAATAACATGAAATTATTTCACAAAAGTGAGTTGTTAAAAGCATCAAAAGGATCTTTCAAAAGGTAGGCAATAGAGTAACAAATGAGATTTAGAGCAAAAGTGGGTAAAAAAAAAAGACCTCAGCTTCACAGCTAAACTGATCTTAGTGTGGGGTAGCTTGATGAAAATGTTAATTCACTGTGCTGCTGCTATAAAAAAAGGCAAGTCCTACCGATCACTTGAAGTAATGGAGGTATATCAGTGGCTAGTGAGTGTTTTGCACTCTTGCCCTGCTTCTGAGTTTCCCATAGGCCTGTGGTTCCCAACCTTTGGTCCTTTAGATCAGTGTTTCAAACCTTTGGTGCTCCAGATGGTTTAGATGTCAGCTCCTATAATTCCTGAGTGTTGGCCAAATTGTCTGGGGCTTCTGGAATCACAAGTCCAAAAGAAATGGCGGACCAAAATTTAGAAAACACCACCATATACAAATGGTTGGCTGCTGTGGAGGGTTGCCAGGTTGAAAATGGGATGGGATGCTTGTGTTTTTAAATAGCAAGCAGATCCTGAAACAGGAAAATGTTGTTATTGTGTGCCTTCAAGTCATTTCTATCTTATGGTGGGTGATCCTAAGGCTATATCATGGGGTTTTCATGGCACGATTTGTTCAGAGGAGTTTTGCCATTGCTTTCCCCTGAGGCTGAGAGCATGTGACTTGCCCAAGATCACCAGTGGCCAAGTGGTGATTAGAACCCTGGTCTCCAGGGTTGTGGTCTAACACTCAAGCCAATATGGCACACGGGCTCTAAGAAAAATGTAGAAAGGGAGAACTATACAATGTCTTTCTCTTTGCCCCCAACCCAACCTGCTCTGCTCAAGACAGCCATTTTATGGCTGTTGGAGAGCAGCAAAAGATGGAGGAGAAGCATTCATTTGTGTTCCTATAGTTGGATGCACAACACTAAAGGATGATATCAATGTTCTGTGTCCAGCTATAGCAACATAGCAAATCTCTGCCACTTCTTCCCTTCTCTCCACCAGCCAGTTTGGGCTATATGTAGAATATCTTTTTGCTCCAGGATCCACTAGGTGTTAAAAACACAGGAGTCCTGTCCCATTTTCAACCTGACAGCTCTACGGCTGTGTGGACAGCATGTTGGACACATAGGCCTGTTTTTGATACATCATGTCTCCCCTTCTGTTCCTACATAAATTTAGCAGGCATTCCTCTCCCTCCCCCCCCCCCCCGAACAGAGATATTGATAGGCAGAAACATGCTTGCTTGCTTCTTCCGTATCAATCCTGGCAACCCTAGTCCCCTAGGGTTGTTTGGTGATTGTTCTTGAGTTGGCCCTTTAGAGACCCAGCAACATTGTCTTTCTGTTATTGTCTTTTTTGACAGACTTATTGTGGAAATCACTTTAGTGGCTCCAATTAGTGAAGTTTTTTGGGGACAAAAAAGGGGTGCCCTTGAATCAACCTGGCTTTGAAACCAGACATCTTTCACACAATGGTTTGTCATCCCGGTTTGTGCCAAAGCTTATAACCACAGTTGCCTGGCTCAGATCATATGGGAAGCCATGCTTACATAGAGGCTTCTAAATCTTTCTGTTGTGAAAGGAAGAGTGAGAGAGGCTATATGTATGGGGCAAAATGTTTGGTTATACCTTGGCATATATAAGCTAAGATAGGATCATCTGAACTATGCCAGTGGTTTCTGTGCCTCCAACTGAGGGTTATCAGAGGCAACTATGTTGAAGATTTGGATGTGCATTAGTGGCCTAAACAGGTTTTGAGCAGATCCTATATATGGTCAGATTTTATGCATTGCATTTATATGTTGGGTATAATTTAATTTTCACCTAACATATAGCATGTATAGGCCGTATGAACTAAATTGGGTGTATGAAAGTAACAGTTGCATGAATCAGGCCCTTAACACATTATATTCTGTTTCTGGGGATGCTACTTGTGCTCAAGATCCTAACTTACAGTTAGGGAACACCTTTGCAAACTGATTGACAATATGGCTGCTTGCAAAGTTTTGAGCAAGCCATGGACACCACCATCCTAGTGGGACCAAGAACGTACAATAATTGGTGGATACCCCACCAATACGTTGCAGATGAAAAACAGGACCTATGTGGCCAAACAACATCAGAGTGTGGTCAAGATGGCCAAAATTATTAATGAGGAAGAACAGATGATTTTGGAGAGACTACAGTAGTTTTCTTTTTCCTAAGTCTTTGGGGAAGATTACCCATTTTTGTAAAGGATTGAAGACCTTCCTCTTTGACATCCATGATTAAGCTGCTGAGTGTGCCTAAGGTGGCCAAGATGGGTAGCAACTGATGTGGATTTTGTTTTTAGTATATCGTATATTATTTTAGTATATTATAGTGTTGTGTTTCATTGTTTCATCTTGATTATATATGCCTGATGTTCTGCCCTTTGGTGAAAAGGGCATTATAAATAAATGCTGTTGTGGCTGTTAAGATTCTATTCCGTCCTCTTCTTTCCCAGCTGCTGAGTTAGTTGAGTGCAAACTACTTTTGCACTTTGAACTCAATTTGTAGCAACTGAAATAAGCTGAGGAGAATGGTGGAAAATGGGAGGAGGAGAGAGAAACTAGGACATTTCAAAAACAGCTGAAAAAATGGGATGACAGAGGATTAATCGGGACTGTCCCTGCCAAATTGGGACAGTTGGAGGGTACATTGGTACAATAGGAGTTCTGCCAGCATCAGGACACAATCTGGCCAGAGTGTTGAGAGTAGACATGACATGGTTCAGAAGTTAGGAAGCGTGGGTAGCAGAATTTTTATTTCCTATTTCAGATGTGTGAGAATAAGGTCTACATTGTCGTATTCTTTCCTGTTTTATTCTGTGTCTTCTCAAGTATTATATAAACACAGATATTCTTCTTTTTCCAAAAAAAAAAAAAATGCCTCTTGTATGAGTATCGTAATGCCTTTCTTTCTCTTGACAACTAATGCAATGTAAGGGGCCTTTTAAAACGACAACAGCTCTCCTTCACTGTGTGTGGGTGTTGACGTTTTTTGGAACTGCCACAGACGATCAGGCAAACATATATTTATTGAAGCTTTTATAAAATGTGAATTATTAATAAACAGGGTAGGTTTTAAAATCAAGTAAAGTGGGTGAGGAGGGGGCGGCGGTGGAGGACTTGCTTCCATTCTGTAGCAATTTGCGTTTGAAAGCAATTCTACCATGATTGACAAATAAATCCTTGAAAATGTGGCTCTTACAATGGAAAGGCTCATATCGCTTCTAACCATAGCTTGTATAATATGAGCAAAATGTCATGTGCATTATTGTGCACTGGGTGGGTGGGTGTGCACATGCCCACACACGCTTTTAGAGGATTCTTTTGCATTATAATGGGAAATTATACTAGGACACTATTTTCCTTTTCCTGAAATGGGAAACAAAGTGCCCAAGTTGTTTAGAACATTTATTTACCAAGTTTGTTATCTTGGAGTACAAGTAGGGAAACTATATTATGGATGTAAATGTTAACTAATTTTGTCCTCGCAAAACACTGGGAACACTCTCTTTCACTTTCTCTCATACGTGTGTGTTTGTGTATGTACACACACACACACACACACACACACACATGTTGAGTCACCCTTTTCCAGAATGCTTGGGACCAGAAGTGTTTGGGATTTTGAATTTTTTTGGATTGTAGAATACATATATTTGCATATAAATATATAATGAGATATCTTGAAGAGGTGGGACCCATATCTAAACACAAAATTCATTTATATTTCATATATATATCTTATACACATAGCCTGAATATAATTTTGTACTCAATTTTTTTTTTAAAAAAAATTGTGCATGAAACAAAATTTGTGCACTGAACCATCAAAAAGCAAAGGTGTCACTATCCCAGCCACCCATGAAAAACATTTTGGTTATTGGAGTATTTCAATTCTGGATAAGGGAGACACAATCTTTCTGTGTGTGTGTATTTCAGCAAACCATTTATTAAGGTCCCCCATAATTGGTTAGCAAACTGATTAAATATGGAATACAAAGTTTTTTTATTCATGGATTCAACCAATCATGGCTTGAAAATATTTTCAAAATATATATATTCCAAAAAGCAAATCTTAATCTTGTTATTTTATATAAGTGGCACCATTTCACTATGCCATTGTATTTAATGGGACTTGCGCATCCATGGATATTAGTATCCACAGGAGGTCCTGGAACCAAACCTCAGCAGATACCAAGGGCTTGCTTTGTATGGGAACATCATCAGACGGATCCATAATTGGTTGTAAATCAATGTTCAAAGAGTCATCATTGGTGGCTATGGTTCAGATTGCAAGGAAGTCTCAAGTGGAGTACTGCAATGCCCTCTCCTGGGGCCATTATTCTTCAGAATTTTTATCAGTGATTTAGCTGATGGGGTAGAGGGAATCCCTCTCAAGTTTGTGGATGATAAAAAAAACAGAGATGGATGGCTAACACATTGGAAGATAGGAACAGAATTCAAAGGTTCCTTGATAAACTTCGGTTGAATGAAATTCAATCTACATTCAGGCCACAAAACCAAATGCAAAGGTATAGGATGGGGGATACTATGTTTTGCTGTATTGTATATAAAAAGGATCTGGACATTATTGTTGATCATAAGTTGAACATGCAAACAAGACAAGTAATATTTTAGTTTGCATTTATGGAAGCATAGTTTCCAAGCTGAAGGAAGTAAGAGTCCCATTATATTCTGTACTGGTCAAGCCTTATCTGGAATACTGCATTCAGTTCTGGGTACTTCATTTTAGGAAGGTCGTGGGATATAGAAGAGCAACAGGGATGATACAAAGTATGGAGAATAAAATGTATGAGGAAAGGTTGAAGGAGCTGGGAATGTTCACCTTGGTGAAGAAATGACTGAAGGGTGAATTGCATTCTTTGAATGCCTCAAGGGCTGTCACAGAAAGAACAGTGCAAATTGCCCCAGAAGTCTGATGGTTTGATGTTATAGGGGGATAGATTTCAATTGAACATTAGAAGGAACTTCTTTCCATTAAGAGCAGCTGGCAATGAAAACAATTGCTAGAGTGGTAGTGGGGTGTCCTTCTCTGGATGTCTTCAGAAATAGGATGGACAGCTATCTGCTGGGGATACTTTGGCTGGAGATCCTGCATTGAGCAGGGCTTGGACTCAGTGGCCCATGGGTCCTTTCCAACTCTATTATTCTATTTTTTATTCTCCTCAGCAGCCACCACAAGACTGAGGGACTTTTTGTCTGTGTTGGGCTCAGATAAAATTGGCACATTTCTATAAGGCAAAGAGAGAGTTGGCTGAAATATAGGAAGCGTACCTTGAAGGTAGTTCATTAACCATCTTGAAGCCACATATCAAACCTAGTCAAAATCAGACATGATGGAATGGACACTTTTTATTTTTGTTCCCATGCCTGTTTTTTAATGGTATAAAGCAGGATGTGGGAATTGTGTTCCTATATTTCCTGACAGATGGCCAGCCTCTGTTTAAAAACCTCCAAAGGAGACTCCACCACCCTCCGAAGGTGTGTGATCCACTGCCAAACAGGTATTACTGCCAGAAATGTCTTCCTCATGTTAAGGTGGAATCTCTTGTAGTTTGCATCTGTTACTCCACATCCTAATCTCTGAAGCAGCAGAAAATAAGCTTGCTCCATCTTAAATATGATATCTTTTCAAATATTTAAACATGGTTATCATGACAACCTTCACTTCCTCAGGCTAAATGTACCCAGCTCCCTAAGCCACTCCTCATAGGACATTATGGTTTCCAGACCTTTCACCATTTTGGTCATCCTCATCTGCTCCAGCTTGACAATATCCCTCTTGAATTGTAGTGGCCAGAACAGGATACAATATTCCAGGTGAGGTCTGACCAAAGCAGAATAGAGTGATACTATTATTTCCCTCAGTCTAGACACAACACTCCTATTGATGCAGTCTAGGATTATATTGGCTTTTTTAGCTGCTGCATCCCACTGTTGTACTGCCAAAACCACCTCCAAGTATTCCTTTCCTAATAAAGCTCTATGAAATTCATGGGGTTGCCATGACTTGGGGCCTAAGCAGACTGCCAGAAATAGTGCACATTAAATTGAGGCACTGCCCTGGCTCAGTGCTAGGGAGTCATGGGAATTGTATTTTTTTCTGGGACATTGAGCCTTCTCTGTCAGAGAGCTCTGGTGCCACAATAAATTACAGTTCCCATGATTCCCTAGCACTGAGCCAGGGCAGTGCCTCAATTTAATGTGCACTATTTCTAGCAGTCTGCTTAGGCCCTTGAAGGTACACATACATGCACAATTCTAGTCAATGTATTGAACAATCTGCATGAAATGAGTCAGAGTTAAAAAAAAGGGGGGGCTTTTTATCAACCATTTCTTCTTGAATTATCGAGTCACCTTCATGATTTTTTGGTACAGTCACTGTTTTTCCTTGATTTTAAGGGAAGATCATCTCTTGACATTGCTTGGTATAAGTGAGGTTTTCAGTGAAAGGATATTCACACACACACGCACACACACACACCAGTTGCCTTGCTAGGACAACCACACATCCACTCTGAAGGGCACATCTGGCTACCTAAAGCCCTGATTAGATATGTGCTAGCAGAATTGTTTGAACAATTATGAAATTGTAGAAAAGGGAGAAGTAATTATAGAACTCTCCAGAGAACTGTAGTACAATGAACCTTAATTCCTGGGGCACAATAGAAATCACATGGCATTCATACTCTGGTTTCTCTTCAGATCATATAAATTTTTTACTAAAGAAATCACATGGCATTGAAATCTGGTATTCAATATTCCTACCCTCATCTTAAAGACAAGCCAGTGTTCTAGGTCATAGTGTCCTGACCTTTCCAATCAAGAGGATCAGAAACAATATAGGTCTCTGAATAAGGATAGTGCATGGTACTCAAGCAATAGATCTCCCTGTTTTCCTTAGCATCAAGAAATGCTAGAGATTGACTATTAGGATTTTTTCTCTTCAGAGGTTTGGAAGGGCATTTGCTACTGGTGTGTATACCACACCCTCTTTTGCTTTTGGTAAACTGATTCTGGAGTTATGTAAGATTTCAAAATCGTGCAAGCAACAATAGGATTAAAGGAAGCTTGGAGACTTTGATATTTATTTATTTATTTATTTAATTTACTTCATTTATATGTTGCCTTTCTCTTAGGTTGGGATGCAAGGCAGCTTCCAGAGATAACAAATTAAAAACATTTACAATGAAGTTTTAAAAATAATTTAAATCCCCGTATTCTTCTTCATCACCCCCAAATCAAACACTATCAAATAATTTAAAAATCACACAAAAGTTAAAAACAGATAAAACATACATCTAATTAAGAACCTTGCATCTAAATAAGAACCTACATCTAAATAAGAACTATTTTCAATCCTTCTCCTAGCATGTCTTATAATACACCATAGGAACCAAAATCTTTGTCAGTTCACTGCCTTTGTCTCCAGCCAAAAGTCATCTTTGCGTGAGTTTAAAACCTATTTATTTGTTTATTGAATTTATACCCCACTTTTGTCTTGGGATGGGATCCAAGCATTTGAGTGTATCTGGGACATAATGTATGTGAAGATAGTGACTTACTAGATACATATCTGTGAAGGATGGTACTGTAAGAAACCCATTCCTTCTTCCTGGATTGTTTAAACAGCATAAATATATATGCACTTATTAGTATTTAAGAAATAAAAATGACAACAGCTAAAGCAATAATAGCATTTGAAGCTAATGATAATGATTGTGAAGTAGTGAACCTGGTGTTCAGATGGCATGGGTTCAAGGAATTACCAACTGGCTTTGATTTAGCTGTGCCTGCTCCATGGGAACAGGGGGAGCTGCCTTATACCAAGCCAGACCATTGGTCAGTCCAGCTCCATACAGTTTATAGTGAAGGATTTTAGGCAGGGATCTTTCTAAGTCCTACCAGGAGGTGCTGGGGAATGACTCTTTAACCCTTTGCATGCAAAAAGTGGGTGCTCTGCTACTGCACTTCAGTCTTTCCTATTAGACCATTATGAGCAATACTGACATTCATTCTTTGCTTTCCTTTTGGTGAATCTGTGATTCTGTCGCAAAACATGAGTGGAAGCATTATCTGCTTTCTACAATGGTGACTGTGCATCCTTTTTCTTTCATGTATCATCTTTCTTTCTCTCCTGGATAATATTTTACGGTTAACAAAGGCTGCTGTTAAAATGAACAGGTGATTTATAGTAATCTTTTATAATGCTTATTCTGTAGCTCACTCACATCTGACTCTGGCATGCTGGCAAAGATGAACAGTTGGAGTTTATAACAATCAGATTTATTGTTCGTGGTGTATGTGTAAAAGCATGGCCTCGCAGGATGTTGTGAGTTTCTTCCAGCCTCTTTCCTCTTGGATGTCACGGTTCTATGAGGCTCTCCAAGAAGCAGGTGACACCATATCTTCTTCCTTTGTCAGTATGGGAAACAGATCAGCTCACTCTGCAAATGAAGAAGGGGATGAAGGCTTAGAAAACAGCAATGAATCTTATGAACACTGTTCTGAAGGTTCAGACAATGAAAGCACCTTTAGCCAGGCCAGTGAGGAATCTGATCTCTATCATGATGAACTGGAGTCATCTGCTTCAAATCTGGGTCCGTATTGGTATGAAGGGAAAAGGCGCAACCTCCAGATCTTGGAGGAATATCCGGATGATGATTCTTTGGATTCCCATGGAGTCTGCCAAGCCTACAAGGGTTACGAAATTATGGAAACTCTTCCCACCATCCCAGAGGAAGATGAGCACTTCCTTTCCAAGCAGAGTAAAACACTTCCACAAACCAGGGATGGTAAGTTATTGTCCTCCTACTTTAGAGTTTATCACATGGGGGACAATTGGAAGTATAAACGGTGATTAACCCGTGATAATCCTGCAGTTGTGCTAATGGTTTTCACAAGATGTTGTGTTCAAAGTAATATTATCCTGTGAATAACCTGTTATCACGCAATGGTTTTCACATGATGTCAAGGTGAAATGTGATTAAAGTGCCATTAACCCATGAATAACCAGGCAAGAAACAGCAGCAAATAATTCACGGGATATTCTCATTAATGTGTTTTTGTTGTTTATTGCCTAGTTATTCCCTGGTTATTCACAGGATAATGGCTCTTGTGTTAATCTCATTTTAATCACATTTTAATGTCAATTGTGAAATGTTTAAAGTCCCAGTTTCCCCTGTGTGATAACCTCCCTTGAGAGTGGGACCTGTCCCAATTTTGCAAGAAATATGGGATAGACACTCAAAATATCAAGCTCAGTTCCAGTTTCACCCTATAGATTGGTGATACTGTTATGTGGTGCATTTCTTTCACTCTGCACAATACTCAACACCTTCAGAGCAATACCAGAGCTTGTAAAAGTTACTGTTTTAGAAAGCAGCATGTAGGATTCCCCAGTTAACATGACCAGGTAAGTTTTCCAAGTTCTGGGTAATATATAGCACAATGACATAAGGGTACAGGGTATACCTGTATGGTACCTATTAGATTTAATGGAGTGGGAGTCAGCCGTTTTTTTGGAGCCATGCTAGGATTTTCATCTGTTCTGTCTGTTATTGACATCCAGTTTCATCGAATCATAGAGTTGGTAGGGGCCCTATGGGCCATCAGATCCAACTTGCTGCTCAATGCAAGACTTCCAGCTAAAGTGTCCATAGTGGGTAGCTGTCCAGCCTCTTTTTGAAGACATCCAGCAAAGACCCCTGCCACCTCTGCAGGCAATTGGTTCCATTGCTCAACCACTCTTACTGTCAATTGAAATCTATCCTCCTGTAACTTATAACCATTAGACCTAGGAGTATATCACACAGAGTCACACGGAGGCAAATCCCATGCAGAAACAGGATTTAAAATCCACTAAACACCCACAAATGTGGGTTGATTTTCAGACGTGTTGGCAGAAAGAGAAATAACATGAAAATAACCCAAACGGAAAGTCGAAAAACCCCACTCCTTTCTACTTTTGGAATTTCCCAGATGTAAAAAGGAGCAGGTTTTGTCGGCTTTCTGTTCAGGTTATTTTCACGTTATTTTTCTATTTTTACACAAATGTCATCTGAAAAATAACCTGCATTTGCAGTTTTTTTCTACTTTCTATTCAGGTTAACCCTGAAGGTCATATGAAAAACAACCCGCAAAAGTGGGTTATTTCCACTTTAAATCTAGTTTCTGCACGGGATTCGTCCCGTATGGTTAACTCCCTAGTTCTGCCCTCTGAGAAAGGTTTCCTGCAGTTATTTTTTCACCCCTTTGTGACTGTAACCGACATGTCTTTGTCAGTTGACATGACTGTAACTTACTGACATGACTTGCCTGCCACTTGCCCTTGGAGACTGAGCCCCAAAAGCTAATGGGTACTAGCTATAATCCCAAAGAGGTCAGTGACTCAGAAGAAGCCCTGCCCCCTTAGACCAAGTGCTCAGGGGGAGCACATGGCCAAAAACAAGCAAAAGCCTCCTCAGGAGCCTTTAAAAAAAAACAACACAGCCAAGTCAAGGATGACCCCCAAACCACAGTTTTCCTTCTGCTGTCTCCTCAGAGACATATACTTACAAACCTGGAATCATAGAGTTGGAAGAGACCATAAGGGCCATCCAGTCCAACCCCCTTCAGCCATGCAGGAACTCTCAATCAAAGCACCCCTGACAGATGGCCATCCAACCTCTGTTTAAATACCTCCAAAGAAGGAGACTCCACCACACTCCGAGGGAATGTGTTCCACTATCAAACAGCTCTCACTGTCAGGAAGTTCCTCCTAATGTTGAGGTGAAATCTCTTTTCCTGTAGCTTGCATCCGTTGTTCTGAGTCCTATTCTCTGGAGCAGCAGAAAACAAGCTAGTGCCCTCCTCAATATGACATCCCTTCAAATATTTAAACAAGGCTATCATATCACCTCTTAACTATCTCTTCTCCAGGCTAAACATACCCAGTTCCCTAAGTTGTTCTTCATAGGGCATAGTTTCCAGACCCTTCACCATTTTAGTTGCCCTCCTTTGGACACGCTCCAGTTTCTCAATGGTTACTATAGCATGCAAAGTGATTTTGCAGCACCTTTGATACTAACTGAATTTTGCAGCACCTTTGATACTAACTGAAAGAGAGAAGTTGGTAGCATAAGCTTTCGTAGACTTGAGCCTACTTCTTCAAATGCATCTACGAAAGCGCATGCTACCAACTTCTTTCTTTTAGTTAGGGCCAATGCAGACTGGCACTTTAGGCTGGCCTGGAGGTGGAGTCCTGACTCCGCCTGATGCTGTGCGTCCGACCGCATGCACCAAAGGAGCGCAAAAGAGCCACAGCGGTTCTAAGGGTGACTTTTTGCTGCCCCAAAAAGGAACGGAATTTGCCTTCTCTTTTGGGGGCCAGCAAAAAGGAGGATTGTGGCCGTGGCGTGTGGTTGCCACGCCCCTGATCCAGCGCTCCCAGGGGTGGCACAGAGCCGCCTCTTACGGGCCGTCTGCATTAGTCCTTAGTCTCAAAGGTGCTGCAAGATCCCTTTGCATACTGATTTTCCAGACTGATGTATTTGAATAGAATAATAGCTGTTAGTGATCCATCACTGCAGAGCGTGACTCTTGCAAGTGATGGATTATTAATAGCTATGGGACCTTCAATTTTGTTTTGTCAACATCTTGCATCTGAGATGATTAGGCTACATCAGTGCATTTGGTAGATGAGACATACATTTTGTATCACTACTGCCAGTAGGATTCCTGGACGTAAGAGAGAGGAAAAGCAATTGATTTTAAGAAATGCAGTTCTGTTCCCATGTCTGTACAAATACA
Source organism: Phrynosoma blainvillii (assembly GCA_026167975.1). Taxonomy (NCBI): domain Eukaryota; kingdom Metazoa; phylum Chordata; class Lepidosauria; order Squamata; family Phrynosomatidae; genus Phrynosoma; species Phrynosoma blainvillii. The sequence continues at coordinate 445,678,147 of JANUYF010000001.1, read as the reverse complement.
TCTTTGTAAACCTTATGTGTGTGAGCTGAATTCAAAGACCTCTTAAGTAGTGGAGAACAGAGATTGCATGTAATAGTTAAAAGAAATACAAGATGTAAGCATACACCTGCTCTAACTGCCACTGCAAGTCTCTCATCCTCAAATCTGAGAATTGTTAAAACTTGTGAGAAGGTGATTTCCACCCACCACTCAGTTCTGTTGTATGCATCAGTGACCTGTGGTTCATTGACATGCTGTCCATTAATGTTGAGGTGAGCTTCAAGTCTTCCATTGTGAGCAGCAGACTTCAAAAGTTACTGTTTGACTTTTTACCCTCTTGATGTTTAGGACACTCTAGTCTGAGGATTTCTATTAGTCATGGACTAAATTATCCAAGTTCATTTTGAGAGTAATTTGGAAAGGCTTAATGCACATTTTTCTAAACCAGATTTTGGCCTTGAAATAAAAATTACCCATTTTTGACCCCTCCATTTCCTCCTTCTGAATACAGTGGAGAGACATGATTCTGGTAGATTTGCTATAGGAAATGCAATTAATTTCAAAGGTAGTGAAACACAGAAATATAGATTTGCAATGGCAATGGGGTTGCACAGGAGAAGCCTCATTCCTGTTGATGCGCCCTCGCAGATTTTAAGACTTTTTCAAGCAGTTTCATAGAAGAAAGCAGCAGTTCTTCTCCAGACTGGATTTCAGTCTGAGCTGGAGAAAGGGGGGGGGGAGAATTGTAAAACCTGTCTATCTTTTGAGATGGATTTTAACCCTCTCCCCAAGTTCTTGTATGTCATGGATTTATTAATGTTCTGAGCTGCAACTGGCTGTAATTCCAGGCCTTCCCAAGACTTCATTTGCTATTGAAAGCTCACATGCATCACTAGATAAGATAGCTTGAATAACTGTGATAAAATAAGCTTTGTTGGTGGTAATTCAGTGCAACAGGTGGTCTACAGTGGAGGGGAACATCTCAGACCATCAGCTCAGAGTACTAGCATCCCCTCACCCTACATGATAGCAACGAGTCTCTAAACGAGGAATTCTACGTAAACGATTCCAGGGCCAACAGTGCAGTTGCCATGGCTGGAAAATGGGCTCTCTGGGCTGAACTTCAACCCTTGCCAGGTGAAGTAACTGGAAAATGTATCCCTGTAGTTATTTTGGCCAGAAGCAAGCAAACTGAACAAGCATGACCCATCTCCCATCTTATGAGAGCAGTATAAACATGTTGCTATCCGGGAGGTTTGTTGTTGTGTGCCTTTAAGTCATTTCTGACTTAGGATGACCCTATCACATGGTTTTCTGGGGCTGAGAGTGTGTGACTCGGCCAGAGTCACACACTGGGTTTCCATGGTTGAATGGGAAATTGAACCCTGGTCTCCAGAGTTGTTGCCCAATGCTTAAACCACTTCACCATGTTGGCTCCCATCTGTAAGGATTACTCCCTGGGTATGTTCCCATCCATGTTCATATCCCTGAACTTGCCAGACTACATTGCAAACCATCTAACAGGTTATACTGAACACAGAATAACCCTTCATGTGCCACTGGGCTATTGTTAATATGTTGCCATGATGTTGTAAAGGATGCAAGAACCCATCTGGTTGGTGACAAGAGCCACATCTCCTACAATGTGTATATCAAATTTTGTCATCATACCTGTCATGGAAATGCTTTAGCAAGTGTGGTATCATAGATAATTTAGTTTCTTGAGCCTCCAGCTGAGGAAACATCATTCATTCTTCTGTTACTATTTTGTGCTTTCAAGATTTAGAGATCAGACTTTGTTTCATGGTACCAGGAATCTCAGAAGATTTCATTTTTTAAAAAAAACTTTGTTGAAAAATCAAATGTGTTTCTGTGAACATACTGCAAAATGCTTCTGGATCTTTATGCAGCCTCTCAAGATGGACTGGAGTTACAACTGAAGACAGGAATCATACTAATTTCTAATTCTCCAGTAAAAGTGATGCAAAATAAACCTGCCAATACTTTGTGTTGAAGAGAGTGAGGAGAGCTCAAGATTTTTCATTGAACCCTTTCATGGAACCCTTTTGTTGGGTGTGCAAGAGAACCTTTGCTTTCAAGGCTCTCATTGGGAAATATGATTCTTCTGGATCTCACAAGCAGAGCAGTGAAACTGACAAGGCAGAAGATGAACAACAACCAATCACACACATTCAGCCTACACACAAGACTTAGCAGAGAAAGAAAACAAACTTAGGACTTTATCACATAGGGACAATCGAAGTATAAACAGGGATTATCCTGTGAAAATCATGTATTCACGATTAAGATTTTCACACGAAGTTGTGATTAAATGGCCATTGTCCTGGGAATATCCTGTGAATGTCACACAATTGCGATAAAGCTTTTCACACGACGTTGCATTGAAAAGCAATTACAGTGGCATTAACCAGTGAATAACCAGGCAATAAACAGCAACAAATCATTCAAAGGAAAATTCCGAAAATGCTTTCTTACTGTTTATTGCCTGGTTATTCCCGGGATAATGGCTCTTTTATCATGCTGTGTCTGAAATTCTTAATTGTGATTTAATAGTAATTGTGTGATTTTCATGGGATAAACCCTGTTTAAACTTCCAATTTTCCTCCGTGTGATAAAGCTCTTCGTTTCCTTAGTAAAACATATAGAGGTAGTTTGCAATTGTTGTTGGGTGTCTTCAAGTTGTTTCTGATTTATGGTGTCCTTAAGGTGACCCTGTCACGGGATTTTCTTGGCAAGATTTGTTCAGAGGGGGTTTGCCTTTGCCTTCCACTGAAGCTGAGAGAGTGACTTGCCCAAGGTCACTCTATGGGCTTCCATGGCTGAGTGAGGATTCGAACCCTGGTCTTCAGAGTCATCGTCCAATGGATTCATGGATTTTGGTATCCATGGGGGGTCCTATAACAAAACTGCAGTGGATACCAAGAACCAATTGTATTTCCTATTTCTGTATATGGTTGTAAAAGCCAGAAAAGGAAGAAAGCTGACAGAAAGAGAATCATCTGTATATAGTAATATAGATGAGAGGTCTACAGATGCTGAGAACTGCCATAATGACTGATAAATGGGTCTTAGAGCAAATAAAACCTGAACTCTCCCTAGGAGCCAAAGTGACTGAACTGAGCATAACTGAGCGTGATACTTTGACCATATCATGAGATGACAAGACTCAGTACGTTATCACACGGGGGAAATCTATAGGTTATCCCACACAAATCCCCCCAAAAAAGTGCACTTACGCCTCACGATTTCACACGACGTCGCACAGAAACTGACATTAAAGTGGTCAGAAAGTGGTGTTATCCGAGATCTTTTTAATTTCGGGAGTTTAGAGGAAATGCATTTACGATATTACATTAATTTCGCATTTACCTCAGTGTGAAATTCAAATTCGCACAAACAAATCTCCTTTAAAGCTTCTTCCCAGTTTTCCCATGGTTCTATGGGGCTGTTTTTACTTCCTGGTTTGCTTGGCTGTCAAACATTCCAGGAAGACATGAGCTTCTCCGCTTTCTCCACTTTCCCTGTCTAGGAGGTATCCCAAAAGGTCCTGACTGAGAAGCCTGAATTTATCCTTTATGTGAGTGTTTTGAGTTTTCCTTTTGACCACGTCCTCCTTTCTGTCCAGGAGGGATTCCCCAAATGTCCTCCGTTTTGGGCTTCACGAAGAAGCACAGTGAGTAGCACCCAGGGGGGACCCTGCATTTCAATCTTCTCTCCAGGAGGAGTTTCCAAAATGTCCTCCATTCTGAGCATTATTTTAAAAAGCACAGTGAGTAGCAAGCAGGGAGACCAGGTGTCCTCCTTTTCCAGGAAGCACCCTCCTTTTCAACCTGTCCAGGAGGAATTTCCCAAATGTCCTTCGTTTTGAGCATTATTGAAAAGCACAGTGAGTGGCGACCAGGGAGACCAGGTGTCCTCCTTTTTCGAGGATACGTGCTGCATTTCAACCTTCTGTCCAGGAGGAATTTCCAAAATATCCCCCAGAAATCATGCTTCTTACTCCTGCTCCAAATGGAAGACAGTTTGACATTTTGTCCTGGAGAGGGGAGAAGATTGAATGAAATGCAGGACCCGCCCTGGAAAAGGAGGAATCTGTTGACAAAACACACCCATTTCTAGTACATTTACGGGTTTTTTTCCACTTGTGTATGAAAGTTAAAAACGTCTTTTTTCGCTTTTCACTTAATTCCGTTTTTATTCTAATTACGTGTGAAAAGCTTTTGCGCAATTTAGCACTATTTTCGCTTTATTTTTGGGATGCTTTATTTCCACTTTATTATCTCTTTAACCACGAAACTGGCCCCCGTGTGATAATGTCCTCAGAAAAGAAGATAAAGCTCAGCAAAGTGTAAGGTAGTTGGATTGACTCAGTCACTGAAGCTATGGTTCTGTGTTTGCAAGATCTGAGCAGGATTTTAATAACAGGGTGTCCTGCATTCATAGGAGGTCTTTCATTCATAAATTGAAACCAACAGTGGCAATTAACAAGAAGAGCTCACAAAGAACATTGGGAGTTATAGTTTGATGAGGGTACTGAAAATAACCAGTTAGCTACCATTTCCTTTCACTGAACTATAATTTCCAGTGTTCACCAAGAAGAGGGATTGATTACCAATTGTTCATAGTTAGCTTATGCCATTAGGTTCAAGCTAGATTATCATTAACATTTGATTTTCCATATTTAAATAGCAGCCTGTGGGATGGTGGGGTGGTAGTGGTGGAATCAAGAGTGACAACATTATATGTGTGGGAGGATTTAAATTCCCTTTCTTATACTGTTGCAGTCTTAATAAAAGTCTTCCCACAAGCTCCTATTTGCCCTGGGCGTAGGAACAGGTGAGAATTTCACTGTGCTTTGGTTTTTAGTTTTGATAACAGCTTTCCTGAATTTTTAAATTTCTACTTAAATCTGACAAAAATTTGACCTGATCCGATTTTTTTTTAAAAAAAATAAATGAATCTGTGAGGAAGTGAAGCTGACAATCTGCCTACTCTTGACTATGGGAGGGAAGCTGTCATTGGGTGCAGCCATGGGCTCGTATTGAGATAAGGTAAAATCAGACATGCAAAGGCAGTTGGCACTTTCGAAGTCAGTAGGGTGGTGAGTCCATGCCTCCGGGTTTTAGTTTAACCTTTACATTCATAACTCAAGGTGCTAAAGCCTATTTTCAAAACAGCTTCAGTACTTTGGATAATTCCTTTAAATTTCAGACACAAATCCAGAGTGGATTCTCCACCCAATGTAGTGAGAGCCACCAGCTACAACTGCAGATATGATAAATGAATATATCCATCCAGTGTCCTATCTTTCTCTTCCTTAGATGAAGAAGGATTAGTTCTGCCCTTGGAAGTCTCAAGCTGTTGTTCCTTTGCAAGCTCACGCTCTCCTGCCTACCACTCCCTGCTCTTAAAAACTCTTCAGAGCCTCTCACTGACAAAAAACATATGAAAATCTCTGGAGACCTTGATCATTCTGTATCTGAGTGAAAATGTTAGTGAAAACGATGGTGTCAGAGGGTTTGTTTATCTTGTTGTGAGGTTAGAAATAAAACTGAGTGAGCAGATGGGCGGGCAGGATGGGTGACGTTCTGTTAAAGAAAAATTCAAAGAGATGTTGCATAAAATAAATGGGGTTTTTCCCCCCTCCTCAAAATTGTAAAGAATTCTTTCCTGGCTGTTTTTAGCTCAGCAAAGCTCTCTCTGCTCTTTGGTCCTTTGTGTTTTTCTTCTTCCTTTTCTCCTTCCCCAACATGGCTTTCTCAATTTTGTTCATTCTTAATGCACCGTCTTTTACCCTGCTCCCCAAAACATAATAGAAGCTTTTAACGATAAATTGGCACAAAACAAGAGCAACACTTGAATGCTTTTTGTTGCCATAAAAGCGCTTCTGGCAGATCACAGAAGGGCCCTTTTGCTAATAGTAGAGTACCGGAAGAAAATATACACTCCATCTAGTAATTGCTGATGATTAAGAAGCAAAGAACCCTTATGTTCTCATTTCAGCACAGACTTTACTTTGTGCGCATGTGTTTCCTTTGGGGGTGGGGTAGAGGGAAAGGACAGAAAAACTAGTGTCTTAAGATGAAGGATTCTCAGGAAAAAGAAAGCGTAGCAGTTCAAGAAAAGGAAATGTGGAGTCAGTGAGTAAAGACAAGCGTAACATTTGTAGAGCGGTAGAAGAGCTTTGCAATGTTCTGTCCAAACTGATATTTTCTTCTCATGGATCAAGATATTATGATTACGATTACAATTTATTTCTTACCTGCCTCTCCCCATGGATTAAGGCAGGGAACAACAACATATCAACAGTGAACAACATCAATTAAAACATATTAATTAAAACATGCAATAGTTTAAAAGGACAAATGAGACATACACATTTTAAAACAGTTCAAATTCAAAATTTAGCATCTAAATTCACAATTAAAAAATCATCTGTATAAGCCTGCAATTCAGACAACATATTCAACAGTCGAATCTCTTCCAGCAGGTCATTTTCATACTCTAGGGGTAGCTGAAGAAATAGTCCTCACGCTTACAGTAGCTAACCTAGTTCTGTCTGACTGGAGTAAATGCCTGCCAGAGGACCCTAGCGTATGGGATGGATTATACAGGAGGAGACAATCCTGAAGATAACCTGGACCCAATCCATGTAGGGCTTTAAAGGTAATAACCAGCACTTTGTACCTTGCTCAGATCCATTCTGTGGTGTTTCTGTTGTTTCCAGTTGAAGGACAGATACCAAGCATTCCGGTCCCCAAATCCTTGTGCAGATGGCAACTATGTGAGAGCCCTGTGATGAAGTGGTTAAATGTCTGTACTGCAGCCACTCACTCACAAACAAGGTTGTGAGGTCAATACCAGCCAGGGGATCAGGGTTGACTCAGGCTTGCATCATTCCAAGGTCACTAAAATGGGTACCCAGCTTGATGGGGGCAATTAGCTTACACATTGTAAACCACATAGGGAGTGCTTAAGTGAACTGATAAGTTGTATATAAACGTACTTGCTATTGCTATTGTTATGTTGAAGAATCATAGAATCATAGAGATGGAGGAGACCACAAGGACTATCCAGTCCAACCCCCCTGCCATGCAGGAACTCAAAATCAAACCATCCCAGACAGATGGCCATCCAGCCTCTGTTTAAAGACCTCCAAAGAAAGAGACTTCACCACACTCCGAGGAAGTGTGTTCCACTGTCGAACAGCTCTCACTGTCAAGAAGTTCCTCCTAATGTTGAGGTAGAATCTCTTTTCCTGTAGTTTGCATCCGTTGTTCCGAGTCCTATACTCTGGAGCAGCAGAAAACAAGCTAGCTCCCTCCTCAATATGAGACCCTTTCAAATATTTAAACAGGGCTATCATATCCCATCTTAGCCGTCTCTTCTCCAGGCTAAACATTCCCAGTTCCCTAAGTCGTTCCTCGTAGGACATGGTTTCCAGACCCTTCACCATTTTAATCGCCTTTTTCTGGACACACTCCAATTTTTCAACATCCTTTTTGAATTGTGGTGCCCAGAACTGGACACAGTATTCCAGGTGGGGCCTGACCAAAGCAAAATAGAGTGGTGCTATTACTTCCCTTGATCTAGATACTATACTTCTATTAATGCAGCCTAAAATTGCATTGGCCTTTTTAGCTGCAGCATCACACTGTTGACTGATGTTCAACTTGTGGTCTACTGGGACTCCTAGATCCCTTTCACATGTAGTCTCGTTAAGCCAGGTGTCCCCCATCTTATATTTATGCATTTCATTTTTTTTTTTTTTGCCCTAAGTGCAGTACCTTACATTTCTCTGTGTTGAAATTCATTTTGTTAGCTTTGGCCAAGCTTTGTAATCTATTAAGGTCATTTTGAATTTTCATCCTGTCCTCTGGGGTATTAGCTATTCCTCCTAATTTTAGAAGCATACCCCCTATTCCTTCATCCAGATCATTGATAAAGATGTTGAATAGCACTGGGCCCAGGACAGAACCCTGTGGCACCTCACTGGTCACTTCTCTCCAGGATGAAGAGGAGCCATTGCTAAGCACCCTTTGGGTTTGGTCAGCCAACTGCTTACTAATCCACCTAACAGTTGTATTGTCTAGTCCACATTTTACTATCTTGTTTGCAAGAATATCGTGGGGGACCTTGTCAAAAGCCTTACTGAAATCAAGATATGCTATGTCTATTGCATTCCCATCATCTAGCAAGCTGGTAATTTTATGAAAAAAGGAGATCAGATTAGTCTGGCATTTCTTGTTTTTGAGAAACCCATATTGACTTTTAGTGATTATGGCATTCCCTTCTAAAGGTTATTTCTCTTAAAAAGATTATTCATAGACTCTCTGTTTAATGAACTGTTCTAGAATCTTTTCCGGTATTGATGTCAGATTAACTGGGCAGTAGTTGTTGGGATCCTCTTTTTTCCCCTTTTTGAAGATGGGGACAATGTTTGCCCTCCTCCAGTCTGCTGAGACTTCTCCTGTTCTCCAGGAGTTCTCAAAGATTATTATTGCCAGTGGCTCCGAGTTTACATTTGCCAATTCTTTTAATATCCTTGGATGTAGTTCATCTGGTCCTGGAGACTTAAATTCATTTAGGTTAAGCAGGTATTCCTGAACTTCCTCTTTACTTATTTTGTGCTGCATTTCCCCTATTCTGTCCTTTGCTCCATTTTCCTTTTGTGAGAAGACTGAGGCAAAGAAAGTGTTGAGTAGTTCTGCCTTTTCTCTGTCCCCTGTTAGAATTTCTCCATCTTCTCCACACAGTGGCCCTACCATTTCCTTCTTCTTTCTTTTGCTATGAACATACCCTCAAAATCCCTTTTTATTGTCCTTAACCCCTCTAGCAAGCCTGAGCTCATTCTGTGCTTTGGCTTTCCTGACTTTACCCCTACATGTGCTAGCTATTTGTTTGAATTCCTCTTTAGTGATTTCGCCCCTTTTCCATTTCTTATACATTTCCTGTTTAAAACTTAGTTCAGTTGAAAGTTCTTTTGTCATCCAACCTGGTTTCTTGAGACCCCTCCCATTTTTCCTTCTCATTGGTACAGTTTGAGATTGTGCCTTCAGTATCTCCTTTTTGAGAAACTCCCATCCATCCTGAACTCCCTTTTCCTTTAGTATTCCTGAGCATGGGATCACTCCCAGTGTTTCCCTAAGTTTGTTGAAATCAGCTCTCCTAAAGTCTAGAATGAGTGTTTGACTATGCCTAGTTTCTCCTTTCCACTGTATAAGAAACTCCAGGAGAACATGATCACTCCCACCTAAGGATCCCACCACTTGCAGCCCATTGACCAGGTCATCCCTGTTGGTTAGGATCAGATCTAAAATAGCTGATCCCCTTGTTGCCTCTTCCACCTTTTGGACAAAGAAATTGTTTTCGAGGAAAGTGAGGAATTTGCTGAGTTTGACTTCCAGCAAATATCAGGATAGTTGAAGTCACCCATCATTACTACATCTCTCCTTTCTGAGTGTGTGGTCATCTGTTCTAGAAAGGTATAATCCAATTCCTCAGTCTGACTTGGGGGTCTGTAGTAGATTCCCACAATAACATCCCTGTTGTTTCCCTTCCCCTTTAATTTTTATCCAGATGCTCTCCAACTGATCTCCAGGATTTAAGACCTGGATATCTTCACAAGTGTAAACATCCCTGAGATATAATGCTATTCCTCCTCCTTTCCTGTTCGGCCTATTTCTCTTTAAAAGGTTATACCCCTCTATTCCTACATTCCAATCGTGAGACTCATCCCACCAGGTTTCAGTGATGCCTATTATATTGTATTTGCTTTGTTCTGCTAGGAGTTCAAGTTCATCTTGTTTATTTCTCATGCTCTGTGCATTAATGTAGAGACATCTAAGAGCATGTGTCTTCCCCACTTGCTGCCTGTGTGAGATTTTTTTTCCTTCCATTGTTGGACCCTTGCATCATTTGTCTTGTTCCCTCTATAACACTTTGACTATTATTTCCAGCCCATGATGTACTCCTGCCTTCCAAGAAACCTTCCAAGACACTGTCTCCCTCCCCAACATGACTCAGTTTAAAGCCCTCCTGATCAAATGTTTGAGACTATTGACAAAAATACTTCTGCCAACTGGTGTGAGATGCAGCCCATCTCTTGCTAGAAGTCCACCCTCATGGAACCGCAGTCCATGATTATTATTATTATTATTATTATTATTATTATTATTATTATTTATATTTCCTGCCTCTCCCTACGGATCGAGGTGGGAGTACAAAGATAAAATGTACAAAATGTACAGTAGTACAATCAATAAAAAAAGAAAACATAACAATAAAACCACAACAGTAATAAAAAGAACAATAATAAACAATAAACCCAACAGTAAAAACAATAAAATAATAGCAATAATTAAAACAATAATAAAATTACAATACAAGTCTATGCCGCAAGTGATATAATCTTTTTCACCCGGGAGGTCTTTATAAGATGGTCATATCTAATCTTATGTTCAGTTAGGGAGGTCAGGTGGATAGGCCCGCCAGAAGAGCTCCGTCTTAAGTGCCTTCTTAAAGGCCTCTAGCGTGGAAATAAGACAAATCTCCTCCGGCAGGCCATTCCATAACTTGGGGGCTGCAGCCGTGAATGATCTTTGGGAAGTAGATATTAGTTTAGTTGTACAGTAATTTAGTAAAGTCTTCCCTGATGTTCTGAGGGTGCGGGACGGATTGTGTGGGGAGAGGCGTTCCTTCAAGTAACTCGGACCCAAGCCATGTAGGGCTTTATAGGTGATGACCAACACTTTGTATTGCGCCCGGAAGCTAATCGGCAGCCAGTGAAGAGCTTTTAATACTGGTGTAAGTGGTCTGCTCTAGATGTTCTGGCAACCAGTCTGGCTGCCGCATTTTGGATCAGTTGAAGCTTCCGAACCTGGTACAAAGGTAGCCCCATGTAGAGTGCGTTACAGAAGTCCAAACGAGAGATTACCAGGGCAAGTACTACTGCTTCAAGGTCCCTTCAGTCCAGGTAGGGGCGCAGTTGGTGAATCAGCCGAAGCTGGTTCCAAGCACTCCTGGCCATCGCATCTACTTGAGATGACAACTGCAGGGATGAGTCCAGGAGTACTCCCAAACTGCGTACTTTGTCCTTTAGGGGAAGTGTGACTCCATCTAGGACTGGATGGCAAAACTCCCTTCCTGGACCGGGGGTACCTATCGCTAGTACCTCTGTTTTCTCTGGATTCAGCTTGAGTTTGTTTTCCCTCATCCAGCCCATTACCAACCCAAGGCAGGCATCCAACGGAGAGACTAAGAATCCAAATTGTTCTTGGTGGCACCATTTACGGAGCCAATTATTCATGTCTGCTATCTTCCTCTCCCTTCCTGGACCATGCCCTGGACCAGAAGAAGCTGAAGTGTGAACAGTTAAATATGCACATGTTAAAGTTAAAATCATAATTTTCTACTTTTTCTAAGGTTTTTAATGCACTGAGAAAGGGCAAAACCACATTTCATTTTCCTGATATATATTCATGCAAGACATGCTCTTAGGTTGATGTTGGGTTTTCAGGGCTTGCACTGACAAGTCTGCTGATGTTAAAATTGTTGTCACTTGCAATAACAGCTTGAAATTCTGCTGCTTCTAATATTCCCTTTAAAAAGGAATGGAAAACATGTATTTTAGGTAACCAAATTCCATTTTCTATAATCTCTCACAGTTGGCTATGCTAGCTAGGGCTGATGGTTACTACCTCAGGATAGTATTGAACTCTCTTATTTCTGAGAAGTGGGCATCTTAATTCCCAAGGAGGCAACACTTCTCCACTCCAAACTTAACATATCACTGTTATTAGTGCCAAACCTGTGGGAGAGTTTATACATACACAATCACTTTTCCATTGGAAACTCTATGCTAGAAAAACTATTGGTTTGGGGGGGGGGGGCTATGGGTGTGAGTCGAGTTACCATCTTCAAAGCACTTCAAATACACATGTATTGGGGATGTAGATGATGGGGTTTTCATTGAGAAAGTAAGGTGATAGATTTCTAATTTCATTAGGAAAGGGTTGTAGCTCATTGGTAGAGCACTTGTTTTACGTGTAGTCGGTTCCAGTTTCAGTCATTGGCATTTCCAGCTGGACTATGAATGTAGACTTCATTGAACAGTTCTGCAGGTCCTAGTGGAATCTTCACTTTGGGCCTATTTCACAAGTTGTAGGGCAAAGCAAATGTCTTTTCAGAACACTCCTGTAGTGCTTCACAGTGACATGGCAAACAATAAAGCTAAATCTGCTCATCATTCTATATTGGCATTTGCAAATTGTGTTAGTGTGAGACATAGAATACACAGCCTGAAATCTTGTCAAGTTACAGAGGTAGGAGAGGCAGGAGAGATTGGGAATTCTGTCGAACAGCTCTTACTGTCAGAAAGTTTTTTAGGTTGTTTCCAATTTATGGTGATCCAAAGGCAAACCTATCATGGGGGTTTACTTGGCAAGATTTGTTCAGATGGGGTTTGCTTTTTCCTTCCTCTAAGGCAGAGACAGTGTGACTTGCCTAAGGTCACCCAGTGGGTATCCATGGCAGAGTGGGAGATTTGAACCCTCATCTCCAGAGTTCTAGTCCAACACTCAAACCATTACACCATGCTGGCTCTCAGGATAGTTCTAAACTGTCTTAAGTCTTCATTACCATAATAACAAATGAGAGAGAGAATGTAAAGAGAACATTTGATGGAACAAATCTTCCCCAGCAATTGCTCCAACAGGTAACTTTTCCAGTCTCTACCAGTTCCCACTTGATGACTGCCTCTTTTTTAGCTAATCTGATGAAGTTTGAGAAATATGGGATATCTTCCTTTATCATCATTTCAGATAATTCTGCCTAGAGAGAGTATCCTTTCTGGTAGAATTTCAAGAGGCAAATGTTTACTTGCTTGCTGTGAACAAAGGAAAGTGTTCTGTTGACAGCTGGCTACATTTGGCATTTGAAACGGCAGAGATAATAGTTTGAATAAAAAGGGGGGAATGAGTAGGCACTTCACCTTGAATGGTTTAGATTAGTATCACAGTTTCATCTGCCCAGTTATCTGTACTTTTAAATCTGATGTATTTGAATAAAGAGCCCGCCTGTCTTCTCAGCCTGACATTATACATATTCTTGTTGCTGAAATATAAATGAGCCGGATATACACGAGGGAAAGGTTGGCAGTGTTAAAATAGCAAAATTGAAGGTTTCCTTGTGATTGTAAGATTAGAGCCAGCTAATGGCTGTATTCAGATTGCACTGAAATGTGTTGAATTTTCACATCTCAGATAAATACTATTTTCTCCCAGCTAATGGGTTGAATGATGCAGCTGCCTTGCAGGTTGTAAGTAGGTGTGAGGTTTGGTCAGTGTCTGACAGTCTCTTGGACACTGACTTAAGTTTCACATTACAAGAAAGACAGGTTATAATAGGGTCAGGAGTACCCCAAGCCCTGAGATTTCAGGGCCAAAACATGAGGCATCAGGCTTCTGGTGAGATTCCACAGTGATGTCACAGAAAGTACGTCTTTCCAAGGCAACATTCTCTCCCTGAAATTCATCCCCTTGCCCTAAGGAGATAGGCTGTGCCCTGAAATCTGGAGATTCTAGGTTATAAATATTAAATACTGTACATTTCCCCACTTAAAATGGACTTAGTCTTAGTTAAGCAGTCTCACAAAAGGTGGCCATTTGTAAGGAGTGAGGAGAATCATAGAATCATAGAGTTGGAAGAGACCACAAGGGCCATCCAGTCCAACCCCCTGCCATGCAGGAACTCCCAATCAAAGCATCTCCGACAGATGGCCATCCAGCCTCTGCTTAAGGACCTCCAAGGAAGGAGACTCCACTACTCTCCGAGGGAGTGTCTTCCACTGTCGAACCGCCCTTACTGTCAGGAGGTTCCTCCTAATGTTGAGGTGGAATCTCTTTTCCTGGAGCTTACATCCATTGTTTCGGGTCCTAGTCTCTGGAGCAGCAGAAAACAAGCTTGTTCCCTCCTCAATATGACATCCCTTCAAATATTTAAACACGGCTATCATATCACCTCTTAACCTTCTCTTCTCCAGGCTAAATGTCGGAGTACCATTTACACCTTCCTCTTACAGTTGTTGATGGATGAGGAATGCAGTAGAGGTTGATTAGGGCACCACAACCTGTTTTAAAGGTTAAATGTAAAATGTCTTATATTGTTATGTTTTAATTTTATGCTTATTGCTATTTTAACTATGTATTGTTTAATACTGTTTTAAGGGGGTGGGTTGGTTTTCTTTTTGGGATATGTTATACGGGTTTTATTGTAAGCTGCTTGGATTGTCTGTCAATAAGTGGGATATAAATAATAATAATAATAATAATAATAATAATTACAATTGTGAATTTATTTTATTTGTCCGGGAACAGGATTGTTTGAGTTCCTGTTAATAATAATAATAATAATAATAATTAATAATAATAATTTTTATTTTTAACCCAACCCTCTGCTCAGCAACTGTTGCTGCTTCTCTCCCATCACCTCCTCCTCATATTTATTTGTGTTCCAACTTTCTCCCAAAATTGGGACTCAGGGAGGCTTATTTTAAATGTATGCTACTTAAACCCAACTATTTTGGCTTTATAGTTTGAAGGGAAGGGTATGTGTCTGAGTGGTTCAGGTTCAATCCACAATCTCTCCAGTTAAAGAAATATTGGTTAGCAGGGCAAGGAAATAATTAATTTTCTCTTGCAAACATGAGCTGCTGGCTGTTGATCAGGCAATATTAAATTAGCTGGAGTAGTATGATTCATTACAGGTCAATATTTCACATTTGTGCTGCTTTGTGCAGCCCATGTTGTATGACTTGGTTAGACAGGTTAGAGTTAGGTAAGTATCTTGCAAAATATGTTTTGGGTTCTTCTGAATAGACTATGGTCATTGTCACATGACTCCCAATCTTGCTGCAGTCATGCTAGTTATAAGAAACATAACCAGTTTGAGAGCAGCCGTTATTGCACATTTCTGCATTTGTGTGATTGGAGCTGTTTCTGCCATTGCAATCTCTTCTGCACTCCCCTTTAACTGCACCTCCTTACCCTATGCCCCACCCAGCATGTCTTTCAGGTTTTAAAAATTTTATTATTATTTTTACTTTTAAATGCAGTTGCAGAGTTATGCTGTGTGATTTGCTGTATATACTCATGTATAAGTCTAGAAATTTTAGTCAAAAAATTGACCCCAAAACCTGGGTTGACTTATCCATGGGTCAGTGTTAAATACTGTGCCTTAACTCTTATCAAAATGGGAACCATTTCCTTCTCTGAGTGGTGAAAGATTAGAGCTTAGGTTCAAGGAACCTAAAAGACGCACTGGCCCCATCTATTATCTCCACTGCGGTGCCACTTCTGGCCTTTTTGAATGCCTGGGTGGGAAAATAGCAGCATCACTTCCCTTTCCTTCATCCTTTACATGCTTTGTTGCATGCCCTTAAATTTTATCCTCAACATATAAACAAAGTATATCAAAATCCATAATTTTGGCCCCCAAACCTGCCCTTTACTTATACATGAGGTTGACTTATAGTCAAGTATATACCGTAATTTAAATATATATATATAGAAAAATAAAGGAAATAGAAAAAAATTAAAGGAAATCAGGCTGCTTGGGGATAGCGAAGGGGAAGAGAGTCAGGGGTAGAGGAAGAGACTATGTAACATTGTAACTGCCATAGCTGCAACTTTTCATACCGAAGGACTAATGGGACTGAAGTGTGACTGGGAGCTTATTGATAGGTTTCCCTCATCAGTGAAAAGAGACACCCTAACCATGCTTGCGAGACACAGCAGCTACAGGTGGGAGGTATCGTTGTGTAATAAGTATTGCTAGAGGCTCTATTTTATGACTGTAGTTGTGGTTTAAAAGGCATATGTGATAATCTCCATAGTCTGTACATCTATCCCCATTCAGCTCTCTGTTTAATAGTCAACATGTTCCAGTACATGTGTACCAAAAACAAATGTCTGATGTTAGTCTTGTAAGCAGCATGATGAATTCAGAGGTATAACACAACTCTGATGTGAATCATAACCTTAATTAACCCAGTGTTCAAAACAGTGTTTTAATATAATGTGGCCTTGACTCTGATGTTAGCACAAGTTCTGTAGAAGAACAGTTTTCACCGAGAAAAAGGTTTGGTAGACCACTTCTCTGCCATGCTTGAGTAATTTGTGCAGAAGCTAAACATTTAGATGAACATATTGGAGAGCGGTGGGACTCATGCCAGGTAGTTTTGCTCAGTAAAAGCAAAGGCTTAGTCATGTGGCTACAGCACCCGTATAACTTTTCCAAATAGAGCTAAATGGAAGCATGAAAAAATATTCCCTAGATCTGGAAATGGTGTTCATTTCCATATTCATCATTAATAATTTTTTCTGTTTTGACTACACTCTGGTGTAGCTTGGCCAGATGTGTCCTGTTTTTCATATTTGAGATATTAGAGGGTATGAGAGTTATAGGTCTCTACTTTAGTGTCTCACTCTCTGCAATGCTAGAGAACTGGAGACTGAAGGAATATTTCTTGGGGTGTGTGTGTGAATTTTTATAGGGGAGCAATCTTCTACACTCTTGTCACTTGGATTATAATCCACACTACACTGTCATAACTGTTTTATACCATTTTAACTGTCATGATGACATCCTAAGGAATTGTGGTATCAGTAGTTTGGTGAGGTATTTCATCTTAATCCAGTTCCCTCAACTGCAGAAGTAGAGCTCTCTAGCAGGGAATTCTAAATTTCTCACCAAACTAGAAATTTTAGGATTCCTCAGGGTGGAGCCATGGCAGTTAAAAGAGGTAAGCAACTGCTATAACTTTGTAGTGTAGATCCTTTCTGGTCTTGTGTCTCTTGGTTCTTCACTCGGCTTGTTCTTGGATGGCAGTCGCAGATTCTTCCACTAGAAGCCATACTTACCACTTTGGTACAACTTTCCAGCATTGTGCTTGTGCTCTGTTGACATAGTCTTCTAGACCTCAAATTATGCCATGCTATGATGAGGTATCAGAATAGGATTTGGTGGTGGGGAGAAGTCTATATAAAGGGGATCTTAGGTCTACATTCCAAAGGAACACTTATGTAAATCCTATTTATTTAAGGGCTCTGCTCTTGATTAGTTCCCAGCCTCAGGAGCTGTGCCTCTCGCCCTCTCTTAGTCTTTGGCTTGCCTGCTGCTTGGTGTAATATATCCTATGTGTTTTTTAAAAAGATTTTTATAGATTTTATGGATGCTTAGTTTAATACTTTTTTAATGGGGTGGGTGGGGTTTTGGGGTTTTTAGCTTGTATTTTGATGTAATTTTAACTGTTGTAAGCTGCCCCAATTGTTTTAACAGAGGGGCGGGTATAAATAATTTTTTTTGTTATTGTTGTTGTTGTTGTTGAAAGTATATATTGGATTTAGTTTTTGAAAAATGTATGTCTTGGGAAGTTAGACAATAAGAGAACCACACTGCTACTGGATTCTCCCAAATATTCACTCATGTCTCCAAGTGTAGTGATAGGATCAGTACAGAACTGTGCCACATCTCAGTTTTCCTAGCCATCTGTATTGGGCAGGGAGGAGGCAACAGAACAGAAGGAAGCTTTCCTTTGGGAACTCACAGGATTGGGGGACTAGTGGGTGTGAAGGACAGTTGATGTGTGTGTAGGAGGGGGAGAGCAAGCAAGAGTGTTTGAGCATATAAACATGCCAGCTGTCAAGTGTGTTACTATTTTGTATTGCTTACCCATGAGAATAAAGGAACACAGATCTGGCAGGAGCTTTTCAGCAAGGTCTAAATGTATGAAAAGGGAAATTGAGGCATATCTGCTATTGTGCTTTTTTTGAGTTGGGTTATAGAAACGTTATAAGAGGGTCTTAAAGGACTACATTCTCCCTGGTACCAGTTAGGATCTTAGCGATCTACTGAGTTTGGCACTGAGGTGGAAACATGGCTGCTTCTTATCACCAACAGTGTCACAGTTTGCAGAAGATCAGGGTATCATCCAGGTGATGATAAAGTCAGAAGGATGCAGGAAGATGAGTGACAATCTAAGCCAGGGGTAGGCAACCTTTTTGAGCCGGGGGCTGGGTTGCTGTCCCTCAGACAATTGGGGGGCCGAAGCACCAAATATAAATAAATAAATAAATAAATAAATATTTTTTTAAAAAATTAAAAAATTAAATAAAATATGCATGCACACTCTCTCAGCCCCAGAAAAGCCATGGCAAAACCCCTGTGGAGATTTTGTCAAGAAAACAAGTAATAACAACAATAATCAATATCATCATGGCGAGGGCAGCAGCAGTGGCAGGACCAGCCTGGGGCCGGTCCAAAGGCCTCGGGGGGCCACATCCGGCCCCCAGGCCTTAGGTTGCCTACCCCTGATCTAAGCTGTAAACCCTGTGCATCTGAAGTGCACAAGATTTTTTTAAAAACTGCATTCAACTAATTTTTATTTTGCTTTTGTGGAATTTGCATGCCAGAATGATGTTACTTGCATCCTCAGCATGGGAAGAGGGTAACCAGAACTTCAGTGATGGGACTGATCTGGAAATACTGTCATTGGTCTGAGTGCTAAGACACTGGTTCCTTAATTGGGTGGGAAGACAGTTCTCTTGGTTTGTAGCCTAAGCTGCATGTGCATGATATAAGTTAGCTGATGCTGATCAAGAAACCTACCCCAGAAAACCTTCTTTAGATGTTTTTATACTTTAAAAGCTTATAACAATGATTAATAATAAAGTGATAGATGGATTGGTAAATTCCTGAACCATATAGTAGTTAAAATTGCCTGTCTGCTTCTGTGATTCTCTGTTTATCTGTCTGCCCTTTCCTCCCTCCCTCCCTCCCATCCATCCATCCATCCATCTCTCCATCTCTCCATCCATCCATCTCTCCATTTATCCATCCACCCATCTCTCCATCTTTCCATCCATCCATCCATCCATCCATCCAGGGTGTCTTGCAGAAATGGGGTGTGTGTGTGTGTGAAGCACAACCCCATTTTCAGTTTGCAGTTTTGCATTGCATGTCATTTCATTGTCAGACCAGATTTCATTGTTCATCTTCAGGGTATGGTCTGTTCTTTCTCTTTTTGTTTCCCTTCAAGATCAGAAGCTGGGTGGCCAAAATATGTCAGAGGCATTTACGTCTGCCAATAATGCTTGAAATTTTCAAAAGTCTGTTTAGCAATGTTAGGGGGAAAAAATCATTCATTCATTCATTCATTTATATGCTGCCTTTCTCCCAGAGTGGGACCCAAGGCAGCTCATAGAAGGAAATTAACCAAAATCTACCAATGCAATTTTTAAAAAATAAAACAAGTGAAAATCTAACAAGTAATAAACTCAGCCCAAACATCCTGTATTCATGGATCAAAAGGCGTAAAAATGGATCTATGATCAAAAGGAAGGGAAAATGAAAGAAAAGTGAACTATTTGTTGATTCCATGAAGAGATCACCAAGAAGATGATAAGACCAGCTCAAGATGCAAAAGTGTCATTGCAAGACCCAGCAGGCTCATGTTGTGTTCTGTGTGTTTTCTGAAAACTGTTTCCTGCCCTGGTATCATGTGGTTTTGACCATGTTCTCCTCTATGAGCTAGCAAAAGCTCATGTGTGTGTGTATTCTTTTCTCTCAGTGAACAGCTATGGGGAGGATGAAGACCTAACAACATCCTCAGACAGCGATGACGAGATGATTAAGCAGTTCGAGATCTCTGTTTCACGTTCACAAAGCTTTCGGTCAGGAGTTTCTGAAAAAGGAACCCAAGCGGGTTTGGAGCGCAGGCCAAAATTCAACCGCTTGCTGTCCAATCATGAAGAGTACAGTTCAGAGGTCTCTGAATGCGAAGGTATTAGCTTTCTCTGAAAACAGAAAAAGAGAGATGGTTTGCTTTGAGAATACCACACAGGCATAACAGGAGAAGATTCACTTTCTGTTTCTTCATAGGAAATTACAAAAGAAACAGAAATGTGCTTGATTTGTCTGGATTGAAGTATATACAGTGTTCTGAGCAATACAGCTAGAAATCTAATCCAGGGTCCCGGTGTGCAGAGATATGATCCGATGACTTGCACAGATGCTGCATTTAAAGTCTCAATGCATAGGCATGACCTTTCACATGGATCTCTTCATGAGAGGTTTGATCTGACTTGGGTGAATTACAGCAGTAGTTGATGCAATTGTCATGCATCTTCCTGTTAATAACAACAAAGAAATAAACTACTGAGTTGCTTCCATAGAGTCAACCCCATAGAATCTTGTGAATGATGGAAGATTCGAGGAAATTGTTCTAGATAATTCATTGTCAATTTAGATTGTCTTGCAGCACAAGAGAGACTTCAGCACATCTCTGTGGCTGTTCAATGCAAGGGGAATCTTTCAGGAAAGCTATTCCGTTATATCTGAATTTCTCATTGAGGAATTCAATACAGAGCAGTAATGTAGATGCGAGTTGATTGACTCAAACTCATGTTGGACTCAGGTCACTTCAGTGACCCGACCTAGACTCAACTTGACAATAAATGACACACTGACTCTACTTGACTTGCAACTTGTACATTTTTAGTGATTGACTTGCTGGCATTATTCACTTCAAGCAGCAGGAAAGACCTGCCCCCAGCGCATATTTCTCAGAAGGGAATGGCAAATGTGTTAGGCAATGGGTTTGAAGTGGAAGGATCCTTCTGAAGCTTTTGAAAAGCATTAGAAAGCTCCTCTGAAGTGCAACAAGGACAGGCTGCCAAGCAAAGCTTAACCCCCACTGCCTCAAGCCCATTGCTTAACACATTTGCTGTTCCCCTCCAAGAAATGTGCTCTGCTGCTTTTTTTTCTGTTAAAGTTAGCTTCCAGACTTGAGACTTGACTTGAGGCTTGATTTGAAAGTATCTTGCAAGAACTTGAGTCTCGAGACTTGAAGGTGGAGACTTGAGACTTGACTTGTCACTTGGAGTAAAAGGCTTGAATATATCACTGGTAATGATATTTCAGAACATTAAAAAATAAGAAACACCACTCTGGCCTTCAGAACTTGCCTTGTAATGTTAGGCTGCATCTACACTGCAGAAATAATGCAGTTTGACACTGTTTTAACTGCCATGGCTCAATGCTATGGGATTCAGGGATTTGTAGTTATGTGAAATATTTAGCTTTTTTCTGTCAGAGTGCCCTGGTGCCACAACAAAGTGCAGATCCCAGGATTCCATAGCACTGAGCCATGGCAGTTAAAGCAGTATTAAACTGCATTATTTCTGTAGTACAGGTGCAGCCCTAGACATTTCTGCTCAAAAGTAAGTTCCATTTATTTCAGTGATGCTCACTCCCAGGTAAGTGGGTATAGGATTGCAGCTTTAGCTACCCAGTTACACTATTTGAATTGTATTTCTTAGTAGCCTTATGTATTCTGAAACTTATATATTATTATCAGAGCTTAGAAATATTATGTTTTAAGATTAATGCATCCATAATCTTGCAGCCAAGTGTTGCCAGTGGCCACACAAGCTAAGGAATTCTTGGAACTATAAACCAAAAAGTAATTTCCCCAGGCTCTGGATTTTATGCTGGTTGCAAATCTATAAGGCATAGCTGGGCAGAGAAACTATGTGTGGGATGCGTGTAATGTAACTTCTCACTATAAAACCAGTTCTATTCTGGAAGCTTGAAACATTTCATTTATTTATTTTAAACTTAAAAATCTGTCTTTCTGCCCACTGCTGTTATGTGTTGCAAATATAAATGAAACACGTACTTGCTAATTTAAAGCTGCAATCTGTTGTGCACACTTTCAATTTCACTGGAGCTCGGAGCTTTCAGAATGGGGTGTGGCAGAATAGGATTATTGCTGCAATCCTATGTACAGTCACTTGTTAGGTGAAAATCCTATGGAAGTCCACCTGTTCTTAGAGAAGGTACAGTGGACCCTCCACATTCGCTAGGATTAGGGGCACAAGACCCCTGTGAAAGTGGAAAATCCACAAATAACCCCCCCCCACACACTATTTTTTTAACCTGAAAGAACACCAAGTCCTCCAAGGCAGTTCTGTGGTCAACATCTTCCAGATATTGGCCATGAAATTGTGCTGGAGGACCAAAAGAAGTGTCTAGGAAAATTTAGAAATCTCTGGGTCCTCCAGCATGGCTTTTGGTGGAAGTTGACCACAGAGTCATACTTGAGGATCTAGAGATTCTTAGAGAGAACATATTAATCAAGGCTGTGAATAATCAAATCCACAAAAGTCAAAGCTGCAAACATGGAGGAGCAACAGTACTTAGAATTGAGCTACATGATTGCAAGCCTTGGTGCCCACTTTATTGGAAGGAAGTCTGGTTGAACTCACTGGGAGGATGGCATACCTAGAACCATACTATAAGATGCATTGATTTCATTAGGGCTTGTAATCTGCAAACCTGAGTGCACATGAAAAGTCTTTTAAAATTCATAAATACCTGAACATCCCTAAAGAGTTTTGTTTATAGAGAGAATTAATTCAATTACCTTGTCTTCAGGTTTCTTTGCTATCTCTGTTTTTTTCCAGTCAGATAAACGTGTGTCCCTGCGTGTTGCTGAGGTGGCAGAGGTTATCAACCTTTATTTCTCTAGATATTTTGGGCTCCAAACCCTAGAAGTCCCAGGTGGCATGGCTAATGAACAGGAATTTTGGAATTTGCAATCCAAAACATCTGGAGGACCAAAGGTTAACAAACACTAATTTAGAGCAGCTTTCCTCAAACTAGGGTCTTTCCATTGATGCTACAGGCTGGGGATGATGGATGGTGTAGACCAGTGCATCTGGAATGCACCAGAGTTGCAAAAGGTTGTTTAAAGAAACAGCAGGTTATCCATTCACAAGGGTATGTAAAGATGTTTTCACTACCTTGACACACTGGGATGCACATGGAAAACTGAGTCTGTGTCTGTACTATAGATGTAATGCAGTTTGACATCACTTTAACTGCCATGGCTCAGTGCTATGAAATCCTGGGATTTGTAATTTGTTGTGGCAGCAGAGTTCTCTGACAGCAGGCTAAATGTCTTACAAAACTACAAATCCCAGAATACCATAGCATTGAGCCATGGCAGTTTTTTCAGTGTCAAACTGTATTAATTCTGCAGTGCAGATGCAGCTTAGGTGGTATGGTATTAAGTTTACAAACATCTCATTGTCACATGCACTGTGCACTTCAAAATAAAGGCTCTTTGGTTTACAGCTAATAATACAATGCTTAGTGGTGACGGATCGCTTCCATGTTGGTGGGGAGAAGGCCCAGCTCTGGGTTTCAACCTGACATTTAAAGGAGCAATCCAAAATGCTGAGCCAGTTTTGGGGGATAGGGTTCAGCATTTAACATTTGCATTAAAATCTTGACTGGATTCACTACCCTACTGACATGAAAGCCATGGTCACTGCTTGTTATGTAAGATAAAGGCTTTAGGATTCTGAAAAGGCATGTTGTTTGTGCCATTTTGTGCTATGTATGTGGAATAAGGCATATTCACATAATGCTTTCAACACTCAGGAATTCACAAGTCTGTCATACACATAGTTATCACTTCCAGACCCAGGACTGCAGTGGATTAAAACATGCACAGCACAATTGCTGATATTAATCCCACTTCCAAAAATGATATTTTCTCTCCCTATCCTTGAAATGTGTTAGATCTGGATGGGTTCAGCCAATTGAGTTACCAGGACAACCTCTCTTATCATGAAGATGACCATCTTTCATTCGATTCAAGAACTGCATCAGAAAGCAGAGGCTCTGGGCAACTCAAAAACCCTGACATGGAGGTTAGTATGAAGCCAAGCCTCAGCCGGCAAGAAACTGGAGGAAGCTTAGAAATGGAGACAGCTTTTAGCAATCAAGGATTCGAAGGGAATGATGCTACTGACAGTTCATCGGTCTGGAGTCCAGAGGTAAGATGAAACAGTTTTTCTCATATAATGGTATGCTTTGATTCTTTGAGCTTTCATAGCTCATGTTTACCATATTACATACATCAGTGAATACCCTTAATGTAAGAGCATCACAGTATTTGAACATCTGTGCTTCTCATTGATTTTCAATGCACACCTTACGGTTGTGGGTTCATCTGAGCAGATTTCATCTGACAATTTACAAGTAATCATGCCCAAGGTATTTCACAGTGGCAGTTATGGAGAGCCTGTATTGAAATGTTTTTGCATTGCTAATATTGTTATTAATACAGTGCCATCAGTGTGCATTGCCATGTACTGAATCAAAGAAGACAGGCTGTTCCCCTGATCCTCTTGGAAACCTCCCACCTGAGCCATGCCCTTCCTACCTTGTCCTTTGACCTCTCCACACTGTAGTCTCCACTTTGAGCTCTCTTCTGACTTGGCACAACAAAGCTTGTCTGGGAAGGAGGTCCATGATTCTTCTGGTTGCCATTAACTTCTCATGTCAGAGAAGAGAACTGGGCACTTTAGGCCCATGCATATGTGTCCTAAAGGGTGATCTTGTTTAATAGAACCCATCTTAATAGTACATATCTTCTGGTGTCATAGAATCATAGAAACATAGAGTTGGAAGAGACCACAAAGGCTAACCAGTCCAACCCCCTGCCATGTAGAAACTCTCAATCAAAGCATCCCCGACAGATGGCCATCCAGCCTCTGTTTGAAGACCTCCAAAGAAAGAGACTCCACCACTCTCCAAGAGAGAGTGTTCCACTGTTGAAGAGCTCTTGCCATCAGGAAGTTCCTCCTAATGTTCAGGTGGAATCTCTTTTCCTGTAGCTTGCATCTGTTGCTCTGGGTCCTGTTCTCTGGAGCAGCAGAAAACAAGCTAGCTCCCTCCTCAGTATGAAATATCCTTCAAATATTTAAACAGGGCTAAAATTGCATTGACCTTTTAGGCTGCTGCGTCACACTATTGACTCATGTTCAACTTGTGGTCTACTAGGACTCCTAGATCCCTATCACACATAGTTTCATTAAGACAGGTGTCCCCCATCTTATATCTATGTATTTCATTTTTTTTTTTTTTTTGCCCTTAATGCAGTACCTTACATTTCTCCATGTTGAAATTCATTTTGTTAGCTTTGGCCCAGCTTTCTAATCTATTCAGGTCTTCTTGAATTCTGATCCTGTCTTCTGGGGATTAGCTATTCCTCCTAATTTGGTGTCATCTGCAAATTTGATAAGCATGCCCCCTATTCTTTCATCCAGATCATTGATAAAGATATTGAAAAGCACTGGGCCCAGGACAGAACCCTGTGGCACCCCACTGGTCACTTCTCTCCAAGATGAAGAGGAGCCATTGTTGAGCACCCTTTGGGTTTGGTCAGTCAACCAGTTACTAATCCACCTAACAGTTATATTGTCTAGCCCACTTTTTATTATCTTGTTTGCAAGAATATCATGGGGGACCTTGTCAAAAGTGTCTCCTTCAACTACCTTTCAAAGGTAGTTTGAAACCTTTTTTGAAGGTTTCAGGCAGGTGAATGTATGTATAATAGTATTTCATAGAATCATAGAGATGGAAGAGATCACGAGGGTCATCCAGTCCAATCTCCTGCCATGTAGGAACACACAATCAAAGCACTCCCAACAGATGGCCATCCAACCTCTATTGAAAAACTTCCAAGGAAGAGGACTTCACCATGTTCCAAGGCAAAGTATTCCACTGTTAACAGCTCTTACCATCAGGAAGTTCTTCCTAATGTTTAAATGGAATCTCTTTCCCTGTAGTTTGAATCCATTGCTCTGGGTCCTAGTTTCTGGAGGTGCAGAACAAGATTGCTCCATTGTCAACATGACATCCTTCAAATATTTAAACATGGATATCATGTCACCACTTCACCTTCTTTTCTCCACGCTAAACATACCCAGCTCCCTTGTTTAATCGTTATGGCCCTTTTCCTAATGAATACTAGGAAGTGTAGTTATGTGTAGAAAGCCATCAGGCAGTGCCATCAAATACAGTCCCTTCTTTATGGTAAACTGTAGTCAAACAGGTCTAAACATATGTTTGTAGATGTTTTGTAAAGTAAGCTGTTATTCTCTCTGTGAGATGGTTTGATATTGTACAAATAAGTGGGGAACAGTAAGTATTTTGCTTCAGGGGTAGGGTTGGAATAATTTGATGGGTCCTGGTATCTCAGCACCAAGATCCATCTTCTATCCTACACCAGTTCTTGTTACTGGACCAAAGAGTGTGTCTTCTGTCAATGT
This sequence comes from Phrynosoma blainvillii, assembly GCA_026167975.1. Lineage (NCBI taxonomy): Eukaryota > Metazoa > Chordata > Lepidosauria > Squamata > Phrynosomatidae > Phrynosoma > Phrynosoma blainvillii. The sequence goes on along the minus strand of JANUYF010000001.1, from coordinate 445,651,964 downwards.
GATTGAGGCAGTAATTTCGCTTGTCAGAATTTAGAGATAAAGACATTTTATGATTGCTGTGAAGATCAGGAAATGAGAATGTTCAAGGCTTTACAAATTCTGCAGCTGCAGATACTTCTCTTCTTCTATCCCCTTGGTTGACAGTTATTAAGAGATATGCCAGCTTGCGAAAAAATTAAATTAGATAAAAAAAATCCCGTAGAATCTTGCCAATAGTTGCAATGTAACAAGCAAAATAGTGTTGCCTACTGTGGCTGTTCTGTTTTCCTTCAGTTTGTAGCCTGAATCCCACAAGCATCCTAGTTCTAATGTCACTACCACAGTATTTCTCAAGGAAAGAACCATAATTCAGTGAATTTGGAGGTTTTTAAATAGAAGTTGGATGGCCATTTGTTGGGAGTGCTTGGATTGTGTCTTCCTGCATGGCAGGGGTTGGATTGCATGTCCCTTGAGGTCTCTTCTAACTCTAGGATTCTATGATTTAAGCAAGAAGAAACATAATTTATCACACTTGAGATAATCACACAGGAGAGGAAAGTGTCCTTCTCCCATACTTAATTTATGTCATTAGCGCAATCAGGGGAAAATTATCACACCTCTGTGTGCATATCCTGTCCTTCTTCCATTAATACCCAATGATGGGTCCATGACTGTTTTTGGATGGGAGAAATACAGGATACGCACGTGGGGTGTAATCCCTGATCATGCTAATAACACAAATTAAGCACAGGAGGAGGAAATTCCTCCTGTGTGATAATCTCCACTGTCTCCGTTTGTATGAAATGAGATGCCATCCACAGCCTTAAATAAAATGACATAACATTCCAATATTGTGATAAAAGGGCCAAAAAAGGGCCTTGCCTGTTCTAGACAGGCACATACACCTACAATAGGATCAGCTAGAACACAATTCCATTCTTTCCCAGCTGAAGCTTTATTGTATGGCAGCCAGTGTGAGGTAGTGGTTTGAGTGCTGGACTGTGACTCTGGAGATCAGGGTTCGATTCCCAGTGTGGCCATGAAACCCACTGGGTGACCTTGGGCAACAAGTCACATGCTCTCAGCCTCAGGGGAAGGCAATGGCAAACCTCTACTGAACAAATCTTGCCAAAAAAACCCCATGATACTGTAGGGTCACCCTAAGTCAGAAATGACTTGAAGGCACACAAGAAGAAGGAAAGTTGTTTCCAAACTTTGGTCTTCCAAGTGCTTTGAACTTCAGCTCCCAGAAGTCCCAGAGAGCTTGACTGATGTTCAAAATACCTGGAGGACCAAAGTTTGGGAACCACTGTTTACACCAAAATGTGCTGCTGCAACCCAGCACGAGAAGGCTGTGTTTCTCCACCCTTCCTTCCCCATCTGCCTAGTGCAGATGCTGCTAGAAAAACCTCTAGATAGACAGTGGATGAAGAAGAAGAGGGCCTGTAGTTAGGGTTGCCATATCCCGTTTTTGCCAAGACATTCACAGTTTTTAGCCCTTTGTGTATGTCCCAGTCCAGGTTTGGAGCCAGTCCTGGCCCCTGGCTTCTCCGCCGCTGCTGCCTCCTGATGCTCTTTCAGTGGTGTAGTCATAAAATGACTTTGTAAAATGGAGCTTCACTATTGGAGGTGTTGTTAAGTTATGTCTGTATGTCTGAACTGAAATTGTAACAAAAACAGTGAAGTTTGGGCCTAAGGAAACATTCCTCTAGATTTTGATCTGCTTTCTCTGAAGGGCTTCCGTCTGGCTGCATCATGTCGTTGACATTAAACTCTGAATCTGCGTCTCTGACTTTCTAAAAATACTCCAACATCTCTGAACTCCATTCAGATATCCATCTATTCAGAAATAAAATCTTCACTTTGGCAGTGCAGCCACAAATACCATTTCAGGGCCATTCCCATAATTGCCTTCTTTGTCAGATTGATATTGGCTTCCTCCCTCCTACTCCTTTTGTGCTCTTTTCCTCTGCCTACTTACATTTTTCTTGCATCTACCTCACACACATACATTTGGAGCTGGTAGCAGAGTGCCTTGTACTGAAGGCCATATCCAACTAAATCTAACTTATATGACACCTTTCTATTGCTGGTCCAAAGCAAAGAACATTGCTTTCATGGGAGAATTATTCAACATTCACAACCTTGGTAAATAATATAATCTACACCGCAGGTCTTTCTATGAGGAAAAAACATGCCCACACAATAAAATGGGATAGTGCCAAGGGCTGTGGGCTCTGAAACTTGAATTCTGATTCTGTGTTTTCTGCACCACCAATTCCTCTATTCAGGGGTGGGAATTGGATGGCCTCTTTGGATCATCCCAAGAAGATGATAGCACCTTCAGTTTGCCAGCTAAAATAATTTCAAAAATGTCTAAATCAGTTAAATGTGGTTTTTCAGGGGTCCCCCAGCCTGCAAGACCATCCCCATACAATAGCTCAAAGAATGACCAGAAATGGTGTGATGCCACTTCTAGTCACCAAAATGCAAAAGCACAGATGCAAACCTCTGGAGCTCCAGAAGTGCTGAAAATTGGCTGCTGCAGCCTTTTGGGTGCCAAGAGTATGCCTTTTCCTGTTGTCGCTAGAGCTACTGTAGAGCTACTCACTACAGAAACTATCTATCTATCCATCCATCCATTCATCCATTACATTTCTTAATTGTATTAAAAATGCACACACACCAACAAAACCATTAACAAAAAACAAAGCAAGATACAAAATAGAACAAACAAGAGAAAAAAAACAGGACTACTGGAAAAGAGAGCTGGAACAAAAAACAGGGATGAAGGATGTTTCAAAAAGAGTAAGGGATGTCTATTTGTCCATTTCCCTAAGAAATTTGATCATGCCCTGGCCATCCAGGAAATAGGTTGTTAGAGCTGTAGGATTCTGAGAGTTGTAGGCTATGCTATCTACAGGATTCTGAATACTGTAGCACACAAATTAGATTTTCAGACCACTTTCTCTCCTTCCTACTTTATCCCCACAACATGCCATGAAGAAGAGAGAGTGTGTGAGAGAGCTCCTTGGAGGAAGAGTTGAAATGTCATACATAAATTGTTTGTTGTGGGCCTTCAAGTCATTTCTGACTTATGGCAACCCAAGGTGACCCTATCATGGAGTTTCCTTGGCAAGGTTCTTCAAAGAGGGTTTGCCACTGCCATCCTCTGAGGCTGAGAAAGTGTGACTTGCCCAAGGTCACCCAGTGGGTTTTCATGGCTGAGCTGGGATTCAAACCCTGGTCTCCAAAATAGATGGAAGAAAAAAATGTGACTTGATACAAGGCAGCATCTTCTGTAACTGTAGTATATATCTCCCAGACTCCCCCAGCAACCATCTCCAGTGGCTACACTGGCTGGGGCATTCTGGGAGCAGTAGTCCAAAAATGTTAACCCCTAAGCTCTGGATTTGCCCGTTCTGTCATAACTAAGCTAGTTCAGTCCAGGTTCTGCCTACTATAGGCTTGACCAACATGTGTCCTACCAAACTCAAGTGCAGTCTATCAGTCATGTATGGCCCTGGGGTGTCAGTTGTTGTTGTGTGCCTTCAAGTTATTTCTAAGGTGAACCTATTATGGGGTTTTCCTGGCAAGATTTGTTGAGAGGAGGTTGACTTGTGACTTGTCCAAGGTCATGTCCGGCATGTGACTTGTCCAAAGTGACTTGTCCAATAGGTTTCATGGTTGAGTTGGGAATTGAACCCAAGTTTACAGAGTCATACTCCCAACACTTAAACCACTATACCACGCTGCCCCTTTTGGGCTGTCAGTACCTACCTGCTATTACTGCCTACCCATAACTGAATTGTAGGGTCACTGAGCAGGATACAGGACATGACAGGTAGGCTATGTCTGACTTGGTGGGTCACATGTGGTTGTGTTTTTTTAAAAGTGATTCATGATTCCCCCCCCCCCCCCATTACCTCTGCTCAGTTTTTCTGTATTAAAAAGTAGGATCAACACTGCTTACAACCTACAAAACAGTGATCAGCAAGAGAAAATGACAAATGTATTTTTTTTTTAATTACAAGGTGTTAAAAAAATAATAGCAGTAAAACTCTTAAATCGTGCAGACCTGCTCTGTTCCCTTGAATATCCTGTTCTTTTATAATGTGCTCATGTTTAAATAGAAAGGAGTGGTCTCTATAGCAACCTTTTCTAGTCTAAGATTAAAAAACACCTTTGAACAGAACACACACACACACACCCAGGGAACTGATAACCTGTCTGTCCTCTGTCTCCTTCCCCCTCCACCTTGGTTTTATTTCATCGCATATATGTTTTGCAAAAAAAAAAAAAAAAAAAAATGCTTTTGAGAAACCATAAAGGGAAATGTTTAAGGCAATTTGAATTAGTTTTCTTAGTTATGAAAAGGCTCATGTGGAACTTTAAGGGAAGGCAGGATGTGTGTATTTATACCTTGAGTTAAACTGAAGCCAAACAGAGATACTGGTGGCAACACAGATGGCTGGAAATTAGCCTGGCTTCCCACGCTATGACCTAGCAATATTTTTTGTATGTACAAATATCTGTAAGGAAAAATGACCAGAAATTTAAGCTCTTATTTAAAAAGAGAGTGAAATAACCAGGAATTGAATAATATATTCTGAAGAGTTGGAAGGGATCGTAAGGGCCATCCACTCCTAAAAGATGTCATCCATCCACTGTTTAAGGACCTCCAAGGATGGAGAGTCCTTCACCTTCCAAGGCAATCTATCCATGGACCTTATCACACGGGGTCCAAGCAGTCGCATCCCCGTCCCATTGCGCTTCCTTCCGGTCGCGGGAAATGTAATTCCCATTTCAACCAGGAATCCAAAAGAACGGGGATGAGACGGGGATGCGACGGGGATGCGACAGGGATGGGCGGGGTTTCCCTGCGACGTCATTTGATCACCCGGGGAAAGGAAGCGCAATGGGACGGGATTGCGACGGGGATGGGCAGGGTTTCCCTGCGACGTCGTTTGATCACCTGGGGAAAGGAAGCGCCATGGGACGGGGATGCCACGGGGATGGGACTGCTTCAGACCCCCGTGTGATAAGGTCCCTACTGTTGAACAACACTTAATAGTTAAAAAGTTATTCTTAATGTTTAGACACAATCTCCTTTCTTGTAAGTTGAACCCACTGGTTCATGTTCTAGTCCAGTGGTCCCCAAACTTTTTGAGGCTACCATCCCTTTTCCTCTTGGGTGACAATCCTAGCTCCCCCTCTCCCATGCCTATTTTTTGGTATTAGGTCCCCTGTTCTACTGTGGGGGGGGGGAGAGAAAAGAGAGAAAGTATCCTAAGCGAGGGAAGTGGCTGCTTTTGGGTAGTTTTGCAAATGAAGTAAATGAAATCCTACTTGCCATATAACCCTACTGGGTGACCCTGGGCAAGTCACACTCTCCCAGCCACAGGAGAAGGCAATGGCAAGCCCCCTCTGAAGAAACCTTTTCAAGAAAACCTCATGATAAGTTTGCCTTAGGGTCATCATGAGTCAAAACAACTTGAGGGCACACAACAACAACAATTGCTGGTAGCCAGCCCAAGTTCCAAAGGAAGCCTGGAGCCCCACAAGTTTGTATTTGGGGGAAGGAAGGCGAGGCTAGGGTGTGGCTTGGGAAAGTGAAAGAGGGAGGCCCCTCTATGGAAAGAACAACACTGCCAGAATGGAGTGCCTGGTGAAGAGGGTGGGTGGGCAAGCAGGCTCAGCAAGATTTCCATCTGAGTAGGAAAGCGCTGCGTGGCTGCCTGGATAGCCCATGCCAAGAAATATTCCCTGCAGCCACCCTCCTCTGCCTCCTCCTGACTTCTCCTGGCAAAGGGGGGGGAATAAAAGGGGGGGGGAAGGAACAGGAAACCCCAGGAGTTGTCAGAGCATTTGACAGTATCCAACACAAGAAGGAACAGAGGAAGATCCTGCCTCTTTCTCTTCCCTTCTGCCCTGGCTAGCTGGCTTGAGCTAGCTAGCCAAGGCAAAAGGGAAAGAAGTGCACATGCCTGCCCTCCTCCCTTTCCTTTAGACTTGCAACCAGCTGGTGTTTTTCTTACCTGAAGAAGGTTTCATAGGGCTCCTTGTAAGCTGAGCAGTTTCTGGAAAAAAGTGGCCATGGCAAGTATTTTAGTGCTTAAAGAGGGGAGGGAGCAAGGAAAGGGGAAGGACAGGGTCCCTTTGCTCTGTTCCAGGATGAGGCAAAGATGGAAGAGCCGTGCTAGGTCTCTTGCTTTTCAGCCTGGACAGACACAGCTTGTTTCCCTTGCAGATCTCCATTCGGCCTCCCTCTGTCCTGTCCCAAAATGGTGTCCAAAAGAAATTTCTTGCAACTAGGGTTGCCATAATTCTCTGCCATAAAACCTCAGATGCAAGTCTATGAATGCTTATGCTACAACTTTTTTCACACAGTTAATCTCAAATGTGCTACAACATCCCTCTGCATACTGATATTCCAGACTAACAAGGCGCTATGTCTCTGAATTCTACCTCTGAACCTGTTCTTTATCTTAATAATAAAGAGGGCAGGGTTAAGGCTCTGAGGCTTTATTTTACCAGTGTCCTCCATATCATCAGCCAGCTTCGAGCCAAACTGAAGAGGCTGCCTGTGCCTTTTTCCATCAAGGCAACAATTGAGGCAAGGGACTTGGACAGAGGGTGGGGCTAAGGCTCTGGGGCTTTATTTTACCTGTGTCCTCCATATCATCAGCCAGCTCCAAGCCAAACTGAATAGTCTGCCTGTGCCTTTTTCCATCAAGGCAACAGTTGAGGTGAGGGACTTGGACAGAGGGTGGGGCTAAGGTTCTGAGGCTTTATTTTACCTGTGTCCTCCATACCATCAACCAGCTCCGAGGCAAACTGTGAGGCCGCCTGTGCCTTTCCCGCTCCCCGCCCCCACCAACTTTGATTGTATATTTTGGCCACTACTTAAGGAGTTTTGGTAGAGTGTCCTTCAGCCATTCAAGGGGACTATAAGGTATTGGTGGGATGAAAAGTCTTGAGTTACATCAGGACATATGTCCATCAATTGACGGTTCTGGGAAGAGGTTAGATATTTTCATCAGAGAAGCAATTCAAGTTGTGTGGGGCAATGGAAGATATGGCGTTAGCAGGGCGAAAGGTCATTACAGAGGAAGACGCGATAGATGCTTGATATCCATCTCACTTTCCACTCACCCTGCTACCCTAAAAGATCTGGTGAGCATGCCTAACCAGCTGCTGAACCTTTCTCTGCTCTTAGGTAATGTCAGGTCAGTGAAGAATAAGTCCCAGATTATATATGACTTACTGATAGATCACAGTGCTGACCTGGCATGTATCACGGAGACCTGGCTAGGAGCAGATAGCACTGTAACCTGGGCTCAGGCCTTTCCAGCTGGGTACTCCGTCAATGAGCAGGTAAGGGAAAGCGGGCAGAGAGAGTGTAGCCATGGTCCATAAAAACAACCTTGCCTTAATAAGGATATCTATCTGTGCATTAGACCACATTGAATGCATTTACCTTAGTTTGAAGACCAGGGAGAGACCGGGGATTCCGTAACTTAACAGACTCCCTAGCAGAACTGAAACAACTGGTGTTGGAGTCACCTAGGCCAGGGGTTGGCAACTTTTTTTGTTGGCGGGCCGGGGGGGGAATGGCACTGGGGGCACATGCGTGCGTGCATGCATGTGCACTACTCCCACCGTCATGCACATGTGTGTGTGCGTGGGGGCCCCCATTTTGGAAACCAAAATGGTGCCCTGCATCATGCGCCCATGCGCATGATGGCGGGGTGCCATTTTGGAACACCCATGTGCACGTGATGCATGTGCACGTAACGCAGAGCACTATTTCAGAACGCCCAACATTGGGCGTTCCAAAATGGTGCTCGCCGTGGTGCGCATGGCGGTGGCACGTGCGGTGGCGGCAGGACCGGGCAGGGGCCGGTTGGCGGGCCGAGTGCGGCCCGTGGGCCATAGGTAGCCAATCCCTAGCCTAGGCTATTAGTCCTGGGTGACCTCAACATCCCCCTCGAGGCTGGTTTGACTAATCTCACTGGTGTGGCTCGGGAGTTCATGACAAACATGGGCCTCTCCCAGATAGTCCCTGAACCTTCATTGGACTTTTCTTAGGTCCTATCAAATGGTGATAGATGCAGCTAAGAAATCTTTCTATTCTGGATCTATCACATCTGTGAAATCCCATCCAGCTGAGCTGTTCAGGGTGGTGAGGAATTTAACTCAATCGTCTCCCACCCAGAACCCTCTGTTAGAACCAACTACAGCTTGCTGTGACACTTTTAATGATCATTTCACAGATAAAATCTCTCGGATAAGAGCTGACCTGGATGCCAACTTTAAGTCAGTGGCAACTAGAGATGTATCCAGCGCCTCCGCCATGGCTTTTAGACTGGATCAATTTGAGTCAGTAAGTACTGAGGACGTGGACAAGCTCCTTAGTAGTTTGAAAAAGTTTGAAAAGTGGTTCCGGTCCTACCTCTTGGGTAGGTTCCAGATGGTGTCACTTGGGGACAGTTGTTCTGCCAAGAGAGAGTTCAAATCGGGCGTCCCTCAAGGTGCGATTCTGTCCCCAATGCTATTCAACATCTACATGAAGCCACTGGGTAAGATCATCTGAAGGCATGAGGTGGGACTGCCAGAATAGTGCAAATTGAGTCCACGTTTAGGGTTAGTGCTAGGAAATCATGGGAATTGTTTTTTCTTCTGAGACATTGAGTCTTCTCTGTTGGAGAGCTCTGGTGCCACAATAAAATACAGTTCCCATGATTCCCTAACCCTAACCCTAATCCTAACCCTAAAAGTGGACTCAATTTGCACTATTTCTGGCAGTCTGCAACCCCCCTGTGTCTCAGACTGATGCAATGACTAAGGATGGCATCTCTCTGAATGCCTGTCTTGGGGCAGTTATGGACTGGATGAGGGAAAACCAACTCAAGCTGAATACAGGTAAGACGGAGGTACTTGTCATAGGAAACCCAATCCCAGGAATGGAGTTATGTCAGCCAGTTCTGGATGGGGTCACACTTCCCTTGAAGGATTCTGTGTGCAGCTTGGGGGTGATCCTTGACTTGACAGCTCAGGTGGATGCGACAGTCAGGAGTTCCTGTTATCAGCTTCAGCTGATATGCCAGCTGCGCCCCTTCCTGGATCAGGGAGACCTTGAAACAGTAGTACATGCACTGGTAACCTCTCAATTGGACTTCTGTAATGAGCTCTACATGAGGCTACCCTTGTGCCAAGTTCAGAAACTTCAGCTTGTACAAAATATGGCAGCCAGATTGATTACAGGTATTTCTTGTAATGACCATATAACACCGGTCCTGAAGTCCCTTCGCTGGCTGCCAGTTAGTTTCTGGGCAAGGTCCAAGGTGTTTTTTATTACCTTTAAAGCCCTACATGGCATGGGACCAGAATACTTAAGGGATCGCCTTCTTCTGTATTGTCTGTCCTGCACACTAAGGTCCTTGGAGATGAACCTTCAGCCGAAAAAAATCTAGGCTAACTTTGGTTAGCCAGAGGGCTTTCTCCACTGCTGCTCCAAAGTTATGGAATGACCTACCGGAGGAGATCTGTCACATCTCTACTCTTACAGCCTTTAAAAAGGCTCTTAAGACAGATCTCTTCCAGCAGGCCTTCCTAACTTAACTCCTCTCCCCCCACAAGGTGATCTACATCGCTCTATCCACCAATTATCTCCCCTTTAAAAAAACAACCTTTTGTATTTTTGCTCTTAAATTATGATTGGTTATTGTAATTTTAGTATTGAGTTAGGGGGGTTGGGGAAGGGAAAATTTTTGAATTTTATTGTATTCCATGCACTTTTATTGCTGTAACCCACCTGGAATCCTTGTGATTGGGCAGGCTAGAAATAAATAAATAAATAAATAAATAAATAAATAATATTATTACTACTTGTCTCTCCCATCTAAACCATTAATAATTTCTCCATACACCTGCACTTCCCATCCTTCCTTAACAGGACTGCAATTTCCATTCCTTAAGTATATGGGAGTTTCTTAGCACTTCCATTCCTCATCTCCCTTCATCTCCCATCCCTATTTCCTTGAAGGCTCTGCCATTTGTACCTATTGTTCCCTGTTTCTCAGACCACAGGTATCTTCTTCTCTGCCTTGTTTTTGCCTCTGCACCTTTTGGTTATTTCTGGCTCCCCAAACTACATCCTCCTTTCTCCTTTATACATAAAAGAATGCAAACACCCTATCCATCTCAAGGCACTGTGCTAGACTTTTTAGACCTCTCCTTACCTGCCAAAATGACAGCATTCTGGAGTGCCTGAGCTCCAGCAATTTTCTTTCTTTCTTTTTCCACCCTCCTGACAGCCCATCTGCTTTCTTCTTCTCACTTTTAATTTTCTCTCCTAACAGGAACAGAATGGAGCAAATGTGCTCCCAGCTCATCCTAGCCCCCATGAGCCCATTTCCAAGTGTGGAGACCTAGATGTCATCTTTGATTATAGGCCTTCCAGCCAGAAGCTGCTGGTTACCATCCTGGAGGCGAAGGATATCCCAGACAAGGATCGCAGTGGAGTGAGTGCTTGGCAGGTCCATCTGGTCCTGATGCCTAGTAAGAAACAGAGGGGAAAGTCAAGTGTCCAAAGAGGTCCCAACCCTGCATTCAAGGACAAGGTGACCTTCACTAAGTTAGCCCCTGAGGAGCTGAACACCTATGCCATCCGATTCCGCCTCTACTCTGTGCGCAAAATGATCAAGGAGAGGATGATGGGCGAACGGTTCTTTCATCTTAGCAACCTCAGCCAGGAGGGGGAGATGAAGATGACACTGGTTTTGGAGCCAAGAAGCAACTTGTGTGTAAGTCCTTTTTCAGTTGTGGCAGGGCTCCCAAAATGTCTTGCTGCTGAATTGTTTCTCCTCACTGGAGTGAATGGTGGAGAGAGTTAAGGAGACTCCATCCCAACATTGGTTTCAAAAATCTGAATGCAATCACTCATCATTGTTATGTTGCCCATTTATCTTTTGCAAATGTTGTGACCTCCCCAGCTGTTTGGAGAAAAGAGGTTCTGAGCAGGGAGTGGGTTAACCCCCACCATCCCCAAATAACCTCTGAGGGCATGTCTATACAGACCAATTACACTGGTTTCTCTTTCACCCCACAACCTGTCTACACAATGTAGGGCCAAAGTCCCGATTTGAGTGTGGACTATCTTTATGAGGGAAGATAAGTTCTGCACCAAATCTGCCCTATCTCTGGCTAAACTGGCTTAAAAAACTCACCTTTTGGGCCAGATTTTGCAGGAAAATCTGGAGAACTCTGCGGCAACGCTGGGTGGATGTTTGTAATGTGTCCTGCTGTGCCACCCGCTGCCACTGATGCGAATGGCTCCCTCTGAGGTCAGAAATAAGGCACTCAGCATTGATCACATGGCTGGATGCCTTGTGACCTAAGAGGGAGTGATTTGTGCCAGTGGCAGTAGCACTGGTTGGCACAGTGGGATGCATGTGTAGACAGCTCCCTGGTGTCACTCTGGAGTGAGGAGATAATGGGGAGAATCCAGAGCACCTCCATGGCCAGAATACTCTGAAGTAGCCCTGGAGTATTCTGGCCAGTGTAGATGATCCCCTTGTCTCAAATCACCCTCCAAGGTATTACTTTTCCCTAGGGAAAAACAGTTGTTGGCCTTTTGTTCCAGGTATATGTATGTAATATGTGTTTCCATCCTAAATCATTGGCAGCTGTCCAAAACAGGTAAGAAAAGCTGTGAATATGCTCAGCTATAGTTCATTGGTAGATATTACCCTATTCTTTAACATTAGGTTTGAATCCGGACCATGGTTGGTCTTTGTTGTTGTGTTCCTTCGAGTCATTTCTGACTTATGGAGACTCTAAGGTGAACCTATCATGAGGTTTTCTTGGCAGAATTTATTCAGAGGGGTTTAGCCATGGCCTTCCTCTGAGGCTGGGAGAATGTGATTTGGCCAAGGTAACCCAATGAAAAAAGAACTGCATATGCAACAATTATACTTGACAAACTCCACTTTAGAACTAAATGGAAGTCATTACACTTTGACCAAAAAAGTACAACTGTGGGCATAAGAAGAATTACTTGTGTGTAAAACACCAAGAGGATGCTAACCAAAGCTGGATCTGGTCTATAGCGACTCAGGCATATTTTTGGTCTTAAAGTTCAGTGGGGGAGTTTTATGTGTTAGTCTTTTGCTGCAAAAAAGACTTTTGGCACCTTGAAGACTAACCATTATTATTTGGCAAGCTTTTGTGGACTGCAGACGGATTCTGTGAAAACTTATGCCAAATAAAACTTGCTAGTGTTTAATGTTCCACAAGAGTCTCTGTTGTTAAATATTTAAGATGCTGCAGGACACTGTTATGTTGGCTACAATGGAATACTTTTCTAGGTAACTGTTTACCTTTCCCAGAGCTTAGAGAACATTTTGTGGACCATGAAAGACTAACAAGTTTAATTGGGCATAAGCTTTCAAGGACTCCCGCCCAATTAAGATCTAGTGAAAAGAAGTAGACAAAAGCTTATGCTAAATAAAACTTACCGGATGCGGTGGCTCAAGTGGTTAAGACGCTGACTGTATTAATTGCAAGATCGCCAGATTGGCAGTTCGAGGCCTGAGTGCTGCATGATGGGATGAGCTCCCATCACTAGTCCCAGCTTCTGCCAACCTAGTGGTTCAAAAGCATGCAAATGCAAGTAGATAAATAGGTACCACTTCAGTGGGAAGGTAAACAGCATTCTGTGCAATCATGCTGGCCACATGATCAAAGAGTAGTCTTTGACAACGCTGGCTCTTCAGCTTAGTAATGGAGATGAGCACCGCCCCCTACGGTTGGACATGACTTGATAACCTTGTCAGTGGGGAATACCTTTACCTTTTAAAATAAAACTTATAGTCTTCATGGTGCTACAACACACTTTATTGTATTTGTTGCAACAAACCACTTCAATATCTGGGGAATTTTGGGAGTTATAGTCTCCTCAAAATACCTTTTCCACAGAACATGCTGACTTGAGGATTCTGGGAATTATATGGTGCATCTACACTATATAAATAATGGAGTTTGGCACCACTTTAAGTGCTGTAGCTCTGTTCTATGGAATCCTAGGATTGGTGGTTTTACAGGGTCATCAGCCTTCTCTATCAAAGTGTGATGGTGGCTCACAAAACTACAAAAAAACTACAAAACTACCTACAAATGCCATGATGGAGAAATTTGTATCTATGGAGCCATGGCAGTTAAAGTGGTATCAAATTGCATTATTCCTCCATTTTAGATGCACTCCTAGTCCCAGAGCTCTGACTTTGCTTCATTAACTCATATGGTAGATGAAAAACAAAAATATCTCAATTCATTAACTATTCTTTCTTTCTCTCCCTTTCTCTTCATTTCCACCCATTTGTCCCTCCACCTTCTGCAGAGTGGAGGCTCCCAGATCAGTCTCTCAGCCATCTCTCATAGTGACAGTGCTTCTTCAAACCAGTCCCTGTCACATGGAGGTGTTCCAGAACTTCTGGTGGGGCTGTCCTACAATGCTACAACAGGGCGATTATCAGTAGAGATGATCAAAGGAAGCCACTTCCGGAACCTTGCTGTTAACAGGCCACCGGGTATGTAAAAGTGTTCATTGAATCATAGAGTTGAAAGACTACCTCAAGGGCCATCCAGTCCACCCCCCTGCAATGCAGGAATACACAATCAAAGCACTCCTGACAGATGGCCACACAGCCTTGTTGAAAAACCTCCAAAGAAGGAGATTCCACAAAGTGGCGTCCCACCACCCAGTGTCAACCGGTGCGAGATGGGGGCTACTAGAGGGCATGGATAAAAGGCTCCATTCACCCCTTCTCATGGCGGTGGCGGCCTCCTCACGAGGAGATTGCCGGTGCTGTGGGGAAGTGGGACCGGGCACACTTGGCCTTCCCCTTTCTTGTGATGGCACCAGCCTCCTTGTGAGGAAACTACCACCATGGGGAAGTGGGGCTGGGTATATGTAGCCTCCTTTCTTCTTGTGGCAGCAGCAGCCTCCTTGTGAGAAAACCACTGCTGACGGAGAGCAACAGTGCAGAGCATTCCTGACCCTTCCCCCTGGTGAGAGGACTGCCCGATTGGGTGTCACCCCTCTTATGGGGTGTCACCTGATGTGAGCCACACCACCACACCCCCTAGTGATGCCACTAACGCCACAACACTCTGAGGCAATATATTCCATTGTTGAATAGCTCTTACTTGTCAGGAAGTTCTTCCTAATGTTGAGGTGGGATTTCTTTTCTTGTAGTTTGAATCTATTACTCTGAGTTCTGTTCTCTGGAACTGTGGAAAACAAATTTGCTCCATCTTCAGTATGACATCCCTTCAGATATTTAAACAGGGCTATCATTGGCATGAAACGAGGTTCTCTGTTGTTCTTTTGATCCAGAGAGAAATTTAGCCATCCTAAACTATAGGATTTTCAACAAAGGCACATAGGAAACCAGATCTGGATTTAGACACTATGCATGTAACATTTATTAAGACATAACAAATAAGACAATAAGAAATAAGAAATAACAAATAAGACAATCATTTTAAGTATCAAGAGCTCTCTCTCTCACACACATTTATACTCACAAAACATGGCCCCTTTGCTGGATGATGGATCAGTTCATCCCCGAAGGGTTGGGAGTTCTGCTACTGCAGATCAGGAATACACTGCTGGTTGGGAAAATCTCATCTTTTAAGGTCTTTGCATAGTATTGGGCAACCTCTGCCCTTTTGGCTTCTGTCCACAAACTTTCAAACTAGCCCTTTCTGGTCCTTTTCATTGATACAGAAAACACTCCAAGTCTTATCAGTCTTAGTCCAAATATCTTGTTATCTTCTTGCTTGCTACCCGAACCCTCTGAATGACCTGTTCTTCCATAGATAACACAGGCAGCTGCATCCTTGCTAGGATACACCAACGCCTCATCAGCAGTTTTAGGATTCTTGCTTTGCATGCCGGGAACCTCCCATGACATGCATTGCGATTCCCCATCTTCTTTTGCTATTCAGTCCATTAGTGCCACTAAAACAAAATCCATTCACTCCTCACATCATACCAACCTTCTCTTCTCCAGGCTAAACATACACAGCTCCCTAAGTCTGTCCTCATAAGGCATGGTTTCCAGACCTTTCCCCATGTTGGTTGTCCTCCTCTGGACATGCTCCAGAGTGTGTTGCACTCCTATTCAGTAGTTTGAGCAAAACCTCTTGGCTTGAGGAGGTGTGAGACATGAATTGAGAAGCCTGCTGTCTGGTATTGGGATTTGGCTGCCTTAAGCCTCTTATGTGGACTGTGCAGTACAAATATAACATGGAGTAATGCCTAAATATGAAGTGGAGGTCATTGCTAGTGAACCCTTGCTTCCTTTTCACTACAATTCAGTTGTAAAGAAACTTCTCTCATTTGGGTGGGGTTTTCAATTCCTCATTGCTGATGAACATGTTAGCCACAGCTTCATGGCTTCTTTTGAGCACAGAGATTCTTCAATGAAAATTCTTTCAATGTTTATTGCTTCAAATAAAGTCTTGCTCAGATGTATGTGAGAGTTTGTGATGCATTGTTGTATGAGTATGTTTTAAAATTCTTAAACACACTAGTGCAATAGTGATGGGAGCATCCCAGTATGCCCCCATCACTTTCCCTGGTGTGATAATCTTCTATGGAAATGCAATAAGAGCACCAAAAGCATCTTTTTGGGATTTTATTTTGAAATGAAGTTCAAAATACAGATGACAAAAAGAATGAGACTGGCACAACAGTACAACAGCACCACTAATTTAGGAGACATAGAAACTTCTTATGAACAAAGGGAGGACAAAACCAAAGCCCCCTATGCCTCCCAAGTCTTTAGAAGCAGCAGAAATAATCTCACATGATAATTACATCTGTGAATAATCACAATTATATCAGAAACACATTAGTCTCATTAAACAACTACAATAGAAATAACATGTGAGGAAGCACAGAAGTTAAACAGTGTGAATGTGAGTTAAAAAAATGTCAGTCTCTTAAATAAACGAAGTATTTATTTAACCTTTAATGTGAACAGTGGTTTATCAGAAATGTGTAAAAGGACTAGAAGCATACCAGACATTGCTTGCCAGACTTCCATTTGCAGCAGCTAATGTTTACAGTAAACCAAATGTTATCTCAGTTTCTTTCAGAGTATTGAGAAACCTTCTCTTCTCACCTTGATCAATATAAATATAAAATATAAAAATAAACAATCTAGTTTGAAATATATCAGCTGGACCTCTGGCTCATTTCTCCCCCACATACACACAATGGAGTTGTATATATTGGGCTTGGTTTTCTATATTGAATTAAGGAACAACAATCCATGGCTGGGGGAGCTGGAAAAAGTTTAGTTGTCACAGACAGACTGTAATCTGATCGGTTTCAACCTGTAGGCTGTTCTTAGGCTTTGTAATAGTAATAATAATAATAATAATAATAATAATAAACACTTTTTTTATTTATAGCCAACTTCTAATAGCTAATACCCCAGAGGACAGGATCAAAATTCAAAATGACTTGAACAGACTAGAAAGTTGGGCCAAAGCTAACAAAATGAAATTCAACACGGAGAAATGTAAGGTTGCACTTAGGGCGGAAAAACGAAAAGTACAGATATACGATGGGGGACACCTGGCTGAATGAGACTACATGTGAAAGGGATCTAGGAATCCAGGTGGACCATAAGTTGAACATGAGTCAACAGTGCGATGCAGCAGCTAAAAAGGCCAATGCAATTTTAGGCTGCATCAGTAGAAGTATAGTGTCTAGATCAAGAGAAATAATAGTGCCACTCTATTCTGCTTTGGTCAGGCCTCACCTGGAATACTGTGTCCAGTTCTGGGCACCACAATTCAAAAAAGATGTGGAGAAACTGGAGCGTGTCCAAAGGAGGGCAACTAAAATGGTGAAGGGTCTGGAAACCAAGCCCTATGAGGAACGACTTAGGGAGCTGGGGATGTTTAGCCTGGAGAAGAGAAGGCTGAGAGGTGATATGATAGCCGTGTTTAAATATTTGAAGGGATGTTATATTGAGGAGGGAACAAGCTTGTTTTCTGCTGCTCCAGAGACTAGGACCCGAAACAATGGATGCAAGCTGCAAGAAAAGATATTCCACCTCAACATTAGGAGGAACTTCCTGACAGTAAGGGCGGTTCGACAGTGGAACACACTCCCTCGGAGAGTAGTGGAGTCTCCTTCCTTGGAGGTCTTTAAGCAGAGGCTGGATGGCCATCTGTCAGGGATGCTTTGATTGGGAGTCCCTGCATAGCAGGGGGTTGGACTGGATGGCCCTTGTGGTCTCTTCCAACTCTATGATTCTATGATTCTATGATTCTCCCTGCGGATTGAGGCGGGTTACAACAAATAAGAATAACAATAAAATACAAATATACAATTAAAATCCACATTTCTTAATAATCCCCTACCCCAACCCCCCTCCCAATCATAAAAAAAGAAGCAAACTAAAAACAGTGACAATATAAAATGAATAACAATATAAAATACTAATCAAAAGTGGAAGAAATAACAAATTAGCTAGACTAAAAAACAGGACTAAATCGAGTTTTAAAATGAAAAGTAAATGAATGGGAAGTAAGATTGTGATTGATGAAAACATTGTTTGTTTGATATGATAAATTTGATATAATAATAAGTATTATGTATGTTTGTTTTAGTATGTTTTAGAAATTTAGAATGTTTTAGAATATTTAGAATGTTGGGATATGTATGTGATACGTGTTTTATGTATTATGAATTATAATAAAGAATACTATAGAAAAAAACAAAAACTAAGAATGATAAATAAGCAATGATGACTTAGGTTTTTAGCGCCTTTAAATACTAGTGAGGGAGAATATAAGTTGGAAAATTAATAATGTACTGCATATACTACAGATTAGAATTATAGAAGGTTTGGGAAAAGAGTGATATATTTAGATTTGTTCTGTAGTGTGTGCTGAAGAAAAGACAATAACTGATGTCATTTTATATATTTTATAATTTTTTATAGTACAATAAAAGAAATCAACTCAATACAAAAAGGCAGGCATATCGTTGCTTTTTCTCAACTGGGGGTCCTTCAAATGTGTTGGTCCACAACTCCCAGTATCTCCAAATCCCCACTGACCATGCTGGCAGAGCCCCAGACTGAGGTTGCATCCACACTGGAGAAACATCCCAGCCTGACACCGTTCCCACCGCCCCTGGCTCAAGGCTCTGTAAGGTTGTGGAACTAGTGCTTATGGTCCACATTAAGAGGCCGATGGATCCAGATGGTTTCCTTAAGTTTCTTAGGGAGTTTATGATCATTTTAATTGGTGATTCTGCTGAAGCCTTAGTTTCGGCTTGGAACAGGGAAGTGACTTGCATGAGGATCAGTAATAGCTGATGGATCCAGTGTCAGTGGGACTTGAATCCACTCTGGGTTTTAGACTGAACTTTAAACCTTTCAGGATATGGAATAGCTCCTTTACAGTTTAGACCAGTGGTTCCCAAACTTTGGTCCTCCAGATGTTTTGGACTTCAGCTTCCAGAATTCCTGTCTGTTGTCCAAGCATGCTGGGGCTTCTGCAAGTTAAATATCTAGATCAGGGGTAGGCAACCTTTCCCCTTTAAGGGCCGAGGGACTTCAGCTCCCAGAATCCCAGGAGCTATTGGCCAACATGGGACTATTGGCCAACATGGCTGAGGCTTCTGGGAGCTGAAGTCCCTCGGCCCTTAAAGGGGAAAGGTTGCCTACCCCTGATCTAGAGGAACAAAGTTTGGGAACTGCTGGTTTCGACTATAACCAAAAGCAGATTAGCTGTCCTGATATGGAGCTCCCAACTGCTTAATGGTAAGGACAAGAAGAAATCTTGCTAAATGACTTGGGGCCTTTGCAGACTGCCAGAAATAGTGCATATTGAGTCCACTTTAACTGCCCTGGCTCAATGCTAGGGAATCATGGGAACTGTATTTTTTTCTGGGACATTGAGCCTTCTCTGTCAGAGAGCTCTGGTGCCACAATAAACTACAGTTCCCATGATTCCCTAGCATTGAGTCAGGACAGTTAAAGTGGACTCAATTTGCACTATTTCTGGCAGTCTGCAAAGGCCCTGAGTCAACCTTTTGAGAATTTGTTCACCCCTGCCCATTTTCCTCTATTCCAGCATGATAAGAAGACAATGAACACTATTTATCTTGTTCTGAGATTTCTTCAGTTTGTGCAAAACAGAACCAAATATGTAGCTTTGGGGGTTTTCCTGGACTATACTATCTGTTGAGGTACAGATGGCATGAGTTACCAGAATTCTCTTCTGTTAGTTTCCACTGATTTGCTAACTGTGCTCCATCTGGAGAAAGAGAACTTTGTTGGAATCTAATAGAAAAAAATAAATCAAAAGGATGAGAGTTCTTTTTCTTCCAAGGAAGATATTTTTTTGTCATCTGTTTCAGTAGTTGAAAGGATTGAAACAGACTTGCATTAGTGTTCTGTTGCGTACATCTTGTATGTTTAACATGTATGAGATTGTGAGCAGATGCAGAATACAGTGCAAATAGAATCATAGAGTCATGGAATCATAGAGTTGGAAGGGGCCTCATGACCCATAGAGTCCAGCCTTATGGTTAATGCAGGATCTCCACCTAAAACATCCCCAGCAGGTAGCTGACCACCTTCTTTTTGAAGACATCCAAAGGAGGAAATTTCTAGACAGTTTGTTCCAATGCTGAACTGCTCTTACTGTCAAGAAGTTCCTTCTAATATTTGATCCAAATCTCCCTTCCTTTAAGTTAAAAACATTAAACCTGCTCCTAATCTCTGGGACAGCAGAGAACATACCTTCCTCCTCCTCTCTATTACAGCACTCCTCAGTCTTCTTAAAATGAGGTTCCCAGAACTGAATGCAATACTCCAAATGAGGCCCTGCATTAATATCTAAGTATAGAGAGCCAGTATGGTGTAGTGGTTTGAGTGTTGGACTATGACTCTGGAAACCAGGGTTCGATTCCCAGCTTGGCCACACCCAGCTCAGTGACTTGGAGTCACATGCTCTCAACCTTAGGGGAAGACAATGGCAAACTCCTCTGAACAAATCTTACCAAGAAAACCCCACAATAGTTTTTTGGGGGGTTTCGGGCTGTGTGGCCATGTTCTAGAAGAGTTTCTTTCTGACGTTTTGCCAGCATCTGTGGCTGGCATCTTCAGAGAAACCCTATGATAGGTTCACCTATGGCCATCTGTTGGGGATGCTCTGATTGAGAGTTCCTGCATGGCAGGGGGTTGGACTGGATGGCCCTTGCGGTCTCTTCCAACTCTATGATTCTATGAACTTAGGGGTGCCATAAGGTGGAAACAACTTGAAGGCACACAGCAACAAAACTACATACCGTAATTAACATGTAACATTAATATGTAATTAACTAAATTAATTAATTCAAATATTTAAATTCTACTCTGTGTCATAGGACTTTGGAGAAGCACACAAATAAAATCAACTCAAGCAATTCAAAGCAATTGAAGGTTTAAAGCAATAAAAATCATTCAACAGACTGAAAACACGGGAAAGAATTGATAGGTTAAAGCAGGTTGAAATGGTTGAAATGGTTAAAACAGTTTAAGACAATGATCATGCTAAGCACCTTGAATTCAGTCTGGAATATATTGACAGCAAAGGAAATTCCTTTAAAACTGGCATTGCATGATGACTATATACTATTCCATATAGATTGCTTTACATGAATTGGACCTTGTGTTAATGGTTATATTGTATTTACTTATTTTATTTTATTTTATTATGTATATCCCTCCTTTTCCCTAACTTGAGACCCCAAGTGGCTCTCTGTATAGACAGTGTGGGTTTTTTTCTCCTATTGTGAAGATATGTCAAGATATCTCACTTACTTTATCCTGGATTCTTGTTCTTGGGATCTCCTGCATGTTTTGAGCAATAAAGTATTTATTTGGATATATTGTTCAGTCCAGCTTTTCAGAACAAGCTGGAAGGAGATTAGAAATTAAATCAAATTCTAGTGAGGTCTGTGTGCATGTGGAGAACATGAAGCAGTTTGATGGCCAGAGAGTATTCATTTTCAGAATGGCAGGAAGATGTTGGCTTTAATAGGGCACTAGGTTTTTCTATTTGTTTTGGCAAAGTTTGCTTATGCCATAGGCGGATGCTGGCAAACAAGGGTGGGTGCCCCTTCCACAGAACTGATAGTGAAATGGATTAATGACTCTTGTCAACTGAGCTTAGTTTTCAGCCTTTGAAGCAAATTCCATTTCTTTAGTTTATCAGATACAGCTTCCTCCATTTATGTTCTGTTTATTTATTTATTTTGTTTGAACAGATCACACCCTGAGTGAATTGACAGAATTAGCAGCACAAAGAACTAGGTTCTTGTGTCACATTAAGCAAGTAAGCAATGGTTACTAATCATGATGGATATAGATCACCTCCCATTTCAGAGGCAGTATGGCTTTCAAAACTGATTTCTGGAGATCAAAAGCAGGAGGATAATGGTGTCCTCATTTCTAAGTTTTTCCTTGGCATTGGGTTTACCATTATGGTGGACAGAGTGTTGGACTAGATAGGTTTTTCGTCTGATCCAGCAGCACTCTTCCCATGTTCTTAAACTGTAGACAGTTCTGGTCAATAGCTTTTGTTTTGCCACTTCAAGGGAAGAATCAGTCACCATTACCTTCTGAAGTATGATGCTGCCAGTATACTTCTTCCAAGTTCCCCACTCAGAATTTAATTGTGGGCACTTGTCACCCAGCTCAGAAGAAAGTATGTGCTTTTGTCACCTGTCAGATTATGGGGAACCCATGGATTTCCTAGGATTTTCTTAGCCAAGGAATACTCAGAGGTGGTTTTCCACTGCTTCCCTCTGAAATATAGCTTACAACAGTACTTCTTAATCTATTGGATATGGGGGATCAGCAGGTTTCCCTCCCCATGTTATTTAATTTATTTTATTTTATTTAGGGTATTTATACCCCATTCTTCAGCTACAAAGACTCTCAGAGCAGTTTACAGATTGCTAATTTGACAGTTCCCTGCCTTGAAGCTTACAATCCAAAAAGACATGACACAAAAGGAGAAAGAAATAGCAACGGGGAAGGGATCAAGTCCAGCACATACTGCCGGTTCTTCTCTCCCTCCAAGGCCAGGGTGGTGGCAGTTAAGATGGAGGCAGGGCCAAGGACTGGTATTGTATCCATGCCCACTGACTACAATTATTTATTTTCTGGAAATTCACCATGGACTAGTAGTCAATAGCTTGCATACTAGTCTAGGGACAGTTGCTTTGAAATGATGATAGTGTAACTCCTGTGAGTTATTGGTTTGGCTGAGTGGATGGAGAAACCCTAAGGAAGGGTCTGTACTTGCTGGTTGACTTCAGAAAGAGAGGACAGCTGGAGCTGGAGACGAACTGTGACCAGGGCCAAAGCGTGGGCCCTTGTTACCTAGAATAAGGTAGTGGGATTTTCAGTTATGTATTTAGGAGGGAACCAAAGGGTTAAATTCCTTGTAGTGGAATTTCTGTTGTGCATTTCTACCTGTTCTGTATCCTTTGCTTAGGGCTTTAAGATATACTTCCAAATGTTGCAGTGCAAATGAGCAGCACAGGTAGAAGAGTCCTGCCATCAACTCCTGCACTGGAACCTCATTAGACATGTAGAACTTTGGGGGCAGTGCATGTGCATCAACTTTAATATAAAATTTGCTATACTGTTTTGTGTGTGTGTGTGTGTGTGTGTGTGTGTATGTATATATATATATATATATATATATATATATATATATATATATATATATATTCATATGGACTTCTGATTGTGTTTGCAATATTCAATTACAGTTGGCCTAATATATATCAGACAGAGGTACAGTAGCACTGGCCTACAGTACCTGGCATTCCTTGGTGGTCTCCCTTCCAATTAGTAACCATGTCTGACCCTACTTAGCTTCCACAGTCAGATGGGATCTTATGCCTTCAGGGTATTTAGGCCACAAAACCCACCTTACTCTGTCTCTTTACCACTTCCTAAGGATTCTCTGTAGGGCTACTAAAGTGGCTTCAAATTTGGACAAGCATGTATTGGTATGTTTTCTTGCTTGTGTGTGGCTCATAGTCCATTTAACAAATAACTTGATCAGAACAAATTAACAAATAAGAAATCTTATTGAACGAAAAAGCTTGTTGATAATAGCAAGCATAAATGCTGACTCCCTACTTTTATCAGTGTTATGGTTGGTATCAAGTTCCAGGGGCCCATTCGCATTACACAGTTATAATGCAATGATTCTGCTTCAACTGCTATGGCAACTTCCTATGGAATCCTGGGATTTGCAGTTCAGGGAGAGGCGTTTAGAACTCACAGCCAGGGAGCTCTACTACCTTAGCAAACTACAAACCCCAGGATCCCATAGGATGGAACCATGGCAGTCAAAGTGGAATAATGGCACTAAAATTGTGTGTAGTGTGAATGAGCTCCAGTTTAGTCTGAACGCCACCCCATTCTTTCCTCCTTTCAGCCACAACCTCCTGTAAGCTTAAAACCCCCAACTAAACCACCAAACCTCTCCTTTTATTTTCCCCTTGGCTGCCCTTTCCAACATCCCAAGGGTTGTGTTTGGTTGAATCCACATGATGAAGAGGCTTCCTGGCTCTGCTGTCTGTCACAGAGGAGTCTACAGATGAGTCCACAACAGTGGCTGTAAAGAGGACTGTGGGGCGGGTGATGGGTTCTTCTTTTTGTACCTTAAAGAGTTCCACTGAGGGCATCTATCTAGGAATTAAGAGAGGAGATTATCCCACCGCTGTAATAATCCATTTTACTTCTTATGAACTGAAGTCTAATTTGAGAGGCAGTCGGGTCCTATCACAAGGATTTTGCCGCCGAAGCCGCCGGGCAAGTCCAGCCCAGCGCTTTGGCAGCCTTATTTTGAAATCGGGAGCTTTCTGATTTGAAAAAAGGGCTGCCAAAGCATGCTGGGGATCCAGGCTGCAGCCGGGCGGGAGTTGCCCAGCAGCTTCGGCGGCAAAATCCTTGTGATAGGACCTGGCTGCCTCCCAAATTAGACTTCAGTTCATAAGAGGTAAAATGGATTATTAGGGCAGTGGGATAATCCCCAAAATTACAGCTGAGAACCTTCCTGTCTCAGCACCCTCCCTAAAACAAAACAAAAATAAATGCAAATAAAATAGTGAGAACTTAGATTGCATTGTCATTTCCTAAATGGCTCTGTTCCTTCCCCCCCTCCCCCAAACAACAGACACAACCATAAAACAAAGTGTCTATTTCTTGCTTCCACATACTTCCATGGGTAGCATGTCATAGATTCATATGATTCTATGATTCTATGAAATACAAGTAAAATAATGAGAACTTACAGAGAATATGGCCACATAGCCCGAAAAACCCACAAAAAACCAACGAGAGCTTAGATTGCATTGTCAATTCCCAAATGGCTCTGTTTGTTTTCCTTACACAATAAATATAACCATACAACAAAGTGTCTATTTCCTGCTTCCATAGGCTTCCATGAGTAGCATTTCATAGAATCCTATGATTCTATGAAATAAAAGTAAAATAATGAGAACTTAGTTTGTGTTGTCATTTCCCAAATGTTTGTTTCTTTTTTTCCTACACAACACATGCAACCACACAAGAAAGTGTCTAATTCCTGCTTCCACAGGAAGCATTTCTAGAATCATATCCTTTAATAGAGCCGTTATGATTCTATGAACTACAGTACAGGTAAAATAATGAGAACTTACAGTGGATTGCATTGTCATTTCCCAAATGGTGCTGTTTCTTTTTTCCTTACACAAACAAGTTACACAACCATACAAGCAAGTTTCTAATCCTTGCTTCGATAGGCTTCCACAGGAAGCATTTCATAGAATCTCATATCATTCCATAGACTCATTTGATTCTGTGATTCCATTAAATGCAAATAAAATAATGAGAACTTAGATTGCATTGTCATTTCCCAAATGGCTCTGTTTCTTTGTTTCCATACAGCACACACAACCATACAAAAAAGTGTCTAATTGCTGCTTCCACAGGAAGCATTTCATAGAATCATATGATTTTGTGATTCTATGAAATACAAGTAAAATAATGAGAAGTTAGATTGCATTGTCATTTATGGCTGTTTCTTCTTCTTTTTCTCCACATACAACATACACATAACCATGCATGAAAGGGCCTAATTCCTGCTTCCTGTCCTCCAGATGTGTTGTACTGCATCATGGGGCATTCTGGGAATCCAGCACATCTGGAGGGTACCATTTTGGAGATGACCACTTTAATTACATCAGTAATCATGATTAGGGGAGCATGAATGAATGAGGGGAAGAGAACCAGGACCATCCTTATTCTGAGTTATGTAGATGTCTTGATCCCTGAAGCAAACTTTCAGAGGGAGAGATTCTTGTGTCTCTCAGGGAGAGCAGATTATATAAAATAACACATGGGTACCCTAAGTCGGAAATGACTTGAAGGCACATAACAGCACAACAAAGGATAGAGAGAGAGATGCTCCTGTTAGTAGAAAACTAAGCGCTATAGCTCATGTCATATAGCTACAGAACCCACTGGGTTAAATGCATAAGAATATCACAATACCTTTCTAAAACATAAATGTTTTATTGATCTTTTTCTAAATTTGTACCATTCCGTTCTTCTAATTGGCCTAAGGCAGTATCCAAGATTGGTTAGGGCAGTGGTTCCCAACCTTTTCTATGCCCCACACCCCTAGGAAATGTTTGCACCTCCTACAAAAGTAATATCACATTTGAAGATGAGGATGTCTAATTTCTAATTTTTGGATTGACCCACGTATAGAATCATAGAGTCATAGAATCATAGGTCCAAAACACACTGCAGAAATAATCCAGTTGAGACCACTTTAACTGCTCTGGCTCAGTGCTAGAGAATCCTGGGAATTTTAGTTTATTGTGGCACCAGTGTTCTCTGACAGAAAAGGTTAGATGTCTTACAAAACTATAGTTCCCACAATTCCCTAGCATTGAGCCAGGGCAGTTAAAGCTCTCTCAAACTGGATTATTTCTGCAGTGTGTTTTGGATCGTAGAGTTGGAAGAGACCTCGAGGGAAATGAAGTCCAAACCCCCTGTCGTGTAGGAATACACAATATAATACTGCAGATGAACAAACTGATCTGGAGTGGGGGGGAGGGATCAGCATTTAACTTTGTGCATAAAATACCAATTTAAATGGACCAATTGGATTCTAATGTCAACAGTAAAATCAAACCCAGTTGTGAACATAAAATTCAATTATTTCTCATTCATGATTTTGTCAAACTGTGGAACTTTCTTGCTGATTGTGATCCATGATTCTAAGATTTTGTCTTGACTGGTAAAAGAGAACTGAATCTAGATTCACATAAGTATCTTTGTCACACCACTGAAAGGCTCTTCTTAGCAGTCATCTGTATAATGCAATTTCTTTTTAATAATGAGAATATTTTTCCATCTTGAGAACGTTTCCTTTCTCCTGCAGACACCTATGGAAAGCTATGCCTTCTCAACTCGGTTGGCCAGGAGATGTCCCGCTGCAAGACATCCATCCGCCGAGGACAACCTAACCCTGTCTACAGAGAGACTTTCGTCTTCCAGGTGGCCTTGTTCCAGTTGTCGGATGTCACGCTGATGATCTCCATCTACAACCGCCGGAGCATAAAGCGCAAGGAGATGATCGGCTGGCTCTCCATGGGTCAGAACAGTAGTGGAGAGGAAGAGCAGAATCACTGGCAGGAGATGAAAGAGTCCAAAGCCCAGCAAGTGTGCAGATGGCACACGCTCCTGGAATCCTAAAGGAAGTCTCGATAGTTGCCATACCTTGTGTGCTGGTTTTCTTTAGCTGGGCCCAAAGCACAGAGATTGTCTCCCTGACATTTGACATATAAAGACCATCCGTTTACATGATCACTGAACTTCCAATGCTCTCTGCTGTCACAATTCTTGTCTTTTGCACTTCCCCACCCAGTAACCACTGGGAATCTCTTGAAATAAAACCCAGACAGTTGGCAAGGGGAGAACAGAAAGTTAGAATCTGATCAATATCGTAATCCAGCACCAAATGTCATTCGATGTCTCCATTAGGAGCTAGATGTTATTTTGCCCTTGGCAACTTGGTCACATAGACAAATCTGGATGGCTGGGCTAGGATGAAGAGGGGTTGAAAGATACACAGGGGTCAGGGAATATCTTTTGGAAAACATGTCAGTGCTTCTCCTGAAACCCGCTTTTTCCTGCAAAAATGTTCATAGGGAGAATTTGTCTGACATGTAATACTGCTTATCCCATTATAACATTTAAACTGTGGTTTCAAAACACCTGAATGGAATAATTGACAGAATAGTTACATGGTCTGGGTCAAATTGTATAAGTTTAGCTTTAGGAGCTGCAGGGTAGGATAGTGGGAGAAACTGGGTGGAAGGTTCCTGATTTGGATCCGTAATGTGGCCTATTCTAATTCCTCAACATTCAGTAGACTTACTCCTTTGGTCTTCATATGTATGAGGGTTAGAAACTTTCATTTTTTTTTAAAAAAAAAAGCTTGTTGTTGTTATTGTGTGCCTTCAAGTCATTTCTGACTTATGGTGACCCTAGGGTGAGAGTATCATGGGTTTTTTTTAGGGTAAGATTTGTTCAGAGGAGGTTTGCCATTGCCTTCCTCTGAGGCTGAGAGTATGTGACTTGCCCAAGATCAGTCACCCAATGGATTTCATGACCAAGCGGGGAATCTAACCCTGGTCTTCAGAGTCACAGTCCAACACTCAAAGCACTATGCCATGCTGGCATTTAGACTCTCAAAAAGATCAGTTCTGGACCCAATGTCTCAACATACAGTCAGAACATGGAGGGTAGATGAATACTGTCATCATATGTTTTAATCACTAGATGATGCTATGCCTAGTTCTGGAATCTTTTTGGGGCAGTGTGAAAACATGTTGTAGAGTTTACAACAGGCCCTGCCAGCATGACGAAGAAGTAGCTGTACCTTTCTCACACATCATTTCATGCTTCTATAATGTGTGGTTAAAACACTTCAGACTAGCAATGCTTTCTCCACCTGCACACCCACAGCATTCTTGTGATTGCCATGGTGACATCTTTCTTAGTTTTTCCTGCTGCTTGAGTGTTATTTGGCTACAGGAGAAATGTATGTGATGCTTTGATGAGCAGCTCTCCTTATAACTATATATACAGAGTAGGCAACAATATTGCAGAAGGCAAGTAAGAAGAGCATAGTCTACAACAGTAGCTCCCAAGCTTTGGTCTTCCATGTGTTTTGCACTTCAGCTCCCAAAATTCCTGACTGTTGGACAAGTTGGATGGAGCTTCTGGGAGCTGAAGTCTAAAACACCTGGAGGACCAAAGTTTAGGAAACACTGTGAAGTCGTAGGCTTTCATGGCCGGCATCCATAGTTTTTTTGTGGGTTTTTTCGGGCTGTGTGGCCATGTTCTGAAAGAGTTTCTTTCTGACGTTTCGCCAGCATCTGTGGCTAGCATCTTCAGAGAAAACTGAAATGGAAAAGCCTGGTTGTATATATACTGTGAGATCCTGGGTAGGGAGGGGTGGTTCCCAGGTGAACTGTGTGTTGTCTGTGTTGAATAGGTATTGTTCTGTGTTGATGGCTTCGCTTCAGGCTATGCAATCCAGGATATGTCTGCTGTTCCCATGTAAACTGTGTATTGTTCTGTGTTGAATAGGTGTTGTTCTGGTGTTAATGGCATGGCTTCCAGGTGAGGAATGCAATCAAGGAGATTGTCTGCTGTTGTCTGCTGACCCTGGTTGGTCTTCTCTTTGCATTTGCTGAGTGCAGATTTTCTTATTTTGTAGGACTGGTAGCCATATCTTGTTTACTTTAAGAGTTTCTTCTTTCCTGTTAAAGTTGTCTAAGTGTTTATGGATTTCGATGGCTTCCCTGTGCATTCTGACCTGATAGTTGTTGGCATGGTCCAGAATTTCAGTGTTTTCAAACAGCATTTTATGCCCAGGATGGTTTATCATATGTTCTGCTACTGCTGATTTTTCTGACTGGCCCAGTCTGCAATTTTCTGGGCCAGCCAGAAAAATCAGCAGTAGCAGAACATATGATAAACCATCCTGGGCATAAAATGCTGTTTGAAAACAGTGAAATTCTGGACCATGCCAACAACTATCAGGTCAGAATGCACAGGGAAGCCATCGAAATCCATAAACACTTAGACAACTTCAACAGGAAAGAAGAAACTCTTAAAGTAAACAAGATATGGCTACCAGTCCTACAAAATAAGAAAATCTGCACTCAGCAAATGCAAAGGGAAGACCAACCAGGGTCAGCAGACAACAGCAGACAATCTCCTTGATTGCATTCCTCACCTGGAAGCCATGCCATTAACACCAGAACAACACCTATTCAACACAGAACAATACACAGTTTACATGGGAACAGCAGACATATCCTGGATTGCATAGCCTGAAGCGAAGCCATCAACACAGAACAATACCTATTCAACACAGACAACACACAGTTCACCTGGGAACCACCCCTCCCTACCCAGGATCTCACAGTATATATACAACCAGGCTTTTCCATTTCAGTTTTCTCTGAAGATGCTAGCCACAGATGCTGGCGAAACGTCAGAAAGAAACTCTTTCAGAACATGGCCACACAGCCCGAAAAAACCCACAAAAAAAACTTTAGGAAACACTGCTGTAGAAACACAAAGGCTAGTATGCTCAGGGTGAACAGATGCCCTAACCACAAAGGAGGACAAGGCACCACAGAATGTAGGACATTACCAAATAAAAGCTAAAGGCATATAAGTTCATGCTTCTTAGTCATGCTCAAAATGGAGGAGATTTTGAAATTCTTCCTGGACAGAAGGTTGAAATATAGGACATGTCCTGGAAAAGGGGAATGTCTTGTCACCCTGAGTATGCTGTGAGTACACCTCGTTTAAAACAGTGGTTCTCAGTCTGTGTTCTTGTGAAACCTGGAAGAAAACTGGAATTCCTTGGTGAGAAGACCCCCTGTGCTGTATAAGCAGCTTTGGAAAATCTTTTATTGTTGTGCTTAGCCCCAGTGTAAAGTATAATGTATTGTAGCTAGATCTTGGAAAAGGTCTGCTTCTCTTCAGACTGCAGCTCCAAGTTTTTCGCAGTTGCTATGCTGGTGGTGATGGTGAATCCCCACAAAGAAAGTTTTCTAGTCTCTGGTTGTATCACATAACACACTGTTGTGTATTATTGACTGTGTGATCTGCAGCATTATTCACAATCCTTTGCACTGTGCAGAGGTCCTTGGCTGATAGTGACATGGAAAGGGAGCTCTTGGATTGTTGGCACTAAAAAAACAAATGGTTTTCAAATACATTCAGCCCGCCACATTTGCAGCTTTGACTTTTGTGGATTTGATTAATATGCTCTTTCTAGTAATCTCTAGGTCCTCCAGTGTGACTCTATCATTATCTTCCACCAAAAGTCACACTGATGGACCTAGAGATTCCTAGAGAGAACAATTCTCTAGGCACTTGTAGGTCTTCCAACACAATTCTATAGTCAACTTCTGGCAGATGTTGACCATAGAGTTGCTCTGGAGGACCAAGGGATCCCTAGAGAGGTGTTCTCTCATTAAACACAATCATGTTTTTTTTATTTCTGGTTTGTCTACTTTCATGGGGGACCTGTGCCCCTAACTCCAGAGAATGTGGAGGGTGCACTGTATATCATTTTAAAAGAGACTTGGGAACATAGGACACAGCTTCTATACTGAGTCAGACATCTGGCCCGTCTAACTCAATATGGTTCCAGGATTTCAGAGAGGGTTCTTTGCCAGCTATTCTTGGAGATGCTGACACTTAATCTGGAACCTTGTGCATGCAAAGCATAGCTGTACCACTGAGCTCTGCCTCAGCCTTCCCCATGAACTTTCTTCACTTTCATTTTTTATTAAATATCTTGTAGGGCCAAAGTGGGAAATAATGATCCTCCAGATGTTGTTCTGCAACTCCCAACATTTCTTTTCACTGACTGTGCTGGCCCAAACCCAGCTCTATTGTAGGGCTATAGTATTTAAATAAAGATTTTTTTATTATTTTAAACAGAAATTTCTTGTTTTATTTATTTAATAATTAAAATATTTATATTCTGCCCCATATCCAAAGATCAGTTTATGATAATAGCAGTTTATTGTATAATAATTATAATTGTATAATAATTATACTAATTAAAACAATAATTTTAGAAGAAAAAATATACTAATTAATTTATCACTTTAAATGAAGGTTGATTGGTTTAAACCAGGTTGGTTTAAACAATGGTTTAAACCAAATGAATGATTTAAAAAAAAACCAATCCTGTTTTTTTAAATTGATTTCTAATTTTTTTTTTAATCTGGCTATTATTACTATTTTCCAACCCTCTTACTGGAACACCAATGACTGCTTGAATTTAAACATTTTAACTTTTAACAGTTTATTCCTTGTTAGACCAGTATGTCAGTTTTTTCTTTTTAATCACTTTATTTTATAGCACTAGAAATGCCATTCAGAAACAAATCCTTCAATTAATGTAAGTTCAGTTAAAACAGCTTGCTTTAAAGGAGCACTTTTAAAAGAACAATTATTATTTAAGTTAAGTGGCCATAACATCTGAACTGAATTTGGCTACTTAATTTTCTGATTTAGTCCTATATTGGTGTAGTCCTAGACATTAATGCAAAAAGTGTTTAAACGGGGGGGGGGGGGGGGGGGGGGGGGGAGTTTAAACAAAAAAAAATGGTTAAAAACAACAACTGTTTTTCCCTTCACCCTGCTTAAAACTTGACTATTTAAAACAATTTAGAACAATTTAAAATAATGGTGACTATAACACATGTGCAAATGGGATAAAATTAATTAGACCTCAAACGCTCTAATAAAAAGCTATATTTTGACTTGGTGCTGGAATGACACTACTGTTGGCACCAACTGAGCCTCTGAGCTGAGAGTATTCCAGAACAAATTGTTGTTGTTTTTTTATAAATAAAACCCCAGATCTTATAAAAGCAAACCTACTGGAAAAGAGGCATTCCTTTTTCTATAGTGTTTTGTGGGTTTTTTGGGCTGTGTGGCCATGTTCTAGAAGAGTTTCTTTCTGACGTTTCTCCAGCATCTGTGGCTGGCATCTTCAGAGAAAGATGCCAGCCACGAATGCTGGTGAAACGTCAGAAAGAAACTCTTCTAGAACATGGCCACACAACCCGAAAAACCCACAAAAAACTATTGGATGCCAGCCATGAAAGCCTACAACTTCACATTCCTTTTTCTGTTGAAGAGGACAGGGGAAAGCCTTATCTAAGACAGTAGTGTATACTCTGAATCATGCATCCATTAGCAAAAATTGAAGTAGGCATCTTCCTTCAGAATGATTGTTTTTTATATGCAAAGATATAAGCAGATTTATGTTATTGCCTAAAACTCATACATTTAGTTGGCTTGGTATTCTGATAGCCTTTAATATTTTGGACATCTCTGGAGCAGGCAGATGTAATTGAAAAAATGGATCTGTTTCAATCCAGGGTAGCCAACTCATTGATTTGCAGCTGTTTCTGGTTCTCTTCCTCTACCCTTGAAGCTGCAGAAATTTCCTTTCTCTTTTCCCACTTTCTTATTTCATATAATTGCTGAGGGCAAGAATCTTCGATGGTGCAGATGAGGTCATTAGTCTAGCATTGCATGTTCATCTCTTTTTTTTTCCTTTTAAAAAAGGGTTCTGCTGTTCACTGACATGAAATATCTTTTTCTGCCACTTTAAATGGGAAGTTAGGGAGGAAATCTACCCTCAGACAAAAATGCTACTCTTTAAGTAGCATGTGGAAGGCAGTAAATTCCAAATACGTGTTATAGTATCTTTCTTTGGAGTGTATCACACAGGATGGATCCCATGCAGAAACTGAATTTAAACTGGAAAAAAACCACAAAAGCTGGTAGACGTTTCAGATGATGTTGGGGGTTAACCTGAACAGAAAGTTGACAAAACCAACAAAAGTGGGTTGATTTTCACATGACATCAAGGTTAATGAGCATTAACGTGACATTAACCTGAACAGAAAATAGACAAAACCTGCTCCTTTTTACTTTCAGAAAATCCCAAAAATAGAAATGAGTGGGCTTTGACAATTTTCTGTTTGGGTTAATGTCGCATTAATGCTTATTAACACCAATGCATCTGAAAATCAGCCCACTTTTGCAAGTTTTTTTCCTGGATTTTTAAATCCCGTTTCTGCACGGGATTTCTGCACTTTGCTACCTTTGTCATATCTTTCTTTCCCTTTGTTGAGGGTCTGGAAGGAAGAGTAAAAATTCAGATACATGGGTCAGAATCCTCTTGCGTTGGTGAACCTCTGTTCTTCTAAATCCCCTATGCACCCTGAAGCCTGCTCTGGAGAGCTGGGAAACCCATGAAAACAGGGTTGTTTTTTTTAAAACCATTGATGAGGGCTGTAAGTGGAAAGAAGGGTCACTACTACTGCTACTACATCTTACTACTAATATTTCTATCCCACCTTTTTTCCAGTTTGGAAATCCAAATGGCTTGCAACAGTTAAAACAAAGGGAGCTAAAAATTCACAGCACACTAACGTTTAAAATTCAAAGACATAGCTGTATTAGTCTGTAGAATCAGTATGTAGAGAGATCTTGTAACACCTTTGAGGCTAACTGAAAGAAATTGGCAGCATGGGCTTTTGTAGACTTAAGTCTACGAATGCTCATGCTGCCAACTTCTTTTTTCAGTTTGTCTCAAATGTGCTACATGATCTCTACATACTAAAATTTAAAATGTAATTAAATTATCAATGAATTAAAACTTGTTAAATACATAAAACTATTAAAAAGAAAGTAGTTACTAGAGGATCCAACACATTACTGAAAGGCTGCCCCCCCCAGAATACCTTAATCAACCAGGTCTGCTGAAATGAAAAGGTCTTCCCCTGCTTGTGGAAGGAGAGTCAGGAGACTGCCAGAAGGCATAGGATCCAAGTTAGAAACCAATTGGAACCTGGAGATGATAATTGATTGTCAGAATCAGGATCATTGCTTCTTACTGAACGTTCAAGAGGGCAGCAATGAAACAGTTAAGGGTTGACTTTCGTGGAACATACAGTTCAAGTGAGACCCTATGCACCTGAGAACTCAACATGTGTCAACTTGACATCTTACTCTTGTAGGTTTGCTTGGGAACTGTTGCACAGTAAGAGATTTCATTCTGTCTGTTGGCTGCAAGTTCCAATGAGTTTGTAGCATAATTGACAATCTAGCCCTGAAAATGCTGAATGAAATGCTCCAACAAACTCAACAGGGTTACCTTTTGTTCTGAAATTCATCATTCCTCTGCATCACCATTTGCTGCTTAAGGCGGCAGTCCTATACACACAAGAATGAACCCTGTTGAGCACAATGGAAATTAGCTTTGAGTAGTCATGAATAGGAACGCAGCAGCTCAGTGGTTAAGATGGTGACGATTGCAAGGTCGGCAGTTCAGCAGTTTGAGACCCAAGCGCCATGTGACGGAGTGAGCTCCCATCACTAGTCCCATCTTCTGCCAACCTAGCAGTTCAAAAGCATGTAAAAGTGCAAGTAGATAAATAGGTACCACTTTGGTGGGAAGGTAACAGCATTCTGAGCAGTCATGCTGGCCACATGATCACAGAGTTGTCTTTGACAACACTGGCTCTTTAGCTTAGTAATGGAAATAATAATAATAATAATAATAATAATAATAATAATAATAATAATACTCCAAACCTCTGTCAACCAATCGGGGCAGCTTACATCAGTTAAAAATGAGCACTGCCCCCCACAGTTGGACACAACTTGACAATCTTGTCAAAGGAAAACTTTTAGACATGCACAGGATTGTATCAAAAGACCATTTCTGGAGGAGCCAAGTAAAAGCATTCTTATGAGTTACGTTTATGTCTGAAAAACAGTTTTAGAGTTAAGCTACACACTTACATTATATACTTTGGAGGAAATGTATATAATACATTTGGGTATATGTCCCTACATGACCACAGAAGAAATTCAACCTAGACAATGAAGAAATCAAAATAGTGAAAGAGTTATTGTAACTAGGATCAAACACTGATTAGAATGGTGACTGCAGTCAAGAAAGAAGACTAGAAATGGAAAGGGCAGCTATAAAGGAATTAGATAAGATACTAAAGAGTAAAGATATACAAATAAGCACTAAAGTTAGAATTATCCAAGCCATTGTATTCCCCATCACCATGTACAGATGTGAGAGCTGGAGAGTGAAAAAAGTGGATAGGAAGAAAATAAATTCATTTGAGATGTGGTGCTGGAGGAGAGTGCGGAGCACACCATGGACAGCCCAAGAGACAAGCAAATGGGTCCATGAACAGATCAAGTCAGAATGCTCCCTGGAAGCCAAGATGACAAAAAAGGCTGTCATACTTTGGCCATATCATGAGAAGGCATGACTCACTAGAAAATACAATAATACTAGGAAAGGTGGGGGGTACTAAGAAAGAGAGGAAGACCACACACCAGTTGGATAAACTCAATGAGGGAAGTCGTGGGCCTGAGTCTACAAGATGTAAGCAGAGCAGTGGACGATAGGGTTCCTTGGAGATGTCTCATCCACAGGGTTGCCATGAATTGGGGCTGACCTGAGGGCAGTTAACAACAACATTGTGCAACTGCTGCATAACTAAGTAAACATAAAGTTACATTTTATTTGTTATAGGATCTTGGTTTTCATTGGATTAAATTTCATTCAGCTCAAGCCAATGGTGAAGGATGATAAGAATTAGAGTATAAAATAACTGGAGAGCCACATGTTCTGCACTCCTGGTTTCTTGGCCTCTCCCAATCAAAGGAGTCTAGGAAAGCAGAAGGAACATAAGTTTCACTCCACCATCCAAAGGAATCCCTTTTATAATTTGCAAAACATAGGAGCACAGTTCAGATGATTGGTAAGAATGAAAGCCTTTGTTGCTGGGAAACATTTCTTCAGGATTATTAAAAATAAATAAATTAAAAAGCACAGTATATAGGCAATAGCTACATTTTTAAAAATCATTGTTTTTTTCTTGCATCAGAATGTTCTTAATCAAATGTGTGCATTGTTTTACTTTTCAGCTGATGGAAACAAAATGTACCTCTCTGTTTTTGACTTTTCATTTTCTGGGAGTTGCATCTGAATGTGGAATATTAAACTTACAACATTTCTCTTAACTGTTTTGTGCGAGTGCAGAATATGATGTGCTTTATGCTGGCTTGGAGAAACAAAATATTATAAAGGTGCACCCAAAGGGGTTCGAGGGTCAAAGCAGTGATGGAATTCAAAGCTAGTTGGAAGTCTGGAATTTGCAAACTAGTTGGAAGAGCTCAAATTGTTGGCCATAACTACATGCAGATGAAATTTCTTGGTGCTTCCCCATTTCTCTGTTCAAAATCTGCAGGTTAAGACAATTACCAACAGAGAGCCAAAAAAACAAGCACACAAGGAGGCAGTACAGATCCCTAGCAGTATCAGCACCTTTGAAATCTCATAGCATTTTTTTCTTTGTAAGCTAAATTCAACTCTCCTTATCCATTGTGCTCAGCCAAGGTAGTTTCCAATCCAGCCCTGGGAAGTGAGTCAGAATGTGACTCTAAGAATTCTTATCTGAAAGTACCATTAAATTCTCTCCAGGGCATAAGATCACACTATTAGGCTCTTTTTCAGAGCTCTTGATAGATTTGCACCCACTGGTTTGATTAGTGATGAGTTTGTATCTTAGAAAAAGCCATTTCCAATCTAAATGTTGATGGGGGAAGAGAGAAGGAAGGACGAAAAAGAGACAAATGTAATAGCTGCGTGAGGACAGGGAATATATACCACAGATGGTGTTTGCTCCCATAATCAAGGTTGCAAAATTCATGCTCAAGAAGAGGTTTTTGAGGGATGTTCTTTGGATCCTAAGAGGTGCCGAACAAAGCAGACATTTCGGGCTCTCTGATCAGTGCTGTGCTGCAACTGGTGGCCTATCAATAATGTCGCAGCCACAAATGAGCACAATTAAAGATTCAAGTATGCTGTGCCAAAGTGACACAATAAATCTCAGCATGCCAACCTAGCTGCCCTTTGCAAAAACCTGTTGCAACCAACTATTTATAAGAGTTAGCCTCCTTGTTCTTCTGTTGTTGTGTGCCTTCAAGTTGTTCACCCTAAGGTGAATCTATTCTGGGATTGTCTCGGCAAGATTTATTCATAGGGAGTTGGCCATTGCTTTCTTCTGAGGCCAAGAGCATTTGACTTGGCCAAGGTAAGTGTGTTTCCATGGCTAAGCAAGTATTCAAACCCTAGTTTCCTGGAGCCTTAGTCCACCACCACTACCACACTGTTTTTCTGTACTAAGCATCCTTGTATTGTTCTCTTAGCAAACCATTTTGGGGTGGGGGGGGGGCACTGTTCCCTTGCCTTTTTTGCTTAGAGCCCTCCCAAATGGACTAATATATTGGCAGTGCTTCTAACTATTCAGGGTGGAGTTACAGTTATGCATGACTTTAACAAATCATTGTCAGCATCTTCAGCATAACATGAGTATGTTCTCTATCAATTTCATTAATATAGACTACATTAACTGTACAAACCAGAGGGAGGGAGTGTGCTCCACAGAAAAAAGGCAATATTAGTTGGCATAAAGGCCTCTTTCACAAGAGAAAGTCAGCCAAAGGATTCCAGTCAGAGTCTCCATGCAGAATGTAGAACCCATTCTTTCTTCATATCTAAAAGATTTGTCTCCTTGTCACTGTTTATTTGTGAAAATATTTATATCTTGTCTTATAGTTAAATATTCCAGGGTAGCATGCAATAAAATAAATTTGATCAATTTAAAATAACGCAAACAGTAAAAATAGTTTTAAAGGGCTACAAATATATTAAACAGGTTAACAAGTTAAGACACTTTTAAACCAATTGAAACAGTTTTAAACAATTTAAAACTATGCACAAATGCAGACTTGTATAAAAGAATTTAGGCCCCTTAGCCGCTGGGTGATCTTGGGCAAGTCACCCTCTCTCAGCCTCAGAGAATGGCAATGGTAACCCCCCTCTGAAGAAACTTGCCAAGAAAACGCTTATGATAGGTTCACCTTAGGGTCATCATAAGTCAGAAACAACTTGAAGGCACACAACAACAACAGCAACAACAACAGGCTTTAGTAAATAATCATGTTTAACTTGGTGCTGGAATGACAGCAATGTTGGTGCCAGTTGGGCCTCTAAAGGGAGGGTATTCCATAACTGGGATGCCACAACAGAGAAAGCCCTCTCCCATGTCTTGCTCACAGCATATTCCCTTACAGATGGGCCACAGAAGAGAATAAATGCTTGGGCAAGAGTATATAGTGAAAGGCTCTCCTTCAGGTATTGAGGTCCCAACCAATTTAAGGCTTTCAATGTCATTGCCAGCACCTTGATTTCAATCTGGAAGCGTATTAATTCCTTCAAAACCAGTGTGATATAGCTTCTGAATGATATTCTGGCCAGCAAGCAGCCTTACTGCTGTATTTTCCATTAGCTGCAGCTCCTGGGTTGTTCTCAAGGGCAGCCCCACGTAGACAGCATTGCAATAGTTTAATCAGGAAGTAACCAGTGCATGGACAGCTGTGGCTTAGTTATTTATGTCCAGGAAAGATCATAGCTGGAGGACTAGTTAGAACTGACTCCAAGCACTGTGAGCCATAGAGTCCACTTGGGCTTCCAGGGACAAAGATGGATCAAATAATACTCTCAGGGTGCATACCCAAGTTCTCAGGCTAGTGCAAACCCATCCAGAATATGTAGCTTTGTGAGTTTTTGGACACAAGTACCACCAATCCATAGAACTGCCATCTCTTCAGGATTTTGCTTCATGCTCACATCCTCCATTACAGCCTCTAGGCATTGGTTTGACACCTGCATGGATTCAGTTGGCCCTGACAACAAGGAGAAGTTGAGCTGAGTGTCATCAGCATACTGGAGGAGGCTCTCAACCCAAATTCCTGATGATCTCCTCCAGCAGCTTCATACAATACATGCATGGCTGAAAAGCAGATTCTCAGAGAGAATGTATTTCCACTGGCCTCATCATTCTCAGTGAAAATGGAAAGGTGTTAACTTGCTACTTTCTGCATGTGGAGATGTGCTCTTCTACTGAGCTGTGGTAAAACAAGGCAGATCTGTAAACTTATGAACCACATGGAGAAAAATATATATTTGTCTTTTCCACTCACCTGATAGTAGAACAATGGGTCATCCAGCAACAATGATTATGAATGTACCCTTGAAATACAAAGTATTTTGTCCATACAACACGAAATTCATGGGGAAAAGATGCTCTAGAGCAGTACTTTTGAGATCCTCCCAAATCCTATTTGGGAGAGGCAGGAAATAAATCCAACAAATAAATAAATAAACTGATGTGGGGGACTGGCAATTATTTTCCCCCAATATACCAAGATGGTTGTGGCTGCTGCTGTTGTTGTTGCTGTTGTTGTTGTGTGCCTTCAAGCCATTTCTGACTTTTGGTAAACCTAAGGTGAATCTGTAATGGGGTTTTCTTGGCAAGATTTGTTTAGCGGCTTTAGGGGCTTGGCTTTGCCTTTCTTTGAGGCTGAGAGAGTGTGACTTGCCTAGGTTACCCAGTGGGTTTCCATGGCTGAGTTGGGGAATCAAACCCTCATCTCCAAAGTGATAATCTAACAGACCACTATAGCACACAGTGCCTTATATACCAGGGATCAGTACAATCTTTGTATCCATTGTCTATAACTGTTTCTTTCTTTACTGGAAACTCACCAGTGGCTCAGGGACCAACATCACTCCAGGGACCACCATTTTGAGCAGCACTGCTCTAGAGGCCTGTAGTTTATATGGCTTTAAAAGGGGGCTGCCGATATTTATGAACGGACAGAGACTGACAGAACCAGTGGACTCAGTTCCCAATAACCAGGAAAACATCTTAGTCTGATAGAAAACAAAAGACTTGTATTCCAGATGTTAGGACAGAAATTACCAGTAGAGTGTTTTTGTCGCAACTGAGGGTCCCTTTCCCATACCACAGCGTTAGAACTCAAACTATTCAGCCTTCCTTTCTGGCTGTTGGTCTCAGCCTTTGATCCCGATCAAAGTAAATTCCAAGAGCCCTTTCCTCTTCTAGAATTGCTACAGGAAAGATGGAGTAATGAAACCATAAGCCCCTTCACTCTGCCCCCCTGACATTTGCCCACTCTGCTACTTCAAGGCCCATAGATGGTCCATACATATAATTCAGTATTCAATACACTTCAATATTTGATACTTACATCCTTTCCAATAAACCACACCAATCATGACAGAACTATGCCCATAGATTCTGACAGAAACCTGCCAACAAAGCCAACAACTATGCCATCTAGGAAAGTCCACTTTCAGGAGCAGTATATCTTTGAGTACAAGGTACTGGGAGTGTAAGCAAGACATAAAGGCTAGACTAGACTAACCACCCTTCTGTTTCTGCAGCCATCTGGCTGGCTACTATGAAAACCAATTACTAGATTAAATAAATGTTTGATTCTGGTAATTGTCACAATGTTAACTAGTTGAATTAAACTGAAGGAGAGGGTCAAGGTGAGTTGGGGAAAGCAGCTGTCAGCTCAGTGTTTCTTTGCTTGAAAGGAGGAAGGAAACCGTCCCCAGAGAACCAGCAAGAATGAAAGGAGTGGCAATAGAACATGAGAACAACTTGTTAAAATAAATGCAAAGAAAAATAGTTCACAAGGATAGGGAAAATGAGAATTAGGACAGATTCATTAACATCAGAGATAGGTCCTGGCATTCTGGTTATCATAGAATCATAGAATCATAGAGTTGGAAGAGACCACAAGGGCCATCCAGTCCAACCCCCTGCCATGCAGGAACTCCCAGTCAAAGCATCCCTGACAGATGGCCATCCAGCCTCTGCTTAAAGACCTCCAAGGAAGGAGACTCCACTACTCTCCGAGGGAGTGTGTTCCACTGTCGAACAGTCCTCACTGTCAGGAAGTTCCTCCTAATGTTGAGGTGGAATCTCTTTTCTTGCAGCTTGCATCCATTGTTTCGGGTCCTAGTCTCTGGAGCAGCAGAAAACAAGCTTGTTCCCTCCTCGATATGACATCCCTTCAAATATTTAAACACGGCTATCATAGTAGTTCAACTTAGCCTACTGCAACACATTTTTGTGGTTATTGCAAAAGTCAGAATTCTTTACTGACTGCACAAATACCAAAATTCCTCCAAGCCCACTTTTAAAATGATATATTCTCTCCTTTCCTCACAACACAGCTGTTTCTATTTTTAGGACAGTGAGGGGCAGAAATGTCCAGATGTTTTCCTGAAGCTGGTTGCACAGCAGGGATGTCATCTGAAGGGATTGCTTGAGGAAATTCAGGATGCCTGTTGGCTGCAGCATGTCCAGCTGCAGGAAAATACCTGGATGTGGGCTTCCCTACACCAGTGAAAAACAACACACTTACCCGGAAGCTGGTGCTGGCAGTCTCCATGACATACGGATACCTCCTGTGAGGATCTGTAGTTTTTGGCCCTGAATTTGACATTACTCAAAAGTAAGCAAAGCTGGGGAAAACCTGGGGGATTAGTTCAGGACACCCCAGAGTGCCTCTGGTTCCTTTGGCCATGTGGACAGCTGGATCAGGTCCAATTTGTCTAATCCAGTTGTCCACATGCCACGAGCAATGCCATCTCCCTTACCCTTCACTGACCAGTGCAGGGAAGGGGATGGATCCTGTTCAGAGCCACCACTGTGTCCTGGAAAGCCGACGGGAAGGGCTGATAGCAGAGGCAAAGGGAAGTCCAAAGCAAGGCCTGAGTTACCAATCCGAGGGATCAGTCAGCGAAGGGTCTAGCAGTCTGTAGGTCTAGGGTTCCTAAGAAGCAAGGTGGCATGGCAGTCCGAAGGTCAAGGTTCAGGCCAAGGAACAAGGAGAGTCAGAGCCAGAGGCTTTCGCCAGGAAGCTCAGATAATCTCTGGCACTGAGGCAGCGCTTCCAAACCTGCTTAAATCCCCAATCTGCCAGAGCTCAGCTGGGGCTGATCACCTTGATTACCTTGGCGTTTTTCATAAAACCTCCTCAAGCGCTGAAGGCTTGCCCTTTCTGCTCGATGCTGGCTGAAGGTAGGCACAGTTCCTTGATCCTCCTCCATGTCCGATGGTTCTGCTGTTGGGAGGCTTGGCTGAAGAACAGCCTTCTGAGAAGCCACAGGCTCTACTGGAGGCTCTGTGGGAGTTGACAAAGCAGAGCTGCTAGAGTCGGGCTAGGGCTCCTTCGCTGCAGACTCAGGACCCAGAGGAAGTTCTGGCTTGTCCTTCTCATCCTCCTCATCCTCGTCCAAGCAGGGCATGATACACTGCCATTTACACGCCAGCTGGGCAGCTCCCTGTGAGAACATGCCCAATGTGCCACAACTTCTGCTGATGTGAGAACAGAATGCCTGTGCAATCAAAAAAATAAAAAAAAAATAAAATAAAAAAGGGGGGGTAGAGACACCCTCCCTATTGATCATATGGCGGGGTACCCCTTTCAGCAGAAGTGATGGTGCATGGGGCAGGCTCTCACAGAGAGAGAGGAACTGTGCCTACCTTCAGCCAGCATCGAGCAG
Source organism: Phrynosoma blainvillii (assembly GCA_026167975.1). Taxonomy (NCBI): domain Eukaryota; kingdom Metazoa; phylum Chordata; class Lepidosauria; order Squamata; family Phrynosomatidae; genus Phrynosoma; species Phrynosoma blainvillii. The sequence goes on along the minus strand of JANUYF010000001.1, from coordinate 445,609,289 downwards.
AAAGGGCAAGCATTCAGCGCTTGAGGAGGCAGTAGTGGCAATGGCAGCACCAAGCATGAGCCAGCAGGACCAGTATGTGTTAGCCTGGCTGATCCATGTGGACAATGACGTGATGTTGCACTGGATTTGGCCTGGTGTGTATAACCACTTTCCAGGTGAGTCTGGGTCCAACATGAGGCATAATGCTCTAGGCTGGCCCCAGATTAAGGGGCCAGTGTAGATGCACTCTGCATCTCAGTTAATCCTTCCCTTTCTCTCCAATGACATGGAAAAAGCCATGTTGAGGGTGGTGCAGAATTACTGAAAAGGTGAGCTTTTGTGAGTGGTGTGTGTAGCACTAGGAGATGTAGCTATGGAAATGTAGCTACATGCGAGACATCTTTAAAAGCACACCCTAATCCAAAGGAACACATTAAAAACTGAACAGACTGGTGGTTGATGAAAAACACATCTATCTCTAATTCCCAATTAAAAGAGAGAAAGAGAGATGCCAAACTCAGGATATGAGGGCGTTGCTTGTCAACAACATGGGAAATTTCAGCTTTTATGAGAATCCAGGGTTGCCAAGTCAAAACTATCCTGGGTCCTGAGATTTGAGAGCCAAAACCCGACACCAAGGAATACTTGTGATATCTCATGGGATGAGCCCTGCTGTTGTCATGAATAATGATGTCCCAAGTATAATTCACAGCTGCATAGCTTATGCCTTTCAAATAAAAAGCATCAAGTCTAACAAATGAGGAAAATAGACACACATATTTCAAGGCAGTGTTCTCCCCCTAAGATTCCTCATTCTGAGAAGTGAGGCCCTGAAACTCAGGGGCAAAACCTCGAAGGTCAGGCCAGACTCTGAGATCTGGAAAGCTGAAGTTAGGATGTAAATTGCTTCCCATCGCAGAGAAATGAGATTTGTGGCATTCTGGGAGTTATAAGTTAAAGTATATACTCATGTATAAGTCTAGAAATTTTAGGGGGGTTGCAGACTGCCAGAAATAGTGCAAATTGAGTCCACTTTTAGGGTTAGGGTTAGTGCTAGGGAATCATGGGAATTGTTTTTTTTCTGAGACATTGAGCCATCTCTGTCAGAGAGCTCTGGTGCCACAATAAAATACAGTTCCCATGATTCCCTAACCCTAACCCTAACCCTAAAAGTGGACTCAATTTGCACTATTTCTGGCAGTCTGCAACCCCAATTAGTCAAAAAGTGTTTGGACCCAGAAAAACCCTGAGTCGACTTATCCATGGGTCAATGTAAGTACTGTACTTTATGTCATATAGGAACCATCTCCTGGTGAAAGACAAGAGTGTAATCTGTCCTGGAAGTATTGACCTCCCCTTTACTCTTTCATCCATCCAGCCTTTAGCGTGAGCAAAAACTGTTATGCTGGAATTTTGTAAGTTATTTGGCATTGTTTTCCTTGGCTTCATCCTTTACATCCTTTGTTACATGCCCCTAGGTTTCAGTCTCGACTTATTCACGGGCACATCAACTTCCATAATTTTGGCCTCAAACCTGCTGTCAACCTATACATGAGGCTGACTTATAGTCGAGTATATACGATATTTGGTAGCTAAATGAGTCTGTTGGAAAATGTCCAGTCTTCCCGATAAGTAGCATCTCTCATTGTGAAACAACTTGTTCTTTAAAAGACTGCTGTGGAGAAGGGAGGGGAGGAAAATGTGAAATAGGAGGGGTGTTGACTTGATTCCTGGTGCAGCTTCCGTCCTTGATGCTTGTCTTCCTTTTTTCCTCTCGTGGTGTCACTATTGGTGTGATTTCCCCCCTCCCGACTGTTTAACTTCACCCTATTGACTATGGATGAAGCCTTTGGAAGAGAAGGGGAGGGTGTGATTATTCAGCAGCTGCATCCTACCACCTGCTCCTCCTCATACAAATTGTACATCTCGCTTTGAGCCAGGGACTGCTGATACTTGTAAAACCACGCTTCGCAACCACCCTTCCATACCGATGTAAAGAAAACTGCAGATTCACACAGTTTTCCTTCTTGTCCTTCCTCACTCTGCAAATGGGGCATTTTGAGATCCTGAGCATCGGTGAATCTTCAGAGAATTTCCCCCCCCACTGGTTTATCATTTCCTCCTCTTTTGGTTTGTATTCTGCATGTTTCTCCAAGACGGTATTGATCTACAGACTTGGATTTCTGAGTCTGAGGGCCATGAATGAGTGTGCTATTAAGAAGGAGAGAGAAAGGAGCCATTATTGATAGAAGGAAGGAAAGATGGGAGGAGAGACCCAGTTGTAACAGTTGCGGGTGCCAGGCATTTCCAGGGAGAGCTTGGGAAAGTACCCTTTGGGGACTACAACTCCCAGAACTCATCCACCTCACTATGGAGCTTTAATCCACAAAAAAGTAGTTTATACTTTATTGAATTCAATCAATCAATCAATCATTTTATTGTGGTCAATGACTATAATAAACGACCATATTCCAAAATCCATATGAATACATAAAATAAATACATACTATGAACTTCAGTAAGATAAATACACCTATGGACATATTTATTGCATTTATATCCTGTTTTTCTCCCAGAATGGGAATCAAGGGAACTTCTAATAATTTTTTAAAAGATCCAACTAAAACATGAATTTACAAAAGTTAAAAGGAAATTCAATATTGATATTATTCAAAACATGAATAAAGACAGCTAAGACACTTAAAACATATTTAAAACATAGTTTCAATAAAAGATTGTGTGTGTTGTATGCCTTCAAGTCATTTATTACTTATAACAACCCTAAGGCAAACCTATTATAGGGTTTTCTGGGGCTGAGAGTGTGTGACTCGCCCAAATGTATGATTTGCCCAAAGTCACTTGGTAGGTTTCCATGGCCGGTCTCCAAGTTCGTAGTCCAACCTTCAAACCACTACCTCCCCTCTGCTGCAGTGTGTGTGTATACAGTTGTCCCTCTATATCACACTCTCTCAGCCTCAGGGGAAGGCAATGGCAAACCTCCTCTGAACAAATCTCACGATAGGTTTGCCGTAGGGTTGCCATAAGTCTGAAATAACTTGAAGGCACACAACAACAAAAGCATCAGTGAACAGGGTTAATGCCAAAGAACTCTTTTGTTGTCAGGCCACAGTGCTCTCAGTTCCCTGCCCACACTTTTATTTCTTCAAAATTTCACAAAATAGCAGTTTTCAGATGAAATCAGTCTTGGGAGGTGTTTTCCATCCCTACATCTGAGTAATAAACATATAGGATGGGAGCATATGTCACTTTTGAAAAGGAGATTTGAACCCAGTACAGTGGGCCCTTGATATCCACTGGGGTTTGGTTCCAGGACCCCCTGTGGATACCAAAATCTGTGGACACTCAAATTCCATTAAATGCAATGCCATATACTATAAAATGGTGTCCCTTATATAAAATGGCAAAATCAAGCTTTGCTTTTTGGAATTTATATATATATATATTTTCCTGAATATTTTCAAGCCATCTATGGTTGAATCGCTGGATAAAGAATCCATGGGTAGAGCGGGCTGACTGTACTGTGACGATGGGATAATATAGAAGAGTTTCCTTTCTGGATAACCACAAATCCTGTGCCATGATTCCATTAAACCTTTGTCAAGTTCTAGCCTTCTGAGAACAATTGCTCAGAAATGCTGGTTCCCTCTTGCCCATCATCTGAATATTGCTTGACAATTTTTCTCCCTTTCCTAATGCATTCCTGGTTTGATTGAGCTCTTTGCCTTCTCTCTGTACATTCAGTTAATTACTTTAAAGGTTGTTCCACTCTGACTTAGCTCAAATTCCTCCTGGGGCTACACACAGGATTTTCCAGCTTATGTTTCTAATACGGTTGGAGTCTTTGAGATGTCTCCCTTGTGGGTTACAGTTACACAGTTTACTGTGCTGCGGATACACAGACAATGCCCTGATGTAATTTTAGCTCCTGCCAACTCTTTATAAAAGACTTTCATATTTGGCTGATATTCAGCAGTGAATGTCATGTACTCCATCGAGTGCGCCAAGCCACAACTTGGGACTGACAAAGCCAAAAGGAGTTATGCTGACAGCCCTGCCAGAAGTTTGATACTCCTCCCAACCCCACCTTGCACCCCATCCACCTGTCCAAAGATAGAAAGCAAAACTAGATTTCCCAAGACCACAGTGGGCCTTGAATCCTGGGATGGGCCACATTGTGGGTCATGGTAGAATCTGGAAATGTTATTTCTGGGAGCTACAAAGCTCAGGCTCCCCTAGTCAGCCATACTGGGGATTCTGGAATCTATAGTCCTCCCAATAAAACATCCACACTTTGGGTCATAAGTAGGGATGTGCACATCTATCAGCCTGGATCCACAGTTTGCTCTGGATCCACAGTCTGCCTGCCAAACCTAATTCATACCCATTTCCATTGAAACACACACACACACACACACTAACTGGACAAAATCCATCCCTTTCTGCATGTGTCTATTTGGGAAATGCATACTGACAGCTTGCATTTGTTTTCCCCAGTGACTACCACAGTGGTTCTTAACCTTTTAAGGGCCTCCTGGTCCTACTGAGAATCTGGTGACAGCTGGGGACCTTCTCTCCAGAAAAATGTCCATAAATGCACAAACACATACAGTTTTGCACTCTGTGTATTTTTATTGCCTTGGACATTGGTTTTCTTCAAATGGACAGATCTGGAACAACAATAAAAAATATTGCAATGAACATGGGCAATGTTTACCTTTTATAATTAACCATAACTAGGAAAAGAATACATTAAAAATCATTTCTAAATCATTTTTTGGATTCCCCAAAGTCCATCCATGGGTCCCTTGGATGTCCACAGGTCTCAGGTTAGGAATCCTTGATTTAAAAAAGAACTATGAGCAAGGCCAGATTAAGGGGGGATGCAGATCAGGGCATCCAGGACGCCCTGGTCCGGAGCGCCGCGGGGCCATGGCAGCCACACCGCGGCGCTCCTCCGGCAACTCTAAAAGGAGCACCAAATTGGCGCTCCTTTTAGATGTCAGGGAAAGTGCGCCCTAAAAGCAGCGGGCACACTTTCCCTGACTCAAACGCCGCAGTGCACCTGGTCGCCGCGGCTTGAGGTCATCGTGTGGACGGCCGGCGACTCCGATTCAATTAGCCGTCTGCCGAGGCCCTAAATTGGTTTGGAGTCTTGGAGCAGTTCCAAAACTGAGGCCTCTTATTGCACATGTGTAAGCTATTCTAGGAATGGTGGCATGGAAATTAACCAAAGGAATACACAATAAACCAAGTACCAAAACCTTCCTGAATCAATCAGTCTTCAGCCCTGAAACTAAGAATAAACTCAATCAAGGAAGCCACAGTCCTGAGTTTGCAAAGGCCTGTTGATAACAGGGCGACTTGGAGGTGTTTTATTCATAGGGTCGCCACAAGTCAAAGTTGACTTGACGGCAATGAACAAGAACCACAAACCTTGGTGAAAGTAACAGCCTGATCTCAGGTATTTTTTTTAAAAAAAATTCAGATACACAATGCACAAAACATGAAGAACAACAGACGCACTAGAAGATTGAGGAAATGGGTGCGGAAGAAGTGGAAGCAAGCTGTCCTTTTTTCCTTCCACACAGGGACCATAGCTGGTGAAGGCGGTGGAGCAATTCTGCCAGTTAAACCATTGATAATATGGCCTTGTTGGGCAGGAAAAGAAAATCACACTATAGTGAAGAAGATATGACTGAGTGAAGTTTGGTTTTGGATGGTGCTGGGGAGGGCTCTGAGGGGATGAAAACTAGTTTCAGAGGACCACATTTGTCTCACGTGCTGCGCCTTCATCACATCAAGTCTAGGCACTCCATGTTAATGGGCAGAAAACAGTGAGGAGACAAGCTTTACATGCTCTGCGAGGGTCAACTGTTTATTCAATTTTTTTAAAAGAGCCCAATGTATTTCAGCCTCAATGAGAAAAAGGCCTTCAGGAGCTAGAAACAAACACAAATACACATATAAGTATTCAAAAGACAAGACAGCACTCAATTAACTCAAACCGTTAAAAACATAGAAATACATTATTTTTCATATAAAAAAATATGCATACCTTCAAAAAGAAATCACTGGAGTTGAAAACACTCTTCAAAACACAGGGCCATAGAGTATAAAGAGGACAGATTCTGCAGTATTTCTTTATATATACATATTCCAGAAAGACCTTGAGAAGGCATGCCAATGAGATGTCTTGGAATGAGGTGTCACTCGACGTTTTCACACGGGGCAAAAAAGGGAGTCATTCCTACCTCCATCTGGCCCCACTCCGGCTCTGTGCAGGAAAAGTTCACACGACGTCGCAGCAAGCCCCTCCTCATCCTTCGCCATCCCTGCGCCATCCCTACCTCACTCCGGGGTCTTGCTCGTCGTGTTCAAACTACGTCGCAGCAAGCCCCGCCCCATCTTGCGCAATCCCTGCGCCATCCCTGCCGCTAGCCGGCTTTAGCCCCATCTTTTTAATTCCTTTTTTAAAAAGGAATTACAGGCGCTTCTGCCGGAGGCAATCAGGAGTCATTCCGGCGGCTGCTGTTTTCGCTGCCGGAATGACTCCTGATGGCTTCCAGGGGGCTTCCAGGCGGCTTTAGAGCCGCCTGTGTGAAAACGTCCCCTGTGTCTCATCCCAAGTAATTTCACTGGCCATGCCTTTTCAAGGTCTACCTGGAATATCTATATATAAATAAATGCTGTAGATTCTGTTTCTAGACCCTGAAGAAGTCCTTTTCTCATTGAAGCCAAAACAGGTTGGGCTTTAAAAAAAATACTGAACAAACAGTTGACCATCTCAGAGCATGAAGAGCTTGTCTCCTCTCTGTTTTTTTGTTTTTTTTAGCATGCTTTTCAGTACTCTCTTCACTGCTACATGTTCATGGGCAACTTCAAGGTTTCACCTCCCCCTTTTTCATCTTCAGACTGAACTTGGACTGGACACAGCTTTAGAAGATGCCTTCAAAGAGAGGTTGCTGCTCTTTGCAAAATAGTACTGGAACCACTCTATTCTGCTTGGGAAGAGGCAGTTCTTTATCCCAGGGGTAGAAAGAAAATCATTTGTTTTTCATTTTTTCCAAAAGGTTTTTCCCCGGATACCCTCTAGGAGGCATCCCCACCACATTTGGGGGACTCCGTTTTGGGGGCTCCAATTTAGACCCACAAGAGGCCTTTTTTGAATTGGGAAGTAACTTCCACTCACTTCCTATTGTTCTAAAAAAGCCTCTCTTGGGTCTACAATGCACCAGGAAGGCCCTCAAACATGGCAAAAATGCCCCCATGTCCCCTAGAGTGTATGTGGGGGACATCACAAGGAGTCTATCTATCTATCTATCTATCTATCTATCTATCTATCATGTGAGAGCTAATATGGTGAGGAGGTGCAACCCTCCAAGGTATCTTGGGGAGACTAATGTGTTCCCTTATACTTCCACAGTTTCCCACCCTTGCTCAAAATTAATCCCTGCTAGTTTCAATGAGACTTAATCCTAGAAGGAATTGATGGATTTGAAGGTTGAAGCATTCTTCAGAAGCTCTCTGTCTTCCTCTCTTTCCCTGTAGTTCCAAAAGTTGGAATCACGTCACTGTTTCTACCTGCCCTTCAGGCAGTATCTTTTCAAACCCTCAAGGTGACATTCCTCCTTGTATCTCAGCCAAGACTAAATTGTCCAAGCCTTTAAGCCAAATGACATGGCTCCTGCGATCAGCCAAATAGCTTTTCCTCTCATTATTCAGGCTTAGCATCCACTTGTGAAATATACCGTTTCCTGGAGGAGCTGAAATAATGTCGGGTGGGTGGATATGATGAGCAGGGACTCAGGAAGAGGACTACCTGTCCTTTAACTAGTAGCCACTAATGGTTTTTATGTTAGATGATGAACCCAGTTTGGATTGTAGCCTGAGCTTTGAAAGCATTATCTAAGGCATTGGACTTTTTTGGCATACAATTCAGCCTCTTGAATAACTTGTTTAAAGTTCACACTAAAAGCTGGAATGGATGCACTCCCCTGGTGACATGGAAGCATGTGCATGTTTGGTGTGTGCCTTTCTGGAGTATCGGATCCCACCTTCAAGAATTGGTGAATATCTTGCTAAACAGTGGGAGAAATGGAGGGAGAAGGACTGAACCAGCTTAAGAGGGCTTCTTGCAGATGTCTGAACAAGCATCCATACAAGGTGAACACATTTTTGGTGCGACATATGAGTGCACTTACTGTTACATAAAGTAAACATGTGCTTAGACAGAATTCAAAGTAGAGTCAGTATGTAGAGAGATCTTGTAGCACCTTTGAGACTAACTGGAAGAAAGAAGTTGTCAGCATGAGCTTTCGTAGACTTAAGTCTATTTTCTCAGATGCATCTGAGGAAGTAGACTTAAGTCTACAAAAGCTCATGCTGTCAACTTCTTTCTTTCAGTTAGTCTCAAAGGTGCTACAAGATCTCTCTTCCACACATGTGTTTAGACAGTCACACACATGTATGTGTGTCCATTCAACCTGTGTCAAGGGTGGGCAAATGTAGATGGGACCCATTTTCACCCCTGTGCCATCCCTGTTTGGCTACAGCAGTGTGCCTGATATACAGAGGAAACACCACATCAATTCTGTTTTAGGTTTTTGCTCAATTTTGGTTTTTCAGAGGGTTCTGGGGGTAGGTAAGGGCTTGGGAGGTTGTGCATGGAACTACTATTGTGGTACCTAGGAAATTTTAAAAATTATTGCTACACTTTGGGTCCCAAGGGTCTTGTGTGAGTCACCCCACACAAGTTTTGGTTCGTAGATGAATTGGAAAGGGAATGTTTTAGTTTGTAGATAAATGGGATCTAAACATTTGAATTGCTGTGTGCTTTTAATATACTGTGTCACCAAAAATGCTTGAGTCCTGACAATATCATTATGCTGTGATCAACCTAGGTTGCTGAATAAAGTTTTCTAACTTTGCTGAGGCTTGTGTTTCTGAAGTGAAATTAGTCAGTATATGACATGTGCACTTGGTATATACTCTGAATGTAACAGGATTCTTGTACTTGGGTATAAAATGGGAGTGGATACAGATAGAGGGAGTCCCACAGCCACCTAAACCATGTAATGGCAGACATCCTATCATGTCAACTACAACAGAGCTCTTCAACTGATTGTTGAATGGTGAGTCAATATGTCTGTAAATCCGATTGACTTAATGGCCTTACTCTAGTCAGGACTAACAACAGGGGTTAGATCATGCAGTGTAATGAATGAACACCCTTGTTGACTGCATCTGCATGTCAGAACTAATGCAGTTTGACACTGCTTTAACTGCCATGGCTCAAAGCTATGGGACTCTGAGATCTGTAATTCTGTGAGATATTTAGCCTTCTCTATCAGACAGCTCAGGTGACACTTGTTGTTGTTGTTGTTGTTGTTGTTGTTGTTGTTGTTGTGTGCCTTCACATTGATTCCAACTTATGGTGACCCTAAGGCAACCCTATCATAGGGTTTTCTTGGTAAGTTTCTTCAGAGAGGGTTTGCCATTGCCATCCTCATGATTATTAACTAAAGGCTGAGAAAGTGTGACTTGCCCAAGGTCACACAGTGGTTTTACATGGCTGAGCTGGGATTTGAACCCTGGTCTTCAGAGTCAAAGTCCAAAGCAAAAAACAATACCCCACTCTGGCTATCAACAAGCTACAAACCACAGGATTCCATAGGATGAAGCCATGGCAGTTTAAGTGGTATTGAACTGCATTATTTCTGCAGTGTGGCAACAGCACCTATTTCCCAGGCCCTGTTTTTGGAGAACAACTAATGGTTTTGTCCCAAGTGGATTCACTGATCAGTGTTCCACTTATGGAGTGGTTAAAGCAAGGGTGGAATTGAGCATCCCTCCAGATGTTTTTGGGTTGCAAATTTCAGCAGTCTTGGCCAATGGCAAGGAATGCTGGATGTTGCAATTCAACAGCATCTGGAGGATTATCAATTCCTACTTCATGTTTAAAGGGAAAGTTATTTCCTCAGTTCTGCAGAGTGCAGTGGAGCTTGAAAGTAACTCATTACAGAGTCTGAGTTACTTGTAGTTTGTTCCTTTTTTGCAATAATTTAGACATAACTGTTAGCTTATTCCTGTAACATAACAAAGGTCAATGTCACTCCTTTTGCAATCTGATTTAAAGTTGTGGGGAATCTAGGCAGACCATAGCAAAGGGGAGCTGTAGACTTGAGGCAGGTCATGAAAAAAGTAGCTGTACTTAGAGGGGAAATGTGTTTTCTTTTTCCCCATGCAAGGCTGAGAATTGTTGGGTGTTGGCATGGAATGTATTGCTACACAGGAGCTCATCCGCTCTTAGTACTCTGTTAGTTCCTCTGTGAGTCTTATTACCATGGTAACTGAGCCACCTCCCTGGTAAGTACAAAATTGAAATCAAAATGTGGTAGATGCCAAGCCACAGACAGCTTGGCTCCTTTTGCATCTTATTCTTATTGTGGAATTGTTAACTCCAGTTGTGGAAAACAAACCACTGGCTGAACAGCTCAAATTGAGTGGATAAGAGAGATGGTCTGGAAATAGATCCTATTTCGGGATGAGGGCTTCCATGCAGCAGAATACAGGACTAGAAGTGCTGGGAGCTGCAACCCAAAACATTTAGAAAGCTCCATGGTTCCTATCCCTGACCTAGTTTTATTTAATGCAGGGATGGGGAAACATGCAGTTCCAAGAGCTTGCTGGACTACAGTATCCATTGTCTCCTATAGCAATAGCAATAACAAGTATGTTTCTATACCGTTTATCAGTAAACTAGCACTCCCTAAGCAGTTTACGATCTGTAAGCCAATTGCCCCCAACAAGCTGGGTACACATTTTACCGACCTACAAAAGAATAGAAGGCTGAGTGGACCTTGGAGCCCTGCCTGGGATCGAACTTACAACATTATGCCTGAAGTATTGGCATTTAACTACTGCGCCACTAGGGCTCCTATCACTGGCTATGCTGGTTAGAGATGATGGGAGCTGAGGTTCAGCAACATCTGGAATGCAACACATTCTCCCACTTGATCTGTTAATAGACAGTGGTAGATGTTGTACCTCCTTTTCCTACTTGTGTTGTTGTTAACTGCCATTGACTTAAACTCATGGTGACGCTGTGGATGAGACATAAATCCAGACAAGACAGAGCTGCTTACTGTCAAAAGTCCTAAGTTGGGTTTGGGGGTGTGTCAACCAGTCTTGGATGGAAATATACTCCCCCTGAAAGACTGTGTTCTCAGCTTGGTCCAAATGACAACACAGATAGATGTGATGGGCAGGAGTGTTTACTATCAGCTCCAGATGATACACCAGCTGTGCCACCTTCCAGCCTTCCTTTCCCTTCCCCTCCCCAGCCGTCTCTCCCCCTTCCACACATATCCCATCCCTCCTTTCCCATACTTTCCATCCTTCCTTCCACCCTTCCTTCCCCACACTTTCCATCCATCCTTTTATCCCTCCTTGCCCATACTTGCCACCCCTCATTCTCTAAACTTTCCATCCCTGTTTCTTTTTTTAAAATTAATTTTTTAAAAGAAAAATACAAAAGATACAAGAAGCATTTCCTCCCCCCCCCCAATACAATTTCATAGAACAGAAAAAGAAGTTATCGTCATTGAACTTCTAATGTTAATACATGGTTTTTGGTCTACTAAAGATATATAGCTTAAATCCCATTTATATTTAACCAAAAAAAGTTTTGATAACTTTAGGCTAACCATCTTATAGTGAGTCAAAATAAAGTTTATAATAATGTTAGCTAAACCAACGGTTGTCACAATAATTCTTCAATTTTACCCAGTTGTTTCCTCAATGTAATTCCCTTCTATGATGTTAGTTAATTTATCTAATTCTATATTGTCCAGAGATTTTATGAACCACTCATCAATTGTTGGAACTTCCTTTTTTTTCCAGTTCTGAGCAAAGAGCATTCTAGCAGATGTAATTAGATAAAGTATACTTCTCCAAATTTTTTTGCATCAATATTTGAGATTTTATTCATCATGTTTAAGAGATAAATTTCTGGTATGATTGCAAATTTTATATTGAAGATTTATTTAAAAGACATGTTTTTTGTGATAATCTTCATGTATATTTCCCCAATACTTTTTGACTATTGGACATTGCCACCAAATATGATACCAATCACTCAGTGTTTTTTGACATTTCCAGCATTTGCCTTCCTTATTTCTGTAAATTTTAGCTAACTTAGCTGGCGTAAGATGCCACCTGAATGCCATTTTCAAATAATTCTCTCTTACACTTTGGCATTTAGTAAATCGAAATGTCCTTTTCCTGGAGGCCTGCCAGCTTTCTACGTCTATTGGTCTGCCGATGTCTCTGGCCCACTGGATCATAGTTCCTTTAATGACTTCTTGTTCCTGGTTTCTATTTTAAAGTATTTATAAGTTTTGGCTATTTGTTTTGTAGCCTTTTCTTCGAGGATTATGTCAAGTTCATTCTTTTGTAATTCAAATCCAAAATCTTTTTTGTCTTTTTTGTATCTTTCCGATAATTGATGGTAAATTAACCACTGTTTGTTAGATTTAAATTCTGGAATTTCTTCTGCTTTTTTAAGTACATATTGTTGATAGTTGTCTCTTTTAAGTATATCTCTATATCGGAGCCATCTCTCGCTCATTTTCGTTCTTTGCAATAAAGCTTCTTGAGGAGACAGCCATCTTGGGATCTTACTATAGAAAGCTATTTTTATTTTCTTCCAGATTCTGAAAGTAGATTTCCGAATGAAGTGGTGTTCGAAGTTTTTGTGAGTTTGATCTTTACCACACCATAAATAGGCATGCCACCCGAACCTCAAGTTAAAACCTTCAAGATTCAGTAATTTTGGATTATTTAGTTTGACCCATTCTGCTAGATATACTTATGCAGGGGTTGGCAACCTTTCCCCTTTAAGGACCGAGGGACTCTAGCTCCCAGAAGCCTCAGCCATGTTGGCCAATAGCTCCTGGGATTCTGGGAGCTGAAGTCCCTCGGCCCTTAAAGGGGAAAGGTTGCCTACCCCTGTACTAATGTGTTGGCTTGATAATAAAGAGATAGATTTGGCATATTACAGCCTCTATTAAGATTTGTGTCTGTTAGTGTCTTCCATCTCACTCTGGGTTTCTTTCTCCCCCCCCAGAGGAATTTTTTTGGTTCTCTATTCCAGATGTCAAATGGTTTGTTATTTGTTATTATTGGTAGGGTTGAAAACAGAAAGTTGAATTTCGGTAATATGGACATTTTAATAGCAGCTATTTTCCCCAAAAAGGAGAGTTTTAATTTTGCCCATTTTTCTAAATCTTTTTGGATGTTCTTCCATATGTTGTTGTAGTTATTGTCATACAAGTCAGTATTTTTATTAGTGACCCACGTGCTGAGGTACTTAGCTTTTTAAACTATTTTACATTTAGATTTTTCTTCTAACAATTTTCCCCAAAATATTCATGTTTCTTGTTATGAATACTGATTTGTTTTTATTAATTTTGAAGCCAGCTACTATTCCAAAGTTGTTTAATATATTTATTAACTTATCTATGCAAAGTATGGGATCTTCCAGTATTATTGCAAGGTCATCAGCGTAAGCTCTAAGAGAATATTCTTTACCTTTAATATTTGTGCCTGTTATGTCTGGGTCAGATCTTATTTTATTAGTTAGCATTTCAAGAACTATAATGAAGAGAAGCGGGGAAAGGGGACAACCTTGTCTTGTACCCTTTTGAACAGAAATTGGTGCTGTTTTTTTCTCCGTTAACTATTATGTGTGCATATTGTTCCTTATAGATACTTTTGACCCATTGCAGGAAGTTATGTCCGACCTTGATTTTTTCTAAGACAGCTAGCATACAGTCCCATTTTAAGTTGTCGAAAGCTTTCTCAACATCCAATAGGAATAGTGCTAATTTTTTTTCATTATTTTTTTCGTAATATTCAATTAAATCTATTATAATTCTTGTGTTTTCTTTTAGCTATCTTGAGGGAAGGAATCCTGTTTGTTCTTTGTTAATTATGTCTTTTAAGACTTCCTTTAATCTGTTTGTTAATATTGTTGCAAAAATTTTATAGTCTATGTTGAGCAATGAAATTGGGCGATAATTGTCCATTTTAGTTTTCTCTTTCCCTTCTTTATGAATCAGAACAATATTGGCATATTTCCAAGATCCTGGGACCCCTTCTTTTAAGATAAAATTTAACACCTCTTTTAGTGGTTTTTTAATGACATCTTCGACTTTTTTGTAGAAGCAAGAAGTAAAACCGTCCGGGCCGGGGGCTTTATCAGATTTTAAACACCTAATGGTCTTAATTATCTCCTCTTCCATGATTTCTTTGTTTAATACAGGGGTAGGCAACCTTTCCCCTTTAAGGGCCGAGGGACTTCAGCTCCCAGAAACCCAGGAACTATTGGCTAACATGGTACTATTGGCCAACATGGCTGAGGCTTCTGGGAGCTGAAGTCCCTCGGCCCTTAAAGGGGAAAGGTTGCCTACCCCTGGTTTAATATTTCTTGACCATTATCTGGGATTGTGAAGCTGATTTCTTTTTGAAGAAAGTCTTGTAATAGTAACTCTTCATTCTCCGATCTGGGGGGTTGCTTATATAGTTGGGAGAAGAATTCCTCGAATTTTTTCTTTATTCCTTTTTGTGATGTTACTTGCTCACTGTTTTCTTGAATCTTATCAATTCTATTCAGTTCTCTACTTTTCCTTAGACAGTTTGCTAACCACTTACCACATTTATTAGCCGTTTCGAAATGTTTTTGTCTCACCCTCTGTAGTTTATTGTTTAATTGAATTGTTAAATGTTCTTGTAGATTTTTCTGTAGCGATTTTATTTGTATTTTGATTTCCTTTGATGTCGGATTAATTTCCAGGTCTTTTTCTTTAGTTCTTATTTTGCATTCTATTTTTTATATTTTTCCCTGACTCTTTTTCTTTAGTTCTGCTCCTCTCTGTATTAGAAGTCCCCTTATCACGGCCTTGCCGGAGTCCCAGATAGTTTGCATTTTAGTATCTTTGGTTGTGTTTTCAAAAAAGTAAAGTTCTATTTGTTTTTTTTTAACTGTTGTAGATATGTTTCTTCCAATAGTAATGAGTCATTTAGTCTCCAGTGGAATTGCTTCTTGGGTGTGTCCAATTCCATCCAAATTAAGTTATGATCTGATTCAATTCTTGGTGTTATTTCTATTTTTTTTACTCTTGTTACTATTCTACTTGAGGCCAGAAACATATCGATATGCGAAGCGGAGTTATGTTGTGTAGAGAAAAAAGTAAATCCTGGTGTGTTATTATATAGTTGAGACCATCATGTATTTTAGTTTTAACTGTTCTTTTAATTGGAAGAAGGCCATTGGTAGTTTCCCTTGATTTTTTTTTTTAATGAGAGGTTCTATCTTGCATTGGATCTATTATCGCATTCCAATCACCCATTATTATTAATTCTACCGCCTCTTGCTCTTCAATTTCCCTGAGTCATTTTTGGAAAAACTTGTTTTTGTTTTCTAGTCGGGCATATATTCTAACTATTAAGATTGTTCTTGAATTTTAACCTGTATGCCAATATAGTGTCCTATAGTATCTTTAAAGCATTCATCTACGGTGTATTTGCTTGAAACATAGATTACAACTCTGCCTTTTTTCCTATCATTATTCGAGGAAAACATCTGTCCCAGTCTGGGGTTTTGTAAATATTTTTGATCTTCTTTTTTTATTTTAATTCCTGCAGACATATAATGTCTAGATTTTTTTTGCAGGTAATGAGAGATTCTTTTTCTTTTGACAACTGCATTGATGCCTTTGACATTCCAAGAACATATTTTAAGTGTCATAATTAATTTACTGTTTTTGTACACTAAAGTAGATACCTTTTATAGTTGTTATTGTTATTATTATTATTATTGTTAGTTTATTGTTTGAAAAAAGAAAAGAAAAAAATAGGGTTAAAAAAATAAGAAAAATACAATGTACTCAGCAGCTATGTTCTGTTCCTTCTGAGAGACCTACTATTCCTTTTGCTTCGATAGTACTATAATCTTCTATAAGAACCTTTTCTTCTGTCGTTTCTGTATCTATTAATTCTTCTGCATTAGAATATTGATTATCTTTCTTTTTAATTTGGTCTGACTCTTTTACTGTTTTTACTTTCCATCCCTGTTTCAAGCCCTCCTTCCCCACACTTTCAATCCCTCCTTCCCCACATTTCCCATCCCTCCCTTCCTTTCGCACACTTTCCATCCCTCCTTCAATCCCTCATTCCCTACACTTTCCATCCCTCCTTCCCCCACTTTCAATCCCTCCTTCCCCACACTTTCCATTCTTGCTTCCTCCCTTCCTTCCCCACACTTTCCATCCCTCCTTCAATCCCTCCTTCCCTACACTTTCCATTCCTCCTTCCCCACACTTTCAATCCCTCTTTCAATCCCTCCTTCCCTACACTTTCCATCCCTCCTTGCCCATACCTTCTACCCCTCCTTCCCCATACTTTCCATCCCTGCTTCAATCCGTCCTTGCCCATACCTTTCACCCCTCCTTCCCCACACTTTCCATTCTTCCTTTCATCCCTCCTTGCCCATACCTTCCATCTCTCCTTCCCCACACTTTCCATCCCTCCTTACTCCCTCCCTTCCCCACACTTTCCATCCCTGCTTCCTCCATTCCTTCCCTACATTTTCCATTCCTCCTTCAATCCCTCCTTCTCTACACTTTTCATCCCTTCTTCCATCCCTCCTTGCCCATACCTTCCACCCTTCCTTCCCCATACTTTCAAGCCCTCATTCCTCCTTTCCCTCCCCACACTTTCCATCTCTCCTTCTTCCCTTCCTTCCCCACACTTTCCATCCCTCCTTTCATCCCTCCTTCCCTACACTTTCTAGCCCTCCTTCCATCTCTCCTTGCCCATACCTACCACCCCTCCTTCCCCACACTTTCAATCCCTCCTTCCTCCCCTCCTTTCCCTACACCTTCCATCACACCTTCCTTCCTTCCCTACACTTTCCATCCCTCTTTCAACCCCTCCTTCTCTACACTTTCCATCCTTCCTTCCTCAACTTTCCATCCCTCCTTACTCCCTCCTTTCCCTACACTTTCCATCCCTGCGTCCTCCCTTCCTTCCCCACACTTTCCATCCCTCCTTACTACCTTCCTTCTCCACACTATCAATCCCTCCTTCCTCCTCTCCCCTCCCTTCCCTACACCTTCCATCACTCCTTCCTCCCCTATACTTTCTATCCCTCCTTCTATCCCTCCTTACCCACACTTTCCATCCCTCCTTACTCCCTCTCTTCCCCACACTTTCTATCCTTCCTTCCCCACACTTTCCCCCCCCTCCTTCCTTCCTCTGTCCTAGCTTCCCCATAATCCCCCCCAAGACACACTGAGGGAGGCCCCAGAGCTGCTGGGGAGTGAAGGAGGAGCGTCACTGCCTCTTAGCAACGTCGCCTAGCAACCGCGGAGCATCTTTCTCCCGCTGGACCAATCCGGGGAAGGGCAGGGCAGGGCAGGGCGTCCTCCTGGCTTCCTGGGGAGCGGAGGGCGATGCTTTGGCCGCCAGTGGCTTGGAGGGAGCCGCCAGAGCCGCTTGCTTTGGGAGCCAAGGGCCGAGGGAAGGAGGCGAGGCGCCTGGGGCATGCCAGCTGGGAGCCCTCTGGGCAAGGTAAGCCAAGGGGAGCCCAGAGCTCCTTCGCATAGAGTGCTAGTCCTCCAGACTTTCAGTCTTGGAAAGACTGTGCCTTGGAGAGAGCTCACTTTCCCCAGAGCAGGACCTAGATGGAGGGACCTGGGAGCCCCTTTGAGACTCCCAGAGAGAAAGAAAGAAGTTGGCAGCAGGAGCTTCCCAGGGACTGAAGTCTACAGCGCTTCCTCAGAGGGAAGGATATTCTCATTTGACAGGCCAGGTCTTTGCATTTCCTGAAAGCAGAATTGGTTGTGGTTGTGGTTGTTGTGTGCTTTCAAGTCATTTCTGACTTATGGTGACCCTATCATAGGGTTTTGTTGGTAAAATTTGTTCAGAGACCTAACTTTCCCGAAAGCAGTATGGAGAGAGATCTTGGAGCACCTTTGAGATTAACTGAAAGAAAGAAGTTGGCAGCAGGAGCTTTCCTAGACTAAAGTCTACTTCCTCAGATGCTTTTAGTGGGGTGGAAGCCAGGGGCAGACATATATATGCCAAAAGCATCTGAGGAAGTAGAGAGACGTCTACGAAAGCTCATGCTGCCAATTTCTTTCTTTCCGTTAGTCTCAAAGGTGCTGCACGATCTCTCTACATGCTGATTCTACAGACTAACACAACTATATCTTTGAATTTCCCAAAAGCAAGTAATTTCTGCTTTCGGGAAATTTAAAGCTATAGCCGAGTTAGACTGTAAAAGCAGCATGTAAAGAGATCTTGCATCACCTTTGAGACCAAATGAAAGAAAGAAGTTGGCAGATTTGAGCCTCCAGAGACTTGAGCCTCCATCCTCAGAAAGCTGAAATCTGAGGAAGGAGGCTCAAGTCTATGAAAGCTCATACTACCAACTTCTGAGCTTTCCTAGACTTTAGGTCCATTTCCTCAGATGGACTAAAGTCTGTGAAAGCTCATGCTGCCAACTTCTTTCTTCCAGTTAGTCTCAAAGGTGCTACAAGATCTCTCTACATACTGATTCCGCAGACTAACATGGTTAGATCTTCAGATTGCCTGAAAGCAGAATTTGTTGTTATGTGCCTTCAAGTCACTTCTGACTTATGGTGACCTTAAGGCAAAGCTATCATGGGGGTTTGCCATTGCATTCCCCTGAGGCTGAGAGCATGTGACTTGTCCAAGTGGGTTTCATGCCAGAGCTGGGAATCAAACCCTGGTCTCCAGAGTCATAGCCTAACTCTCAAACCATGACTACCTTGGTTTACTACTTCAGAGGCCATTAGGTTGAGCGCTGAGAGTTGGACTATGACTCTGGAGACCAGGGTGTGAATCCTGCATCTGTTTTTAATTGTATTTATATTTTTAATTGTTTTTTGTTTAAATTGTAAGCCTCTTTGAGTTCCAACTTGGGGGGGGGGGGAGTGGGATATAAATACATATAAAGTCATCATCATCATCATTATCATCCTGGCTTGGCCATGGAAACCCACTGGGTAACCCTGGGCAAGTCACATTCTCTCAGCCTCAGAGGATGGCAATGGCAAAACCTCTCTGAAGAAACCTTGCCCGGAAAACTCACCTTGGAGCTGCCATAAGTCAGAAATGACTTGAAGGCACACAGCAGCAGCAGCAGCAGCAGCAGCAGCAGACCTGTGGATTAGTTTCCAGATGTTTATGCAAAACTAACTTTTTAAAGGTTGGTGACCAAGATTATAATTTCCCACTTTCTGATTCTCCTTTGACTCCACCCTCGTCTCTCAATTCTTTAGCTGTGTGTGTATATATACCTGAGGCTTGTATATTGTTCTTCACTGTTGCATCTGAGAAAATGGATTGCAGTCTACCAAAGCTCCTGCAAAATGAAGTGGTTAGTCTTAAAGATGCCATGGAAATTTCCTTTTCTTCTCTCCCCAGTTCTTTTTATTCTGAATCCCAGTATGTATTTTATTCTCACTATTTATTTTAGGGGGGCAGCCATCAAGGGAGGGCATGGATACTTTAGATTCTGTGTACTATAGGACCTATACATTTGATAGGTATTCTTTTTCTTTTTGCACCTGGGTGGTAACACAGTTCAATGAATGAGAGGATTTTTGAGCATACACAAAGCACACTTTTCTTCCATTTCCTATACTCTCTGTGGAAACTCGCTTTCAGAACCAAAGGGATTGGAGACAGAGAGGAAATAACAGATTTTTTTTTTTAAAAAAAAATATGCACATCAAAACAAGGAACAAATCAGAAAATGATTTTTAAAAAATCAAAAACAGGAAAACCAAACATTAATTCATCATCAGAATAGTGCTGCAGCTTGTATTAGTAAGATAGAAAGAGAGAAAAACAAAGTACAATCAGGAATCATTCATTTTAGTAATGTATGAGTTACTAATAAAGGAAGTACAGATGTGAAGAAATTGAGCTACTTTACACCTCTGATAGACACTAGGTTTACAAAGCTTCAGCAACTCTTTCCTGAAATTTCCAAGACATTCCAACAAGGGACATTTTTATAAGCATTGCATGCTCTCCTGTGTTGTTGTTGTTGTTGTTGTTGTGTGCCTTCAAGTCATTTCTGGCTTATGGTGATCTATGTTGAACCTATCATGGAGTTTTCTCGGTGAGTTCCTTCAGAAGGAATTTGCATTGCCATCCTCTAAGGCAGAAAGAATGTGACTTACCCAAGGTCACCCAGTGGTATATGTGGTGGAACTGGAATTTGAACCCAGATCTCCAGAGTCCTAGTCCAACGCTCAAACCACTCCACCACACCGGCTCTCTCTTGTGTTACCACTGGGCTATTTCCCCTCTCCAAGCAAGAACAGGGCACCTCTGAGTCCGAGCAAAGTGCATTCTCCTTTCCAGTCTATCATGTATGCTCCCAAAGTACTTTCACTCAAACTCACGCATAAAGGTTGGAGGGAATGGGAATTCAGTTTTAAGCGGCTCTAAGCCCAAGGCATTTGGCTGCCTGGGTAGATCAGCAGATGGCAACCTCTCTTCTGTTCATGGGCCATAAATGTCCAAAGCTAGCCACATTCTTTGGGGCACATGAGACAGAAGAAGCCCCATGAGCCTCTCTCCTAAGACTTGACAGCCTGAAAGACTAGAAAATTTGCTGCCATTTCATGACACCCCAGATCTGTGGTGCCAGTCCCCACACTCCCTAATGGTCATGCCAGTCAAGGGTGTATTTTCAAGGCAAGTGGGCCTCCCTTCTCCAGCATTTCTGCAAATTACACACCCCTTGACAGCCCAGGAAATCTGCTGTTCCTGGTCATTTTAGTCCTGTGCTCTTGCTTTTAGTTGCTGGCAGGTGTTTGCTCAATGGCTTGGAGGAAGTTTTCTCTCTGTTCCATGGCTGAAGAGGTTCAAGCATTTGAAAGAGAGAATAAAACAAATAGATTTAGATGTTCTTCTCTTTGCATGGTTCATAACGTTGTTGCAAGATATACATCCCTCATATACCCCAAAGTAACTAATTTCTACATAATTCCCCAACACAATCCAGCCTTCTTCTCTTCCCTGCCCTGGTGCCCATCAGATATGTTGGACTGCAGAACCAGTCATGCACAATAACCCACTCTGGCTGGGGATAATGGGAGAAGTAGTGCCACACCTCTGAGAGGGCGGCAGGTTGGGGAAGAGGCTCAGCCGTTAGTGTATGAAAGTCCTGAAAAGTAACCATGGTGATGCTGCCAGAGTTCCTGCATCCGTGTGAAACAGCCTCCTCCCTAGATGAGGCAACTATCTATATATAGATGGCTCATATAAAATAAGTGCCAATATGGAAGGATTAGGCACAATTTCTCCATTTTATAGCATCAGCTGATACATGTTTCCCTGGCACTGCTGCGCAATGTGTGAAACTCCTAACATTTCCATCAGTTTTTAAATAGTTACACTGATTTTAGATTCTAAAGAATTGCTGTGAATTGACTTTTGATTTACATCATAGAAAGGCATTCTGAAAATATACAGTGGGACCTTGGCATCCACTGGGGTTTGGTTCCAAGATCCCCCACGGATACCAAAATCTGTGGATGCTCAAGTCCCGTTAAATACAATGGCACAATAAGATGCTGTCCCTTATATAAAATGGCAAAATCAAGGTTTGCTCTTTGGAATGTATATATTTTTAAATTATTTTCAAACTGTGGGTGCTTGAATCTACAGATAAAAAAAAATCTATGGAGATGGAAGGCTCACTGTATTTTAGACCCAGTCAGTCCATTTACAAATTTCGTCCTGATTTACATTGAATCGATAGGATAACTCATGTTTATGCATATTTTTGATGCAGCACTAGATTCAAAATATGCATGCACATCCTTCTATGTGTATATATTTCCATGTAATGTGGAGAAACAAACAGGGCTGGCTCTGTCATTAGGGAGAATGAGGCAATGGCCTTAATGGGTAGTGGCTGCAGGAGACAGGAATGGCAGGATCCCAGGTATTCTTCCTTAACCTTCCTGATGTTCTCCTCTTTTGTAGGCCAGGTTTATATATGGCTGCATCCACACTGCAGAAATAATGCAGCTTGACACCACTTTAACTGCCATGGCTCAATGTTAGGAATTCTGGGAACTGTATTTTTGTGAGATGTTTAGCCTTCTCTGTCAGAGAGGTCTGGTGCCACAACAAACTACAGTTCCCAGAATTCCATAGCATTGAGCCAGGACAGTTAAAGTGATGTCAACCTGGACTATTTCTGCAGTGCATGCATAGCCTATGACTCAAAACCTGTCATGTACAGACTAAACTAGCACCATGCACTAGAAGACATTAGGTGGAATGGAGGGTATATGTGTACCATTTTGTCTTTTTTTACTTCAGGCAGCAAAACAATTTAGGACTGTCTAAGGATCTGATGCATTGCCTAAATGTATGTTACTGATGAGCCAGGGCCCTTTGGCATAAATCCAATAGTCAAACCACTGCCTTATAATTCCAATGAGATCATTTATAAAGAGTTATCATACAGATTACTGAAATATCATACATTTACATTCATAGAATCATAGAATCATATAGTTGGAAGAGACCCCAAGGACCATCCAGTCCAACTCTCTGCCATGCAGGAAAACACAATCAAAGCACTTCCAATAGATGGCCATCCAGCCTCTACCTCCAAAGAAGGAGACTCCACCACACTGAACAGTCAAGAAATGCCATGGAGATATTAATTATTGGCTGGAATCCTGTGGATTACTCCCAACTGGCATAAGACTCACTTGATCAACTGCTATAGGCAACAGAAGTGCAATTGGTTCAATGGCTCCCATCCATATCAGGCTACCAGAAGGATTTAGGCCCTTATGTGTGATTATTCAATAATACATGATGACCATTCTTTAAAAATCAATAAGTAGTCAACATGAAAGATCCAGTGTGGAGTAGTGGTTTGAGTGCTGGATCACAACTCTGGAGACCAGGGTTCGATTCCTTGCTCAGCCATAAAAACCCACTGGGTGACTTTGAGCAAGCCAACACTCTCAGCCCCAGAAAACCCTATGATAGTTCACCTTAAGGTTGTCAAAAGTTGGAAAATCTTGAAGGCATGCAACAACAAAACCAATAATACATATACATGCTAAGTCTAACATGTGATTAATAAGTTTAAATGTTTTGTTGTTGTGTGCCTTCAGGTAAATTCTGACATATGATGAACCTATCGCCAGGTTTTCATGGCAATATTTGTTCAGAGGTGGCTATCCATTGCCTTCCTCTGAGGTTGAGAGAGTGTGACTTGCCCAAGAGTCTCCAAAATGGGTTTCCATGGCTGAGCAGGGATTTGAATTCTGGTCTCCAGACTCCTAGTCCAAGACCGAAACCACTATGCCACACTGTCTCTCTTCAATTTTTAGTAGGCTGCTCAAATAGAATAGTTAAAAGGCTGCCAAATTTCCAATTTTTTAATGTCACATTTGAAAGCAAATTCTGGAATGTTTACATTCAAATCCAATCAATATTTTGTGGTTGGGGGTGATGGGTTTATAAACCCCACTGTAAACTGACCATCAAATGCAATCAAATACAAAGTACAATGTATGGGATGCCATAAAGACAATGAATAAGAAAAGATCATGATGTAAAGTTCCCCATGCGACTAAATTGCAAATACTGAAATAGCCATACCATCGCAATAAACAAAACTACTTGGTCTGATCCAGCTAGGAGTAGTACAGTATGACTCCCACATCCCCAGATTCAGTATCCACATCTGGAAAAAAAAAAGTTCTCGGCAGACATTTCTAGGTCCTCCAGTGTGATTCCATGGTTGGCTTCCAGCCCAAGCATACTATAGAATCATGTCGGAAGACCTAGAAATGCCTAGAGAAGTGTTCTCTCTAAATATTTCTAGGTCATCCAGTGCAAGTCTATGGTCAGCTTCCAGCCCAGGTATACTATAGAATTCTATTGGAGGAATGTTCTTGCTAGACATTTCTAGGTCCTCTGTTCTCCATTCTGGCAAAGGTGCCAATTTGCCTTCTGCAACCTGACATCTGGAAGGCACACGGTTGTGGAAAGGGAGTATACAGGCTGAGTCGCCTTTATTTGAAAGACTTGGGACTAGAAGTTTTTTGGGTAGTGTCTGTAAATAGGTGAGCAGGCAGCAAGGGGAGAGTAAGGATGTTGGTATATATCCTGGCACCGTTTCGGTGAAGGACAGGGCCCTGGTACTACCTCTTTCGGTCTTGTGATCCAGGGGGTAGGGAAGGAGTCTACCCTTGAGGATTATCTCTTACTTAAAAATGCCTGTGACTTGTAGGTGTGTGTGCCTTGGGTTTGTCTTCCAGTAGAAGGCATGGAAAGTGTGGGGAAGGAGGGAGCAACTCAGTTGTTGGATTGCCCTTGGGGCTCATTGTTTCATTGTTTTTGATCTAGAACCTATTTAAGCTGTGTTGAACCTGGAAAGGAGCAAACTGATGTGGGATCAGCTAGTCCAGGTGTCACCCTTTGACTACCTGCTCAGCTTTCCCTTGGGTGAAATGCTTATGATCCCACATCCAATTTGGAGCAGGGGTGGGAGATATGTGGCCCCAAGGCTGAATGTGGCCCATAGCCTTCTCCTTGGACTGCCCTTTTTCTTTACCGTTAATAGGTCAGTTGTCTTTCCTGGGAGTTTCCAGAAGAGGCAAATCATTTTTTATATGGGTTGCAGGGCCGTTTGACACTCTTTAGCAGAAGAAAAGCAGCTTAGGGAGTTGAGTATGTTTAGACTAGGGAAGAGACGGTTCAGAGGTGACATGATAGCCATGTTTTAATATTTGAAGGGATGTCATATTGAGATGGAGCAAGCTTGCTTTCTGCTGCCCCAGAGACTAGGACATGGAGTCATGGACTCAAACTACAGGAAAAGAGTTCCACCTAAGCATTAGGAAGAACTTCCTGACAGTAAGAGCTGTTGGGCAGTGGAACACACTGCCTCAGAGAGTGGTGGAGTCTCTTTCTTTGGAGGTTCTTAAACAGAGGCTGGATGGCCATCTGTCAAGGGTACTTTGATTGTGTATTTCTGCAGGGCAACGGGTTGGACTGGATGGCCCCTGGAGTCTCTTTCAACTATATGATTCTAAGACATCCATGTTTTTTTCAAAACCAGAAGTGAACCTCCAACCAGTTCTTGTTTTGTTTTTAAGCATTTCTGGCACTCTGCATGCCCCCCAGAGAGTTCCAGGGCAAGAAGTGGCCCCTGACCCACTGCAGTTGCCCACTTGAATCTTGGAGCATTGAGATGGATGATCTGTTTGCCTGTCTAGTGAAAATATACCGTATATACTCAACTAGAGTGGGCCCTTGGTATCTGCTGGGGTTTGGTTGCAGGACCCCTCATGGATACCAGAATCCATGGATACTCAAGTCCCATTAATTACAATGGCATAATCAATTGGTCTCTCTTATATAAAATGGCAAAATCAAGGTTTGCTTATTGGAATTAATATATTTTTTGGAATATTTTCAAGCCGTGGATGCTTGAATCCTTGGATAAAAATTCTGTAGATAAGGAGGGCCAACTGTATAAATCAACCTCATGTATAAGTCAAGGGCTGGTTTTGGGGGCCAAAATTATTGAATTTGATATGACCCTTGTCTAAGTTGAGGGTAAAAGTTGGGGGTGGTGTAACAAAGGAATTATTGAATTTGATATGACCCTTGTATAAGTCGAGGGTAAAAGGTTGGGGGCGTGCAACATAGGAAAATGATACCAAAGAATTTACAAAATTCCAGCAGGCATAACTGTTTGTGCTCACACTAAAGGCTGGATGGATGAAAGAGTAGAGGGGGTCAGTGCTTTCCAGAGAGATTGCACTCTTGCTTTTCACCAGGGCATAGTTTCCTTGTTTTCGTAAGAGTTAAAACATAGTACTTACATTGAACTGTGGATAACTTGATTCAGGGTTTTGGGGTCAATTTTTTGATTAAAATTTCTAGACTTATATATGAGTATATACAGTAAGCTGTCTCAGTGTGTCAAACTTGCCTGGGCTCAGCACATTAGAGCTCTTTAATAGACATTCCCAAATTGAAGAATGAAAGATGACTTGTGGAACCATGTACATGGGCCTCTGCAATTAGTATTAATTATGTATATCTAGCTTTTTCTTCTTGTTGTTCTTCTGACAGATCTCATAACCACACTTAAGTGGTGCCAGCAGAATCGATGAGACGTGTTTCCAAATCAATAGGTTTCAGGTTGAAGAGTTCATATAAGACAAATGCTTTGGTAAATATTTGTTTCTTCATTGTTGGATCTCACCCAGATAGGGAATAGGGTCATGGCTACTGAAACATTCCTTTTTGACACCAGAAAGGAAAGGAGCTGGGGGTGAATAACAAAAGGCAAATTAGTGGCTGAGGTAGTATTTGAACACATGTCCAAGTCTAATTACTCTAGTTGATAATTAGCAGTGACTAAGAGGGAGGGAAAGAGAAATTGATTAATTGTTTTATCTTTGAATTAAATTTATTTTAAACTGTGCATTTAAATTATGAAATCATCTGTTGTACTCATTCTATTTAAAATCATTTGTCAAACTGATTTCACAATAAATTATTGGTCAAATCTGCTTGATTTTCAGTTAACTGTTCAAATTATTAAATAATTTTAGAAATAATATCACACTTGAAACAGCTAAACGTTAATTTAATGATTTTAATCATGTTGTTTCATTTATGCTAACATCTTTCGGTATGTTTAAAATTCAGTTTATGCAGAACAACTGTGTGTGGAGTCTGGGCCATGCCCATTGGTGGCCTCTTTATCGGTGGAACGGTGAATCCACTCTGAATTTCAGCATGAACTTTAAAGGAGCAATCCAAGGGGATAGGCTTCAGCACTCTGGAAAGCTCCTTTAGAGCCTGGGTTAAAACCTGGAGTAGATTCCTCATCCCACTGACATGGAAGTCACCAGCCCACACTGGTCCTGCTCCATTCCAAAGATGTCCCACCAGCCATGCACAGAGTTTGATCTGCCTCCCACTTTTGTAGCTGACCAGGTTCTGCAAAATTTTGACATTTTTCAGAAACCTGGGAAGACATAGGACATTCCACCTTGGGGACTCCTCTCATTTAAACAGCAACTTAGTAATAGACTGAAGGAGACAATGGCTGATATCTTGTTCACGACATGTTGTTAACTGCCCTCAAGCTGGCCTTGACTCATGGAAACCCCGTGAATGAGACACCTACAAGCCCCCTTGTTCTTAACTGCTCTGCTCAGGTCCTGAAGGCTCATGGCTATGACCTCTTTGATTGAGTCTATCCATCTATCCAGGACGGGTGGGATTCGGGATTTTTATGTTCTGTTTAGATTGTATTAATATATATGTATGGAAATTTTAATGTTGTAAGCCGCCCCAATTGCTCTGCAGAGGGGCGGGATATAAATTATTATTATTATTATTATTATTATTATTATCATCATCTGGTATGTGGTCTTCCTCTCTTTCTACATCCCTTCACCTTTCCTAGCATTATTGTCTTTTTCAATGTGTCTTCTCATGATGTGGCCAAAGTACGCTAGCCTCAGTTTTGTTATCTTGGCTTCCAAGGAAAGTTCGGGCTTGATCTGTTCTTGAACCCAATTGTTTTTCTTTTTGGCTGTCCACGGGATCGTCAGCACTCTTCTCCAGCACCACATCCCAAATGAGTTGATTTTCTTTCTATCAGCTTCAGGTTTTTTATTTTTTTTAATGAATTTAAATTTTAAAAATTTAAAATTATTTTTTTTAAAAAAATGTTCTTTAAAACACCACATCTTATCAATTTTTCACTTTATCCACATGAAACTGTGTCCATGTAAATACATTTAGTCTGTAATTTATTGTAATATTTTAATTTAAAAGTATACTTCTAATTTTGCTAGTTGTTTACGTCACAACTATTGTATTATATTCAGTGATACGCAAGAATTATGATTTATGAGTAACATTAGTACAACCCCCCCCCCCCAACTACTAAGGATCCTGTATGGTGTGGTGAGGGAGGAATTTAGTGGGTGGGTGTGATGCCAATCCTAGTGACGCCACTGAGGAGAGGGAGATAGCTGTACGCTCATGAGTGTGCATTAGTGAAATGCAACACTGTACAACTGAATGTGCAAACAAATATGAAATGGGTGGTTGCAGTGTACAGTGCACATGTGCAAAGTGCAGTGCTCAACATGTGCAACTCTGCTTCTGCAATCTTGAACTGAATAGGGATATTGCATGAAACAGAAATGTTCAACTCCTTTCGTAGGGGAATTTGCACATGTGTAAGTCACTAACGGGATGCTAGCATATGTTTATGTTGCTAGGACTATTTTTGCATCCCCTCCATATCCATTCCACACCCAGTATGGTGAAGATGACAGCTGAGCTCAGAGCAGGAGAGGAAGTTAAGGGTGGAAGATGATGTCATATTCTTCACTGATAAGCAAAAGTCCCACTCAATGGGGTGCCCTTGACCCATTCATCACATCCCTCTCTGATTCCCACACTTCATTCATTCCAACACTCATTCATATAGTTTTCAGTCTCCTTGGCTGTAATAAACAGCTTTTCCCCCTGCCTTTGCCCCCCCAATGACTGTAGTTAAAACTACAGTTGCCCCTCTATGTTTGCAGCTTTGACTTTTGTAGATTTGATTATTTGTGGTTTTGATTAATATGTTTTCTCTAGGAAAATACCAAAAGTTGACCATGGAGTTGTGCTGGAGAACCTAGAAATTCCTAGAGAAAACACTTCTCTAGGCGTTTATAGGTCCTGCAACATGATTCTATGATCAACATCTGGCAAATGTTGACCATAGAGTTACACTGGAGGACCTGGAAATTCCTAGAGAGGTGTTCTCTCAAGTTTTAAAAAAGTGTTTTTTTATTTGCACCCCCCCCCCCCCATTCACAAGGGTCCTTTACCCCTAGCGCCAGCAAATATAGAAGGACCACTGTACTTAGTTTAATTGTGTTTTAAGGGGTGGGTGGGATATGGGAGGTGGGATTGGGATATTGGATTGTTTTAATTGTACTATTTTAACTGTTGTAAGCTGCCCCGATTGCGTTGCAGAGGGGCGGGTTAGAAATAAAACCTATTATTATTATTATTATTATTATTATTATTATTATTATTACTTGCCACCTCATCTCCCTACCTGCAAGGTTTTGAATTTGAATTGACATTCTCACAAACAAATGGCTTATATGGATCGGTCTCTGAGCCCTCCGTATTCATGGATTCTGCATCCAGAGATTTTACCATCCACAACTTGAAAATATATTTATTTAAAGTTCAAAAGTGCAAAGCTTAATTTTGCCATTGAATATAAGGGACGCCATTTTACTACGTCATGGTATTTAATGGGACTTGAACATCCATGGATTTTGGTTTCCACTGAGGCTCCTGGAGCCAAACCCCAGCAGATCCCAAGGGCCCCACAGTACCAGCATTCATCACTACTGGCTATACTGGCTAAGGACGTTTTCACACACAAACATCCCATCCGCCTGGAGCTATTCCGGAACGGAGCCTTCCGCTCACTCCGGAATGGCTCCGGCGACAGCGACCTAATTCTTTTTTAAAAAAGGAATTACAACTCCGGGGCTTATGCCGGTGGGCGTCCGGAGTTAGAGCTAAAGGGAGTGGGGCTTGCTGCGACGTCATGTGAACAAGCGCAACAAGCCCCGGACTGACGCCGGCTAGCACCGGGGATGGCACCGGAAGGGGCGGGGCTTGCTGCGATGTCGTGTGAAAAATTTGACATTTTGCTGGAGTGGGGCCGGATGGAGGCCGGCTAGCGTCCTCCAAAAGCCCCTTGTGAAAACGTCCTCAGGCTGCTGGGAGTTACAGGCCAACAGCTCCTGGAGGTTTGAAGAAGTCCTGATCTATTCAAATTATGTATCCTTGCAGAGCTTGGGAAATTTCCATTTTTGGGATCACCACTTCCATAATCTTCTAGTCCAGTATGGTCATGCTGGTCATGCATGGTAATGCTGGGCTGGAAGATTATGAGAGCTGTGGTCTAAGAAAGGAGGTTTGTTAAGCTCTTCAAAGATAAATGAAATCTTCTCCTGCATCCACTCATATTTGATCATGGCTGGTTCATTATTATTTTTCAGTGGAAGGATGAAAGGAAAAAAAGGGAGGCTTTGGGTTATTGCTTGATCTTTGTTGGCCAGAGAAACCTGATTGATAGAAGTCTCTGTCTATTCTCTGTGCTATAATTACAATGTACCATTGGCTGAAATGAATCCTTTTCTCCCTTTCCTTGAAATTTTTTCAATTGCCTTGGACCAAAACCATTTCCATTGCCTTGCAACTGCACTAAACAAGTTCCAGGCTGGATGTCACACAAACCTCCAAATGTTGTTGGATCACAACTGCCAGCAGCCCTAGACAGGACAGCCAAGGGTGAGAAATTCTGGGAGTTGCAATATAAAAACATCCACGGGGCTACATAGCATCCACTTCTGTTCTAGAATGTAGCAGGTATCTTTGGGAAGTTGCTGGGTTTTAACATCTCCGCCTTCAACAACAAAATAGAAGAAATGAGGATTTGTTCAGAGGTGAAGAGACAACCTTCAGGACAGGCACAGGGACAGTTCTCATTTCTCTTTTTCTTTTCCCTTTCTCTCTCTCTCTCTGTCCTCTCCTCCTTCTTTCCCTCTCTCTGGGATTCATTTTAACAGGTGTTTGCTCAGCAGAACTGCGTGGGAAGCAATGCTAGCAGAACCTGTGCAAAGGGAGAAACTCATTCGAGCTGCTGAAAAGACTGCGGAGAGGCGCTTTGTGGATTGATTCGGCACTACGAGGTACAACAACATGCACAGGCTTCATTAAAGTGAGGAACAACCACGTGCCAGCATGGCAAGCAAGCTGAGGCCCTCCAGATGCTTTGAACTACAACTCCTATCATCCCCAATCACTGGCTATGCTGGCTTGGTACTGGCAGGATTTGCAGTTTGAACCATCTGAGGTGCCCTCTGCGGTGGCAGCATACTAGTGGAGAGAAGTCTCATCTGTCAGTCTGTCTTTGAACATCTTTGAATGTCTTCCATCACCATTCTTGATCATTTCCTATTTTTACATAGGGTTGTGAGTCTCTCGTTGTGTGTGTTTTCCTTCATGCAAATTTGTGCTTAGTTTCGTGCACATTTTTTTTAGAAAAGGTACACATTTTTGCGTACACTTTTCTAATGTTTTGTACCCTTATTTTGCATTCATTTTAGCCTCTTTGATTACATTTTCCAAACGCATGCATAGTTTTGTGAGCATTTTTTCCTGGAAGGCACTGTGAGTCGTGCAAATAAATCGATTTCTGAGGCACGCTGCATTGTGTCAGCCATCTCAAAAGAGTGAAAATGGACATTTTGATAGGGTTCCAAGTGTTTTCTTTCCTACCCCTAGAGAGAACTTCTGGTCTGCAGCGCCACCACTTCAAGTGTGCAGAGAGTGGTACTACAAGTCTTAGCCAGCATCACTCAAGTGTCACAAGAAAGTCAACAGGGTCTTATGTAGCCCATCAGACTTGCCATCTCTGGTTTGGCTGCTCTATTGATCAGAGTCAATTTGAGTGTCATACATAGATGGGTTCCTCTTGCTTACATTTTTGTTGGCCTTTCCAGATAATTTCCTGTTTGCTTCCAGTCTACCAGCAACCTTCAACTCTAGCCTAATGTTAGGACCCCATTATATGAGCAAACTAGCATGCTGAGAAAGTTGAGGAGATCAGAAAAGAGTCCTATATAGGCAACTGAGATTGCACCATCTGATGGCCCGACTGTGACCCAATGGTCATATCTGAACTCAGAACCTGGGTTTAAAAAAAACTACAACTCTCAGAATCCTCCAGTCGGTGTGGGTATATTGGCTGGGGGATTCTGGAAGCTCTAGTCCAAAGGGAGCTTTCCACAAGGCATACCTGAGCTTCCAACTCCTAGTTGTCGCCAGTGTGGTGTAGTGGTTTGAGTGTTGGATTATGACTGGAGAACAGGGTTTGAATCCTTGCTCACCCATGAAACCCACTAGGTGACCCTGAGCAAGTCACACTCTCTCAGCCTCAGAGGACGGCAATGGCAAACCCCCTGTGAAGAAACTTGCCAAGAAAACCCCGTGAGAGGGTGGGTCGCCATAGGTCAGAAACAGCATGATGGCACACAACAACAAAACACCGAGAAACAACTGTGAAGGCAGCTTCATTATGTATCACTGTGTTTTTTTAAAAAAACTTTTATTGTAGGATTTGCATAAATATTCATATACAGTAAGGAGACCAGTGTGTAGTGGGGTTGAATGTTGAACTTCAACTCTGGAGAACAGAGTTGGAAACCTGGCTTGACCATGTAAACTCATTGGGTGACCTTGGGTAAGTCATACTCTCTCAGCTTCAGAGGATGGCAATGGCAACCCCCCTCTGAAAAAACTTGCCAAGAAAACCTCATGATAAGTTTGCCTCAGGGTCTCTGTTAATTGGAAACAACTTGAAGGCAACAACAACAACATATGGTAAAGTCATTTTCATAAAAAAAAATACAAATCAAATTCAGTTCAGAATGAATGATAGATAACAACAATAATAAAAAATCCTGAATATGATAATACAATAAAAAAAAAAAGATTCTTGCAAACAAGATAGTAAAATGTGTGTTAGACAATACAGCTGTTAGGTGGATTAGTAACTGGTTGACTGACTGAACCCAAAACAATGGCTCCTCTTCATCCTGAGAGAAATGACCAGTGGGGTGCCACAGGGTTCTCATTGATAAAGATATTGAATAGCACTGGGCCCAGGAGAGAACCCTGTGGCACCCCACTGGTCATTTCTCTCCAGGATGAAGAGGAGCCATTGCTTTGGGTTGACTTGGATGAAAGAATAAGGGGCATGCTTCTCAAATTTGCAGATGACACCAAATTAGGAGGAATAGCTCATACCCCAGAGGACAGCATCAAAATTCAAAATGACCTTAATAAATTAGAAAGCTGGGCCAAAGCTAACAAAATGAATTTTAACAGGGAGAAATGTAAGGTACTGCATCTAGGTAGGAAAAAAAATGAAATGCATAGCTATAGGATGGGGGACACCTGGCTTAACAAGACTACACCTCTGGTCTATACCATGGTTAAGTAATTCGTAGCCTATCAAGCATAGCCAATGGCAAGGAATGCTGAGAGTCACAGTTTCTGAACATCTGGCCAGCCACATGTGCTCCACTCCAGTCTAGGCTAGGAGGAGCCTCTGAAGATTTAAGGCAGGAGATTTTCTCAATTCTATCTGGAGACCTCCAGAAAATCTGGGCTGTTCTTCATTCAATGCACGTGCTCCACCACTGGGTCATGGTCCTTCCTCAGTTGGAGCATATATGCCTTATATTGCCTCAGACCTCTGGCCCATGGTTTAGCTCAGTACTTGACTATACAAGTATACCCTCCAACATTTCACAGATGAAAACTGGGAAATGTTGTCAATAGCAATAGCAATACCAAGTGCATTTCTATACCACTTATCAGTGAACTAGCATTCCCTAAGCGGTTTGCAATGTGTAAGCCAATGTATAAATCAGGATGGCAGAAGTGATTAATGAGGAAGAACAGAAGCTAGGAGAGGCTGCTGTAGTTTGCTTTTGTATGAGTCCACTGGGAAAGGCAAGACTCATCCTGTGCCTCTCCCTCTACTGAGTTAACTGAATGCAAACCACTTTTGCACTTTTAGCTCAGACTGCTGCCATTGAGGTCAGCTGACAAGAAAAGGGGAAAATGGGAGGAGGAGGAGAAATAATATAATAATAATAATAATAATAATAATAATAATAACAACAACAACAACAACAATAATAATTTATATCCCGCCCCTCTGTGAACAATCGAGGCGGCTAACAGCAATAAAATACATAGCAGACAGTAAAATCAATTCCCACACCCCCCCTTAAAAATTATTAAATTAGTCATAATTAATACATACATTAAAACACAACAGTTACATTAAAAAAAACTAATCATAGTGTAGGAGCGATTAAGTACATATCAAACTGAGATCCAGAAGAGGGAATTCCTAAAGGGATTCCTGAGGCTGGGATTATCTATCGCTGAAGGCCTGCCGAAAGAGATCTGTCTTGACAGCTTTTTAAAAGGCTCAATGTTTCAGGAAAAAAAATACAATTCCCATTATTCCCTAGCAGTTAAAGTGGACTCAATTTGCACTATTTCTGGCAGTCTGCAAAGGCCCTTTGTCTCAAAGATGAAACAAGATCCTTTTGCACATCTGGAATGCAGTCTCCTTTTCCTACTGCCTTCTATCTTTATTGTCTTTTCGAATTAGTCACATCTTCTTAAGATATGTCCAAAGTCTGGCAATCTTAGCTTAGTCATCTTGGCTTCTAGGGAGAGTTCAGGCATGAGCTTCCCTTGTCAAATGATGATCAAAGCGGAGCCTGGAAGAAACCAACCCATGCAAAAGCCTGATAAGTCAAAGAAGGCACCTTAGTGTAAGGACTTTTGTGGGCACTGAGTCACATAATAATAGAATCAGACAGTTGAAATGGGCCTCATGGCCACTGAGTCCAACCCCTTGCTCAATGCAAGATATCTAGCTAAAGCAGCACTACTAGCAGGTAGCTGCCCAGCCTCTGTTTGAACACTTGGAGATGGAGGAAGGAAGGATTACATTCCTCTGTATGTATTGCTTTCCTCCCAGTTGTTCAGGGTGCAAATGGCATCTGGGTGCAGCTTCATCCTCTTGACTCAAACAGCCATGGATTGGCTGTGATGTTATGCCCAGGCACCATCTAGTTGCCTTTGTGTAGCTGGTGGAAAAGTGACAAGATGCATGTTCCTGGACTCCCGGTATCTTGTTCATGACATACACAAGCATAAATCCAACTTCTACCTTTGTTGCCGTTGTTAACTGCACTCAAGTTGACCCCAACTTATGGCAACCCTGTGGATGAGACATTTCCAAGATGTCCTGTCCTCCACTGCTCTGCTTAGGTACAGAAAATTCAGGCCCAGGGCCTCTCTGATTGAGTCTAGCCATCTAGCATGTGGTCTTCCTCTCTTTCTACTTCCATCTACCTTTCCTAGCATTATTGTCATTTCTAATGAGTCGTGCCTTCTCATGAAGTGGCCAAGTACGATAGCTTCAATTTGATCATCTTGGCTTCCAACAAGATTCCAGGCTTGATTTGTCCAAGGACCCATTTATTTGTTTTTTGGCTGTCCACAGTATTCTCAGCACTCTTCTTCAGCACTGCATCTCAAATGGGTTGATAGAGGCCCGATACAGATGACCTGTTTAGGGAGGCTCTCGGCCACCCCTGGGAGCAGCAGATCGGGCCGTGGCAACCACACGCCATGGCCCCAATCCTCCTTTTTGCTGCCCCCAAAAGAGCGGCAAAACACCATTCCTTTTTGAGGTAGCAAAAGGCCGCCCTTAGAGCTGGTGCTGTAGCTCTTTTGCGCCCTTTTGGTGCAGCGTGTCTACACGTTGTGCCAGGAGGGCATCTTGAAGCCACGCACCGTGCGGACAGGCACGTGGCGTCAGGACGGCATTGGGGTGGAGTTGGGGCGGCTGGTGTGCAACTGCCCTGCCCCAACTCTACCCCTAGGCCAGCCCTTTATAATAATAATAATAATAATAATAATAATAATAATAATAATAATAATAATTTTTATTTATATCCCGCCCCTCTGCCAAGCAATCGGGGCGGCGTACAGTATTCAAAATATCAAAACAAGTCACATCAAATCAGATCCCATCCCTCATTCCCACCCCCACTCACCCCCAAAAAACAAATCAAACCAAACAAATTAAAGACAATTATTAGAAATATACAATATAAAATATACAGTATATAATATGAAAAACATGATTACATGATTGCATTGCCGCAGCTGCTCTGGGTGAAGGGATGGGCTAGATAGCTTCTGGAGGGACCTCTTCCACCACAACCACTACAGATGGTAAATGGCTGGGGGATGGGCTAAATAGCCTCCAAAGAGGTCTTCTTCCACCGCTGCCACTGCAGATGGTAAATGGGTGGAGGGATGGGCTAAATAGCCTCCAGGGATGTTCTCTTCCACCGCCGCCACAAAGGGGATGGAATCAAAGCTGGATAGGGCACACATCCTTCCACGGTCATGGTGAGGAGGGGGATGATGTCCTAGGCTTGGCTTTCTTGCCACGCCTGCCCTCACCATCACCGCTGCACTAGTGTGGCCAGTGATTGGGCTGGGGAATGCTGGGGGCGCCTTTTGAAGGTTCCCTCTGAGGCCAGGTGTTGCAATGGGGGAGGAGGGCAGGCAAACAAACACACACACCCGCCACTCCTCTTCTCAGCCTCCTCCTCGGTGTAGCCGGTGGTCGGGCAGAGGAGGGGAGCCCCTTTTGAAGGTTCCTTCTGAGGCCAGGTGTTGCACTGGGGGAGGAGGGCAGGCAAACAAACACACACACCCGCCACTCCTCTTCTCAGCCTCCTCCTCGGTGTAGCTGGTGGTCGGGCAGGGGAGGGGAGCCCCTTTTGAAGGTTCTCTGTGAGGCCAGGTGTTGCACTGGAGGAGGAGAGCAGGCAAACAAACACACACACACGCCACTCCTCTTCTCTTCTTTATGACCTTTATGGCATTGGCCCAGACTTCTTATCACCTTTTTTCACTGTCCAGCTCTCACATCTGTACATGGTGATAGGGAATACAATGGACGATTCTAACTTTAAGGGTCATTTTTGTATATCTTTTCTATTTAGGATCTTGGCTAGTTCTTTCATTACTCTCCTTTCCATTCCTAGTCTTCTTCTGCTCTCTTGACTGCAGTCTCCATTCTGATCAATGTTTGATCCTAGATATGGGAACTTTTATGTCTTTTTATTTTCCTTGCAGAGGGAATGTTCACTCCCTTCCTTGTGCAACAACCCATGACCACTGAATCCACCTGTCTTCTGCACCTCCCTCAACTATTTAGTGGATGGGAGAGGGCAGGGGACAATCACGCCACATCCAGCTATGTTCCTATAGCCAGATGTACAAGGACAATATCATGCTGGTCCTAGAGGATGATGCCATCATTTTGCAAAGGAAATTTTGACCGCTTCCACTGAGCATGAGGAGCTGCTAGAATTCTGTCTCAAATATTTCATGTCTTCCAACAAAGATACTCATTTTAGGCAATCTTCATATGTAATTTGTGTGAACTTGTGTGGCCCAATAAGTAACATACCTGAGATGTTACCTGTATATTGATGTTATTTCTTCCTGACTAATTATTTACATAATAAGATGCATATAGATATAATACTCTTCAAGTCATTCCCAACTTATGGCAACCCTAAGGCGAACCTATCA
Source organism: Phrynosoma blainvillii (assembly GCA_026167975.1). Taxonomy (NCBI): domain Eukaryota; kingdom Metazoa; phylum Chordata; class Lepidosauria; order Squamata; family Phrynosomatidae; genus Phrynosoma; species Phrynosoma blainvillii. Next base: position 445,571,882 of record JANUYF010000001.1, on the reverse strand, counting down.
TGGGTTTTTCTTGGCAAGATTTGTTCAGAGGCGGTTTGCCATTGCCTTCCCCTGAGGCTCAGAGTATGTGACTTGCCCAAAATCACCCAATGGATTTCATGACCAAGCAGGGAATATAACCTGGTCTCCAGAGCCATAGACCAAAACTCAAACTACTATCCAACGCTGGCTCCCTACTCTTGAAGATGTTCAAGGGTTAAACCCAAAATAGTATGCAGCATCTTACTCTTTTGTGTCATAATGGAGGAAGCATCTGCTTCAAAACTGATGCTGTTGCTTGTGCTCCAATAATTTATGAAACAATGCCAAGTATTAATTGAATTGTTCTTTCTTTGTCCTTCTTTTTCAAGTTTTAAGTGAACTGTGCCAGTACAACCTAGTTCAGGGCTTCCCAAAGTCTTTTGATTCCACTCTTTCATCAGTGTCCCTCCAGTATTTTGACAATGCTTCTGAGGCAATTACATTAACAACTATTTCAATATCCTCCATGAGGGATAACACACCTTGCATACGTAAACAGCAAGAACAAGTCCTGGGCATTTTGCAGCTCCCTGTTAGTGCAACTGAATTCAGTGGAGTTTGCTTTTAGGAAAGTGTGCAAAAGATCTGCAGTCTATATTAGAATGCTGGTGAATTTTACCTGGATTGCATTTTTAATCGAATCATTCTAATATGCCATTTCCAGGCCAATTTATTGCTGTTCTTTGCCATCACATCAGTGTTAGCTTATGGCAACTGTATGAATGAGAGACCTTCAAGAGCCTCTGTCATCAACTGGTCAGGTCTTGTAAACACAGGGCTATAGTTTTCTCTATTGAAAGTAATGTAATGCACCTGTAATGCAGCCTTCCTCTCTTTCCAACTTTACTGGACAGTATTGTCTTTTCTAACTAGTTATGTGATCTCAGGATATGTCCACATTATGGTAGCCTCAGTTTAATTGTTTTCATTCTTAGAATTTTAAAGAGTTTAGATTTGATTTGTTCTTAGAGCGTTTATTTGTCTTTTTGTTAGTCCATGGTATCTGTAGAACTCTCCCACAGCATAGGCTTTAAAATGAGCTGATTCTTTTCCTGCCAGCTTTCTTCACTGTCCAGCTTTCACAGATATGCATAAAAACCAGAAGTATCATGGCTTCGATGATTCTGACTTTAGTATTTAATGATATATCTTTATACTTAAAGATCTTTTCTAGCTCCTTCATGACTGCCTTTCCAAGTCTTGGGTCTAATTTGCACTGCAGAAATAGTGCAGTTTGATACTGCTTTAAATGCTATGGCTCTATCCTGTGGAATCCTGGGATTTGTAGCTTGTTGTGGCCCCAGAGCTCTCTGACAGAGAAAGCTAAATATCTCATAGGACTACAACCCCCAGAATTCCATAGCATGGATCCATGGCAGTTAAACTGGTGTCAAACTGTTGTTGTCTTCATCAGTCTTGCAGTTTGTTTGTGTATAATCTTGCACACAAAAACATATCTATCTGGAAACAGTGTTTTTTTAACAAATAGAATTTTTACTACTACAAAACAACAACAAAAAACAAAAACAAAAACATCTCATGTATATTTCTGGACAGCATAATTTCCTTCAACACTTCAGCATCTAAGTATACTCTGAATTCTTGGTTCTGTGATGATCTTCCTGACCTGATTTCTTCAATGTTTGGAAGCCCATTTTTTTAAAATCTAGAAACTGAATAAATAGTAAATGTTCTTTCCACCAGTGGTATAGTGATTTGTGTGCTGGACTAGGACTCCAGGAAACCAGGGTTCAAACCCTGGACTAGGACTCCAGGAAACCAGGGTTCAAACCCTGCTCAGCCATGGAAACCCCCTGGGTGGCCTTAAGCAAGTCACACTCTCTCAGTCTAAAAGGAAGGCTGTCTGTCTGTCTGTCTGCTGCCAGGTTTGAGGAGATCAAGCATAATGTCCTACTCATAGAATTATGATGTAGTTATGCAGCACCTCTTCATTAGTGAATTGTGACTTTGTGTAACTGAAGGTGCAACGAAAAGCACTTGGGCACTGTGTGTGCAATACATGGGACAATGCCAATGGGCAGTGTTCAACCATGGATTTGCACATCCATCCACGATAGTGGAGCATGCACAACTCTGCTTCTGCAGCCTTGGACTAAATGCAAAAATGACCCACATATATGTAAGACTCCCAACAACATTCTGGCCTGAGACTGGTTTGCAGGATAAAAGAGAAAAACATGTAAAAACATAATGGCTGGCATCCTGTTAGGCAGTTCTGATATAAGCTAGATGTACAACTTCATAACTGTTTCATATTCACAGTTATGATCATGGGACCATTACAATGATCACAAGTAGCCCTAAAACTCATCTTAAAAGTCAGGCGGCTGACCTAAGCAAAGGAGTTCTGAGATGGTGGTGAGCAGGGCATTGAAAGATGGCATGTCCAGTCCCATCCCACCAGCAAAGAGCTGTGACAAGAGCTGCAGGGGTCCCTGTTTTTCTTCATCACACTGCAACTCGCTGGCAGAGGGAGACTGGAATCATTTTGCTCAGGATGGCTGCCTGGTTTTTAAGGTAGGTTTTAGGAGGACAGATCAGGAGACAGAGAATAGGTACAACATTGTAGCTACATATCCCATTCAAGATCTCAGCCAATGTAGCTAAAAACATACAGAAAATTAGGATTAAAATGGTTTTATGGGCTACACAATTCAAGCATGCAGGCACTATGTATAAATGATTCTATTGATTATTTTTGCTACAAAAAGAATCAGCTTTATTAAACAGTAACAAGATGTGTGTGGGGAGGTAAAATTTCAGGCAACCAAATTCTGGCTTTTTTAAATAACAGTTCAGCCAATAATCCAGTCCAGCCAGTTTTTCTCTGGTCATCTGTCAACCTTACTTGGAACAGGAGAGAATCCTTCCTCCTTGATGTGCCAAAGCAAAAACCTGCAAATGTAGTCTTTGAACTGTAGTCCACAGACCTGATAATATGGACACCCTTGAAATGCTTTCTTCACCTCAGTTATGAAGCAAAGAATGCATCCTGCCAAGAACATTGCCGTAAATCCCATGATGTCAACATGGTTCTGTCTCCTCTTGGAAAGTCAATGTCAATTTTAGTTTGGCTCCAAGCCTTCCTCTTGCCTAGCTTGCAAGAGATACTTAGAATGTCTTCTCAGTTTACTTTGATCCTCCTGACCCATCCATTTTCTATACTGATAATTTAAAAAAAACAACAACCGCACACACAACCAAACAAATAGTAAAAAGCTGGAGACAGATATGTTGGTTTTTAAAGCAAATCTCACCAAATCAGAGGGAAAAAGAAGGGAGTGATAATTAAATTCTGCCCCCAGAAGTGCCATGTGCAACTGGAGATCTGAGGCTGTGGAGTCCTTGGCCTAATCTCAAAAGTGATCAATTTATCCTTCTGCAACAGGGATTATCTTTCCCTTTGAAAGTTTGGAAGAGATCCTTTTTTGGATTGTGGTTGTTGTCGTGTGACTCCAAGTCATTTTTGACTTATGGTGGCCCTAAGGGTTTTCTTGGCATGTTTCTTCAGAGGGGGTTTGCCATTGCCATCCTCTGAGGCTGAGAGTGTGTGACTTGACCAAGGTCACCCAGGGAGTTTTTAATGCTCGAGTGGGGAATCGAACCCTAGTCTTCAGAGCTGTAGTCTAACACTCAAACCACCATGATTACAGTCCCCATATCCCCAGTCAGTATGGAGATTCTAGCAGCTGTGGTTTGAAAAAGTGACTTTTTGGAGCTCTTGCCAGGGTTGGGGAGAGAGCGAAGGAGCTTGCCCACTCTTGCATCTGCCCCTTTCCAGTCTGCCAGTGGTCTTTCAGACCTTCTTCAGGGTGAACGGCAACCTTGAGAGAGACTACTCCAGAGAAAATGTGGTTTGTGATGTAATAAAGGTCTCAATTGCTCTTTTAGATACTTGGCTCTGTCATGTCTGTTGCAGGGAGGGGGGACCCCCAAATGCCAGCAGTGTACTAACAGGTGTGTAGTGGCATCACTAGGGCTCTTCATGCTGCCACCCCCAGGCTCAGAGTTGCCAGGCCAATGGTCCTGCAGGAATAGATTGGGCAGCTATGGAAGAGAAATACTCCGGTCTACTTGCCACTGGTGGACTGGGGCACCTGAAGGGTCTGTCCGTGTTCCTAGTTTTCCTGCTTTGCCTGTCTTGTCTGCAAGTCCTGAAGGGGTCCAGGCACCATTTGTTGAAGGAAACAAATGTTGTTTGTTGAAGGCCTCCAGAGGTTCACCATGTTGTTGTTTGTTGAAGGCCTCCAAATGTTGTTTGTTGAAGGCCTCCAGAGGTTCACCATGGTTCTGGGCACCACAATTCAATAAGGATTTTGACAAGCTGGAGTGTGTCCAGAGGAGGACGACCAAAATGGTGAAAGGTCTGGAAACCATAAAGCTCTATGAGGAGAAACTGAGGGGCATTGCAGACTGGCCCAAAGGGCCAGCCTGGGGGTGGAGTTGGGGTGGAGCAGCCACATGCCAGCCACCCCAACCCCACTCTGATGCTGTCCTGATGCCATGCACCCATACGCATGACACGCGGCGTTAGGACGCCCTCCCGGCGCATCTTGCAGACACGCTGCGCCAAAAGGGCATGAAAGAGCCGCGGCTCCAGCTCTTAGGGTGGCCTTTTGCTGCCCCTAAAAGAAGCGGCATTTTGCCACTCTTTTAGGGGTGGCAAAAGGAAGGATCGGGGCCGCAGCGTGGGGTTGCCGCAGCCCCGATCCGCCGCTAGGAGGGGCGGCCCAAAGCTGCCCGTCTGCTTAGTCCCATAGGGAACTGGGTATATTTAGCCTGGAGAAGAGACGGTTAAGAGGTGATATGATAGCCTTGTTTAAATATTTGAAGGGATGTCATATTGAGGATGGATGGAGGAAGCTGCTACTCCAGAGAATAGGACATGGAACAATGGATGCAAGCTACAGGAAAAGAGATTTCAGCTCAACATTAGGAGGAACTTCCTGACAGTGAGAGCTGTTTAACAGTGGAACACACTCCCTCTGAAGAATGGTGGAGTCTCCTTCTTTGGAGGTCTTTAAACAGAGGCTGGATGGCCATCTGTCGGGGATGGTTTGAGTTTGAGTTCCTGCATGGCAAGGGGTTGGACTGGATCGCCCTTGTGGTCTCTTCTAACTCTATGATTTAATTTAATTTAATTTAATTTATTCGGTCCTTGACCAGTACAAAAATGTTAAAATACATAAAAATATATAAAATATATAAAATGTCTAAAATATAATATGTGTGTATATATATATATATATATATATATGTATAGACCAACAGAGCAATGGACAAACTAAGAATAAACTATAAATACAATGACCAACCAAATCTTCCTACACAATTGTGAGATGTTCATTTATCAATTTATCAATTTATCAATCGAGGTCGCAATTTACAAACAATGTAGCAAAATTTGGCCACCATATGAGATACTGTAAGGTCATTGTTGTCTAAAAGAAGACGTAAATAAAAAGTGTCAGATTTGCCTGGGAATTTACTCAATAGTGGGCTGATCAATTGATGTCGAGCGTCCCTATAAATTTGACAGTAAAGGAGAACATGCTCATTGGTTTCAACATTGCCCGAACCACACGGACAGAAACGAAAATCAAAGGGTATTTTTTTAAATCTGCCTTCGAGCATGGCCGTGGGTAACTCTATGATTCTGTGATTCTATACTTGCTGCCTTAGGCCGCCTTGCCAATGCTGCTTCCCAGAACATTCAGCGTTCCCGCTGGTGTCACCCAGTGTGGCTGGCATAACTAAAAGGGCACCTCACTGCTCTGCATCGCTCTACTCACAAGTAGGTGGCACAGGGCAGGGAGCGGGGGTGTGTGTGCTTTCTCCAGAAAGAAAACACATGGCTGGAAGAGCAGGAGGAGGAGGAGGAATGCACACGCATCTCCCGGATACTCTATCCCAGGCTTATACCCTGGAGAGGAAGCCCAGGACACAGCAGCCTGCAAGGATATGTGCATGCTCCTCTTCCTCCATGCCCAGGTGTCTCGGAGCAGCTGAGAAGGAGGAGAAGGGTCCAAGGGTCACCTGGTGTGCTTGCATCCCCACCCCATCCCCTGGAAATGTCCCTGGGCAGCCAAAGAATCCAGAGAATGGAAAAGTTATGTTTTTGAACTATAACTCTCATACTCCTCTAGCCAGCATGGCTACTGGCTATGCAAAGCTCACACTATTTCTGTTGCTGTCTGACATCCTGTTCAGTGCTTATGTTGTCATAAGCTAGGCTTACAACCTCATAAATTTGGGGTTATTTTGCACAGAGGGAATAAAAAGAGGGAACTCTAACTACCTGAGAGTCAGGTTTGAGTGTTGGACGATGACCTTGGAGACCAGGGTTCAAATCCTGGCTCGGCCATGGAAACCCACTGGGTGACCTTGGGCAAGTCACACACTCTCAGCCTTTAGAGGATAGCAATGGCAACCCTTCTCTAAAGAACTTGCCAAGAAAACCCCATGATAGGTTTACCTTAGGGTTGCCATACATCAGAAGCAACTTGAAGGCACACAACAACAAACAACTACCTCTCCTACTTGTGCTACCTGCTGGTGGCCTATAGTCACATTTGCATGCATGGTTGCACTTACTCCACCACTGCGCACTGGACTCTCCTTTTATACATTATGGTCTATGAAATACTTAGACCAGTTTGAAAAAAACTTTGAATATTGTTCTCATTTATTGTTGCTTTTTTAAGAACAAATACATATCCACATAAGCCTTAATGACTTAAAATTGGGTTCCTGTGCATTGACAACTGCCTTACCTCATCAACCAAAACTGCTGGCACACTGCAGAATTAATTGTCACGGCTCCAGACTATGGAATCCTGGGATTTGTAGTTTGCTGTGGCACCAGAGCTCTCTGACAAAGAAGGCTAGATATCTCACAAAACTACAGATCCCAGAATTCCATAGCTTTGAGCCATGGCAGTTAAAGCGGTGTTAAACTGCATTAATTCTGCAGTGAAGATGCAGCTCAAGTCTCCTTTGGTGCCACTTCTGAAAAGACTCTAAAAAGTAGTTCAGCTCTGCTTTTCTTTTGTTAAAAGATGTAACCTACCCCGGTTTCTTCATATCCAGGAAGCCTATTCAGGACTAGCTGTGTTGGCCATACAGCAAGATAAAACAAAATCCACAAAAGAGTGATGCTTTTATATGCTAAATGCCCAAATGCACAAAACGCTTCATGGACACTTTTAAAGCTCCACTTGCTTTAAATGATAAAGAAGAAGCCAGTGGAGCTCTGAAAGCTTACATGAAGTGTTTTGTACATTTTAATAATAATAATAATAATAATAATAATAATAATAATAATATTTATTTGTATACCGCCCTGTGGCGAACCAATCCGGGCGGTTGACAACAATAAAATATGACAAGATTAAAATATAACATTAAACATTATAATCCCTCCCCCCCTTAAGAAAGTATTAAACAATATAACAAATTAAAAGCACAATATAAGAACATAAAACCATAATTAAAAACCACCTAAAAACCCTGATGTCCCTCTGGAGATCCTCAACCATCACTAAAGATGGGGCCACGGGAGGAATGAGGGGATCAGGAAGCCTGGGCCGGGATGGTTAATCTGGAAAGACCTGCCGGAAGAGATCCGTCTTGACAGCATTTTTAAAGCTGTCTAATGATGTCAACTGACGGATCTCATCCGGCAGGTCGTTCCAGAGTTTGGGGGCGACAGCAGAGAACGCCCTCTGGGAGGTCGCTGCAAGCCTAGATTTTAAAGGCTGCAGTAAGTTCCTCCCAGAGGACCAGAGAGCGCAGGGAGGATTGTACGGGAGGAGGTGGTCCCTGATATAGCTTGGACCCAAGCCATTTAGGGCTTTAAAGGTAATAACCAACACCTTGTACTGGGCCCGGAAGCTGATAGGCAGCCAGTGGAGGGACCTCAGAACCGGAGTAATGTGGTCCCTCCTAGATGTACCAGAAACAAGCCTGGCTGCCATATTTTGTACCAACTGAAGCTTCCGAACCAAGCACAAGGGTAGCCCCAAGTAGAGCGCATTACAGAAGTCCAGGCGTGAGGTTACCAGTGCGTGCACAACAGTTTCGAGATCCCTTACTTCCAGAAAAGGGCGCAGCTGGCGTATCAGCCGAAGCTGATAGCAGGCACTCCTGACCGTCGCATTTACCTGATTTGTCATCAGGAGCAACGAGTCAAGGAGTACCCCCAGACTGCGAACACAGTCACTGGAGGAGAGTGTGACCCCATCCAGGACTGGAGGTTGCAACCCAATTCTTGGTTTCGGGGCCGCTACCGTGAGCACCTCCGTCTTGTCTGGATTCAGTTTCAATCTGTTTTTCCTCATCCAGCCCATTACCGCCTGAAGACATTCATTGAGAGAAGAGATGCCATTGGAATTCGAGGCCGACGAACGAGACACGGAGAAATAGATTTGGGTGTCATCAGCCTACTGATAACACCCAGCACCATAACTCCGTATTATCTCACCCAGCGGCTTCATATAGATGTTAAATAACATTGGGGACAAAATAGCCCCCTGAGGAACCCCACAAGTGAGGTCCCTCTTACTGGAGCTACAGTCCCCAAGCAGCACCCTCTGGGACCTTCCTGAGAGGAAGGACCGGAACCACTGCAAAGCAGTGCCCCCGATACCTAACCCTCTCAGGCGGTCCAAGAGGATGCCGTGATCTATAGTATCGAAAGCCGCTGAGAGGTCTAGCAGCACCAACAGGGTCACACTACCCCTGTCGATGCTCAGACGCAGATCGTCGGTCAAGGCAACCATGGCAGTCTCAACCCCAAAGCCTGTCCTAAAGCCGGTTTGAAATGGGTCTAGATAATCGGCTTCATCCAAGACTGCCTGGAGCTGAAGAGCAACTGCCCTCTCAATCACCTTGCTCAAAAATGGCAGCAATGAAACAGGCCTGTAGTTCTTCATATCCAGGGGGTCCAGGGAAGGCTTTTTTAGGAGCGGCCTAACCACCGCTTCCTTTAAACACGATGGAACATGTCCTTCCCTGAAGGATGCATTGACAATATCCGTGAGGAATCTCATCAATGCATCCCCCCCCCCGTGGACGGCCAGCCATGATGGGCAAGGGTCGAGAGGGCAAGTCATCTTCCTCACCTTACCAAGCAGCTTGTCCACGTCCTCGGTACTCACAGATTGCCACTGATCCAGTAGAACTACATCGGCGGAGTCACTGGACGCCTCGCCTATCGACTCTGTTTCAATGGTGGCATCTAAGTCGGCTCTTATCTGAGAGATTTTGTCTGCAAAGAAGTTGTTAAATGCGTCACAGCAGGCCGTCGTCAGGTTAAGCAAGGGATTTGGCGCAGGGGACACCTGCGTCATCTCCCTCACCACCCTAAACAGCTCTGCTGGACGGGACTCTGCAGACGCAATACGTCAGAGGAGAAAGCTCTCTTCGCTGCACGCATTGCCTCCCGATAGGAACGAAGAAAGTTCCTATGGCGAGTTCTGTCAGATAAGAGACGAGTCTTCCGCCACCTGCGCTCTAGCCGTTGTCCAAACCGCTTCATCCTCCTCAGCTCTGGTGTATACCAAGGCCTCCGATTAGAAGCGGGATGGCAAGGGCTCTTGGGAGCGATCGTGTCGATAGCCCTGGTGAGATCGGTGTTCCAGGTATTTACCAGAGCATCGATAGGATCCCTGGCATTCCCAACCATTAAACCCTCTAAGGCTTTCTGGAATCCAATTGGCTCCATCAGCCTTCGAGGGCGGACCATTCGAATGGGTTCACCACCCCCGGAGGAGCAGAAATTGGCCCTGAGTTCTGTTTTGACCAGGAAATGATCCGTCCATGGCCAATTTGGTTGGCCAATTAAAGGTTAGCACTCTTTTGTGACTTTGTTTTGATTTCCCCTGGTTTCAATTCCACAGAATTCTCTTAATCTGGACAAAGACCAATTTCTCAGTTCCCTTGAAACCCCTGAGTCATTCCTACTCTCAGTATTACACACCACAGTATTTTATTTTTATTTTCATTTTCCAAGAGAAATGCTCTACTGACTTTATAAGGTCTAGTCCTTCCTATGTTATGAGATGTCTGATTGTATTTTTAGTGTGATGCCACTGCCACCTTGTGCTAAACATGAGAACTACTCCCAGTAACACACATTTGCAGAGTGACGGAATAAGCTTTCGAATTAATTCAAACAAAAAATCCACCAATGATACCTTTATTGGCCAACCAAAATCCACAATATACTTGTTGCAAGCTTTCAAAGCTCCCTGGGCTTCTTCATCAGGCAAGATGTTACAAACCCAACAGGAGAAAAACAATTGGAGATGTTAGTCAGATGCCTACATGTGGTTTCGTCTTTAGTTAAGATGGTCTATGGTGGAGAGGATATCTTTTGCAGGCAGGATCCTCCTCCTCCTGGCCTTGTGGCTATAGGGAGAAACTAGGTCTACTAGGATTCCTAGATCCCTGTCACACGAACTGTTGTCAAGCCCAGTGTCCCTTATACTATGTGCATTTCATTTTTAGTGCTCAAGTGTATAGAATCATAGAATTATAGAATCATAGAGTTAGAAGAGACCACAAGGGCCATCCAGTCCAACCCCTTGCCATGCAGGAACTCAAAATCAAACCATCCCCGGCAGATGGCCATCCAGCCTCTGTTTAAAGACCTCTAAAGAAGGAGACTCCACCAAAATCTCCGAGGGAGTGTGTTCCACTGTCGAACAGCTCTCACTGTCAGGAAGTTCCTCCCAATGTTGAGGTGGAATCTCTTTTCCTGCAGCTTGCATCCATTATTCTGGGTCCTGTTCTCTGGGGCAGCATAAAACAAGCTAGCACCCTCCTCAATATGACATCCCTAGAAATATTTAAAGAGGGATGTCATATCCCCCTTAACCGTCTCTTCTCCAGGCTAAACATACCCAGCTCTCTAAGTTGTTCTTCATAGGGCATGGTTTCCACACCCTTCACCATTTTACTCGCCCTCCTCTGGACATGCTCCAGCTTTTCAACCTCCTTTTTTAATTGTGGTGCCCAGAACTGGACATAGTATTCCAGGTGAGGCCGGACCAAAGCAGAATACAGTGGCACTATTACTTCCCTGGATCTAGATACTATATTTGTATTGATGCAGTACCTTACATTTCTTCCTTTGGCCCAGCTCTCTAATTTATTAAGGTCATTTTGAAGGTTGATGCTGTCCTCTGGGGTATTAGCTACCCCTCCTAATTTGGTGCCATCTGCAAATTGATAAGGATGCCCTCTATTCCTTCATCCAAATCATTGATAAAGATGTTGAAGAGCATTGGACCCAGGACAATAGCCTGTGGTCACTTCTCTCCAGGATGAAGAGGAGCCATTGCTGAGCACCCTTTGGTCAACCAATTAGATATCCACCTAATGGTTGCATTTTCAATCCCATATTTTACTAGCTTTTGGGCAAGAATATAATGGAGTATCTTGTCAAAGTGCTGTCTGCAGTTGAACTGCAGTGCGGCAGAAGTCTAACACCCAAACCACTATACCACACTGGCTATCAGGAGGTGAATCTATCCTTCATTTTACTACCATTGCTCTTGCATCTACTCTGAGTTGAACCAGAGGTCCTCCTGTACCAATCCTTTGAAGGAATAAGTCTCAGCATCATCAGAACAGGTAGAAGGAGGGAGAACAGATTGGCAAACATTTATAAGAATAGTAGAGGGAACCGTTGGAAATGTGATTAGACAGAAAGAACGTTCTATCGTATCAGGTAGACATGTCCCAGAACAAAGAAATTTTAGACAGAAATTGAAAAAATGATTCAACCAATTTTTAAATTGCAGATTAAACTAGAGCCGGAACTGTTCCTTCTAAATATAGCGGAAGAGAAAGAACTAAGGAAACACTTAAAGTGTGTATTGTATATTGTGACAGCAGCTAGGATCTCTTTTGCAAATAATAATAATAATAATAATAATAATAATAATAATTGGAGAAGCCCCAAAATACTTAGAATAGATTATTGTCTAAATAAAATATTGGACATGTTAGAGATGGATAGATTTACAGTTTTGATAAATGGGAAAACATCCAGAAACTGGAATGAAGACTGGGATCTAGTAATGGTTTATTGTAAAGAAAGATGGAGTAAATAGACAGATATATATATAACCAAAAGAGGATATGCTAAGTTAGTACTTGAAGGAAGAAAAAATAACTAGTAATGGACAAAAATCGAAATATTATAAGATATTGATCAAAAAATCACACCATAGCAAATGAAAATATTCGATATAAAAGAATTAAGAGTATGAGCTTTTAAGAGGAATGGAAAACATAAATGTAAAAATTGATGAGTTGTAACTTTTTTTTACAAGATATAAATATGAAGGAAGAATATGGATAAAAATAATGTTGAAAAATGGATGTGTTAATTGAAATTGAATGAAGTTCTAGGAAGCGGGGGAAGGACAAGAGGATATTGTTAACAACTATGAATTGTAAAGAACAAACATTGTACAAATGAAACTGTAATAAAAATTATATTTTAAAAAAAGAACAGGTAGAGGGAGCAGCAGATCCATCCTCCCCATGATAAGTCCACCAACAGCCCCTGGTATGATCCCTCTTTTTTGATAAAAATTACCAGGTTGGTAAATGAAGGGAATGTTGTGGATGTAACATATCTTGATTTCAATAGTTTGTTCTGGCACCAGAGCTCTCTAACAGGAAATGCTAAATATATCACAAAACTGGAAATTCCAGAATTCCATAGCATTGCGTCATGGCAGTTAAAGTGCTTTCAAAGTGCTTTATTTCTGCAGTCTAATAATAATAATAATAATAATAATAATAATAATAATACTTTATTTATACCCCGCCTTAAGCCGAGGCTGTCAAGGCGGCTTACAAGTTAAAAAGAATACACCCATACAATCAATGACAAAATAACTCCCCTTAAAAATGTATTAAATCACAGTAGCCTAGGCCTCCAAAGGACCACAGTTCACATCCCCACTGAGCCATGGAAATGTACAGCCATAATCTTATTTTTGGCACATGGTGTTGCGTTTATGTTTATCATTTTGTATTGGTATTTTGTGTAGTTATTAGAAGAAAAGTAAGAAAAATTACACAGTATGCTGTGTGTAGAAAAGGAGGGGGAGAAGTTCTCAGAATGCTGCTTATGACAAATTTGTCTTATTTGCACAGCGGATCCAACCCTTGTATTGACAAATACCTTAACAACGTCGAAAGTAGCCTATTTTAAGAGGAAATATGCAGAAGAAGAAGAAGATTTACAACAAGATTACCAGGGGTATTTTCCAAAAGTGAGTATTGTGGGTTTCTTTTCTTTTCTTTTTTTTGGAATGGAGGAGTAGAATGAATGGATCGTCTTGATCTGTTTTTAAAAAAAATCTAAGCAAGTTTAGCTTGTATGGATGGCAGAACCTGAAGCAGGAGAAATTCTAGGGATTCTAAAAACAAAACTATGAAGGTCCCAATTAAACCAGGCACTACAATATCTTCCAAAAATGAAATTTGATAGATTATTTAAACTTTTGGAAGAAAAAGATAAGAATCACAAGGCTAATGAAGCAAAAATCAATAGCAGCAACAACAAAATAAGCATGCTCAGTAGTATCACAGAATCCTAGGAATTATAAGATTGGAAGGATTCCCAGGGGCCATATAGTCCACCTTCTTGGCTTGCAGGGATCCATAGATCGTCTTGTATTCCCTGTCTATAGCAATGCCTATGTCGCTAGCCGGTGTCAACCATGTTCCCAGGTACTATCTTTCTTTTGTCAGCATGACCATTGACAGTGGCCACCGCACCAAAAACTTTCAAAGAACTGTCCAAAGTGCCTGCAAAGCCTGCAAAGGAATTCAGGGCCTTGAGGAGCACTTTTCAAGTCCAGGCTAAAATGCGGAATGGATTCATAGCCCCGCCGATATGGAAGTGACCTGCCATTGGTGGCCCAAAGTATCCATTTCTAAAAGCAACTGTAGAACCTAATGTCGCTGCATCTTTTAAAGTAGGAGTGGGCGACATGTGTTCCCTTCAGTTGCACAAAGCCCTTAGTCAGCTTGAGAGTCCTTCCTAGCCCTTGTCTGTAGTCTGATGGAAAAGTGCCCTTGAGAGTAGAATTTAATATTCTGCACCTGCAGTAACATGGACCAGTCTTCCCTAGATTGGGGCCAACCTGATCCAAAGCTTTGGGACATTTGCTGGCAGTCTTGGATTGCTTCTACACTGGCTCAGCCATGGAAACCCACTGGGTGACCTTGGGGAAGTCACACTCTCTTAGCCTCAGAGAATGCAATGGCAAACCCGCTCTGAAGAAACATGCCAAGAAAATCCTATGATAGCAATAGCAAGTACATTTTGCCTTAGGGTCGTCATACGTCAGAAGCGACGTAAAGGCAAACAACAACAGCGAGGTATGTTTAACTGCTATGGCTCCATGCTGTGGAATTCTGGGATTTGTACTTTTGTGAGATATTAAGCCTTCTCTGTCAGAGAGCTCTGGTGCCACAACAAACCACAGATCCCAGGATTCCATAGGATGGGGCCACGACAGTTAAAGCAATGCATTATTTCTGCAATGTGGCAAGAGTATAGGCTGTTGTTTTGTAGGAGGGGTTGAAAAACTTTGGGGGACTGATGGGAGCTTCAGGGGCCACAAAAGTGTGACCCAGGGACTTCATGCAGTCCACAGGCTATTCCGACTAGATGGAGGGAGGATCAGATGATAGGCTGGCATGTGTTTCTCTGTCTTTTTAGGCCATTGGCTTTATTGGCATGATCTTTTCTTCCAGCTCAGCTCTGCACGCAATGTATTTTCTTCCCGAATCCTCCACTAATACCCTTTCCCCCTGCTTTATAATTACCGTAGCACCTGATCCTACCTGAAGATCGGACTTGTATTTTGAAACTTTCTCTGCAGAAGCTTCAGTTTCTGGAAGACCCTGAGCTCTATCTCCGCCGGTCGGTCTTGATTAACAATTTGCTGCGGAAAATTCACCTGGAGACCGAGCGGGAACGCTATGAGTACTTTAAGGGAACCCCGTGCTGTAGGACTGCCTACTCGGATGCAAGAAAACGGCTGAAGTTCATGGTGCAGGAATGCCGGTCTCAGTCCCTTTATTATGAAGAGCTGCATTCGTATCATATCGTGCCTTACGAACCTACGGAGAATGCCATTTATGGAGTGGGCTATTCCGGTGGCCATTTGGAGCAAAATTCTCAGTTGCTTATTTATCAGATGAAGTAAGGTAGCTTTTCATTTTCAGAGACCCACGGTGCTTGTGGTGGCTTCTAAGCATGTTAACGGTTCCAAATGTAAAGGAAGATCTTCAGTTGCACTAGGGAATGCTCTAGCAATTGCGTTCAGTGCTTAGGCCTCTTTGGTTGCAAAAATGACTTGGTGTCTGTATGAAATCAGTGCAATAGAGGGATTTCTGAGAAGCAGAAAGACCTTTAACTCAATCGTGGTGGGTTTTTCCGCTGTCTGTACATAATTGAATTATCATTAGCCGCTCAACACTATTACCCTTCCCTAGAAAGTTAAACTGGATATAAGGCTAGCGAGCATTTGGTGAGGATTAAAATCAGGTGGTGGTTTATTTCTCAGGAGGATCAAGAAAAGAGACACACATTCTTTATGGGATTCATCAGTACTGGAAGGATTCTTTCCTATTAAAAATATTGATTTCATTTTCATCCTTTTTGGGGTTGGGGTGTGGGTGGTCCTAGGACCCTCGACAGTATTAACTGTTCAGCAGCTGATGGGATTTCTCATTCATATGTTGGCAGGCTTGCTGGCTTACTGTGCTGGTAGCTTTGAAATTCATTAAATTTAAGTGAAAGTGATCTGGGGATAGATAGGCTGTCAGAAAAAAAAGGGGGGAATGCATGTATCTGCTAATCTCATCTTTTCCAACTTGATTCAGACCCTGGGTTCTGGGTTCTGGGTTCCTGAACCAGAGTGGGGAAGCATTCCTTTCTGGGACTACAAGTTCCCAAATTCCCCCAGACAGCATAGGCAATGGCCATTCTACTTGGGGGATTCTGGGAAATGAAGGCTAATGTTTCCAAGCTCTGCATGGAACGATTCAAAACGAGGTTCTACTGTGTTGTTAGTCAGGCTTCATGCTTGTGGGGCTACTTTCTTACTTTTTTTAAAAAAACAATTACAACCCAAAGGCTGACCAACTAGTTGCATAACACTGACAGAATGGGCAAAAATATACAGAATTAAGAAACAGGTGCTTCTGACCAACTTCTCAGCGGAGGAATCCCACCTCCCCATCCCCAGAAATGACTTTATTATACTCCCTATAGTATAATCCCCTTGAAATCTCATTTCAGTAGTCCAAGGGCTTGCCTACATTACCTATGTACCCCAGATTTCCCCAAGTCTTGCTGCATGACCCAAACATCCCCCCCCCCCAAAAAATAATAATCCCTGAATTTGGGGTTAGACTACTCTTGGAGCAGCCCAGAGTATTCAAGCAAATGTAGACAAGCCCAAATTTGGTCGGAGAAAGTCTGTTGCTGTTGTTGCTACTGTTAAACCGTTGTGAACAGAAATTTTTGCCAATGTATTGCACATTGCTCTGAGATCTATCACTATAGGTTGATCTATCTTCTGCCCACCGGCGGCCTATTAGTATCAGTATTAATGCTTTGTCAGGTAGGTGTGAGTGTGTGTATGCATAATATGGGTAGAACATATGATAGAGTCACTGAACTGTATGCGATAGCCATAAAAACAGAACTTGGACAAGAGAATGTTTCTTTTTGCAAATGGCCCAATTGGCTAGGGGGTTCTGAGAGTTTTAGTCCTCAAAGTTACCCTTTCCAAGCTCTGAAGAAGAGACCAGTCTAGTCACTGGTGTCATAGCATTTGCTGTGAAAGTAGACTTCTGCTTGGCCTTTGTGAAATTTTCCGCATCTTCAAGCACATTATGCAAAGGAGAAGGTTGGTGAGGACTGGTGAGAAATGCTGTATCTGCTTTTTAAAATGAATAAAATAAATTGGACAAGAGAAATGCTGTATCTGCCAAAGCCGTGTGCTCTGAAAATGCCAAAGAGGAGAATCGGAGAGAGGAGTTTGCAAAAGGACACTATACCAAAATCTAGGAATCCATGGAGGCCCTATCTACATGACCAACTGAGAACAGTTTTGTTCTAGTTTAACTATGATTTCCCCCAATTCTGAGATTTTTCTAAGATATCCTGGTCCACCATTAAACTATAATTATAAGGACACTCTGCAGAGCAAGGAACTGATTCTAGAACCAGTTTCAGTCTCTACTCCAGATACAATCTGTCAGTTTCTATTTTAGCCTGAAAGCCATATTTTCTGCAACTGAAATAATAATAATAATAATAATAATAATAATAATAATAACTCATAACTCTAAGGAAACCCTTTTGTGGGAAGGGTTTTATGTTGGCAGGGAATATGCATTTTCCTTAAAGGCCAATTTGATCTTTAGAAGTAATTCAGCAGGAGAATTGTGCTGATGGGCCATTTTAAAAACTTTATTTGATATACAGGTGGAGTATCCCTTATCCCAAATCACAAAATCCAAAATACTCCAAAATCCAAAATTGTCCACATGGGTGATTGAGATAGTGACACCTTTGATTGATAGTTCAGCATACACCAACTTTGTTTCACGCACAAAATTATTAAAAATACTGTGTGTAAACGTACTATATATATATATATATATATATATATATATATATGAAACATACATGAATTTTGTGTTTAGACTTGGGTCCCATCTCCAAGATATCTCATTATGTATGTGAAAATGTTTAAAAATCTGAAAAAAATATCTGAAATCCCAAACATTTCTGTCCCATGCATTTCGGATAAGGGAGATTCAACTTGTAGTTTTCAGGCTAAGATGAAAATTTCTTAAGTTGTAAGGTGCATACACATTATGGAATGAAACCAATAGCAGAGTTTTATTTATATTCGTTTTAATTCCCTCTTCCTGGGGGAGAACTCTGGGAATTGTAATTTTGACATTGTAATACATTGACAAGTGGAAGCTGTGACAAAATATTGCCCCATGGAATCTGTTGTTCAGGATTTCTAGCAGCCAGACATGACCCTTTCTAGGACACTCCATTCCATTCCTTTACACTCATTGCCTAGAATACTATTGGTTCATCCCAATTACAGCGGTGCCATTCATTTTAGGTAGATGTAGCAACTTTGCTCTGTAATCTGAGTGACATAATTTTTAAAAAGTTCTTATTCTTTATTTCCACCAATTTCCATCAGTGCAGGTGGAGACTTTTGCTGGAATCCTCTGTCACAGTGTACATTACAGTACAATAACACCCCAAATCCACAAAACAGTGATACATTTATTGGACCAACCAAAACAGACAATATATATGCTGCAAACTTTTGAAGAGCTACTGGCTTCTTCATCAGGCAGAGGTATTAAAAATCCTACAGGAGAAAGAAAAACATGACAGTGTTAGAATCATAGGCCTACATTTTGTGAAGATGTTGTTGCCCTTGTTGTCAGTTAAGATGGTAGCAGGGGTCCTCAAACTATGGGCCACGGGCCACATGCGGCCCACCGAGGACATTTATCCGGCCCACCGGGTGTTTTTGCCGCTGTTGCCTATCCTGCTTAGCAGCCAACTTGTCCCAGGCCCGCAGTGCTCATGTCCGGCCCTCCAATGGTCTGAGGGACAGTGAACTGGCCCCCTGTTAAAAAAGTTTGAGGACCCCTGGTTTAGAGGGACATCCACACAGCAGAGACCATTCCTTTTAGCCATGTGGGATCTGGGAGACACAGAGTCTTAAAGTCCAGGGAATAAAATTTAAACACCATTATTTATTTTATTTTTTAAATTTGATTTCCTGGACTTGATTTCCTTGGAGGTCTTTAAACAGAAGCTGGATGTTGACTTTGAGTTCCTGCATGGAATGGGGTTGAACTGGATGGCCCTTGCGGTATCTTCCAACTCTGTGATTCTATTGATTCTGTAAAACTCTTTGTTTCCCAGAGCTACATGGGCAAAAGGAATGGCTTCTGCCTACATGCCTCAAAATGACCTGAGATTTTTTTGATTCCTGGTGAATTATAATTCAGACAGAAGAGAGCATATAAGACATACTCCCAGTTTAGCAGCTGAGATGAGAGGCTGAGTGGTGCTTATGAGACCAGTGGCTTCTCATACTTAACTTTCAATAGAATGCTGCGTGCTTTTTCTAACACTTTTTAAAAATCATGGATTTTAACTAAATAACTAAAACCAAGGATGATAACTTTTTGCTGTTGACAACATAGGTTTGGGATACTGCAGAGAGCTCAGGTTAGACTAATGGGCCTGAACAGACTGCCAGAAATAATCCAGTTTGAGACCACTTTAACTGCCCTGGCTCAATGCTAGGGAATAATGGGAATTGTAGTTTTTTTCTGAGACATTGAGCCTTCTCTGTCAGAGAGCTCTGGTGCTACAATAAACTACAGTTCCCATGATTCCCTAGCACTGAGACTAGGCAGTTAAAAACTTCTATCTAAAAAATTTCAAACCATGCTCCAAGGCAGTGTATTCCACTGTCAAACAGCTCTTACTGCCTGGAAGTTTTTTCTAATATTTAGGTGGAATTTCTTTTCCTGTAGTTTGAATCCATTGCTTCAAATCCTAGTCTCTGGAGCAGCAGAAAACAAGCTTGCTCCATCTTCAATATGGCATCCTTTCAAATATTTAAATATGGCTATCATATCCATCTTAACTTTCTCTTCACCAGGCTAAACATACCCAACTACCTAAGGTGCTCCTCATAGGGCATAGCTTCCAGACAAGTGGCCAACTAGTCCTGATACTACTAATGAATGTAGGATCTACAATACAGGATGCAAACTACAACTCATCTGAAAGATTTCCATTCATCAGGGTTGGTGATGTATGTCAGAGGTGCCCTGCTCCAAGTTCTCTTCAACAACTCTCTTTTTAAGCATTGTTTCCATTTATGGATCAGATAGAAATTAGTAATGTGCTCTGCTTAAGCCCATTTCAGGCATCCTGGGAGGTGGGTGGAGGTACATGTCTGTTTTGCCTACAATGTCCCCATACAAAATGTCTTATGTGTCTGCATAAGCTCTCCTGTGAAAGTGATTAGACATTGTGGTCCACTGTAGAATACCCATCTTCAGTTCAAGTTTGAGGAAGTAGAGTTGCAGATTTAGTGTCATTGTGCATGTAGTTGTGGATGTACATTTTTTGTTCATTGGTTGCACATTTGGTATCTTGGTTCAGTTGCACAGCATAGCCATTCAACACAAGACTTGTATGGGACATACAATGTGTGAACATATAATGTGCACATGCAGAGATTGATGTTGTGCTACCTCAATATAAGATCTCAGCCGACATGCCCTACTCATGTTCAGATTAATGTGAGTAGAGGTGAGGTGTTCAGACCTCCTTGCTAAATGCAGGGAAATTGGGAATGAAGAGATAAGATTAGATTGCAAGGGGACACAGGAGTAGGGATAGCCTGTATGGACCTATCCTTGATCCCACATTATGCTTTGTGCATGGCTCAGAATGCATGAAGAGGGCTTCATTGGGACAGGGAATGTCCCTCAGGGCTAAGTAGTGCAATACCTACCTATCTATCTGCCTACATAAATCACTTCGAACATCTGAAGTACAGTATCCAGTTCAGGACACCAGAGTTCAGGAAGGATATCTACAAGGCTCCCTTGCCACATTGAGTCCCTATATTGGAAGAAAGGCAAGATATAAGTAAAATAAGATAATAATAGTAGTACAGAAGGCAACCAAGACAATCAAAGATCAGGAAACCAAGTTTTAGTGGTTGTAGAATTGGGTATATTTAGCTTGGAGAAGTGAAGACTGAGAGGTGAGATGATAGCTACCTTTAAACATCTGAAGCATATCATGTAGAAGATGGAGCAAGCTTGTTTTCTGCTGTTCCAGAGACTAGGACATGAATCAATGAATTCTAATTACAAGAAAAAGTAATTCCGCTTAAATTTTAGGAAGAACTTCTTTAATGTAAGAGCTGTTTGAGAGGGAAGCAGATTGCCTTATAGAGTAATGGACTCTTCATCTTGGGAGGTCTTCATTTTATTTTTTAAAAATCATTTTTATTTGTTTTATAGACATATACATAAAATGTTATACAGTCACCCACCCCTCCCTTTTCAAACACATATTATAATCATGACTAAACAGCAACATAAACTAAACAACAACAACAATAACAACAATGACAACATAACATAGAAAATATACTATTAAAAAAAGAACTTCCTTAATCCAAATTTATGAGTTGGTTTGTCTTTCCTATTTGTTAAGCCTTCTACTTCTTCTATTTCCCCTCCTATTTGATTTCTTGCCTTATTTTCTATGAGGAGTGGAATTCCCATTCTGATATCAATTAATCTTCGTTTGGTCCAGTCCTCTGATCTTTCCCTGTATGGGGTATTGCTTTATCCCCCTTTATGTAACTCTGTGTCCACAGTGAGCTGACCTTGTCCCAGTTTTATTCAAAAGCTTTTGTTGTCTTGCTAGCCAGGTATGCCATTAATTTAACCATTTGATACATCTCAAATACTTTTATATACCACTCTTCACCACTACCCTGGTGGCGCAGTGGTTAAATGCCTGTACTGCAGCCACTCACTCATAGGCCAAAAGGTTGTGAGTTCAATACTAGCCAGGGCTCAGGCTAGACTCAGGCCTGCATCCTTCCGAGGTCGCTAAAATGAGTACTGAATATGCTTAATATGATAGATCAGTCTATTAAGGAAAAATATGGTAAAGTGTTGCTTTATATGTACAGCAGCCAGGATAGTGTATGCAAGGAAGTGGAAAAATAACAAGACACCAGAAATTGAAAAAGCAAAGCAGCTTCATTTATATACCGCTTCATATCACTCTATGGGATGTCTAAGTGGTTTACAACTGTTGGGGGGCAATGAGCTTACAGTTGTAAACCGCTTAGACATCCCATAGAGTGATATGAAGCAGTATATAAATGAAGCTGCTTTGCTTTTTCAATTTCTGGTGTCTTGTTATTTTTCCACTTCCTTGCATACACTATCCTGGCTGCTGTACATATAAAGCAACACTTTACCATATTTTTCCTTAATAGACTGATCTATCATATTAAGCATATTCAGTAAGTACATTTCTGGAATTAATGGATAAGATATTTCCAGTATGCTTTTTATTTTTTCATGTATTTGTTTCCAAAAATGCTTTGCCTTGTCACATCACCACCGCACATGGAAAAAGGAAGCATCTTCTTTGTTGCATTTCCAGCAGTTGTTATTCCCCCCCTGTGTGTGTGTGTGTGTGTGTGTGTGTGTGTGTGTGTGTGTGTGTAAATTTTGGCTAACCTTGCTGGTGATAGGAGCCATCTGTATAGGAGTTTATAATAATTTTCTTTCAGCTCAAAGCTTCATAAATTTAATGTCTATGTTCCAAGCCTTAGTCCAGTGTTCTAGTGCTATTGTGTGGCCGACATCTTCAGCCCATCTGACCATATTGTTTTTAACTATTTCTGTTTCCATTTCAAATGCCAGTATTGTTTGATAGAATTTTGATATTTGTTTTTTATTTCCTGAGAAGAGTATTTCATCAAGTATGTTGTTCTCCTTTTGTATCTCTTCCATTTTGCTTTTTAAAGATTTCCTTCAACTGCCTGTGAAGAAATCAGTAGATTTGTATTCCACTATCTTTAAAGTCCTCTATTGTTTTCATTTGGAACCACCTCCTTCATTCTTTCCCAGAAGGTCTTTATACATGAGCCATTTATCCTTGATGAGATTTTCTTTCTTGTGGTATGCCTCATGGGGGGAAACCCAAAGGGGGATTCCCTGGTAAAATCTTGATTTATATTTCAGCCAAATTCTGATTAATGATCTTCTTATATCTTTATGCAATTTACGTTTGCTTTAACACAAAAAGGCATGCCATCCATAAAATAAATTATGTCCTTCTAGGTATAGTAATCTCTTGTTCTCTAAGGTGACCCACTCTTTAATCCAGGCCAAACAACATGCGTGATAATACAATTTTAAGTTGGGCAAACCAAACCTTCCCTTTCCTTCTTGTCCTGCACGATCTTCAGTTTCTGAAGCTGACTTTCAGTTTCTTCCCTCGCCACAAGAATTTGGATATCTCCTTTTCCCATGATTGAAAAATTTTACAGTTGAAAATTATGGGTATTGTCTGAAATAGATAAAGGAGTTTTGGCAAAACAACCATCTGATATTCTCCCTAATAATGAAATCTTCAGTTTGGTCCATTTCTTTAAATCCTCCTTGATTCTTTTCCAGGCTGAGTTGTAACTATTATCGAACAGTTCCGTGTTCTTTCTTGTGATTGATATTCCCAGATACTTGATTTTCTTTTCTGCTTTGAAGTTTGAAAGTTCTTCTAGCTCTTTCTTGTCTATTCTTGACATGTTTTTTGTTAAGATTTTGGGTTTTTTCCTGTTTGTTTTATATCTGTCGAAGCTTTGGTTAATACCTGGAACACCGATCTCGCCAAGGCTATCGACACGATCGCTCCCAAGCATCCTTTCCAACCTGCTTCAAATCACCAACTGTGGTATACTGAAGAGCTCAGGAAGATGAAGCGGTTTGGACAATGACTAGAGTGCATCTGGTGGAAAATTCGACTCTTATCTGACAGAACTTGTCATAGGAAATTCCTTTGTTCCTATAGAGAGGCAATATGTGCAGCAAGAAAATCTTTCTTCTCTGCACGTATTGCGCCTGCAAAGTCCCGTCCAGCAGAGCTGTTTAGGGTGGTAAGGGAACTGACACAGGTTCCACCTGTGAAGAACCCATTACTTAACCCAACAACAGCCTGCTGTTATGCGTTTAACAACTTATTTGCAGATAAAATCTCTCAGATAAGAGCTGACCTGGATGCTGGGGCTGTAGCAGAATCGATTGTTGAGGTGTCCAGCAACTCCGTTGATGAGATTATACTGGATCAGTTTGAATCTGTGAGTACTGATGACGTGGACAAACTCCTTGGTAGAGTGAGGAAAACAACTTGCCCTCTTGATCCTTGCCCTTTGTGGCTGGCTGTCCAGGGGTGTGATGCCTTGAGGGTGTTCCTGAGGGACATCATCAATGCATCTCTTAGGGATGGTTATGTTCCAGCTGTTATCAGCTTCGGCTGATACACCAGCTGCGTGTGCCTTTCCTGGAAGTTAGGGACCTTGAAACTGTGGTGCACGCACTGGTAACCTCTTGTCTCCATTTCTGTAATGCACTCTACATGGGTCTACCCTTGTACTTGGTCCGAAAACTTCAACTAGTACAGCATATGGCAGACAGACTGGTCTCAGGAACAATGAGAACAATGAGAAGAGACCACATAACATTGATCTTAAGATCACTTCACTGGCTGCCCATTAGTTTCTGGACCCAGTACAAGGTGTTGGTTATCACCTTTAAAGCCCTAAATGCCTTGGGTCCAACTTATCTTTGGGACTGCCACTTCCTGTATAATCCATCCCGCGCACTCAGGTCTTCTGGGAGGAATCTGCTGCAGCCTATAAAAACTACAACCGCCCAGAGGACTTTTTCAAGAACCACTCCCAGGTTATGGAATGGCCTGCTGGATGAGATCCATCATATTACCACCTTAAACAGCTTTAAAAAAAGCTGTTAAGACGGATCTCTTCCAGCAGGCCTTTCCTGAATAGATATCTCAGCCACCAAAAGATAGCCCAACCTGTTTGTCCCTGATTCTGTTGCAGTTATTGTCTTATTTGTGTTATTATTTTAAGTATGTTAAATTGTCAATTGTTTAATAGTATTTTAAGGAGGTGGGTGGGATTGCGGCATATGGAATGTATATTATTATTATTATTATTATTATTATTATTTAGAAAGTTCACTAAACTCACCCAAAATCTGGATTAGCCTCTCTGTACTATTTCTTGGATTATCCAAGAAAACTACCAAGTCATCTGCAAAGGATCTAAGGCAGGGGTAGGCAACCTTTCCCCTTTAAGGGCCAAGGGACTTCAGCTCCCAGAAGCCTCAGCCATGTTGGCCAATAGTCCCATGTTGGCCAATAGCTCCTGGGATTCTGGGAGCTGAAGTCCTTCGGCCCTTAAAGGGGAAAGGTTGCCTACCCCTGATCTAAGGTTATATGAATAGCTAGCCAATTTTAGACCTTTGACTAATTGGTCTTCTCTTATCTTCCTGTTTAGAACTTCTATGACAATTATAAACAATAGGCGGGATAATGGGCACCCCTGCCTGATCCCTTTATTGATTTCACAGTTTTGGGTTGTCTCTCCATTTATCAGATTTGGCTCTTTGCTTTTGGTAAATGCTATTAATCAAGTTCAGAAAGGTCTCTCCTACTTTCATATTAGTAAGTGTTTCCTTCAGGAAGCCCCCTTTTCCTTATCAAACCTTCTTGGCATCGATAAATATCATTGCTAGTTTCCTCTCAGTTTTTTTTTTTTTTTTTTTTTTTTTTGTAGAATTCTATAATATTTAACACAGTTTTGTCCTTTATCTGCCTATTCAGGAGGAAGCCTGTCAGATCTTCATGTATCCATTCTCTTAATGCTCTCTAAAATCTCTCTGCTAGTATTATGAAAATTTTATAATCCACATTGAGAAGGCATATGGGCCTATAGTTCTTAACATCCCTAGGATCTCTTCCTACTTTTGGGATCATTGTTATTTCTGCGTTATTCCACGAATCTGTATATCTTCCTTTTTCGATCTCCTTGAGTGTTCTAAAGTATGGTAGGGCCAATTCTGCTTCAAACACTTTATAGAATTGTGCTGCAAACCCATCCGGGCCAGGAGCGCTGCAGATTTTCCAATGGCATCTGATATTTCTGCCATTATTATTTGTCTGTTCAATTCTTTCCTTTGTTCTTCTGGTAGCTGTGGTATTTTCTCTCTTTCTAAATACTCTCTTATTTTCCTGTTCTTCTCCTCTAATGTTGTTTTATCCTTATATAGTTTGGAACAGTATTCAGAAAAAGCTTCCTTTATCTTTGCTTACAGAGTAAGTCATTTATTTTTTGATTGATTTCCAGGATCATTCTTTTTTCTCTTTCCTTTCTTAATCTTCTTGACAGCCATCTCCCTGCCTTACTCACGTGTTAAAAGAATCTTTGGTGCTGAATAGACCATCCCTATTAGGCAGCTCCGCACTGTCCCTGGAAACACTGGCTTTGCTTGATCAGATTCAGAAAGAATCCTATGATTCCCTAGTACTGAGCCAGGACAGTTAAAGGGGATTATTTCTGGCAGTCTGTACAGGTCCTTAGTCTCTTCTATTTTAGTTATTGATCAATTTTCAAATTTTTCAGATTAATTGTCTATTAATACCAGCCAGTAAGTGGCCTCTGTCTTCAGCTCCGGATTGCCCACCAATGGTCTTTTTTCTTTTTCTTTAGTTGGTTCTCACCATATCAAGGCAGGATCTGCTGCCGGCTCTAGAACCTCATAAGCTTGGATCTTTGAGCATTGTAACTTTTCTCAACGTCGTTATTATTTTTAAATGAGGAGCTGGGCTTTTGCCTCATTGGCTCCGAAACAGGGTTGGGTACTGCTCCTTCGACCCCCGTAGCTTCTTCCGCACCCCTTCCTGACTCTCCACTGGGGTCACCTTTGCTGGGTTCCCCTTGAGCACCTCCAAGCCCCCTTTACTGGGGGGGGGGGAACGAGAATTTTGTCTAGTTTGTTTTCTCTGAACCAAGACTAAAGCCCTGTGTCTAGGCTGCAGTTTCACCAGCTTGGTGGAAGTGCAGCCAGACACCCTACTTTCTCTGCTGGAAGTCCCCATCTTGGGAGGTCTTTAAACAGAGTTGGATGGGCATCTTTCAGGAGTGCTTTAGCTGTGTGTTCCTGAATGACAGGGGGTTGAACTTGATGGCTCTTCTGGCCCCTTCCAATTCTATGATTCTATGATTCTAAGTGTCCAGAATCTTGCCACCATTCTGGCCATCTGGATATAGGCTGTCACAGTTTCCCTTAATTTGCTTGAAAAGTGGAATTGATTTCCTAAGGATGACCACTTATAGTCATAGTGGTAATATTTGTTTAAAAGTTGAGGCAACCTGGAGGCCTTGGGCCCAAGTTGAAGTGTGCCCATTTGGACATGTGAATGCTATCAACATTTATGCCTTGGTTTCTGTTCATGTGAATGTAGCTAGCTAGGTAATTTTTTGTGCCCCAGCATAAAGTTCAAGGACTGTATAAGCTATTTAACTACTTCTGGAAATATCCCCTTTCTCCATTGAATGGGCAAGCTATTGTTTTTAGAAAAACACTGTATTCTGCATTTTCTTTTCTTTTCTTTTCTTTCCTTTTTTTTTTTTTTGGAAGTATATTTTGTGGCTTATGAATGTGTGTGGTTGAGTTATATGGAATATTGTGCCTTAAAGTTTCCTTCTTGTGTGAGCCTTCATTTTCTCTCTGTGAAAATTGTACATCGTGTGCTATAGCTGAGGATGACTTGATGCTCTATGAAGATCCAGTGCTTGGTACTTGGGTCTAACAAAAGCCATTGTTCTGTACAGATGCTGATGGGACATCAGAACATAACCACCCCTAAAAATCCACACTTTCACCCTGAGACTCATGTTTTCAGTGTTTTATTTTGGTTTTGACTACTGCTGAGTCGTACACACTATGGGTATGACTTAAAGTCCAATCAGAAAAGCTCTGTGTCCAGACTTGCAAAAGCAACTTGGAACGATAACTAGTTTTGAGATTTTCAGACTCTTTTGATTGTACTTTGTACTTTTTATAGGCAAAACAGCACCAACATAAGATGAAGAGAACTGCCCTTTCTTCAGGCTCCCAGGAACAGGATTTAACCTTTTAAATAGGGTACAGATTCCCTTGTAATGTTTAACATTTTAAAATACTGGTTTTTCAAAAGCAGGAGTGGTCTTTGGGCCAATTCTAGGCGGGGTGGGGGAGGGATTTTTCAATGTGTGTGGTGTCCCAGAACAGAAGATTGTTGCCTCAGCCTGCCACACTTGGTCACCTTGGCTGAAATCCTATATCACTGTGTACAGATATTTAGTTTCCATAGCAGACAGGATAAAGAACCCTGTTAGTGAACTGCAAAGGTGTGTAGCAAGACACCAGCAAGAATGTCCCCAGGTACACTGGCCTTTACCAATGAGTATTGGCATTCTCGAGCTGGTGTCCTGATGACCATTGAGAATAATGCACAATGGGGCAAATGCACACCAGTCCCAATGATCATCAGTCATCTCACTGGCTCACTTAAGTAGTAACACAGCAGCAGCCCTTTACTTGATATGGACATTATTGTGCTGCTCAATTCTAATCCCCACAGATGTAGACTCTTATAATCATGTCACGTCTTAACCTTCCCTTCTCCGGGTTAAAAATACGAGCTCCCTCATAGGGCATGGTTTCGAAAATGCTGAACCTTATCCCCAAAATAGATTAAGTACTTTGGATAGCTCTTTCAGTCTTTGGACTATCCAGAGAGGATTCATCACACCTTTGACATGGAAGCCATTAGATGTGGTAGATTTTCATCCTTGTTCTTAGTATCCCAGCATTCCCAGACCTTCCTTTGTTTCAGGACCCATGATAGTTGGGTCTTCAGAAGCAGAATTGAGGCTGTCCTTAGGGGAAGAAGCAAGTTGGCAGAATACCAAGGCAGAAGACTAGTAAACATGATTTATCGGCAAGTCTTTGGGGTAAGAGCATCCCTAGATAATTTCTGGGGTATTTATAAACACTTGTGGCACCTTTCAACAGTGGATCACAATGTAATGTCTGCAATCCTATACCCAGTGAGTTGGGAATAAGCTCCTTTGAATTCAATGTGACTCTGTTTCACTTACACACATGCTGTAAAAGTTTTGTTTTTGTTTTTGCTTAGACAGCATCAGAAATACAATGCTAAAAGCAGTAATTACCAGAACCTGTCTAGATATTGTACAGTATTCAAACTTTGGGGTGATGTGGGATTTTATGGTATGTGGCTGGGATGACTTGATATATATGTTGTACAATCAACAAAATATTTTGGACCTATTTGAGACCTACTTGAAAGGTTTTTAATAAATACATGTATATGTGCATGGTATTACTAATAAAATTCTATTTCTATTGAAAATATGAGTGTGCTGTGATGGATCTATAATTTGGACTGTATTTTTCTGGTTGAAAGCCCTCTTTGGGTTCTTGTGTGCACATGAAATTCTGTCATGTCAGAGATGCCTGTTCATTTTGTTGGAAATAGGAAATCTTCACATCAGCCAACACTGCGTAGAAAGATCTGCTTCCTCCATTCAAATAAATTAAGGAAATACTGAATTTGTGAATCAGATCTCCTCGTCAAAGTTTTCCGATATGGATCAGGATTAGCAGAGAATGGTGATTTCAATGTGTTTGGCTTATTGAATCTGCTTTGGATTTTAAAAGGAGTTTTTCAGGTGCTGAAACCTCTCCTCCCCACAATAGATTCACCATGTGGGATGGCTTCTTTCATGTTCCATGTAAAACTCCTATTGGCATCAATGTCACAAGCCTCCACTGATCAGGGACTTACCAAGGATGGGACCCACCGCAACCCACACTGCCCCCAAACAAAAACTGAATGTAGCCAGAGATCTGTATTTTGGCTTCAGAAAATCCCACTTTCAGGGGAGAAACAAAACAGGATGATGGCTGTACCTTGTTTTAAAGGCAAATCACTATGCCTGGGGACTACCAGGTACATCATTCCTCCATTTTTTTGCTAATATTTTTCTGGGTCATGAGGATTGGCCTGTGTGTGTGTGTGTGTGTGGGGGGGGAGTTGGGTGCCTCTCAAGTAGACAGCAGTTTTCTGAAGCCCATGGGTGGCATGTGGTACTCTCCTGCTGTAATTGAAACAGCTAGAAGTATCCATATAATGAGAATATGGCCACAGTCCTATATGGTCCGCCATAGCATAGTAGTTCCACATGTGGAACTATGCTACAGCTACCCATTCACTGACCCCTGACCCTACTAGAGAGTTTCTGCAGCCCTGTTCCCATAGCTGTTCCATACCAGGTGAGAGCAGTGGAGGTTCAGAGAAACGTCTGGCTATGACACCGTAGCAAGACACTAAATGATTGCATCATTTGCTGTGATTCCTGGAGGACCTCACCATAGCATGTAACCATTTCACACCTGGCTGTGGGGAAATAGCCAGACAGTTCTCTAATCCCCCACTATTCTCATCAAGCACAGAAATCCTGTGGAAGGAAGGTCAGAGAGACTCTAAGGCAAGTCCAGGAAAAATTTGGACATTGCGAAGGAACGAAGAGAACATCAACTTTTGCATAGATCAAAAAGAGACAGGTACAAGGTTGACTTATGCATGCACATGCCACTAAAAGAATCCTGGCTTGTAAGAGGTTATCAGGGAAGCAACCAGCAAGACTATTGTTACTTGATGGCCATTTAAAAAATCAAAGTGAAAGCATTAAAGAAGACCATCCCTTGTTTGTAAAACCAACGGCTCTTACTGTAAGTCTTAGTGCTATTATCCCACTTTAATTGTCATGGTTCCATCCTATGGAGTCCTGGGATTTGCAGTTTAGGGAGCTATGTTTAGAATCCTCAGGTAGAGAAGGGATAAAGGATTAGGAAAGTTATGGAAGGGATTTTAGAAGAAGTTATAAAGCAAAGTTGTGGTGATGGGAATGCAGAACTGTGCAGAGAGAATATTACACTACTTCTACTCCATGTAGGAATTCAGCCAGAGTATCCAAGGCTGAAGCTTGTAGAGCTTTTCAGGTAATAGAAATAATCTTCTAGCATCTTGAGACATGTCTCCCTTTTCCCTTGTGAGTTTCATTGTGTACTCTCCAGTTTTTCTCCTCTTTCTGCTAGCGGATGGACAACAAGGTAGGGAGCTCGAAGTCTGGGAACAGCCATTGATGAGAGGCCCTCTTTTACATCACCACCAAACATGCCTCCAAGGGTGATGGGACCATGAGAAGCTCCCTTCCAAAAATTCAGACAGATCAATGCATGAGACAATATGGTTTTTATGATAGCCTGGATTCAAGTAAAATGTCTGCAGAGAACTCTATTTGTGTAGGTTCCTCACAAGATTAAGAAGCCAGAAAAATCAGGGTTCTAAATTCTATGTGGAGACTCTGGCTAGAATCCTGCTGGTGACCTATATCAGTATAAGGACCTTATCACACGGGGGAAATCCCATGCAGTAATGGGATTTAAAAGGTGAGGAAAACCCACAAATTCAGGTAGATTTTCACACACATCGCTGTTAAACTGTGCTGAACAGAAAGTAGTCAAAAGCCGCTTCTTTTTACTTTCGGGATTTTCCTACTTTTGACTACTTTCTGTTCGAGTTAAGCACACTTTAACAGCAATGTTGTCTGAAAATCTATTTAAAACTGTTAGGAAGGATCTGCTTAGAGGAATTCATAATTAGCTCAAAATATGCAAGAGTGGGGCCCTAACAACACCCCGCAAGACCAGAGTACTGATGTGTATACTGAAGGACTAAGAGATCCCACAATGGTTGACGCTGAGACAGGCTTCTTCAATTAAGGTCTAAATATTTATTAAATGGGGAAACTGTACACACACGAATATAACACACGCATTCACACTGCACACTTAGAAGTAAAGGAGTGAAAGCAGGAATAGATTGAGATGGACCAGACTACAGGAGATACTCACTTCCGAAGGCTTCTCCGGGATCCGCTGTGGATGTGGATGATGGTAATGATGATACACGGTTGCCAAAATGGGGAAAGGGATGGCCGAGGGAGCTATGATCAGAGCACAGACTGACGTGGAGTCAAGATGAACTCTAAGGATAGCACTAAAAATCTAAAAATCTAGGGGTTTATATAGGCAATATTTTGCTTCTAGCTATAGACTTGATGGCTTGGCTGAAGCCTGGACAAAGGCACTGATTGCCTGGGCTTTGTTAAGCAGAGGTGTGAAGATGATCTAAACCAGGGGTAGGCAACCTGTCCCCTTTAAGGGCCAAGGGACTTCAGTTCCCAGAAGCCTCAGCCATGTTGGCTAATAGTCCCATGTTGGCCAATAGCTCCTGGGATTCTGGGAGCTGAAGTCCCTCGGCCCTTAAAGGGGACAGGTTGCCTACCCCTCATCTAAATAATGTACTTTGATCTTGACTTAATCAAGGAGGGGAGGCTAGAGAAAAAGGGTGCAGTTAAATCTGATCACTGCCTCATCAGGAGTAAGACTCAGGACAAACAAGCACTATTATGTTGACTTTCAGGGATAATGATATTTCCCCTGTAGCAACTCCCAAACCTGTTCGGTAGGGAATTTTCCAGTCATTTGTGGCAGGCCCTCCCTATGCCTATCTGACTTGCCATCTTGAGGCTTATGGCTGACATCCCACAGAGGTCAGTTCGGGTCATAGAGGGAATTCCATGTGTCCCAAAAATTTTATTAAAATCATATTTGCTAACAAAACCCCTTTTCTGCATGGGATTTCCTTTGTGTGATACAGTCCTAAGATTTCATTACATCAGTGTACATCATGTTTTGAGGCAACCACATCATGAGAAAACATGACTCACTAGAAGAGACAATAACACTTGGGGAAATAGAAGGCAATAGTAAAAAAGGAAGACCACATTACAGATGGATAGACTCAATCAAGGAAATCACTGCTTTGAGTATGCAAGACCTGAGCAAGGAGGTTGAGGATAGGGTGACTTGGAAGCTTCTTATTCATCATAAATTGAAGCTAACTTGAAGGCAGTTAACAACAACAAATAGTAGTGGCAAGGCAAAAGCAGTGAAAGTAATCTTCATCAGGAAATAAAACTGACCTACTGGCTCCAAAAATGCTCAAGAGACTGGAAGACAGCTTTATCTCCTGATAGAGACAGGCTTATTTTCCATTCATCCCTCCCAGTCATTGACTGCAGTGGCCATGACCATTTTAATTCTGCCACTTTACTGCCACCTCTGCCTCCTCCAGCATAGGGTACATCTACAGCATAGAAATAATTCAGTTTGACACCACTTTAACTGCCATGGCTTCACCCTGCAGAATCCTGGGACTTGTAGTTTTGTGAGGCACCAGTACTCTTTGGCAGAGAAGGCGAAAGACACCATAAAACTATAAATCTCAGGATTCCATAGGATGGAAGTACAGCACTTAAAAGTGGTGTCAAACAGCATTATTTTCACATTGTATGTGCACTCATAGCTAACTGGCCAATATCATCATGGTCTATATGCACAGAGAATGTTCCTCCTCCAGAAGCTATCCCTCAAGTGCATGAAGAGATGTTGGGATGGGCAACAAGGATGAGGTGCCATGACTAATGGCCTAAGCAGACTGCCAGAAATAGTGCACATTAAATTGAGGCACTGCCCTGGCTCAGTGCTAGGGAATCATGGGAACAGTATTTTTTTCTGGGACATTGAGCCTTCTCTGTGAGAGAGCTCTGGTGCCACAATAAATTACAGTTCCCACGATTCCCTAGCACTGAGCCAGGGCAGTGCCTCAATTTAATGTGCACTATTTCTGGCAGTCTGCTTAGGCCCTAAGGACGTTATCACACGTGGGCCAGTTTCATTGTTAAAGAGATAATAAAGTGGAAATGAAGCATCCTGAAAAGAAAGTGAAAATAGAGCTTAATTACGCAAAAGCTTTTCACATGTAATTACAGTAATAACGGAATTAAGTTAAAAGTGAAAAAAAGACTTTTTAACTTTCATACACAAGTGAAAAGAACCCGTACATGTACTGGAAATGGGTGTGTTTTGTGACAAGACTCCTCCTTTTCCAGGGCGAGTCCTGCATTTCCCAGGAGGAAATGTCAGACTGTCCTCCATTTGGGGTCATGTCCTCCTGCACTGGTCCTAACCCCCTTCTGTTGGGGTTAGGACCTCTCAAGAGAGCAGAGGAGGAGGAGGAGGCTGGAAAGGCAAGGCGAGGCAAGGGAGGGATTGAGAGGGGGAAACTTGAGGTAGCTCCCATGCTCCCCCCATAAGCCTTTCCCCTTTGTAGGACCTGAAGGGCAGAACTTCATGGTGAGATGGATCTCCAAGTTGCTCCACAAGCACACCCCACACTTGCACCCACATCCACCCACAGCTGCTGCGAGGGAAGCCTTCTTTCCCCTCCTTTTCCCTCCATCTCAAATGCCAAACTTCTCCTCTGTCCCAAACTTTTTTCTCCTGGGCTGCCTTCCCTTCCCTTCCCTTCCCTGACACTGAGAAGGAGCCCAGGACTCTCCCTCCCTGGAGGCCCCTCCTCCTCCTCCTCTTGGCCCTCCTCCAGGTTTTAAAAGAGAATTGTCCGTGTATATTTGCTTTTCACATTACAGTAAATGCGAAATTACTGTAATTTCGCAAATGCATTTCCTTTAAACTCCCAGAATTAAAAAGATCTCAGATAATACCAGTTTCTGTCCATTTTCTGACCAGTTTCTGTGCGACGTCGTGTGAAATCGTGAGGCTCAAATTCAGTTTTTGTTTGGGATTTGTGTGGATTAACCAACAGATTTCCCCCATGTGATAACGTCCTCAGAGGAGATGAACTCCTGAATAGGGCTATAGGTTGAACCCCTGAATAGGTCTATAGATATAAATTTATGCTGAGCAACTGAATAGGGCTATGTTGTTGTCTTTGTGTGCCTCTAAGTCATTTTTGACTTATGGCAATTGTAAGGCAGACCTATCATGGGGTTTTCTTGGCAATTTTTTTCCAGAATCCAGTGGGTTTTTATCCTTGAGTGAGGAACTGAACGCTTATCTCCAGAGTCATAGTCCAACACTCAAACCACTATACCACTGGCTCTCTATAGGGCTATAGAAGCCATGAATAAGGCCTTTGCTCTAATTTTATTAAAGCTCTCCTTTATCAAGTGTGCTTTGACTGTCCCTTTGTTCTAATCAGTGGATGATACAGTCTTTGGTTAATTGTATATATTAGTGCCAAAGGGCTGAACATAATGTGAGTTAAACCCAGACAACACAGAACTACTTTAGGAAAGTGATAATAAATAAGAAGATACCAATTCAAGCTATTTTCTTTTAGAGAGACACTGCAAAAGCACGAGTTCCTTGAGGCAGAAAAGATCCATTTATATTAAAACATGATTCTGGGAATTGCAACTGAAGAAATATCACAAGGAGGCTAAATCAGACAAAGCTGGGAAAACTGCAACAGCCACACATGACAGATTAGATACAATTCATATCTTGGGTTGACTAAAATTCTTGCTAAACCCTAATTCAGTGGGGATAGTGATTTGGCACATGGTAACTATGGGAAAAGTCTGTGCCTGCTGGATTCAAGACTGTGAACAACCAAGTCCTTGTTCCATTTCGGGTGGAATTTAGTGGAGAAACTCTAAAAATGGAATTGAGCAAGATTTCAGATGATGGAGCAGAACCACAGACAACTCTGAATAACAGAGAACAATTCAGGTTACACAGAGGCAACCAAGAGCTGCAGGAAGTTCCAGCATTAAAGCCTGGAACCAGCAAAAGCCAATATCCTATTTGGAGCTAGGAGAGAAGAAAGTTCTCTCATTGTACTTATTTGGAGGTCTGGGAGGGTGAAGGGATAGAAGAGGGAGGAATATAAAATAATATTCTTTATATGTACCAGCCTTTCCTCCATTTGATGCCTTCCAGATATGTTAGTCTACAAATTGAGGGAGCATACCAATGAGAAATGGCTGATTTGTACAGTACAAAGGTTCAAATTCTTCAATGATGGCTGGGAAGCTTTGAGTTCTCCACATATTTTGATCCTCAACTGCCACCAACTCCATCCAGCAGGGCCAATGAAAAGGGATTATGGGAGTTGTAACCAAAATACCTGGAGGGACCAAGATTCCTTGCACCTCTTATACAGTGCTAAGAGCACGTCTCCAGGAGCAGCAATCCAGCTTTTAAACTGAAGGCTTTTCTACATTCTCCTCTCTTTCAAAGTGTTGTCTTCTGGCCACTTCCAGCACTTTGGAGGTATTTCTGAAGGTTCATGTAACCCCTGGGTGCTCTCAGACGAGAATATCGGTCCTCAGACCTCTGAAATAAGCTAATGAAACTGATGGAGGAAAGCAAACCAAAGTCAATCCTTCTTAGAAATCAATGGACACAAAGCCATTGAACACAATTAAACAAGAAAAGGTTTGCAGGCTGTATGAAGTTGGTTTCCAGAATCGAAAACAAAATCCCAACGTCTTCCTGCGGCCATATACCTTAGCAGCTCTGAGGAAAATAAAACTATTATTTTCTTCATATGACTAAGGGAGTGTCTTGAATAAAGTCCATGGTGCACATCCCAAGAAAATTGGCGAAAATGTAGACAGATATTCAGACATTCTGGAACTGGTCTATAGGTGGGGTGTGGGTGGTCAACATTGGCAAGCAGGTTGCTATGAATTTTGCTTACATGCAGGGAAAGAGAGAGTAAATTACCTTTATTATTTGTTATCACTGAAACATCCTTAAACATGAAGACTCGTACAAGCATTATGTCTACATAGAAGTACCTTCCCTGCGTTTAGTGTAGCCCAAGCAAATGTGCATAGAATAGATTGCAGGCAGCCTCTATATTCTGGGAGGTTTCATTGACCATCACATTCTTAATATTTCTTAATGCTTGATTACTTACTACACTTGTGACTGATAATTCTAGAGGAGGATCAACTACATAGGTAACTTCCCAGAGATCGTTCACAGCAGCAGCTCCTAAGCTTTGGAATGGCCTGCCAGAGGAGATTCATCTTATTAATACACTAGAAGCCTTCAAGAAGGCACTTAAGACAGAGCTCTTCCGGCGGGCTTATCCACCTGACCTTCCCAATTTGTAATACAAACAAATTGTTTTACTAGTATGACCTCCTGGATGTGTGAAGATGATGACATCCGGTTCACCGGATAGGGTATTGGTTTTAATTAGAGGGATTATGGGATTTTATTGTTGGGGGGATATTGTTGTTAGGGGTTTTATATATATATTTTATGTTTTGTATTTTTACATTACTTGTTATCCCACTTCGATCCGCAGGGAGAGGCGGGAAATACAAATAAAAATTATTATTATTATTATTATTATTATAGAATTCTTGATGGTCCAATTTTGCCACATTTTGAGGAAGATGCTTAGATCCACATCCAGCATAGTTTTAGGGGGACTACTACTACTACTACTACTACTAATAATAAGATTTATTTATATCCCGCTTATTGACAAACAATCCAAGCGGCTTACAATAAAACCCGTATAACATATCCCAAAAAAGAAAAACCAACCCACCCCCTTAAAACAGCATTAAACGGTACATAGTTAAAATAGCGATAAACATAAATTTAAAACGTAACAATATAAGATATTTTACATTTAAACATTTAAAACAGGTTGCAGATGTACAGGACTTGAACATGCTGCGACCCTTTTCCAGGCTCCATGTAGTTATTTGAATGCTTTAATCAAATCCTCCTTCTGATATGGAAAATTTGCTGCAATAAATTGAAAAGATCCACAAAAACCTCTTTTTTGCTGTAGATGGTGCTGTTGTGCTGAGATGCTTAATGGACTGGCTCTGTTAATATTTCCGTGCCTGCTGAGAAATATTGCGTGCTTTGATCTTTCTCTAGTCTAGAGGATTAAAAAAACTCCACAATAATGAGTGCCCTGAGTGTTCACAGAATATAAGAAGGAGAATACACAACTGCTTAGCCTTAAAATCTCTTATGGGTTCATATCAGAGCCAGGCACTGCCAGAAGGCCAATAATTCCCTATATTTGCAAATACTTCATTTTAGAGTCTAGAAAGAACAGACTGGGTTGGTTGGTTTAAACATATACACCAAAGAAAATTCTCCAGCATTTTGACTCTATTCTTATTCATGAAGTTTAAATCAAAAGCACCACGGCTGGAATTCTGTATGGGACTTGCATCTATGTAAGTAGGCTTACATCTGCAGAAGTATAACTGAGTTTTTGCAATATTCAGCAAGAAGATGCTGTGATGTTACTATGTAGATGAGCCAGTAAAGTAATTGCTGAACATAGGGATAATGGCTAGGGACTGCTGATGCACAATGATAGAGCCTCAGGTACATGGCACTTTACAAACATACAAGAAAACATTTATAACTAATCAAATAATATAAAATACTAAAATACAACATTAATGTACAATTTAAAAAACCCCACACACAGTCAATGCAAAATAAAACAAAATAGTCAGTACAGATAATCAAATATACTAAAGATATAAAGCATTACTCTGAAATTCTAAAAGTTTAATAAGAAGTCCTGGTGGCTCAGTGGTTAAATGTGGTAATGAAGTTGTGAGTTCGATCCCAGGGCTCCAAGGTTGACTCAGTCTTCCATCCTTTTGTAAGTTTGTAAAATGAGTTGGGGGCAATTGGCTTACAGACTGTAAACTGCTTAGATAGTGCTGAGTTCACTATTAAGCAGTATAAAAATGTAAATGCTATTGCTATTAGAAAAAAAAAGTTTTCAATTTGGATTTAAAAACAGTGAGGGAAGGAATAGTCCGCAAGTTTACCGGGACACGATTCTAGGAATAAGTGGCAGCAAGAGAAAAAGGACAAAGCCAAGCCAAGGAGGAAGAAACCTTTGGCTGGTGAGGAGCTCAGGATTCCCAGAGCACAGATTTCTAACATGCTGGCAGGAAATGATAAGAGCTGCAAGATAAGGAGGAGCTAGGTTATGCAGGTTGTGCATCATCAGGACACTCCTGCAGGTACCCTGATACGCATCTCTGTAATTCACTAAATACTTCAATACCTCTTTAAATACCCCAAGGGCTGTCACAGAAAGGAGGGGCAGGCCTGTTCTCTGCTGCCTCAGAGGGTAGGACCGGGTCTAATGATTTTAAATTACAGGAAAGCAGATTTCGCTTCAATGTTAGAAAGAACATCTTGACAATACGAGTGGCTCAGCAATGGAATCAAATACCTAGAAGAGGTGAGGAGATCTCCTTCTTTGGTCTCTGCGTGTACATGCCTTTAGGTCCCCGGTTATGGTACCCCATGGACCCCATAGTATTTGTTGGCAGTCTCCCATCCAAGTATTAACTGTGGCTGACCCTGCTTAGCTTTCAAGGTCAGATGAGATTTGGTGCCTTTAGGGTATTTAGCACTTCTTCAGACAACTTCAAAGAGGCTGGACAGCTACCTGATAAGGATGTACCAGCTGAAGGTCTAGCACTGACCAGGGGGTTGGGCTTCATAGCTCCATGGGGCCACTTAGAACTTTATGATTCCACAATTCGATGACTAGGAAGGTTTTGTAGTGCATCTGCTACACAGCTCTGTATGTATTAAGTTACACAATGCAGACTGTGTTACAGAATCATGGCCAAACTTTCCATTTACTAAATGCAATATTTTTCTGTGTTTTTCCCCTGCCTAAACAAAACATTAATCAGAAACTGTAGCGTAAACCAACAATCAAATTAAAATATAAATTCAAGAAAAGTTTTTATAAGGAGACATTCAGGGGGAGCTGTGTTGGCCATTTAGCAAATTCAAACAAAAATCCATCAGTGATATCTTTATTGGCCAACCAAAATGCACAATATACTTGTTGCAAGCTTTCAAAGCTCCATGGACTTCTTCATTAGGGAAGATGTTACAAACCCAACAGGAGAAAAACAATTGGAGATGTTAGATGCCTACATGTTGTTTCAGACTCTAGTTAAGATGGTATATGGTGGGGAGGATATCTTTTGCAGGCAGAATCCTCCTCCTTCTAGCCCTGTGGCTATAGGGGGATTTGCAAAGTCTAGGAAATTTAAAATCCATTTGCATCTCAACAGGGACCCCTCTTTTGCAATCCAATCACTGATGGCTTTTTGTTTGAATTGGCTAAATGGCCAACACAGCTACCCCTGAATATGTCTTCTTTCTTTCATTTAGTCCAAAAGGTGCTACAAGAGCCTTTACAAAACTGAAACATGTGAGAGAGCAAGCAGTGACCAAATAATTTGCTTGCTTTCCCTACAGGTGGCAGCAAAACTTAAGATGTAAAAAACATTTTATGTTTTATGTCCTTGTTCAGGCATAAACTTTCATCCACAATGAATCCAGAAGTCCAAGCCACAAGATATCAAGAAATAAATGCTAGTATTGTCCGTAAGTTAAAGAAACCTCAAGCAAATTAATCATGTAACTTAATGTACTGCAATCCTAAATATGTCTAATCAGTAGTAAGTCCAATTCAGCTAAGTGGGGTTTTGTCCCAAATATATGCATAGGACTGTAACTGAGCAATCTTATGGAGACCAAAGACTGAGAATGTGAAGCAGGAAAACCAATATATCCAAAGCGCTACTGGACTTGCACTTTCTGTGCCTTATCTTCTTTACTGGATCACTGCTTTTTACAAAAAGATTTTTCACCCCATTCTTCACAGCAAGAAGGGAAATAAGTATGCAGTCATCCCTTTTTTCACCATCACAGGCTCCAAAACTTTGCCTGATGTAGTCCTAAAATGCCCCATTTTGCTATTTCTGTCAGAGCACTGGTGGTGGAGCCCAAGGTTTCTGCAACAATATGAAGTCTTGCAGAGAAAGACATTTCTGCAAAGACTTCTTTCTCTGAAGCCAGGGAGGAAGTTCCAATACATCAGGAGTAGAGGACTTTTAACACTCCAGGTCTTTTGGACCTCAACTCCTGCAATCCTTTACAATAGGTTAAATGGAAAAGCAGAATATGTTGTCAGATACTGTATGCAAATTGCAGTGTTTACCTATATTAAAAATGGGTCTAAATCCATCTGCCCATCCCAAATAGGGTAGACCAGTGATGGCGAACCTTTTAGAGACCGAGTGTCCAAACTGCAACCCAAAAGCCACTCATTTATCACAAAATGCTGCATCCTTCTGGCTTTCTAGTAACCAACTCTGGCAAACTCTGTGCTGTGGCGATGGCACATGTGCCCACAGAGGGGACTCTGAGTACCCCCTATGGCACACGTGCCACAGGTTTGCCACCAATGGGGCAGACCAATTCTATCAATGGAATTTGCAGGAGCGTTGACTTACCATCAGGCAATTGAGTCAACTAATCTACTCTGACTGGGATTAGAAAATGGGTCTAAATCCATCTGCCCATCCCAAATAGGGTAGACCAGTGATGGCAAACATCAATAGCACTAAAAAGATGATCCAATGCCCCTTTTTAAGTTGATCAGATTGTTTTAAACTGGCTCTTTTGTGCTCCTTTGGTGCAGCATGTCAAAACGCTGCGCCAGGGAGCACCCTGACGCTGTGCGCCGTGCGGTGGGTGCACGGCATGACAGTGGCGTTGGGGTGGCTGGTGTGTGGTCGCCCTGCTCCAACTTCACCCCCTGGCCAGCCCTTTTGGCCGGTCTGTACAAGCCTTCAGTTACTCTGACTGATCAATTGATTAAATGTAACTCCCTTAGTAATTATTGTTGTGATTCCCTTCACATGACATCAGCTTGCTGATTAAGTCTTCTCATTATGTTCAGCAGGGTTGGTGTCACCTGATAAGGGTGCTTAGAAAGTGCTACTGGGGGTGGTGGACTGCTCTCCCCTCCCACTGCCTTGTTTGCCTGGCCCCCAAGCCAGCCACGCATCACTTGGCCAGAGGTCTGACCTGGGGGGGGGGTGGCAACTGGGCATCTGGGCAAGCGAGGCAATGGGAAGGGATGGAAGGGAGATCAGGGCTTCTCATTCAAGCTTCTCTGCTGCCTTGGTCCCCTAGGATGAGAGAGCCACAGCAGTGACGAAGCTTGAATGGGCATACACACACCACTTCTTTTGTGGTTTCTGATATCCCATTCTGAGTCTGGTGTAGCTTCTTGCCCAACAGCCATACCAGACCTGGAAAGGAAGGCACTACACCACAGCTGCGGCTTCCTGATGGCCCATTTTGGGTTTGGTGAGACTACTCACCCAGCAGCTGCACCAGGCTCAGAATGGAAGGCACCGCACCCCCACAACAGTGGCTGCTGGTGGGGGGTGGTACTCTGGATTTCCAGCACCCTGTTCTGGGTCTGGCATGGCTACTAGGTGAGCAAGAAAGGGAGATGACACTCTGTTTTGCTTGCCCAACAGCTGCGCCAATCCCACTGGTTGTCCCTTCCCAACAGGTGTACACTCCTCTCTGGGGTGTCACCCAATGAGGGTCACATTCCCTGCACCCCCCTAATAATGCCCCTGATTATGTTGCGCCTTACAAATATAATGAGCTTTACACATGTGTATCCAAATTGTAAGGCGGCAATTTTATTTAGAATATTCTCTTGTCTCACAGCAAATTATAGATATTTAAATCTTGCAGGTATTATTATTATTACACTTTCCCTCCAAAATTGGGACCCAGAGAGTCTTCCAATTTAAAAGAACAGTAAAATTAAAACATACAAGAGTGCGCATTCCATTCCATTCAGCAAGATGATACCATCCCCCTGGATGTTTTTGAGTTTAAAATAGGACATACAAATTCAGTTGTTGAATTTTGGCATTAAAATTTGATGTTAAAATGTGAAGCCCGTTGTTTGCATTCATTCATACATTCATAGGGACGTTGCCTCACAAGTTCAATGAAATAATAATGTTAGTGCAAAATTTAACAACTGGCATTGTAAGCTGTTGGATACTGTTCAATGCTAGCTGTTATTGCATGTCCTTGTTTGGCTACTGTCAAATATTGATAACTGCACTTCAGATGCTGTCAAACCTTGATTATCACTAAAAAAAAAATCAGAGTTTCCTAATATTTAAATTTCACCCAGTATTCATGCACTGAGAACACTTGTAACAGCCCTTTCAAACTGGAGACTTCCAGATGTGCTGCAACTGCAACTCCCAGCATCCCTAGCCAGCATTGATTATGGCCATAGAATCTATTGCTGTCAACATTCAGGTCGAGTTTAAGTATGATTTAGAGCAGGGGTAGGCAACCTTTTTAAGCCGGGGGCCAGTCCCGCGAAGTCCTCCCCTCTGCTGGGCCGAGGGGGAGGGAATGGCGGCGCGCGCGCACCCCCTGCTGCGCGCGACCTCCTCCAGCGTGCTGCCGCCGCATGTCATGGCTGCCATTTTGATTTCCAAAATGGCGGCCGTGACTCATTTGCGCATGCACAGTACTCCTGCACATGTGCAAACGTGTTGTGGCTGCCATTTTGGAAATCAAAATGGCGGCCGCGGTGCGCACAGCCGCACGGCGACCAAAATGCACGGCGGTGTCAGGATTTAAAAGAATTTTTTTTAAAGATGATGCATCGATGGTACCTATATCCAACTAAACTGAACCAGATATATAAGACAGTAAGTAGAAAATGCTGGAAATGTCAAAAAAACGAAGGGAATTTCCACCATATGTGGTGGAAGTGTTCCCATGCAAAGAAATATTGGAGAACAATTCATTCGCTTATTAGTGAAATACTAGAAATTGAAGTACCATGGAGCCCAATTTTTTTTCTTCTAAATATGTTACATGGAATAGAAAAAACAATTGAGAAAAAATATGGCAGGATTTTATTATATATGGTGTCAATGGCAAGATTAATTTTCGCAAAATATTGGAAGAAAAAAGAAATACCTAATGCAAAAGAATGGTTTATACGATTAAAAGAAGCAATGAATTTGGATATCTTAACAGCTTTAATTCAAAATAGAGATGTGGATACAAGGGAACAACAATGGGAATTAGTTAAAATTTATAAGATAAAATTTGAAGAAAGTGAGTAAGATTGAGCTGGATTAGGATGTAATAAATTTGATTACTTTTTAATACCTTAACGAATAGGATGTAGTATGCTTTATAGATATAGAAATTTATACATGTAACTAAAGTAGACATAGAAGGAATATGTCACAGTCTTATGTAACTTTAGTATAAGAAAGAAACGTTAAATTTAGGTTCAAAGTAGAGGTATTCACTTGGGAAATAAGAAATCGAAAAATCAACTTAAGATTTGCAAATTATTAATGTGTATTGTTGTTTTGTGATTGAATGGTTTGGGAAGTGGGTGTTGGATGTATGATTGTATTTTATTGTTTTAATGTGGATATTGTCTTATTTGTCTTTATGTATATATAATTTTTTCAAAATAAATAAATAAAAAAACCAAAACAAAATGCACGGCAGTGGTGGCACGCAGTGGTTGTGCGCGGCGGTGGCGGTGGTCCACCTGGGCCGGTAAGTACGGGGACCTGGGCCTTAACCGGCCCGTGGGCCGTAGGTTGCCG
Source organism: Phrynosoma blainvillii (assembly GCA_026167975.1). Taxonomy (NCBI): domain Eukaryota; kingdom Metazoa; phylum Chordata; class Lepidosauria; order Squamata; family Phrynosomatidae; genus Phrynosoma; species Phrynosoma blainvillii. The sequence continues at coordinate 445,527,600 of JANUYF010000001.1, read as the reverse complement.
GCCCCTGATTTAGAGTAATGCCACTGAAATCAATGGAATTTAACCAAGTCAGGATGAACGCCCATTAATTTCAGTGGATCCACCACATTCAGTATAACCAATCCACTTCACTGAAAATAAGGACTCTTCCCCTCTCCATCTTCTTTGTCAAAGAGAACATGATCTAATTCAGAATTCCTAAATGAACACCTTACATATGTTTTGGACCACAGATTTGGTTATCCTTGGCTACCAGCTACCTTAGCTGGAGCAAATGGCTATTACAATCCAACACATCTGGAGCTTTCTAGATTGGGAACAGTTGGTCACCTTGGTTGGAGGTGGATGCAATACCTCCACAAAAACCAGTGGCAGAATATTTCAATCTCCCTAGGCATTCCATCTCAGACCTCAGAACAGCAGTCCTTCAACAAAAGAATTACAAAGGTAGATTGGAAAGATAAACAGCAGAATTGGAATGCATCCATAAACTACAGTCCCTCAGCAATGGATTGAACAGGGACAATGGCTTCCTAATTCACTACACACATTTCAACAGTATCTGACCCCACCTACATTCATCTAGGAGATTATCGTACACCTCTTTTCACCCGATCCGTGCACGGGCTTAAACTGGTGAAAATGAATCTTATTGCATGCCTCCATGCCCAACTCGGATGCATCATGTACCTGATCCAGACTCCTAGCATACTTTTTCAAAGAATGATACTTTCCTGTTCTTTGGAAAGTATGCCAGGAGTCTGGATTGAGCACATGATGCATCCGAGTTGGGCACAGAGGTGTATGATAAGATACGTTTTCACCAGTTTAAGCCCATGCCCAGCCCATGCCTGGATCAGGCAAAAAGAGGGGTGCAAAAATCTCCCTTTTCTCTTCACCTAGAGGCTAGTTTCCAAAGTCAAACTGGCCTTGCCTCTTCATTTCCATACACATTGGCCAGTTCACAATGCCTTTGTTCACTAACGACCATCATTAAAACTGGACTTGCTACTTCATTTCCATACACAAAGGAATTTGAATTTGAATTGACATTCTCACATACCAATGCCACATATATGTCTGTCCCTGGTTTCCACTCCACTATATGCATCTGAGAAAGTACAGTTGTCCCTCCCTATTCTCAGACTTCAAGTCCATGGTCCCACTGTTTGTGGGAGGGACAAGCGGGGAGGGATGAAATGGTGGTGTGCACCATGGGCATGTGTGCCATTATTTTCAATGGGGCTCAAATATTTGCGAGCTACCATTTTTGCGCAGGGGGTCCGGAACGGATTCCCTGCAAATTGGAAGGGGCTACTGTAGAATGAAGTCTACAAAAGCTCATGCTGCTAACTTCTTTATTTCAGGTAGTCTCAAAGGTGCTACAAGATAGCTTTCCATACTGATTCTACAGACTTATCTTTGAATTCCATGTATCTTCAGATACATCAGAGATTCAAATTAGATGTTAAGGGGACTTTACATCCCCTGTGGTTAATGTGTTTTCCAACCCAAAATAACTGTTCCTGAGAACTGTTCCTCAGCAATCAGAACTTGCAAATTAGGTTGGATTTACTTCTCTATGAGCAAGCACTAAAGAAAGCACACCAAATGCAAGATATATAGGTGAAGAATAGCTCATATTATAAAAACGTACATCTTTACCATTGAACACATCTTCTAATAAATATGCTGAAGATATTTTTACTTGACCCTTATCTTGTCCAGAAGCTGTTTTCTCTGCTCTTTGGTGACTAATACTTTTCCCAGAGCTCACTAACAATCTTAGCGGTTTGAAACCAGAAAAGAAAGGTCACAAAGACTGAAGAAATGTTAGAAATAACAACTTGTACCATCCAGGAGACATCCTTCTCTGTGTGTGTGTGTGTGTGTATGTGTGTATGTGCAGAGGGATACTGATTTCTTTGTGAGATGCTTTCTCTTTGTTCTCCTAGTCTTTTGCTGGTTTCCATTTCAATTTGGATTTGGAGGGACGCAAAGAATAAAACAGCCTTCCTGTAGAAACTGATACACCCGTCAGCTCTCTGTACAATGAAAATACTAGATAGAAAGAGGAATGACGTGGAGAAAGAGGTTGCAGTTTCATGACCGACAGATCTCATTTTTAATCATAGCAAATGGTTACATCAGAGTTCTCCTATCATGGTACTTTGTGGGTGGATGGGATGGTGGAGTAATCTATAGCGGGACAGATCCAGTATTCAGCACTTTTTGCTAGTTTTCTCTCCAAAGAGCAAGGATGTTAAAAATACTTTGTTTAAGCTTCTAGCTGCCTTGAGAGTTTAACACTATGCATCTACTTGGAAAATGCTAGATGCGCACAATTTTTTCTCCTCTGCCACTCTATGTCCCACATCCACCATTCATCTCTGTCCCATTGCAATTTTATGTCCCCAGGGCCTCCTGAAAACAAAACCAAGAAGTCATCATCTTTCATCCACCAAAAAATCCCTAGACTTGCATTTATCCTTTTGAAATTGTGGAGGTTTGATGCTTAGGGATACTTTGATGGCAGGTGCCAGTTTCAAACAATTGCCTAAAGAGACAGAGATGGGCTTGATGTGGCCTGTGAGGGTTTCCCATCAGCCATATTCTTCTCTTGTCATTGGCAATCAATGGCTGAAGATAAAGGATAAAAGGCTATTTAAAGTCTATGAAAAACATGCTGAAAATGGAAAATGTGCTGTTTTGCAGCTCAGGAAGCTGTTGCATGGAAATGAGCCCTGGATTGTAAGGCAGTTTTGCTTGGAACTGATTCATGCTTTGCAGCCTGGGAAGTTGTATGAAACTGAGCTATGCTTTGCAGCTTGGTAAGCTGTTGTATGGAACTGTGCTGCACTTTACAGCCTAGAAAGCTGTTGAATGGAACTGACCTGTGCTTTGCCACCTGAAAAGATGTTGAACTGTGCTGTGCTTTGCCGCCTGGAAGGCTGTTGTATGGAAGTGAGCTGTCCTTTGCTTTCTGGAAAGCTGTTGAATAGAATTGAGCTGTGCTTTGCTGCCTGGAAAGCTGTTGTATGGAACTGAGCTGTGCTTTGCCACCTGGAAAGCTGTTGAATGGAACTGAGCTGTGCTTTTCAGCATGTATGAAATTGAACTGTGCTGTGCTTTGCAGCCTGGAAAGCTGTTGTATGGAACTGTGCTGTGCTTTGCTGCCTGAAAAGCTGTTGTATGGAACTGTGCTGTGCTTTTCAGTCTGGAAAGTTGTTGAACAGAATGGGATTGTGCTTTGCCACCTGGGAATCTGTTGTATGGAACTGTGCTGCGCTTTGCAGCCTGGAAAGCTGTTGAATGGAACTGAGCTTTGCTTTGTGGCCTGGGAAGCTGTTGCACTGGTGCTTTCATAGAATCATAGAGTTGGAAGGGGCCACACAGACTATCAAGTCTAACCCTCCTTCTCCTCGCCCTACTGACCTGTGTTTTGCAGGACTGAAAGATCTTGTCCTGTAGATTACTCCTAAGCAGACATGCAGGATTGTGATTTATAAGCTTGGTGGAAAAATGATTAAATTGATCCCCCAGATACTTTATATCTCTTCCTCTAAAGATGGTAGAATGCCTGAGGTGGTGAAAGGTGGTGATTTTAAGTGGATGAACACCAAGAAGATGGCTAAAAACCTGCTTTGAAAACATTCCCCCTCACTGGTTTTCAATATGAAACCATCAACAGAATAATCACATTAAAAAAAAAAAGTTACACTCTCACAGAACAAAATAAAACGCTTGTAGAATTGTTCATATATGTTTGTGTGTAAAATGTTATAGAGTCCCCTAAAGATATATGGCATAAGGCCTACAGAGCTTTAATATTTCCTCATTGTGTTTGCTGAGGGCAAATGAAGCAAAAAAAGGGGCTAATCCTAAAGACAGAAGAAAATATACTGAGTGGTGGAAGGCTGGAATACAGACAGAGCATTCAAGTGTGCAGTCCTGCTCTTAGCTATATCAATAATGCAGCTGTTTTGCTGGTTTTCTGGCTGCAGGCTGAGTGTCCTGACTGTAAGAAACATCCTAAGTGATCGGTTTAATATTGCTACTGGTTTTGTGCAGAAGGTTGAAATCATCTGAAGAAGGGGTTTGTATAATAACAATGGTGGCAAAAATCCTGTCGAGGACGTACGTCTTCATAAGTGGATTTAGGTCTGTGGGAATTGGAATTGGGCAGTTCCATAATATCCGTATCCAGCTGTTCACGTTAGTATGTCTGGGAAACTGTGAAGTGACCAATGTGCATGGGGACTGATGCACAACAGGGCCGATGCATACTGATCCTGTTGTGTATCAGTCCCAATGTGCAATGTACATTAATTGGGAGTTCCTGCATGGCAGGGGGTTGGACTGGATGGCCCTTGCGGTCTATTCCAACTCTATAATTCTATGATTCTATGCATCGATACTCCAGCTAGGGAGTGCCCATGTGCATCGGTAGTACTCAATGTGCATTGGGACGTTCTTGCTGGTGACCCAATATGCATCTTTGTAATTCATTAGCAGGGTTTCTTAGCACCTCTGCTACATAGCTATCTAAAGTTGTGTAATGTATACCATGATAGAGGATTCTGGTTAATAATAATGATAATTATAATAGAGGAGGAGGAGACAGTTTGGCTTTCTTTTTTTCCTTTTACGTTGTGAGCTCCTTTTTCCTCCCCTTCTGTTGGCAAACATCATCACCACCACCACATCATAATTTCAAGGCAGTTTACAGATTATTCAAATCATTACAGATTTAAAACCATACCAAAAAAAAAGAAAGAAAGAAAGAAAAAAGAAAAGAAAAAGAAAAACAGAAATAAATAAATAAATAATAAATAATAGACAATATAGATATCGATCATGGCCACGGAATCGTCTTTGATAATGTGGGTTCCCTCGTCTTAGTAACAGAGATGAGCACCACCCCCTAGACAAACTTTGTCAAAGGGGAAACCTTGACCTATAAATAGATAGATAGATAGATAGATTGTTATTGCTAATGACCCACAGGTTGACCTCGACCTATGGCAATCTAATGAATTAGGCATCTCCAAGACACCTTATCCTCAATGGACCTACTCAGTTCCTGCAGACTTAGGACAAATGCACTCTTTGACAGTCTATCCCAGGGGTAGGCAACCTAAGGCCCGGGGGCCGGATGCGGCTCCCCAAGGCCTTTGGACCGGCCCCAGGCCAGTCCTGCCACCGCCCCCCCGCTGCCCCCCGCCACTGCCGCCCCCCGCCATGATGATATTGATTATTGTTGTTATTACTTGTTCTTGGGGTTTTCTTGGCAAAATCTCCACAGGGGTTTTGCCATGGCTTTTCTGGGGCTGAGAGAGTGTGCATGCATATTTTTTAATTTTTTAATTTTTTTTAAAAAAATTATTTATTTATTTATTTTTGGTGCTTCGGCCCCCCCAATTATCTGAGGGGAAGCAACCCGGACCCCGGCTCAAAAAGGTTTCCTACCCCTGGTCTATCCATCTGATATGTGGTCTTCCTCTCTTCCTACTGCCCTCCATCTTTCCAAGCATGATCATCTTTTCCAGTGAGTCATGCCTTCTCATAATGTGGACAAAGTGGTCATCTTGCCTTCTAGGGAGAGTTCAGGCCTGATTTGTTCCAAGACCCATCTGTTCATCTTTTAGCCATCCACAGTATCCGCAGAACTCTTCTCTAGCACCACATCTCAAATGAATTGATTTTCTTTCTCTCAGCTTGCTTCACCATCCAGCTCTCACACCCATACATAGTGATGGGAAATGCAATGGCATAAACAATCCCCACTTTAGTGTTCAGTTGTATATCTTTTAACGTTAAGATCTTGTCTAGTTCTTTCATAACTGCCCTTCCCAGTCCTAGTTGTCTCCTGATTTCTTGACTACAGTTTCCATTCTGATCAATGATTGATGCACAGTAGGGGAAATCTTTCTCTTCATTGTCTACAATGAATTTTTTGTCAATACTTATTGTTCTTTTGTTGTTGTTGTTGTTTTCTTAATGTTCAACAGTAAGCCTGGCCTTAACACTTTCTTCTTTGACATTCCTTAGTAATTATTTTACTTTGTTATTTTTTGCCAGTAATATGGTGTCATCTGAATATCTTAGATTGCTGATATACCTTCCTCCAAACTTCACTCTTCCTTCAAGTCTAAGGGGGGTTGCAGACTGCCAGAGATAGTGCAAATTCAGTCCACTTTTAGGGTTAGGGTTAGTGCTAGGGAATCATGGGAATTGGTTTTTTTCTGAGACATTGAGCCTTCTCTGTCAGAGAGCTCTGGTGCCACAATAAAATACACTTCCCATGATTCCCTAACCCTAACCCTAACCCTAACCCTAAAAGTGGACTGAATTTGCACTATTTCTGGCAGTCTGCAACCCTAAGACTGCTCTGCATATGATACTTTTTGTATATAAATTGAACAAATAGGGTGATAAAACACAGCCTTTTATGACTCACTTTTCAATTGGGAACCATTCTGTTTCTCTGTATTCTGTTCTAATGGTAACCTATTGACCTGAGTACAGGTTATGCATCAGGACAATCAAATATAGTGGCATATCCAATTAAATATAGATACAGATACAGATATGGATATATAAAATTTGACAGGTATTTAACAAACAAATTAACAATCTATAGAATTTAAACCATTTAAATTCATTAAAAGGCGAAATAAAAAATCAATAAAGCAGCACAGCACACCCCACTATTAAAAGTTCATTATAATCACTATCTAAAACAATGATGGAATAGGAATGTTTTTACTTGCCAGCAAAGGAGAGCAAGGAGAGAAACATCCTAGCTTCCCTAGGGAAGGAGTTCTAAAGCCTAGGAGCAGCCACCAAGAAGGCCCTCTCCCTTTTTCCCACCAAATGAGCCTGGGAAATAGTGGGGTTAAGAGGAAAGCCTCTTAGAGCTCCAGCAGACTACGGAAATACGGTCTTTCAAGTTACTTGGACCTGAGCCACAAGCAAAAGATGTTATGCTTGGGATGAGGAATGTGTAGCCCTCCAGATCTTGGTTGACATCCTATACTGCACTTGTGCAGTGCAAATCTTCACACGTGGAAATGCACATTAATTGTGCTTGTTGTTGTGTGCCTTCAAGTAGTTTCTGGATTATAGTGACCCTCAAGGGTTTTCTTGGCAAGATTTGGTCAGAAGGGGTTTGCCTTTGCCACCCTCTGAGGCTGAGAGTGTGTGACTTGCTTAAGGTCACCCAGTGGGTTTCCATGGTCAAGGAGGGATTTGGACTCCAGTCTCTGGAATTGTAGTCCAGCATTCAAGCCACTATACTATGCTGGCTCTCATTCATTGTTCTACACAATCCTTATGCTGAACTGCAACATTGGGCAACTGAGCCAGGACCAAATGTTCAACTGAATGCTCACCCAAATGTACATGTACATCCATGTGAAATGCACACACACACATGCAATGGCATCACATCAAGAACTCTACTTTTCCACACTTGAACTTAATGCAAACATTCCATATCGGACAAAAATGTCCAGCTGTTTCCATAGAGGAACTTATACGGGCCTAAGTCACCAATAGGATTCTAACTGTTATTGGACTGCAATTCCCATCAGCCCTGGGTCAGCATAGCCAGTGATAAATTATGCTGCGATTTGCTGTCTAATGCCATCTGAGGAACCATACATTTCTTGTCTTACCATCGGAGACAGTGAGCAAGCTGCATTGAGTTTAATTTACTTCTTGGTGGATATGCATAGGTTTGTATTGTAACTTGTCTGTTGGAAACATCAGGAGGGAACTAGAAATAGGTTAGTTACCTTTCAGTGGTGTAAATTATGAACATCTGGGACAGTTCCTGCATCAGTGGGGAAAAGTTAGTAAGACAAATACACCTAGGAGTGTTTCAACTGTAAATCAGAAGTCTTAGAAATCAGAACAAAATTCCCTATTAATATTGCTAGTATCTAATCAAAATTGCATTTTAAAAAACTGGCTTATTTATTATTTTATTTATATTCCCCCCCTTCTCCAACAGCTGGAAGAGAAGGCAGTTTCCCACCTAATTTTTCAAAAGTGCAGATAAAAAGGCAATGGCCAAGATCCGACTTTGGAAATGAGTAGCATGAATTTACATGTATAGAATGATGCTTTTATTTTCTATGCAGCCCTTGTGTGAAATGGCAATATTGCACAACTGCATGCACACTTGAATGTGCAACTGAATGCACAATCAAATGCGCACATCCAGCACATGTACATCTCATGTCAAGATGCATACATCTTAGTTATTTTTGACAAAAATATTCACAATTCATATATAAGACATTTAATAACACACATACACAAATATAGCAAAGATATTGTTGTTAACTGGCTTCAAGTCACCCCCAACTCATGGTGAACCCATGAATGAGACATCTCCAGGACTCCTTGTCTTCTATTGCTCTTGTGGGTTCACGACCATGTCCTCTCTAATGGAGTCTAGCTATCTGGTGTGCTGTCTTCCTCTCTTTCTACTACCTTCTACCTTTCCTAGCATTATTGTCTTTTCTAGTGAGTCATGTCTTTTCCTGATGTAGCCAAAGTACAACTGCTTCAGTTTCATCATCTTGGCTTCCAAAGAGAGTTCAGGCTCGATCTGTTCTAGGACCCGTTTGTTTGTCTTTTTGACTGTCCTCGGTATCCTTAGCACTCTTATCCAGCAGTACATCTCAGATGCGTTGATTTTCCTCCTATCTGCCTTCTTCACTGTCCAATTCTCACATCTATACATGTTGATGGGGAATACAATAGCTTAGACTATTTAGTGATCAGTTGTATAGCTTTGCTTTTTAGGATTCTATCTAGTCCGTTTAATAGCTGCCCTTCCCATTCCTAGTTTTCTTCTGATTTTTTGAGTGCAGTCTCCATTCAGATCAATATTTGATCGGAGGTATGGGAAATTTTAAACTATTTCAATGTCCTTGTTATCTAGGTTGAATTTATGTAGATCCTCCATGGTCATTATTGATCATTATTTTACAGTAACAATTCAAGTGTTCAATTACTAAAGATTCTCCTTTTGACCTAGTTCCAGGATAGTTTTGTCAGTTTGAATTTTGAGACAGTTTGCTGATTATCTACAGTGTAGTTGATGAAGGTCTGCCTGAATAACAAAGGACGTTATCACACGGGGTCTAAAGCAGTCCCATCCCCGTCGCATCCCCGTCCTATTGCGCTTCCTTTTCCCCGACGCTCACACGACGTCGCAGAGAAACCCCGCCCATCCCCGTCGCATCCCTGTCCCATTGCGCTTCCTTTCCCCGTGTCTTCACACGACGTCGCACCCATCCCCGTCGCATCCCTGTTGCATCCCTGTCCCATTGCGGCATCACCCTGTCAGGGATGATGGGAGTTGTAGCTCTTCACCTCTGGCTCTAACTCACCACCTTGTTATGCAGCAGAGCTGACCAGCTTTGATCAGTGGTTGATGCTTCTTTCCCAAGCAGCAGAGTTTCAGAGAATAGGCTGAAGACCCTGACAAACTCTCCAAGCCTTCTCACTCTTCTTCCTGAGATGTCTCCAAACTTCTCCAGGATTCTTCTGGCTCTTGTATCTTCCCTCAAGACACCAGACAACTCAGTAGTCTTATATAAAAGATCTACTTTATTCTACTATATACATAAATACTATATGCCCTACAAATCACAATCTCTACACTTCACAATATCTCCAAAACTACTCCACACTACACCAAACTACTCCACAATGTACATTAGCAAACATTGCAATTTATAACCATTGTTAGACACCACCCACCAGTCAGTTTCCACCCAGTGGGTGTGTACATACATCTTGATTGGTCCACATAGATCATCCCATACCTAAGACCAACCCAAGTGTTTCATCACTTTACCTTGACCACTTAATGAGTCTCAGGTGTTTGCAATCTATCACAGGTGTTCTCAATATACCTTCTATAACTTTGTCCTTGGCTCTCAAGGCTTCTTGATTATATTATCTTTTTCACCTGTGTATCTTCCTGATTGCTCCTGCTTAGTCACTTTGACATTCACATACATATTTTTATTTCTATTACTGTATATCCCATGTTGCTTTTTCCTTAACAATCCCCTCCGAAATAAAATATTGCATGTGTCTTACAATGTCATTCCTACCATTTGTGTCAGTCTTTCATGTTTCTCTGCTGTCAATGCTTTTGTGAACAAATCTGCTATGTTGTGTTGTGTTTCTATATATCTCAATTCTATTTTACCCTTCTGAACCATGTCTCGCACATTTTGATATCTTACTCCAACATATTTTGTTCTGTTCTTCAAACTTTCAGTTTCAGCCATTGCTATGCATGACTGTGAATCTTCCAGAATTTCTACTGGTATCTTGTAACTTTCATTTAAATCATTCAACAATTGCTCAACCCACTGTACCTCATTCACTATCTCATTTAAAGCTGCGAATTCTGCTTCCGTCGTACTTATCGCTACATTTGTTTGTTTCCTACTTCTCCAGACTATTGGATTTTCACTGTACTTGATTATTATTCCTGTAACTGACTTCTTGTCTCCTAATTCTGATGCAAAAGAACGTTTCTAATTATCAATTTCTTATCTAGAGTTCCTTTCAAATATCTCAATAAGTGTTTTACTGCTGTCCAGTCTTCAATTTTTGGATCATTAACTCTTCTGGACAATACATTTACAGCATACGAAATGTCTGGTCTGGTGTGGCAAGATATGAATTGTAAAGATCCTATTATGCTCCTGAATAAAGTCTTGTCTTCAAAATCTCTAGTTGTTTTTTTCAGATACAAAACCAGTTGTCATTGGAGCTCTTACTATTTTAGCATTTTGTAATCCACACTTTTCAATCAAATTTTCAATTTTCTTTCTCTGACTTAACAAACAATGTCCTTCTTCTGTCCACTCAACACCAATACCTAAATAAGACTTTAATAAGCCTAGATCCTTCAAAACAAACTTTTTAGACAACTCTTTTTTTACTGATTCAATCTCCTGTCTTGACTTTGCTGCCACGCACAAATCATCTACATAGATCACTAACACTATGTCTCCTTTTGTATAGACACAAGCATCTGCAATGCTCCTTTTGTATCCTAGTTTAGCTAACTCTTCATTAATGCACAAATTCCATGCTCTGGCACTTTGTTTTAATCCATACAATGCTTTTTTCAATTTATAAACTTTCTGACTACTATTTTCTTCAAAACCTTGTGGCTGCTCCATAAATATCTCTTCATCTAAACCAGCATTCAAGTAGGCTGTTTCAAAATCAAAATGTTCTACAACTAAATTTCTTTTTGCTGCTACAGCTAGAACCATTCTCAGACTTTCTGGCTTTGCAGTTGGAGAATATGTCTTATCATAGTTCTCATACTGCTGTTGTGCAAAACCCTTAGCTACTAACCTTGCTTTATACTTAATACTTCCATCTGGCATTTCTTTCTTTTTGTATACCCACTTACAACCAATTACTTTCTTGTCCTTGGGTCTATCAACGACTTCAAAAACATCTTTATTTACCAGACAACCAAACTCATCATCCATTGCATCAATCCATCTTTCCTGTTCTTCTCTAGACACACTTTCCAACTCTTCAAAACTTTCAGGCTCTTCCACTGCTAAACAAGCTCTTGCATTTGTCACAACAAACCTATCTGGAGGCTTTCTAACTCTGTGACTACGTCTGGGAATAAACTCTGCTGATCTGCCTCTTTCATCCTCACTTTCTGTACTGGGAGTTATAGTTCTATGACTAAATCTCTTGTCTTCAGTCATTCTAGTAGTAATAGGTCTAGATTGTGTCTCATTATCTGAAGAACTATCACTGCTGCTAGTGGATGCTTCTGGCTTAACTGAAACCCCTCCGTTTCCTGAAGTTGGTTCAGTTTGTGTTTCTGGCTCACTTGAATTTCCTAACCTCAAGAAAACTTCTTTATTTGCATGCAGTTTGTCCCAACCGGCAGGTCTCTCGAAATTTGCCGACCTAGAATACTGCACTTCTTTTCCACCTAAATGAAACTTGTAGCTATTTCCAGAATAACCCAAAAACCTAAGCCTTCTACTTTTGGGTTCTCCTTTCTTCCTGAAACAAGCTGGAATGTAAACATAAGCAAACTGTCCAAAGACCCTCAAATACTTGTAATTTGGCACTCTCCCATACAATACCCTGTAGGGAATGTCTTCAATTTCTGAATGATACAGTCTGTTACTAATATGTACTGCTGTCAAAGTTGCTTCTGCCCAGAAACTATCTTTTACCTCTGCATCTGCCATCAAACAAGCCGTTATTCTTTTTATATCTTGTATTTTTTTCTCAGCTAAACCATCTTCGTTAGGACAAGCGGGATTAGTAGTTTCATGCCTTATTCCTACCTTTTGAAAGCAATGAAACAATTGATTACTTAGAAATTCTCCTCCTCGGTCAGTAACAATGGTGCCTACTCTAATATCAAATTGTCTTTCCACCATTCTCACCCATGCTTTTAAACTTTGCCCAGTGTCAAATTTGTTTTTCAATATCCTTACAAAAGCAAACCTTGTAAACCTATCAACGATTACTAGGTAATATTTGCTTCCCCCTAAAGACAAACAATTAGCTTGGGCAACATCTGCATGTACAAACTGAAATGGTCTTTGAGCAATTCTTTTGGTTTTCCTTGCTACTGGAAAAGCTCTGACCTTTACCTGATTACATACAGTACAATCTAAGTGATTTTTGCATTCAGCAACTTTTAAATCTGGACACATACTGATTAACTTCTTTAAACATTTGAAACTAGCATGACCAAATTTTCTATGGAGTTCATGTATACAGTCTTTGTGAATTGGACTATTGTCTATGTTATTAGCATTTTCAACACTGTAGCTATCAATATTGTCTTCCAAATAGTAAAGTTTATCCTTTTTCAAGCCTATGCCTCGCAATTCCCCATTCAGTTTTATCTTACACATGTTCTTTTCAAAAATGACTGTGTAGTCTCTGTCTGTTAATCTGCTTACTGATAACAAATTATTTTCTAACTCCTTTACATGTAACACATCATTAAAGTTTTCCTTTAGCCCTGGAATGAAAACTGTACCCATTTGATTTACAGTACTGAGCTCTTTCCCATCAGCTAAAACTACAGCATTTACATTAGCTGATTTTCTATTACTTATCAAATTAATATTGTTACACATTGAAGATGATGCTCCTGAGTCAATTAACCATTTACAATTAGTATTTTGTTTTTCCTTAATCATGGTTGCAAACCCCTTTTTGTTACCACTGTCCTTCAAAAATGGAGGTTTGGACTGCTTTTGATACTGCCGCGGCTGCCATCTGCTCTCTCCTTGCTTGCTTCTCTCAGCAGCAAATTGTTTACATTGTCTCTGTAGATGACCAGTCTTTTTACAATAAAAACACCTCCGTTGCTCCCTTGTAAAAGCTGCTTCTTCCTGCTTTCGTAGATCAGGTGTCGTTTGTTGTTTTGGCACAGTCCTCAAACTTGCTGAGTCATTCTTCTCAGACTTTCTTCTCAAATTTTCCTCCAATATTTTTGCAACAATTAAGTCTCTGTTCAGCTCAGCTTCTGGCAAATTTTGCAAGCTATTTGTAATGTTGTCCCAAGAAGAGTCTAGTGATTCCAGTAAAATGTAACACTGCTGCTCTTTGCTAATTTCCACTCCTCTCAGTTCAGCTTGCACAAATAAATCTTGCATTGTTTTTAAATGTTCTATCACACACTGTCCTTTAGTCATCTTTTGTCTGTAAATTCTTTTAGACCAAAGCATTTTTGCAAACGCAGTTGAAGGAGTGTGTAATCTCTGCAAGGTATCCCACACATCCTTGGCGGACACTTTATCTCTTACGTCGTTAATCAAGTCTTCTTCTAGCATGAGATAAAGACATGCTTTTGCTTTAGCGTCTCTTTCTCGAGTGGCTGCATTAGCATCAGCTGCCAGCCCTGTTTCAACTATAGACCACAGAGACTCCTTTATGAGTAGAGATTGGGCATATATCTTCCAGGTAGAGTAGTTGTTTCTATTTAATTTACTAAACTTTAGTATCTCCATCTTAATTTGTGCAGTGACTCAATTTGACACAGTCCCTCTGAGTATGCACAGCAGACAAAACACAAAATGATTTACTCACAAGGCTCCACAAAACTTCCTTCCACTCTCTGGAACTTTCAGCTTCTGTGGATGCTGGTTGCTCTAGTATCTGGGCCCATAACCCTTGTCAGGGATGATGGGAGTTGTAGCTCTTCACCTCTGGCTCTAACTCACCACCTTGTTATGCAGCAGAGCTGACCAGCTTTGATCAGTGGTTGATGCTTCTTTCCCAAGCAGCAGAGTTTCAGAGAATAGGCTGAAGACCCTGACAAACTCTCCAAGCCTTCTCACTCTTCTTCCTGAGATGTCTCCAAACTTCTCCAGGATTCTTCTGGCTCTTGTATCTTCCCTCAAGACACCAGACAACTCAGTAGTCTTATATAAAAGATCTACTTTATTCTACTATATACATAAATACTATATGCCCTACAAATCACAATCTCTACACTTCACAATATCTCCAAAACTACTCCACACTACACCAAACTACTCCACAATGTACATTAGCAAACATTGCAATTTATAACCATTGTTAGACACCACCCACCAGTCAGTTTCCACCCAGTGGGTGTGTACATACATCTTGATTGGTCCACATAGATCATCCCATACCTAAGACCAACCCAAGTGTTTCATCACTTTACCTTGACCACTTAATGAGTCTCAGGTGTTTGCAATCTATCACAGGTGTTCTCAATATACCTTCTATAACTTTGTCCTTGGCTCTCAAGGCTTCTTGATTATATTATCTTTTTCACCTGTGTATCTTCCTGATTGCTCCTGCTTAGTCACTTTGACATTCACATACATATTTTTATTTCTATTACTGTATATCTCATGTTGCTTTTTCCTTAACACACCCGGCATCATCCCCGTTCTTTTGAATGCTGGTTTCTTTGGGAATTACATTTTGCTGCGACCAGAATGATACCAGAATGATGCTGCTTTCTGTATGCCGGTAAGTTCTGGATTGAAAAGGAACCGCAATGGGACGGGGATGCGACGGGGATGGGACTGCTTTAGGCCCCGTGTGATAACATCCAATGTCTTGGCTGGCTGGTAGAAGGATAACAGGGCACCTAACTCCTTTGGGAGGAATCAGGGAGCAACCACCAAGAAAGCCTTCTCCTGTTTCTGCATTGGTTAAAGTGGGAAGAACTGACAGAAGGGTCTCTCTTGTACATCTCAAATCTTGAGAAGGCTTAAAAGGGAGCATACGGTCTTTCAAATAGCCTGGACCCACTTGAACCATGTGATATGTCTCCTTTATCATTTAGTAAAGGCAACACCCGTAAGTATCAAACCAACTAATAGTTATACCACAAAGAGCACCAAATTAGCTTTCATCAAGTTACAGTCACCATATAACTTGGTATAGTCAGCCCTCCATATCCACAGGTTTTGTTAATCACAGATTCAAGCATCCATGGCTTGAAAATATTGTAAAAATATATAAATTCCAAAAAGCAAAGTTTGATTTTGCCATTTTATATAAAGGACATCATTTTACTATATTATTGTATATACCTAATGGGACTTGAGTCCCACGGATTTTGGTATCCACGGGAGGTCCTGGGACCAAACACTAGCAGTGTAATGCCTGGAATACATTGCTTGTTACTTGTGATGAATCATTTTATTCCTCTGCTCAATATCCTCAACAGCCACATCTCCTTAGAGATCACTCACATCTCTCCTAGTGATATTGTCTTGCAGAACTAGGTAATTCCTCTTCAGGTTGATTGATATACTTTCCTGGTAGCTTCCATGTCAGTGGAGTCATGAATCTGCTCTAGGTTCTAGTCCAGATTTTAAAGGTACTATCCACAGCAAGGAACTCTATCCCCCCAAACAGGGTTAGTGCTTAAAGTCTGGACTATAACTTCCTGATGTTATGGATACACCAACTGTCACTGGTCATAGACTTGCTTCCAGAAAGACTGTGGTCCAAAACCCACTGCAGAAATAATCCAGTTTAAGACCGCTTTAATTGCCTTGGCTTAGTACTATGGAATCTTGGGAATTGTAGTTTATTGTGGCACCAGAGCTCTCTGACAGAGAAGGCTAAAATGTGTCACAAAACTACAGTTCCCAGAATTCCCTGGCATTGAGCAAGGGCAGTTAAAATTGTCTCAAACTGGATTATTTCTGCAGTGTGTTTGGGACCAAATGGCTGATTTCCTTAATTACCTGTCCCCAAGCCATCTTGCCAGAAGCAAGACAGAACAGAAGGTCGGGAGAAGTTTAGAGGAGCTGTAGATGGACACATCTCTACTAGTATAGTAAACTGGAAACATTCATTTATTCCAGCAGTAGGCTCCCCTCAACCATGAAATAAACCCAACTACAGCTGCCTTGATCTGACAGAGAAAAAAAAATGACAAGGAAAGAAGGAAATGATCAAGCATTTCAGCTGGAGATTATATAAGTAAACTAAGGATGGATCTCAGGAAACATTCACCTGAACATAAATTCCACTGAATTTGGCAAGATTTTCTTCCAAGTTTTAGGAATGTACAAGTTTTTTTGCATGTTTACCTGGCAGTTAATCCCACTGGGAAATGTGAGATTTACTTTCAACTGTAACATACAAAGGCTACATCAAAGAGACAGAGTCTGATATTCTGTTAGGGACATGTGCATGCATAAGTCAGGTTACATAAGTAACCTGCCCCAAAAGTCACCATTGCATAACAGATGCGTTCTGCTGGTAGTGGTGGAACAGAGTTGCACAGAGAGCTTGTTCATCTTTGCAAGTTATGCCTTGTGCACTCTGTGTTGTAGGTGTGGATTGTGGTGGCGCACCATACATTTTGCATTGTGGTTACACATTGTGGTTGTGCATTGTATAATTTGCATTGTGGAGGTGCATTCTACACTTTGCATTGCAGTTGTGGGTCCTGTACTTTGCACTGAAAATGGGCATCATGTATAGCGCACTGCACAATGGTATCTCATCATTGACATATATTGCACATTGCTGCTATTCTGCATGAAAGTTGTGGAGTGCTGGCGTAACATATGCCTGTGTATCAACATTTACACCCCCTCAAGAGGATGTTGATTGCAGCCAAAATGCAATTTTATACTCATGGAGTTACAAGATGATTATTCATTGGGGTCCTTAATGTGCAAACGTGAAATTCATGATTCTAGTGTGTAATGTATAATGATATTGATTTGCATGTGTGATATGAAATAGCACCATATATACAACTCTGCTTCCACAATCTTGAGCTAGACGCAGACTTTTGCTACAAAAATATCAGTCAAGTATCTTTTTTTTTTTACTATTAAATATGTTAAATATTTTGGATATTCTCTCCATTCTTTGCATTCAGCAGAAGGATGGTGTAGCACAACCACCATGAACTATTTCAATGTGGAATTACACTATGCAAGCATGCTATAGGATCTCACCTAATACCTTCCTTGTCCTGTTTTACAGCATATCTGCAGGCATAGAGTGAATCAATGTATTGTTTTTTGGGCAGCTTTCTTATTTGGCAAATAGCCTGAAATCTGTAAAAATAAAACAACACATTAATGATTGCTTGCCTCGGTGGAGTTGGCCTCAACAGCTTTGCGTGGGGAGGAAATAATGTCTATTGATTTGAGATAACAACTTCCTGTGCTCATGATCTGAAGAACTTGTGCTTCCTTTTCAGATGAGTGGGCATGATAGAATCAGCATAGATTAATGGATGAATTTTTTTTAACTTAAGAAGACAACTGTCATGATGTACAAGTTGGGATGTGTAGACTTGACAGTCTTATTCTGGGCTGCCTTTCTCATTATCCCTGAGGCATTCTCATTCTTTTATGGTTCTGTATGAGGCTGAGAAACATTTCCCTCTTCCCACAAATAAATTCTTATTTTTTTTCCATGCAGTATGTCCCCCCCCCCCCAACACACACTCCAAAAGTACACTCCCTCTCAAATACACATTTCCCAGGCTGTTTTATCATGGACTAAAGCATAGCAGGATACATTTCGTCCAATGTGTGCCATAATGAAAATGATTGTGAACTATTTGAACTTGTCATGAGAGTACAGAACTGCAGCACAAAGCACGCATACGCATGGCACAGGTTAATAATATATGGACATTTTGCACACATTTTTCACCTTGTGTGTCCCAAAGCAGCTTGCATAGCAATGTGTAAACCAGTTCTAAAAGTTAGAAGTAGCCGCAATCCTGTTCGGCAATTACAAATACATAATCTACAGCTACTTATTTGCAACTGCTATGTCTGTGTCGACGAACCTATAGCATGTGTGCCATCTCAGGCATGCGAAGACATTTTGGAGGGCATGCGGAGAGACAGAAGGGCGGGGGAAGAGGAGGAACAGGCATGTGTTCCTCTCCAGAGACAGTTAAAGGCACAGGAGGACGGGGAAGAGGAGGAACAGCCATGTGCCTGTTCCTCCACTTCCTCCTGCCCTCCTGTGACTTCAACTGTCTACCTGAGACAGCTAAAGGCCTGGGAGGGTAGAGAGAAGTGGAGGAACAGGTGTGCGCCTGTTCGTCCTCTTCTCCTCACCCTCCTGGACCTTCAGCTGACTCTAACTGGGATGGTGGGGAAGAAGAGGAACAGGGTGCCAGTTTTTTCTTCTGAGGAGACTTATCATTGCCTTCCTCTGAGGGTGAGAGAGGTTATCTTGTCCCGGTCACCCAGTGGGTTTGCTGTGGCTGAGCAGGGATTCCTACCATGGTCTCCCAGAGTCCTAGGCCCTATCTGCACTGGCCAGGATATTCCACAGGCAGCCTGGAGTATTATGGTTCTACAGATGCTGCAACCTCTTTCTGTTACTTGGCCCTTTTCCCCCGCACTATGGCGGCTGTCTGCACAGGTGTCCCACTGAGCTGTCCGGCATGTCAGCCATTGCTGCAAGTCACTTTCTTCTGAGGTCATGATCATATCTCTGGGCACCTCGTTCTGACCTCAGAGCAAATGCCCTTCTGCAGTGGAAGATGTGCTGGGTGGCTCAGTGGGACACTTGTGCAGACAGCCACCATAGTGCATAAATGGAGGGCTCTGGATCTTCCTGGAACATCAAGAGTAACAGATAAGTTTTTTTTTTAAAAAAATATTTTAAGGGTGTCATACCTGAGAACACCTCAGACATTGTCTGAACTGCTCATGCCATAACTGGGATTTGGGATGTGCATTGTCCAAACAAGATGACACCAGAATAGGGGAGCAGGAATTGGGTCTTTTCCCCCCTGCAGACAGGGCTCTAGTCCAACACTCAAAACCCGATGTCACACTTTCTCTTTTCATGGTCAAAGCTCTCATTAAAGCATTTCCCCTTCTTTAGCATAGATTGGACCTATCAATTCAGCATAGATACTTTTTTTTCACCACCACCCCCGCTAATTTCCTTTTATTTAACTTGGTGGAAATTATTCTTAACTATGGTCAGAGTTATAGTGCTACGGTCAAGATTATTGTAAATTGTTTTAACTTATCTGGTTTTAAATGATACACCACACAATATATTTTTATTCTTCTTGGATGGCATCTAAAGTAGGCTTATTCAATTCATTGTTGAATGGTGAGTTAACCTGTAGGTAACTGAATGAAAGGGTCTGCTCTGATGAAGACTAACAACAACAGGATTTAGGCCATTGTTATTTATTTTCTTTAACTGATTTCATTGTATGCAGCCCTGAAATCTTCAGATATAGGGTGGGATATAAATCTTTTAACAAAAAAGTCACTGTCACCAATTAGAAACATCCCGAGAACCTAAGAGATTTATTAGTTACCACCTCCCAAGATTTTCACTATGAAAGATAGGTTGGCATTTCACACATGGACCACCATCTTAAGAACTGATCTAAGATCAAAGACTACTATCTTGTAATATGTTGGCAGCATTGGGATTAAGTAAGTTTTTAGAGGCAATGGTATGACAAGAGAGGAAAAAAAGGAGAGCAGAAATAATGAGTCAAGGCTTTTCAGCTCTAGGAAAGCCTCACCATGGTACTGACAAGAACACCATGCAAACCTTTTAATCTTGGGGCTCTACACTACACTGCGGTTAACAGACAAAATGTCAGACAATGAGATTGCTGGATGAAGAAAACATTTCTAACAGTGTATATAGAAAGTTGGAGGGGGAAAAGGAAAGAAATCAAGAGATGTTGGGAATACTGATTATGGGAGTATAGCTAGCCTGGACAACAATAGTTAAAACAGGAAAAATTGCATTGGAATTGCAAAGGAAAAATGTAGTTGGCCCTCCATATCCATGGATTCAGCATTAATGGATTCAATCATTCACGGCTTGAATATATATATATATATATATATATATATATATATTCCAAAATCCAAACTTTAATTTTGACATTTTATATAAGGAACACCACTTTACTACACCACTGTACAGTTGCCCCTCTGTTTTCACGGGGGATCCATTCTAGACCCCCCCCTCCGTGCGAAAACGGAACATCACCAATATTCAAACCCCATTGGCTTGAATGGTGGGGTGCACCCCATTTTGTCCCCCTCTGTTTGCTGCCAGCAAGCAAGCAAGGGGCGCAGACTCCAAATCCACAAAAATGGAGGGGCGACTGTATATGGGACTTAAGCATCCACGGAGGGTCCTGGAAACAATTTCTTGTGTTACCCCAAAGATAACCCGTCCATGCAAGTTTTTGCATTGCTGCAATAGCCTGCCGACAAAAAATGGTAACTTATTTTTTTTTCACTGTACAACATTATACAATGCTTCTGTACTGTACTTGTATTTTTTCTATTGCATTGTATTTTTCTATTGTATTGTATTTTCTTTAACTGGTGGAATTTTCTATTGTACTGTTCTACTTTATATTGTATTGTTTTTATATTGTGTATGCTGGTCACTGACTGTAATAAATTTATTCATTCATTCATGTAGGGTTCTTCCATTTGATATAAACTTAATATTAAAGGGGATGTCCAAAGCCTCAGATCCTGGAGGGCGCCCCAGTGTGGAGAAAGCCATTTGATCATATAAGAGGTTCCTGTAAGTTCAGCATGGGAGCACTTAGCTCAAAGCCCTGAGGAATCTGCCCACAATCAAAATCTGCGTAAGTCCCACATTAATGGTAAACAATTGGGTGTGTGATTTCTGTGTTTGCAAGTAAACTGAAGTTCAAGAGTATCTCCCTCCAGGAGAGAGATGCCTTTGTTCAAAGACATCTGCATGGATGACTGAGTGATTCTCAACTTCCTTGCTCCATCTCTCATCTGGAAAATCCATGCAAGTCCTGAAATTGCCCCAGGATAGATTTTACCCTATATAAGTGCCCTCTTGGGCAGTCACAGTTTGGTCTCAGCTGAGTTCAGACAGATACTCTGTCTGTTTCTCTCTTGACTCCTCAGCAAATGCAGGCCAACTCAGGTCCTTGGCTATGTGCTGAACTAGACTCATTCACCGTGTCCCCGATCGGAGCTCTGAATCTGAAGCATGTACAGTATTACCCATATGCTAGAAAATTCTAAATTGTTTTCAGCTACCACCTTTATATCATTAGTTCTTGAATGTGTGTGTGAATGAGTGTTCTTGTGTGACTAGTGATTCCTTTTATTTCTAAACAAAAAAACATTTGGAGTTGGCATTCTGGAGTTCAGTTCTTGGAATCACTATGCATATGTCTGACCCTAGCTTTTTAGTTACCTGAAGCCATCATCTGAACTAATTAAATTCCCCTGTTTGAATACTGATTGTGGGTGCCCTATGGGACCCTTGCATTTTGGATAATACCTGGGATTGAGAACTGTTGTTGTTGTGCTCCTTCAAGTCATTTTCAATTTATGGTGACCCTAAGGTGGTCATGGGGCTTTCTTGGCAAGATTTATCCAGAGAAGATTAGCTATTGCTTCACTTTGAGGCTGAGAAAGTGTGATTAGTCCAAGGTCACCCAGTGAGTTTTTGTGGCTGAGTGGGGGTTCAAGCCCTGGTCTTCCAGAATACTAGTCCAATTCTCAAGCCACTACATTACATTGGATTTCTTCAAAAGGAGGGCAATATCATCCATCTGTGAATCTGATTTTGTTCTTGCTTAGCCATATGGAGAATTTCAGTGTGGCTGAAAAGAAAAATACAGATATTGGCCAATATCCTGTAGTCCTTAACTTATTCAATCAATACGCTTTACTTATGAGCTGACTCGCCATTCAACAATTGATTGATTATGGAACTTACCAACAGGAAGGCAGCCTGTAATGATATTCTTGTTCCTGGACAAAATAATATGCAGTGTACACCACTGTATATTAGGCTCAGTTTCTGCCTACCTTTTTGGGGGACAGCTGGGTTCAAAAATATGCAGTATTGTTCTTCCACAGCTGGGCATGATATCACTTGTTATTGCCTCCTAGTCTAGTTGCACTTGGAACTGTTGTTGGTAGGTCAGTATGATTAATTTTGATGCCTGTTTTCAAGCATTGATTGATTATCCCCAGTTAGACTTTCAATTGTTCAGTTAGACCAAGAATAGGGAAAGTCCAGCTGGCAGGCTGTATGAGGCCCTGCACCCTACTATTTTAACCCTCAAAGCCATTCACTAGTCTGCAAATATTAAAAACATTTTTTTGAATGTGTTCTGGGCAATTTTGGCCCTCCAAAGGTGTCAAAACATCCCAAATGGTGTGCAAATGCAGTAATCTGGCATCTCCCCAAGCTCTCCAAATCTCTTTCCTTAGAACCCGCTACAAAATTCTGTTCCTTCAGCCAAAAACCAGCCCAGAATGGCAACAGGAAGTAACATGGCCACCCTTGTTTTAGATCATTTTTTGTCTTTCCCTGGAGGAATCATAGAATCATAGAGTTGGAAGGGACCACAAGGCTTGGAAGAGACTCCCCTGTCATGCAGGAACTCACAATCGAAGCACCCTCGACAGATGGCCATCCAGCCTCTGTTTAAAGACCTCCAAAGAAGGAGACTCCACCACTCTCCAAGGGAGTGTGTTCCACTGTCGAACAGCTCTCACTGTCAGGAAGTTCCTCCTAATGTTGAGGTGGAATCTCTTTTCCTGTAGTTTTAATCTATTGTTTTGTGTCCTAATCTCTAGAGCAGCAGAAAACAAGCTAGCGCCCTCCTCAATATGACACCCCTTCAAATACTTAAACAGAACTATCATGCCACCTCTTAACCTTCTCTTCTCCATTTTCCAGGCTATATATACCCAGCTCCCTAAGTATCTCCCCATAAGGCATGGTTTCCAGACCTTTCACTACTTTGGTCACCCTCCTTTGGACACACTCCAGTTTCTCAACATCCTTTTTGAATTGTGGTGCCCAGAACTGGACACAGTATTCCAGGTGAGACCTGACCAAAGTAGAATAGAGTGGCACTATTACGTCCCTTGATCTATTCTAGACACTATACTATACCTAGAATCACATTGCCTTTTGTAGCTACTGTATCACACTGTTGACTCATGTTCAACTTGTGGTCCACTAGTATTCCTAGATACCTTTCACATGTAGTCTTGTTAAGCTAGATGTCCCCCATCCTATATCTATGCATTTCATGTTTTCTGTCTAAGTGCAATACCTTAGATTTCTCCCTGTTGATATTCATTTTGTTAGTTTTGGCCCGGCTTTCTAATCTATTAAGGTTATTTTGAATTTTGATCCTCTCCTCTTGGGTATTAGGTACTCCTCCTAATTTGGTGTCATCTGAAAATTTGATAAGCATGCCCTCTGTTCTTTCGTCTGAGCAAAGTCTTTCTCTGGATCTATTCTTGGTCACTCTAGTTCTAGCCTGGACAGCCATCAGTCAACATAATTCAACCTTCTCTTTCTCCTTCTGCTGCAGCAGGGGGTGAACTACAGCTCCCACAAGCCTTCACCACTGCCTCTGTTGGTTAGGGCTCATGGGAATTATAGTCCACCAACATCTGGAGGGCCACAAGATGCCCACCACTCTTCCTCAACTTCACACTTGATTGTCTGCATTTATGAGTTCTCTGCCATTCAGATCAAAGCCCATCCCACCTTAACACAGCATGCCAAATGGCAGCAGGGCAGGAAATCTGAGGTATTGTTATTGCTTGTTCATTTCTGCACACTTTGCTATGAAGGATCCCATGTTTCTTGAGACTACCTTGACAGGACAGACAAGAATAAAGTCCATAGAAGGCATAACCAAGGAGGCCGAGCAATTCCCCAGTCAGCTAGAAAGAGAAGTTTGGCGGCTGGAGGTTGGATTTATTTTCTGTTTTGCTTTGCTGCTTGACAGTTTAGCCTCATCAGGTAGCTGCAGAATTGTGCCTTGGAGGAAAGCTGTTGACTTTCAAAAATTACACACAGGCTGAAGAAGTATAGAGAAGAGAAGGAGGAGGCCAACTTGAAACTGACGCTGCCTTGCTAGTTGGAGAGAAAGCCTGCCAGGCAATCCTTTCTGTTATGAATTTGGACTGGGAGAAAGGTAAAAGCTAATGTGGCATAGTGTTGGACTATGACTCTGGAGAGCCATTGTAAATTACTTTTTGCATCACTGCAGAAGTTGGAATTTTGTTCCAACCACGAAATGACCAAAATCCCCCTCCCCGCAAACCCCATCATTTAAGCAGCATAGTAGCTCCAATGCACAGATTTTGACTTCACTCTCTGACAATACAGAAATGGCCAAGTTTCTGAGGAAGAGGGCTGCATACTTTTGTTGCTGTTAACCACTCTCGAGTCAATTTCAACTCATGGTGACCCTGTGGATGAGACCTCGCCAAGGCTTCCTATCTTCCACTACTCTTCTTAGTTCGTGTAGATTCACACTCGTGACCTCCTTTATAGAGTCCATCCATCTGGTATGTGGTCTTCCTCTCTTTCTACTTCTCTCCACCTTTTCTAGCATTATTGTCTTTTCCAATGATTTGTGCCTTCTCACGACATGGCCAAAGTACAACAGCCTCAGTTTAATGATCTTGGCTTCCAGGGAGATTTCAGACTTGATATGTTCTAGGACCCATTTATTTGTTGTTTTTTGGCTGTCCACAATATCTTCAGCACTCTTCTCCAGCACTACACCTCAGATGAATTTATTTTCTTTTTATCCGTTTTCTTAATTGTCCGGCTCTCGCATCCATACATGGTAATGGAGGAATACAATTGCTTGTGCAATTCTAGCTTTCATGCTTAGTTGTATATCTTTATTCTTTATAATCTTTTCTAGTTTTTTTCATAGCTGTACTCCTTTGCCTTTCTAAGGCTGCATTCACACTGCAGAAATAATCCAGTTTGACACTGCTTTAACTGACAAGGCTCAATGCTACGGAATCCTGAGAGTTGTAATTTGTTATGGCACCAGAGCTCTCTTGCAGAGAAAGCTAAATGTCTCACAAAACTGCAATTACCAGAATTCTATAGCATTGATTCATGACAGTTAAAGTGGTGCTAGAGTAGATTATTTCTGCAGTGTCAATACAGCTTTAGTCCTCTTCTGGTTTCTTGATTGCAGTCCTCATTTTGATCCATGTTCGATGCAAGGTATAGGAACTCTTTCACTATTTCTCTTTCCTCACTGTTTAAGTTGAATTTATGTTGATTATGTGTGGTCATTATTTTTGTTTTCTTTATGTTCAGTAGTAAGCCTGCCTTTGCACTTTCTTCCTTGACCTTCCTTAGTAGTTGTTCTAGGTCTGTGATGTTTTCTGCTAGTAGTATGGCGTCTGCATATTTTAGGAGATTATCGCAGCGTTAATATAACCGGCTTACCTGAGCCGGCTTAAATTTTTAAATGGGCAGCATCCTGATCTTATCAGAAGGATTTAGCTGCCAAAATTGCTGCCCGGGTCCAGCCTGGGTCCATTGCTGCTCCCAGGGCTGGTCCGGTGATCATTTCCTTAAGCAGGAAAACTCCCTGCTTCGAAAAGAGGCATGCTGAGCACC
The DNA here is from genome assembly GCA_026167975.1 of Phrynosoma blainvillii. Classification (NCBI taxonomy): domain Eukaryota; kingdom Metazoa; phylum Chordata; class Lepidosauria; order Squamata; family Phrynosomatidae; genus Phrynosoma; species Phrynosoma blainvillii. The sequence continues at coordinate 445,501,638 of JANUYF010000001.1, read as the reverse complement.
CTGCAAGCGGGGCTAGACCCGGGCTGGACCCAGGTGGCAATTTTGGTGGCTAAATCCTTGTGATAAGATTAGGATGCCACCCGTTTAAAATGTTAAACCAGCTCAGGTAAGCTGGTTTTATTTGCACTGTGATAATCTCCTTAGATTGTTGACATTTCTTCCTCCTATTTTCACTGCTCCTTCTTCCATGTCCAAGCCTGCTTTCCTTACAATGTGTTCTGCATATAGGTTGAATAGGTAGGGTGATAGGATGCAGCCTTGCCTGACCCCTTTTCCAATTGGAAGGCATTCTGTTTCTCCATGTCCTGTTCTAACAGTAGCCTCTTGTCCTAAGTACAGGTTCCTCATTGGGACTATTTTACAAGGTAGGATTTCAGGAGGGTAGGATTGGAAGATATGAGCTACAGAGATGTAGGTGTGTGATACATGCATATTGCCCAGTGCAGGATCTTGGTTCATATTTTTATATTAAATAATAAAATAAGTAACACTGGCTATGAGAGTGGGGGGTGAATTCTGAGAGTTGCATCCCCCTCCCCCATTTTCCATTCTGTTTTGGACAGGGGGGTAGGGAGACTTTTAGCTATTTGTCATTTCCCCTTCATCCTAGTTCATCGTCCCCCAATCTGATGCCTTCTAGATAATTTGGATGGCAACTCCCATTATGCCCCTTAACATGGCTAACAATAATGGGAATTGCTGCCCAGGATGACACTACCATAGGGATGAGTGAGTCTGAATTTTGGGTTAGCAGCATGGGACTGTTTAGGGTTAATGGCAAGGAAGCCTTTCCTTTTCCTTGCATCACATTTAACAGCATGAAGCCCAAACAACAGAAATTCACACACATGAAGGCTTTGAAATGCTTTGCTTGTTCACAGACAAGCCAGCTTTATTAATTTACATTAATAATTATGGGGGGTGGGACATCTCTGTTATATTAATGGGACTGAATGAAAGTCAGTGTCTTTTGTTCTAATTACTTTCAGCACATAACTAGGCTGAGTTAACATATCTCTCAAGAGGAGGCATTTCACTGGTGTTTTAGGGGGTGGGCTAGGATTACTTAAGACTTGTGGGGCTTATTGCATGTTGGTGTCATCTCACTGTCTTTCCCCCTTCCTTCCTTCCTTCCTTCCTTCCTTCCTTCCTTCCTTCCTTCTTTTCCCCTTTCTTTTGTGTATGTCTGTGTGCAGAAAACTGGACAGTGAAGAAAGCTGTCAAGAAGAAAATTAACATTTGAAATGTACTGGAGGAGAGTTCTGCACATACCATGGATTGTTAAAAATACAAATAAATGGGCCTTAGACCAAATCAAGCCCGAACTTTCACTAGAAGGGAAGATGATTAAACAAAGGGTGTTGTACTTGGGACATATCATGAGATTTTGTGATTCAGTAGAAACAATGGCGTCTCTAGGGTTAGTGTCGCCTGGTGCAATAATGGTGTCACCGCCCTATTGACCTCCTCCCATACCACACCATTCAGAATATTCAGTAATTTTATTTGTACTAATGTTACTCATAAATTGTAATTCCCTTATATCACTGAATGTAATGGTAACAGCTGTGACATAAAACAACTAGCAAAATTAAAACTATATCTTTAAATTACAGTATCATGAGCACAGCCTAAATGTATTTACATATACCTAGTTTCACGTGGTTAAAGTTAAAATTTGGCAAGATGTGATGATTTCCTTTCTCCTCCAAATGAGCCTTGCTCCACTCACACCATTTCTTCAGCATTTTAAGAAGACAGAGGAAAACGCCACAGCCCATTTCTACCAAAAGTCAGGTGTTTGGGGAGCAATGGTGTCATCCCACCAAAGGTGTCACCAGGTGTGATCTGAACCCTCCGCATTCCCTAGTGACACTCCTGTGTAGAAAAGATGACAATGCATGGGAAAGAGGAAGTCAATAGGAAAAGAGGAAGACCACACGATGGGTGGATTGACTCAGTCATGAAAGCTATTGTCCTGATAACAACAACAACAACAACACAGAAAATTTAAATATATAAAACAGACATATAAAAGGCAATAGGATATTCTTAAAAAGTTTGCGAATGTATGGAAGACTGGTGAAAATTCTTAGGAAAGTCATTAATCTCTATATAATTGAATTACAACACAGAGGAAGGAGGCATGAAAATTGGAGGAAGGAACTTCAGTAATTTAAGATATGCAGATGATACCATATTACTAGTAGAAAATAGCAAAGACTTTGAATGATTACTGAAGAAAGTCAAGGAAGAAAGTTCAAAGGCGGGTTTACAGTTGAACATTAAGAAAACAAAAATAATAACCACCGATGATTTACATAATTTTTAAGTAGATGATGAAGACATTGAAATAGTTCAGGATTTTCCACACCTTGGCTCAGTCATTAGTCAGAATGGAGACTGAAGTCAAGAAATCAGAAACTAGAATTTGGAAGGGCAACTATGAAGGAACTAGACAAGAACCTGAAGTGTAAAGATATAGAATTGAACACTAAATTTATTTAGAATTGAATCCTAAATACCACGCCATTGTATTTCCCATTTCTATGTATGGATAGTGAGGAAAGGCCATAGGAAGAAAATCAACCTTACCTTGAGCTTACTGGAGGAATTCATGCTGTTACTATAGCCATCCCTCTGGATTTGCTGACTTCCCATTTGTGATCTTGAGTTTCCGCGGATGGAAAGCCAGGAGGAACAAAATGGTGCGTGCAGGCACTCGCCGCCATTGTATTCAATATTTGTGTTTTTCCCGATTCGTGGGGTGGTGGTGGTCCGGAAAAGATCCCTCGCGAATCAGGAGGGTTGACTGTATTTTCTTCGACTGTTGCAAAGTAGCTGTGAAAGCTGGAGAGTGACAAACTGATAGAAAGAAAATCAACTCATCTGGAATGTGGTGCTGGAGAAGAGTTCCATGGAACCATGGGCAGCCAAAACATCAAATAAATGGGTCCTACAGCAAATCAAGCCTGAACTCTCCCTAGAAGCCAAGATGACTAAACTGACACTGTTGTACTTTGGCCATGACTACCTAGAAAGACATGACTCTCTACAAAGGACAATAATGATTGACAAGGTAGAAGGCAGTAGGAAAACAGAAAGACCATGTTATAGGTGGGGAGATTAAATTAAGGAAGCCACAACCCTGAGTCTGCAAGAGCTGAGTAGGGCTGCTGATGATAGGGTGACTTGAAGGTTTCTCATTCATAGGGTCACCCAAAGTCAAAGTTGATGTGATGACAGTTAGCAACAGCAACACATTTCAATCTGAAGCCCCAATGTTTTATGAATATGAAAAATGTTTAGATGAATTTTTGGTCATCCAGGTATTTTGGACTTCAGCTCTCAGAATTCCTGAGTGTTCACCAAAGTGGCTGGGGCTTCTGGGCGTTTAAGTCCAAAACACTTGAAGGACCAAAGTTTGGGAATCACTGCATTATATACTCTAGTCTGCAGTAGATCTCTTTTGTTCCATTTCAGCTTGTTTGGCTTTCCTCTAGTACTAACCTTCACTTCTTCCTATCACTTGCATCACTTGCACTCTATCCATAGAACAATGGGAGTGGCTTTTTCCTTTTCTCCCTCCTGCAATTTTGTACTGAATTTGCTCAACTGCAACCAGGCACAAAATATTTTTTCCTAAAGGCATGAATGAAGGTGGAAAGAGGCAGGCTTGTGAGCTGTGTACATTCAGAAACAAGCTTCCACAGCCTTTCAAACAACTTTCAGCTAAGGAGGTGTAAGGAAAGGAGAAGACTGATTTAAATGTGTGTGTGTGACAAAATCCTTCAATATGGGCCTTTCAGGGATATTGATACAGCAATATTGATAGAAGCTCTAGCTGTTGATTCCTCCACTAGGAAGAGGTTGGATTAGATGACCCTTGGATTCCCTTCCAACTCTCTCTGTGTATGTGCCTTCCTTAGGTTGCCTGTTGCCTTATAGCAACCCCATGAATTTCATAGGGTTTTCTTAGGTAAGGAATACTCAGATGTGGTTTTGACAGTTCCTTCCTCTGAAATATGGCTCCAAACACCTGGTATTCATTTGTGGTATCCCATCCAAGTAACAGCCAGAGCTGACCCTGCTTAGCTTCCAAAATCAGACCAGATCTGGTGTATTTTGGGCATTTAGGCCTATCTTCCAACTCTAAAATTCTGTACTTCCATCCTATCACCTTGAATAGGTTAGTTCCCATGACAGAGCCCTGCTGAACTTGCAACACCAGAACACAAGAGAAGAAGGAGCTGCATTATGTTCTTTGTCCTCCCTTTCCTGATTTCTCCTTCTTTTTTCCCCTCAGGGCTCATCCCGAAGGGAACAATAATTTTGTTTTGGTGCAAACATTCCTCTTTCTCTTGTTTGATCTATGCTGAATCTGTGTCCTAGAAACAAGAGCTGGGTTTACTACCGGTGGCCATCATAGCTAGTTCTGGGATAATACAAACAGACAGCCAAGTAGAGATAAATTTCATTTCAGAATACACAGCATTAATTTAAACTGACCTGAGAAATAGGAATTAAAAGTCCTTGGTAATTCTGGGAGAGCTCCAAAATAAAATCAGTATGTACTGATTTTCAGACCCCCCCCCCCCCCAAAAAAAAAATCTGGATTCTTTTTTCTCATCTGGAGTCTCACCTAGATGAGATTTTTCCCCTCATTTAATCGACACTTATGTAAATTACTAGCAATTACCATATATACTCGACTATGTCATGTATAGGTCAAGAGCAGGTTTTAGCACCAAATTTATGGATTTTCATATGACTCTTGGATAAGTTGAGAGTAAAATTTAGGAGTATGTAACAAAGGATGGAAAGGATGAATGAAAGGAAAACAGATCCAGAAAACTTATAAAATTCCAGCAGGCATAATTGTTTGTGCTCATACTAAAGGTTTCATGGATGAGAGGATATAAAGGAGATGTGAGTGCTTCCAGAACAGGTGATTCTCTTGCCTTTCACCAGGGGATGGTTTCTTTTTTAAAAAATAAGAGTCAAAGTACAGTACTTACATTGACCAGTTGATAAGTTGACTCAGGTTTTTGGAGTCATTTTTTAAAAACTAAAATTTCTAGATTTATACATGACTTATACAATAACTTTACTGGCTCCAAGGCTGGCATAGCCCCCACCCTCACTCCTGCTTTCAGGACTGTATCTACATTACAGAGTTATCCAAATTTGATATTATTTGAAATATCATAGCTCCATTTTACAGAATCCAGTAATCTGTAACCTGGAGAGAGATTTACAGTTCTCTACTAGAGAACCTAAAACCTGAAGTGTATCTAATACCAACTCTTTTTGAACTTTAATATTTTGGACCCTCTAAACCAGGGGTAGGCAACCTTTCCCCTTTAAGGGCCGAGGGACTTCAGCTCCCAGAATCCCAGAAGCTATTGGCCAACATGGGAGTATTGGCCAGCATGGCTGAGGCTTCTGGGAGCTGAAGTCCCTCGGCCCTTAAAGGGGAAAGGTTGCCTACCCCTGCTCTAAACATACCATGTATATATGCGAAAGCTGGACAGTTAAGAAAATGGACAAAAAGAGAATCATTTGAGAGGTGGTGCTGGAGAAGAGTGCTGAGGATACTGTGGGTAGCAAAAAGAACAAATAAATGGGTCCTAGAACAGATCAAGTTTCATTTCACTGGAGGCAAAGATGACTAAACTGATGCTGTCGTATTTTGGCCACATCATGAGAAGACATGACTTATTAGAAAAGACAATAATGCTACGAAAAGTAGAGGGAATTAGAAAGAGAGGAAGACTACATGCTAGATGGATGGACTCAATTCAGGAGGTCATGGGTATGAATTGGCAAGAACGTAGGAGAATCGATTCAAGGATAAGGAGTCTTGGACATGTCTCATCCATAGGGTTGCCATGAGTTGAGATTGACTCGAGGGTGGTTAACAACAACAATATTTTATAGATGAAAACTAGGAGATGTGTGGCCAAGCAACCACAGAGTACAGATGCCAAACTTTGTTAATGAGAAAGGATACACAAGCTAGGAGAGGCGGTGGAGTTTCATTTTGCCTGAATCTATTGGGAAAGGGAAGATTCTCTCTCCTCTCCTCTCAATCCTGCTGGGTTAACTGAATGCAAACTACTTTCCCAATTTGAAGTCATTTTTCAGCAGTCAAAATTACAGTGAGGACAAAGGGGGAAAGTGGGAGGAGGAAAGCAAACTGGGGACATTTTTAAGGTAGCTGGAAAAATGAGATGGCAGAGGATTAAATGGGACTGTCCCTGCCAAACTGGGACAGTTGGAGGGTAAGGACCAGGGACAAATACTTAACCAGGGCAATTGGAGCATATTCTATTACCCATCCATCACACTCCCCTACAGGTAGTACTAAAATATCTTGGGTGAGGATTATAAGGACTAGCAATATCAGTGCAATGTTTTGAGTGGTTCCATAAACAGAAAGTATGATTGAGACTGCATCTGCATTGCAGAATGAATGCAGTTTGACACTGTTTAACTCCATCCTATGGAGACCTGGGATTTGTTGTTTCTTGCAGCATTGGAGCTCTCTGACAGAGAAGGCTAAATATCTCACAAAACTACAAATCCCAGAATTCCACAGCAGTTAAAGTGGTGTCAGACTGCATTCATTCTGCAGTGTAGATGCAGCCTATGATAATGTTTCTTAAGGGAGTGGATATTTGGCCTCCCTTTTTCCAACTCATGCCATACCTGGGACATGTCAAGTTCGGGTTGAAAACCTGTCACTTCTTATTTCTTAATTGTATAGCCAGAGGCATTGCTGACTCTAACAATACTCTTTACTCTTCATTGAAATGCTGCTTTAATCATGTCAGAACAAATGCATTCAAAAACCAAACAAGAAGCCTGAACCAACCAGTCATTCAGTTTCCCTAATGAACTCTCTGCTTCAATCAACTCAGTTCATTCTCCAGTTCTATGAGGGGCATTAAAATATTTATGGTATTAATCCCCCCCTTATACTTTCTACAGGAATAGAAAAGGGCTTCATGTTCTGATGTGAGTGTTTTTAATATTCCTTGAAGAAACGGCGTCATAGTTGATATAGTGTCCTCACATGCCTTTACTCTTAACTGCCATCACTTGAATTCACTAACACCAACCTGTAGCCAAATGTGATAGCTTCTGAAGCTAGGTTACCTCTTCTCATATATAATAGAAACCATGCTTGGATTGATTCAGTGAGAAGGAATAAGGAGCACCTTGAGTCATGCAAAGTAGGATTGCTGACTGAAATGGGAGATGACGCCTGTTTCTTTAATGGTTGTGTTGAAGAGGGGATTTCAACAGGTATTGCTTGTCACACAGCCAGGTAACAAGAGGTGATGTAATTCCCTCTTCTACACAAGGTATAGAAGCCCTCTCCATTTTCCACTTAGGTAGCCCTAAGTAGGTGCTTGAACATTCAACTAGCTTTGCTCCCCAGGATCCGTTGACTAACTGCAGAACTATTCCCATTAATATGCTGCATACATGCAACTTTGTGATGAAAGAGGTGTTCCATGTTTCATAGCCTTTCTCAAGCTAACAATCTCTGAATGCTTTTGGCCCTTTTGATATACACAATTATAACAGACTGATATCACTTTAACTGCAATGGGTCCATCCTGTTGGTGCAAAATGAGTTCAAAGTGTAAAAATTCTTTACATTAACTTAACTCAGTGGGGAATGGAGAGGAAGGGGTGGAATCTTGCCCTTTCTAGGAGGCTCAGGCAAAAGCTAACTGCTGCAGCCTCTCCTAGCTTGTCTGTTCATGAATACAATTTGCAACCTTCACCAGTTGGATGTTGGTTGACCATACATGTCCCAATTTTCATCTGTGAAATCCTGGAGGGTAAGGAGAGACACCACACCAGCACTATGCAATCCCAATAGCAATAGCAATAGCAAGTACATTTCTATATGACTTATCAGTGAACTAAGCACTCACTAAGCGGTTTTACAAATGTGTAAACTAATTGCCTCCAACAAGCTGGGGGCAAACTCATTTTATCAACCTATGGAAGGATGAGGATGCAAGGCTGAGTGGACCTTGGAGCCCCTGGAATCAAACTCACAACCTTGTGGCTGCAGTACAGGCATTTAACCATTGCGGCACCAGGGCTCCCTATACTGAATACTGTCGTAGCACAACATATAAGAAATGGCAATTGTACATAGCTGTCTCCTCATTGCGGAAAGTGAAATGCACAGAGGCAGTGCACAATGGGCACTGACATGCTGCTCTAAGGTGCATTATAGTGCATTTGGAAAGGTTGTACATGTGCAGCTTTACTTACACCAGTGTCAGTTCAATATGTCCATTCTGTATTGTCCAAAATACTCACTCTGTTTCTGTAGCTGAGCTTACATTTTGTTATGTCACCAAGAGGATTCTGGTCCTAATGTGGACTACAGGATAGCTTTCATCCAATTCACATGATGGTATGGGTTTTCTCACTGAGAGTATTAAGGGTTGATTAGGCTTTCCTATGCTATTCACTTTGCTATGTATGCACAGTATTCTGGCCCCAGAGCTGCTGCAATGTCCTTCTGTTACCTGGGCACTCCATTGCAATGCTGGGCAGCTGTTCAAACGCACATCCTGCTGTGCTTCCCCATGCCGCCACCACTGTTAGTCACTCCCTCTGAGGTGAGAACAAGTGATCATCCATGTGATCAATGCTGGGCTCCTCATTCCTGTCCACAAAGCTAGTGACCCATGGTGGCAGCAGCATGGGGAGACACAACAGGACACCTTGCAAACTGTTACTTGTCCAGGGCTCTGGAAGAACCAGAGCAAAACCTAACTTTTTGAAGGGGGATATTTGGTGCTGAACTGTCTGAACATTATCTGGACAGTTTGCACCAGAATCGGGGATTGGTCCTTGCATTGTCTGGATTCCTTGCTGAGAGGATGGGAGAAGGATGTTTTATTTGGCCCATGTGGACAAACCCTTTGTCTCAGCCTAACCCAACTCAACTCATAGTATGGTTGGTTCTGAAAATAAAATAGAAGTGTATGTGGTGTTTGCACTCATATTTGTTGCTATTGTAATGTGCTTTCAAGTCATCTCTGACTTATGGTGACCCTATCCTAAGGTTTCTTGGCAGAATTTATTCAGAGGAGGTTTGCCATTGTCTTCTTCTAAGAATGAAAGAACGCAACATGTACAAGATCTCCTAGTGGGTTTCCATGGCTGAGTGGGGATTTAAACCTTGGTCTCCAAGATTCTTAAATCCAACACACACTGCAGAAATAATCCAGTTTGAGACCACTTTAACTGTCCTGGCTCAATACTAGGGAATCCTGGGAATTGGAGTTTTGTGAGACATTTAGCCTTCTCTGCCAGAGAGCTCTGGTGACACAGCAGACTACAATTCCCAGGATTTCCTAGCACTGAGCCAGGGCAGTTAAAGCAGTCTGAAGCTGGATTAATTCAGCAGTGAGTTTTGGACCTTAGTCAATTAGTCAAAACCACTACACGACATTGCCTCTACATCAGGGGTAGGCAACCTTTCCCCTTTAAGGGCCGAGGGACTTCAGCTCCCAGAAGCCTCAGCCATGTTGGCCAATAGTCCCATGTTGGCCAATAGCTCTTGGGATTTTGGGAGCTGAAGTCCCTCGGCCCTTAAAGGAGAAAGGTTGCCTACCCCTGCTCTACATTCATATGTGTACAATGTAAACTGCCTCCATTGCCCCCTTGAAGGAAGGACAGGGCAAAATGTAATAAGCAGAAGAAAAGCATTCATAAAGGCATTATTCTCGCTTTTTAATCCTTCATTTCTAAGTGATGGTAATAAAGAAGATGCTGGTATTGTGCATTTCTTTGTAAAAGAGACAAATGCTGAGATCCTACCTCAGGGTATGGCAGTACAATCGCCATATGCAGAGCTATGCATTCTTTGTGCGACACAATTCTGATGTTGAATGGCAATGTTCCATAACTGAATGCATACATGAGTGTGTAGCTAAATGTACAACTAAATGTATATGCACATCTGCATACACAATGGAATTGAGTGCAATTCAGCTTTCGTACTGAATGTGGGGATTCCATATGGGACAAAAATGTCCAACTGCTTCCTCAGGGGAAGTTACACATGTGTAAGACACCAGCAAAATTATGGCCAGTGTTCTTGTAGTTTACCTGGGGAAATGAGAAGCTGGGTGATCAATTAGAAATCCATAAATTGAGAGCCAAATCCGAAGCTGGGGAATCAAAACCAACAGGGGGACATGCAAAATAGTCTGGATCCAGAAACAGGGCTGAATCTCTGAGTTAGCTTCTATGTCTCTCACAGAGTGGGTGGTCAGTGTTGTTTCCAGCATCCCTAGAGCATTTGCTGCCAGCCTTATCTAGGGAAACTGGTTGTTCCATGCAAACAGCTGGGGCCGCACCAATGGAGCTGTAGGTGTACCAACCCTCTCTCCAGACACTTCAGTCTTGCTATAGTATTTCCAAGGGAGACCAAAAAAGTATATCCATAGCTGTTCTGAACTCAGTTTCTCCTTTCCTCAGGGGGATGAGGGGATGAATTATGGATTGCTTTTGCTTGTAAAGCCCTTTCTTTTAATACATTTATTTCTTTGCTCTGTGAAAAATATTTATATATTTTTAAACCTGCACATCCTCTTGGGGTCTTGTTCATATGGTTAAGAGGGTACATTAATGCACTGTTCCTGTTACTGTCTCCCACACCCTGCACCTCCTGCTGGAGGTAGGAACACTAGTCTTGTAAACTTTCCTAAGGTAACCATTCTCTACTGAACGAAACAACTTGTCACATCAAAAAATTGTCTTCTGCACTTCACAGAGCCTCGCTTCATTGACTATTCCTTCTGCAAATTGCACTCATGACAAATTCATCAAGATTCACCAAGAGAACAACTTGTATAGGGGATTGTGGAAAATTCCATTATTTTGTCACAAAGCACAATATAGAATTGCCTGGTGGGATAGATTTATAGAGATGTCTCTTATCAATTTAATAGAAATGCTCTACTGGCCAGGGTGGGATAGTGCTTTGAGTGTTGGACCATGACTCTGGAGACCAGGGTTTGATGCCTAGCTTGGCCATGAAACCCGCTGGGTGACCTTGACAAATCACATGCTCTCAGCCTCAGGGGAAAGTAATGGCAAACCTCCTCTCAACAAATATTGCCAAGAAAACCCCATGATAGGGCCCTCTGAGGGTCACCATAAGTCAGAAACTTACAAGGCAGGGGAAGATTAACATGTCTATTTCTTTGGAAACTACATGCACCCCTCAACTCTGCTTCCACAAACTTGAAATGGCTGCAGATGTTTCAAATTAGACCGATGTGTCCAACCACTTCCATAGGGGGAATGTATGCATATTGAAAAACCAGCAAGAGTCCAACTATTTTTTTAAAAAAAAAGATATCCAGAGGCACTGGATAGTGAATGTCAGGGGTGGGTAATATCTTGACTTCAGACTGCTTAGAGGCTCCAAGGGTATTTGCAGGACCACAGCACTGCCAAATCTGTGTTGTTAAATTTTAGTGGCAAATGATACAAAAAAACCAAAGGACCCATTCACACTACTCAGTAATAACACTATTATTCCACTTTCCTTACCAGGCACCTATCTTATAGAATCCTGAGATGTGGTGTATTGATCATTTTTAGCCTAGGGCCTCACCAAACTACAAACCCCAGGATAATTATTTTAATATTCATAGTTTAATTCTGTTTTAATGTTCACTTTTTGGTCAGTTATGAACTGCATTGTCTTTTGAATTTTTATACTGTAAGTCATCTTGAGTCCCAGTTTTGGGAGAAAGGTAAAATACTACTAATACTGGCCAGAATCTTTTATCACAGTGCATGTTAAATAACATTATGTATACTTAACAAAACACATGCACACACACACATTTGCCTGTTAGTAGTTGTTGTTAACTGCTCTTGAGTTGACTTTGACTCTTGGTGACCTCATGAGTGAGACATCTCCAAGACCCTCTGTCCTCCAATACTTTGCTCTGGTCTTACAGACTCATGTCCATAACTTCCCTGATTTGAGTCTAGCCATCTGGTGTGCAGTTTTCCTCTTCTTCTACTGCTTTCCACCTTTCCTAGCATTATTGTTTTTTCTACTGAGTGATGCCTTCTCATGATGTGGCTAAATATGACAGCCTCAATGCAATCTGTTGTCTTTGTTTTAAATGTGTCTACTGTTTTTAAACTGTTTTAATTGAGATTCGCATTTAATGTATTTTTAACAGGGGGTATTATGTTTGTTATTGGGGTTTGTATCTGCCTTGATTGCTATGACAAAAGGTGGAGTACAAATAAAACTATTATTATTATTACTATTAGTCATCCTGGCTTCCAGGGAGAGTTCAGGCTTGGTCTGTTCTAGGACCCATTTGTGTGTTTTTAGCCATCCACAGTATCCTTAACACTCTTCTCCAGCACCACATCTCAGATAAATTGATTTTCTTTTTATCTGCTTTCTTCACTGTCCAGCTCTCACATCTGTACATGGTGATGGGGATTACAATGGCTTCGACTATCCTAACTTTTGTATTCAGTTATATGTCTTTGCACTTTAGAATCTACTTCTTCTTTCTTGACTGCAGTCCCTGTTCTGATCAATGATTGATCCAAGGTAGGGGAACTCTTTTCCTTTTTCTATTACTTCATCATCTACATTGAATTTATGTACATTTTCTGTAGTCATTATTTTTGTAGTTATTATTTTATGAATTCAGATGACAATAAATAGCTACTTGCAGCCTGACAGTAGCTGGGTGCTGGCCTAGCCTCCTGTGGAGGGGAATTCCAGAGGATAGGAGCAGCCATTGAGAAGGCCCACTTTTATGTTCACATCAAATGAGACTGTAATGGTGATGGGACTGAGAAATCCCTACCCTGTGGATCTTAAGACTCTGGCAGGTTTGTATAGGGAGGCATGGTCTTTCAGATAGTATGGACTTAAGCCATACAGGACTTTATAACTAAACTATTATATAATTTATTTATAAATGTTCTTCTACAGTGAAGATACGAGTCATGGTGTTGTGGTTTGAGTGCTGGACTATGACCCTGGAGACCAGGGTTTGAATCTCTGTTCGATATAAAAACCCACTGGGTGACCTCGGGCAAGTTACACACTATCATCCTCAGAGGAAGGAAAGGCAAACCTACTCTGGACAAATTCTGCAAAGAAAACCCTATGATAGAGTTGCTTTAGGTCACCATAAGTTGAAAATGATTCGAAGGCACACAACAACAATGGCTAAAATCTTGCATCACACTGGCATCATGGTACATCTTGTCCATCATCCCTGCACACTCCACTTACCTGGTGTTTTGTTTTGTTTTTTGATGAAGTGACTTTCTCTACCACCTTTTAGTAGCAAGGGAGGATGGGTAGTGGTGGAAACAAGGGTCAGCAAGGTTACCAGCTAGCTATGATCCTGTAGCCAGAACTAGGAATTTACCAAGTGCTAAATAAATCTTGTTAGTCTTTAAGATGCCACAAGACTCTTTGTTTATTTGCACTATAATTCTGCAAAATCTACCAGCCACCATGACTACTGCTCATGCTGGCTAAGAAATTCTGGGAGGTGTGACTTAAGAAAATTAGTATATTCCAAGTTCTCTGTCTCTGCTTTTTCCATCTTTGCTCTCCTGTGATTATAGGCACTTGAAATCTCTTCATACTACACACTTCTAATACAAGCGGCAGGAGCTTTGCCCTAGCCAACATAATATTAAAGCTGCTGTGTCAATACAGCACATGATGCATGAAATCCCATGTGCTGAACTGAAAAAGGATCTGTTTTCTCATGGGACTTGTTGGCATAGGGTATCAAAACATGATTCTGCCAACAAGTAGACAGCCAGAGACATTTAGTCACAGCCTACAACTTGCCACATCCTCAAACACAATACTGGGCCTGCAAAATGCTCCTTGCACTGGACTTCTACAATTTTTCATTAGCTGTTCTCACTATGGTATGGTGGTATATCTTGATTTTTAGTAAGACGTACGACAAGGCTTGGAAATCAAATCCTAGGTCGAATGACTTACAGAGCTGAGTATATTTAGCTTGATGGAGAAGATTTAGAAGAGACATGATAACTGTCATTAAATATCTGAAAGGTTGTCATATACAAGATGGAGCAAGCTTGTTTTCTGCTGCTCCAGAGACTAACGACATGAATAATGGATTCAAATTATAAGACAAGAGATTTCACCTAAACATTAGGAAGAACTTGACTGTAAGAGATGTTCACTGGAACAGACTGCCTCAGAGGCCTTTTTTCTTATGAGGTCTTTAAACAGAAGTTGGATGGTTGGGTGGGAAGGACGGGATTAGGATGGATCGGGGATGGGATGGTTACAATCAGGTCACAATGCCTCTGGTCTGAGCACGGAGGTGTGCAGTAACACCCGATCTGAAATTCTCCCTCCTCAAAGTTTCAGTCCACTCTGGGGCTGGGCAGAAAGCCTGTGTGATAATGTTCAAATGTGGTTAGAGGACCAGCAGAGTTAGCACGGTTGCTCTCTCACTATCTTTCTCTTAGGCTGCATCCGCACTGCAGAAATAATCCAGTTTGACACACAATTAACTGCCAATGGGATTATTTATGCAGTGCAGATGCAGCCTTAGTATAGCTCAACTACCAGGGCAACCAGTGCCGCTTCGGTGTCAGAGCCAAACCAGAAATCATACTGAAAGGGATCTAGATAATTGGTATCATCTGGGCATATTTATTATTCCATTGACTATTATGGAATAGGTATCTGACAACTTGTGAGATTTCACAGTTGTTTTGGCAGCTATCAAATAAAGGAGATAATAGTAAAACATTCAGATTTTATATTTTGAGTTTAAAATTTGACATTGATCTTGGGGAAGTGAATGTTGAAGTCAAAATGACTGATATATCTGTCTCCATTTATGCTACATGCAAGAACATAATTCTTTGTTACAGCAATGGTCTGAGTCACGACACTGCAAATAGTTCAACCTGTCTATGTTGTTGTTGTTGTTGTTGTTGTTGTTGTTGTTTTCATTCATTTCCTGCCCTTTCCTCAGTAATAAGACTCAAGATGGCTTTGTTGTTGTTGTTAACTGCCCTTGAGTCGATCTCAACTCATGGCGACCCTATAGATGAGACATCTCCAAGACCCTCTGTCCTCCACTGCTCTGTTTAGTTCCTGCAACCCCTTAATTCCCATGACTTCCTTAACAGAGTCCCTCCATCTGGCATGTGGCCTTCCTCTCTTCCTACTTTCTCAGCATTATTTTTTTTCCAAAGAGTCCTCCCTGCTCATGATGTGTCCGAAGTACGACAGCCTCAGCTTGGACATCTTGGCTTCCTGGAGGTTTCTGGTTTGATATGCTCTAGGACCCACTTGTTTGTCCTTTTGGCTGTCCATGGGAACCCCAGCACTCTTCTCCAGCACTACATTCTCTCAAATGCATTGATTTTCTTCCTATCATCTTTCTTAACTATCCAACTCTCACATCCATACATGGTAATAGGGAATACAATGGCTTGTATGATTTTAACTTTTGTGCTGAGTTCTATATCATTGTATTTTAGAATCTTTTCTAGTCCTTTCATAGCCACTCTCCCCATTCTTAGTCTTCTGATTTCCTGACTGCAGTCTCCGTTTCTATCAATGTTTGATCCCAGGTATGGGAATTCTACTTCTTCAAGGTTGAACTTGTGAAGGTCCTCAATGGTCATTATTTTTGTTTTCTTTATGTTCAACAGTAAGCCTGCCTTTGCACTTTCTTCCTTGATCTCTCTTAGTAGTTGTTCTAGGTCTTTGAGGTTTTCTGCTAGTATTATGGTGTCTTAGATTATTGAGATTCCTTCCTCCTATTTTCACTCCTCCCTCTTCTGTGTCAAAGCCTGCTTTTCTTATAATATGTTCTGTGTACAAGTTGAACAGATAGGGTGAGAGGATACAGCCTTGTCTAACCCCTTTGTCAATTGGGAATCATTCTGTTTCTCCATTTTCGGTTCTGACAACAGTCTCTTCTCCTGAGTACAGATTCCTCATCAGGACTATCAGATGTGTTGGCACTCCCATGTCTTTAAGGGTATTCCATAGCCTTTCATGATCTATGCGCAATCAAAGGCTTTGCTATAGTCTATAAAGCACATGCTGATTTTCTTTTGGAACTCCCTGGTGTGCTCCATTGGCCATTGTATGTTTGCAATGTGGTCCCTAGTGCCTCTTCATTTCCTGAACCCTGTTTGGACTGGGATTTCTCTCTCCATGTATGGTTGGATTCTATGTTGCAGAATTTTGAGCATGATTTTGCTTGCATGGTAGATCAGTGCTATGGTCCTATAGTTGCTGCAGTCTCATGTGAGAGCTCTGGTGTCACAATAAAATACAGTTCCCATGATTCCCTAACCCTAACCCTAAAAGTGGACTCAATTTGTACTATTTCTGGCAGTCTGCAACCCCCCTGTGTTGTTGTTGTTGCATGCCTTCAAGTTGTTTCTGACTTATGGCAACCTTAAGGTGAACCTATCATGGGGTTTTCTTGGCAAGATTTGTTCAAAGGAGGTTTGCCATTGCCTTCTTTTGAGACTGAGAGCATGTGACTTGCTCAAGGTCACCCAGTGGTTTCATTGCCAAGCTAGGAATCAAGTCCTGGTCTCCAGAGTCAAAGTCCAACACTCAAACTACTACGCCATGCTGGCTTCTCGTTTTTTTTGGCAAGTTTTGGCAACCGAAGTTTGCCATTGCCTTTGTCTTAGGCTGAGAGTGTGTGACTTGCCCAAGTCACTCAGGGGGTTTCCATGGCTGAGTAGGGGTTTGAACATCCTAGAGTCTTAATAAAAAAACTCAAACCATGACACCACAATGGCTCTCACTGACACCCATATCTTTCATTAATTTGTCTAATCCTCTTCTAAATTGGAAGCTACCAATACTACTAAATCTTGTACAGTTGACTCTCTGTATTCACAGATTTTTTTATCCACGGATTCAAGCATGGCTTGAAAATATTCAAAAATATTTATTTCAAAAAACAAACCTTGATTTTGCTATTTTATATGAGGAACACCATTTTACTATGCCATTGTATTTAATGGAACTTGAGCATCCACAGATTTTGGTATCCATGGTGGGTTCTGGAACCAAAGCCCAGCAGATATCAAGGGTCCACTGTAGTGACAAATTTCAGTCTATTTGTGACTCACTGGAAAAGACAATAATGCAAAGTGGAAGGCAGTAGGATAAGAGGAAGACCACACTACAGGTGACTTGATTTGATCAAAGAAGCCATTACCCTGCTTTTGTAAGACCTGACCAGTGCAATTGACGGCTGGGGTTCTCAGGAGTGTCTCATTCATAGAATAATCATAAGTCAAAGTTGACTTGATGGTAAATAGCAACACAATAACATACTCTGAGAAGAAATAATTCCTTTTCTCTGCTCTGATCTCCTACTATTTAGATTCATTGGAAATTAATTATTTGAAAGTAACTTGACCTGGGTTAAAACAATCTCTCATCCTCAGGGTTCTAATCTAGGTCATTATTCTTCAACATTTTTATTAATTACCTAGATGATGGGGTGAAGGGAATTCTTATCATATTTGCAGATGACACAAAACTGAGAGGGATGGCTAACAAAGTAGAAGATAGGGATAGAAATCAAATGGACCTGTCTAAACTAGAAAATTGGGCAGAAATTAATAAAATGAAATTCAACAGAGACAAATGCAAAAGTGTACATTCAGGATACAAAAACCACATGAACCGCTATAGGACGTGGGATACATGGTTTAGCAGTATTATCTGTGAAAGGGACATTGGGATTATTGCTGATCATAAACTGAACATGAGACAGCAGTGTAATGCTTCAGTAAAGAAAGTGAATTCTATTTTAACCTGCATTAATCGAAGCATATTTTCCAAGGTGAGAGAAGTAACAGTTGCATTATATTCTGCACTGGTCAGGCTTCCTCTGGAGTACTGCATTCAGTTCTGGGGACCTCATTTTAAGAAGAATATAGACAGGTTGGAGTGGGTTCAGAGAAGGGCAATGAGGAGGATAGGAGGTATGAAAAACAAAACATATAATGAAAGGTTGAAGGAGTAGGGCTTGATCAGTTTGGTGAAGAGAAGACTAAGGGGTTACATCATGGAGCTTATTGCATACCTGAAAAAGGCATCCAGCCTGGATCAAAGCTGTGCTCAGCTGGCACTTTTTCAAAAATGGAAGTTTTCCAACTTTAAAAAATGGCTGGCTGAGCAGTCCTTGGATCCGGGCTGGATGCGGCCGGTGGCATCACAGCAGAAATGGTTGCGAATTATGTGTGATAACATCCGGGTGTATCCTGGATCAAGGATTGAACCTGGAAGAGGTAAGACACCTCTTTTAGTCACTTCTTTTTCATCTGACTCACCTCTCCTTCCCCCTGGGTGGTAAACAGCAAGAACAGGAACATCCCTTGACAGACTTCAAGGGATGACACAGGAAAGACACAGAGTTGAGGGGGCAGACCTGTTCTCTGCTGCCCCAGAGGGTAGGACCAGGTTTAATGGTTTGAAGTTACGGGAGAGGTTATTTTGACTAAACATTAGGAGGAACTTCTTGACAGTGAAAGTTCAGCAATGGAATCAATTGCCTAAAGAGGTGCTGGACATCTTCAGAAAGAGGCTGCATGGCTACCTGCTGAGGATGTTTTAGTTGGAGAGCCTACATTGAGCAGAGGTGTTGGACTTGGTGGCCCACAAGGCCCCTTCTGACTCTAACTTTGCAGGTCTGGTACAAAACTTTTGCTCTCACTTGACAATTCTGCCTACGTCAACATTAATGTAATCTGTTTAATAGCAGAAATGCTAGCATTAGATATTTTTTTAAAAAAACACCCTCACATACCTCTCTTATGATTCTGTTCTTTAACTTCCCCTTGCCTCCATAATGAAAGGGGACAGCTGCCTAGTTTACTTCTTCCAAAAGGCAGGCAAAGCAAATTGGTAAAAATGAATAGCAGATAGACACCTCTAGACATTATGCAGTTGGGTAAAAAAATATGCACAGCTGAGGTTGTTGTTTTTTTTTTGTAGGTACATTTGCATGTAGTTCTTGATATTGACAGCCCATGCCCTCCAACATTTCACAGAGGAAAACTGGGACACATATGGCCAAGCAAAATCAGAAGTCAAAAAACCAAAAGTTATTAATGAGGACCATGCAAGTTAGGAGAAGTTCCACCTACTGGGAAGGGCAAGATTCCACCTCCTCTTCTCTCCAGTGCTGAGTTAATGGAGTACAAACTACTTTTGCAGTTAGAACTCAGTTTTCAGCAGCTCAAGTAGGCTGAGGACAAAGAAGGTAACCTGGAGGAGAAGAGAGAATCCAGAACATTTTAAAAAGTAGTGGAAAAATGGAAAAGCAGAGGATTAATTGGGACAATTAAATAAAACTATGGCGCTGGGGTGAAGAAATTGCAGCCCATTTCCCATCTCTTTTATTACTTATATAAGAACACAAAAGGAGCCATGTTGAGTCAAACCAAAGGCCAACTAATTTAGCATTCTGTTCATACACCAGCCAATCAATTGCCCATAGAAGGCCCAGGACATAAGTGTTTAACTGCAGGACATGAGTTCAGCTGCACCCTTTTCTTATTCGTTTCCCAGCAAAGGATATATAGAGGCATTGAGGTATTGGCAGGAATGTAGATGTATTATAACTAGTAGGCCTTGATCACCCTGTTGTAACTTCATGCTTTTCAGGGCTGGTCCAAGACATTCCTTAAAGGAGCAGAAACTGGGGAGCATCCACTGGAATGGAGACACATCTCAAGAGGATTAAAAGATGGCTGTTTTATTAGTAAAACAAAGTCCAAAAGGGTAACAAGGGACCTTATAAACTAATAAAATAACCATCTTTGGAACATCTTGAGATATGCCTCCATATCTTGAGATATGTTTCCTGAGATATCTGCTGCCTGCACAAACCCATGTATAAAAGCTGATCTGACCAGCAAATGAACTTATTTCAGCATTGGTGAGAGAACAGCATCCTACATCTCACATGAAGGAAGCAGGTAACTTAGGGGGGTTGCAGACTGCCAGAAATAGTGCAAATTGAGTCCACTTTTAGGGTTAGGATTAGTGCTAGGGAATCATGGGAACTGTATTTTATTGTGGCACCTGAGCTCTCTGACAGAGAAGACTCAATGTCTCAGAAAAAAACAACAATTCCCATGATTCCCTAGCACTAACCCTAACCCTAAAAGTGGACTCAATTTGCACTATTTTTGGCAGTCTGCAACCCCCCTTAGTGGGTGTGAGGTCTGGTTATTTCATTTCCCTGTTTCGGATCTGTCACCTGGCAGCTGCTATCAAAGGTGACTGATTCGCTCAAGCCTAATAGTAATACTGACCCTACCACTTATGCCTTTTGTTGCATTGATAGACTATGGATGAAGTCCTGTTGGTGACATAATTTTGCAATAATGTATGAATCTGCTTTCTTTTGGATGGGGCAGAAGGGGTTATTCTGTCCCAAACCTCCCTCCTGGCATCTGTTAAGGGATGTTCCTGTTCTTGCTGTTTACCACCCAGGGGGAAGGAGGGAAGGAGAGGTGAATCAGATGAAAAAGAAGTGACTGGTCTTGGCTGCTCCTCTTTGTCATTTGATTTACCTTCCCCTGTGTTTCTGCCAAGCCCAGTAAAGAGCTGTAGCAATGTACCCCACTCCCAGACCTTGACAGCTACTGGGCAGAGGAAAGTACATAACTGTGTAGATGAAACATTATGCTTGGATCTCAGCCAAATGCATGAATTCTAGCTTGGCCTGTATCTTGCCTCTCCTGGCTGTGGTAAGTCTTCTAAATAAATGTTGCAAGCAATGTTAACAAAATTTAGACCTAAAGGTGTAACAGCTAAAACCAGAACTTTTGTGGTATAGATGTTGGAGTGTTGTACTGGGATCTAGGATGTTCTGGTTCAATTCTTCTTGAGCCATGAACTCACTGCACCACTTTGGGCCAGACACCGTTTCATCCGTAACTTTCTCAGAGGGTGCTGTGAGGTTAAAGCAGGGATGATGAGAGCCATGTTCCTCACCTTGAGCTCACTGGAGGAATTCATGTTGTTACTATGTGCTTTGACTGTTGCGACTGTTGCAAACTGGTTGTGAAAGCTAGACAGTGATGAACTGATAGGAAGAAAACCAACTCATTTGAAATGTGGTGCTGGAGAAGAGCTCTATGGATATCGTGGACTGCTAAAAAGACAAATCAATGGGCCCTATAACAAATTAAGCCTAGAAGCCAAGATGATTAAACTGAGACTGTTATTCTTTGGATATATGAGAAGTCACGACTCACTAAAAAAGACAAGGATGCTTGTTAAGGTAGAAGGCAGTAGGAAAAGAGGAAGACTACATTCCAGATGGATAGAATCAATGAAGGAAGCCAAGGCCCTGAGTCTGCAAGGAGATTGATGATATAATGATTTGGATGTCTCTCATTCATGGGATTGCCATACGTTGAAGTTGACTTCGTGACAGTTAACAACAAAAATACCTAGCAACATAAGAAATGATAGTCTATCCATCCCTATATTGTCAACATAGACTGGCACCAGCTGTCTGGGGCTTGGGCACAGTTCTCTCCTAGCACTGCCAGCAGATGCCTAGGATTATCTCATGGTATCTCACTCTAGTACCAACTAGGCATGACCCTACTTAGCTTTTCAAATCAGATGAGATTAGATGTGTTCAGGATGGCATAGCAATAATTAGTGACGTATTCTGCTTATATAATAAAATACTTTTTTTTAATGGCCAAAACCCTACCTTCTTGTCTTTCATAGGGTTAACTCTGAAAACTGAACATCAAGCCAAATAACTGCAATCATGTAATGGATTTCCATTTTACATCCACATTTTTTACTGAACACAGCATCAGTTTGGCTGCCCTAGCTCTCATGCTACTGCAGTCGGTCTTTCATTTCAGTCATCTTATCCTAAAAATACTCTAAATATAGCATTGTATGTGCATGTGTCTGTGTGTATGCACATATTTTGACAAGGTACATTAAAGCACCTTTATATTCACTACAATTGATGACAACTCCTTTAAATTGCATCAAAGTGCCTTCTTTGCTTTTGTAGACATTACTCAAGTTGCATGGCACGTTAAGAAATTGGAATCTGATGACTGAGATACCCATGAGCCTTCCTTCCAGCTGCAGGATGGTTCCCATGCCAGGCAGTGAATCCATCCTGGGTTTTAGATCACTGATGACTGAGATACCCATGAGCCTTCCTTCCAGTTGCAGGATGGTTCCCATGCCAGGCAGTGAATCCATCCTGGGTTTTAGATCAAACTTTAAAGGAGCTTTCCAAGCAGTCAAATCCTATTTCCCAAATAGATTCATCAAAGTAGCTCCTTCAGTTTGGAAAACTTGGAGTGAATTCACCATCCTGACTTGGGATTTACTGCCCCCTTTTTGATCAATCATAGAATCATAGGATCATAGAGTTGTAGGACACCGGTGCCAAGGGCCATCCAGTCCAACCCATGTTTTCAGCTGCCTTTAAAATGTCCCAGTTTCTCTCTCCTACATCCCCCCTTTGCCTTTAGCTCACCACAACTGCTTCAAATGGATTTCAAAGTACAATTGTAGTTTGCACTCAGTCAACTCAGCAGAGGGGAGAGGTGAAGAGGGGGCCGAAACTTGACTGCCTCTGTGCACCTTGTACATGAGTTTTATATGCACTTTTCAGAAGAAAGCAGAAAATATATTTAAAGATCAGGAGAAAGTGCTATGAGGTGCCTTTGCCCATAACCCATCCCAGGAATTCAATCCCTGGGGTCGTGTCTGAGGACAGATGTGATGAAGGGAAGCTTCTATCAGCAGAAAAAAGGTGAACTATGGGCCTCTGCAGACCGGCCCAAAGGGCCGGCCTGGAGGTAGAGTTGGGGCGGGGCAGCCACATGCTGGCCACCCCAAACCCACGCCAATGTCGTCCTGATGCCATGTGCCATTATGCACAGCATGCGGTGTCAGGATGCCCCCCTGGCACAGTGTTCTGACATGCTGCACTGAAAAGGATGAGGAAGAGCTGTGTGCCGGCTCTTAGGGTGGCAAAAGGGAGGATTCAGGCCACGGTGTGGGGTTGCCACAGCCCTGATCCGCCACTTCCTGGGGCGGCCCAGAGCCGGCCATCTGCAGAGGTCCTATGTGTCCTGGTGGCACAGTGGTGAAATGGAGGTGCTGCAGCCGCAAGATTGTGAGTTCGATCCCAGGGCTCCAAAGTTGATTCAGCCTTCCATCCTTTCATAGGTTGGTAAAATGAGTACCCAGCTTGTTGGGGGAAATTGTTTTACAGACTGTAAACCACTTAGAGAGAGCTGAGTTCACTGATAAGCGGTATAGAAATGTTAATGCTACTGCTATTGCCTTTATTTTTTATTGTTGAATCTCTTTGAACAATGGACTCAATGCCCTAAAAGCATTTAGATCTTGTCTGATCTTGGAAGCGAAGCAGGGTCGGTTCTGGTTAATACTTGGAAGCGAAGCAGGGTCAGTTCTGGTTTCAGAGGAACGGACTGGCAAAACTCCATCTGAGCATTCCTTGCCTAAAAAAACCCTATGACATTCATGAGGTCACCATAAGTCGACAGCCACATATGAAGGCAAATATGCACACTTGTAAACAATGAACCATTATCTCCTTGTACATTTAACTTCCTTTCACTGTGAACTGGTTCATCATGCCTAGTTAAGCTGGGATCTGAACGGATCAGGACCCCAGAATTATTATAAGGGGCAACAAGGAACTGGGTGCTTGAGTTTTGCTTTCCCTGTTCTGATGTGAAAACATCTTGAGATATCAGTCCAAGTTCCTTTACCTGCACAGCTACCTTGGCTTCTTGAATTTCTCCCCAGGGACTGTGGTTTGAGACTCACGGCACCTGCCACTGAGCTTCGGAGCAGACCTCAAATGCATAATTTAGA
The DNA here is from genome assembly GCA_026167975.1 of Phrynosoma blainvillii. NCBI lineage: Eukaryota > Metazoa > Chordata > Lepidosauria > Squamata > Phrynosomatidae > Phrynosoma > Phrynosoma blainvillii. The sequence goes on along the minus strand of JANUYF010000001.1, from coordinate 445,477,640 downwards.
CAGCTCTTTAAATAAACCATGTCTGATGAGGCTTCACCTCAACACATTCGTGAAGCCAATTCCTCCACTCAGGAGCCAGTGAATATGATTTGAAATGAAGAGTTGAGGGAGGATTGGAGTTGACAAGGCTCCATGTTCCTTTCTGGATGACTGCTTTCACTCAGTTGCACCAAACAGATAGCTGTCTTTGGGCTCATTCCTACTTACATTTAAACCGGTTTGCAATTTGCCTTCACTCCGTGTCAGTGAATCAATTCAAAAAGGTCTGTCATTCCCACTATGAAAGCGGATCTTTTCATTATTCCCTTGTAATCACAACTTTTTTGGCATGATTGTCATTCCCACTAGTTTGCACCACTTCAAAATGCATGTCGATCATTTGTGCATCATTGATGACACAAGGGCCAACATGGTGAGGATGAGGCCATTCGAGCCCAGCTTGGGAACCATATATATTGACAGGATATGTGATCCATTGGTTTTGCGACTACTTACCTCACTGAGCTGCAGTCTGCCCATAATTGCAAGTAGTTGCAAATAGAATGGATAGCATATTCTGCACACAAAGGCAAGCGCCGAGGGGGGTGGGAATGGCTGATTTCCCAAAAACTGAGGAGGGATGGTAAACATCCTTCTGCCATTAGTCTATCTTCTCCAGAATGATGCAATTCAGATCCATCATTCCCATTTGTTGAACATGCTTCACAATTGATTCTTTTGAAAAGAATCGCAAAAAAACTAGTGTCAGGAAACCACGGGTGTTTTTTTGGGGGGCGTTTGCTTTACTTTATTCCCATTGAAACTGAGCACAGTAAGATTGGAACTGGTTTCAAGTGGGAATGACGGTCATATAACCTGGTCAGCAATTCACTTTAAATCATAGTGGGAATGAGGCCCTTGGGGTATTTTCTGTGGTGGTAAACAAAACGGAGGATGGCTGAGAGAACCTGAGTGCAAATAGCTGCAACTTTGACTTTATTCATTCACTCACTACAGAGAGCAATGGAAAGTGATGATGGCTGTTCCCCCCCTCCCCCCCCATTACAAGCACACTTTATATTTATATATTTTGAGCACTTTTAGGTAGACAGGAGCCAAAGCAAAACAAATGAACACAAGGATCTTTTTGAAGCCTCCTGTTGTGTTCCTTCTCACCTTGCAAGTTCAGCTCAAGACTGAGGTTGGATGAAGGGCAATTTGACAGCGAGCAGACTCACTCCCCACCACAATGCTGGAGGGAAAAAGAAGCAGAAGAAATATTGTTGGTTCAAGAGTTCAGAAACAGCCTGAAGAGCAGTTCTCCTGGAGGTAATGCGGTATTTTCATGTCACTCTAGCCTGCATCACCATCTTCTTGCATCAAAAACAATAATATGCCAGATACTAAATGTGTAGCTTCCTTCCTGATGAGTTAGCTTTTAAGATCCAGGGAGATTTTAATAAGGGAAGGATTTCATCATATAATGGCTTCAAGTGAACTCTGAGATTAGCTCCTTTCCATCATAAATTTGAACTACATTAAAGAAGCAAACCCCATACCACTGAAATTCAATCACATTTCACTAAATATTGATCGAGTAGGGGCATGTCAGCCAATAAAAACAAGTGTATGCATGAGTGTGTTTAATGTTTCCAAGTTTTCAAAACAGCAATAAGGGACAGTAGAAATTCATGGCATGCTGATCTAATGATCAGGAAGCACCTATTAACAAGTTTGTGCTATTTGAAAATACCTAACGGAAGTATTTCATCATTTGTCTGCAAGAATAACAAATCAGCCCCATTCATAAATTACATCTATGTCTTTACAAAGGGTCCACATCCCAAAATATGGTTCTCTTTTTTGCATTTTGTTAAGACTTGTTAGTAAATATGCTCCATTTTCCCTATATATTTTAGCCATGTGGAGTTCCCTATGACCCTAGCCTGACCCTTGGGAGATGGCAGCCATAATCCCTAGATGTAAGGTCATGTAAGCAAGGTAAAGTTGCATAAGACCACTAAAGATTTCCTGGACAGGCAGGTTTTGGGAGTTGCCCTTGGGAATATCCCATTATGTTGGAAAAGATACCTAATGGTGTTTGTTTGTTTTAGTCTCACACTTAATGAGACAGTGATTAGATTTGATTGCACCCCTTTTCTCTAGCTTCCTCTCCTTGATAGTTTTGAAACCAAATGCATTGTTTAGACTATGCCCAGACTTAAGTAAACAATAGTAAACCAATCAAGCCTTTGTCCACCCATTGTTCGACTCATGGCCAGGAGGCAGAATTTCCCTATAAGAACCCCTGGATTTTAGCAGACCTCATGCTACCTTGGAAGTGCATGCTGAATCTCTGTCGTTCTGCGCTCTGAGATAGTTCCCGCGACCCCCTCTCTTGCCAGTCGTGCCCCTTCCATGGAACCCATCTACATTCGTCAGAAGCCCAGAGGAGTCTCTAGGGTGTGAGTATATCTCCCTCTATCCTGGTTTTCCTCTTTACCTCCCCCGCTCTCGCTCTTTCCCGCTTATCTTCTAGTGTGTGTGCGTGTGTGCTGCATTTGGATGTTTGCCTATTTTTGCCAAATAAATATTTTAGACTTTAATTGGAGCTTGGTCCATTTCAGTGTCTTTCCTAGCCAGCATTCTTACATCTCCCATAAACAATTGGATAAGATCTTAGAAGCGAAGTTGGGCGCTTCCCTCTCATTTGAGCTAATTATAAATTCCCCAAAATTAGGTCTTGGTTTCCCAACAGACTGTATAAAAGGAAAAGCTTTCCAACCTTTAAATAGGGGTCCCTACAAGGAATACATAGTGATGTATTCAAGTCTTTTACTCCAAGTCTCAAGTCAAGTCTCAGGTCTCCACCTTCAAGTCTCATGTGGAGTCTGAAGTCCTTGTAAAATAATTTCAAGTCATGGCATGCAGTTGAGGATCAAGTCTGGGAGCCAACTTTAATGGGAAAAAAGGAGATGGTGGTGGTGGTGTGTGTGTGTTTCAGTAACTAGAAAATCAAGAAGATGTACACAAAATTAGGTTAAAAATTCTCAAAGGGGAACAGCAAACATTTTAGGCAATGGGCTAGAGGAGGAAGGATCCTTCTAAAATTGAAAACTTTAGAAGGCTCTTCTGATGTGCAGCAGGAACAGGCTGATAAGAAGACTTGAACTCCTGCCTCAAGCCCATTACCTAACAAGTTTGCTGTTTCTGAATGAAGTTCAACCAGCAAATTGGTTGCTAAAAATATGCAAGTCTCAAGTTATTGTTGAGTCCAAGTCGAGTCATCGAAGCAACTTTAGTCTGACTTGCACCTGAAGCTCTGGTGCCACAACAAACTACAATTCCCTGAATACTATAGCATTGAGCCATGGCAGTTAAAGTGGTGTCAAACCAGATTATTTCTGCTGTGCAGATGTAGTGTTGGTCTTCTCCTCCCCCCACCCCCATCTTCCACTTTACCAAATGTTATTGTCTTTTCTAGTGAGTCATGTCAGCTCATGATATGCCCAAAGTAAGATAGCCTCATTAAATCATTTTGGCTTCTAGTCAGAGTTCAGGTGTGATTTGTTCTTTCATTTATAGGGTTGCCACCATTTATTTTTTCTTTTTGGCAGTATGCTGTATCCATAGGATTCTCCTCCAGCAACACATTTCAGAATAGTTCAATTTTTAGGATTTTCTAATGTGTTGATTTAACACCATCCAACATTTCACAAATGGAAACTGGGACATGTGTGGCCAAGCACTATCAGACTTTACTCTTTAGGGAAGGACAAGGTTATGCCCTTCCTCTCCTCTCTCCAACTCTGCTGAGTTAATTGCATGCAAACTACTTTTTAAAATGAGAAGGAAAGTGGGAGGAGGAGAGAGAAACTGAGCATTTTAAAAGCAGCTGAAAAGGTGGGATGGCAGAGGATTAATCAGGACTCTTCATGCCAGTTGGAGAGTAAGGACCAGGGACAAGTACAAAACCAGGACAATTGGAACATATGCTGCTACTCATCCATCACACTCACACACAATTGGATGAGGATTGTAAGGATTAGGCACTATCAGTGGGATGCTTTGAGTGACTATAATAGGCTCCATAAATAGAAAGTATGATTATGACAGTATTTCTCAAGGGAACTGATATCATTTGGCCTCCCTTTCTCTACTTCATAGCCTACCTGAGGCATGTAAGGCTCAGGTTGGAAACCTGTCACTTCTTATTTCTTAATTGCATAGCCAGAGGCATTGCTGACTTTAACCATATTCTTCTCATTGAAATGCTTCAGTTGGAAGGTATGTGACTCATCATTCAACAATCGATTCAGTATATCTACTCTAATTGGGATTATCCAACAGGATTCAGACCAGAATGACCTCTATGGGTCTCTCACCTCCTTCCACCATTGCTCCTTCACTTTCCCTCTAGCTCTGGGGCTCAACTTTCTCTGCTATATAGAGTGCAATGGGACAGTTTTGCTCACACTTTTTAAAAAAAAAATTATTATAATCAAGGGCTTTCCATTCTGAATATGAAGACATATACAAGCTACAGGAAAAGAGATTCCACCTCAACATTAGGAGGCACTTCCTGACAGTGAGAGATGTTCGACAGCGGAACACACTTCCGGTGTGATGGCGTCGGGAGAGGACGCAGGTCTAAGTCTGTGATGTCTGCAACCTCAGCAATAATGGTGCTTGGAGGAACGGGGACAATTTCTACCCGTCCATTGCTTCTCTGATAAGAGGGGCATAAGGAGGGAATCACTGGGGGAGTCGTGGGAACATTGGTTTGAAGACAGGGATTTGTTTTCCCTAGTTGCAGAGCTGGTGAGCCTGGCGAACTCCGTAGATTCCAGCCCTCCCATTATTGCATCCATTATTTAATGGATTCTCGTCACCCACACTTATTGGATGAATGAGAGAACAGAAGAAGAAATTTAAATAAGGAAGATTTTTATAGAAAGAAAAATTTGCTGGACTATTACATACCCCTAAAGATGAGACGAGATACTGTAACTTTAAACAGAGAAAGTGGATTTTGAGTTTCTGCATGGCCCTTGTGGTCTCTTCCAACTCTATGATTCTATGATTCTATATGTGTATGTATGTCTCTTCATGACTTCATTAAAAGATGAACTTTTAAAGAAGGAAAGTGACCAAAATGGTGAAAGGTCTGGAAGCCATGGCCCATGAGGGACAGCTTACGGAGCTGAGTATATTTAGCCTAGGGAAGAGAATGAGAAGAGGTGACATGATAGCCATGTTTATATATTTGAAGGAATGCCATATTGAGAATAGAGCAAGCTTGTTTTTGGCTGCTCCAGAGACTAGCAATGGATTCAAGCTACAGGAAAAGAGATTCTGCCTAAACATTAGGAAGAACTTTCTGACGGTAAGAGGTGTTTGACAGTGGAACACACTCCCTTGGAGTGTGGTGGAGTCTCTTTCTTTGGGGGTTTTAAAACAGAGGCTGGATGGCCATCTGTTAGAAGTGTTTTGATGATGTATTCCTTCATGGCTGAATGAGGTTGTACTGGGTGGCCCTGGGGGTATCTTCCAACTCTTGGATTCTATGATTCTATGAAATGCAACCATATTGCTGCCTTAGGGTGTAGTTGTTGGGAGGAGGTACAAGATGAGGATATTTCCCCACCCCCCATTAAGAATGTTGCAGAATTTTCTTTCCACCTCCAGATTTCTAGCATTGCGGTCACTTAAAACTTCAGCTGAGCCTGTAGAAATACAGTTTAGACATCCAAAGAAAAGAGAGGAAAGTTCTCAAAGAAATGGGAGGTGAGCAAATAGAATTGTTCCAGGTGTGAATGATTTTCAATAACTCATTCTCTGCAATGGAGTTGATCACACTGGGGATTCCCATGCAGAAACGGGGCTTTAAATTGAAAAAAAAAACAATGCAAAAGCGGTTAGATTTTCAGATGACGTCACTGTTAAAATGAGGTTAATCCGAACGGAAACTCGGAGACACTCACGGAGGAGTCAATGAAAAGCAAGGGACAGAACAATTCTTAAGAAGAACAAGATGAAGACAATGGCCAAGGGAGCATGTAGGTGAATCAGAACAAAGCTTGAGCCCCAGAGAAGACAATAAAGAAAGAAAATGTACAGTGTTAAAAGCCCCCGCCCCCCTCAAGACCTCCAAAATATAGGCTTGAGGGTGACTCTTTTGCCAGCTGTATTGGCATTCAGAGTGACTGGCCTTTATATTTTCAGGAAGAGAATCCTTAAAATCATGTCCTTGTTTATCTCGAGAAGAGAGCAGCAGTTGTAGCTGGTGGGAATCCATGTCAGTGGAAACAGTGAATCTGTTCCATGTTTGTCTCTGATATGTCAAGGAGCTTTCCAAGAGTCTGGACACTCCCTCAAACAGGTTAAACATTTGGGATAAGTTTTTTTTTAGAATTCAGATTGAAACCTGAAATGGGTTCACTGCCTCACTGACATGAAAGATACCGTCTGCCTCTGGATGCAAGCAAGCGTCATAATTTTAATGCTACTTGAGCAGGACAAAATCTCCCACAACTCTGTGAGCTTCGACTACTGGAGGGGGGGGATTAGTCTGGTTGGCAATGCATGTGGGCGGCATATTAAATTGCACAGTCTAGTTTATTTATCAAACTCAACCATCCAAGATTTTGGATGGCATTTGTGGATGGCATTTGATATCTTCAGACTGAAATTGGTTTCTTTTTTACTCAGCTGTAGGGGCTGCCTAATCCATATAGCCAGCAGAGTTACCATTTGGAAAGGGTAAAAAGAAAGATGTTTCCCCCACTCAATTCCTACAAAAAGTAATTCTTGAACAGGGCTGTCCCAAGATTTTATGCTACCTGGGGCAAAGGGGAGGATGAGCTTCCTCCTGATTTAACAAGCAAATACAGTGGATTGGCAGATGAATTGTATATTAATGCTGACTATCAAACAATATCCTTTCCTTCAAGTGAGGACAGCAGGCTAGTTTCAAAGGTGCAAGACAAACATGGGGCATACACAGGTCTGTCCTTCAACAGAAGGGAATGGCAGGAAACTGCTAATATTCCCGCAAGGTTATGCTGCCTGAGACTGTTGTCTCATTTTGCCAAAGAGTAGTGCCAAACAATTTGTTGATGATGGAATCTTAGTGGAATCCTCATGGGTGGAATCCTGTTAGTGTCATGTAACTAGCAGTTACATGCATATCATGTTTTGGATGGAGCAGAAGAGTCTATTCTTTAGCTCTTTGTACATTGTCCAAAATACCCCCAATCCAGACAGCTGTCAAGACCCATTGTTAGCATATGTGCATTTTCATAAAATTTTGGACACATGTGGAGTTCCCTCTATTACCCCAGACTGACCTCTGAGGGATGTCAGCGATAATCCCCTAGATGGCAGGTCATATAGGCACTGAGAGACCTGCCCAAGACCACTGGAAAATTCCCTACCAGACAGATTTGGGAGTTGCCAAAAGGGAAAGACCATTACTGGAAAAGACACATAATAGTATTTATTTGTCTTGAGTCTCACACTTAATGGGGCAGTGATCAGATTTGACTGCATCCTTTTCTCTAGCCTCCCTTCCTTGATAGTTTTGAAACCAAATGCATTGTTTTTGACAAAGCTAAACCCATCAACACCTTTGTCCGACAGCCATTAGGCTTATAGCTAGAAGGCAGGAATTCTCTATAAGAACCGTTGAATTTCTAGGCTCCATGTGCTATCTTGAGAGTGCATGCAGACTCCACGTCGGTCTGTACTCTGATTTAGCTCCCACAGCCATCCCCTTCCCCCATTTCGGCTGCCGTGCTTCATCACCATCATCATCAACCTTTGCAGCCAAGCCCGGAGAAGCCTTCGGAAGTAAGTATTTCCCCTCAGCCTATCTCCTCTCAAGCTATCCCTGCTTTCATCCATCTTTCCTTCTAGTGTGTGTGTGTGCCATATTTGGATGCATGCAGCTTTCCCCCATTTGTTAATTAATAAATATTTAGACTTTAATTGGATAAGCCCATCTCAGTGTCTTCCCTTGAGAGATCCATTAGTCCTCTGGTATACATAATGGTACACAGTTCCACAGGGCTTTGTTGGGACCCCACTCTCACATATTTGAGCTAATTATAAATTCCCCTAATTAGATCTGATACTAACACCATACAGCAGTTGAATGCCTGGGGAAATGAAAGTGACCAAACTAGGACTATCTCCCATTTACACTGCAGTTCTCTAGACATAGAGAAGAACAAAGAGGTTATTCCCATGCTGATGCACAATTGCCTTCATCCCTTGGCCATTCAACAGATATCACAGAAACCCAGGGGCCTTAACAGCTGCCCAGGTTGTGGGTGTGTGAAGGCATGGGATTGTGTATGCATAGCACTAAAGCACTACAGTAAGTCCAATGTATGCCATTATAAACCAGTTTTTGTGGGGCTTGTGGTGTCTAACCCACAATTTGTAAACCACCTTGCAGAGGTTGAAATTTTGTTCCAACCATGCAACAACCCAACCCTACTCTTCAGAAGCCAGCTTTTCAGAGTGACAATAACTCTACTTGCATGGCTACTTCCACATCAGTAAAGAGTTGGGAAAGCAGCAGATATGTATCCAACTGAATGCACAGCAATAAAGTCATCCTCAGGGACCTACTGAGTCCCCTGGGAGATCTCAAGGATGCCTGTTTTGGTGACATAGATCTGGCTGAAAGAATGATATCTCAAAGTCTTCCAATATGTTTCATGGCATAGTGAGGACATGAAGCCAGATCTCCCAAATCCTTACATTCTGAGTGCCTGAAGCAAGATCTTGGTGCATTTTTCTGAGCAGATCTGTCTTTCTACACACTGTTGTAGTTACGTGCCATCAAATTGGCATTGTGCATTTTTTGAGAATTTTTATCCATTAAATTCTTTGATATATATATATATATTTGTTTGCACTAACATTTAGTTTGCCTGTCTCGCTCTAGATGAGAACCATTAAACCCAGAGTATTGCATGTTGACTCACAATTGATTTAATACATCAACTGTAGTTGGGTCTAACCAACAGGATGCAGAACATTTTTTGGCACAGAAATTAGTTTTTCTACATTTTTTCCTGCACAAAACAGAGTATTTGCATCTCATGTTTACAAAACAATTTTTTGTTTGCCTGGAAACAAAGACACCAGATCCTGTCTGATCTTTCAAGCTAGACAGTTAGTACTTGGATGGGAGACCACCAATAAGTAATAGGTGCTGTAGGCAATATTTCAGAGAAGGGAACTGGCAAAACCTCCTCTGAGTATTCCTTGTCTAAGAAAACTCTGTGAAATTAATGGGGTTGCCATAAGTCGAGAGGCAACTTGAAGTCACATACACACACAATTTCTTTTACAGAAACAGTATTTTTGCAATAAATAAATAAATAAATAAATAAATAAAAACATGAAAAACTACATTTTTCCAATTGGTTGTGTCACTGTGCCAAGGCATTCTTCCTCGTTAGAAAACTGATGAGCATCTGTAACATCCTTATTCCTCATTCATACCAGTAAGAAACCTCTGTATAGGGAAGAAGAGAAATTTTATTTAGTCTGCATTTTTGATGGAACCAAGCTAATTTGCTCCCTTTCATGAACATTAAGTATTGCTGATTTTTTCAATGTACTGTTGCTCCTTAAAACTGCATACAAAAATTTGTTTGTTAGAGGACCTTGCACAGTAAAGTAAAAGCAAACATGCATGCTATTTAAAAAAAAATCATAGCCTGATGCAGAAATTGGATGGAAAAGATTTCTAACTGAATACATGCAAAATGAATATATACCAGACTCATCCATCCCTACTTCTTTGGTAGTTCAACTTGAATTAACAGATCAAAACATGCATTTTATTCTTGGAACATGAACCAAGTGCAAAGAAGACTGAGTTTTGTTGACATACAGCTATTCATCACTTTAATGCCGTTCACTGCTTTAAGGGCTACAAGTTTACCTCTGCAAATAAAAATACAGCAAAGTCACTGGGTAAAATCACCAAACTTCTTTTTGCTATTTTAGAAAGTACAGGGCTTAGAGCTCTGAAATTCATCTCAATAATACAGATTTAAGCTTTAAAGGAAGAAGAGGCGGGAGGAGGGGGAGGAGGAGGAAAAGGTGAGTGTCTGCCATTGGATTTTCTCTGTGTAATTGTGTTTGTTCTTTAATCACAAAGTAACAGTCATTTGGCTGCAAAATGACTGTCACTGCCACATGCACCCTCCCATATCCTCTGATTCCTTCCAATTTTTTTTGGCAAATGCTACATATTGTATAAAGGCAACAGCTGAGTTATTAATCATGTCTGTCAGGCTGGGGCTGTTATAATGCTCTTTTTGGAAGCAAACCAAAGAACTGTCTCCCACAGTTTTTAAGATGCTGCAGCTATTCGTCAGGTAAGAAGTGGTAACTTTGGGGATGTGGGATAGGAGAGAGAGAGAAAAATAAAATAAAATTCTCAAACCTCTACACCACACTGGCTCTCTGACACATATACACTGTCCCAAAAGTTCCAAGCATCCAATGAGGTGCCAGGCTAGAACTTGATGGCAGGACTCTTCTACCTGTGTTGCTCATTTGTATTGCAACATCCAGATGCAAACTGTAAAACCCTAAGTAAGATACAACATAGGTGCAAATGTAAATCAGAAATTCCACTATAAAGAACTAACCCTTTTGTGTCCTCCTAAATACATGTGTATATGTGCCTTCAAGTCACCTGTCCACCTATGGCTACCCCACAATTTTCGTAAGGTTTTCTCTGGCAAGGAATACTCAGTGGAGGTTTTGCCCATTTCTTCCTCTGAAATATAGCCTAGAGCACCTGGTATTCATTGGTGGTCTCCCACCCAAGTACTAAGCAAGGCTGACTTTGCTGAGGTCCCAGATCAGATGGGATCTGGTGCCTTTAGGTATCTAGGCTCTAACTCCTAAATAAACAATTTAAAATCCTGCTACTTTATTTAGAAGGAAAAGGTGTAATCCTGATCCTTGGCAACTGCAGCTCTTCTCCTCTCCAGGTCTTCCTCTCTTTCTGAAATCACCTAGTAAGAACAGCCCCTTCTTTTGGGTTTTCCCACCCACTGAACAAAACCAATAACTCACAGGGGTTACACATACAACAGTGTTTTTGGAGCAGCAGCACTGATAAGAGTGACAGAAACAAGAAAAGGAGCTTCATCAGAGCAACTTGGGTGAAAGCTGTTTCGGTCTGGTTCCTGAAAGGCAATGAGAAAAGAGGCAAATTCCCATGGGAAGGCATTCCACTTCTTTGGTGCCATCACAGACAAGATCCTGCCTGTACCCTGTATAATTTAGAGGGTGAGATGCACGAAGCAGGGCCTCTGAGAAAGAAGTCAACATATGGAGGTGTCAAGAACTGCTGTTTCCCCCAGGCGTTCGGTGAGCAAGACTTCTGTATTGCAAACAGCAAAACTTTATTCCAGAAGAAAAAAACCTTAGGTGTTAACAGGAAGACATCTGAAGACAAAAAGGGCACTCATCTCTCAACATAGGTCTAACATTAACATTGCCCCATAAACTTTGTGTGCTTCATATCCATTTGTTAAATTAAATTAAATATACCAACCCTCTTTTCCACATTCCATCATTTCACCCAGCCCCTAATACAATTTTGTTCTCATCTCTATTTTTTGTTTCCCACTGGCTGACTCAGAAAATTCCTCCTCCAAATATCTGCACATTCCAGCACTAGGCACCACACATCTCTTTGAAACACCACCAATAATCTCTACTACTACTATACCTGCCATCATTCTTCTCCTTAACTAAAAAATTTAAAACTCAATTAAGTCAGAATATGATGCATTCTGACAGGGGGAAACCTTTTGCTGTGCTCCCACTGCTTTCAGAGATGTCTGTGAGACAAAGTATCTATATCCATTGACATGTATTAGTTACATCTATATCCTACACTTTGTCCACTGACCTCAAGGCAACATATATATAGTTCTGTACTGCCTCATTTTATCTTCACAACAATTCTGTGATGTAAGTCACGTGGAAAGAGAGCAATTGCTCAAGGTCACTCATAGGCTTCAATTCTGTTAGGGACAAATAGATGTGAAAGTCATGCTACACATGCAGGGCCAAAAAGTCACCACTGTGCAACAGATGTATTCTGATGACAGCGGTGGAAGTAAAGTTGTACGGACAGCATATTCATCTGTGCCTTGTCTTTGCAAGTTATACATTGTGCATTATGTGTTGTAGTTGTGCATCCTATACATTTCATTGCAAATGTGCATTGGTAAGGGGTTCAGGCAAGGCTGCATTATATCACCCTACTTGTTTAACTTGTATGTAGAAAATATCATATAAAGAGCAGGTTTAAATTCAGAAGAAGGAGTAAAGATAGGAGGAAGGAACATCAACAATCTAAGATATGCGGATGACACCATATTACTAGCAGAAAACATCACAGACTTAATGCTGAACATAAAGAAAACAAAAATAATGACCACAAAGGATCTACATAAATTCAACTTAGATAATGGGGAAATGGAAATAGTTAAAATTTTCCATACCTTGAATGAAACATTGATCAGAATGCAGGCTCCAGTCAAGACTAGGAATGGGAAGGGCAGCTATGAAAGAGCTAGAAAATATCCTAAAATGCAAAGATATACAACTGAGCACTAAAGTTAGAACCATCCAATCCATTGTACTCTCCATCACCATGTACGGATGTGAGAACTGGACTGTGAAGAAAGTGGATAAAAAGAAAATCAACTCATTTGAGATATAGTGCTGGAGAGGATATCATGTGAGTGCTGAAGATACTGTGAACAGCCAAAAAGACAAACAAATGGGTCCTTGAACAGATCAAACCTGAAATGGCCCTGGCAGCTGAAATGATCAAGTTTAGGCTGTTGTACTTTGGCCACATTGAAATATGGCTCATTAGAAAAGACAATAATTCTAGGAAAGGTGGAGGGAAGTAGAAAGATAGACCACAAGCTAGATGGATGGACTCAATCAGGGAGGTCACAATTATGAATTTACAGGACCTGAGCAGAGCAGTTGAGGGAAGGGGGTCTTGGAGATGTCTCATCCACAGGGTCACCATGAGTCGGGGTCAACTCAAGGGCAATTAACAACAACAACAATCCTATAATGTGCATTGTGGTTGCACATCATGCATTGTGCAATGGCACCTAGTCATTGACATGTTGTGCAATGTTGCTATTCTGAATAGAAGGTTCATAATGCTCATGTAGCATATCGCCATATGCACATATTCACATTATGCTGAAGGGATGTTGGATTGCAGCCAGTATGTTTTTTTGGCACAGTGAGGACTTGAACCCAGATTTTTCAAGTCCAGGTCCAACACTCTTATAGCAATCACAGCGGCAATATGTAGATCCTTTATGAGAAATGGTAAAAGTGTTAGCAATCAGTTTTTACATCTACAACAACAGCAGGAGAATTAATTTTGTAAGGGAAGTCATGCATATTCACGAATTGCTAGCGCCATAATTTATGGGCATGCTTAATGGGGACATAAGTCTTTTATTCACCTCCTTAAACAAAGGTGTGCAGTTTGTTTCTTGGAGTGCCAAAATGACATACATTTATTTATTCCCCCAAGACAAACTTTTTTCTCTCTATTGGCTCTGAATTAGTATTTGATCTCATTTTAATGAGCATGAAGCCTCTTGAGGAGGCCAGGTTGTACACTGTTGAAAAATCCAAATGTTTTTCTGTGCCATTATCGTAGTGGGAATAGGAGCTTTAATATTTCAAAATCACTGAACAGTAGACTTCACAGGTGTCCTGTTTTCTGCAGGAAGTCCTGTATTTGGGACCTTGACATCCAGTCCTATATTAGGGCCATACAGGATGCACTAAAGTGGTCTCAAACTTTTTACACCTATCACCCCCTTTTCATCTAGATGTGGACGTCATGCCCCCCAGTGCAATATATGAATAAAATATTTTGTTTAGTTCACATATTTTCATTCACCTCACAGATAGCATCCTGTTGATGCAGGGTGACCAGATTTCATAACCTCAAAAGAGGACAAGGCACTGAAAAATGTCGGGCATTCAAGAAAAAAAAGTAGGGCATTACAAAATAAAAGCTAAAAATACTAATATAAATGTAAACTCCTGCTTCTTAGTCATGCTCAAAATGGAGGACATTTGAAAATACCTACTGGACAGAAGATTGAAATGTAGGACATGCCTTGAAAAAGGAGGAGATCTGGTCACCCTGCATCAGTAGTTCCTCTCAGGCACAAGCCTCTTGCGCCACATGACTACGAAGCAAGAATTTACATTTATAGTAGTGTTTTTAGCTTTTATTTTGTGATGCCATACTTTTGCAAGGACCAATCAATCCTCAGCAGTATACACACAAACACACCTAGTCATGCCATTCTTTTTACATCTGCTGTACTTGCAAACTGACTTTCATTGTGTCCTCTCTACCCTTGAGCAACTATCATGTAAGTGAGGGATAGCAGTCAACTAAATCTCTAAACAACATCACGCAAAACCATGGCCTGTCACTTTAAAACAAACAAGCTACAACAACAGCACAGCAAAAACTGCAACAAAAGCCCCCTTTGGAATAGTGATTATAAGTTCTACCTAACCCCCTACTTTTCTTAACATGTAGCATAAACTAGTCAGTTTTATTTCATGTTCGGCTTTCTACAACCACTTCCTAGTGGAGAATTTGGCTGTGCTTGCAAACTTGGGTGGTGTGAGGCTTTGCAAAATATATATCACTCTATCAAACCATTTCATTGCTTCTCTCTCTCCCCGCTCCCCAAATTCTTCTTTCTTCTATACCTCTGAAATATCATAAATCATTTCCTGCCAATCTATAAAGTGCACATACTGAGTTCTTGGGGGAGAAAATAACAAAGAGAGAGATGGAAGGCTTTTTCCCCTGTTGTTATTGTTATGGCTGCTATTGTAGTTGGATTATGTTTGCCTCAAAATAGAGGCATTATAAAGCTTAATTCAAAGAGAGATTTGGACTGCAAACTCTATTTCTATGTATTTATATAGAATAGCATATTCCCCTTCACCCTACCACACACCAACACACATGCTGTTGGGGTGGCTGAAAACAATTTAAAAATAGACAAAGCCCAGCTAAAAAGCGGAAAGAAATCAATACAGCACCAGTCTGATCCGGCAGCCAAATCAGTTCTTTAAATAAACATAGGTCCAGAGCTTGGAAAAACTACTTTTTTGGACCATGGCTGGCATTCTGTATAGCAGTTATGGATTCATAACCTAGAGTTATGGATCTGTAACTGCTCCATATTCACTAACACTATGTAATGTCAAGTCAGCAGCTAACCAAGTTCAGAAATTCAGACTTCAGTAGTTAAAACTCAGCAAACCTTTATTCAGCACTACAGATCCAGTCCAGAAATGTTCATTGTCAGAACTAAACAGCAAGTGTAAACACTGGAGTTTATCGCATCACTAAAATAAACCTTCTTACCTCTCCCGACTTCAATCTTAATTCTGGTGGTATCCAATACTATCACAGGGATTTTGCCACTGAATCCACTGCCCATGTCCAGCCCAGGTCAAGGCTGGGTCCCAGGGGCACTCAGCACACATCTTTTCGAAACTGGGAGTTTTCTGACTTAAGAAAATGGCTGCCGGAGCACGCCTGGGGCCTGGGCTGAACATGGATGGTGATTCGGTGGCAAAATCCCTGTGATAGTATCCAGATGCCACCCGAATTAAGACTGAGTTTGGGAGAAGTAAGAAGGTTTATTTAGTGGTGCGATAAGCTCCTCTGTCTAATTAAACTACAGTTGGCCCTCCACATTTGTGGTTTTGACTTTTGTGGATTTGACTATTTTACAGTTTTGATTAATATGTTCTCTCTAGGAATCTCTAGGTCCTCTAGTGCAATTCTGCCAGAAGTTGACCATAGAGTTGTG
Organism: Phrynosoma blainvillii; assembly: GCA_026167975.1. Classification (NCBI taxonomy): domain Eukaryota; kingdom Metazoa; phylum Chordata; class Lepidosauria; order Squamata; family Phrynosomatidae; genus Phrynosoma; species Phrynosoma blainvillii. Next base: position 445,461,714 of record JANUYF010000001.1, on the reverse strand, counting down.
TGGGAGAACCTAGAAGTTCCTAGAGAAAATACTTCTCTAGGCATTTGTAGGTCCTCAACAAGATTCTATGATCACCCTCTGGCACATGTTGACCATACAGTTGTACTGGAGGACCTGGAAATTCCTAGAGAGGTGTTCTCTTATGTAAAAAGAATTGTGGGTGTTTTTTTTATTTGCAGTTTTCCCACATTCACGGGGGTCCTTCACCCCTGATCTCAGCGAATGTGGAGGGACCACTGTACACAGAACTTCACATTCATGGCAGGCTCAATTCTTATTCATTGCAAATAATAAACACATCCCCCCATCTTGCTCCCACACCCCCAATTCTTTGTTTTTGCAACCAGGCGACCCTCACAGGAATAACCTTGACCAGGCTTGGCCCATGCCTGCTTCCCCTCTAGATTTATCTCACCACCTGTGGCTGAATTCATCTGTCTCTGAAATACTGTTTTATTACTGCATAACCCATCAATTAGCCTTCTCAACATGTGCAACTCCTGACATTTAGTTTACAATTGTGGCAGTATTGCCACAGTCATAAATGCTGTTGCAAACCCAACAGGCAAGAGAGGCACTGAGAGATGGTGCTGATGTTTCTACCTCCCTCCTGCCAGCAAGTGAAGCTGCAACAGCCTCAACCGCTGGTAGGAGGGGATTGGAAATGTCGTCCTCCTTTGTAACTACACAATGTAGAATAGGGCCTGTGGTCCACTCCTATGCAGTAGCGGGTTCTGAGAATCATAGGGCAAAAAGTAACTTTACTTTTCATGATCATAGACAGTTCACACTACTGTTGTCCCACTTCCAATATATGTTTGAGCATTGACAGGTATTTCTGGTTGTAGAGACATTATGTCAGCTGCATCCCATTCACAGAGATTGCAGGGCCAAATCTTGAGACCTTGGTGAGTGTCATTGTGACACGATGGAAGGAGTCCTTATGAAAAAGGTGAAACAGGTAAGGGTTGGGGATGGCCTGGAACTGCTTCTGGCAATGGCAGCCGTGAACTCACATGTCAGTGGGGCAGAAAATCTATTCTGGGTTTTAATCCAAACTTTAAGGAGCTATCCATAGTGCTGATACTTTTTGGAGTGTCAGCAAAATGCAAAGTCCTCCATCATGCAGAGAGATGAGGGTATCCTTCCAACTTCAATCTATACATTTGGGACTGTGCATAGGCACCATGCAATAAATCTGTGGGTTGATGTTCCACTGATGATTGCAGAAAACTTTTATCTCCTCTCCTTCCCCCTTCAGTCCTCAGCACCCCCTCAAAAAAGCAAACAAATCCCAACCACAGAAGGCTTCCCTCTGAGTTTTGGAAGTTCCCAGGAAGCTACATGAGATGTGTTTTCCAGGGAGGCCAAAAACAGCGGGGGTGTTAGCATTTTGCCTTGTGTGTGTGTGTGTGTGTGTGTGTGTGTTTAAGGTGCCATTTGCAGTCCAGGTAGCAAAAGATCTTGGGCTGGTTGTCTGTAGAACTTCCCTCTGTGTGGCTGAAAAACTTGTATTTTGCATGTCACTGTACCCCTAAAGTCATCATCCATACAAATTATAGGCAGAATATCTGTACACACTTTCATATGACTGAGTAGGAATATGCATGTTGTGCCTGTTCTTCTGTCTATCTTCATTTCTGTATATATTGCAGGTGCATCACTAGCAATTTATGAATAAGGGATCTGACAGTTGTGTGTGTGTGTGTGTGTGGGGGGGGGGGGAGAGCCAAAGCATTAAGTCCAGTAACCTAACATGCTTAAATTGATTTAAGTACTTTACTTCTGCATGGCCAATTTGGGCAGAATGTGGTCTTCGTGCTTTTTGTTATATCTGCACAATGAAGAAAAGCACTTGAGACCTACTTCGCTTGCCTTCTTTCTTTTCCATAAGGGAAGCTTTTGGCAAAACTCCTTTAGACCAATGAATTATTCTGCACACTTCCTCTCTTCTCCACTTCTGAATCTTGGTTTGGGAGAGTCCTGGCCCCCAGGTGAAAAGAGTTTATTTATTTATTTAAAGCTAGAAAGCTCTCTTCCCAGCAGAAAAAGAGAAAATGTACCATAGTTCCAACCAATCTGGTGCAAGGAGTAGAGGAAATTGTGATGGGTGTTGAATGATTTATTACTATTATTCTAACATGAGAGGAGTACCTGGTACTTTACAAAGCACAGGCGGGAGGTCTCTGCCCCAAGGATGTTACATCTAAAATTCAAGCCAGAGAAGCAAGGGAAGATGGATTAGGACAGCCAATGGGGAGCCAATAAGCTATTGTTTTCAGTGAGATATTGGAAGTGCTTAGGTTTTACGTGCTTACGTTCCTTAGGGTAAAGTTCCTTTCCTCCTCTGAAAAAAACCAATGACAAATAATAATTAATTTAACCTGATGCAAAGATTTTTCTCAACTCCCTGCATCATTTCATTTTCAGATGTAAGAAAACATACAGCCTTCCATATGTTGGATTCTAACTCCCAGCAGCATACCCATACCATCTGGAATGCCACATTATTTTCATTTCTGTTTTATAGCCTAAGAGTGCAATCTGATGCCTACTTCCCTAAGAGTATGTTAATAAAATGAACATGGTATAGTGATTTGAGTATTGGACTAGGAGTCAGGGTAACCACAGTTTGAACTCCTTAGCCATGGGAACCCAGTGGATAACCTGGAATAAGTCAAACCCTCTCAGCTCTGGAGGAAGGCAATGACAAACCTTTGAATAAATTTTGCAAAGAAAATTCTGGGATAAGGCCACCATAAGTTGGAGTCAATGCAGTTTGATACCACTTTAACTACCATAGCTCCATCATATAAAATCCTGGGATTTGTAGTTTGCTGTGGCACCAAGTTCTCTGGCATAGGAGGCTAAATATCTCACAAAACTATAAATTCCAGAATTGCATGGCATTAAGCCATGGCAGTTAAAGTGGTGTCAAACTGCATTATTTCTGCAGTGCAGATGCAGCCTTGAAGGCACATAACAAAGAGAGCAAACTTTGGGTTAACATACATAGAATTGTACTGTCAGTTGCAACAAGGTTTGGAAAGTAGGTATGCTCTTTGGATGAAGCTCAAAGTCAGTACATTAGACATATCTGCTCTATTGCATGGCCAGCTCTGCTATCTTGGCTTTAACACTTCTGGAATGTGCACCAGAGCTCTGGAAAGCTATAGTTTGGAATGCAACTCCCAGAATTTTCCAGCCAGCCTAGAGGATTCTAAGGAACTAGCCTCAAAAAGTAACTTGCTAAAGCTCTGCTTTGCATGCCACTCTTTTGAATGCTGGCTACATTTGGTAGCCCTGGTGTAATTTTTTTTAAGTGCCACATTAGCACAGAACTGAGGAGCAACCAGACTCCTGCTGCAACATTTCATCTACTCACCAGAGAACTTCATTCTTCAAGGCCTGTGTGGATGGTAATGGATGGAAGTCGGATGCATTGCCATTAAACACAAGCAGGCTGCTGATATTGCATTCTGCCATCCCACCTCCTTTAAATGTAGAAAATCACTTTTGTTTTCCTGTCATAGCAATGGGCTTGATATTGAGATGTCTGTCTGGCCCATCTTAGCACTGTCTGGCAATCATCCTTCTTCCTCTCTAGACTGTCAACAAAGCAGTGGATTTAGTAGTTGTCTAAGTTTATTTGAATTCACTAGCACATAATATGTTTTCTGCATGTTTTTGATATAGAAATCTCAGGTCCATTGGAGTCTGCAATCTGATTAGACTAGAAACAGGTGGCATCTCATTCAAATAGCTTGCAATGACCATGAAACCTAAGTAGTAGCATTTTCAGAGAACTGGGAAAAGTTAGGGTTTGGGGAGCTATAACTCCCAGTGGCATTCTGGATGGGGAATCTGGGGTTTGTAGTCTGAATAGACATAATTTGCTAAGCTCTGCCATTAGAAAGTATCAAGAAAGTTACAAGCTCTACTTATTAGAACTTGTAATATAATTACTGCAGAAGGGAGGGTAGAGGAGGCTAAAAGACAGTAACTTTTCAAATGACAATTGCTCAATACAGATCTGAGAAGATATTTGAACTAGCAGCTCATAGCTCCTATGAGTACCTACTACATGCCAGTCTTTTTAATTTGGTTTTCCTTCAGATATGCTGGACTCTCATTCCCATCATTGCTCCTGGTGGTTGGGAACAAGCGAGTGTACAAGTACAAAGAAAGAGGAATTTCTAATTTTTGTCTTCAAAAATTCAGGTACCACACCTTGAGGAGATCTGAGCCTAAGGTAGAGGGCTTTTTGCAAGGAAGAGCCAAAGGGCAGTGGCAGCCGGTAGCTCCCCAGTGAATCCATGCCAGACTTCCACCTAAATTTTAAAGACTTATCCAAGGGACTGAACCCTATCCTCCAAGTAGGTTCAACATTTTGTGGGGCTCCATAAAATCTGGAGTACATAATGCAGGGAGTTCTTCATCCTACTGATGAAAATTTGAAAATACGTTTTAAAATGGTTGGAATATATGTTTATCAAGTGCTGAGGAATCCTGATGAGAAGACTTCCTGGCTGTTGAGAATCTTAGTAGTCTGAGACTAAGGGGGGTTGCAGACTGCCAGAAATAGTGCAAATTGAGTCCACTTTTAGGGTTAGGGTTAGTGCTAGGGAACCATGGGAATTGTTTTTTTTCCCTGAGACATTGAGCCTTCTCTGTCAGAGAACTCTGGTGCTACAATAAAATACAGTTCCTATGATTCCCTAACCCTAACCCTAAAAGTGGACTCAATTTGCACTATTTCTGGCAGTCTGCAACCCCCCTTATTCTCTGCAAAAATTGTGTGTAGTTGATTTGCACATAAAACAGCTTTTTTTGTTTCCTATGCAGAAGAAAACTTGTTTCCTGTAGAAAACAAACGTGTTAATTTTGTGCAGAATAAGTCTCAAATTGCAATCAGTCTCTGAAAACTATACAGTTTTTGGAATCAGTCTATTAGCAGGAAGAAAATTGCTAAAATTACTTGTTGCTCCCTTTTGGATAAAAAGTTGTCAAGAATTATATCCCTTAAGGGCATAGTATTGTGCATGGACACAGTGTATGGACAGAAATGACAGAAATACTTAAGAAAGGAGCAGACCTTTGAGCAGCAGCTCTTATTCTTATGTGCTGTCATGTTGGCTTTGACTTATGCCAGCTGGGTGAATGAGAGACCTTCAAGTCATGGTGTTATTAACAGTTCTCTTTCAAACTCAGGGTTGTGGCTTTCTTGATTAATATTGTTCGGTTGTAATGCAGTCTTCCTCTTTTCCAACTGCCTTCCACTTTACCGAGCATTATCCTCTTTTCTAGTGAGTCATGTCGTCTCACACTGTTTCCTAATTATGATAGCTCCAGATAGCTTTGAGCAGTGATGGAGGACCAAAAGGGAAAGAAATTCAGGAGAGAGAAAAAAGTACAGACAGACAGAGCTGGTTCCAGGATTTGGTGTGGGGGTGATGTTACAGTTAGCAACTTTTGCAGGCAAATGCACTCTAATTGCTAGTTGGCATGAAGTTAGTTTGAATGCTGTCAGCCATTTCTCTTTCCTCTCTCTCCTTTAGGTCATGTACTGGACAAATATTTGCAAGTAAAGCTTCTTTTATATGTTTTAGAAGACCACACTTGTTGATTTCTTTTTTTTTTTTTTTTTGATAGACCCTCTCTGTGTGTCTGTGTCTGTGGACAGAGGACAGATTGTTAGGCATCTGTCTTGCCAATATGGATTATTCTAATTGAGAGATCTACTTCTCTCTCTAATATTTCCCAATGGGGATGGGATGGGGAGGCTCTATGGCATGGCGGTTTCAACAGGACACCCACCTCTGGTAGTCCTCTGGAGGGATGGAAAGAATATTAAAAAATATCAAAGAATGATTGAAAAACATGTTTTTGAGTGTTGAAAACTCCCTATGAGAAGAAACCTGGACTAACAAGACTCTTTGCAGCTTGGGACTTATCTGGCACAAAATTTGCACGTGGTTGTTTTGCATAGGAATAGGCATTGTCTGCACAGGAAACAGCATTTTCTGCATAGAAAATAATACTTCAATGTAGAAATATTAATTCCTGCACAGAAAATGCTGTTTAGTTTTGATTAGTTCTTCTTTCTTTTCTTTTCTTTTCTTTTCTTTTCTTTTCTTTCTTTCTTGGCCTTTCCTGCCTTTCTTCCAAAATGGGATTCAAAGTGGCTTAAAATAATTTAAAAGGGATACAACTAAAACATTAATTGCAAAAGTTAAAGAAGAATGAAATAATACTAATATTAAAACATAACTGTTAAAAACATAACATAGGGCCAATGCAGACCGGCATTTTAGGCTGGCCTGGGGGTGGAGTTGGGGTTGGCGACCACAGCCAGCTGCCCCACCTCTGCCCTGCCTCCACCCCAATGCTGCATGCCCGTCTGCATGGTGCGCAGCATCAGGGCACCCTCTTGGCATAGTGTGTACACACGCTGCATCAAAAGGGTGCAAAAGAGCTGTGGCGGTGGCGCTAAGGGCGGTCTTTTGCCGCCCCTAAAAGAAGCAGCATTTTGCCACTCTTTTGGAGGCAGCAAAAAGGAGGATCGGGGCCATGACATGTGGTTGCCACGGCCCCGATCTGCCGCTCCCAGGGGCGGCCCAGAGCTGCCCCAAATGGGCTGTCTGTATCAGCCCATAGTTAAAACCATTTCAATATTCTATTTAAAATATTAAAGCACTACACACACATACAAACTGCATAAGTAAAATTCACACACCAAAAGCTTGCCTAAATATGAATGTCTTCAGCTGCCTGTGAAAAAAGAGCAGGGGAGGGACTGACCTGACTTCCCATGGAAGTCAATTCCACAGTCTGGGAGCAGCCACAGAGAAGGTTCTCTCCTGACTGAGTCCTTACCAACTGTACCTGCAAAAGTGGTGGAACTGAGGCAAATAATTTACAAACTTGTAATTTAAGAATCATCTGGATAAGCCTGCTGGAAGATATTGGTCTTAAATGTTGTTTTAAATGCAGACAGTGTATCCAGCTGCCAAATCTCTTCCAGCAGGTCATTCCACAATTTGAAGGCGGCTGATGAAAATGTCCTTTGGTTAACAGCTGCTAAGGCAGATTATACAGAAGAAAGTGATTCTATAGGTAACCTGGAGATTCTATAGGTAACCTGGACCCACATGATGAACTTTAAAAGTAACAGCCAGCACTTTTAGAGTATCTTGCCCAGAAACTAATTGGCAGCCAATGGCATGATTTTAGTATAGGCGTAATATGTTCACTCCTTGATATACCAGTAACCAATCTGGCTGCCATGTTTTGCACTAACTGAACCTTCTAAACTTGGTACAGAGCTAGTCTAATGTACAGTGCATTGCAGAAGTCTAGCCCCATGTCCCATTCCTTCCTGAGTTTGAGCTGAGAACTGTGACTTTCTCAGATTTTACTAATGAGAAAGTTTGCATGCACCAAAACATATGGCCCACACTTCTTGACTTCTAAAACCCTAAGGCTGTCTTGATTTATTTACAGGCATGATGGGAGCAGCCATACTCTTTCACTTCCACAGTGAATATGCACTGCCCTAAGCCACCTTAGTGGAAGACAAGCGGCAATAATTAATACAAGCCAGATTGCTATTGCTTCAGTCATTTTCTTATGGCAAATGAATCCATGTTGACAGACAATCAGTGATGTGGCAGAATCCAACTTGAAATATGCCTGTGATGTACCCATGGGTTTAACATGTTTTCATTTGGTTTTATATGCTGAAATCATTTATCTTCTGCAGCCTGGTTTTATATTATGTTTCTTCAGTTATTGCTTTAATGTATCATTGCTCATCTTTTATATTGGTAACTGACTGTTATAAATCTGCAAATAGAACTCTGGTTTGTGAGTGAGTAAATGTTCAGTCATTCTCATCCTATTAAAAAGAGACCATGAGGAAAAACAGCACATGTGGATTTGACAGAGGTTGGAATTAACTTACTGTTAAATGTATCAAATATTAATTTGATACATTTTCCTAGAAATTTCCCCTTGCTCACTAGTTCCCCCAACTAACACTGACATTAAAATGTACTTTTGTGGATTACAATTTCATAGAAATATAGAAAAATAAAATCATAAGGTTGGAAGGGTCATCTATTCCAGGGTTGCTCCCCAAGCCATTGGTAGCCAGGAAGCGCACCCCTGAAGTGTCTGTATTGGTGGAGGTGGAAAGAAAAGAGAGATGCAGATGAGAGTGAATTGAAGAAATTATCAAATGAGATACCATGTTTTGGGGCAGTCTTTCCTAACCTGACAGTTGCCAGACATGTTGGACTCCCACAATTCCTAGGAGCAATCTTATTATGGATTTTGTCATCCAAGTGGGGAACAATTACAGTTTGGAGACAGGAAACTTTAAAAGAAAGAGCTAGTGTGGCATAGTGGTTTGAGCATTGGACTATGGAGAAATAGGGTTCATATCTCAGCTCAGACATGGAAACCCACTGGGTGACATTGGGCAAGTCATATGCTCTCAGCCTCAAGGGAAGGCAATGGCAAACCTCCTCTGAAATCTTGCCAAGAAAACCCCATGATAGTCGAAGGGTCACCATAAGTTGGAAACAACTTGAAGGCACACAACAATGACAACAAGAACAACCTTTAAAAGGACAGAAATAATCTTTTCTTGTGAGAATGTGTTCCATACCATTCTCTGTAAATGTATGTCTGGCCATACGCCAGTGTCTTGATTGCTGAGCCGTTTAATGATAACACAGTGAAAAATCAAACAATTCTAATCATTAGTGTTTAGGTTAGTGAATTCATTTTCCAAGTGCTAATGTTTAATGTTATTGGATAAATTTCAGACCCACTGCTCCAAGCTCTGGGATTTAATTTCAGGTTCATTATCACCTCTCCTATACTTATGGGAGCTTAATTTAAAGATTTTTGTTCTGCCTGATGCAATCTTAAATGCCACTGTAGATAGGATTTTAAAATTAGTTTTGACACATTGGATTCATCAGGTCTGTTTAAATGCTTTTTTTTCACCAAAGCTGGACTATCTTTTCTGTATCCCCTCTCCTCCATCACATTCTCACCTGTATTTATTTCCCAGTAGTATTATTCGGCCTCTGAATGACAACTAAAACTAATTTAAGATTCCACGGAGTGATGAAGCTGTTCTATCAATAATGGATCATTGTGACAGAAGAAATCATTCAAAGTTAGCCAGTGAACATGTAACAGAATGTGAAGACTGTGAATAAAGTGCTACACAGTAAAACACATCATAGATAATTTGAGATTATTTTCCAGAAAAAGAGGTGAACTTTTCCCTATCATAATTTTTCTGTGCCTTTGTCAACAGTGCAGGAAGTCCAACTTCCAGAATCCTGTTATTAACAACAAGCACACAAACTGCAACTTGTTATCTTCAGATGGACCATCTCTTTTGATTATAATAAAGCAGAAATATTGCTTATAAGTTGGTCCCCTTTCTCAAACTTGCTCATCTCTGATGAATGTGTATGGGTGCATTATTGGAAAAATCCATCCTCTCCAGCATTATAGGAGCACTTATTGAAATTTCTAGACCTGGCAAAAAACCGATAAACATACCAATGCTGTTTGCAGAAGACAGAAAATATGCTAATCAGCAAATTTAAGTGATAAACGATGTGTTTTGTTCTTTACAAGGATCAATATCATGGACACCTTAGTCTAGAGAGAAATTTATTCTTGCAGTTTTTCTATTTCCTTCCTAATTAATGACCATGTGTTTGTGCACTTAAATGTATTTGTACTTTAACTAGAATGCAGTACATCTGATTTTTTTAAAAAAAAAATTGATTAAAATTATACGTACACATACAAACACAAACACTTACATATACATTCTTCAATCTAATGAAAGAGAGAAGAGCTACAGGCTCAAACAAAGAAAGATCAACTCATTATAGCCTCATATATATTATTACTACTTTCTTTCTATATCTTATTTTCTTATTGTTACTTTTCTTTTCCTTCTATTTGTTTAATTCCTTTGGACACTGTCTTCATCCCTCTTGACTAATCCCTTACCTAATTCCTTCTACACCAACTCTCATTCCTTTCTTTCCTTCCATTCTCTCTTCCCTTTCCTCACCTATCCTACCTCCTTCTATCCATACACATTCATATTCTGCTACCCCGCTATTCCACATGGCGGGCGCGCTGATGACTTCCTTCCGGCTCAGTGTCCAGACACGCTGAGCTGGAAGAGACGCCGAAGAGGTGCGCGCTGCCTCTTCCGGTGCCCTTTCTGCACTTTGCAGAAGGAGTGCTATTTTAGCGCTCCTTCCAGGGCTGGAAAAAGAGTGGATTGGGGCCAAAGCGTGGGGCAGCCTCAGTCCCAATCCGCAGCTTCTCGAGGCGGCCCACAGCCACCCATCTGCAGAGACCTGAAGTCTATCTTGTTCTTCTATCCTGAACTGCATCCTATTAATTACTTCATACTTTATACTGAATAATTTCTTCCTTTATTCGGTGTAGCTAATTACTCCTAGCTTCCCCCATTGGTTCTCTATATATTTCAGGACTGAGGTCCTTTCTTCATTTTTGCTTTCTAGCCGACTATTTTTTAAAAATTTGGTGAGTATATCCATTTCGATTGTATCATAAAATTTTAATATCCAATCTTTGATATTTGGCATACTTTCAGACTTCCATTTTTGGGCTAAGGTTAATCATGCTGTTGTGATTAAATATAAGAGGATTTCCCTGAAGTCTTTATCCAGCTCTTTATCCCACATGTTTAATTGCTTCCACTCTCTTTTCCAACTAATTTCTCCTTCCCTCTTTCTAATTGAATGAATTTATGAAATATCTAAATCAGGGGTAGGCAACCTTTTTGAGACCTGGGCCGGTCTCCCGTAGCCCAGGTCTCGGCTGGGCCGGGTGGGGGTGTGTGGCAGCACGCGCGCTCACACACACGCGTGCACCCTCCTCCTCTGCGCATGACGCCCCCACACGCATGGCCACAGCCACCACGCTGCATGACGTGGCTACCATTTTGGAAAAAAAGTCAAAAATTAATCCAAGGAACTGGATTACCCTGGCCAAGTCACACTCTCTCAGCCTCAGAGGATGGAAATGGCAAACCCCCTCCTCTGAAGAAATCTGCCAAGAAAACCCTCATGGTAGGGTCAAAATGAGCCAGAAATTACTCTAAGGCACTGGATTACCCTGGCCAAGTCACACTCTCTCAGCCTCAGAGGATGGAAATGGCAAACCCCCTCCTGTGAAGAAATCTGCCAAGAAAACCCTCATGGTAGGGTCAAAATGAGCCAGAAATTGCTCCAAGGCACTGGATTACCCTGGCCAAGTCACACTCTCTCAGCCTCAGAGGGTGGAAATGGCAAACCCACTCCTCTGAAGAAATCTGCCAAGAAAACCCTCATGGTAGGGTCAAAATGAGCCAGAAATTACTCCAAGGAACTGGATTACCCTGGCCAAATCACACTCTCTCAGCCTCAAAGAGTGGAAATGGCAAACCCCCTCCTCTGAAGAAATCTGCCAAGAAAACCTCATGATAGCTTCGCCTGAAAGTTGCCATGAGGCGAAATGAAGGAATGAGTCTAGAATGCATACAACAACAACACAACAACAACAACAACAACAACAACAATACGTTAAATTTTAAGGTGCCCAGAGCCAGCGGTGGCCCCATGTCTTGGAGCAGAGCCCAGTGAATGGGCCCCAGGAAGGCCCAGAACAGCCCCGCGCACTGCAAGGAGGGCTGGGGAAAGCCCTGGCTTCGGTTTAAAGCCGTTTTTCCCCATCCCCAGAGGAGGGACCCTCTGCTCTGGGAATTGAAAGGCAAGAATCGATCCTCTTTAAACCGAAGTCAAAGCTCTCTTCTGGGTTGCTACTTCAATGGGGCAGCTCAGGAGAGAGCCCTGGCTTCGGTTTAAAGCCGGTTTTCCCCATCCCCAGAGGACGGACCCTTGCAGCCTCTGCTCGGCTTCAGGAGAGCGAGCTGACCAGTCAGCCAGGACCCTCCGTTCGCTTCCACAGGTGTCTTCTGTCCTTCTCCCTTGGGAAGGTGGGAGGGGAGACAGCCAGGAAGGCGAACTAAGCAGCTTCAGAAGAAGGAAGCCGGCTGGCCAGCACGCTCTTCTGAAGAGTGCTTTGCCTCCCGGGAGGGAGGGCGCGCAGCGCATGGGGCGAAGCATGTTGAGAGCAACCCGGCAGCCATTTTGTGTTGCTACACAAAAGGGCAGCCGGAGAAGCCCGGCAAACAAACCCTGCCATGGCGACAGGACCAAAACGGGGCCGGTAACAAGGTCTCCCTGGGCCGGATCCGGCCCGCGGGCCATAGGTTGCCAAACCCTGATCTAAATGTTCCTTCTATTCTAGACTCTCCTACTCTCTTTCTATACTTTCATTCTCTCCTGTTATTGTTAGTTCTTCTCTGCTTGCTTACTCTCTTTCTGAGATGTCACCTTCTTTGTCTGTTAGGTTAATTCTTATTTCTATCTGTTTCTTTCTATTTCATTTACTTTCTTCTGTTTCTTCTTCTTTTTCTGTCTCTTTTTCATTTGTATCTTCATTTTTTCCCCTTTTTGCACCTTTCTTGTCTGAGTTCGGATGTTTCTCAATATCTTCCCTATATTGCTTCCAGAAATCTGCTGCTTTTTCTATCGAGTTTAATCTGAAACATCTTTGATTCCATGATACAGACACACCTTCAATTTCTTCCCATCTAAACGGGATTCTATATTTTTTTAGTTGTTCCATTAGGAATTGGTATTCCTTTCTTTTCTTTAATATTTGACTAGGAATGTCTTTGAAAACCTGAATCTCTGTGCCTCTAATGACAAATCTCATTTTGTAATTTTTTTTGAAGAAAGTCATCCTTTGTCTGCTTCTTTGTCCAGTACACTACAATACCTCTAGGTAGTTTTTTGTTTCTTGTGATTCTTGAATTAATTCTATACATTTTATTTATTTCATTTTGTATTTGCTGGACCAGTCTGTCTAAGTATTTTGTAAAGTACGGAGTCAAAAATTCATATAAGTTCTCGTTACGTAAAGCCAAAACAATTTCACACAGTACAGAATAACAAAAACACTTTGGACCTGGGAAGAGGATGCTGAAAGGTAAACACATGAGCTAATTTGTTTCTCATGCGAACCAGGTCACATGGGGAATGACACACAGCTAGAGGCTGGTCTAGAGGCTGGGATACAGCAGATCATATAAGGCAGGGGTAGGCAACCTTTCCCCTTTAAGGGCCGAGGGACTTCAGTTCCCAGAATCCCAGGAGCTATTGGCCAACATAGGACTATTGGCCAACATGGCTGAGGCTTCTGGGAGCTGAAGTCCCTCGGCCCTTAAAGGGGAAAGGTTGCCTACACCTGATATAAGGTTAACACCCAGGAGGTGGAGTATGGGATGGGCCAAGAGTTCCTTTGTTCACCTTTGTTAAATACTTGCTATATGTCTTTTTAAACTGAACTGGATAACTACAACAACATCTACAAGATGTGATCCTATGGTCTTTGCCATCGGCAAGATGGATTGGATATATTTCTTGTCTGTTTTTATTATACAACATTAAGTTTTACTTTGGATTTACAAATGTGTCTTCATGGAAACAACATTTCCAGGATGCTGGTGAAAGGAAGCAGGCTTCTGAACTCTGCTGCATTTACAATTACACCACACAAATGAACAAACTGAAAGGAAAAACAAGAAAAGAATTGGTAAATAGCTAAAAGTGATAAAAGGGGGGGGGGGAAAGCACATAGAAAATAGATCAATTTTTACCCCCACTTTAAGAAATTAGTACATCTGATTTTTAAAGAAAGTAGCAGAGGAAGCTTTTCCTTATATGAAGAAACATTAATTTTTTTAGCAAGCTTCCCTTTGATTAAAGTTTCCTTTGTGTGTGTATAGGGAAGGGATCCAGCTATACATTATACTTACTGGGTAGCGTGAAAGCTATGTGTTTTGACTTTTCCTGAAATTATTTTTTTAATTTAATTAAATATGTTTCATAGAATCATAGAGTTGGAAGAGACCACAAGGGGCATCCAGTCCAACCCCCTGCCATGCAGGAACTCCCAATCAAAGCATCCCCGACAGATGGCCATCCAGCCTCTGCGTAAAGATCTCCAAGGAAGGAGACTCCACCACACTCCGAGGGAGTGTGTTCCACTGTTGAACAGCCCTTACTGTCAGGAAGCTCTGCCTAATGTTGTGGAATCTCTTTTCCTGTAGCTTACATCCATTGTTTTGGGTCCTAGTCTCTGGAGCAGCAGAAAACAAGCTTGTTCCCTCCTCAATATGACATCCCTTCAAATATTTAAACACGGCTATCATATCACCTCTCAGCCTTCTCTTCTCTAGGCTAAACATCCCCAGCTCCCTAAGTCGTTCCTCATAAGGCATGGTTTCCAGACCCTTCACCATTTTAGTTGCCCTCCTTTGGACATGCTCCAGTTTCTCCACATCCTTTTTGAATTGTGGTGCCCAGAACTGGACACAGTACTCCAGGTGAGGCCGGACCAAAGCAGAATAGAGTGGCACTATTACTTCTCTTGATCTAGACTCTGGGCCTTTGCAGACTGCCAGAAATAGTGCACATTAAATTGAGGCACTGCCCTGGCTCAGTGCTAGGGAGTCATGGGAATTGTATTTTTTTCTGGGACATTGAGCCTTCTCTGTCAGAGAGCTCTGGTGCCACAATAAATTACAGTTCCCATGATTCCCTAGCACTGAGCCAGGGCAGTGCCTTAATTTAACGTGCACTATTTCTGGCAGTCTGCAAAGGCCCTCTATACTTCTACTGATGCAGCCTAAAATTGCATTGGTTTGTAAGCATGCTTATGGAGTTTCTAGCATAAACGCAATACACAGTGAAAGTAACTAGAGCACAGAATACTTTTTAAATTATACTTCCCAGAATTCCCCAGCCAGCATGACCAGTAGTTGTGCTGTGTGAGGTGTGAAGGGAGTTATAGCTGGTGGGGGATTCTGGCCCTAAATAAGTCACAGTTCACCAGCCTCAGAGAAAGCCAATGGTGAACCTTCTCTGAATAAATCTTGCCAAGAAAGCCACATGATATGTTTTCTGTAGGAACTGCAGATATGACTAGAAGGCACACAACAGCAATGGCAACAACAACAGCAACAAAGAATTGACCCCCCCTATTGTCCCAGCTGAACTGAATCAAAGGGATTTGCCTATGTATTGACTCACTATTCAACAAATGAGTTAATGGGTCTACTTTAATTAGGATTAACCATTGTGATTGAGGGCCTAGGTGGTGTTCTATGGGGGGGTTACAGACTGCCAGAAATAGTGCAATTTGAGTCCACTTTTAGGGTTAAGGTTAGGGTTAGGGAATCATGGAAACTGTAGTTTATTGTGTCACCAGAGCTCTCTGACAGAGAAGGCTCAATGTCTCAGAAAAAAGGGAAAAAAAAGAATTCCCATGATTCCCTAGCACTAACCCTAACCCTAAAAATGGACTCAATTTGCACTATTTCTGGCAGTCTGCAACCCCCCTATATTGAGGAAATGATACCTTCCTGCTCTGTTCCCTCACTGACCTGTTCAGATGACACATGGGGGAAAACTGGGTGGAACATGGACAATTTCCATAGTGGAAATTTTTCAAGCTGCCCTCTTATCATTAAACATGATATAAGGGCAGCTATGAAAGAACTAGAAAATATCCTAAAATAGACATCACCAGTCATCACAAAACCCAGATAGACAACTAGCTCTCAGTAGCCCTGGAAAACAATCTCCATTCTCTCCCCTAGAAATCCTCATACAGATTGCTTATTCCTCAACAAATGAATAGCCATGCACTCTGAACACAGGAAGAGACACCCATATTGGCAGAAATCTCCTTCACTGGGCATCCAGTTGGGTCAGTATCCCTCTAAACTATATACCCCATAGGAGAGTTCATGCAGTCAAAATGCATGGGGGGGGGGGGGAATGACTAGGGATGTGAAAATCAGAAAATGCTCTCTGTGGACATGCATAAAGTTGGCATTTTTATGTCTCTCCTCCCCCCCCCCCCAATAAATAAACCACAAGCATCTTATGTATAGTTTCTAGGTGAGTACCTTCACAGCTATTGTGATTTCAGGGTCCTGATTGGAAATCTAGTGGTGGCCCCTTGTGATGTCACAGAGGGCAATGCCATTAAACATGATATAAAGAGAGCTATGAAAGAACTAGAAAATATACTAAAATGTAAACAACTGAGCATCAAAGTTAGAACTGTACAAGTCATTGTATTCCTTATTACCATGTATGGAATCATAGAATCATAGAATCATAGAATCATAGAGTTGGAAGAGACCACAAGGGCCATCCAGTCCAACCCCCTGCCATGCAGGAACTCCCAATCAAAGCATCCCCGACAGATGGCCATCCAGCCTCTGCTTAAAGACCTCCAAGGAAGGAGACTCCACTACTCTCCGAGGGAGTGTGTTCCACTGTCGAACCGCCCTTACTGTCATGAAGTTCCTCCTAATGTTGAGGTGGAATCTCTTTTCTTGCAGCTTGCATCCATTGTTTCGGGTCCTAGTCTCTGGAGCAGCAGAAAACAAGCTTGTTCCCTCCTCGATATGACATCCCTTCAAATATTTAAACACTGCTATCATATCACCTCTCAGCCTTCTCTTTTCCAGGCTAAACATCCCCAGCTCCCTAAGTCGTTCCTCATAGGGCTTGGTTTCCAGACCCTTCACCATTTTTGTTGCCCTCCTTTGGACACGCTCCAGTTTCTCCACATCCTTTTTGAATTGTGGTGCCCAGAACTGGACACAGTATTCCACGTGAGGCCGGACCAAAGCAGAATAGAGTGGCACTATTACTTCTCTTGATCTAGACACTATACTTCTACTGATGCAGCCTAAAATTGCATTGGCCTTTTTAGCTGCTGCATCACACTGTTGACTCATGTTCAACTTGTGGTCCACCTGGATTCCTAGATCCCTTTCACAGGTAGTCTCATTCAGCCAGGTGTCCCCCATCGTATATCTGTACTTTTCGTTTTTCTGCCCTAAGTGCAGTACCTTACATTTCTCTGTGTTGAATTTCATTTTGTTAGCTTTGGCCCAACTTTCTAGTCTGTTCAAGTCATTTTGAATTTTGATCCTGTCCTCTGGGGTATTAGCTACTCCTCCTAATTTGGTGTCATCTGCAAATTTGATAACTATGCCCCCAATACCGTCATCCAAGTCATTAATAAAGATATTGAATAGCACTGGCCCCAGGACAGAGCCCTGTGGCACCCCACTGGTCACTTCTTTCCAAGTTGAAAAGGAGCCATTGTTGAGCACCCTTTGCGTTCGACCAGTTAACCAATTACAAATCCATGTAACAGTTACTTTGTCTAGCCCACATTTTACCAACTTGCTTGCAAGAATGTCATGGGGAACCTTGTCAAAGGCCTTACTGAAATCAAGATATACTATATCCACAGCATTCCCTTCATCTACCAAGCTGGTAATTTTATCAAAAAAAGAGATCAGATTTGTCTGGCATGACCTGTTTCTCTGAAACCCATGTTGACTTTTTGTGATTATGAAATTATCTTCCAGATGTTCACAGACTCTCTGTTTAATGATCTGCTCCAGAATCTTTCCGGGTATTGATGTCAGACTAACTGGACGATAATTGTTGGGATCCTCTTTTTTCCCCTTTTTGAAGATGGGGACAACATTTGCCCTCCTCCAGTCCGCTGGGACCTCTCCTGTTTTCCAGGAATTCTCAAAGATTATTGCCAATGGTTCTGATATTACATTTGCCAGTTCTTTTAATACCCTTGGGTGTAATTCATCTGGTCCTGGAGACTTATATTCATTTAGATTAACCAGATGTTTCTGTACTATCTCTTTACTTATTCTGTGCTGAAATTCTCCTATTCTGTCCTCTGCTCCATTATCCTCAAGTTGAGCACCCTTTGCCTTTTCTGAGAAGACTGAAGCAAAGAAGGTGTTGAGTAATTCTGCCTTTTCTCTGTCCCCTGTTAACTTTTTGCCATCTTCTCCACACAGTGGCCCTACCATTTCCTTCTTTTTCCTTTTGCTACTGACATACCCCCAAAAGCCCTTTTTATTGTTCTTAACCTCTCCAGCAAGCCTGATTTCATTCTGCGCTTTAGCTTTTCTGACTTTACCCCTACACGTGCTAGCTATTTGTTTGAATTCCTCTTTGGTGATTTCCCCATTTTTCCATTTTTTATACATGTTCCGTTTAAAACATAGTTCAGTTGCAAGTTCCTTAGTCATCCATCCTGGTTTCTTGAGACACCTCCCATTCTTCCTCCTCATTGGCACGGTTTGAAATTGTGCCTTCAGTATCTCCCTTTTGAGAAACTCCCATCCGTCTTGAACTCCCTTCTCTTTTAGTATTCCTGTCCATGGGATCACCCTCAGTATTTCTCTAAGTTTAGTAAAATCAGCTTTCCTAAAGTCTAGAATGCGTGTCTGACTGTGCCTGGCTTCTCCTTTCCACTGTATAATAAACTCCAGGAGGACATGATCACTCCCGCCTAAGGATCCAACCACTTGCACCCCATTAACTAGGTCTTCCCTGTTAGTTAGGATCAGATCCAAAATAGCTGACTCCCTCGTTGCCTCTTCCACCTTTTGAACAATGAAATTGTCTTCGAGGCAAGTGAGGAATTTACTAGACCTTGAGGATTTTGCCGAGTTTGACTTCCAGCAAATATCCGGATAGTTGAAGTCACCCATCACTACTATATTTCTCCTTTCTGAGTGTGTGGTCATCTGTTCTAGAAAGGCTTCATCCAAATCTTCTGCTTGAGTTGGGGGTCTGTAGTAGACTCCCACACTAACATCCCTGTTGTTTCCTTCCCCTTTAATTTTTATCCAGATGCTCTCCACTTGGCTTCCAGGATTGATGTCCTGGATTTCTTCACTGGTGTAAATATCCCTGACATATAATGCTATTCCTCCTCCTTTCCTGTTTGTCCTGTTTCTCTTGAAAAGGTTATACCCCTTTATTTCTACATTCCAGTCATGAGACTCATCCCACCAGGTTTCAGTGATGCCTATTATATCATATTTGCTTTGTTGTGCTAGGAGTTCAAGTTCATCTTGCTTATTTCCCATGCTCTGTGCATTAGTGTAGAGACATCTAAGACTATGTGTCCCCTTCACTTGCTGCCTGTGCACATTTTTTTGCCTCCCACTGTTGGGTCCCTGTACTGTTTGCCTTGTTTCCTCTATGACAGTTTGACTAATTTCTCCAGTCCTTTTGTCTTCCAGGACGTTGTCTCCCTTCCCCACACAGTTCAGTTTAAAGCCCTCCTGATCAAATTCTTCAGACCGTTGGCAAAAACATTTCTTCCAACTGGTGTGAGATGCAGTCCATCCCTTGCCAGGAGTCCGCCCTCATGGAACCGCAGCCCATGATCCAAGAATCCAAATCGTTCTCGACGACACCATCTGCGGAGCCAATTGTTGACATCTGCTATCTTCCTCTCTCTTCCTGGACCATGCCCTTGAACTGGCAGAAGAGACGAGATGACAATTTGTGCCTCCATTTCTTTCAGCTTCTTTCCTAGAGCCTCGTAATCCCTTTTGATGTTCTGAAGGCTGTGTAATCCCTTTTGATGTTCTGAAGGCTGTGTCTTGCTGTGTCGTTCGTTCCCACATGGACCAAAAGGAAGGGGTATTGGTCGGTAGGCCTGACCAGTCTTGTCAGCCTCTCTGTCACATCTCTGATCTTTGCCCCAGGAAGACAACACACCTCTCGAGACATCTTGTCAGGCCCACAAATCACTGCTTCTGTCCCCCTCAGCAAGGAGTCCCCCACCACGACCACATGCCTCCTCCGAGGCTTAGCAGCGACTGTTCCCTGTGGTGGAACTGCCAGGGTCCCCTGGATGTGAGAGCTGGACAGTTGAGAAAGTGAATAGGAAGAAAATCAATTAATTCAAAATGTTGTGCTGTAGAAGAGTGCTAAGGATACCATGGACATCTGTTGTTGGCCGCCTTGAGTCCCTGTATTGGGAGAAAGGCGGGATATAAGAAAACAAAATAATAATAATAATAATAATAATAACAAATGAGTTCTAGAAGAGATCAAACCATAAATCTCTTGGGAAGCCAAGACGACTAAACTAAGGCTGTCATACTTTGGCCACATCATGAGAAAGCATGACTCATTGGGAAAAAAACACAATAATGCTAGGAAAGGTGAAGGGAAGCAGAAAGAGAGGAAGACTGCATGCTAGATGGATGGACTCTATGAAAGAGGTGATGGGTATGAGTTTGCAGGAATTGAGCAAAGCAGTGGAGGACAAGGAATCTTGGACATGCCTTATCTACAAGGTTTCCATGGGTCAAGATCAACTCAAGGGTGGATAACAGCAACAACATAGTTGCTTAGAATATGCCATGCACCTTTTAAAAAAATCTAACAAACAAGAGCACACACACATACTTACTTTTCAAGGCAGTGTTCTCATCCTGAGATTCTTCCCCCTCATCCTAAGAACCAGATATGAAGGTCCAGACTGACATTCAGGGCCAGACCTGGAGATATGGGAACCCTAGTCCTATGAGTGGGGGAAATATCCATGCAAATTATTTCTTTCCTTTGCATACTCTACGAAACAATCTAGTTGTAAGCCTTCTTTTGCTTACTAGTGAGACTATATCAGATATAATTTAACCAAAGAGCTCTCATGCAGTTGTGTTGCCGTTACCTTATTCTACAAATACCCTGTTTTTATTCAAATGTCTAATAAGATAAAGCGTTAGAGACCTCATTTCCCAAAGTGCAGCTCTTCATATTTTTCCTATTAAGCCAAATGTCTCTCATTTTATAATGAATGATTATTTTCTTGCACCGGCTTGGAGAAACTGCAAAAGAAATGGGCAGCTTTACATTTTTAGTAGAACCTTAAAAGTGTTTGATTTCCACCAAAGTATATGGAACCCAGACATTAAAGCTGCCAGGGGCTTAGAAATATTGCTGTACAATATGAGCATGGATGAAAATGAGCATAACCTAGTAATGAAAGAAGCTGTAAATCGCTGATGCGAACACTGGTGCTGGGAGAAGCTATAAATAGATGAGTTTATAAAGTCAGAGTGGATATGGTGGCATTAAAAAGAGAGATATACCTGGGAATACAGTTATCTAGGCACAAAGTGAAAAATAATGGAGAGTGGAGAGAACATATGCAACTACAGTCTCCCCTCCATTTTCGCTGACTTCGAGTCCATGTCCCTCACCCATTCACAGGTGGAAAATGGAGGGGGACAAAATGGGGTGTGCACGCATCATTGATTTCAATGGGGCTCAGATATTTGTGAGCTGCCATTTTTGTGGAGGGGTCTGGAACGGATCCCCCCCCCATGAATTGGGAGGGGCTACTGTAAGTTTTTCTGACTCTGAACTATAGTCTTTCTTTCTAGCCATACAGGCAGTGGCTCTATGAAAAATTAGACAAAGATTGGGTGGCCATGCACACTGCTTTACAGAAGATAGTCCTCTAACTGTAGGCAGGGGCAGCAGCAGCTTTGCAAGTGCCCATCAACAGTTAGCACCTGGATCCATGGGTCAGAGTCGGCAAGTTTTGTATGCCCATACTCACTAATTTCTAGTTTGTCAATTTCCTGACACTCTTCCTGCATCACTCTGACCTGCAGCCATTTTCCTCTCTTACTTCCCAATCCTCCACCATACCATGTGTTTGATTATACAAAAGTATTTGTAAATACAGCCACTTTTATATGTTTTGCAAAGAAGGCAAAGCATGTTTCATTTACTGCTAGACCATGTCTGCATGGGTCTGGTTGTTGCTCATCTTCTCCCTGGCCTTTTATTCACCTTGGTTGAGAGATCTAGCACTATCCTTCACATTTTCCAACACTAGAGTGGGAGTTGTGTGCTCTACAGGTCTTGTGAGACTGCATCTCCTAGCTTTCTTCTGACTGGATATGCTGGATAAGACTAATGGGAATTGCAATGCAACAACACCTAGACAGCTGCACAATTTCACTCACTAGACTAGACAGTAAACTAAACTAAACCAAGGTCCCTTTTTACAAAAGGGTTCAATCCTCAGGGTAAGTGATGGTCCCTTAGTTGAGAAATGGGGAGAGATTGGACTTGTGATGCAATAGAGAAGAGGGGCAAACTCACAGCCCAATATTCTGCCAAGGCTGCCCTGACCATACAGAGTTTGCAAAAGTTACTTTTTTGGGGGGTGGGTGGGAGGTACAGCTCCCAGAATTCCCAAGCTGGCATGGCCAAGATGTATTCTGAAAAGAAATCAGATGTACAAGCATTTATTTTCAGATCTGCAAAATCAACTCCTGCAAAGCTGCAAATATTTATATCTCACTCTCTATCTGAAGACTTCAAAGAAGCATACAATAAATCAATTTCAGACAATAAATAATCATAACCATAATTTAAAAGGCTGAAAATATATGAATACATATATCATGTAGAACGACACAATTTAAAACCAGTTAAAACAATTGTAATAATTAAGCAGTTCTGCTAAAACACAAAGTTAAAAGAGTTTAAAATTTACCCAGGCATAATAAAGAAGATAAAAACCACAGCACAGCCTATTAAAAGCCCTTTCCGATGCATGGCTTTAGACTCAAAAGGCTTTGGAACCATGGCTTTCCACCAATGGGTTTGACAATTGGCCAGGGTGACCAGAAGCCAGAACTGCAAAGGAGGACAAAATGTAGGATTCAAGAAAAATGTAGAACATTGCAAAAGAAAAGCTAAAACCACTAATATGGATATAAATTCATGCTTCTTAGGGCCGATGCAGATCGGCCATTTGGGGCGGCAGAGATCCGCCCAGGAAGCGGGGGATCCGGGCTGTGGCAACCCCATGTCATGGCCCTGATCCTCCCTTTTGCCGCCCCAAAAAGAGCAGCAAAATGGGGTGTGAGTGAAATGCTCCATCCCATGGAATCCTGGAATTCATACTTTGTTGTGGCAACAGAACTCTCTAACAAAACTACAAATTCCAGAATCCCATAGCATTGAGCCATGGCAGTTAAAGTGGTGTCAAACTGCATTAATTCCACAGTGCAGATGCAGCCATGGATAATAGCTATGGATAATACTAATGATGTGCACAGTGGCAATCCACGTATAGGTTGCAGAGACCACATAGCTTTTGCAGACAAGTGCTCTACTCATGGGATGCATACTGGAAAACTGGATTTTCCATGAAAATAAGACAGCAGGTTTAACACGTCACTACCACATTGTCCTTTTAAGATACATATTCCAAGTCAGAGTCCTGGCATATTGCATTGTTCTTGGGGTCAAAACCCAGTGAAAATTAATCCCTTAGCCCTAGGCAGCAATATAATGTAGAACATAGAGAAGCAGTCCCTTGTCATTGTTCTAAGATGTGTAACAGCTGACATTTAATGCTTCCTAATAATTCAGGAACCCAGTGGGGAGGATCTGCCTGGGAAATCTGTATAAAGGAACCAATGGAGGAGAAAATGCATTATTGAGAAATCAGTTATAACAGTGTAAATAACATTTACATTTCAAGGGAAACCAACTGCTGCTTTGGGGTAGCACAGCTCCTTTGGGGATTTCAAACTGTCATACCCTCCAGCATTTCATACACAAAATCTGGGACAGGTATGGCCAAGCAACATCAGAGCATGGTCAAGATGGCAAAAGTTTTTAATGAGAAAGAATGAGCCAAGAAAGACTGCAGCAGTTTTCATTGGACTGAGCCTCTTGGGAAAGGCAAGTTTCTTTCCTACTTTACCTCTCTCCCCTTCCTGAGTTGAGTTCAAACAAGTTTTGCACTTTGAGTTCAATCTGAAGCAATGGAAGGAAACTGAGGACAAAGGGGGAAAGTGGGAGGGAGAGAGAGAAACTGGGATGTTTTAATAGCAGATGACAAAGGCTGTATCCACAGTGCAAAAATAATCCAGTTTGACATTGCTTGAACTTCCCTGGCTCAATGAAATGGGATTCTGGGGATTGTAGTTTTGTAAGCCATGGAGCTTTCTCTGTCAGAGGGCTCTGGTGCCACTACAAGCTACAAATTCCAGGATTCTATAGCTTTGAGCCAAGGCACTTAAAGTGATGTCAAACTGGATTATTTCTGCAGTGTAGATGCAGCCAAAATGGGACTACAGGAGATTAATCAGGTCTGTCCCTGCCAAATCGGGAAAATAGGATGGTATGGACCGTCTCTGATCATGAACAGCCACACATGACACAGAGCATGCAACTTCCAGGGATGTCAATTCAACTTTTAAATACATTGCAGGGTCTACCTGTACTGTTTCATATTTTACAAACTCCACATTTCCCAAAGACAGAAATGGCCTTCTCACCACCACTCCCAGTTTTATTTTGCTTCATTATGGTGGTGGGACAGAGAAAAGGACCCCTCCAGATGACCTTAGCACGCTAATGGCTCATAAAGGGACATATGGTCCTTCAAACAACCTGGAACCATTCTGTTTTAACTGTCATGGTTCCATCCTGTGGAGTCCTAGGATTTGCAGTGTTGTTGTTGTTGCTGTGTGCCTTCAGGTTGCTTCCAACTTATGGCAACCTTAAGGCAAACCTATCATGGGGTTTTCACGGCAAGATTTATTCGGAGGAAGGTTGCCATTGCCTTCCTCTGAGGCTGAGAGCATGTCAGCCAGTCGGTTTTATGGATGAGCTGGGAACTGACCCCTGATCTCCAGAGTTGTAGCCCAAAACTCAAGCCACGATGCCATGCTGGCTCTAATATACTAGATTTGTTATTAGTACATACCTTCAAGTCGTTTCTGACTTATGGTGACCCTAAAGTAAACCTAGCATGGGGTTTTCTTAGCAAATTTCTTCGGAGGAAGGGGTGTCATTGCCATCCACTGAGAAATTGTGACTTCCCACAGTAACCCAGTGTAGGTCCATAGCCAAGCTGGGATTCAAACCCTGATCTCCAGAGTCATAGTCCAATGCTCCAAGCACTACACCACACTGCTCTCTATTTGAAGTGTAGGAAAAGAACATTTCGTACTCTCAGCAACAGATCTGTAGTCCCTCCCCAAAGTACAAATCCCAGGATTCCAAAGAATGAAGCCATAGTGGTAAAAGTGGAATCATAGTGCTGTAATTGAGTAGGATGAAAGGGCCCCTGGAGATGCTGGGCATCTTTTGAATGTAAAGATGTTTGTTCACATTGAATTATGTCCCTTTCTCAACAGTCCCTGCAAATTTGGACTTTTTAAAAAGAAAGCTGCCTTCTTCTTCCCCTCCAAGGGGCAGGGAACTCAGTCATAGAAACATAATTATTTTCCTACAGTCCGGTCTTGCAAGTCATTCATTGATTATCAGATGGATGCTGCAAATATAGCCTAGGCTGGTGGAATTTTTTTCTCTAATTTTACTTCCTTGCTGAGAACTAGCTTTCATCAGAGCTTCAGAAAGTTTTTTTTAAAGGTATGGATTACAACTCATAGAATCCATGCTGGTGAGGATTCTGGGACTTGCAGTCAGAAAAGCAAAGCCTCCAAACTCTCAGACTAATTACTGGGGAGGTAGAAAATCCCCTGCTCCAAACCATGGATTTGTCGGAATGCTCACCTTCCCATGCTTTATCCTGTTCATTGGCATGGGTTCATCTCAGGAGACAGCTGCTTTGGCACTATTTTATAGCCTGGTAATAGTGGTGGCGCAGTGGTTAAATGCCTGTACTGCAGCCACTCACTCATAAACCACAAGGTTGCGAGTTCAATACTAGCCAGGGCTCAGGCTAGACTCAGGCCTGCATCCTTCCGAGGTCGCTAAAATGAGTACCCAGCTGATGGGGGGCAATGAGCTTACAGTTGTAAACCGCTTAGACACTCCATAGTGAGGTATGAAGTGGTATATAAATGAAGCTGCTTTACTTGCTTTGCTATGTATGTATGTTTGTGTGTATTCATTTTTCCTTTACACCTTGTTGTGTGCCTTCAAGTAGTTTCTGACTTGTGGTGGACCCTAAGGCAAACCTATCATTGGAGTTTATCACATGGGGGAAATCCCGTGCAGAAACGGGGCTTTAAATTAGAAAAAAAACTGCAAAAGTGGTTAGTTTTTCAGATGACGTCGCTGTTAAAATGGGGTTAACCCAAATGGAAAGTAGTCAGAAACTGCTTCTTTTTACTTTTGGAAAATCCCCAAAGTAAAAAGAAGTAGTTTCTGACTACTTTCCGTTTGGGTTAACCCCATTTTAACAGCAATGTGTGTAAAAAACTAACCACTTTTGCGGGTTTCCCCCACCTTTTAAATCCCTTTTCTGCACGGGATTTCCCCTGTGTGATAAACTCCATTGAGTTTTCTTGCCATGATTTATTCAGAGCAGGTTTGCCATTGCCTCTCCTTGAGGCTGAGGCTTGCCCAGGGTCACTCAGTGGGTTTCATGGCCGAGTTTGGTCTCCAGATTTGTAGTCCTACACTCAAATCACAACCATGGCAGAATTCAAGATGGATTGCACCAGGTTCCCAGGTAATCTCAATTCTGAATAATAAAATGATTCAACTCAGTTTATTGCACCATTAGTGTGAGTATATCTGTACTTATATATGTGTGTATCTAGGGGTAGCCGTGTTGACCATGTAGCAAACTACAATAACATCCAAAATCCACAAAACAGTGATACCTTTATCAGACCAACCAAAATACACAATACACATGTTGCAAACTTTCGAAGCTCATGCAGGCAGGCCCTTTCTCCTTCTGACAATGTGGGTAGTCCAGGAAATATAATAACCTATGAAGGGAGGTTCGAGGGGGGGGGGTGCGGATCACACCAGGTGACATCCTTAAAGGGGGGGGGTGACACCACTGTTCCTCAAACATTTACCTTTTGACAGAAATGGGCTGTGGAATTCACTTGCTTCCCTTTAAAATGCTTTAAGAGATGGTGGGAGTGGGGTGATGCTCAGTGGGAGAAGAAAGGACAGGTCCCAGAATTTTTTTAAAATTAAAATTTCAAATTTCAAAATTTCAAATTTTTAAATTTTAAAAATAAATTGAAAAATTTAACTTTTAAATTCTTTTAAAATTTTCTTTAAAAACATCACATTTTAACCAAATCGTCACTATGTATATGTAAATACATTTAGGCTGTGTGTATGATAGTGAAATTTGAAGGTATAATTTTAATTTTGCTAATTGTTTTATGTCACAACTACTAGCAGTACATTCAGTGGTATATGGGAATTATGATTTATGAGTAACAGTAGTGCAAAAAAGCATTTCTAAGGATTCTGTGTGGTGTGAAATGGGAGGAGGTCTGTGGGGTGTGTATATGTGACCAGGCCTCTCCTGTGGATCTCAGGATCCTTTTGTGGAGCTCAGGCTTATACAGTGTCTGTCTGATAGCCTGGATCTAAGATGTATAGAGTTCTCTAAATCATAACCAGCACTTTGAATTGTGCTCAGAAACAAACTTGCACTCAGTGGAATTACAGGGGAATTCTTTGACCCCTGCCTCAAAGTAGCCTCAATTATTCCTCATATTCCATCCAATGTCCCAATAGGACATTATTCTGCATAGGAAAACAAGTGCTTTTTGTTTTCAGCGCACACAAAAATGTTAGCAAACAGTATTTTCTGCAGGAAAAAATCTGTTGTTTTGCACAGGAAATGTTTTTTTTTTTTGCAGTAAACTTTTTTTACACAATAAACCTACATGCTTTTCTATAAATAATTCCTTTGCAACACTTTGCGATGTTTGAATACTGGGAGAAAATTGTGCAAGGCTCTTGCCTATTATTACTCCTATGAGGTTTCCCATTTTCCTGCCAGATTATGAACAATAATGAATGTTGATCCATTAAAAAACTCTAACATGATTACTGTGAGAATGGGGCTTGTGTGGCATCTTATCTTCTTCGATTTAATTTTTTCCTTCAAATTTACACTTCTCAAATCCAAATGCAAACTGGAATGACATTATTTTTCAGTATTTGCACTTCTTAAGAGTCTTGTGATGTAATCATCTCACCATGAATGAGTATTAAAATGTACACATTAGAAGAAAGTGCTAATAATAATAATAATAATAATAATAATAATAATAATAATAATAATTTATATCCCACCTCTCTGTAAAATACAACCGAGGCGGCTTACAAGATAAAACAAACATCCCATCCCCCAATAGCTCCCCCCATACATATATATATTTTTTTAAATGCACAAAAATGTTATGCTTGGAAAAATACGCTGAATGAGGAAATGGGATAGAACAAACTAAGGACTGAAAATGGGAGAAGGCAAAACTGACAGAACCGTCCATCCCTAGCATCATAGCAGGTTTGAATCTAATGATGAGCTGATAGTTCTCCTTATAGATAGTTCAGCTTGAATGTGTGTGTGTGTGTGTGTCTATAAAATAGGGAAATGCTGCACTAAAGCCTGTACAGCTTTCTTCTTTTTATTGCCTCTCTCAGGTGGGATCTGCATGGGCCAGAATACCCTAAGAGCAGACCAGAGGATTCTTGCTGTTACCTGGAGCCCTCTGTTGTGATGCTTAGGTGGCTGTTCGCACATAAGTAATGCTATGTTTGCACACACGTAATACTATAGGAGCCTTTG
This sequence comes from Phrynosoma blainvillii, assembly GCA_026167975.1. Taxonomy (NCBI): domain Eukaryota; kingdom Metazoa; phylum Chordata; class Lepidosauria; order Squamata; family Phrynosomatidae; genus Phrynosoma; species Phrynosoma blainvillii. Next base: position 445,433,115 of record JANUYF010000001.1, on the reverse strand, counting down.
GTAGTGCAGTAGTTAAATGCTGATCCTGCAGCAACAAGGTTGTGAGTTCGATGCCAGGGCTCCAAGGTTGACTCAGCCTCCCATCCTTCCAAAGGTTGGTAAAATGAGTACCCAGCGTGTTGGAGGCAATTGGTTAACAGGTTGTAAGCCACTTAGAGAGTGCTGAGTTCACTGATAAGGAGTACAGAAGTGTAAATGCTGTAAATGCTAAATGCTGTGTTACCCACTGCTGCAGCTGTTGTGGCGAGTTGTTTGCTCAGAGGTCAGAATGAGGCACCTATCATCAATCATATGGCTGAGTGCCTCATTCTGATCACAGAGAGAGTGATTCACCATAGCAGTTGAGGCAGCAGCTGTGACAGTGAAACACGCATGTGAATAGCTGACTGGGATCTTCCAGATTCAAAGGCCATTCAGTCCAATCCCTTGCCATGCAGGAACTCAAAATCAAAGCATCCATGACAGATGGCCATCCAGCCTCTGTTTAAAAACCTCCAAAGAAGGAGACTCTACCATACTGTAGATACTGTCAAACAGCCCTTACTGTCAAGAAGTTCCTCCTAATGTTGAGGTGGAAACTTTTTTCCTGTAGCTTGCATCCGTTGTTTGGGTCCTGTTCTCTGGAGCAGCAGAAAACAAGCCTGATCCATCCACAAGAGGATATCCCTTCAAATATTTAAACAGGGCTATCATATCAACTCTTAACCACCTCTTCTCCAGGCTAAACACACCCAGTTCCCTAAATCATTCCTCATAGGGATTCATGCTTTCCAGGCCCTTTACCATTTTAGTTGCCCTCCTTTGAACATGCTCCAGTTTCCCAACATCCTATTTCAATTGTGGTGCCCAGAACTGGACACAGTATTCCAGGTGGGGCCTGACTAGAGCAGAACACAGTGACACTATTACTTCCCTTGGCCTAGATCATGGCATCATCTATAAAACATAATCTTTAGCTGTCCTGATTTGGGAAGGGCCATCCTGATTTAATCCTCTGCCATCCCATTTTTCCAACTGCTCTCATAATGTCCCAGATCCTCTCTCTTCTTCCCATTTTGTGCCTTGTCCTCAACATACTTCAGCTGCTGCAAACTGAGTTGAAAGTACAAAATTAGTTAGCATTCAATTAATTCTGCCAGAGGGAAAGGAAAGGGTGAACTCTCTGCTGCATCCTCTCTTAGCTGGTCTTCTCTTTCTCATTAATGGCTTTTGTCATCCTGACCACATTCTGATGTTCCTCTGTGAGATGTCAGAGAGTTTCTTGGTATTTTAGATCAATTTCTAAAACCAGATACAGTTGGGCAAGAAAGGGACGATAGACCCTGTCGTTTTACGATTTAATTTCCCATTTAAATATTCCATTTTATCCGGCCCTTGATGGCATTACTGACCCAAGTTTTAAAAACACAGCATTTTTTCCTAGCGTAAAGCCTACATTAGACTTCATTTCAACTCTATCTAATATGATTTATTGATACATTAAAACCAATCTGTCATCATTTCATCATTCCACAAACAAAGCAATTTAATAGCCAAGAAAACTAGTTTCAAAATAGGTTTGGTTTTTTTGCAATAATACCACAGTATTAAATCAAAGCATATTAAGAGAAACATGGAAACAGTGGAAACCTTTTTTCCCCTAATTATGGGCATTAACATGCTTTATAATCTCATTAAGCTAATTGCATTGCTTTAGAATGGGCCTCTTAGACGCTAGATGTGAAAACAACTAAACTAAACTAACTGAATATTTGATTCAAGGAGAGGACATTAAAATGTTGGTTTTAAGTAGTGCTAATATGCTGTATCATTACCCACTTTCCATCTCCCCAATGGTAAGATGTGCTGTGCCGCTTTGGTTTGGTTTACTTTGGACAATTTGTTCCCCATTGCAGATATTATGAGATATTGATAAGCATAAGTCCCTAAAACTCTTCCATTTGCTGTGTTCACATTTTCTTTGTCACTTTGCCTGTCCATAATGTCTAAACTGTATTTCCAAGGCTGCATCTACACTGCAGAATTAATGCAGTTTGACAGTGCTTTAACTGCTATGGCTCAATGCTATGGAATTTTCGGATTTGTACTTTTGTGAGATATTTAGCCTTCCCTGTCAGAGAGCCCTTACATATTATAAAAATGAGAGCCCAAATGGTGTAGTGGTTAGAACATTAGAGTACAACTCTGGAGGCTAGGGTTTGATTCTCCACTCACCTAAAAACCCACTGGGTGATCATGGGAAAGTTACACTCTCTCAGCCTCAGAGAAGGGTAATAGCAACCCAACCTCCCCCCCCCCCCCCAACCCTGAAGAAACCTGCCAAGAAAAACCTATGATAGGTTCCCCTTAGGATTTCCATAAATCAAAAATGACTTGGAGGCACACAACAACCATGAATAAAAATTAGGAGCACAATGCAAAGGCCTATGAGGAAAAGGAAATTAGTTTATTTGCTCTGCACAGAAAAGAGCAACCAGTTATTCCAGAAATAAAAAAATTATAGACAAAAGCATCAAGAGAAACTCTCACAGAAATATTTCAGTCTATTAAAAACATCTTTCTTTTTCTTTTTCTTCTTTCTTTCTTTCTTTCTTTCTTTCTCTTTCTTTTTGGCATCACATGCCATTTTATAAAAAGAAAGACTCTACCATAATGGAAATTCTGAGAATGAGTTTTAAAGAAAGCCTCTTTTGTGATGAACAACTAATAATACACTTTAAAAACTGCCTCAACGTTAAATGGAATTATATAAAATGACTGAATAATTAGTAGCTACCAGCACGACAGTGCTTTATTAAAATAGCTATGGGGCCTTGCTAAAATTAACATTATTTATTTTCAGGAAGACAAGTAACAAGTAAAAGCTAAAAAGGAACAGGGCTATGTGAAAACACGAAAGAAGCTGCACAGTTGCAGTTGGGGCTGACCTCAGTATTTAACTTTAGGTATACAAAGCATGGTTTAGTGATGGATAAACTGCCTCTCAGACAATTTCTTTCACCGTTATTGCATTTGTCTCTTAGACGGTCCTGATAAAACCCATTCACTAATATTTAGAGTCTAAATTATTGGATTAGAGAATTAGAGTGTGCAGATACAGGGCTTTATTGTTGTTATTGTTGTTGTGTGCCCTCAAGTTGTTTCTGGTTTATGGCAACCCTAAGGCTATCATTGGGATGCAGTGGCTCAAGTGGTTAAGATGCTGACTCTGTTGATGGCAAGATCGGTAGGTTGGCAGTTCAAGGCCTGGGTGCTGCATGGTGGGGTGAGCTGCTGTCACTAGTCCCACCTTCTGCCAGCCTAGCAGTTCGAAAGTTGCAAATGCAAGTAGATAAACAGGTACCACTTCAGTGGGAAGGTAAACAGTGTTCTGTGTAATCCTGTTGGCCATATGATCACAGAGTAATCTCTGACAACACTGGCTCTTCAGCTTAGTAATGGAGATGAGCACTGCCCCCATGGTCGGACACGACTTGACAACCTTAACAACGGGGAATACCTTTACCGTTACCTTTTAAGGCTATCATGGGGTTTTCTTGGCAAGATTTGTTCAGAGGAGGCTTGCCATTGTCTTCCCCTGAGGCTGAGAAAGTGTGATTTGCCCAAGGTCACCTGGTGGGTTTCATTCTTAATGCAGAAGAAGAAGCAAGCTCGAAGAGGTTGCAGAAGTTTGCTTTTGACTGAGCCTGTTGGGAAGTGGAAGATTCCACCATTCCTCTCCTCTCCTCTCCTTCTTTCTGAGTTAATTGAGTGCAAACAACTTTTGCACTTTGAACTCGGTTTGAAGCAATTCAAGTAAGCTGTGGAGAGAGATACTTGGACATTTCTGAAGCAATTGAAAAAGTGAGGTTACAGAAGATTAATTGGAAATGCCAAATTGAGAAAGTTAAGGTATGGTATTGTTAGTGGTTCCCTCCCTCCCTCTTTCTCCTTCCCAACCCACATATGATGATTCTTCTTTTGTCAAAAAGCATAGCAAAGCCAAGCAAAGCTATAGGAGGTAAAAAGACCCTTAATTCCCACTGTGAAGAAGAGGTGAACAGAAAATGAGTGACACCAGAGATTCACTGAGGGAATTTGGACTGGTTTGCTGAAAGAATTCCCACAATGTACAAGCCTAGACTTTGAGGAAGAGCTCTTTGGAACTAAGATGTGTGTGTGTGTGTGTGTGTGTGTGAGAGAGAGAGAGAGAGAGAGAGAGAGAGAGAGACCAAAGTGCTTTTCACATATATATTGGTCAGGATTGTATACTGAGGACATAGAGCAGGACATTATACTCACAGTTATGTAGTGATTGTGCAACAGACTCTCATGAGTGAATTGTAATTGTCCAGTTGAATGTGCAGTGCAGGTGCATACACATGCAGAATGTACAATGTGTGTCCACATGCAATGCACATATATCTGTGCAATATTCATCCATGTAAGATGCACAATCATGTACAGTGGCATCCAACTCTGCTTCCACAACACTGAACTCAATATAGCTGCTCCAAACTGGACAGCCTCTGTAAGTGAACTTATGTATCTACAAGGGGGCATCTGCACTGTAGAAATGATGCTGTTTGAAACCACTTGTAGCTGTAGCAGCATCCTATGAAATCCAGGAATTTGTAGTTTTACAAGGTCTTTAGCCTTCTCTGACAAAGTGTTGATGCCTCACAAAACTACAAAGCCCAGGTTTCTGTAGGATGGAGCCACAACAGTTAAAGGGGTATGGAACTGCATTATTTCTACAGTGTAGATGTTTGACTCTTGAAAAACCAAGTGTAGAGATGTTTGAAAAGTTCATTAAACAAGAGCTTGCAAAAGTGACTTTTTGGTTTTTGTGTGTGTGTTGTTGTTGTTGTTTGGATCATGATCCCATTCAGAGTATTGATTGATTGATTCATTGAAATAGAAATATTTTTATCCAATCTTTTAATCATTTCACAGTGGCAAATAGATAAAGCAATATAAACTATGACCAAGATCCTATATGACAGATGTAGTTACAAATATGTAATTATGTATCATCTCCTGATTTCACTCCCCAAACCTACCTTAACTGGTGACAGCTTCACTGAGCAAAGTAGATCTGCCCTGCTGGAGACTGGAATGTAACAGGATGACATTTCCAGCCCACTCCCACCAGCAATCTGTGGTGGAACAAGGAATTGCAACAGTGCTCTTCCTTCTGATTGTGGCTACATAGATTGCTGGTGCAGGGGGCTGGAAACATCATCATCACCAGTAAAAAAGACCTCTGTTGTTTGGCATGGCTGCTGGCTTTTAAGGTAGGTTGTGAGGGGAGCATTTGTGACTGTGGCAATAGTGTCAGGGTTGTAAACATGAACACCAAAAAGTTATGAATGTGTAAATATAACTTATTCATTCATCACTTCATCAAAATACCAGCCTATTTAAACAATTCTAGATTAAAATCAATAAATAATTTAAACAAGGTTAAATACATTAAACCATTCAAACATGTTAAACAGCTTTCAAAGATTAAAGGAGTTTTTCACAACCATGACTGAGATTCTATGGACCGTATCACACTGCTAAAAACCCGGCTTACCTCTCCCAAGTTGAATTTTATTCGAGAAGCAGCCAGGTCCTATCGCATGCATTTTGTCACCAAATCCACTGCCAATGTCCAGCCCGGCTGCAGCCTGGATCCCAGGAGTGCTCAGCAAGCCGCTTTTCAAAGTCAGAAAACTCCCAAGGAGCCAGAAGTGCTCCCGGGACCCAGGCTGTGGTGCAATAAGCTCCTGTATCACAATCTATGTTGCATAACTTACAAATGCTTAGCTGAATAGCAGAAGTGCAATGAAACCCTGTTAGTGAAGTGTAAAGATGCATACTGGATCACTGGCAAGAATGCATCAATGTGCATCAGCCACCTCTTGTCCTGTTCTCACATTGCACCAGTAGGCAGAGTGCCAGAAGTTAGGAAGCTGAAGGAGCAAGCAGTATCTGTTAACAAACAGTCCAGAATCAGAAGCCATAAATCTAAGGAAAGTCCACAGGTGTCAGATAACAAAGTCAAGAAACAGTCCAGGGTCATAAATCACAGACAGAGTCAGATCTTGTAGTAGATGCAGGCTGAGAAAGAAACCAAGTTTGCTTCCAGCAACCAAAAGGGGGAATGGCCCCACCTAACTTGGAGACCATATTTCAGGAGGGCATTACCCACTGCATATGCACTGCCTCTCACTTTGCCTGCAAGAAAGGGACTGGGTTTATGCTGCAGTCTGTACCTTTCTTGAGGACATGAGGCTGTCTCTCCTACTCCTCTTCTGGTGGAGCACTCAGGTGGATGTCAGACTGAACTAGAGGAGGGCATGATTGTGGGAATTCTGCTCTGTCTTTTGAAGCCAAATTAGGCCCAGAAAAAAACCTGGAAAAATTCAGGGGGAAATGTTTTCCCCCATTTTTTTCCCCTGAAGCCTTTTTTGTTTTGTTTTTCTGAAAAATTTGAAAAAAGGAAGAACATTGATTATGGAATGTTTTATTTTACTATGATGAATAAAATCTTTAAGACAAGGTGTTCATATATTCTCCAAATCATTTTTAAAATCTATGTACAGTATCAAATTATTCTAATTTCTGTGCATTAATAAGGACAAGCAAGTCCCAGGTTACAAACTGAACTCTCCAATGCAAGAGCAAGGTGCATTTCTTCCTTTAGGGGGCACTGAAAGAAGCTGGTCTATGTTTGGAAATACTCACACTAATTCAGGAAATAAATTGACATGTGAAAGGGCAGAGAAGCTTCTTTTAATCCGGGCACACCTTCGGTTTTTAGAAGTCCAGAATAACTGTGATGATAACAAACATAACATGTCTCAGTGCTATGGAATTGGATTTGTAGTTTTATGAGACATTTAGCCTTCTGTGTCAGAGAGTTCTGGTACCACAACAAACTACAGTTACCAGGATTCCCTAGCATTGAGCCATGAAAGTTAAAGTGATGTCAAACTGGAATATTTCTGCAGTGTGGATGCAGCCCAGAACTTGGAAAATGAATGTGATTAAATTTCATGCCTATTAATTGAATCTTAGGGGGGTTGCAGACTGCCAGAAATAGTGTAAATTGAGTCCACTTTTAGGGTTAGGGTTAGGGTTAGGGAATAATGGGAACTGTATTTTATTGTGGCACCAGAGCTCTCTGACAGAGAAGGCTCAATGTCTTAGAAAAAAAACAATTCCCATGATTCCCTAGCACTAAGCCTAACCCTAAAAGTGGACTCAATTTGCACTATTTCTGGCAGCCTGCAACCCCCCTTAGTCCCTCCTCCCTTCCACACACCCCCAATTCTTTTTAAGGGAATCGGTGCCTTATTTCTATTTGATACTGTGGAGAGGAAATAAAAATAATTTTCTTTGTTACTAATATTGATGATTTCTTCTGTTTTTTAAAAAATATATTTATTGTTTTACCTGCTCCACATAAACTAGCAAAACCAAAGTTCAGAAGATTATTACTCCGTTTGTTACAAATAAAAATGTAAAAAACTAAAAATAAAATCCATTTGCAATAATTGAGTACACTGTATTTTAATATACCAATTGTGATAATTTTATGCCAAATCAAATAGTACATAGTCATATTTTATGTTCCTAAACTAACAGAGTGACTTTCAATCTGTAAAAAGTGTTAATGTTGCATTTCCTCCCCCCAAAAATTTCCATTTCCCCCCAAATCTCCCTACCCACAAAAACATTTTTTCCCCTATGGCTTCAACATTTGAGGAAATGTTACATCTCTAAGCCAAACTATCAAGGGAAGGCCTGGCACATAGATCTGCTTCATCTTTTGAAGCTAAACTCTCAAGGGCTAATGGATAGATCTGCTTTTTCTTCAGAAGCTGATCTCTCAAAGGGAGTGGTTGTGGCATGACACTTCTGATACACTTTGGGCTCTTCTGTTGCACAACAGGCACTTCTGATGTGCAATGATAAATTCTAATGCACATCAGGTGCTCCTGTCCTCCAGCACTTCCTAGCACCCCAGTGCACATTGGTGAACATTGCATTTTGGGCCATAATGCCTCAGTCATTCTACCATTATACAACAGATGCCCATATGTAGTAACGACTCACCAGTCACTAGGTGAATGGACATTACATTATCTCGACCCATTTCAAACCGGCTTCAGGACAGGATTTGGGGTTGAGACTGCCATGGTTGCTCTGACCGATGACCTCCGCCTGAGTATCGACAGGGGTAGTGTGACCCTGTTGGTGCTCTTGGATCTCTCAGCAGCCTTTGACACCATAGATCATGCCATCCTCTTAGATCGCCTGAGAGAGCTGGGAATTGGAGGCACTGCTTTGCAATGGTTCCGTTCCTTCCTTTCGGGCAGATCTCAGAGGGTGAGGCTCGGGGACAGTTGCTCATCTAAAATCGAGCTTAATTGTGGTGTCCCTCAGGGCGCCATCCTGTCCCCGATGTTGTTTAATATTTACATGAAGCCGCTGGGGGAGATCATTCGTAGGCACGGAGCTCGGTGTCTTCAGTACGCTGACGACACCCAGATATACCTCTCCATGACCAGATCATCGTCTCAGACTTCGGATGGCGTCTCACCTCTTAATGACTGTCTCAGAGCGGTAATGGGTTGGATGAGGGAAAACAGGTTGAAGCTGAATCCAGACAAAACGGAGGTACTTACAGTCACAGGCCCGAAGCCAGATCTGGGAATACAGTCTCCAGTCCTGGATGGAGTCACACTCTCCTCTAAGGACTGTGTTTGCAGCTTGGGGGTGCTCTTAGATTCATCGCTTCACATGACTAGTCAGGTGAGTGCGGTGGTCAGGAGCGCCTGTTATCAGCTTCGGCTGATACGCCAGCTGCACCCTTATCTGGACATAAGGGATCTGGAAACTGTAGTGCACGCCCTGGTAACCTCACGTTTGGATTACTGCAATGCTCTCTACATGGGGCTACCCTTGTGCCTAACCCGGAAACTTCAATTGGTACAAAACATGGCAGCCAGGCTAATTACAGGATCATCTAGGAGGGAGCACATAACACCGGTGCTTAAATCCCTCCACTGGCTGCCGATTAGTTTCCGGGCGCAGTACAAGGTGTTGGTTTTGACCTTTAAAGCCCTACATGGCTTGGGTCCATCTTATCTTAGGGACCGCCTCTCCCCGTATGATCCCCCCGCGCCCTGCGGTCCTCTGGGAGGAATCTGTTACAGCCAATAAGAACTAGGCTGTCCCAGACCTCCCAGAGGGCCTTCTCCGCAACTGCTCCCAGACTCTGGAATGGCCTGCCGGATGAGATCCGTCTTATTACTACTCTTGCTGCTTTTAAGAAAGCAGTAAAGACGGATCTCTTTCGGCAGGCCTTCCCGGAATAGCGTTTAGCTGGGAGATGAGTTTTTAGAGTTTTTAGAATTGCTCCACTGATTCTGTTTATTTTTATTTTTTAACTATGTGGCATTTTTAATCTGATTGCAGTTTAATCTTATTTTAAGGGGATGGGAGGGTGGGATTATGAGATGGGGGAATGACTTTTAACTCTGTTCTGTTTTTTAATCTTGTTGTACCCCGCCCCGATTGCCACACAGAGGGGCGGGTTATAAATAAAAATTATTATTATTATTATTATTATTATTATTATTATTATTACAAAACTGATCATTTATATTTCCTACACTTATAAAGATGGAAGTCCCATACTGAATTCCAGCCAACATACATGCTTAAAAACAATTTAAGATCCAAAGGCTTTTATAAAAAGTCATGTCTTGATCTGGCAGTGAAAAGAAACAAGTGTTGGCACCAGTTGGACCTCCAAAGTAATGATATTATGCATGTGGGGAGCCATAGCCAAAAAGGCTTCCTCCTGTATGCTCCTCCACCACAATGGCTCACTAGCAGGACACAGAACAGGGTCCCTCTGACAGATCTGAATACTTGGGCAAGCACATATGGGAAAAGGTGCTCTTTCAATTATCAGGGCCCCAAGTTATTTGGTTATAAAATTATAGCCATGGCTGCAACCTATGAAATCCTGAGATTGACAGTTTAGTGAGACACTAGAGCTCTCTGACATAGAATTCCAAATATGTCATGAAACTACAAATCCTAGGATTCAATAGGATGCAGCTATGTCAGTTGAAGTGGTATCAAAGTGGTATAATTGTGTGTGTGTGTGGGGGGGGAACACACACACGTCTGTTTTCTACTGTTTATTGGAGATTTGTAGTTTTGTTTTTTGGCTTTGGGCTGCTGAGACAACTGTGTTTGTTTGTTTTCTATGTAGAAAAGAACTTGACATAGCTGTCTCCCTACTGCTCACTACTTGGTGGATTACACCTGTATTGACAATCAAGCATAGAGCTCTGTTAAATACTGTCAACAGCAAAGAACCTGTTTTGTCTTCCAACAATTTAGGAGTCTCAGTGTGTCTTAAACTGAGTCTTTTGATACCTTTAGCTGCCAAGAAACAGCTGTCTTTAGAGTAAAAAAAGAAGAAAGGACAAGGGAGTCTTAATCATCGGCTTGCATTATGTAGGAGAGTCTATGTAGTAGATCTAAACTGAACACTGTTCTGATGAAGGCAAGCAAAAATGTACATCATTGATTAAACACACCAAAGAGATGTTTGATCTATTATTCAACCAGTGCTCTGTTGAACCAGATGGTCATTTTAAATATCAAAACCTTACAAAATGGAAAGGGAATAAATGTCTGTCAGAGAAGCAGGAGAGAGCTGAATGTCACAAATATTCATTTATTTGCCTGTGTAGAAAAAAAATGAAGCATGTGATTTTGTTGCAGTTAGCACCATGGCCTTCCCAGGTTGTAATAATTTATTCTTATGGTCAAACAGCAGTGTGGTTTTTGTATTTATATCTAAACAGTCTACGGAAGTCTATGCCTGGCATCCTGTTGGCAACATATGCAGGTGTGCATTCCCCTACAGAAGCAGCTTAATGGCTATGTGCAGTGAAAGATTGTGGAAGCAGAATTGCATGTGTGGTACAAAAATGTACGTAGTCATGCAATGCACATGAATGTGTAGTGCACAATATACATTTATATGCAATGTGTAGAGGATTGTACAGTGTCACAGTCCTCTAGCAAGGCAGCACTGTACTGCTGCTGCATAACTTGGTGAATATAATGTTATGCTTTGATACTCCATGGATTAGCCCTCCTTCACCCCTAGTCAACCTTTGATATCAACTTAATATTAAAGGGATGTTTTAGAGAGGGCACACCAGTGGAGGAAAACTAGCCATGCCATATAAGGACCATATCTGGAGATCCTGCTGACTCAGCATGGGGGAAGCCAGGGCACTTAGCCCGGATAGATAAATTAAGATTGGAATCTGCACAATCTCTTCAGGAGTGATGGTGGGTGATAGACCTGGATTTGTACATGAACAGAAGGCCAAGATTACCTCCCTCTGGGAGTGAGATTCTTTGTCAAGGGACATTCATAGTGATTGTCCAGCCATTTACAAACATACAGTTCTATTCTTCCCTTTTGGAAACTTCACCTTAATCCCAAAACTGCACCGCTGTACATTTTGTCCTATCAAAGTGCCTACCAAAACACCACCAATTTGGTCTCAGTTGAGGTCAGGGAGACACCCTGTCAATATTTCCCTTGACTCCTCAATATTTGCTGGCACGTGCTGGGCCATTTCACTTCACTGAACCCCTCAATTGGAACCTCTGCTTCTGGAATCAGGTACAGTATCACCCTTTGGAATCCTAAAATTCACTATCTGCTACCAAACTTTTATATCGCTAGTTCTTGTATGTGTGTGTGTGTCTTTGTGTGAAAGTTGATTTCCCATTTTACTATTATAAATAAAATTAAAACTGGAATTTGCATTCTAGAGTTCAGTTTTTCAGAACCCTTATACATAGGCCTGACCTCAGCTTTTTAGTTATCTGAAGCCCTCTTGCAGCCATCATTTGAGCTAATTCAATTCCTCCTTTGTATATTGATTGTGATTGTCCGATCAGGACCCTTGCTTTTGGGTAACAGCTGTCTGTAGTCAATGTAGTCAAAAGGATCACAACCTACATCTAAACTAGAAGTGGGCAATGTGCAGTCTGTAGGCTATGTGCAGCTTTTCCTAGTTGTTTTCAAGGTTCCCCACCACAACTATCACATTTGCCATTATAGTGGCAGCAGCAAAAAGAGAGGTACACTGAGGCTGCATCTATACTGCAGAAACAATGCAATTTGACACCACTTGTATTTTTATTGGTGTAGTGTACCAATAGGATTCTGGCCCTGAAAAGTAGTGTTCCTAGGCTCTGGAAAATGCCAGTCAACCTCCTCCTCCTCCTTCTCCTCCTCTTCTTCCAATGGTAACATCTTTTGTACTGGGCAGAAAAGAAAGAATTTGTTTTCTCTGTTGCAAGCTGTAAACTTTTAATCCTAGTTTTGGGTTTCATAATATTTGGTCTAGTAAAACAAATCATTGCTGAAAAGGGGAAGGAGGGAGAGAGAATGTCTCCTCCATAATTTTACTGTTGTTAGAGATACTGTGTGTTCTGAAGTGGGGAGGGAAAATGATTGATATCAAGGATGGTAACTCAATTTTGCACCAGTGTATCTTCCATCAATCTCGCTGTGCTCCTCCGATGAAAATAAAGCGTTGGAATAATTTTCCGAGGGAGCGCTTCTCATCTGTGAAGTTATGTATTATTGTGCTGTCCTCTTTTGAAATTGGAAAGGGCCTTATTCTTTTGCAAAGTGAATTATATTTTCATATATTTGGCTTGTTTTGCTGGATCCTCCAATTGCTAGGCAACTGGGCTCGAGGATGAAAAGCAGAAACTCCTCATTTTGGCAGTAGACGTTATGATAATGATCTCAACGAGGTTAACTGTAAGCCCCAATTTACCCATGACACATAATGAGGTGGTACATTGAGGTCAGAGAAGGTTGGACTGTAACATTTAAGGAGCAGGATGGGGAAGATTCATTTTTGGCCTGCTCCTCTCAATAAAAGAATTTCTTACTTGCTTTTTCTTGCTTGCAGGAAGTCAAGACCTTGGAGAGGGGTGCTTAGAATCAAGGTACACATGATTTTCTGTTGTATTGTTTCCAAGGGACTTTTAAAAATTGATTTCTGAACTCAAGGTCACTGCAAGAATCTATATATTTTGGTGTGCGGTGGTGAAGATTGTGTTGTTCCAGTTTCTTTCTTGCAGTTGTTAATGGATCTGATGTCAGTAAAACAGTGAATCTGCTCAAGATTTAAATCTGAACTTTAAGAGAGTTATTTAAAGTGGAAAGCCTCTCTTAGGGGATAGCATTCAATACCTTGGATAGCTCTCTTGACACCACTGACATGAGAGCAACCAGTCCCTACTGGCTGCTTTTGTAATCCAAACTGGCCATATTCCATTTTAATCCGTGTTGACCACCAGTGGGAATTGTGTACTACTGTGTACCTGCTGAAGCCCCGAGTGGAATCTACCTCCTAGGCTTCACCTTGGGGCAAAATAATTGTCAATGCAAAAATGGAGACCTGTGCCTCCAGAAACCTCTGGGTCCAGATGCAAATCTTCCTTTTAAGAGCAGTTCAGTGTGTGTGTGTTTTCACAAGTGTTAGTGCCCATTGAGCACTAACTTGAAAAAAGGAGCCAGTGTGGTTCATGAAAGCCTAGAATTATGGACAAAAAGGGTTCCTGGACCCTCTGCAGTTGTCCACCCCTATTGTAGAGAGAATGAGATTACTGCTTTTAAACTCCAGAAGGTTAAAGTCATGTGGGGGTACTTTCTGGTTCTCTAGAGGATGTGATGGAAAGCAATGGATTTTCAGCTTGGTAAGATCAGTGAACAATCTGCCTCTGCTATGCTGGACTTCTACACTTGGAAATAAAACCTAGACATTTCAGAAGCATCCTAAAACATGGAGGAACAACTTGTGACTCTCCCAATGTGATTGGACTGCAACTCCTATTTGCCCTAGCCATTGTAGCCAACTGTGACAGATGATGGGTGCTATAGTTCAATGACAATTGGAGAGCCACACCATTCTCAACTTTGCCTTACAGACTAGTACAATCAGTTTTAGTCCCCAGATGGTTACAACAAAAAGCTGGAAACTGCAAGGTATGGGCTTGCAAGATATGTGTGCTCATTGCTTGATTGCTGCAAGATTGAACAATGATTAGTGCAATCCTAACTCAAAGATGACTTGATTATTTGTTGTTGTTGTGTGCGTTTAAGTCATTTCCAACTTATGGCAACCCTAAGATGAACCTATCATGGGGTTTTCTTGGCAAGATTTGTTCAGAGGGGGGGGGGTGTCATTCCTTCCTCTGAGGCTGAGAGAGTGTGACTCACTTATGGTCACCCAGTGGATTTCCATGGCTGAGTGGGAATTCAAACCCTGCTCTCCAGGGTGGTAGTCCAGCACCCAAACCACTACACCATGCTAGCTCTTAAACTATAGAGAGTCAGAATAAGACATAAGTTCATGATGGTAGAAATGCCTTTCTGCCAGCAAAACCCATTTCTGTCAATTGATCTCAGAGATCTGCTACAGAACTGACCTGCTAGTTAAACTCTGTCAGCCAAGAAAGAAATGGGGTGAGGTGAAGGAGGAACCAAATTATATCAGATCCAAACCTCCTGCAGCCACACAATGCTGGCCCAAAGTTAGGCCAGACAGACAGGAGTCCTAAGCAACTTCCAACTGGTTGTCTTGGGTCCACCACAAATTCATCTCATGGTTCTGACATCTATTATGTCAATGGGGCAATGAATCTGCTATGGGGTTTACTCTATACTTTAAAGGAGTATAGACCCAAGGGGATGAACCTATCTAGGGGATAGGGTTTAACACCTTGTTAGGTCCATTAGGTGGCCTAGTATTAGATCAGCTGACCCTTGGTTATCTTCACCAGTTAGGTTTCTGATCATAGTCTGGTAAAAAAACCTCTCAGAGTGGCATATCACCATATCTCCAAGAATTAAAGCATTTGGTTTTGAAGCATATTCTCAAAGATCTTCTAACCTATGGCTTTTTCCTGTATTAACTGGGAGATGGATTTGTATCATTGGTTGATATACCCAATTATGTCTTTCTTAATATGATTAGGCTTTTCTCTTTCTGGTTTAACTTGAGAATGAAACAGCCTAAGCCCTATCTCTGCATTTTGTGGAAATGGAGTTCACGAAGGGTCTTAGAGAATGATGTTAAAACCTCACATTAATAGCTAAAAATCTGCTTCTGACTTCCAATTTAAATTGGGAAGTAACCAATTTGCAGCCATCAGCTGTTGAACTCACTGCCTTTTTAAACCTAAATAGATTTTCTTCACTTCACTATGCTTATGTTCTGAGGTACTTGTGGATTCATGTGATCTGTGTCAGTGAGGAAGGCAAAGGCAGGCAGGAAGAACATTTAGGGATGGGTGAGAAATCCATTGGTTCACATTTTGGTGCAAGACTGCCCATTTTGTACCTCTCAGACATGAATACATGCGTTACTTCAGGAATGTATTTCTAGAAATGTGGCTAACTGGTTGCCCTATAAGTAATGGGAAGAACAAGGCATTTGTTACAAGTAATCATAGTCATGCATATTGAACCTGCTGAAAGCCCTTCTGAAGTACAGTTACCAAAAATGCAGTATTGCCAGGGGAGGGGTGGGGATGGGGACCATGCCAGGTGACACCTCAGAGGAGGTTATCTGGTTTCCAGTGTGGAGTGTACCACACCACCTTTCCATGGGTAGACTGGGACTCTCACGGACTGAAGGTCGTCATAAGAACCTAGTCCACCCACCCAGAGGTAGCCTAGAGGCCCGTCAAGATACTGTCAGCCTGCTAAGGTGACTTTCAAGAGACCTCTCCCATTGCTGAATGGCTCCAGGACACCTTCAGGACTTGCAAACAAAGCAGGTAGACTGGAACAACCTGGGAGATGGACAGCTCCTTTGGGTGCCCAAGTGGACCAGCCATGAGTAGCAAGTGGACTGGAGACTTCTTCTTCCATAGTGCTCTAATCTACTTCTCAGGGACCATTGGCAGTGGTGGTTCTGAGCTTGGGGTGACAGCATGAGTTACTACACTGGGGTAACAGCAACCCTAGTGATGCCACTGGGGATCTCAGGAAGAATTTTCCATGCAGGAAACAGCATTTACTTCAGGTAAAATAAGATTTCAATTCAGAAATATTAATTTCTGAACAGAAAAATGCTGTTTTCTGCACAGAGAATGTTGTTTTCAATGCAAATTAGCCATGCACAAATTTTACACAGAACAAATCCATAATTAAAACTATATTTTGCACAGAAAGCAACATTTTCTGCATATGGATTAATATTTCTACATTGAAATATTATTTTCCACACAGAAAATGCTGTTTCCGGCACAGATAAAACTGTTTTCAGTGCAAAACCATCACATGCACATTTTGCCCAGAGTAAGTCCTTAATCGCAAAGATTCTTGTCAGTCAAGAATTCTTCTCATCAGGGTTTCTTGACACTCAAAAAACATGTTTGGTAATTGCTTTTTTAATTATTTTGAACATTCTTCTCATCTCTAGTCTTTAGTCAGATCTGCCATAGCTCTTATTTTTTTAATATATGTATTCGAACCCCTGACTTGGAGGAGTTCCCAATGCCTGGATTCTCATTGTTTTAACGTGTGTGCTACCCATTCTTTCACTATTTCACATTCTCACCCTGCTTTCCCATCCACACTGATTCAACTTCTGAAAAAATAATTAACTGCTCATGTGAGGCTGGATTCATATATAATCATGCTCAGAGCAGACCTGCTGAATGCTGTACTGCATAATTTAGTTATGATGACTAAATGAAATCTCAATGATTTTACTGGATTCACTATTGTAAGCGTAACTGAGTCATCCAACCCATGCTCTACCTCTTTGTAACTGCTTCATCAATGACTTCACTTCTGCTAGGTCCTTTCTTTTCATCAGTGTGAGCGGTGCTCTGAAGTCTTCAACAGGGTGAGATCAGTTGTGGAACCCTATGGATATGATGACTTTTAGGGGGGTTGCAGACTGCCAGAAATAGTGCAAATTCAGTCCACTTTAAGGGTTAGGGTTAGGGAATCATGGGAACTGTATTTTATTGTGGCACCAGAGCTCTCTGACAGAGAAGGCTCAATGTCTCTTGAAAAAAAACAATTCCCATGATTCCCTAGCACTAACCCTAACCCTAAAAGTGGACTGAATTTGCACTATTTCTGGCAGTCTGCAACCCCCCTTAGTTTCTACAAAGGCAACCTGGGTCATCTTTCTCTTTCGGCATACTCAGCATGTAAAAGAGGAATGTTGAGCATCTAAAACTGGGATGCTGTTTCTGTTGTTAGTCTGGCACAGTAGGAAAGTCCAGATGTCCAGCCCTTGGGTAATATTTCTTCTCCCTTGGCCTCATTCCTAGCTGTTGGCAGATCCTCTTGTGCCATGCTGTGTTTTGGGACAGATACTGTAAAAAGTCCTCCCAACCCAAATATGCGAAGTGGTAACATGAGTAGTGAGGTTGCTTCTATCTCCAGTTTTCTACAGGAATAGCCATGTTAGTCTATTCAAGCAAAATAAAAATTTTATTGGAACCTTAAGGAGTAATAGAGATAATAATATCATATATATGTTACATGTCTCTGAGGAGTCAAGTTCTCTGTATAGGCCACAAAAGCTTGTGATAGAATACGTTTGTAGGCCTACAAAATCCAAGTCTCTATTCCCTGGTACTTAACGTTCACCATCTGTTCCTTCACAAATGACAGGTTAAAAAAAACGATATGATGGAGGGGGAAAAGAAATTGGGATAAAATGTAGGTGGAAGTGGTTCTTTTGAATGAATCAGTTCAGAATTTAGAGCAGGGCAATTTTTGTATGTGCAAGAAGCAGGAAGGAAAATGAGAACAGGCTAATAGAGTGAGTGCAGAGCTGGGGGGAGTTAATTATTTGGACTACAGCTTCCAGGATGTCTTGACAGAATGCTAGCTGGGACATTATAGGAGCTTAGTTTAATAAATTAGTTTTTATGTGTTCTCTCAACCTCTCTCTGTGAATGCACTAGCACAAATATGAAGCTCTGTGTTTGAGGGTGCCAGTGTAGCATGGTAGAACATTTGGCACCTGCAGTTATCAGTGCACATATATTCAAGGTGTACATTTCTAAATGTACATATATTAAAGGATCATATGAATCCAGCAGGTGGAGACTTTATTCCTCCTTAGTGACCTTTCTCTGACTCCCTCAGCCTTTGAAATTTGGGAGGAAAGTGAATGTAGGAAGAGCTTCTCTAACTTATGACCTCTCTTTCCCATAGTGGGAGACTGGTGTCTCCCTTCTTTGACTGGTATTAACTTGTAATGTTTTAGAGGCCAGTTGAAAATGGCTTGATTTGCTATGCTTTGAACCAAACTGTGATTTATACTTTTCCTGTTTTTTAAAGTTTGCTTGCAGCATTTGTAGCTTGCTAGATTTATGCTGTCCTTTTGTTATTCCCAAGAACATAGAAGAATCCTGCTTAACACTCTTAACCAAATAGTCCAACATTTTATTTCCGTAATGGTCAACCAGATGCCTCCTAGCAGGCTGTCAATGCAGCAACACACTTCTGCACATGTGTCCCAAATGACTGGTAATTTAGAAGCATGGTCTGCTATTTTGTTTGTTGCTATGTGCCATGTATCCAGTTGAATTCGATATATGACGACCTATGGCCTCTGGAAGACTGTGTTATGAACAGCTCAGATCCTGCAAGCTCAGGACCATGACTTCCTTTATTGAATCATTCAATTTTGCTGTTCTCTTAATCCGGAAGCTACCTTGAAAGGGTTAGTAAGTTGAAAGTGGGTGATAGACCTTCAATACTACAGTTGCAGTCTCCAGAAGTAATGGTTAGAATCCTGTTGGTGACATATGCTTAATTCAGCACTGCTGGTTATTCTGTACCTCCATTTGTGGCAACCCCCACAAAATTTACTTACTCTTTACTGACCTGTTGCTGAGGGGCGGTTAAGCAGTTTCTGCTGTGTTTCAGCAGCCAGTTGCAGAATGTTGTAAGTCCAGAAGGATGACTTCATCTTCCTTTTGCCAGCTACTGAAACACAGCTGCTGTCTGACCATTCGTGTCTTCCTTCAGCCACTAAATAGTCATAGGTGTACCCAAGCATCAAATCAATAAGTAAAGAGTGGTGGGAGGAGGGAGGAAGTATGGTTATGACCTGTGGTGCTTTACACTCCTGCAGTGTTATCTAGAATATCAGCCTATGTTTGAAGCTTCTGGACTGGCTTTAATGGCCTTGTGCCTCATTCTTCTTTTATATGGCTTTGGCTGAGATCCTACATCAGTTAGCCCTCCATATCCATGGATTTTTTTATCCATAGATTCAACCACCCACAGCTTGAAAATATTGTGTATGTGTGTGTATTCCAAAAAACAAACCTTCATTTTGCCATTTCTTATACGGGACACCATTTTACTATGGCATTGTGTATAATAGGACTTGAGCATCCACAGATTTTGGTATCCTTGGGGAGTCCTGGAACCAAATCCCAGTGGATACCAAGGGCCCACAGTATAGTGAAAATCTGTACTAACTTATCTATGGGTGATCATGCCAGAATTGGATCACCATCACCTTGACAATCCTGTCCTTACTTCCTAACCACCCTATTCCTGAATATGATGTCTAAAGGAAATCATCTGTTGGTGCCCTTAAAGGCTAGTCCTAGCTTAAGTAGACTCACTGATCTGTGTATGGAATAATTATGATATTTAAATAGGTACTGACTTAGAAAGAGGCTAAATAATCTAAAGGCAGTAAATTCCATCTGATCTTTGAAGATAAACATGGCCAACTCTGGTTAGTATTTGGATGGAAGATAACCAATGAATGCTAGGTGATGTAGGCTACATTTTATAGCAGTGATTCCCAAACTCTGGTCCTCCAGTTTGGGATGGCTCCTAGAAACCTCAGCCATCTTGACCAATGGTCAGGATTCTGGGAGCCACAGTCCAAAACACCTGGAAAGTCAGAGTTTGGGAATCACTGTTTTAGAGGAAGGAACTGGCAAAACCACCTCTCCATATTCCTTGCCTATGAAAACCCTGTGAAATTCATGGGGTTGCCATACATTGACAGGTGACTTGAAGGCATATACACACTAGGCATATGAAAGTTGAACTTAAAAAAAAAAGTTTCCTGTATCATAACTTGATGAAATTTTGCTTAAAAACAAATTAAAAAGTGTTTTTTAAAAAGTTTAAGGGCCTTTGCAGACTGCCAGAAATAGTGCAAATTGAGTCCACTTTAACTGCCCTGACTCTGTGCTAGGGAATCATGGGAACTGTAGTTTATTGTGGCACCAGAGCACTCTGACAGAGAAGGCTCAATGTCTCAGAAAAATCTACAATTCCCATGATTCCCTAGCACTGAGCCAGGACAGTTAAAGTAGACTCAATTTGCACTATTTCTAGCAGTCTGCAAAGGCCCTAAGTTTTTTTTAAAAAGTCACCCCCCAATCAAAAATTCATATTACAGTATTAGTGCATATGAGCTGTATTATGTAGTGTAGTATATATTCTATAACTGGCTATACAAGTATACAATATACGCAATTATATTCAATTATTCATAATTTTACAATTTATACATTTATAGAACTCCTATTTTGAACTTTATAAGCATGATTTAAATGGTTTAGAACAGGGGTAGGCAACCTTTCCCCTTTAAGGGCTGAGGGACTTCAGCTCCCAGAATCCCAGGAGCTATTGGCCAACATGGGACTATCAGCCAACATGTCTGAGGCTTCTGGGAGCTGAAGTCCCTCAGCCCTTAAAAGGGAAAGGTTGCCTACTCCTGGTTTAGAACATGTTTAAACCTGATTTTTTGTACTTCTTTAATAGGGTAAAGCAATGTCGCACAGAATATTTACAATACCATACAGAAGAACAAATGTACTTGGACCAAAAATTTTGTTCAATTTCAGCAGTCACATAAAAAAAAGGTAATGTGCCTTTAGAAGAATTTTCTCTAGAAAATCAAAGCAGAATACCAATGTAAACACAAATTATTGGGAGATACCAATTTCCTGGAGCAGAAATTAAAGATAGAAAGGAGTGAGTAGTGGAAATTTCTAAGTAAATTACTAAATTATGGGAAAACAAATTAAATTTCCCACAAGTAATATGATCAGGTGATATGATCAAAGCTTTGCAAGGTGCTAAAGATTTATGATGAATGTGTTAAAATGGGGAAATATGATGCCCTGGATAAAGTTTTTGATATTCCAAAAATAGAAGGGGAATGGTTATCCAGTGAAGACCAAAAAAAAGTATATGTACATTCTACGAGTGGAAAGTAAGGGAGCAGTTGGGTACTCAGCAGGTAAAATTGCAAGCAAAGATGCAATCCACCCATCAAAAAGACGAAAACCTCAAGATCTATCACTGCCATCAACATCTTATGATCTCGACCTTCTGCTGGTGGATCTGAAATTGAGCCTGAAGAATCTGAATATGAAACTGATGATGAGAATACTTCAAAAATGTCTAGGAAATACAGCAAAAGTAAAACTGCAACCAATCTAGTAGCATCAGCAGGTGGGCCAACAAGAAATTCAACTAAAATATGCAAACAGTTGTCAGTCAAATGATGGTATTGATATTCCAACTCCTTGTCAGTCAGTGATTTATAAGGCAACATTAAGAGAGGCTACCAAACTGAAAAACAAAATGATTGAAAATTTAAAGATGGAACAATGGTCCTTACATTTTGATGGTAAGCATATTGATGGTAATGAATATCTAGTGGTAGTATTTAAAAATGAAAGAACTGAAATAAAGTTAGATGCACTGCATTAAAAAAATGGGAAGGCTGAAACTATTTCAGAAGGCATTGAAAATGTTATCGATGAATATAACTTATGGAATTCAATTAAGATGATCATTGCTGATACAGCTAATGTTAACACTGACAAAAAGAATGGAGTCATCATCAGATTGCAGAAACTGTTTCTAGAGAGAGTTGCCACAAAACCACAGTTTATTAGTTGTCAACATCACATTCTCGACCAAATTCCTTGCTTGGTGATGGACGAGGAAATTGGTGGTAAAACAAAATCGCCAGATATTGAATACCCATTTGTAGGTGAACTGTTAGAGAAGTATAATGAAATGAAAGCACAGTTTGTTAATGGTACAGATAAAATCATAGATACATCAGGATGGAAAGATGATATGAAGTTTTTGTTTCATTTAACATGGGCTTTCTTATTTTACGAAGAAAAAGTAATTTTCCTTTTCATCATCTTTCACAAAATCCCCATCAGGTGGAATTAAAGACCAATTCTTGCTATCCTGGTGTTTATTTTAATACCATCAACAAGACCTACTTTGCAGAAAGTTTGCAGATTTATTTCATATGAGTGGGCAAATTATTGGTTCACAGATCAAATATATAATGAGAGTGATTTTGAAAACTTGTCTGCAGTACTGACACCTTACAATAAAGCTCTGCAAACATTGACGAATCACTGGAAACAGGATCCATCAGTTATAGAAATGCCAAGAAATAATCAGTGCGCAGAAAGAGCTATTAAATTGATACAAGAACTGCATGAAGTTTGCAAAGACAAGGACAAACTGCAACTACGGTTCATCTTAAGTAATAAGAAATGGAAAAAATGGTTTTTGTAAAGGTATAGTGTTTAAATGTTTATAGTACGACAGCACATGTTTGTTATGTGATAAATATGGAAAAATCATGTATTCTATTCTTTTTAATTTGGGGGTGACCTTTTTTAAGACAGGTAAGAATTAATAGGTTTTTAATTGTTTTTAGACAAAATTTTCATCAAAAAATGATACAGGAGTATGAGGTTACTTTCATACCCCTAATACACACGTTGACTTATTAGAAGATTGTATTGATTCAATAGGCCTGCTCTAATTGGAACTAATAATTAGATTTAAACCACTGATTGGGAAAGGGCCTATGAAAGAAGGCAGCCTGTTAAATAGGCCCTGAGCTGTTTAAAGTTTTGAATGGCATTAGTGAGCCTTTCTGCTACATTTCTTATAATCACACCAAAAACATTCGCAACTGTCTCAGTTGCAACACAGCAGTGCTTAGTTAAAAGTTTCATCATTGACCAGCTGTGTAGGACCCTGCAAGACAAGGCTGCTTTCTTAGGAACTGCAGCATAAAAAGGAGAAAGGGAAGAGAAGAACACTTCTAATCCTACCATGCGTCAGGGTTTTAGGTGGATTACAAGAGAGGCTGCTTTGTTCCTCTCCACTGAAGCTGATTTGTACATAATGACCTTCACACACAGTCCTCAGGAGATCACAGGGATAAAAATGTAAAATTTGAATTTTAAGGGGACATCTTTTGTGTCATTTAAATACCCAGAGAACCCAGAGCATCTCATCCCTTTCTTCCCTGGTGATGGGAGGAATCTTTAGCTGTCTGATTCTCCCTGCTTCCAATTAAAGATTTTGGAGTTATTGTTTTCTAGCCTGTTGAAGAAGTTTGAATCAGTACTGGTGGGAGAAGACAACAGCTTCTGGCTAGGACCCAAAGAGAACTAACCAACACTAATTCTTGCCTGCTTTTTCCCTTTGGGATGCACTTAAGATCCAACCCCCTAGGAAGAATTGTAGCTGAAAACCATTAAAAAAGAGGAAATGTTTCACCCAAAAGAGGGCACCAATTGGCAAAAAATAAATAAATCATATGCTGATTTATATGCGCAGATGAAAGTTCAGAACTGGTTGTCATTTAAATAGAAATAATCTCAGTGCCAGTCCTCCTGTTGGGTAAAGTGAAGCAACTACCTCAATCCCAACCTTTCATGAAATACCATCAAATAGTTCTTTGGTCTGTTGTTATTGTATTTTTATTCCTAGACAGTGATGCTTGTGGGATTGGAAAAATAATTTAAATACTTTTAGCTCCAAAAAGGAAATGTATGTGTTCCTATAGCCTGTTAGAATGGGGTGTACAGCAGATGAGTATGATTACATTTTTAATATAAATGGAATATTAGATCTCTCCAAATGCTGGACAGGACTGCACATTCCTATGGCAATGTGCAGTCCTGGCACACAGGCAATACAAAGGAGAGAAGAAAACCAATAAAACTAAGGTCTTAAAATGTAAGATTTGCAGCTCTCAAAAACAAACAGAAATCATAACTGAATGGAAGAAAAAATGTTTCTCTGAAATATTGATCCTATTTTGAGAAAATTAAAGTTGGAAAGGAAATCTAGAATCCATTCATGGGGGGGCATTTGTATGTCTCTGAGAGGTGAGAGAGCGAGAGCACAGAGTTCTGAAAATTCAAAGGGTAACTTCTCAGTTCAAGATTCAAAGGAGATTTTCTCAAGGGAACTGTCATGAGTTGTTAGAGTTCTCCACTTTCCCTTGCTTTGGACACATTGTGTGTATTTCTTGCTAATCGCAAGAAGCAACGTATTAGCAATAGCATCTTCATTTATATACTGCTTCATACCGTGCTAAGCAGTCTCTAAGTTGTTTACAACTGTAATCTAATTGCCCCCAACAAACTGGAGACCAATTTTAGCAACCTTAGAAGGATGCTAGGCTGAGTCAACTCTGAGTCCCAACCCTGGGATTAAACTCACAACCTTGTGGTTTGTGAGTGAATGGCTGTGGTACTGGCATTTAATCACTGTGCCACCAGGTCTCCAACACAGTGGCTGCAACTACAGATTCTCCTTTGCTTTCACTATGTCTGAAGGGTAACATTTAACCCATTTTGTCCTCTCCAGAGTTCAGGCAGCATCCAGAATGCAACATATTTTGTACTTTGCAGCAATTAAAGCAACTGGGAGGGGAGGAAAAAAGAAGGAAATATTAAAAGCAACTGAGAAAATGAGAAGGCAGAGAAGTAAGCTGGTCTGCCTCATCTAAACCAGGAAAGTTTCAGGTGTGCATACTTGAACATTTGGGTAACTTCTTACAAAATAATAATAATAATGAAACAGACAACATACTTACCCAAGAATCAGCCCTTTAGAAAACACTTGTGATTCTTTGAATCAGAGTTAGTAAAAAATCCTCTTTTGGAGTACACCTGCTAGTGGTCATGGCTGGCTGGGGTCTTCTGGGAATGTAATTCCCTTGAAAAGTAAACTTTCCACATTCTGCTTTGAATACTTCATAGCAGCAACCTATGATTACAGGCTGCTGTAGCCGAGGAGGCCATCAAGAGAGCATTTCTTAATTGGTTCTGATGAAGTTATTATGCAAAAGCGAGCCTGCCTCTTGAGTTTAGATAGTCTGACAGTGTTGCTTTTGGGCACAAATTTGCTCCCAGTGTTCTGAACAGAAAGAAACCGAGGCCATTAATGTGGATTCCAAATGCAATCACCGGGGGGTGGGGGGTAGTCCATGATAAACATGTCAGATTATATAAGCAGGCACCTTCTCATTTATTATCATAGAAACATAGACTTGGAAGAGACCCCAAGGACCATCCAATCTCACCACCTGCCAGATAGGAAGACAGTCAAAACACTCCTGACAGATGACCATTCAACCTTTGTTTAAAAACTTCCAAAGAAGGAGACTCCACCACTATTCCACTGTCAAACAATTCTTACCATCAGAAAGTTTAGGTGGAATCTGTTTTCTTGCAGTTTGAATCCATTGCTCCATCTCCTATTCTCTGGAGCAGCAGAAAACCAGCTTGCTCCATCCTCAATATGATATCCCTTCAAATATTTGAACATGGCCATCATGTCACCACTTAACCTTCTTTTATTCCTTCTCTTGACCCTCTTTCTTGTAAACATAAACCTGGAATGATCCTTTGAAATGGCTGGATCTGAATTAATAGTTACTCACTGTCTGCTTCACAATATTGAGAGACTTGAATTTCATGCAAATTTTGCTCCAGCTTTTTCAAAGGAAAGGCACTGGGTTGATGCATCCTTCTTCTTACCCTCACATCTCCATCCTCCTCCTCCTCCTCCTCCTCTATTGTGCTAATCTCAGAGTCAGAGATAAAAAATGTATAAGAAAAATGCTAATCTCAGAGTCAGAGATAAAAAATGTATAAGACAAATGCTAGGGTTCGGTGTTACAACAGTTCATAACCTAGAGCTGCAGATCCATAACTGCTCTGTATTTAAACAAAAAACCACCAAATTTAGTAAGACTATATAGAATATCACACTATACTGTTATAGTGCTATTATTCCACTTTTTTCTGCTATGGCTGCCTCCTGTGGAAACCTGGGATTTACAGTTGTGGGAGGGGCATTTAGAATCTCATCCAGAGACCTCTTGGGTGCCACAAAACTACAAATCCCAACTTCCACAAAGGAAGCCAGAGCACATATAGTGGAATACTAGTGCTATAACAGTGTAGTGTGATATCGTCCATAGTCTTAACATAAGAGTATGTAAATGCAACTCCAGGTTCTTTCATCTTCTAATTGTGGTGCTAGGGAGTTGACATTTCTAACCACCTCCCACCAGCAAGTGAGGCTGTCACAAATATGGCAGCCAGGTTAATTACTGGAACATCTAGGAGGGAGCACATAACACCTGTACTCAAATCCCTTCACTGGCTGCTGATTAGTTTCCGGGCACAGTACAAGGTATTGGTTTTAACCTTTAAAGCCCTACATGGTTTGGGGCCATCTTATCTCAGGGACTGCCTCTCCCCATATGATCCCCCCCCCGTGCCCTTCGGTCCTCTGGGAGGAATCTGCTGCAGCCCATAAAGACCAGGCTCTCACAGACCTCCCAGAGGGCCTTCTCTGCGACTACTCCCAGACTGTGGAATGGCCTGCCGGATGAGATCCATCTTATTACCACTCTTGTTGCCTTTAAAAAGGCAGTAAAGACGGATCTTTTCTGGCAGGCCTTCCCGGAATAACCGCCTGGCTTGCTGGAGGTGATCTCCTAACCTTAACCCTAACCCTAACCCCTCCTGCCACCACGACATGTTGGCCAAATTGATTTTATTGTGAACTTGATTTTCATTCTACGGTAGTTTAATCTAGTTTGAAGGGTGGGAAGGTTAGGGTGTGGGATGATGGAATGTTTTAATTGTTGTGTTTTTTAATTTGTTGTACACTGCCCTGATTGCCGAGCAGAGGGGCGGGTTATAAATAAATTATTATTATTATTATTGGAATTAGGATTCCCCCTGCACAGCTGTGTCACAGCCTTGTTCACTGGTGCAAGAGGGTATCCTCCTTGTGTTCCAATGGGGAGCTGAATGGACCTCCTTCACCCAATCTGGCTGCTGGCTCTTAAGGTGGGCAGGCAAAGGCTGGGTCATGACATGTTACTTAGCTGTACATATGTTGTTGTTTATTGATGTGTGCCGTCAAGTCGTTTCCAACTTATGGTGACCCTAAGGTAAGCGTATTACAGGGTTTTCTTAGCACGTTTATTCAGAGGTGGTTTGCCATTGCTGTCCTCTGAGGATGAGAAGAGTGTGACTTGCCCAGGGCCACCCAGTGGGTTTCATTACATGTATTTCAGTTAGTTACACATACATAACTAAGGTCCAAAATACACTGCAGAACTAATTCAGTTGTGAGACCACTTTAACTGCCTGGGCTGAGTGCTAGGGAATCCTAGGAATCATAGTTTATTGTGGCACCAGAGCTCTCAGATAGAGAAGGCTAAAAGTGTCACAAAACTACAGTTCCCAGAATTCCCTAGCATGGAGCCAGGGCAGTTAAAGTGGTCTCAAACTGGATTCTTTTTGCAGTGTGTTTTGGTCCTAAGTAGCCAATGTAGAATATTGGTGATCATTAATTCCTCCCTGCCCTCCTTTCCCTGTTTCTTGTCCCCTAACATTTTTCTCCCGAAACACAACACATTAATTTTGTGGATTACAACTCCCCAAATCCTCAAGACAACATGATCATGGTTAAAATCTGGGGAAAACAATGTTTCTTTACAACTTAATGTGGCCTGGATGCTTTCCATTCCCCCGTGCAATCCTGGCTCAAGTTTGCATATTTAGAAACAATCATATCTTTTATAAAAATATAATCCATTCTTCCCTTGAGGAGCAAGCTGACCCAAAGCAGCTATTCCTTGAACTTCCTAGTGCTTGGAGAATTGGGGAGTTGTGAAGCAATATACTGCAAATGGCCTTATTGAGGGTTATTTTATGAACCAATAACCTACTTCCCAACTATTTGGCTTTCTGTGTTAAAAGGTTACCCCCTTGAGAGTTGCATTATTACTTCACAAACTACACAACACTCCTGATGAACACCAAACACCCATTCTAGGAGTCATGGAAAGAAGATTATGTCAATGGGAGAGTAACCTCTATGGGTGCAAAAATACCTCCTGTATTGGAGGCAGAATGTTTTTCAGTATCAGTTGCTGGGGAACATGAGTTGGAGAGCATCCTTGCTATTAGACTTCATTCCCATTTGTGGGCTTCCTAAAGAAATTAGATCAACCACTGTGGGAGCAAAATGCTAGACTAGATATCCTGTTATTCAGCAGGCTTTTCTTACCCCTTTCCCAATAAGGTAGTTAGCCACATGGCATTGTCATTGAAGTAGCTTTTGCCCCAAGCACCCTCAAAAATCTGCTTTGAAGGTTTGGCAGACCATACAGGACGGATTTGTGAAGTGCACGGCATGCATGCATACACTTCTCCAGCAATTGATTTCTTTAAAATTTCAAGTTTTTTCCTATCAAATTTAGGAACATTTGCAAATGTTGCCGTTTTTTTAAAAAAACGAATAATAATAATAATAATAATAATAATAATATCTCAAC
Source organism: Phrynosoma blainvillii (assembly GCA_026167975.1). Taxonomy (NCBI): domain Eukaryota; kingdom Metazoa; phylum Chordata; class Lepidosauria; order Squamata; family Phrynosomatidae; genus Phrynosoma; species Phrynosoma blainvillii. The sequence continues at coordinate 445,404,355 of JANUYF010000001.1, read as the reverse complement.
CATCCTAATCTAAGAGGATGCAAGGGTGACAAAAGAAGAAGAATGTCCTGTTGGGCAAGAGAAGATTATTTCACACAATGATGAAATTTGCCAAGGGCAGTGCTTTCTATTGGAGACAGTGTGGTGTAGTGGTTTGAGTGTTGGACTACAACCCTGGAGACCAGGGTTTAAATCCCTGCTCAACCATGGAAACCCATTGGGTTTCTTGGGCAAGTCACACTCTTTCAGCTCAAAGGAAGGCAAAGACAAACCAACTCTGAACAAATCTTGCCAAGAAACCCAGCAATAGGTGTGCCTTAGGGTCATTGTAAGTTGGAAATGACTTGAAGCACACAACACAACCAGCACCACCACCAACAATCAGTGTCCTCTATCAGAGGCAGAATCCTTTTGTGTATAAGTTGCTGGAGAATGCAAGATGGAGGGTGCTATTGTATTCATGATCTGAGGGAAGCTGAATTCCCTTAAGTAACTGGCCATTGTGTGGCACTTCTGATGGTCTTATGATTTTAGTGCAACAATGCAGGACTGAAACATTTCAACAGTTTTCTTCTTACAGGGTGAGATGATTAATGTTTTTGTCTAATAGTTTTCCATAGTTTTCCCCCCCATGCTTAGTGTTTCCCCCCCCAAAAAAAGGAATTAATCTGCACAAAAGAACTTTTGCAAACCCATGCACAGAAAATGATTCCTGTGCTAACAGGTTTGCTCCAAAAACAGTGCATTTTGCACAAATAAATTGTATTGTGTGTGTGTGTGCTGGTTTTAATGCCTCATAAAAACAAAAGTACATCTTTTTTTAAAAAAACTTGTACATTAAAAAAATCCCTAAGTATGTGTGTGTGTGTATTTAAAAATACATGACAGGCTGACCATTTTCTTGATGAGGTATAGCATTTGCTGCTGGAGGTGCTTATCTCACTTGGGACAGCCATGTGCCTTGTGAAAATTTCCAACTGTAAGATTCAGAGTATAGTGGACCCTTGGTATCTGCTGGGGTTTGATTCCAGGACCCTATGGATACCAAAATCCATAGATTCTCAAGTCCCATTAAATACAATGGCATATAAAAATGGTGTCCCATATATAAAATGGCAAAGTCAAGGGTGTGGGTGTGGCTATATGTGTGTATGTGTATTCAAGTCATGGATTATTGAATCCATGGATATGGAAGGCTGACTGTATAATGCCACCATTATATGTCTTGCTTCTTTTCACTGAATAATCTTTCACTTATTCTAGCCAGATGCTCCATTTCCATTGGCATTAGCAATTTGATGTAAAGGAAGCACATTTTACTGGCTGCTTTAGTATGCATTTCCCCCTCCTTTTTTGATCACAGGTTGCCATTTCAAGTCCAGTTCATCAGAGATGTCACCTCAAAGAAGATAGAGGCCATATATATATTATGTGACGGCAATAAACCAATCCTGTTTTAAAACAGCCAGTAATTGTCTGTCTAGATGGGCTGAAAGTGACATTTTGAATCCACATTGTTAACACTTGTTAGATGGAAACTAAAGTAAACTCAAGTGAGATTAAAGATAAACACCTGCCATTATTGTTTTAAGCCCTATCCTTAAATATTTCTGAAATAGTTTCCATTGAATAATGATCTTCCACATTTTTCATTACTTCCAGAAATCAAAGTATACAAACAGGGGAATGAGTTTGTTATCATAACCACTGTTGGTTCCAATGCTAGGTTCATAAATTTCAGCCTTAATGGTTTAATCATTAATGGTTTAATCGTTAAGGACAAATTTTAAAGACTGAAGATGTACACTATGAAACAACTGCAGCAGCAACAAGACAAAAAGCAACTTGGCTTGTAAAGAGTGTGAGAGGAATTTTATATTATCAAGCAACTAGTTCCCTACATATGGAACTGTAACATGCTAGACTCAATTGGTGCATCCTGGGATTTGTAGTTTTGTGAAGCACCAACACCCTTTGACAGAGAAGGCTAAAGATCCTGTAAAACTACAAATGCCAGGATTTCATAGGATGGAACTACAGCACTCAAAGTGGTGTCAAACTGCATTATTTCTACAGTGTAGACTCACTCAGTGGCAGTGTTCCCAAGTGTGACTCTAGCCAGAGTTTCCAAGCTGAGATCCTCATGGCTAGATATTAATTAAAAGGTAGGGATGGAAAAATAATATTTTTGAAGTTGAGAGTCTTGAATGAAATATCCCATTCCCATTTAAGAAGAACTGTTTGGAGTCAAAATGTACCTTTCATTGGACACTCACACATTTGAGAGCCTTTTGATGCCTTTCAGAAAACAATACATTGCAAAAACAAGTATGCATTGTAAAAGGGGAGGGCAGAATGCAAGTGACATTTGAAGGAAGGCAATAAAATCAAAACTGAGGCCTCAGTCCTCTTTATTCTCCCAGTCAGAGTAGATTGGCTGAATGTTGAGTCACCATTCAGCAATTGGTCTGAGGCTGAGAGAGTATGACTTGCCTGTGGTCACTCAGTTGGTGTCCATGGCCAAGCAGGGATTTTGAATGCTGGTGTCTCAGCCCCAGAGTCTGGTCCAGCATTCAAACCACTAAACTAACCACATTTCCTCCAACATTTCAAAGATGAAAACTGGGACACATGTGACCAAGATGTGGCTAAATGTGGTCAAGATATTAATGATGAAGAACACTTAAGATAGGAGAGGCTGCAGCAGTTGCTTTCACTTGAGCCTACTGGGAAGGACAAGATTATAGTGCCTTGTCTTCTCTCCTAAATTTTCAGTAATTGAAGTAAGTTAAGGACAAGGAAGGAAAGTGGCAGGAGGAGAGGAACGTTTTAAAAGCAGCTGGAAAAGTGAAATGACAAAAGATTAACTGGGTCTGTACCTATCAAATGTGGATAATTGGAAGGTATGCAACCAATAAGATTCAACCCCAAGAATCTTCCACATTCTGAACTGGAGGTATTTCAAGGAGAGACAAATAGAAGGCCACATGAATGTATGGTTCCTCTTTTTATTCTCTGAAGATGGCAAAATAGCTAGTTGGAAGTAACACACAGCACTGGATTGACTTTTGACAACCCACCACAAAATGTTTTCCCTATTCTCCATACCTAGAACAGATGGTCATTCTTCACATTGGATGCACTTGGCCCTGACAATGGTTAGGTTTTGCACGCACCCTTTGATAACAGTTCTAGACATTTTCTAAAAAGATTGCAAGGGCCACAGGGTCAAAGAGCCCAAAGGCAGTGTCAGCTTGACATGGTTGACATCTCTATGACACATCAGGCCTGGTCATGTTGAGCTTGGCACCATTAGAGAAATAATTATTTTCGCATGGATGAGTATGTTTTGAAACATGCACAAGCTAGACACAATGGTGTGCATGAACACACTTTTGCAGATAGAGCTCATGCCTCTCTCCCTTTAAAACTAGTATTGATGTATTTATTTTTAAGGGGAAAAATAATCTACTTTTAATTAAAACAAAAATAATCTCCAAGCAGCTTACAATACTAACCTCCCAACCCCAAATAAAACAATATAATGAAATAATAATAAAATGATTACTAGTAATTATATACATAAAACAATTTTTAAAGGCATTGAAAGAAGAAAGTGCTAAGGCTGGCTTAATTTTGAGCATTAAGAAAAATAATGACCATGGAAGATCTATATGAATTCATCCTAGGTCCAAAACACAATGAAAAATAACTACAGTTCTCAGGATTCCCTAGCACTGAGTCAGGGCAGTTAAAGTGGTCTCAAACTGGATTATTTCTGCAGTGTGTTTTGGACCCTAGATGATGAGGAAATCAAAATACTCAGATTTTCCATACTTTGAATCAAACATTTAACAAAATGGAGGTTGCTGTTAAGAAATCAGAAGAAGGAATGGAAAGGGCAGCTATGAAAGAACTAGACAAGATTCTAAAGAGCACAGATATACAACTGAACACTAAAGTTGGGATTGCCCAGGCCATCGTATTCCTCATCACCATGTATGGATGTGAGATCTGGACAGTGAAAAAAGCAGATAAGAAGAAAATCAACTGATTTGAGATGTGATGTGATATTGAGAAGAGAGCTGAGGATATCATGGATAGCCAAAACAAACAAACAAACAAATGGGTCCTAGTTAAGAGCAAGCCAGACTTCTCCCTGGAAGCCAAGATGACTAAACTGAGGCTGTTGTACTTAGGCTACATCATGAGAAGGCATGATTCATTAGAAAAGACAACAGTGCTAGGAAAGGTGGAAGGCAGTAAAAAGAAAGGAAAACCACATGCCAGATAGCAGACTCAGTCAGGGAGGTCATGGCACCGAACCTGCAGAATCTGAGTGGAGCAGTTAAGGACAGGGAGTCTTGGAGATGTCTCATTCACAGGGTCATCATGGATTGAAGTTGACTCAAAAGTAAACAACAGTGGCCCATATTCTACATCATCTACTTATTTACATATGTGTAACTAAGTAGTGTTTCCTGGCCTGACCCTTACAACCTATTTTATCAAGTGGCAACCACTCTGAGAGACAGAGGTCCCTGCAGCTGTTGATCAGGATGCAGGAGGATAACATTTCCAGTCCCTTCTACCAGCGGGTGAGGCTACAACAAAGAATTTTAAAAGGAATCCTGCTTCTGATCATCACAGTTTCACTTGTTGGTGGAAGGGAACTGGAAATGCCATCCTCCTCACACCTCGATCGGCAGCTGAATGGACCTCCAGCTCTCCTTCTAGCTGCTGCCTACTAAAGGAGTTTTGGGAGGACTGTTACAATCTTTTGGAGATAATAATAATAATAATAATAATAATAATAATTTTTATTTATATCCCGCCCCTCTGCCAAGCAATCGGGGCGGCGTACAACATTCAAGACATCAAAACAAATAACATCAAATCAGATCCCATCCCTCCTTCCCACCCCCACCCACACCCACACCCACACCCACCCATCAAAAACAAATCAAACAAAACAATATAAAAAAAAAACAATTGTTAAGAATATACAATATAAAATATGCAATATACAATTTAAATACATTATTACATTGTTGCTGGGAAAGATGTTGCTGGAGAAGGGTTTTAAACTCTTCCCGGTCTCTTCGGCCACGCTCCAGCCACAGGTGTGTTGGAGGGGAAGGTGTTGGTCCCTGGCAGCCCTAGCGCCTCCGCCTCGGCCTCCTGCTCGCATTGTCGCTGCAGCTGCTCCGTTGGTGGGAGGGATGACATAAAGCCTCTGTCCTAATCCAGAGCCAGGAATGCTGCTATGTTGGGGAAATAGTCTTGGGCCTGCTAAGCACCACCCACTTCCCCACTGAGGAGATGGTGCCTGGGCAGGGTTTTTATCCCCAACCCAGTCCTCTGCAGCCTTAGGCTCAGGTGCAGCTGGTAAGCACCAGTGGGAGGGGGGAGGGATGTCTCCAAGCAAGGCCCCACGTCCTCCAAACGTCCATGGATATGTCTAATATTTTACCTTCAGGCTGAAGGTGGAGGAGGCAAGACACTTTAGATGGAACCAGGTGTGTCCAAATTTTTTTGTCAACATGGCATGAAAGAAAAATGTCTTGGTAAAGATCCTACACTGAGTGGATGGAACATAACTTTACACTCAAGGGAGTTGGGTGGCAACTGTGCAACACCATCTTGTTAGTGAATTAGGGCATGGTGCAAATGAGGGCATGTCTACATTGACAGGAAAATCCATCCCACCTTAGGGTTGCCCTGAGCCCCAGTGACCATAGGCTTGTCTACATGCTTGCTGTTGGGGTATACAGATAGGTAGAATCTAGCATACACACATGCAGAGTTGAAGCATGTAGGCAGAAATGCACAGAAGATGGTCTTCTGTGAAGAATCTTGCTCCAGATGGCACAGGAAAAATCCTCCCACATGCAGCTGCCGTTATTCAGCTTGGAGAAATGAATTGCCAAACAGCGAGACTTCACTCAGTGAGGGCTTTAATCTTTGTTGCAAATATTTATAAAGATACATAGAGTATCATACATCTGTCTTGAATACTCACAGCTATGCAGACTAACAAAGTGCTTCGCCAATCATCAACCACAACTAACCAACAACTGAGATTCTGATTCTCTCCATATATAGGTGGTCTTCTTAGGAACATGTGACAGTCATGCACTAATGAAACCTGGCTGGTTTCATCCCCAATGCCTGTTGCATCAGCCCTCCCATGATGCATACCTTTCCAAATGCTGACTCATGCACCTGCCACTTGAACTGCAGTAACCCTGTTACCATTGCTCCAGTTCCTCTTTAGTGGCCACATCCATGTCATTTTCCAGACCAGGGTGTCACATGTTTTGGCACTTGCCATATACACTGAAACAAGTTCAGGAGAGCTATCCACACAGTTCTCCCTTTGGAACTCATTCTGGTCCAATAAATCACAGTATGTGTAGCTACATAGAATCATAGAGTTGGAAGAGACCACAAGGGCCATCCAGTCCAACCCCCTGCCATGCAGGAACTCAAAATCAAAGCATCCTCGACATATGGCCATCCAGCCTCTGTTTAAAGACTTCCAAAGAAGGAGGATCCATCATCCTCCGAGGGAGTGTGTTCCATTGTCTAACAGCTCTCACTGTCAAGAAGTGCCTCCTAATGTTCAGGTGGAATCTCTTTTCCTGCAGCTTGCATCAATTGTTCCGAGTCCTAGTCTCTGGAGCAGCAGAAAACAAGCTAGCGTCCTCCTCAATATGACATCCCTTCAAATATTTAAAGAGGGCTTTCATATCCCCTCTTAATTGTCCCTTCTCCAAGCTAAACATACCCAGTTCCCTAAGTCATTCCTCATAGGGCTTCATGGTTTCCAGACCCTTCACCATTTTAGTCACCCTCCTCTAGACACGCTCCAGTTTCTCCACATCCTTTTTGAATTGTGGTGCCCAGAACTGGACACAGTATTCCAGGTGGGGTCTGACCAAAGCAGAATAGAGTGGCACTATTACTTCCCTTGATCTAGATACTATACTTCTATTAATGCAGCCTAAAATTGCATTGGCCTTTTTAGCTGCGGCATCACACTGTTGACTCATGTTCAACTTGTGGTCCACTAGGACTCCTAGATCCCTTTCACACATAGGGCCTTTGCAGACTGCCAGAAATAGTGCACATTAAATTGAGGCACTGCCCTGGCTCAGTGCTAGGGAATCATGGGAACTGTAATTTATTGTGGCACCAGAGCTCTCTGATAGAGAAGGCTCAATGTCCCAGAAAAAAAATACAATTCCCATGATTCCCTAGCACTGAGCCAGGGCAGTGCCTCAATTTAATGTGCACTATTTCTGGCAGTCTGCAAAGGCCCATAGTCTCCTTAAGCCAGGTGTCTCCCATCTTATATCTATGCATTTCATTTTTTTGCCCTAAGTGCAGTACCTTACATTTCTCTGTGTTGAAATTCATTTGGTTAGCTTTCTAATCTATTAAGGTCATTTTGAATTTTCATACATGGCTATGCTCACTCCATATTCCCTCCTCCCCCATGCAAGTGAATGTACATATTTCTGAACTCCTCACCCTGGCCCCACAACAATCTGCACACATTGTGCAGTACCTGGATTTTCTACTCAAAACTGGTATAAGTCCCCACTTCTTTCCCTCCAGGTTAAAGCCCTGAAGCTTGGAATATGAAGGCCTCAGATTCTCCCATACATCATTTGGATGTCTCATTGTGAGAACTAGGTGAGACCATTTTATGTGGCCCATGTAGATGCACCCTGAGTGGATGCACATGTGAAATGTGCTCTATGCACAATGTGCATTCATGCACAAACATACACCACCCACAACATGCAACGATGTGCACCAGCTTTATGTGCTATTTCTACAATTCTGAACTGAATGCAGCTGGTGTGCATTGGACAGCTGGTATGCATTGGAAAGCATGTAAGACATGTGCATGTGCATTTCCAAAGCATGTGCATTGGAAAGCATGTAAGACATCCACAAGATTCCAGTCCTTTTCTCAGAATGTCCAGGGGATTCTTTTTCAGTGAGGCAATAAATCAGCTCCAGGTTTTAATTTCAATGTTGATGAAGTTCTCCAAAGTGAGGAACTCCGTCCCCGAAACAGAGTCAATAAAAACCAAGAGCCAATTGACTGACTCAATGATATGTGAGCTAACAGCTTCACAAGAGACCAAGCTTCAATTTCTGTTGTTTAGAATGTCTGGGCATGATGGCACAGACATTCCCAGTAAGAACAGCCTTTCTCCTGAAAATAAATAGAAGCTTCTGCTGCATTTATGGGGTCATTAATAGCTGATGTTCACAAGTGGTTGAGAGGGAGCTCATGAAAGGATACTAGATAACTCATCCATATTGAACTTGTCTGAGAAGAAGATATTAAATTCTTTGTGAAACAAGAAATTGAAGTCTATTTCGTTACTGAATGATACAAGGAGGCATTGCTTTAAGAATATATGTGATAAAATACTTCCTTCTAACAAAAACTTTGAAAGAGTTCAGTTTTTGGACTGCATCTCGCAGAATTGTTTATTCATTGGCTATGCTGGCTAGAGGATTCTGGACATTTTTGGCTATTTTAAGCTGTTTCAGCATGGTGTAGTGATTTGAATGTTGGATCATGATTTTGAAGACCAAGCTTCAATTTCTCACTCAGCCATGAAACTCACTGGGTGACCTTGGGCAATTCACATGCTCTCCACCTCAGGGGAAGGCAATGGCAAACCACCCTCTGAACAAATTTTGCCAAGAAACCCCTTTGATAGGTTCACCTTAGGATTGCCATAAGTCGGAAACAAGTTAAAGACTTGCAACATCAACAAACAACAAACTGTTTCAGTGGGTTTACCACTTCTAAATAGATTTATTTCCTCTTAAAACAACAACCAGAAGGGTCAAAATGGCACCCATGCTAGGGTGCTAAGAACTTTAGTGCTTCAGAAGACCCTTGGTCTGTGTCACAGTAGAGCCAACACTACATATAATTTTACTAACAACAGAATCTACTTTTTATTCAGCTGCCAACCCACAGTCCTTTAACTTTGGTGTTAACTCATGCTGTTGTTACCATTATTAAGACCCAGGTATAGACTAAAATCTGCAATAAAGGAAATGGGAAAAAATAAATCATTGGGAACAGATGATATCCCAATTAAAATTCTACAGTGCCTACAGATAGATGCAACTTTAGTGTTAACTGAAATATTCCAACAAATATGGAAAACAAAGCAGTGGCCAACAGACTGGAAATGCTCAATATATATACCAATCCATAAGAAAGGTGATACAAAAGACTGCAGCAACTATAGGACAATAGCACTAATCTCACATGCAAGCAAAATAATGCTCAAAATTCTGCAACATAGACTCCAAGCATACATGGAGAGAGAAATTCCAGAGGTGCAAGCAGGATTCAGAAAAGGAAGGGGCACTAGGGACCACATTGCAAACATATGATGGCTAATGGAGTGCACCAAAGAATTCCAAAAAAGAATTAACATGTGTTTCATAGACTATAGCAAAGCATTTGATTGTATAGATCACAAAAAATTATGGAATGCACTCAAAGACATGGGGGTGCCACTACATCTGATAGTCCTGATGAGGAACCTGTACCAAAGACAAGAGGCCATCTTCAGAACAGAAATCGGAGAAACAGAGTGGTTCCCAATAGCCAAAGGGGTCAGGCAAGGCTGCATCCTATCACCCTAATTATTTAACTTAAATGCTAAAAATATCATAAGAAAAGCAGAAGTAGAATCAGAAAAGGGAGGAGTTAAGATAGGAGGAAGCAAAATTAACAACCTAAGATATGTGGATGACACCATAATATTAGCAGAAGATGTTCAGGAATTGGAAGTTAATAAGAAAGGTCAAAGATGAAAGTGCAAAGGCAGATCTGAGGATGAACATAAAGAAAACAAAAATAATGACCAAAGAAGAAATACACAAATTCAATCTAGACAATGAGGAAATTGCAATAGTTAAAGAATTCCCATATCTAGAGTCAAACATTGACCAGAATGGAGACTGCAGTCAAGAAATAAAATAAGAAGACTAGGAATGGGAAGGGCAACTATGAAGAGCAAAGACATACAACTGAGCACTAAAGTCAGAATTGTTCAGGCCATTGTATTCCCAATTACCATGTACGGATGCAAGAGCTGGACAGTGAAGGAAGCAGGCAGAAAGAAAATCAACTCATTTGAAATGTGGTGCTGGAGAAGAGGACTTAGGATACCGTGGATAGCCAAGAAGACAAACAAATGAGTTCTTGAACAGACCAGAGCTCTCCTTGGAAGCAAAGATGATCAAGTTGAGACTATTGTACTTTGGCCACATGATGAGAAGGCATGGATCACTAGAAAAAACACTAATGCTAGGAAAAGTAGAGCGTAGAAGGAAGAGAGGAAGACCACAGACCAGATGGATAGACTCGATCAGGGGGATTATAGTCAAGGGCTTGCAGGATCTGGGCAAGGCAGCGGAGGATAGGGATTGTTGGAGATGTCTCATCCACAGGGTCACTGTGAGTCAGAACCGACTCGAGGGCAGCTAACAACAATAGACTAAAATGGGAAAGAATGTTTGAAAATAATTGAAAAAATGGTTTAAAAACCCATATTTTTTATTGCAAGGAAACCCTGATGAGGAGGGAGCTGGATTGATGAGAATTTTCTCAATTTGGGATTTATTCTCTGCAAAATTTACTCATTTTTTTCTGGGGAGGGGTGAAGATATAAATTTTAAAAGTATGCAAATTTTGCACAGAATAAGCCACAACTACAGCATTTTCTGTGCAGCATTTTTGGCATGGAAGTATTATTTTCTGCTAAGAAAAAGCTGTCATTTGTACATAAAATCTGTTTTTGCACAAAAATACCATATACACATTTTGGTCAGAATATGTTTGTTGTTATGTGCCTTCAAGTCATTGTCATCTTATGGTGGCCCAAAGGCAAAACCTTATCACCGGGTTTTCTTGGCAAGTTCCTTCAGAGGGGGGTTGCCATTGCCATCCTTTGAGGCTGAGAGAATGTGACTTGCCTAGTGGGTTTCCATTGCTGAGCAGGGATTCAAACCCTGGTTCTCAGAGTTGTTGTCCAATGCTCAGACTACTGCAGCACACTGGTGCTACTGGAACACACAATCTTTGAAAACATTGCACTTTTCAAAGACTTTCTTGCAATGGGAAGAAAATTGCTAAAATTCCTCGTTGCTTCATTTGAGGGTGAAATTAGCAAAGAATTACATCCCTAGTGTAGAAACAGGGCTTTGCAAGACCAAATTGTGCTCCTAGAACAGGTTATAGTGATTGTACCCTCCCTCACCTCCTCATTTCGAACAGGTGGAACATGCTCTGTGGACTGTTTTTCCTCAAAGGATTCTAGCCCTAGGCCTGCTACCTGAGAAGGACAGAACAGGAACAGACATAGGGTACTATTGATCAAAAGCCTGTAGGTCATCATACAGAAACTCTTAATGAAGGCTACAGAAGGTGGAGATGAAGCTGAAGGAAAGAACTATGACAGGTATTCAGGGGTGTCCAGTTCTGAGCACCACAACTCAAGAATATTTAAATATTTGAAGGGATGTCATACTGAGGAGGGAACAAGCTTGTTTTCTGCCGCTCCAGAGACTAGGACCCGGAACAATGGATACAAGCTCCAGGAAAAGAGATTCCACCTCAACATTAGGAGGAACTTCCTGACAGTAAGGGCGGTTCGACAGTGGAACACACTCCCTCGGAGCGTAGTGGAGTCTCCTTCCTTGAAGTTCTTTAAGCAGAGGCTGGATGGCCATCTGTCGGGGATGCTTTGATTGGGAGTTCCTGCATGGCAGGGGGTTGGACTGGATGGCCCTTGTGGTCTCTTCCAACTCCATGATTCTATGATTCTATGATTCTCACATTGTAAGCCCAAGCGCAAGGGCTGTCTCATTTTATTTCACCTGTGACTTGCTCTGGGATCTTTTCAGGCTGAAGAGTAGAGCAGAAATGCTTTAAATAAAAAAAATGTAAATATTTATGTTTAAGTAGCTAAAGTTTAGTATTATAAAGGAAGGAAAAGGAAAAAAAATCTTCCTATCCCCTGAGGCTATGGGACATTGGAAAGTTACTTCTGTAGATTTCTAGCATGACATGCCTGACTGCATTTCATGGTTGCTCTCCAGAAACTGTTCTGTGCTTTGAGAGAAAGGGCCATGTCCAAGATTGCTTATGTAAGATTTCTGTACTGCAAAAGCATTGCTCAGTTTTACAGTTTATTAGTGAACAGTTACAACAACAGATGTTGTTCACATAGAGAAGGGAAAGGCATTTTGATTTCTTTTGGACTATATCTTATGATACACAGCCCAAACTCCTTCAATTTGTGGTTCCATTTTTTTTCATTTGCAATGTAGTTAACAACAACTATGTTGTTATTTTATTTATTTGCTTACACATAGCTGTCTGTCTGGATATATAGTTTTTTTTTAAAAGCCATCAAAATAAAACTGTCTGATCATGATGTTCCTCATCTCTTAGAGGCTGTATCCTTATTTTCATACTGTACTGGTTAAAAGGTTAAACATTGCTCCTCTGCTGAATGTAAAATTCCCCCTTTTCCTGATGGCTCTTTCCTTAAATCTTGCTAGAATACTATTGGAGAATAAAGGCCTAAGCAGACTGCCAGAAATAGTGCACATTAAATTGAGGCACTGCCCTGGCTCAGTGCTAGGGAATCATGGGAACTATATTTTTTTCTGGGACATTGAGCCTTCTCTGTGAGAAAGCTCTGGTGCCACAATAAATTACAGTTCCCATGATTCCCTAGCACTGAGCCAGGGCAGTGCCTCAATTTAATGTGCACTATTTCTGGCAGTCTGCTTAGGCCCTAAATCAGCTCTGGAATAGCCCTATTAACTGTTTCCTACAGGGATAAGAATCTCTTTCTCTGTCTCTCTGAAATTTTCAGGGAGGAATGAGTAGGTGTCCCTCTCCCATTTGTGAAAAATCCAGGCACAATTAAAATTGCACTTGTATAACACTTATCTGAGAGCAAGTCTCCCTGAATATATTTGAGAAGACATTATACAACTTCTGAGAAGACATTATAAGATTGCACGGGAAATCTACCCATCAGTCTGGGAGGTGCAGAGTAGTTCAGTTCATATTAGGATTTACCAAAGGTTGATAGCATTTTCCACAGCAGTGGGTTTGGTGGCTCAGTGGAAGCTATCCATTTGGGTCTGAAATTTAAAGGAGGCATCTTTAAATGACATTCATCACCTTGGATAGCTGCACAGACGAGAGCTACCAGCTGCCACTGCAAAAGATGGACTTCATAAGCATCTCTAGTTTTCTTGTCTTTTCTCTGTTGTTTCCTTGCTTATCATCTTTATGTGAGTTCAGGTTGACTTCAACGTCTAGTAACCCTATCATAGGATTTTCTTGGAAAGCTTTGTTTAGAAGAGATTTGCCATTGCTTTGTCACAAAACTGAGAGTGTGATTTGCTCAAGGTCACTCAGTGAGTTTCCATGGCTCAATGTGGGTTCAGACCTTGGTCTCTCAGAGTCCTAGTCCAACTACTACGCCATGCTGTCTCTCATTTGTTTTAATGGATCTATAAATGCATGATTTTTGTATGTGTCCACAATGTTATCTTGAATAGATTCAAGATAAAGTGCTACTTTTGTAACTAGAGGGGAATCGCTTTACCCTCTTATCCCACAAAGTACCCGTTTTTCAAAACTAGAACTGGAGAAGCTGGAAAGTGCCCAAAGGAGGACAATCTGTGAAGAATATCTTAGATCGGGGTAGGCAACCTTTCCCCTTTAAGGGCCGAGGGACTTCAGCTCCCAGAAGCTTCAGCCATGTTGGCCAATAGTCCCATGTTGGCCATTAGCTCCTGGGATTCTGGGAGCTGAAGTCCCTCTGCCCTTAAAGGGGAAAGGTTGCCTACCCCTGTCTTAGGGAGTTGGGTTTGTTTAGCTTGCAAAAGAGAAGACAGCATGATAATTTAATTAATTAATTTCTCTCAAAATGGAATTCAATCATCTTTACATGTCTGAAGGGTGGTCATGTAGACAGTGGAGCGAACTTGTTTTATGCTATTCCAGACACAATGATTCCTCTTAAATGTTAAGAAACATTTCCTGATTGTAAGAGCTGTTTGACAGTGGAATGTTCTACCTTGGAGGTGAGTGACCTTCTTTCTTTTGGAGTCTTTAAACTCAGATTGGATGAATATCTTTTGGGAGTGTTTTAGTTGTATATGCATGCATGTCAGGGGTTGGACAAAATGGTCCTTGTGGTCTCTTATATCCATGTTATACCATGAGATTTGACCATTTTTGTTTTTGGTTTTTGGCTTTTTTTTGCAGTCTGTGTGACCTCTGGAAGGTCCTCAAACCTGGAGCAGTTGTCCACCCTGACCTAAATCAAAGTGATAAGAACATTAAGCTTCATTTCTCTGCAGCCCTCCCTCTCTGTACCAAAACTTTTCAAGCACAAAACTTTTCTTTAGCATTCCTCACCCACTGAGCTATACAAAGATACATAGAAAAATACTTGCTTTTGTCTTTTCCAAATCCAGTGTTGAAAAGAGCCAACAGTTCTACTCACTCTAAAGTTTTCACTGAGAACATTAAATATTCTTTTCTAATCAGCCTCCTCTAGTGCTGATTGACATGCCTCATTTGATCTCACCCTCGCTTGTTGAACAATTGTGATCAGCAAGCTAATTTGATATGCCTTCAGGAAAATAGCAATGAGACTTGAAGCATCCATGGGACTTGAATCTGTGCATCTCTCATTCTGTCTCTTTCAACAGGAGAATGAAAATTCATAGGATTTCCAAAATAAGTACACAATTCCCTCTATCACTGTAATGAGACAAAACTGGTTGAACCAAGAGCTTTACACAATGGCACCATTATGGGTTAAGTCAGGAAAATATAAATCACATGTCACCACAGTCCAGACTCAGGAAATCAGAGACTTTTGCTTTATCCCACATGCAGATTCTTAAAACCTTTATTTTTTGTCCCAAATGTGGACAAATTTGTCACCAATGAACTAAACAAAAATTCTCTCCCAATTGCACTGGCTAAATTAAATAGGTATATCTGTTCCCAGGATGGAGAGGACCATCTTATACCTGCCTGTCACATAACTGTTAATGATGATAAGACTATCGTCGAGGGAAGGAAAAAAGGTTACTACCCTAATTCAGCCCAACATGGTTGGATACACAGACTTTGACTAACACAGATACACCAGCCCTGACTTTTACAAGGTTATCACTCGAAACGTTGAGCTTGGATGGATTAATCTTGATTTTTTTTGGGGGGGGGGGGAAATCTTTCCATCCCAGACATGATGAAATTTACCAATCTTGATAAATTATTAGAAAAAAAATGAAATGAAATTCTTGCCCATCTTAATATTTTCCATGATTTTTCAACCTCATTGGGCACAGCCATCAATTATAACTCAGAGCATAGTGTATATGCTATATGATGCATGGTACCTGCTATCCAGAATACACTTAGCTAGTCTCACCAACAACAATAACCTGTACAATGTCTCTTTCTATTCTCTCTCCACAAGAGCAAAATCACCATGGATGGAGAATCACTTTCTGTGGATTCAGGCCATTAGGTCTCATTGAGCACTCCAGTCAAGTACTCATCTGATGCCTTGCACTCTGGGGTCATTTAATAGACATCCAAGGCAATGAAAAAGAGACTTTTCTTTGACCTCGATGCCATTCCGACGACAGTTTTGAGCCATTAGTTTGAGGCTTTTGCTGGAGGGCAGCAGACTTAGTGAGTCATTCCCAAGGGTCTCATCCATCCTTTTGCAGCACAAGTTTAATTTCCAAATTGCTAACAGTGTTCTCATGAAGAGGAGAGAGCTTTCTGGGGCTAGAACTCTATTGGTTTTGATCAGCCCACAGGAGGTTTCGAGGAGGTATTTCTTCATTGTCTCACCATTTTAATTGACCAGGGAAGAGTTCTGCTGATTTTTCAGGTTGGCAAGGAAGGAGAAAGAGAAGGAAGAAGATTAATAATAAACACACACATGCACACACACACAAAGAATAACTCTGCAATGTGAGAAGTTTGGAATCTGAGCATTTAGCAGAAGTGGAATTTTTAGAGTGGATTATTATCCCAAATGCTAACAACCTGTGATTTGACTCTTATGACCAGTTGGACTGTTAATAACAGAATGACTTGGAGGTCTCCCATTCATAGGACCTTATCAAACGCTGGCCACGAAGCAAAGAAAAAGCGAAGACTAACCGAAGTAGGAATAAATTCGGTTCCATAGCGAAACGAAGGGAATATCGCCCTTTTGGCCATTTCGCAATTAATACCAAGGCTCCCTTCTCTCCCGTCACAAAAAGCCGGGAGGAAAGGCAGCCATGGGAACCGGGGAGGAGGAGGAGGGCTGGAGGACTGGAGAAGGGAAGGCAGCCCATGGAGAGAGAGAGATCGCCTCCCTCTTCCCTCTTCCTCTCCTCCTCTTCTTTCCAATCCGGTTTGCCTTTTGCCAAGGCAATCCCTTCCCCTCGCTGGGATTTTCGCCCTGCCCACCAATTCGCAATGAATGCGAAGGCTCCCTAGGTACTTCCTCTACAAACCGAATGTCAAAATCTCCCTACTCCTTACAGATTAGCTCCGTATTCTGCCAAGTTCTGGGGCAGCGTCGTGTGTAAACACGGGGGAACAATACGGATTAGCTCCGTGTTCTGGGGCAGCGTCGTGTGTAAACACGGGGGAATAATATGTATTAGTTGTGGATGCCCTTTGGATTAGCTCTGCTTCAGATCCCATGTGATAAGGGCCATACAGTCACCATAACCTGAAGTCAACTTGATGGCAACTGACAACAAAAATGTAAAAAAAACTGATAGATAAGACCACATCTGAATAACGTCTAGTAAATACATGGATTCCTCAAGCTTGCCATTTTTTAGAAAGGGTAAGTATGTGAATCACAACTGTAAAAACACAGCTCTCTCTCCTTCCCTTTCACCAAAATGGGATTCAAGGTGGCTTGATTAATATTAATTAATTAATATTAATTAAGTATCATTAATATTATTAATATTATTTAATTATAAATAAATCACATTGCATGCTTGACTCCCCACTCTCAACATTTTAAACACACTTTGTGATATGGCTGGCATTCTCCTTATGCAATGCAGCATCATATTTAACCAGCAGTTTAGGGATGCATTAACCACTGACAGTGTTCACATTTGGAGAATTTCTGGCCCTTTCTGTCTGGTTTGCTGACACAGTTTTGTGTGATGAAAACTCCCACCGGGACTGACCCAAACCATTGTTATTGCTCTTTTTGTATTGTTCTTCTTGTTGCTTAATTTTATTCATTTATATCCTATCTTTCTCTCAATAATGAGACTCAAGATGGCTAACAGCATATTTGAAAACAATACAGATTAAAACTAAACAAAAGTTTTAAAAAAGTATAAATATGGAAAAAGCAAAATTTCAATTGGCAAAAAAAGTAAAATACCTTGGGATCTACATTACGAAAAAAAACTCAGATTGTTCAAAAATAATTATTGTTCAAAAATAATTATGAATTAAAATGGAAGGAAATTAAAAAAAGATTTAGAAAAATGGACTACATTAGCCATATCATGGAGAGGAAGAATATCCGCTATTAAAATGACCATTTTACCAAAAAAAAATTTAATTTCAAAATTTACCTATTATCAAAAATGATACCCCTTTTTGAAATTGGGAAAAAGATATCTCCAAATTTCTTTGGTCAGGCAAAAAACCTCGGGTAAGATATAGATTATTACACGATGAGGTAAATAGGGGAGGTTTAGCCCTACCAAATTTAAAGATTTACTATTATGCATGTGCAATTGATTGGGTAATGAAATGGTTAAAATTAGATGATATGAGAATATTACAGTTAGAAGGCCCGGAATTAAGATTTGGCTTGCATGGATATTTATTTTATAATAAAAGTAAAGTAAATCAAGATTTTAACGATCATTACATAAAAAGCTCCTTATTAAGAATTTGGCTTAAATTAAAATCAAGATTGTGTAAAGGAGTGCCAAAATGGGCCTCCATAAATGAAGCTTTTTAAAATAAAGTTCCATTAAATGAGTTGAAATGGGTAACCTATGAAGACATATTAGTAAGAAATGAAATAAAGTTAAAGTCTTTAGAACAACTAAGAGAAGAGGGACTACATCTTACTTGGTTTTCTTATTTGCAATTCAGAGAAAGATTTATATTAGATATTAAAGGGGATAATATAAAGGAACCAGACCCGGGGTTTGAAGAAATTGTGAAATCAGAAGGGGATCATAGGATTAAAAGGTTATATAAACTTATATTATCATTGGACATGGAAGAAGAGATTATTAAACCCAGATGGTAAAATGGACCCAAAATATAGGGCATGCTATAGATTTGAATCAGTGGGAAAAGACATGGTCAAAAAGATTGAAATATACATTAAGTAACAATTTAAAAGAGAATTACTATAAAATGCTATATAGATGGTATATTACCCCATTTAAATTATCAAAAATCTATAACAATGGTAAAAACAAATGTTGGAAATGCAAGAAGGAATTGGGCACATTTTATCATATGTGGTGGGAGTGTAATCAGGCTAAAAAATACTGGAACGAAATTCATTTTGCTATGGAAAAGATTTTAGACTGCAGGAGTGTAAAGAAACCTGAAAATTTTTTGTTGAATATTAATGACAAGGATGTTTTGGGGGAAAAAATTGGTGGACTAATATTTTACATGACAATAGCCTCCAGGATGACTTATGCATCAAAATGGAAACAAACAGAAATTCCTGAGAAAAAAGAATGGATATGGAAACTGTATGGCCTAATGGAAAATGATAGACTCAAATTTTACAGAAGAAAGATCCTATGATATTTATGGAAACATGGGATCCATTTATTGCGTATGTTAAACAAGAATATGGTCAGACATGGGGTATTGGTATTGGATTGATCGTTTGAGTTGAAAAGGAACATAAATATGAGTTTTCAATATTTAAATGATTGATTAAATTAAGAAACAAAAAATAGTTCAAAATGAAAGTGCTGAACATAGAAGGGTTTATAAGGTCAAAATACAGGATAATTACGAATATATTGTAAAAAAGAATATAATGAAGGGTGAATAAGTAATAAGGAGATAAGACTTTAGATGAATGGGGAAAAATGAGAAAATAGAATCAGTTGCTTATAGAAGGAAGTAAGAATACTTTGTATGAAACGATTATATTTAACTACTGACAGTGTTTTAAATAAGATTTTTACTAAATGTTTTGGTAATTTTGCTTTATTTAGTAGATTCTGTTAGATAGTATGTTATGAATGATATGTCTGAGTTGATTTTAATCGATAAAATTAAAAAAAGTATAAATATAAATATTTTGAAAATAACATTAAAAACATTAAAAAATAAAAATATTAAAATTCATAAAAAGGCAACATTTGTTTTTGTTGTTTTGTGCCTTCAAATCATTCCCAACTTATGGTGACACTAAGGTGACTCTATTGTGGGTTTTTCTTGGGAAGATTTGTTCAGAGAAGGTTTGCCTTTGCCTTCCTCTGAGGCTGAGAGAGGGTGACTTGCCCAAGGTCCCCCATTGGGTTTCATGGCTGAGTGAGAAATCAAACCCGGGTCTCCAGAGTCCAGCAGTCAAACCACTATGCCACCATGCTGGCTCTCAAAATACAAACTTTATAAACAGTACCACAAACCCCATGCCTGGTTTTACAGACTTCTGACTCATGGTGACCCTAAGGCAGTGACACTATCAGGGGATTCTCTTGGCAAGGCTTGTTCAGAGCGGTTTTTGCCATGGTCTTTCTCTAAGGCTGAGAGAGTGTGACTTCTAAGATGGTTGTTATGGTTGTATGCAGTGGCATTCCCAGCCAGGGTGTCACTTGGTGCGGGAAGCAGGACTTCCAGGGGTGAGGGTTTTGGAGGTGCTGCTGGACGTTCTATTTCATAGGAAGGAACTGTCAAAACATCTTCTGACTCAGTATTCCTTGACTAACAGCAAGAGCTGGCCTGGGGGTGGAGTTGGAGTGGGGCGACCAGACGCCGGCTGCCCCAGCTCTGCCCCAATGCTGCTGTCCTGCCGTGCGCAAAAGACACACTGTGCCAAAGGGGCGCAAAAGAGTCGCAGTGGCACGCTAAGGGCAGCTTTCTGCTGCCTCAAAAAGGAGTGGCATTTGTCAGCTCTTTTTGGAGCAGCAAAAAGCTGAATCAGGGCCACGGTGTGTGGTTGCCACGGCCCCAATCCAGCACTCCTAGAGGCGGCACAGAGCCATCCCTTAGGGGCCGTCTGTACAGCCCCTATGAAACCCTAATTGTGTTAAACTACAATTCCTTTCATCTTCAGACAGTTTGATGCTTCATCTTGTAGTTGCTGTGTGCCTATAAGTCATTATCAACTTATGGTGACTCTTAGACAAACCAAGCACAGAGTTTTCCGAGCAAGTTTCTTCAGAAGGGGTTTGCCATTTACATCCTCTGAGGCTGAGACAGTGTCACTTGCCCAAGGTCTCTGTCTCTAGCATATCAGCTGAAGCTGACAGTAGGCACTCATGACCATCATATCTATCTGAGCTGCCATTTGGAGGGATGGATCCAGAAGGACCCCCAAACTGTGAACACAGTCTTTCAAAGGGAATGTAACTCCATCCATGACTGGTTGACACACCTCTGTACCCAGATTAGGATCTTTGACACTGAGCTTCTCTGTCTTGTCTGGATACAGCTTCAGTTTGTTTTCCTTATCCAGCACATTACCTCTTCCAGGCATTTATTCAGAGGAGACACACTGTCCTTAGCTGAGATTGTTTTTGAAGGCATAGAGAAATATATTTGGGTGTCATCAGCATACAGATAAATCCCGCTCCATGCCTCCGGATGATCTCTCCCAGTGGTTTCATGTAGATGATGAATAGCATTGGGAACAGAATGGCACCTTCTATTCACCTTCAGTTCTGGGCACCACAATTCAAAAAGGATGTTGAGAAGCTAGAATGTGTCCAAAGAAGGGCAACCAAAATGGTGAAGGGTCTGGAAACTATGCCTTATGAGGAGAGACTTCGGGAGTTGGGTATGTTTAGCCTGGAAGATTAAGAGGTGATATGATAGCCCTGTTTAAATATTTAAAGGGATGTCATATTGAAGATGGAGCAAGCTTGTTTTCTGCCACTCCAGAGACAGAACAATGGATGCAAGCTACAGGAAAAGAGATTCCACCTCAATATTAGGAGGAACTTCCTGATGGTAAGAGCTGTCTTCTTTGGAGGTCTTTAAACAGAAGCTAGACGGCCATATGTCAGCGGTGCTTTGATTGTGAGTTCCTGCATGGCAGGGGGTTGGACTGGATGCCCCTTATGGCCTCTCCCAACTCTATGATTCTATGATTCTGGCAGAATGGTATGTCATATACCAGTTCCTTTTTTGAGGAGCAGCTGTCTCCAAGCACCACCATCTGGAAGTTGCCTTAGAGATAGGACCAGAACCACTGATGAAGCCCAGTGCCTCTGATCCCCAAATCTCTCAGGCATTCCAGAAGGATATCATGGTCCCTGGTGGTATCAAATGCTGCTGAGAGGTTCAAAAGCACCAGCAGGGACAAACTCCCCCATCAAAGTTCCAGTGAAGATCCTCCATTAAGGCATTGACCATAGCAATCTCAACTCCGTATTCCGCTCTGAAGCCAGTATGAAATGGGTCTAGATAACTGGTATCATCCAAGACTGCCCTCTCCATCACCTTGCCAGAAAAGGGAGATTTGATACTGGTCAAAATTGCTGAGTGCCAAGGGATCCAGGGAGGGCTTGTTTTAAAGAAGCACCACTGCTTCTTTAAAACAAGATGGAAAACTTCTCTCCTTGAGAGATGCATTAATGATATTTTGTATTTGAAGCCTAATTGAATCTCCTCCCTGGACAACCAACCAAGAATGACAAGGATCAAGAAGACAACTTGTCTGTCTTACTTGCCCCAGCAACTTGCCCACATTGACGGTACTCATCAATTGAAAGTGATCCATTGGAATCCTACTCACAGAGTCACTGGACACCCCAGTGCTGCTACTCCCCTTTTACTGCTCTGGCTCCCTCCTGTTCCATTCTGGGATTTACAGTTTAAGGAGGGGCATTTAAAATTTTCAGGCAGAGAGCTTTTAGGCCTTACTGAACTACAAACCCCAGAATGGAACAGGTGGCAGCCAGAGCAGTAAAAGTGGAATAGCAGCACTTTAAAGTGTGGTGTGATAATCTCTACAGGCTGGCCTCTTGCACACCCTTCCCTAGCAAAGTCCATCAATGGGATTTTCATTTGAGTTTTTCTAGGCATGAATAGGAGTGTGTTGCTACTTTTACACATGGGTAAGTAAGGAGAGGCATCTGAAAGCCCTCGCATTAAAAAAATGGTGATGCTGTGGGACTTATCATTTAAATGTGCGAGAGAATAAAATAATGAAGAGATAAATGGGATGAAAATATTCTGATAGTGAATATGAAAATAAAATTACAACAAATCTTTGTAAAAGGATGGCTCAGGAGCCAGTGGCATTTGGTGGACCTTCTCTCAGGGTGATGCCCTCCCAAGAATGAATGCAAAGTGAAGAAGAAGGGTCCGGTGAGGCTGCATGGCAGAACCTGTGAGGGGAGAAGGGTCTTGGCAAGACAGGAGTGGAATTCCTCTGCTGGCTGGACTTCCCTCCCTTCTTTGTACCCACTGACCACCTCTCCATCTCCACCCTGCCCTGTTGTCCACTGGCCATTTCTCCATTGGTGGAACCATACATGATTGTGATGCCATAGTTGACATGATTGTACATGCAGACAAAGTTCTTGGACAGTTCTGGGACAGGGATCAAGAGGACAAGTTGTTTGCCCTCCCAAGAATGAACCCAAAGTGAAGAAGGGTCTGGTGAGGCTGTGTGGCAGACCCCGTGAAGGGAGGAAGGTCTCAGCAGGACAGGAGTGGAGTTCCCCTGCTGGCTGGACCTTCCTGCCTCCTTTGTACTCACTGACCAGCTGTTGTCCACTGGCCATTTTGCCATTGGTGGAGCCATCCATGATTGTGATGTCATAGTTGACATGGTTGTACATGAAGACAAAGTTCTGGGACAGTTCTGGGACAGGGATTGAGAGGACAAGTTGTCCGCCTTACTTGCTCCAGCAACTTGTTCACATTGACATTACTCATCAATTGAAACTGATCCATTGGAATCCTACTCAGAGTGACTGGACACCCCAATACTTCTATTCCCTTTTTACTGCTCTTCCAGGGAGATTTCTGGCTTCATCTACAGGCACATCTCCAAGTCATCTGCAGTTGCTCAACAAGGCTTTCCATACCTTAATTATTTAAAAGTGATAAGACAGTGATATCTGTTTTGTTCATCTTCTGAGACCCTTGACTCTAAAACAAGAGTACGGATCGGTCTGTAGTTCCTCCAGTCAGCTGGCATTTACCAGATCAGATTTGTCAGAGAACATGGCTTTCTTTTGCAGAGGGTAATTTGAGGGTCAGTGCTGAAAGTGGGTGGACAGAAGGTGGGTGGAAAGCTATGGGCATGTCTCTGACTCATCTGCAGTTGCTCAACAAGGGTTTCCATACCTTAGTCGTTTAACATTGATGAGGTAGTGATATTGAATGCATGCTGTTTTGTTCACCTTCTGAGAACCTTAGCTCTAAAACAGGAGTATGAATCGGTCTGCAGTTCCTCCAGTCTGGTTTGGGCATGCATATGCAAGTCAACACTTGGCACGGGGAGAGGAGGAGGCTTTTAGCTTCCGTTCCATACCATAACTCTGCAAAAGGTTCCACTTGATGGACCTGGACCCATGACCCATGTAACCTTGGCAAATGGGATCAATATGGGCCAATTTTTTTATTATTATTGTTAGCTGCCTTTGAGTTGACCTTAACTCTTAACAACCCTGTGGATAAGACCTCTCCAAGCCCCCCTATTCTCTACCTCTCTGCTCAGGTCCTGAAGGCTCAGGCTCCCTGCCTGAGTCCATCCATCTGTTATGTGGTCTTCCTCTCTTTCTACTGACCTTGACCTGCCCCGGCATTATTGTCTTTTCCAATGCGTTGTGTCTTTTCATGATGTGGCCAAAGTAGGGCAGCCTTAATTTAGTCATCTTGGCTTCCAGGGAGATTTCTGGTTTCATCTGTTCCAGGATCCATTTGTTTGTCTTTTTGGCCATCCATGGTATCCTAAACAAATCTTCTGCAGCATCACATCTCAAATGAGTTGATTTTCTTGCTGTCTGCCTTTTTAACTGCCCAGCTCTTGTATCTATATGTGGTGGTGGGGAATACAATGACTTGGATGATTCTAACATTAGTGCTCAGTTGTATATCTTTACTCTTTAGAATCTTTTTTAGCTCTTACATGGCTGCCCTTCCCCTTCTTAGGGCCTTTACAGACTGCTAGAAATAGTGCAAATTGAGTCCACTTTAACTGCCCTGGCTCAGTGCTAGGGAATCATGGGAATTGTATTTTTTCTGAGACATTGAGCCTTCTCTGTCAGAGAGCTCTGGTGCCACAATAAACTACAGTTCCCATGATTCCCTAGCACTGAGTCAGCGCAGTTAAAGTGGACTCAATTTGCACTATTTCTAGCAGTCTGCAGTCTTCTTTCTTTTCTTTATATTCAGCAGTAAGCCTAATTTTGCACTTTCTTCCTTGACCTTCCTTAGTAATTGTTCCAGCTCTGTGATGTTTTCTGCAAGTAGTATGGTGACATCCACATATCTTTAAAATGTTTACGTTCCATCTTCCTATCTTGTCTCCTCCTTCTTCTGTGTTAAAATCTGTTCTACATATAATATTATCTGCATACACATTGAACAGATAGGGTGATAAAATGCAGCCTTGCCTGACCCTTTTGCCAATAGGGAACCATTCTGTTTCTCCATATTCTGTTCTAACAGTAGCCTCTTGTCCTAAGTGCAGATTTCTCATCAGGACTATCAGATGTGTTGGCACTCCCATTTTTAAAGGGCATTCCATAGTTTTTTGTGATCTATGCAGTCAAAGGCCTTGCTTTAATCTAGGACAAGGGTTCCCAACCTTTTTGACTCAAGGAGCCCTTTTTAGAATCAATTTCTATGGCAAAGCTCCTGAGAAGCCTACCCTATGTCATACAAATTAATGGTGTTTAAGAGTAGTGTTACCAGGGGTGGGGAGGGATAGATTGTAAGTGACTGTAAAGTAAAAAGATATCTAAACCTAGAACACCTGGGAAGTGCACGTGGAGCCCTTAGGGCTCCTTGAAGCATAGGTTGGGAACTGCTGATCTAGAAGTCACATGCTGATTTTTTCCCTTGGAATTCTTTGGCTCACACTATTAGACATCATGTTTGCAATGTGGTCCCTGGTGCTGCCTTCTTTCCAGAACCCTGCTTTGACATCTGGCAATTCTCTCTCAATATATGATTGGAGTATATGGGGCAGAATTTTTAACATAATTTTGTTTGTGTGGGAAATTAGTACTATATTTTTATAATTGCTACAGTCTCCTTTTTTGTGTATGGGGATGTATATTGATCATTTAATTAATTAATTTCAATAATTTATGTCCCACCCTTCTCCCACAATGGGACCCAAGGTGGGTTACAACAGTTTAAAAAGAGAAAACTAAAACACTGATTACAAACGTTAAAAGATAATTAAATAATTAAATGTGTTTATATTAAAACATAAGTTAAAAACAGCATAGTTAAAAACCAGTTTTAAACATCAAAAACATTAAAACAGTACACCACATTACACAGTAACATTCACCCACCAAATGTCTGTCTGAATAAAATTGTATTCAACTGCCATTGAATACACTCCCCCTGTCCAGTTCCCTGAATAAGTTATCCACTAAGGCAAACAAAGCTGTCTCTGTCCCATAATCAGGTCTGAAGCCAAATTGAAATGGATCTAGTTAATCCATTTCATCCAAGAACCCCTGAAGCTGGGAAGCCAACATCTTGCCCAAAAAGGGAATATTGAAACTGGACAATAATTCTCTAATCTGGTGGGATCTAGGGAAGATTTTTTTCAGTAATGGCCTCACCACAGCTTCTTTTAGACAGGCTAGGAACCCGCCTTGCTGTAGTGAGGCATTCACTACTCCCCTTACCCAATCGGCCATTCCCTCTCGGGCTGCTATCAACAGCCAAGTTGGGCATGGGTCCATTATGCCCGTGTTTGCTCTCACCTCTCCAAGGATTCTGTCCACATCCTCAGTTTGCACAAATTGAAACATTTTCAGTCTATTGGCCATTGTGTTTTTTCCATATTTGTGGCATATTTTGGTTAAGACTGGAATTGATTCTATTTGTGTGGTCTGAAGCAGTTCAATTGCGATCTTGTCTGTTCCTGGTGATTTATTCTTTCTAATTTCTCTGAGTGCTGCTTCCACTTCACTTTCCAGAATTTGGTATCCATCTTCATATGGCCCTTCATTCCATGTGTCATTCATTTCTTACATTTCTTTTATCTTCCATTGTCTTTTCATTTCATCTTGATATATTAGTGCAGGGGCCGGCAACCTACGGCCCATGGGCCGGTTCCGGCCCAGGACCCCACACTTACCGGCCCATGCGGACCCCTGCCACCATCGCCGCTGTCGTGCGCCATTTATTTTTGGGATCTTCCAAAAATAAAAAGAAGGAGTGTTTGTCTAATTTCCGTTCGGATTAACCTCCTTTTAACAGCGACATCATCTGAAAAAACACCCGCTTTTGCGGGTTTTGTTTAATTTAAAGCCCCGTTTCCACACGGAATTTCTCCCGTGTAATAAACTCCTAAGAGCTGTTTGAATGTGGATATGTGGTGGAGTGTCCATCTTTGGTGGTTTTTAAACAGAGGCTGGATGATCATCTGTCTGGAGTGCTTTGATTGAGTATTCCTGGATGGCAAAATGAGGTTGGATTGAATGGCCCTTGAGGTTTCTTTTAACTCTATAGATTCTATAATTCCCAAGTAGTCCATTCTATGGTCAAATATCTCTTACTGCCCGGAGCTTCTTCTGAATATTAACGAGGATCTTTATTCTTCTAATTTGCATCCATTGGTTCAGGTCATGCAAGCTTGTTCCAGCACTACTTCCTATATTTAAAAATTCTATCAGGTTATTTCTCAGCTAGGCACACTCAGTGTGCCTCTTTGAGTTTTCTGGCTTAAGAAAATGGCCACTGGAGCACCCCTGGGAGTGGGGAATGGACCTGGGCTGTATTCGGGTGGCAGATTCAGCAGCAAAATCACTGCGATAGTATCAGGATGTCGCCAAAATTAAAATTTAAGTTGGGAGAGGTAAGATGCTTTAATAAGCCATGGAATAAGCTCCCAAGGCAGCAGCATCTTCCACTATCAAACAGCTCTTACCATCAGAGGAAATTTCTTCCTACTATTTATGTGAAATCTTTTTCCCTATCACTTGAATCCATTCCTCTGTGTCCTGGTCTCTGGAGCAGCAGAAAACAAGCTTGCGCCATCTTCTACATGACATCCTTTCAGATATTTAAGAATAGCTATCTTGTCACCTCTCAGTCTTCTCGTCTCCAGGGTAAACAGACACTCCCTAATCATTCCTCATAAACCTTGTTTTCTAGCATTATCTTTTCTGACTTCCCCCCTACAAGTATTGGCTATTCATTTCAGTTCCTCTTTGGTGGTTTCTCCTTTCTTCCATTGCTCATACACATCTCTCTTTCAAATCTCAGTTCATTGGACAGTTCTTTGTACATCCTTTCTGGTTTCTTGAGAAAGCCTTCTCCTTCTCTTTTGCAGTGCATCACTTGTTTGCAATTGTGCCTTCAATATCTCACCTTTAAGAAACTCCCATGCACTGGAGTGAACTCTCTTCTCTCTGATGTTTTCTTAGGGTGAAAAGTGTGACCTTGACTACACTTTCCCTTTCCTCTGTACAATGAATCCCAGGACATAGTCATTTTTCCATAAGATGGCACTTCATTCCCTGCTGGTGGGAATCAGGTCCCAGATCATTGATCCTAATGCTTGCTCCACCAGCAAGGGAAGAATTGGTGGGGCCTTTCCTTCCTGGCCACGTTTGACTTCCAACAAGTGTTGGGATGGTTGAAGTCTCCCACTACACTGCATCTTTCTGTTTTGAATATCTGACCCTCTGATCTAGTAAGGGATCATCCAAGTCCTACATGTGGATTTGGAGGCTAGAGGAGGCCTCCATTGTTGGGATCACTGTTGCTCTTCTGACAACTATTCCTGCTGTGAAATCATGGTGGTTTTACTTCAATTTTTGCTTTTTTTTTTTTTTGGAGGAGGAGATCTTTAGGGACCTTTACCAACATATGACGGTACCTCCAGTCAATCATCTGATAAGCCCTTTCCTACCCAGAAAGACCCATTTCATTTTGCACTTTTGTTCCAGGATCTGCTCAGGATTCAAGACAGCAAACCTTCACAAGAGAAATAGAAAGCATGTTCATCCTGAAAGCCAAGACCAGCCAAAAGAGAAAGTAGAGCTGGAGGAGGGCCTGAGTGAAACGGGTGAGGAGGAGGAGGAGGACTGGAATTGGGGGCACCGGGGAACAGTCCTCTGCTTTGGAGGTAGATGGTAAGGAGGGAGACCCACTGCTGGCACCACCTTCATGGCCGCCACTCTTCTGCCATAGCTGCAGGGTTCAGCCAGCCCAAGACACAGGATGCTTCTCATGAGAACAGCACAGGTTTTCATTCCACTTTCGTGTTTTTGGGCAAGGCTTTATGTTTCAGTCCAGAGACTGCCAGACTGATATATTATATGGAGGTTAAGAAATAATGGGATACACAAAAAGGAAGGGCAACAAGAAGTGATTAAAGCAGAAGAGCCAAGGAAGCGTGCAAATCCCCTAACTCAAACCCCCAAGGGAACTTGAAAGGCTCCAGCCAGGACTTTGATGAGTGTCTGGAAGTGGTCTGAAATGGCACACTTGCCCACAGATTGACTGGCACAAGGGGCTCCATGTGCCCTGTTCCCAGCTGGTGATCTGGCTGCTTCCCTTTTGGAACCATCTGCAGAGGCAGCCTTGGGTCCGGTGCAGTGGGGCAATCCTAGCAGGATGTGCCATCAAGGTGTGGATCACCACAGCTAGACCACTACATGCTGCCTTGTGCCACAGAAGTTGCTTGGTCGAGAAAGAGAAGGCCAGTTCTGCCATCCGTCTACAAGTCTCTACCAGTCAGTGGTGCCCTTCGCTTTGAGGGAAGAGCCAAGGAAGTGGTGATTTCATAAGAAATGGGCACCTGCAGAAGGGGATGGATATCCACAAACACCAATGCAAAAACAAATCAGGCAGTCTCGAGGTAGCTGCTTGGCTCCTTTATTCCTGGCCCTGCTTCCTTTTTATAACAGCCCCCCCTTTCCACCCCACCCTCAAGCCATTTACCAATATCTCAGATGGGTTTTTTGCCACATTTGGAGCAAATAGACGAGGACAAAATGCCAAGCAGACAAGCAAACAGACAAGGACAAAATGCCAGGCAGGGGAAGGTTGCAGGGGCTGGGCTTATTATAATTAGAAATAAATGTTGAGCCAGTGCAGGACATGATCCAAGTCTATCAAAGTCTGGATGGTGCAGGGAAAGTTCATACAAGTGTCCAGTTTTTCTCATTGTGCCATGGGAATAGATCCCAGTGGTTGGGGCCACCTCCACAGATGACCAAAAGAGGGAGGTTTGGGTCAGATTGAAGGAAGGAAGGACTTCTTCACAACACAGCACAGAGTTTGGCTGTGGCCACCAACATGGACAAGGGAATGGATAAATCCCTGAAGGCTCGGGTGACCCATGGCTCAATCAAGATGACCATTTACT
Source organism: Phrynosoma blainvillii (assembly GCA_026167975.1). Taxonomy (NCBI): domain Eukaryota; kingdom Metazoa; phylum Chordata; class Lepidosauria; order Squamata; family Phrynosomatidae; genus Phrynosoma; species Phrynosoma blainvillii. Next base: position 445,374,503 of record JANUYF010000001.1, on the reverse strand, counting down.
CCCAGAGGGCTGATTTCTGCTTTGTTCTTTCTCATGACCAGAACTGCAATTCTGCCAGGATATATTACGAAGTCTGGGGAAGGAAAATGGCCCACTTGTGGTGCAGGAGGCGGCAGAAAAGCTCTGCACTCTAGCTGACATGGCTGGGGTACTCAAAGGCATCTCCAAGTTTCGCCAGGGGACACAGAAGGTACAGCAATTCTTTCTGGTTCTTGGGGTGCCTTTAGGCTTCTGCTTTGGTGTCTGCAGTGAATTTTCTGTGCTAGACACTGAAGGAACCTGCAGGGATGGGGCAATCGGATGATTCCCTTTTGGAATGACCTCTCTTGCCTACGTTCTTCTTTTCTCATGACTTTTGGCTGCATCATCATCATCATCATCATCATCATCATCATCATAGATTTATTTGTAACCTGCCCCTCTGCAAAGCAACCGGGGTGGCGTACAGCAAATTAAAACAATACAAGCAGTTAAAACAGTCAACCCAATTCCCTCACCCACCCACCCCTTAAAAATAAATTAAACTATTACTGTATTAAAATAACAAGATAAAACTATGACATACAAAAACCTGTAGCAACAGGTAGTAGCAGGGGGGGGGGGAAGGGTAAACAAATCTGGACTTGTATTTATATTAGTATTCGTATTCATATCTGAATTAAATTTGAGTTCAAATTTAAATTTGAATTTGAGCCGGGAGGCTATTCCAAGAAGGCCTGCCGGAAGAGATCTGTCTTCACTGCTTTTTTAAAGCAGTCCAGAGTAGTAATAAGACGGATCTCATACGGCAGGCCATTCCATAATCTGAGAGCGGTGGCAGAGAAAGCCCTCTGGGAGGTCTGCGACAGCCTAGTCTTCATCGGCTGTAGCATATTCCTCCCAGAGGACTGGAGTGCATGGGGGGGATCGTATGGGATGAGGCAGTCCCGGAGATAAGTTGGACCCAAGCCATGTAGGGCTTTAAAGGTTAAAACCAACACCTTGTACTGTGCTCGGTGTATCATAGCCCACCTTCCATAGAAAGGGAGTCTTTGATGTGACCCTCAGAAATGTGCAATTAATGTACATAATGTGCACAATGAGAATGCAAATTAGAGTATTTTGCATGATCAGAATAATTGCCATAATATGCAAATTAGATGTGAGGAGGTGGTGCATGGCAGCCCTAGCAAGCATATGCCTTGCAGCCGTTATGAATGATTCCCCTGGTGTGGGTTGGGGGGAAGAGGAGGTACAAATGCAGAGATTGTACCTAAGCCATCCCTTATTTTTTCTTAATAGGGAACCGTGCAGGGCCTAGCCTCGGTTGGGACTCCAGTGTGTAGCAGGGGAGGTTTTAAACTTTACTCCACATTGTTTCTCCTCTTGCATCTTCTTGCCTAGAACATGCTAAAGCAGCAGTTCCCACCTGTGTTCTGAGGAGCCCTTACGGTTCCATGTGCACTTCCCAGGTGCTCCAGGTTTAGATATCTCTTTACTTTACATTCCTTTAAAATCTATCCCATCTCCCTCAGCAATAACACTACTCCTAAACAACATTAATATGTAATACATTGGGTAGGCCTCTAAGGGGCTTCACCATAGAAACTGATTCTAAGAAGGGCTTCTCAAGTCAAAAAGGTTGGGACCCCTGGGTTAAAAAAGAGAGAGGGGGAAGAAAGAAAGGTCCTTTGCTGGCCTCATTCCTGGAAAGGCCAGACAGGGCTCCCCCAAGGAAGTCCGACCCAGTGCAGCTCTAAGTAACCCTCCTGCCCAGAGCTCAAATAGGGCCTTGGTGGGAATGGATTTGGTGGGAACTTTGTGGGAACCCACCCATTCTGCTCAGCAGTCCATGCACCAAACGGGCGTCCTTTCTGCATTGCCCCTTTTTTGAGGCCATCTTGAGTCCAATTTGGGAGAAAGATGGCATATAAATGAAGTAAATAAATAAAATATAAATTAATGTTTCCCTGCAGATCTCACTGAAGCACCAACTCCATATTAACCAGGTCCTGAAAGTGGTAGTTAAATCAACCAACAGCCTGGATTTAAGGACTGCCAAAGTCACCATCCAAATGGCAGCACAGGACATGCTGAGGAGCACAGTAAGAACCAAGATGATAAAGTGGTTTGTTAAATGTTGCAGCTGGGGAGGCAAAGAGATGAACGACGTGGCCATTCATATGCCAGTTTACTCTCTCTCTTTCTCTGACTGTCATCAAGTACTTATCTACATTTTTTTGTTGTTGTTATGTTGTGATGTAGCCTCCTTAATTGAGTCCATCCTTCTGGCATGCAGTCTTCCTCTATTTAGATTTCATCTTCCCCAGCATCATTGCCTTTTCCAATGAGTCCGGCCTTCTCATGATGTGACCGAAGTATGACAGCCTCAATTTTGTCATTTTGGCTTTGTAATGAAGACCTTGAACCTGGGGAATTACTAAAGTTCAAATCTTCTATGGGATCTTTTATCCTATTTTTACAGAGGTGGCTAGGGAATAGACTAATAGAGATAAAGCTTTCCAATGAACTGTAATTTATTTGGGGATTCAAACATAGAAAGACACCCTAACTTGCCTGCACACACACAAGAACTCAGGAATAAAATAGTTAGCTTAGGTAGGAAGCACAAGGCTTTCTGATGGTGATCATTACCTGACGGTGGTTGCTCCAATGATGAATGAAGAGGGATAGACTCAACCATTATGAAAGGGAAAGGACAACCAATAGAGCTGAGGACACCAGTCAGAGATCACAGTGCCACCATGAAATCTAGCCAGACCCGAATGTGCCTGAGATTTTGGGGAGCATTTATACCCTTAATCCTAGCCTGAGGTGAAGAGTTGCTATTGTATAGCAAAGGTTCCTATTGCTATGCTCTGAAGTAAACAATTTCCAAAAAGGAGGAGATGGTACACATCCTGGCTGGCACTCATAAATCTTCTAGGTGTGAATGTCCTGATTTGGAGCTCCTAAACCTGGCCTTTTTGATCTGCAAATGGTTGTAAATGCAGATGTAACTCTGTTTGGAGTGCCTACATGATGTGCATGCTTTGAGTTCATGGCGGTGAAGGCTCATTCCAGCCTAGGGCTCTGACAGGGACCCAAAGGGGGTCTTTGTATCAAATCAACCATCGTAACAGCTTCCAGGGAGAGTTTTGGCTTGATCTGTTCAAGGAACCATTTATTAGTCTTTTTAGCCATCCACAGTATCCCCAGCACTCTTCTCCAGCACCACAAAGTGGTACCTTTGCATTTTCTTCTTTGACTTTCTTTAGTGATTGTTCCAGTTCTGTGATATATCTTAGATTGCTGATGTTTCTACCTCCTATCTTCACTCCTTCTTCTGAGTCTAGCCCTTCTCTTCTTAAGACATTTCCTCCATACAAGTTGAACAGATAGGGTGAAAGGATGCCACACAGTGTCAGAGCTACAAGGTCCATCCCTGCCTAAGTGGGCCATTAGAGTAAGTTGAAAGCTTTCCTACTGACACATCTGGCATTCCTGTTCAAGTCCAGTCTTGGGCTGTGGAGATGGTTCTGGCAGGTGACAAAATCCTGGCTCCTGCTCTTGGTTTTAAGCTGTCCCAGATTATTTTGGGTGTCAACCTCAGCATTTTTGCTTATTGGTTGGTTTAAGCATTTATCACCAATTCTTCAGAGAACTTTAAAAATTTTTATTGGTGGCCTAGAAGTGTAATGTGCCCAAAGGAGCAGTGATTCTTTGGGGGGACGGAGTCCCTCTCAGGCAAATGGCAATGATCCCACGCAGCCAAAAAAGTCATAAGTGCTGTGGCTGGTTCCTTGCCTGGTGGCCAACCTTTTAGTGTGAGGACAACATGGTAAATAAATAAAACTGTGGCTTACATCAAAAGCCTACATCAGTTTTGCACAATGCAAACCTGCATGTGTGAAGTTGGGCACTAATTAAACATACAACCCTTCTGTTGAATGATTGGATGTTGAATGATAATGCTATGAAACCAAAACAAGATAGCAGGCCTCCACAACTTTGAACTGAATGTGGACATTGAGCACCTGACAAAATTGAACAACTGACTCTGTAGGTGGAACTATGGCATGCACATAAGAAACATGGGGCTTCAGCCAGTGCATGGCTCAGCAGCTGCAGAGGGTTGGAAGAACACCTTAGAGCCTCGGCCGCTCAGGCAAAACCATTCCTGTCAGAGTAGTGGTGGTGGGGAGGAGACTGCGGACCACTATGGGCTCTTGGATCATGCTCAAAGAATGTTGGCACCACCTGTCAGAGCCGCACATGCCACTCGTGAGCATATCTCTCCTGGGCTCTGCAGTGTTGCCTGCACCAACAACTGCACAAGTTGCCAAGGAAATACTCAGTCACCAAGTTCTATCTCTAGAACTTTACTATTATGTATATACAGCACTATAGACATGACAACCAACCATCCACTACTCAACAATAGCCCACACTGTCCTTAGTGTCATGCCCGTATCTATGCATACTGTCCATGGCATGATCTCCCCTCACAGGTGGCTGCAATTGTCCCTTGCATCAGCATATTGAATCATCCTGGGCATATCTTCTAAGTGGTGTGATCATGACACTTCACCACAGTGCAACGTTGGCAGTAATTGCATCATCCAACTCTTCCTCAGTCAGTTGTGATATTGTGTCCTGTGAAATTCTTAATACAATGGTGGATATACATACATACTCTGACACCTCCTTTGCTTCCACAGGACCTTCAAGATGCCTACCAGGACGCCCCAGGTGACATCCTTGTGGCCCTCTGGGATCACTTTCCAGAGGAAGTACTGGTGAAACTCCTGGAGAGCTTCCAGGATCGGCTGCTCCCCTACCACAGCATCCTCAAAGTCCTGGGGAAACTGGCAAACAAAGGTACAGCACTCCCATTCCCTGTGGCAGCCCCCTTGCCTTGCCTCCAGAACATAGATGGGGTGGGATGGGGTGGGCAAAGGGCCCCAGGGCCTCAGCTGGCAGGGCCACAGGGCATAAAAGGCTAGGCAGCTGAGGGACTGCTGCCAGCAGGAATGTATCTAATAGCCTGCTTTGCAAAATGACCATCTGGGGAGACGACCCCAAGATCGACTCAGAATCATAAGAGGGGGAAGCTTAGGGTTAAGGTTAGGGCTAGGACTATCTTTTATATGCTATCTATTTTAATATTGTAATAATTTCATTCTGTTTTAATGGAACACTTTTCCATGTGTTTATTGTACTGTTTTATTAGGGCTAGGGTTATTGTTAGGGTGAGGGTTTGGGTCCAAGGGTGGGCCCACAAACCTGCAGTTGCTCCCTGAACGTGTTGTCTGCCTCCCACATGCTGCTGAAGTTGCTGCCACGGTTTGGGTGGGCACATTTGGGGCAATGGAGGGGGGTATCCTGAGTGTCCCTCATCCTCAAAGTCCCTTCTGGGAAGGCAAGAAGGAGGGTGGCAGGAATGCTTATTAGGATGGCTGTCATCTCAGCCCTCTCAGCCCTCTTTTCTCTGAACTGAACATCCCCAGCTGCCTAAGTTGTTCCCCAACAAGGCTTGGTGGTTTCCAGAACTTTGATCACTTTGGTCACCCATCTCTGGACAAGTTTCAGCTTGTCAATATCTTTCTTGAACTGGGTGTCCAGAATTGGGCACAGGACCAGGCGAGGTCTGCTCCAGACAGAGTAGAGTGTCACTACTATGACTTTCAACCTAGACACTGTGCTCCTGTTGATGCAGCCCAGAATTGTACTGGCTGCTCAGATGCCTGATAGCATTCACAGGGCTCCTGAGTGGCCACTGAGCATTTGCTTTGTCCTCTCCTCTGCAGCCTTTTCTGAGAGTGATGCAGCAAAGATTGGCATCTGGGAGCGAAAGGTGGTGGAGGTAAGGAGAAGGCTGCTCCTGGGAAGAAGGACTTCACCCAGAATGTTGTGCCAGCAAAGACCCAAATGTCCTCCCTCTCTATCACACATATACTTCTTCTGTTGTCATGCTGCCAGGAGAGAGATGCTCCAGGGGAGAAGCAGAAGCCTAGATCTGCCCCATGCCCTCCCAAAAGGTTGCTGGGTGCCCTCTGGTCCTGATCCCTGGCCAAAATGTGAGAAAAGAGCCAGTTCCCTGCCTCTAGCACCCTGGCCTTGGTCCTGCCAGATGTGTGTGTGTGTGTGTGTGTGTGTGTGTGTGTGAGAGAGAGAGAGAGAGGGGGGGGGCTCCGCTTGGTCTGGATGACCTGCCAAAGCCTGGCCCGCTGTGGCCTGAAAGCAGGGGAGGGGGCTGGTCAGGGAATCTACACACATGTGGTTCTGATCCAGGACTCCCTCCTCCCAATCCAGCCTGGTTGGCCTTTCCTTCTCTTGAGCTGCCCTCTGAGGGCCATGGGTCCCCTTGGTGCTGGGCCTCTTTTCCTTCTGCTGGGGCTAGGCATCTCTGCCATTGGCCAAACAACATCTTCCTGTCCTTCCTTACAGTTTGTGGAGAGGCTACTGATATGCGTCAGTGAAAAGACCTATCTCCAGGAGGTCAGAGAAGAGCTACTGAAAGAGGACCCAGAGTGCAAAAGCCGGGACCTTGAGAAGGTGATTAATAGAAGTGGCTGGATACCTGTCAGGGAGGGGGAGCACAGCTTTCTACTGAGTCTGAGAGAGGGCAACTTGCCTGGGGTCTGCTAGGGAGTTTGATGGCTGAGTGGGGAGTGCCAGTCCAGCATTTGAACCACTACATCATGCTGCTTCCAATATGGTTACCTTATTTTAGCCCAATTATTCGAAGGAGATTTTCCTTTGCCTTCCCCTGAGGATGAGTAACTGCAACTTGTCCAGTCAGCCATTTTCCATGGCTGAGCAGGGATTCAGACCTTGGTCTCCAGAGTCCTAGTCCAACACTCTCACCACAGTGCTATTCTGGCTTTTCCAGCCAGGGTAGTCTCATTGGATCGATGGCATTGATCTCTGCACTGAGTCTCCATTCTTAGGCCGATGACCACTGAAATTGACCAAGGTGGATGAAGGCCCACCTGTCAGGATCCTGGGAGGGAGTGGTCTTCCCTCAGCCTCCTCCTTCTAGGAATTCCTTGCCTATAGATAAGAAGGGGTCAAGGGGAGAGACTGAGAATCCTAGAACATCCTCCATAGGGACATGGTCCTCTGACCTTGCATTGTCAGCTAGTCTGTTCTGTGCCAGAAGTGGGTCTCTTCCCCAAGAGTTCTTTTGGTGCTGAACACTGACATGCATCACAACTCTATTGAGACAGAGGCATTTACCCAGCTAGTTGGGCAGTAGCAGGTTGGCAAATGTGGGAAGACCCAATCCTCCCGCTAAGTCAACTTCAGTGATGGCCAATTATCAGCTGATAGTCTGTGGTGGGAAAGCATTCCAGTCATGTGGCCAATGGTGTTTGACATCCCCTCACAGCCAGTTGTAGCACTGGGCCCCTAAGCTGCTAATTCTTGCAGACTGTCCCTTGTCATTTCCCCACTAAGCTGGACAATGGAAGGTGGGCAAACAGAGAAAGTCAAAGGATGCACATGTGGCCCACATCTCCTGGCTTCCCACTCTATTAAGTGAACTGAGCAAGCACATCACCAACACAGGGAAACACACACACCAATCCATTCTCAGCCTTTGTATTTTTTCCAAGGGTCAAACTGCCATAGTTTTTACTGTTTTACTGGACAATAACAATAGCAATAGCAACAGCACTTACATTTATATACTGCTTTATAGTGCTGAGCACTCACTAAGTGGTTTACAATGTTTTCACCAACTGCCTCCAACAAGCTGAGTATTCATTTTACTGACCTACGAAATGATGGAAGGCTGAGTCAACCTGGAAACAAGTTGGACAGCAGTTGGTATTTGTCAGTGATGCCTACAAGGACTCTAAAACCCATGTGGCTGGTGGCAGAAGCCCAGTACACTGGACGGCCTTTTGGGCAGATAAAGTCTTCTCTTCCTCTCTGAACCCTTAACTGGAAATGCTTGGGACAATGGTATGCCAACCCTGTATTTCTGCCCAAAAGCTACCAAACTCTTCCTCTTACATCACAGTATGGCGTGGAGCATGGGAGACAGAGGGACACCCAGTGGCGAACCTCTGCCTGGCCTTGGAAATGGGGAGGGTCTCTCTCCATCCACTGGCTTGTTGTCTGCCATGTTGGAGCAGCACCTGTTGGACCGAAACCAACAGCAGGCATCCAGATGAGCCTTTGGGTCCACATCACCACTGTCCCTGTGCCTCAGGGGGCCCATCCTCTCACTCTCCCCCAGGTCTTCCTCTACCAATACTATGGGTTCATCCTCCATGCCTCAAATGACTCTCAGCTGGTCCAGGAGCATCTCCACACCATCTTGGCCTTGGCTCACAGGGGGCCTTTGGAAGCAAAGGTAAGCCAACGAAGCTGTGCCTCTTCAGGGTGAGAAGGTGAGGCCGTTCCTCTTTGCAGCCCAAGCTGCCCCCTCCCTACCTGGGCCCTCAGAGTGAGGTTCAGAGGAGGAGGAGGAGGAGGAGGAGGAGGAGGAGGAGGAGGAGGAGGAGGAGGAGGAGGAGGAGGAGGAGTCTCTGTGATAATTGGTCTGGAATCATGAGCTGAGAGGGGTCTGTGGGAAAGGAGCAAGTGGACAGACCCAGAGGAGAGAAGTTCATCATCTTCTAGGGAGTCCCAGGAGAGGTAAGTGGTAAGGGAAGAATAGGAATGCCTTTCTGTCTGTCTCACTGTCTATCTTTCTCTCTGTGTGGACTTTGGGGGACAGAAACAAGTTTGTCCAAAGCATCTTTCAAGAAATGGGGGAGAATTGAGAGGGAGAGGAGTGATGCTTTTCCCCTTGCACCAGAACAGCAGAGAGTCATGTAGTATCATAAGGACCATCAGCTCTGCCTGTGGGTGGTATCTTCATGGGCCAAAGTCCCTTTGTCAGAGACATGGTGTTCAAGGAGACATCTTCAAGGAGACAGTGAAACCCCACACTCTCCTCCTTGTCTCTGCTTCAGTCAAGAAGCCATCCTGACTTTGTCAGAGAATGACTGATCATAGAACCATAGAATCCAAGCATCTGAAGAGAGCCCCCAAAGGCTATCCAGTCCAACGTTTAAAAAAGCAGTAAAGACGGATCTCTTCCAGCAGGCCTTCCCGGAATAATCTTTTGGCTCCAGGGGAGATGGTTTTTAGTGTTCCTTGCACTATGGTTGCCTTATTGTTTGTTGGTTTGTTTTATTACGGCATTTTAATTTCTTTGTAGTTTAATCTTGTTTTAATGGGATAGGGTGGGAGATTTTGAGATGAGGGAATGTTTTTAACTCTGTATGTTTTAAAATGCTGTAACCCACCCTGATTGCTGAGCAGAGGGGCGGGCTATAAATAAAATTTATTATTATTATTATTATTATTATTATTATTATCATCATCATTATTATTATCAACTCCATTCTGCCATGGAGGAACAGACAATCCAACCCCTCCCTGGGACAGATGGCCATTGAGCCTCTGTTTAAAAACCTCCAAAGAAGGAGACTCCACCTCACTCCAAGCCAGCAGCATCTTCCACTTCCAAAGGAGCAGCATCTTCTTTTGACTCCATTGCTCTGGGACCTATGCTCCAGAGCAGTGCAAAGCAAGCTTGCTCCATCCTCAATATGACATCTCTTCAAATGCTTAAACATGGCTGTCATGTCCGCTCTTATCTTTCTCTTGTCTAGGCTTAACATACCCCATAGGACATGGTTTCCAGACCTTTTACCATTTTTTTTGCCCTTTTCTGGATCTAGACCAGGGGTCGGCAACATTTTCTTACCTGGGGCCGGTCCACTGGTCCCCAGGTCTTCCGTGGGCTGAGGGGGGGAAAGGCGCTGTGTGCGCTTGTGCGCACGCACATGTGCAGTACTCCGGAAGTACTGCACATGCACGCTCATGCTCACTCACACATGCACAGTATTTCCGGAGTACTGCACATGCGCGAGTGAGTTGCAGCTGCCATTTTGGAAAACAAAATGGCGGCTGCAACTCATTTGCGCATGTGCCGAGTACTGTGCATGCACAAACGAGTCGCAGCCACCATTTTGTTTTCCAAAATGGTGACCACAACTCGTTTGCGCATGCGCAGTACTCGGCACATGTGCAAACGAGTCATGGCCGCCATTTTGGAAAACAAAATGGCGGCTGCGACGCTTGCGGTGGCAGTGCGGAGGCAGCGGGGGGTAGCGGGGAGCGGCGGCAGGACCAGCATGGGGCCAATACAAAGGCCTCAGGGGGGCGGGTTCGGCCCCTGGGCCATAGGTGTCTGACCCCTGATCTAGACGCTACACTCATGTTGATGCAACCAAAAATTGCATTGGCTTTTTCGCCTGCTGAATCACACTATTGACTCATGTTTAACTTGTAGTCTACTAGGAATCCTAGATCCCTTTCACATGTACATTTGTCAAGCCAGGTGTCCTCCATCCTATATCTGTGCATCACCCCCTCCCAAAGTGTAGTACCTTACATTTCTCCCTGTTGAAATTCATTTTATTAGTTCTGACCCAGCTCTCTAATCTGTTATAGTCATTTTGAATTCTGATCTTCTCCTCTAGAGGTATTAGCTACTCCTCCTAATTTGGTGTCATCTGCAAATTTGATAAACATGCCCTCTATTCCTTCATCCAAGTCATTGAGAAAGATGTTGAATAGCACTGGACACAGGACACAACCTTTTGGCACCCCAGTGGTCACTTTTCTCCAGAATGCAAAGGAGCCATTGCTGAGCACCCTTTGGGTTTGGCTGGTCAGCCAATTATAAATCCACCTAACAGTTGCATTGTCTAGCTCACATTTTATAGCTTGTTTGCAAGAATATCATGTGGGACCTTGTCAATGGTCTTAGTGAAATCAAGACATCCACAACATTCCCTTCTTCTACCATGCTGGCAATTTTATTTTAAAAAAGGATCAGATTAGTCTAGCATGACTTGTTTTTTGAGAAACCTACAATGACTTTTTGCAATTATGGCATTCCTTTCCAAATGCTCATAGACTCTCTGTGTAATGATCTGCTCTTGAATCTTTCCTGGTATTGATGTAATTCCTCAATATGGGCAGTAATTGTTTGGGTCCTTTTGATCCCCCCTTTTGAAAATGGGGACATTTGCCCTCCTCTAGTTCACTGGGACTTCTCCTGTTCTCCAGAAGTTCTCAAAGAGTATTGCCAGTGGCTCTAAGATTACTTCAGCCAGTTCTTTTGATACCTTTGGATGTAGTTCAACTGACCCTAGAAACTTGAATTCCTTTAGAGTAACCAGGTATTGCTATACTATCTCTTTACTTATTCTGTGCTGCATTGTTGTGTCCTATGCTCCATTTTCCTCAGGTGGCGCCCCCTTTTCCTTTTGTGAGAAGACAGAGGCAAAGTAGGTGTTGAGTAGTTCTGCCTTTTGTTTTCTGTGGGTTTTCCAGGCTATGGGGCCATATTCTGGAAGAATTTATTCCTAATGTTTCATCTGCATCTGTGGTTGGTATCTTCAGAGGGTGGTGGCATGGAAATGTGTGGGGTATATATAGTTGTGTGACCTATATTTGGGAAGAAGTGATTTAGATGTTAATCTGTGTGTTGGTCAGTTGTGAATGGCCAGGCCTCAGGGTGGGAGGATATGCATGATGGATGTGTGTCCATTTCATTAGCAATCCATTGTCTGCAGGGAAAGTCCCTGCATGTACTGAGTCTTGATTTTGTTGTTCTTCATGGATTTTCTAGCCAAACTTTGTTTACTTTCAGTGTTTCCTCTTTCCTGTTGCAGTTGTCCAGGTGCTTGTGAATTTCAAGGGCCTCTCTGTGCATTCTGATGTGGTAGTTGTTGGCATGGTCCAGAATTTCAATGTTTTCAAATAGCATTCTATGCCCAGATTGGTTTATGATGTGTTCTGCTACTGCCATTTTTTTCTGGCTAGCTCAGTCTGCAGTGTCTCTCATGTTCTTTGATTTGTGTTTGGACACTAAGTTTAGTGGTCCTATGTAGACAAGATGTCAGCCTCAGATGCAGGTGAAACATCAGGAATAAATTCTTCCAGAACACGGCCACACAGCCTGGAAAAGCCACAGAAAACTATGGATGTCAGCTATGAAAGCCTTTGAGTTCATAGTTCTGCCTTTTCAAAGTCCAAAGGGGTTCCTTCAGTTATTTTCTGTTCAAGGATAAGATGATCCAGGGGATACTTTGAGGGAGAAACTGGCCCATCCCAAGGTGAACAGGTGTGGGTCCCCTTCTCCAAATGGGTATCACCCCCTTAGCCTTTAACCAGAGAGAAACAGAGTTAAGCCTCATGTCCTTCATCTTGCTGGTTCTTCCTAGGGGATTGCATCTGCTCTTGGTTTGGCTGCCTCTCGCCACCTTCAGGAAGTTATCAACGTCTTGGAAATATTCAGTGAGAACATTTCCAAGAAAGAAAAAAGTTTGTCGGATGGTAGCCAGGTATGATTCTGAAATTCCTCCCTCCCTCCCTCCCTCCCTCCCTCCCTCCCTCCCTCCAAAGCTTTACTTGAAATGTTTCTGAAGTCTTTTCTTTCAGGGAGTTATCATCTCTTCTTCTTGCCTCCATCACCTTAACTGTTTGCCATTGCCCTTTATATATATATATATATATATATATATATATATATATATATATTAAATATGTAAGAAAAAGGGATATATCCCAGGGTTTTAGCCCTTTGGGGAAAATATGGAGACTGACTCTGTCAGGAAACAACCTCCTTCAGTAGGGTTTTGCAGAAATCAGGCGCCTCCACCTCGCATACCTCCCTGGCTGCTACAGATGGAAGTGAAAAATGAGCAGGCAGCAACAAGCTACAAACAGAAGAATGCTCCTCAATGCCTCGTCCGCTCCTCTCAGCCACATGGTCTGTCTTTTCCCACAGAGACCACCGTGGGACACCCTCCTCCTCTGTTATGGACGGGTGGCACTTGGCATTGAGGGTGAATTGCTTCCAAGAACAGATATGATCATGTCAAAAATGATCACATTCTTCACAGCTAATCCACTGGTACTTTGGACCTCTGCCCTGTGGGGGCCCTGTAGTTGATCCGCAGCCCTGTCCTTGTACCCAAAGAGAACCCTTGCCCCAGAACGGGGGTTGGGGGGAAAGGGACAGATCAACTTAGGTGTAGGAAAGGTGGAAAATGGCCAGTGGACTTTGGGGTTCGGGAGCTTAAGAGCTACCATGGCATCATGTTTGGGGCATTAGACAGAAGATGAGGATTTGAATTTACTTTGCTTTCCCATAGAAGCCCACAGTCAATGGGTGACTGACTTGGGCAAGTCATGCTCTCTCAGCCTCAGAGTCAAACCCCCTCTTAACAAACCTTGTCAAGAAAACTTCATCATGGGGTTGTCTTAGTGTCGCCATAGGTCAGAAACAGCTTGAAGGCACACAGCCACAAGCTCAGGAAATTGGCAAGTGGGAAGGTGTGGGGAAAGCAGATGGGGAGGCATGGACTGGGCACAGGAGATGTTCTTAGGTCCCCTTCTCTCCTCTGGGTTGGGTTTAGGACATGAACCTGAAGAAGACCTTCCTGGTGGCTGTCCTGATGCTCCTGGAGGCCATTGCTGCCACAGGCAAAGCGCAATGCCTTCAGCTATGCATGAAAGGGCCGTTGGTGGAGTGCCTGACTGTAAGTTGGCTCTGCTTGTGCTGTGCATACAGGGGATGAGGAGAGCTGGCCTTGAGGATTAAGTGGCAGGCTGTCCTGCCGGAACCGGGTGGAATAAAGGAGGTGGGAGAGCTGGCCTTTCCCACCACTTGGCTAAGCAAGGCCTGAGCCCTAGTCCTGGCCATTTGGGATGGGTTGTAGGCAACGCAGGGTCAGCCACAGCACTTTCAGAGTATCTTGGAGGATCCCTGAGCCATCTCACAGGATTGGTGGGTGGGCAGGTGGGTGAGTTTATTGGAGGAAAGGCTTCCAGAGCTGCCCTCATGAGGCTGACTCCCCCCTAGTCTGCCTTCCAGGGTAAGCCATCAGAGCAGAGCAATGGAAACCCTTCCAGCACAAACATGCCCACAGGAAAAGGGACTTTGCTTTTCCACCCGCCTCTACCCTCCCTTTGTCTGTAACCCAGGCAGGCTCTCTCTTCTCTCTGAGAACACTCCTGACCAACCTGAGGCAGTGCCTGGAAGGAAGGAAGAAAGGACAGTGGGGATGAAGGAGGCAATCACGAAGACACACACCCCCGGCCTGACCTCCAAGCACTCCTTTTGGCCTTTCTCTCACAAGCTCAGCTCTGCCGCTAAACCTAAACTATAGCCCCCTTGCCCCCTTGCCACTTTGGGGTCTGAGGGTGGGAGGGATGTGCATGTAGGGTTACTCAGGAGGAGAGATTGGCAGGAAATTATGGTGTGTCTGAGGGTCACCAGGAGCAAAGCCTCCTTAAGGTGCAGGCAGGCAGGCAGGGAGGCTGCCCATCTCAAAGGCCATGTAGTGGCCATGCATTTGGGTCCAGCCAATGAGGTGCATATAGATGGACATGGGGGGGGGGGGCTGGGAGAGACTGTTCCTTCTTTGGGTGGAAGCTTCTGGCACCTGGAAGTGCCCACCACTTAGAGGTTCATGGGAGCACCTTCCCAGCCTCACTTGGTGCCAAGGTGCTCACGGTGGGATAAGACATTGCTCCATGGGCCCTGCTCATGTCCTCTGTCTCCATGTTGCCTGGCAGATGGTGATAGAAGGAGAGCCCACCCACATGCTGGCCAGTACGGTGTGCCAGGATGCAATGCACATCATGACACAGCTCAGGTACTGCACATGATGCGGGTTGCTGAGAGGGAGGGCGGGAGGGAGGGAGCCATGAAGGTCCACTCAGAGTGGGAAGGGATACTCTCAGGGAGAGATTAGCTGGTGCTGCTTCCTAGGGTCCTGCATGCACTCTCCACAAAACAGGTGGCCAAAGCCAAGGGCTGTAAGGATCCTGCCAGGCAAAAGGCCCCAAAGAGGGGAGCATGGCCTGAGAGGGGTTGAGGGGACAAAAATGGCCAAAGGGACAGGAGAGCAAGATGAACATGTGATCAGGAGAATCAGTTTATTTTGAAGGGACTCTGGAGAAGCCCTAAAACAGAACCAGAATGGCACAAGATGAGAGTGGCATTTGTCTGTGTCACAAGTGGGGGAGAGGGAAAGAAGGGTCTCTTCTGGCCCGGGTGGCAGGCCGGTGACATAGGGGTCTTGCTGCTGCCACCATTGCTGACTTCCCCCACTCATCCCTTCCCCACCCCTGGTGGGCTTCTCTTTTGGCAGCAAGCTGAAGCCTCCCCTAGAGCCAGAGAGGAAGTCCCGCCTCCTCCGTGCCACCTTCCGGAGTGTCTTTGCCCTGGACCTGCTGGGCACCCTGCACAAGGACAGTGCTAAAGTGAGCCCTTTGCCTCAGGCATCCCTACCAAGGCCAGAGTTGCTTTTCACAATATAGTTTTGTAAAAAGCATGTGCATAGTTCCTGGGTAAGAGTTCAGGGTTCAAGAAGACCAAGAGAATTGCCATCCATGCATCCCCCTTCCAGCACATCCATGGCCTGGCTGTAAGTTCAGAACTGGCAGCCTATATTTGCACGTCAGATCATTGACATGCATGAGCCTGGAGCTCTTCCCCACATGCATGCACCCCACACTTCCCGAGGTGTGTTATATAGTCACCTCTACTGTGGCCTCTGGCAATTGCCCTCCTTTCTCCAAATGCCTCCAGATGCAGAACGTGGCCATCACCACCACTCCCATGCTGGGAAATCCCTGCCCTGAAATATCCAGTACCACAGAAATTGGGTGGGGGGGGGGGCAAGGTTGATAAGGTATACAGGGAGACAAAGGTAGATCAGTATGAGAAATCAGTAAGAGGAACCAGTTTGGCAATATCATGCCAATAGAACAGAATGGAAAACTGGATATTCATCTCTCTGCCCTTTGCTATAGTTCTTCAAGATATAGCTAGCAACCTTGTTATGGTCAGCCTGACAAAAGATGCAAAGAATGGAATACAGGGAGTAGGTGAGTGGAGCAGACTATGAGGCCTAACTGGAAAACAAAATAGATAACAGGCGCCGGAGTTAGGCGATGCCTGGTACAGCTTGGATGCTTTCCAGAGTTGTACAGAGTTCCTAAAACCTGGATGTCTTATTGGTTCCCTAAGCCCTAAAACACACCTCTCTGCCAAAAGGTACCCTCCTCAATTTCTCAATTGCTAGGCAATGCAGGATCATTATAGGATGGTAGTATATGACCTGTTTAGTACACATGCTCTACAAATGTGAACTGCCAATTAGCAGCACTAGTGCACAGAGATAGGATGCTGTGGGATTATAATACGGAAAAGCATATATGCATGAATGTCTGTTCTTTCAGTCTTTTGGGTCATGTGATCACTGACACCTATTCGTGGCCACAATTATAACCATAAATTCTCTTTCTCCCTGTGTAGACATTGGCTTAATCGCATTGGGGCTATAACTCAAATGTTTATGGATATCAAGGTCCTGGGTTATGGGTACCTCCCAGTGCTAGGGGTTCCTGGTGGAAATGGATTATCTAGAGCCACTTCCTTCCATCTGGCTTCAGGGCCAGTTATGGGACAGAGATGGGTTTGGCCCCTTGATGCATGGCCTGTGCCAGTTAGCAAAGAGAAGGAGGGTGTCCCTCAATGATGCCATCAGCCCTAGTGTCCTCTTTGCTGTTTAGGAGATATTCAGTACCTCCCTACACAACAACACCCCCCCTGGTGCAAACAACAATTCCACACCCCATGAGGACAATTTGTGATCAGAGGTGGGGAGAGATGCCTTGGCAGCATCTGGCTCCAACTCCACAGCCAGGAGAAGGGGAGGTATCATCCTCCAGATCTCCAGCAAGAAAAATGTGAGCACCAGTCAGGAGGAAGAGGATGTGCCTCCCTCTTCCTTTTGGACTCCCACCCAGCCACATGTTGGCGCTGGGGCTGTGCGCTGTGCACTGGCAGAAGGGCTGGGGATGGGGTAGGCAGGCAGGTAGAGACCTTGCCTGGCTCAGACTCTCTAGCCCCTCTTATGGCTGATGGGTGCTGAGCCCAGCTACCTCTTTTTGCTTCAGCTCTTATACTGCCAGACCATGGATGCGTTCAAAGGCATGCTTCAGGGACTAGTCTTAGAAGATCCATACAAGTGTGACCTGGTGCACATGGTGGAGGTATGCAAGAAGAAGGGGTGGGAGGTGTTCCTTTCCGGAAACTGTGAAAGGAAAGAGGCAGCTGAAGGGATCTGGGGGCAGAAAGAGATATGCTATGCATGCCAGCCCCAATGCTTTTGGGACAGGGCACTTCAACAGCCTTTCCCTAACTTGCGGAGGAATGTCTCATCTGCTCTTTTATTTGCATGCAAGTCATGTTCACGTGGAGATGCATGAGCTTGGCAGGAGTTCAGCTGAAGAGGGTCATGACCTGTTTGGGGCCTCCCAGAGCAACTGGTTCCCAACTATTCAGATAAGTTTGCTCTTTGTTTTATAGCTGATGGAACCATGGATAGCATCAGAGGTAGATCACGTCCGGGAGAGAGCGGTTGACTCAGTCACAATGCTGCTGAAATTTGTGGCCAGCCACCTCAACATGGATGTGAGTATCCCCTTGGTCCCACGCGGGCCTTCTCTCCCCTTGAGAAGTCCTAGCCCACCGAACCCAACCCAGCAGAGGACAAGACCAGCTTCTCTGCAGGAGGCCTAATGGTCCCACCTCTGCGCAAGCCAACCTGCACACGAATACCACAAGTGCCCAGCCTGACTGCCTTTTCTCCCATAGCCCCAGTGGTACTGTGGGCCTGTTGTGGTGATGGCAGCACATCCGTGTAATGCACAGCTGGGCCCCCACAGTGGTCAGGTATTTGGCCCTGAGGCAACTTGGTCAGCAGCTTTGGTGGAGCCCTCTTGGCCATCCTGAGCACCACATATGTGTGTCCATGCACACTGCTTACCCCAAGGCTTTCTCTGCCTCTGAATCATCACCATCAGAGCATCCAGCCATGCTTTAAAACTATTTTTATTTTATGTTTTTATAATGGTACTTTATGTATTGTCCCAATAGCACAACTATAATAAATGTATTTTTATTCATTTGATAGTAGCCCTTGAAGAAGGCCAATTGGTAACAAGGCTGAAACATGTTGGGCTTTTTAAGAAATAAAAAAAAAATGGGCCATCACACAGCATGTGGGGCTTTGTCTCTTTTTATTCTTCTCCTGTTAGTTGTGGGGCTGGGCCCCTGCCCCCCCCCCCCCCCCCCCCACACACACACAAAGAGCCTTCTGACCTGCTCCAACCCAGAGTCCAAGCATGTGGCTTTTTTTGTTCAAAGGAAGGCGGGAGATGTAGAGCTGGAGCATCAGGGACTGCCTCACCTTTCAAGACTCAGGCTTTGCTGGAGAGTCAGACAGTTTATGCCATCAAGGAGACCTAGGCTGTAGGGCCATGCAGGGATCTCCATGAGATTCCTCCCTGGATCTGGCCCCTCAGGAAACCTTTGGCATGTCCTGGCCCTGCCCTCTCTCACAGCCTCACCTGGGCTTCCCCAGGCATCCCCATGGCAGAAACAGGGACTCAGCTGTGCTGGACGTGGTCACACTTCCCCTGAAATTTCAGGTTTGCAGCTTGGGTGTTTTCTTCTTGGGCTCAACGCTGAGTCTAGATGCCCAGGTTTCAGCAAAGCCCTAAGACCTTCATGGAAAGGCTGTCTCTCAGTCGCACCACCATTACAGGCTCACTTGGTGAGGACATGGGAGACAGGGCCTCCTCGATCGCTGCTCCCACCCCTGGGAATGCCCTTCTGTGGGAGCCAGTCTGGTCCCTTCTTTGCTTTTCCTTCTGGTGGCAAGCAAAAATGGTTTTATTCATGCAGTCATTTTATACAGGAAGCCCTGGGTATCCAGTGGCATTTGGTTCAAGGACCTCCCGTGGATGCCAAAATCTGTGGATGCTCAAATCCCATTACATATAATGACATAGAAAAAAATGGTGTCCCTTATATAAAATGACAAAATCAAGGTTTGCTTTTTGGAATTCATATATATATCCACAGTTTGAAAATATTTAAAAATATGTATTAATTCTGAAATGCAAACCTTGATTTTGCTATTTATATGCCATGGATATGATGGGCTAACTGTACTGTTTTTATTTGGTGCTTTTAATTGTTTTAAAACATTTATTGTAATTTTTTTAAAATGGTTTTTTATTTGTGAGCCACCTTGGGTCCCTTTTTGGGAGAAAAGCAGCATTTAAAAAAGGAAATAAATAAATAATAAGCAAGAGCTGTATGTGCTATTTGGTGAGTGTCCAAGTGCCACATGGGGATCTGTGGGGGTAATGCAGGGCCAAGAGAAACAATCCTTCCCTTCCATCCACATTTCTTCAGCTTTCTCTGGAGTTTGGCCAGCTGGCCCACCTCACCGCCATTGTGCTTGCTCTGGCCAAGGATTCGGTAGAGACCATCCGCACCTCTGCGGTCCAGGCTGTCAGCTGCCTCTACACGCTTCTGTTTGGCCAGAAGGGTGAGTGTGAGGGGGCTGGGGCTCCTTTTTTGCAAGAGAAGCCAGAATAACAATGTCTGGACAGCCAAGCCTTGTCCTCCCAAGAGTTGCCTTTTTTCTGCCCTCTGGTACCTGTGGCATGACTGCCCTGAGGCCTCCGCTTCCTGGTTCCTCTCACCAGCCCAGCCTCTCGTCTCCCCCCACAAACACCTCTGTCCTCCCCAAAGGGTCCTTTGCACAGCATGCTGCCTTTCATAGCTGGGGTCCCTCTCCCCAATCCCCAAAATGTGAGGAGAAGTGACTGACCTCTTCTCCATTTTCCTCCTTGCAAAAGAGCTGACGAAAAGCAAGCAGAAGCGGCAGAGGTGGGCTGTCAAGAGGAGCCCCCAGCAGGCCAAGGGGAAGGTCTCCTCCTTCAACCTACCATTGGCCCAGGACAGGAACTTGCGCATCGCCAAGGTACTCAGGCCAGCAGGGATGGACAGAGGCTTGCGGAGGGCTGCTGGGACCCCTCTGCCCCAAACTCTTGCCTGGCTTGGTGGTCTGAGAGACACCTGAGGGAGAACTAGTCGGGTGTGGGGTGGGTTTGTGAGTTTTGGCAGGAGCAGGATGTGTCTGGGAGCAGGGAAGGTCCAACTTCCCCATAGCCATCATGGGCTAGTCCTGTGGCCTTCATTGAACTCTCAGACCTCCTCCTTTTCCACCAAGCCAGTCTCCTCTCCTGGTTCCCCAAAGGAGAAGCGGAGAGTCCTCTGCATTCAAAGGGGAGCGGCGCCTGGTAAGAAGTGTGGTCTTCCAAAGTGAGGGCCGGTGTTCTCGTGAGGGGCAATTTGTTTCTGGTCTCCTCTTCTCTTTCTGGCCTCCTGACTCCAGGGGCTCCAGGCCAAGTCCTTCCCACTGGGACCAGGGGGCATCTCCCTATCAGGTGGGAGCCTGGAGGACCTGCCCTCTGAGCAGGAGATACAGCCATCCTATTCAACCACTGCACCCACTCTTTGTTGCAGGGCCCAGAGGACCCCTTATTCTCTGTGCAGCTAACCAGCCTCGTACTTGCTAGTCTGGACAGCCTCCAGGGATCTGACAGAGAGCTGCAGGGAGCTTCAGAGAAGGTCCTCCATGCCATCCTCCAGAACCATGCCAGGAAGATCAAAAGGGTGAGAGCTCTTCAGCCGCTGCCCTTGCCCCCAAACTCTTGCCTGACTTGGCAGGTTACGAGACACTTGGGGAGGAACTAGCTTTGCTTCCCAGCTGCCATGGCAAAAGGCACAAGGAAAGGTCTTGGCTCTCTTGGCACAGGAGGTGATACCTCCCTCCCTCCACCCACTCCACCCTACCCTACTCTACCCACTTAGCCAAGTCTCAAGAGACAGGACCTACACGAAGGGAGGAATGCCAAAGCTGGGGGTCCTTGCTTTCCCCCTCCCCCATGGCCTCTCTTGCCAAACTGAGCAAGTGGTTAGAGCCAAGGGGGTCCCTGAGCCTCTGCAGGAGAACCAGCTATAGCCTCCACCTGGTCTGGCCTCCATGCTTCCTCTCCACCTCATGCTTGGCAAAGGCTTCCCTGAGGGCAGAGTGCTAGTCCACGCCAAATGGCAATGCTGGGCAAAGAAGGGAGACAGAGGGTAGCATTAGGGTAGCTTTATTTGCCAAGATCTGCAAATGTTCAATTTCAATTTATTTCAATTCAATTTATTCAGTCGTTGACCAGTATATGCAAATGCTCAATACATAGTCTATTATTATTATTATTATTATTATTATTATTAAACTTTATTTCTAGAGCACTGTAATTATACACAGCGCTGTACAAAGTAAAAAAGTTACAAATATAAAAAAGCCTGCCCACGGCGTACACTATAAGAAATAAAATAAAATAAATAGATAAACAAATTACCATATAGAGGAAAGAAAATTAAAAGATCAAATATCAAACAAATCACAACACAATTAACATTATCAGAACAATTACCAGATTATCAAACAGCCAGATAAAATCCCTGAGAATCACAAAATCCCTGAGAACGCTTCCCTAAACAATATGGTTTTCAATTCAGTCTTAAAACTGGTTAGTCTAATGGAGGAATGAGAGAGGGAAATGGCTGCAGGTTACACTGAGCCAGGAAAAGTGTGGGTGTTGTAAAGGCAAATGATTGGGAAGTCACCATTAGTGAAGCTGGGCATGCTAAGGTTGTGAATGCTGGTGAGAGGCAGGAGGAAGCCTTCCCCAGGCCCCAGCATCCTCCCCACCTCCAGGTCTTTCACCACCTCAGTTCCTTCTCTCCTGCCTAGATGAAGGAGGTGGTGGTTGCCATCTACACCTGCCTTCAGGTTCACCCAAACTCCTATTGGATCCGGAAGGTGGTGCTGAAGGCCTTGGGATACCTGCTGCCCGACCACCTGGAGGAGGTGGTGCGGAGCTGCCTCTTCTTCTCCATAGCCGTCAACAGGTATGGGTGCCAGACTGTCTTCCTGAGGTCTTCAGGCCACACATCAGGTGGTGGCTGGAGGTAAAACTGGCTAGTAAACTCCAGTGGCTTCTGGCTGCCTTTTTTGATTTTGCAGGCAAGCTAGGGAGCTCTGGACAGCGATGGCTTCAGGTGCCCAGGTGGCCACACAAATCTTGAAGATCTTGCTGAAGAGCCTCCAGGTCGAGGACCCCCAGGGGAGCAACGAGGGCATCATCATCATGTCCCTGGCGGTAAGTGGCCAAGCACCAGCCTGGTTCTAGCCTAGCCTGACCGACTGCCTCAGATTGCCCAGGCAATGGTGTTTGGGGCCCAAAACCTGCTTGGGCTGTTTCCTCTCTGCCCAGAGATATAGAAGGCATGTGGGAGGTTCCTCTATCCATTCCAGGAGGGGGTGACATTGGAGGAGGATGGTGGTGCAGCTTAAGTGTTCAACTCTCATCATTCCCCATCTGCCCTCCTTCTAGAGCAGATCATTAAACAAACCTTCTGTACACACTGAGAAAAGAATGCTGTGATTAATTCAAGTTAGCATAGGTTTCTCAATCTAATTTAATCTCCTTTTTTTGATAGAGTCACAAGGTTGGTAAATCAAAGGAATGCTGTGGATGTGGTGTATCTTGATTTCAATAAGGCCTACAACAATGTCTCTTATGATATCCTTGAAAACAAGCTTGGAAAATGTGGGCTAGACAACACAACTTTTAAGGTGGATTTGTAGTTGAATGATTGACTAAACTCAAAGGTTGCTCAGCAATGGCTCCTCTTCTTCCTCTGGAAGAGAAGTGACCGGTGGGGTAACACAGGGGTCTGTCCTGGGCACAGTTTGCAATTCAACATCTGTGACAATGACTTGGGAGATTATCACACAGCTTTCCGCCTGGTCCTAGAGCAGACTGAAACTTTGGGGAAAAAAATTCAGATTGGGTGTTATCGCACACCTCTGTGCTCAGGCCAGAGGCATGTAGATCCGATTTTAGCCATCCCATCTCCAAACTGGTTCTGGATTAGGGTAACTCTTTGCGAAGGACAGGATTAGGATAGATCGAGGATGCAATGGCTAAGAATGGGTTGCGATGCCTGAACATGGAGGTGTGTGATAACACTGGATCTGAAAAAAATTCCCAAAGTTTCAGTGTGCTCTAGGGCTGGGAGGAAAGCCATGGGATAATCTCCTTGGGTGAAAGAATGAGGACATGATTAACAAATTTGCAGATGACACCAAATTAGGTTGATAGCTAATACCCCAGAGAAGTGGATCAAAATTCAAAATGAACAGACTAGATACAAGGGAGATACAAGGGGATTTAGGCAGTAAAAATGAAATGCACACATACAAGATGGGAACACCTAGTTTGACAACAGTGCTTGTGAAAGGCATCTTTGCAAATCGGCCATCTGAGTGCGGCTTGTAGCTGGGTTTTAGGCGGAATGCAGTCAAGTGGCAGCATTGGCGGCATTTTGCATGCGATGACACCTGACTGTATCCCGTAATCAAATCTAACACAGAAGAGGTAAGTTGGGTTTATTTTGGGTGTGATAAACTCCCCAGTAAAGCACATGTTGAAGCTGAGTCAGAAATGTGATGCTGCACCTTAAAAAGCCAATGCAATTCTAGGCTGTATAGTCTCTAGACCAGTGATTCCCAAACTATGGTTCTCCATGTATTTTTGGACTTCAGCTCCCAGAAGCCTCAGCTATCTTGGCCAGTGGTCTGGGATTCTTGGGAGTGGAAATCGAAAACATCTGGAAGGCCAGAGTTTGGGAATCACTGGTCTAGATCAAGGGAAGTAATAGTGCCAATGCTTTGGTCAGGCCTCACCTGGAAAAATCCTACCTCCATTTCTGGGCACCACAATTCAAGAGGGATGTAGACAAGATGGAACATGTCCAGAGGAGGGTGAAGGTCTGGAAACCACCAAGCCCAATGAGGAGAGACTTAAGGCACTGGGAATGTTTAGCCTGGGGAAGGGAAGATTAAGAGTAGATATGAGAGTCCTGTTTAAATATTTGAAGGGATGTCATACTAAGGATGCAGCAAGCTTGTTTTGTGCAACTTCAGAGATTTGAACAGGGAGCAGTGGATACAAACTACAAGGAAGAGATTCCTCCTAAACATTAGGAAGAATTCCTGACAGTAAGAGCTGCTTGAAAGTGGAAGATACTGCTGCCTCAGGGGTGGTATAGTCTTCTTCTTTGGAGGCTATCTTTAAGCAAATACTGGATGGCCATTTCCACAAGGAGGGCTTGGATAGTGCCTTCCTGAATGGAAGAAAGGAGGTTGGACTGGATGCCCCTTTGGATTCTGTGATTAGCTGTGTTGGCTAGGGCAGATGGGAGCTGTAGTCCAGGGGTACCAGGAGTGCCACCTATTCCCTGCACCTCACCTTAAAGGTTGGCCAGGCAGTGCCCATAGGCTCCTCTCCTTTGCAGTTGCTCAGAAACAGAGAGACATGGCAGAGATGCAGGCAGGCTGGCTAAGAGCTTACACAGGGAACCTTTCTCCAAGACCTTTCTGGTGCTCTCTTGGTCCTAATTTGAGAGATCCTCTTTGAGAAATAGGTTTTTCCAAGCTTGAAAGCTTCTTGGAATCCTAGAACAACAGAGTCCCAAGGGGTTCCCAGAGGGCATTGGGTGGAGGATATCCAGCTAGAGCATCCCCAGAAGGGAGCTGTCCAGCCTCTTTTTGGAAGATGTCCAGAGGAGAGCCTGCCTCTTCTCTAGGCCATGGGTCCTCTTGCTGAGCCACTCTCACTGTCAAGTTCTTTCAGATGTTAAATTGAATCTACCCATCTGTAAATTCCAGTCATGAGACCTCTGGGACAGCAGAAAACACACACATACCCATCATCTTTGGGGAAGCCCAGGAGGGATTTAAAGAGATTTTGTCAGTCTTTTCTTCACCCAGCTGAACATGTCCAGCTCCTTTAACCTCTCATATGTTTTATTCTCTGTACCTCTTATCACCCTCATTGTCCTTCTCTGAACTTGCTCCAACATGTCTATATCCTTCTTAAGACGAGGCACCAGAACTGAATGCAATACTCCAGATGAGGCCTGGCCAGCACAGAATATAGGGGGAATATTACTTCCCTCAACTGTGAAGCAATGCTTCTATTAATGCAACCTAAGATGCTTTGATTGTGAATTCCTGCATGGCAGGGGGGTTGGACTGGATTTGGCCCTTTGATTCTATGATTCCATGATTCTAAGATAGCATTGGCCTTCTTTGCTGCATCATCACACTGCTGCAGCATCACACTTCGAGTTTACCCAGGTTCTTTTGAATTCTGTTCCTGTCTTCCAATGGGTTAGCCACCCCTCCCAGTTTTGCATCATCTGCAAACTTGATAAGGTTTTCCACCACCAAATCATCTAAGGGGCTGAGCAAATAGGCAGGAAAAAGTTGGCCAACCCTGGTTTTTCCCAAACCAGTTGGCAACCTCGATGGCTGCATGGCCCCCTGTGAAGGCGGGCCGAACACTCAGGGGCAGTCCGCACCACAGGGCATCAAGGTTTTTTCCCTCCTCACCATACATGTGCACAATCACACAAACACACCACCTGAGACCAGAATTAGCTCCCTCTTCCCACCCAGCTGCCATCCCCAGTTGTTCATATCCCCAGTCAGCCATGGAGATCCAGGGGGCGACTTTGGATGCAAGTCACACTTCTCTTCACCTCAAGGTGGAAGGCCAGGGTGGCTCCCAGTCAATCTGGCCAGGCAAGTACAATAAGAGGGTCACCTTAAATTGGAGTCTATGTGAAGGCATGTGACTTCAACAACCGTGTGGATTTAGCCCATAGTCTGCAAAACTAGGCACGCTGCTCCATGGAAGGAGGCAGGTCTGGCATCTTTTTCTGCTGTATGTCAACAGAGTTCAGCCACATTCTTCCATTGATGCTCTCCATTCATGGTTCCCTCTGGAAATCATGGCTGGCCATCCACACAGTTAGCCATATTCACTGTCTGACTGCTGCTCCTGCCTAGCCTCACAGTAACCGTGGTGCTTCAGTTGTGGAATGGCCTGGGAAAAAGTGCACATGAGCACCCCCCCCCTGCAGCAATAGCCACATCTCCCCCTTCCTCCCTTCCCCTCTTCTCCTCCAGGCCATGAATGTTATCTATGAATCCTTCGGGATCCCTGGCTACCGTTCGGCCCTAGTGGAAATGCAGCCCCAGCTTTTCATTCCGATGCTGAGGCAGGTCTGCTACGTGAGACAGCTGGCCTTGCCCAAAGCCTTACAAGCCAGGCAGGAAGACATCATGAGGTAGGACCCTGATGCCTTTTTGAAGGAGGGGAAGGAGGGAAGGATGGGGACCCCTCTGGAAACCAGCCACAGCCATAGCCACAGCCTCCCAGGCATGGGCAGAGCCAGGGCAGTGGCTCATCTGAAGGCTCCTTCACCTTAAATTGGCTCCCTTGTTGGGTTGGTGGTGGTGGTGGCTCAGAAAAAAATAAGAGGGAAAGAGAGGGGGACCCCAAGAAACACCCATCCAGGCAGATAACCCATGCTCAGGACCAGTGCCAGGCCAAAATGCCAGGCTTGGACCAGAATGCCCTCTGCCCCGTCATGCACTAGTTGCTACCTTCACTTCCCCAGATTGTTGTCTGATCTAAAGTGTTTTCCTGACTTTTAGAGGATTAATGTTTGTCTATCTTTTGTGTGTTTGTATAAAACACATATTTTCCCTCTTATAGCTTTTGTACACACCTCCCCATCCGGGGTGATTTTATATATATTTTTCCCCCCACAAAACTCAGTGTATATCTCCTGACACACCAACTAATCAGTATACATAAAACATTTTCAAAGTTTTCTCACTAAAACTTGGCATGTAGACATTTCTCAATTTCTTTTATCATCTCTTACCCCTCCATTCATATCCTAACAATTGTACCCCCTGTTCATGATCCTGCCACCACACACACACACACACACACACCTCTCCCTGGGGATGTCCAGGTTGGGATTGCCTTGAGGGCCAAGCAGGGAGGTGGGGGCATCTGCTGCCCTGATGTAGCCCTGATGGTCTCCTCCTCCTCCATCTCCAGCACATCGGTGGAGATCATGAAAGGCCTCTTTTCATTGGTCAAGGATTGGGCTGTCTATGCCTGCATCCAGTTCCAGCAGGGCTGGATGGTGCTGGGCACCCCAGGGCAGTTCGTTCAGGGCACCCGTCTGTTGGCCAGGTATGCACAGCCCCAGCACGGATCCTCCTCCCCAGGCCTGACATAGGCACTCTTGCCCAGAAAGCTCTGCATGCAGCTGGTGAAAAAGGGCATGGAGGGAGGGAGACCTGATACGTGTTTCCCCCCCGTCCTCTATGGCTGGACTGAGAGCATCTGGTGAGCCCTTGTGCCTTCAAAGGAAAAGGAAAGAGGTACAGGGAAATGGGGGGGGGTATCTCTCCATTCCAGCTGCCCAGGAAGCTCTATGTGGCCCCTCTTGTCATCCTCACCATCCGGCCTTTCTGCTACTGAGGGTCTCCAGGATGACCAAGTGGGGCCCCTATGATGTTCTGCCCCCCTCAGGGCCATGACTAAGTATGACAGTCCCCAGATCCCGGGGGTGTTTTCCGAGGCCATGTTCATCCTCAGCAGCGAGAAGGATGAGATGAAGAAGATGACAGCCCTGGCACTCGTGGTCGAGGTAAGACCCCCTTCAGGGGAGTGAGGGATACATGGTCCCCAGAGACTGCCTCAGCAACCCCAGGTAAGCTCCTGCCCTGCACAGAAAGGAGCTGTCTCAGCCACAGATTCAGCTGTCAGCTTGGGCTCCCCATGGATCTCCTTTGGCCAGTCTCTGGCTGTGGTTGGCATGGCCTCTCTCTTGGACAAAGGCTGGTACTCAAAGAAGGGGGAGCTTTGGGAAAGTTTTGGGGGCCCTTCTTGCTCTGGAGGGTCACTAGCCATGGGGCCATCTCTGGAGTGAAAGGAGAGGCCATGAAGCAGGATGAAGAGAAGGCACAACACTTGGGGGTTGTTTAGGCCTGCTATGGAGAATGTGGGGGGTGAGAGTCATTCTCTCCCCTCTGCACAATATCAGGCCACATGGAGAACCAAGGAGGCTGAGTGGTGGGACATCAGGCAGAGAGGGAAGGAAGAGATCTCCCCACACAGACTGTGGTTGGGAACAGTGGGATTCACTGCTGCAGGGATCCACTGTGGGACAGCCCACTTGGTCCTTCACTTGAGAACAGGAAATGGGCCCATTTGGGGCTCCGCATTGCCAGCCATTGACAAAAATAACTATGGGCCCAAACAGATACGTTGAGATTACAGCCACATTCATGCACACAGATCTCTCCCCCAGCCCCAGAGGTGGTGTCCCCTTCTGTTTGTCTGCTTCTGGGGGGCAAGGAGAGCTGCCCCACTCAGCTCCCGGCTGTGGGTTCTCAGGTGGGGGTCCTGCTGGGGGTTAGAGAGGCCCCTTTGGCCCAATCTTCTGCTGATGCTCCCAGCTTCCTGCTGAGCACCTGGGCTGCCCCTTTCACTTGCCTGGTGGTGGTCCTCCCAGCCAAGCCCCCTGCCCTTTTGATGCCCCCCAACTCACACACAAACACACATACATACACTCACACTGCTGCTTCCCTCACTCCCCAGTTCCTCAAGAGCCCATCTGCCATCCAGATCATGGACCGTTGTACCCTTAAGCAGCGCCTGGAGCAAGAGGCCACCTCTTCCAGCCTGGCCATCAAAGACCTGTGCTTGAAGGCCCTTAGGAGCTTCATTTTTGAGCCAGGGGAGGTAAGGAGGAGAAGGAGGAGGGGGGTGTTGCACAGGGTTTCATAGAATGGGCTGGGGGGCTTCTTGTGTGAGGAGATGGGGTTGGCAGAAACCCCAAATATGCAGAGCAATCCCCCAAAGCCTCCACCTCACCCCGGCATCCTCTGGTCTTGCACAGGTTAAGCGTTTGCGGGATCAGCTCCCAGTGCTTATGGAGTCGGTCTTCAGTGGACAAGAGCAGGATGTCCTGAAGGGCCTGGAGGACATAATGGCCACTCTCCAGGACTTGGATGGCCAGGGAATTGGGGACCTCACCCTGGAGCTTGCAATGAATGTCCGCTCCTTCTTTGAAGATGTAAGTACTGGACTTGGACAAAGCCATGGTTGTCTCTCCCTAGGACCCCTTTTCCCAATAAAGCACTGTGGGGGAGGGACACGTCCCTCCCCCATTGTCTCCCAAACCCTGGCTACCCTCCTGATCTGCCAGCAGGCTGCCTGCCTGCATGTGATGGTCAGCAGCTGCACGCCAGAGAGGGACTAATTGTCCCTGGAGCAGGTAGAGGTCCTGGTCAAGGAGCAGAGGCATGCTCCATGGGGGGGGGGGGTATGTTGCTTTCTTGGTTTAATTCCCCACTGTTCTCCAAAGCAGGACCCAAGGCAGATGATGATGATGATGATGATGATGTACTTATATCCTACCTTTCTCCCAATATAGGGACTCAAAGTGGCAAACAGCACATTTACCCGTATTTTTCGGCATATAGGACGCACTTTTTCTTCCCCAAAATGGGGGTGGGGAAGCTGGTGCGTCCTATATGTCGAATGTACGCTCCCTCCGAGGCTGCGGCTAACACGGGTGGAAGGAGCGTCGCTTTCCCTGGGACCATGCTGGGGTCGGAGGACTCCTCCGACCCAGCATCACCCCAAGGAAAGCAACATTGCTTTCCTTGGGACGATGATGGGGTCGGAGGACGCCTCCGACCCCAGCATTGCCCCATGGAAAGCAACGTTTTTTTCCTTGGGGCAGTGCTGCGGTTGGAGGACGCCTCCGACCCCAGCATTGCCCCATGGAAAGCAACTTTTTTTCCTTGGGGCAGTGCTGGGGTCGGAGGATGCCTCCGACCCCAGCATTGCCCTATGGAAAGCAACGATTTTTCCTTGGGACAGTGCTGGGGTCGGATGATGCCTCCGACCCCAGCATTGCCCCATGGAAAGCAATGTTTTTTCCTTGGGGCAGTGCTGGGGTCGGAGGATGCCTCTGACCCCAGCATTGCCCCATGGAAAGCAACGTTTTTTTCCTTGGGGCAGTGCTGGGGTCACAGGACGCCTCTGACCCCAGCATTGCCCCATGGAAAGCAACGTTTTTTTCCTTGGGGCAGTGCTGGGGTCGGAGGACGCCTCCGACCCCAGCATTGGCCCATGGAAAGCAACGTTTTTTCCTTGGGGCGGTGCTGGGGTCGGAGGACGCCTCCGACCCCAGCATTGGCCCATGGAAAGCAATGTTTTTTTTCCTTGGGGCAGTGCTGGGGTCGGAGGACGCCTCCGACCCCAGCTTTGCCCCATGGAAATCAACGTTTTATCTATACTTGGGTTAATAACCCCATTCCAGTCACCACATAATATCATAGACTAATAATTCCAATCTTGTAATAAATTATTCAATTTATTATAGAAATTGCCTTTCTGTTCTAATGGTCCATATACTCTGACCAATAAAAATTTACCATCATTTATAGTTACTTCAACCATTATCCAGTTGCCATTTGAGTCAGCTTTAACTAACTTAGGGCCTTTACAGACTGCAGAAATAATGCAACTTGAGACCACTTTAACTGTCCTGGCTCAGTGCTAGGAAAGCATGGGAATTGTAATTGTTTTCTCAGACATTGAGCCTTCTCTGTCAGAGAGCTCTGGTGCCACAATAAACTACAGATCCCATGATTCCCTAGCATTGAGCCAGGGCAGTTAAAGTGGTCTCAAGCTGCATTATTTCTGGCGCTTAGATTCCCATAAAGGCGCTTAGATTCCCATAAAGATTTAACACATCACAACACCTTTCTTTTTGGTTTTTGCCATGCACAATATTCTTGACCCAATTTTTTAATATTTAACCATCTTTCTTTCTTATACGTGTCTCCTGCAAACAAATTATGTCTTGGTTTAGTCTATGTAAAAAATGAAATCTTTCTTTCTTTTTTTCAGGTGTGTTAAGCCCTTTCACATTCCAAGTTAATACCTTTAGGGCAGGGGTAGGCAACCTTTTTGAGCCGGGGGCCGGTCCTCCGAAGTCCTCCCTTCCACTGGGCTGAGGGGGGAAATGGTGGTGTGTGCGCTCATGCGCGTGACCCCTCCACATGCACTGCCTCCGTGCATGTTGCGGCCACCATTTTGATTTCCAAAATGGTGGGCGTGATGCATTTTCGCATGCGCAGCAGTACTGCGCATGCGCAAATGTGTCACACCCACCATTTTGGAAATCAAAATGGCGGTCGTGGTGCACACGGCCACACGGTAGCAGTGGCACACGCCGGCTGCGGCGGCGGCAGGGGTCCGCCTGGGCCGGTAAGTGTGGGGACCTGGGCCGGAACTGGCCCGTGGGCCGTAGGTTGCCGGCCCCTGCTTTAGGGAATTAGACATCTTTATATCTTGGCAGATGATCAATTTGGTTATCTAATCTGCTTTACTTTCTTCTGAGTCTCTTCTAAATCTCTCTCTCCTGAACTTTCAAATGTAAGTCTTGTCTTGGTTCCTGTACTATTCTAGACCCCTCCTCATCTATTTCATTGTCCTCATCCTCTCCTTCCAGATTTCTTTCTACTTCTTTGTCTTTCCATTAGCAACCACTTCACTGGAGAGATCTTTCCCATTTATATTGAGGAATTTCTTTGCATCTGCAATAGAATTTATTCCCACCCTTCTCTTTTTGTACCAAAAAACCAACCCTTCTGGTATGTTCCATCTATATAGGATATTCTTTTTTCTAAGTTGCAAGGTTTTAACACATAATCTTTCCTCTTCTTCAAGATTCTTGTGCAGACATCTTTCAAAATTTTTAACTCTTTACCTGCTATTTCCAAAAGTTCTTCATTATGTGATCTTAGGAACTGATCTCTAACTTGTTTCCTAACAAAATGAACTACTATGTCCCTGGGGAAATTATTATTTCTGGCCACATAAGAGTTCAAATGGAACATATTATCAATTTCGGGGCAGGGCCTGAGCAATGGCCGGGTAAGGACTGCCTGAGCTTTCGGAGTGCTCGGAAATAGATAATTGCAGTAAAAAAAAAACCTCCCAAAGAGAGAAATGTTGACTCTTTGAGATGAATTTATAACAAGAAGATACAAGGAACATAAAAGGTAAAAAAAAATTATTATTATCTCAAGAGTAGACTTAAAATAGCTTACTTTCATTTTGTGGGGGACGGAGAATCACGGAGGAAGCTTGTCCGCCATTAAAAAGATTAACGAGGCAGCTAGAGGCTGTTAAAATTGGACTTTGAGATAAGGAATTAAGCTTTGTAACTGCCTTAAAGTGAATGAAATTAACCCACAAATCATAAGTAGCTAGAAGCTTGAACGAGAGGAGATAAAAGTACTATCCACTGCTGACTGCTTAAAAGGGAGGAACTGGGAGGTGAATAAAACGGAGTGAATATTAAATAAGTGTATATGTCAAAAAGGCCAAAAATATTAGGGGGAAAGCTTTGGAAGAGAGGTTTAAGACAAACTGAGAAAGATAAACCTTCAGATAGAGCCTTCGGAAGACTTGTTAGATTGGAACAAACTGAACAAGAAGAAATGTTAAGAAGCCCCCCTAAAAAAATGGCTACTTCTACGAGTTCACTCCCAGAGAAGCAGGGAGAAGGAAAGGGGAAGGATAAAACAGATGCAGGAACAGGAGCAAAAGCAGGAATGACGGATTGTGAACAAATGAGGACTATGATTACAGAAATTATGAAGCAGGAGAATGAGATGAGACGTAAAGAGATGAATGATTTTCTGGATAGACAGAAAAATGAAATATTAGAAGCAAGAAATGCAGACAAGCAAACCTTTTTAACAACAATACGAAATGAAAGAGAGGCTATGACAAAACAATTTCAACTACAAATGCAACTTGAAAGGAAAAGTTCAGATGAAAAGTTTATGGAAATACAAAGAAATATAAAACAAATACAAGAGGATGTGCAAACATTAAAATCAGACAACAAGGAAAGCAAGATTATACAAGGGAGACAACAAAGAGAAATTGAAACCAATAGAGCTAAATTGTCTGAAATGGACAAAAAACTTATATATCTGCAGGATTACCAAAGAAGAACCAATTTTGTTATTAAGAATATACCAGAGTTGGAGAAAAGAGATAGAAAATATGATTTGCAATCAAAAATTTTGAAATGGTTACAAGAAATCTCCCCATCCTTAAACTGGACTGAATCAGACTTTGAAAGAATTCACCGCATTGGACCAGTGACGAACAAGATGGCACCACGAGATGTAATAGTAAGAGTAATTAACTATAATAAAAAGGAAGGACTGATGAATATGATGAGGAAGAATCCGGAAAAATTAAAATTTCAAGATGTTGATGTAGAAATTTATAACGACTATTGTCTTCAAACGAAAATGTGGAGAAGAGAGATGAAACCGTGTACTACTATGTTGAGAGGAGCGGGAATTTACTACACTTGGGGACATTCTATATTCCTGAAATTTCAAAAAGCAGGAAAGAGATATAGGATTGATTCAGTGGAACAAGGAATACAATTGTTGAAAGATCTTGGGATATATAAAGAAGAAGAAGGAACAACTGGAGAGTCTAAAAAATCTAAAGGGAATGGAGCTGTCGTCCAGGTTGGAGTGTTGGGAGGAGAAGAATTATTGGGAGCATGTGGAGGAGGCGGACTCCCATAGACGAAAAGAGAAATTACTGCAATTAAGTACAAAGTTACATTTATTGTTTTTATGAGCACTCGGGGGGTGGGCGGTTTCTTTGGGCCTTGGGATGTCTTCGTCACCCCTCTCCACAGGGGTCGCTTCGGCGACCGGGGCTAGAGCAATGCGCTCTAGCAAGAAGAAGTGGAGAGGTAAATGGGACTTGGGGAGGGAAGGGAGGGGAAATAGAGGGAGGAGGGAAGGGATAGGGTTTACACAAAATGGAGCCATTAGAGAAATAAATAAATGGTATTATGGTAGATAAACTGAAAATTTCAACTTTAAATACCAAAGGTCTTGGATCAGTGATTAAAAGAAGAAGAATTGAAGCTTTATTACAAAGAGATTCAGCAGATTTTATTTTTATTCAAGAAACGCACCAACGGAAAGAGGGGGAAAATGAACTGAAACTGAATTGGATAAAGAACTATGAGAAAGCATTTGGAAATTCAAAATCAAAAGGGGTAGCAATAATAATTGCAAAAAAATGTAATTTTGTAATAAATAAAGTAATAAAAGATGATGAAGGAAGATATATAATAATACAGGGAGAACTAGGGGAAGATAATTATACACTTGTGAATGTATATGCACCAAATGAAAAACAAGAAGAGTTTTATGAAAGAGTGTTAAAGAAAGTGGAAAGAATACAGAAGCAATATGTAATTATTGCAGGAGATTTTAATATGCAAATGGATAAGATTAAAGATAAATCTAACCCCTCAGTAAAGGATAAACATAGAAATATAACAAACTTAAATAAAATAATGAATAAAAGGGAATTTAAAGATGTCTGGAGACTAGTAAAAGGGGATGAAAAGAAATATACATATTATTCTGCTGTACATAAAACATATACTAGAATAGATTACATTTTTGTTTCAAAAAATATGATAACTAAAGTTTTAGATAGTGAAATATCAAGTATAAAAGTAAGTGACCATGCCTTGGTGAGTGCAGAATTTATTATTAAGAAAGATTATGAACAAATAAAGAGGTGGAGGTTAAATACTAAGATATTGAATTATAAAGATATAGTAAACAAAATTGAAAAGGAATGGCAAGAAACATGGGATATAAACAATAAGGAAGTGACAAAAGGATTGTTATGGGACACGATGAAGGCAGTAACAAGAGGAATATGTATGAAAGAAGCATATAACCTTTGAAAAAGACAGGAAGAAAGGGAAAAAAATTAGAAACAGATATAGAACAATTAGAGTATAAATATATAGCTAATAGAAATAAACAGATTTACGTAGAATTGAGGGCAAAAAAGGAGGAACTGCAGAAGATAGAGATAGATGAAGTACAGGAAAATCTGATTTATTTAAGAAGGGAATATTTCGAATATAGTAATAAAAATTCAAAAATGTTGGCCAGAGCCACACAGAAAAAGAAAATGGAAAGTATGATAAATATAGTGAAGGATAGATCTGGGATGATGTGTAGAATGATGAAAGAAAAAATAAAAAATTTTGAAGAATTTTATAAAGAATTATATCAAGCAGGAAAAAATCCAATAGATAAAATAGAAAATTATGTAGAAGAAAATTGGGGACAAACAATAATGGAGGAAGATAAAGAACTATTGGAAAAACCCATTGAAAAGGAAGAGATAATAGAGGTAATTAGAAAATTAAAAAATGGTAAAAGTCCAGGAATGGATGGTTTGGGACCTGAATATTATAAAGTGTTTGAAAATATATTAATTCCAAAGTTGTTAGAATTATATAATGGAATATTACAAGGAGAGAAAATACCTTCATCATGGTCTCAATCATTAGTAATATTAATACCAAAAGTAGATAAAGATCCAACTGATCCAGGGTCATATAGACCTATATCATTAATAAATCAGGATGCAAATATATTAACAGCAATAATAGCAAATAGAATGAATAAATGTGTGTATAAATATATAGGAAAAGATCAATGTGGTTTTGTGAAGGGAAGACAAATGTCTAATTTAGTAGGAAGAGTTTTGAGTAAAATACATGTAATTGGGAGAGAAAAATTAAAAGCAGGAATTTTAGCATTAGATATATTTAAAGCATTCGACTGTGTGGAATGGCCAACATTAAAAATAATTATGAAAAAGTTTGGAATGGGAGAAAAAATGAGGGGACTAATAGATCAACTATATTGTGATAACTCAATAAAAGTAATAGTTAATGATGGAATTACAAAGGAAATAAAAGTAATGAGAGGTACAAGGCAAGGATGCCCGTTGTCACCAATATTATTTGCAATGGTTATAGAAATGTTAGCAAATGTTATTAGGAAGGATAGTAGTTTGGAAGGAATAGGATTGGAAAAAAAAACATAAAATTAGTTTATTTGCTGATGATACATTATTAACTATTAAAGACTTAAAGGATAAAATAGGAGAAATTAAGGAACATTTGAATTTATTTGGTGAGATAACAGGACTTCAAATTAATTGGAATAAAACAGAAATGATGTTATTTAATGATACAAAAAAGGAAGTATCAGAGCTTATGAAGCAAAAAGAATTAGGGATAAGAATAAAAAGTAATATAAAATATTTAGGAATTAATATAACAAAAGATTTAAAAGAAATGGAAGAGAAAAATTTCTTAGTATTACGGAGAGAAGTTGAAAAAAAAATAGTAGAATATAAGAACATTCGATTATCATGGTTTGGAAGAATAGCGTTAGTTAAAATGAAAATTTTACCAAAATTAAATTTCCTATTTAGAATGATACCACTAAAAATATCAGAAGTAGAATTAAGTAAATGGCAACAGTTACTAACCGTATATTGTAATGGAGGGAAAAGATGTAGATTAAATAAACAATTTTGGTATGAGTCTCAGAAAAAAGGAGGGCTAGGCCTCCCTAATATAAAAGGATATTATGAAGCTAACCACTTAAGATATGTAATAGAAGGAATGCTGGACGTACCAGATTTAGATTGGTTAGAAATGGGGAAAAAAGAGATAGATATGAAAATAGAGAAAAAAAATTTTTTTAAGAAATTAGTAGGAAAGAAATTAAAGAAACTGGAAATCCATTTATGGAAAATATATTAGAAATTTGGAATAAATATAAAAAAGGATTAATGAATGAAAATTCAATAATAACACCAATAATAATGGAAAAATCTTTCCCCAAAAATTTAAAAGATTTATTAGATAAAGAATTAAAGGAAAGGAAAATAGATAAAATAGAAAATTGGATAGAATTAAAGACAGGAAAAGAAAATATAAAAGAAAAACTTAGGGGGATAAACATGTCTTGGTTACATTTTATGCAAATAGAACAATGGTTTAAGAATTTGAAGAAAAAATATATAGAAAAAGGGAAATATACACAGTTTGAACAAATAGTTCAGAAAAGAAAAGGAATGGAGGAAAATGAAAATATGAAAGGCTTAACTAGTAAAATTTATAAAATATTAATGGATAATAAAAGGGAAAAACTACATCAAATTATTTTAAAAGAAATATGGGAAGATGAATTGAAATGCAAAATCTCTGACAATGAATGGAATAAGATTTGGGAACAAAGACATTTGAAAAATTTATTGGTGCGAATTAAGGAAAATTATTATAAATTGATTTGGAAGTGGTATTTGACACCACTGAGATTACATAATATAAATAAAGAAAATTCAAAATATTGTTGGAGAGGTTGTCAGGAAGTAGGGTCATATCTACATATGTGGTGGCAATGTAAATATGTACAAAAATTCTGGGAAATAGTAATATTAGAGATAGAAAAGGTTATGAATATAAAGATAGATAGAAAACCGAATATAGCATTGTTATCAATATATAATGATGTAGAATGGAAGGAGGAAAAAAACCTTGTAACAAATTTGTTTACTGCTGCGAGATTAATTATAGCAAGAAGTTGGAAAACAAAAATAAGTGTGAAATTGGAGGATTGGTATAAGGAAGTTTGGAAGATAGCAATTAATGATAAATTAACATGTAGACTGAAAGTGAAAAAAGGATTATTGAAAAGAAATGATTTTGATGAAATATGGAAAAAATTTATTGAAAATGTATTAAGAATGGAAGACGGGAAATTGCCTCCACGGGAGGAGTTAAGATTTTGGATGGAGTATAAAGATGGAAATGGCTCCGGGGGTGGGGTGCACGGAGGGGATATTTAGGGGGGTTTGTTTAAAAAAAACAACAACAACGGCTAAGATGTAAAAGTATATAAAAATGTATGGAAAGTTGATTAATATAAATAAAATTAAAAAAAAAAAGGAACATATTATCAATTTCCAAATTATTATTATTATTATTATTATCCTGTTTTTTTTCCTAAAACTAGGACCCAGTGTAGCTCACTATATTAAAAGAACAGTACAACTAAAAACATAGACGATTATTGCATGGCATTTTTCTTCCAAGAAACTGTTCAGCATGGGCTGAAACTGTTTAAAAAGGGATTTTATCACCCACCTCTGTGCCCAGGTCTCAGGCATCCCGTACCTGATCAGGACTTCTCTCATACTTTGCAAAGAACAGGAAAGTCCCATTCTTTGCAAAGTATGGCAGAAGTCCCGAAATACCTCAGTTTTTCTGGAACAGAAAGCATTCTGTGCCTAGCTCAGGAGAAAGTTACAGCTCAGGAAATTCCTGTTTTTAAATGGTTTCAGCCCGTGCCCAGCTCGGGAGAAAAAGTTATCCAATAAATTCCATAGACAAGTGATACATTGAAATAGAATTAAATTATTACTATATTATGTAATATTATTACATTAGCCCTTGAGGAGAGCTTGGAGGACTACAGCTGCTCCTGCCAAAAGAAAAATCAATGTTTTTGCTCCCAGATATCCCCTAAAGGGCAAAATTTTGTTTGGACAGCTGGAGTCTCTAGGGGGGCTCCAAACATGTAGAAACACCCACTTCACCAACTAGATATCATTTCAGGGCATTTTACAGCAAAAGGAGAGAACCCTGAGGGGCCCTAGGAGCCACAAAAATGGCTCAGGGAATGTGGTGGAGGCTCCTTCTTTGCATGCTTTTAAACATAGGCTGGATAGCCATCTCTCAGGGGTGCTTTGATTGTGTGTTCCTGCATGGCCAAATGGGGTTGGATTAGATGGCCTTTGAGATCTCTTCCCATTCTATAATCCTATAAGTCTGTTGCCCTTCCAAGAATCCTTGAGACACATACACTAGCAGCCCAGGGAACACTGCCCTCTCTGAGGCCACCCGGATGGACGCTCTAGCATTCAGTGGTGGAGGGTCCTGATGAGGGGTTCTCCCAATGTGCCAGTGGTCAGTGTGGCTCCCACTGGCTTTACCCAATATGGATTCCCTGTGCATTTCTTGCCACACGTTTTTCTCCTTTCTCTCCAGGAAAGAGCCAGCGTCCGTTGCAGAGCCTTTGCCTTGTTTGGACATTTGGTAATGAGAGCACTGGAAGTTGATGAGGTCCTCCTGAGAAAGGAGGTGGTCTTCAGCCTCCTTCCGCTGCTCCTCCATCTGATGGACCAGGACTCCACCGTCGCCATGGCAAGTCCAGCCAGAGCTAAGCCTCGTTCTTCCGCAGACCCAGTCTACCCCACCCTCCGAAATGCTCTCAGCACCTCAGCTTTTCTGGAACAGAAAACTTTAGATGTCCTCATGGGTTGAGGGGAGGACGCACCCCTTGGCTTCAGGCCTACACTGTTGGTTTGTTTTAAAAGTAAAAAAAGGACACAACAGAGATATGGCAGATTTTTTTCTACAGGAGGAGCATGAAAGGAGAAAAAAAGGTCTCCACTACCCCGTGTGTGTTTGCTTGGTAAAAGAATCAAAGACAGGCTTCCTTTAAAAAGAACATTAAAATAGTTTACTCATAGTCTTATGCATAATTCATATCCACAGGTTCAGCTTCTTGATGAAGACAGAAAGAAACAGAAAGTTTACATGCTAGAGAAAAATAGGGTTTGGACTTTTTACACAGAGAAGCTAATTTCAGCATCCTAAACCATGGGAGAAACAAGCATGGTGTGGGAGGAGTTGTTTTGTTTTGTTTTTGTTTTAAAAAAAAGAACTTGTACATGCCACAGGAAGAAAGGAGACCAGTGTGTAAACACAAACAGGAGCTGGGCAAGAGGTGATATGATAGCTCTGTTTAAATATTTTAAGGGAGTAAGTTTATTTTCTGTTGCTCCAGAGAATAGGACACCGAGCAATGGATTCAAATTACAGGAAAAGAGATTCCACCTCAACCTTAGGAAGAACTTCCTGACAATAAGAGCTGTTCAATCAGGGCAGCTTACATTTTAACCTGTAAGCCGCCCTGATTGGATTACCATTGGGCGGGGTAAAAATAAATATTATTATTATTATTATTATTATTATTATTATTATTATTATTCAACAGTGGAAGGCATTCCGTTTGTTGTAGAGTCTCCTTCTTTGGATGAAGTTTTTAAACAGAGCCTGGATGGCCATCTATCAGGAGTGCTTTGATGGTGTCTTCCTGCATGGCAGGGAGTTGGACCGGATGGCCCTGAAAGTCTCTCCCAGTTCTGATTCTATGAGTCTATGAAACTACCAGAAGCATGCATTCCTAAGGTCCAAGAGAGTCTTCACCCACCTAATTGCCATAGAGTACTAGCATGCAAAAGTTGTAATACCCAACATACACAAAGTGAGAAAGCACAACCACTCTGGTTGAATGGCACAAACCTTTGGGCCTTTGAACATCAGCTCAGGCAGTACAGGGGAAGATACAGACTGCCAGGGCTATGGTACTACAACACCATCCATCAGCCTTGGACAATTTTGCAGGGAGTGAGGGGGGCTGTAATCTGTCAAGGCCTGAAGGCACACCTCCCTCACCCCTCCTTTGAGCTTCCAAGCAGGGACAGGAATCATCCCTCTTTTCAGATATGGATAGGCTGTAGGTCCCATCATCCTTATGAAGTGGAAAGGGGACTGAGAGAAACGATAGTCAAGGATCCTGCCCTGTGGGGCTTTCTGGGTCCCAAGCTGGCAGACAAGAGAGGGCTCAGCTTTTTAGGAAGGTGTCTGCCACTCAGGCTGCGTAGATGCAGGGAGCTCCTGATCACCAGGAGAAGAGGAGGAGGGCAGAGGGGTTAAAATAAAGAATCTCAGGAGGGCACCCCTTAGAATAAATCAGGACCTCAAGCCTCCCATGTGGCAGCCTCTTCCCCCGGGGAGACCAATCTCCATCTCTCTTTGGGTTGCAGAGCTGCAAATTGGCCTTGCTGGACTGTGGCTTCTTCCTTGGATGGGCAGACCTCCATCTTATCTTCCGCAGCCTGGCCTGGGAAAACCTCCAGAGCTGCCTCTCCAACGCCTGGAAATACCTGGTCAGTGGAAGCATTCCCCACCCTCCCATCTTCCCTCTGCCTGCAGACTGTTCTGCACAAATAAGCCGGTTGTAGAAATAGGAGCAGCCAGTGAACAGTACAGGTGGGCACCCATGGGAAATGTAGCTCAGGGCATATAGGGGGGCCAGCACAGGTCATTACCAGAACCATAGCTCCTGCAAAAGGTCATTGCAGAATCCTTCAGGCTGGCATCCAAGGGATCTTGTAATGGGATCTCCCCAGAGGGTTTAGATGAAGTGAGGAGAGCTGGCTGGCTTCATCTGGAGACCTCCCTTTCTTGGGAGAAAGGAAGAGAGGTGACTCTTCATGGGACTTGAAGGTGCGCAAACGCATACACACACATACCCTGAACTTGCATAATTACACAGAGGTGCCTCTTTGGAGATGGGGCCCCCAGGGAAGCCTCTCAGGTTTCCTCAAACATTCCTGGGTGTCTTGGCCACCAGTTTTGTCCTGGGGCTGGCACAATCAGAGTCTGTCCCCCTTCTCACACCACAGCCACCATCAGAGCCCCAAATACTTGCTCCTCCGTGGTCTAGTCCCCACAGAGCCACATGCTCTGCCATGTGCCAGGGCACTTCACTACAGGGTTGGTTGCAGCCACGGCTGACCAGCAGCAGATTACTCCAGCCGTGCCTCATAGCAGGAATTGATGCACAAAAGACCGAGGCAATGTGAGGCCTGGGGGCTTGCAACTGATACCTTTCCTTTCCTTTCTTGGCAGATGAGGAACCACCATGAGTGCACTCATGTCTTCATCTCCCAGGCCTTGGAATACCTCCACCACCCCCAGGCCAAAATAAGACGTGCAGCAGCACAGTTCACAGGTAAGCCGAAAGCCGGGTGTCTCATGAACTCTCCCCCTCCTATGTGTGGTGACATTTCCTCCTTCATCTTGGGTCTTGGGGAGGCCCTTCTTTGATGGCAGAACTGAGGCCACAACCCATCCCCTTATGTGTGGGGCTTCCCACAGTGTTCCTGGGCATATAGGCCCTTCACAAGCCCTCAGTATCACCCATATTAGTTTATTTCATCCCTCTAATAACGTCCGTTTGAATGGATTGCATTGAGGGGAGAAGAGCCAGACTTTGACTTCACCATGGAGTTGTGTCATTTCAAGTATCAAATGCCATAATCAAAATCTGAATTGTAAAGTGCGTACATTTATCAGGTCCTGACATGTCTTAACACCAGAGCAACCAGAAATGCCTCAGATGAGGCATCCCTTATTATTATTATTATTATTATTATTATTATTATTATTATTATGCCTTTTTAAGATACAGCTTTAAAAATCATATCAGACATAAGTTATTATTATTATTATTATTATTATTATTATTATTATTTATTTCTTATCCACTTCTCTCCATGGATCGAGGCAGGGAAAACCAACAATTAACAGATAAAAAACATAACTTAAAAAGACTTCAATTATATATATATATATATATATATAAATATAAAACGATCTAGAGTTAAAATTCACAATTTTAAAAATCATCTGGATAGACCTGTCAGAAGATACTGGTCTTTAATGCTGTTTTGAATTCATTTTTTTTTAAATATTTTTATTCCAAATAAATAGAAAACCAACAAACAGGAAAACAACAAAGAAACAATTTTTCATTTAAAACAACGTATAAATCCTATAAAACATTCTCATCCTTTCATTCAAACTCATCCTACATGCATTTAAAATATATCATCAAACAATATCAAACAATATTAGTTTAAATAATATCATTATATTTTTAATAGAAGAGACAAACATCCTCTATTAAATGACATCCTTACAATAAGCAATTTCACTTTCCCCCACATTCTCACCTATCACTTCCCTTCTTACACCATCTTCTCCATTATTCTCTCTTACCATCATTTGTTTCCCTTCTCCTAAACCTTTCCTTATTCCTACCTTATCCTTTCTCTTGCAATATCTTCTTCCTACTTGCATAATGTCTTCTCCTGTGTCTATATTAATATAGTCCTATCCTAACACATTCCCCATTTTCCATTCTTCCTCCTCCTTCCATACCCTACTTCTTCTCCATATATCCAGTATCCTCTATATCTTCTACTTACATACTCTTCCCATCACTCATTTCCCATACCCCTTCTTCTTGACCATTAGAAAACATAAACTGTATAGTGCATGGTGATGGCTAGGCCCTTGAAGACTTCTAGGGACCAAAGGGCCTTCCTCTCCATAGGAGGGGGCAGCAGGGAGGGCAACAGCCTCATCCCTCTCTGGCCAGGGACCCCCAGCATCTGGAGGCAGCCCCTGAGGAGAAGGCCTTATATCCCCTGCACCCCAGACACTTGGGCCAAGCGACCAGTCCTCCACCCCATAGTTTGAGTGTGGGGTGGTGTGAGTGGCCACTGAGGAGGGCCAGGATTTTCTGGGTGGTGATGGAGGTGTCATCTGCTCTCTGCCCTTCTGCATGAGTCACAGACAAGGTGGGGCAGCCCCACAGAGCAGAGCCCCCCCCCCCAAAAAAAAGTACATGTGGCTGAAAGGTGGGTGCTACAACTATTATCATTGGATTCAGTGATATATGGGAATTACGATTTATGAGTAACATTAGTACAAAAAACATTCCTAAGGATTCTGTATGGTGTGGTAACAAGAGGAGGAGAAGGAAGTCAATGAGAAGATGACAGTGTGAGTTACCGCACCGGGTGTCACCAACCCTAGTGATGCCACTGGCCCAGGGCTTCCCCTGAAAAGACACATGGCTCCAAAGTGTGTGCCTGCCCACCACCTCCTGCCCCATGGCACCAAAACACCCACCCTGACAAGGAGCAGAGGCAGTACCAG
Source organism: Phrynosoma blainvillii (assembly GCA_026167975.1). Classification (NCBI taxonomy): domain Eukaryota; kingdom Metazoa; phylum Chordata; class Lepidosauria; order Squamata; family Phrynosomatidae; genus Phrynosoma; species Phrynosoma blainvillii. The sequence goes on along the minus strand of JANUYF010000001.1, from coordinate 445,330,765 downwards.
CACACACACACACACACGCTGTCAGGGCTCATGAACCAGCCATCACAAGTCGCAGATTTGGCTGGTCCTTCAGCACATGAAACTAAAGGTTTTGGGGCAGGGGGTTGCACATTGTGGAACAAGGGTGGTGCAATGGGGGGGGATCTCTTCCCAAAGGGATGGTTTGATGGGATGTAGAGAATAAGTTCCGAGGTCTCAAGCTGCCCCTTTCTGCTCAGGCTACACGCTGACATCCTACTGTTCTGAACTTTCAAAGAACCTGGAGCACGAGGACATTGTTTACTTAAGGAAAGGTAAGGGAGGGCTGCCAGGTTTCCTGTTGGATGGGGCAGCCATTCTTCTTCCCCAACTCCCCAGAGCAACTGAAGAGTGTTTTGTCTATGGATATGAGAGGAGAGGGAGAGGCTGGTCCTTCTTCTTATTCCATGGGCATAGGAGGTGGCGCCTTGCTGGAAATCCTGACCTGTTCCACATCCTCCATGCCATAGAGGCTTACCGGTTTTCCAGCAGCATCCTACTTGGTAACCTGTGGACCTGTTTTTTATTCCAGTTTTCATTGAGTTAGAGTCACACCCAGATGTCAGCCTGGTGCGCTTTGCAAAACAGTACCGCACGGCTCTGCAAAAACTGTCCCCCAAACAGAAGTGAGTAGAGCATCTGCAGTGGCAGAATCAACCCAAGGAAAGCGAACAAGGGAGGGAGGAAGTGTGGAGTCCCCCTGTGGGGTGTGCATGCAAAATGGCAGGTATCGATGTGGCCAGCATGGCTGCTGGAGGGTGGTGGACCAAGGCTGGCTGAGACCACCATGGGATCTCAGCTACTGCCAAGGGAAGAACAAGAACCAGCCTGAAGAAGATTCGAGGTGCCCTCTGCTCCCTCCACAGGCTATCAAGAGCAAAAGAGAAGCTTCAAATGATTCCTGAGGAGAAGAAAAGCATGATTGGAGGTGAGAGTCCTTTGACCCCATATTCCCCCCCCCACTAACCCCTGAAGGACCCCCACCTGGAGTCGAGCATCTCCTCTACCCTGCCACCCCAGAGGGCATCAGAAGCATTGGGAGGTCCATATTGCTTTGGGAAGGAATAGTGAGGCTGCCCCTAAAAGGGGTAATTCAGGAGGTGGAGACCTCCCCACTAGGTCTCCATTGGGGGATAACTTGGTCTGCCCTGAGCTTTGCCCAGACCCAGATGCCTGTGGGGCTGAGACATAGGATACTTGCCTCTGTGCATCCATGTGTGGATGTGTGGATGTGCTGGAAAAGGAGGGAAGTACCAGTCACTCATCCTGCCCATTCCCTTTCAGAGATGCAACACAGTGAAGCTTTGGGTAGCCAGCCAACCACCTCAGTCCTACCATCATGACCATTGAATTACCCCTTGCCGGAAGCTCTACCCATGCAGGAGAAAAGCCAGGAAATGATGCTGGGCACACAAAGCCCCCAAGAAAAGAACTGGCCTCTCACACAGTGAGGTACTGCTCCTCTCTTCCTCCTCCTTCTCAGCCCCAAAGAAGGATGCCTGAGGATGCAGGGGAGAAAAACTGGCCTCCAGCCAACTGGTACACAGAGGCCACCACAGAGGACTGACAGGTGCTGGGGGGAGCAAAGGGCAAATGGGACATCGGTCTGCTTGGACCCATTGCAGGGAAGAAGGCTGAAGTTACAAGACCATAGGAAGAATGATCTTCCAGGAGAGCTTCCAGTGCTGGTGCTGCCCCAGTAGGAGTGTCTGGTTCTGGTGTTGGAATTAGGACAGTCTTTGGAAGTCAAACCATTTGTAATGCAAGAAATCCTTCTCTGAAGCAGCATTTGTTCTTCTATGCTATTTTGGAATTTTCCCCGTCTGAAGCCATGGGTCTCTTCTGTCCAATGGTTGCTTTCCTGATCCTCTTTGCAATATGAAGAGACCCTTTCGAATGTTTGGCATTAATGAACTACAGTGTGATTCTGTGAACTTCAGGTCAGTAAAAAGTTTATCATGGAAATGTATGCTACCTCAAAAGCAGCCCAGTCCATGGGTGGAGCAACGGAAAAGACAGCGGCGGTGTTTAGAACCGCCCTGCCTCCCTCCCAAGCCCATAAAACCATCTGTGCTGGACGGAGAAGCAGCGGAGCAGTGGAAAAGACAGTGGCGGTGTTTAGAACCTGCCCCGCCTCCCCCCCAAGCCCATAAAACCATTTGTGCCAGGCAGAGAAGCAGTGGAGCAGCGGGAAAGACAGTGGCAGTGTTTAGAACCACCACGCCTCCCTCCCAAGCCCATAAAACCATCTATGCTGGGCGGAGAAGCGGCGGAGCAGCGGGAAAGACAGCAGCGGTGTACAGAAACGCCCCGCCTCCCTCCCAAGCCCATAAAACCATCTGTGCCAGGTGGAGAAGCAGCTGAGCAGTGGGAAAGACAGCGGCGGTGTGCAGAACTGCCCCACCTCCCTCCCAAGCCCATAAAACTATCTGTGCCGGGCGAAGAAGTGGTGGAGCAGCGGAAAAGACAGCAATTGCGTCTAGAACCGGCCCACTCCTCTCTCAAATCTTCAAAGCTTTAGAGAGAGGTAAGGAAGGGGATAATAAAATCTGAAAGGACAATGGAGGAACAAATAAGCGTGCAAGAATCTCAAGACAGAGATAAACTTAGCACAATTATAGATAGCCCAACCAAAGACATAAAAAAAGATTTGATAACTGAAATACAAAAATTAAGAGATGATATTAGAGCAGAAATAAGAGCAGTGATAAGATCAGAAATCAAAGAATGGAAAGAAGAGATGAAAGCAGAATTTCAGAAGGAAATAGTAGAATTTAAGGATTATTTTCAACAAATCACAACAGAAATTAAAGGGCTACATGCTAAAATAAAAGAAATTGAAGAGAGAACAGAGAAGATTGGGGAAAAAATCAAATCTAATGGGAAAATTACAAATTCAAGAAGGAAAGTATATAACATCAGTGGATCTAAGACTTAAAGATAAGGCGTTAAAAATTCATGGACTTCAGGAGCAGTACAACAAAAATATAGCCGAACGAGTCATACCAGGATTAGCACAGCTTATTGATTGGTCTGTAGAGCAGTTAGATTTGGAGTTGGATAAGATCTATAGAATTAACTCTTGGGTGGCAACAAAGAAAACATTACCTGGAGATATAATAATATACTTCATTAGAGGTAGAGGTAGAGATCTGATTTTAGAAACAAATTTGGGAAAAAAGGTGTTATATAGAAGATCAAGAGGTACAAATCTTTAAGGATATTCCTTCACAAATCCTTCGTAAAAGGAAAGAATACCAAGAGCTAATAAATTATTTAAAACAGGAAAGTATAAAATACAGGTGGGGCAGAATAGAAGGTGTAATATTCTCAATAGGAAGGAGAAAATTTGTTATAGACTCTCTAAAGAAAGCTGAAGATTTTTTGGCAAAACAGCTGACAGACTTTAAGCAATTCTAAAAGGAAAAAGAAGATACACAAACACAAACAAAACAGTCAGACCTAGAGAATAAACAAAGTGATATATTAAAACAACAGGATAATAAAAAACAAAAAGGAGCAACAGAAAAAAGAAGAAAGATCAATAAGGGAAATGCCTTACTGAAGATTTAGATAATTTAACGAATGATACTGTAATAGGAAGAATAGAATCAACGGGTGAGTTATGGGAAAAAGAACAAGATAAAAAGGAAGACAATGGAAGTTCGGAGGAAGATGTCTCCTCTTAGGTTAAAAAAAAAAAGAAAGGGAAGGTAAAAGGGAATAATAGGCAGGTTATTATTAACACCAGGTTAAGAAGGGGAAAAAGGATTACCCGTAGATAAGTGTAAAGTTAGTGTTTTAAAATAAAAATGAATGTCAATCAAATTATTGTCATGGAATGTCAATGGTTTAAATTCCAAACATAAAAGGGGGAAAATATTTCAATACTTGCAAAAACAAAAAAAAATGATATTACATGTCTCAAAGAAACACATATAATAACCAAAGAGTTACATTTATTAACAAATAAAAAGTTAGGTAAAAGTTTTATAGCTTCAAATACTTATCACAGGCATAAAGGCGTAGTAACATATGTGAGCAATGCTTTAAAAGCGAAAGCAATATTTAAAGACAAAAAAGGTATGTACATAGTGGTAGAAATAGAATTAGGAAATGAGATAATATTATTAATTAATCTGTATGTGCCACAAGATAATAAACTTTCTTTCTTTAAAAAACTTAAAAAGAAGATCAGAAGCTATAATTATGACAAGTTAATAATAGCTGGCGACTGGAACGGAGTTGTAAATCCGCTAGAAGATAGATCCACATGTAAGGGCAAACAACAGGGTAAACTCCCAAGCTCAGCATTTAAATTAATCGAGGAATGTGATTTAATAGATATACGGAGAATCTCCTATAAAGGGATCAAAGACTACATGTTCTTCTCAGGGAAGTACAAGACATGGTCCAGAATAGATTTAATATTTGCTTCAAAAATAATAAACACCAATATAATAAATACTAAAATACTCCCAAGAATTTTCTAGGACCACTGCCCTGTAACAATCTCCCTTGCTTCAAAGAAAAAAGAATATTCATGGAGACTTAAAGAATCGCTATTAGCAGATGAGGAAATTGTTAAAAAGATTAAGAAAGAGCCTGGGCACTTTTTCCAAGATAATTTAAATAAGGACACACCCAATCATATTGTATGGGATGCCTGTAAAGTGGTGGTGAGGGGGTTATTCATACAACAAGAAAAGAGGAAAACATTTCAGAAACAGAAAAAAGAAAAAGAATTGATATCTCACTTAGATATGCTAGAAAAAAAAAACATAAATCAAGACCAAATAATATTAAAATAAATTTACAAATTCAGGAAATAAAGAACCAAATCAATCAATTAGCTATGACAGACATAAAAAACAAAATCAAATTTGTAAAACACTATCATTTTGAGAACACTAACAAAGTAGGGAAATGGCTCTCCTATAAATTGAAAAAAGAAAAAGAAAAAAATGTAATTTTAAATCTCAGGAAAGGAGATAAAGAATACACGCAACAAAAAGGCATTAAAAAAATTGCACATGAGTTCTATGAGAACTTATTTGCAGCAAACAAAGTATTGCCAGAGGGGGGGAAAAAAAGAAAAAGATAGATTATTTAAAAAACGTGCAAATGTCACAAATACCTGATCAATGTTTAAAGGACTTAAATGGAAAAATAACAATGGCAGAGATCGATCAAGCCATACTAAATCTTAAAGAGAATAAAGCACCGAGCCCAGATGGGCTGACGGCAAAATTTTATAAAACATTTAGGGGGGAAGTAACAGAGATGTTGTATATTGTAATGCAGGAGATAGATAATGGAAATTACCCAGATTCATGGAGACAATCAAATATGATACTTATTCATAAAGAAAATAGAGACCCCTCTGATATTAGTAATTACCGTCCAATCGCATTACTAAATACAGATTATAAAATATATGCTTCCATTCTAGCTAATAGATTGAAAAATGTTTAGCGACCTGGATTTATGAAGACCAAGCAGGTTTTTTACCTAAAAGATATATCAAAGATAATATTAGAATGGTAATAAATATCTTGCAATATTATGACCTTTATAAATGAAAAAAAACTTGGAATGCTTTTTCTGGACTTGGAAAAAGCATTCGACAATGTGGATTGGGATTTTATGATGTCTGTGTTACAAGAAATTGGCATTTCTGGTATTTTCTGAACAGGATCTCCCAAATCTATAATAAACAGAGAACTCAATTAATCATCAATGGAGAAAAAACAGAAAATTGTCAAATAAGGAAAGCAACCCGCCAGGGGTGTCCATTATCCCCACTACTTTTTATTATAAGAATGGAAGTTTTAAATATGAAAATAAGGAAGGATAACAAAATAATATATCCCGAAATTTAAAAAAAATAGATTTAGTCTTTGTGCATATGCAGATGATGTGGTGATCTTTTTAGATAACCCATTAAGAAGCATAAAGCATTTGGAAGGGGTCTTGGAAGATTTTGGTAGGATGGCAGGTCTTAAGATAAATAAGAATAAAAGTGGATTATTATTTAAAAAAAAACCTGCAAGTAAAGAAGAAGAAAAGATCAAAAAAGAATCTGCTTTTCAAATAACTTATAAAATGAAGTATCTAGGAATTATAATAACAAAAAATAATGCAGATTTATATAAAAATAACTATGAACCAACTTGGAACAAGATAAAAAAAGACCTTAAATCGTGGGATAAATCTCAACTCTCACTCCTTGGTAGAATATCGACAATTCAAATGACAGTACTCCCTAAAATGTTATATTTATTTCAAGCACTTCCTATTTTAAAAGATAAGAAACCTTTCTTTAGATGGAAAAAGACATTTCAGAGTTCATTTGGCATGGAAGGAAAGCTAGAATAAAATTCTCTACATTAGAAGATAAGAAAGAGAGAGGCGGATTTGGTCTTCCTAATCTGGAATTATATTATAATTATAATGCATGCACACTTCTCTGGGTTATGGATTGGCTTCTACTTCAAAATTCTAAACTATTAGCATTAGAAGGAATTAATATGGAGAAAGGATGGCATTACTATCTATGTTATGATGATGCCAGAACAGATAAAATTTTTAATTCACATGGGATTAGGAAAGCTATCTTTCGAATTTGGGAAAAATACAAAAAAATCTGCTATTCTAAATTACCGAGTTGGATATCTTTGCAAAACACATATCACAACAAGGACTCATCTATCTCAGAAATTAAATTGACATATGGGAAACTCTTAAGATCTAAAGGAAGGCTCAGATTAAAATCAAGAGAGCAATTACTGCAGGAAGGTATTGAAATCAATTGGTTAAAATATTTACAAATTAAACAAGATTATAAGAAAGATAAAGAAGTCTATGACTTTGATATGAGGATCTCTAGTTTTGATAAAATTCTACTAGAAAAAGATCAGCATGGGATAAGAAAATTATATAGTTTATTATTAGATTTGGAAACAGAAAGTGAGTTGGTCAAAACTATTATGGTTAAGTGGATGCAAGATATTGGTAATCAAATTCCAATGCAATCATGAGAAAATGCTTGGAAAAACTCTAGCAAATTCTCAAAATGTAATACATTGAAAGAGAATTATTATAAAATTCTACACAGATGGTATTTTACACCTTCCAGATTGGCAAAAATGAATATTCTAAAAAATAATAAATGTTGGAAATGCAAAAAAGAAGTGGGGAATTTATTTCACATGTGGTGGTCATATGATAAAGCTTCAGAATTTTGGGGAATAATTCAGAAGGAGATGGGAAAAATCATGCAGTTCATCATTCCTTTGAAACCTGATTTATTTTTATTAAATATTTTAGATGTGATTAATATTAATTTAAGTCATGATAATAAAAGCGTTATATTATACATGATTACAGCTGCTAGGTTGACCTACGCAAAGTTCTGGAAATTAGAGACAATACCAGCTTTAAATATGTGGAAAACGAAAGTAAAAGAACTAGCCACAATGGACTGTCTGTCGATGTTCATAGCAGGGAAATCTGATCAAGAATATAAAAAGAAATGGGCATGGATATATAGAAGTGAAAAATAGAAACAAACTGAAGAAGACAAGGTTCAAATTAAATTACTTATTATAATTGAAACTGAAAGTTATTGGATTAGATATATATAGATATTTCTATAATTTTCTATTTTTCCTTTCTCTCTTTTCGGTAAGCATAAAATTTATTACCTGACTTAAAGACTTCTGGTTTAACATTATATGTAACGAAGATATGAATTTGTATGCAATATGATTAATAATATTGTTGCTGAAAGTTAATAATATTGTTTAATAATATTGTTGCTGAAAGTTATGAATTGTTTCATATATTTCTGTATGTTTGTATATGTAATAAAAATAATTTAAAAAAAAGCAGCCCAGTCTATGACCTACAGGCGTCTGCCTCAACCAAGTGTACCATCAACCATAAAGATATCTGCCATTCCTGAAAGTCTCTTTGCCCAGCAGTGCCACCCAAACAAGGGGTAGCCCTTTCCCCCAGCCACAGCCATGAGTGAGGAGGCCCCAGTGGCCTCTGAGCAGGACGGGCTCTTCCTACACTGAAAGGGGAGAGAAAGGGCAAGGAGGCCCTTCCTCCACTCTTCTCCAACCAGACTGTCTTCTGGGCTCTCAGGGCTCTTCTCAAGGAGGATGTTTGGGAATCTCCCTGGCTGCCAGGTTCTTCTGCTTTCCTCAGGATCCTCCAGCCACCCAGGGAAATGGGTTCCTTCTTCCTCTGGGAGCCCAGGCCAGGATCAGCCTTGGGCACTTGGAGTTCTTCAGTGGACTGATCCAGCCACACAGGCAGAAGCCAGCTGCCCAGAGCCAGCACACATGAGCAGGATCTGCTGAAAGTCTCTTTGCCCAGCAATGCCACCTGAATTCAGGGTAGCCTCTTCCCCTGGCCACAGCCACATGAGAGGAGACCCCCAGCAGCCTCTGAGCAGGATGGGCTCTTCCTCAATCCAAAGGGGAAAGAAAGCAAGCCTTGTGAGGAGGGGCAAGGAGGTGAAACCTGCATTCCTGTGGTTGAACATGTGGGCAAATCCTTCTACTCCATTCAAATCAGGCTTTCAGGTCTCTTCTCCACCAGGACGTTTGGGAATTTCTGTGGCTGCCAGCTTCTTCTAGTTTACTGAGTATGCTCTGGCCATGCAGGGAAGGGGACTCCTGCCTCCTCCAGGAGCCAAGACCACAGCCAGCCTTAGAATCATAGAGTCATAGAATAGGAAGAGACCCAACACCCTGCCATGAAGGAAGACACAAAAAAACACCCCCAGGAACTTCATCCTACTGTTGAGGTGGAAATGCATCCTTTCAATTATTTAAACAGGGCTATATCATATATTCTGTTATTCATGGCAGGGGGTTCCCACCCAACCATGGGAATGGCAGGTTGTACCTTCTTGCCCTTCCTCACAAGGCTTTCTTTCTTTCCCCTTTGGATTGAGGAAGAGCCCATCCTGCTCAGAGGCTGCTGGAGGTCTCCTCGTTCGTGGCTATGGCCAGACGAAGAAGCAGCTCAGATGACACTGCTGGGCAACGAGACCTTCAGCAGATCCCATTCATGTGTGCTGGCTCTGGGTGGCTGGCTTCTGCCTGTGTGGCTGGATCAGTCCACCAAAGAACTCCAGGTGCCCCAGGCTCGGCCTGGACTGGGCTCCCAGAGGAGGAAGGAGCCCTCTTTCTCTGGGTGGCCAGATGATCATCAGGAAACCAGAAGAACCTGGCAGTCAGAGAGATTTCCATACGTCCTTCTAGAGAAAAGCCCTGAGAGCCCCAGAGACAGTCTGGTTGTAGAGGAATACCTGGTTAACCTAAATGAATTTAAGTCTCCAGGACCAGATGAACTACATCCAAGGATATTAAAAGAACAGGCAAATGTAATCTCAGAGCCACTGGCAATAATCTTTCAGAACTCCTGGAGAACAGGAGAAATCCCAGCAGACTGGAGGAAGGCAAACATTGTCCCCATCTTCAAAAAGGGAAAAAAAGAGGATCCCAACAACTATCGTCCAGTTAGTCTGGAAGGATTCTGGAATAGTTCATTAAACAGAGACTCTGTGAACATTTAGAAAGGAATGCCATAATCACAAAAAGTCAACATGGGTTTCTCAAAAACAAACCATGCCAGACAAATCTGATCTCTTTTTTTGATAAAATTACCAGCTTGGTAGATGAAGGGAATGCAATAGACATAGCATATCTTGATTTCAGTAAGGCTTTTGACAAAGTCCCCCATGATATTCTTGCAAATAAGAAAGTAAAATATGGGTTAGCAAATACAACTGTTAGGTGGATTAGTAACTGGTTGACTGACCAAACCCGAAGGGTGCTGAGCAATGGCTCCTCTTCATCCTGGAGAGAAGTGACCAGTGGGGTGCCACAGGGTTCTGTCCTAGGCCCAGTGCTATTCAATATCTATACCAGAGGTCGGCAACCTGGATGCCAAAATGGTGCCCGCACTCACACGCTCTTGCGCATGGCGGTGGGCGCCATTTTAGAAGGCCCAATGGTGGAGGTTCCGTGTGAATTCGCATGGCGCCAGCACTGTTGGGCCTTCCAAAATGACACTCTGCGTCGCGCGCGCATGATGCGGGGCACCATTTTGGAAGGCCCAACTGCACCAGCACTGTGTGAATTTGCATGGTGCTGGTGCTGGTGGGCCTTCCAAAATGGTGCCCGCCGCCGTGCACTCGCACACGGCATGGTGGTGGCAGTGGCGCGTGGTGCAGCGGCGGCGGCAGGACCGACCATGGGCCAGTCCAAAGGCCTCTGTGGGCCAGACCTTGCCCGCGGGCCGTAGGTTGCTGACCCCTGATCTAGATGAAGGGAAGTAATAGTGCCACTCTATTCTGCTTTGGTCAAGCCCCATCTGGAATACTGTGTCCAGTTCTGGGCACCACAATTCAAAAAGGATGTTGAAAAACTGGAGTGTGTCCAGAGGATTGCGACTAAAATGGTGAAGGGTCTGGAAACCATGCCCCATGAGGACCAACTTAGGGAACTGGGTGTGTTTAGCCTGGAGAAGAGATGGTTAAGAGGTGATATGATGGCCCTGTTTAGATATTTGAAGGGATGTCATATTGAGGATGAAGCAAGCTTGTTTTCTGCTGCTCCAGAGAACAGGACCCAGACCAACGGATGCAAGCTGCAGGAAAAGAGATTCCACCTGAACATTAGGAGGAACTTCCTGACAGTGAGAGCTGTTCACCATGGAACACACTCCGTTGGCATGTGGTGGAGTCTCCTTCTTTGGAGGTCTTTAAACCGAGGTTGGATGGCCATCTGTTGGAGATGCTTTGATTTTTAGTTCCTGCATGGCAGGGGGTTGGACTGGATGGCCCTTGTGGTCTCTTCCAACTCTGATTCTATGAGTGGAGGAAGGATTTCCCCACACACCCAACCAGGGTAATGGTGGGTTGTGCCTCCTTGCCCTTCTTCAAAAGTCTTTCTCTCTATCCCCTTTTAGTGGAGGAAGAACCTGTCCCACTCAGAAGCCATTCTCCCTCATGGCTGTGACTGGGGGAAGGGGCTGCTCCTTATTCAGGTGGTGCTGCTAGGCAAAGAGACTTTCAGCAATGGCAGATATCTTAATGGTTGGCAGATACCAACCCTGTGCACTAGCTCTGGGTAGCTGGCTTTTTCCTGTGTGGGTCTCCACTAATTTATACTTAATATTTAATTATGGAAATATTATAATGGTCATTATTACATTATGAAAATATTATGATGGTCATTATTGCATTGTTTCATTGTATATCCATTGACAAGGTTGCAATAAATTTACAATAAAAACATTTGTTGTTCTAATACGAGGCTACCTGATTGCTAAATGTATTACAGTAACTAGGTTCAGAGTATTGCTATATGTGTTTGTTTTCTGGCCCTAGAGTCACAGCAGCTGGGGGCACACAGATGTGGGGGAAACCTACCATGGATCACATGCCTTTGAATGAACGTCTCAAGGGCCATGTTGCTCATACCCATAACCTACCAGGAGGGAGGGAGTCATTGCCCAGATGGATCTTTCGGCAGGCGGTTGGCAGAGTTCTGTGTCCACCAACCTCCTCCCCTGAAAATGCATTTTCAAGGCCCTTCTCCTAATCAGCAAAAGGGCTATCATTTTTTTTGGAGGGTATTTTTTCCCCCATGCCTACCCCTTAAGTGCCCTTCGATTCTATTCTGAAGTGAGTGCCTGAGAGGAAGACTCTGACTCCCAGTATCCTTGACCCAAGCTAGTTAGATCAGTTGTGAGCAGGAGTCCATCCATGTGTTTAACCTGATGAAAAGAAGGTTAAGAGGTTACATAATAGTCATGTTGAAATGTGTGAAGGGATGTTATATCAAAGAGGGTTTAGGCTTATTTCCCACGGCTTCAGAGACTAGGACAAGGAGCAATGGATACAAACTACAGGAGAAGACATTCCATCTAAATCTCAGGAGGAACTTCCTGATGGTCAGTGCTGTTCAGCAGTGGGAGGCACTGCTTCAGAGGGTGGTGGAGTCTCCTTTGGAGGTTTTTAAGCCGAGGCTGGATGCCCATTTGTTGGGGGTGCTTTGATTGTGAGTTCCTGCATTGCAGAACAGAGTTAGACTCAAAGGCCCTTGAGGTCTCTTCCAACTCTAGGATTCTATAATTCTAACATCTCAGGGCCACAGGACCCTCCTGCCCCAGATTCACACATGCAGAGCAGGCAGTCCCTCACAGGCAAGAATGCTGGCAGGCCTCACATGGCTCCCCAGAACCTACTGGTACAGCCTAGCCTCAAGGCTACCCACCCTCAAGGGCGATGTGGCCAGCCAAAGCCGCACACTACAGTCTGGGCTGCCCGTTTGTGATCATGTGGGGTCTGGTGCAGCTCTGCGCATTGTCTGAGGCTTCCAGGATATTTCCCTTCAAAGAATAAAATTCAACCTCCCTTCTGCCGCTGCTATCCTGTTTACTTTAGCTGGCAGGGAGCAGGGAGCAGGTGGTCAAAGCAAGAATGCCAACATCGAGTAGGCAAAACTTACAAAGTTCGAAGACTAGTCCAATAGTATTAAGCCAGAGGGGAGAAGCAGAGCCATAGTTCAAAATTCCTTTCCAGGGGGTCTAGTATTCTGAGTCCAATCCAAGTTATCAGCAAGAAACACAACAGCATGACTATCCAGGATAGGTTGTCGACCACACTGAAATGAAGCAGCTGACTCCTTTTGAGGAATATCGGCCGTGCCTCAACTGTTGTCAATTAGCTTTGGCCTCCAGTTAGGATGAGCATCTCAGGAATTCCTTGGTGTGTAGTCTCTCAGCAGGCTCTGGGACTGGCATGGTAAGATCTGCCTCTTCCTCCTCCGAGTCCTGTTTGTCCTCTGATGCTGCAGGGTACTCTCCTGAACCTCCTGGCACCCCCAAGTCTGTCTTTGCATCAGACTCAGAGTCCCTCTCCTCATCAGCCCAAAGCCAGTCCATGACAACTGCAGCTTCTCCACTGGGAAGTCCAGTACCTGAACCCTTGTGAAGAGAAGAAGCCATCCTCACAAAAGCATTATTCTCCAAAATGGGGCAAGCATGCAAGTCCCTAGAAAAAGAACCTGCCAGGAGCCAGCAGAGGAGCCGCCAGGTGAGCAAGCCAAGGTGTGTCTCCTCTTCTTCACCACCCTTTGGCAAGCCCCCTCAGTCCCCAAAGTGGCTTATCAAGGCATGGAGGGCACAGGGGCCACTTCAGGTAATGCTCCAAGCCAGGAAGCTTTTAAGTGAGATGCACAAAGCTGTGAATGGCAGCCTTGCCAGTTCTGAGTCCAGAACCCCGATGCCAAGGAGCCTGATTTGTGTGCACACATCTGCCACAAGGAGGTCTAGTCTAGATTCCTTTCTATGGACTTCATGCACCCTTATAGAAACCTTCACCTCTTGATGCCAAGACCTCTGGGTTCTCAGGCGGCCTTTGTCCCATACTCATGGTGACAGATGCCGGTCCCAGGGCACATCCCTGGATCCCAAGGCACAGATTTGGGAGGGAACCATCTTTCTCTCTCTCTATCTCTCTCTGTGGAGGGAGAACAAAATGGTGGAAGGTCTGAAAATCGCAAAGCCTTCTGAGGAGAAAATTAGGAAACTGGGTATGTTTAGCATGGAGAAGAGAAGGTCAAGAGGTGATATGATAACCCTGTTTAAATATTTGAAGGGATGTCATTGAGAATGGAGCAAACTTGTTTTCTGCTGCTCCAGAGAATAGGACATGGAGCAATAGACATAAACTACAGCAAAAGAAATTTTACATCAACATTAGAAGGAAGTTGTTTGACACACTCCCTCAGAGAGTGGTGGAGTCTTCTTTTTTGGAGGTTTTTAAACAGAGGCTGGATGGCCATCTGATTCAGGGAGGGCTTGGATTGTGTCTTCCTGCATTGGCAGAATGTAATAAGACTGCATGGCCCTTGGGGGCTCTTCAAACTCTACGATTCTATGATTATGTGATTCTATAATTCTATTATTCTAACATCTCAGGGCCCTTGAAACTTCCTCATATCCATTAAAAATAGCAATAACTGACACTTTCTCTTTTTGATTATTAATAAACAATCATCAACATGGGCTGTGTATTTGACCTGCTTCACCAAAATCTCCATGGGAAAAGGCATGACTCCCCCACTGAGAAAGGCAAGGAGCCCTCAAGGAGCCTGGTTTATGTGTACACACATGTCACAAGGAGGTCTAGTCTAAATTCCTTTCCACACACTTGCATGTTATGTGGCCTGACAGTCTCATCTGATGAGCCTCCATGGGACACCCTTGCAAGAAACCTTTGCCTCTCCATGCCAAGAACTCTGGGGCCTCAGGGGTCCTTTGCCCCATGCCTCATGGCAATGGCTACAAGTCCCTCTGCTCCTGAACCCCAAGACACATATTCGGGAGGCAGCCATCTCTTTCTCTTTCTCTGTTTGTCTCTGTCCCTCTCTCATTTTCCTTGCTCAGGAAACTTTATTGCAGATGCTTGAGGCTGCCACTACAGGCTCCGTTGGGCCGCCATCACACTCCCCACAGCCTAGGAGTGGCCTTTCCTTGGGAGCAGCATCACCCAGAGGGGCGACAGAGGGGAAAAGAATGGTTGGGGTATGCAGTAGCAACCAAGCAATCCATGTAAATGCTCTCAGATGAAAAGAGTTTCATTCCCAGAAGGACCCATTCTCTGCCACATGTAAGCAATCTCCCAGTCTAGCTCACCATCACTTCTTCATAGCCCAGGGATTATGTGAATTCTGATCTTGAGAGATCCCATGATGTCTGAGTGTCTTGGGCTTCTCCCAGGCTGGGCTAGCCAGTTCAGCCTGGCATAGCAGGTTTCCCGTGTTGGGAAGCCCCTGTTTGGGCCACTTCAGAAAAGATATTATTATTGTAAATTTGCCACTTCATTTTTTGCAATCACTTCAGTTTCATTGATCATTAAAGGCTGCCACTTCCTTGGAGTATGTTAGGCAAGAAGAGAAAGAAGAGGCAAGAAGTATTAGGAATAATTAATTGCAACAAATTTAAATTTTCATCAGTAGTTTTCAGAAAGTAATTTAAATTTAATAAAGGTAGCATGACTAATATCCATTACACTGGCTGCTCTTCTCTCAGTGGTAGTTAACTCTGCCTGACCAACATTTGGAGCCCATCTGATGTTTCTATTTATACTGATCAATAAGCAGTGAGGTACTGACTATATATATCTTTTGGGAAAGTAAAAGTAGATCTTTCCAGGCTCTAAACCTCTCTTATTCTTGTTTTCTACAGGGTGCCCCTCATCAATTGCTGCTTTGCTGCCAATGTTGAAAATGAGAGGTGTTCTTCCTCAGAATAATAATCCATGCCAATCAGGGATCCTATTATGAATGTTATCATTATGTTACATTGACAATTGGTTGGCTATCTAATGATTTCACTGATGACATGTGAAGCCAGTCCAGGGTGAGAGCAATGTTTTTGCTTCGCAGGGGCCTCTCTCTAAATGGGGGAAACCTTCTTATCTGACATCAGCATCAATTCTGAAAAATGCAAAGAGGAGGGCTTTTTTTTGCAGCCACCAACATATTCCCATTCTCATTCATATAAATCAGGCATTGCTATAGGGTAAATAGCAAAGATATTTTATTAAAGTATTTTAGAGAGAGGTGTGTCATGGATGCATATCCATGCATTCGGCATCTACGGATTCAACCATCCATGGCTTGAAAATATTCCTATATGTAAATCAAAATGCAAAGCCTTGAATTTGTAATTTTATATTTATAAGGGACACCATTTTACTATGAAATTGCATATAATGGGACTTAAACATCCATGGATTTTGGTATCTACAGGGGTCCTGGAATCAAATCCCAGCAGATATCAAGGCTCCACTGTATATGGTGTTCTGTTTAATATAGCTTTGCTTGCATCCTCTTGTCATTTGATCTAAAACATATGCAATATGCTCACATATACTTCTTTTCCCTACCAGAATGACATAAATTCTAATCATTATTTTATTTTATTAGTGGGTGAGTGTTTAAACTCTTTTTAAAAACACTTGGGGAGAGTGTGACTGTTGCTGAACTAGCCAATTAGCTCTATACAACTCCTCCCAGTGGTGCACACCTAATGGCGCATGATTTTTTTTTTCATAGGACAAGGGAAAGCACAGCACAGGTAGACAGGGGGCTCTGACCTTTCTCTTTTGAGGTTCTCCTAATCATCATCATCATCATCATCAT
The DNA here is from genome assembly GCA_026167975.1 of Phrynosoma blainvillii. Classification (NCBI taxonomy): domain Eukaryota; kingdom Metazoa; phylum Chordata; class Lepidosauria; order Squamata; family Phrynosomatidae; genus Phrynosoma; species Phrynosoma blainvillii. Next base: position 445,314,512 of record JANUYF010000001.1, on the reverse strand, counting down.
CATCATCATTTAAAGGGCTTTGAGGTTGTTGTTTTTTGCTCAGAGGGAGAGAGACAGAGACTTACCACCAGAATAAGGTAGCATTCAGGAGCTCTCTGTAGAGTTAGAAAGCCAGTTGATTGAGCTCGCTGACAGAGCATGGTGAAAAGACCAAGAGCACAGGGGCCCTTTATGTGGGTCTTTACCAGGGGACTTTTTGAGGGAGAAGCCCACAGTCCTCTTCCAGTACTTACTTCAGATTTCTCAATATGGACACTGAGGGAGTTGCTGCAGTCACCTGCACCAAGTGCAAGTTTGTAGCCATCCTGGAAGAGAAAGTCAAGCAGATGGAGGCCCGGGTAGCTACAGTTCAGTATATTAGGAGAAAGAGGTTTTCCTGGACAGGGCGGAAAGAAGGGTCTTGGACAGGAACCACACAGAGGAGTTGTTGAGGATTAGGTCATTTCATGCACACAGGAGGTGGACACCTGGAGGTACATCACACATAGAAGTAGATAATCCAGGGATCATTCTGGGAGCTTGCAGCTACAGCATCGATTTGAAGCTCTCTCCCTTATCAAGGATGAAGAGGAAGAGCAGCAGGGACAGTCCTCAGGGACAGTGCAGGGAACCTGAAGAGTACCACTGCAGGGAACAGCCACTGCTAAGCCTCGGAGGAGGCATGTGGTTGTGGTTGGGGACTCCTTGTTGAGGGGACAGAAGCAGTAATTTGTGGGCCTGACAAGATGTCCCAGGAGGTGTGTTGTCTCCCTGGGGCAAAAATCTGTGATGTGACAACGAGACTGACAAGACTTGTCAAGCCTTCCTCCCCTTCCTCTTGGTCCATGTGGGAACCAATGATACTGCAAGGCATAGTCTTCAGAATATCAGAAGGGATTATGAGGCTTTGGGCAGGAAGCTGAAAGAGCTGGACACACAGATTATTATCTCATCTCTTCTCCTAGTTGAAGGGCATGGTCCAGAAAGGGAGAGGAAAATAGCAGACGTGAATAACTGGCTCCATAGATGGTGCCGCGATTTGGATTCTTGGATCATGGGCTGCGGTTCCCTGAGGGTGGACCTCTGGCAAGAGATGGGCTGCATCTTACACCAGTTGGCAGAAGCGTTTTTGCCAATAGTCTCAAACATTTGATCAGGAGAGCTTTAAACTGAGTCATGTTGGGGAGGGAGACAGTATCTTGGAAGGTATCTTGGAAGGCAGGAGTACATCATGGGCTGGAGATAATAGTAAAAGTGTTATAGAGGGAACAAGGCAAATGATGCAAGGTCACAACAGTGGAAGGGAAAAAACCTCACACAGGCAGCAAGTGGGAAGGACACATGCTTTTAGATGTCTCTACACTAATGCACTGAACATGGGAAATAAACAAGATGAACTTGAACTCCTAGCACAACAAAAGAAATATGATGTAATAGGCATCATTGAAACCTGGTGGGATGAGTCTCATGATTGGAATGTAGGAATAGAGGGGTATAACCTTTTAAAGAGAAATAGGCTAAACAGGAAAGGAGGAGGAGTAACATTATATGTCAGGGATGTTTACACCTGTGAAGAGATCCAGGACTTAAATCCTGGAAATCAGGTGGAGAGCATCTGAATAAAAATTAAAGGGGAAGGAAACAACAGGGATGTTATAGTAGGAGTCTACTACAGACCCCCCAAGTCAGACTGACGAATTGGATGATGCTTTTCTAGAACAGATGACCACACACTCAGAAAGCAAAGCAACTTCATTTATATATATAGGTGAGATGTAGTAGTGATGGGTGACTTCAACTATCCTGATATTTGCTGGAAGTCAAACTCAGCCAATACTCCAAGATCTAGCAAATTCCTCACTTTCCTCGAAGACAATTTCTTTGTCCAAAAGGTGGAAGAGGCAACAAGGGGATCAGCTATTTTAGATCTGATCCTAACCAACAGAGATGACCTGGTCAATGGGGTGCAAGTGGTGGGATCCTTAGGTGGGAGTGATCATGTTCTCCTGGAGTTTCTTATAACAGTGGAAAAGAGAAGCTAGGCATAGTCAAACACTTATTCTATACTTTAGGACAGCTGATTTCAACAAACTTGGGGAAACACTGGGAGTGATCCTGTGGTCAGGAATACTAAAGGAGAAGGGAGTTCAAGATGGATGGGAGTTTCTCAAAAGGGAGATGCTGAAGGCACAATCTCAAACTGTCCCAATGAGAAGGAAAAATGGGAGATGTCTCAAGAAACTGGGTTGGATAACAAAAGAACTTTCAACTGAACTAAGTTTTAAAAGGGAGATGTATAAGAAATGGAAAAGGGGCGAAATCACTAAAGAGGAATTCAAACAAATAGCTAGCACATGTAGGGGTAAAGTCAGGAAAGCCAAAGCACAGAATGAGCTCAGGCTTGCTAGAGGGGTTAAGGACAATAAAAAGGGATTTTGAGGGTATGTTCATAGCAAAAGAAAGAAGAAGGAAATGGTAGGGCCACTGTGCAAGGAAGATAGAGAAATTCTAACAGGGGACAGAGAAAAGGCAGAACTACTCAACACCTTCTTTGCCTCAGTCTTCTCACAAAAGGAAAAGGATGTTCAATCTGAGGAAAATGGAGCAGAGGACACAATAGGGGAAATGCAGCACAGAATAAGTAAAGAGGAAGTACAGAAATACCTGGTTAATCTAAATGAATTTAAGGCTCCAGGACCAAATGAACTACATCCAAGGATATTAAAAGAACTGGCAAATGTAATCTCAGAGCCACTGGCAATAATCTTTGAGAACTCCTGGAGAACAGGATAAGTCCTAGCAGACTGGAGGAGGGCAAACATTGTCCCCATCTTCAAAAAGGGGAATAAAGAGGATCCCAACAACTATTGCCCAGTTAGTCTGACATCAATACCAGGAAAGATTCTAGAACAGTTCATTAAACAGAGAGTCTGTGAACATTTAGAAGGGAATGCCATAATCACTTAGAGTCAACATGGGTTTCTCAAAAACAAGTCATGCCAGACTAATCTGATCTCTCTCTCTCTCTCTCTCTCTCTCTCTCTCTCTCTTTTTTTTTTTTTTTTTGATAAAATTACCAGCTTGTTAAATGAAGGGAATGTGGTAGACATAGCATATCTTGATTTCAGTAAGGCTTTTGACGAGGTCCCCCACAATATTCTTGCAAACAAGATAATAAAATGTGGGCTAGACAATACAACTGTTAGTTGGATTAGTAACTGGTTGACTGACTGAACCCAAATGGTGCTCAACAATGTCTTCTCTTCATCCTGGAGAGAAGTGACCAGTGGGGTGCCACAGGGTTCTGTCCTGGGCCCAGTGCTATTCAACATCTTTATCAATAATTTGAATGAAGGAATAGGGGGCATGCTTCTCAAATTTGCAGATGACACCAAGTTAGGAGAAATTGCTAATACCCCAGAGGACATGATGAAAATGATCTTAATAGATTAGAAAGCTGGGCCAAAGCTAACAAAATGAATTTCAACAGTGAGAAATGTAAAGTATTGCACTTAGGGCAAAATAATGAAATGCATAGATATGAAATGGGTGACACCTGACTTAACGAGACTATGTGTGAAAGGGATCTAGGAGTCCTTGTGGACCACAAGTTGAACATGAGTCAACAGTGTGATGCCGCAGCTAAAAAGGCCAATACAATTTTAGGCTGCATTAATAGAAGTATAGTATCTAGATGAAGGGAAGTAATAGTGCCACTGTATTCTGCTTTGGTGAGGCTCCACCTGGAATACTGTGTCCAGTTCTGGGCACCACAATTCAAAAAGGATGTTGAAAAACTGGAGCGTATCCAGAGGAGGGAGACTAAAATGGTGAAGGGTCTGGAAACCATGTCCTACGAGGAATGACTTAGGGAACCTGGTATATTTAGCCTGGAGAAAAGACGGTTAAGAGGGGATGTGATAGCCCTGTTTAAATATTTGAAGGGGTGTCACATTGAGGATGGAGCAAGCTTGTTTTCTGCTGCTCCAGAGACTAGAACATGGAACAATTGATGAAAGCTGCAGGAAAAGAGATTCCACCTGAACATTAGGGGGGAATGATCTAACAGTGATAGCTGTTCGACAGTGGAAGACACTCCCTCAGAGAGTGGTGGAGTCTCCTTCTTTGGAGGTCTTTAAACAGAGGCTGGATGGCCATCTGTCGGGGATGCTTTGATTTTGAGTTCCTGCATGGCAGGGGGTTGGACTGGATGACCCTTGTGTTCTCTTCCAACTCTATGATTCTATGATCTCTTGGTGCAATTTGGAGTGAACATGTTCTTGCTCATCCCACCCCCTTCTCACATACAATAAAATACCCCGCTCAGTGTTTTCTTCCTTGATATCCAGGGCTGCATCCTCACGGCAGAAATAATCCAGTTTGACACCATTTTAACTGCCATGGCTCAATGTTATGGATTTCTGGGAATTGTAGTTTTGTGAGACATTTAGCCTTCTTGTTCAGAAAGCTCTGGTGTCACAACAAATAATAATTCCAAGAATTCCATAGCATTGGGCCATGACAGTTAAAGCAGTGTCAAAGTAGATTATTTCTACACTGTGGATGCAGCCCATATCAGCTTTCAAATAGTTTTTTCATTATATCACAAGCTGCCCATACTAGTGTTCTTAATTCATTCGGAAGGTGATTGATGAAGACTTTCTCACTCCTCCCTATCTGTCATTAAGAAAGTGTTTCATAGACATTTATTGGAAGTGCTTCCCGAAGTACTGAGAGTGGGGTTGTTGTTTTTTTTAAAGTTCACTTCCCAAATATTCACCTAAACCAGTAAACTCTTTTTTAATAACACACATCCCCAGCAAAAAGTGGTGGTTTCTGCATTACATGAACTGAAACCATGATCAATGCTCAGGGTGATCAGACATCCTCCTTTTCCAGGACATGTCCTACTTTTCAAACTTCTGTCCAGGAGGAATTCCAAAATGACCTCCATTTTGAGCATGACAAAGAAACGTGAATTTACATTTATATGAGTGCTTTTAGCTTTTATTTGGTAATGTCCTCCATTTTTCTGGAATGGCCTACATTTTGTGGTGCCTTGTTCTCCTTTGTGGTGATGACATCTGGTCACCCTGTCAATACCTGCTACTCCAGGACAGCGGTGACCATTTTAATTTGCAATGTAGTCCCTCTTTCTGCCATAGCAGAAAATGAAAACAGCAGCAGGTGCCCGAAAGACAGTACTTCTGTAGACAACAACACTGGGAAAAATTACTTTTGTGGTCTAATAAAATCTTCCAGCTAGTAAGACCTTAAGTAACTTTTCCAGTGAAGCCCACTCTCAAACCTGGAGCCAATCCTGAGCAAATATGTTTCTCCTCTTGCTTTTCTTTCTTTGTTAAGAAAGCATTTCACTTCATATAATTCACTAAGCACCACTTAAAGTCATGTAGAATGGTGTGTGTGTGTGTGTCGGTATGTATGTCTTTGTGTGTGTGTGTGTGTGTGTGAGAGAGAGAGAGAGAGAGAGAGAGAGATGATAAGCTGTACTGAGTTGGTACTGAATCTAATGGACTCCATGAAAGATACAGCCACAAAATACTCATTACTGTTAACAAAGCAAACCGAAGCCGTTCATTTTATACTTTATAAATAAGTGAAATGTTCATCTCCCCCAGAGTGATGGAATGAAATAAAATTAAGCTGACGAGGATAGTTTTTCTCCTTCTAAAATAATCAGGCCTGGCCACTGGCTTATAGGTGCTTTCACTTTCCAATTTATTCCTTAATTACATTTTCTTTTTAGAAATTTCTTCCTGACTTCAAGTGTCATAATTCATTTGTCTCCCTTCTTGATTGCTTTGCTGCATCTGGCCATAAGGAAGCCAGGTGAAATCTAGAGCCAAAGATAATACGGACCTGGTCTACTGCAGAGTGGCTCTGTGTCCTGCTTTACAGAGATAAAGAACCATAAGAAGGCATAGGAAGGCCCTTGAGACTGCCTATCCACAGCAAGCACCTAGACCAAGGGTAGGCAACCTTTTTGAGCCGGGGGCCAGGTTGCTGTCCCTGAGGCAATTGGGGGGCCGAAGCACCAAAAATAAATAAATATTAAAATGTAAAAATAAAAAAAATTAAAAAAAAATAAAAAATATGCATGCACACTCTCTCAGCCCCAGAAAAGCCATGGCAAAACCCCTGTGGAGATTTTGCCAAGAAAAAACCCAAGAACAAGTAATAACAACAATAATCAATATCATCATGGTGGGCAGCAGCAGCGGCGGCAGGACCAGCCTGGGGCCGGTCCAAAGGCCTCGGGGGGGCGCATCTGGCCCCCGGGCCTTAGGTTGCCTACCCCTGACCTAGACAATACAGGGAGGAAGAAAGCATACAAGTAATCTTCTGACAATCTTCCATTCTCTGCTTTTAAAGGTATTTCTTCAGTTTCAGAGGAAAGTCAAGCTTGGACTTAAAATGGTCCTGTTCATCGTGGTTGTATGCTCCCCAAGGCAAGGAGGGCTTCACTCTGAAGCTAAGAAATCTGTCAATGGAGCACACTCAAAACTTTAATCAGGCTTCATAATTCAAAAGGCAGAAAATTGGTCACCCATAATGACATCCTTCTGTGGAAAGACCCAAGAGAGGGATGGAGGAATAATTTTAAGTGACTGACAAATCCACCTTCTAATCCTAGGCTATGTTTTCTGGAAGGGCTTCCAAATGCTGTGCTTTCGTGAAAGGATTGTACCACGGACTGTTGTGTCTACCTTCCTAATGCTATTGCAGGTTTACTATTGAAAGCAACCAACACCACTCCAAACTGAAATTCAGGAGCCATAACCTCTGTACCCGTCCATGTGAAAATTTGCAACTTTCTGTGCAAATGTATGTGGAATGTATCCACATCAAGAAGGATACATTCTTGGGGCTATTCTTGTTGGTAGGCTGCAGTAGTTCCAGGACATGAATGATGCCCAGTTATGTAGACTTCAGTCAATTGACTCAATTCAGTGACTTGACTTGGACTCAACTCTGCAATAAATGATGTACTGACTTGACTCAATTTGTGACTTGTATATTTTTTAGCAACCAACTTGCTGCCTAACTTCATCCAGAAACATTGTGGAACAGAAAATGCTTTTCCTCCTTTAAACAATGCTTCTATTTCACTGCTTTTTGCCTATTGGTTACATGATGGAAGCAGTACTTTCTGTTTGCTGTACAGTAGACCTAAACTTAAACCAAATTAAAGTTTTTAATCTTAACTTTTTCTAGTTATTGAAACTCTACCTCCCCACAATACATACACCATCTCTTTTTTGTTGTTGTTAAATTTGGCTTCTAGACTGGTGGGCCTTTGCAGACTGCCAGAAATAGTGCAAATTGAGGTCACTTTAACTGCCCTGGCTCAGTGCTAGGGAATCATGGGAACTGTAGTTTATTGTGGCACCAGAGCTCTCTGACAGAGAAGGCTCAATGTCTCAGAAAAAAATACAATTCCCATGATTCCCTAGCACTGAGCCAGGAAGTATCCTGCAAGGACTTGAGTCTCAACTTAAGACTTGAAAGTAGAGACATGAGTCAGGAAATACTTGAATACATCACTACTGACACCACATTCAAATATTGTAGTATCTACATGTGTGTTTTTCATGTTCCAAGCAGCTTGTGAATTTTCACCCTGTAGTTTTTTTACTTCTTGGTTCCTATATTATGCACTTTTCTGAAACCTCCTGCACTGCACTGCACTACCCCAGGTGAAATATCATGATGATGAAATATCTGAGATTGAAACTAGCTTTCCATTAAAAGCAAACAACCTTTTAAAATTTGTGTTTTAAAATTTGTGTTTTCTTTCTTCTTGGATGAGTCAAATGAGTGATGCTTCCCATGATCACACAGCAAATGTCACAATGCTGCACACCAAATCAGTTTTATTTCAAGTAAATTTGCCACTGGCAGCAGCTCTCCATTGTTTTAGGCAAGAATTCTTCCTAGCCCCTACCTCAAACATATTTATTGTACATGACCATAGGTTGTCTCGGAAAAGTGCAGGCATAATATAAACATAATGAATAAGTAACACATTAAAATATCACATTAGGTGAGTCATTAAAATCAAACTAAGTACAGTCACCCCTCCGTTCTCACAGACTTGGGATCCGCATCCCTTGCTTATCTGTGGGTGGTGAACGGAGGGGAACAAAATGGGGCGCGCACCTGCGGCACATCCTTGCACACTCCATGGGTGCACGCCTCCATTCAAGCCTATGGGGCTTGAATATACATGATTTTCCATTCTCGTGGGGGTAGTGGAACGGATCCCCGTGAGAACAGAGGGTCGACTGTATTAACATCTTCTTGAGTTTGGGTATTACTTATGCGCTGGTCCTTCTGGCAATGCACAGTTCATTTGAGTCTACTTCATATCTGATTCAATAGTCTTTCTATTTTATCTTCTTGTTTGGTTGACAGCAGCTGGCCCATGTCTTTGATAATGCAAATGGAAAAGTTGTGGCTCTTTCAAATATGGTGGGACCTTTATTGTAGAACAGGAATTTATTTTTTTCAACTCGCTGGCCAGGAATGTTTAATTTGTAAAGTAATTTCTTCCTAATTTCAGATGACAAGGGGCAGTTGAATAAATAGTGGGGAAGATCTTGGACTTATTTTGACCACAATGGCAGAGATGCTATTGATATGGGATTTTGGCCAGTCGGCCTTCTACTACTACTGATGGCATTAGTTGTAATCTGGTAGCCCTGGATATACTTGGACTTGAACTGGACCCTCCTACATCCATAACATGTGCTCCTAACATGTATCATTGTGGTCCCTTCCATCCCTACTATGATGATGCTATTATTGTTATTATTATTATCCTGCTTTTTTCCAAAAATGGGACACAAAAAGTGGCTTGCACATTTTAAAAAATGCAATTAAAAGCATACAAAAGAGGGCATTAAAATAAAATTAAACTAGTCTAGTATTAAGACACATCATTCATTAAAATAATAAAATGTAATTTAAAAGATAAAAGTGCTTAAAAACACTACATATTGAAACAGTTAAAAATACTACAACAATAAAAATTAAACTATGTACAGACCCTTAAACCTTAAAATCCAGCTGATTCTGTGTGGTTCTGTAGGAGTACTTTAGTTTTGTATTCCTGCATGGCAGGGAGTTGGATTAGACAGCAATTGGAGTCCCTTCCAATCCTTTGATTCTATACCAGTCAGATATGTCAATTTCCACAGGCTTTCATGGCTATGGGAATGGCCATAGTACTGTACCACATTGTTCAGGAAACACTCTGAAAGTATCCATCGCTTATACCGTTAGCTGCTCTTTTGCTCTGCATCTCTCAGAGAGAGTGTACTCTTCTTCTTTTTTTACACTGTATTTTTGTCATCTGTATAACCTGAAAGCCTATTAGCAAAGTCTTTTTCATTCTTTTTTTAGCTTTTTACCAGTAGTAGTACAGATTTAATCTGACGTGAAGCTTGCTAATGTATTTGAACAAGGCCATCTCATTAGTACCAAAGTACTCGCTGTGCTTTTGCAAGCACGTATACTGTTGGAGGATGGTGCATGCTTTACAAGTTCTGAAGTTGTGTTCTGCACATGGCCTAGTTCTGGAGATGCTTCAGTGGGGTGCAAAGGAAAGGCCCAGGGCAAAGCATGTGGGCTTTGTCTAAAGGACATATAAGGTGAGGCCTTTCCCTTCTTGCATGCCTCTGCCTGACAGTGTTTGTTCCTCTGCATTTAACACCCAGGGGGCTGCAATGTCAAGAGTGTTTTTAGAGATGGTGATCCAAGGAGAAATAAATGGGACATGATTCCTCCCTTCCCTACATTACCATTTAGCAAGATCCATTTTCATGGAGGCCTGTGAAGCAAACATGCAAGGGTATGTTTAGGTGTTTGGAGAGAAAGGGAGGCACAAATACATATTCCTATTACCACTGAGTCAAGAAGAAGGGGCCTGAATTTCTCAGCAAGATCCATGGGTGTCTTTAGTTCTGCTCATGGGTATCTTTAAATATTTTTTTAAAAACTCACAAAATAATATAAAACCTTTACCAGAATAATTGTTATGGTCATTGCTGCCCCACCCCTCCACTGATGAAGGGTGCATTTCTTGGGCTGAAATCCTACAATGGGGTGGTGTAATGAAATGTAAAGCATGGATTGTGTTATGCAGTCCTTGTGTTGAATGATGACATTCTACAATGGGACCAAAACACCAAATGTGCAATACAATGCACAATCAAATGTGCATGTGCAGCCATGCATGCTCAACTCTTCTTCTACAACCTTGAACTGAATGACGACCAGACGGTGGGTGGCATCACGCCATTTCTGTGGTGCAGCGTTTATACATGCTATGCTGAAGAAATAGTGAAAAGCTGCTGCTGTGGTGGTTCTAAAAGGAGTGCCATTTTGACGCTTCTTTTGGAGCTGGATATCACCAGATCGGGGCTGTGGCATGTGGTTGCTGCTGCCCTGATCCGGTGCTCAAAGGGGTTGTGGCAAGCTGCTCCAAAGGGGCTGTCTGTTTAGCCAGTAGTCCAGCAGGCAAAGCACTATACCAAGGATAGGCAACCTAAGGCCCGGGGGCCGGATGCGCCCCCCCCCCGAGGCCTTTGGACCGGCCCCAGGCCAGTCCTGCCGCCACCGCCGCCCGCCATAATGATATTTATTATTGTTGTTATTACTTGTTCTTGGGGTTTTCTTGGCAAAATCTCCACAGGGGTTTTGCCATTGCTTTTCTGGGCTGAGAGAGTGTGCATGCATTTTTTTAAAATATTTTTTTATTTTAATTTTTTATATTTATTTATTTATGGTGCTTCGGCCCTCCAATTGTCTGAGGGACAGCAACCCGGCCCCTGGCTCAAAAAGGTTGCCTACCCCTGCACTATACCATGCTGGTTCTCAAGTGTTGAAATATCAAGTTCCTACTGATTTAACATCTGCTGAGACTTAACTGGATTTGGGCCAAAACCTTTCAAAAGTCCATTCTCATGATAGAGATCAATGTGTGGACAGGAGAAGCCAAATTTACATCTACCATGAGTCCTTGGTATCTACTCGGGGTTGGTTCCAGGACCTCTTGGGGATACCAAAATCCATGGATGCTCAAGTCCCATTAAATACCATGGCATAGTGAAATGGTTTCCATTATATTAAATGGCAAAATCAAGGTTTGTTTTTTAGAATTTATATATTTTTAAAATATTTTCAAACCATGGATCCATGGATCTGGAGGGCCTACTCTACTGGCTTTAGCCACAGCTGCCAATGATTCCTTGAGTGGAATTTTGACAGTTGCGGGTGGTGATCTCTATGTTTGGGGCAGTAAATCCACTTTAGATTCATCTGGAATACTGCATCCAGTTCTGGGCTCCACAGTTCAAAAAGGATGTTGAGATGCTGGAATGTGTCCAGAGGAGGGTGACCAAAATGGTGAAAGGTATGGAAATCATGCCCTATGAAGAGCGACTTAGGGAGCTGGGTATGTTTATCCTGGGGAAGAGATTAACAAGTGATATGATAGCCCTGTTTAAATGTTTGAAGGGATGTCATACTGAGGATGGAGCAAGCTTATTTTCTGCAGCTCCAGAGAATAGGGACCTGGAGCAATAGATTCAAACTACAGGAAAATAGATCCCATCTCAACATTAGGAAGAACTTCCTGACAGTAAGAGCTGTTTGACAGTGGAATATGCTGCCTCAGAGTGTGGTAGTCTCTCCTTCTTTGGAGGTTTTCAACCAGAGGCTGGATGGTCATGTGTTGGGAGTGCTTTGATTGTGTCTTCCTGCATGGCTGGGAATTGGACTTCATGGTCCTTAAGGTCTCTTCCAACTCTATGATTCTATGATTCTATTATTTTAGTCTAGACTAAAGGAGCTGCCCCAAATACCAAACTCTACCCCCTCCCCCAAAATGGATCAATAACTTCAATAGTTCCTTTAAAGTTCAGAGTGAAATGTGAAGTGTGTTCATTGCCTCATTAAAAAGAGAGCCACTAGCTTCCTCCAGAATCCTACAAGGGGAGAGCAAACTCATGCATTGTTAGTGTGCCAGCTCACCTGCTACCATCTACCAACATCATCACTGGCATCTGCCTGATTGTACCACCTGAAAGCTTCACTCTGCCAACATCTGCTGTCTTCTGTTCATATCTACGAGTTTCCTTCCATTCCAATCATTACATTCACTCCGTGTTTGAAAGCCAATCTTTACCAGATTTGGAATGCATACATTAGCTATATATCATCTCAATGCCAATTTGTAACAGTGCCTAGGCATACACAGATACTAGTAGCAGTCTCAGCCGAATTCTCTACCCTACACATATGGACAAAAATAGACCCCAGGTGATGTCTACAAAGGAACATCTGCTCGCTACCCTCAGTTCTTTATCGGTTGGCTTTCAGAAAGTGACATTTCACTGGCTTACATCTATGAATATCCACCAGCTTCCATTTGAGCATATCCACAGATTTCCAAATATAAACTCTACCAGCTTTTGCCCATCAATATCTGCTGTCTTGCAACAGGTCTCTTTACTGGTGCTGATCAGCTTCTGGCCATGGGCAACTTCAAAAAGCAAATTTGTCTCTCAATGAGCAATTACTGTATACCTGCTTTTGTTAGTATAGTCATCTCAGTGTATAATCTTCTCACTATATTCCTTGTCTCTGGAGCAGCAGAAAACAAGCTTGCTCCTTCTTCAGTGTGACATCCCTTCAAATATTTAAACATGACTATCATGTCCTCTCTTAACCTTCTCTTCTCCGGACTAAATATACCCAGCTCCCTAAGCCGCTTCTCATACAGCATGGCTTCTTTCAGCATTTTGGTCGCTCTTCTCTGAACATGCTCCAGCTTGTTAACATCCTTTTTGAATTGTGGTTCCCACAACTGGACAAAAAATTCCAAGTGAGCAGAATAGAGTGCTCCTATTACTTCCCCTCAATAGACACCGCATTTCTATTGATGCAGCCTAAGATCATATTGGCTTTTCTAGCTGCTACATTACACTGTTGGAGCTATTACATTCCTCAATTCCTGCATTCAGTATCCATCATCAGATAGGATCTTGGCCCTTGTTGTCTTACCCTCCTGCCCTTTTTGACTCACATTTCTCAATGGGGTCACTGTCTTCCATCTGCCAAGTTCTCTCTCTCACAGTGCACGGAGGGCCTCATGCCCCCAAAACTCCAGGTTCAGAGCATCCCTAGAAGATAAGTATTTCCATCACACCTATAATCACAACTTGGGCTGGGCCAAAGGAAACCCAGACCTACTCTGGTCAGCAAAATTTATCAGCAAAATATAAATGTACTAGATTTCAGAGGAAGGAACTAGTTAAACCACCTCTGAGTATTCCTTGTCACAGGCTGCATCTACACTGCAGAGTGAATGCAGTCTGACACTGCTTTAACTGCCATGGCTCAGTGCTGTGGAATTCTGGGATTTGTATTTTTGCAAGATATTTAGCCTTCTCTTTCAGAGAGCTCTGTTGGCAAACCCCCTCTGAACAAATCATGTCAAGAAAACCCTATGATAGGTTTGCCGTAGGTTCACCATCAGCCAGAAATAACTTGATGGCACACAATAATAACAGGAAGAATAGTCTCATTGTCTGGATAGGTCATTTCTCACCTCACATTGATCAGCTTTGTTAAAATGTTTCCAGATGAGACATTCTATTCCATGGTGAGAACAACCCAGAGAATTCAATAGAGAAAACAAAATCATAATGTAGCAGAGACCTAGAATTCTGAACTGAGACACAACATGCTGCAACATTTTGTTACAGGACCCCGCTTCTTTTATTGCAGACTTCAAGGGTGAGACTGAGATGTGATCCCCATTTTAATTTAAGTGGGGAAAAGTGTCACTTATCAGGAGTTTAGGAACCATTCAAGCACATCACTGTCTTTTAAAAAAAAAACAAAAACAAAACAAAAACAAAAACCAAAGCCTTCCATCTCACACAGCTGGTGTGTTCTGGCTCAGCTAAATACAAAAAGTTGCTGTAAGGGAAAAGCTCTTAATTAGGTTACATTCAATACTTTAATTAGATTTACATAAAGGCATGGCATGATGCTATTCTGACAGTAAATGGCTGGAACAGAATTTGGATATGTGTGTGTGTTTAAATTGCAACAGAAGTAAAAATATACTGATATACCTTTGCAAACTTTTATATTTCATTTGGTCCGTGAAAAACATAAAAGAGAGACCTTTAACGTGATTAATGGTCCTCTTTGAGAGGATCAAAGCCTTGTTGAATAATTAACACAATAGCTTGTTTCAGTTTGCAGCATAAATTTCTATCTTGGAGTCTTTAACTGTATCAGAAAGCAAGTGTTCCCCCCCCCCCCAATGAATTTTCAGTGATGAAAGAAGGGTAGGTTTTAATTGCAAGGATCATAATCTATGACAGCCACCTCAGAAAGCAAACCGCTTTCAGATTTGCAAAGGAGAAGCACCAAATGAAAAAGGAAGAAATAATGTTAGTATATTCCTCCTTGCGTATGGATGTGAAAGCTGGACAGTGAAGAAAGTTGACATTTTTGTGAAGAAATCAATCCATCTGAAATGCTGGAGGATGGTTCTGTGGTTATCATGGATCATCCAAAAGACAAATAAATGGTTTATTTCTTGCAGTGAGACATTCACTATTCTCCTAGACCACTGAGCCTGTTTGAGTAAAACAGATGGGTTTTAATTAAATATTAATTAATTAATTAATTAATTAATTAATTAATATTTTTAATATTAATTCTGTCCTCCTCCTCCTCTGCCTGGCCTTCTCCTCAGGAGACAGCTGAGCAGTGGAGGAGCCTGTCCTGTCCTTCTCTTCCTCCATCTGGACTTCTCCTCAGGGGAAGGCTGAGCAACAGAGGAGCCATGTGGGGTGAGCATCGGGCCCTCTTCCTCCTCCACTGACCTCAGGAGAAAGTTAGATGGAGGAGGAGCCTTGCAGGGCGAGCGTTTGCCCATCCTCCTCTTCCATCTGACCTTCTCCTTGGGAGAAAGCTAAGCAGCGGAGGAGCCTTGAGGGGTGAGTGTTTGCCCATCCACCTTCTCCTCCTCCACCTGGCCTTCTCCTCAGGAGAAAGCCGAGCAGTAGAGGAGCTTTGTAGGGTGAGCGTCCGCCCTTCTTTCTCCTACTTCACATTGCCTTCTCCTCTCCTGTGCAGTAGAAGAGCCTTGAAGCTGTTCCACATCATTGTGGGCTGCCCAAAATCCTTTGGCAGGCCACATGTGGCCCCCAGGCCATATGTTGTGCAGGCCTGCCATAACTCAAAGCCCATTTGACTGCAACTAACAATTACAATTACTCCTTATCAGGACCTGCCCAATTCCTTTTGTTTGACCAGCCACACTCAGTCCTGTGCCAATATTTGTCCTCCACTTTTCCAAAAGCTTTCTTACCCAATGAAATGGGTTCCCATTTTACTGCCTCCTTTTCTGGGTTCTTCAGCACATCATTTGAATTTATTTTGATGGCCCTTTCTGTTGCTCTTACTATTGCAAGGTTCTGAAAGGTTCTCTCTCTGTGTGTGTGTTTTCTCCCCTTTTCTATCACATACTTCTCTGTCACTCTGCAGATGAGCAGATTAAGAATTGTGTTCAGTTTGTTTTTGATAAAAGACAGAAAATCTACCAACTTCTTCACAAATGAGACAGAAATAAGTTGAGATGCATATATAAAAAACTGAATGTGTGTTTGTCAGTTCATCCCTCCCAGCAGCAGGCTTTGAGTTTATAGTTCTTACAAGTCTGCCTTTGAATCCCTGTATATCCAATCATATTTGTGATACAAGAGTTGCTTGCAACCTTTTTCTTTCTTAAAAGGCATCTCACCTTCAACAGCTTCAAGGCAAGGAGGTATAACATAGATCTCTCCATACTGGAAATTGTTGTATAGATGGTGGATATGGCTGGCACAGATGGGTGAGATTTTCTTTTGACCCTGTTTTAAGAAGAACCTTTTGCAAAGTGGCACTGAGGTGTTGGAAAAATGAACTGGGTATACAAGCGGCCTCCGCTTTTTGATGGATCACTTTTTGATGAACCTCTCTTTAGACGCTATTAAATTATTACCAGAACCCATTTATTTGATGTGCAGTCTGCTCTTTTGACAAATATAAGCACAAATATATGTATGAATACATTGTACAGTGCTATATGATAAGAATACAATGACATCATGAGGGACTGAATTAAAAAATGGCACTTTGATGTGAAATATAATTTTGGTCTCTGATTTCACATATTGGCCTGTGTTTGATACCTAACACACAATTATATTTTGGATTTGAACTTTTAGCCACTGTCAACATTTTTTAATTTGACATGTGGCAACAACACACATGCAAGGTGTGTCCAAATCCATGCCTAATTCCAACTGCTAGATGCAACTAGAGTAGGCCTATTGAATTAATGAGATTTACAGAAGTATTGACTTACCATTCAGCAATTGGTTCAATAAATCTACTCCAGTTCTGCCTAGCCATTGGATTTAAGCTATGGTTACAACTGCATGTCCCTCCAGAAGTTACTGAATTACAACTCCCAGCATTCTTCAACATTAACTACTGTGGGTAGGGCTTTGAGTTGCAGTCCAACAACATCTGGAAGGCTGTACAAGTCGTATCCCTGAATTAGTCCCCAAAATTTAATACTATGACCCCTGGGATGGTATCAGAGTGGACACAGTATTTGACTGATGCTTCTCAGCCTAAGATGAAGACAATGGCAAACCTCCTCTGAACAAATCTTGTCCACAAAACTGTATGGTGTGCATGTGTGTTTGTGTATGTTTGTGTGTGTGTGTGATCTCATGGCAATTCCATGAATTTTATCAGGGTTTTTTTTAGACAATGAGAGGTGGTTCTGCCAGTTCCTTCCTCTGAAATATGGCTTACAGCAGCTATTATTCATTGGTGGTCTCCAAGTTCTAACCAACGTTGACCCTGCTTAGCATAAAATATCAGATATTAACCAGATATGAACAGACAGGATCACCATAAGTGACCTGACATGAAGGCAAATAGCAACAATAAACTCTGGGATGGCATTCCAGGATCCACAAAAGAATGGAGGCAGAGGTCTGTACTGAGATAGTAAGAACCAGCCTCAGATCCTCCCTTCCAGTCCTACAATGCTGGAACTCTAATGCTGAGAGAAACATGGAGAGGGAGATTGGGGTCATAGTGTAGGTAGGTTGATGTGTGAGGATTTGGATCTTCCCATATATCTACATCCCCAGTGTCAGGAAGGGATTTACCTCATTTGTGTGGTGTACATTATTCAGTCAATATGCCCCCATGGAATGGAAAAGAAGGGTGTTTCTGTCTCACTTCTTCTCTGTTGGGATGAGCCCGGTAGGGCTTAAGATATATTAGAGATTCTAACATCAGAGCACAACTGGGGAAGGACTGTACTGCAAAACATGAGAATTATGAAATTGTTGTTATACACCTTCAAGTTGATTCTGAATTATGACAACCATCTCCTACAGTTTTCAAAGGAGGTTTACCTTTGCCTTATTCTAAAGCTTAGAGATTGTGACTTACACAAGATCACGCCATGGGTTTTCATGGGAATTCAAACCCTGTTTTCCCAGAGTCCTAGGGCCTTTGCAGACTGCCAGAAATAGTGCAAATTGAGTCCACTTTAAGGGTTAGGGTTAGTGCTAGGGAATCATGAGAATTGGTTTTTTTCTGAGACATTGAGCCTTCTCTGTCAGAGAGCTCTGGTGCCACAATAAAATACAGTTCCCATGATTCCCTACCCCTACCCCTACCCCTAACCCTTAAAGTGGACTCAATTTGCACTATTTATGGCAGTCTGCAAAGGCCCCTAGTCCAATACTCAAATCACCAGACTGGAATTATGAAATTACAAGGTGAAATGTCACATTCAGCTTTCATCTTTCACATGTGAACACTTGCGTTTAGGATCTGAATTGCACAAATGTAAATCCACAGAGAAGCCTGGTTTAAGTGTTGGAATGTGGCTCTGGAGACCAGGGTTCAAATCCTTGCTCAACCATGAAAACCCACTGGATGACCATAGGTGAGTCATACTCTTTCAGCATCAAAGGAAAGCAAAGGGAAAGTCCCTCTGAATAAATCTTGCCAAGAAAACCACATGACAGGTTCATTTTAGGGTCACCATAAGTTGGAAAAAAACTGGAAGGCACACAACAACAACTCCATAGAGGCTTATCTTTTATGTTAAAAAGAAACCCCTAATTGTCACCTGGTTTGAAACATTATTGCTGAGGAAAGCTCCTCATATTGCTGATCACTTGGTGGTCTCTTGCCAACAGTATTAATTTCTGCTCTGCTACTATTGCTGCCCTTCACCTGAGAAGGCCCAAAGTTTGCATGCCATGTACGTTGGGACTATGACAATCTCTAAAATGCTTCAGTGAGTACAAACTGTTCCTGCCATGTGGAACATCTGTTTCTACATAACTGCAGTAGAGTGGACACATGCCATAACTGCAGACAGTCCTATAGAAACAGCTCTCCATAAAATCAACAAATACTGTGTGTGCTCTTCTTAAATATCAACTAGGATCAGATCTATAATGAAAAAGTCAGCCCCTTAAAAAGGCGTGGAGAAACATCACATCAGTTCTGTGTGTGCCTTTCCTTATATCTCTCCATGTGATTGGAATCAGTGTGCTGATATTAATTACATTTTTGGATTGTTGTTTGTTGTGTGCCTTCATGTTGTTTCTGACTTATGGTGAGCCTAAGGCAAACCTATCATGGGGTTTTCTTGGTAGGAAGGGGGTTTGCCATTGCCTTCCCCTGAGGCTGAAAGCATGTGACTTTCCCAAGGCCACCTAGTGGGTTTCATGGCCAAGTGGGGAATTGAACCCTGGTATCCAGAATCATAATCCAACACTCAAATCACAACATCACATTAGCTCTCACATTTCTGGTTAGATTTTTTTCTTTTTTAAAAGACATATATCAGAATGCAATATTCCCCAACAAAAGAAAAAATGAAATGCACAGATATAGGAAGGGGGACACCCAGCTTGACAACAGTACATGCACAAGGGATCTAGGAGTCCTAGTAGATTACAAATTGTACATGAGTCAACAGTGTGATGTGGCAGCTGAAAAAGCCAATGCGATTCTAGGCTGCATCAATAGAAGTATAGTGTCTAGATCAAGGAAAGTAATAGTACCACTCTATTCTGTTTTGGTCAGGTTTCACCTGGAATACTTCACCAAATTCTGGGCAACACAATTCAAAAAGGATGTTGACAAGCTGGAGCTTGTCCAGAGGAGGATGACCAGAATGGTGAAAGGTCTGGAAACCATGCCCTAGGAGGAGTGACTTAAGGAGCTGGGTATGTTTAGCCTGAAGAAGAGAAGGTTAAGAGTGATATGATAGCCCTGTTTAAGTATTTGAAGGAGTGTCACATTGAGGCTAGAGCAAGCTTGTTTGCTGCTGCTCTAGAGAGTAGGATCCAGAGCAATGGATTCAAACTACAGGAAAAGAAAATCTCACCTAAACATTAGCATGAACTTCCTGATAGTAAGAACTGTGCTACAGTGGAACACACTCCCTTGGAGGATGGTGGAGTCTCCTTCTAGGAAGTTTTTAAACAGAGGCTGGATGGCCATCTGTTGGGAGTGCTTTGATTGTGTCTTTCTGCATGGCAGGGAGTTTGATTGGATGGCCCTTGAGGTCTCTTCCAGCTCTATGATTCTAGGCAAAGAAATTAAAGGGGAGGGGTTTAATTTGCTACATTCTTTTCAACCATTGTCAGCTCACCTCAACCATCCTCATCAGTTTTTTTCACTTTGTCTGGTGGAAAGCTTCAGTACCTGGAGGATCTTCCTAGATTCAGCAATACACTTGCTCCCATTTTGGATGTCAAGATGGATAGAAATCCTGTTGCAGTTCATTTTGGATAACATTTTACCAAATTTGTCTATATCCAGAATGGAAAGAACCTGAAATTTTAAAAAGAATTAAACAGGGAGTAGCTGAAACTGATAAATGATAAAGGTCACAACATTTGCTTACCTATATTCACTAATTGTTAGTTTGCTTGTTTTCAGCTTTATTGTTTGTTTGCTTCACCATAATCACTCTTTCCCTTCATCATCTTAACATGCAGCTATTTCCCCCCTCTTCTGCCTCCTCTCTCCTCCATTAGCCTGTGTTTGACTATGCAAAATTTGTAAGTAAAGCTACTTTTTATGGTTTGCATGGGAGATTAATCTTGTTCATTTTGTCTCTAAGACATTGAATGTGGGTGGGCATGGAACTAATTGTTGTCCAGCTTCTGCCTCACCAATTCGTTTACTCTGCTTGAGAGATCCATTACTAACGCTCACATTTTCAAACAATAAATTCATCCCCTCAGGCTGAGGGCTTTGAATTCTCAGCTCTGAGTTACAGAACATTTTGTTGGCTTTAGCTGCAAGCAATCCGAGGCAAAAGAAATAAGTGGGATCAAATGTAGTTTGTCTTAATCCATGGATGAGCTTGTTAGTTAGTGCTCTTCCTTAAACAGTTAATAGAGGGAAATCTTTGATATAATCGATAATGGGCCTTTTTGTAAAGATTTTATTGTACAGAGAGAAAGTATGTTTTATTTTAACTTTTAGTAATTTATTTCATTGCCGTTTTTGTAACAGAATTTTATATAGAGGAAATACATCTAGAAGATGTCAAAGCCAATAGCCAGTGCAATAAAGCTGGTAATGAAGAAGCTTTATTATTTTACATATTTCCTCAAAGAACAGTTCTTGGACAGATATATAGATTAGATATAGCAATAGATATTCCAACACATAATCTTTCTTTCTTGCTGTTAGGAGAAAGCAATGTTTCAGATCTCTCTGGGCTTTCTGAACTCCACCTAATTCAAAACATACCCATATAAGTCTGTTATGAGTACAGAGCTGTCGATCTATTTGGCAAGGCACTTATTCCTCTGAAATATTTTTTTATTTTTTAAATGAAGAGAGTTTAGCTAAGCTGATTTCTGCAACATGAGGAGGACTGAAGTTTATCCTGCTAGGATTATTTTTTGTACTTGCGATTAAGTCTGATAGAACTTGAAAACATCTTGTTTATTTCTAGAAACAAAAGACTTCCTGTAACAAAGGGAATGGTTCTTCCAGTTGGGCAGACTATTCCATTTCATTCGAGCAGAGCTCTCTTGGGGGCTCATGCTGGATTAAAAGGGACCAAAGGAGGGGGACCAAATGAGAACAACATGGGCCATTCAAAAATAAGGATCCAGAGAGGAGTATAAACAGCACTTCACAAATGCAGGAGAGAGGCATTAACAGAGTAAATGGAAAATTCATTTATCAAAAAAAAAAAAAAAAAAAGAATCAAGGACTGTATATGTTAGTTGTCGCCATCAATTGCCATCAAGTTGATTTTGATTTATGGTGATCCTACGAATGAGAGACCTTCAAGTCACCCTACCATCATCAGCAATGCTCAGATCCTGCAGACTCAGGGCCGTGGCTTCTTTATAGAATTATAGAACCATAGAATCATAGAGTTGAAGAGAGCCCAAGGGCCATTCAGTCCAACTTCCTGCCATGCACTCACAATCAAAGCACTGCCATGTGCATGTATCACCACTGGAGACAATGGGGACTGTACCTAATGGTGGTGTGCCCACAGGCACATGCCACCATTGGAAGAAATACCATTGTCCCTAATGGCGGTGCAGCTGTGTGCATGTGCCACCATTGAGAACAATGGAACGTGCATTCACTGAGTTTGTATTCACGGAGGGGTCCAGAATGGATCCTCTGCGGATACCAAAGGCTAACTGCAGTTTGAATCCATTGCTTCAGGTCTTATTCTATGGAGCTGCAACAAACAAGCTTGCTCCATCCTCAATATGACATCCCTTCAAATATTTAAACAGGGCTATCATATCACCTCTTAGCCTTCTCTTCCCCAGGCTAAACATACCCAGTTCCCTAAGTCTCTCTTCATATGGTATAGTTTCCAGACCTTGGTTGAGTCTATCCATCTGGAATGTGGTCTTCCCCTTTTCCTACTACTTTCTACTTTCCCCAGCATTATTATTTTTTCTAATGAATCATATCTACTCATGATGTGGACAAAGTATGACAACCTCCATTTAGTCATCTTGGCTTCTGTGGGGGGGGGGGGGAGTTCAGGCTTGATTTGTTCTGATACCCATTCATTGCTCTTTTTTGGCACTCCACAGTATCCATAAAACTCTCCTCAGCACCCCATTTGAAATGAGTTTCCTTCCTATCAGCTTTCTTCACTCTCCAGTTTTCAAAACATAACATAGAAATTGGAAATATGATGGCACAGGGAATCCTGACTTTGGTATTCAGTAATATGTCTGTGTCATTGGTCTTTAATAAAGAGGAAATGGCTTTTTGTTGTTGTTAACTGCCTTCACGTCAATCTCGACCCATGGCGACCCTATGGATGAGACATCTCCAGGCCCCCCTGTCCTCTACTGCTCTGCCCAGCTCCTGCAAATTCATATTCATGGTCTCTTTAATAAAGTCCATCCATCTAGCATGTGGCCTTCCTCTCTTTCTACTTCCCTCCACCTTTCCTAACATTATTATCTTTTCCAATGATTCATGCCTTCTCATGATGTGTCCAAAGTAGAAAAAAACACTACTGGCCTTAAAGAAGAGCTGTTCTCCTATCAAGGGCCATTTCATGCTACAAAATATAACACTATGATTCCACTGAGAGATCTGCCACACCGCAGAAACAAAGCAATTTGACATCACTTTATCTGTCATGCCTCCATCCTGTAGAATCCTGGGATTTGTAGTTTGATGTCTTTTCCTGTAGTTTGAATCTATTGCTCCTTCTCCTAGTCTCTGGAGCCATGGCACACAAGCCTGTTCCCTCTTTGATATGACATCCCTTCAAATATTCCTCCCAGGCAACCTCACCAATGTGGCCAAATGGGTTTCTTCCCCACCTCTGATCCCCACCTCTTCTCCTTCTAAAAGCTTTAACTTCAAGGAAAGTTTTTCTATGATATTCCCTCTCTCCCATTGCACACTGGCTGGATATTTCAGTATTGCATTTACATCAGGTTTTCCTTCCAAAGTGAATGAGGTGTAAAAGAAAATACTTCAAATAATTATCTGAACAACCTTCCTATGTATAGGAATCAATGCATTTCAAATTGGAGCTGAGAGATAGTGTTGATTTGTGTTAAGCTGACTTGCAAAATAATGGAACTAATTTTACACTGCCTCTTTTCAATATAGATTTACAAGCACTGTTTCCTTTACTTGTCCTTTATG
The DNA here is from genome assembly GCA_026167975.1 of Phrynosoma blainvillii. Lineage (NCBI taxonomy): Eukaryota > Metazoa > Chordata > Lepidosauria > Squamata > Phrynosomatidae > Phrynosoma > Phrynosoma blainvillii. Next base: position 445,291,226 of record JANUYF010000001.1, on the reverse strand, counting down.
CTTTTGAACAGAGCCTATAGGTTTATAGAAACAGTACGCTAAATATATTTTCATAATCATGCAGGATACAAAAATGTTTTATATTTCCATTTGTTTTTTCACAGAGGGAGCTTCAGGTGTAGCATTTTAAAAAAACGTAGCAAGGGCATGCATAAGAACATTTTTAGTTATTGACCACAAGTTATTGATTGCCAGAATTTATTTTTAGCAGAATTCCTGTAGAAATTAAGAAATACCCCATAGGAACTGTTTAATTTCTAGAATAAGAGACTCCTGGGTCTCAAGATAGCATTGGAAGATGGGTCGAAAACACACTGCAGAAATCATCCCTGGCTCAGTGCTAGGGAATTCTGGGAACTGTAGTTTTGTGAGACACTTAGCCTTCTCTGTCAGAGAGCTCTGGTGCCACACAGCACATGCCTGTGTTACACTACAATCCAGGAAACAAAAGTAATGGCCTCAGGTGGCAGATGCTGGGAGGTGACAACTAGGTGTGTGGTATCAGAAAGCTGTGGTGCCACAGAGGTAGCCTTGTATCATCTAAGCTGGCTGCTGCCTTAGTTTTGCTATAATGAAAACTGAGGAGTACTCCTCTACCCAGTGGTGTCACTATGGTTGGCGTCACCCGGTGTGGTAATTCATGGTGACACACACACACACACACACACACACACACATTTTATTTATATCCTCCCATAGCACACTATGCAGAATCCTTAGTAATGGTTTTTTGTACTAATGTTACTCATAAATCCTAATTCCTGTATATCATTGAATGTAATGCTCACAGTTGTGACATAAGCAACTAGTAAAATTGCATTTATACCTTTAAATTACAATATCATGCGTACAGCTGAAATGTATTTATGTGTACATAAATGGTTAAAGTTAAAATTTGGTAAGATGTGATGTTTTTACAGAAAAATTTAAAATAATAATTTTTATTTATTTTTTTAATTTAAAGAATTAAAATTTCTTGGGTGTTTTTTTTAAAAAAAAAAAAACCCTCTCCTTTCTCCTCCCACTTCCCAATTCACGCCATCTCTTCAGCATTTTAATGGGATATAGGTGAATGCCACAGTCCATTTCTGTCCAAAGGCAGATGTTTGGGGAGCAGTGGTGTCATCCCCCTTTAGAGTATCACCTAGGGTAGTCTGAATGCCCTGCACCCCATAGTGATGGCTAGATGGCATAGTGAAATACTAGATTTCTGCAAGTGTATCTAGTATCTAGATCAAGGGAAATAATAGTGCCACTGTATTCTGCTTTGGTCAGGCCCCATCTGGAATACTGTGTCCAGTTCTGGGCACCACAATTCAAAAAGGATGTTGAAAAATTGGAGTGTGTCCAGAGGAGGGCGACTAAAATGGTGAAGGGTCTGGAAACTAAGCCCTATGAGGAACGACTTGGGGAACTGGGTATGTTTAGCCTAGAGAAGAGATGGTTAAGAGGGGATATGACAACCCTGTTTAAGTATTTGAAGGGATATCTTATTGTAGAGGGATCAGGCTTGTTTTCTGCTGCTCCAGAGAACAGGATCCAGAATAATGGATGCAAGCTACAGGAAAAGAGATTCCACTTCAACATTAGGAGGAACTTCCTGACAGTAAGGGCGGTTTGACAGTGGAACACACTCCCTCGGAGAGTGGTGGAGTCTCCTTCTTTGGAGGTCTTCAAACAGAGGATGGATTGCCATCTGTCAAAGATGCTTTGATTTTGAGTTCCTGTATGGCAGGGGGTTGGCCTGGATGGCCCTTGTGGTCTCTTCCAATTCTATGTTTCTATGCTATGTAGTTGGGTGACAAACACTTGCTGATAGTCCCTCTTTCACACAACCATTAAAGGTACAGGAACTGTCTCCAGGTTTCAGTCTGGCATCCCCTGCAAAGTCCCCTTCTCCCATGAAACCATATCAGGGTCTCAGAATCTCAACTGAAAGGTTACTGAGATGTTCTTTCCAAATCTACCCTCTGCAAATAATGGTGAGATTAAGAGGGCTTGTTTCAGTTCGTGCCTACAGAGAAACAGGGCTCTGCCAGATCAGTCTGACTTTAACAGCTGCCTTTAGGTGGAGGATGCTCTGTTTTCCCCACTGCCAGTGTTGGGGAGGGGGAACCATTATCCCAGCTGGCTAAGAAACTGTAGCTGTAGTCCAAAGAATAAAGTTTCCAAATTTTTGGTTGTTTTGCCTAATGGAGAGGGAATGTTTTTGTGTCCAGTTTTCTCTAATGCGAACACGGAGATGGAAGAGAGGAGGAGGTGGAGGAGGAACAACTAAACATGTGCCTTGAAAAATTTGGAGAAGTGATTTGGTTCACATCAGGTACATTCACATTAAAAATAGACCTGAACGAATTCCTCTTCCATTCCCTGGGTGCATGTGCTGGGGAGACACAGACCATAGCAAATGAAAATGAGCCAGATGAAATTTGTCAATTGCACAAAAGCCACATAAAATTGAAAAGGGGAAGAAAAACAAACAAACTCCTGGCCAGAATGCTGTATGAAAGTTACATCTTCATAAGTGGACCTAACTACTGTATATACTCATGTATAGAGATTTTAGTCAAAAGCGTGACCCAAAAAACCTGGGCTGACTTATCTACAGGTCAATGTGCATACTGGACTTTAACTCTTTTTAAAAATAAGAAACCTTCCTCTAATGAAAGTCCAGTGTAATCTGTCTGAGAAGCTCTTATTCCTCTCTGCTCTCTCATCCATCCAGCCTTTAGTATGAACGCAAACAGCTACGCCTGCTGGAATTTTGTAACTTATTTGAGATTGTTTTCCTTTGCTTTATCCTTCAGACCCTTTGCTACATGCCCCTGAGTTTTACCCTTGATTTATCCTTGAGTCAGATAAAAATCCATAATTTTGGTCCCAAAACTTGCCCTCGACTTATACACGAGGTTGACTTATAGTCAAGTGTATATGTGGGAATTAGAATCAGGCAATTTCTTAATATTCATATCCTGTAGTACAGTGATTACCAAAGTCTGGTTTTCCAGGTATTTTGCACTTCAGCTCCCAGAATCCCTTACCATTGGCCAAGATGACTGAGGCTTCTGGGAGCTGAAGGCTAAAAACCTGAAGGACCAGGTTTTTAGCCTTCAGCTCCCAGTCTTTGTTCACATTTGTTCATTTTTGTCCTGATGTCTTTGTTCACAAACAACCATAGTTAAAACTGGACTTACTACTTCATTTCCATACACAAAGGATTTTGAATTTAAATCCAATGGCATATATAGGTCTGTCCCTGGTTTCCACTCCACTAAATGCATCTGAGGAAGTAGACTGAAGTCTATGAAAGCTCATGCTGCCAATTTCTTTCTTTCAGTTAGTCTCAAAGATGCTACAAGATCTCTCCACATATTGGGCCTCGGCAGACGGCTAATAGAGCCGTCTCCGAGACAGGGAAGAGGAGGGGCAGCCGCACACTCGGCGCCCCTTCATCCTCCCGAGGTTGCCCTCGGAGCTGCCGGCCCTCCGCACAGCCAGCGCTCCCAGGGCAACTTCCCGCCGCAGCGTCCGGACACGCTGCAGCGGAAAAGTCAGTGAAAGTGCGCCCTACGCTTTTAGGGCACACTTTCACTGACATCTGAAAGGAGCGCTGATTTAGCGCTCCTTTCAGGGGCGCCGACGGTGCGCCATGGTGCGGATGCCTCGCTCCCGCGGTGCACCATCCCGCGGCGTCCCGTACGCCCTCGTCTGCTTCCCCCCATTGACTCTACAGACTAACATGGCTATATCTCTGAAGGACCAGAGTTTAGGAGTCACTGCTGTAGGGGTCTACTGTTTTTACTACAGCAAAATAGCCATTGTGCAATGGGACCAATGCACAATGGAACCAATGTGCATTGTCACCAATGAACATCAGACATTCTTGGCATTGCCCCAATATGCATCTTTGCATTCACTAAGTTTTTAAACCCATATGTTACTTATCTAGCTAAGTATATGTAAAGCAATAAAGGATTCCAGTGACTACACCACTTTCATCAAACATTTTTTCTTTTCTTTTTTCAACTGGCTACCTTAATTGCAAAAAAGACAATGGGCCTTTATAGACTGCCAGAAATAATGCAGCTTGAGGCCACTTTAACTGTCTTGGTTCAATGCTAAGGAATCATGAGAACTGTAGTTTATTGTGGCACTAGAGCTCTCTGACAGAGAAGGCTCAATCTCCCAGAAAAAAAAAAATACAATTCCCATGATTCCCTAGCACTGAGCCAGGACAGTTAAAGTGGACTCAAGCTGCATTATTTCTGGCAGTCTGTAAATGTTGGGAAATGTAACTTGTGTGGAAATGTATAGGTGTGTGAAAAATGACAACATGGAAAAGATTGTCTGCAGGCAGAATACGAAAACAATCACAAGAGAAGATAGTAAAAGACAATATGTGTCTGGGAACATGGAAGGCAAGTTGTAAACATATTAGATCATCATGTTTTGTGAGAACCATTGTCCATATGACTATGAGTCACAAGAAGAGGATGGACTTTGAGGCTGTTTAGCAAGTGTCCACAAATGAATTAAGCCCTCAGCTTGGGGTTGGAGGTGTTTTTTTCTTTCTTCTGCTGGTTAGCTGGTTAGCCCTTATGATTCTTTTGTTCCGGCCTGATGATGTTTTGATCTCCTTGTAAATGGTTACTTTGTATTTACTGCAACTGGAGAATAAAATGTGCCTCTTTAGAGTTATCTTCTGCCTTTGGTCTGTTTAATGGGAAGGTTGCATTCCTAAGTGGTAAGGTCAGCACCAGAGATGACCAGCATGGAGATCAACTCGCAGCTTCAGTAGTGGAGGTTTCCACAAAGATTTATCTACTCTGCTCATCTTACAATAACAGTAAAGGCCCAACATCACCTGTCACTAGCTGGGTAGAAACTTGCAGAATAAAATTATGTTTGTCCTCAACCTCTCCCCTCAGGGCCTCCACCTCTTTCCCATATATAATAATAATAATAATAATAATAATAATAATAATAATTATTATTTAATACCCGGCCTATTGGAAAACCAATCCAGGCAGCTTACAAATTAAAATCAAATACAAACCCCATACAATCCTTCCCCCCCTTAAAGCAGTATTAAATCACAACAGCTTAAAAATAATATAACAATTAAAACTTAAAATTAAACGATGCAATAGACACTCCACTATGGCCCATAGCAGTGTTCCTGTCCATCCAAGATGGGGCCACATAAGGAACAGTGCAGATAAGGCCAGGAAAAATTAATCAGGAAAGGCCTGCTGGAAGAGATCTGTCTTAACAGCTTTTTAAAAGCTTACTAGCGATGTTAACTGACAGATCTCGTCCGGCAGGCCATTCCAGAGTTTGGGGGCGACAACAGAGAAAGCCCTCTGAGAGGTCACCGCAAGCCTCGATTTTTGGGGCTGCAGCAAGCTCCTCCCAGAGGATTGGAGAGCACGGGGAGGATTGTATGGAAGGAGGCGGTCCCTGAGATAACTTGGACCCAAGCCATTTAGGGCTTTAAAGGTGATAACCAACACCTTGTACTGAGCCCAGAAGCTGATTGGCAGCCAGTGGAGGGACCTCAGAACTGAAGTAATGTGGTCCCTCCTAGATGTTCCCGAGACTAACCTGGCTGCCATATTTTGTACCAGCTGAAGCTTCCGAACCAAGCACAAGGGTAGCCCCATGTAGAGTGTTACAGAAGTCTAGGCGTGAGGTTACTAGTGCGTGCACAACAGTCTCGAGATCCCTTACTTCCAGAAAAGGGCACAGCTGGCGTATCAGCCAAAGCTGATAACAGGCGCTCCTGACCATCGCATTTACCTGATTTGTCATCAGGAGCGACGAGTCAAGGAGCACCCCCAGACTGTGAACACAGTCACCGGAGGAGAGCGTGACCCCATCCAGGACTGGAGGTGGCAACCCAATTCTTGGTTTCGGGGCCGCTACCGTGAGCACCTCCGTCTTGTCTGGATTCAGTTTCAATCTGTTTTTCCTCATCCAGCCCATTACCGCTTGAAGACATTAATTGAGAGAAGAGATGCCATTAGAATTCGAGGCTGATGAATAAGACAAGGAGAAATAGATTTGGGTGTCATCAGCGTACTGATAACACCCAGCACCATAACTCCGTATAATCTCACCCAGCGGCTTCATATAGATGTTAAATAACATTGGGGACAAAATAGCTCCCTGAGGGACCCCACATGTGAGCACCCTCTTACTGGAGCTACTGTCCTCGGGCAGCACCCTCTGGGACCTGCCTGAGAGGAAGGACCGGAACCACTGCAATGCAGTGCCCCCGATACCTAACCCCCTCAGGCAGCCCAAGAGGATGCCGTGATCTATCATATTGAAAGCCGCTGAGAGGTCTAAGAGCACCAACAGGGTCACGCTACCCCTGTCGATGCTCAGACACAGATCGTCGGTCAAGGCAACCATGGCAGTCTCAACCCCAAAGCCTGTCCTGAAGCCAACAAGTTGTGCAAGTGTTTGTGGATTTTGATGGCTTCCCTGTGCATTCTGACTTCAACAGGAAAGAAGAAACCCTTAAAGTAAACAAGGTTTGGCTACCAGTCCTACAAAATAAGAAAATCAGCACTCAGCAAATGCAAATGGGAAACTAGCCAGGGTCAGGGGCTTTCCCAGCAGACAATAGCAGACAATATCCTTGTTTGCATATCCTCCTACCCTGAAGCCATGCCATTAACAACAGAACAATACCCATTCAACACAGAACAATACACAGTTTACATGGGAATCACTCCTCCCTACTCACGGTCTCACATTATATATAGCCCCCCTCTCTTCCATTCCAGAGTTCTCTGAAGATGCCAGCCACAGATGCAGGTGAAACTTCAGAAACAAACTCTTCTAGAACATGGCCACACAGCCTGAAAAACCCACAAAAAACTATGGATTCCGGCCATGAAAGCCTACGACTTCACAATTTTGAGTGTCTCACTCTCTGCAATGCTAGAAATTTTGGAAACTGAAGAAAATTTTATTTGGGGGACAGAATTATTCTTTTGGGACCATATTCTCATCCCCCAACCCCTGTAGCTATACCCCTGCCCATATGTCTTTAAAAACAAGGTAAATCATAATGTTATGTAGGAGTGGAATACAACTGATATTACAATAAATAAAAGATATAGCTATGTTAGTCTGTAGAATCAATATGTAGCGAGATCTTGTAGCACCTTTGAGACTGTGGGGGGAAGCAAACGAGCGGCCATGGGCTGCCCCGGGAAGCTGCGGATTGGGGCCGAGGTAGCCTCACTCCTCGGCCCCAATGCACCACGTCCCAGGCCCAGGAAGGAGCGAAAAATAGCGCTCCTTCCACAAGATGCCGAAGGTGCGCAGCAAAAGGCCTTGGGCGCACCTTCGGCGCCTCTTCTGCCGCAGTGTGTGTGGATGCTACAGTGGAAGTATGTTGTTGGAGTGCCGGCCGTGCAGAGTGATGGCCGCTCCGATGACGTGTTCAGGAAGGGGTTGGGGCGCCCAGCGTGAGGCTGCCCCTCCCTTCCTTGCCTTGAAGACAGTGCTTTGCACCGTCTGCTTAGGCCCTAACTGAAAGAAAGAAATTGGCAGCATGACCTTTCATAGACTTCAGTCTACTTCCTCAGATGCATGTGATGAATCTGATGCATCTGAGGAAGTAGACTGAAGTCTATAAAAGCTCATGCTGTCAGTTTCTTTCAGTTAGTCTCAAAGGTGGTACAAGATCTCTCTACATACTGATTCCAGTGAATAGTAAGCCAGATCTTCCACTTCACTTGCACCACATATTCAAAGTCTATTTGGTACAGGGATGCCCTGGAATCTTCTTTGGTTACATCTGCACTGCAGAATTAAATCAGTTTGACACTACTTTAATTGCCATAGCTCCATGCTGTGGGATCCTGGGATCTGTAGCTTTGTGAGATATGTAGCCTTCCTTGTCATAGGGCTTTGATGACCCACCAAATTACAAATCCCAAGATTCCATAACGCTGAGCCATGGCAGTAAAAGCAGTGTCAACCTGGATTATTTCTGCAGTGTGGATGCAGCTGCAGTTGCATCATTGTGTCCCTCTGCTTGAACCAGAACTAGATGAAAGCCATACATTTCATTGGCATTGGCAAACATACACTTTTTTCTTTTTCATCTCTTCTACCTGGCATTTTTATAACAAGAGTTCCCATACTTTAATCCCCTTGGCTAAATTGTGAGGGCTTAATGTAATCATTGGGCAATAGAGTGACATCATCCTAAACTAGGAACACAGGCTGAAAACAGGGAAGCAAATATTCTCTCTCCTCTAGGCTGATGGCTGTTTTATGTTTTGACCAGCTGAGCAAAATGGAAAGTGATCACTTACATTGCACAGGAGCATGCTCATCTGCCAGACATGTACTTAGCCTGGGGGTGTTTCTGGTAGTTTTAATGAAGCTGAATGTAAATTGCTATTCACATGAATAAGGTTGAGAAAGTTTGCAAGGTAAAGAGTATGATGAGGGGAAAAGCCAATTCCTATTTTGCTAGGAAGATGTCAATCAAATCAAGGTGGGTATCCTGTTAGAGACTTAAACCTGAATAAGTTCCCCTGCAGAAACAGTTGGACATTTTTGTCCAGTGTGATAATCTGTTTTCCGCTGAATCTTGCAGAGTCAAAGCTCTGCATGTGGTTCTATTATGCATTGCAAATACAGATAGCCATTGTGCATTGCAATTGAACATTTCATATTTCTTCACACTTTCAGTTGCACAGTGTTGCAGTTCTCTAATGCACCATCCTCATATAACTCTGTGAATGCAAAACTACATTCTCTCTTCCTGATGCAGGATCTCAGGTAAAGTGTATTGTGTTGTTTTTTGTGGGGTTTTGGGGCTATGTGGCCATGTTCTGGAAGAGTTTATTCCAGACGTTTTGCCAGCATCTGTAGCTGGCATCTTCAGAGAATGTATTGTGTTGTGCTGTGCTGTTTTAAAAGCAATTCTCCACCACAACAGAATTTAAAAAGGAGTGACTCCCTTTCAAGACCTCAAGTAAACTGAATAAATTATAGGCCACCCTATGGCTCGGTTGTAAGAGCCTCCATGGCATAGTGGTTTTTGTGTTCATAGTGTCATAGACTCATAGAGCTGGAAGGAGATCCTTGGGCCATCACTCCACCCCTTATCAGGTAGCTGTCCAGCCTTAAAAAAAAAAAAGACATCCAGAGAAAGAGACCACCTCTCTAGGTAATTGGTTCCATTGTTGAACCACTCAAATTGTCAAAAAGTTGCTTCCAATGTTCAATTAAAATCTACCCTCCTGTAACTTAAAACCATTAGACCTGATCCTACCCTCTGGGGCAGCAAAGAACAAACCTGCACCTTCCCCTCTGTGACAGCACTTTAGTTATTTTAAAAAGGCAACCATATCATCCTTTAGTCTGCTCTTCACCGGGCTGAACATGTCCAACACCCTAATCTTTCCTCATATATTTTGTTTTCTATACCTTCTATCATCCTTATTGTCCTTTTCTGAACCTGCTTATATTCTTCTTAAAATGAGGTGCTCAGAACTGAATGCAATATTCCAGTTGAGCCATGCTGTAGTTGTTGTTGTGTGCCTTCAAGTCGTTCCTGACTTATGGTGACCCTAAGGCAAACCTACCATTGGGTTTTCTTGGCAAGATTTGTTCAGAGGAGGTTTGCCATTGCCATCTTCTGAGACCCAAGGTCACACAGTGGGTTTACATGGCTAAGCCAGGATTGAACCATGGTCTCCAGAGTCATAGTCCAATGCTCAAACACTATATCATGGTGGCTCTGAGCCACTTGACTAGTGTAGAATATAGTAGGACTATTCCTTCCCTTAGAAGTATTGGACTCTAGATAGAACTCTGGGAGACCAGGGTTCAAATTCCCACTCAGTCATACAAATCCAGTGGATCTTTCCCATGGTATTTTGTTTAGCAAACTGAATATTTGTGGAACAGATGGAAACACTGTCAGATGAATCCATAATTGTTTGGGAAACCATGTTCAAAGAGTCATCATCAATGGCTGCACTTCAAACTGGAGGGAAGTCTCGCATTGAGTTCTGCAGGGTTCTGTCCTGGGGCCAACATCCTTCAATATTTTAATCAATGACCTAGACACTATACTTCTACTGATGCAGCCTAAAATTGCATTGGCCTTTTTAGCTGCTGCATCACACTGTTGACTCATGTTCAACTTGTGGTCTACCTGGACTCTTAGATCCCTTTCACACGTAGTCTCATTCAGCCAGGTGTCTGTGCTTTTCAGCCATCGTATATCTGTGCTTTTCGTTTTTCCACTGATGATGGTGAGTCCTTTGGAACAGCTTGGCCAAGCAGCATCAAGTGCAGAGCTTTGAAACATTACCTGGACTACATCTCCCAATAAACATGAACAGTGACACTGTGATTTATCCAAGATCACCCACTGGGTTTCCATGACTTAGTGGAAATTTGAACCCTGGTCTCCCAGAGTCCTAGATCAGCACTCAAACCATACTGGCTCTCTGTCAATGTACCAATTTCCAAGTAAACATGAATGAATTAGCTATTTACACTAATCTGCCTGAGAATATGGTTAGCTTTAGCACAAGAGTTCCTACGATCTCCTGTTTGAAATGGAATAGCAACCATAGGAAGATGAGACTGGGGTTGCCATGGCAAGCTGTGGGGTGGCCATAATGGCTAATTTGGACTTCAGTCTTCTTTTTGGTGGTGACAGAGAATAAGGTCAGATGCAAAATAAAAAGATAGAACATGGGGCCTGGAGGTTGGCATTTTATTTTTAACCCAATTTGGGAGCTGATAATTGGAAGACAAGTTTCTGCCCTCTTAGCCCTTAATGAAATCTTCATGTGACATTTTTTTAAAAAAATACAAGCAGGTCTAACTAACCGAGATTATAACTACTTCCAAGTTTATTTTTAGCTCTACCTAATCTCTTTCAAGTTGCTCTGCAAAGCCTACCCAACATTCAAGTGTGTGTATAAAAGAGGTAGCTTGAAAGATCCCATCTGTGCGAAAATGTCATCATTAGCATTTTATGGTGTCTTTTGAATGCCTGTAATTTAAGCCTGGATGATTTCATTTCATTATTATTATTATTATTATTAAATGAATTATTTAGAATAAGGGGCCAAAAATCCCCACTTCCTAATAGGGAGACCTCTTCTTTTGAACTGAAGTTGGTGTCATCGTTCATCTAGTGTGCATGCATTATGTGTTTTTAAATAGCTTTGCCTAGACAGAAAAAAATACATTTTTATGAAAATCATTTTGATAATGCCAAAAAATGTTCACTCACCTATACTTATTTCCCCCCACTATCTCCTTTTTAAATAAAGCAGTTTTGATTTCAGCTCTGGAAGCTGCAATGAGGAGGGGGGGGAGACCATCCAAGTGGTTGTCATGGTTATGGGATCCCATAAGATATCATATGTTCCCAGATCTGCTTGGGAAAGCATTTATGGCATATAACAGAGAAGGTAAACCTCAACCACTTACTGCAAACCTATTTTCAGAGACAATGGTTATTATGACAATATCAAATACTGCCCTGTAAACACAAAAATATGCTCACAGTTTGGCTTGGTTTGAAGGCACAATTGCATGGAGCTCTATGCTTCCGCCTCTTCCCCCTTTGTTGTTGTGTGCCTTCAAGTCATTTCTGACTTATAGTGTCCTGTCACAGGGTTTTCTTGGCAAGATTTCTTTCAGAGGTTTGCCATTGCCTTCCCCTGAGGCTGAGAGCATGTGACTTGCCCTAGGTCACCTAGTGGTTTTCATGGCTAAGTGGGGAATTGAAGCCTGGTCTCCAGAGTTGTAATCTAGCATTTGAACAACTACACCACACAAAATCAGCCTGGGAAAGCTAATAGTATGAGAAGAGAAAAAATGAAGCAGAAATGCTGGTTTAATTATTTCCCCTCTGGTTACTGTTCAAGCTTCCCAAAGCCATCTAGACTTTGGGGTCTTAGGAGTCCCCAAACTACGGCCCACGGGCCAAACCCAGCCCGTTGAGGCCTTTCAACCGGCCCGCGGCCGGTCCTGCCGCCGCCGCACTGGCGCCACCACGCATGTGCATGACTCTGGGTGCCATTTTGGAACACAAAACGGTGCTGGAGTAGTGCGCATGCGTGCATGACGCGGGGTGCCATTTTGTGTTCCAAAATGGCTCCTGGAGTCATGTGCATGCACGCATGATGCCGGGCGCATGAGCACTATTCGGGCGCCATTTTGTGTTCCAAAATGGCGCCCGAGTAGTGTGCATGCGCACGCGCACATGCGCACACACGCACCTCCGGCCGTGTTTTTTTTTTTCCCTTCGGCCCTCCGAAGATCTGGGGGACAGCAAACCAACCCCCGGCTGAAAAAGTGAGAGAGAGAAAGAAGGTCCTGTGTGAGAGGAGGATTATTTTGAACTCTTCCTTTTATTGCTTTGCGTCACAACTGGAGCCATGCAATCATATCTTTTTGCCAAGCCTCTGCAGACTGGGGTGCTAGAAATGATGTCTGCAGCACTGTCCCTGTCATAGGATGCCTTGAGATCAGTAACTATGGCAGAACCCCCAGGGGTCTCTCTATCTGCCTGTTTTCAACATACCCTTGGGAAATAATGACAGCAACATGACATGCAGTCATCATTTCCCAGTGGCCACGATCTACAGCACTTCAGTATCCCTTCATAGAATCATAGAGTGCAAAGAGACCCCAGGGACCATCCAGTCTAGCCCACTACTGTGCAGGAATACACAATCAAAGTACTCCAGATAAATGGCCATAAAGCCTCTGCCTAAAAATCTCCAAAGACGATTCTTAGATTATTCTAACCTTAGTGCTCAGTTGCGTATCTTAACTGTTTATGATCTTGTCTAGTACAAGTTCCTTATCCCCCATCAAAATCCTTGGGGCTAGAAGTGTTTTGGATTTCAGATTATTATTGTTATTATTTTTGGATTTTTGAATATCTGTATTTGCATATACGTACATAATGAGATATCTTGCAGACGGAACTCAAGTCTAAACACACAATTCATTTATGTTTCATATGCACCTTATACACACAGCCTGAAGGTCATTTCATACAATATTTCTGAATAATTCTGTGCCTGAACCATCAGAAAGCAAAGTTGTCACTGTCTCAGCCACCCACTAAAAATGTTTTGGTATTGAATTTGGTTTTTGAATTTCCAGATGAATGAGACTCAACCTGTACTAAAGGGATTACTGGCAACTTCACACATTAGAGACTAGGAACTAAGAACAAAACCAAAAATTTCAGTATGAAAAACACAAATAGAGAGATGAAACTCTAAGTGTTTAAAACATATAATTAATGTTAATATATACAAACAAATACTTTAATCAAAATAAATTCACCATGATACAGAATCCAACAAACCATCCAACTGAATAATTCAATTTTAAGAAGAAACAGTCCAGATTCCATAGACTTTGGATTATGTTATCATTTTCATTGTTCTTCAGAAGGAATTCTGAGATAAACGTTAAGCTGAACAACTACTGGTTACCCTCTTTTGTGCGATGGCTTTGTAAAACTATTAAGGCTCTTTTTGTAAATGGAAATTTATAATTAGCCTGGCTTGAGATGCAGACTAAATGGGAGAACCACATTGCACTGGCATCCACTCAGATTTATCTCAGAGCTCTTTCTGAAAAAGAATTGAAATGATAAGATAATTTCAGAGCTAGCATCTATGAAGCACTTATTGAGAAAATGGGACTGTTTACTAGGTCACTTTGCTGGCTGCATATACTGTGGTGATTTATTCTGATTGTTTTATCCATTTGAATACATTCATGTACATTATGGGTGGAATCCTGTGAGTGTCTTATGCATGAGTGTGTTCCCTTACAGAAGTTACTGGACATTTTTGGTTGGAAGCAAAATGCTTAGCTTCAGCTCATGGTTGTGGCAGAGGAGTTGCCCATGTGGTGTCATTGTGCATGCACACTGGGGTGTCCATTTTGTTGCACATTTGGTGTGTTGGTTTAGTTGCACAGTGTTGTCATCCAATACAATGATCGTGTAATGTCATCAATATATAATTTTATTTGCAGAGATATACACCACACAACCCCAATGTAGAATCTTGGCTTATATATTTTGCACACTTTCCATTAGAAATACATATGCTTGATAAGGATTTTGTAGGAATTCATGATAATTCTTACATAATATTGCTTTGAGTGTTGGACTGTGACTCTGAAGACCAGGGTTTGATTTCCAGCTCAGCCATGAAACCCACTGGATGGCTTTGGGCAAGTCACATGGCCTCAGCCTCAGGGGAAGGCAATGGCAAACCACCTCCGAAGAAATCATGCCAATAAAACCTCATGATAGGTTCACCTTTGGGTTGCCATAAATCAGAAATGACTTGAATGCACACAACAACAAGGAGTCCAATATATACAGGTGACATTTACCCAGTTTTCAGGGTAAAAGGTAAAGGTATTCCCTATTGACAAGGTTGTCAAGTCGTGTCCGACTGTAGGGGGTGGTGCTCATCTCCATTACTAAGCCAAAGAGCCAGCGTTGTCAGAGACTACTCTGTGATCATACACTGTTTACCTTTACCTATCCCTCTAAATGTGGAGAAGAAAAGTCCTGCTTTCTTGCCTGTTTTCTTGACCAAGGTAAGATTCTGTTTTAGGACTGCTCATATTTTTTTTTAATCATTATGCTTTAGAATAAGCATTCTGTAAAATATGAGCAGTCCTAAAACAGAATCTTACCATGGTCAAGAAAACAGACAAGAAAGTGGGATTCTTCTTCACCACATTTAGGGTTGCCAGATTGGATCGCCTTTTGCTTTAACCAATAATTATCTCTTTCTGGGTCAGAAAGAAATAACCATCAAGTTCTGTCAGTTGGAACTACAGCATATCTCCCCTCTCTCTTCCAAACCTACATTTCAGCAGTTCCAGCCTCCTTCAATTGTAATTTACTGGTTGTGATCCAGCTAAAAATGGGGTAAGCAAAATGCAGGCCATGGGCCACATGAGACCCTTAAGATCTCCTAAGTGTGGAACTGGAAGCCCCTCCAAGTCCCCATATTCCCCCAATTCAGGCTGATTTGAGGTGATTTTTCACCGGCCAAATGTCCCCCAGAGCATCCATGCATGTAGTAGTTTGCTTCCCCTAACCCTTAGGAATTTCCCAACCCCAACCCTTGAAAAAAATTGCCTGCAAATTGGACAACATGTGCCAATGTAGCCCACCAGGCAGCCATGGGAGGCAATGGCCCCCAACTCTTCCAAAGTTGGTCCCTCAACCCCAGCTAGAGCTGTATGCTTCTCCACATGCAGATGATCTCCACCAGCCAGCAAAGAGCCTTATTGCAGGAGTGGGGAGGGGGAACTGATGGAGCTAAAAGGTGGGTTTTGTGAGAGTGAGAGAAGAGATGTGCTGTAGTTCTGCCTGAGAGAACTTTGCAGTACCTCTTTCTGATCCAGACTCCATAGACAATTAAAGCTACAGGAGCTCCATCCTCTATTCTGGGAGTCCTACCAACCTCTGCTCCATTACTCCCTCTGTGCACCCAGCCAGAGCTTTGAAGCTTAGAGTTTTTGGACCAGGAATTGTTATTCCTTTCCCCCCTGCCACTGAGTTTCATCTCTGAGAAAGAATTTTAAACTCCACTTTGCTTACATCCAAGCAGAACATATATTTACGCCTGCCACCTTTTGTTAACTAGCACCCACCCTGTGTGGCATTTGTCATTTTTGACAAATGACCTACCTCCCCTTCCTTGCCAGCAATTTGGTCTCTTTTGAATTTGCCAACCCATTTGCAATAAAGCCATTCTTTCCTGCTCTACAAAGACACACCAAGGTGCCTGCAATCTGAAGTCCATTTACGCCAGAAGAGGTCAATGGGTTTCAGTGTTTCTCTCCTGGAGCAAATGTGCTGGGTGGACTGCAGTTATAATGGATTGATTTGATCAATTGGAAGGGAAGCCAAAAAAGCAGAACTGTGTGTTTACTCACTGATTTCTTCAAACTGAAACCTTAATCAAGACATCATCTCCAGCCTTTCCCAGGTGATTTGTCTCCTAACTTATTATTTAACCAAGAAAATGCCATCACTAAGATGGCACCTGTCAATGTGTGGATGATGGGTGTTGCAGTGATGCTCTTTGACACCCAGCAGAATCTGCAGGACAAGCCGGCTGCTGTGATCCACAGCCACTTTGTAACTCTTACCACCAACTGGCTCAGCTTCCCTTCTTCAGGATCCTGTCTTTCTCAGTCAAGAAGACACATTGTAAAGTCCAAAAAGCATAGTTTTATTAATGCATATAAAAGAAAATAAGATCGCTAAGTAAAATCCATTGTGATGAACTTGTCCAGTTCAGCCATGAGAGATTACATCTTTAACAATCCCAAAAGCTTAGGATCCCAACTTGTTGCAGTTGAAACCACTGTTGCCAGGCATGCACACACTCACATCTTGAAATAAAAACATTCTTAAACACAGGCTTCTCTAGGCCCTTCCCATACTCCACCTTCTAGGTATTAACCTTATGTTGATTGGATAATGCTTGTATGATGTATATTAACCCAGCCTCTTGCTGTCCATCATCCACCATGTGACTCCTTTCCCATGACCTAACGAAGTAGCTGTGTTGTTTACCTTTTTGATATCTCTTGCTTCCCATAACAAAGTCTGTGTCTATGAGTTGTACCTTTGGGAAAGTACATGTTTATGTCTTCTTGGCCATCTGGTGTTAGATTCACTTTGGGCCTCGGCAGACAGCTTAAAAAGCCGTCCTGGAGGCAGGGAAGAGGAGGGGCAGCCGCACACTCGGCGCCCCTTCCTCCTCCCGAGGTTGCCCTCGGAGCCACCGGCGTCCGGACACGCTGCAATGGAAAAGTCAGTGAAAGTGCGCTGCAAGCTTTTGTGGTGCACTTTCACTGACTTGTGAAAGGAGCGCTATTTTAGCGCTCCTTTCAGGGACGGGGAAGGTGCGTCGCTGGATCGAGGTGTGGGGATGCCTCGGTCCCGCGGCGCACCTTCCCAGGGCGGCCCCGTGCCGCCAGTCTGCTTCCCCCCTTTGTTTCTCTAGATGTTGTTCTCATGAGAAAAATTCCACACACACATCTCTACATTTCACCTTTGACTGTATAACCCATCTATATTCTAACAGCACCAATGGCCAATGGTCCGAGCAGGCAGGGAAGGGATGTCTTGCCCTGCCACTGCAGGATGAGAGGTACCCTCCCCACTCACACCAAGGGCTACCCCAATGATAGGAGACATATAACAGCAGGTCATGGTTCCCATTTCCATGAGCCTGTGAATCTGCTCCAGATTTTATTCCAAAGTTTCAAAGAACTATCCCATGTGCCAACTTACCAGATGCCCTAGGGAGTACTGCTGAGATATAGCTGTCATGGAACCATGTTTATTGTGCACAAATCAGTGTAGTTGGGCAAACTGCTTATATTTGCATATATTTACACAGACTCTGCACCAAAAGCAATATCCCAACACAGAGGGTGGGGGAGTGCCTTCCCTCTCTCATACATTGTCTGTGTTTATTGCTGCTGCTGTTGTGTGCCTTCAAGTTGTTTCCAACTTATTCCAACCCTAAGGTTGAACCTATCATGGGATTTTCATGGCAAGATTTGTTTAGAGGAGTTTTGCTATTGCTTTCCCCTGAGGCTGAGAGTGTATGCCTTGCCCAAGGTCATTCAGTGGGTTTCCATGGCCCAGCTGGGATTTTAACCCTGGTCTCCAGAGTCGCAGCCCAACACTCAAAGCACTATGCCACATTGGCTCTCTATTGTCTCTTTAAGCACCCCGATATCCCCATGATGCATTTTGATACTTCTATATTTTTATATGGTTCATCTGAAAGCCAGCATGTGCTTTTAAGGTTGTGATGACCTTTCAACACCCAAAACTACTACAAGAATGAGGTATGTAGACCCTGAGACATGCAGATGAATCAGGTGAGAAAAGCACAAAGGATGAAAGGGGTTTGCTAACAAAACAAAACAAAAAATCCTTACCCCTCACTCTCTGCATTTTCTACTGAAAGCAAAGGATGGGTTCTCAGTGATAGATCAAACAAGACCACATTCCCCCTTTATTACCCACTGTGTTCCCAAATACCTATCCTGTCCACACCTTTTGAGTGCCCCAGATCCTGTCACTGTTTTGTTTAGTCCATGTTGCCACCATCAATATAATTGATCCTTTTTCACTGTGTGGATATCAAAACAATCCTCCACTTCTGAATCCCCTTTTCAGGCCTTCCAAAGGACTACTAATTTTTTTTTTCATGAGATCACCTTTATCCCGGGTCTAGTTTTAAGATATAACTATGGATAGAAACCCCTAGCCTCTTTGTATACATTCCACTCTATACACAGTCTGCCTGGTATACATAGAATTATAGAATCATAGATTTGGAAGAGACCTCAAGAGCCATCAATTCCGACCCCCCTCTGCCATGCAGGAATACACAATCAAAGCACCCCCAACATTTTAGCCCCTATCTGTGCTTGTACTCAGACTCTCATCTTAGCCACTCCTGCTTTCCATGGATCAGTCTTCAAGACAGATAGATAGCACCCTCAAACCAACTCTGAGAAGTTTATTACATTGTTTAAAAATGTGACTTACCTCTCCCATGTGGTAGTCTCATTCAGGATGCAGCCGGGTTCTATCATGCAGATTTTGCTGCCAATGTTGCCTCCTGGCTGCATCCCACTCCAAACCCAGCTAAAATCCATGCTCAACCAGCCCCTCTTCAAAGTGGCCAGCTGAGGATGGATTTTAGCTGGGGTTTGGGTGGGATGCAGCCAGGAGGTGGCATTGGTGGCAAAATCTGCACAATAGAACCCAGCTGCATCCCAAATGAGACTACAATATGGGAGAGGTAAGTCACATTTTTTAACAATGTGATAAACTCCTCAATCTCCACTATCCCCTTTCATGTTTCCTTTTCAGTTAGCTCTGAACACTGGATGTTAGAGTGAATTATTCTTGTGTGCATGCACTTTCATATTTCTTCCAAATAAAGTTTACTAGTTCACTTGCACCTGGAGTCTCTGTCAGTTAGGACTGGTATAAAAAGGTGCTTCCAGTCCTAGAGTTTACCCACCCTTTTTAGAGCTAAAATAACATTCTCCTGTTAAGGAAAAAGCAACATGGGATATACAGTAATAGAAATAAAAATATGTATGTGAATGTCAAAGTGACTAAGCAGGAGCAATCAGGAAGATACACAGGTGAAAAAGATAATATAATTAAGAAGCCTTGAGAGCCAAGGACAAAGTTATAGAAGGTATATTGAGAACACCTGTGATAGATTGCAAACACCTGAGACTCATTAAGTGGTCAAGGTAAAGTGATGAAACACTTGGGTTGGTCTTAGGTATGGGATGATCTATGTGGACCAATCAAGATGTATGTACACACCCACTGGGTGGAAACTGACTGGTGGGTGGTGTCTAACAATGGCTATAAATTGCAATGTTTGCTAATGTACATTGTGGAGTAGTGGTGGTGTATTGTGGAGTAGAGATTGTGATTTCTAGGGCATATAGTATTTATGTATATAGTAGAATAAAGTAGATCTTTTATATAAGACTACTGAGTTGTCTGGTGTCTTGAGGGAAGATATTAGAGCCAGAGGAATCCTGGAGAAATTTGAAGACATCTCAGGAAGAAGAGTGAGAAGGCTTGGAGAGTTTGTCAGGGTCTTCAGCCTATTCTCTGCTGCTTGGGAAAGAAGCATCAACCACTGATCAAAGCTGGTCAGCTCTGCTGCATAACAAGGTGGTGAGTTAGAGCCAGAGGTGAAGAGCTACAACTCCCATCATCCTTGTCATCTCCAACATATTAAAAATAGACTGCTGCTGTTGTTAATGGACATTCTCCAAGCCTCACACCTTTGTGGGTAACATCTGTTGAGCAAAAAATATTGCTTTTGGTGCAGAAAACCCCTTTTTGTAAGGGGTGTGGCAGTGGTGCAGTCCTCTGAGATCTTGGGGAACAGCATAGCTCCATAGTTGTCCATTACACCCTAATTTCAAGAGTGGGAGCATCACTCCCTTCCCACTCCATTCTTGGTAATAAAGGTAACAGTTGTACCTTGAACAACATCCTCACTCCCTCTATACCAGAGATGAAACTGTGGATGGCAGAAAACACAGCCTTAAATCATTTGCTGCAGGAGCTTAAGATGTGCTTCCTTTGAAGTAAATTTTGTTCTTACCAATCTGTTTTACTCCCTGGCAAGTGCAGTAAGGGTTGCAGTCTGCCATGTGAAAAAGGCCACAGAACCATGGCATTCTCACAGTGGGCGTCTGTGGATAAAAAAGAAGCAGCTTTTTAATGAACTAAAACTTTTCTGGTTTTGCATGTGCCTGTGACCTTTTGTGGAGGAATCTCTTAACCTAATGTCTCAGAGCTGTTGGTTTTTTCTTCCTTTCCGTCTGAAGTCCCACCTTTTGAGACCAATGGAGTCCTTTATTCAAAAGCTTTTATGTACTTTTAAGTTCACACACACAAAAAATCTCCTTCTCCAAACAATGGGTGGCACTTTTTTGGTGGCAGGAGAGGACTGCAGCAACAACAAAAAAAAACATTGAATGAAGCAGAGGGATTTTCTGGTACAGAAAAGTTGTACATTTATCAGGGAAAATAAGCTTTGCTTTAAAACAAAAACCTCTCTTCTTTTAATCTTCTCCTTTCATACATTTACATGATAGTTGATAATATTTCAGTGCTACATTTAATTGAACCTACTTCTGGATGGATTACTTTCTTTCTTCTGCAGCAGATGTGCTGCTAAAGCAGAAAAAGCCAACCATTTCCATTTGACTGTTGGCTCACATTTCAGTATTTCAATTTTACAGGCAGCTCCTTGGTTTCCAGGGCTGACCTAGGTCATTTTGCTGCCTGAAGTGAAAGAGCAAACTTCTCTTCAGAAGTCTGCCTCTAACCATCCAAGTCATATTTAAATCCAACCAAGTTATTTTGAAACATTTTAAAAAATCCTAACAATGCCTTTTCAGCTCACTGTTGGTGGCAATTGTAGGCACAGGTTAATTTATATTTGGGCACAGCACAGGTTGGTATTCCCTTCATCCTTCTGGATCATCCAAAGTCCAATGGTGAAATATCTGGAACTCATGACCTATGAGGAGCAGCTAAGTATGTTTAGACTAGAGATGAGAAGGTTGAGAGGTGACATGATGCCATGTTTAAATATTTGAAGGGATGTCATGTATAGAGGATGGAGCAAGCTCTTTCTGCTGCTCCAGAGACTAGAGGCCTCGGCAGACGACTAATAGAGTCGTCTTTGAGGCCTGGAAGAGGAGGGGCAGCTGCACGAGCGGCGCCCCTTCCTCTTCCTGAGGTCGCCCTCGGAGTCGCCAGCCCTCCGCACGGCCGGCGCTCCGGGGATGACCTCACGCCGCAGTGACCGCATGCGCTGCGGTGGAAGAGTCAGGGAAAGTGCGCCCGCCGCTTTTAGGGCACACTTTCCCTGACATCTAAAAGGAGCGCCAATTTGGGGGGGAAGCAAACGACTGCTTCCGGGAAGCCGCCGGATGGAGCGCCGGCGGAGCGGAGCCTCTGCACCACGGCGCTCCTGCGGCGTCCCTAAAAGGAGCTCCAAATTGTCGCTTCTTTTAGATGTCAGGGAAAGTGCGCCCTAAAAGCGGCTGGCGCACTTTCCCTGACTCTTCCGCCGCAGCGCATGCGGTCGCTGCGGCGTGAGGTCATTCCCGGAGCTCTGGCTGTGCGGAGGGCCGGCGACTCCGAGGGCGACCTCAGGAAGAGGAAGGGGTGCCGCTCGTGCGGCTGCCCCTCCTCTTCCGGGCCTCGAAGACGACTCTATTAGTCGTCTGCCGAGGCCCTTGGAGCTCCTTTTAGGGACGCCGCAGGAGTGCCATGGTGCGGAGGCTCTGCTCCGCCGGCGCTCTGTCCAGCGGCGTCCCGGAAGCAGTCGTCTGCTTCCCCTCTAGGACACAGAGCATTGGATTCAAACTACATAAAAAGAGATTCTACCTGACTATTAGGAAGAATTTCCTAACAGTAACAGCTGTTCGACAGTGGAACATGCTATCTCAGAGAATGGTGGAGTCCCCTTCTTTGAACATTTTAAAACAGAGACTGGATGGTCATCTGTTGGGAGTGCTTTGGTTGTGTATTCCTGCATGGCAGGGGGTTGGACTGAATGGCTCTTGGTCTCTTCCATCTCTATGATTCTATTATCTTGTTTCGGCATGCTCATTAGCTCCGATATCATCCCAACTGTGGCAAAAGCATCCCAGAGCTGAACACAAAATGGAGGCCAACTTCACCTGATTTGTTCAGGTCCTTTCAGAAGCAATCACCACTCTTTTGTTACTTTGTTCTTGAGAAAGGAGTAGTAGTAATAGTAGTAGTAGTTAGCATACCCTGCATATCCCACATTTTATTTGGAGTCTCCATATTTTCATATTCTCATATCTGGGGCTGAGCATGTTTGAGAGGTCATGACAGACCATAGACCCAAGATATCTGTAAGATCCAAGTAATGCTACAATAAAAGTTGAATAGGTTTGCCGATCACTCTACTCTTCCCCTCAGGATTTCTGTATATCCTCTCAAACTATAGACAACAGAGGTTTTATTACATGAAGGCAAGTAAGCCAATATCTCCTGCCTCCCTCCTGTTGTGTTCTCAGCCAATCTCTCTATCCACATATCCTAGGGTTGTCCTAATCCAATCACTGTTTTTGTAACCTTAAAGTTAAAGCCATCAACCATCCAGAATCCCATTTTTGGTTTCATGACAAGTCCATCAGGTCTTTGTTACATTGCAAGGTAGCACACCCTTTGAGGCTAGGAGTTGAGGTATAAATATCAATCCCCCTAGGATCTCAGATATAAATATCAATCTCTGTGGGCACAGAGAGTATTCTTTGCTTACTGTGTCTAATTCAGATTTTGTCTGAGCCACCTTCTGATTTCCATTGTCTACTGTTCAGGACAGGTAAATATCACCCCCTCTACAGCCCTCAATCCCTGCTTTCCTATTTCCATATCTCCATTGCAGTTAGCTTTGAATGATGTATCTGTTTGAATTACTATCGTGTGTGTGTTTGATTTAACAATAAAACCTTTTTTATTTCATTAAACCTGGAGTTCTTTCATGCAACCTCTGGTATATACAAGTGAAAACGAGTCCCAAGTTATGCAGCCTCTTGCAAATTGTCCTTGAGCTAAGCGATCCTCCAGAACTTCTAAAGACACTGTCACAGTTGGTGGAAACACCACCACCACCCCCGACTCCTCACCTTTCTTTGGGTAACAAGGAGGAGGAGAGGAGGAGGAGGAGGAGGAGAATTTTCCGCCATAGAAGCCTGTAGAGTGACTGTGTTGTAGGATGGTGCAAACTGACTGACAGATATAGCAGCACTGACATTATTTATAGCACAGAGGTTCCAGATATAGCAGCAAATATTGGGCAGGCAAATGGCCGACTCATGTCAAGTTCCCTCTGGTCTTCAATATGGCTAACCAGCAGTTTAGCTCAGCAGTTCTCAAATGGTGAGGTGGAATCCCCAAGAGGGCATGAAACTTGGAGGCCCTGATCCAATCTCCTCCTCTTCCCAAACTTTTTATGGGTAAAATTTACACATGTGTTGAATTAAATACTTAAATAAAACTGTTCTAATTTGAAAAATTATTTCTATTCTTGCTTTTTTGTTATTCTCATTATTCCCATTTGTTGTTGATGTTGTTGTGTGGCTTCAAGTTGTTTCCAGCTTATGGTGACCTAAGGCCTAAGAAACTATCACAGAGTTTTCTTAGCCAGATTTGTTTAGAGGGGTTTTTGCCCTCCTGCAATGCTGAGAGAGTGTGACTTGCCCAAGGTCACCTAGTAACCTTCCATGGTTGAGTGGTGTTTCAAACTCTGGTGTTGAGAGTCGTAGTCCAATGCTCAAACCACTATGTCACACTGGCTGTCCCTTACTATGTTTTATTTAACTGGTTGTTTTTCAATTCACTGTGGTCATTCATTCTGTGTTAATGTAACCCATTGTGTGGGTCTTTGTAATGCTTTGTTTATATTCTTAATTTGTGTCAGTTTTGTTTAATCCATACAGAACAGAGCCTTTTACACTACTCCATTATTTACCTCTTTTTAAACTGATCCTTCAGATAAAGCCATGTATGGCTGTGCTACTCACAGTAGTCATGCATGGACCAGTACCAGTCCAAACGCCACCAGTGGGAAGTCTACAGCAAGTCTGCAGGAAGGAAAGAATACGTAATATGTTCCCTTGCACACTGGAAAAAAAGAATGATCAGTCCACTACATCATATACCTGAGAAGTGCTGATGTTAGGTCTTTCGATATAATAACCAGCACTTTGCATTATGCTCACGGTTCCAATGAAATATGTAAAACTGGTTTCCAAGTCTGAGCCCTAATAATAGCACAATGATAGGAAATGGGTGAGAGGGAGGAATACATCATCATGGTTAAGAGGAGAAGTGTGCTTACAACATCCTCCATTTGCTTGCTGATGGATTATAGGCTTCCTTTGCCATGCTTGGCATGAGGATCAATGCCAAAGCTCTCCTGCAGCTGTTTTACTGGAAGGGGGGGGGAACAAACATCTTACAAAGCCACTTTTGCATTTTCAAGTTAAGTAAACTATTTCGGAGCAATCAATAAATCCCTTTGCTTTGCATGCTTAACGGCCCTGCTGGGGCTGATGGATCTACAGATAAATCTTTATTGTCTTGCTGGGAGTGAGCCAAAACTCCCAGGGAGAGTGGATATTTTTAACAGCTAAGGCTCTCTTCCTTGCCAAGCACCTCATCACCCCATTCAATAAAGTGAATTTAATGCTCAGCCGTGGCAGGATGCAGCTCATATCTCTAAGTATTGCCATTGATCTACACAGTGGCAGCTATGAATGGAAATGGT
Organism: Phrynosoma blainvillii; assembly: GCA_026167975.1. Lineage (NCBI taxonomy): Eukaryota > Metazoa > Chordata > Lepidosauria > Squamata > Phrynosomatidae > Phrynosoma > Phrynosoma blainvillii. Next base: position 445,266,273 of record JANUYF010000001.1, on the reverse strand, counting down.
TGGAGACATCATGATCCTTATGGTTTTGATCAGGGCTATGTAAAAAAAATAATAATAATCTCCAGTTCTGATTTTCCAACAGATTCTTAGAAGTGGGGAGAAAGAAATATTTCCTAGAAGGACACTTCACTTATATGCATATTCATCCTGAACCCTATTTCATCTCCTTTTCTTCCATGGCATTCTTGGGCTGGTGTTATTTGTATCCTACTGGTTGCTATTGTTTCTTCTTCCTGGATTAGTCCCAAGAGTGATAGTCACAACATTTCAAGAACAAAGAGATTTACCACTGTGATGTTGTCACTCAGAGCACATAAGAGCAAAGGAAAGTGAGAACAACTGAGAACAAGCTAAACAAATACATGAACATTTTCAGAAGGCGAGACAAAAGAGGAATAGCCAGGTTTCCATTTTCCTCTAGGAGAATAGTTCCCAAACTTTTTTCACTTGCACACCTCTTGACAGCCCATTTCCATAAACTGTACCCTTCATATGAGCAAAATGTTTGCAATTATGTTGTAACTGTTAACATGCTAGAAAGCCAGCATGGCATAGTGGTTTGTGCATTGGACTATAACTCTGGAGACCAGGGTGTATTCCTGCTTGGCCATGTAAACCGACTGGGTGACATGCTCTCAGTCTCAGGGGAAAGCAATGGCAAACCTCGTCTGAACAAGTCTTGCCAAGAAAACCCCATGATAGGCTTTCATTAGGGTCGCCATAAGTCAGAAATGACTTGAAAGCACTGAACACACAACTGCAAATACATAGCCCAGTAATGGGACTTAAAAGCAATGAAATAATAAAGTGAACAGAAAGTGCATAAAGACCCACCTAACAAATATTTTATACACAACAAATGTACAGTGTGATCCTTGAACTTGTTTTGAGGGAAATGTTTTTTTGAAATTGTGCTTATCTATTTAAGATACAGTCTTAAACCTCGAATTTACTTAACATTCAGCTTACTACAGTATTTATTTTTTATAACGATATAAGAAGAGAAAGCCCTCTCTACCAGCTCCATATTTGCAAACAGCAACAGAAACTTGAGCGCCTTGTCTGAAAGCTGTTCATATTCTCTGATGAAGTCTGCCCAAAGGTTAATAAGGGATTTTTCTTTGAATTCAGTTTTTAAAGTAGTATAACTCAAAAGTTTGATCAACTTCTCTTTTTCCTTGACTGATAATCTGGCAGCTCAGAAGTATTCTTCTTCAAAGGGATTTGCAAATCAGTTGTTCTCTTCTCTAGATTTTGAGATGTACTTCTTGAAAGATGATTTTGGCCCTCTCAAATGTTACATTATCTTCTCACTCAGATTTCCTTTCCTCAAATAGGAAATTGTGCAAAGTTTCAAATACCTCAGGATGGCCTTTCTCAATACAGGAGCTCCAAAAATCTAATTTTAAAATCATAAGTTCAATTTTGTCTGCAACTTTGAAGATGGTTATTAGACTACTCTAAAGGGCAAAATTATTTGTATAAAAATGTCTGATAAGTATGCAAATACCTGAAGCCAATCACAGTCATGTAACTTGGAAGCATGTTGGAAAGGATGGTCTTCAAAACACACACACACAAACTAGACCTCATGTCTAAGGAGCTATCCACAAAGCAGAAATAATCCAGTTTGACACCACTTTAACTGTCATGACTCAATGCTATGGAATCTGGGAATTGTACTCACCTTCTCCAGTCTGGATGCAGCCTAAATTCAAACAGCTAGGCAAGGACTTTCCAATGACAAAGGGGGGTTGCAGACTGCCAGAAATAGTGTGAATTCAGTCCACTTTTAGGGTTAGGGTTAGTGCTAGGGAATCATGGGAACTGTTATTTTTCTGAGACATTGAGCCTTCTCTGTCAGACAACTCTGATGCCACAATAAAATACAGTTCCCATGGTTCCCTAACTCTAACCCTAACCCTAAAAGTGGACTGAATTCACACTATTTCTGGCAGTCTGCAACCCCCCATTGGCACCTTACTTCTGTATGAAGGAGCAGGGTACAATGGAGACTCCTTATCTCTTCACCCAGTGTGTTGAAAATCCTCAGCATTGTGGACTTTTACTTTATAAAATTAACCAGTTTAACAGCTTCATCAAGAATGTCTTGTAATTCAGCAGGGAGGTGCTTCAATGCTAGCCTTTGCCTGTGGCTGCAGCAGTGAATCTAGGTTATATTGGGAGCTATATGATGACCAAACTGAGACTGTCGTACTTCAGACACATCATGAGAAGAGAGGACTCTTTGGAGAAAACAATAACGCTGGGGAAGGTGGAGAGAAGTAGGAAGTGAGGAAGGACACATGCCAAATGGATGGACTCTATTAAAGAGGTCAAGGGTGTGAAAGGGTTACAGGAATTAAACAGAGCAGTGGAGGACAGAGGGTCTGGAGATGTCTCATCCATAGGGTTGCCATGAGTTGAGATAGACTCAAGGGCAGTTAACAACAAATCTTCATGATACAACCATGAAAACCAGAGTAATACCTTGATATAAACTTTCCCCCATCAGTGCATAGCCCATAACAATTACAACAATTAATGTCCTTTTCTTTGAAATAACAATCAGCAGCATTAAATTTATCCTCACCTCCTGTGCGCTCTAACAGAGGATGACAAAGCAAAGACTGTTCTTCAACTTCATTGCCTTTCAAGTATCTTGCAAAAACCAACAAAAAATCGCCACCTGTGCTTTCATCAACTTAAAATAGCAAGAATTTACTCATTTAAATTCCACCTATTACTATCATCTCAACATCGTCAGACATATCCTGAATTCTTCAAGATACTGTACTGTTTGAATGAAGGATAGTGTTCATTTTTCTCACATGATCTTCCCCAAGCATACACAGAATGGCATCTTTTACCCAGGAAAAAATTAAATTCTCAGCTATAGCATGATTCTTACTACATCTAGCAATACGATAACTAATACAGATAACTAACAGAATAGGAAGCTATGGTTTCTATGGTTCTCTTCCCCCGTTCTAAAAGGTTGAAATGCCTCTCTCAAGGCTTAGTTACAAGAAGTAAGAGCTTTAATCGATGGCATATCAAGGATGGGGCAGTGTGATAGGTCTGCCCTAGATACAGGCAACAAGGGGTGCATTGTCTTGAAGGACAAGCTTGAGCAAGCCAGTGATGAAGTTGTAATGGTCTCCTGCTGTCCCCAGAGCCCCTCTCTGCAGCAATGACTGCAGCTGCATATGTGTTGGAGGAGGAAAGATATTTTTTAAAATGATCTGCTGCAAGTGTCAAATGTGCTAGGTAGGCCATTCCTTTAATCTAAAATATGTTGGAATTTTCAATTTTAGCCTTTTGCCTTTGGCGCTACCCACCGCCAGAATGCAGCCCTTAAGAACTTTCTAAAATGGAAGCAGCCTTTGGATTTTAAAAGTTCCTCTCTAAATTGTTATTATTAATGTTAAACTAAAATATTAGTTTCAGTCCTCCCTACACCCCTGTTCAGATTCCCCCCCCCCCAATTGTCAAGTTCTCTCCATCCCGAAGAAATTTGAAGATATTTTGCTGAACACTTTTCAGAAACAAACTGAAAGAAAACTTGACTGCAATCTTCGTTCTTATCAATGTTGGGTCCAAGGTACAGGAATTCTTTCACAATTTCCATTTCCTCATCATCTAGGTTGAACTTAAGTAGTTCCTCTGTGGTCATTATTTTTGTTTTCTTTATGTTTAGTAGTAAGCCTACATTTGCACTTTCTTCTTTTACCTCCCTTAGTAATTGCTCCAAGTCTGTGATGTTTTCTGCTAGTAGTATGGTGTCAACCAGACATCATGGATTGCTGATGCTCCTTCCACCTGTCTTTATTCCTCCTTTTTATGAATCTAAAGTCTGCTCTTCATATGATATTTTCTGCATACAAGTTGAACAAATAGGGTCATGGAATGCATCCTTGCCCGATCCCTTTGCCATTTGGGATCCATTCTGTTTCTCCATATTTTGTTCTAACAGTAGCCTCTTGTCCTAAATACAGATATCTCATCAGGATTATCAAATGTAGTGTAAAGCAGAGCCATGTTAAAGGAAATATAGTTTCAAGGAAAAAAAATAGAAACTGCAGTGATTAAGCTCTTAGGGGTTGAGCATTACCAGAGCATGTCTGACCCTACCATGGACTAACTGGCACTTTCTACTAATTCCAAAAACAATCTGAAATGTTAGGAAAAGGTGCAACATAAATAGTTTTTGCTTCGTGCTTGCTTGGCCATTTTCCATTATGGCTTAACAACCACTGTTTCATGATTGACCAAGGCATCTCTAGTATCCTCCAGTAGCAGGTTTGATTTACTCTTGGAACCATTTATTTGTCTTTTTTTTGGTGATCCATGATACACATAAAATTCTCATCTAGTACACATTTCAAATGAGATTATCCCCCCTCCCCCATGTCAGCTTTCTTCACTGTTCAGCTTTCACAGCTGTACATAGAAACTGGGAATGCTATGATAGACGATCCTGACTGTGCCATTCAGTGATATATCTTTACACTTCAGGATCTTATCTTATTCCTTCATAGCTGTGCTTCCTTCCAAGTCTTAAATTTCTTTCTTCTACAACACTATTCTAGTTTAAAGAAGATTTACTGCAGTTCCACGCTGTCCATACAACATGAACTTCATTCCCTTATAATAAATAATGAAATAAGTAACAGCACAGTGTACTGTAATAGTGAACTTGAACACACTTCCAATAGATGGCTTGAGTAAATAATCCTACAATGTGCATATTAAAGGTATTTAAATATGCAAAGCAAAGCAAAGCAGTTTCATTTATATACCGCTTCATATCGCGCTATGGGATGTCTAAGCAGTTTACAACTGTAAGTTCATTGCCCCCCAACAGCTGGGTACTCATTTTAGCGACCTCGGAAGGATGCAGGCCTCAGCCCTGGCTGGTATTGAACTCGCAACCTTGTGGTTTATGAGTGAGTGGCTGCAGTACAGGCATTTAACCACTGCGCCACCAGGGCTGATAATATGCACATTCTAGGATCATTTACTCAAGTAATCTATTGGAAGTGTGTTCAAGTTCACTGTTACAGTACACTGTGCTGTTGTTTATTTCATTATTTTAAAATATATGTCACTGGTTTCTTCAGTTTGGGGTTGAAAGGAACTGTACTGTGCAAACAAAAAGAAAAAGAAAATCAAAGAAGAATGGCAATGAAGAAGTATCTACCTCAAATGATATACTAGGTTAATCTGGGACACATGGTGATTTCGTAAACTGTTTCTAAAGGAGATCACAGCATTGTGCTCTGTCTTCTGGGTCAGACCTAGTAAACTGTAATTCCATTGACATAGTACTCTGCAGAAGTAGTTAATCATCACCTTGGGTATAAATCTTTTTATAAAAAAATACTGCAAGTAGAACAACAGTTGGTGACACAATACAGTCGGGATATTGTAAAAGTTTGCAACAGGAGAGTGACTCAGTTGGTCCTACATCAAATCAAACCTGAACTGTCACTAGAAGTGAAGATGACTCAGGGGTTATTCACACTGTGAAAATAATCCAGGATGAATCAGGGTTTAATCTTCATTGTTCACACACATCCCGAATGCACCCGATTAAGTTGGAGGGAGGGCTGCCAAAAACCCACTTAATCAGGGATAATCAATATTTGGTTTTTCCCCAAGTTTTTAAAAATGATCCACATTGTTGATAGTGTGAATAAGCACAAACAGACCCAAATAGACCCAGAATAAAATGCTGCATGCCTTGAAAGTGTTCCAAAAGCATTTGGATTATCAACTCCATCTTTATTTGAATGCTTGCACGTGTGAGCAACTGAACTTACAGAAATGTGGACATGTCATGAGACAATGAGACTCATTGGAAAAGATGATCGTGCTTGGTAAAGTGGAAGACTGTAGGAAAAGAGGGAAACCAAACTACAGGTGGCTTAATTCAATGAAGGAAGCCATAGCCTTGAGTTTGCAAGATCTACGCAGGGCAGTTGATGACAAGGGGTCTAGGAAGTCTTTCATTCATACAATCAATACAATCTGGACTGGCCCAGATACTGCAGGAGAAGCCTGGAGTATCCTGGCCCCACAACTGCCCCAATCTGTCCCCATTACCTTGGCCTTTATTCCCAGACCACGGTAGTGTTGCCTACCACGATGAGTCACTTGCTTTTGAGGTCAGAATGTGGTGGCCAGCAAGGTGATCGAGAGGGCAGTTGCTTCCCAACTCCAAGCAGTCTTGGATGAAACTGATTATCTTGATCCATTTCAAACCGGCTTTAGGACAGGATTTGGAGTGGAGATTGCCATGGTTGCTCTGATAGATGACCTCCGCTTGGGCATTGACAGGGGCAGTGTGACCCTGTTGGTGCTCTTGGACCTCTCAGTGGCCTTTGATACAATAGACCACTCCATCCTCTTGGATCACCTGAGAGAGTTAGGAATTAGAGGCACTGCTTTGCAGTGGTTCTGTTCCTTCCTCTTCGGTAGATCCCAGAGGATGAGGCTCGGGGACAGTTGCTCTTCCAAAATCGAGCTGAATTGTGGCATCCCTCAGGGTGCCATCCTGTCCCTGATGCTATTTAATATCTATATGAAGCTGCTGGGTGAGATCATCCGGAGGCATGGAGCGCGGTGTCTTCAGTACGCTGATGACACCCAGATATACTTCTCCATGACCAGATCATCGACTCAGACTTCAGATGGCATCTCTCCTCTCAATGACTGTCTCAGAGCGGTAATGGATTGGATGAGGAAAAACAGATTGAAGTTGAATCCAGACAAAACGGAGGTACTCACACTCTCCTCTAAGGACTGTGTTCGCAGTCTGGGGGTTCTCCTAGATTTGTCGCTTCACATTACTTGTCAGGTGAATGCGGCGGTCAGGAGTGCCTGTTATTAGCTTCGGATGATACGCCAACTGCGCCCTTATCTGGATGTGAGGGACCTGGAAGCAGTGGTACATGCCCTGGTAACCTCACGTCTGGATTACTGCAATGCACTCTACATGGGGCTACCCTTGTGCCTAACCCGAAAACTACAATTGGTACAAAATATGGCAGCCAGGTTAATTACAGGAACATCAAGGAGGGAGAACATAACACCTGTGCTCAAATCCCTCCACTGGCTGCCGATCAGTTTCCGGGCGCAGTACAAGGTGTTGGTATTGACCTTTAAAGCCCTACATGGCTTGGGTCCATCTTATCTGAGGGACCGCCTCTCCTCATATGATCCCCCCCACACCTTGCGGTCCTCTGGGAGGAATCTGTTACAGTCAATAAGGACCAGGATGTCTCAGACCTCCCAGAGGGCCTTTTCCGCCACTGCCCCCAGACTATGGAATGGCCTGCCGGATGAGATCCGTCTGATTACTACTCTTGCTGCTTACAAAAAAGCAGTAAAGACGGATCTCTTCCGACAGACCTTTCCAGAATAACAGCTGTTGTAAGGAGATGAGCTTTATCCTACTTGGTTGGCGCAGCTGATCCCTTGTTTTAGTATTTTGTTTTAATGTATTGCTTGTTTTAACTCTTCTCTGGTTTAATCTTGTTTTAAGGGGTGGGAGGGCAGATTATGGGAGGAGGGAATATTTTAACTTGATTTGTTTTAAATGCTGTAACCCGCCTCGATTGCTATGCAGAGGGGCGGGCTATAAATAAATCTTATTATTATTATTATTATTATTATTATTAGAACAAGTGAGCTATGGCAGCAGCAACCATACTGTATGGCCCAGTAGGATGCCCATGCAGACATCCACAGTGGTGTGGGAACGGAGGTCTCAGGGTCTTCCTGGAAGATCTGGAGCAACAGGTAAATTTTTAAAATTTGTTTCCAGAATGGGGGAAACAGGTCTTTTGGCCCATTCAGACAAGGCTTAAGTCAACTAGGTAGAAAAATACAACACTTTTTTTATTGTTTCATCTGCTCTGTGGAGCAAACAGAGCAATGACACTTTGCACACCAACGAGGCAACTCTAAAATAACCAAGACAAAGTGGAGTGCCTCTCTAGTGACTGTTTTCATAACATACACTTAATTTTGAAAAACCACTACACCAGTATAGTGTAGTGGCTTGAGTGTTAAGACTATGACTCTGGAGACCAGGGTTCAAATCCCCTGCTCTGCCATATAAACCTACGGGGTGACCTTGGGCGAGTCACACTCTCAGGAGTTTATCGCACATCATTTAACATGACTTACCGCAATCGCATTAAATTCTGAAGCCGGATCTTATCGCATGCACCAGGAGCAAGGTGAGTGCAAGCCGGCTGCATCCTGGACTCCAGCCACACTTAGCCAGCATCTTTTCAAAAATGGAAAATTCCTGGTTTTGAAAAGATGCTGGCTAAGTACCACTGGGATCTGAGACTCAGCCAGGTTGCCCTCACCTGGCTCCCGGTGCATGCAATAAGATCCAACTTCAGACTTTAATGTGACTACGGTAAGTCATGTTAAATAATGTGTGATGAACTTCCCAGTCTCAGAGGATGGCCATGACAAACCCCTTCTGAAGAAATATGTCAAGAAAACCGCATGATAGGTTCACCTTAAGTTCACCCTAAGTTGGAAATGACTCAAAGGCACACAACAACAATGGACCCTTTCGCACTATACAATTATAGTACTATGGTTCCATTTTAATAACCACACCCATATTGTATGGACTCCTGTATTTTGTAATTTGGTGAGGCACTAGAGCTCTCTGGCTGAGAGGTCTACACATCCCTTCCTAAACAGGAGCCCTGGTAGTGCAGTGATTAAATGCCAGTACTGCAGCCACAACTTTATGAGTTGGATCCCAGAGGGCTCCAAGTTGACTCAGCCTTTCATCCTTTTGTAGGTCAGTAAAATGAGTACCCAGCTTTTGGGGGCAATTGGTTTACAGATTCTAAACCACTTAGAGAATGCTGAGTTCACTATGAAGTGGTATAGAAATGTAAATGGTGTTGCTGTTGCTAAACTGCAAATCCAGGTTTCCAGATGATATTTCTATAGTAGTTAAAGTGAAATCATAGCACTATGACTGAGTATAGGCATCCCTTAGTTAAGAAAGCCTCTGACAAAGGAGTTTCTTTTTTAAAAGTTGTTTTTATGTCCCCTTTTCTTCCTCATTATTGGTCTAGCCAGAAGCTTTTAACATCACTGGCATTGGAAAGATGTTGAAGAAGGGCTGAAGAAAGACAAAGGGGCTGTACAGATGGGCAGGAAAAGGTGACATGAAGCTGCCTTTTTCCTAAGCCATAGCAACTGCACCACTTGCTCCAAGGAGGCCCTAAATGGTGACAGAGCAACTGCATTGGGAGGCAGTCAATGTGGCTTTTCTGAAGCCATATTGAAGCCCTGCCAACCACACCGCTGGCCCCAAGGATGCCGTGAAGGGAGATAGAGCAACTGCATGGGCCAGCAGCAGTTGCTTTATTTTTTTTCTGTTTTCTCAGACACATGCACAGGGATACATACCTGCACACCTGTGCACTTGTGCAGAACACTCATAGGCTGGTATCACCCTGTACAAAGGTGACTGAAGTTCAGAATCCCTGCACACCTGCACAGAATATGTCATACGGTGGCACACAGTTTGTCATTTTGTCTGTACAAAGGTGACTGATGTTCAGCATCCCTGCACACCTGCGCAGGACCTGTCAAACACCCACAGATCATGCAAGGATTCACTGACCTCGGCTTCCCCCAAGTAGTGGGTGCTATAGACATGTGCCACTCTCTGACTGTGCCACTCTTGGGGTGGAGGAATGAGTTTGTGAACCAAAAAGACACCTACTCCATCATCCTCCACAAAACATGTACCACACAAATCAGGGGAGAGGGGAGAGGTACATGCAAGGGAGGTTTGTGTGGACAAACTGGATACATGCAGCTGGTGGTCATGCAAGGGACGTGGTCAACAGGACACACAGACAAATCTTACTCCAGGAGCCCCCCCCCCCCCCCGCATGTCAGGAAGTGATGTGCAGGTCTTATGCACACCTGCACACCTGTACAGAAGAGGCCACAAAAGCCTCTTTCATGCAAACTATTGTGCGTGCTGACAACAAGTGTACCAGCAATGCAGTGCATTTATTGTCATAATAAAGAACAGTTGCTAGGGTGCATGCATAGGGTTACAATTAGGGTTAGGGTTAGGGTTTTAATATTCAAGCGCACCTGCAGTGGTGCATCCATATCTGGAAGCATAGGAAGCTTTAAATTAAAGCCTGCATCATAGGGTGCATGCTCTGGTTCGCCAACACAATTTCCGCGGTGATGCATTTATATGGCCATTTTAAATCTCCAGTGCCCTTTTTCTGACACACTGATGTTGCTGCATACATACATACATGCAAAGGTGTGCATCTTTCTGGAAGAAGCGGGGAAAAGCTGCTCCTTTTTGGAACAGCTTTTCCTGACATACGACACCTAGAGGACACTTTCCTGCAAGCTTTTAGGCATGTATAATCTAAACGCTATGCCTCCACGTCAACCTGAAAGCACCTCTTTTTGACCGTCTGAAAAGCCCCAGACTTTTGGTGACAATGAACTAAAAGCTTGAGCTGGGAAGGAATGGGATTCTGCTCTAGCTGATCCTACTTAGCCATGTGTGCCTGCCTGTAAGTGGCAAGTTAAACAGCAGCAGCCTCCAGAATCCCTTACTGAGAATGTATGAACAGCAAAACAGAAAGATAACAGGAGACCAGATAAAGCCTCACCCATTCATTTTGGAAGAAACCTTCAAGATCTATGCTAATTTTTAATTTTTTTTAAAAAAAATGTTGCCAGTTGTAGGCAGGCAAAATGGAAAGATAACAGGAGACCAGATAAAGCCTCCCTCAGCAACTATCCCCAGCATGTAAGTAAGTAAGTTAGTAAGTTAGTAAGTAAATAAGTAAAGTATACATCTGTATGTTTGGCTAACAAAATGCAAATTATAAGAAAAATGGAGAGTCATGAAAGAAACAACAACAGCCATCCAAGACCTTCAAGTGGTCTCTAGAAGGTTCAAAGTGTTTACTTTACCTTTACTTATGCCAGGCTTATCTGACCTGGGTGTTTCATTGCACATGTGCATATTGTTAGCTTTGAATAAAAAAAGATATGTTGAAAAATGTTGAATTGCTCTTTATTTAGGTGATGCAGGAACATAGCCCTATCATCTCTGGTACCAAATTTTCTGTTACAGAAATAAGGCCCAGGAACATCATTAGCAGCACTGTTCCTGTAATGTGAAAGGGACATTATGTTTTTACCTGAGTTTCCATTAAATTTGGGCTAAAACAAACCAGGTTCTGTTTACCTGAACATTTGCAGAGACTTTGAAAGAAGTCAAAATAATATACTTAAGATCAACAAATTCTGTCAAGGGGAAGGAGCTTTACAGATGTCTTGTACAAGCCTGATATCACCTTTCCTTGTTATGTGTCTCCAGTTTCTTGCTTCAGCCAATGCTTAGTAATTTATTTATACTCCTGTTGTTTTAGATGTTGCCAGCATTCTGTGACTTCACCACTGATATGGATCACTGCCCTGAAATGTACTTCTTGATGTCAGAAAGGCATCAAATTCCTCAGTTCATTTTATAACATGATGTTCGTTTAAGAACTAAACAAATGGGCTGTGAAGCATTTCCCATTTCTATTCATTGTCTATTCTGGCATATTCTGCATATCCTTAGTCCTGGTAAAAATATTTGGAGTTATAGATAGGGTATTATGGAGAAACTTTTTTTTTCTTGCCATTTGATATTCAACAAGCAAGAGGGTGATTTAACTCCATATGTCCCATTGCAGAATGCCTGTAGGTTTTAATGAAAGCTGGTCTGCAGAAAATTCTTTCAGTTTCTGTGATACTCAAATTGTTGTATGCTTTCCCTTCAAGTTGTTCTGATTTATGGTGATCCCAAGGCAAGCCTATATATGCAAGATTTGTTCAGAGGCAGGCTTGCCTTTGCTTTATCTGAGACTTGTGACTTGCTCAAGGGCACCTGGGCGTTTCATGACTGAGTGGGGAATTGAACCTTGGTCTCCAGAGTCCAACACTCAAACCACATCCCCTTAGAAATATGTACTGTGTAAATTAGTTGCAGTGGTTTCCTCTGAATCTCATTTAATAATATATACTGGATTAGTTCATATTCTTTTCCAGAATAGATCTGATTTAAAAAAAAATAGCTGCAATAGTTCACAAGGAAAATTCTCAGAAAGATCTGTGCAATACTTATAAAACATACATTTAGAAAATTCTTCCATTTCCCCAGGCTCTTATGTCCTGCATTTTTGGACTGAACAAAATGTAAAACAAATGTGACTGGTTACTTTGAATCTGTTCTCTAATGCACAGATGACATTGTTGAAAGGGACATCAAAGCTGCAATTGTAAATGGATTAGATATTTATTTAGGAGACTGCAAATCCTGTCAGAAGAAGACGCAATACTTGCTCCTGTTTATTAAGGTGCTTGCCTTTGCTACGTCCTTTCCATCAAGAGTCCCTCCTGCTTGCTTCTGAAACTCTGGGACTTGTAGTTCTTGAGAGGATAAACCACGTCAAATAGAGGAGGGAGGAAACAATCTCTGGCTGGCATCCAGTTAGAGACATGCATCAGCATAATGCTGGCATATGCCTTATTTTAGCTGTTGCAAAGGAACAGATTCGAAACCTTCTTTGCTCAAGGACTCCAATCTTTCAAAGCTTACCTGTCTTATGCTGCCCCTCCTTGACAAAGCCATTCAGGGACTATTGGAGAGTGGAGGACATCTGAGAAGCCCTTGAGATGTTTCCAACTGAGATGTAAGCCAAAAAATAACATTTCCAGGCTATAGTAGAATTAGAGAAGGGACCAGAAATAAAGGTACCCATATAACAATGCTTTTATACAAATCAACTACGAGACCTTACCTGGAATACTACCCATAGTCAATGCATCTGAGAAAAGGGCATTGGAGAACAGGGAAAGAGACTGAAAAAAGATGATCAAAGAGCAGAAGTAACTTCCCTACAAGGGAAAAAAAAAGCAAATTTGGGGTCTTTTTAGTTTTGAAAAAGGGAGAGTAAGGCAGGTCATAATAGAACTGTATCAAATTAGACTCTGCAGAGAAAGTGCATTGTTCACTTTTCTCCTTCTTTCATAATGCTAAGCTGCCAGGGTCACCTACAGAAGCTGAATTGTGGGACATTCAGGAGCAGACAGAAGGGACTACTACCTCACACAGTGCACAGTGAAACTGTGGAGTTCAATTTGCCCTAGAAAAAGAAGTACAGTCAGCCCTCCGTATCCATGGATTCAAACGTCCACGGCTTGAAAATATTTTTAAAGTATAGAAATTCTGAAAGGAAACTTTGATTTTGCCACTTTATATAAGGAATACCATTTTATTATCCATTGTATTTAATGGGACATGAATACCCACAGATTTTGGCATCCACAGAGGTTCCTGGAACCCAACCCCAGCAGATACTGAGGACCCATTGTGATCAATAAGAGATTAGACTTTGTTACCTCCTTCTTTCAGAGAGGTAACAAAATCAATGGTATGCAATAATTTTTAAAAACGCCAGTTGCTTGAGAAAATGGTGGCTACCTAATAATGCTGATGCATATTCATGACCATTTATTACTTTTTTAATGTGGTGTCCATGAACAGGAAATCCCTAGGTCTTTGTAAAGCACATGACTGTAGTAAATGCAAATATGTGCCACTGAGTGTGAGTAATACAGCTACATTTTTAAAGAGTGCAAACACAGTGTGGTGGTTTGAGTACTGGACTACAGCTCTGGAGGTCAGGGTTTGAGTCTGTTACGATTGATTGGTTTTGATATCAAGACTCCTTTTGGGTCCCTGTCACAGCCCTATGCTGAAAGCCATGAGCTCAAGGCTGAGCCTCACGTACTCCAAACATCTGCGTTTACAACCATTTGCAGATCAAAAAGGCCAGGCATAGGAGCTGTAAAGCAGGACATTCACACCTAAAAGATTTATGAGCCAGCCAGGATGTGTCCAGCTGAAAAGTGAGATAGCATCAACATCCTATCTCCCCTTTTTTGGAAATTGTCTACTTCAAAGCAATAGCATTGGAATCCTTTGATATACAATAGCAACTCTTCACCTCAGCTTAGTCTTAAGGGTATAAATGTTCTACAAAATCTTGGGAAAGTGGGGAGTCTGGATAGATTTCATGATAAAACTGTGATCTCTGACTAGAATCTCCAGCTCTAGTCAGTGTCCTTTCCCTGTCATAATGGTTGAGTCTATCTCTTCATTCATCGTTGGAGCAGCCTCCTTTCAGGTAACCATCACCATTAGAAAGCCTTGTGTTTCCTATCCAAGCTAACTATTTTACTCCTGAGTTCTTTTGTGTGTGCATGTACATTAGGGTGTTTTGTATATTTGATCCTCTGTATATGTGTGTGCTTGCTTATTGATTTATTTTTCTCCCTTAATAAAAGTACCATTCTTTTGAACAAATGCTGTCTCTGCAGGAACTGTTCCCTCTAGCCCCCTGCATACAATGGGTTGGATCCTATTTACTATTTTTGAGCTAATTATAAATTCCCCAAGGTCAAGTTCTTATTACAAGTCCCTGTTTGGCCATGGAAACCCATTGGATGGCCATGAGTGAGTCACACACTATTAGCCCCCAAAAAACCTGTGACAGGTTCACCTTAGAGTCACCGTAAGTCAGAAATGACTTGAAGGCACACAACAATGACAACACATTTTAAAAATCAGGACCTTCTTATAGTATCAGCGTGGATGACTTGAGGAAGTGTTAGAATTCAAAGATATAGCCTTATTAGTCTGTAGAATCAGTATGTAGAGAGATCTTGTAGACCTTTGAGACAAACTAAAGAAAGAAGTTGGCAGCATGAGCTTTCATAGACTTAAGTATACTTCCTCAGAAAGGCATGCATCTGAGGAAGTAGACTTACAAAAGCTCATGCTGCCAACTTCTTTCTTTAGTTCATCTGAAAGGTGCTACAAGATCTCTCTATATGGAGGAAGTGATAGCATTTTTGTGGGCCCCTTTGAATCATTCCCTCCAGGAAGGGAGTGGGCCTGAGCCCACAAGATCTGCCCCTGGTTTGGTCTTGCATCCTCAGACTTAGTGGAACAATTGTAAATTCCATTATATGGGCATTATCTGTTCCTTTTCCAATATTTTGGTGAATTTGTGGACAGGAAGGTAATCCCAGCACACCACTGATGATCCTGAACATGTGATTGAAAGAGATTTTCATGGCTGTATTTTTTTTTTAACAAGAGCTATATCCGCATTGCAGAAATAATCCAGTTTGACACCACTTTAATTTCCATGGCTCAATGTTATGGAATTCTGGGAATTGTAGTAGTGGCTCCAAAGCTCTCTGACAGAGAAAGCTAAATGTCTCAAAAAAGTACTATTCCCAGAATTGCACAGTATTGAGCCATGACAGTTAAAGGGGTGTCAACCTGGACTATTTCTGCAGTGTGGATGCAGCCCATGTTAACAAAAAAAAAAAAAATGCATGTGAAAATCCTGCCCATCACAGGTTAAACCATATACTTTCTGCAACTCACTCTTGCTACAGATATAGATGCAATTTCATTAGAGCCAGACTGCTAGCTTTAGTCAGAACTTGGAAAAGCTACTTTTGGGACCATCGCTACTGCTCATCCCCACCTAATATGAGCAGTAGCGATGGTGTTGGAAAAGTTCTGGGAGCTTTGGTCCAAAAAGAAAAAAAAATTACCCCCTCAAACTGCAGGAGCCAGCAAAGTGCCTTTTACTGGATTTCTTCCAATAGATTAATTTTTTTATTCAGTGGCAAGAGCCTTTGTCTACTGAGGGCAGCATTCCCTGGGAGAGAATTGAAGGCCATAAACTGGCAGTGTGAGAGGCCAGAGCAAGTGCTGGTTAAGTCAGAAACTAATATCTGAAGGTCCAGAGGTCTCCAGATTAAACTCTCTCTCTACCCTACTCCAGAGGACTGCTGAGGGAGAGACAGATCACTTTTATCACTAGAGTTTGAGAAAATTATTTTTTTGTACTAAAACTCCCCGAATTCCCAAGCAAATGGGGCCATGGACATGTCAGCTGGAGGTAGTCTAAAATAATGGTTTCTGCAGGCTTTGGTTTCATCCCAGTATTGTTGGGTAATTCATGGGAAAACAGGCAAAAAGAAAATGACACTTGTTATAGAAATGAATGGACTTTCTTTCTTCCTACTCCTCCTCCTCCTCCTTTTTTTTTTTTTTTTTTTTGCACTTTTTAATGGGAAATCACCTGTGTTGCTTTATGAAATTGCAAGGGTCTCATTCTTCCTACATCACCTCCAGAAAGAGTAATCATAACCTTTAGCTCTTTCAGATGTGATTGCCTTTGGATCACAATGCCTTTTCCAACATCCTCTTTCAGTCATTGTGTAAGTTGACACCTGCTCTTTAACACATGGCATTCTGTTAGCAAAAAAATGCAGGCATAAGTTGTACTATGCATGTACAGTGATATTTTTTTACAAGTGGTGGGACAATGTGCAGTAAATGTATCCATCATATGGTGGTGTAAGCAGAGTTGTATTATGAGTTATGCTCGACAAATATGACTATTAGACTTTGATGCATAAGGCAGGAGGCTGCATAGGTAGGGCTGGTAGCCTGGACCACCTTGGAAAAAAGTCAAGACTTATTCTAAAATACAAACTGGAATTTCTTCCCAATCCCCCTCTCTTGCTGACAAGGAAATGGTTTCATTGATGAGAGCTACTTTGTCTGTCTCCAAAGAATGGAGAGCTGCCAAACTGGCTCAGACTGGTACACCCCAGATTGTGAGGTATTGTGCAACCTCCAGAGATGTTAGGCAATCTCATCTGAATTTGAAAGAGGGTAAATGTCTATACTTATTTGGCTTTGTATGATGTATGCAGCCCCATTGTTCTCTACTGTCCAGACCCTCTAAGAGTCATTATCAGTGCCCAGAGGGCAAATTCACATCTAAATTTCACACAAGCTTTGCACTCATCATATTTAAATACATGGTTTTGTTTTTGAACCCTCCATAGAACAACACTAAGGTTATATTTTGCCCCATCCAGAGCCGTTTCTTTCACTTTAGGAGACAGCCCCAAGTTAGGAAGAGATTAAATACAGAGACAAGAGAGAGTCTCACTTTGAGACCTGCTTCTGTTCTGATCTCCAGTCATCCAGACTCCTCTTCACATTGAAACCCATGTTTGTGTTTTAGACTGTAGTCCCTTAATATTAGATACCCCACTACCCAGCCCCTCAGATTGCTTAGGAATATGGTTTTTAGCTCCCGTGTCATTTTCCCCTTTTTTTACTTTGCGAAACAGCTTTCATTGAATATAAATTGCTCTGTTGGTTTCTGTTGCTATCTTTTTTTTAAAAAAACTTTTCAATAAAGAAATAGTTTTTGCTGCAAAATCGGGCCTATTCTGAACAAGAAGAAGGCCCCTCCCTCCATCCACCATCATCGAGGGAGAGAAGGCAGGCCATCTCCATTGGGCCTAGCCTGAACAAGAAGAAAGGCCCTCCCTCCATCCACCATCATTGAGGGAGAGAAGGCAGGCCATCTCCATCGGGTCTAGCCTGAACAAGAAGAAAGCCCCTCCCACCATCCACCATCATCGGAGAGATGGCAAGCCATCTCCATTGGGTCTAGCCTGAACAAGAAGAAGGGCGCTCCCTCCAGTCCATCTGCATTGGTCCAGGCTTTAGAGGGAGAGAAGATCTGCTGGACTTATTCCCCTTCCCCACCACCATTCCCTTCTCCTTTTGTGTCTTGTCTTTTTAGATTGTAAGTCTGAGGGCAGGGAACTGTCTAATTAATCCATTTGTAAGCTGCTCTGATAGCTTTTTGGCTGAAGTGCAGGGTATAAATATTTCATCATCATCATCATCATCATCATCATCATCATCATCAATCAGCTTGTCCACAACCTGATTTCTTCTCTTCTTTCTCATTCATATGTGGAATCACTCTGGTTAATTGTCCATTTTAAAAACCTTCAGCCTATCAGGTCCTGCAGAGAGTTAATGCCTGGAGGACCTTTTCCCCCAAACCAGTAAACCCAGTGTACTGCTCTTAACATTGTGCATTTCGGACAATTGGATATGTGGTAAAACACAGAGTAGAGTGTGAATGTACATTTCTTCTATACATTGCCTGCATACATTGAGCACTGCAATTTCAAAATAGTTTGTCACTCATGCACCTTGATCTACTATACTCGTCCCTCTATATTTGCAGCTTTGACTTTTGCAGATTTGATTATTCACGGATTTTATTAATATGTTCTCTCTAGGAATATCTAGGTCCTCCAGCACAACTCTATGGTCAACTTTAACCAAAAGTTGCATTGAAGGACCTAGTGATTCCTAGAGAGGACATTCCACCACACATTTGTAGCTCTTCCAGCACAATTCTATGGTCAATGTCTGGCAGATGTTGGCCACAGAGTTGCACTAGAGGACCTAGAGATTCCTAGAGACGTGTTCTCTCAGGTAAAAACACAGTGTTTTTGTTATTTGTGGTTTTTCCACATTCGCAGGGGTCCTGTGTCCCTAACCCTAGTGAATGTGGAGGGACGAGTGTATATTGCACTCCACTGGTATTCAATGTAGTCTGTCTGTCTGTCTGTCTGCCTGCCTGCCTGCCTGCCCGCCCGCCCACCCGCCTATCTATCTATCTATCTATCTATCTATCTATCTATCTATCTATCTGCTGAAGTAATCAGTCACAGACTATTACGTATAGGTTTTGCACCATGAGAATTGTATCCCAAATTGTGGTCTGTTCCAGAGAATTCAATAGAAGACAATGAGAACTGAGCTGGACCCAATCGGTACAGTTTTGCCTGCATATTCCTCCCTTAGTTTTATTCCTTGATATGACACGGAGCCAAACTGCACCTAACACTAATTGAATTACTGGACTTAATTGTAACCTCTTCTACACACCATTACAGACACATAAGATGTAATGGTAGCTTCATGGTGGTGAGAGCTTTCTTTTGGATCCAGTATGGGGGGAAATAGTTAATATCATCTGCATGGTCCCAGTCCTGCTAACCTTGTCCCTCAGTACTTGGATTTGATGATGGTGATGATAGCCATCACCTAGACATGGAGATAAAACTGCTAATTTAATACTGCCCTTACACAAATCAGTGGTGCGTCCAAACCTGGAATGTTGCACATGGTTCTGGTCATTGCATCTAAAAAAAAAAAAAAAGTGGTATCATTGAGCTGGGGAAAGATACAGAAAGGGGCAACTGAAATTGTCAGGGGAGTGGAGTAGCTCCCCTGTGAGGCAAGACTGCCAAGCATGTGCACAGAGGTAGCTTACACAAGAACATAGAAAGCAGTCTTATATTGAGTTAGATCACTGATTGATCACAGCACTGACAACTCTGTATGGCAGTAGCTCTTCAGAGTTCCAGGCAGGATACTTTCCTAGCCCTATCTGGAGATTCCTCATGTTATAAGGTGTCACCATCCAAGTACTACCTGCAGTTAATCTCACTTGGCTTCCCAAATAACTTGAAATGTGATGTGTTCAAGATGGTATGGTGGTAAATCTTCTCTTGTTGGAGCCTTTCTTTTGCATCTGCCTGTAGTTGGTAGTGAAACACACCCACACCCAAAAATCTTACAAGCCTGAAGTCTGCACCTGTTCCCATGTTCTAGAAGAGAATGAAGGGACACACAAATGTGAAACTGACTGAGGATACATCGTAGGCTGAATGTGCCCTGTAGAAATAGTGCAGTTTGACATTGCTTTAACAGTCCTGGCTCCACACCACAGAATCTTAGGATTAGTAGTTTGCTGTGGCACCAGCACTCACTGAGAGAGAATGCTAAATATCTCAGAAAATTACAAGTCCCAGAATTCCATAGCATTAAGCCATGGCAGTTAAAGCAATGTGAAACTGCATTACTTCTGCAGTTCAAATTCACTGCCTTATTGCATTACAAAATTAAGACAAAAGGCAGTGAATTAGAAGCAATTTTCTGTTTACCTCCTCGTATAATCTTGTAGCACTTCTGTTCTCTCTCCAGAGGGAGACAGTCATAAAACATGCCTTTTGCCAAATGGATTTTTTTCCAATAGGACAAAAGGCATGTTTTTACTATCGTCTCCCTGGTGAAGAAAACGGAAGTACTTTGAGGGCATGTGGAGAGGTAAATAGAAACCCACTTCTATCCCACTGCCTCTCATCTTGATTTTGTAATGTGATAATACTCTCAGCCTTAGGCATAATTAATGCAGTTTGACACCACCATAGGCTCCACCCTATAGAATCCTGGAATTTGTAGTTTTGTGAGATCATTAGCCTTCTCTGCCAGAGAGCACTAGTGCCACAAGAAACTACAAATCCCAGGATTCCACAGGATTCAGCCTGTGGTGGTGTCAAACTGCATTAATTCTGCAATGTGGCAACAGCCATAAAATCATAGAATCTTAGTGAAGGAAGGGACCACAGGGGCCATCTCATCCAATCCCCCCAGCCATGCAGAAATACACAATCCAAGCACTCCCAACAGATGGCCACCCAACCTTTGTTAAAAGATCTTCAAAGATGGAAAGTCCATTTTTGATGGAGAGTCCATTCAGTCTATTATGGATTGAATCCTGATGCTCAGACCCATTTAACCAAAGGAGTTTGCATAAACGTTGCCTAACCATTCAACAATTGATTCAATGGGTCTACTGAAGCTGGGGATAATCCAAGAAGATTCATGCCCTTGTCTGCATTTCAGCATCCCTCTCCTTGGAAGGATGCTTGGCTTTTAGCCTGAAATCCTTTCTCACTCAGCCATCTGAACTGTTACTGACACTGCGGAGTCAAATAATTTTCAAGGTCAGATTCATTTTGTTACTGTCCCAGCCTTGTAAAGAGGTGTGAAGTTACATCGAGTGCCAGTGTTAAGAAAGGACATGCCAGTCAGCACCAGAGCTGCCCAGGAAAAGCAAAAAGACTTCCACCCAGTGCTCCTGAACAGGCATATAGGATCAACATTCACTGTGAAAAATCAATGACAAATGCAAAGAAGCTCTCAAAATCTCACCCAGCAGGGAGAAAACTTTTGAAAGTCTTCATGTCTGTGTCCAAGAATGCCATAAGCATCCACAGGGATGAGAGAGTAGAATACAACAACCCTTTTGTGTAGCTCAGTGGTATATTTCCATTGCAGATCAGAGAGAGAGAACAGCTTCTAGACATCCTGCAATGAAGTCTTTTGCTACTTCTGTTAAGTCAAGGTGAGCTTGAGTTACAGTTCCCAGATCCTGGGGCTAATCCTGACTCTCTGGACCAGCAACCCAATCTCAGGGACGGGGGAGGATGAGAACACTACTAGCTGTAGTTTAGCAAGGAACTTGGAGTTCTCTCTGCAGCACAACACCAAACTACAAATCCCAGGATTCCATAGGGTGGAGCCATGGAAGTTAAAGTAGTATCAGAGTGCTGTAATTGTGAAATCTAGGTCTAATCTGCACTTCAGAAATACTTCAGTTTGACACTGGTTTACCTGCCATGGCTCAATGCTATGGCATTCTGGGATTTGTAGTTTATTGGGGAACCAGAGCTCGCTGACAGAGAGGGCTAAATATCTCACAAAAACGACAAATCCTAAAATTCCATAGTATTGAGCCATGGCAGTTAAAATAGTGTCAAACTGTATTAATTCTGCAGTGCAGATCAGACCGTAGTTACAGCCAAGTCTGACTTTTCTTCAGTATCACATACACACTGTGGCTAAATCTATGAAAGTTAATTTCCTGTATGTAGTGTAGATAGGGACCAGCACAAAATATAAACAACATGCACTCCAACTGAGCAGTCCTGACAATCTGTTGTCCTACATTTTCAAGATGTCTTTAAAATGCGCCAATTTCTTTCTCCTTTCTGCTTTTGTCCTCAATTTATTTCAGTGGCTGCAAACTGTGTTCAAATTGCAAAAGCAGTTTGAACTCAAATCAGCGGGGGATGAAATCTTGCCCTTCCATGTAAACCCAGGCAAAAGCAAACTGCTGAAGTGTCTCCTAATTTGTGTCTTCTTCCACATTAATAAATTTTGCCATCTTCACCACACACTGCTTAGCCACAGTGTCCCAGGTTTAATCTAGGAAATGCTGGAAGGTATGAAACAGGTACTGGCTGCCATGATTTTTCCCTCTATGAATTCTTGAGATGAGAGTGTTTCTATTCCATGTGAAGAACTGAACTTTTCTATTTCCTTGGGTCTGTGTTTCCCTTGTTGACAACTGCTGACACTTTCTATGAGAGAACTATAGCAAATACACAGCTAGGAAATCTTTTGTTCCATCTTGGAATAAGAAAAGGCATGCTGCCTGGTCAATCCTGGCCCATGAAGTGATGTCTCATCATAACGTGGGGACCAAAATGACAACCACTGAGGGATGTATCTCAGCTTTTTTCCTGCTCTCATTTATAATCTGCATCTATTTTCCAACATTGTAATCAATACAGTTGTTTATTCCCCAATTTGGCAGTGGCAATCCTGATTAATTCTTTGCCATCCCACCTTTTCAGTTGCTTTAATAAGGTCCCAGTTTCTTTCTCCTCCTCCCACTTTCTCCTCAGTTTGCTTCAATTGCTGCAAACTGCGTTCAATATGGAAAAGTAACCTAGGATAAAGGAGAGGAGAGGAGAGGAGAGGAGAAGTGGAATCTTATCTTTCCTAGTATCTTCAAGCAAAAGGAAAGTGAATAAGTGGGAGGAGAGAGAAACTAGGACATTTTAAAAGCAGCTGAAAAAGTGTGATGGCACAGCATTAATCAGGACATCCCTGCCAAATCAGGGCAGCTGGAGGGCATGACACTGTCCATTCAAACTCCCATCCTTTCGAAAACAACCGCCATATTTTTTTTTAAAAGATAAATAAACTGAGGTAATAGGAAAGAAGAGCTCATTAAGAATATATGCATCTTCTTGGCATCCAGTGTTTAACTCCCTGGAAGAGCATAATGCAAGCTTGGAGAATGAATTGGCATGGTCCAGTCCACAGCTAAAAGCAATACAAGAAGCTCAATGAAGATCGCATTGGCTCTGTCATTTGGATGAGCTAGAAAAAAGTTGCCAAGCTAAATATGAGACGAGGCTGCTGTACCTATCATGGGAGCTTATCGCATTGTTAAATAAAGCAACTTACCTGATCCGGCTTAAGATTTAAATTGGGCAGCATTCTGATATTATCACAAGGATTTTGCTGCTGAATTTACCACCCAAATGCAGCCCAGGTCCATTCCCGCTTCCAGAGGCGCTCTTTTTGAAGCAGATTCGGCGGCTAAATCCTTGTGATAATACCAGGATGCCGCCTGATTTAAATTTTAAGCCGGATCAGGTAAGTCACTTTATTTAATGAAGCAATAACCTTCTTGGTTTGGTAAAAGGGGGAATTTCAGCAGGTAACACTTGTGAGACCGCTTACTGACATTCTGTTTTCTGCCTATCTTTTAAAGCCAGGGTGGGCAAGGTATGGCTACAAGTAGGCCCCAAACCCCAAGTGGGCTAAAAAAAATATTACATTTTTCCAATTATTTCCATCCTAAAATGTCCTCTAGAGGGAATGGGGGCATTTCCACCATGTTTTGGGCCCATCTTGAGCCAATTTAGGCCCAAGAGAGGCCATTTTTGAAACAGGAAGTAAAATAGAAATGACTTTCACTCACTTCCTTTTGTTAAAAAAAAGGCCTTTCCCTGGCCTAAAATGGTCCAGGAAAGCCACCCCAGTGGTAAAAAAGCTCTCTTATCTCCCAGAGGTTATTTGAGGGCAAAAGGTTGTGGAGTTTCTTTGCAGGAGTAGGACCCTCCTAGGTCTCCTGGAGTCCTAATATGCCTCCTGCCTTTCCACAGTTGCTCAACCCTGAATTAAATGTACCAGAGCCCTGTCTCTTATTTCACTTGGCAACCCCAATAATAAAGGCTGGCCAAGCTCCCTGGAAACACTTCTGACCATTTGAAACCACGGTCCAGTTCCCTCTAGATTATTTCCCTAATTCTAGGCCATTTATGTTGCCCTAGAAAACCCAAAGAGAAACCAGGGACAGATTTGGGGTCACACTGGAGTGTAACAAAGAGTATAAATTCTTGTTTTTTTTCTCTTTTCTTTCTTTTGATATTTTATATACTATATATGTGTATGGCAAGGTATAGGCCTTCAGTAAATAACATGTTATTAGATGGTACCAATCCAAGAAGTTTTCCATAGCTTGCATAGTCAGGTATGGTAATTTCTTAAATAAAAACCCAAAAACCCAGGCTGGAATTCAATATGAATTTGTAAAAGGATTTGAATGTGCAGAAAACAGAATTGAGCAAGTTCATGATGTTCACCTATGGGCTTCTGTGATGTTACTACATAGGGCGCCTGTTGCACAATAGTGGAGCAACTGATGCACCATGGTGCTATGTGCAATGGGTACCACGGTACATCTGGGTTCTTCTCAGTGAACATATGGACACTGGCTAAGAGGTGCTATAGCACTAGAAGAGAGCCTGATGTGCATCAGAAGTGCCCAATGTGTAATAAATAAATAAATAAAAAGAAGAAGTGCCCAATGTGCACCAGAAGTGCTAAGTATGCACCAGACGTACATCAGAATGTGCCCAATTGTGCATCAAAAAACCTCAATGCACATCAGAAGTGCTAAATATGCACCAGAAGTTCCCAGTGTGCATCAGAAATGCCCAGTGTGCATCAGAAGAAGCCAATGTACACCAGAAGAGCCCAATGCACTTCCAAAGTGCCCCATGTGCAACAGAAGTGGCTGATGAGCATCTGACATGACTGACACACATTGGCACTAACAGGGTTTCATTGTGTCCCTGCAACACAGCTTAGGATTCACAAAGTTATGCAATATAGACCATGATATAGAATCTCACCCCCAATTCATTTAGAAAGACTAAGATCAATACAGTCCATGTAATACTGGCAGATTGGTCCCTGATTCTTGAAATAGGAAATTTCACTCTCTCGTGTGCTCTTTTTAAACAAAATCCATCCTTTTATTTTATAATAGAGATTATAAATAAATTGAAAGTGCATGCAGTCAACTGCATATTATACAAGCAATATCTATGTTAATAACTGTTTTCTTTGGCAGGCCAGAATCCAGCTGGACATGCAGTATTTACATATCAAAATCCATTTTTGTGTGTTCAAGTCATATTGAATGCAAGTGAAAATATATATGTTTTTATATATCTCTATATAATTTATTCTATATATACACATACACACACGGACACATATATAGGCATGTTTATAAATACGTTATATATGTGTGTGTGTGCGTGTCTGTGTATGTCTCTGTGTGCATGCCCATTTCAAAGTATACTTTTCGTATACAAAGAGAAACAGGTTTATATTAAAAGTGGATTTCCTCTTTTTCTGATTCTGGAGACACTGGCCTTGAGACACTAAAAATGTCCTGACAAGATATTTGGGATGGTAGCTGAGGAGATAACTGGGATTTTGGAGAAGGTGTCTGCGATGTGTTTTTTTCAGACAGTATTTTTAAAATCTCAGCCACTTGCTTTTCCAGGACAGCCATCCTGCTGCTTAGCAGCTGAATATCTTCTTTGAGTTCATGTTTAACCTCCTGGAGGGTAGTTTGTAAGGCCTGTTCAGGGATAGGGTAAAAAGGGTGTTTTGCATCTGCTTGAATAGGGCTGTGTTCCAAAGGACTGCGATTCTCACCAGCTTTGTCCAAACGAAGGTCACTTTTAGTTATCCCACTGTCACATGAGTCTGTTTTCCTCAACGGGTTTTTATTTACCCCATTCTCTGAGTCAATACTCTTGGGATCGTCAGACAACAACCCCATGGACTCTGCCTTGGTGACATTATTCCACTCTTCCTTTTTCTCTTCTTGGCTCACCATATTATTCTTTAGCCGAAGCCATCCTTTCCCATTCCCATTTTTCATTCTCACTGGGCTAGTAACCTTGAGGCATTTTTGTTCCCCATTGATGCTGGGCTTGAGCTCCAAGGCTTCTCGGTTATTCTGTTTGATAGTTTCGCTGGTTTTCACATAGGACAGGGATGTCTGGATGGGAGTGATCTGAGACACAGTGACCACACTTGTGCCAGTGATGGCAGCACCATTCTGCATGGTCCGTGTCTCCACCTGGAGTGTGTTCCTCTCTGGGTCAATAATCGTTGTACCTTGGTTCCGCATTTCCTTCTGCTGCTTGAATTTCTGGAACAGCTTTCTTACAGGATGGTCCACAGGGATGCTCAAAGTCACCTCATTCTTCTGCCTCATGCGCTCCTCCTCTTCCTTTTTGACATCACTGATTTTTCGGAAGATAATCTGCAAGGGAGAAAAATCAGATACATACTAAGAAACAAATAAACTTTTCTAGCTAGGTGAAGAAGGAAATAATGCAAGGAATGTAACCAAGTACTATGGGTACTAAAGAGAGAACATGGAAAAAATCAAGCAGCACTTTTGAGAATGACCAATTTATTTTAGCATGAGCTTTCATGGGTGTCAATCCACTTATCCAAAAAAGGTCATACTAAAATAAACCATTTGTCTCAAAGGGACTGCTTCCTTCCTTCATTTTTATGCCAACCCCCCCCCCCTCATTTTATGCTGAAACAGACTAACACAGTGTTTAAAAACAAATACTATGGGCTTTGCCAGTATAACACCCACTTCTTTCTTTCCCATTATTTCTCCTCAAGTTGACTGCAGCAAACCGCTGAGGGGGAAAGGTAAAGGTATTCCTCATTGACAGGATTGTCAAATTGTGTTAGACCGTAGGGAGTGGTGCTCATCTCCGTTCCTAAGCCGAAGAGCCAGCATTGTCAGAGACTACTCTGTGATCATGTGGCCAGCAGGATTGCACAGAATGCTGTTTACCTTCCCACCAAAGTGGTACCTATTTATCTACTTGCATTTACATGCTTTCGAACTGCTAGGTTGGGAAAAGCTGGAACTAGTGATGGGAGCTCACCCCATCATGCAGCACCTGGGCCTCAAACTGCCAACCCACCGATCTTGCAATCAACAGACTCAGCGTCTTAACCACTTGAGCCACTGCATTCCTGCTGAGGGTGGAACAGCTATCTAAATTCTGGCTGAGATTCTACAATGAAGAGACAGAGGCTCTGTCTGCATGGGCCAGTATACTGCAGGGGCATCCCAGGGTATCCTGGCCTAACAGCTGCACCAACTTCTAACCCCACCCCCACCCCCCCATTACCTGGTCCTCTATTCCTGCATGGGGGTAGCTGTCTACACAGGCATCCTGCTGAGCATCGTGCATTTGCTACTGCCACAGGTCACTCACTTTTGAAGTCTGAACAAGGTGCCCAGAGACAGATCATATGGCTGGGCACCTTCTGACCTTAGAGTGAGTGAATCCTGGTGGGTGCACCAGTGACACAGTGTGACACCTGTGCAGACAGCCAACCCAGTGCAGGAATGCAGGGCTCCAGATCTTCCTGGAAGATCCAGAGTACAATATATGTGCAACTCTGGTTCTGCAATCATACACTGAATCTGGACATTGAACATGAGACCAAAATGGACTCATTTTAGTGAATAATAAATCAACACGCAAAGCAGGAAAGATTAGCCTCCAGTTATGGAATACTGTGAGAAATTTGTGATAGAGGAAAAAAGATCTCTTCAAAACAGATTACAGATTCAGCTAGATGATAAAAAGATGTTTATAGCATTGATAACAATGTGATATAAGAATATAACTACACTAATGTATTATTTTTATTGTCAAATAGATAGCAAACACAATCAGGAAGAACGGAAGAAAAGTGTGGAAAGATATAAATATTAGGTTTTCTAAGCTACAAGAGCAAATTCTATATACATAACTTTCTGTAAGCTTATTGTATTTATTTAGAACTAAGTGCCACTTAGGGTGCACCTGCACTGTAGAAATAATGCAATTTGTCACCACTTTAAGTGCTGTAGCTCCATTCTATGGAATCCTAGGATTTCTAGTTTTACAAGTTCTTTAGCCTTCTCTGACAAAGAGTATTCTGTAGGATGGAGCCATAGCAGGTAAAATGGTGTCAAACTGCATTATTTCTACAATGTAGATGCACCCTAAGGCTAATGGAGAAACTGTAAAGAACTATCCTTTATTCCTCTTCCTTCCTGACTGTAGTTTCCAAGTTAATTTTTTTATCCAGCTCATTTTTTGGCATTCTTTTTTCACTTCCACTTGGAAAAAGACCTTTTTTGTGTGTGGCAGGTATAAACATCCTGGAGAAATGGAAGTACTTGGATAGGTGTTCAAAGTGACTCAGATAGCTCACAGTGATTTATACAGGTGTTCAAAGATAACCTAATAATATTAGGAACATGTAGCAACTAGAGACGTCAATCTTTGCTTATTTTGTTCTTTCTTGCTTGTGAGAGTGAAGCATTGCAGAAGTCTTTTTCCCCACGGGGTTTCATTTTAACAGTCTTGGTGTATCTTTTGATGATTTTTCTTATTTTGGAGTCTTATGAGGGGGGGATTCATTTGCCTCCCAAAACTTTCATTTGTACAATATTTTGCACAAATAACTGCAAAATATTTACCACAGTGTGTTTTAGTGCAGTTTTTTCACACTAAAGATGATTACCAGTATCCTACATTGCCTGATTAGTTACACATTCATAACTAAGGTCTAATCTGCACTGCAGAAATAATGCAGTTTGACAATGCTTTAACTGCCCTAGCTCAATGTTATGGAATTCTGGGATTTGTTGTTTGCTTGTGGCACCAGCACTCTCAGAGAGAGAAGACTCAATATCTCACAAAGCAACAACAAACAATAACTAACTACAGTTGACAGTCTATATCCATGGATTCTTTATCCATGGATTCAAGCATCCATAACTTGAAAATATTTTTAAAAAATATATACATTTCAAAAAACAAACCTTGGTTTTGCTATTTTATACAAGGGATGCTATTTTACTACCCCATGGCATTTAATGGGAATTTAGCTTCCATGGATTTTGGTATCCACGGGGACTCCTGGGATCAAACCCCAGGCAGATACAGTGCAAATCCCAGGATTCCATAGCATTGAACCCTGGCAATTTAAGGGGTGTCAAATTGCATTATTTTTGCAGTGCAGATGCAGCCTTAGTTTTAAAAATACACATTTTTCATGTTTTGGTAATGTCTTCTTTTCTCCTAGAATCCTCATGCAGCAGTTACAATATCATCAGTTAGATTTAATGATATGTAAAAGCTGGGGGTTCACATTTATGGTCATTAATGGCCTAATATGATCTCCCAAACCTATCTTCACATCCCGGAATGCTGGGAAATGGTGTCCGCAGCGTGCTCCCAGCCACAGGGTGCCTTAGGACACGCAGTTGTGGCAAGACCCCAAGAGATGTCCGCATGACCAGGAGTGTGCTGCGGACATCATTCGCAAGTGCTCTGATCTCTAGCATCTTTCCTTGGGGTGCTGCCGTGATGATAAGTTGGAGGGAAGCAAAATCAATCATAACTACAGCGATAGAGTTCTATTATTGGAATTGTGACAACAATGCAGGATCTCGGCCGTATTGTGGTTAATTTTTCCTCCCAAATTAAGCAGCAAATGGTTCATCTTTTGTCCAGTAAACAGGCTATCCACTACACCACTAATGTCCCTGCATTTATTTTCTATGAAAACAAAAAAAATATATTTACTGAAAAACCCGTGATAGGTTCACCTTAGGGTCACTGTAAATCAGAAACTATATGAAGATACACAACAACAACAACAACAAACTGCCAGTTCAATAAATGTGTAGCCCGCATTTACTAATCTCCACCACAGTTTAAAATGATTTCAATAATGCTGCACTGGTAATTATTGGGCCGAATTGTGGGGGGGGGGGGGGGGGGGAGGATTTGACATGCTGAAAGTTAATCTAGAAAATAAACTCGATGATCAAAGCTTTCCTTTTCTTCATTAAAATACACACAAACATAAATACAGTAAGGACGTGGTTGCTGCTGGCCTGGAGTTAATGCAGTTGCTTAGGATAATTTAGAGCTGCAATGTGCTTATTAGAATTTAGTGGAAACAGCTAGAAAAGAAACAGCAAAACACAGCCAGATGCTTTTATCTCCCTGCTATGACCCAAATACAAAGTGCATTGATCTTCATTTAAAAGCCACAAGTTCCTTTTTTGGTCTGTTGTATTTTGCAGTGCAAACTGCAGGGGACATCAAATACAAAATTTAATTATATGTCATACTCTCCCATTGCTGACAGCTGGTGCTTCAGGCGCTTTACAAAACACAATAATGGCACTCAGCAGTCTCACTGCAGACAAAAAGATAATAGAATCTTATTAAAACACTGGAGCAACAAGAGAGGGGGATAATGGGGAGTGAGGAAGAAAAATACAGAAAATATAAAAAAAAACAAAGCTCAAGAAGGAAGTGGAGAAAGAGGAGAGATTGATGTTGGGAGGCAAAGAATGAAGAGAACTGTATGAATACATAAAATGTATTTCCCCCCCCCCCAAAAAAAATGTTCCTCTGCATTGTTTCAAGTCATGTTGTGCGTTCTCCTGGGTCCCAGGAAAGGCAGGATATTAAATAAATAAAAGTTTAATTCATAAATAAATTTTAGGATTCAGAACAAGCTCTTTGTTTAATGTTCAAAGCCTTACAGAATGTAGCTCTTCAGACCTTTCAGCCCATTTTTACCAGCCTGCTCAAGAGTGGCATTCTAGGTGCTCTCAGTTTCTCGCTCAACCAAGGGTTTCCTCTTCCTTGGATCAACTTTGTCCTTTTCCATTCACTGCTCCATATTCTTGGAATTGCCTCCTTAAACGTTTGTGTGCTCAAGTTAAGACACTGACTCTATTGGTTGCAAGATCGGCAGGTTGGCAGTTTGAGGCCCAGGAACCGCATGATGGGGTGAGCTCCCATCACTAGTCCCAGCTTCTGCCAACCTAGCATTCGAAAGCATGCAAATGCAAGTAGATAAATAGGCACCACTTCTCAGTGGGAAGGTAAACGGCGTTCTGTGCAATCATGCTGGCCACAGGATCACAGACTAGTCTTCGGACAATGCTGCCTCTTTGGCTTAGGAACAGAGATGAGCACCACCCCCTATGGTCAGATACGACTTGATAACCTTGTCAGTGGAGAATACTTTTCCCTTTTTACCTTCTCCCCACAAGTGAATTTTATGCAGAATACATCCCCAATTATAGAATTTTCTGTGAGCCAATGTGGTGTAATGGTTTGAGCTTTGGACTAGGACTCTTGGCAGACAAGTTTTTAAATGCCCACTCAGCCATGGAAAACCATTTGGATTGTCTTGGGCAAGTCACACTTTTTCAGCCTTAGAGGAAGGAAAAGGCAACCCCTTTTGAACTAATCTTCCCAAGAAAACACTATCATAGTTTTGCTTTAGGGTCACCATAAGCTGGAAACAACTGGAAGGCACACGAGAAGTCCCAAAGTGCAAAGATTCTCACCAAACCAGGACTCTTCTTGCCAGACTTTCTCAACACTTGAAAAACATTTTTTTTAACATTTTGGAATTTAAAAAAAATATTCTTTCCTTTTGTATAATCAGAAGGACTTCTGTTACAATTCCCCATCAGAACCTTGCTTGCTGATGGACGGGGTGTGTGTGTCATTTTGTGTGTGTCCCAATTGCCAGTAGGACTTTCATTACCCAATGCAGCTGCTGGCTGTAATAGTAACTTTGGAGAGCATTTGCAATTGTGGCAACAGTGCCACAACTATGAAAACATTGCATTAGTGAATATGGAACAGTAACAGTTGGGTTACTCTGGGTTAAAAAATGCATAACTTCAATACAGAATACCAGCCGTTAGTCCTAATTATACCGTGCAACACTTGTCTTGAATGACAACATTGTGCAACCAAAAGTGCAAACAAATGCACAGCCAAATGTAGATATACATGCAAGAGCACAACATACATAAGCCTGGTTCTCATCCTCAAGCTAAATGTGGATTCTATGAAGCATCTTCCATGAGGCCAAGCATAAAGGGGATAATCCTCCCTCACTTCAGCCTCCCCCATGTGCTCTTAAAATATGTTACAGGGGGGATAGGGAACTCTCTGGAGCAGGCTTTCACAACCAGAAATGGTTGCAGGGATAGAAAATGTCCCAGAATTGTTTGGTCCAGAAACCTCCTGTTATCTGGGATGATCCTGGGGTTGTTGTTTGGGATAATCCTGGGATGATCCTGATTTGGCAATTCTAACCTGGAGCAATTCCCATGAGAGAATTATAGAATCACAGGAACACAGAGCTGGAAGACACTACAAGGACCATTCAGTCCAACAACCTGCCATGCAGAAATACACAGTCAATGTACTCAGCCACAACAGATTCTGTTTAAAAGCGACCAAAGAAAAAGTCAAGTCCTCCTTTCAGGGCTGAGGAAAAAATGGTGAGTGTAGAGGAACTGAGAGTTACAAAAATACCTTTGAGGGGCCACATGCTCTTGGGAAGATCATCCATTAACTTCCCTGTCCCTGTTATACATCTTTCATGGCCACAATGTTTGTTGCCTTTTTCCTCCTGCTGTTACAGTTTATTCTAGTATATTGTTACCAACCACAGTGTACCAATAGGATTTGGGCCTGTGTATGTCTTGTCTTTTGCTGTGATCCATCTGGCAATGCCAATGCCTTCATCTGTGTGTCTAGGAACAACTTGTGGGAGTCCTTCTGTGGAAAGAAACCCATGCTTTCTGCCATGGATTTGGAAATCCTCAATTATTTTGTACTCAAATGCAAGAATTAATAGTCTAAGTAGTTTTCTTCTCACTGTAGAAAAAAATGAATATTCCTCCACAGTATTCTCCTTTATAATCAAACAGACAGTGTTGTGTAGTATTTAGGAGATTATCACACAAGCTTAAAAAAACGCTGGAAAAAGTGACTTACCTCTCCCAAATTCAAGTGAAATTCAGGCTGCATCTGGATCCTATTGCACGGCTTTCCCCCAAAAAACTGCCATCTGAATGCAGCCCGAGTGCAGCTCGAGTCACTTAACTTGCTTGGACTGCAGCTTCCAACTTTTGAAAAATGGCCACAAAGCGAGTTAAATGACTCGGGCTGCACTCGGGCTGCATTCAGAGGGCAGTTTTGGGGGGAAAGCCATGTGATAGGATCTGGATGCAGCCCGAATTTTACTTCAATTTAAGATAGGTAAGTCATGTTTTCCAGTGTTTTTTAGTTTGTGCGACAATCTCCTTATTATGCAAAGGAAAACATGTTTTCTTGTGCAAAAAACCTGTTTTCTGAGCAAGAAATAATAGTTTGCATACAGGAAACAGAGAGGCTTTTTGCAAAACAAAAACAAAAAAAAATGTTTTTCTCCACAGAATAATTTATTTCCAAAAATTTGGGATGTCAAATAACAAGAACAAAATTGCCCAAAATTCTTTCTGGTTTATTATTCTTTTTGATGGGGATTCCCAACTGCTTCCCCATTTTTTCACCCTGAGAATGAATAATTATGATTATTCTTTCCACCCCTACCCTGACAAATTGTTGCTGCTGTTGTTAGTATTTACATACCTCTTTCCAATGAAAATTATAGTAAAAATACCTCATAGTAAAGCAAAACATTAGTACAATATCTACATTCAGCATCTGCAGTTGACCCATTATATTGCAAATGTTTCATAGGCCATAACATTTATATCCACATTTGCAAGCTCATAAAACTGCAACACCCTCAATTAACTTTCTTTGACTACATGAATGGCAATCAACAATCTGTCAATGAAGCTGTGTGTCTTAGCACTAATTTGAGTGGAGAATGCAAAATAAAATCTGGAAAACAACCTACATTGAGTGTGTGTACCTTAGCCTGAAAACCAGGGATAGTTTGGGGATTCTGTTGGTATACTGGCCACCCCATTGCTCAACAGACTCCCTAACCGAGGTGACTGCCCTATTTTCTGAGTTGCTGTTGGAATTGCCCAGACTATTGGTTCTGGGCGATTTCAACATTCCTCTCGAAACCAGCTTGCAACATCTAACTGGCACAGCTCGGGAGTTCATGGATACCATGACAAACATGGGACTATCCCAATTGGTTGACGGGCCCACACATTGTGCTGGTCATACCCTTGATGGAGTTTTTAGTACGGAACAGGAATATCCGTGGGCGGAGGTTACAAAAATCTCTGCATTGTCATGGACGGACCATTTCCTGGTCAAGATGGAGCTAAGAGCCACTGTCTGCCCCCCCCCCCCGGGGGTGGTGGACCCATTAGAATGGTCCGCCCTCGAAGGCTAATGGAACCAATCGGTTTCCAGAAAGCCTTAGAGGGTTTAATGGTTGGTAATGCTGGTGATTCTGTCGAAGCCTTGGTGGATACTTGGAACACCGATCTCGCCAAGGCTATCGACACAATCGCTCCCAAGTGTCCTTTCCGGCCCGCTTCAAACCGTAAACCCTGGTATACAGAGGAGCTTAGAAAGATGAAGCGAGCCGGACAACGACTAGAGTGTGAATGGCATAAGACTCGACTCTTATCGGACAGAACTCGCCTTAGGAAACATCTTGATTCCTATCGGGAGGCTTTACGGGCAGCGCAGAAATCTTTCTGTTCTGCTCGTATTGCGTCTGCAGAGTCCCGCCCGGCAGAGCTGTTTAAGGTGGTGGGGGAGCTGACGAAGGTCCCACCTCCACCAAATCCCCTACTTAACCCAACGATAGCCTGCTGTGATGCATTTAACATCTACTTTGCAGATAAAATCTCTTGGATAAGAGTCGATTTTGACGCCAGTGTTCAGGCAGAATCCGTAGATGAGGTGTCCAGCAACTCCGTTGATGGTAATTTACTGGATCAATTTCAATCTGTGAGTACCGATGACATGGACAAGCTCCTTGGAAAGGTGAGGAAGACGACTTGCCCTCTCGATCTGTGTCCATCTTGGCTGGTTGTCCAGGGAAGGATGTGTTGAGAGTATTCCTTCGGGATGCAATCAATGTGTCCTTCAGGGAAAGTATTGTATCATCTAGTTTAAAGGAGGTGGTGGTTAGGACACTCCTGAAAAAACTTTCCCTTGACCCCCTGGATAGAAACAACTATAAACCAGTATCATTGCTCCCTTTTTTGAGCAAGGTGATCGAGAGGGCAGTTGCTTCTCAACTCCAAGCAGTCTTGGATGAAACCGATTATCTCGATCCATTTCAAACCGGCTTCAGGACAGGATATGGAGTGGAGACTGCCCTGGTTGCTCTGACCGATGACCTCCGCCTGGACATCGACAGGGGTTGTGTGACCCCTGTAGGTGCTCTTGGATCTCTCAGCGGCCTTCGACACAATAGATCATGCAATCCTCTTGGATCGCTTGAGAGAGTTAGGAATCGGAGGCACTGCCTTGCGGTGGTTCCGTTCCTTCCTCTCAGGCAGATCCCAGAGGGTGAGGCTCGGGGACAGTTGCTCTTCCAAAATAGAGCTTAATTGTGGCGTCCCTCAGGGCGCCATCCTTTCCCCAATGCTATTTAATATCTATATGAAGCCGCTGGGGGAGATCATTCGGAGGCATGGAGCTCGGTGTCTTCAGTACGCTGATGACACCTAGATATACTTCTCCATGACCAGATCATCAGCTCAGATTTCAGATGGCGTCTCTCCTCTTAATGACTGTCTCAGAGCGGTAATGGATTGGATGAGGAAAACAGATTGAAGTTAAATCCAGACAAAACGGAGGTACTGACAGTCACAGGCCCGAAACCAGAGCTAGGAATACAGTGGCTCTTTCTCTATAATGCTAGAACTTTGGGGGCTGAAAGAAAAGTTCATTTGGGAAGCAGGATTCTTATTTGGAGGGGCAATGCTCTCATATTACCACCATAGCTATAACCCTGCCCTGCATACAGAGGATTTAGTCAGAAATAAACATTTATGCATATTGCCAAGCTGGCTTAAGCAAAGAATAAAGACAAACAAATGGGTCCTAGAACAGATAAAGCCCGAACTCTCCCTGGAAGTCAGAATGACTGAATTGAAGTTGTTGTACTTTGGACACACCATGAGAAAGAAAGGCTTATTAGAATAGACAATGATGCTCAAAAAGTGGAAGGCAGTAGAAAGAGAGGAAGACCACATGCCAATGGCTAAATTTATTCAAGGAGCCCATAGGACTCAGCCAGCAGGAGCTGAGCAGGGAGGTAGAGGATAGGGGCTCTTGGAGATGTCTCATGATGAGTCAGGAATGAATCTAGGGCAGCAAACAACAACAAAGTGCTTTTTAAAAAGAAAATTCAAAAGCTCCTCTCAAAAAAATAAATAAATTACAAAGGCAAACTTTCAAAATGCTTTAAAGGTGGGTACAATTTCATTTTATCTCAGAGTGAGAGACAGAGAGAGAGAGAGACCTAAGAAATGAGGACCACAGCCAGCCCTCCGTATCCATGAGTTCTTTACCCATGGATTCAACCATCCACAGTTTGAAAATATTTAAAAATACATATAAATTCCCAAAAGCAAACCTTGATTTTGCCATTGTATTTAATTGGACTTGTGCAGCCATGCATTTTGATATCCATGGGACACCATTTTACTTTGCCATTGTATTTAATGGGACTTGAGCATCCATGGATTCTGGTATCCATGGGAGTCCTGGAAACAAACCCCAGCAGATGCCAACAGCCCACTGTACCAAAATCCTGAGACCCGGAGAGCTGATTTTCTCCAAGAAATCAAACCAGACTTTATCTCACACACAAGAGTCCCCAGTAATAGAATAACCTTCTGTCATTCCCCTTTTTTGCCATCTTGAGAATACAGAGGTCCAAACCGAGAGAAACATTTCTGAACATGAAGCTTGGAGTTAAAAGTTAAGGCCCAAAGGAGGTGAATGAGAGAGAAACGGAGTAAAATATCCAATGCACAAAGGCCTTCTCAAAAGAAATGGAAACTCGCTTTGCTGTATGGCAAGAGCCATGGTGAATTCACTTCCCTTGCGTGCAGGTTTATGAATAAAGGTCCTGTGGCACGGATTTGGACTTTAAGAATAAGAGATGGGTTTTGTCAATCGAGCTTATGTTATTTAGGGACTTTAAGGGTTGTTTATGTTATTTAGGGATTTTAAGAGTTATTTAAGGACTACTTAAAAGGCGGGGGAGATGGGAGGAGGTTGACTTACTTACTCAAGGTTAAGTAAAGGTTAACCGACTGCCAACCCTGGAAAACGGAGGAGGTTTTGTTAATCTCAAATGCAGGGATGGTGAAGATAGCAGTAATGTGAGAGTCTCTGTGCCATTATCCTAACCCCAATCTTTCTCAACTCTCTCTTGGGTAATGAAATGTAATTCAATTTGGTCATTAAACCTAACCCTAACAATGGTACTGTTTCAGGCAGATGCTGCACCTGGTAAAACAAGAAGCTGCCTGGAAAAAGGATGATTCCCAGGGCTGTCGCTATTGGTAGGGGAAAATAAAGGCACTGCTCCCCACATTATGAATTGTGCTCCCCTTCGAACTTTCCTTCAGTCTTCCAATTTCTAATTAAAACTTCAATTGAACCTTGAGAAATACATGCACCTGAAGAATTAGGCCAAAGTTGCATCTTCATTGCAAAAAGAACGCAGCTTGACACTGCTTTAACTGCCACGTCTCAGTGTTAAGGAATTAAGAGATACGTAGTTTGGTGAGATATTTAGCCTTCTCTGTCAGAGAGCTCTGGAGCCACAACAGACTACAAATCCCAGGATTCCACAGGATGGAGCCATGGCAGTAAAAGCAGCATCAAAATACGTTATTTCTGCGATGCAGATGCAGCCTCCAATAACTATAACAGGTTCCAATAACTATGGAAGGGATGAACTAAGTCTAACCTTTACAAGAGGCAAAGTAAAACATCTTAGGTACGTGCATATGTATACGGAGAGTGTAGGTGTAATAGAGCTTGCAAAATTACATTTGAAAAAGAAACCTGCCATCCAATTTATTACAAACCCCATGATTCATTGCCATTACTGCTTTTAAACGTAACATTAATCATTGGGTTTGTTTGTTTGTTTTTGTTACTTTAGAAACCTAAAATCTGAACAGAAAAATCTGTCCAAAATGCCCCAAGAAAGCAGCTATTTGTCTCCCTCCTCTCAGTAATGACAAAAGGCAATGCTTAAATGTTACTCATTAAGCAGTTTAACAGCATTACCAGTCATGACATTATTGCGGAGAAACTTCAAGTCAGGAACCTCCCAAGCATCAGCTGAAATAACCTCCGTGCTAAAAAATGCATTAAGCAAAGAGTGTGCCGAACAGTTTTTGGTGTCTCTGTTTTTGCAAATGGGACACTGTCTTCTTTGTCATTATATAACACAGGCTATAAATATACAACACCCATCAAAAGCGAGCATGCAGTATTGCTTCAAAAGGGGCCAGGGCATTTCGGTTGTTCCAAATGCAGCAACACTTGAGCATGATGCGTTATATAAAATGATTTACAAAATGCAAACAGAAACTGGATTAAGTAATGATAAGGGGATTTCAATGTGGCTAGGGAGGGCAGAAATAGAAAAAAAAGAACGAACGAAATGGTACACGCTCTCACGGTGTGCTTTGCATAATCTAAAGTTCCTTTGTGCCACCACTTCATTTTGAGCATTTTAACGGGGGGCATCTCACACATGCAAAGGACACTGACACCGGCAATAAGTAATAAGTAAATCAGCTTTCCTGCAGGCTCTTCCTTTCATGTTCATTTTTGCTTTCTACTTAGGATTGTTCCAAGTCCTGAGATTCCCAGACCAAAACCTGAGACGTGATGTCATGAAAAGTTATTCATTAAGTACTGATCACACTTGCTCACGATTTGTCATTCAAACACACACACATACACACACACAGAAAGAGAGTGATAGAACAAACATTTTTTTTCCATGTTTGGAAATAAAGATAGAAATCTTAAATGTTCCTGGATCAAGGCGAAATGAAGGGCATATTCCTTGTCACTTATAGAAGGAGAGAGGACGAAGAAGATTTCAGCTAGCTTATTTGCATCAAGGCACCAGATCCTATCTGATTTGGAAGCTAAGCAGGATCAATCCTGGTTAGTAATTGGATGGGAGACCACCACCAAATACCAGGTGCTGTAGGCTATATTTCAGAGGAAGAAACTGGCAAAACCACCTCTGAGTATTCCTTGCTTAAAAATAACCTATGAAAAATCCATGGGTTCATCCTAAATCAATAGGCGATTTGAAGGCACATGTGTGCACACATGTGCAGACAGACAGACACTTGCTTCTAGATAGAAGGTGATGCAGAGCAGAGTGGAATGTGAGTCCTAGTGCCACAACAACTGAGAAGGAAGGGGAAAGCTAACTTAGGAGTTTATCACACGGAGGAAATCCCATGCAGAAACGTCATCTAAAAGGTGGGAGAAACCCGCAAAAGCAGGCAGGTTTTCACACACATTGCTGTTAAAATGGGGTTAACCCGAACGGAAAGTAGTCAGAAACTGCTTCTTTTTACTTTCAGAAAATCCCGAAAGTAAAAAGAAAGCAGTTTTTGACTACTTTCTGTTCTGGTTAACCCCATTTTAACAGCAATGTGTGTGAAAACCTGCCCGCTTTTGTGAGTTTTTTTCAATTTAAAACCCCGTTTCTGCACGGGATTTCCCCCGTGTGATAAACTCCTTAGTAAATAAAGAAACCCTCCTAAGACTGTATACAAGTTCCAGCAAGAAATCAATCAATTTTTGCAAATTGTAGCAAAAATCAATAGCTGAGCTGGATTTGAACCCAGCCCTTTCCTCTCACCTGGAGATGAGCTCTCCAAAACTGGAGAATTTGCACTCTCGTTTACTGTCTGGAGATGACCCATGAAAACTGGAGACTCAAAGCAACTCAGGGACCTGAGATTTGGCAATCCTAGTTCCATCAAATAGAGCCAATCTGTCGGAAAGTTGCAGTATTTGTTACTGTTCTTCTCTGGGTTTTTTAAATAGCTGAGCAACATTTCTGTTTCCTGGACTATTTCCTGGCACTTCCCAGCATCAGCTACAGCATTTTATTCCCACCTTTAAGTGAGGTTCTCTTAAATTCCAAGACATAATAGAACATACGTGTGTGTGTGTGTGTGTATGCATATTTTCTACTCTTTGATTTCCCCCCGAAAGTTACAATGCATCAGTAATAGGACACTTTTACACTACAACAATATGAAGAATTTAACTTAGATTTAAAAAAAAAATTAGAGGGGAAACTTTGCCCTTCAAACCACAGGATCAGCTTAGCAAACTGTGCCTATACACACACACAATCTCTACCCATCCAACCTTTGGGAGAGTGTTGGTGTAGATCCAAGAAATTGCCACAAACAGCCCCTGCCAAAGAATGGAACAAGTGAACACAGAGGCAACTACAACAACTGGCAAAATCCAGCAAAACTGTAGGAACTATGGAGATTATCACATTCTGTTTAAAGTGTCTTATCCTTGAGATACAGTCATGTTTAATTTTAAAAATGGATGTTATCACACTCCACCTTGGTTGGGTGACTACAACCCGTGTGCAACCCGGATCCCAGCTGTGCTTATCCTGTGGCTTTTCAAAAACTGCAAGCTCCCATTTTTGGCTGGGATCCGGGCTGCATACGGGTTGTACTCACCCAACCACGGCTGAGTGTGATAACACCCATTTTTAAAATTAAGTGTGACTGTATCCCGTCAAGAATAAGTCACTTTAAATAGAATGCACTAATCTATGTCATAAGGCCTTGTGCTTCTTCAGACCAATCGAGAAGAGCCCTGTTTCTGAACTCCGAATCTCACTATTATTTGCTGATTACAGATTTGGAAAGATCATCTCAGTAAACTTTCTGTTGTGATTTTGAGACCCTGATAAGATTTCATGGGAGAAGAGGTCTTTCCAAAGCAGTGGTGGATGCATTCTTGTCATAGTTTCCCTCCCTTCCTTTAACTGTGCTGCTTGCTGTATTGGTGACATAGGAAAACCTAGGGAATGCAAAGAGAATCAACTTGGTGTAATGGTTTAAGCATTGGACTATGACATCTGAGACCAAGGTTTGAATTCCTGATTGGCCATGGAAACCCAACAGGTGACCTGGTGCAAGTCATACTCTTTTACCCTCAGAGGAAGAAAAAGGGTTACTCCCTCTGAACAAATCTTGCCAAGAAAACCTCATGATAAAGCTGCAGTTCCCAACCAATGCTCTGAGGAGCCCTTAGAGGAGCTCTCTACAATGAGTATGATTATGAGAGTTTTAGAATCTTTTTCTATGATTTTTCACATTTGAGGACTTTTTTGCAAAAATATTCACCTAGGTTTGCCCTCCCTCTCTTTTTAGCAAAATATACGTTTTTGGTGCAAAGCACTGTCCCAAATCCTACATTAGAATTACATAACATAAATGTCCACATGAAGAAATATATATTAACTATGCTGCACAACCTTGGTGCCAAATAACAATATTGCACAGCTGTACCGGGACATAAAATGTGGAACTGAATACACAACCAACTGCACATGTTAATCTATACATAGTACATGCCCATGAACCTCCATGCACTGTAGATGCAACTCAGGTTCTGCAAACTTGCAATGAATGTGACTGTCTAACTGCTTCCATTAGAGAAATTTATGCATCCATAAGAAATCAATGGGATTCTGGCCACAATGGGCATGTCTACATGGGCTGAATGAAGTGGTTTCCCCCTCACTGTTGCTGTGTCCTGTCTTCACAATGCAGGGCCAAAGCGCTGATAAGCCAGCAGACTGTCATCAGATTGTGAGGCCAGTTCCACCAAATCCAGAGCCATCTCTGTCTTAATCAACATTAAAAATACTTACCTTTTGCTTCAGATTTTCTGGAGTGATGTCAGGTGGCTGTTTACACAGCATCCTGCTGTGCGTTCTGGTGCCGCTACCATTGGTGCAAGTCAAAATGAGATAACCAGTCATGTGATCAATGCTGACACCTCATTTTTTACTTCAGAGGCACCTCATGTTTGCCTTTGTGCCAGTGGCAGTGCCAGGTGGCACAGCAGGATGCTGTGCAAACAGTCATCTGACATCACTCTGGAATGTGGAGGGAATGGAGAGAATTCGGAGCAGCTCCGGGGCCAGAATACTCCAGAAGCAGACTGGAGTATTTTGGCCGATGTAGACATACCCAATGTTTTTCTGCAAATAATTTCCCAAACTAAAAAAATGCTGCCATTTCTATTCCTGGAGGAGAATGAAAGCTCTTGTCTCATTTGACAATTTTTTGATGGGGCATCTCAGAATGTGTTGAAATGTGTTGAGACACTCTTTCTCATTAAGGACACAAAGATGTTCAAATATTCTTTATACCCCTACACAATGCTGGCAGGAGAAGCATTGCTCAGGTCACCACCACCATACTTGTTTTCTCAGGGTGGTTTAAGAATAGAGGCCACATGTCCTAATTTACAAGAACAACCCTCTGTTTGATGTCCTACATATGAACAATGATCAGGTACAAGTCTGGTTTTAATTAGTGTGATCTATAAAAAGGAAGATCCTCCAGAATAGTCAAGGCAGGTACACAAGTCCCCTAGTCATCTCGTCTACACAATAGTGAGATTAGTTGTATTTCTATTTAAATTATAATTATTTCTAACTCACCATGGCACTATCTTTCCATAGTGCTAGGATTGCATGTTCCTGTGAGGGTAGAGGGTGTGCTGATGGTAGATGTGCTGCTGGTCAAGTCTTCCATGACAGACAGGCTTTTGTTGAGGAGCCAGACCAAGTGTGCCAAACAGCTACTGGGGAGTAGCAGTGGTGTGTGCGGACATGGGCAGAGGATCTCTCAGAGACATTGGCAGTGGCACCATAGCTAACACTTGTTAACTGCTCAGAAGGAGGCACGGCAAACCCATTTTGAATCTTTTGCCATGAAAACCCTATGATGAGACCATCCAAAATGAAGCAAAACATAATGCCAAAAGATGAGACAGGTCATAAGGCATGCAACAAGCTACTGGAGTACAGTAGAAGACAACTACGAGTTGCGCAGTGGCTAATGACACAAGCTGAAAAGGATGTTCAGCTGCTGAGAGGCTGAGTCATGGAATCATATAGTTGGAAGAGACCACAAGGGCCATCCAGTCCAATGTCCTGCCATGCAGGAACTCAAAATGAAAGCATCCCCTACTCGAGGAGTAGATGGCCATCCAGCCTCTGTTTAAAGACCTCCAAAGAAGAAGACACCACCACTCTCCAAGGGAGTGTGTTCCACAGTCGAACAGCTTTCACTGTCAGGAAGTTCCTCCTAATGTTGAGCTAGAATCTCTTTTCCTGTAGCTTGCATCTGTTGTTCTGGGT
The DNA here is from genome assembly GCA_026167975.1 of Phrynosoma blainvillii. NCBI lineage: Eukaryota > Metazoa > Chordata > Lepidosauria > Squamata > Phrynosomatidae > Phrynosoma > Phrynosoma blainvillii. The sequence continues at coordinate 445,222,949 of JANUYF010000001.1, read as the reverse complement.
CCTATTCTCTGGAGCAGCAGAAAACAAGCTTACTCCATCCTCAATATGACACCCCTTCAAATATTTAAAGAGGGCTATCATATCACTTCTTAACTGTCTCTTCTCCAGGCTAAACATACCCAGCTCCCTAAGTCTCTCCCCATAAGGCATGGTTTCCAGATCCTTCACCATTTTTGTCTCTCTCCTTTGGACACTCTGGAAAGTCCACAGCAGCATAGCATAGGGACATGGAATAGGGCTATTGATGACAGGGTGACTTGGATGTCTCTCATTTATAGGGTTGTTAAAAGTCAAAGTGGACTTGATGGCAGTTAACAACAATTACAGTATGCCCTTGGTATCTGCTTGGGTTTGGTTCCATGACTCCTCATGGATGCCAACATCCATGAATGCTCAAGTACCATAAAATGCAATGGCATAGTGAAATGGTGTACAATATGTAAAATGCCAAAACCAAAGTTTGTTTTTAGGAATTTTAATTTTCTTGAATATTTTCAAATCACAGATGGTTGAATCCATAGATAAAGAATTGGTGGGTGGCCAACTGTCTTGCCAAATTTACAGGAGTGGGCAAGCTTTTCTCTTTTTAAAAAAACTTGTTCTTGGGAGTTGGATACTACTGGTAGATCAAGCTGAAGCCCATGTTGGCTGAGAAGCAGTCAAAAGTTGGCAAGCCCACTGCTATGGGTTTCTTCTCTAGGTTGTCTCCACACTTTCAACCCTTGGGCTTCTATGGCTCACCTTTTAACCTTAAAACTCCTTCCTGGATCCAGTGCTCAGACCTCAGTGGGTCAGGGAGAGGTGTTTATTTGTGGGCTCCGTTTGGTAGTATGTGCTGTTGTTGTGTTCATTCAAGTCATTTCTGACCATAAGGTGAACCTATCACAGGGTTTTCTTGGCAAGAATTGTTCAAAGGGGGGTTTGCCTAATCTTTGCCTTCTGAGGTTGAGTTTGACTTGCCCAAGCTCAGTGGGTTTCCATGGACAAGTAGGAATCCATCTGTTTTAATCCATCCCTTTCTTCCCCCTTTATCTCTATTTCTAACTCGCTCTACCTGATCATTTAACAGGCATTTTACCATCTCCAATTGTTGTTCTCCTGTTTGGTTTATAACATCTTGCCTGATGAAGAAGCTGATGAAGCTTCAAAAACTTGCAACAACTATATTGTGCATTTGGTTAGCCAATAAAGATATCACTGGTGGATTTTTGTTTGAATGAGGCAAGCCTCTAGTTTTATATTCTTTCCCCCATAGATCCTGCCTTCCATAGCATCCCAAAGGCTCTGATTGGCTGGCTCTCGTTAGTCTGGAGACTAAGAATTTAACCGTTCTTCACATATACCCATTTTCTTTTCCTCTGCTGCCCTTTTCTCTCTTGCTTCCTGTACCCACTCATTTAGCTTGCTGATAGCTCATTTTGCATATTTAGCTGCTCAGATGGAAAAGTCTTGCAGAAGTTTGAACTGATCATAGTTAGAAGGCTTTGGAAATAAAGCAAAGGGCTATGTGAGATCAGACTAATGGGCCACAGGTTGCTCATTCCTGATTTATGTCAGTGGCCTCTTTTGTATTCATCTTTGGCATGCCATCCATCCCTCCTCCTCCTCCTCCTCCTCCTCCTCCTTTGGATACTTCTTAAATAGTACCCTTGGCTCATGAATGATCAAAGATATTTGGCAAAGATACATTTCTGGACTACAGCTCCCAATCAGCACAGACATTTTGCAACAAGAGTGAATATATTTTACATATGCACTTTTGTTTCATTGCCATCATGTGACTTTGTAATGTTGGGGAAGGCTACTGGGAAATGCTAAGCAAAGGATAACAATTTTATGTATAGCTGGAAGCACTGTATGTTTGCAAATGACTAAAAATAACAAGGAAGTGTCTGTTGAGGAATGGCTAGGGAAGGGTTCATAAGCAAAACTGAGCAATTGCCTGGTATTGCACTAAGACAGATGGGCAGAGGGAGAATGGTTGAGTCACTGTAAAGAAATTAGCCTTCATTTATCATGCACTGCTACTGATATAATTCCAATAGTGATTTCACTAATGTTGTCAGCCCAGTAATGTGGAACACTGATCTAAGCATATTTATTTACTTAGAAATGAATCTTACTATGTTCAGTGGGGCTTCCTTCTTGTTGTTAACTGCTGTCAAGTCGACTACCACTTATGGCAACCCTATCAATGAGACACCTCCAAGTCACCCTGTCATCAGCTGCCCTGCTCTGGTCTTGCAAATTCAGGGCTGTGACTTCATTGATTGAATAAATCCATTTGGAATGTGGTCTTTCTCTTCTCCTATTGCCTTTTACTTTACCATGCATTATTGCCTTTTCTAATGACTCTTGTCTTCTCATGATATACCCCAGATACCTCTGTTTAATCATCTTTCATTCAAGGGAAGGTTGGGGCCTGGTCTGCTCTAGGACCTATTTATTGGTCTTGTTAGCAGCCCACAGTATCCTTAGCACTCTTCTCCAAGTACCACATCTCAAAATGAATTGATTTTCTTTCTGTCCACTTTCATCACTGTCCAGCTTTCGCAATCATACATATAAATGGGAAATATAATGGCATGGACAATCCTACCATTGTTGGGTTTTTGTTGTGTGCCTTCAAGTCATTTCCAACTTATGGAGACCCTAAGGCAACCCGGAGGTTTTCTTGACAAGATGTGTTCAGAGAAGTTTGTCATTGCCTTCCCCTGAGACTGAGAACATGTGACTTGTGCAAGGTCACCCAGTGGGTTTCATGGCCAAGCTGGGAACTGAACCTGGTCTCCAGGGTCATAGTCCAACACTCAAACCACTATGCCATTGTCCTACCTTCATAGGTGCCCTGCCAAGTCCTTGTCTATGAAAGAATTAATAAAACTGTAGCTGTAATATATTGTTTATATGGCTCAGCTCCAGTTTCCTAGGAATTGAGATCTTTGGGGAGACCTTACTTTCCATCTCATCACTCTCTCAGATCCAACAGGTAGGAGCATGGATGAGGACCTTCTTGGTGGATGAACCCAGGCTCTGGGACTCCCTTCCTAGAAAGGCTAGATTGGACCCCTCCATGGTAGAGACCCTTTGCTTCAAGGGTCTTTGGTCACCAAATAATGTCAGGAAATGGCTTTTAACAATCTTTTATATTGTCCATATTGGATGGAGGAGGGCAACCAAAATGGTGAAAGGTCTGGAAACCATGCCCTATGGGGAGGGGTTTAGGGAGCTGGGTATGTTTAGCCTGCAGACAGAAGGTTAAGCGGTGATATGACATCCATGTATAAATATCTGTAGGAATTAAAAAACATAGCTGTGTTAGTCTGAAAAATCAGTATGCAAAAGGATCTTGCAGCACCATTGAGACTAATTGGAAAAAAAGAAACCGGTAGCATGAGCTTTCATAGACTTGAGCCTACTTCTTCAGATGCATTGGAGGAAGTAGGCTCAAGTCTACGAAAGCTCATTTTACCAGCTTTTTTTTTTTTCTTTCAGTTAATTTAAAGGGATATCATATTGAGGATGGAGCAAGCTTGTTCCCTGCCTCTCCAGAAACTAGGATACGGAGCAATGGATGCAAAGTACAGGAAAAGAGAGTCCACCTAAACATCAGGAAGAACTTTCTGATGGTAAGAACTGTTCAACAGTGGAGTACACTTTCTCGGAGTGTGGATTCTATGATTCTATGGATATGCTTTTAAAGTGCTTGAGATAGTTTAATTATATTTTAACTTTTACATGTCTTGGTGATATGTACGAACTTTGCTTTAATTTTTCTAAGCCATTTTGAATCACATGTTTGGGGAAAGGCAGGATATAAATAAATAAAGTAGTAATAAGTACTAATTATTGTCTATAGGTGTGTATTTTGTTTCACTTTGGGGTTTGGTGACATCGCAAGTATATATTTTGTCAGGATATAAATTTTCACTTGTCACATCCCACATCATTATTCTTCTCATCTCACAAGAGGGTAGTTATGCTTCATGTCGCTATATGCCATTCATGCAAGAAACATGCTAGAAATTAATTGGCAAGAGAATGAGAATGATTTTTTTTCCATGTGCAAATGAAGCAACATTGTCCAAATGTGACAAAAGCAGATATTTGCATGCAGTTGTATTATGCTTGTTCTCTCTATGTGCTTTTCTTATGAAAGGGGATAGACTCTAGCTTTTTGTAAAGCCAGTTATAACAATTTATTAAGACTTTGAGAGTAGTGGGGGAAAGGAACAAAGTGGGGGGGGGGGAGAAGGAATCAGTTAGGACTAACTGATTAATTTTGGCATGAGCTTTCATAGATTTTGACCCCCTTCTTCAGATGCACCAATGGAGTCTAACCCGTCTGAAGGGCCCTATATGTCCCAGGTTTGGGCTATATTGTATTAGCAATAGCAGTAGCATTTAAATTTCTATACTGCTGATCAGTGAACTCAGCCCTCTCTAAGCAGTTTACAATCTGTAAGTCATTTGCCCCCAACAAGCTGCATACTCATTTTACCAACCTATGAAAGGATGGAAAGCTGAGTCAACCTTGGAGCCCTGCCTGGGATTGAACTCACAGCCTTGTGGCTCCTATTAGCACTTTATACACACTTTATACCACTTTATACTGAGAAGTAGCTTTTAAATATTACAGGTGCTAACATTAAAGCAACCAGTAAAATAAATGAATTTTGGTTCTCAAAAGATAAAGGTATGAGACATGCAAAGGCCAAATGTTCCTGAATTCTAGTTTCTTTCTTTTTGGTTTACACAAAAAAAACCCTTCATCTTTGCTCATTCCCCTAATTGGAAGCCTTTTGAAAGGTAATAGATGAGCTGAGCTACACTTCTCTACAGCGAGGAAACACCTATGTTTTTCTTCAGGTGGATTCGCTTTGATTTGCATTTCAGACTGTAAAACAAACTATCCTGCCACTGTTTAAATTGCCCTCCCAATAAATTCAGCATAATCCTCCTGGTATGACAAGTCACATTTTGCCATTCAAACAGTGCCATTAATTGCACCAAGACTTGCAAACTGGGAGCACAGAGAGAGCCCTGTTCTTCATTATGCAGTGAAAATGATTGATGAATGTATATTTAGTGAATCTCCCGAATCAGAATGTGTTTTTTTTAACTCTCCTTAACTCCTCCAGTCTTTCATACTGCCATTTTGGCAAGAAAAAATGTATTTAGTTGGCTAGCTTTTTGTAGGGAGGCACTGGCTGCTTGAAGGTAATAGTAAATAATAATCTTATTCACATTTTTCTTGATCCCATACCCTCCAACTGCCCCAGTTGGGCAGGGACAGTCTTTATTAATTCTCAGCTGTGTCACTTTTTCAGCTGCTTATTAAAAATGTCCCTGTTTCTCTCTCCTCCTTCCCCTTTCCCACTTTCTCTTCAGCTTATTTCAACTGCTGCAAAGTGAGTTCAAAGTGCAAAAGTAGTTTGCAATGCATTTACTGATCTGGGAGGAATGGAAAGGAGTGGAAGAATCTTGCCCTTCTCTGTAGGCTCAGGCAAAAGCAAACAGCTGCAACCTCACCTAGCTTGCGTTTTCTTCCTCATTAATAACATCTACTATCTTATCCACATTCTGAGGTTGCTTGGCCTCATGCGTCCCAGTTTTCAGCTGTGAAATGTTGAAGGGCATGTGATCCACACTCTATTGATACTGGAGCATGCCAAATGGGGTGGGGAAGACAAAAGCTCAACCCATTTTAAAATTTGCCACACAAAGATACTGTAAATGTGCCATTTCCTCCTGCACTATTAGAACATTGACTTGTAGGAGATACAAAGCTTTGAATCGGAAATAACTAGGTTATCCTCTGGAATTCGAACCCAGTTCTCCTGGAGGCCACCACTCAAACCACTACACTATGCTGGCTCCCTAAGAGTGCCTCTCAGGGTGCTCGAAAAAGCTGCTAGCTGGGGAGGGTAACTCTCTACTGAGGTGCACACTTGCTTTTTCTGAACGTGTGGGCTTGTTTAGACAGGGTAGGAGAAGAGAGAATTACAAACAACATGCATTTTGACATGGGCTCCCTGTTCTGCAGCAGTGACACATCCCTCCTTATGCAGAAAACATTATGGATCTGGGCCAGGGCAATCCTGGTAACAATTGTGGATTCTCTGCACTGATACCTATGTCTTTGCTGTTGGATGCCATATAGGGCAACCACCCCTTCCTCTCTCCCTCAGAGGTCCTGTGCCATTAATAGTTGCATAGAAGTTAGACGTTCAGCAAATACACCTTCTCTTGTCATGCACTTAGTGCCAGGGAAAACTGACCATTTGATGAACCATCATGCAGCTAGTAAGAGATTCGGAAATGCTGCTGTGAAAAAAGGTGGCAAACTTAATAGTCCCATATTCTGTTTTCTTTTTAAAGAAATGTTGTATTAGTTGCAAGTTCTGTGGTTGAAAAAATAATCGGAAGAAACATACTTATCTCTGTGTTTTTCAGTCTAAGTTTGCAAACTTAAAAGTATTAGCAATCTCTCTCTCTCTCTCTCTCACTCACTCACTCACACACACACACACGCATACACAAACTGAGATGCCTCCTCAATGGTATAGATGTGGTAAAGGGCAGCTTGGGGGCAATTCTATCACATTTTCTGGGTTGAGCCAGTTCAGGCTGATGGCAACATGTAGTTATGCTTCATGACGCTATATGCCATTCATGCAAGAACCATGCTAGAAATTAATTGTCTTACACACTGTCAAATTAAAACTCCTAGGCTTCACCTCAAGTGAATAAAGCAATGCACTGTCTGTGGTGGTGTGCATACAGAGATAGCACAAACCAATCTCAATGTGCCTCTGCTTCTCAGTTTGACAGAGACACACACTGGTTTCTTTTTTAAATACACTCCTGATGTGAATGAAAGGCAGGTTGTGGGTTTTAAAGTGTCTTCCTGTAAAAAGATGTGCCAAACATAAGTATAAGCGAGCATGGGGCAGTTCACAAGGCTTTCCTCCAAACACATACCTGTGCCAGCATGCCCATGTGTGCAACCATGAACACCGGTCCAAAATTTGATAATTTTTCTTACCAAAGTTTTACTTTAACCACACAAAACTATGTAAATGCAAATACATGTAGGCTGTGCATATGGTATTGTAATTTAATTGTGTAATTTTAATTTCGCTAGTTATTTATGCCACTATTATTGCCATTACATTCAGTGATTTTCAGGAATTACAATTTATGAGTAACATTAGTACAAAAGCATTACTAAATATTCTGTATGGTTTGGTATAGGAGGAGGTCAGTGGGGTGTGTGTGTCACCATGAGTTATCACACCAGGTGACACCAACCCTAGTGACACCACTGCAGTGTCGGCGCACCACAGATTGAAGAAGAGCTGAGCTAGCGGATGATTGATCTTTGATTAATCACTTCCTCTTAATGGCACTGGTACAGGAGAGTCTATAAACCTCAAATTTAATCAAACAGAAAGCTTTTAGTGAACCAAGGACTCCGTTTCCCTGCGTTTTGTGGCTAAAGCCTTTCACATAAGTTGATATCAGTTACTGAAATTCTCCCAGAAGGAGTCAAAGACTGTTCTTGTTTTAAACAGCAACATGGAAGCCGTTTCTTCAACTCTGCCAGTGACAATAGAGCTCTCTGACTGTAGCTAAAGGGGGAGCTCTAAAGAATCAATTTAGAATATTTCAGAAAATGGAACATATTTCAGAAAACTGATCATAATTCAATCTCAGCTGTATTTATAGTTGCTAATAATGGAAGCAGTTGCATCTCAGGAACAATCTGGCCCAATTATTGTCTACATTGTTATCTGCCTGGAAATTGAATTAGGTGGTCAGCACTTTGGTCCCTTACCAAACATTTTCAGATGCCTTTTTGAGTTGATCATTAGAGTGCTGGAATCTTTCTAAGGAAGCTTCAGAACAACAGCCAGTTGACCAACTCAGTAATGTCAATTGGTTGTATACATATTGTCAAATGATCGTTTATTAATTGTTTTACTATATTCATATCTATTTGGAAAAGAGATGAAAGTGTGTGGGTGGGGTTCCATCATGGAAAAATAACCACTTTTCTTCCATACAATCTTCATGGGATATAGGGGTTTTTTAAAGCTGGATTCTTTTTGAGCTAGTCTTAGGACACCAGTGACTTGACCAGAAAAAGAAAATCAGTTAACATCCCAAATACAGTCAGCTCTTCATCTCTATGGCTCAGCATTTGAGAATTCCACCAACCAGGGGTTGAAAATATTTGGAAAAAATATAGGACATCTAATAAAGCAAGTGCCCTTATATACGGAGGGAGAAGGAAGGAACCAAAACCACCCTTTTCCGGTGACTCTTCTCACTTCCACAGACTGGCTGAGCTCTAAGTCAAAGCCCACATGCAGTGCAACCAGACCAAAAAGTGGTTCAAGGGCAGCAGCAGAGGCAGCGGAAAGCCCCAGTCATCAGAGATGCATTTGTTGAGCTTCCCAGCCTCCAGGGAGCCTGCCAGCCATCTGCTTCCCCCTTTGAGCAGCTTCCACAGGGACATGGTGACTAAGGCAGTGCTCCTGTTTGGTTGCTTGCAAGGTGGAAGCAGGTGCCTGGCAGGCTCTACAAAGGCACCTGCTTCCACCTTGCAAACTGTAAGCTACCTTGAGGCCCATTCCAGGAGAAAAGTGGCATATAAAATAAATACATAAATAAATAAATTCCTGCCAAGTTAGAACAGTTGGAAGGTATATTATAGATAAAGTTCAGAAAAAGGAGTACTGGGGGAAATCAAATTCATTCTCTCCGTTCCCCAGCCCCCCACATTCCAGAAACTTGAAAAACTGTTTCCTTTCCCAGTTTCTCATAGGAAAGTCTGTGAACCCATGTGCTTTACATTCTTGCTGCTGCCTGGATCTACCAGCTTACTTCACCCTTCAGATATAGTGCATTGAAACCACAAGCCTGTGCTCCAGGGAATCTTAAGCCCTCTCTAGGCTTATTTGAGTGCTGTGGCACTTCCCGTTTGAGCTATGTAGTCATGTTCTGTGCATGCTGAAAACTCTCCAAGGGGTTATTCAGACAGTGAAAATAATCCTGTTAGAATGTGGGTTGAATCTTTGTTGTTCACATGCATTTCAAATGTGTTCGATTAAGTTTTTGGGAGACTGTCAAAAATCCCACTTAACCCAGGATAATAGATCTCAGTTTTTTTTCTGAGATTTCCTAAAAGATTTGCATCATCAGCTGTGTGAATAACCAATGCAAATAGACCCGGAATAAACTGGGATAAAACTCTGCATGCCTTGAATGTGTTTCAAATACATCCATATCATCAACTTCATCTTTGTTTGCAGTGCTGATGTGTGTGAATAACAGAACTTACAGAGATGTGCACAGATGTGATTCTGATTTTTTTTTAAAGTGTGAAAAACAAACCTAGAATGTGTGAGTGAGATTATTCGGATAGTCGCACTAAAAACAACAATGTCTGAATAACCCCCAACACACGTACAGGCCACATTCACTACACCAGTATTGAAGGAAGATGCAGCACCCTGTCCAGTTGCCTTTTGTACATGGAATGGGAGGGATAACTGTATTCCGTACATTTCCACATCTTGCCCAATTTACACATCTTTCTAGTAAATGAAGCAAAGTTGCACTTTCTTTTCTTCTCCTCCCTCCCTCCCTCCCTTCCTTCCTTTCTGTCTCAATTTTAGCCTGTTTTGCGCTGCTCTGTATTTTTTTAGGTTAGTTAAAATGATAATACTATCACAAAAGGATTATGACTTTTATGAAAATTCTATATTCATACTTCATTGAAAATACTTTAATGAATGGTTTCTTTTAGTTAGTTTTATACATATTTTGCAACATGTACCTTCTTGTATATGTATCACATTTCTTGGAAACACCCTTAGCCTCCACAGATGTGCTAATCCTTGAAACCAGATGTGATTTGTCTTCTTATGAATCTCAGGAGATGCAGAAAGGCTAGTTTCCTGATGACTGTTGGACTTGATGAAAGTCTGTTCTATCCCCATTGCCAATATGGTTGGGAGGTGGGAGGCACTGAATACCTCTGCAAATCCTATTCCCCTCTCTGCCCTCCTCACTTGCTTCCATAGTCTCATCCATTTTACAGGGTCTGGGGAAGCATAACAAGACCACCTCCTTCTGATGCTGGTCCCCCACTTGTGATGAACGAATGGATTCCTGTTGAAAGTATGGCCCTAAACCAAAGGTAAAATGGCTGCACGCAAAGCATTGCTGGAGGAAGGACTTGGACAGTGAAAGTGAGAAATCAAATGATGACTTGGTCGGAGAAAGAACTTGCAAAACAAGAAGGAACTTGTAAAAACACAGCATGCTCTGAGCTGCCTATAACGTCAACAAGATACGCAATGGACATGAAGATCTAGGACAGGGGTAGGTAACCTTTTTGAGCGGGGGGCTGGTCCCCCGAAGTCGTCCCTTCCACCGGGCCGAGGGGGGGGGCATGTAGCGGCCACCATTTTGATTTCCAAAATGGCGATCGCGACATGTTTGCGCATGCGCAGGAGTACTGCGCATGCACAAACGCGTTGCAGCCGCCATTTTATAAATCAAAATAGCGGCCGCGGCACGCACGGCTGCACGGCGATCAAAATGCACAGTGGTGGTGGCGCGCAGGGGCAGCGGCAGCAGGGGTCTGCCTGGGCCCGTAAGTGCGGGGACCTGGGCCAGAACCAGCCCGCGGGCCGTAGGTTGCCGGTCCCTGATCTAGGATGTTTAATATAAACAGATAAGACCTTGGTATGTTTTGTAACTATGGAAAGCACGTTCTTCCCAAGAGCTGGCAAGACATGAGTATAAAGAAAGGGGATTTTCAGCCTCTAGGTGGTTGGCATCGAACCGCAGCAAGATGTCATCCCAACTCTTTGGGGATGGGCTTGTGAGTATGTTATATGAATGTGTGTGTGAGGGAGAATTCTTGATACTTAAAATGATTGTCTTATTTGTTATGTCTTAATAAATGTTACATGCATAGTGTCTAAACCCAGATCTGGTTTCCCACATGTCAATATTGAAAATCCTATAGTCTGGGGTGGCTAAAATTTTCTCTGGATCAAAAAGAACAGAAAACCTCAGTGCAAGACACACTCCCCCATCATATTCAACCTGAATTATTTTGTACGGGGGCTAGACAAAATGAAAGACAACAGTGTAACTCATAGACTCCAACACTTGACGGATTAAAAAAATGTGACCCACATGGCCAAGCAACATGAAAGTGTGGCCCCAAAGCTATATCCAGGAAAAATATATTAATAAGTATAGACACAGAGAGCTACTTAGTTTAAGCAGAGAAACCCTGGAACATACTGAGTTTAGGAAAGCCTGAAAAAAGAAGAAAACCCCAAATCAATAATTACAATAATGTGTGTGTGCGTGTGCATGTGCGCACAGTATTATGACTAATAATACAATGTTATGTCATGCATGATCATAAAATCTAAATGCCTTTATCACACTCTGCTCAAAACTACAGCTTTCTCTCTGATCCATGGTCACTGCACAAATGCGTTAATATCCAGTCCTCCTGCTCAATGCACATTCTTGTTGCTGCTGTGTGCCTTCAAGTCATTTCCGATATATGGCGACCCTAAGGTGAACCTATCACAGTTTTTTTTAGAGCTGAGAGTGTGTGACTTGCCCAAGGTCATCCAGTGAGCTTCCATGGCCAAGCAGAGAATCGAACTGTTATTTCCAGAGTCATAATCTAATGCTCATAAGATCAAATTCCAGGTTTCCTGTAACATAACAATCATGTGGTCATTCTCTGCCAACTGTAGTTTCTCAGGCTATCCTACTTCAGAGGGTTTTTTAAAAGGATAAAAATGGGGTGGATAGTGGTGGGGAAAACAGAATAAATGTTCCAGGGCGGGGGAATGAAAGTAGTTAAGAAAGATGCTGCATCAGATATTTATTGTTAATCATGTCGTATACACATATGTTCACATGCAGGGTATTGCATTAATGATCTGAAGTTTTTTCCTCGATTTTCAGGCTTTCCTAAATTCAGTACATAAATTCCTGTGTTTAAATGAGTAGCTTTGTGTGTTCTTCCTCATTAATAATTCTTCAGTTACATGTGTTCCAGTTTCCATCTGTAAAATATTGGAAGGTATTCTTTGGTTGGTTGATTTACTAATGAAGCCTTTCGTGCCCACAGCAATAAGTGTCACAGCCTAAAGAAGTAATTCATTGTGTTACTTTTGCAAAGGATCCATTTCATTTGAGCCATGTCCCCAAATGAAGCTTTGAGAATAATTAACAATTACAGTCATAAAGTTTTTCTGGTGGCTAATGCTCTCACACACACATTTTGCAAAGGTTAATTGTCAGGAGCCAACTGCATGACAAGAAAGGCTTGGCAATAATGGCAACTCAAATAAAAACAGCCCTGAAAGCGATGTGCGCCAAAGACAATGGCATTTTTTTTTTAATAAAGGACATTGCAACAGCTCTTCAGAAAGGAGTAAAATGAAACAGTATTGATTTTTGTCGAGTGTAACTTCTCTATAATCTAACTAAATTGCATCTACAGTCTCTCACTTCCTTAGGAAAAAAAAACCCCACACACACTAGGGTGAGAAAAAATGAATTGCCAGGACAGAGGGAAGAGGGGGGAAGGGAGTAGGAGGGAGAGGGAAAAAAGCTGGAGCAGCCCAAGATATTTTGCTGCCAGACCCCAAAGACAGGCTTTTACCTGCATCTGTAGCCTGAGGTGCCTGGACAAATTTTCGATACTATTGCCATGATTGGAACTCTTCTCTAAACTATTTTATTGTGCATGAGCTGCTTGAAGAGAAGAAGCTTCATTTTGCTAGCAAACAGAGCACAAGTGAGTGATGCTTCTGTCAGGATTTGGGCGACAGGGACAGGCCAGAAGAGGTTACTTAGTTAAGTATACATAATTAAGTAGTTGATGTAGAATATCAACCATAAATGTCGTCGTCATCATCATCATCCATCCATCCATCCATCCTTTCATTTTTAAACTGATGGGGAAAACATATGGCTTTTAATTATCTATATTGAACAGGTGCTATCTATAGTACTTATTGACCATGGCCAGGATCCTGCATCAGAACTATGTTGTGTAACTTTATGAAGACAGAGCTACATCACTGAAATGATAACCATGCTAAGGAATTGTAATGATGCCCAACAGGGCACCAAGAAAGATACCCTGTTGTGCAATGGGGCCTTCCAATATGCAATGTGTCCCGAGGCACACCATTTCCCAGTGTGCAGCATATCTGAGAGCACAGCATGTCCCATTGTGCATCAGAAGAGGTGGTGTTCCACAGTGGTCATGCTGCCGGATCCTTTTGCACAGGGTTCCCAGAGACAAAGCCATGTCTCTGCAGCCCTTCTGAGAATATGAGTGTTGTGCAACATCACAATTCACCTGTTACATGATTGTAAGTCAGTTTATGGTGATTTAAATACCTAACAGGATGCCAGCTCATGTGATTTGGGCAAAATGTTAGGAACAATAAATTGTTGCAATAAGTAATCTGTTTTGGGGTGAGCTGTTGACACATACTGGTGCTCCCACTGGCTAGTCTGTCAAAAGAAAGTCAAAGGATTGTGTCATTTTCCCAGTCATTTCCAAACTTTGATAATCAATAATGTTAAACAGGGACTCTATCTAGTAGTTTCCCTCTTGCTGCCTTTAATTGCTTCAAGAGTAAAGGCCATCTGATCAGGGAAAGCACTGACAGTACCAAAATAATCCCTGTGAAGGGTCCAGAGATGGTGGCATCCCAGAGAATATTTGTTGATCAGTTGCCATACTACTTTCACTTCCTATGTAGAGTGGGCCCTTGACATCTGCTGGGGATCGGTTCCAGGAACCCCCATGGATACCAAAATCTGTGGATACTCAAATCGCATTATATACAATAGCCTGGTAAAATGGTGTCCCTTATATAAAATGACAAAATCAAGGTTTGTTTTGGGGATGGGGGGGGGCATTTTCAAGCTGTGGATGGCTGAATCCATGGATACAGAATCTGTGAATACAGAGGACTGACTATACAGATGTAAAAGCTGGACAGGGAAAAAAGCTGACAAGAAGGAAATTGGAGAAGAGTTCTACAAATACCATGAACAGCCAAAAAGATAAATGAGTGAGTCCTAGAGCAAATCAAGCCTGAATTCTCACTACAAGTGAAGATGATTAAACTGGGTTGTTGTACTTTGGCCATATCATGAGATGATGTGACTCACTGGAAAAGACGAAAAGCATATTACAGATGAATTGATTTAATCAACCCTGAGTTTGCAAGACCTGAGCAGGGCTGTTGATGACCAGGGCCCTTGGAGATCTCATTCATATGGTCAGCATAAGTTTAAGTTGACTTGATGGCAAATAACAAAAAAAAACTTTTTAAGTGGGGCAGAGGTGAACTAGGACCAAGAAATCAACACAACTAATCTCTTGTCATTGTTCAGCAGCATTTCTTGTTCACTGCTCTCATTTACACAAAGTGCTTTGGAAAAATATTTTTCCATCCCTGTCTTTGCCTTTTGTAGCAATGTGCAGAAACACAAAAGGAATAATAACTCAACCCATTTTTATCTTTGCTGAAGTGTGATTGCTATAATGCAAGCAGGGAGATCTCTGCTCCAGGAACAAACAAATGGGGTTGCAAGTCACACACATACATTAGCATTATGGGGAAAAGGAGAAAATTGAGCTTTTCCAAATAGTTAAAAGCAGGGGTAGGCAACCTTTCCCCTTTAAGGGCCGAGGGACTTCAGCTCCCAGAAGCCTCAGCCATGTTGGCCAATAGTCCCATGTTGGCCAATAGCTCCTGGGATTCTGGGAGCTGAAGTCCCTCGGCCCTTAAAGGGGAAAGGTTGCCTACCCCTGGTTAAAAGTTTGTGTTTGTGTTCATCATACTGCTAGCCTAAAGGGTACAAATGCTGCAATTATTCTAGTAGAGGTGGATAATGATCATTTGGTGTGAGGGCCACATTCCCTATGGGTACAGAAATCTGTGGAAGCCGCTGCATGCTCATGGTGCAGAGGGCTGAAGTCAATGGCAGGCAAGACCTAGGAGCCCATATACCACTTTCTGGGGCCCTGTCTGCATGGGCCAAATAAAACTTCCTCCCTCTTCCTCTCTCCCTGGAAAACTGCAGTGGTGATAGGAAGCAGTCTCTTCTGCTCATTTACTTTCCCCCATTCCCTCTGCCTTCCCTGTCTATTTAATGTCCAGAGCAGCAGACCATAGGGAGAAGTTCTATGGAGCACATTTGGATCAGCCCCCTATCCAAAACAAGACATGCATGTGCATAACCTCAAGTTGTGTGTGTATATGTCATTAGCAGGATTCCAGATGGAATGGTCAGCTCTCTGTATCCATAGATTCAACCATCCTCAGACTGAACATATTCAAAAAGAAAATGCAAATTCCAAAAACGAAACCTTGATTTTTGCCATTTTATATAAGGACACCATTTTAATATGACAATGTATTTAATGGGACTTGAACATCCATGGATTTTGGTATCCATGGGAAGTCCTGGTACCAAACCCCAATGGATGGATACCAAGGGCCCACTGTATTTTTCAAACTTTCTTACTCAGTTTTATGGAGAAGAAATTACTTGCTTTATTTTATTTTTTTTTTAAAAAAAGGCATGAAGGCAATCATCCTATCCTATGATTCCCCCCCCCCTCCAATTGTACTTCAGATGCCTATGTTATCATCCATTTAAGATGACAGAAGTTGATGGTCAGAGCTGTCATCCATGGATTTCTCTAATCCCCTCTACTTCTTTAATATTACTTCTTTAACAGAAATAGGGATAGGTTGACATGTTTCAGCAAACTTTTCATACAAAAATAACAATTGTTGTTGTTAACTGAAGTTGACCCTAACTCATGGTGACCCTGTGGATGAGACATCTCCAAGCCCCTTGTCCTCCACTGCTTTGCTTAGTTCCTGTAAATTCATATATGTCACCTCCTTAATTGAGTCTATCCATTTAGCTTGCCATCTTCTTCACTTTCTACTTCCCTCCACTTTTCCTAGCATTATTATCTTTTCTAATGAGTCATGCCTTCTCATCATGTGGCCAAAGAATGACAGCCTCAGTTTGATCATCTTGGCTTCCAGGGGGATTTCTGTTCATGGACCCATTTGTTTGTCTTTTTGGCTGCCCACAATATCCTCAGTAGCCATCTCCAGCACTACATCACAAATGAGTTAATTTCCCTCCTATCCACCTTCTTCACTGTCCAGCTCTTACACCTGTACATGATGATGGGGGATACCACGGCTGGGATGATCCTAACTTTACTGACACTATGCACATGTAAAATGAATGAACCATGTCAGGTAAGCCTTGAATAAGAAAAGAACACATTTGAACTATTTGAAAGCTTCTTCCAAAATGCCTTCAGAAAATATTTCTTCTTTCCCTACTGTCCATTTTTCTTATGACAGGTCACACATATATACACACCTGTGCTTTTTAACCACATTGGAGCTGCTGCAGAAGCAAGCTTATTTGCTCTCCCCTTTTCTCTTTGTTTTGCTGTTCATGTAAGCCCAGTAAGGGATTATGGAGGCGGCCAATATTTACTTTGCCAATTATAGAGAGGCACACATAGATACTGTAGGATTGGCAAGAGTGGAATCCCATTCTTTCTCAGCTGAACCTTTATTTCATTGTTTACTGCAAACATATTGCTTCAGCCCAGCAACAAAAATATTCGTGTGTCCAGCAACAAAAATCTCTGTTATCATCCTCATAATGCCCATGCTGCTAAAAAAAAAAAAAGTTCCAGATGGATAGTGGACAAGGCAGAATGGGGGCACCTGGTAGGTATAAAAAGACTTTATAAAATGGAGTTTCTTTATCAGAGGCTTTGCTAACTGAGGTATGCACACACTGAGAGTAGTTAGGGGATAAAAGAAAGAACATTTGATTTGCAGAGATTGGAAAAAAGTTATTTGATGGGTGTAACTGGGCTTATTATTATTATTATTATTATTATTATTATTATTATTACACTCTCTGGATTCTGTGGCCATATCAGCTGTGAGATTCTGGGAATGGTTCAAAAAGTCTGGTTTTAGTACAGTTTCTGCAACAACTAACCACCCTTTCACACTACTCAACTACAGTACTATGATTTCATTTTAACTGACAAGATCCAAGGGAATTGTAGGGTTTATAGTTTGTTGAGACACTAGAACTCCCTGGCTAAGAATTCTAAGTACCTCTTCCTAAACTCCCTATCCCAGAATTCCATGAAATGTTGCCATAGCCATTAACAAGGAATCATAAACTCTATGACTGTGTAATGTGAAAGCCCCCTGAGAGATAGATGACTGATTAGACACCCCATTTGCAGAGCATGAAAAACCTACTGTTTGGACTATAACTGCCAGAATCCCTCAATGGCCCTGCTGGCTGAGATGTGAACAGTCTTGAGTTTTTTACAACAACAAAAAAATCCCAGTCCTGTTTATTTTTCTTTTAATATTTAGGATAATATGTGTCTTCTGTTTTTCTCTCTGAATTTAAAGATTGTGGCATATTTTCTTTTTTCTTTTTTTAAAAAGTGTTCATTATCTTCAAAGAGTAAGAATTTTAAAGGCTACAAACAAAGATCTGCACCATGATTCTTCTCTTTAAATGCCAGAAAGCTCTCCTGTGCTGCAAAACTGTCATCCTGTCTAACCTAAGGTGGCAAAACTTATTTGTTAAAAGTCTTATTCTTCCCCTTTGGGAGGTCTGGCTGCTCATAATTCTTTCACATGGAGAAGGACATGGAAGAGGAATGGAACGTCATACAACCACTTAACTGTGGAATTGGACAGTTCCCTTAAGGCGATCTAGTCCAACACTTGCCAATGGAGAAAACCCCCAGCAAAATTATCCCGGATAGATGGCCATCCAAACTCTACTTCAAAACCTCAAACAAAGCAGAGGCCACCCTCTTCCAAGGTACTCAATTCCACCTTTGAACAGCTTTTGCCATCAATAAGTTCTTCCTGATGTCTACTCAAAATCTTGCCATTTGAATATATGGATGTGGTCCCTTTCTTCTAGTGCAGTAGAAAACAGGTTTGCTCCATCTGCTACATGACAGCCCTTCACATATTCAAAGTGCTGTCATATCACCTCTCAATCTTCTCCAGGCTAAAAATACCTGACTCCTTCAACTATTCTTCCTTTCTAGACTCTTTGCCATCTCTGTCACCTTATTCTGGAAACATTCCCGCTTGTCAATATCCTCCATCATCTGTGTCTCCAGATTTGGACACAGAAGATACTGAGACCTAGGCAGAACTTGGGAAAGTTACTATTTTGGACAAGTCCCAGAAAGCCCTCAGCAGCATGGGTGGCCATGTTGGCTGTGGCATTCGGGAACATGTTGTCTGAAAAGTATTTGTTTCGCAGTTCCTAGTCTAAGAAGAAACTATCAGTTCTGTACAAGGATTCATGATGGCAGAACATGCAACACATCTACTTCCTTAACTGATGCATACCTGTACCAACCTTGAGATTATCTGCAAGAGGAAAAATAAAATGTCTCCCCAGAGTTAGTAACATAATTTCCATACTCTCCATTTTGAAAAGTGTGTCACTGCCAATAAGAAGCTCACGTGGCATTTCAAAAAGCAGGGGATCCCCATTTGACAAATTTTGCAAGATGCAAAAATGATGAGGCTTTCATTTATTCAGTGTGAAATTAATATTATGATAGACAGAAGGTTCTATTAAGGTCCTCTCTTTTTAAGTTAGTGTGCTCAGCAGCAGATTTGGAATCTGAGCATCTAAGATTCTTATTACAGTGGTGGATGTTTCTATCTCTCTTAGCCATAGAGAAATGTGTGGAAAATGTGTTAGTTAAAATTGGGGGGGGGGGGGGGGAGCTGGAAAATCAGTTGGGTTGCCCTGGGCTTTCCTTTCTTATCAGCCTTGCCAGAATGTCTGATTACAAACGGGGCAGGGAAAGATCTAGATCCAGTCTAGAAACCCGCTGTTTCCCACTGAACTGACCTAGGGGATAATGATCGCTTTCATACCTTCCAATTTGGCATGGGTAATCCTGATTAATCCTCTATCATCCCACTTTTTCAGAGGTTTTTAAAATGTTTGAGGTTTTCTTTTCTCCTTCCACTTTCCTCTATTGTTCTGAACTTATTTCAATTGCTGCAAACTGGTTCAAAGTGCAAAGGAGATTTGCATTCAATTAATTCAAGTAGAGAGGAAAGAAGAGGGCAGAATCATGTCTTTCCTTATAGCCACTGGCAAAAACAAACTGCTGCAGCCTCTCCCAGCCTCTGTATT
Organism: Phrynosoma blainvillii; assembly: GCA_026167975.1. Lineage (NCBI taxonomy): Eukaryota > Metazoa > Chordata > Lepidosauria > Squamata > Phrynosomatidae > Phrynosoma > Phrynosoma blainvillii. The sequence continues at coordinate 445,203,614 of JANUYF010000001.1, read as the reverse complement.
CTTCACTGGTAATTTTTGCTATGCCAACCACATTTTAATGTTGCTTGACTACACTTGTCCAATTTTCATCTGTGAAATGTTGGAAGGCATACATTGTGGCCTAAACACAATGTGATGCTAACAACTCAGTGACAGCACAATAGTATTCACTGTCCTTTCCCCTGAAGCCTTATGACCATGGGTTATCTCAGCCCTCTGAAGCAAATTTTGAAGACTATAAAGGGCAGTTTCATCAGTAGAGCAAATTCATTGGATCCTGGCCTTAGAAAATGTACTTGTTTGGGCAACAACTCCCCAAATTCCCAGTTCAAATATGGGTTAGCAAGGATGGTTGTCCAAAAGAAAAGCTTTCCAGACTTCAACTGTTTTACTTTCCAAGTTCTGAGGACAGGTTCAGGACAACAAAGGGGCAATAAAGCAGAACTTGGGAAAGTTACTTGGAGGAAAGTGACAATGCCCAGAATTTGGCAGCAAGGGTGGCCAATGAATGGTTAAATTGAAGTATTGCCATCTACAAAAGTATTTTTCCCAAACTCTCTGTGAATCTCCCAAGTTCCAGAGATGTATCAGAAACATAATTCACCACTACCAAAGCAGTTAGTGTATGCACAGATCCACCTAAGACTTCAGTCCTGCATACTAACTAATATATTATTGTATTATATTATTAGTAATTACTCTCTGTATGTTTTAGTTACTTTTTCTGTTCATTTTTCTGTATTATATTTGGTGTCTTGTATGGTTTTTCCCAAAGTTGTTAGGTGGCATGGTACACCCATATATTTGTATTTTTTCAAATTGCAGCTTGCATTCTGCAGATTGAAATCCAGAGTCTTTGCCAAGGACTCAAGCAAACCTAAGCTCATGTGTGCTTTACTATGTGGCTTTTGTTAGAGATTATTATAATATTTGGAGATCTTTTGTACCTATGAACTTCTTGTCAGATAATGATGTAGGGCAACAGAGGAAAGAAATCAATCCCAACCACACAAATGCTGAAGGTAATGCACCATAAAACTGTTCATCACAGTTATGAGATTTGCTCATGCAGACAACATTTATACGGCCTTCATTAATTTGGTTTTAAAAATATACACATAAAAAGAATATGATTTTTCTGCTGCGTAGAAACTGTGGCATTGCCTAATCTAATGATAGTCATATTTTAGTAGCTGATATTACTAGTTCCAGAGAGGCTAATTGATAGGGAGATTTGATGTTTAACAATAAAATTAATAGGAACATGTTCTTTTGTTCTATATTTTCTGTTACAGCCACACTGTCCTTAAGATTACAACTCTAAGCACACAATGTAATTACTAGTCACACTGGTTTATCTAAATACTTTTGTTGCACTCCTACATAAATAGGAGCTACAACCAAAAAATGTAGATAATCTGTGAACTTCAACGCTAAGATTTTATGATCTGTGAAATCATTATTACAACTGAACACTGTCTATGGTCTGTACATACCTATTTAAAATATGTATGTATTTTATACATACTTCAGACATTTCTTGAGCTGAAACTCTCACCCCATTTACTGGAAAAAAAGAAATATGTTGAAGACTAAAAAAGGTATGTAAAATGTCAGCAGATGGCCAGGGAAAAAAGGATTGGGCTGAAGGAAAGGGAACTCTTGGAAAACTCAGAGGAAATTTACAACAGTGGGAAGAGGTCAAGATTCTCATATAAATACAGAGTGAAAAAATGCATTAGGCTTTTTTTAATCAATAAAAAATATATCAGTTAAGCACTTTGAGACATGTTTAGTGCATGAACAAGTGGGTGCAGAATAGGTCACACAACACAACTAGAAGAGTGAGAGAGAGCATGGTCTAAAGGAATAAGATTTACATTGAGTGCTGACTTAGGGGGAAATTTCTATCAGGTGTTTTATAGATGGCACCTGACACTTGAAAAGCTAGCTAAGATGTATAAAGGGACCGCCAAACATGGAGAGTTTCACGGTCAGTCCCATGAGCATGACTGGTACAGGGTTGGAAGGAAGGGCAACCCTGAGAAAAAGAAGATATAAGGATGTTCTGTTTTATGGGCAAGTAGGGTGCAAGCCAACTCTAGGTTTGAACTGCTATGTGGTTTTATTATTCTGCATAACTGCTATACCTTTAGACCTGACAATGTAAGTCTGCTGTGAACATCTTTGGTTTTTGAATATTTTTCCTGTTTTCTTAATAATAATAATAATAATAATAATAATAAATTTTATTTATATCCCGCCCATTGGTAATCCAATCCGGGCGGCTTACAATTAAAACATACGGTACAGAATAAACATACTATAAAGCAAACCCTCCCCCCCCTTAAAACAGAATTAAATCAAGACAATTTAAAAGCAATATAAAAGCAACAGTTGAAGTTAAAATATAATCATCCAGCCCAGTGACTCCCTAAGCCTGGCGCGACGATCCTCCCATCACTTGATGGGGCCACGTGAGGATCGTCTTTTCAATAGCTGTTAATCTGAGGCTGGAGGCCTGATCTAGAATAGCTAGTCTGGAAAGGCCTGCCGGAAGAGATCCGTCTTGACCGCCTTTTTGAAGCTGTCTAAAGATGTTAAAAGACGGATCTTGTCCGGCAGGCCGTTCCAGAGCTTAGGAGCAATAACTGAGAACGCCCCCCGGGAGATAGCCACAAGCCTCAATTTCTGAGGTTGTAGCAAATTCCTCCCGGAGGGTCAAAGAACGTGGGGAGGATTATACGGGAGAAGGCGGTCCCTGAGATAGCTTGGACCCAAGCCATTTAGGGCTTTAAAGGTGATACCCAACACCTTGTACCTGGCCCGGAAGCTGATAGGCAGCCAGTGGAGGGACCTCAAAACCGGAGTGATGTGATCCCTCCGAGAAGTTCCTGAAACAAGTCTGGCTGCCATGTTCTGTACCAGCTGTAATTTCCGAACCAGGCACGAGGGTAGTCCCATGTAGAGTGCGTTGCAGAAGTCGAGGCGTGAGGTTACCAACGCGTGCACCACAGTTTCGAGATCCCTTACTTCCAGAAACGGGCGCAGCTGGCGTATCAGCCAAAGCTGATAACAGGCGCTCCTGACCGTCGCATTAACCTGATTAGTCATCAGGAGCGACGAGTCAAGGAGCACCCCCAAGCTGCGAACAGAGTCGCTGGAGGAGAGCGTGACCCCATCCAGGACTGGAGGTTGCAACCCAATTCCTGGTTTCGGGGCCGCTACCGTGAGCACCTCCGTCTTGTCTGGATTCAGCTTCAATCTGTTTTTCCTCATCCAGCCCATTACCGCCCCAAGACATTCATTGAGAGAGGAGATGCCATTGGCATTCGAGGCCGACGAACGAGACACGGAGAAATAGATTTGGGTGTCATCAGCGTACTGATAACACCCAGCACCATAACTCCGTATAATCTCACCAAGCGGCTTCATATAGATGTTAAACAACATCAGGGACAAGATAGCTCCCTGAGGGACCCCACAAGTGAGTACCCTCTTGCTGGAGCTACAGTCCCCGAGCAGCACCCTCTGGGACCGACCCGAGAGGAAGGACTGGAACCACTGAAAAGCAGTGCCTCCGATACCTAACCCCCTCAGGAGGTCCAAGAGGATGCCGTGATCTATTGTATCGAAAGCCGCTGAGAGGTCTAGGAGCACCAACAGGGTCACACTACCCCTGTCGATGCTCAGACGCAGATCGTTGGTCAAGGCAACCATGGCAGTCTCAACCCCAAAGCCTGTCCTGAAGTCGGTTTGAAATGGGTCTAGATAATCGGTTTCATCCAAGACTGCCTGGAGCTGAAGGGCAACTGCTCTCTCGATCACCTTGCTCAAAAATGGCAGCAATGACACAGGCCTATAGTTCTTCATGTCCAGGGGGTCTAGGGAAGGTTTTTTTCAGAAGCGGCCTAACCGCCACTTCCTTTAGACATGATGGAACATGTCCTTCCCTAAAAGATGCATTGACGATATCTGTGAGGAATCTCATCAATGCATCCCCTCCCTGGATGGCCAGCCAAGATGGGCAAGGGTCCAGAGGGCAAGTCGTCTTCCTCACCTTACCAAGCAGCTTGTCCACGTCATCGGTACTCACAGATTGCCACTGATCCAGTAAAATTCCATCGGCGGAGTCGGTGGACGTCTCGCCTATAGATTCTGTACCAATAGTCGCGTCAAGGTCGGCTCTTATCTGAGAGATTTTGTCTGCAAAGTAGTTGTTAAATGTGTCACAGCAGGCCATTGTTGGGTTAAGCAAGGGGTTTGGTGCAGGGGGCACCTGCGTCATCTCCCTTACCACCCTAAACAGCTCTGCCGGACGAGACTCTGCAGACGCAATACGTGCAGAGGAGAACGCTTTCTTCGCTGCACGTATTGCCTCCTGATAGGAATGAAGAAATTTCCTATGGCGAGTTCTGTCAGATAAGAGTCGAGTTTTCCACCACTTGCACTCTAGCCATTGTCCATACCGCTTCATCCTCCTAAGCTCAGGTGTAAACCATGGCTTACGATTAGGAGTGGGATGGCAAGGGCACTTGGGAGCGATCATGTCGATGGCCCTGGTAAGATCACTATTCCAAGTGTCAACCAGAGCCTCGACAGAGTCACCGGCATTCCCAACCATTAATCCCTCTAAGGCTTTCCGGAATCCAATTGGCTCCATTAGCCTTCGAGGGCGGACCATTCTAATAGGTCCACCACCCCCGGCGGGGCAGGTACTGGCTCTAAGTTCCAACTTGACCAGGAAATGATCCGTCCATGACAATGCGGAGATACCTCCGCCCACGGATATTCCTGCTCCGTACTGAAAACCGCATCGAGTGTATGACCTGCACAATGTGTGGGCCCGTTGACCAGTTGGGATAGGCCCATGTTTGTCATGGTCTCCATGAACTCCCGAGCCGCACCTGTTAAACTGGTCTCAAGCGGAATGTTGAAGTCCCCCAAAACTAAGAGTCTGCGGGTCTCCAACAGCAGCTCAGAGACCAGCTGCGTCAGCTCGGTCAGGGAGTCTGCTAGAGAACGGGGTGGTCGGTAGACTAGCAGAATCCCCAAACTATCCCTTATAGAAGTTTGGATATCTAGAGTTACACATGACAGGCAATGTGAATATAATATATTGTGGTATCCTATAATCTGCTGCTTTCATCTTTATCACTGATTTATGGTTGGATAGCTGTCCATGGTAGAAGGGGAGAGCTAATTCTCAGATTTAGCTGTTCATTGGAATAAGCACATTGAATCTGCAGAACTGAAATGATCATGCACTTGAAGCCATTTTTAATCACCATTATCATCTTCTCAACTACCATCATAATCATCATCACTACCTTTGCTGCAGCAAGAAATGTATCACACCACTACTGAAGCAGTGCACCAAGTAGAGTTTTCTCCTTGGTATAAGGTTTTCCCAAAAAGAAGAAGTACAAATTGAGAAATTAGCTGAAGAGATCCAACCTCAGCAAAGTCTATGGCAGAAAAAAATTGACCAAAACCCATCCAAAGCTAGAACCACTTGAGAATCTTAAACTTCTATCAATAAGCCATGTCTTATCTTTTTCAAACCAATCAGTTGAATTCTTGTCTGTCAGTGCTACTCAAAGGGTGCTGGTCTGTGAGCTATATTGACTGGCAGTCTGCAATGACTTTCCAGGAATGAAAGAAATAGTTGTAGTCCCTAGGCACAAATATAGTGCCGGTCCTTGGCTCATTAGGAAAGAAAAGCCCTGTGGGTCACCCACATCTGACAGCTTAAGAAGCACTGATCTACGTACACTTAATTCGTATTCCTCCACCCACCCAACTTCTACTTATAATGGTGCAATTAGATTCATTTATCTTGCCTTTAACACGTTAACAAAGGATGCAAATGTACCCTAATAATAAAAGTAGAAATGTGCTTTTTATCAAACTAGAAGAAGAAACTGGGTTTGTTGTGGTGGTTTTTTGGAACAATTGTGGCAATTCAGATGGCTTGCTACATGGGGAAGGAGGCATCAGATTACAAACCAGCCAGTTAGCCATTGCAATTCATTATTGTCCATGCACATTTGATTAAAGAGATCTTACCCGTTTCCTTAGATTGCAGGTGAGTGTGAGATTTCTTGAGAAGGAGTTTGCAAAAGCTGTATAAAAGTCCAGAACTTTCAGCAAGGCTTCCCGCTTGATAATGTGCAAATCGCAATATGTCAGTGCCCTCACATTAGCACACGCATGGGCCAAAGTAGTTTCTTTCCAGAAGATGTCACCAAACACATCACCTTTGCCTAGTAAAGCAATGAAAAAATTCAGTTAAAGCATGCTGCTTACATAGCATTCTGCCCTAGACCCCTTGCTGCCTGCCAACTTGTCAGTCATTCTGATCTTAGAACAGCTCTGACAAATGATGAATGTTTCATTGACTCAGGGGTCTAAATGTGAACTTGATCTTTTCTGTGAAGTCAACTGCTGTTAAGGCTTGTAAATAAGTCATAGGATAACCTAGATTTCAATGAACAAGCTTGGGATAAGGGATGTGAATATCTGTCAATCTTTCCTCCCCCTTCCTAGATTTGTCAGAATCTCATTGGCATTCTTGTTCTATCCAAGTCACATATTGCATAGTGAGACTTGCATTTCTATTGCTGCCTGGAAATTCATGCATAATTTTGTGTGTATTTTTTTCCAGAAGATGGAATTTTTATATGCATTATTCTAATCTATGAATTTTAACCTATTTCTCTATTAACTAAAACATTTTTTAGTATGATCACATGCAGATCTTTTTGGTTGTGCACATCCCCCCCAAAAAAAATATATGCGAAGCTTTAGATGCTTGTTTTCCTCTCTGAATCACAACCTTCAGAAATGTGTGGATTACTGAGGCAGGCATGCTGTATTCCATTCCTAGTCTCAGGAGATGTGGAATGCCTAACTTCATCCAGTATTACAAAACAAACAACATTTATTTTCCATCCTTAGTTGAGATATGCAAAGTATTAATGTACATTTGATTTAATGGCTTAAATCCTATTGCTAGCCTTGATTATAGAAGAACCATTGAATCAATGGGTTTGTTGACTCATTATTTAACAATTGATTCAATAGGATCACTTTGGATTCAGGCTTAAATGTGGACAATGTTATGGCTTAAAAACTCTTAACATGTTGGGAGTTTGGGTTTCTTTCCCTTGATTTACAGATCAAGGTCTAATCAGGCATTTTATTCTTATTCTCTCTTCAGTTCAGAGTAGAGGATCTCTTATCACACTCTAGTCTTCCCCCCCCTCCCCAGATCTCTCATACCAGTTTTATGTTTTGACTTTTTCACAGATTTGGGGTTTGCTTTTTGTTTCATTTTTTGAAATATTTGAAATATTTTTATTCACACATTATTTGAAATTTGAAAAGGAAAACTGGAGACTGATATTATATATGGTGATTGCAGCAAGATGCTATATGCTTCAAAATGGAAAGATGAAGAAATTCCAACATATAAAGAGTTGCTGCTAAAATTAGCAGACATCATGCAAATAGACATTATGACAAATTATTTGAAAAATAAGTCAATAAAAAAAGTTGTGGAAGAATGGCCGTTAGTAAGAAAATATTGGAAAAGTGTATGGCCAAACATACAATCAATTAAATAATAAGGCATATGATATTCATCAAAAAGAGAGAGAGAGAGAAATTATAGCAATAGAATGCAACAGACAAAATGTAGATGATAACTATAAAATACAATTTATATTAGGGAACTCAGATTAATAACAAAAATTAAATTCAACAAGGATAGAAGAGAAGTACAAAGACATGTCATTAACGCTTCTGGAGGTACTAACTAGAGGCTTATGTATCATGTTGTTTTTTGTGATGTCCTTTGTGTGTGTGTGTATATATGTATTTATGTAGGTATTATTATGTTATGTTGAATGATAGGGTAATGTATGGAATGGATGTGGTATATGTGTTATTTTAAGTAATAGAAATATTAAAAAAATAATTTAACTTAAACAGTACATTAACATTGTACTTCACTTTGATACTCATGGCTACTCCCTCTCCTTCCCCTCCCACATTCTACATTCACCATAGTAACAGCACAAATACATACAAAGAAGAACACAAAACAGACTAACAAATACTTCCCAAATGTCGAGAGGTCAGTTTAAATTAGTATTTTATATCAGTATACCTTAAAAAAAAAAAAAAACATGAAAAGAGGATAAAGATTGTTCTTAACTCTGACTATTCTTTTTTCCTTAAATCTTTTTAATAGTCTCATTCACCATATACTCTTTCTGCCCACAACAGATAATAACAACAATAGTAATAAAATTTATTTCTATCCCACCCATCTGTAGTGCAATCGGGGTGGTGTACAACAATAAAAACACCAATAATTACATCCAATCCCAGACCCACCCACCCCTTTAAAAAGTATTAAACTAGAACAGTTTAAAAACATTAAATAAATCACAGTATAAAAACCAAGTATCGCAAACAACACAGCATAATCAACAGCAGCACCGAACGGGGGAAAGATAGCTGACTCTTTGGGCTGGGATAGTTATTCAGGAAAGGCCTGCCAGAAGAGATCCATCTTGACAGCCTTTTTAAAGCTGTCCAGGTTGGTAATTAGATGGATCTCGTCCAGCAGGCCATTCCATAATTTGGGAGCGGTGGCAGAGAAGGCCCTCTGGGAGGTCACCGACAGCCTCATTTTCATAGGTTGTACCAAATTCCTCCCAGAGGACCGAGGTGCACAGGGAGGGTCATACGGAAGGAGATGGTCCCAGAGATAGGTTGGACCCAAGCCATGTAGGGCTTTAAAGGTCATAACCAACACCTTGTACTGTGCCCAGAAACTAAACCAGTGGAGAGATTTTAGCACAGGTGTAATGTGCTCTCTTCTGGAAGTACCAGAAACCAATCTGGCTGCCATGTTCTGAACTAACTGAAGTTTCTGAGTCAAGCACAAGGATAGCCCCATGTAGAGCGCATTACAGAAATCAAGACAGGAGGTTACCAGCGCATGTATCACAGTTTCAAGGTCCTTAGTTTCCAGGAAAGGGCGCAGCTGGCGTATCAGCCGAAGTTGATAACAGGCGCTCCTGACCGTCGCGTTTACCTGATTTGACATCTGAAGTGATGGATCCAGGAGCACCCCCAGACTGTGAACACAGTCCTTGGAGGAGAGTGTGACTCCATCCAGGACTGGAAGTTGTATTCCCAAACCTGGTTTCAGGCCCGTAACTGTTAGTACCTCCATTTTGTCTGGATTCAGTCTTAATCTGTTTTTCCTCATCCAGTCCATTATTGCTTTAAGACAATCATTGAGAGGAGAGACACTATCTGAAGTTGAAGCTGAAGACTGAGACATAGATAAATATATCTTGGTGTCATCAGCATACTGATGACACCGCGCTCCATGTCTCCAGATGATCTCTCCCAGCGGCTTTATATAAATATTGAATAGCATCGGGGACAGGATGGCACCTTGAGGGATGCCGCAATTAAGCTCTATTCTAGTAGAGCAACGGTCCCCAAGCCTCACCCTCTTTGATCTGCCCAAGATGAAGGAATGGAACCACTGCAAAGCAGTGCCTCTAATTCCTAACCCTCTCGGGCGATCCAAAAGGATGGAATGATCTATTGTATCGAAGGGCGCTGAGAGGTCCAAGAACACCAACAGGGTCACACTACCCCTGTCGATACTCAGGCGAAGATCTTCAGCCAGAGCAACCATGGCAGTCTCAACTCCATATCCTATCCTAAAGCCAGTTTGAAATGGATCTAGATAATCGGTTTCATCCAAAACAGCTTGGAGTTGAGAGGCAACTGCCCTCTCAATCACCTTGCTTTAAAAAGGCAGCAAGGAGACTGTTCCTATCCAGGGGGTTCAGGGAAGGCTTTTTCAGGAGCGGCTTAACCGCCACCTTCTTTAAACAAGATGGAACAAAACCTTCCCTAAGGGATGCATTGATGATGTCCCTAAGGAACTCCCTCAATGCCTCACCCCCTGGATGGCCAGCCAAGATGGACATGGATCAAGGGGGCAAGTTGTCTTCCTCACTCTACCAAGGAGCTTGACCATGTCATCGGTAATCACAGATTGAAGCTGATCCAGTAAAATTTCAACAACGGAGATGCTTGACACCTCATCTATAGATTCTATTATAACACTGGTGTCTAAGTAAGCTCTTATCCAAGAGATTTTATCTGCAAAGTAGTTGTTAAACGCATCACAGCAGGCTGTTGTCGGGTTAAGTAAGGGGTTCTGCACAGGTGGAACCTGCGTCAGCTCACCCACCACCCTAAACAGTTCTGCTGGATGGGACTCTGCAGACACAATACGTGTAGAGGAGAAGGATCTCTGCGCTGCACGTATTGCCTCTCGATAGGACCAAAGAAAGTTCCTATGACGAGTCTTGTCGGATAAGAGTCGAGTTTTCCACCAGGTGTGCTGTAGTTGTTGTCCAGCCCGCTTCATCTTTCTAAGCTCCACTGTATACCACAGTTTACAGTTAGGAGTGGACTGGAAAGGATGCTTGGGAGTGATTGTGTCAATAGCCTTGGTAAGATTGATGTTCCAGGTATTAACCAAAGCTATCTTTCAGCATTATAGAGTCACACAAATAGGCAGCATCTCCACTGCAGAAATAATCCTGTTTGACATCACTTCAACTGCAAGGCTGATGCTATGGAATTCAGTGAACTGTAGTTTGTTGTGGCACCTCCTCTGACAGAGCTAAATATCTCACAAAATTATGATTCCCAGAATTCTATAGCATTGGGCCAGGGCAGTTTAATTGGTGCCATATGGAATTATTTCTGCAGTGCGGATCTCCCTAAAGATCCATAATTCCAAAGAATATGAGGAAACAATTGGGGAAATGCTTCAAAGACTTCATGCATTACAGTGGCGCCTGGTGATGCCAGTATAAAGGAGACAGGGAATTGGGTAAATGAACTGTCCATGGTGCTGAATCTCTTTGAGGGACAGGGTTCAGCACTTTCATTAGCAGCAGGTTGTTGTACTTGTACTTGAGAAGGAACGATTCACTAAAAAAAAACAACAGTAATGTTAGGAAAGTTGGAGGGATATAAAAAGGGAGGAAGACTGCTTGCCAGATGAATAGATTCTATTAAGGAGAATATTAATGGTATGAATTTACAGGATCTAAGTAGAGCAGTGGAAGATGAGAGTCCTGGAGATGTCTCATCTACAGGGTAACCATGAGTCGGGATCGACTCAAGGGTGGTTAACAACAACAAAAGGAGTCCCTTTGAGTATACCAAGACTTATTCTCCAGTGAGCCTAAGATAATACAACATTAATAGGGTGGTGAAAGGAAGCCCACAAGCATAGTTTCAGCTTATTTGTTGGGAACTGTTGAGCAAATAATAGTCTGTTGAGCAAATAGTATGAGACAGTATTACACATGCATTGCATTGCACAACTGATTACCCAAGGAAAATGATACTGGATGTCTCCTTTGTGTTAATTCTAGAAATTCATTTCTACTGTTGCATTAAACACTAGTGCAAGGGTCAACAATTTCCAGATATCCAGGACCAAATCTATTTCCTTCCCACACCAGGACTTTAAAGGGGCACACTTCGGGCCTTTGCAGACTGCCAGAAATAGTGCAAATTGAGTCCACTTTAACTGCCCTGACTCAGTGCTAGGGAATCATGGGAACTGTAGTTTATTGTGGCACCAGAGCTCTCTGACAGAGAAGTCTCAATGTCTCAGAAAAAAATACAATTCCCATGATTCCCTAACACTGAGCCAGGGCAGTTAAAGTGGACTCAATTTGCACTATTTCTGGCAGTCTGCAAAAGCCCTTCCTTTCTGAACCTCCACTGAGAACCTTTGTCTTCACCCTGCAAGCAGCCATCTGAACTCTTTAGGAAATGTCAATGGCTATTTCATGCCAGATCCAGCTCCCCAAATGATTTTAGGACTTTATCACACCAGTCTGTTGTCCCTCCATAATTGCAGTAGTTTAAGAATGGAAGCATAATGGTTTGGCATAATTTCTTATCACACATTCCCCCAAGATGGTGCTTTGGCAATCCAGTCGGGTTTTGTTTTCTGTTTTCCATGCTGCTAAACACTGTTTTCCAGAAGGACGGGTGGGAACAAGCATCGCTGGCTCCTGTGTATAAATATATACACAGCAGCCAGCTTTGGGAAGATGTTGGCAGCCACAATTGCTCCTCCTCCTCCTTCCTAAAGTGAAAAACTTCTGTGTTCACAGCAGCCTCATGCAAACATTTGAATAAGTGCATTTCGCAAAATTGAAAAGCTTCTTTTCCACAAATGGGATTTGTTCAACAATGTGACAATTAAGTAATGAGTTTTCTGTTTGTGCCCATTGTTCAATTTGCTTTTTGTATATAAAAGTAAATAAATGGTGCAACTGATAAGCTTTCTAATGTTTTTTTTTTAAAGAGAAGTATCTTCTATCCACCTGTTAGATATATCCAAGAGCTTTAGCCATTCTAACTTTGTAGTATTAAAAATCAAGGGTTCTGATTTTTACTACCAAGTTTTGAGCATTCTATCTGAAATCTCAAGAGGGAGTACATAAAATAACTCTGAAAACTTTGAAAGAGCCACTGTTTTATAGTGGCAATCAACTTGAGAAAGACAATATTAGAATTCTCCACCATTTTAAAGCTTATAATATCTTTTTCCAGATTACTCCATAACTGGCCTCAACAGATTCACTAGCTTTTTTTTTTTTTTAGTTATCTGCACTCCTAAATAGCTGAATTGTTTATTGATTAAAGGAATATTCAGTGTTTGGGAAATGGTTATCTGAATGGTAGGAAGAATACTGAAACACATAGGATTAACTCTCAGTCTAGATAATTTTACGAAGTCCTCACATTTGGGCTTTAGATATTGAAGGACTTCCATCAGTTTGCTGACCATCAGAATCATATAATCAGCATAAAGACTAGTATCATGGTTCAATTTCTGGACCTCAAACCCTTTAATATGTGGGGCAGACCTGATATAGATAGTCAGAAACTCAATTACTAAAGTCAGCAAAAAAAGGGAAAATGGACATCCTTGTTTACTACAGGCTGAGTCTCCCTTATCCAAAATGCTTGGGTCTGGAGGTATTTTGAATTTTGAATTCTTCTGGATTTTGGAATACATGTATTTGCATATATGTACATAATAAGATATCCTGGAGATGGGACCCAAGTCTAAACACTAAATTCATTTATGTTTCATGTATGCATGTAGCCTGAAGGAAATTTTATACAATATTTTTAATAATTTTGTGCATGAAACAAAGTTTGCATTCACTGAGCCATCAGAAAGTAAAGGTGTCACTGTCTCAGCGATCCATGAAAAATATTTTGGGGTTTTTTTTTTTAATATTTTGGATTTTTAGATAAGGGAGACTCAACCTGAACCAGTTGTTATTCCAGAGGAATAGAGTCCAAATTGTTAATCAGTACCTAAGCAACTGAGAATGAAGTGCAGAAAGAACTATTTAAATCTGGGACCAAATTGATAAAATGACAATAAGCCTAATAGGAATCGCCAATCAAAAGCTTTTTTTAAAAAAAAATCTAAATCTATTAGAGCCAGTGGGGATCCCTCATATTTACAATAATGATACCGAACAGTGTATTAGATCAGCAATATAATGATGGATTAAAAATCCAAAATGAACAGGCTGTATGATGTTGTTTATATGTACAGTTGCCCCTCCGTTCTCACAGACTTGAAGTTTGCAGTTTTGCATATTCACAGACGGGAGACCTCTGTTTAAATCAATGGGGCATTCCCCACTCAAGCCTATGGGGCTTGAATATTTGCAATACTCTGTTTTCATGGGGGGATCCAGAACTGATCCCCCGTGAAAACAGAGGGCCGACTGTATTTTTAGCTGGACAGTCATGACAGACGCAAAGATCTATAACCATTATTTAATACAGAGGCTGGGCAACAGGAGTCCATTTTAGTGTATTTTTACAAGAATTCTGACGCTCAGTTATGATCTCCTAAGGCAAGAGTCAGAATTAAGAAAACATGTCTACAAACCTTGTGATTCTGCCAGATATTAGATCTGACATGTACATGCTTTTTTTCCCAAAGGCACAGAGAATAATACACAGCGCTGGGGAAATAAATATTTATGAGATTTTCGCACAGAAACGGGAATAGGTTTCACCTCATTTGATTTGCCAAATGTTGCATTAAAAATAGCCACAGTTCCAACCTGCTGCTTAATGACAAACTGCAGAATAGGCATCTATTGCTTTTTTTAAAGTGTGCCTAAATAAAATGATGCCTCGTTATTTATATGCTCCCAAAAATCAATGGAACAAAAAAGAATGTTATGCTGTAACAGGGAGTTTTGATGCATGGAAAAAAATCACTCCATTAACCAAAATGTGAGAGATGCTGAGTTGCAAAAAAAAAAAAAAAGACATTTCACTCCTTGGGCATTTTTTGGAAGAATTTTGGTTCAAGCACAAACTATAGTTTCCAGAATTCCCTAGCATTGAGCCAGGGCAGTTAAAGCAGTCTCAAGAGGAGAGAAGGCGTATCCACTCCAGTCTTATACTTCCCAGGAGGCTCAGGAAAAACCAAACTGCTACAGCCTTTTCCAGCTTATGTATTCTTCCTCATTGGCTGCATCCGCACTGCAGAAATAATCCAGTTTGACACTGTATTAACCGTCATGCCTCAGTGCTATGGAATTCTGGGAACTGTAGTTTGGTGAAATAATTTAGCCTTCTGTCAGAGAGCTCTGGTGCCACAGCAAACTACAAATCCCTGGATTCCACAGGATGGTGCCAAGGCAGTTAAAGCGGTCTCACACTGGATTATTTCTGCAGTGTGGATGCAGCAAAGAATAACTGTTGCAACCTTGTCCGCACACTGATGTTGCTTGGCCCCACATGTCCCCATTTTCATCTGTGCATATTGGAAGGTATGGTAACTGGCTTCAGTTTGCCAACTGCATGTTTTGAAAATAAAAGGGTTTTAGTGTTTTGTTTTTAAAAAATTAAGCAACACTGAAACTCTTCCCAGCGGAAGAGTGAGTAAAGTACCTGCATTCTGTTACCAGAGGGCTGGTTCAAACATCCAGATATCTAACAAGGAGTATTTGAAAGGAGACTAAGGGGGGTTGCAGACTGCCAGAAATAGTGCAAATTGAGTCCACTTTAAGGGTTAGGGTTAGTGCTAGAGAATCATGGGAATTGTTTTTTTTCTGAGACATTGAGCCTTCTCTGTCAGAGAGCTCTGGTGCCACAATAAAACACAGTTCCCATGATTCCCTAGCACTAACCCTAACCCTAAAAGTGGACTCAATTTGCACTATTTCTGGCAGTCTGCAACCCCCCTAAATGGGTCCCGGTGGTAGAATTTTTTGTTGTTTATCTCCAGCCATGTGATATAGCGGGTTATGAATTTAAATCAATCTGTTGATATTTGTTTGGACTTTTTATTTGCAGGCCTTGAAGCTACCTCTCATAGCACAATTTATAGGAACATTCTAAATGGAGCTCTTTCTCTCTCTCTTTCGAAAGGATTTAATAGCTGTAAAAGAAGGACATGGGGAATTGGGAATAACATAATCCCACTAATGATTTTTAGACAACAACATGGCAGAAAGTCAATGTTTGTCTTGCTGAGTTTGCTGCTAATGGATGGCTTGCATTATGTATTGCTTTAAAAAATGTATTTATTTTTGGTAGTTAATTTTGTTTTTTCAGTGGTAAAGTGCTCTTCTTGTTCATAACCAGAGCAGAACATCACAGGCTAAAACGCTTCTGCTTACAGACTGCATTGTTTCAAGATGTTCTCGCTCGGTAGTTAAAAGAGTCTTTTTTATAACTTCAGGAATACAGAGCTTGATAAAATATATTTCCTCACACTGTTAAGACTGCATCAGTTCCAGGGGCATCATTAGGGGAGTGCGGGAGGTACAGCCCGCACCTGGTGACTCCCATAGGGAGTGACACTACTGCTCCCCAAACATCTACCTTTTGGCACAAATGAACTATGACATTTGTCTTGAATCCCTTTAAAAGATGGTGTGAGTGGGGCAAGGCTCAGTGGGTGGAGAAAGGAGAAACTTTGGGTTGTTTGTTTTTTTAAAAAATATATTTTCAAATTTTCGGTACAAACATCACATCTTACCAAATTTTCACTTTAACCACATTCAGCTATGAATATGTAAATAAATTTAGGCTGGGTGTATGCTATTTAAAGGTATAATTTTGATTTTTTTAAAAAAATTAAAAATTAATTAATTAATTAATTAATTTTACATTTTACATTTTAATTTTATTAATTTCAATTAGAAATTTCATTTTACTTTTGCAGGTTGTTTATGTCACAACTATTGCCATTGCATTCAGCGATACATGGGAATTACAATTTTTGAGCAACATGAGTACAAAAAAATTACTAAGGATTCTGTATGGTGTGGTATAGAAGGAGGTCAACTGGGAGGTAAGGCCACGAGTTATCGCACCGGGTGACACCAGCCCTAGTGATGCCACTGATCAGTCCTGAAACTGGAGGTGTAAGTAAAATAAATAAAAAAACTGAAACTGAAAATAAATGACACTCAAACTAATCATATGAAATTATGGTGCTTGTCCACATCCCTGTGGCAAGCAAAAACAGGTGCCAGGTTATCAGAAAAGAAAGTTTCTAAAACTAAATAAATATCCCTCACCCACCTTCCCTCTCCATCTCTTGATTTGACACCATTTTTAGTCTGGTTTGGTTCACTAGCTGTACTAGCAACACATGTATCTAAAAGACTTTATAAAGCCATATTATTAGTCCATTTAACTAGTACTAATGATTCCACGTAATACCATCTTATCTAGGATTCAAACGAGAGGATCTTTCCCAAATCTATTATTCTTATTTTCGTCAACTGAGAAGCAAGGATTTGAACATGGACCATCTCTAGGTAAATCTATCTCTCCCCCTGATCTGCTTTCTAAAGTTTAATCACAGCTCTTTAATTCTGATAGTCTCCGTGGATTCATACAGGAGGAAATCAAGAGAAAAAACAGGAAAAGGTAGATAGCAGAAAACATCATTTACACTGTTTGCTTCTTTGCAGAAATATAAAGAAAGGTACTATCATCCTTTGTGAAAGGAGTTGCATAGTGACCGAATATGATTTTAATGGGCACAATAAGGGGTGGGTAGATATATTAATCTTATTTATGGATATTTCCTTCTCTTCCCACCTCCAACCACTTCCATGCAGATGTATGTGGCTTTATAAATGGAACTATTCCACATGTGGTTGTCTGAGCATCTTTCAAAGGGATGTTAATGGGAGCATTAACGGGCATGTGATGTCCTTGACTACCTCATCTGTGCACATTTTAGAAATGTAGTCTTTACACATTTTTCAAATGTGTGCAGTGATACCTGGTGACTCGTACATCAGTAAACCAAAGGAAAAGGTCAGAGGTTGACCATAAGTCCAAAGTATTCTAAACCAAAGAAAAATGCACTACAGATTTATTAGGCTCTTAGGAAACTCAAGGGAAAGCGGACTAAGCTTTAAGCATTGACTAACTGGCTCTTTTGACAAATAGCAGGGGAGTCACTAGGGGAGTGCAAGGAGTACAAACCACACCAAGCAAGACCCTAACGGGAGTGATCCCACTACTCCTCAAACATCCACCTTTGGGCAGAACTCTTGGGGCTCAGTGAAAGAGATGGTGTGAATGGGGCAAAACATAGTGGGAGAAGAAAGAAGGACCCAATTTTTGTTTTTGTATTAAAAAAAAATAAATTTTAAAAGTTTTGGGAGGTTCTTGGAATTCCCTGCTATGCAGATTTTGAATTACAGCACTAGAATTCTCTAGCACAGAATTCTCAGTACTTTGTCAAACTACAAATGCCAGGATTCTGTAGAGCGGAGCCACAGTAATTGAAGCGATATGGAAATGTGATAATTGCATAGTGTAGATTTACTCACACCATTACAGAATGTACAGGCCCCTTGGTGGCACAAAAGGAGCCCTGATGGTGCAGTGGTTAAATGCCTGTACTGCAGCTACTCACTCACTAACCACAAAGTTGTGAGTTCAATACCAGCCAGGTGCTCCAAGGTCGACTCAGCCTGGCATCTTTCTGAGGTTGCTAAAATGAGTACCCAGCTTGTTGAAGGCAATTAGCTTACACATTGTAAACTGCTTAGGGAGTGCTTGCGTGCACTGATAAGCAATATAGAAATGTACTTGCTACTGCTATTTTAGACAGGAAATCCCACGTGAGGCAAATTAATGGCTATCTTGCCACATCCTTTTTGTAGGTTGGGATGTAGGGGAAGGAGGTACTGTCATTGCCAGAAAGCATTCAAGACCATACAAGTATCTAGACAAATTTGTTTCGTAGAAGTGATATGGCTGTTTCA
This sequence comes from Phrynosoma blainvillii, assembly GCA_026167975.1. Lineage (NCBI taxonomy): Eukaryota > Metazoa > Chordata > Lepidosauria > Squamata > Phrynosomatidae > Phrynosoma > Phrynosoma blainvillii. The sequence goes on along the minus strand of JANUYF010000001.1, from coordinate 445,185,219 downwards.
TTTCAGGAATGGTCTGATATCTTTTAAGCAAAGCAGGATTAAAAAGCCAGGCTGACATTTTAAAAATCTGCCTTCTCTCTACATATGTCAAAAGAACATCCTTGCCAAAGCATTGGGATCCAGTGGGATTGTCTGGTGGCATGGTACCATCGTGTGTTCAAGGAACATCTAAGTAAGCAGTTCAAAGCTCTTCTGAACTTGCCATCTTTCAAATTTGTTGGAAAAGGCACAGAGGTTCTGTACTACACTATAAAATTCTATGTGTATACTTGGCACTAAAAGGAAAGAAAGAAGGATATCTGCAGTTCTGCACAAAGGTAATCAAAAAATGAATCTTCAGAACTAACCCTATGAAGCTGTCTTACACACAAGTCATTTTTTGTTGCTCAAAGGTATTTGCTTCAGCTGGCTATGCCTCTCTAAGCACCAAGAAGTCACATACTGAGTAAGGTTTGGAGAGGGCTGAATGAAATTCATTCATCTGGTTTTGTGCAGGGCTTAACATGAGGACACAACAAGAACAGTAAAATCCTGGCAGGTAAAATGCAAAAGCAGCACCTGACATCCAGCCCTCCCAAAATATATTCTCTCCTTACTCACAGTAAAAACAAGCATTATTTTATCATTATAGTTATAATACGTATGTAGTTACATAACAAAACATGTCATGGCCCTTTACAGACATTCCCATCTCTCATTCAGCTTGGACCAGGTTTCTCAGGGTAACATGCATTCATGTCATTTGCTATTAGTTGGGCTTAGCCACACTCTTATCCTTCCTGCATCAGTTAGTATGCAATTAGTCTGGATTTGTTCATCCTCCATTTTGTAGTCTGCAGTACTCTCTTTCTCCTTCATGTCTGAAGAACACATGTTTCAGAGCCTCTCACCATGAGATGTATATATAGTAAATAAAACTATGCTATATGTTTTTACAAAGAAGACTGAGCCTGCTTTATTTCTGTGTTAGATCCTGTGAGTCGGGTATGGGACTGGCTGCTGCTCACTTCCTCACTCTGTTTCTCACTCACTCATTCACACATTCGCCAACACTGTTGCCTTTCCATTCTCTTTCCATCAAAAAACTCCAGCCTTTCCTGTCCTGAACTAGGTGCCTTATCACATAAGGGGAAAAAAAGCTGTAATGAAGTGGGAGAATAATGGCTTTCTTTGTGCCTCCACCATATGCTGTCATATCACTTCCTTTCTCTTCATGAGGGAGATGGTAGTAAAAGTGTGCCTTTTGTTGGATGGATTTTTCCAGCATGACAAAAGGCACACTTTTACAACCATCTCCCTTGGTAAAAGAACAGAAATGCTACAACAGGGGTAGGCAACCTGTCCCCTTTAAGGGCCGAGGGACTTCAGCTCCCAGAAGCCTCAGCTATATTGGCCAATAGTCCCATGTTGGCCAATAGCTCCTGGGATTCTGGGAGCTGAAGTCCCTCGGCCCTTAAAGGGGAAAGGTTGCCTACCCCTGTGCTACAACATCATATGGAGAGAAATGGAGAAAGCCACTACTCTCCCGCTCCATTAGAGCTTTCTTTTCACATGCAATAAGGCTCTTCTAGATGATACTCCATCCTCTAACACAGGCTAACCTTCCTCTCTGTCTCTACTCACTAAAGTTTCAGTATTTCCTAACATTCTGCAAGTGATCACCAGTAGTAATGCCAGTAAGCATTTTGTGATATCATAGGTATTGACTAGGAGGTTTTTATGGACAAGTCAACCATCAGTCTAGTATGAGACTTGGGTGTAGTCTGCACAGCAGAAATAATGCAGTTTGACACTGCTTTAACTGCCATGGCTCAATGCTTTGGAGTCCAGGAATTTGTAGATTGTTGTGGCACCAGAGTTCTCTGAAAGAGAAGGCTAAATATCTTACAAAACTACAAATCCCAGAATTCCATAGCACTGAGCCATGACAGTTAATGTGATGTCAAACTGCGTTATTTCTGCAGTGCGTATGCAGCCTCAGTTATATTTACAGCCAGTTCTGTTTCAAAGATAAGTGACCTGTCAAATGCAAAAGACACAAACATGTCATTGTAGAAAATGCTGCCATTAATCTAATATCAAACTAAACTAATGTGAAGTCACTGGTGCCTTATATTTTCTACCCTTTGCTTAATATATGACTATTGCCCTTTAATCAACACTGTAATATTATGTTATTTGTTTGCCATAGTCTTTATGGTAGTTATACTGTAATTGCTTCTGCTTGTTTTGCTGTAATCCTCATCATAATTCTTAATAATATGTAACCTTCCTGTTCAATGTGTTTTATGACTATCTGTGACTTTAACAATCCTCTCCATACTATTTAAGAGAACTGAATGCACTACAATAGGTACATTATTGCCTTTGATACACCCAAACACACACATACTTCTGTGCTGCAGATGTCATTGATCAAACAGGTTTTCAGAGTCAGAGACACTACAAATAGGGCTCTAGTGTAAACAGCAGAGGATTTTCAGGGATGCTTTTGTCAGCATTTAAAGATGCCCCATCCAGCTATTTTTAATAGACTTCTGCAAAACAGACAGTAACTACCTTCAGAGATTTTACCATCTTTACATCATGATTCCTGATTGGTTTGGACCAACCCTGTGGCTAGACCACACAGCATCACTTTCACTTGGGATTGGCTTCCTTTTTTCTCTGGCATTGAGGCCAAATGTAGCTGACTACAAACATATTCTTCTCTATCGCCTACAAAGGAAGGATCATGGTTCCAAGTCGTGTCATGTGGTACCAGAGAACAATTCTACAGATATCATGGACTGCTAAAACAACAACAACAAATGAACGGGTCTTAGTCAAATTGGCACTGAAACTTTATTAGATGCAAAGATGACTAAACTGAAGCTGTTGCACTTTCGACATATCATGAGATGGTGTGACTCACTGGAAAAGATGGTTAATCCTCTGCGAATTGGAAGACAGTAGGAAAAGAGGAAGATTGCATTACAGGCAGATTGATTGAGTCAAAGAAGCCAAAGCCCAGAGTTTGCAAGACCTGAGCAGGGCAGATGATGACCAAAGCTTTTGAAGGTGTATCATTCATTGGCTCATTCAAAGCCACTTGGTGGCTGATTATCTGGATCCATTTCAAACCGGCTTCAGGGTGGGATATGGAGTTGAGGCTGCCAAGGTCACCTTAGTTGATGATCTCCATTTGGGCATAGACAGGGAAAGTATGGCCCTGTTGGTGCTCTTGGACATCTCAGAAGCATTCAATACCATAGACCAGGGGCCGGCAAACATTTTGAGCTGGGGGCCGGTTCGGGGTTCCTTGGAACATTGGAGGGCAGGAGTAAAAAAAAAAAATGCCCCGGGCCCGGGGAGGCCCATTGCGACCGCGGGTGTCCCCCAGGAGGGCTCCGGCAACCATACTGGGTCTTGGAGAGGCCCATCACAGCCGCGGGGGTCCCCCAGGAGGGCTCCGGCAACTGCACCGGGCCCCAGTGCGCAAGCGCGTGCGACTCCAGGGCACCATTTTGTGTTCCAAAATGGTGCCCGGAGTCTTGCGCGACCTTTCCCATCATGGGACAGGATGGGAAAGGTCACACGAAACTCCAGGCACCATTTTGGAACACAAAATGGCGCCCGAGAAAGGCAGCAGTGGTAGTGGCAGTGGCAGGACCGGCCAGGGGCCGGTAGGAAGGCCTCGGCGGGCCAGGTTCGGCCCATGGGCCGTACTTTGCCAACCCCTGCCATAGACCATGGTATCCTTCTGAAACGCCTGAGGAAGTTAGGTTTTGGAGGCACTGGTCTTCAATGTTTCCGGTCCTACCTCTCGGGTAGATTCCAGATGGTGATGCTGGGGAATAGTGGTTCTTTGAAAAGAGAGCTGACATCTGGCGTCCCACAGGGCACCTTTTATCCCCATGCTCTTTAACATTTACATGAAGCCACTGGGAGAGATCATCCAGAGACATGGGGCACGATGTTATCAGTATGCTGATGACACCTAACTTTACTTCTCTATGTCTCCGTCTGCTGCAGTGGTATTACTCCTCTTGATGCCTGTCTTGAATCAGTAATGGGCTGGATGAGGGAAAACAAACTCAAGCTGAATGCAGAGAAAACAGAGGTACTCGCAATAGGTACCCCAAGTCCAGGAAAGGAGCTTTGCCATTCAGTCATGGACGGAGTCACACTTCCCCTAAAGGACAAAGTACGCAGTTTGGGAGTACTCCTGGATTCATCTTTACAGTTGTCATCTCAAATGGATGCGATAGCCAGGAGTGCTTGGTATCAACTTCGGTTGATCCACCAACTGCGTCCCTATCTGGACCGAAAGGACCTTGAAGCAGTAGTACTTGCCCTTGTAATCTCTCATTTGGATTTCTGTAATGCGCTGTACATGGGGCTACCTCTATACCACGTTCAGAAGCTCCAATTGGTTCAAAATGCGGCAGTCAGATTGGTCACTGGAACATCTAGGTCGGACCATATAACACCTGTATTAAAATCTCTTCACTGGCTGCCGATTAGCTTCCGGGCAGTACAAAGTGTTGGTTATTACCTTTAAAGCCCTACATGGCTTGGGCCCGAGTTACTTGAAGGAACGCCTCTCCCCACATAATCTGCCCCGCACTCTCAGAACATCTGGGAAGAAGTTATTAGAACACCATAAAACTAGACTTACCACAACTTCCCAAAAATTGTTTACGGTCGCAGCTCCCAAGTTGTGGAACAGCCTGCTGGAGGAGATCTGTCTTATTACTACTCTAGAAGCCTTCAAGAAGGCACTTAAGACGGAGCTCTTCCGGTGGGCCTATCCATAGGCTGGGGAGTTCACCTGCATCCCTTTAAACTGCTGAAGAGATTGTGTGAGTGGGGCAAGGCTCAGGGCCTCGGCAGACGACCAATAGGGTCGTCTCCGAGACAAGGAAGAGGAGGGGCAGCCTCACGAGCGGCACCCCTTCCTCCTCCCGAGGTTGCCCTCAGAGCTGCCAGCCCTCCGCACGGCCGGCGCGCCGAGTGCAACCTACCGCCACAGCGTCCTCACACGCTGCGGCGGAAAAGCCAGGGAAAGTGCGCCCGACGCATTTAGGGCGCACTTTCCCTGTCTTCTGAAAGGAGCGCTGATTTTGCGCTCCTTTCAGAGGTGCCGACGGTGCGCCGCGGTGCGGCTGCCGCGGTCCTGCGGCGCACCGTCCCAGGGCGTCCCCGAGGAAAAAGTGGGAGGAAAAAGAACACAAAATGGCGCCCGAGAAAAGAAGAGGCCCCAGACTTTCTTTTTTGTTTTTAAAAAATAAATTTAAAGAATTTTTTTAAATAAATACATAAATAAATAAATTTACAAATTATTTTTAAAAATTGTGTTTAAAAACATCTTACCAAATTTTCACTTCAACCACATGAACCTATGTCCATGTAAATACATTTAGGCTGTGCATATGATACTGTTATTTGAAGGTATAATTTTAATTTTGCTAGTTTTTTTATGCCACAACTATTACTATTATATTCAGTGATATATGGGAATTATGGTTTATGAATAACGTATTTTTTGCACCAAGTGACACCAACTATTGGTGTCTCTAGGGGGTGCGGTGGTATGGCCTGAATCAGGTGACACCACAGAAGGGGGGTGACATCCGGTTGGGCCCTCCCCCACTCCCCCCATGCACTGTCCCTGCGAGCACTCCCACCCTCCTCTGTACAAAAATGTTTCGGGTTTTTTTTTTTTTGCACCAACTGACATCTGACCCGACTTGACTTGACCTGCTCCTGTTACCTTGATCTCCATTTCTGTGCCGCCATGGATGTCTACAAGGGCATCCCACTGGGCCACCTGATGCATCTGCCATCACTGTAAGTTGCTTGCTTCTAAGTTCAGAACAAGGTCCCAGCAATAGTCACATGCTGGATGCCTCATTCTGACCTCAAAAAAAGAGATCCACAGCAGCGGCAGATGTGCCAGGTAACCCAGTGAGATGCCTGTGCAGAAAGTTATCATGGCATGGAAATAGAGGGCTCCAATGTGCAGTCTGCTTGAATTGCTCTAGGTAGGGCAGATTCAGAAAGGGAGTCTCTCCTCTCATTTGGATCTTCACACATACTGTAGCTACAGGGCAAAAGGCCTACGCATATTCATTTGGCACAGATTTCCAGCCAACCTTGCAACAACCTGCTACTCCAGCCACCATTTTTGAGTGTGTTCTTTGGACGAGAAATCAGCACAATTAATCATGGCTGGCTTCAGCCAAAGAGTCTGCCAAAATACACAAGCAAAGGGCCTCAGTCAAACCTTTACCATTCAGTTCCCTCTGAACTAGATTTATATATCATCTCTCAGCTTTGACACTGCACAATAAATGTAGCTAATTTGCAAAGTGGGAAGCCCAGGATGTTGAAGAGAATGAGAGGCACTTCCAGTAATTAAAGCTGCTTCCCGTGAACTCGAAACAGACTGAAATTCCCACCAGTCACCTGGTGCGTGAGATGAATGCAGAATTTACAAAATACAGGGGAGGATAATAAAAAGGTTTCAACACCACTATATTCAAGTAATATTGATACACAACAATAGTTAATAACAGTCAGCCCTCCATTTCCATGTATTCTACATGCATGGATTTAACCATCCACAACTTGAAAATATATATATTTTAAAACATTCCAAAAAGCAAAACTTTATTTTTCCTTTTTATATAAGGGACACCATTTTACTACCCATGAGGGGTAGGTAATGGGATGGATTTTGGTATCTGGAGGGGGGATCCTGGAACCAAATCCCAGTGGATATCAAGGGCTCATGGTATGTCTTAATTGCATATATATCCCATACCCTCCAACTGTTCCAATTTGGCAGGGACAGTTCCAATTACTATTCTGTTGTCCCCTCTATTCAGATGCTTTCAAAATGTACCAGTGTCTGTCTCCTCTCCTCAGCTTCCCCCTTTGTCCTCAGCTTATTTCAATTGCTGCAAAGTGAGTTCAAAGTCAAAAATAGTTTGCACACCTTTAACTCAGTAGAAGGAAAGGAGAGGAGGGGTGGAATCTACCCCTTCCTAGAAGGCTCAGGCAAAAGCACACTGCTTCACCTTCTTGCTTGTGTTCTTCCTCACATGAGATCTCTCTCATGAACGTAAGTGTCTCACGCAGTGCTAAACACAAGTATCACAAATACTCTAAGGATAAATCACTGGCAACTGAAAAATCAAATCAACCATCCTATGGTCAAATTGTATCTGGAGAGATTAAAGGATGTAAAAAACAATAATACTTGCACATTTTTCTTATCCTCGACAACAAATGATTTCTTGACTCATTTGACTCACACTGGAGGGCGGTCTGCACATGCGCTTCGCTGTTTCACCCAGTGCCAGTATTGCTGGTGTGAATCACTCCCTCTGAGATCACAATGTGGCACCCAGTGTTGGTCACTTGGCTGAGCATCTTTTTTGTGACCTCAGGGAGTGATTTGGACCAGCAGCGACAGTGCCATGGCTAGATGTGTGACACAGCAGGATGCGAGTGTAAACAAGTCATCCAGCATCGATACAGAGTGCTTTGGGTTTTCCTGCAAAATCCAAAGCAAAAGTTGCGTTATTTTAAACCAATTTAAGGCTTGTATGAATACACAGGATACACAGGTTTGGTGCAGAAGTGACTTTTGGCCCTGCATTGTGTGGGCAGGTCGCCATGAGGATGGGGCACAGGGCAGGGAACCACTTTATTTGGCTTGCGTAGACATGCCCAAGGATAGGAATCAAAGAAAATTGACTTTGGAGAACTCATCTGACCCAAGTTGAGAGATTGTCACATCCCTGGCAATTAACTGAATATATGTTTCCCTGAAGATGTTAACAGCATGCTCGGTTTTCAACAGAGCCACTAGTCGTGAGGTCTGTAAGAAAAGCTGGCTTTTCTCTTCGAAGGACGCACTATGCCAAGGCTTTTTAAATGTTAAGTCACCTCGCGCTTCAAAAGAAGCTGTCACCTTCCTTCAAGATCCTCTCAATAGACCATTATTAAGGTGCTTCTCCAGCTAAACATAACAATAGCTGTGTAATTGGTTAAAAGTCGGGAGCTAATTGGCAAAAGACCTTTCCAGGGCTGACAGACTTTTTCAGAACTGTGTTCCCTGACTCACATAGCGACTATTTGACTGTTATCCTCAGAATGAAACTCCTGTAAACTGGAACCAATAATTACAAAGCATCGGTTTGCAACCTTGGCTTGTTATCAGAGGCTTGTACGCTGTCATTAACTTAAGTGGCTAAAATCGTTTATGTACCATATTGGGACGGAACACATCCCTGGCAATACTTTTGGATAGCAGACCTGAAATAAACAAAGTGTTTCACATGAACTTCTGAAAGCAATGTTTCATACAACGTTTCATACTTGTATAGCATGCAATTCCCCTCTCAGGGGTAACCATTATGGGGCACCTGTCAAGGCCCACATCCCAGCAGAGACCGCAGTAAAAACTCTCAGGGCCCCTGGCTCTTCTCATCTTCCCTGATGTTGACTCCCATTTCCAGTATGTCCTCCAAGCAAGGAAAAGAGCAAGGAGAAAACCTTTGCTTACCATGCTTTTTCCTTCCCATCAGTTTTATGGACTGATTTAGAATCACAGAATCTTAGACATGGAAGGGGTTGCAAGGGCCTTCTAACTCACCCCCCTACCATCCAGAAATAGACAGCTACAACATCCCTGAAAGATGGCAACCTGTGTTTAAAGACTTCCAATGAAGGTAAGTCCATCACCACCACCACCCAAGTGTGTCTATTCCACGATCAAACAGTTCTTTAAAATGTTTAAAGTTCTTGCTAATGTTTAGGTGGAATCCATTTTCTTGTAATTTGAACCTAATGGTTTGTGTTCTAGCCTCTGGGTCAACAAAATGCAAGCTGGCTCCATCTTCCAGATGACATCCCTTTAGATATTTAAAGAGGAAAATCATGTCACCCCTTAGTCTTCTCTTCTCCAAGCTAAACATAACCAACTGCCTCAGCTGCTCCTCATAAGGCTTGGTTTCCAGACCTTTCATCATCCTGGTCATCTTTTTTCTCTTCCCTACTGGGAAGCAGGTGGCAGGCAGCATTGGCCCTTTAAAGATGGCAGCACTTGCCCCCCCCCCCCAAAAAAAACCTGCCTGATCATACTCAAGAAACTCCAAGTTTTCCTGGGAAAATCTGGAGCAACCTTGGAAATCAGGAGTAACTTGTGAGGTTTTAAAAACTGGATTAAATGCCATAAAGGGTGGATTAGTTGTGAATCAGGCTACATGTCAAGTAAATGGATCATAGCAGATATGGGTTGAGTCTAGTCTAGGGGATTTGGCCAGCATAGTGTAATGGTCTAAGCCAGGGGTAGGCAACCTATCCCCTTTAAGGGCTGAGGGACTTCAGCTCCCAGAAGCCTCAGTCATGCTGACCAATAGTCCCATGTTGGCCAATAGCTCCTGGGATTCTGGGAGCTGAAGTCCCTCGGCCCTTAAAGGGGACAGGTTGCCTACCCCTGGTCTAAGCATTGGTCTAGGACAAGCCTGCACAACTTGACAGTAGGCGGAGGTCAAAATTAAAATAGGCTAAACTTCTTTGGGCCACAGATAGGTTTTAATTAATACTAATTATTAATATTAATTTCATCCTCCTCTGCTCAGCCCTCTCAGGAGGAAGCTGAGCAGCAGAGCAGCCTTGCCTGTCCTTCTCCTCTTCCATCCAGACTTCCCCTCAGGAGAAAGCCGAGCAGCAGAGGAGCCTTGCAGGGTGGGTGTTCACCCATCCTCCTCCTCCCCCTTCGCCTGGCCTTCTCCTCAGGCCAAGGCAGGGTGGTGGAGGAGCCTTACAGGGCAAGTATTCACCTGTCCTCCTCCTCCACCTGTCCCCCTCAGGAAAAAGCCAGGAGCCTTGCAGGGTAAGCGTTCACCCTTCCTCATCTTTCTCTGCATGCCTTCTCCTCACGAGGAGGCTGAGTAGCAGAGGAGCCTTGATGTTGTTCCACATCCTTAGAGGCCACCCCAAATCCTTTGGCGGGCCACATGTGGGCCCCGGGCCATATGTTGTGCAGGTCTGGTCTAGAACACTATGAGACTAGGGTTCAAATCCTGGCTTAGCCATGGAAACCCACTGTGTGACCCTGGGCAAATCACACTGCCTCAACTTCAGAGGATGGCAATGGCAAACCCCCTCTGAAGAAACCATAAATCAGAAATGACTTGAAGATACACAACAACAAAGACAAGCCCAAAGATGGAGGGATCAAACTAGCAGCCATGCTGGTTGGATGATTCTGATCATAAAGTAATGTTTCTAAGCTGTGGCTAGGCTGAGTCCATCCCTCTTTCTCTCACGCCCACCCACACAGAAACGTTTGTGCCCCACAAAAAGTGATAGTGAATGTCTGATGACTTGGGGGCAGTTGTGAAATATAGCAGGAATGGGCTTCTTGCCATTTTATACCACATGTCTAAAGAGGTGCCACACAAACCTTTCTACTTTAAAGAGCAGTTTTCCTTCCAAATGTGTAACAGGATATAGCATTTGCACCATGCCAAAACATCATTTTCATGGGGGGACTGGCTCCTATACTGACTTATACTGACTTTCCCACTCAGGGAAGCCACTTTTCTAAGCCAGATAGGATGAGGGACACCATCTGTGAGAACAACGCCCAAGGGAGCACGATGTTGAATTACATAACACTTCATTACCACAGCATTAAGCGATGTGTTACAATTGCTAAGGATACTACATTTCAAGCTAAATTAAAGCCAATAGAGGGAGGAAAACAACACCTATTTCATTAATTTTTTTCTCAGCTGGTTTTTCATGTCATGGGCATGCAATATTCATGAGAATAGAAATTTATGTTAAATTCCTAGCACACAGCTTCCACGTTTTAGTCACCCTGCTGACCCTGTGCCTGTTATTTTTGGAACTCTGATAATCATACGCACATCATTAATCTGCTTTCATAAACTTTGTAAGGCCACAAAGGACTCCTTTGCTTAGATGGCATTCAAAAATGATTAGGCCAATTCAGGGATGACAGGCTGATCAGATTGCAAAATGACATCAGATTGCAAAACATAATTTTTATATTCAAAGATAGTATATAGTGGTGTAGTGGTATATCTTAAAGTGCGAGAACTCATCATATCACCTCCCAAGGTCATGTTCTGAAAGAGAGTCCAAAAATAAAGGTGGCTATTTTCATCCCTAGTAGCAGACCAACTGTCAACTCCATCAGGAGCAGATCCTTTGTAAAGTGAATGTGTCTTAAATGCTCATTTCAAGCCAAAGTGTTCAGTATAACAAAAGGGATAGACCACACAAACAACATGTATCTTAGCATGCAAAAGTTCCCCTGCAGAAGTGGTTTGACATTTTTGTCCAAAGAAGAATGTTCACATTCAGTTCAAGGTTGTGGAAGCAAAGTTGTGCATGTGCGTCCATCTTTGTGTCTTGGTTCCACTGTGTATCACATTGCCATTCAACATAAAGAATGTATAGCACAATTAATGTGTAACTTTGCATCCAGACAAGACAGAGGTGCTCATGGTCAGTCGAAAGACAGATCGGGGATAAGGATTCATTTAAAGTGGTGTCAAACTGCTTTGTTTCTGCAGTACAGACAAGGCCACAGACAGCTCACCAAAAAACCCTAAAATGTCTTTTTTTTTTCCTGTGCAAAAAAATAGTGTGCAAAACCCAGCATTTTCTGTGCAGAAATGTTATTACTGCTGTGCAGAAGATATGTGCATTTTTCAATCAGAATAAGTTCCAAACTGCAAAGATTCTTGTCCAGCTACAGTTCTCTTGTTAGGTTTTCCTAATACCTGAGAAATCTTTTTTGGACCATTTTTGAAAATATTTTCAAGTATTCTTTCCATCCCTACTTGGACAGCATTAAGATTAATCAGTTTTCCTAAGTACAGCTGATGTAGTAGAAGCAGATGATGACGTGTTAAAAGGATCTCAGCTTACCTAATATAGCCACCACTTCATCATCCTGTATGACTTCTAGGGATCCCGAGACGACAAAGCAGAGGGCATCAACACTTTCACCAGCATGGTAGATGAGGTCTCCAGGAGCGCAGTGAATCGTCTGGAACTCAACGGCGAGGGCTCTCAGGCAGCCATCGCTAGCTAGCCGAAAAGCTGGATGTTCATTAAAGACCTTCCGGTTGAGATGCACACAAATATCTGCTCTCATGTCTTTGGGACAAATTGAAAGGACCTGGAGAAAGAGGGAAAACATTACTGTGAAGGCAACAGGCATACTCAATATTTGGAGGCCAAGAGAAGACTAAAGCTACTGCCACACTGTAGAATTAATGCAGTTTGGCACCACTTTGACACCATGGCTCCATCCTGTGGAATCCTGGGATTTGTAGTTTTGTGAGATACCCTTCTCTGTCAGAGAGCTCTGGTGTGTTTTCAAATTGTTCTGACCTATGACAATCCTAAAACAAACGTATTTATTCAGAGTTTAATGGGGTTTATTCAGAGGAAGTTTGTCATTGCCTTCCCATGAGGCCGAGAGCATGTGACTTGTCCAAGGTCACCCAGTGGGGCTGAGCTGGGAATAAAACCTCATCTCCAGAGTCATAGTCCAAGATCCAAATCACTACATCAACTCTCATTTATATGACGCTTCTCTTCCGTGTTCAAAGAAATTTGTAGAAATTATTTCAGCTATAGTTATTGTTGTTGTCGTCATTTCCATGTTACAGATAATATATGGGGAACTAAGGCTAGAAAGCTGTAGGTTGCTTTACACCAGGGGTAGGCAACCTGTCCCCTTTAAGGGCCAAGGGCCTTCAGCTCCCAGAAGCCTCAGCCATGTTGGCCAATAGTCCCATGTTGGCCAATAGCTCCTGGGATTCTGGGAGCTAAAGTCCCTCGACCCTTAAAGGGGAAAGGTTGCCTACCCCTGGTGTAGATACATGCCTTATAACCATTAAAGCAGTTGGAGACATACCCTAGGACCATAACCAGATGTTATATTGACAATATCATGTCTCTAAATCATTGTGTCTCAAAGGATTTTCTTATCTTTTTGAATGGAATCAAGTAGTAAACTGAACGCTACAGTTTACTCGAATGGGTCAGTGCCAGGTGGTCTCTGGCTTGGAAGCCCAATGTTTCAGCTTGAACAAGCAATCAAACCAACTTTATAAAGAATTCTTATAAAAACATGCCCCAGTACAACTGAGCAACAGAAGGCTATAACATACAAACTCATCAATAAGGAGCAACCACTATTTACAAACTATCTGCATCTTATCCTGATGTTGTAGCTGATATCCTATCAGCAGAATATGCCAAGATGTTATGGAACATGGCTCAGAAGGTTTGTAATGTAACTTGAAATCACTAGGAATTTATAATCCTTTCTGTTTAGCTAACTGTTTATGTTGTTCAACATGGCTCTATCTCATGGCTGTATGGTTACTTTCTAACTTTTCCTTGGTAGGGGAACAAAGGAATGTGATGAGCATAAAAGGCTATGTTGACAAATGTTGAACCATTTCTGTGCCCAAGGATTACTTTTCTTATCCCCATCCCTATTCTCCGTATATCCTTCCAAGTAAGTCCATTTAGTATATAACAGTTAAATACCCATTTAATTGTCAAGAGTTCATCCTACAAAATCCTGGGATTTGTAGTTTGGTAAAGTACTCAGAACTCTTTGCTAGAAAGCTTTAGTACTGTAGTTCATTTCCACCAAACTACAAATCCTAGGATTCCATAGCATGGAACCATGACAACTGATGTGGTATCAAATTGCTATAACTTTGTCGCATGAAGACATTCACTCTTGTAATCATATAGGTTTTTGAAGCCCAGGTCATAGCCTTCTATATCTCACTCTTTCTGTAGCCAAAAATTTATCCATTTATTAGCTTCTTTTTGGAGTCTCACAGTGGGCTCCTAGCCATGCTTACTTGGAAGCAAGTCCTGCTGAGTTCAGTACAACTTCCTTCCAAGGAAGCGCATTTAGGATTATATTATACAATAACCTGAACAGCTATTGCAGTCTTTTTCATGGTTACATTGGGGGGGAAAAACTTGAGAGAGCAGGAGAAAGAAAGAGAGAGAGGGAGAGGGAGAATTCCAAGGTGCTCAGATATCTAAGTAATGCTATCGTTTCAACTGGCGTTCCTTTTTGTAGACACAATGGCGGCACTTTCATCGTGTTCTCTGGCAGTTTCAGAAGGCAAGACCTCTGCTGTGTAGGACAAAAAGCCAACTCAACCCATCAAGAAGAAGTCAGTAATTAGCTGAAGTTATGAGCCAAAAGTTCTATGCACACAGCCAGTCTCAAGCTGTCACCGGCTGAATATAAGCAGAGGGAGCCAGCCCTCCTAAAGGAGAAAGGAACAAAGCCCTTCGCCACGGGATCCCTGCTTCTTTTTATTTTTCATTTTGAAAATGAATTTTGCTTCTCAAACTAGGGGGGAAACATTCCACACAAGGCAGCATGTGTTTCAATTAAACAAAAGCAAAGGTGCTGAACCTGGGGTCCTCCTCATATGTATGGTGCAGTGGAAAGAGTCTTAAGAAAAAAGTCTTTCTTTAAGGGTCTTGAATTGCAGTTAGTAGAAATTGTTCTTCTTGTTGTTCTTGTTGGTGCATGCCTTTAAGTCATTTCTGAATTATGGCTACTCCAAGGCAAACCTGTCACAGAGTTTTCTTGACAAGATTTGTCTGGCAGTGTCAGGTGCTGCTTTTGCATCTTAAGGTAAAGCTATTCCCCGTTGACAAGGTTGTCAAGTTGTGTCCAACCATAGGGGGTGGTGCTCATCTCCGTTACTATGCCGAAGAATCAGCATTGTCAGAGACTATTCTGTGATCATGATTGCTCAGAACGTTGTTTACCTTCCCAACAAAGTGGTACCTATTTATCTACTTGCATTTGCATGCTTTTGAACTGCTAGGTTGGCAGAAGCTGGGACTAGTGATGGGAGTTCACCCCATCATGCAGCACCCAGGCCTCAAACTGCCAACCTGCTGATCTTGCAATCTGCCATGCTTTTGTTGTTGTTGTGTGCCTTCAAGTCATTTCCAACTTACGGCTACTCCAAGGCAAACCTGTCACAGTTTTCTTGGCATGTCTCTTCAAAAAGGGCCTCCCATTGCTTTCCTCTGATGCTGAGAGAGTATGACTTGCCCTAGGTCACCAAGTGGTTTTCCATGACTGAATGGGGATTTGAACACAGAGTTCTAGTCTAACACTCAAATACTACACCATGTTGGCTCTCCTTAACATTTTACATCCAATTTAGCACTTTTTCCCCTAGAAACTATTTGCAGGGCAGGTTATCCACATGTGTTGCAAATCTTCTTTTACCATCATAGCTATGATAATTATTTAGCTACCCAGCTTCTGACCCCAGTCTCCAAAATAACTCTTGAATTTTGTACCACTCCTTTGTAGTTGGGACTTAAGTCTGAAGGAGGTTCCCTATCCCACTGACAGAGGCCTTTGCAGACTGCCAGAAATAGTGCACATTAAATTGAGGCACTGCCCTGGCTCAGTGCTAGGGAATCATGGGAACTGTAATTTATTGTGGCACCAGAGCTCTCTAACAGAGAAGGCTCAATGTCCCAGAAAAAAAATACAATTCCCATGACTCCCTAGCACTGAGCCAGGGCAGTGCCTCAATTTAATGTGCACTATTTCTGACAGTCTGCAAAGGCCCTAGAAGCCACTGAAGGAAAAACCTCCATGAATGAGATTGGATCAGCTTCTTCCAAGTGAGGCTTCCAGTATTTGGGGATCTCTCTCTATGAAACTTCTAGAATAACCTCAAGGAGACTGTTTCTCTCTCTAGGACCAATTCTGTCCAGCATTCTTTTTGTTGATGCTGTAGTTGTGTTTGCTGCTCTCTCTCTTTCATGCTAACCCTGCCAACTACGGAGTTTACATCTCCAATGTATTACATGATAGCCCTTTTGGCTGCACCAATAACTCACCATTAAAAGCTGCATCCTTCTCATAGGACGTTATCATACGGGGGAAAATCTGTTGGTTAATCCACACAAATCCCAAACAAAAACTGATTTTGCGCCTCACGATTTCACACAACGTCACACAGAAACTGGTCAGAAACTGGACAGAAAGTGGTATTATCCAAGATCTTTTTAATTTCGGGGGTTTAGAGGAAATGCATTTGCAAAATTACAGTAATTTCGCATTTACTGTAATGTGAAAAGCAAATACGCATGGACAATTCTCTTTTAAAACCTGGAGGAGGGCCAAGAGGGGCCTCCAGGGAGGGAGAGTCCCGGGCTCCTGCCATGCAGGGAAGGCAAGGTAAGGCAAGGAGAGGGAAGTTTGGGACGGAGGAGAAGTTTGGCATTTGGGATGGAGGGAAAAGGAGGGGAAAGAAGGCTTCCCTCGCAGCAGCTGTGGGTGGATGTGGGTGCAACTGTGGGGTGTGCTTGTGGAGCAACTTGGAGATCCATCTCACCATGAAGTTCTGCCCTGCAGGTCCTACAAAGGGGAAAGGCTTATGGGGGGGCATGAGAGCTACCTCCAGTTTCCCCCTCTCCTGGGCATCATCCAAGGCTCTGACTCTCCCCAGGGAACACCCAGCCCTTCCTTCCTTCCTTCCTTCCTTCCTTCCTTCCTTCCTTCCCTCCCTTTCCTCCTCCTCCTCCTTCCCTGCCAGCTCTGCCTGTGATCCTACCCTCCTTGCTCATCTCCCCGCAGCTGACAGCCTCCAATGCCAGGAAAGGAGAGAGAAAAGGGAGGCTGAGCCATCTCAATCCCTCCCTTGCCTTGCCTTGCCTTGGCTTGCCTTGCCTTGCCTTTCCAGCCTCCTCCTCCTCCTCCTCCTCCTCCTCCTCTACTCTCTTGAGAGGTCCTAACCCCAACGGAAGGGGGTTAGGACCTGTGCAGGAGGACATGACCCCAAATGTAGGACAGTCTGACATTTCCTCCTGGGAAATGCAGGACCCACCCTGGAAAAAGGAAGAGTCTGGTCACGAAACACACCCATTTCCAGTACATGTACGGGTTCTTTTCACTTGTGTATGAAAGTTAAAAACGTCTTTTTTTCACTTTTAACTTAATTCCGGTATTAGCGTAATTATGTGTGAAAAGCTTTTGCGCAATTAAGCTCTTTTTTCGCTTTCTTTTCGGGATGTTTCATTTCCACTTTATTATCTCTTTAACAACGAAACTGGCCCACGTGTGATAACGTCCAAAGTCTAGGAGTGGGAGCCTAAGAACTGGAGCCAGCAGCTTGCTGGTTTTCAGTGGTTTGGATGAAACAAGATTCCACTGGGCAAAAACAATGATCATGTAGCACTCTCTTTTTTTCTATTATTTAGTAGAAGGCTAATGAACCTGGGGCATGGGAAGCAGGGAATATTTATCCAGCAGCCGGGCAGCTATATATGGCTCTTCCATCATCATGCAGCAAGGCAAAATAACTGTGGATAGATGCAGAATAGCTGAAGGGGATGTCTTTCTTTGGATCAGTCATTGATATGTTGTTGGACTGATGTCTGAAAACAATGTTGCTGTGTGCCTTCAAGTCATCTCTGGTGAACCTTTCATTAGATTTTCTCAGCAAGATTTATTCAGATGAGGTTTTCTATTCCCTTCCTGTGATGCTGAGAAAGTAGGACTTGCCCGGAGACATCCAGTGGTTTCCATGGCTGAGAGGGGATACAAATCCTGGTCTTTAAGAATCTTAGACCAACACTCAAATGGCTACACCATGATAGCTCTTAGACTGCATCTACATTGCAGAATTAATGCAGTCTGACACCACTTTAACTTCCACAGCTCAATGGTTGCATCTATACTGCAGAAACAATCCAGTTTGACCCCGCTTCAACTACCATGGCTACAGAATGCTATGTAAATCTGGGATTTGTAGTTTAGAAAGATATTTAGCCATTTCTGTCAGAGAGCTCTGGTGCAACAAACTTCACCTCCCAGGATGTTTTCAAACATGTGGTCTTCTCCACTATGCTGAGATAAGGTGGCTGAGATCCTACACCAAGGTCCCACGACATAAATCTCTCCAGGCAGAATTCTGCATTTATGGTGCTACTCGGTCCTTGTGTTGAATGGCAATGTTGCCCAACTGAATACACACCCAAATGTGCAAGCGAATGCTCAGACAAACATGCATGCAGATGCTCTATTTGGATCCACATGCTTATCCACCTCTGCATGCACAATGAGACTGCACATGCAACTTTGCTTCTGCAAATTAAATCTGAATATTTCAAGCTGGACAACAATGCCCAACCATTTCCATAGAGGAACGTAGTATGTTAATGGGATTCCAACCACTGCACTTCTAGGCTGCTGCCACACTGCAGAATTCATGCAGTTTGACATTGCTTTAACTGCCATGGCTCCATCCTGTAGAATCCTGGGATTTGTAGCTTGTTGTGGCACCAGAGCTCTCTGACAGAGAAGTCTAAATAGCTCACAAAACTATGAAACCCAGAATTCCATAGCATTGATCCACAGCAGTTAAAGGAGTGTCAACCTGTGATATTTCTGCAGTGTAGATGCAGTCCTCGTGTAATGTTTCTAAGGGCCTTTGCAGACTGCTAGAAATAGTGCAAATTGAGTCCACTTTAATTGCCCTGGCTCAGTGCTAGGGAATCATGGGAATTGTATTTTTTTCTGAGACATTGAGCCTTCTCTGTCAGAGAGCTCTGGTGCCACAATAAAATACAGTTCCCATGATTCCTTAGCACTGAGTCAGGGCATTTAAAGTGGACTCAATTTGCACTATTTCTGGCAGTCTGCAAAGGCCCTAAATTTCCATTTCAACATCTACGTTTTTAATCTAAACTTTGATTTCCCCTTGGTGCTGGCTTTCCTCCTTCCATCCTGGCCAAGCAGAAATGGCCAGTCTAACATACCCTCCTTGAGTCAATAAATACAACGTTGGTACTCAAAGAAAAAGAGAATAAGAAAACTGGGAACAACCCACAGTGAGAATGATATTGTTTTGCTCCTACTTCTGCTTTGCTCATGAGACTCAAGAAAGAAAGCTTCCAATTCCCAAAGGAGCTGCCTCTGATATTGTTTTCCCTTTCCTCTGGCATTTTCTTAACACAGGCAAGACGTTTAAGATAAGCTTCTAGAATGACTGAAAAGGACTCTGTAGGGAACAGTGTTGATAAAAAGGTAGGGAAGAGAGTCGAAGCAACCAATACAAAGACTTTTCCTCCCCTCATTTAGGGCTATCTACAACTGACAAGTGTTAGCTAAACGGCTTTGAACCATCCAAAATAGCATTTTCTCCATCGAGCAAGCCTTCTGGGTGGCTTAGCAAGTGCTATGAAATCGATTAAGACTGGTTAACAAGAGCGGTACCCATAGCTACACAATTAATTCCAGGCAGCTCTTTGGAATACTTTCATTTTGGGGATTTCTTCAAACGCTATGAAATTAACCACTCAAAAAGCAACACTTTCAATCCTTCTCTATTTTGTGGCCTGAGTGGATCCGCCATACAGACCACCAAGTCAGTGTATACTGGAAAGGTTGCTTTAGATCAGGAGCTCTCCATTTTGGGTCCCTCCAGATGTTTTGGACTCCAGCTCCCACAATCCGTCCTCACTGGCCTGGCTGGCTAAGGATTCTGGGACCTAAAAGGCAAAACAGCTGCTCACAGGACCTTATCACATGGGGTCTAGAGCAGAGCTAATCCAAAGGGTACCTGCAGCTAATACATATTATTTCCCCGTGTTTACACACGACGCTGCCCTAGAACACGGAGCTAATCTGTATTGTTTCCCCGCGTGTACACACGACGCTGCCCCAAAACTCCACAGAACCCGAAGCTAATCCGTAGCGAGTAGGGAGATTTTGACATTCGGTTTGTTGGGGAAGTACAAGCGGAGCCTTCGTATTCATTGCGCAATGGTGGGCGGGGCGGGGAAGCAGGGAGAGCTCTCCCAAGCAGAAAATCCCGGCGAGGGGAAGGGATTGGCGAAAGGCAAACCGGATTGAGAAAGAGGAGGAGAAGGAGAGGAGGAGGGAAGAGGGAGGCGATCTCTCTCTCTCCATCTCTCTCGCATTTTTTCCCACCAACACCCCTTCCCTCCTCCAGTCCTCCAGCCCTCCTCCTCCTCCTCGGTCCCCTTGGCTGCCTTTCCTCCCGACTCCTTCATCCCATCCTTGCCATCCACAGAAGCGCCTTCTGCGACGCTGGCTTTTTGGGTGGCGGGAAGGGAGAGAGAGAGAGAGAGAGAGAGAGAAGAAAATGTGTGTGTGTGTGTGTTTTCCTTCTTCCCACGTGAACCACATCCCGCGGCGCCTGATCGCTAAATCCCCTTTGGAGCCTTCGTATTCATTGCGCTATGGCCGCCAGGGCGAAATTCAGTTCGTTTCGGTATAGAACTGAATTTATTCTCACTTCGGTTACTTTTCTGTTACTTTTCGCTTCGTGGCCAGCGTTTGATAAGGTCCATAGAAGTTAGCACGCTAGATGTGGAACTACATGAGAAAAGAGAAATACATTGCTGTTACTCCTTGCTTCGTATTACATTAGCTCTTTGGCTGCATCTGCACTGCAGAAACAATGTAGTTTGATACCACTTTAACTGCCAAGGCTCCATGCTATGGAATTCTGGGACGTGTAATTTTGTGAGCTATTTTGTCTTCCCTGTCAGAGAGCTTTGGTTCCACAATAAACTACAAATCCCAGAATTCCACAGCATTGACCCATGGTTGTTAAAGTGGTGTCAAACTGCTTTATTTCTGCAGTGCAGTGTTATTTTTAAATTTTTTAAAAATAAAATCAAAACTACAAAAATTATGCCAATTCTCTCAGAAGTAATATTTCAAAGCAGGGGTGGGCAACTGCAGAGTTGGGAAGGATCCATTTTCACCCCATCTCACCCCTGAAAACCTGATGTCATGTCACATCACTTCCAGTGTTGGTGGAGTTTTGGTGGAAGACACTCCGATTGCTATGCAGAGGGGCAGGGTACAAATAAATTATTATTATTATTATTATTATTATTATTATTATTATTTGCAAATTTCTGTATTTATTTACTTATTTATTTGCCTTTGTGGTCCTTGGGAGGGAAAAGTGTTGGAAAATCTAGGCATTCTCTTTTCCCCTCCTTAGATAGATAGGGATTTCTTCCCTCTTTCTCTCATTCAAAAACTAACCATGTGACTTAGGTCACTCCCTCTTTGGGACTAGCAAACATTTTTCTCTCAGCTGTTCCCATCTTCCTGCTCTCTCAACTTTGTTTGGAAAGATGATGAGGTAAATATTTCTCCTTACCTGAACTATTCACTAGTTAGCGTGTAGAGAGATCTTGTAGCACCTTTGAGACTAACAGAAAGAAATTGGCAGCATGAGCTTTCGTAGACTTCAGTCTACTTCCTCAGATGTATTTGGTGGAAGTAGACTGAAGTCTACGAAAACTCATGCTGCCAATTTCTTTCTGTTAGTCTCAAAGGTGCTACAAGATCTCTCTACACACTGATTCTACAGACTAACACAGCTATATCATTGAAATCTATTCACTAGTTAGATTAGGATATAGCCATTTATGTAAATATAAATTAAAGCCATTGTATTAAACTACAAGCTATGTGTTTATAGTTAGGCAAAGGCACATTTCTGCTACTCTGCTAATTTAAAGCCAGACTCTAACAGACTCTAATGTTGATTCCACCTCAACATTAGGAGGAACTTCCTGACAGTGAGAGCTGTTTGAAAGTGGAACACTGTAGTGGAAAAACAAACTGTAGCAAATTCACTCTCAGCATCCAGGGTTCTTAGGCAGAGTCGAAGCAGAACAGGGGACCTCAAAATAGTTTAAAAACACAGATTTATTGCCGGCAAGTCTCAACAGAATTAGTATTCAGATTATTGGGCAAAAGACAAGCCAAAATGGCTGTAGTTTTATACGCTGAAAGACAAAGAAACTCAAAGCTGACAATCTATTGCAGGGGTAGGCAACCTTTCCCCTTTAAGGGCCAAGGGACTTCAGCTCCCAGAAACCTCAGCCATGTTGGCCAATAGTCCCATGTTGGCCAATAGCTCCTGGGATTCTGGGAGCTGAAGTCCCTCGGCCCTTAAAGGGGAAAGGTTGCCTACTCCTGCTTTAAACTCTAAACATATAGAATCCTGAGCAATGAGAGTAAAGAGCTATGCATACATTATAATCTGTTTAGGATACCATTATTGCTGTGCCCACTGCATTCCAGAAACCTCTTACCAAGAGGCCAGGAGGTGTCTTGGTCTGATTTATTATGGCTGTGATATTCACCAGGCACCTCTGCTAAAGCATCAGGGTCATGATGTCCCACAAACATTTCTGCTTATCTCTGCACATTCCTTGAGTTTAAACCTTCCAGCATCTTCCTTAGAGGCCCCACTTCCCAGAATCCTCCTTGCATGGCTGCTTGATACTTGCTTAACCTCTATTTTCTACACATAATAGCACACATCTCTAATTCAGGCATATAAAACATCAATGAAAGAAATCCTCCTGCCTCAACACACTCCATGGAGTGGTGGAGTCTCCTTCTTTGGAGGTCTTTAAACAGAGGCTGGACAGCCATCTGTCGAGGATGGTTTGATTTTGAGTTCCTGCATGGCAGAAGGGGGTTGGACTGGATGGCCCTTGGGATCTCTTCCAACTTTATGATTCTATGATTCTATGATTCATATTTTGATATTTAAATATTTTTGTTTCCTTAAAAAGGCTGAAGCCTTAGGAGACTTAAACTAGCCCACATAAAACTACTGTATCCTACAGTAGTTTTGAATCATTTAGAGGAGGCTGTGTGGAAAATAGCCTAAAAAATTGGGTGTGGGGGGAATGTCTGGGGCTCTTTGTGGTTCCCGAAAAGTTTCAAGGGATGCACTTTGGGGTCCCAAAGGTGCACCTGGCTCATGGGCTGCACTTTGGGCACCCTCATTCTAAAGTAACAAACAAGCCATTAGTCATTCTTTGAGAAATTGTGACATTCAATGTTGTTGACATTAAAACAATTCAATCTGATGCCCTTGGGCCTCAGTCCTAGGAAAAAACAATGAATAATGATGTCACATTTAATAAGTTATTTCCAAGTTCTGGTAAAAAGCTTAGTTCTTTGTAAATTGGTTGACAGACTTTGTATGTAGGGCAAATTCTCTGAATATCAGAGGAATTCATGCAAGAAACGTGTCAACATTATCTTCTTCCTGTACAAGGTTTGCATTTACAAAGAGGCACATTTTTATAAGAAACATCATGCATTCCTCCTATTCCCCAGCTAGTGTGTCATTATTCGCCATGGGAACTATTTAGACCTCCTTGTTTGGCCTCAGCAGCAGAAGGGCTACTTGCTCATCTTCACATAGGTGGCTAGTAATGTAGTGGAGCCAGGGCTCACAGAGTTAATGCAATAGGACAGGGGTAGGCAACCTTTCCCCTTTAAGGGCTGAAGGACTTCAGCTCCCAGAAGCCTCAGCCATGTTGGCAATAGTCCCATGTTGGCCAATAGCTCCTGGGATTCTGGGAGCTGAAGTCCCTTGGCCCTTAAAGGGGAAAGGTTGCCTACCCCCTGCAATAGGACTTTTTGATCAACGGGGACAAAGGTGTTATCTGCCATCCTATTAGATTTCTCCACTTTCTCTGGATTTAGCTGAAATTTCATAGCTCCTGGAAGAGGAGATGCATTTTCCCAAAACTAAGAAATATATATTCATGAGTTTGTTGTTGTGTCCCTGCAAATCATTTTCATCTTATGGGGACCCTAAGACGAACTAAGAATGGAGAGGGTAGCTATGAAAGAACTAGAAAAGATTCTAAAATGCAAAGATATACAACTCAGCTCAAAAGTTGGAATCATACAAGCCATTGTATTCCCTATTACCATGTATGGATGTGAGAGCTGGACAGTTAAGAAAGATGATAGGAAGAAAATTAATTCATTTGAGATGTGGTGCTGGAGAAGAGTGTTGAGGAGCCCATGGACAGCCAAAAGGACAAACAAATGGGTCCTAGAGCAGATCAATCTGGAAACCTCCCTGGAAGCCAAGATGACCAAACTGAGACTGTCGTACTTCGGACACATCATGAGAAGAGAGAACTCATTGGAAAAGACAATAATGCTGAGGAAGGTGGAGGGAAGTAGGAAGAGAGGGAGGCCACATGCCAGATGGAGGGACTCTATTAAGGAGGTCATGGGTATTAAGGGATTGCAGGAATTAAGCAGAGCCGTGGAGGACAGAGGGTCTTGGAGATGTCTCATCCATAGGGCCACCATGAGTCGAGATCAACTCAAGGGCAGTTAACAACAGCAACAAAGACAAACCTATCCTGTGGTTTACTTGGCAAGATTTGTTCAGAAAAGGTTTGCCATTGCCTTCCCCTGAGGCTGAGAACATGTGATTGGCCCAAGGTCACCCAGTAGTTTCATAGCCAAGCTGGGAATTGAATCCTGGTCTCTAGAGTCCTACGCCAGTGTTCAAACCATTATACCATGCTTGCTTCATTTTCATGTGTTACACTTGTTGTAACACAAATTATCCTAGGACTCCTTCACACTGTACAAATATAGCACCATAATTCTAGTTTACCTGCCATGGTTCCCTCCTACAGAATGCTGGGATTTGCAGTTAGAAATCTCAGCTGTAAAGTTGTAGTGTTCCACCCTGTCTGATTTCACTACACCACTCCACTACAAACCCCAGGGTTCCCATAGGATGTTGCCATGGCAAGTGTGTGGTGTTAAAGGGTCTCTGGTATGGCTTGGGACATTATCACACTGGCCTTGTGTCTCATGGCAATCGCATTATGAAACAGGAACATACTGCTCTGAAAACATTCTTTATCTCATCTCTCTTCTTTTCCACTACTGCACAGCTTTAAAAAACAAACAAACAGATGTTATAAACCCTCACTTCAGTTCCAACATTAAAGCAGTCAGTGCCATTAAGGGGCCTGATTTCCTCCTGTCCCCTTCCTATTTGCTATGCCAAAGCCAGATAATTCCATGCCTGTTGTTTTACTTAGGTGCCCCTTGATATTCTGGAGGGAGGGTAATGGGCAGGGCAACCCCTGCAAAATATCTCTACCCACCCCATTGTGAATACTGCAGACTCCTTTTCTGCCAACACTCTCAGCTTGTACCTCCTTGCCACCTCTCACTCTGGATCCAAGATTTTCTCCAGGCTCCCTTACCACCTTCAGTCTCAAGACCCCCACATCTCATCCACCTCTCAACCCCACTCCGTTTGCACCCTTCCTCCCCACAATCTCCTATCCTGCTGAACTGCCAACTTCTCACTCCAGAGCCAAGCTTTCCTCCAGGATCCCTCAGCTTCTTTCTCAAGACCCTCTCATCTTATCAACTTCTCAACCACACTCCTTCTGCACCCCTTGACAGACTGGAGAGCTGGGTCAAAACTAGTAAAATGAATTTCAGCAGGGATAAAAGTAAGATACTAAATGAAACACATAAATATAGGATGGGTAACATCTGGGTTGAACTTAGTACATGAAGAAACAATCTAGGGGGGTCTTTGTAGGCTGCAAACTAAACATGAGTCAACAGTGTGATGCAGCAGACAAAAAGACCAGTGCAATTCTGGGCTGCATCAACAGGAATATAGTGTAAAGGAATAAAGATCAAGGGTAGTAGTAGTGCTAATCTATTCTGATTTGGTTAGACCTCATCTGGAATACTGTTTCCAATTCTGGGCACCACCATTCAAGAAGAATATCAGCAAGATGGAATGTGTCCAGAGAAGGTCAAGGCACCAGAGTGCTCTGACAGAGAATGCAAAATGTCTCATAAAACTACAAATCCCAGAATTCCGTAGCATTGAGCCATGGCAGTTATAGTGGTGTCAAACTGCATTATTTCTGCAGATGCAGCCTTACTCAGGGATGTAGCCACTGGGGTGGGGGAGAATGAAAGCACTACCCTCCCAAATAGGAATGTTGACCCTCCATATGAAATTTTTACTTTACCGGTACTCTAGCATTGCATAGAGTAAAACACTGAAAATCATTTACACTTGGGACTCTAACACTTTTACTGTGTTTGCATCCCTTGGGAACTTTGCTTTAGATACCTAAACTCTATTTCTAAATGCTCAACTAAAGTTTTAAGTTACTGCAATGCTGAAACTTTGGGGATTGAAGTAAAATTTCATGGGGAGGCAGAATCCTTATTTGGAAGCAACCCTCGTTTGACCATCCCCATAGCTACAAACTTGGATTTTGTTGCTGAGTGCCTTGAAGTTATTTCTTACTTATATCAACCCTATCATGGGGTTTTCTTGGCAAGGTTTGTTCAGATACAGTTTTTCCACTGCCTTCCTCTTAGGCTGAGAGACTGTGACATGCCCAAGGGCTTTCATAGCCGTATGGGAATTCGAATCCTGGTTTCCAAAAGTCCAAGCCCATCAATCAAATACACTACCCTGGCTCTGTATTAAGATATATGTTGAAAGATATTGGTACAAATATAAATGGTCTATAAAGACAACAGAGAATATGTTTGATGGACTTATATCTCGGCGTCCTCCCAAAATGGGATTCAAGACAGCTGTTGTTCAGTATGAAATGTCTACAATAAGATAATGT
The DNA here is from genome assembly GCA_026167975.1 of Phrynosoma blainvillii. Taxonomy (NCBI): domain Eukaryota; kingdom Metazoa; phylum Chordata; class Lepidosauria; order Squamata; family Phrynosomatidae; genus Phrynosoma; species Phrynosoma blainvillii. The sequence goes on along the minus strand of JANUYF010000001.1, from coordinate 445,158,648 downwards.
GTTTAGACACTGTAAATCTCTATAAGAATCTGCCTGGACTGAGATGTCTATGTACTGTAATAATCCTCCCTAAGGGGAATACATAAATGTATACGTGATTTGTTTCATTAAATAAATAGCAAGAAAATTACATAGCCGCCTGATTATTCTCATCATAAAATTTCCTGAAATACGAAAACATAACAGTCTAAAGTGGAGTGCTGATGCCAACCTGCCCACTAGACAATACTGCTCTTTACAAATGTAGAAGCCCAGTTGACCATAACAGTAAACAAGAAGGAACTTTAACTAGATACAGGTTGGTAAACAAATGGCAAAGGACCTTCAGTCACACCATAAAAGGCTTATGGGAACCATACCTGTTTCCATTACAAAGAGATAGAGGTAGAGATAGACATTGGGGGATACCATCTAGGGTCCAGGATTCTGGCCTTTGCCCTGAGATCTTGAAGAACTACATCTACCCCATATCTTTCCTTTTTGTCCTCTGGACACAGGCAACATCTATGATAAAAGAAGACCATGTGCACCCATGTATGTGTCTGTTGCCATAAGAACTAGAAGACCTCCAGTACAAATGAATTAAAAAACCTAGCTGTGTTAATCTGGAAAATCAGTATGCAATGGTACCCTTGAGCATCCTTGAGACTAACTGAAAGAAAGAAGCTGGTAGCATGATCTTTTCTAGATTTTAACCTACTTCCTAAGATGCATGGCATGGAGGAGAGAGTCCAGAGACAAACCTATATAAGCTGTCTGTGTGTGAGAATGACACACAGAATGAGAATGAAAAATTCAAAACCTTGTGGGTATGGAATTGAAGCGACAAGCTCAGTTTTTAACAGTGATTGTTGGGAGGCAAAGGCAGGTTCTTTGGTAAGGAAGGTATGTCAACTAGCTCTGATTGAATATAGGTTTTTGTGGGGTTTGTGGGGTTTTTCAGGCTGTGGTCTTTCAATTCATATATACACACACACACACACACACACACATACATATAGTAAGATTCAGTGTGGCATAGTGGTTTGAGTGTTGGACTACAACTCTGGAGACCATGAAACCCACTGGGTGATCTTGGGCAAGTCACATGCTCTCTCTCTCTGTGTATATGTATATGTATATATGAACTGAAAGACCATAAACCCTAATTCCTTAAAAACTAGAAATCCGTTTGTAGTCTGAAGAACTCTTTTCAACTGGTAAGAGCCAAACTTTTCCTAACCAGAGAAGATAAAGCTGGAGATAAGCCTGAAACATTCATTCAAACATACAGGGGGGCCTCTAGGCAACTCCATGTAATGCTTTTTTCTGCATGACTCTAGAACTTTTCAAATAAGTAAGGGATGAAGAGTAGAACGATCAGAGAAGACTGAATGAGAAGAGAAAAACCAATGAAAAAGAAAGAACTTGGAGGTGAGCCAGAAAAAAAAATGAAAGAATAGAAAGAAAGAAAAATAGCACCAGAGTTGGGATGGGGAACCCTAAAGGGTTTTGAAGCCATGATAAGTTAGCATGTCTGTTCATGTTAAATACGGCTATTTTTCATTGAATGCTTCCATTTCTCTGCAAGGCAAAATAAAATGAGCTCAGCTAAACCACTCCGTACTATGTTCTCCCTGTGGCTTCATAAAACACAGCATCACTATAGTCCAGAAATAATCAAGAAGTCTAAAGAGGAAAATATACATTGGGTGTTTTTTTTAACTCACTAGCAGAGGGCTACCTTAATTGAAATGGTGTTGACTAAACAAACATTATTTGCCATTCTCTGCAGAATGACCTATTTTTTTTTTCCTACAGCAAGAGAAGCAACCTATTAATTTTTCACTGGCTGTCAAGTGTGTTTCAATTAAAACTGAGCTATTCACTTCTAAGGTGAGTATTTTAACTGCTCCCAAGAACTGCGGTAAATATTATCTTGACCGTTTAAAAGACCTTATTTGAAGAGTGCTCTCCTGGCATTCCCCTCCTTTTCTGAGAGGCACAGACGTTCTCTTTCTAAAATGTGTCACATGCACACTTTACAATGGTTTTAAAAAAGAATACAAGAAACAATTATATGCCTTTGCATTTATACTTCTTGAGGAGAGTGAATTAGTAAAAGTTTCCTGTTGAATATGTATAAATGGAAAATTCTAGGATGTTGCTACACAGAACAAATTTGGAAAATGTACTATCTGTTCTCAAGTTGCTACAGTGGGCACTTCCTATCTGTGGGGGTTTGGTTCCAGTCCCTTCCGCAGACTGGAAAAAACATAGGAGCCCATATTAGTCAATGGGTGGCAATGGACATGTGCCTACATCAGAGGCACATGCAGGTATGCATCAAGCCCATATTAGTCAATGGGTGGCAATGGACATTTGCCTATATCAGAGGGACATGCAGGTATGCACTGCCTTTGGCTAATATGGGGCAAGACAATCCATAGGAGTGCCAATCCGTGGATGGCTAGCCCATTGACATGGTGGGCTCACTGTATTATGGACCTATGCTGCCTTGAGTTCTTCAGATATACTGCTGGCACTCCACATTTGCAGCTTTGACTTTTGCAGCTTTGATTATTTGAGATTTTGATTGATACGTTCTCTCCAAGAATCTCTAGGTTCTCCAGCACAACTCTGCCAGACGTTGACCATAAAGTTGTGCTGGAGAACCTAGAAATTCCTAGAAAAAAAAAACACTTCTCTAGGCATTTGTAGGTCATCCAGGATCCCTGGATGGTGCAATGGTTAAATGCCAGTACTGCAGCCACAAGTTTGTGGGTTTAATCCCAGGACTCCAAGGTTGACTCAGCCTTCCATCCTTTCATAGGTTGGTAAAATGAGTACCCAGCTTGTTGGGGACAATTGGATTAACATTGTAAACCAAGTGCTGAGTTCGCTGATAAGCGGTATAGAAATGTAAATGCTATTGCTATTGCTGTTGCTGTTGCTATCCAGTATGATTCTATGATCAACTTCTTTCAGATGCTGACTATAGAGTTGCACTGGAGGACCTGGAGATTCCTAGAGAGGTGTGATCGTAGGTAAAAAGAATAGTGGTTTTTTATTTGTGGTTTTTCCACATTCACAGGAGTTCTTAATCCCTAACCCCAGCAAATGTGGAGGGGCCACTGTAGATTGTTATTGTGTTATTGTGTGCCTTCAGGTCATTTCTGACTGAAGAGCAACCTTAAGGAGAACCTATCATAGGGTTTACTTTGCAAGATTTGTGGAGTGGGTTTGCCATGGCCTTCTTTTGAGGCTGAGAGAATGTGACTTGCCCAAGGTCACCCAGAAGGTTGCCACAGCTGAACAGGAAAATCTGCTCTCCTGGAGTCCTGCTCCAACACTCAAACCACTACACCACATTGGCTCTTCAAATATAGGACAAGATATAAATATTTTAAAATAAATAATTATAATGTAGCCTGAGTAATTTTTAGGGAAACATGGACCCAGGTCTCTGGTGTTTCATCTGTTGAGCAATTTTCAGGGTGTTCTCCATCATGGCTAAGCTACCTCACAAGACTGGTTTGAAATTAAAAGAAAGAGGTAGTAGGGACAGGAGAGACGTCTAAGCTCTCCTGAGATCCTTAGAAGAAGGACAGGATAAACACATCAAATAATACATTTCTGAGTAGGTTTTCTAAGCATTTATTGGTAGGTTGGATTTTAATGGCTTTTCTGCATTGCTGTATCAGATTTTATGTCTCACCTGCTCTCAATAATTATTTGTTTGCTGTATTTTTTCCAAGGAGCTCAAGGGAGCAAGCCAAGACCAACCAACTCCTCTGACTGATTTTGCAACTCCTACAAGTAAATAAATAACAACCCATATTGGCTGAGATCCAATAACGGAACTGTGAAGTGTAAATCCTTGCATGTGGAGATATGTGTTGATTGGGGCTGAATCTGCACTGTGGAAATAATGCAGTTTGACATCGCTTTAACTGTCATGGCTCCGTGCTATAGAATTCTGGGATTTGTAGTTTTGTGAGATATTTAGCTTTCTCTGGTCCCAAAACAAACTACAAATATCAGGATTCCAGAGGATGGAGTATGGCAGTCAAAGCAGCGTCAAGTGGCATCATCTCTGCAGTGCAGATTTGACCTGTGTGACACAAGCTTTGCGTGAATGGCAACACTGTGCACCTGAATGTGCGGTCAGATGTGCAACCCAAGTATGGATGCATTTCTGCATGCACAATTGGAGCAGCATGTGCAACTCCACTTCCACAATCTTAAACTGAATACTGGTCTTCTATACCAGACAAAAATGTCCAGGCACTTCCATAGGGGAACTTATGCACCAGGTTTTCAGTTATTTTTAAAAAATAAAAAAGTGTATCATTCTCCTTTAAAACGTCATGTAACCCACAGGTGTAACTATTCATGAACTAAGAATTCTGGGGCCCAAATGAAATTTTCCTTCATTCTTCAAATTTCTAGCATTGCAGCAACAGAAAACTTAAATCGAGCATTTAGAAATAGAGTTCAGACATCCAAAATAAGTATGCCTTGCCTAAGAAAGCCCTATGAAATTCATGGGGTCACCACCATAGGTGGATAGGTGACTTAAAAGCACATACACACACACAGAGGCAATGGTACCAAGAGAATATGAACACACCAAATAAAAGAATTCCAGGTGTGGATGATTTTCAAGATCCTATTCTCTGCAATACTAGAAATTTGGAATGTGAAGGAAAATTTCATCGGGGGGATGAGTTCAGGGAAGCAATTTGGACCCCTGCCTAGCTGCACGCCTGCTTTACCCTATGCCTTCTTTTTGAACTGCAACTTATATAAAAGATGTTTGGGGGAAAGTAGATGACATTTGGCTGAGAAAACGGCCATTTGGCCCACAGAATTCACCTCACTCTGCTTTAGTTAATGGCCAAAGTATACATTGGTCAAAATGACTACACATTTAAAAAAAAATTATGAACCTGCCCAAGTATTATGATCTTTTCGGAAGGTTTTTCTCTCATCTGGTGAGGACACAGGAGAGAGCCTTCTCAGTGGCTGATCTGAGTCTGTGGAACTCACTCCCAAGGGTGGCACAATTGGCCTCCCTTCTTCTCTCTTTTCATTGGCAAACAATGAAGCTTTCAGCCTTTCACTGGAGTAAAAAGATTGCAATGTGTGTGTGTGTGTCTTCAAGTCACCTGTTGACATATGGCGATCCCATGAATTTCTCAGGGTTTTCTTAGGCAAGGAATACTCAAAGGTAGTTTTTCCAGTTTCTTCCTCTGAAATGTAGCCTACATGCCTGGTATTCATGGATGGTCTGCCATCCAAGTATTAACCAAGGTTAACCCTGCTTAGCTTCCAAGATCAGAGAGGATTGGTGCCTTAGGGTATTTAGGCTCTTGTTCTTGTTAACTGCCCTTGAGTTCAGCTCAGCTCATGGTGACTCCGTGGAAAAGTCCTCTCCAAGATCCCCTGTTCTCCACTGATCTGCTCATGCCCTGCATTAGGTTCATTGTTAGGTTCACTGTTTAGTGCACATCTTTTCTATGTTTTTAATTGTATTGTTTTTTTAATATTATTGAGCTGCTCTGAGTCCCAGTTCTGGAGAAAGAGCGGGAGATAATAATAATAATAATAATAATAATAATAATAAAGTAATGAGCAGATGGTATCTCACTCCTTACAAGCTATCTAAATTGTACAAAGGATGTAATCCTATTTGTTGGAAATGTGGTGAAGAGATAGGTTTCTATTTCCACGCTTGGTGGAAATGTAGGATTTCTCAAAAATTCTGGAGTATGATTAACAAAGAAATTATGGCAATATTTAAAATAAATATGCGGTTAGATCCAAAAATATACTTATTAAACATTTGGGACAAAAAAATTGAGAAAGAAGGAGGACGCCTCCTCTTTCTACTAATAACTACGGCAAGAATCCTATTTGCTAAATATTGGAGAAAAAGAGAGATACCAAGGTTGGAGGAATGGAGAAGCAGAATGTATGAAACATATGAGTTGGAAAAATTGACCTGGTTAGTACAAAATAAATCATTAAACGAATTTCATGCCATTTGGAAACCATGGTATAGCTATGAGAGAAAAAAGATGACGGATGCGAGGCAATTTCAAATAGATTAAAGGATTATATAGGAATTATATTTGACTGATACATATATATATATATATATATATATATATATATACATACATACATATATATTCATATTTTTAATATAGAGAATTGAGCTACATGATAACTTAGATAATACAGATTATTATAGACTAGGAAAATATTAAATTATAGTAATGTATGTAACGTACGTAATATAGATAAAGTAGCCAATTTAGGTCCACTATTTTACGATAACTATTACTATATTTACTATAATCATTATAATTTGTACTCTTATTTGATTGCTCTAGAACGGATTAGACTAGAGCCAATGGTGAAGGTAAAGTATATAGAGTTAAGAAGTTAAAAATGTTAAAAATAATTATAGGTAGTAGAAGATAGTGATGTGGCTTCTGCCAGCGGGATATAAGGAAAGAAATACATAAAGCACTGAAGAGTGAAAATAGACTATGATACAGAGCTTTGTTGAATTATATATATTAAGAGGTCTAGATAAGATTAGGTCACATGATCCTTATCAAAGTCATGGAGGTAAAGTGTGTTTATGTTAGTTTGTTAGTATGTTAGTATGTTTTATATTTGTACTTGTTGTTTGATTGTTGATCGATATGTCTGTAGTTTTGTAGTTTTTGTAGAGTTTGTACAGTTTATGTTTGTTCTTTTAAATAAATATAAAAATATCCAAACATTTCTGTGTGTGAAATTGTGGGGGGAAGTCTTGAAATGGTTCTGAAAGCTGGATAGTGAAGAAAGTTAACAGAAAGAGGATCATCTCGTTTGAAACATGATGCTGGAGGAGGGTTCTAGGGACATATAGACTACCAAAATAACAAATAAATGGATTCAAGAGCAAATCAAGCTCTCCCTAGAAGCCAAGATGATTAAACCAAGACTATTGTATTTTGGACATATCATGAGAAGACATGACTCCCTAGAAAAGACAATAATACTTGGTATGGTAGAAGGCAGTAAGAAAAGAGGAAGATCTTATCAGAGGTAGAGAGTCTCAATCAAGAAAGCCACGGTCCTGAGTTTGCAAGACCTGAGCAGGTTGATAACAGGGATACTTGGAGGTCTCTCATTCATGGGGCCACCTTAAGTTGAAGTTGACTTGATGGCAACCAACAGTAATAAGCCCAGAGCCTCAATAGTCTCCTGCTACAAACCAGAGCATGGTTTCATACTCATTGTCTCTTTTGCTTGAAGACACATCAACACAAACTATTTTAAGACAGCACACTTCTTTCGTGACATATTGGCTAGCCGTTATTTTTATATCCTCACATTCCTGTACAGTTGCTGCTTTCTGTCACCATAGGAACTCTGCTGCAAGGGTTTAAATATAGAATCTCTCTCTCTCTTTTTCTTTGCAGGCATATGCAATTCCTCCAAGCTCCTTTTATTATCTAGCTGGTAAAGAAGGGACTTATACTTCTCATAATAGAACACTTTACTGCCTAAAATATACTGTATGGGACTGGAGTGAATAACACCACAGTGGAATAAATTCTATTGCAAAGAATGTTGTGAGGTTTTTGTTTTTTGTTTTTTCATTTTTCATTTTTTTTTTTTTTTTTTTTGGAAACAACAATTGTCTGCAGCAGAGCAATGTCAGTAGTCTGAAAACTCAAAGACGCAAAATCCAGCTAAATGCTGCAGTTGCAATGATGTCATTCTTCCTCACTAATGTGAGTGAATGAATCTGCTAATACACTTGTTTAAACGTAATGGGTCTGCAAGTAATCCCAAGTAACTAGAACGGCTGGTAATTTGTATATCTATAAATATCAATATGTTTGTATGCCAAGCAAAAAAAGAGAGAGAGAGAGAGAGAATATAGCCAGAAGCATTACATCTCAGTTGTTGGCATGATGAGATCTAAAATGTTGCAATAAAGGAAAAATCATGCCCTAGTGTTGAAGTACCTTAGAAGTATAATGTATGATGGGAGAAATAAAAGGTATTTCAAAAAAAAAATAATTCAGCACATTATTATTAAAAAGCTCATTTTTTTTTCATTATTTGTTTGTAAAGAGCATGTTCATTTTATTATTTATTGATTAGTTTCATTTTCGTTTGGTTATTCCTGTTAGGTTTTGGTTCTCTTCCCTTTTCCTCATTGTTTTTACTGTTGCCTAGAGTGGCAGGTATTGTAGCCAAGGCCATGGTGGTCTCTCTATTGTGGCCACCATATTCTTCCCCAGAATACTACTACTACTTATCATCATCATCATCATCATCATCATCATCATCATCATCACTGAGAATCCTGTGTCATTTTCTTAGTTAAATATACTTAACTACTTAAGTACAGAATTCAGAGACATAGGTCCAAAACACACTACAGAAATAATCCAGTTAAAGACCACTTTAATTGCCCTGGCTCAGTGCTAGGGAATTCTGGGAACTGTAGTTTTGTGGGACAGTTAGCCTTCTCTATCAGAGAGCTCTGGTGTCATGGTAAACTACAACTCCCAGGATTCCCTAGTACTGAGGTAGGGCAGTTAAAGTGGTCTCGAACTGGATTATTTCTGCAGTATGTTTTGGACCATAGTCAAATATCAGTATACAAAAGGATCTTGTAACATGTTTCAGACTAACTGGATGAAAGATGTTGTAGCATAAACTTTCATAGACCTAGGGCCTTTGTAGACTGCCAGAAATAGTGCAACTTGAGTCCACTTTAACTGCCCTAGTTCAGTGCTAGGGAATCATTGGAACTGTAGTTTATTGTGGCACCAGAGCTCTCTGACAGAGAAGGCTCAATGTCTCAGAAAAACTACCATTCCCATGATTCCCTAGCACTGAGCTAGGGCAGTTAAAGTGGACCCAAGCTGCACTATTTCTGGCAGTCTGTAAAGGCCCTTAGTCTTCTTCCTCAGAGGCATCTAACCAAGTCAACAAAAGCTTATGCTACAACGTCTTTCATTCAGATGCTTCTGAGGAAGTAGACCAAGTCTATGAAAGTTTATGTCACAATGTCTTTCATTCAAATGCATTTGAGGACTGCCAGAAATAGTGCAAATTGAGTCCACCTTTAGGGTTAGGGTTAGTGCTAGGGAATCATGGGAATTGTTTTTTTTCTGAGACATTGAGCCTTTTCTGTCAGAGCGCTCAGGTGCCTCAATAAACTACAGTTCCCATGATTCCCTAACCCTAACCCTAACCCGAAAAGTGGACTCAATTTGCACTATTTCTGGCAGTCTGCAACCCCCATAGTCTACAAAAACTTATGCTAGGTCTTCCACTCAGAAGCATGTTTGGAAGTACATCAAGTCTACAAAGGATTATGCTTATGAGTCCTGAGCCCATCCTGACATATCTTTGATGCTCAGCTAAGTATCATAATTTTATTTTTAAAAAGTTAACGAGCACACATACAATTCTACATCATAACACCACTCCCTCTATTGTTTAATTTGTTGGGAAATGTTGCAAGTTGGGTTGAATTGGTTGACAACCAGAGCTTCACAGATAAACACACAATAAGTCATACCTTCTCTGTATCAATCCCTTTGGACATGGACCATGTGGAGACGATATAATCCATGACTCGTTCACTAAGGCCTTTAGGGACTTGGTACAACTTTAAGAAATCTCTCACATTGTTCAACATCTCGTGGTAGCGGTTGGTATTGGCATACATTTGTTGGAAAATTGTGGTGACGTTTCCAAAAATGGTTGCATAAAGAAGAGCTAAAAGAGAGCAAGAAAAGAATAATTAGAAATAAACAAAACCAAAACCATTCAGCATTGACATACATTGCTATGATGCACTCAGTTCTTTGGACATCTTGGCGCAATCCTTTAGTGCTGTATTCTTTTTGTTCTTTACTTTTGAGGACTTTGTTGTTGTATGTCTTCACGTTGTTTCTGGCTTATGCCGACCCCAAGGTGGACCTTTCATGGGATTTTCTTGGCAAGATTTGTTCAGCGGAGGCTTGCTTTTGCCTTCCTCTGAGGCTGAGTGAGTTTGACTTGCCAAAGGTCCCTTCCAGGGATTTTCCATAACTGAGCTGGGATTTGAACCCTCATCTCTAGAGCTCAGACCACTATACCATGCTCACGAAATAGTTTTGCCAGAGTGAAAACAGGAGAGGGCTCCTGTAACTTTAATGGTTGTGCAAAAGCAGGAAGGCCAGTAGGTGTTGCTTGTTTCCTGGTTGTGTGACAAACAACGCCTGCTGAAATTCCCTTTTCTACACAACCATTAAAGGTACAGGAGCCTTCTCCAATCTTCAATCTGCCAACCTTATCCTCAAAGCTCCAGGTAGCCTCTGAGAGATTCTGGCAAACTTTGTCCCCATTATATGAGTCCAAACCGGAACTGTGTGCAAATGGTCACTCAACATTCTCACACCTATTTGGGGGTAGAGAAATTCAGGGGGGCATTCCATTGCTTTTTCCCAGAGGCAAGTGAACTCTTCAAACTTTTCTCAAGGGCAAGTCTCACTGGTTGCCTGGACCCCAAGTGGTGTTGCCAGATTGAAAACTGGAAAGAGCTCCTGTACCTTGAATGATAATGTAGAAGCAAGAAGCTCAGCAGGTGTTGTTTGTCACACAACCAGATAACCAAGGAGACTTGCTGAAATTTCCTGTTCCACACAATCATTAAAGGTGGAGAAGCAGTCTCCCATTTTTACTATCTGTGTAATTTTTTAAAAATTTGTTTCTTTTGTTGTTGTTACAATGAGCAGAAGCAGTAGTAGCAGCAACTTTGTTGGAAAACTGGGCATTATTTTGCATCCTCTTCCACAATGTTCTGGGTCTTGCAACATTCCTGTGCCTCGTCTGTATGTGTATTAACAGGGAGCAAGGGGAAGGAAAACCAGCTACCCCATAAAGTGATGGAGAGATATTTGGGGAAAGTTCTGGCTTCCTCCACCCACTCAAGGGTGATGATTAGAAAAAGAAGAATTTCACAATTCTTCTCCCACTCCCCCCAAAATATCTTCTAGAATATTTTGACTATCATCTGGTTTTCACACATGTTGAAGAATTAGAATATATCCACTGATGCAAACAGTCCAATCTAGTTGAGACTAAGGAGACTGTCGCATTATGTTATAAACCGGCTTACCTGAGCCAGCTTAAAATTAGAAGTGGGCAGCATCCTGATAGTATCAGATGCATTTACCCACCGAAATCGCTGCCCGGCCATCCAGTCCAACCCCCTGCCATGCAGGAACTCCCAATCAAAGCATCCCTGACAGATGGCCATCCAGCCTCTGCTTAAAGACCTCCAAGGAAGGAGACTCCACTACTCTCCGAGGGAGTGTGTTCCACTCTCGAACCGCCCTTACTGTCAGGAAGTTCCTCCTAATGTTGAGGTGGAATCTCTTTTCTTGCAGCTTGCATCCATTGTTTCGGGTCCTAGTCTCTGGAGCAGCAGAAAACAAGCTTGTTCCCTCCTCGATATGACATCCCTTCAAATATTTAAACATGGCTATCATATCACCTCTCAGCCTTCTCTTCTCCAGGCTAAACATCCCCAGCTCCCTAAGTCGTTCCTCATAGGGCTTGGTTTCCAGACCCTTCACCATTTTAGTTGCCCTCCTTTGGACACGCTCCAGTTTCTCCACATCCTTTTTGAATTGTGGTGCCCAGAACTGGACACAGTATTCCAGGTGAGGCCTGACCAAAGCAGAATAGAGTGGCACTATTACTTCTCTTGATCTAGACACTATACTTCTACTGATGCAGCCTAAAATTGCATTGGCCTTTTTAGCTGCTGCATCGCATTGTTGACTCATGTTCAACTTGTGGTCCACCTGGATTCCTAGATCCCTTTCACACGTAGTGTCATTCAGCCAGGTGTCCCCCATCGTATATCTGTACTTTTCATTTTTCCGCCCTAAGTGCAGTACCTTACATTTATTTGGCCCAACTTTCTAGTCTGTTCAAGTCATTTTGAATTTTGATCCTGTCCTCTGGGGTATTAGCTACTCCTCCTAATTTGGTGTCGTCTGCAAATTTGATAACTATGCCCCCAATACCGTCATCCAAGTCATTAATAAAGATATTGAATAGCACTGGGCCCAGGACAGAGCCCTGTGGCACCCCACTGGTCACTTCTTTCCAAGTTGAAAAGGAGCCATTGTTGAGCACCCTTTGCGTTCGACCAGTTAACCAATTACAAATCCATGTAACAGTTACTTTGTCTAGCCCACATTTTACCAACTTGCTTGCAAGAATGTCATGGGGAACCTTGTCAAAGGCCTTACTGAAATCAAGATATACTATATCCACAGCATTCCCTTCATCTACCAAGCTGGTAATTTTATCAAAAAAAGAGATCAGATTTGTCTGGCATGACCTATTTCTCTGAAACCCATGTTGAATTTTTGTGATTATGAAATTATCTTCCAGATGTTCACAGACTCTCTGTTTAATGATCTGCTCCAGAATCTTTCCAGGTATTGATGTCAGACTAACTGGACGATAATTGTTGGGATCCTCTTTTTTCCCCTTTTTGAAGATGGGGACAACATTTGCCCTCCTCCAGTCCTCTGGGACCTCTCCTGTTTTCCAGGAATTCTCAAAGAATATTGACAATGGTTCTGATATTACATTTGCCAGTTCTTTTAATACCCTTGGATGTAATTCATCTGGTCCTGGAGACTTATATTCATTTAGATTAACCAGATGTTTCTGTACTATCTCTTTACTTATTCTGTGCTGAAATTCTCCTATTCTGTCCTCTGCTCCATTATCCTCAAGTTGAGCACCCTTTGCCTTTTCTGAGAAGACTGAAGCAAAGAAGGTGTTGAGTAATTCTGCCTTTTCTCTGTCCCCTGTTAACTTTTTGCCATCTTCTCCACACAGTGGCCCTACCATTTCCTTCTTTTTCCTTTTGCTACTGACATACCCCCAAAAGCCCTTTTTATTGTTCTTAACCTCTCCAGCAAGCCTGATTTCATTCTGCGCTTTAGCTTTTCTGACTTTACCCCTACATGTGCTAGCTATTTGTTTGAATTCCTCTTTGGTGATTTCCCCATTTTTCCATTTCTTATACATTGTGACAGAAGTTCATTGGCAGAATTTATGCAGTTTGACAGCACTTTAATTTTTATCTATGGAATCTGGGGTTTGTAGTTTGTTGTGGCACCAGAGCTCTCTCAAAGAGAAGGCTAAATATCTCACAAAACTAAAAATCCCAGGATTCTACAAGATAGAGACATGACAGTTAAAGTGGTGTTAAGGTAAAGGGAAAGCTATTCCCCATTGACAAGGTTGTCAATTCTTGTCAGACTGTAGGGGGTGGTGCTCATCTCCACTATTAAGTTGAAGAGCCAGCATTGTCAGAGGCTACTCTGTGATCTTGTGGCCAGTATGATTGCACAGAATGTTGTTTACCTTCCCACCGAAGTGGTACCTTTTTAACTACTTGCCTTTGCATTCTTCCAAACTGCTAGTTTGGCAGAAGCTGGGACTAGTGATGGGAGCTCACCCTATCATGCAGCACCCGAGCCTCAAACTGCCAACCTGCCGATCTTGCAATCAACAGTCAGCATCTTAACCACTTGAGCCACTGCTCTGCAGTGAATACACAATCATTACCTCTGAAAACAGAGGAGAAAAGGACACTATGTAGACTAAAAACTGCTATTTTAAAAGAAATTTTGCATGGAAGGTGGGCACTATTATGGAACACACTGCTGTGTGTGAAATTCTGTTTATTAACGTGCCACCTACTTGATATAAAAGCTGCCCTCTTTTCCCCTCTCCTTGTGTACAGCAGATTTTCTGCAAACTCAAATGCGAAGTATTTTTAAACTGACAGTAATAAATTTGTTTTCCTGGTACGGACATGGCCTTAATACTAGCGGAAACCTCACAGAAATGGATGCAGTTTCCTTTCAAGCAATTCCATTTTTACCCAGCTTTTCAGCCCCAATGTAGTCAATGGGTGTATTCCCACTGCACATAAGCATTCATAACATTCAATGGCTTAAATCCAATTAGTAGTCTGAAATAGTGTAAACCCCTTTAATCAAGGAGAGTTTTGTAAGTCAACACCTAAATAGCATCCAGTGATTTAATGCAGCCTTAGAGTAGTTGAGATTAGAGTACAGTTGAAATTTTCTTCTGTAGCTTGAATGTACATTTTCCTTCTGAAACTAATGCAATTTGACACCACTTTAAGTGCTGTAGCTCTATCCTATGGAATCCTGAGATTTGTAGTTTTACAAGCTCTTTAGCCTTCTCTGCCAAAAACTGTTGGCGCCTCATAATACTGAAAATCCCAGGATTTTGTAGGATGGAGCCATAGCAGTTAAAGTAGTGCCAAACTGCATTATTTCTACAGATCGACTGTGAAGACACACCCAACTAAAGGTGGTGGCAAATATGGGTGTGCAATGCCAGTACCCTGGTGAGATCAATCTCTAACCCAAAAAAGGCTCCAAAGCTGAGTGTAAAGTCCAAAAAGAAGGAAATGTATTAAAGAAAAACAAAAAAGGGTTTCTCCTCCCAAGCTCTAATAGGCTTAAAATAAAAGGTACTTTACAGTTCAGGTTTAATGATCTTCAGTGTTGTCATCTCTCTGGGTTTGTTCCTGAATTGATCTCCTTCTCAATGAAGCTGGTGCAGGGTCTTTCAGCTTCTGGTGCTCTTGTTTTCTTTGATGTTGATGTTTATTGGAATTAACTGCTACAGGTAACTAAATTGGCTAATGTGGTAAATAAGTTGGCTATTTGGTAAATAATTTGGCTGCAGGTGTAAGTTGGCTAAATGGTGTAAGAAATGCCCTTTCCCTCTGTTTGAGCCTGTGTTTGCCACCAAACATATGAATCCAAGCCTGCCTAAGAAAAAACTAAAAATCCCAAGCTAAAACAGAGCTTGCTGGGAAGGGGCAAACCAAAAACTAGAAAAATGCAGGGGATTCCTACAGGTCCTCCCACAAACCAATACAGTGGAACATTCCTATGCTCAAACTGAACTGAAAATGAAGGAAAATGCAGGGGAGAATTTAAACAGTCCAGGCTGGACATCACATCAACCCTTAGTCCAGTTTCTAATTATTGTTATTTATTCATGTATAGTTATGATTTGGGCTTGATACTTTCAAATTAAATATTTAAATATTTGGACATGTGAGTATCGGAAATCATCACCCGCAAACCTCCAATTCCAGTCATACGGGAAAGAACATTTAGATTGAAACTGCACCAAACGGTTGACAATTCATGGCTGAAATCCTGTTGATGCCTTACACCAGGGATAGGCAACCTTTCCTCTTTAAAGACTGAGGGACTTCAGCTCCCAGAATCCCAGGAGCTATTGGCCAACATGGGACTATTGGCCAACATGGCTGAGGCTTCTGGGAGCTGAAGTCCCTCGGCCCTTAAAGGGGAAAGGTTGCCTACCCCTGCCTTTACAGAAGTGATAGGACATTATTGTCCAACATAAAATGTCCACAAGGCTGTGGAAGCAGCATTGCACCTAAGGTGCTACTGCAAATGCATTAAATGTGAAATTGCAACAGACTCAATCCTAATGACTGCTCTTGTGCAGGACACAGCACCTCTGAATTTTAGCAGTTGCCACCACCCACTAATCCACCCGCTACCCTCATGACTCAGTAAGTTTGGTGGTGTTTGCATGATCCAGGATACTCTAGGAGCAGCCCAGAGTATTGTGGCATTGGGCAGCTGCTTGCACACACATTCTGGTTTGCTGCCCAGTGCAGTTGCCCCCACCATGCATTGTCTGCTTTGAAGTCAGAATGAGTTGTCCAGCATTGGTTACATGGTTGGGTACCTCATTCTGACCTCAGAGTGAGGGATGTGTAACAGTAGTGGCGGTGTCAGGCGGCAGAGTAGGAGGCATTTTAAACAGCTGCGCATGCGCAAATGAGTCGCAGCTGCCATTTTGACAAACAAAATGGCGTCCGAGACACATGCAATGGCGCGGCGGGGGGCGGCGCGGCGGGGGCGGCCTGCGGGCCATAGGTTGCCAACCCCTGGTCAAAGGTAATGCTATGTCTCAGTCTCAAAGGTGCCACAAGATCCCTTTGCATATTGGTTAGTCTTAAAGATGCCACAAAACTCCTCCCCCCCCCCACTTTTACTCTGAAGCAGACTAATAAAACTGCATATTTGAAAGAGAGCATTTCTCTTGAGAAGCATGCTGTAGTTCTTCATTAGCTGTTTTAAATAAAACAGTGGTCCAAAGTGCATGTGAGAGAGTATGTGTGTGTGTTGAGGTTGCAAGCATGCATAAAATATTTAGCCAAATTAAGCTAAATAGACTTTAGTAGCAAGTGGTTCATCATTACATTAAAAAAGTGCCTCGATTTTATCCTCTGGAAATTAATTCTCCAAATTACACCTATTAAAAATAAAATAAAGATGGCACAAAGTTTAATTTCCTATATTGTGAAAACTGTTTCAACAGAAATATTTTTAAATGGAGATTTATATAGAAGAGGTACTGAGTATCTAAGTGCTCCAGCTGGTATTGGAAACATTAAGAGAGTGAAAGAACCTGCCATAGAAGACTGAGATCGCAGCTTCTTCTGAATAAAGATCAGGCCATGAAATATATCTAGAACTGGAATAGTGTGCATCTACACTGTAGAAATAATGAAGTTTGATGCCACTTTAAGCATTGTAGCAGTATCCTATGAAATTCTAGGATTTGCAGTTTTATGAGGTCTTTAGCTTTCTCTGGCAAAGAGTACTGGGGCCTACAAAACTACAAATTCTAGGATTCTGTAGGATGGAGCCATGGTAGTTAAAGTGGTGTCAGACTTCATTATTTCTACAATGTAGATTCACCCATGGTCAATTGAAATATTCTGGTGTGACCCCTCAATACCTTCTAAGAGCCATGGGGGCATTTTTGCCATATTGTTAGCCTCCCAGGGCATTTTAGGCCCAGGAGTGGTTTTTTTTTGAAGGAAACAAGAAAATGACTCGTTTATTTCCAGATTTTAAAAATTTCCCCTGGGACTAAAATAGCTCAAGTCCCGCTCCCTCCGCCACCAAAAAGATAGTGGCCATTTATGGTCCATGTTTGGTCTTTCTACATACAATAGCAAGAGAGTCTTGGGGTTTTTTTCTTGGTACTCTTTCTGTTTTCTAAAATGTTTAAAAAAAAATCCTGGGATGGACTAGCCTGTTATTAACTTTCTAAAGCTATGAAAGGTAAGGCTTTCTAAAGTCCTGGTTTGACCCAAGGAATTGATCTGCATAACTCACCCATCTACTCATCACACAAAGGATAGGATGAGCTATGCTTACTTTCTAGAGCTTTTCAAGCATTGTGCAAAGACTTTCTTAATACTGATATGGACTCTGAGGACTTTATCATTGTTGTTGTGTGCACCTTCAAGTTGTTTCTGACTTATGGTGACCCTAAGGTGAACCAATCACAGGGTTTTCTTGGAAAGTTTCTTCAGAGAGGGTTTGCCATTGCCATCCTCTGAGGCTGAGAGAGTGTGACTTGCCCAAGGTCACCCAGTGCATTTCCATGGCTGAGCTTTATCTCAGCAGCTTTTTCCCCTTGCAACATTAGTGAAGCAAATGAGAACAGTTGTTGTTGTTGTTCTTATCCACCCTCGAGTCAATCTCGACCCATGGTGACCCTGTAGGTCAGACATTTCCAAGATTCCCTGTCCTCCACTCCTCTGCTCAGTTCCTGCAAATTCATACCCATAACCTCTTTTATAGAGTCCATTCATGTAGCATGTGACCAAAATATGACAGCCTTGGTTTAATCATCTTGGCTTCCAGAGAGATTTCTGGTTTGGTCTGTTCTAGCACCCATTTGCTTGACTTCTTGCCTATCCGTGGTATCCTCAGCACTCTTCTCCAGCATCACATCTCAAATGAATTGATTTTCTTCCTATCCACTTTCTTAACTGTCCAGCTCTTGCATCCATACATGGTAATAGGAAATACAATGGCTTTTATGATTCTAACTTCTGTGCTCAGTAGAGTATCTTTACATTTTAGGATCTTTTCTAGTTCTTTCATAGCTGCCCTCCCCATTCTTAGTCTTATGATTTCTTTACTGCAGTCCCCACTCTGATCAATGGAGTTTATCACATGGGGGAAATCCCGTGCAGAAACAGGGTTTTAAATTGGAAAAAACCACAAAAGCGGGCAGATTTTCAGATGATGTCGCTGTTAAAATGGGGTTAATCCGAACAGAAAGTAGTCAGAAACTGCTTCTTTTTACTTTTGGAAAATCCCGAAAGTAAAAAGAAAGCAGTTTTGACTACTTTCCGTTCGGGTTAACCCCATTTTAACAGTAATGTGTGTGAAAATCTGCCCACTTTTGCGTGTTTTCCCCACCTTTTAAATCCCATTTCTGCACGGCATTTCCCCCGTGTGATAAACTCCAATGTTAGATTATAAGTATGAGAACTCTTTTACTATTTCTATTTCCTCATTGTCTAGGCTGAATTTGTGTAAATTCTCCACGGCCATTATGGTTGTTTTCTTTATGCTTCTTTATGGAACATACCAGTTTGAAAACATTCAGTAACACACGTCTCTTCAATTGCATGAGTGTGATGCTTTGGCAATCCATGGTCCTTTCTAGCCTAGCTCCATAACCCTGCTTTCCATGACTTGCAGTGCATGCGTGCCTTTGCCAAGGTTATTTTTACTCTGACCCTTTTGGATTATTTATTTATTTATTTTGCTGTGTTTAAGCAATCACTGCAAAAAATAAAATTTAAAAAAAAACAAACAGCACCGAATAAAAGCAATCTCTGCCTGTTTAGAAATAGCAAGGTTGAAGGGGGAGAGGAGGAGAATCATGCCTCCTCAGACCACATGACTGCCATTAATTGTTAATGTCTCAGAAGGAACCTCTTGCACCAAGGGAGTAATGGAATAGGAGTTATATTAGGAGCCTACTGAGGGGTTATTGGGCTATTTGCTTAGCTATTGTTGTGAACTGCCCCCGAGTTGACTTTGATTCATGGTAACACCGTGGATGAGACATATCCAAGACCCCCTGTCCTCAACCTCTGCTCAGGTTCTGCAGTCCCAGATCTGTATCCTCCCTGATTGAGTCTAACCATCTGGCATGTGGTCATCCCCTCCTTCTGTTGCCTTCCATCTTTCCTAGCATCGTTTCCTAATGATTCATTTTTCCTCATGATGGGGGGGGGGCAAAGTACGACAACTTCAATTTAATAATCTTGGCATCCAAGGAGAGTTCCAGCTTGATCTGTTCAAGGAGCCATTTGTTTGTCTTCTTGGCCATCTATAGCACTCTTCGCCATCGCATCTCAATGAAGTTGATTGTCTTCTTATCCACTTTCTTCACTGTCCAGCTCTCATATCCATCCATGGTGATGGGGAATACGATGGCTTGAATTATTGTTACCAGAGTTACCAGAGTTACCAGTATGTCTTTACAATTTATGAACTTGTCCTTCCTTATCTTAGGGCCTTTGCAGACTGCCAGAAATAGTGCACATTAAATTGAGGCACTGCCCTGGCTCAGTGCTAGGGAGTCATGGGAACTGTAATTTATTGTGACACCAGAGCTCTCTGACAGAGAAGGCTCAATGTCTCAGAAAAAAACTACCATTCCCATGATTCCCTAGCACTGAGCTAGGGCAGTGCCTCAATTTAATGTGCACTATTTCTGGCAGTCTGCAAAGGCCCTCATTCTGATCAATATTTGAACCAAGATGTGGGAATTTGACTATTTCAATTTAATTATTATGCCTAATGAATTTGAGCTGTGCAGATAGGTGGGGAATTACATTGAGTTTCGTCTCTTTTTTAAAAAAATACAGACTTTCCAATATTTGCCAATTTGTCCATAAATGAGATGGAAAAACTTGAATTAAAAATGTAGAAGAAAAGGAATCATGCATCACTGTTTCCCGCTTTGTGGGGCCTAGAGGGGTACCTGGTAGCAATAGGGTCTTAGAAACAAACAGAAGGGAGACAACAACTCCCAAAATCTCTCAGGCAGCATGGATGCTGGCCTTTATGGCAGGAGGATTCTGGAGACTGTTGTGTTTCAAACCTCTTTCAGTGATTCCAAGCTCATTCCAGATTGCTTTCAACAACTGCAGACTCCTCTGAAGCAGATATTAGCAATGAGCACTTAGGGGTGCTCCAGATATTATTGGACTGTAACTGCTCCTTGCAAGAGCCTGCAGATCAGTGCAGATTTGGGAAATTGTAATCTCCAGAAATAACTTTTCAAGACTGGTAGTGAGCACTTCATCTGTGCTTTCATTTTATATTTCCTACGTTTTTCCAGAATGATGTAATATCAGAGGCAGTGTGCCACATTAAAATGGTGGCTCAGACCCAACCATCCAAAGCAGGAGATTCAGGAGAATCAACAGAGAATAAATGAGTCTTGCCAGGTCTCTGGGGACCTAACAACTACCCAAAGAGAAAGCTTGCTGTGGCTGGACTTGGCTGGATACCATGTGGCTTCAATTAGCATTTAGCTAATTAATATTTTAACAATCTCCCACCCCCACCCCCACTTCTATTAATGTGATAACCCTGAAGAGTTACTCCCTGCAATTCAGGCAACAAATGCATGAAACGGAGCCTGGGCTGAAGCATCAATATCTCAATGGGGTGGTTGAAATCATAATTAAAGCTGAGTTAAACAGCTGAGCTTCCCATTATTGGCCATGGATGCTGTGCCTGGAACTGGCAAAATATGTAGATCTATTAAGTAAATAGGAGTGCCTTGCTAATGCCAATATCCAGCAGCTGACACACTGAAATTGAGTAGATGATTCTTCTCTACTGCCATGTAAACATGGTGGATGACGTAAGATCCACCTGTTTAATTTCTGTGGATGAGACTGTTATTAAAGGCACAGGATCAGGATCAAAAGCTAAGGTAGAGCACATGGTAGGTCCAGAGAGGGCTCATCTACACTGACCAGAATACTTTGGGCAAGAAGCTCTAGAAGCAAAGCTAACTAAACTTTAGTGAGGCTGTCATATTTTGGACATATTCCACCACTCAGTGGAAAAGATAATGGAGCTTGGTAAAGTGGAAGGTAGTAGGAAAAGGGAAGCCAGCATGGTGTAGTGGTTTGAGCATTGGACTACAACTCTGGAGATTGGCCATGAAAACTCACTGGGTGACTTTGAGTGAGTCACACAATCTCAGCCCCCCAAACCCCATGATAGAGTCTCGCCAAAGTGTTGCCATAAATCAGAAACAACTTGAAGGCGCACAACAGCAACAAGTAGGAAAAGCGGGAAACCGCACTACAGGTAGAACGATTCAATCATGGAAGCCATAGGCATGCATTTGCAAGTCCTGAACAGAGAAGATGCTGGTGTTGATGATGATGATTGAACAGGGATCTAAGAGGTCTCTCATGATAGGGTTGCCATAAGTCAAAGTCAACTTGGTCAGTAATATCAACAATGACTGAAAGTGGTCCTCTGGTGTTTCAGACATGGTCAGCAGCTGGGGGATTCTGGGAATCATAATGTAAAAAAGTAATTTTTCCATTCTCTAGGTGCTATTACACATGTGTTCTTCTGGCAGACATTGCATAGATGTAACCACTATCACTAACCACTTTGGGAACACAGTATTGGTTTAGGGCAGGTCTACCCTGGCTAAAATACTCTGGGCTGATCTCGGAGTACTCTAGCTCCAGAGCTGCCCTGAATTCCTCTGTTACCTCTACATTCCAGAGTTATGCTGGGTGGCTGTCTATGCACACATCCCGCTGTGTCACCTGGCATCACCACTCCGAGTTCAAAAATGAGACATCCACTTTGATCACATCACTGGGTGCCCTGTTGTGATTGCAGAGGGAGCAACTCACACCACCGGTGCTGGCACTGGATGGCAGAGTGGCACCCTATGTAAACATCTGCCTGGCATTATTCTAGACCACTTCAGACTTTCTAGAAACATTTTGGCAGCCACCTAGCATCACTTTGGACTGCAGAGATAACAGAGGAATTCGGGGCAGCTCTGGGGCTAGAGCATTCCAAGATCAGCCTGGAGTATTTTGGCCAGTGTAGATCTACCCTAAGCCAATAGTCTGTTCCTGTAGTGATTAGCTATAGTGGTTGCATCTATGCAATATCTGCCAGAAAGACACATGTGTAATAACACCCAGAATTTGGAAAAGTTACTTTTTTGCATCATAACTCCCAGAATCCCCCAGCTGCTGGCCATGTCAGAAACACTGGAGCAAAAAGAAAATCTGGAGCAAAAGGTAAGTCTTTTCTAATGTGGTTTAAGACAGGGATGGCCTGGATTTGATGTGGAATTGGCCTCACATTGTAAAGACAGTCCACAGTCCAATTAGGGGTTTGGCCCTGCATCATGAAAACAGGTCATGGCAAAGACATGGGGAAACTGGTTCATTTGGCCCATGTAGACATGCCCTGTGATAAGCTTTTAGTCTGATCCAACGTAACTCCTCTTACATTCTTTTGAAGGAGCAGGTCCCAGCAGGTGGAGAGTTTAAAAAATGCTATGGGTGAATACAACCAGTCCTATATTTCCTTATGCTTCTTCATTAGTTAAGACCGCAGTCTTATTCACACTTCACGGAACATCTGCTTGCAGAGGAAGAATCCCATTATGATAATTGTAAGGATGCCCAAGCTTTCCGATGCGTTACTCACCCGCAGGTCAGAGAGAGACGATTGGTGTCACTTGAGCATTTCAGCGCTTCTCTAATTAAGGCAGCAAAAGGCTAGTTTGGTGTAATTTGAGATTCGCCAGTGGGCTTCTTCACACAGATACTCACTGCTTCCCCACTGTATCCCCTCCTTATTCAATTTGTATTTGATAACAAGGAGAAATGTGGTATGTGTCAAAATTGTACGATCAGTGACTCAAACAACTCTGTGCCTCATTTCCATTTTCTCTCTCTCCAACATCCTGACCTCAATGCGATTATATATGCATTTTCGCTCTTGCCTAAAGGTTTCCTCTGTATTATTCGACAAGAAAAGTGCAGTGAAGGAGAAAAGTCAGAAAGGCCTAAATAAGGTAGAGACAGGTTGAAAAAACCAATTTGCCTAACTGAAAAAACCAATTTGCCTAGAGTTAGGCTGCATCTGCATTGCAAAAATAGTCCAGTTTGACACTGCTTTAACTGCCTGACTCAATGCTATAGAATCCTGGGATTTGTAGTTTTGTGAGACATTTAGCCTTCTAAGTCAGGGAGTTCTGGTGCCACAACAAGCTACAAACCCCACAATTCCATAGCATTCAATGGCAGTTAAAGTGGTGTCAGACTGGATTATTTCTGCAATGATGATGCAGCTGACACACTATAAAATTATTTATTTATTTATTTATTTGTTTATTTTTATCCTGCCTTTCTCCCAAAGTGGGACCCAAGGCAGCTAATTATTGCACTTTGACACCACTTTAATTGCCATAGTTCCATCCTGTGGAATTCTGGGATTTGTAATTTGTTGTGGCACCAGAGCTCTCTCACAGAGATGGTTAAATATTTCAAAACCTACAAATCCCATGATCCCATAGCATTGAGCCATGGCAATTAAAGCAATTTCAAAGTGCATCAATTCTGCAGTGTATATGCAGCCCTAGAAAACGTTGTAAGTTTATAGTGATTTTAAGCTAAGTTAAATAGTTATAAAATATTCTGAGCCATGCTCCAAAACATCTGGACATGTTATACTGATATGATAACACCTAGAACATTTAAATAAGATAAAAAGAACAATTTTTATGTACACACTTTGGGAACAGTACTTGCTCACAAATGGTGAGTTTGTATGTTGTCATTGTCTTTTGTTGGTCAGTTGATGCTATTGGATGTTAAGAATATTCTATAAAGTTGGTTCAAACCAGAATCTACCCAGCACTGTGATGCTAAATAAACTGCTGAACTGAATCTACTATTGATTTCTATTCATGAACCTTAATTTTTTAGTTTTTTTTAAATGCCATCAATGGGGAGAAAACAATGCATATTCTACTTAAAGCTGCATGCTTTGCCTCCACTGTCCCTGGCTGTTTCACACAGTTTTAACTGCCATGGCTCCATCCTTGGGAATTCTAGGAACTGTAGTTTGCTGTGGCACCAGAGCTCTCTGACAGAGAAGGCTTAATATCTCACAAAAGTACAAATCCCAGAATTCCATGGCAATGAGCCATGGCAGTTAAAGCAGTTTCAGACTGCATCAGTTCTGCAATGTAGATGCAGCCCCTATTCCTTGCAACAAGAGGAAAGGTATAGGCCCCATTAAAGAGCCTTACATATGCTGTGATTTGTGAGTGGAGGGTCTGCCATTGTCATTTCTGGGGGACTCTATGGAACCAAGCACACACAGAGAGCACTGGAGCAGCATCACTGAAATATTTATTAAATTATTTATTAAAATATTAACTTTTAAAGTACTGTTTGCTTTTTTATGAAAAACTTGATGCTGTCCTGAAGATTTTGTGGTAGGTGGTCATCAACAATTAGTCCAGTGATTAAAAATGGAATTACTTCCAAGTTAACATGTTCATTGAAATTCCTCCTAAACTTCCCTTACTTATCCCAGTACACCTTAAGTCACCTCACAGAAGTAAACTGAACAGTGTTTCTAATTACAGTCACCCAATCACTTTTGTGGCACAATGAGGACTCAAACCTGGTTCTCCCAGCTTACAGTTCTAAGCACTATGCCATTTTGGCTCTTGACTTTGCAAATAGCTTATTGGGGAAAAAAAGGGAGGGTATAATGTAACTAATAAACAGGACCAGTGAGGAGGAACAGGTAGAGAGTGATCAGAGGGTTAGGGTTATGTTGATTCCCATGGGAAGTATGGAACTAAGCTCATATGGGATTTAAGAGTAACATATAATGAAGATCCCATATTGGATTTTAATAACATAAATCTCTACATTAATCACTCTGTGCACCCCTTACACTGAATGGCAACTGAACCAAAACATCTGCCCTGCTCTCACACTGCACTAGCAGGCAGAGTGCCAGAAGTTCAGAAGCTGAAGGAACAAGCAGTATCCAATAACAAAAAGTCCAGGGTCAGAAGCTGTAAATTCAAGTAAAGTTCACAAGTAGCAAGAAACAGTCCAAGGTTGTAAATCAAAGAGTCAGATCTCATAGCAGATGCAGGCTGAGGGAAAAACCAAGTTTGTTTCCCACAACCGAAAGGAGGAAAAGCCCTTGACTTATAAAGCCCTCTGACTCAGCCCCACCCAACTTTCAAACTGTATTTCAAGAGGGTGTTTCCCAGCTGCATGCATGCAGCCTCTAACTCCACTTGTGGTGGAAGGACTGGGTTTGTGCCAAATCTGAAGCCTTCATCTTTCCCAAGGAATTGGAGCAATCTCTCCTTCCTGCTCCTCCTCCTCCTGTGGACCACTCATATGGCTATCAAACTGAGCTGGAGTAGAATACAGCTGCTTTAGATCTATTTCATCTTCTGAAGCCAAACTCTCAAGGGAGAGGCCTGACAAAAGCAAATTTGCAACCAAATGTACAACCAAATATATGCTGGTATCAGTGCACAGTGTGCATCCATCTGCAACAATGACACTGCATGTGCAACTTCACTTCAAGCTTGAACTGTATGTGGATGTTCCACATTCGACAAAAATGTGCAATTGTTTCTATAGAAGAATGTACATATATGTAATACAACATCAGGATTCTGGCCAAAGGGTGTATACATTTTCCTCATTTTTAAAGCATCCCAACCACTATCTAATTTGCATTTCTACACACATGCTCAGACACACAAACACACACTTCTTTCTGGTCACATTTGATTCCCTTTTTTTGGCAGTGCCTATCAAAACAGCACTTGTCAAGCAGTCAGTAGTATCAGCTATCACAAGGAACTGGGAACTTGATTTTCTGTCAAAAGCCTGGATAGCTAAGCTTCTGCAGAATGCTCTTGTCTCCTATCTCATTACTGAGCCATTGCTGACATCTGTGGATTAAAGCCATATCATGTTTGTTCCGCCACATGCCTTGCCATGTCAGGAATGTCACAGGTAATAAGCATGAGACACAAAGGCCTACGCAGCACTTCTCTTGTAGGGCAGCCCTAAACCTGATGGGGTCAACAGTGATGGTTTCCATCAAAAACTTTCATGTGTCAAGCTGGCAGATGCCATCAAAACAACAGAGGACCACTGAACAGATTGTTGATGTGTTGCGGCAGCTTCTCTTGCTATTTTTTAAATTTATTCTCAGCAAATTTTCTGACATGGACACAGAGCTCCTGTCATATCTTGAGGAAAATTGGGTGACAAACAGTTGCTCCTGGCAGGCTTCGAAAACACAACTCCCACATGACAAACAGATATTTATGCCTATTAAAAAAACTACAACTAGGGTATTGAAACACCTTCATTTGTATATATCTATATCTCCATATGTCTTTGTATATATGGCCAAGATCCTATATTAGGCTTGCATAGTGTAAATTAAAATTTACATAGTCCCTATCTACAAATAAAACATCCCCCCCCCCTTATTTCTAGGGCAGCCAGTTCAGATAAATCATAGAATCCTAGAGTTGGAAGAAACCACAAGGGCCATCCCTTGCCATGCAGGAAGACATGAAATCACTCCCAACAGATGATCATCCAGCTTCTGTTTAAAAACCTCCAAACAAAGAGACTCCACCAAATTCCCAGGCAGCATATTTCACTGTCAAACAGATCTTACCATCAGGAAGTTCTTCCTAATGTTTAGGTAGAATCTCTTTTCCTCCAGTTTGAATCCATTCCTCCGTGTCCTAGTCTTTGGAGCAGTAGAAAACAAGCTTGCTCCGTCCTCACTATGACATCCCTTCAAATATTTAAACATGGCACCCCTCAACCTACCCATCCCCAAGCTAAACAGACCCAGCTCCCTTAGCCACTCTTCATAGGGCCGTGTTAGCAAACCTATGGCAGAGGTGCCATCTCTGGCAAACAAAGCCATTTTGGAAGGCATGCAGAGAGACGGGAGGATAGGGGAAGATGAGGAACAGGCATGCGCCTACTCCTCCTCTTCCTTTGCCCTCCCATCATTTCAGCTGCCTCTCCAGAGACAGTTAAAGGCACAAGAAATCCCATCCCCTCTGGAAGTCCTGCCCCCCGGCACTGGCTAACACCTGGTGCCAGAACACCTTTAGGTTTGGGCACTCGTTCTCTAATAAGTTTGCCACCACTGTCATAGGGCATGGTTTCCAGACCTGACACATGGCCCAAACTGTGTTTCAGTGTGAACTGTCCAGATGACATCCAGACAGTTCAGCACCAAACCCAAGGTATAACACCCTTAAAACTAGTTAAAATAAATCACCTTTTTCCTCTGGATTTTCCTGGAAGATCAGGTACCCTCCACCACAAAACTGGTCAGCTAACATGTCCAACTGAGCCATCCACTGCTACCACCGCTTGTGCAAGTCACTCACTCTGAGGTCAAAATGAGGTGTTCAGCCATGTGATCAATGCTGGGTGCCTTGTTCTGACTTCAAGAGTTAGTGATTTACACTAGTGGTGACAGTGGCAGCCAGCACAGCAGAATGTGCATGCAAACAGATGCCCAGCTGCTTAATTGAGTGCCCAAGGTAACAGGGGGACATTTAAGCAGGGCCAGGGCCAGAATATACCAAGCGATTATAGGAATATTCAGGCTTTTGTGGCTGTACTACACCTCCTCCTCTGCTGAATACTGACATTGGGCAACTGGATGTATGTCTACCAATGTGCCTACTAATTTCCCCACTGTGCAGTGGAAAATGTACAGTGTTTCTTTCTGCAACCCCAGTGAATAAAGTGGAACATTGAAGATACTGGGTCCTGATGGCACAGTGGTTAAATACCAGTACTGCAACCACAAGGTTGTGAGTTTGATCCCAGGGCTCCAAGGTTGACTTAGCCTTCCATCCTCTTGTAGGTTGGTGAAATGAGTACAGAGCTTGTTGAGTACAATTGGTTTACAGATTGTAAACTGCTTAGAGAATGCTGAGTTCACTATGAAGTAATATAAAAATTTAAGTGCTATTGCTATGGATGCTCCACTCACAAATGCATAACTGCATGACTGGACTCCTGTCCCAGCTAGAGGAGGCCTACTGAACCAGTTGTTGAATGGAGAGTCAACACATAGGTGAATCCAATTGATTTGATGGCTCTACTCTCATCAGGACTATCTGTCAGAATTAGGACAATGTGAAATGGTTACATTTGTGGAACTCCGCTTACAAAGCCATTGTTTGAATACATCCATTGTGCAGGGGTCAAAAAGAAAAACCACACATATAAAGGAACTTACACAAATGACCTTGTGCAAGTCACACTCTCTCAGCCTCTGAGTAAGGCAATGGCAAACCTCCTCTGAACAAATTTAGCAAAGAAAGCCTTTTGGGATTGCCATAAGTCAAAAATGATGTGAAGGCATAAAACAACTATGTCCACAACAGGGTTCCAGCCTGTATCTATCCAAATATCTATGTCTAGTCTCAAAATCTTTGCAGAAGTTTGGAAATTATCATTCTGGAAGTTCTAATCTGAAGCCCCTGTTTTTCACAGGCTGCATTTGCACTGCAGAAATAATGCAGTATGACAAAACTTTAACTGCCATGTCTCAATACTATAGAATTCTGCAACTTTTGGTTATATGAGATATTTAGCCTTCTCTGTCAGAGAGTTCTGGTGCCACTACAAACTATAAATCCCATGATTCCACAACATTCAGCCATGGTAATTAAAGCTGCTGCTGCTGCTGCTGCTTCCTTTGCATTATTTCTGCAGTGCGGATGCAGCCTTATTAGGCTCTGTTTCTGTGAAGGAAGGTGATTTATGAATGCCATTTTCTAAGGCCCCCACATTCTATGAAAGTTTCTGAGAGATCTTTTGGAGGAACTGAGTAATGTCCAAAAAGAACTATCAAGAAAATAAATTCAAATTAAATAAAAATTTGTAAAAATTTAGTATTATTAATGCTATGGTGCTGCAAGCTTATTAACTAAAGTGTGCACTTTGGATTTCCATCATGAGGAAACTGTTTTCGAATTACGTGGAAGTAAATGTGCCCAATTAAAAATGCGTATATTTGAAAAATGGGCACAAGCACATTTTAGTTAATGGAGAAAATGCTTACTTTAGGGAAAGTGCATACCAAAAATATCTACAAATTTATGTCCAGAAAGAAAGAAAATATCCTGCAGCTTGATTAGATTTTTCATGTCAGTATTCCCAAGCACAGAAGTAAATCTTCATACATTGCATTGTTGTTGTAGTAGTAGTTGTTAGCTGCCCTCAAGTCAACCTTGACTCATGGCAACCCTTTGGATGAGGCATCTCCATGATCCCCTATCCTCTACCTCTCTCGTGTCCTCCCTTGCATGCAGTCTTCCTCTCCTTCTGCTGCCTTCCACCTTTCCTAGCATCGTTGTCATTTCTAATGATTCATTTTTCCTCATGATGTGGCCAAAGTAGGATAGCCTCAATTAAGTCATCTTGGCTTCTGGCTTGATCTGTTCTAGAACCCATTTGTTTGTCTTCTTGGCCATCCAAAGTATCCTTGGTACTCCAGCACTACATCTCACATAAGCTGATTTTCGTCCTATCACCTTTTCTTCTTCTTCTTCTTTTCTTTTCTTTTCTTTTCTTTTCTTTTCTTTCTTTCTTTCTTTCTTTCTTTCTTTTTTTACTGTCCAGTTCTCACATCAATACATGGTGATGGGGAATACAATGGCTTGGAGGATCCTTACTTTAGTGTTCAAAGTTATGTCTTTTATGAACTTGTCCATTTCTTTCATAGTAGCCCTTCCCAATCCTATTCTTCATCTGATTTCTTGACTACAATCTCAGTTCTGAACAATGTTTGAACCAATAATCTTTGACTATGTTGCTTTTCTTGTTTTCTAGGATGAATTCTTGTAGATCTTTCCTGGTCATTATTTTTGTGGGTTGTTTTTTTTTAATGTTCAGCATTAACTCAACCTTGGCACTTTCTTCCTTGACCTTCTTCAGTAATTGTTCCAGGTCTTTGTTGCTTTCTGGTAGTAGTGTTGTGTCATCTACATAGCTTAAGTTATTAATGTTCCTTCCTCCTATCTTCACCCCTCTTGCCTCTGAGTCCAAGCACACTCTTCACACAATAGTTTGTTGTAGAAGATTTTTTTTTTTAGACAAAAGCAAATATTTTTGCCATTTTTCTCCCTGCTACAAGAAAGTCTTTAAAAACTAAGTGGTTTTTCATTCACACTTCAGGACTCTGGGAAAATGTACATATTTGTGTGTGTACATGCATTTTCTGCATATAAGTGTTCTTTTCTATATAGATAATCATGTGTTCTGTACAGGAAATTTGCTTTATGCCCTTAAAATGCTTTTTTTTTCTTTTTTTCTTTTGCAGAAAAAATACATTTTCCTCAAAGAATGGGCCTTTACAGACTGCCAGAAATAATGCAGCTTGAGTCCACTTTAACTTGGTCCTGGATCAGTGCTAGGGAATCATGTGAATTGTATTTTTTTCTGGGACACTGAGCCTTCTCTGTCAGAGAGCTCTGGTGCCACAATAAACTATAGTTCCCATGATTCCTTAGCACTGAGCCAGGGCAGTTAAAGTGGCCTCAAGCTGCACTATTTCTGGCAATCTGTAAAGGCCCTAAGTCCTGAACAGGAAAGATTTCCATTTCTCCAGCATTCTTCTCATCAGGATTTAGCAGGACTTGGGAAATCCATTGTCCTTTTATCATTTGAATATTTCCCAATGTTCTTTCCATCCCCATAGGTTAATTACAACAACTACAATAACAATTACAATTGTAACAGGCAACCATGGTAAATAAGATTAGAGCATAATGCTACATATCTAGTTGGGTTTGAATACATCATTAATATCTCTGAAGGTAAATGTAAGAAAGTAAGGGTAATGCCTTTTGAATTAATCACATGAAAAGGCCCATCCAGTCGTGAGCATATCATGAACAGGTTGACATGATAATGCTCCATGGCCAATTTAGGATGTTGTCACTACAGACAAAGGTAATCAGTAAGCAAATATTTTTGCAAAGAGTAGGAAAATATCAAAAAGTGGTACATGTTTGACACTGTGTAGAGTGATCAGCCCCAATAAATGTGAATGACTCATCTTCAACTCAAAATCTGGGTTTCCCAGGTGTATGTTTGCCATTTTGTTTTATGCTTTGTACAAGGAACCTTTTGTTCTGATAATGAGGCATCTTCATCAAACCAGAGGGCAGACAATTCTACAGGAGCAAAACAATAATGACCATCACATGTCAATGTAGTTAATTACCACTCTGATGAATTTTAGAGGGATCAAAAGAGGATTGTGCTACAAAAAAAGATTGAAAATCTGTGTGATCACAGAACTCTGACAGTCTCTTTTGGCTTTCCATTACGTATTTCATATTTAATACCTGCAACGCTGCTGTTGTAATTGGCTTTTGCCTTTGATTGCCTGGCAGGGTGAACATATGGCAGCTGTCTCTTGTAAAAATCCAGGTAACAATATGCTGATGCACATGAAGCTGTTCCAGGGAGTACAAATTTCAAATCAGCAAGTACATATTTATAGACACTCTTCAGAAGCACATTTTCTTTCATGTCAGGAAAGCCAAGGAGCGTAAGGAAAATCTCAGCAGTACTTACTGTATATACTCATGTATAAGTCTAGAAATTTAGATTTAAAAAGTTGTCCCAAAAAACCTGATTCAACTAATTATTATTATTATTATTATTATTATTATTTGTAACCCGCCTCTCTGCTCAGCAATTGGGTCATTGTACAGCAAGGTTAAAAAGACAACAATTAAAACATTCCTCCATCCCACCCCCTAGCCCTCCCACCCCTTAAAACTATATTAAACTGCAACAGATTTAAAACCAGGTTAACAGAGATAAAATACAATAAAAATAATTTTGGGGCAAATATGCCGTGGGGGCAAGGGGGGTTAGGAACAGATCACCTCCAATTAGCCGGGCGGTTATTCCGGGAAGGCCTGCCAGAAAAGATCCATCTTTACTGCCTTTTTAAAGGCAGCAAGAGTGAAAATAAGATGGATCTTATCCAGCAGGCCATTCCATAGTCTGGGAGCGGTCGCAGAAAAGGCGCTCTGG
This sequence comes from Phrynosoma blainvillii, assembly GCA_026167975.1. Lineage (NCBI taxonomy): Eukaryota > Metazoa > Chordata > Lepidosauria > Squamata > Phrynosomatidae > Phrynosoma > Phrynosoma blainvillii. The sequence continues at coordinate 445,126,499 of JANUYF010000001.1, read as the reverse complement.
GAGGTCTGTGAGAGCCTGGTCTTCATGGGCTGCAGAAGGTTCCTCCCAGAGGACCGAAGTGCGTGGGGTGATCATACGGGGAGAGGAGGTCCCTGAGATAAGATGACCCCAAGCCATGTAGGGCTTTAAAGGTTAAAACCAAAACCTTGTACTGTGCCCGGAAACTAATCGGCAGCCAGTGGAGGGATTTAAGCACAGGTGTTATATGCTCCCTCCTAGTTGTTCCAGTGGTTAACCTGGCTGCCATGTTTTGTACCAATTGAAGTTTCCGGGTTAGGCACAAGGGTAACCCCGTGTAGAGAGTGTCACAGTAATCAGGTTACCAGAGCGTGTACCAAAGGTTCCAGATCCCTCATATCCAGGTAAGGGCGCAGTTGGCATATCAGCCAAAGCTGATAACAGGCACTCCTGACTGTCGCATTCACCTGACTAGCCATGTGAAGCGACGAATCTAGGAGCACCACCAGACTGTGAACACAGTCCTTAGAGGAGAGTGTGACTCCATCCAGGACTGGAAGTTGTATTCCCAGACCTGGTTTCGGACCCGTAACTGCCAGTACCTCCATGTTGTCTGGATTTAATTTCAATTTGTTTTTCCTCATCCAATCCATTACCGCTCTGAGACAGTCATTAAGAGGAGAGACACCATCTGAGGTCTGAGCCGATGATTTGGTCATGGAGAAGTATATCTGGGTGTCATCAGCATACTCATGACACCATGCTCCATGCCTCCGAATGATCTCACCCAGCAGCTTCATATAGCTGATAAATAGCATGGGGACAGGATGGTGCCCGGAGGGATGCCACAATTAAGCTCAGTTTTGGAAGAGCAACTGTCCCCAAGGCTCACCCTGTGCCTGAGAGGAAGGAACGGAACCACTGCAAAGCAGTGCCTTCGAATCCTAACTTTCTCAGACGATCCAGGAGGATGGAATGATCTATTGTGCCAAAAGCCACTGAGAGATCTAAGAGCACCAGCAGGGTCACACTACCCCTGTCGATGCCCAGGCAGAGGTCATTGATCACAGCAACCATGGCAGTCTCCACTCCATATCCTGTTCTGAAGCTGGTTTAAAATGGATTGAGATAATTGGTTTCATCCAAGATAGCTTGGAGTTAGGAAGCAACTGCCCTCTTGATCACCTTGCTTAAAAAAGGTAGCAAGGAGACTGGTCCTTGCTGATAATTGTTTCTATCCAGGGGGGTCCAGGGAAGGTTTTTTCAGGAGTGGCCTGACGGCTACTTCCTTCAAACACAATGGTACAATGCCTTTCCTAAAGAATGCATTGATTACATCCCGTAGGAATACTTTCAGCGCGTCCCCCCCCCCCCCCGGACGACCAGCCAAGATGGACATGGATTGAGAGGGCAAGTCGTCTGTCTCATTTTTCCAAGGAGCTTGTCCACATCATAGGTATTCACAGGTTGAAACTGATCCAGTAAATTGCCATCAACAGAGTTGCTGGACACCTCATCTACAGATTCTGTCAGAACAATGGCGTCCATGTCGGCTCTTATCCGAGAGATTTTATCTGCAAAGTGGATGTTAAACATGTCACAGCAGGCTGGCATTGTAGGGGGTTAAGTAGGGGGTTTGGCACTGGGGGAATCTTCGTCAATTCCCCCACCACCCTGAACAGCTCTGCTGGATGGGACTCTGCAGACGCAATACGTGCAGAACAGAAGGATCTCTGCACTGCACGCAATGCATCCCGATAGGAATCAAGATGCTTCCTATGGCGAGTTCTGTCAGATGGGAGCTGAGACTTCCACCACCTACACTCTAGTCATTGTCCAGCTCGCTTCATCCTCCTAAGCTCCTCTGTATACCAGGGCTTACAATTAGAAGCGGGCTGGAAAGGACGCTTGGGAGCGATTGTGTCGATAGCCTTGGTGAGATTGGTGTTCCTGGTATTAACCAAGGCTTCGACAGAATCAGCGGCATCACCAACCATTAAACCCTCTAAGGCCTTCTGGAAACCAATTGGATCCATTAGCCTTTGAGGGCAGACCATTTTAATAGATCCACCATGCACGGGGGGGGGGGGCAGATAGTGGCCTTTAGCTCCGTCTTGACTAGGAAATGATCCATCTATGACAATGCGGAGGCTTTTGTAACCTCCACCCACAGATATTCCTATTCCGTACTACAAACTCCATCAAGGGTATGACCAGCACAATATGTGGGCCTGTCAACCAATTGGGATAGGCCCATGTTTGTCATGGTGTCCATGAACTCCCGAGCTGCGCCAGTTAGATTGAACAAGCCAGTCTGAGTGGAATGTTGAAATCGCCCAAAACCAGTCTGGGTGACTCCAACAACAACTCCAAGAACAGTGAGGTCAGCTCAGGAGTCTGTTAAGCAACGGAGTGGCTGGTATACCAACAAAATCCCTAGACTATCCCTGGTTTTCAGGCTAAGGTACATACACTCGATGTAGGTTGTTTTCCGGATAGGCTTCCTAGTCAAGTTTAGGTTGTTTCTATGAACGAAGGCCACACTGCCCCCCACCCACTTTCCCTTATCTGCTCACTTACCATATACCCAGCCAGGAGGGCCTGCGGCCATCTAGCAGCACTGGCATCTCCCAGCCAGGTCTCGGTAAAGCATGCCAGGTCGGCCGCCTCATCCAGTAAGAGGTCATGGATAATATGAGTCTTATTTTTAACCGAACTAGCATTGCAAAGGAGCAGAGTAAGGGTCTGTGGAATGGCTGGTACGGTCTCCAAGTTATCCTGGGAAACAGAGTGAACTGAAGAAGGGATAGGTATTATGCATCGATCCCTTCTTCTTTTGTAACATTTCTTCACTCTGTTACCGCCATACCTACCCTGCCCCCACACAAACTCAATGCCCGCTCCCAGACTAATCCTGGCTCCATTGTATGATGGCGGTAATAAGTGATCCAGCTAAATCCTGTCCTATAATAAGTAGGCAGTGTCTCATAGATAATAACAATTCTGATGGTAACTATGCTGGTCCCGCCTAATCCTCCGCGGCCCCAGAACGACGACGCCATCGCCACGTGTTCACCAGGTGAGAGATGGACTCGGGCAGGGTCAATGTAAGCACTGTACTTTAAGTCATACACACACACACACACACACACACACTATCCCCTGATGAAAGACAAGCGTTTAATCTTCCCTGGAAGGACTGACCCCCTTCTACTCTCTCATCCATCCAGCCTTTACTATGAGTACCAATAATTATGCCTGCTGGCATTTTGTAAGTTCTTTGGCATTGTTTTCCTTTGCTTCATCCTGTACATCCTTCATTACATGCCCCTAAGTTTTATCCTTAACTTATCCATGGGTCATATCAAAAGCCATAATTTTGGCCCCAAAACCTGCCCTCAACTTATACATAAAGTCGACTTATAGTCGAGTATATACAGTACATAAACCTAGATGCACACTGGCTTCTAGGCCACTGTGACAGTGGCCAAAATGCCCCAAATACACTTTTTGTGTTATTAGCAGAGTGATCACAGGAGAAAACAAGCAACAACTGTGAGGCAGAGAGAAAGAGTGCCTCAGTCATCAAAACCTTGAAAGTGGAAATTGCATGCAATCTGACTAATCATTCTGAGCATAGGTTGCTAATAGGTTGATACAGATTTCTAGCCAGTTGGCAACCACATCCTTACATGATGCTGATTGAGCTTTGAATTCACTACCTTCTGGTGGTTACAGGTTAAATTTCCTTTCCCCTCCCAGCATCAGACAGAACAATTCATAATAAATTTCTAAGTGCTGATAATCAGAATGTTTGGGTTTCACATACAAATACAAACATACACACATACATTTTTAAATGGTTAAGAAATTATTTTGGAATCCTGAAATAATCTAGGGATCAGGCTGTCTTAGGGATGATGCAGACTGGCCGTTTGGGGCAGCAGAGAGAGGTGGATTGGGGCCATGGCAACTCCATGGTGCAGCCCCAATCATCCCTCTTGCTACCCCAAAAAGAGCGGCAAAATGCCACTCTTTGTAGGGGCGCGAAAAGGCCACCCTAAGAACCGGCGCCGTGGCTCTTCAGTGCCCTTTCGGCACAGCGTGTTTAAACACGGCGCCGAGAGGGCGTCCTGACACTGTGTGCCGTGCGTACAGCCGTGCAATGTCAGGACGGTGTCAGGGTGGGGTTGGGGCAGCCGGTGTGTGGCTGCCCCACCCCAATTCTACCCCCAGGCCGGCCCTTTGGGCCGGTCTGTAACGGCCCTAAACGACCATTTGCTTTCCTACAATTCTTCCCAGGCTCTGAAATCTTCAGAAGAGGCTCTTCTCTTGATCTTGCCATATTCAAAAGCACTTTTAGTGGAGATGCAAGACAGGGCCTTTTCAGTGGTTGCTGCCAGCCTGTAGAACAACCTTTTAAGGTATGCTAGGCTACCTCCTCTCTATTGGTCTTCACAGACTGGCAAAAAAAAATTCAAACAGCCAGCATGGTGTAGTAGTTTGAGAATTGAGCTAGTACTCTAGAGACCAGGGTTTGAATCCTGGCTAGACCATGAAACCCACTGGGCGACCTTGGGCAAGTCACACACTCCCAGCCTCAGAGGAAGGCAATGGCAAATCCCATCTGAAAAAATTTTGCCAAAAAAACCCATGATAGGTTCACCTCAGGGTTGCCATAAGTTGAAACCAACTTGAAGGCACACAGAAACAACCACACCAAGGCTGTATCCTCTCTGTTGGTCTTCATAGACTGGCAAATAACTTTTTTAAAAATTCAAGCAGGCTTTTGGCAAATGACTAGGTGCCATGAAAGGGGTGTTTAATAAATGTTCTGCTGTACTTTTTATGGATGTCTTAATTTTCTTTCATCGTGTTTCAATATCATGATTTGTTTAATTGTTTTAACATCAGAACCTTCTGCCTGTTTATCTGTACTTGCTTTAATATGTTATGATCATGTTCTCAGCCACTATGGTTCCTGGTTCTGACAGAAAGGTGAAATACAAGTGAAAAAAAGAAAAATAACTCAGTATGGTACAGTAAACAGGACTCTATTCCCAAATGGCCCTGGATGTCTAACTCAAGGCATGTCAGAAAGGGAATCAGACTATGTGATGCTGTCCATTTCTACCCATGGAAAGAAACTGAAAGAGAACCAAGCAAGAATTGTCCCTTACCTAATAGGTCAGAGCAAGGCATGTGGAAGCATCTGAGCTTTTTAAATGCTACCAGGTTGGGCTTGTTCAATGTTCTGAATACTAAGGAGCCGTTTCTGCAATGTTTCCTCTGAGAGGCCAGCTTCAGTAATGCCTTGCCCTCACATTCAACATGATTTCAACTCTGAAAGTCATGTGCAGTAAATTACTAGATCCCATTTTGGGAGAAAAGCAAAATATAAGTGCAATAAATAAATAAATAAATAAATAAATAAATAGTTATTGTGTACCTTCAAGTCATTTCTGACTTATGGCGACCCTAAGGCGGACTTATCATGGGGTTTTCTTGGCAAGATCTGTCCCGATGTTTGTCATTCCCTTCCCCTGAGGCTGAGAGAGTGTGACTTGCCCATGATCACCCAGTAGGTTTACATGGCTGAGCAGGGAACTGAACGCCAGTCTCCAGAGTCATAGTCCAATTTTCAAACCACTATGCCACATTACATACTTACATACATACATACTGTGGAACCTGAATCTAAATTTGTTCCTCACATCATCTTCTCATGGAGCTGTGTTTTAACCTGTTACACCTTATCTGCCTAAGGGCTTGTCTACATGATTAAAATACTCCTCATTCTAATTAATTAGAATGCAATCCGACCCCATGCAATTCACAGGAGTTTGAGCCTTTTGCAGTGGATGGGGTCAAAAAATTGCTTATTGTATACACTCATTTAGAATTTTATCTAGCAATTTTAGTCAAAAAATTGACCCAAAACCCTGAGTCGAGATATCCACGGGTCAATGTAAGTTCTGTACTTTAACTCTTATTTAACAAAAGGAAACATTCCCTGGTGAAAGACAAGAGTATAACCAGTCCTGAAAGCACTGACCCCCCTCTACTCTCTTATCCATCCAATTTTTAGTGTGAACACAAACAGTTATGGCTGCTGAAATTCTGTAAGTTCTTTGGCATTGTTTTCCTTTGGTTCATTCTTTAGATCCTTTGTTACGTGCCTCTTAAGTTTTACCTTCAACTTATCCACGGTTCATATCAAAATCCATCATTTTGGCCCCTAAACCTGCCCTCATGTTATACATGAGGTTGACTTATAATTGAGTATATACGGTAAACTCCCAAGAAAAAGGCTTTGAAGTTTTTGTTGGAGTATTGAGGAGAATCTGCAAAGATCTCCATTATTGGAGATGTGGCCATCCATTTGCTTTGGATGATGAATGTTTGGCAGAGCAAGGGAAGAATAGATGTGAATAGATGCAAATATGAACAGAAACGTAAAGACAATTAAACAGAAAAAATCCTCAGCAGTTTGTATAATATACTTATGTGTAGATTAGCCCTTAGTTCCTTCATAATGCTTCAGCTATGAAAATATGGGAGTGGGTCTCCCTGTCTGTTCTGATGCCTCTGTAGCTTTTGTTGATCTAAGGCACAAGAACTCAGGGTTGTAAAGTGAGAAGTAGAGAGCCAGTGTGATGTAGTGGGTTGATTGTTGGGCTAGGACTCTGAGAGACCAGGGTTCAAATCCCTACTCAGCCATGGAAATCCACTGTCTGATCTTGGGCATGTCACACACTCTTGAGTCCTAGAGGAAGGCAAGGGCAAACCCTCTTGGAACAAATCTTGCCTAGAAACCCGTGATCGGTTTGCCTTAGGATCACCATAAGTTAGAAATGACTTGAAGGTACACAACAACACAAAGTGAGAAGTATCTTTCAAAGGCTCCATTAACACTGCAGTTTGACACCACTTTAACTGCTCAATGATAGGGGGTTCTGGGAATTGTAGGGTTTTTTTGTTTTTGTTTGTTTGATTGTTGTTTTTGTTTTTGTGGCACCAGAACTCTCTGACAGACAAGGCTAAATGTTTCACAAAACTACACTCACCATAATTCCATAGCATGGAGTTATGGCAGTTAAAGTAATGTCAAACTGGACTATGTCTGCAGTGCAGATGCAGTGCCAAAATCCAGGGCAGAAGAACCAATGTGATGTTCCAAAGTTCCCTGGCAGGGCTGGCCTTGAAAGTCAGGCACTTGCCAAAGCTCAAATGGTGATAGTGCTCAGGTTTGGTACTGAGAGAGAGAGAGAGAGAGAGAGAGAGAGAGAGAGAGAGAAGTTCATATAAACAAGAGAAGAAAGCAAGGGAGCAGTGCACAATAGACACAGTAAATTGCTTCCTCCAAGCTCCTCTTCCACAGGTCAATGGCAGATTGCCCCAGAGACCCTTGCATTATTTCAGAGACCTCTCAGGCACGTAATGGTTGTAGCAGATCAATTCTTGGATCCAGGCCAGGATGTGAAAAACTCTGGTTTAAAAGGTTAGTGTTGGCCCACCCCACCACTTATACTGGCTTGAAAGGATAGGGAGAATTCTTAAAGGAAAAAGAGGAATACGCATGGGGGTTTTCTATAAGAACAGAAACAGACTACAGGATGCTGCATTTGTTATGCCTAATCTGCATTCAGATTGTAGAGAGATCTTGCCGCCCCTTTGAGACTAACTGAAAGAAAGAAATTGGTGGCATGAGCTTTTTCTAGACTTCCTCAGATGTCATTCTGAAGAGTCACAGACCCATGTGCAAACAGGACAGATATCACCAGTATTTAAGGAACCCCAAAAATGATTTGCACCTGAGGGTCTATAACAGCAGCTGACCTGCAGCTCCCATCAGCCCTTGCCAGAATATCAATTGGTGAGGAATGGTGAGTGTTGCACTCAAACATGACCAGGGGGGCCACATGATTCTCTTCTGGTCTATAAAAGACCTGCTACCGGGCCTATTCATTGGTGTCATATTGGAGGAAGGACTCAAAATGGTAAAGGATAGTTAGAAAGTATTCAAAAAATCATCAAAAAAAGTTTTCTGAATGACAGAAATGCTTTCTGATGAGGAGAATCCTGAACTGATGAGAATTTCCGCAAATGTGAGCTTTTTTGTTTTTGCAGAAAGCAGCATTTTCTGCACAAAAAAATGTGAATTTTCCACAGAATAAATCTCCAGCTACAGCATTTTCTATGCAAGAAACATATTTCTGTATAGAAAATAATAATTCTGTGCAGAAATATTATTTCCTGTGGCAAAATGCTGTCTTCTGTGCAGAAAATTCTATTTTCTGTGCAAAAAATGTGCAAATATGCACAGGATACACCCTGAACTATGAATTTTCTTGTTCTCTCAGGAAATAAGATTAAATTTGGAACAAATGAACCACAGGATTCTGTTGCCAGATGGGCTAATCCATGTGGAGGAAGATAAAGAAAGAAACATTTGGTGGAGCCCAAGAGCAGAGGTAAAGCTGGAATTGGGAAGCAACTGGAAAAGAATGGAAAGGAAGTGAACCCAGCTGCAGGCAAAATGAGCCCCCTGGGCCACATGTTGCCCATACACCCCACTTTCATGACCTACTAGAATCTCTCACCATTTCCCAATCCCACAATAAATTAAAAACTGGCATTATATTTGGTCAATGTAGATCACCAAGAAAGCCCCTCAAATGCACACAAATATGCTAAAATCCCCCCACCCACCTCATAATAATCCCAGAACCCCATACTATCTCAAAATACCTCTGTTTTCTTTTGCATTCACTCTCAAAATAATAGGAAGAGATCCACCTGCCTTTCCTGTAGCTCTGAAGAGATAGACAGAGGTATTTGGGATTCTTGGGGGGTGCAACCAGGGGGTCTGTGAGGAAATTGGTACCTGGACCATATGCAGTTGGCCACCCCAGTTTAGCAACCATTGGAGGCTCTCAAGCTACTATGCCAGGGGTAGGCAACCCAAGGCCCGGGGGCCGGATGCGGCCCCCCGAGGCCTTTGGACTGGCCCCAGGCCGGTCCTGCCGCCGCCGCCCTCCACCATGATGATATTGATTATTGTTGTTATTACTTGTTCTTGGGGTTTTCTTGGCAAAATCTCCACAGGGGTTTTGCCATTGCTTTTCTGGGGCTGAAAGAGTATGCATGCATATTTTTTTTATATATTTTTTTAAAAAATTAATATTTATTTATTTATTTATTTATTTTTGGTGCTTCGGCCCCACAATTGTCTGAGGGACAGCAACCCGGCCCCCAGCTCAAAAAGGTTGCCTACCCCTGTACTGTCCTGAAAGGATGGTGTCCCTCCACATATAAATTATTTAAGGTAGTATGGCTATCCGAGTATTAGTGAGGACCCCAAAAAGCCGTCTCAATTTATCACATTTAGCTTTATCAAATTATTTTCAGGCCTAATGTTCCATGTTCTGCACCATATGGGCTAGAAACAGAGAGAGGGATGGGTGGGTTGCTGAGGGGGAAATTCAAACCACTTTGAGATTATTTAGGAAGAATAACATTGGAAAAGTATATAACTGCTTGAGTTCATAAATAATGAAGAGTTCAGTTCACCCAAAATATAAGCATTTTTTAAAGGAGACCCACAGAATTCAATGGGAGAAATAAGCATAAAACAAAAGAGAGCAAGAGTCACTGCACATTACATTTCCTGGGAAATTTTATATTGATTGCCCTGGATTTATAAGACTTCCTTGACCCATTCATTATTTGTAACAAATATCTCAAGAAGAATGGCTCATCCCACTTTTGCCTCACTCTGGGAAAGAAGCCAGCATTTTTATTTATTTATTTATTTATTTATTTTAAAGAGAACACTTTATACATCAATTGATTTAAACTTCAGAAGAGCAGGACCCAGATATTGGAACCAAACTCAATTTTACAAAGAACATCTGCAAGCAAACAAATTGAAAAAACTCAAAGTCCAATGCTTACTGTTTCACCATCTGGAATGCATTTGCATGCCTTTAATTTTAAAAATGGAGACTCAGTCCAATCCTTCACACATCTACTAAGAAGGAAATCCCACTATGTTTAAGGATACTTACTTTGTGGTACCTGTGTGTAGGATAATAGCATTAGGATTAAAATACATATGATATTATAATAATAATAAATAATAAAATTTTATTTCTACCCCGCCTTTCCAAAAAGGATCAAAGCAGCTTACAAAAGTTAAAAAGGCCAATATAATACAATAATACAATACAATATAATACGAAACTGGTCAAGGAAGAAAACAGGAATCAACTAAATCACGAAATAACAGGGAGAAACAGAAAACAATCCAAAAACAACAGAGTGGTACATGGAGAAGAAAAAAAATACCGTTACTGGGATGAAAAAGCCAATTGAAATAGGTGTGTTTTTAGATTTTTCTTAAAAGAGGCTAAAGAAACAGAGGAGCGGAGCTCTATAGGAAGCTTGTTCCAAGAAGAGGGGGCAACGATGGAAAAAGCCCTCTGGGAGGTCCTTACCAGGTGAGACCTGGGGACCTCTAACAAATTATTTCCGGACGAACGAAGTGTGCGGGGCGGATTATGTGGGGAGAGGTGGTCCTTCAAGTACCCTGGGCCCAAGCCATTTAGGGCTTTATAGGTTAAAACCAACACCTTGTATTGAGCTCGGAATCGAATAGGCAGCCAGTGAAGGTCTTTTAAGACCGGTGTTATATGGTCTGACCTGGATCTACCAGCGACCAATCTAGCTGCCATATTCTGCACTAATTGCAGCTTCCGGGTTTGGTACAAGGGTTGCCCCATGTAGAGCGCATTGCAGAAGTCCAACCGAGAGGTTACCAAAGCATGTACAACAGTTTCAAGGTCCCCACGACTCAGGTAGGGTCGCAACTGGCGTATCAGCCGAAGCTGATAGCAAGCAATTAATATTAGTTATGTGGTCCTGCCCTTCAATAGCATATCTACATATCTTCAAATCTGCTTGTGGTTTCCACAATCCCAGTAAGTCAAGTGGTACATTGAAGACACTGAAGAATAGTTCTGTAGCATAAAGAATATACAACAGCATATATATGCAACTGTTCCACTTGCATACTCATGCAACTATGAACCACATATCAACATTAAGCTGTGGCCAAAGAAATTCAACAGAACTTACAAGGGTATGAACGAACAACAGGATGCCAGCAAATACTACTTCTTGTTCTAATTTCCACTTTGTAAAATCTTGTATCTACCCACCTATGGCTCTACTCCTGCATATTTGCACCCTCAGGCTTTTTTATGCAAATGAATTTTTCACAAATAAAATCCAAAAATGCAAAGAATCATCGAAAAATGTGCAAAACCTCCTAATCTTACCCACAACAGAAAAGGTTGGAAATTCTTCACTCTTACATAACAGTACAAAATAACTGAACTCAACTCTACTCGGTACCCAGTAGACATTCTCTCAATCAGCCCTTCCCTTAGTAAAGAAGGTATTAGGAGAGTTGAGTGCCTTTAAGCTGCAGTGCCCAACTGGGCATGATCCCCATCAACTGCATCAGGAAAATCAAATGGATTTGCCAACTGAGAAGCAGTTAGGATTTGGAGCTCTGTCTATTTCTAATGTTTGGCTTAGCCAGAAAGCCAGCCAAAAATTGACCACAAGATGTTGCCCTCATTCCTGTAATATAAAAAAGTTTTTGAAACCCAGACTCAATATACCAGTGAAAGGAACATAATCAGTTCTTTGGGGGAAAGTGTAATTGGTTTTGAGAACCTTTATCTGCAAGTATACAGTGAATTACACAATTAATATGCAACTATGATTTAATTACCAAGATGTCCTGTGAACATCTAGGTTAGCTAGTCTGCAGGGACATGCAAGAGAGACACTGTTGACTTTTTACTTCAGAGTTAATTTAGGGATTGTTCTCCGATGGCTTGATTGTAATGATAATTCCTCACTCGCGTGAGTAGGTATTGCTATTATGCAATTAAGTGAATCTTGCAGATCTGGGTCAGTCTCAAAGAAGAAATGTGTGGCTTTGATTTTCTCCAGTATCCTATGTATATTACAAAGAAGTTTACACAGAGGTAGTAACAAGAAATGTAGCTACCAAAGGAAATGAATGCAGATGACACTAATAAGCCCCATTATATCTAATGGAGGAATTAGGCCCTGTCTGCATGGACCAAATAAAACAGACTTCCCTCATCCTTTCAATGGGGAGACTGGATGACATACAGCCCAAAGCCTGGTTATGGTGAAGCAGGCTGGACAGTTCTGTTCAGCACCAGAACTGGGGTATCCCCATCTTAAAAAATATTAAAATAACTCCATTTGGTCAGGATACTCCTGGAAGATCCGAGCCCCTCCATTCTGACACCGGGCAGCTGTTTAAAATACATCATGCTCTGCTACCTGGCACCACCACAGCGGATTAGACTGGATGGACCTTATGGTTTCTTCCAACTCTATGATTCTGTAATTCTATCATTTTATGATTCGATATTGCTTGTTTAGAACAAGGCACCCATCCATGTAATTGAGGCTGGGCACTTTGTTCTGACCTCAGGACTGAGCAGCTCACTTCAGCAGCACAGCAAGACATATGTGCCAATAGCTGCCTAGTGTCAGAACAGAGAACCCGAGGTAAGGAGGAGGGGATTGAGGAAGCTCTGGGGCCAGGATACTCCAGGCTGCCCCTGGAGTATCCTGGCCAGTACAGAGAGGACCTTAGATATTATGAAGGATTTGGGAAAAGAGTTTGGGAAGATTACATTTTAGATCACAACTCATAGACTCACTCAGCCAGCAAGGCCAATGTGTCCCTACTGGCTACTAGGAATGTTTCCAAGTTCTGGTGGAAACATGCTCCATGATAACACTAATTCAGGGATGGGCAGAAATGAAGGAGGGACACATCAGGGAAGAACTTCTAATTGGGAAAGGAGTGATTAATTATCCCCTTTCTGCTCTTGGAGATGAACACCTATGCTAGCCTTCCCCAAATGTTTTCACTTCCAGTTTCCAGGTCAGGACTATCCCAGGCCCTGAGATTACAGGATCAAAACCTGAAACTTGTGAATGATCTCTCCTTGTGATATCAGAGCAGGTGGTTAAGCACAGATTGTCCCCTCTCCATGCATGTACTCCATGTGCAAAGGGAAACAACTTAAGATACCTTGTACTGTACTCTGCATTTGGAGAGAAAGGCATTTGGAGAGAAAGATATCAATCAAACAAATTAATTTCAAAAATTCATTGGTATTTAACATCAGTTCTTCTGATTATCATTCTTCTTTCTCCTAATATAGAAATACTGATAGTAACTAGCTAAACAGTTCTCTAATAATATGAGCTCTAGCCCTTTAAAGTTTGCTGTTATTATTGTTAAAGAGTAAGCAGAGCTTGGAAATATTATTTATTGGATTACAGCTTCCAGAACCTCTTCCTCTCTCATCCTCCATGGCTTGCAAGAAGGGACAGTGGTCCTGCTGGGTGGGGGAGAGGAGGATTGTAGAATCTGTAGTCCAAAAAGCAATGGTTGCAAATGTTGAGACCAACAATAAATCTGTCACCCTTTAAGGTGTCCCAAGAATCTGGGGCTACACCTTGTCAAGACCATGTGGCACTCTGGTCTGGAAAATGACATGGATGTGGCCACTGAAAGGAACTGGAGCAATAGTAACAGGGTTACTACAGTTCAAGTGGCAGGTCATGAGTCAGCATTTGGTGAGCTGTGCATCATGGGAGACCTGATGCAACATGCACAGTGGATGGGACAAGCCAGGTATGCATCATGGGAGGCCTGATACAACAGTACTAATGCAACAGGCACTGGGAAAGAAACCAGCAAGGTTTCATTAGTGCATGGCTGTCACATGTTCTCAAGAGGACCACCTATATATAGGAGAGAGTCAGAATCTCTGTTGTTAGTTAGTTGTGGTTGGTGGTTGGCGAAGCACTTTGTTACTCTGTATAGCTGTGAGTATTCAAGACGGACGTCTGATACTCTGTGTATATCTTTGTAAATATTTGCAACAAAGATTAAAGCCCTCTCTGAGAGAAGCCTCACTGTGAAGCTATTCCCTTCTCCAAGCTGAAAGCAGCAGCTGAATGTGGGAGGTTTTTTCCTGTGCCGTCTGGAGCAGACTCTTCACAGAAGACCAGTTTCTGAGTAATCCTGCCTACGTGCATCTACTGTGCATGTGTGTATGCTAGATCCTCGCTGTCTGCATACCCCAACACATCTGCACTTCATAAATAATGCAGGTGGATCTCACTTTAAATTGCCATGGCTCAAGGCTATGGAATTTTGGGAAATGTAGTTTTGTGAGAGATTTAGCCCTCTGTCAGAGAGCTCTGGTGCCACCACAAACTACAAATCCCAGAATTCCATAGCATGGCGCTATGGCAATTAAAGCTGTGTCAAATGGCTTTATTTCTGCAGTGCAGATGCAGCATAGGGTTTTTTAAATAATTGAAGGAAAGATGTATTGGACATTCAGCCCTTGCCTGCACCACTTTTTGAAATTTTGAAGTAGCAAATATTTCAGATCATGTTGCTACATAGGGCTTTACGCAAGGGATTCTGTGGACTGAATGCAACTCCAGCCTTTCCTCCTAGGCTTTGTCCATCTTGCCCCTACTGTTTTTGGGCTCCTCAACCTGTTCTACTTTTCTTTATCTGATCTACCACTGTTTACTGTCTCCAGATTCTCACTATGTACTATTGTTAACTTCTTTCTACTGCTCCCATTCTTAATCCCTATAGCCTTGTGCCTCATCCTTGCACTTATAAAGTGCTCTTTCCAGGCGTTCAGCAACAAGGAGGAAGAATGAGAGCATTGCTCCCCAAAATAAGAATTCTGCCCCACAATGAAATGTTCCTTCAGTCCCCGTATGTCTAGCATTAAAAACATTTTTGCTGTTCATTCACACCTAGAACTCTTATATTTGCTGTGTTGGCATTCGTTTGGTGTCTGCCCCTTTTTCTTGCGATGCCTTACCTGCATATCCAAATGCTGAAGTGAAAATTTAAGTGAATTAAACTGATGTGTCCTTTTAGCATTGTCTTCTTGCTGTGAGAAAATATTCAAAAGCTGCAGTTTTTAAAGACTAGTCACAGTTCAAGACTTAGGGTCTTTACAGACTGCCAGAAATAATGCAGCTTGAGGCCACTTTAAGTGTCCTGACTTAGTGCTAGGGAATCATGGGAACTGGATTTTTTTCTGGGACATTGAGCCTTCTCTGTCAGAGAGCTCTGGTGCCACAATAAACTACAGTTCCCATGATTCCCTACCATTGAGCCAGGACAGTTAAAGTGGCCTCAAGCTGCATTATTTCTGGCAGTCTGTAAAGGCCCGTAGGCCAGAATCCTGTATGGATGTTATGTCTTTATAAGTGGAATCACATATGCAGGAATTAGAATTGGGCAGTTTCATAACATCTGTATCCAGTAAAGAGCTACTGATACATTACTACGTACCAGAGACAGCAAAGTGACTGTTGTGCAGTGGGACCGGTACATAACAAGATTAATGCACATTGGGCACCAATACACATTTGTAGACTAGCAGCTCTGCTACTTAGCTAAGTATACATAAACTTTTGTTGTTTTTGTTGTGTGTCTTCAAATCATTTGACTTATGACAACCCTAAGGTGAACCTATCATGGGGTTTTCTTGGCAAGTTTCTTCAAAGGGGGTTTACCATTGCTATCCCCTGAGGCTGAGAGAGTGTGACTTGTCCAAGGTCACCCAGTGGGTTTCCGTGGCCTGGTCTCCAGAGTCCATCCAACACTCAAACCATTACACCATGCTGTTACTGTTAAGAAAAAGGAGATATAGGATTCAAGAATTGTTTTGGAGGGGGGAAATAGTGTGGGGTTCTTTTACACAGAAAATAGCATTTTCTTTTTTAAAAAAAATATTTTATTGACACAGTACAATTATGCATAAATATATAAATAAACAGAAACATACAAAATAAAATAACGAGCTGCATTGATCATAATTGTATGGCTTATCTTATGTATCTTCATATCCTTTATCTTACAGGAATGCCCTTTGCCTGATTACTTTAAATGTTTAAGTGCACTATCTCTTAACATTCCATCTAAATTTGCTTGAACTTCTTTGCACTTATTTCTTTGTATTTTCTTTTCTCTTTCTTTTTCTTCTACAGGGAAGAAAATAGCATTTTCTGGGTGGAAAAGAGGCTGCATATTCTGCATAGAACTGAATGCACAGCAAAATGCTGTTTTCTGTGTGGTTTTCTCTGCAGAAATATTTTTCAAGTGCAGAAAATGCAGCTTTCTAAACAAAACAACCATGTGCAAATTCTGTGTAAATAAGTCTTGAACTGCAAAGATTCTCATCAGTTCAGGTTTCTTCTCATCAATGTTTCTTGACACTTGAAAAATACATTTTTCAACCCATCTTTGCACATTATCAAATATATTTCCCATCCTTAATATCTTGGTCACGTAGCTGAAGCCAGCAGAACTCACCCTTCTCTATTTACAACATAGCTTTCTAAATGAAAACTTTCTTTTCCTTCTCTTTACAGTTTTTGATACTGATTTCAATTGGTCAGCTTTCACATAAAGCTAACAAAGTGTAGTGAACCAAGGTGTTTTGTGGGGGGGTTTTTGGTTAAAATTTAAATCTAGAAATCTGTAGACTTTATTACACCAGGCTCGTAAGGCACCACAATTTTGTTAGTTTAGGGACGTTTTCACACTAGACCCACCAAAGCCGCCTGGAGCCGACCGTGCCGCTCATTCCGGAATTACCTTTCCGAGGCTGATGCCAGAGTTAGCGCTGGATCAGCCGGAGTGAGGCCGGACTTGCTGCGACGTGAGTGTGAACACACAGAGCAAGGAGCCGGACTGACGCAGGGATGGCACCGGAAGGGGCGGGGTTTGCTGCGACGTGAGTGTGAACACACTGGAAAAGGAGCCGGACTGGGGCCAGAGGGAGGTAGGATTGCGTCCGCCTAAAGCCCCGTGTGAAAACGCCCTAGGAAATGCAAACATGCCAGGTTGGGTACAATCATTATCGCACAGCTCTTCCAAATTGCCATGGTGCTGCTTTTGTCCTGGACTCTGCACATTGGCCTCCATAGCCCTGCCTTCATGCCCTATATGCCCTTCCCAGTCCGCTTTTTCCTGCCCATCTGCTCTGGCCTATTGCTGGGTGTTGCTTGTCAATGAGAAGAAGCACTCCAGAAATGTATGGACTACAGATCAGTTACTGGACAGATAGAATATCATGTGATAAGGTGCAATCACAGATGCTACAATCATGTTCTAATTCCTCTTTTCAACCTTTGTGTGATAAAGTCCTGTATCTATTCTCCTGTGGCTCTACCCCGGCATACTTGCACTCTCAACCTTGGCAATTTCTGGCATACATTACCTGACAGCTTATCCATTCAGAAGTGTTGTTACTCTTCAGCTGGAGAAGACTCCCTGCTCCTGCTTTAGAGGATCAACCTTTACCTGTCTTTTAGAGGTCACTCCATGGGATGCAAAACATCCATACTGTATTTCTTGGGTAAATCCTCCAATGATGAGACTGTTTCTTTTCTACAAGGATGAGCAAAGCTTCGGGTACCAAGCACCAAACAATTCAAAACCTTACAATCTTCAGCAGCCCTCAGCTTTATAATCTCAGGCATCTTGTTTATCTGTGAGACTAACATTTTAAAATACTGTCAAGTCTGGAAATCTTGACAATATAATTTGCCTTTTTAAAAAAGGCAGCCTGAAATGAATAAAAGAAAGGTTTTGGAAAGATTATTGCACTGTTAGCTTTTGCACTGCTTTCTTTTATTCCCATTGTAAATAAGGAACATAAACTGCTGATGCACCATAGTTTCATTTGCAAGTGGGTAATCTTTCTGAGAGATTTTGCTTAATCGGTTTAACAGAATATGCTTTTTACATCATTTCCTAAGCACCCAGCAGAACTGGGCTTATAAAAGAAGTCTCACAGCTTGTTGCCACTGTTGATATTAACAGTCCCTGAGAATTCTTCCAGAGCAGAGCTGCTGCAGAAAACTAGCCTGGTTCTCATTTGCTCTTTCTCTCTCTATTCTTGAAAGCTTTCTTCATCAAAGTGATACATACAAAGTGAAAGATATATTCATGGCAAATAAACCCACTTGCCTTCTCAATCATGTTCCTTCTGGCCCTCGATGGGTGCTAATCATAGCAGAATAAATATTCAGAGAAAGTTTGAGTTTTTAATATTTTAATAGTTGGGTATATAAGTGGCTGAGAGAACAGAAGTGCTTCAATAGTAAGTGAAGAAGCAAGGAGAAAGCTCCAGCTCCATTTCGGCTCTGTTTTCTCAGTTGATGAAAGGTAATGCTAAAATTTCTTTTACTCAGTCTCAAAGGTGCTATAAGATCCCTTTGAATATTGGTTAGTTTTTTAAAAGATGCCACAAAACTCTTCCCTGCTATATAGGGCCTCGGCAGACGACTAATAGAGTCGTCTTCGAGGCCCGGAAGAGGAGGGGCAGCCGCACGAGCGGCGCCCCTTCCTCTTCCTGAGGTCGCCCTCGGAGTCGCCAGCCCTCCGGACGGACGGCGCTCCGGGGATGACCTCACGCCGCAGCGACCGCATGCGCTGCGGCGGAAGAGTCAGGGAAAGTGCGCCCGCCACTTTTAGGGCGCACTTTCCCTGACACCTAAAAGGAGCGCCAATTTGGAGCTCCTTTTAGGGACGCCGCAGGAGCGCCGTGGTGCGGAGGCTCCGCTCCGCCGGCGCTCCGTCCGGCGGCATCCCGGAAGCAGTCGTCTGCTTCCCCCCATAGTTGGTGCTTTGATTCATCTTCCAGTAAGTGGGGTTCACACTGATTGGATTGACTTGAGGCACCTGGAGTGGGCTTTACAGGCTAATGGTCACTCCAGGTCCAACATCCAAAGGACTGTCAGACCCAGGAAAACCCAGTGGAGTGAAGACAAACTACCACCCAAAAGGGAAGGTATTTTTATCATACATCAAAGGAGTCACAGACAGAATAGGGAAAATGGTGAAGAAATACAATCTCCAAATGATAAATAAATCTACCAAGAAAATCCAGCAAATGCTGCGCTCAGCAAAGGACAGGAGAGACCCTCTCACAGACACAGGAGTTTACCGCATACCATGCAGCTGTGGACAAGTCTAGATAGTGACCATCAAACGCAGTGTTCAAACATGAATCAAAGAACACAAGAAACACTGCAGACTGAATCAGTTATAAAAATCAGCAGTAGCAGAACACCTTATAAACCATCCTGGGCGTAAAATGCTATTCAATAACACTAAAAGTTTGGACCATACCAACAACTATTGGGTCAAAATGCACAGGGAAGCCATTGAAATCCACAAACACCTAGACAATTTAAAAAGGAAAGAAGAAACCCTTAAAGTAAATAAAGTCTGGCTGACAGTACTGAAAAACATCAAAATCAAGACCAAAGATCAGGGTTTTCCCCAGCAGACAATGGACCACTAATTAAATAGACACAAATCCTCCTTGCATATCCTCCCACCCTGAGGCCTTGCCATTCAACAACAGAACAACACACAGATTAACATGTAAATCACCTTCTCTCAACCAAGGGTCACACAGTGTACACACACACATACACTCACTTCTATGTCAGCATTCTCTGAAGATGCCAGCCACATCAGGAATAAAACCTTCTAGAACAGGTGTAGGCAACCTTTTTGAGCCGGGGGCCGGGTTGCTGTCCCTCAGACAATTGGAGGGCCGAAGCACCAAATAAATAAATAAATAAATAAATAAAAATTTTAAAAAATAAAAATTAAAAAAATATGCATGCACATTCTCTCAGCCCCAGAGAAGCCATGGCAAAACCCCTGTGGAGATTTTGCCAAGAAAACCCCAAGAACAAGTAATAACAACAATAATCAATATCATTATGGTGGGGGGCGGCGGGGCGGCGGCAGCAGGACTAGCCTGGGGCCAGTCCAAAGGCCTCAGGGGGCTGCATCCGGCTCCCGGGCCTTAGATTGCCTACCCCTGTTCTAGAACATGGCCACATAGCCTGAAAAAAACCACAAAAACCACCCCACCCCCACCCCTCTTTTATACTGAAACAGACTAAAGCAGACTATGCCTTTAAAAACTGCACGTTTGGAAGAGAGCATTTCTCTTGAGAAGCCAGCATATTAATTTCTTGCCCACCTATTTCCAAAGGGAATCAAAGCGGGTTACAATCATAAAAATAAAAGAATACAATAAGAAAGAATAATATAGAAGTTGCCAAAAAAAAAAAAGCAAATACACGGGGGGGGGGGGTTAGGGCTATTCTGGGAAGGCCTGTCAGAAGAGATCCATCTTAAATGCCTTTTTAAAGGCTGTTAAGATGGTGATGTGACAGACCTCCTCTGGCAGGTCATTCCATAACCTAGGGGTGGCAGTAGAGAAGGCCCTCTGGGTTACTGCAGCCAATCTAGATTTTTTAGGCTGCAGAAGATTTTTCCCAGAGGACCTTAGTGTCCAGAGTGGATTGAGTGGAAGAAGGCGCTCCCGCAGGTAGTCAGGACCCAAGCCATGTAGGGCTTTAAAGGTTATGACCAACACCTTGTACCGCACCCAGAAACTAATTGGCAGCCAATGTAGAGATTCTAAAACAGGTGTTATGTGGTCAGTTCTAGATGTCCCTGTGACCACTCTGGCTGCCATATTCTGTACCAATTGAAGTTTCTGAACTTGGCACAAGGGTAGCCCCATGTAGAGTGCATTGCAAAAGTCAAGTCAAGAGATTACCAGTGCATGTACCATAGGACTACAGGTGCATCTACACTATAGAAATAATATCGTTTGACACTAGTTTAAGTGCTGTAGCTTTATCCTATGGAATTCTAGGATTTGTAGTTTTGCAAAGTCTTTAGCCTTCTCTTCCCAAGACTGCAGGTGCCTCACAAAACTATGAATCTTAGGATTCTGTAGGTTGGAGCCATAACTGCATTATTTCTACAGTGTAGATGCATTCTATGACTCTGGGGATCAGCATTCAATTCCTTGCTGGGCCATGGAAACACACTGGGTGTCTTTGGGTGAGTCACATACTCTCAGCCCCAGAAAACCCCACAATAGGATCACCATAAGTCAGAAATTACTTGAAGGCACACAACAACAAAGAGAATCTCTGTATACTGCATAGACTAGTAATATAAACATTCAACAGTTTCATCCTTGAAAGTGAGGATGACTAATTTCTTGTTTCCTCCCTGCTGCAGAAAAAATGAATATTTCTATTCAGTAACCTGGTATTTGCACCCCAAAGTACATTCTGTGTCAGCTATGAATGTGTAACTCAGTAATGTCTCCTGACCTGACCCCCTCCCAAAAAAAGCCCTTACACTTATACACATGAATGGTGGTGCATCAAGAATCCATGAAATTCACTGGGGGCCAGTTGCCAAATAAGAAGTATGACACTGACATTCATGTCAATCCCAATCCAGTAAGAGATCTATGAACAGAAGCCTATTTCCACAACTACCGTATTTTTCGGCATATAAGACGCATTTTTTCTTCCCCAAAACGAGGGTGGGGAAGTTGCTGCGCCTAATGAAGCGAATATACAAGCTGAGGGCAAACTGCCGAGGCCTAGGCTAAAATTAGGCCTCATTTCAACCTCAGCCTTGGTGCTCCAGTGGGCTCCTCCCATCCCAGGAAGAGCCCATTGGAGCAGCCAGGACAGGGGTGGAAAGAGTCCTCTTTTCCTGGCTAGTTGAATGTGCTCCTCCTCTTTCCACCCCCATCCTGGGTGCTTCAATGGACTCTTCCTGGGGTCAGAGGACATCCTCCCATCCCAGGAAGAGTCCATTGGAGCACCCAGGACGGGGGTGAAAAGAGTCCCCCCCTTGAAGAAATCTGCCAAGAAAACCCTCATGGTAGGATCAAAATGAGCCAGAAATTACTCCAAGGCACTGGATTATTACCCTGGCCAAGTTACACTGTCTCAGCCTCAGAGGGTGGAAATGGCAAACTCCCTCCTCTGAAGAAATCTGCAAGGAAAACCCTCATGGTAGGATCAAAATGAGCCAGAAATTACTCCAAGGCACTGGATTATTACCCTGGCCAAGTTACACTGTCTCAGCCTCAGAGGGTGGAAATTGCAAACTCCCTCCTCTGAAGAAATCTGCCAGGAAAACCCTCATGGTAGGATCAAAATGAGCCAGAAATTACTCCAAGGCACTGGATTATTACCCTGGCCAAGTTACACTGTCTCAGCCTCAGAGGGTGGAAATTGCAAACTCCCTCCTCTGAAGAAATCTGCCAGGAAAACCCTCATGATAGGATCAAAATGAGCCAGAAATTACTCCAAGGCACTGGATTAGTACCCTGGCCAAGTTACACTGTCTCAGCCTCAGAGGGTGGAAATGGCAAACTCCCTCCTCTGAAGAAATCTGCCAGGAAAACCCTCATGGTAGGATCAAAATGAGCCAGAAATTACTCCAAGGCACTGGATTATTACCCTGGCCAAGTTACACTGTCTCAGCCTCAGAGGGTGGAAATGGCAAACTCCCTCCTCTGAAGAAATCTGCCAGGAAAACCCTCATGGTAGGATCAAAATGAGCCAGAAATTACTCCAAGGCACTGGATTAGTACCCTGGCCAAGTTACACTGTCTCAGCCTCAGAGGGTGGAAATGGCAAACTCCCTCCTCTGAAGAAATCTGCCAGGAAAACCCTCATGGTAGGATCAAAATGAGCCAGAAATTACTCCAAGGCACTGGATTATTACCCTGGCCAAGTTACACTGTCTCAGCCTCAGAGGGTGGAAATGGCAAACTCCCTCCTCTGAAGAAATCTGCCAGGAAAACCCTCATGGTAGGATCAAAATGAGCCAGAAATTACTCCAAGGCACTGTATTATTACCCTGGCCAAGTTACACTATCTCAGCCTCAGAGGGTGGAAATGGCAAATTCCCTCCTCTGAAGAAATCTGCCAGGAAAACCCTCATGGTAGGATCAAAATGAGCCAGAAATTACTCCAAGGCACTGGATTAGTACCCTGGCCAAGTTACACTGTCTCAGCCTCAGAGGGTGGAAATTGCAAACTCCCCCCTCTGAAGAAATCTGCCAGGAAAACCCTCATGGTAGGATCAAAATGAGCCAGAAATTACTCCAAGGCACTGGATTAGTACCCTGGCCAAGTTACACTATCTCAGCCTCAGAGGGTGGAAATGGCAAATTCCCTCCTCTGAAGAAATCTGCCAGGAAAACCCTCATGGTAGGATCAAAATGAGCCAGAAATTACTCCAAGGCACTGGATTAGTACCCTGGCCAAGTTACACTGTCTCAGCTTCAGAGGGTGGAAATGGCAAACTCCCCCCTCTGAAGAAATCTGCTAGGAAAACCCTCATGGTAGGATCAAAATGAGCCAGAAATTACTCCAAGGCACTGGATTAGTACCCTGGCCAAGTTACACTATCTCAGCCTGAGAGGGTGGAAATGGCAAATTCCCTCCTCTGAAGAAATCTGCCAGGAAAACCCTCATGGTAGGATCAAAATGAGCCAGAAATTACTCCAAGGCACTGGATTAGTACCCTGGCCAAGTTACACTGTCTCAGCTTCAGAGGGTGGAAATTGCAAACTCCCCCCTCTGAAGAAATCTGCCAGGAAAACCCTCATGGTAGGATCAAAATGAGCCAGAAATTACTCCAAGGCACTGGATTAGTACCCTGGCCAAGTTACACTATCTCAGCCTCAGAGGGTGGAAATGGCAAATTCCCTCCTCTGAAGAAATCTGCCAGGAAAACCCTCATGGTAGGATCCAAATGAGCCAGAAATTACTCCAAGGCACTGGATTAGTACCCTGGCCAAGTTACACTGTCTCAGCTTCAGAGGGTGGAAATGGCAAACTCCCCCCTCTGAAGAAATCTGCCAGGAAAACCCTCATGGTAGGATCAAAATGAGCCAGAAATTACTCCAAGGCACTGGATTATTACCCTGGCCAAGTTACACTGTCTCAGCCTCAGAGGGTGGAAATTGCAAACTCCCTCCTCTGAAGAAATCTGCCAGGAAAACCCTCATGGTAGGATCAAAATGAGCCAGAAATTACTCCAAGGCACTGGATTAGTACCCTGGCCAAGTTACACTGTCTCAGCCTCAGAGGGTGGAAATGGCAAACTCCCTCCTCTGAAGAAATCTGCCAGGAAAACCCTCATGGTAGGATCAAAATGAGCCAGAAATTACTCCAAGGCACTGGATTATTACCCTGGCCAAGTTACACTGTCTCAGCCTCAGAGGGTGGAAATGGCAAACTCCCTCCTCTGAAGAAATCTGCCAGGAAAACCCTCATGGTAGGATCAAAATGAGCCAGAAATTACTCCAAGGCACTGGATTAGTACCCTGGCCAAGTTACACTGTCTCAGCCTCAGAGGGTGGAAATGGCAAACTCCCTCCTCTGAAGAAATCTGCCAAGAAAACCCTCATGGTAGGGTCAAAATAAGCCATAAATTACTCCATAAGCCAATGGCCTAAAAACTCCAAAGGTACCAGTCCATCTGATCTTGGAAGCTAAGCAGGGTCAGCCCTGGATAGTCCTTGGATGAGGGACCGCCAAAGAATCCCAGGTGCTGCAGGCTGTATTTCAGAGGAAAGAACTGGCAAAACCACTTCTCGAGTCTTCCTTGCCTAAGAAATCCCTAAGAAATTCATGGAGTCGCCATAAGGCGACAGGAGACTTGCAAGAAAGTTGGGCAGGGAATTTGTGCAATACCTGGCCCTGCTGCTGGCTTAAACTTACATTTACAACTTAAAATTGTTCTTAAACTGCTGTTAACTTTATACAGTTGATATAAAATATTTTACTACAGTATTTGGTTAAGAATCTTTTTTTTCTAGATTTTCCTCCTTTAAAATTGGGTGCGTCTTATGTGCCGGAGCGTCTTATATACCGAAAAATACGGAATATAGGGCCTTTGCAGACTGCCAGAAATAGTGCACATTAAATTGAGGCACTGCCCTGGCTCAGTGCTAGGGAATCATGGGAATTGTATTTTTTTCTGGGACATTGAGCCTTCTCTGTCAGAGAGCTCTGGTGCCACAATAAATTACAGTTCCCATGATTCCCTAGCACTGAGCCAGGGCAGTGCCTCAATTTAATGTGCACTATTTCTGGCAGTCTGCAAAGGCCCTGAGTTTCTCTTAGTAGATTAAGGTGCATTTCTCAGCATGTTGGATCAAGATGATGATGATGATGTGTGTGTGTGTGTGTGAGAGAGAGAGAGAGAGAGAGAGAGAGATTGAGTGATTAAGTAAGAATGCATGCATGCAAATACATGGATCTACACAGAAGCATATTTCCTCCAACTGAACTAAAATAACTGTCTTGTAGGACATGATTTGGTAGTTTGTGGTTGGAATCCTATTGATTAGTCCCAGTTAGACTGAATCAGTTATTGCCTAGTCCCTACTATACTGAATTGACTATTGAATGGTGAGTCAACAAGTAGATTAATCCAGCTGATTCAGTAGGCTTACAGGACTAACAATGTGTTTTAGGCCTACATATCATTGTTCTATGTGAGTATTTGGAAAAGACACCAGATCCCATCTGATCTTGGAAGGTAAGCAGGGTCAGCTCTGGTTAGGACATGGATAGGAGACCATCAACGAATGCCAGTTGCTGTAGGCTATATTTCACTGGCAAAACCACTTCTTGAGTATTCCATGCCTACGAAAATCCTATGACATTTATGGGTTACCATAAATCAACAGGTGACTTGAAGGCACATGCATGCACACACGTGGAGAGAAAAAAATCACATTAACTCACAGGCAGATTCTTCAAGCAGGGTAATATCTGAACATTTCTGAGTGAGAGCTTTGACTCGTATAAATACTACATGCGCAGCTACATCAGTGCACCTGATTACAGATGGATCAGGGCTACAGGATACACAAATAAAGGAGATCTACTTAAGTCCACAACTGCCCCCAGTAAATAGCTATAAACATGATACACTTCTGTTAAATTATGTGTTACATAGTTATCCAATTAAACATTAGGAACTATAATCAAAAGCATTTTCAGACATTAACTGCATTTTCAGGAAGCATGAGTCACACACCGCAAGGGATATAAATCACTGTATATTTTGTTCTCACAGGCAAGAATATATATTTTACAATTTTTATCTGGGCTGCAAGAAAGAGGTTGAAAACTCTGCAGTTTTTTAAAGACTATTTGCTGCTTGGGACAATTGCCAAAAAATTACATTGGTTTTTTTGTTTGTTTGTTTGTTTGTTTGTTTTACATAGAAAACAGCATTTTCTGCACATTCAATAGGATTTCTGAGCAAAAAACCCAGAATTTTCTGCAAAGAAAATAACAATCTAGAATAGGAAACATGTTCCTGAATAGAAAATACCATTTGCATGTGAGTTTTTGGTGTAGTGAGATTTTGGTGCAGAAAATAGTATTTTCTGCATCGAAAATAAAATTTCTGTACAGAAAATGAGTTTCCTGCAGAAAATACTGTTTTCTGCACCAAAAACTCACATGACTTTTCCTATGCAAACTACAAAGATTCTTACCCATCTAGGATTTGTTTCCATGAGGAGCAGAGCAAGTTAATTGGATACTGGACTATACACTGTAAAAGAAAAATCTGCTTGTAATAATAGGTATGTTTTAGAATAAGTGAGAGTTCCTCATATTAAAGCTTTGTTTACAACATTGCTATAATCCATGGAAGAACAATTGAATTAACTAGAGGAAAACATTACTTAGATAAGGAGGGAAAGGATCAAGGACATTATGTGTTTCCAAATAGAGATACATTTTACAACTTCAATTACAGTTGTCCCTCCTTTCTCGCAGATTTAAAGTCCGTAGATTTGCATATTCACGGAGGGGCAACCTTTGTGAAAATTAATGGGGCGTGCCCATGGGGCATGCCCCATTCAAGTCTATGGGGCTTGAATATTCCCAAATCTCTGTTTTTTTGTGTTCCAAAATGGCAACCGGAGTCGTGCGCATGTGTTCGGCGTCACGTGCGCATGCGCATGACTTCGGGCCATGATTTTTTTTTCTTCGGCCCTCTGAAGATCTGGGGGACAGCAAACCGGCCCCCAGATGAAAAAGTGTGGGGACCCCTGAGGTAGAAAGTGTATACTGATGGTTTGTTAAACATTTTGCATGTAAAACCTTTCCTGAAAAATACGTATAACATTTGTCAATAAATGTATAAATTTTGTAATTTTATAGCTCATGAAGAAGGGTCTTCCCGAAACATGCCAGCAGGATAAGTAAAAGCCTCTTTAAACAATAGCATTGCTTAACATTTTGTTCCACAACACTGGAGTACATACCTCATTTTCCACCATCTAGGATTTGCTATATCAGTATTTCCCGACAGTCAAGAAATCCATGTTTGACCATTTAAATTTTTTTAAATATTCTTTGCTTCCCAAATGTTTGCACATATCATTTAATAGTTAAAGAGGGGCATTGCCCATCTTTCATTGTGGGTAAAACACATACAGCTCCCCACAAACTCCCCAAATTAGATGCCCAATTCCAACTTTAAAATGTTGTTTACTTAAATGATGGCGGTACAATGCTACCATAAAGAACTGTTAAGTCATATTAATAGGTAAGATCATCTTGTCACATTACTGAAATATTTTTTACACAAAAGTTTGGTAGGAGAATTTTCATCAACTCTGATAAACAGTATAATAAATGCCTTCGGTTTCTTTTAAGGGTAGATTCAAAATGCACACATGCACATATTAGTTCTGGTTTACTTTTAATATATGCATTAGCTGTGGCAGCTTGAGAGACACAAAAATTCATCTTCCTACGCAGTAAGTGAAAGCAAGGAAAAATAATATTGATTGTGGGTTTGCCTAGGGTGAATAAATATTAGCTGATAAAAGTGTGGCTGATTCAGGTTTTATTCTTTGTAAATATTAAAAATACTATAGAAATAATGGGCTGGATCCTATTGGTAGTCCTGCCTAGAGCAGACCCATTGAAACAATGAGATTTACCTACATGTTTACTTGCCATTCAGCAATTAACGCAGTGGGTCTACCAGTAGGATTCACAGCATTTACTCTTGGCGTGTCTGATTTGCATTAAATAAAATACTGGATCTCGAAATTAATAAAGGGCTCTTATCCACACTCTCCTTCTTTGATGAAAGAAAAGGCATTAAAATTGTGAATGTTCATGTTGGGTTATTAGCTGGAACTAGAGGCAGCAAAGAGAATTAGAGAGCCAGCATGAAGTAGTGGTTTGAGTACTGGATGAGAACTCTGGGACACCAGGGTTCAAATCCCTGCTCAGCCACGGAAACTCACTCTTGAGCAACTCTCATTCTCTCAGCCTCAAAGGAAGGCAATGGCAGCCCCTTTCTGAGCAAATCTTGCCAGGAAAACCCTATGATAGCTTCACTTCAGGGTCACCATAAGTTGGAAATGACTTGAAGGTACACAACATTCAGCAAGCCCTATCCAAGGTGGAAGAGATGGAAAGGCCTGAGGTTCTTCCATGCATGGATAGTGCTCCCAAGATTAAGAGAGCTGTACTAATGCCTAGTGCCTTGAACATGGTGATAGCAGGAAGTGTGAGGAATCCAATTTCAGTCCAAGGTTCAGTGGATTGTCTCAAATTGTAATCCGTATGCTTTCTGAGAGTCTGAAGCAATTTATGTTTTAAGGCAGGGGTAGGCAACCTTTCCCCTTTAAGGGCTGAGGGACTTCAGCTCCCAGAATCCCAGGAGCTATTGGCCAACATGGGACTATTGGCCAACATGGCGGAGGCTTCTGGGAGCTGAAGTCCCTTGGCCCTTAAAGGGAAAAGGTTGCCTACCCCTGTTTTAAGGGGATGGGAGGGTTGGATTAGGGGATGAGGGAATGTTTTTAACTTTGTCTGTTTTAAATGTTGTAACCCGCCCCGATTGCTGTGCAGAGGGGCAGGCTATAAATAAAAATTATTATTATTATTATTATTATTAATTATTATTATTATTATTATTATTATTATTATTATTATTATTAATGTTCAGCATTCCTCACACTGATTGGCAGCTATGCTACAGTCCTTTAAAATGTGCACATCTGAAACAGTATATATGTGCAAAACAAGCTATAGTACACTTTAGTGAATGGCTGAGAGACAGCATTCAAGCTAGGTACCCTGAAATGTGCACTCAAAATAAGCACATGGGGCAGAAAAAAGGAAGATGGATTCTGTGTCAAAGAACAATAAGCAAGGAACTGAACATCAGTGTAGGATGGAAGGAAATCCACATCCAAACTACTGCTGGCTCTTGTTTGGTCTGGTCTACCCCATTAGTAGACACTGTCACGTCTAACACAAGGAAATTCATATTATCTTTCCATTTCATATTATATCTCAGTCATGTAGATCCCGTGGCTTCCAATCTTCGTCAGTACCATTATGGGGTGCTGAAAGTTTCTCACTCTTTTAACTGTGAGAGTGAAATTTGATTGCATTCCACAACCATATCTAAACCAGTTTCAATGTTCCACCAAACCCAGCATCCCATTTTTTCCCACAGTCACCAACAAGATGCTTCCCAGAAGCTCAGAAGTGAAACTTGATGGCAACAGCAATACGTTCCTACCCAAGTGCTAATTTTGGCCCCAATAAAAGTTAAGGGCATAAACTGGCATTTAATAGGAGAATTATGTTCCATTTTTTTACTGCCACTGAACCCATTCAGCTGCTTCCTGTGTATGCGCCTCCACTAAGGGCCTTTACAGACTGCCAGAAATAGTGCAGCTTGAGGCCACTTTAACTATCCCGGGTCAGTGCTAAGAAATCATGGGAATTGTATTTTTTCTGGGACATTGAGCCTTCTCTGTCAGAGAGCTCTGGTGCAACAATAAACTACAGTTCCCATGATTCCTTAGCAATGAGCCAGGGCAGTTAAAGTGGTCTCAAGTTGCACTGTTTCTGGCAGTCTGTAAAGGCCAAATCAGCTGTCCAGAGCACAGCTGTCCCATAGAGATCTATGGTGTGGGGGTAATTTCCTACACCATAGAGAACCACCACAGTTGCCTCCAAGTTTGGGAGGTAGCTAAAATTGCTGGAAATTATATGTCTGTGTGTTCCTAATGGGTTCCAAGGGGAACCAGTGTGGCAACTAGTGCTAAGAAGATGGGTAAATTCATAGCATTGGAAGCCACATTGGAATCCCTTGGACCCCACTGGGGACCATATGGCCATGAAATTTGCTGCCATTGTGTAGTTATCCAGATTGGCAATTGTGATGGTTCTCTATGGTGGGGTGGGCAACTGTGAGGGGCTAGGGATCCATATTAGCCCAGGAGATCCTGAAGGGCTGTACCTCCCTCACCACACTCCCTGCAAAAAAAAATTTTTTTTTAATTGCCCACAAATGTCCCCAAATTCACTCTAGGGTATGGGGGGCATTTTCACCATGCCAGTCTCTTCCTGGTGGTCGTTTTAGGTCCAGGAGAAAGATTTTTCACAACAGGGATTGACCAGATGTCAATAAGCATCCTGTTTCCTTCCTGGATTTTGAAAAGTTCCTCTCCTTGGTCTAAAATGGTCTATGAAGTCCCCAAAACATAGTGGAAATGACCCCCATGTCCTCCCAGAAGGCATTTCGGGGCATTTGGAGGCAACCCTGGGGGGCTCTAGTGGCAACAAAAATGTCCTTGGGACCACATGTGCTATTGATTTGTTACTGTAAATTGCTGGCATCGGCTTAAATTTTAAATTCTGTTTTAACTGAGGATTGTTTAATAACTTTTTAAGGGGTGGGAGAGTTGGGTTGGGATTGATTTTAATTGTTTATATTTTATGTTGGAAGCCGCCTCGATTGCTATGCAGAGGGGCGGGGTATAAATAATTTATTATTATTATTATTATTATTATTATTATTATTACAGGCCACCCTTTATCCACCCCTACCCTGTGGTATAGGAAAGTGCCAAAGTGTCTTCTCACTCCACAGTTGGTTTGGTCTATAGAAAGGGATCACCAGAGGTTGTCAACTGCATGACGCCAACATTGTGCACACTGGGCATGTTCATCATGTTTGAATTATTGAGAAGGAAAGTGAAGGAGGCCATTAGCACCAGAAAAGGGAGTCCTGCTGTGTAAAACTGCCCCCCACTATTATTTGACCTGCAACTATATATCTCCTATTTATCAAGCAAATACTTGGTTCCAGGGAAGGCAGATGACTATTGGTAAAAGCAATCAAGATGACTATTGACAAGAGCAGTCGTGAAATAATTCTTTGATGCGGGTTCTAACATACTCTGAAAATACTAAATTGGTTACCTTAACCGTGAGCAAAGGGCCATTTGATTTGTGTCTTCATTGTTGTGGGACTATAATGGATTAGATTTTTTGAAAAAAGAAGAAGGAAGAAAATTTGTTTTTTCTTCACCTTCTGCTGTGTCAGACACTGAATGGAGTCATTTTTTCCCCAGCAGGAGCAAAGTTGATAGTAAGCGTACACAAAAGCCAACATCAGAAACCAAGACCATCACAATCACAGTGGGTTACGATAAAATGTTCAAGGGAAATAAAATCGAGAATATTTTTATTTTATTTGTCTATTCAATATTTATTGGTCCAGGCCAGCCAGTTGGTTGAGGACGGCCACAGACAATTAAAAGGAAGCAGAAGACAAGAAGAGAGCATTTTAAAAAATGAAAATGGCTGACTATACAACTGCAAAATACTTTTTTGGGCAAGTCTTTAATATTCCAGGTACACCAGATGGTTCTTTAACATTACATCCTATACATGTCTATTTTGAAGTAATGTCCCATTAAATTTGGAGGGAAATTCTTTTAGGTACAATACTCTATAGGCACCAGATCCTGTCTGATCTTGGAAGCTAAGTAGGATCACTCCTAGTTACTACTTGGGTGGGAGACTGCCAATGAAGTCCAGGTGCTGTGGGCTATATTTCAGAGGAAGGCACTGGCAAAATCACTTCTGAGTATTCCTTGCCTAAGAAAATCCTATGAGATTCATGGTGCCACAGTAAGTTGACAGGTGACTTGAAGGCACATACACATACATTATAGAGTTTTTCTTGGATCTGTAAACCTGCCTCACCTGAACAGAACTCAAGATAGCTTGCAGTAAGACTAAAATACAGAAAATTGAATAATGGAAATAAAGTACCCAGCAAAAATAAAAAATAAAAAAAATCAAATGTTCCCAATAGATTACATGAATACAAAAGCCTTTGGCTGCTAGTGGAAAGACAATAAGGAATGAGGAAACCTTGGGAGGAAGCAGACGGGCAGCCGTGGGCTGCCCCGGGAAGCTGCGGATCGGGGCCAAGGTATCCCCACACCTCAGCCCAGCGGCGCAGCTTCGCCGCCACAGGAAGGAGCGCTAAAATAGCGCTCCTTCCACAAGTCGCCGAACGTGCGCTGCAAAAGGCTGGTGGCCCACCTTCGGCGACTCTTCCACTGCAGCATGTGCGGACGCTGCAGTGGAAAGGCATCGTCGGAGCGCCGGCCGTGCGGAGGAGCTGGCCCTCCGACGATGCCTTCGGGAAGGGGTTGGGGTGCCCACCGTGCGGCTGCCCCTCCCTTTCCTTGCCCCCAAAACGGCACTTTGCGCTGTCTGCTTCCCCCCCCTTGTCTCCTTCTCACAGCTTGGAAACAGCCATCACAAAGATAGTTAAAAGTTCTAAACACATACCCTCCAACCCTCCTGATTTGGTAGGAACAGTCCCAATTAATCCTCTATCCTTCTACTTTTTTTTCAGCTGCATTGAAAATGTCCCATTTTCTCTCTCCTCCTCTCACTTTGTCCTCAGCTTGCTTCAATTACTGAAAATTGAGTTTAAAGTGCAAAAGCAGTTTGCTCTCCATTAACTCAGTGAGAGGAGAGGAAGCATCTTGCCATTCCCTGTAGACAGGCAAAAGCAAACTGCTGCAGCTTCACCTAGCTCATCTGTTCTTCCTCCCTAAGAACGTTTGCCATCTTGAGCACACAGATGTTGCTTGGCCACACATGTTCTGATTTTCATCTGTGGAAATGTTGGAAAGCATGCAATAAGAAATACAGAAAAATGATGGGGGGGGGGGGGGAGAGAAATACAGTCTTTGCCTGCTCGTGGAAGGACATCTGCTACAGTCTTTGCCTGCTAGTGTACATCTGACAGCTTGAGAGCAGCCATAAGATCTTGTCATGTAAAATCCTAAATGGCTTGGGACCTTGATATGTGAAGGAACACCTATATGCCTGCTCAAGGCTTGTGGACTGCTGGAGTGTCCCATCAGTCAGAATGATCCACTGTGTCAAGAGATGGGAGAGGGCCTTCTCTGATCAAACATCCAGTTATCATAATAATAATAATAATAATAATAATAATAATAATAATTTTTATTTATATCCCGCCCCTCTGCCAGGCAATCGGGGCAGCGTACAACATTACAAAACATGAGAACAAATAAAATCAGTTCAAATCCCATCCCTCCTTCCCACACCCACCCATCCCCCAAAAACAAATCAAACTAAACAGATTAAATAACAATAATTAAACAATTAAACAATAAACAATTAACAATTAAACAATAATTTTAAACCCGCCGGCGTTCTCCCCAGTTCCGCGCCGTTATGGAATACCCTCTGCTTGGAGGCTCAACTGGTGCCAACATTTAGTATGTAGAGAGGTTTTGTAGCACCTTTGAGACTAACTGAAATAAAGAAGTTGGCAGCATGAGCTTTCATAGACTTCAGACTACTTCCTCAGATGCATTTAGTGGAGTGGAAGCCAGGGACAGACATATATATGCCATTGATATCTGAGAATGTCAATTCAAATTCAAAATCCTTTGGATGTGGCAATAAAGTAGTAAGTCCAGTTTTAACTACCGTATCATCATTAGTGAACAAAGGCATTGTGAAATGGCCAATGGGTATGAAAATGAATGGGCAAGACCAATTTGGCTTTGGAAACTAGCCTCTAGGTGAAGAGAATAGATGAGTGTAGGACCCTCTCCTGAGGTTGGGGTCAGATAGTATTGAAATGTGTGTAGTGAGTTAGTGAGTCAGGAAAACATAGTTCTTCCTCAAAGCCTTTGGCCCCTAGTTGCTTTCAGACAAATCCTCAAAGGTACATGGTTTTAAATATTTTAACCAGAGAAAAAGAAAGATAACAAGATGAACTCGAAAACTAATGGAACCTATTGCAAATCTGAGAACAAAACAAAAGAGAAAAGGATACTAAACCAAGCTGGTATATTACTTAAAGAATTTTTAGAAGTAATAGTAAAAGGAACACATATTTAGAAGTATCAGTGTGAAAGTTTAAAAAGTTCAGCCAAAGGAGAGGGAAGTCAAATGTTAGAAAGAACTAGAATACGAAAAATGTTAAAAGATAATGGCCAAATACCGGTAGTTTAAAAGAGAATTATAGGAATAATTATATCCATATCTTTTTTTACATATGAATATAAGAACTAAAAGAACTGTTATATACATGCTACACACATTTTGTATACATGTTTTGTATGGATTATGACAACAGCTAAGTATATAACTTTTAATAAGAAAATTTAAAAATAGATATTTTCATCAGTTTTAATCTGTCTTTAAAAAAATCTGTGTAAACTATAAAAATTATTGTAAAATGCTGAAAACACATTCAACAAGTTCAAATATTATAATTTAATAATTGAACAATTTGTTTTAAATTAGTGAGGCTGGTTTGATTGTATGCTACCCTGAGATCTTTAGATAAACTGTAGTGTATCAGTATTTTAACAAACCAAACAAAATAAGTACCGGTAAGTAAAGGCCTTTGCAGACTGCCAGAAATAATGCAGCTTGAATCCTCTTTAACTGCCCTGGCTCAGTGCTAGGGAATCATGGGAACTGTAGTTTTTTTCTGAGACATTGAGCCTTCTCTGTCAAGGAGCTCTGGTGCCATAATAAACTACAGTTCCCATGATTCCCTAGCACTGAACCAGGGCAGTTAAAGTGGACTCAAGCTGCATTATTTCTGGCAGTCTGCAAAGGCCGTCTGTCCCATGAGCCTCAAGAAAGTCAAGAGTAGTCCAAGGGGCCTAAGCAGACTGCCAGAAATAGTGCACATTAAATTGAGGCACTGCCCTGGCTCAGTGCTAGGGAATCATGGGAACTGTAATTTATTGTGGCACCAGAGCTCTCTGACAGAGAAGGTTCAGTGTCTCAAAAAAAAAAATACAATTCCCATGATTCCCTAGCACTGAGCCAGGGCAGTGCCTCAATTTAATGTGCACTATTTCTGGCAGTCTGCTTAGGCCCCAAGTTGAGGTTGCTTTCGAGCCACCCTGTGTGTTTTGTGAGAACTGTCAGTAATAATAATAATAATAAAATTTATTTGTATCCCGCTTATTGCCAGACAATCAGAGCACTGGTAGCCAAGGTTGGCTTTGTGTTGAGAGGCCCCTTGGAAAAATACCCTTGGGGTACAGAGCTTAGAAAACTTACTAGTTGGACTACAACTTCCAGAGTCTTCCCGTCAGCTTCAACAGTGACCATGATGGCTGGGAAATTCTGGGTGATGCAGTCCAAAAAAGCCCTGTGTTTCCAAACTCTGCTCTGGTGGGCCATGGGTCCTGGCAACAACTGCAGTATTATGCATCATCAGTCCTGAGTACTAGTATTAGTCCTAGTCCTGAGTACTAGATGGCATCAGCTTAGTCCTCATAACACTCCCTAACACACACAAGTGCATAACTCCAGGTAATTGTGATACAGGTTTCCAGCCAAAGAAATTAAATTGATGCTCATATATGCTGTAGTAATCAGAAAAGGAAAAGAAATCATTACAATTGGCATAAAGAAAATTTGAATGTTTTTAATAATGTGAACTTTTGGCTGCGCCTGGTTTAATTTTTGTAAGCTGCCTTGAGTCCCAGAGTGGGGAAAATGCAGACTGTAAAGAAATAAAATTAATAACTAAATAACAACAATAATAACAATGTAACTCTTGCTTCTGCTAGCTTACATCATCACCATCACCATGTGACTTTTATTTTATTATTTATTTCTTAAAATATTTATACCGCACCCTATACCCAAGGATCTCATGACTGCCGACAATAAAATCAATTTAGGACAATAAATACAAAAACAATAATGTTAACATTCTAAGAATATATTAAATCATTTATCACTTAAAACCAAGCCATTTAAAACCATTTAAAACAGCTTTAAATAAATAAAACTATAGTTGTTGATGTTCTTTCCTGCTTAATTGACTCAAAGCAGCTTGGAAAGTAAAATCATGAATCAGTAAAATACAAAAAAAAAAAGAGCTACAAAGTAAATAAAGCAAAGCTACAAAAACTTACATAGTGCAATTATAATAAAGTATCAAAGCATTTAATGTCAAAAACTTGGGGGGGGGGGTGCGCACCTGAAAGTAAAAAAAGGGAAGGAGCTCATTGAATCTTCCTATGAAGGGCATGCTGAAATTCAAGGTAGCTGAAGTAATCTTAAAGATGAAATCAATGAAAGATGAAATAGAGACTATAAATCCCAAGGGACATCCATCCTATGACTTACGACTATGTACAGTACTTGCTATTTGCAGCTTTACCTTTTGTAGATTTGATTATTCACGGATTTGATTAGTAAGTTCCCTCCACGTTTTCCAGCGTGACTCTGTGGTTGATGTCCACCAGAAGTTACAATGAAAGACATAGAGATTCCTTTAGGACACTTCTTTAGGCATCTGTAGATCATCCAGTGTAATACTATGGTCAACATCCAGCAGATATTGACCACAGAGTTGTGCTGGATGACCTCGAGATTTCTAGAGAGGTACACTGTATATCTCAAACCCTCTCCTAATCTTGTCACACTTCTGGAATAGAATAAAAGTGCAGCAGATCTGGAGCTGCCATATTTATTTTCCTTACTGTTGGTGTAAATAGAACTGGAAATCTATAAGGGAGAAACATACACAATGCCAGGATGGCACTCCTTTTCTATCCACAGATTTCCCATGTTTCAGTTTGAGAAGTTAGATATATTCTGTCCTTTACCTCCAAGGGATATCTTTCCAGGAACCACAGGTCTACAGCTTTAGGGTGTTAAATGGCCAATACCCACAAACATGTGAGACAAAGCAAAACATATAAGCCAAGATCCTACATTGGGCTTGCACTGTGTGAATCTCTGTAGCAACCCTTGTGTAATTGTGCTTTGTGACGCTTGTGTTACTGGTAATCTTGTGCAGCTGAACCAAAATTGTATATGTACAACTTTAATGCACAATCAAATGGACATGCACACCTTCATGCAGTGTTCATTAATGTGAAACGAACATCCAGGTACGATGACACTGCAACTTCGTTTCCACAATGTTGAACTGAATGTGGATATTCTATTTTGGATAATAGCATTAAAGTAGAATGACACCATTTTAACTGCCACAATTTATCCTACAGAATCTTGGGATTTGTCGTTTGGTGAATTTTTCAGCCTGGTCTGTGAGAAAGCTCTGGTGCTTCACAAACAACAATCCCAGGATTCTGTAGGATAGAGTCATGATAGTTAAAGTGGTGTCAAATGGCTTTAATGCTGCAGTGTGGCTATATCTGTAGGCAACTGATTCCATAGGGGTACTTACCCATGTATTGGACATCAGCAAGATTCACAATATCAAAAACACTGGAAGGAGATAATGAAGGAACAAATATCAAAGAACCACTATCATGAAAACAAATGCCCTACCAGAAGGAAATCTGGTCCAAACCCAAATCAGAAAAACTGCAAGCGTAGGAGTCTGTGACGGTAAGTTTCTCTCTTTTCACTGGAAAGCAGCCAGTTTCATTTATGGGTGAACACTAATGAATTCTGAGTTTCTGCTCAAGTTTATTTTTTTAAAGAAAAAGTGCTGGAAGAGCTTCTTTTCAATTACATTGGTCTTGCATATATTAGTCACATATTAGTGTAATTATTTCTTTCCTTTCTTGGGCTTATTGTTCCATTAATTTCTTTGTCCGAGTGCTTTTCATTAAGGATGGAACTACACATAGCACAAGAGAGAACCAGGCGGGTAGATTTCAATAAGGAAAGTGGCAAGGGAGGGGCGGGAAGATCTTTAATTATTCCTGTGTTTGCTGCTAATAATAATAATTTATTTATTTATACCCCGCCCCTCTCTTAAAAACAATCAGGGCAGCTTACAACAATCAAGAATACATCAGTTTATGTGCTAAAAAACCCAAAACCTGCCCAAAACCTGAGTAAGAATTGTTCTATTTTAAAAAAAATAGCACAATGATGTAACCATTAGATGGAATGGATTTATGATGGAATGCATGTAAGACATAGATTAGATAGAGAATGATTTGTACATTCCTAGCGCCAAAAATGTGTAAACACAAAAGAACAATAAACATGTTTTCCCCACCCACCAACTGAAACATAGAATTACAGAGTTTCCAGCCTCTGTTTAAAAACCTCCAAAGAATGAGACTCAACCACACTCCAAGGCAGAGTATTCCATTGTCAAACAGCTCTTACCCTCAGGAAGTTTTTCCTAATGTTTAGGCGAAATCGATTTGCCTGTAGTTTGAATTCATTACTCCATATCCTAGTCCCTGGATCAGCAGACAAGAAGCTTGGTTCAATATGACCACTTTTCAAATATTTAAACATAGCTATCATGTCACCTCTTAACCTTCACTTCTCCAGCTCCCTATGCTGCAAATTCAATGAATTTGAATCAATTCATTGGTGTGCTGGTCTCTGGAGGAGCAGAAAACAAGCTCACTCTATCTGCAACTTGACATCCTTTCAAATATTTAAAGATGTGAAGAGTTTGTGGCTAAGCAAGAAGACAATTGTGTCTGGGAAGTCTAAATGTATAGTATAATATAGAGAAGTTTATGATATATATGTTGTTTTAATATGTCGTATGTTTATGTTTATGTTATATATGTTGTTTTATGTATGTTGTATGGTTTTTTGTAACAATGTTTTTGTTTTTTAATGAATAAAATTTATTAAAAAATATATTTAAGGATGGCTACCATATCAATTCTCAATCTTCTTTCCTCTAAGCTAAGCATACCCAGCTCCCTAAACCATTCCTCATAGGACTTGGTTTTCAGATCTTTTAATATCTTGGTTGTCCTTTCAGAAATCATGCATGCAATGCATTAACTGATTCCCCCCCCCCTTTAATAAATAGTTAGAAAGATTATAAATATGCCTGTTTATTCTCCGGTCACATAAACATCCTGAAGTTCCAAAGCTTAAGAGAATCTTAAGAGTAATGTTGATGTTGATCTGCTTACTAAACATTGTTCTTTACAATCTTGGAAGCACAGGTGACCAAAATAGTCAACCTGAAGCAACTCTGACTGGATACCAATTTACAGACAAATGACAAAGAATCTTCAGTTCATCTTCAAAGAGATGGGCATAAAAGAATGCTGTTACAGCCATATGATTTCAGGTAGCACCTGAAAATGCAGATAAAACACCTGTGTGGAAGGGCATCTGTAACACTGAAATGAAAAAGATTATGTTCTACCCCAACAACTAGCTGTTAAAGTGTCCCCCACAATTTTGCCTCTGTTCCTCTTAATAAGGAAAGAACACAGAGCAAAATTAATCTCAAGAGTGGGGAATGCCTATCAACAAGTACCAATCTTCTTAATCTGATCTTAAAAACCTGGACCTCTTTCTCAATCAAAAGTACATCCTTTGTGCACAGCAAGTTCTCCACTGGCATATATTCCAACATTTCACAGATGAAAACCAGGACATGTGTGGCCAAGCAGCAACAAACTGTGGTCAAGATGGTAAAAGTTATTAATGAGGAAGGATACACAAATTACGAGAGGCTGCAGCAGATTACTTTTGCCTGAGCCTACTGGGAGGTCAAAGTCTGTGCCTTTCTCTCTCCCTCTGCTGAGTTAACTGAGTGCAAATTACTTATGCATTTTTGAACTCAGTCTGAATTTGGCTGAGGACAAAGGAAAAAAGTGGCAAGAGGAAGAGAAAAAACAGGACATTTTAAAGCAACTGAAAAAGTGGGACAGCAGAGCATTAATTGAGATGGTCCTTGACAAATCAGGACAGTTGGTAGGTATGTATTTGCATGCTTAAGGGTAGCAGTCTAAGAGAAGTAACTATCACTTGTTATAGGGGTAGAGAATTTAAGAAGTAGCCCCCACATTGGCTCTCTTTGGGCCTTTGCAGACTGCCAGAAATAGTGCACATTAAATTGAGGCACTGCCCTGGCTCAGTGCTAGGGAGTCATGGGAATTGTATTTTTTTTTCTGGGACATTGAGCCTTCTCTGTTAGAGAGCTCTGGTGCCACAATAAATTACAGTTCCCATGATTCCCTAGCACTGAGCCAGGGCAGTGCCTCAATTTAATGTGCACTATTTTTGGCAGTCTGCAAAGGCCCTTTCTTTACCTATTTGATGCTATCCTTTCAGTGCAAAGGCCAACAGGCTGCTTACCATTCACATAGCAAGCAAAGCTGCCTATAATATCAAGATAATGCAAGATGAGAGGTCTGATTCCTGGTACTGATAATCAGTACAAGAGATGGGAAATGCATCTTCCTGGATCTCACAGTGATTGAGAAGAATGGGATGGGCAACCCTCAGTTTCTTTTGATGGTATTTGTTAAACCATTCACTGTGGCTAAACATTGCTTAGCAATTTCAACATTGTGCCTCAGTGTCTTTCTCAAGGATGAGAAAATCTAATTTATTCCATTTATATGCCAACCTTTCTCCTTCCAAGTGGCCCAAGGAGGCTTACAAAATTTGAAATAAAAGTTGAGCCGAAAAAATTACTGTTACAAAAGGGTTTATAATTTAAAAACAACAACAACCCTAAACCTCGGTTCTATTAAAAGCACATCATTAAAAACAGTTTAAAATCCATCTTAAAATACATTTAAAGCATAGCTAAAACATGCAAA
Source organism: Phrynosoma blainvillii (assembly GCA_026167975.1). NCBI lineage: Eukaryota > Metazoa > Chordata > Lepidosauria > Squamata > Phrynosomatidae > Phrynosoma > Phrynosoma blainvillii. The sequence continues at coordinate 445,085,604 of JANUYF010000001.1, read as the reverse complement.
GTAAAAACAGAGCACACCACTTTGAACGCTAGTCTGCCATATGATTTAAATCGATCAATTTTATTAATTTCAGCCCAGTTTTCTAGTTTATCAAGGTCCTTTTGAATTCTGTTCCTACTTTCCAATGTGTTCACTGTCCCTCCCAGTTTTGTATCATTTGCAAATGTGATAAGGATGCACTTCACCCCATTGTCTAAACCATTTATAAAAATAATTAACAGTGTCAACCAAGGACAGAACCCCACAGTACTCCACTTGAGACCTCCTTTTACTATGAAGCATCATTTTATTCTATAGAACAGCACAATCAACTTTGCTTTTTGGAATTTATATCTTTTTGGAATATTTTCAAACTGTGGATGATTCAACCCATAGATAAAGAATCTGTGGACATGGAGGGCTGACTGTATAACTCTTTTCGCAACAGTAAAAATCATGCAGGAGCTAAAATGATGTGGTGTTAAATCCCACATCACAAGAATAATATTGAAAAGCATGTGTGAACCTAGAAATGCAAATGCAAAAACAAACAAACCCCTAGTATAAAATTAATACATTGCAACATATTCAACCAGAAAGGAGCACTAACTGAACATTCCCACAGATTCTGCCACAAGAAAGCACGATCTGTATAACACCACCAACATTTAGTTGCAGCAGTTAGGTTCTTTCTAAAAGGCATACATTTCTAAAAGCCACTACAACTGAAACATCTATTGCTGCTGCAAATATATTTTTAAGTTTTAAAAGATTGTGGATATTAAATCTGGGACAGTTTCCCAATGGTTAATTTATACAGGATAATCTAATTCTGTATTCAACTCAACTCTAACATCATTAGCATCAGATTGTAGTTAGCCGAGTTCCAACTCACATTTATACCCTAGATTTTGGTTTCAGTTTCTCTGAGGATATGATTAATGTTTCCAACACAGCAGTGGTGGCTGAGGCATTCAGAGCTGATAATCTATAAATAGACACTAAAAAGTGTTGTGATTGTAAATATTGCCACAATGCACCCATGGGTAACTAATAAGTAGACTGCCGTAGGATGTATATTTTCATAAATTTCACTCTTGCAGGGAAGAATAAATAATTTTACCATGTATCTCCTTCCTCTGAGCCTGAGGGCCGATGCAGACAACCCATTTGGGGTGGCACAGTGGTGCCCTGGAGACCAGCGGATCGGGGCTGTGGCAACCCCACGCCGTGGCCCTGATCCTCCTTTTTGCCGCCCCCAAGAGTGGCAAAATGCTACTCCTTCTGGGGGTGGCAAAAGGCTGCCCTAAGAGCCACTGCTGCGACTCTTTTGCACCCTTTCGGTGCAGTGTGTGCACATGCTGTGCCAAGAGGTCGCCCTGACGCTGCATGCCGTGCGGACAAGTGCGCAGAGTAGGGGTGAAGTTGGGGTGGGCGGCGTGTGGTCGCTCCACCCCAACTCCACCCCCGAGGCTGGCCCTTTAGGCTGGTCTGCATAGCCCCTGAGAGATGCATGACTTGACCATAATCACACAGGGGGTTTCCATGGTGGAGTGAGGATTCAAACCCTGGTCTCAGACGTCTCAAATCATTACACTCAACTCAGAAATTGTTAGATTTCACCTACCTGCATGTGTCAGTGTCTCCAAACATACTGTGTATACTCATGTATACGTCTGGAAATTTTAGTAAAAAATATTAATCCAAAAAACCTATCCGCAGCTCAATGAAAGTACTGTACTTAAACTCTTGTAAAAGAAAAGAACCACCCCTGGTAAAAACCATGAGTGTAATCTATTCTGGAAGCACTGACTCCCCCTCTACTCTCTCATCCATCCAGCCTTTAGTGTGAGCACAAACAGTTATAACCACTGGAATTTTGTAAGTTCTTTGGCATTGTTTTCCTTTGCCTCATCCATGCTTTGTTACATGCTCCTAAGTTTTACCCTCAGCTTATCCACAGGTCGTATCAAAATCCATAAATGGGCCCCAAAACCTGCCCTTGACTTATAAATGAGGTCAACTTATAGTCGAGTATATACCATAAGTCAAATAGCAAAGAAGATAGAGGACATCTCTGTCATATGCCCTTCCATCCAAAAGGGTAAGTAACTTGGCTTAGATCACTAAAGTAGTAGCAATCATAATATCTTGTGGTAGAAAATTGCATATTTTAATTATATGGCATTAAAATGCCCCCTCCTTCATAAATCTCACTTCTGCTAAAAATACATAATAGATGTTAACTGGGCATCTTATCTGGAAAGGTCTCACTGTTCAGATTATGTCCCTATTTGAGCAAGAGCATTCATATGCAACACAAGTTTTACTTTAAGCGCACAAATTGTCAAGAGGATCACAACAGCACTTAAATGATGCTATTAATCACTGAGTTGCTCCTGAGCCTCTAGCTCATCATTTCTGGTGGTGGCTTGCTAAGGATTCCCCCTCCCCTTGTATTTCCCCCTGACTCATCGCAATCTCTATGATATGAAATGCAATCTCATTTCAGACAAGCACAGGGTAAAAAACAGACCACACTTGTGGTGAGTGTGGATGTGTAGAGAGAGCTGCCTTTGGGACGTCACATGCCCTGCAGAATTGTAATCCCCATAAGATACTCTTTTAATGCATCATGAACAACGCATTGCTGTCATGATCCCTGCTAAAAATGCTAAAGACTTTAATTTATTTTGGAAAGCCAGACTAATGCGTATGGGGTGGGTGGGTTGAAATCCGCTCTAATTCAGCATTAGAAAAATCCAGCCTAGCACTAAGTGCAACTGTTCATCTTCCACAAGGGAGAGCCAAGTCTTACATCCAACTGTGCTATTTGGGTTGAAAATGGAGAGAGAAACTTTTGCCCTTAACTACGGGTGAGGCTGCAAGAGACTAGAGTGTTAAGTGGCACCAGACAAAGCAAGATCCTGCAGCCTGCCACTAGCATGCTCCGTATTGCTTTTAATCATCATTGGCGTGTGACCCCAACTAGAGCTGCAGCATATGTACCAGTCAGCTTCAGGGCTTAATACACACACACACACACATACACAGACTGCTGAGCCGACAACAGTTTTCTGAGGTCATGGAACACAGAATTACTGCTGAACTGAGTTGTCAGGAAGCTGGAAAATGCAATGTATTATGAGCATTCACAAGAAGCAAAAGCAACGGCCAAAGAGCTGAAATGCCTTTGAGGCTGAGAGAGTGTGACTTGCCTAAGGTCACCCAGTGGGTTTCCATGGCTGAGCAGGGATTTGATCTCTAGACTCCAGAGTTGTAGTCAATGCTCGAGCCAGTACGCCACACTGGCTCATCATAATCCAATTTACAATGGCATAATGGGGTGTTTTGATTGTGTCTTCCTGCATGGCAGGGGATTGGTGGCCCTTGAGGTCTCTTCCAACTCTAGGATTCTATGACTCTATAATGTTGAACTGTGCCATTCTACCATGTTCATATTCTCAGTAGGAGAGGGGAGAAATGGTCCAAATGCTCAGGACTGGGACAACTGTAGTGCACGTATAGTGTGACTAATGTGCAATGTGTCCCAGTGCACAATGAGTAATGATGTGTCCTGACACATAATCATTCCAATACACATCGTGTTTCAATGTATAAAAGGAGCACCTGTTACATAACAGGACTTCTTACCCAGTGCCCCTTTGTGTATCATTGCATTTCACTAGCATGGCTGTGTATCGTGTAAGTGACGTAATTCCATAAAGTTATGCATCATAGCCTCCGATGCAGGATCTCTTCCATCATCTGGAACCTGCAGGTAGGGGCTCACTTTGTGGTGGGGGGAGCAAGAATCAGTTTCATAAAAATTGTCTACTGTAAGATGTATGTCTATAATAGGTACAATGGAATGTGAGAACCATAGATTCATAGAGTTGGAAGAGACCATAAGAGCCATCCAATCAAACCCCCTGCCATGCAGGAACTCCCAAGCAAAACACTTCCCCAGATGACCATCCTGCCTCTGTTTAAAAACCTCCAAAAAAGGAGACAACACCACTCTCCAAGGGATGTGTTCCACTGTCTAACAGCTCTTGCTGTCAAGAAGTTCTTCTTAATGTTTAGATAAAATCTTCTTCCTATAGTTTGAATCCATTGCTCTGAGTCCTGTTCTCTGGAGCAGCAGAAAACAAACTTATTCCATCTTCAGTATGAATTCCTTTCAAATATTTAAAAAGGGCTATCTTAACCTTCTCTTCAACAGGCTAAACATACCCAGCTCCCTTAGCTTCTCCTCATAGGGCATGGTTTCCAGACCTTTCACCATTTTGGTTGCTGTCCTCTTGACACACTTCAGCTTCTCAATATCCTTTTTGAATTGTGGAGCCCAGAACTGGTCACAGTATTCCAAGTGACCAGAGGAGAATAGAGGGATGCTATTACTTCCCCTGATCTAGACACTATACTTATCATAGAACCATAGAATCATAGAATCATAGAGTTGGAAGAGACCACAAGGGCCATCCAGTCCAACCCCCTGCCATGCAGGAACTCCCAATCAAAGCATCCCCGACAGATGGCCATCCAGCCTCTGCTTAAAGACCTCCAAGGAAGGAGACTCCACTACTCTCCGAGGGAGTGTGTTCCACTGTCGAACCGCCCTTACTGTCAGGAAGTTCCTCCTAATGTTGAGGTGGAATCTCTTTTCTTGCAGCTTGCATCCATTGTTTCGGGTCCTAGTCTCTGGAGCAAGCTTGTTCCCTCCTCGATATGACATCCCTTCAAATATTTAAACACGGCTATCATATCACCTCTCAGCCTTCTCTTCTCCAGGCTAAACATCCCCAGCTCCCTAAGTCGTTCCTCATAGGGCTTGGTTTCCAGACCCTTCACCATTTTAGTTGCCCTCCTTTGGACACGCTCCAATTTCTCCACATCCTTTTTGAATTGTGGTGCCCAGAACTGGACACAGTATTCCAGGTGAGGCCGGACCAAAGCAGAATAGAGTGGCACTATTACTTCTCTTGATCTAGACACTATACTTCTACTGATGCAGCCTAAAATTGCATTGGCCTTTTTAGCTGCTGCATCGCACTGTTGACTCATGTTCAACTTGTGGTCCACCTGGATTCCTAGATCCCTTTCACATGTAGTCTCATTCAGCCAAGTGTCCCCCATCGTATTGGTACAGCCTAGAATTGCATTGGCTTTTTAAGCTGCCGCATCACACTGTTCAACTTGTGGTCTACTAAGACCCCTAGATCCGTTTCACATGTACTGTTGTCAAGCCAGGTGTCCCCCATTCTACAGCCTCTGTGCCCCCTCAGTCTTTCCGAGCTGGACTCGGACCCCCCTCAGTTCTTCTGAATCCGGTGAGGCGGTTGCTGCACCAAACTCGGAAGCACCCACCCACACCGGATGTGCCACCTCACCAGATGACACCTTCCTCTGGGTTGTCACTCAGTGTAGTCCACAAACCCTGCACCCTCTATTGACGCCACTGGATAGCTTCACATTAGGGTCGCCATAACTCAGAAACAACTTGAAAGCACACGACAAGAACAAACACACAGCCTAAATGTATTTCCATGTACATAATTTCATGTGGTTAAAGTGAAAATTTTGTAAGATGTGATGTTTTTAAATAAAATTCTAAAAGAATTAAAACAAAATTAAAAACTGAGGCCACTCCTTTCTCCTCCCAGTGAGATGGTGTGCCCCACTCACACCATCTCTTCTGCAGAGCTCCAGCATTTTAAGGGGATGCAGGTGAATACCACAGCCCATTTCTGCCAAAAGGCAGATATTTGGGGAGCAGTGGTCTCACCCCCATTTAGGGTTTCGTCTAGTGTGGCCTGCAGTCCTTACTCTCCCTAGTGATGCCCCTGCTGGCAAGGAATAGACTGGGTGATGGCATTTCACAGCAAGGGCATGCAATGGCATCCAAGTGCCCCTTGCTCCAGTTCATCCACAATGTGAGTTGACGACAATATCTACTCAGAGTTTTTCACTCTCCCAATGCCTTCTTGGTCTTCCTCTGTTTCTTTCAAATTTGTCATGACTTTGCTATTAAAAGAACAAACCCCACAAGCACGTTCGATGACTTCACACATGCTCCTCTGCCCAGAGCTTTTTTTTGACATTGTTGTCAGTTCCTTTTTTTTTTTTTTTTTTTTTTTTTTTTTTTTTTTTTTTTGCAATGCAAATAGGAAAAAGATAGAGTCAGACTGAAAGGACAGCCATAGTGGTTTCAGGGCAAATGATGAGCTTTAAAGAGCTGGCAGGAACATGGTGCATTTGTTTAAATTCTGTTTCTTGTCACTGCTGATCACTTGCAGACTTGACTATAGCACAGGTAAAGAAGATATCACCATATTATATGCACCAGTATAATTTTTAGATCACCTCTGGTGCAGTGGTTTTCAGTGGAGCTTGTTCATACATTTTGGCTTCATTGATTAAGTATTGATTAATTGAGCTAACTGAGCTAGCATGGCATAGAGCAAGGGTAGGCAACCTTTTTGAGCCGGGGGCCGGGTTGCTGTCCCTCAGACAATTGGGGGGCCGAAGCACCAAAAATAGATAAATAAACAAATAAATAAATAAATATATTTTTAAAAAATTTTAAAAAAATATGCATGCACACTCTCTCAGCCCCAGAAAAACCATGGCAAACCCCCTGTGGAGATTTTGCCAAGAAAACCCCAAGAACAAGTAATAACAACAATAATCAATATCATCATGGCAGGCAGGCAGGTGGCGGCGGCGGCGGCAGGACCGGCCTGGGGCCGGTCCAAAGGCCTCGGGGGGCCGCATCCGGCCCCCGGGCCTTAGGTTGCCTACCCCTGGCATAGAGGTTTGAGCACTGGACTATGACTCTGGAGACCAGGGTTTGATTCCTGTTTGGCCATGAAACCTACTTGGGCAAATCACATGCTCTCAGCCTCAAGGCAAACTCCCGCTGAACAAATCTTGCCAAGAAAACCTCGTGATTGGTTCACCTTGCTGTTGTTGTTGCCATAAGTCGGAAACAACTTGAAGGCACACAACAACAAGAAAAGGGATCAAAGGGTAAGATGCACTGCCTAAATATCAATACTTGGAGGAGTAACTCTCCCTATACTTGCCTGCGTAGGATTGAGCTTCACTGGAGGAGCCCTCCTCTGAGTTCTGTCAGTCAGGGCAGTATACTGTGGTTGGTTATGACAGTAGACCACAAGTTGAACATCAGTCAATAGTGTGATGTGGCAGCTAAAAAGGCCAATGCAATTTTAGGATGCATCAACAGAAGTATAGTGTCAAGATCAAGGGAAGTAATAGTGCTATTCTATTCTGCTCTGGTCAAGAATATTGTGTGCAGTTCTGTGCACCACAATTCAAAAAGGATGTTGAAAAACTAGAGCATGTCTAGAGGAGGGAGACTAAAATAGTGAAGAGTCTGGAAACCATGCCCTACAAGGGAACTGGGTATGTTTAGCCTGGAAAGAGATGATTAAGAGGTGATATGATAGCCCTGTTTAAATATTTGAAGGGAAATCATACTGAGGAGGGCGCTAGCTTGTTTTCTGCTGCTCCAGAGAACAGGACCTGGAACAATGGATGCAAACTACAGGAAAAGAGATTCCACCTCAACATTAGGAGGAACTTCTTGACAGTGAGAGCTGTTCACCGTGGAACACACTCCGTTGGCATGTGGTGGAGTCTCCTCCTTTGGAGGTCTTTAAACAGAGGCTGGATGGCCATCTGTCGGGAATGCTTTGATTTTGAGTTCCTGCACGGCAGGGTTGGACTGGATGGCCGTTGTGGTCTCTTCCAACTCTGTGATTCTATGATTCTAGGATCTTCACTGCTGTGGCACCCCCATTATGGAATACCCTCAAAGGCCAATTGATGTGAATACTGGTTTCATACTAGCAGCTGGTAAAAACATGACTTTTTAACTTAACATTTTGGGATCTAATTTATTTCAACCAAATCTGCATGTGTGCATGATTTCAAGTGATTTTAAACTGTTTTAATTGGTTTTAAATGGTCTTGCTTTAACCAATTGAATTGTTTTAAATTGTTTCAGTTCATTCAAATTTTATTTTTATTTATTTTTTTTTTTTTTTTTGTTATTTGCTCTCAAGTCGCCTTTGATTTATCAGCTCAATGAAGAATCTCTGGTTATCAGAACAATAAAAGATCCCTGGTCATCAGCTGCCTTGCTCAGATCTTAAAACTCAAGATTATGACCTTCTTGATTGAAACAATCGACCTGTAGTGCAGTCTCTCTCTTTTCCTGCTACCTTCTACTTTAGTGAACATTACCATCCTTTCCAATGAGTTGTGCTGTCTCATTTTATGTCCGAAGTACAACCTGTCTTGCCATTTAGGCTTCTAGGAAAACTTTGCATTTAATGTGCTATTGGACCCATTTATTGGGGGGTTGGGTTTGACAGTCCATGGTATCCACAGAACTCTCCTCCTGCACTGCATTTCAAATGCGTGGATTATCTTCCTGTCATCTTTCTTCACTGTCCAACTGCAACACATACAACCAGAACTTTTAACTTTTCAGAAATTGTGTTAATTGTTTATACTGATTCAGAGACATGGCCATGTTAGTCTGGGACATAATATGCAAAGGGATCTTGTAGCACCTTTGGGACTAACTGTGAGCAAAGAGGTTGTTATGTAAACTTTAATAGGTGTGGATTACTTCCTCAGATATGTGGCTAAAGCAAAAATACTGCTTTTCCCCAGAAATCCATAACATTGATTTGTGGCAGTTAAAGCAGTATCAAACTGCATTATTTATGCAGTGTAGATTCCTATCTTAGGAAAAGCAGATTAAGCATTTCCAGAACATTTTGGCACAATCTACTAATAACAACATCAATATGCTGTGCCTTTATCAACAGGAGAACAGACCTCTGTCACTCACAGTGGCTGCTGCACAGAAAAGCAGGACTGGGGGACATTTACAATCACAGAATAGAGCCATGACTGTGAATATATAGGGACTGTGAATATGAATCAGTTATAGCTGCATAATCCTTGCCATGTTTTCCAAAATGCTAGATTGCTCAGGTCGAATGCTAGACGTCAGGACGAGCAACATATAATCAAATAAACTGTTGTCTTCAATTAACAAGGTCTCCATTTTTTAACCCAAAACTGAACAGGTTTTTCTGTTATTACTTACTCAGCTCAAGGTGCATAGTATCCAAGACCAGCCCCATCCTAACTGCAAAAAATCTTCCCCAACCTGATAGTAAAAAATATCCCAACAGTAAATTAACAAATTAAATTGCTAACAGTTTGCTATGCTTTCTAGATATCCCAGATTTGCCACCTGAGGCAGCTGCCTCTTTCTTCCTCAAGGCAGGGCCAGCCTTCCTCCTGAAGTTCAGTTCCCATGTATATATTAGCCATACAAACATTTTGCACACAAGGAATGTCTGCCTCTCAAAATGTTGAGCCAGCCACTGGCTTCCACCCAGCTAAACCATTAATTGCCTATTTGAATTAGCAAAATACTAGGATTGCAAATTAAGCATCTGCAGCAATTTTGTCTAATACCACCACTGTTGTTGTTTTTTTTAATAAAAAAAAAACCCCAATCGGATTGCTTTATCCGCCTAATCTAACACACAGGGCATTAGGTTGTCCAGAAGGATTAATTAAAATCTAGGCTTACAACAAGATAATGGTACAGGTATACCAGGAATTGCCAGCTGCTATAAATATATTTCAGGTGCTTATCTGCATAAAATGCAAATAGCCAGCCATGCTGTCTCAAGGCCTCTCTCATTTATTTGCTCACATTGATTTAAAATCTTTTCTTGAAACATCCAGAGAGGGTTCATGCTGCTCCCAACCCCCCCCCCCCAATATTTTGGAATAGTCATAGCTGAATTGAGTTCTTTCCTTTCCTTGTTTTCACCCAATTCTTCTGTCCCTTTCCTCCCCATAAATCCATTTTACTAAGGAACTTCAGGAGAACAAACGTAAAGCTTGTATAAAGACACGTCGAAACGTGACATACGTACCCTTCAACTGTCCCAATTTGGCAGGTGCAATGTTCGTCTCTCTTTCCCCCTTTGTCCTCAGCTTACTTCAGTTGCTACAAAGTGAGTTCAAAGTACAAAAGAAGTTTGCACTCAATTAACTCAGTGAAGAGAGAAGAGAGAACCTGGAACTGCCAGGAGAGGACACTTCCCTAGGAATTCTAGTTCCTCAGGGGTGATTCTATGATGAACTTCTGCCAAAGGTTGGAGTTGCCCTGGAGAGCTCAGAAATCCCTAGAGAAGTATTCTCTCAAGTAAAAATTCACATTCACTACCTTTATTTATACTTATTTATATTCACATTTTTTTCCATTTTTGTGGTGGTGAGTTGCCCTATCACCCATAAAAGGGGGGGTGTATTTATTTTTGATAATAATAAAGCAAATTATATATTAAATTTGACACATGTACATTGTGTCCCAAAAGTTCCATGCCTCCAATGAGATGCCAGTTCAGGACTCTTCTGTGTGTGCAGCATTGCAACATCCCAATGCCATCTTACAGCCGTAAACAAAAGATATAGGACATTATGGACCTTCCACTATAAGGCATTTAATCCTTGTGGTCATCCTCAAGCTGTGCAGCAGCCACTGCTGCAGGCAAAGAGGCTTGTTGTTGGCTCCCATGATGGAGATCAGCATGCTGTGTGCTTGACCCATGGGTCCAAGCTGTGCCATGTGTAGGGGGTGGCGTGTGAGCCTATTAAAGCAATAGCAACAATAGCACTTTACATTTCCATACCACTTCATAGTGAACTCAGCACACTCTAAGCAGTTTACAATGTGTTATCCAATTGCTCCCAACAAGCTGGGTACTCATTTTACTGACCTATGAAAGGATGGACAGCCGAGTCAATCTGGAGCTCTGTGGGATCAAACTCACAATGTTGTGGCTGCAGTACCAGTACTGGCATTTAACCACTGCACCACCAAGGCTCCCTATTGAAAAGCTGGCTGCCTCCTCACATGTTCTTCCTGATTATTTTGGCAACTCATCCACTTGTTCTCAGTGCAGTATGAGCTTTGCCGGTCACCTTGCCAGGTAGGAATCTCCCCCTTTTTAGGTGGGTTTTTTGTTCCTACCACACTCTGTATCTGTTGGGACTTTGACAACTGACATGTGGTGGTGTCGAAAAATAGATTTCCATTGGCAGGTATCAGGAGGAGAAGATATTAGATCTGTTTACACCTTGGCACTCCACTATGGTGGAGGTTTGGACTCTGGAGCTGCATCCATGGGGCACAGAACCAGGGAGGTTGTGAAGCAGTTCGTTCTTGGGGCTGACCTGGGGGTTTACTCTCTCTTATAAAGTCTCAGGGCTTGTGAAATGTTGAAGGGTATGTAACTGGAGTGCCACAGCAGAGAAAACACTGTTCCCTGCCCTCCTAGAGCATATTTCTCTGACTGATGGGACACAGAAGATGGCTTCTCTGGCAGATCTCAGTTCTCAGGCAAGTGTACATATGGAGAGATGTGCCTTCAAATATTGACATTGCATGTATTTCCCAATCCCTATGATGGACATGATTTTTTACATAGAATTAATTCCCTGAAACTATTAAGATTTTTGCCACTGCTCTATCCTTGCTGCAGAGATCTCTCCAATGTCAAAAAATTCATTATCCCGCATGAAAACAAATCGTGAAACATATGCTTTCTATCCCTGGTGTGTACATTGGGAGTGGACAAAAGCTTCATATAGGCAAGAGGGTTTTCTTACATTTTTCTTACATTTTTCAGAGACAAGTCTGTGCCTATTGAAGAGACAGATCTGCACCCCGGCTCAGGGCCAGGCATAGTGCAAGACAAGACTTTATCACAATTTTAGGCTTCCTCCTGACTTTGTTTTTCAAGTCATGGCTTGGAAATGAACTCTTGTTCCAGATCTGGGCCTCCCTTGGAGAGCAGCCAGTCAGATGGTCTTGTGCCAAATTGCTGAGTATTCTCAGGTTCTCTGAAGGAATCAAATGTCCAGAGAAGCAATTCTGTATTAAACATTGCCAAGGGAGGCATGATGCAGCATGAGGAGGCAGTGCCTACTAGTTCACATAAAAATATAGTGCCTTCCTACAAGATTGAGAAGACCAGAAGAACATTCAAATGGGATTTAGGAACACCAGTGTTAATAAAACTGGCTGCCAGTCCACTTCTCATACAAATTAAACGTGCTAGTAGTGATGATATTTAAATCTTTAAAGGGACTGGGGATGTAGCCACACTGCAAAATTAAAGCAATTTGACACACTTTTATGTGCCAGGACTCCATCCTACAGAATCCTGGGATTTGTAGTTTGGTGAGATATTCAGCCTGGTCTGTCAAAGAGCTCTGGTGCCTCACCAAACTACAAATCGAAGGATTCTGTCAAGTAGAGCCATGGCAGTTAAAGCAGTGTCACACCACTTTCTGTCGCAATACATATATTATTTTTGTTGGTGTGTTTTCAAGTCATTTCTGACTTATGGCAACCCTAAGGTGGGGTTTTCTTGGCGAGATCTGTTTGTAGGAGGTTTGTCATTGCCTTCCCCAAGGCTGAGAAATTGTGACTTGCACAAGGTCACCCAGTGGGTTTCCATGGCAGAGAGGGGAATTTGAACCCTGGTCTCCAGAGTCATATCCCAATGCTCAAACCACTACACCACACATGAAGGCAATCTTAGCCAGTTTATCATATTTCCTTACTGCTTCCCAGCCCACATACACCACATTCCAAAAGTCCCTCCACCATTCATATGGCCATCTACCCACCCTGGTCTAAGGAAACATCTTAACTTCTGCCTTTGTCCCTGAACAACTATAGTTAAAAGTGAACTTGTCACCTCATCACCATTTGCATTTCTGTGGCTATACATATAATCTGATTATAAAGGTCTTTCCTGGGCAACACCTCACTCTCATTACACATTCTGAAGACACCTCTGTAGCACAGCATGGAAAAGTTACTGTTTTGGACTATAATTCCCAGAATCCTCAGTGGGCAGGCTGGTTGGAGGATTCTGGGAACTGCCATCCAAAAAGCAACTTTCCAGCTGTCCTTTCTGTATGCTTCATGTTAAATTGACCATCAGTTTTATTCTCCCCCCCTCCCCTCAAGCTTTTAGGAACATTTAATAGGATGTTCCATCTCACAGTGGATTTGGCTGTACTCACTTATTATAGAGTAGCTGTGACTCAAATGCATTTGGCAACATTTACTATTTTGATAGGTAGTTATGGATGAGATAGGGAAAACGTCAGGGCACCAGCTGCATCCATGTGCATGCTTGCCATGAGCCTTTTTGGCTTTTGGCTATGCAGATCCTTCAGGCCCCAGATGAATTTTTTAAATAAAAAAAAAAACTTGCAAGGATGTAATAGTGGATACTGATTTAAAGTGGACAACATTTCTTTAATTGGAACTGCAGATGCACTAGCTTGGGAATTTGGCAATTTGTTGTCCAGAAAAAAACTTTCCCAAGCTCTGCAGAACAATCCAGTAATATCCCTCATGAAGCTAAATCTATCTGAAGTGCAGCAATGCAAGAACTATTCCCCTGAAGTCAAACAATACAATTTGAGCATTCTTGCTGGCAAACATTGCCACCAGCTAGTCCAAACACTGCTTTCCCCATTTTTGTAATGGGTTTGGTGAGAGCTGTAGTCCAACACATCTGGAAGGCACAAGATTGAGGAAGGCTGCTTTAATCCTTCGTATGCTAAGTGCGTCAAAGTGGATCAAACAGCTCAAATCTCAAAGCAGCATGACAAACACAGCAAACACCAGACTTAGAAACTGCAGCTGAAAGGATGAAAATCCTGCGATGTTCAATGCGGTAATAACAAATATAACAGAGAAATAGCAAAGTTGCTGGCATGCCCAGTTACATTCTCCCACTGATGGCACTGCCTCCATTAGCAGAACTGGGAGGGAGCAGTTTTCTCTTTGCAGCCCCAAAGGGCTCTCAAAATTTGCCCTCAAGGTTGTGGGGAACTCACCAGATGAGATTATTTGGGGGGTGAAGACCTACACACCAGGGCAGAGAGGAGTGAGAGAAATTCCTATCAATTTGCTTGTAATCACTATGTATGGATGTGAAAACTGGACTGTGAAAAAAACAGACAAAAAGAAAATCAACTCAGTTGAGATGTGGTTTTGGAGAAGAGTGCTGAGGATACAGTGGACAGCCAGAAAGACAAACAAATGGGCCCTTGAACAAGTCAGGCCAGAAATACCCCTGGAGGCTAAGATGAGTAAATTGAGGCTGTCGTACTTTGGCCACATCATGAGAAGGCATGACCCATGACATGAGAAGGCATGACAATAATGCTGGGAAAGGTTGAGGGGAGAAGAAGGAGAGGTAGACCACACACCAGATGTCTAGGCTCATTTAGGGAGGACACAGGCATGAGTTTGCAGGAAATGAGCAGAGCAGGGGAGGATAGGGTTGCCATGAGTTGAAGTCAACTCGAGGGCAGTAACAATGATAACAACAACAGTTGGTTTTCCTCCAGTGAGTGCAGAGGTGGCTTCCATCCCAGTGGGGTGGTGAATTTGCTTTGGACATGCTATCCAGGGTGCTGAACTTTATCCCAAGACTAAATTCAGCACCTTGGATAGCAACTTGGGGAGGGAAACCTGGAACTGGTTCACTGCCTCTGAAGCCACCAGCCCCAATGTCAATCCAGACAATCCCCGATCCAGCCCATGATAAAGTAACAACAACAAAAGTGCAACTAACAGACCTAAGGATGGCATCAGAATTTAAAAGCACCAGTGCTTTTTTTTTTTTTTTTTTTTTTTTTACTTTTAATTCTTGATTTGTGCCTTCATGTTGTTTCCAGCTTATGGCTAACATATCAGAGGGATTTCTTGGCAAACTCTGATTAGAGGGGGTTTGCCATTACCTTCCTCAGAGGCTGAGAGAGTGTGACTTGCCCAACCCCACCCAGTGGGGTTTCTGTGGTCGACCAGGAGTCCTTGCCCAATACTTAAACTGGCACACCATGCTGGCTCATTGATTTTAAAACATCTGTTCTGAAAATATGGTCGTGTACACCCAAATGAGCATGTGCTTTCACATATTGTACATTATCCTTTGATATACTTAGCAAAATGGAAAGGCAATTTGTAGGGTGTTTAAAAAGGAATAAAATGGAGAATAAAGTAAGGATTTGTCTAACAAAAAAAATGTTTGTGTGTCCATTTGTGTGGTCAACTGACTGGAAAAGGAGGCAAGAAAGAGAGGGGAAAGGAGAGATGGACAGAAGAAGATGAAAGTGGAGAGAGAGAGAGAGAGAAAAGGTGGGGAGAGATCTTCATCAAAAGAAAGCATCCAGTAAAGCCTTTCATGACAGGAGAAATAACTGTTTGCTCCTACTAATGTCTGTAGTTTGAGGTGCTGATGAAGACACTGGAGCAGAGGTTGGCTGGAAAGGAAAAAAGGTAGCAGTACAAGTATATATATATCCTATGTCTTATCCTCTTCAAAGCAAGCAGCTCAGGGATGATTCACACCTTATATTTTTGAAGGCTTTCCCCCCAAAAAATCCTCTGCCACAGGCATCCCCTTATACCATTATTCTCATATTTTCCCAGACACAGGGATGTTTGCAGCACTGCAGCAATTCCTAAATAAATGCAGGGGAAAACATTTCTGTGTTATTGAGGATACCTCAGGCTATAAGCGTTGCACTTTTAATCAGGTCCTCTCGGGCTCTGAATATATAACACCCCCCCCCAAAAAATGTTTTTTTCCCTTCCCACCACCCCTCCCATGCTTCTTCATTTGTAGGATCATAGAAAAGCCTTGAAGTTCTTTTCACTCTTTCGTCTTTTCACTGGGCTGTTCACTTTTAAATATCTAGCACTTGCATCTATTTAGAATTTCTCAAGCTTTTTCAATTTTGACTGAGTATTAAAGTGAAAGAGACATGACAAAGTGGTGGCTTCCATATCAGTGAGGCCATCTATCCAACCTGGGCTTTAGTCTAAATGTCAAAGCAGGTGTGGGGGAAAGTTCACATGCAGACTCCCATAGTCCATTTGTGATCCCTAGGGGTAAAAAAGATATTTCACAGGATTTTTTTCCTGGGGCAAGGGGAGCATTTCCAACATATTTTGGGCCCTTCCTGGGCTAATTTAGTTACAGAGTCTCCTTAGGATCTCCTATTTGTTCAAGCTGTTTGAAGAAAATATCATACGAAAACCAGGTTTAGACTCAGAAAGAGTAAAGATAGGAGGAAGGAACATCAACAATCTAAGATATGCAGATGACACCATACTACCAGCTGAAAATATCAAAGACTTGGAACAATTACTAAGGAAAGTTAAAAAAAAAGAAAGCACAAAAGCAGGCTTACTGCTGAACATAAAGAAAACATAAATGATACCACGGAGAATATACATAAATTCAACCTAAATAATGAGGAAAATGAAATGGGTCAAAGAATTCCCATACCTTGAATCAAATATTGATCAGAACGGAGACTACAATTTAAAAAAATCAGAAGATTAGGAATGGCACAGGCAGCTATGAAAGAACTAGACAAGATCCTAAAGAGTAAAGATATACTACCGAACACTAACATTAGAATTGTCTAAGCCACTGTTGTCCCTGGTGGCGCAGTAGTTAAATGCCTGTCCCGCAGCCATTCACTCATAAACCACAAGTTTGCAAGTTCAACATCAGCCAGGGCTCAGGCTTGACTCAGGCCTGCATCCTTCCGAGGTCGCTAAAATGAGTACCCAACTGTTGGGGGGCAATGAGCTTACAGTTGTAAACTGCTTAGACACCCCATAGTGCGGTATGAAGCGGTATATAAATGAAGCTGCTTTACTTTGCTTTGCTTCCCCATTACTGTGTACCAATATGAGAGCTGGACAGTGAAGAAAGCAGGTAAGAAGAAAATAAACTCATTTGAGATGTGGGGGCTGGTAAAGTGTGCTGTCTGTGCATAATGTGAATGGCCCAAAAGGCAAACAAATGGGTCCTAGAACAGATCAAGCCTGAATTCTCCCTGGAAGCCAAGATAACAAAACTGAGGCTGTCGTATTTCAGACACATCATGAGAAGAGAGGACTCTTTGGAAAAGACAATAATGCTGGGGAAGGTGGAGGGAAGTGGGAAGAGAGGAAGGCCACATGCCAAATGGATGGACTCTATGAAGGAGGTCTCCATGGGTATTAAGGGATTGCAGGATTTAAGCAGAGCAGTGGAGAACAGGGGGTCTTGGAGATGTCTCATCCATAGGGACTCCGTGAGTCGAGATCGACTTGAGGGCAGTTAACAACAACAGTACTATACTTTTGTTTGATTTTAAGTTGTCTCATCATAGGGCTTCCAAAGTAAAAGACATCTAGAAGCGGTTTACTGGTGCCTTCTTCTGGGAAGTACTAACAAGTGATGCCACTGCCATTGTCTCAGAGATTAATAATAATAATAATAATAATAATAATAATAATAATAATAATAATAAAATTTATTTGTACCCCGCCCAATGGTAATCCAATCCGGGCGGCTTACAGATTAAAACGGTCAGATACAGATAAAATCCCAAAAACAATATATACAATGTACCCCCCTCCCCCCCCTTAAAATGATATTAGATCAATAACAATTAAAACAACGCAATTTAAAAACCCAATACAGTATATTTTAAAAAGCCTCAAAACAATCCTCACCATCAAATAGATGGGGCCACGAGAGGATTGCCATTGTAGAGCTGTTTGTATCCGAGGTGGGGATTCATTGGTCTGGAAAGGCCTGCCGGAAGAGATCCGTCTTAACAGCCTTTTTAAAGCTGTCTAAAGATGTTAAAAGACGTCTCCCCAACCCCTCACCCCTCACTACTGTTGCTGCCCAGTAGCTGTTTGGCACATTTATTCTGGCTCCCTAGCAAAAGTTTGCTGAACACAGGAAGCCCTACCAGCAGCAGTGCTACCAGCAGCATAACCATGGAAAGATAATGCCGTAGAAAGATAAATCATGCCCATTGAGAGCGACTTATGGAGCTGGGTATGTTTAGCCTGGAGAAGAGAAGGTTAAGAGGTGATATGATAGCCCTGTTTAAATGTTTGAAGGGGTGTCATATTGAGGATGGAACAAGCTTGTTTTCTGCTGCTCCAGAGAATAGGACCCAGAGCAGTGGATTCAAATGACAGGAAAAGAGATTCCACCTAAACATTAGGAAGAACTTCCTGATGATAAGAATGGTTCAACAGTGAAATGTGCTTCCTTGGACAATAGTGGAGTTCCTTTCTTTGGAGGTTTTTAAACAGAGGCTGTCGAAAGTGGTCTGATTGTGTATTCCTGCATGCCAAGAAGTTGGCCTGGGTGGCCCTTGAGGTTTCTTCCAGCTCTGTCATTCTGTGACTCTATGGTAGGGTTTTAGAAGCCACTGTCCAGATTATTTTTTTCCTCCCAACCAGATTGATCTTCCTTCCTTCATTGCCTTTTCACTGCTGGGAAAGAATTCACCCTGTTTTAATGATGCCTTTAAAGTATTACTGTGGAATCAGGTTTTTCTCAGGGCAGAATCATTTGCAAGCTTTATAAATGAAACGTTTTCCATGAGCATTTGTTGCCATTTATTACATGTCTCTAACTGGGTCTATTGTGGTGTTATCAAAAGAAGCCCAAATACAAGATGCAACAAGGAATTAAATCCTTCATTTAATTAAGAACTCCATAGAGAAAAATAAAATATAAATGTTCATGTTACAATCAATACAATAAATCCCACCCTTGAATTACAGGATATTTGCAAAAAAGAACACACAGTTTATTAAAGCAGAGCTGGGGAATTCAAGGTCCTCCAGATGTTATTGGATCACAACTCCCATAAGTGTTGGAGGACAAAGGGAATTGTAGCACATTAGAGAAGCATATCAACATCTACAGGGCTGTAAGTGTTCTACATCTGGATTAAGCCAGAGGAGGGGGGAGGAACCACAACAAAACCAAATTTCAAAGATGGGAGTCCAAATCCTCATCCCAAGATTAAACCCCAAAATTGAGAGCAAAAGTAGAAGACCTCAAACCCAACTGGCTGTAGAGATGGGGAATCTGTATGTTTTACTTTCTCCCATACTGGAATGTTTTAAACCAGGGGTCGGCAACCTACGGCCCACGAGCGGGGCTGCCCCCCAAGGCTTTTGGACCGGCCCCCGCCAACCCCCACCGGCGCACGTGTCGTGACTGTCATTTTGTTTTCCAAAATGGTGGCCACAACTATTTTGCGCATGCGCAGTACTCCTGCGCATGTGTGAACGAGCCGCGGCCGCCATTTTGGAAAACAAAATGGCAGCTGCAACTCGTTTGAGCATGCGTCGAGTACTGCGCATGCGTAAACGAGTCATCGCCATCATTTTGTTTTCCAAAATGGCGGCCGCATCTCGCTCGCGCATGCGCAGTACTGCGAAGTACTGCGAATGCACGAGCCAGCACACGCGCGTATGCACAGTACTTCAGGTGTACTGTGCATGCGCACGCATGTGAGCGCGCGCACCATCATTTCCCCACCACCATCGGCCCGCGGAAAACCAGGGGATCCCCAGACTGGCCCCAGGTAAGGGGAACTTGCCAACCCTGTTTTAAACCTTAAATTTGTTTCATCCCAAATATAAAGAAATTTGCAAATATTGCCATATTTTTCAAAAACAGAGAAATTCATTCTCCCTCTTCACCAGCTGTCAAATTCAATAGAACAGCTACTCCCATTCTGAAGTGGACCATTCTGTACTTCCCTGCCATATAGTTTGTAAGATATGGGGCATTTCAGAAAAAATAAAAGTGATGGAAATCTTCATTCACAGTTTTGTTAACTATGGCTGCATCTGCACTGCAGAAATAATGCCATTTGACATTCTTCCTTGGAGGTCTTTAAGCAGCGGCTGGATGGTCATCTGTCGGGGATGCTTTGATTGGGAGTTCCTGCATGGCAGGGGGTTGGACTGGATGGCCCTTGTGGTCTCTTCCAACTCTATGATTCTATGATTCTATGACATCGCTTTAACTGCCGTGACTCAGTGCTATGGAATTCTGGAATTTGTAATTTTCTGAGATATTCAGCATTCTTTGTCAGAGAGCTTTGCTGCTCTAATAAACTACAAATTAAAAATTATTTTTAAAGTTTTCTTTAAAAACATCACATTTTAATCAAATGTTCACTATGCATATGTAAATACATTTAGATTGCGTTGATGAGATCGTAATTTGAAGGTTTAACTTTAATTTTGCTATTTGTTTATGTCACAATTATTAGCACTGCATTCAGTGGTATATGGGAATTACAATTTACAAGCAACATTAGTGCAAAAAGCATTACTAAGGATTCTGTGTGGTGTGAAAAGGGAGGAGGTCAATGAGGGGGGGACAGACACCATGAGTTCCTGCACTGGGTGACAGCAACCCTAGGGATGCCACTGAATTAAAGCAGTGTCAAACTGCATTTTTTCTGCAGTGCAGATGCAGCCTATGAAATTACAGCATTCCTCCTATCCTGTGTCAAAGAACTGCAAGCATTTTTGGCATTTTGCAGCAAAAAAACCCCCCTTCACTTTGCAGCACCTCCAAAATGAGGCAAATTCATCACAACTATTGATGAAAATACAGGGATCAAAGTCAGATTTTTAGAAATTAAGCAGTTCAAAACCTTGAGCTTGGACAGTTGAACTTGTTTTTTTGTATTTTTCCCAGGTTCTTTGATGTGAGAAGCTATCAGTTAAGCTGCATACATTTCTATCAGAAACAAACTGGGGGAGACTATCAACCATCCCTAGATGGCTGGCACCAGGTAGTTCTGGCCAGAACACCTTATGCTTCTGTATGTAATTTTTTTGGGGGGTCATTCCATAGGTTGGTGCTCCATTCCTTCAACATTCCAAGTGAGTCTTGGTGGTGGCAACAGAGGGGTCCTATTTGGGTTCCACATCCAGAACATTTACTCCATACTCAACAGTGTAGGACTTCACCCACATTTTCATTTTTGCCCCACAGGCTACTTCATTTTATCCCATTATTACATCAGTTTCCAGGGTTTTTTTTAAAAAAAGTTGGCATACAAAAATCACATACATATCTGTACACTTTTCTTCTAATCTAACATATACGTTTTCTATGCACTTGCCCTAATATGCAGACCTTTTTTTCCAGCCACTTCCCCTAATGAAAGGTGCTTTGCACATTATCACTAATGCATGCTTTTTGTGCATGTACACTCCTCTCCCATATATTCATGCATGCATTTTATTTTTTATTTTATTTTTGGGACAACTGTGCTGCAAAATGCAAAGAAGTGTTGCTCAGAATGCAGAGCTGTGGTTCAGTTCTTGTATTGCGGGGGGGGGGGGGGAAGAATGAGGTCAGTTTGCATTAAAATGCGAAACAAATTTCTCCATCCTACTTAGTATTTCCCCTGTGCTATCAGCATGCCTTAACATTGCTCCATAACTTTCCAACAGCATTTTCTGCCCACTCAAACTATACTGCAGTTTTGAGATCCTCATCAGTCGGAAAGGCTGCTGCTTTGATAGCACAGAAAGACAGAAAGTGTTTCTTTTGTATTGTAATTTTTAAGGATACTCCAGAGGAGTCACAGATCAGCAGGAAAACTAAATGTGGGGGGGGGGGGCGAATGATCCAATATATTGTATCTCAAAATCATCTCAGTTGCCTCTAACTCCCATGGTGACAAGGGATACCATTCTCAGGTGATAAAAACAAAAGTTGTGCAACCTAGCCCAAGATGCAAACCCTTCACACATTTTGAGAACAAACTGAAGCACCTTCAACACCACTGTGTTATTTCAATATTGTCACATGAATTCAGCTTGACCTCTACGTGCCCAGCCTGAGTGCGCCAATTTAAAGGTTAAGATTTTAAGAGCAAAAAAATGAATTGATAGAATTGATGCCCAGATGGC
This sequence comes from Phrynosoma blainvillii, assembly GCA_026167975.1. NCBI lineage: Eukaryota > Metazoa > Chordata > Lepidosauria > Squamata > Phrynosomatidae > Phrynosoma > Phrynosoma blainvillii. The sequence goes on along the minus strand of JANUYF010000001.1, from coordinate 445,063,712 downwards.
ATGGTGACCAGGCATCCTCCTTTTCCAGGACATGTCCTACATTTCAGCCTTCTATGCAGGAGGAATTCCAAAATATCCTCCATTTGGAGCATGACTAAGAAGCACGAATTTATATTGATATGAATGTTTTTAGCTTTTCTGGGGTCATGACCTCCATTTTTCTTGAATGTCCTACATTTTATGGGGCCTTGTCCTCCTTTGCAGTTATGACATCTGGTCATCCTGTCAGATGGCTATGCAGCTATATTCACATATGGCCAGGAGTACCTATATGGGGTCCTGAAAGGTTTGAGAAACCCACACCCCTCCAGTTCATAGGAACATAAAATCATAAAATCTTAGATTTGGAAGAGACCACAAGGGCCACCAACTTCAACTATCTGCCATGCAGGAATAAATCACTCCTGAAAGATATCGATCAATCTCTGTTTAAAGACCTTCAAATATGAAGAAACCATCACCCTCTGAGGCAATCTATTCCACTGTCTAACTTCTCTTATATTAAAAAAAAAAAAGTTTTCCAAATTTTTAGCTTAAATCCCTTTTCTTGTAATTTGAATCCATTGGTTCATGTTCTAATCTCTGGAGCAAATGAAAACAGGCTTGCTCTATCTTGTACATGATATCCTTTCAGATATTTAAAGTTGGTTATCATGTAACCTCTCAGTCTTCTCTTTCCCAGGCTAAATTGCTCCCCTAAATTGTTCCTCGTAAGATTTGGTTTCTGAACCTTTGATCACTTTAGTTGCCCTTCTCCAGACACATCCTAGCTTCTCAATATCCTTCTTGACTATGGTGCCCAAAACTCCACACAATATTTCAGAGGTCTAACCAGAGAAGAACAGAGTGACACTAATACTTCCTCAACCAGGACACTATATCCCTTCTCACACCATCATACATGTATCTCTGCCAGCATACCTAAAGACAGCTATATAAAATATACACAGATTCAGAGCAATAGGGACTAAAATCTGCATCATAGAACCACTCCAGCCAGTAGACAACAGCAGTCTTGGATCTATTACTGAACATGGAAAGTCTTGGAACCCAATCCCAGTATTCTAAGCCTACTTTGAAACACACCAGTCATACCATGTTTTTGTCTTATTCCTTTCTACACATTTATTTATTTCATTTATGTCCCACCCTTTTCCCAGTATAAGACCTAAGATATCTTACAATATAGAGAAAACCAGAATACAGCTGGGGAAAAAAATCAATCAAAATAAATAATGAAATAAACTATCTGATTAAAGCAGCACTGAATGGAAAGGAGTTTCAAATCATTTAAAACATAACAGATGAGAAACATGTACAGCACCCCTGCATTCAAAACCCTTCCAAAACCAGTTAATGGTAAAAAAAAACATCTAAAGAAAAATGTCCTAGTGGGCATGAGAGGAACTTTGATGGCCTACAAGCAACCATCAAGCAGGTCCTCTCCAGAGGGGATGAGGGCATTATTCCCCCAAATAAGAATTCTGTCCCACTCAAATGAAATTTTCCTCCATTCCTCAAATTTCTAGCATTGTAGAGAGTGAGACACTGGAAATCATTCACAACTAGAACTCTTGATGTGTTCACATTCTCTTGATAAAAGTTTGAAGTTTCTGTAATTCTAAAAATTTGGGGACTGAATGAAAATTTTATGTGGGAAGACAGAATTCTTCTTGGGAGTGATGTCTTTATTTTGCCTCCCCTCCATAGCTATACCTGGTATTTCAATTTTATTGTAATCTTAATAATTTGTAATTTTAATAATTCAATTGTAGGAATTTTATTTTTATCATTTTTAATTTGTTATGGTTTATTGCTATGTTTTAACGTTGTTGTATTGTTCCTCTTTTATCTTTGTACTCCCGTCTCGTTCTGCCGGGAGAGGCAGGATATATAAATAAATTATATTATACCTTTAGCTATACCCTTGGCCCACTGGGACATTTATACTCCATAGCTATACCCTACATGTAACAGTACTGGGACCAAGAGAAAGATTTTCCCCAAGAATCCCAAAACCTGGGCCGCTCATGTGGATGATGGTTTTTCCCAATAATCTGGACCTAAGATTTATGGTGTTTAAACAAAAACTTAAGGTGTACCTCTAAAGAGCTGTAGTGCACTGCCTCTTCATGGAATAGAAGTCATACTGACTTCTCAAAAGCTCTCCCACCAAGGTATTACCTCTGAGCAGGTTCTGCCAGACTGGTATGGCTTTGAGTACAGTCCTCGAAGAAGACTGATCATTTATCTGAAAACCAGCTTAATCAAATATGCTGAAGCTCAGCACCAGAAGGAAGCCACCAGGTGACAATCTGGTCATGACATCTATGAATAAATGAGTCACAATCTGCATTGAGAAAGAGACTACCTAGCTCAATAAAATCACAGATTTAAATACATGTTTTAATCCTAAGCAGAGCAGAACTATTGAATAAGTGAGAACTTGGAAGTCAATATGTATGTAAGTTCCATTTATTCAGTGGCTCTACTTTTGCTGGGGCTAACAAATGAATTAAGGTCACAGATACCTGACACAAATGTCCCACAGAAATGATCATGGCCACATCTAGGATACTATCAAGACACAGCTTTTCTCTGGCACATGAGAATTTCAGAGCAACTATCCTACCCCACAATATGGGTAAAACCACTACAGAACAGACTCTCAACCATCCAGTGTCCATTGCATGACCATAGCTTCTGTGATCTGGTTGAACAATTTACAAACTTAAAATGAATGAGTGGGGATTAAAGCAGAACTTTTCAAAAGAGATATGAAAATTATTGTACTTACAGCCAACCATCATCATGGCCACAGAAAAGATCTTCTCTCCATCAGTGGTTGGAGCTATGTTTCCAAATCCTATTGTCGTAAGGCTTGTCATGGTAAAGTAGAGTGAAGTTATATAGAGCGAGTCTTTACTGGGTCCTCCTTCCCACTGTCCTTTTCCTGAAGAGTTGTACCGATACGGTGTTCCAATACTCTCTGCCAGCTGGCAGAGCCAACTATCCTTTTTGAGAGTATTCGTGATTTCATCAATAACCTCATAGTCCCCGATGCTATACCATATACAAGCTAGCCAATGGGCCACTAGTCCAAAGACACAGACAAGGAGTACCAACACAGCGGCTCCATATTCCAGGTAATGGTCCAACTTCCTGGCAACACGGCCCAGTCGCAGAAGGCGCACCACTTTTAAGGAACTGAAGAGGCTGCTGATCCCCTAGAAAGAAAGAAAAACCTTTTACATCCTTGTGAAATGAGGAACACATTATCCTGCTACTTGAACAATGTTGACCAAAACGAGAGGAGGTCCTTGGAGGGTTTCTTCTCAATGCATGCCAAAGGGATCATAGGAAGTTGCCTGATACCAAGTCAGGCTCTTAGTCCATCTAACCTGTTACTGTCTAATCTAACTGGCTGTGGCTGTCCAAAAGACTTCCTTGTTGGCTAGTACCTGAGCCAACTTTTTAACTGGAGACATCGGGGTTGAACCTGGGACAGTTTGCATGTATAACATAAGAAGTACCTTTCAAAGATATAGCTGTGTCAGTCTGTAGAATCAGTATGTTGAGAGATCTTGTAGCACCTTTGAGACTAACTGAAAGAAAGAAGTTGGCAGCATGAGCTTTCATAGACTAAAGTCTCCTTCCTCAGATGTATCAGTTAGTCTCAAAGGTGCTACAAGATCTCTCAACATAAGAAGTACCTTGTTATTTAGGGGCTTTGCAGACCAGCCTAAAGGGCCAGCCTGGGGATGAAGTTGGGGTGGGACAGCTGCACGCTGGCTGCCCCAACTCCACCCTAACCCCATCCTGATGCCGCGTGCCCGTTTGCACAGTGCGTAGCATCAGGACACCCTCTTGCCACTCGTTGCGGAGGCAGCAAAAGAGAGGATCGGGGCCGTGGTGTGTGGTTGCCACAGCCCCAATCCACCGCTCCCAATCCGCTGCTCTCAGGGCAAAGCCGTTTAATCTTGCTATGATGTGCATTGAGTTCCAGTTTTGGGGAAAGCTGGTGTGAAATGAGAAGCTTGGCAAGCCTGGGAATAGCCAGCCAGTCACTGCTCATGCAATGCTGGGATAGTGCTTTGGGGAAAAATAGGGAAAACCAAAGGCTTCTCTGTAAATAAGTAGGATCAGGTAGAAATAGGGACAGGACAGATAAAAATAGATTAAATCTTGAGAAAATTAGGAAGAGGGGAATGGAGGAGATCTGAATATGGTTTTGTGGGGGGGGGGGGCAGTATATGAAAACCCACAGGGTGACCTTGGGCAAGTCACAGTCTCTCATCCTCAGAGGATGGCAATGGCAAACTTTCTCTGAAAAACAGTGCAAAGAAAACCCAGTGATAGGTTAGCCCTGTGAAACTTGCCAAGAAAATCCTATAATGGAGTCACCATAAGTCAGAAACAACTTGAAGGCACACAACAATAAACACACACACATTTCCATAATATGAAACACACATATAGGGTAACAACATTACAAATACTACAGACATTACGCATAAAGCAAAACCAAAGCTTTATCTACTTATACAACCATAAAAATCACATACTATTACTACAGTATTAACATAAAGATAGTGGTTAACAAATAACTTCCAACTTGCCAGTTCATGGTATCACACTGTTAATTCTACTTCTCCAATACCTTTTAAATTAAAAAGATATTTAAAAAATTAAACCATGTTATTAATAATACCGTTATTTAATTCTTTCTTAACTTTGTATATTTGTATGAATCTTTTCTATTAAAGTCATCCATTCCTTATTAAATTTATCGTTGGATTTGTTTCTAAGCATATATGTTAATTTATCCATTTCAATGTAATCTAAAAGTCTCCAATACTATTCTATTATCTTTGATGGTTTATTTTCTTTCCAAGTGGTGGCATATGTTATTCTTGCTGCTGTCAGCATATTAAAGATGACTTTCCTATATTTCTTTTCTAACTCTTCTCCTGTTATACCCAATAGGTATAATTTTGGATCTTTTTCAACTTTTATTTGAAGAATGTCTTGAATTTCATTGTGAATTTTCTCCCAATATCTTTTCGCTACTGGGCATCACCACCACATATGGTAGAATGCACCTTTATATTTCTGACATTTCCAACATTTGCCATTATTATCTTTTTTAAATTTTGCTAATTTCACTGGTGTAAGATACCATCTGAATTGTAGTTTATAAAAGTTTTCTTTCATATTGTAGTTTAATGTATGTTTTATTTTAGTTTTCCATATTTTTTCCCATTCATCCATATATATGGGTGTGCCCAGATCTTGTGCCCATCAAATAATACACTCCTTTACTTATTCACCCTCTGTTTCCCATTGGAGTAGAATCTTGTATATCTTCGATATCAGGTGATCATTTTCCTTTAATAATATCTTTTCTATTGGACTGTCTTTTGGTGTTATTTCATGGGTTTTCTGATCGGTTATAAATCTTTCTTTAAGTTGCCAATTGTTTCTTAACTTTGTACTTGTTGTTTTATTTGTTATTATTTTTAAACCATTGCAATCTACCCTGCAACCCATTTGGAGAGGAAGATGGGATATAAGTGTAATAAATAATTCATAAATATGAACAAATATTTTACGCACAAAAAAAAAATAACATTCCTCTGCAGATCAAGCCTGAACTTTCCTTGGAAGCCAAGATTATCAAATTGAAGCTGTCATACCTTGGCCACATCATAACAAGGGATGACTCACTAGAAAAGACAATAATGCTAGCTAAGATAGAAGGCAGTAGGCAGTAGAAAGAGAGGAAGACTGCATGCTGGATGGCTGGACTCAATCAGAGAGGTCATGGGCTTAAATTTACAGAGCAATGGAGGACAGAAGTTCTTGGAGATGTCTCATCCACAGAGTTGGCATGAGTCAGAGTTGACTCAAGGCCAGTTAACAACAACAAGCAAAAAACAATTTTCCTGGTCAAATAATGCCTATATATATATATATATATATATTGTGCAAGATATATATATATCGTGCATTTTTAGTGCAGAATCAATCCCAAAACTGCGACTAGTTTTCTGTTGTTGTTGTTTTTTAAAAAAAACTGCACATTTTGGCAACTTTCTCATATCAAGGAGAAAAATTGTAAAATCATTTGTTCTTCTCCATGAGAACAAAACTGATGAAGATTTACACTGCAAGGCAAGGCAGTGGTCAATTTGCCACTAAACTTGTTTGCACTGATGTCATTCATTTTTAATCCACTCTGATTTGGGACATGGTTACCTCCAGTTTCTGCCAAGCTCAAAATGACCACGCCATGTTGTTTTGCTTACACAGTGCTTCAAGCAGGACATATGCCTAACCAGCGCTTAATTAGCCATCCTGGGGAGTGTCATCTGCTGCTAGTAAGCACTTGTGTTGTGAGTGATTCAAGGAAGAGAGTTTTCGCTTAGTTGTTTTTGTCCTCTTTCAATGACCATCTGCCTCATGTTGGAAATTGTACATACAGCAATTAGGAATCAGAAGCTCTTATTTATTACAGCCTGCCGCTCTCTTTCTGTACACACAAACACATGCGTATGGCCTGAGCAGTCACTTTAAAATTCAGAATCACTGCTGACTCAAGGCAGAAGCACTGCAACATAAGAATTCCACAGCACAAGACTTAGCAGCCAAAGATGTTGCGTTTAACAGATGGCAACAAAGAAAGTGTTCATTTGTTCTTTGCCAGGTTTAAATTGCCCTTTTCTGTGCATCATTATCAAATCAGTCTAGTCAAAATATTGGGTAATTATATTATCAAGCCATAATACGTTGGAGTTTATTTCAGCATAGGGATAAAAGTGAAGCTATTTTCTCTGTCTGGAACACTTCGCTTTTTAAAAACTCTTACGTCGACTCTAAATGACAACATGCCCGTTTTGAGGTTTCTCATCCCACTCCGTTAAATTAGAAATCAGCAACTATAGGCTACAGGGCTAAGTTCAGCCACACAAGAACTTAAGATCACTTCCACCCCCAGCTACCCAACCAAATTAAAAGAAATGCAGATGGAGGGGAGAAGCCAGTGTGACAAGGGAGACTGCTGAAGGAGGAAATGTGTTGTGAAATTAGAAGACAGAAATGAGGGTGACAGATCTATCCTCAAATTGCATATGCTAATTCATGCAGCAAGATTCACATTTAGAAAACTTTACAGGAATTTCAAAAGAAACACATCTCACCATAGTGGTGTGTGTGTGTGTGTGTGTGTGTGTGTGTGTTGGGCTGCACAGTCTGATAGCACTTTAATTACATCCCATGGAAATCATGGGATTTGTAATTTGATGAGGTACTAAAATCAGTCTAGGACAGAAAAGTCTAGTGCTGAACTATAGCATTAGAACTCTCTAGCAGAGATGTCCATAAGGCTGGAATCGTGTTAGTTAGTCCCAACTAGGATAGACTCGAAACAATTGTTAAATGGTGACTCAATTCATACATACATTTCAAGTGAGGAATAGGTTTTAGGCCGAAGTCCCTTATTTATTGTTGTTAATTACCATCAAGTCAGTTTCAACTTATGGCAACCATGTGAGAGACTTTCATATCACCTATCATCAACAGCCCTGCTCCGATCTTGCAAACTCAGGGCTGTGGCTTCTTTGATTAAATTTATCCACCTGCATTGCAGTCTTCCTCTTTTCTTACTGCCTTCTATCATGTGTGTGTATGAGCCTTCAGGTCACTTATGGCATCAAGTTAACCTATGACTTACCCCATGTATTTCATAGGATTTTCTTAGGCAAGGAGTACTCAGAAGTGGCTTTGCCAGTTCCTTCCTCTGAAATATAGCCTACAGCACCTGGTATACATTGGCAGTCTCCCATGCAAGTACTAACCAGGGCTGACCATGCTTAGCTTAGCTTCCAAGATCAGATGGGATCTGGTGCTTTTAGGATACTTAGGCCACCTTCTACCCTATCAGGCTTGTCTTTTCTAATAAATCATGTCTTTTCATGATTTTGTCAAAAGTATGACAGTTTCAGTTTAGTCATCTTGGCTTCTAGGGAAAATTCAACCTTGATTTACTCTTGAATTCATTAATTTGTCTTTTTGGCAACCCAGAATATCCATAGAACTCTTCTCCAGAACTCTTCTTCCTATCCATTTTCTTCACTCTCCTTCTTCAACAACCATGAAATGGGAAATACAATGACATGGACAATCCTAACATTAGGATTTTTTAGGATAGAACTATGGCAATTAAAAGTGCTATCAAACTGCTATTATTGTGTGGTATGGACACACTCCTGGTGATCTATGTAATTGTTGTCCAGTCTGCCATCCAGGTAGTAATTGCTGGTGGGCAGTCTCATGGCTCCTATTGTCCCTTCTTACAGTTCTTGCTTTTTCAACCAGGGAAGATTGGAGGCTGCTTACTTTGTTATCCTGGTGCTACAGTTGGTGAATAACCTCAAGATCCTCATTTTCCCTTTCTTTATTTTAAAATTGGACTTAAACTGCACAGTCCCTCAAGTCTCTTGTAATAACCTTGCACAGCTACCCTACTGCTCTTGGTTAGCTTTAGGAGATGGGACCCTTCATTTTGGGGCCACCATTGTTTACAAGGTACATTTCCAGCAGATGCTTAAAATGCCGTGTCAGTAGGATGGTGAATCTGGTCTCAATTTTAGTCTGAAATTATAAGTCTCCAAAACAGTGAACCTATAGAGTTCATCACCTTTAATGTTGCCCTGCTGACATCAAAGCCCCGACCTACCAGTCCATGGCTGGGAAAGAACCTGATGAAATTATATTCCATCATGAATTATAAGCTGGTGGAATTTCTGCAAGCCAACACATCCTAAAAGACAGATATTTCATGTTGAGCTACTTATGGAGAGCTTAGCCCCAAAACCCTCATGAGCTCATTAATCCGACTTCACTGGTGTTAATGTTAGTGGCATACATCTTTGAGGATTCCCCCCCCCCTTGTACAGAGAGAGTCCTTAAACGATTAAGTATACTTGTCATAAATGCCTGTAAAAAGACGGCTTTATACAAAACATTACATGTCCATGTGACTAAAAGCCCAATTTTGGTCTAGCCTAAGAAATGAGCATTTGACCAACCATATCACAGAGGTGGAAGATACTTGCAGATGGAAGCCTTGAATTTCACCCAGGAATTGATATCCCTACAACATGTCCATGCATGTGAGTGAGGAAAAGAGCTGTTCTACACAGCCTCTTCTGTTCACAGCACCCATGTGATGTAGGGCCCCACAGCTGTATGTATGGCATGTAGATCTATAGAACGGAGGCATGCATCCATAAGCTGAAACTCTGATAGAGCAGGTTTCCAGCTCTTCTACAGACCAACATGTGTGCCCTTGATGCACACGTTCCTCCTTTCTACAGACCTTTGTGCTATGCACAGAAAAACCTATATTATACATGTACCATTTGGGAATGGAGCCACATCTTAGGAAAGGGGCAACCTCAGCATGTCTGGGGGGTAATTCTTCATCTTACTGGCTAAGGTTTCAAGGCCTGGACTATCCCAGCCCCTGAAATTTTGGTGCCAAAGCTTAAGACCTAGGGATGACCCTTTGCGATATCTTAACACAGGGGTTGGCAACCTTTCCCCTTTAAGGGCCGAGGGACTTCAGCTCCCAGAAGCCTCAGCCATGTTGGCCAATAGTCCCATGTTGGCCAATGGCCTTGGCCCTTAAAGGGGAATGGTTGCCTACCCCTGTTTTAACAGATTGGCCCCAGTTATGTTACAAGGGCAGCCCCTGATGATGCCATTAAACATAATACATGAGGCATTGACTACAGTTGCACAGTGTATGTCATAAAAAGATCAACTCTAACAAATTATGAAAACACACACGCACATGCACTTTTCAAGGCAGTGCTCTCACCCAGAAATTTCTTCCTGTCATACTGAGGACAGGGGAAGATGATCTATGGCCTCTGATCTGGGAGCCCTGTCCTTGCACCCCAAGTGGACTATGTTTCCACCCCATTACAAAATTTATTTTTATGTTTGTTTTTCAAAACTGGAAGTAACCAAAAGTTCACCTCCAATTTGGAGAAAAGAGCAAAAAAGCTCCTTACCGCCTCTCTAAATAAACATATTAAAGCATAATAATAATAATAATAATAATAATAATAATAATAATAATAATTTATATCCCGCTCCTTTGAGATCAATCGGGGCGGCTGACAACAATAAAATATTACATAATACAAACAAGTTAGATTCCCTCCCCCCCTTAAAACATTATTAAATCGGTCCAAGTTAAAAATTAAAACTAAAACTACAACAACAACACAACAATGATTCTACATCTGCCTTTAGAGGACAATCACAACTCCTCTACATTTCTAGGAATACAGGAGGACACACCAACCCTGGTCTCAGGCAACATATTTTTTTCTCTTGCCTTTGTCTCTCCATGACTATAGTTAAAATTAAACTTGTCACCTCATCACCAGAACCACATTTTGCATTTCTATGGCTATTCATACAGTCTGATTAGAAAGATCCTTCCTGGGCACTAGTTCATTCCATGCATCGAAGGAATGTGTGTGTGTATATATATATATATATATATATATCATAAGCTTTCGTAGACTTGGTCTATTTCCTCAGGTGCATGGAGTGAACTAGTGCCCAGGAAAGATCATGTATATATCCATTCACACTTTATTTATAGTCTGCCTTTCTTCCAGCATGGGGTTTTAGGTGGTGTACAGAACTTGAAAACAAAGTACATTTTTTTAAAAAAACTAATACAAAAGTTAAATCACAATTAAACTAACTGATTTTTTTAAAAAAAAACACAAGTTTCAAACACAAGTTAAAAGCAGTATTAAAACATATTAAAATGCCAACACTATACCACCACCCTGCACCTCCCACTATTCAGCTTCATTGGATGACTCCTAGGAGGAGTCTATAATGATATCTAACAACATAGCCATAGACATATAAGTCATTCTTGTTATTACTCTTCCATAAGAATGTTTTTCCAGATATTTAAATGTTGGTCTGGCAGTTTTGACCGAGAGGAATGATTGCTAATGTACTCTAGAAATTGATGCCATTTCTCTTCAATACAGTGGAGGTTATTTATCCTGTCCAAAAAAATGTTCTATTAGTAAACTGTCCCATAACCTGTGCCACCAATTATCCACTGTCAAGTTGCTTGTCTTGCAGTTCTTGGCTATTTCAACTGTAGTGATGGCCAAGAGAAAATAAATCAATGATTTATGTTTCAAGTCTTTGTTTTCTTTCTTTCTTTCTTTCTTTCTTTTCTTTCTTTTCTCCCATTGAAAGTAATAAAAGATCAGGACAGGGAGCTATTTCTTGAAGGGTGATCTCAGAAATAACAAATACTATATTTAACCAAAATTGGCTAACTTTATCACAATGCAACCACACATGAATGTACGTTCCCTTACAATTACCTCTCCAACATTTTGCAGTTAACTGCTTAGAAAATCTAGTCAGTTGTACAGGGGTAAGGTATCATTTATAGAGTAGTTTTAAGGAGCATTCTGTATGCAGGATAGATTTAAATCTGAATGTGGGAGGAGACGCCAAACACCTTTTATCGGGTTATTTCTAATACAGCAGGTTAATGGCTCGATTGCAATAGCGAACAAAAGTGGAGGGAGAGGTAAACCCTGTTTTGTGCCTATCTGTCACTTAGTAATGAGTCTCTCCTACTGATGTGCATCATTTCTTGAGATTTTGTATAAAGATTCCTAACTAGGGAAATAAATGCAAAGCAGCTTCATTTATATACCGCTTCATATCACGCTATGGGATGTCTAAGCAGTTTACAACTGTAAGCTCATTGCCCCCCAACAGTTGGGCACTCATTTTAATGACCTCGGAAGGATGCAGGCCTGAGTCGAGCCTGAGCCCTGGCTAGTATTGAACTCGCAACCTCGTGGTCTATGAGTGAGTGGATGCAGTACAGGCATTTAACCACTGTGCCACCAGGGCTCCAAATCTGTCTCCAAAGTTCATGACATCAGGAAAAGATAGTCCCACCCCAACCAGATAGTCCGATTTCAACCAGTCCCACTCCTTCCAGTCAAAAGCCTACAGCTTTGCTACAAGTTTGTTAGCACAGTTAGGATTTTATCGCACTGCCCTTTTCCCCAACCTAGGTGAAGGATGAAACCTTTTTAAAATGGATTTTATTGCATCCCTCCATGCACAGGCAGGAGGCATCCCATACCCAATCTGGACTTCTCCTGGATCAGGTATGGGATGCCTCCTGCCTGGGCATGGAGCCATTTGATAAAATCTGTTTTTAAAAGGTTTTGGCCTCAGCCTGACTTGGGAAAAAGGGCAATGAGATAAACTCCTTAGTCTCAAAAGTGCTACAAATTTCCTTTGCACACACACACACACACACACACTTAACCTGAATCTTATTGGTTAATCTTAACTGAACAGATTGAATCAATTGTTGAATGGTGAATGAGCAAATAGGTAAAGTCCATAGATTAAATGAGTCTGCTTTTGTTGGAGCATCAATAGAATCCAACACAAATATAGATGTTTCTTTCAAAGCAAGGGTCTTGTTGGGAGACTCCTCCCATTTGCCCTGAGTACTGGGGGGAAAAGGCCAGGCTCAAAGGTTCAAGTCCAGGCTATACACATGGACATCACCAGATGGCCAACACAAAACCCAAATAGATTACATAATAGGAAGTAAAAGATGGCGAAGCTCCATACTGGTGGCCAAGACTAGACCAGGTGCTGATTGTGGCACAGATCACAAACTACTCATTTCAAAAATAAAAGTAAAACTCAAGGGAACAAAACCAGTCATCATACCAAAATACGATTTAAACAATATTTCCACAGAATTAATTGACAACATAAGGAACAAATTTGCAGTACTAAGTTTAGCAGATCGTGAACTTGAAGAGCTTTGGTCTGAAGCCAGGAACATAATAAAACAATGCATAAAGATGCTTCCAACATGTGAAGAAACCATGGATGACAGATAAAACACTACGAAGATCGACGCAAAGGCAGTTAACAAACAAAAACAAACAAAAGCACCTTTTCCATCTGTTCTTCAGATCTTCCTTTTACCATGTACAGAGCCATACTTCTGTCCACTTTCTTTGTCACTCCATTTCCTATTCAATCTGACCTTCTTTTTTTAAGGCCACCTGGATTTCCAAGCGTCCTGTCTTCCAAGGCCTTACTTGGACTACTCTTTTCTTTGACTCTTTAAACCAAAACTTTTGTAGACCCTTCTGCCTGCCCTATCACTTTTTAAGTTCTGAACTGCTGAACTCATAGCAGCTAAAGGACAGCAGAGTAGCTCACTCAGTGACAGGAACATCCCTTTCAACAGAAACCAAGCTGCCATGTTGTAAGAATGCATGCTTCCTTAGACCCAATTCTGGAAGAGCCCCTAGATCAGGGGTGGGCAAAGGTGCATGGAGCAGGGAGCATTTCTTGCCACCACATACACATCCCAGTGGAACACACGGCCATACCCAACACAACCAGCAGTGACATCACATCACCTCCAGTTTCATTTTCAGCCAGTGGGGGGATGAGGTTTGGCGTATATGGAAGTCTGGAGTGTTCTGGGGGCAAACCCACTACATTTTGCTACATTTTTCATCCACTTGATGCAGGTTCTCCTGAGATAAAAAATGAGAGGGGGGAAATTCAAAGGACCACCCAAAATTTGGGGGCTCTGGGGGCTTGAGGGCTTCATGCTCCCAAATTGAGGTCCAGGAGCCAAGGGCCACACTTTATCCACTTCTGCCCTCATAGTCCCTGCCTCACTGTTCAGTTTCAGTGCTCCCCCCCCCCATTTCTGGGGATGATCCAAGCATTATGCCATCCCTCCCTTCCCATTCCCTCTTGCATGCAGCAACAAGCAACAATGCTCTGCACCGCTCTAATCAGCATTCTTCCGAGTCTGCATCCAAAAAGATTGCTTCTTTGGTCTTGTTTCTCCAGGAAAACCTTTTTCCTCTTTACTCCCCCCTTCACTCTACCAATGAGTTATGAGACAGCAAATCATAATGCTTTCCTGGAAAAACTCACACAAGAATGAGTCCTCAGTGAGGCCCAGCATTTGTTAGGATGTCTCCCATCAAGGGTTTCACTGTAAATAACTAGCACCCAACATCTGCTTTCCTATTAATAAACACAATACATTTGAGGAACGGAAATGTCTAAGAGGGGTAATTAAAATTCTGTCTCCTATACCCTAAGTGATCAGTTATACATTTGCATAAACTAAGGCACTGTAAACAAATACTCCAGACCTTTTTTATTATTTTATTTTATTTTACCGTATTTTATTTTGTCCTGAGGCTACTCCTGCTAAGTTTTCTTGGGCTCTCTCTGGGGATTACCTAAGAGCAGCTTGTACAAACTAAATTTTCCTTCACCCCCAGCATACCATGGAATGTTCATAAGTTCACATCTTCAAAATACACACACAGAGACATATATTAATCCCAAAGCACAAATAGAGGATGGTTTGTACAGAAAGATATCAAAGATATCAAAAGCTGCATGAATAAGGTAGACACACATTGGCTAGCATCCTGTTGATTACTTCTATGTATATACATGCAATTTATACATGCATAAGTCCCTTTTTGAATGGGAGGCACATGGCAGTATTTCCTCATCCTCCCACAATTTTCAAGGTCCTTCTGACATGGGAGATCATGAAACTACAGCTGCTCTGGGTTCCTTGGGGAAGGAAAACATGGGTGCATTTTTTTTCTATGACTAAGCTGAGACAAGGTGCTTCTCCATGGTCCAAATCAACTCCCCCTCCCTCCCTTCTCCATCAGTGAATGACAACAGTCGGGACCCTATTAAGGCTTAACAGCTGCCAGATGGAAATGGAAATCCATGTGCAAAGCTCCATGCAAGTGTAGGATCTCAGCTAAAGAACATAGAAAAGAAATATTTTACACAACAGCTCCCACAATTGGCCAGCCAGACTCTGGAGTTCTCATTATCACTGAGACTTGTGCCTTTGCCCTTGCATTACTAGATGTTTCCACTCCAACAATATATTTTTAAGGAACTCAGTTTACAGGATAGTTTGAAGGTAAGATGAAGAGGGGTTCCATATCTATAGAGAGTTCTGGCCATACAAAAGTGTATCTGCTGGGGGTGAAGGAAGAGATGACTGTCAATGGCTC
Organism: Phrynosoma blainvillii; assembly: GCA_026167975.1. Classification (NCBI taxonomy): domain Eukaryota; kingdom Metazoa; phylum Chordata; class Lepidosauria; order Squamata; family Phrynosomatidae; genus Phrynosoma; species Phrynosoma blainvillii. The sequence continues at coordinate 445,048,530 of JANUYF010000001.1, read as the reverse complement.
TACACCAGGGGTAGGCAACCTAAGGCCCGGGGGCCGGATGCGGCCCCATGAGGCCTTTGGACCGGCCCCAGGCCGGTCCTGCTGCTGCCGCCGCCCCCCGCCATGATGATATTGATTATTATGATATGATATTGATTATTACTTGTTCTTGGGGTTTCCTTGGCAAAATCTCCACAGGGGTTTGCCATGGCTTTTCTGGGGCTGAGAGAGTGTGCATGCATATTTTTTAATTTTTTAATTTTTATTTATTTATTTATTTATTTTTGGTGCTTCGGCCCCACAATTGTCTGAGGGACAGCAACCCGGCCCCAGGTTTAAAAAGGTTGCCTACCCCTGCTCTACACTATACAGTATCCCACACTACACTACACTATACAATATTCATTTTATATCTTCATGAGCATGATGTAGTGATTTGAGTGTTGAGCTAGGACTTCTGGAAACCAGAATCTGAATCCCCACAGGGCCATGTCAGGCCACTGGGTGCCCTTAGGCATGTCACACTCTCTCAGCCTCAGAGGAAGAGGTAAAGCCCCTCTGAAAAAAATCTCGCCATGAAAACCCCATTATAGGCTCAATTGGAAACAACAAGAAGGCACATAACAACCATTTTTGTCCTATTTTAACTGTCAAGGCTCCAGGCAATGAAATCCTGGGATCTGTGCTTTGGTGAGGGTTTTTTTTGTTAGACAAGCAATAGACCCCCTCTAGCATAGAATTCAGCAAACTACAGCTCCCAGGATTCCATAGTACTGAAGTCATGAGAGTTAAAGGGGGGTGATATTGTTATAAGTACAGTAGCCTAGGTACATCTTGCAGTTAATTGGAAGAGCAGAAATTAAATAAATAAATACGGTAAATAAATAAATAAATAAACAGACATTTCAATGTCCATATTTTTTGCAGATTTGAGATCTTCTTTTCCAATCTGTCTACTCTTTCTTTCTTTTCTTTTCTTTTCTTTTCTTTTCTTTCTTTCTTTGTCTTTTTTTCCTTCCTTCCTTCCTTCCTTCCTTCCTTCCTTCCTTCCTTCTTCTTCTTCTTTTTTGGTGTCACAGTCCCTCTTTTTGGCTATGCATGAAATGACTACCATACATGGGTGAGTGGCTAGTTACAAGCCCCAGTTTAATTTTCATTTAATCTGATTTTTCTCACTGGTGTGATGGATTTGGGTGTCACATACTTCATTTGCTCAGTAGCGGCTTGGGGAAAAGACCTCGGTGTATTAAAACCTTCATTGTGGGAGCCACAGCAAGCCTTATAAATGGAAAGCTAACACAATTAGCCAGGAAGTACTACTGTTTACTATAATTTACTGGAGAGTATTATTCTGAAAGCCATTGACTGAGAGGCTTATGTGCACAGACTACACCAGGTTGCACAAGATGGTGATGGGGGATGAATGAAATAAGCATACAATTAAGGTGCTGTCTAGGAAAATTGAATTTTCTCTCCTTGCAGCTGGAAACTGCCTGTCAGGAATATATAAAATGCTGAACCCCCTCTCCAAAATATCTGAGAACCCTGAATAGGGTCCTTATAGTTCAAGCTAAATGAAGGAATAGAAGAAACCATCAGGCATTTTTATACACATGGAGATGCCTTCCATGGAGCCAAATGTATCACCCACAAAATGAGAGGGGAACAAATGAGGAGAGCAGTTTTAATGAAATATTCATGTGTGCATTTACAAGTATGCATTCGTCCCTCCCCATTTGTGGACTTGCCATTTGCAGTTTTGAATTTCCGCAGATGGGAAGCCAGGAGGGACAAAATGGCCATGGCGCGCTCATGGCACACGCACAGCAGTGCACACAGGAGTGTGCTGCCATTATATCTAATGGGACTAGAATATCCATGATATTCCCTGTTTGGGGGGGGGGGGGGGGTCTGGAACATATCCCTCACAAACTAGGAGGGATGACCGTAAATGCAAATTCAGAATTTAAATAAAAATGAAGTCTGTTTCACCATAATGGAGAAGACCACAGCCATATAAGCCACTCAGGCCCTGTCTGCACAGGCCAAAAGACTATCCCCCCCACTACTTGTGGCATTCTTCTATTTGGACAATGCACATCCCAAACCCCGATTCTGGTGCAAGCAGTCTGAACGATGTCCAGCACATTCTGCATCAGAACTGGGGTATAACAGCCTTATAATGTTTTTTAGAAACATACCAGCTACTCCAAATCTTTTAGGAAGCCCTCCATTCCTGTGCTACAGAGGCTGTCTGCATGGGTGTCCTGCAAAACTACCCGGTATGTCCACTGCTTCCACAGGTTGCTCACTTGGAGGTTAGAACAAAGTGCCCAGCCCTGTGATCATCGCTGGGCATTTCATTCTGACCTCAGAAGTGAGCGACCCATGATGACAGCAAATGCATCAGGCAGCTCAGTGGGATGTCCATGCAGACAGCCACTGTGGCAAAGGAATGGAGGGGCAGGAAACAGAGGCAAGTTAGGACAGATGTGGGGCCAAACTGCCCATGGAGTATCATGGCCAGTGCAGACAGGTCCTCAGACTGCTATGGCCCATTCACACTACAGGATTATAGCACTACTCTTCCATTGTAACTGCCATGGCTGCATCCTATGGAATCCTGGGGGTTGTCATTTGGTGAGGCACTAGTGTTTTTTGGCAGAAAATTCTAAATGTCTCTCCCTAAACTGCTAGTCCCAGGATTTCATAGGATGCAACCATGGCAGTTAAAATGGAATCATAGTGCTGTGATTCTGTAGTGTGAATGGGCCCCAGATACTAATTATAGGGACTACCGTGACATGGTGGCTCAGCAGTTAAGACACTGACTCTGACAATTGCAAGACTGGCAGGTTGGCAGTGCAAGCACCACGTGACAGAGCGTGCTTCTGTAACTAGTCCCAGCTTTTGCCAACCTAGAAGTTCGAAATCATGTAAAAGTGGAAGTAGATAAATAGGTACCACTTTGGTGGGATGGTAACAGTGTTCTGTGCAATCATGCTAGCTACATTATCACAGACTTGTCTTTTACAATGCTGGCTCTTTGGTTTAGTAACGGAGATGAGTTCCACTCCCTACAGTCGGACACAACTTGACAACCTTGTCAAAGGGGAAACCTTTACCTCTACCTTTACTAACTATGGATGAGCAACTCCTGCTCTTTCTTCTCTTAATTTCTCCTCTCTAAACCAGTGGCATCAATAGGGGGTGCAGCGGGTACAGAAGGCACCAGGTGACACCCTAAGAGGGTGTGACAGCACTGCTCCTGTTCCAGCCCATTTCTGCTTTTGGGGCTGTGGCATTAATCTGTGTCCCATTAAAATGCTGAAGAGATGGTGTGAGTGGGGTGAGGCTCAATAAGATGAGAAAAGAGAGGTCCAAGTTTTTTTTTAAAAAAAAAATAATTAAAAAAAACTTTTAAAATATCACACTTTACCAAATTTTCACTTTATGTACATGAAGCTAGGTAAAGGTAAAGGTATTCCCTGTTGACAAGGTTGTCAAGTCGTGTCCAACCGTAGGGGGTAGAGCTCATGTCCGTTCCTAAGCCAAAGAGCCAGCGTTGTCAGACTACTCTGTGATCATGTGGCCAGCATGATTGCACCGAACGCTGTTTACCTTCCCACTGAAGTGATACCTATTTATCTACTTGCATTTGCATGCTTTCGAACTGCTAGCTTGGCAGAGTACATGAAGCTGTGTGTCTGTGTGTGTACATGAAGCTATGTATATATAAATACATTTAGTCTGTGCATATGATCATAGAATCATAGAATCATAGAATCATAGAGTTGGAAGAGGCCACAAGGGCCATCCAGTCCAACCCCCTGCCATGCAGGAACTCCCAATCAAAGCATCCCCGACAGATGGCCATCCAGCCTCTGTTTAAAGACCTCCAAAGAAGGAGACTCCACCACTCTCTAAGGCAGCATATTCCACTGTCAAACAGCTCTCACTGTCAGGAAGTTCCTCCTAATGATGAGGTGGAATAAATATAATAATCTCTTTTCTTGCAGCTTGCATCTATTGTTTCGGGTCCTAGTCTCTGGAGCAGCAGAAAACAAGCTTGTTCCCTCCTCAATATGACATCCTTTCAAATATTTAAACATGGCTATCATATCACCTCTTAACCTTCTCTTCTCCAGGCTAAACATTCCCAGCTCCCTAAGTCGTTTCTCATAGGGCTTAGTTTCCAGACCCTTCACCATTTTAGTTGCCCTCCTTTGGACACGCTCCAGTTTCTCCACATCCTTTTTAAACTGTGGTGCCCAGAACTGGACACAGTATTCCAGGTGAGGCCTGAGCAAGGCAGAATAGAGTGGCACTATTACTTCTCTTGATCTAGACACTATACTTCTACTGATGCAGCCTAAAATTGCATTGGCCTTTTTAGCTGCTGCATCGCACTGTTGACTCATGTTCAACTTATGGTCCACCTGGATTCCTAGATCCCTTTCACACGTAGTCTCATTCAGCCAGGTGTCCCCCATCGTATATCTGTACTTTTCGTTTTTCCGCCCTAAGTGCAGTACCTTACATTTCTCCATGTTGAATTTCATTTTGTTCGCTTTGGCCCAGCTTTCTAGTCTGTTCAAGTCATTTTGAATTTTGATCCTGTCCTCTGGGGTATTAGCTACTCCTCCTAATTTGGTGTCGTCTGCAATGATATTGTAAATTAAAGGTATAATTTTAATTGTGCTGGCCGTTTATGTCACACCTATTACCATAACATTCAGTGATATATGGGGATTTACAATTTATGAGTAACATTAGTACAAAAAACATGACTAAGGATTCTGTATGGTGTGGTATAGAAGGAGGTCAATGGGGAGCAAAAACATGAGTCACTGCACCAAGCGACACCAACCCTGGTAATGCTACTGCTTTAAAGGGTTGAATTTGGAACAGACAGTCCTTCAAACAGAGATTGATTTCATATGGAGGGTTCCTTTCTAACAATCTTTCAAACATAGGGTTGTCCTCTACAAAGTAAGACATATGATCAATCACCATGTCTGGAAAAGATACCAGGTGATGCAGGTTGGTTGTGGCTTGGAAGTGAAACTTTTTTCAACCACTCTTATAATCCTGCAGGCATTCCTGGAATTGCCACCCTTCAGATCACTTTTTAAGCTCCAAGAAACTTGTATCACCTCCAAATAACAAAGCTTTACAGAAGGGAGTGGTGTTCAGGAAGATTCAGAGGAGGTCGCTCCTCTTAAATAATATGGCATAATCTGAGGATGCTTCTGGACTAGAGTTGGAAAGAATATTGGAAAACGTTTGGAAAATGTTTGAAAAACAGGTTTCTCTAGGGCTGGAGAACCCTGACAAAGAGAATCCTAATGGAGCAAGACTATTTTCAGTTCAGTACTTATTCTACAAAGAAAACAAATCTCCTGAACAGAAAATAGGATGAGTGTTTTTTGTGCAGCAAACATCATTATTTTTTGGTCAAGAATATGCTGTTTTCTGTGCAGGAAACCTGTTTTCTTTGCAGGAATGTTATTTTCAGTGGCACAGAAAATGGCAAAAGGTGCATTTTTCCAGATAATCAATGCCAAACTACAAATAGCTTTCAAAAACTATACAGCTTTCTATGGAAGCCTTGGCCCTTGTATATGGTGGAAGCATTGGTCTTTGTATAAGCCTTGTATAAGGTGTGTATGAAGCACAAATGAATTTGTGTTTAGATTTGAGTCCCATCTCCAAGTTATCCCATTTTGTATGTATATGCAAATACAGGTATTCCAAAATCAAAGGAAAAATCCAAAATTCAAATCTGTTTCATATAAGAGAAAATCAACCTATATTAGGCCAGCAGGGTCTTCGATCCGGTGTTTCTCTGCCATAGATCCTATTTTTAATAATAATAATAATAATAATAATAATAATAATAAAATTTATTTGTACTCCACCCCTGTGCATAGCAATCAGGGTGGCTTCCAACATAAAAATACAACACAATAAGATCAACCCCAAACCCCAACCCTCCCACCCCTTAAAAAGTTATTAAACAGACATCAAATTAAAACAGTTTTGCTTTTGTTTTTTAAATAAGGCAAAGTGCCAACAAAATACAATAACTACCGCAGCAACGGCTATAATAGCAGCTGGGATGGGGGAAAGAAGAGGTGCAAAAAGACAGGCTCTTTGACCAGGAAGACTAGTTGGGAAAGGCCTGCCTGAAGAGATCTGTTTTGACAGCCCTTTTGAAGCTGTCTAAGGTTGCCATATGACGGATCTCGTCCGGCAGGCCATTCCATAATCTGGCAGCGGTCATCGAGAAGGCCCTCTGGGAGGTAGCCGACAGTTTAGATTTTTTTCACCTGTAGCAAATTCCTCCCAGAGGACCAAAGTGCATGGGACAGATTGTATGGGAGGAGGCAGTCTCGAAGGTAGGTTGGACCCATGCTATTTAGGGCTTTATAGGTTATAACCAACACCTTATACTGGGCCCGGAAACTAATAGACAGCCAGTGAAGAGACTTCAGTACAGGTGTTATGTGGTCTCTTTTAGATGTACCAGAGACCAACCTGGCTGCCATATTTTGTACTAACTGAAGTTTCCAGACCAAGTACGAGGGTAGCCCCATGTAGAGTGCATTGCAGAAATCTAGACGGGAGGTTACCAGAGCACGTACCACAATTTCAAGGTCCCTTACTTCCAGGAAAGGGAGCAGCGGTCATATCAGCTGAAGCTGATAACAGGCGCTCCTAGCCGTCCCATTCACCTGATTAATCATCTGAAGCAACGAGTCCAGGAGCACCCCCAGACTGTGAACACAGTCCTTCGTGGTAAGTGTGACTCCGTCCAGGACTGGAGATTGTATCCCGATGCCTGGTTTCGGGGCTGCTACTATAAGTACTTTCGTTTTATCTGGATTCAATTTCAATCTTTTTTTTCCTCATCTAGTCCATTACTGCCTTAAGACAGTTGTTGAGAGAAGAGATACCATCTGAAGTTCAGACTGACGCTCGGGACATGGAGAAATTTATCTGGGTGTCATCAGCGTACTGATAACACCCCACCCCATGTCTCCGAATAATCTCTCCCAGCGGCTTCATATAGATGTTAAATAACATCAGGGACAGAATGGCACCTTGAGGGATGCCACACTTGAGCTCCTTCCTAGCAGAGCTACTGTCTCCAAGCAATACCCTCTAGGAACTACCCAAGAGGAAAGAACAGAACCACTGCAAAGCAGTGCCTTCGATTCCCAACCCCTTCAGGCGATCCAAGAGGATGTTGTACAATAACTTTGCTGTGACTTATATATTAAAATGCACAATATTTGATCTTTAGGCACCAAGCTATCATTTTGACAGCTTTAATATTTTGTTTAGATCCATTATCTGGGCTTTTTTTTTGGGGGGGGGGGAGAATAAAAAAACATTTTATACATCACTGGATCCATGTTCCTTGCCAAATAATACTGCTTTAAAGTACTGCTGTGCCAGAAGGACTTCCTTGGGGCTTACCTAATGTCAGGTAGATCTGCTAATTGATTCTTTGTTGTCTCATTTAATTTTCTGTTCCCTAATACAATCCCCCATATGTGCTGCTTGCCATATTCTATCTGAGAAGTTCCAGAAGAAAGCCTTTTAGTATGATAACACTCTTGCTTGGAAAGGTCTCTAGTGAAATATACTTTTCTGTTGTCTATTTATTGCATTTTTGTTGCAAATACATACACTGACAAAAAAGAAACAGAAAAGCATCCCAGAATCCGCCCATACCCATGTTGCCAGAGGGATTCCTGGAACTCTGGACCAATTAATTTTTCCAAGCTCTGTTAAAGGAGCATCCATTGCACTAAGTAAAGCAACATGAGCCTGGAGAACTTCCCTCTAAGATTGCATCCACACTACAGTTATAGCAATTTGATATCAGTTAAATTGCCAATGCTCCACCCTATAGTTTGGCAAGGAAGTAAATTCATTCTCTGCTGACACTGGGGCTGTAGTTCAGGACAATGTACTGTAACTCTGTAGCATAAAATTCTAAGTAGCTCATTAAACTACAAATCCAAATATCCCATTGTATAAAGACATTGCTGGTAAACAGGCATCAAACTACTCTTATCCCGTCTGGATAGCACAAATGAAAGTGATCCTATGAAAGGCTTTCTCACTGCATCGCACTGATCTTGTCATGTCCTGTCAGTGAAGTGGAATTGTATTAATGAGATCTTCCATTAATACAAAATGACAGGAAATGAGGGAACAATTCCTCTTCATTCGTGGGATCAGCACGATGTAGTGAAAAAGCCTTTCCATGTTTACTTTCACTCTTGCTTTTGGGATGGGACAATGTCCAGATAAGCACAATTTAGTGTGAAAGTTGTGATAATGTCCTAAGTCATGTTACACAGTTGGCCTTTGTATTCACTGTGGATACCCAAATCTATGGATGCTGAAGTCCCATTAAATACAATGGCATAGTAAAATTGTATGCTTTATATAAAATGGCAAAATCAAGGTTTACTTTTTGGAATTTTTTTTTATTAAAAATATCTTCAAGCCATGAATGGTTGAATCCGTGGATGCAGAATCCATGGATATTGAGGGCCAACAATACTAGTAAGCTTCAAAACCAGACATCTGTCTCCCTTTTTTCCTCTGCAATATTCCAAAACTCAGCTGTTTCCTTGCACATTTACCCTTCAGCACACAAGTACAGCTAATAACCACCATCCATCAAGGCTCTATAAAGCAAAAGCAAAAGCAAAATTCAAAGAGTGAGCATTTCCTGTAGAACAGTGTTGGTCTAAGTAAGACATTTTGCTACCCCAAGCAGAGTGCAAATGGCTGTCCTCTATGATGCCACAGCCAACATGTTCAAAATTCTTGCATAAATTCCTGCTTTCATCCATCCTCTAAATCAGGGGTAGGCAACCTTTTTGAGCTGTGGGCCGGTCCCCCAAAGCCCTCTCCTCCACCGGGCTGAGGGGGGGAATGGTGGCGCGTGCTCATGCACGCACGCACCCCCCACCACCATGCACAACCCCCCTCGCGCACTGCCGCCACCCCAGTGCATGCGGCCGCAGCCACCTCCACGCATGTCGCGCCCATTTTGATTTCCAAAATGGCAGCCATGATGCGTTTGCGCATGCGCAGGAGTACTGCGCATGCACAAACGAGTCGCGGCCACCATTTTGGAAATCAAAATGGCAGCCGTTAGTGCGCACAGCCGCACAGCAGCCCAAATGCGCGGCAGTGGTGGCGCGTGGCAGCGGCGGCGGCAGGGGTCCTCCTGGGCCGGTAAGTGCAGGGACCTGGGCCGGAACCAGCCTGTGGGCCGTAGGTTGCCAGCCCCTGCTCTAAATTCTGCCACCTGAAACAGCTTGGTTCCACTTGTTGCATGGTAATGCTGGCCTTCCTGCAGAGATATTGACTGGCCACCATTAGCAAGTTACATGAGAGATATGACCTTCTCTGACACTTCACAAGAACATTTCTATTAAAATATGCTTCCATGAAGTTCTGCAATCCTCATAATACTTCTTATATCCAAAACCTGATCTCCTATTTATCATCTCAGTATAGCTACATAGTCTTCTTAGCATGCTATTATATACCTGTTTTGACATTTTGTGTAGTAGGTACAATTAAATCCCCACTCTGACACCAACATCATATTAACAGGCTCCTTAGTAAATCTAAGTACGCAAATCCCATTTGAACACCAACTCCAGATAAGTCTTCAGCAGGCGTGTTGGCCTAAATTGGTTTCCAATGGTAGGAAAGTTACATCTATGAGTGATGCACCTTGCCAAATGTTTGCTGCTTTGCAACCAAAATGTTTGCCCTTTTTCAGATTCTACCCAGAAACATTTTGATTCCAAGAACTATCACCACATGGATCTTTTGCCCATGTGGGCAGTGGACTAGTTGGTATAATGATGCTATGGTAAATAGGGAGAAATGGTTTGAAAGAATCATAGAGTTGGAAGAGACCACAAGGACCATCTAGTCCAATCCCCTGCCATGCAGGAAATCGCAATCAAAGTATCCCAAATAGATGGCCATCCAGCCTCTGTTTAAAGACCTCCAAAGAAGGAGACTCCACCACTCTCTAAGGCAGCATATTCCACTGTCAAACGGCTCTCACTGTCAGGAAGTTCCTCCTAATGTTGAGGTGGAATATCTTTTCCTGTAGCTTGCATCCATTGTTCTGGGTCCTATTCTCTGGAGCAGCAAAAAATAAGCTTGCTCCATCCATCCTCAATATGTCATGCCTTCAAATGCTTAAACATGGCTATCATGTCACCCCTTAACCTTCTCTTCCCCAGGCTAAACATATGCAGCTCCCTAAGGGCCTTTGCAGACTGACAGAAATAGTGCAAATTGAGTCCACTTTAACTGCCCTGGCTCAGTGCTAGGGAATCATGGGAACTGTAGTTTTTTCTGAGACATTGAGCCTTCTCTGTCAGAGAGCTCTGGTGCCACAATAAACTACAATTCCCATGATTCCCTAGCACTGAGTCAGGACAGTTAAAGTGGACTCAATTTTACACTATTTCTGGCAGTCTACAAAGGCCCTAAGTCTCTCCTCATAGGGCATGGCTTCCAGACCTTTCACCATTTTGGTCTTTCTCCTCTGGACACGCTCCAGCTCATCAATATCCTTCCTGAATTGTGATGCCCAGAACTGGACACAGTATTTCAGGCGAGGTATGACCAAAGTAAAACAGAGTGGCACTATTATTTCCCTAGATCTAAACACTATATTGTTACTGATGTAACAATGAAGACAGCTGATAGATCTGATGCTATGGGGACAGTGATACTATCAGTTTTATGGCAACTCTTTCTATAGTAGGTCCACATTGCAAGAAAACTCCCCCAGTGCCAAACCCATGGAGGGTTTCAGTGGACTCAAAAATGAGGTTCACGGGCCGCATTTTACAAATCCTGTCCTGTATGTGTGCGTGTGTGTTTTAGCTCAAGACCACAATCATTTGTCAACCTCTACTGTCTTATCAATGCAAGACTGAATAACTTTCAGACAGCTGCCAATGAAGATGACTTCATAGCCTGCCAGAAGATGAATCTGCCTTGAAAATTATCCCTGTGATAACAGATTGCACTGCTTTACACAAAACTTCTCCAAATGTTTGATGTTGTCACCATAAATCATGGCATTTCATTTCCAATTCAACACAAAAACGTACAATATTGACTGATAAAGGACCAGCTTGGTTCTAGCAAAATTTCTGCAGGGAAGTCCTGCATTGGTGCTTTCTGGAGTATATGGAAAATTGGAAAACAGTACATGTGCTTTCTTCAGTATAGAATATGTTATATAACTGCTGTTTAAATTTTGATTTAGATTTGAAAATTTTCAAACTATTGTGATTGTGTTCGCTTGGTTAATTTATAATTGGTCCCAGGAAGTGGTACATCAGCATTCTACAACATTGTTACTTGCATAATTCCATCCATCCATCCATCCCTTTATTTATATCCCACCTTTCTCCCAGCTAGGGACTCAAGGCAGCTAATTTTAAAAAATGTCTGCAAATTTCAGCTGCTTGCCAACAGCAGGCTGGAACTGGGATTTTGTTGTTGTTGGTTGGTTGGTTGGTTGGGGTTTTTGTTGTTGTTAATGGGGGGTTGCAGACTGCCAGAAATAGTGCAAATTGAGTCCACTTTTAGGGTTAGGGTTAGTACTAGGGAATCATGGGAATTGTGTTTTTTTTTTCTGAGACATTGAGCCTTCTCTGTCAGAGAGCTCTGGTGCCACAATAAAATACAGTTCCCATGATTCCCTAACCCTAACCCTAACCCTAAAAGTGGACTCAATTTGCACTATTTCTGGCAGTCAGCAACCCCCCAATGATGATGTTTTATTTTTTTGTTTTTTGAAGGGGGGAATGTTAGAAAAAACCACCCAGAACAGGAAAGGAAAGGAAAGGAAAGAAAAGGAAAGAAAAGATCCCAAGAAACTGACTTTTTTTAAAAAAAAAAACAACAACATCAGGGTACTATTTTGTCCCAGGCCATATAACATAGGGCCTCGGCAGACGACTAAAAGAGTCGTCTTCCGGGCAGGGAAGAGGAGGGGCAGCCGCACGAGCGGCGCCCCTTCCTCTCCCCGAGGTCGCCCCCAGAAGCGCCGGCCGTCCGCACGGCCGGCGCACCGGGGATGACCTCACGGCGCAGCGTCCACATGCGCTGCGCCGTTTGAGCCAGGGAAAGTGCGCCCGCCGCTTTTAGGGTGCACTTTCCCTTACATCTAAAAGGAGCACCAATTTGGTGCTCCTTTTAGATGCGCTGCAGGAGCGCCGCGGTCCGGAGGCTGAACTCCGGCGGCGCTCCGACCCGCGGCGTCTCCGGGGCCTCCGTCTGCTGAGGCCCATAGTGAGACCATAGTGTCCCATGATATTTGTGAAAGATCTTTTACCATCTTTGAGACTAACTGGAAAAAAAATGGCACCATGAGCTTTTGTAGACTTCAGTCTACTTCCTCAGATGCATTTGATCTGATTCCTCAGATGCATTGGATGAGGAAGTAGACTAAAGTCTATGAAAGCTCATGCTGCCAATTTCTTTCTTTCAGCTAGTCTCAAAGGTGCAACAAGATCTCTCTACGTACTGATTCTACAGACTAACACAGCTATATCTTTGAATGATATTTTTGAGTGAAGCATGATGCAGGAATTTGGTCATCACTGGATTGGCCATCACTGTATAGACAATGGGGCAGAGATGATCTTTTCTTGGGGTCAGAAATTCTAAGAAGTACAGATGAGACCCTGATCATAATGCTGACCCCAACCTTCAAACAGCAAAATTTCCAGTGGGATCAGAAAATACCCCACAACTCATTCAGTGCAATATTTTTTATCCCGGCAAATAAAGTTAAATCGCCTTCTGAAACTGTCCTCATTGCTTTCCAAAAGTGGGGGACATTCTGCATGGACAAAATCCAACGCCAATAAACAAAACTTTTTTTTTTTTTTTAGCAAACTGTTTGTAGTTCTGCATTAAAAATGGAACAATCTTTGAATGAATGAATAGATGGATGCCTTTCTGTCAGGGGAACAATGTATCTTCATTTAGAAAGGAGAAGACTTCATTTGGCATATTTACTCTTTGTGCTCCTCATGCATCAAGCTTAACATGTTTAGTGTTCCAAGGATTTATTAAACAATAGGCTCATTAAAAAGCCTTTTGTCTTACACTGTTACTGCATTGTCCTATAAAGCCTGAGACCCTATCTCAAGAAGAAGGAATGCAATTTTGTACTCATGAAATTATGTGATGATTGTGCATTAGAGGAATTACATGATGATTTTTCTGGGTGTGCACTTGAGTGAGAAATTCAATGTTTGGGACTTTTTCTTCTTAATTAATAGAAGTAACACTGCTTCAGCCATGCATTTTGTGTGGGTCTCAGTCAAAGCAATTTGAATTACTCCACTCAGCTACAAGAACAGAGGGGGAGGGGGAGGAATTTAGTTGTAAAGATAAACACAGGCCATCCTTCCTTATTCGACACTATGGAACGAAAAAACAGGTGAGTGTTTTATGGTGCTCTGTAGTGACCACCATACAGAATCCTTAGTAATGTTTTTAGTATTAATTTTATTCATAAATCATAATTCCCATACATCACTGGATGCAATGGCTCACCACCTTGAGTCCCTAGATTGAGAAAAAGGAGGGATATAAGAAAATAATAATAATAATAATAACTAGCACAACTAAAACTATGCCTTTAAATTACAGTGTCATACACAGAGCCTAAATATACTTACATGTGCATACTTTCAGGTGGTTAAAGTGAAAACTTGGTAAGATGTATTTTTTAAAAAAAAGAAAATCTTAAAAGATTTTTAAAAAATTAAAAAAATATCCTTAAAAATATTTTAAATTTAGTTTTTAAAACATGGAGCCTCTCCTTTCTCCTTCCACTGAGCCTTGCCCCACTCACACCATCTCTTCAGCAATTTAAAGGGATACAGACAAATGTCACAGCCTATTCTGCCAAAAGGGAGAGGTTTGGGGAGGATTAGGGTGTCACCTGGCATGATCCACATCCCTCACCCCATATTGATGCCTCTGCTTTTTAATAGTTCAGGCTTAGATCCAGAGTGGATTCATTGCCCTGCTAGCATGGAAGTCATAATTTGCCATTGTTGTGTTGATTTTGGAAAGGCACATATAAGTTCATATTAACATTGCTCAGCCTAATTCAGTGTGGATTGACAGCAATGTTATTCATAAATTTTGGCTCTTCTTTATCTTTCAAGCTTTTCCTCTTTTCCTTTCCTTTGTTTTTTGATTATGCAGTATCAAATTTTCTATTGTAATACCCTCAAAGAGAGATCTCACATGTTTTGTTCTGCAAATACCATGCATTTTTGTACATAAAAATGTCACCCCAAAAGTCTTGAAGTGAAAAAGTTCTTGCAGAGGTTAACAATTTTTAACACCTGGTATTTCAATGCATTAAGGCAGCCTATCTTTATGGGGGAACTAGAAAGCATTTGGAAATGTTCCTCATATCCTTATACAATGGCTGAGAAATGATATATTTAAAATTCTCTCTTGCTAAAGATTCCTGAGAAAACTTAGTAGGCATGAGATAAGAGTTCTTCTTTTTTTAAAAAAAATAAATTGGTAACTATTCAAATAATAGGAACCCAAGAGTGGGAATAAATGGACAGTTCTCACTGTATAATGATATGAACAGTGGAGTGCCCAGGATTTGTATTAGAGCAGGGGGCTTTCACACTACATAACTATAGCACTATGGTTCCACTTTAACTGTTGTGCCTGCATCCTATAAAATACTGGGATTGGCAGTTTAGGAAGGAGTATTCAGAATTCTCACCCAGAGAGTTCTGGTGCTTCAACAAAATATAAATTCCAGGATTCCATAAGATGTTGCCATAGCAGTTAAGAGTGGAATCATAGCACTATAAGTATGTATTTTGAAGAGACTTCATAACTTGTTCATTATTGTCCTGGGGTTATGGATGGGCAATGGAGTGGCCAAGCTTGCTAAAAAAAAAAAAAAAGTCACCTGTTTTACCTTTTTTAAAAAAGGTTTACATTTATCTTTTTCTGGCTGCGCAATGGAATATCCAAGCTTGCTAATAACAGTGGAGGGTGGGTGATAGAAAAGAGTTGCAAAAGGAAATGGGCATTAAAAGAGGCATTTAATGTTAAGCAAATGAAATTAAATAGGGTTTAATGTAAACAAATGAGAAAGCATGCACATTGTGGGCAGGGGGAACCAAGTGTGCTTCACATATTTGCTGATGGAGACTTTAGTATATGTGTTGTCAAAGCAAGCACATTTGCTGATGCGGACTGAGTTGACAGTGAGACAGGAAAGGGATCTTGGGGTTGTGGTGGACAGCACATTGAAAATGTCCACTAAGTGTGCATTTGCTGGAAAAATGGTAAACTCCATGCTGGAAATGATCAGGAAAGGGATCAAGAGTAAAATTACCAACACCACAGTGTATCGTGTAATCAACACATGGAGTATTATGTACAGTTCTCCGCACCACACTTGAAAAAGAGTATTATTATAGAGCAGGAAAAAGTGTAGGAAACAGCCATCGACATGATTAAGGGACAGCAGCAACTTCCCTATGAGGACAAGTTACAGCATTTTGGTCTTCGTAGCTTAAGAAGCTACAAAGGGCAGTTGACAATAGCAAAGCTTAGGAAGGAGACATGGAAGGGGAAGATATGATGGTGATGTATGAAAATATACCTAATATGGAGAAAGAGAATAGGGAGAGATGTTTCTTCTTCTCTATAATATTATAAGATGAGTTCATCCAGTGAAGCTCATGGTGGGAGATTCAAGTCAAATGAAAGGAAGTACTTCTTGGCAAAGTGCATAGTTAAACACAGGTTGGCATTGTGTTAGCTGTATGTGTTAGCTGTGCTGTGTTTGCAGAGCAAATTATTTGCCAAGTGCAATGGATTCTGCTGATAGCAGTGGAAGTGAAGTTGTGCATACAGCACTGTTGCACATTGTGCATTAAACATGGCATGAGCTCTTTGATATGTGCTGTACAATACTGTCATTCTCCATGAGGAGTTGCATATTCCTGGCATAACCTATCTCTTCATGCAGATATTAAAGCTATGCTGAGGGATGTTGAATTGTGGACACCAACTGAGATCCTCCATCAGCTTTGTATATCATAAACGTGTGAAGTTACACTTTGTTTTGAACAGCAGCATTCTACAACTGAGCACACAACCAAATGTGTAACCAAATGCAAAACCAAATGTGTCTGTGAACCAAAAGTGTCTGTGAATACGGACATTCATGTGCATCAGTGAACATCTGCACATGCACTGTATCAACAACTCTACTTTGTCATCCTTGAATTGAATGAGGACATTCTGCAAGGGACAAAAATGCCCAGTTGGTTCAATAAGGGAATTTATGCATTATTGAGATACCAGTTGGACTCCACATTAAGTCTACTATTGCTATGATATATAATTATAGCCAGCAACACATTTGGCTTCAAAAGGGAATTAGATGAACTCATAGATGACAAATCTACCATTGTCTACTAGTTACAATGGCAATATTTCTCTAAGAGTCAATATGCCTCTCAAGACCAGTTGCTGAGAAGTATGACATGGACTGTCAGTGTGATTACATTCATGACATGCTTCTGGACTTCCCATAGGGGAATCTGGTTGGTCACCATGGGATCACCATGGGATCACATGGACTAGTTGACCCTTTGCCTGGTTCAGTAGAGCTCGTCTTATGTTCCAATGTGCTACAACAATTAACTGTATCTTTCTGTAGAACTTTTATAAACTACAGCAATAGTACAGGACAAATCAGGTTGCAATTGCTTACCTCATCCACATTCTCAAAGGCATTGATGATATCGTAAGGTAAACATGACAAGAGGTCTATCACGAACCAGGTTTTCAGGTAGTTCATCCTGATGAGTTTAGGATCAGATATGACTTCTCCACCGGGTCCAACAAAGGTTGTGTGAAAATTCAGTACTATGTCCACCAGGAAAATAACATCTACCACGCTGTCCAGGACTAGCCATGCAATGTTGTTCTGCTTTGTTTTGAAGGAGACGTTGTAAGGAACCATAATGGCTGTGTAGAAGGTGAGAATCAAGATGACCCAGTCCCAGGTGGTCTTGAAAGCACAGTAGTGTAAAATTATGTGTGGGGGAGTCTTTGGGGCTTCTTGCTTGTATTGTGGAAGAATATCAGAACCCAGCTGGAGAACCTTAAGCAAAAGACACACAGACATTATTGCTGTAGTTATTATTGATTATGTAGTTTTCAAAGGAGAGGCAATCTAATGCAGTGGTTTGAACATGCAGTAGGGCTCCAGGAGACCAGGCTCAGCCATGGAAATGCACTGGATGACTTGAGGAAATCACACTTTCTCAGCTTCAGAGAGGAAAGCAATGGCAACCCCTCACTGAATCCCCACTTTCCAATAAAACCTTGTGATTGGTTCGCCTTGGGGTTGTTATGTCAGAAATCACTTGAAGACAAGCAACAACAACACATTTTCAAAGAGATAACAATGACTTCAGCATAACTTAGAAAGGGGGGTAGGGAAAATGAAGGAATCAAGATGCATATTTGAGACTACAGTAGGCCCTCCCAATTTGTGGGGGATCCATTCCGGACACACACTCCTGTGCAAATGGTAGCTCGCAAATGTTCGAGCTCCGTTGAAAATAATGGCGTGTGCATGGCCACGCATAGGCGTGCAGCCCATTCCCCCCCCCCCTCAGTTTGCCACCTGTGAAGGGTCAAGGGATGCAGACTTCAAGTCCACAAAAACAGAGGGGCGACTGTAGCTGGTTTATTTTGACATGAACTTTCATGGATATGAATCCATTTCTTCAATGCATCTGAAGAAGTTTGACACCCACAAAAGTGCATGCTAAAATAAATCAGTCCCAAAAGTGCTGCTTGATTCTTCTATTCCCTCCCACATTTCCACTTTATTCATTATATTGTAATAGGTAAAGAATTCAGAATGAAAAATAATTCCAAATTAAATTTAAAAGGAACACCTTTTCTGTATCCAAATAAGGGGAGTGGATGACTCCGATGTTAGTGGAATATTGAGTTCATTCTGGTCTGAACTTTAAAGGAGTTATTCAAGGTGCTAGACCTATTCTGAGTTACCTGTTCTGACTGCACATTTAAAGTCTGGACTGAAACCCAAAGTGACTTTACCACCATACTGACACAGAGGCCATGCACTTCTCTTGATATAAAATTAACTGAGGGCCTAAGCAGACTGCCAGAAATAGTGCACATTAAATTGAGGCACTGCCCTGGCTCAGTGCTAGGGAATCATGGGAACTGTAATTTATTGTGGCACCAGAGCTCTCTGACAGAGAAGGCTCAATGCCCCAGAAAATAATACAATTCCCATGACTCCCTAGCACTGAGCCAGGGCAGTGCCTCAATTTAATGTGCACTATTTCTGGCAGTCTGCTTAGGCCTTGAGTCACTAGAAGAACAGGATCTCTAAGGGCAATACCACACTCCCCTTTTATAGCACTATTATTGCTCTTGAACTTCTATGGCTGCCTCCTATGGAATTCTGGAGTTAGTAGTTTGGTGGGGCCTAATAGCTCTCTGGCTGAGAATCTAAATGCAAATTTCAAGACTCCAAAGCAGGCAGCCATAGCAATTAAAGTGGAATAATGGTTCTATAACAGTGTAGTGTGATATTAGTCTAGGTTTTCCTGACTCAACATCATCCCCAGTGCTGCAGCCCCTGGGAATGCCAACCTTCTTTCCCCATAATCCCTTATTCTACACCTCCATTCCCTTTCCCTTTCCCTTTAAAGGGCGCTAATTTCCACAGCAGTAGATTCCTTTTAGAATCAGGATGGGCACTTACTTCAGCTAACCGTGAGTGTTTATGGACAACCTCTGCTTTGTTCATAGGAGTCAGCTGCTGCAGAACACTCCGGCTGTTGGTCAAAGCACGCGTCAATCGAGCAAATTTTGTCCAGCCTGTAAAAAAGGAAAGTATGGTGAACCATATTATGAATTACTGTCTTATTCTGGAATTGAGTATAGCTCTGGTCCTCTCCAAGAGTTCCTTTGGTGCCAGACACTGACATGCATTTAGCTTTATTGGCAATAACCTTTATTGGTGGTAAATGATGCAGCAAACAGTACACAGCAGAGAAGCATTCCAGCTTTCTTTCCTTTTACTGCTGTGGTCCAACATCCCCTTAAAGCCAATGGTAAAATTGGACCCTCAGCCCAATTCTAGTCAGACTATCGCTGGCTGACAATCAAATTCCCCATCACTGGATCTATAGGGAGCCCTTGGCTAGGGTGCATTCCCCAAGGGGATGCAAAGAGAAAATGGCTCCCAAAAGTTGTATAGTTCAGAAGCAAACAAAGACAACCAAAGTATGCAAGAGTGATCCATCTCTTCCTCCCAATGAGCTATGAGAACAGTACAAGCAGGTTAGCAACAGAGAAAATTCAGTCCCCCAGCCTATTCTCAGCCTTCATCTCTTTTCCCAACTTCAAACTGCCCAAATAATGTAAACAATATCCAACAAGGTCACTAGTTCAAATGGACTCTTTCTCTACACTGGGAAGCTGTTAACATTTGGCCACCATGCTAACAAGGGCTCCAAAACCCTTCAAAGAAGCCAAAGAGACAAAACTGAGAGTGCACTACTTTGGACATATCATAAGCAATGTGATTCATTAGAAACTACAGTGATGATTGGCAAGGTAGAAGTCAATAGGAAAAGAGGACAGTATTGCATGTGGCTAGACTGAATCAAATAAGCAACAGCCTTGTGTTTGCAAGACCTGAGCAGGGTTGGGGATAACAGAATCACCCGGAGGTCTCTCATTCATAGGGTCAACATAACTTGAAATTGACTTGACACCAATTGACAATAGAAACAACTGGTGGCAGAGCCCCAACACACTACAGTGACCATCTGGCATCTGTTATCTGTTATTTAGTAGTCCATCTTGTAATGATACCTTTAATGAGCCAATAAAAAGGGACAAAATACCGGGGATGGAAAGAATATTTACAATTATTCATTTCCAGGTCAAAAAACAAGTTTCCTGACAGTCATGAAACCCAATCATGAAGAATAATAGAGCAGCAATACTTCCCTTGTTTTTTCTTGGTGGTTGAATGTCTGTAAGTGTTATAGAACTGGTCTATAATGAAATACCATAAGTATATATGGGGAAAGAGACAGCATGGTGTAGTGGTTTGAGCATTGGACTATGACTCTGGAGACCTGGGTTTGAATTCCCACTCAGCCATAAAACCCACTGGGTGACCCTCGGCATGTCACACTCTCTCAGCCTCAGAGGATGGCAGCAGCAAACCCCCTCTGAAGAAACTTGCCAAGAAAACCCCATGATAGGGTCACCATAAGTCGGAAACAGCTTGAAGGCACACAACAACAACAAATATATGGGGAAGAGATGCAAAAAAAATCTGCACAAGAAACATTTTCAGTACAGAAAACATGTTGGTTTTTTATGGGGGGGTTTGCATAACCCCCCCCCCTCGGGTATTTCTCCAGAGAGTAATTCCTCTGCAACATTTCAAGAGGAATGAATATGGGAAGAGTACAGTGGAGAAATATTCATTTTCTTCTGCAGCAGGGAGAAAATTATGATTAATTATTCATTCTTGTGTGGGAGGATGAAATAGCCAATGATTTGCACCCCTATGAAACGTATCGTGTTAGCTTTCGTAGTTCAGAGGCTTTGTCCTCAGGCAAAGATGGTAAAAGAAAATCACATGGGGAAGGAAACTTGTGGTGTTGGAAACACAACATCTGTGTATTGCTTTGAGGTGTTATAGAGGAAAGTTCTGCATGGATGAAAAGATTAGGCCTCCTAAGTAACATCTCATGGCCCCAGACACACTCCAGCTCATCTCAACAGCCAGCAGCTCCATTGAGCAAAGGACATCTGTTCAACTGCCAATTGAGGACAAAGAGGAAGATGTTTCCAGCCCCCTCCTGCCAGCAAGGCCAGCTGTAATGAGGAATTGCAACAGGGATCTTGCTTCTGATTGTCATTGCTTTGCTCACGTGTGAGGGAGCTGGAATGTCATTCTCCTTGCAACCCAGTTGACTGCTGAACAGACCTCCTTTGCTTGATGGGGCTGCTGGCTCTCAAGGCAGGCTAGGGGTGGGCATTTACACTCATGGCAATAGTGCCACGATCATGACTATGTAGCGTTACTGAATATGAAGCGGTTATGGATCCATACCTCTAGGCTACGAATGATAACTGCAATACAGAATGCAAGTCAAAGACAATAAAGTTTTGCCTCTCCATTTGAAGGTACAAAGCACCCTTCTCTAGGAAGGCCATAGGGATAACTGTTTTACTCTAATGTTGATGGTGTCCAGTAATTATTCATATATCCAGCATAGAATATTTTGGCCTGCAGTCTTTGGCCAATGAACATTAAGAAGAACTTTTCTGTTGCTGAAATCGTATCAGTAGCATCAGATGAGCCTTCTTGGGGAGTTAATTTCACAGTCAAGATGCTATTAGTGAGTAGATGCTTAATGAGACCCTGAACCAGCTTGATTCAATGCAATGCAGAACTACTGTACATACTCATATATATAAGTCTAGAAATTTTAGTCAAAAAATTGACCCAAGTAATCCTGAGTTGACTTATCCATGGGTCAATGTAAGTACTGTACTTATCTCTTATATTTAAAAAATGAAACAGCCCCTAGTGAAAAGGAAGAGTATAATCTGTCCTGGAAGCACTGATTCCTCAGCTACTCTCTCATCCATCCTGCCTTTAGGGTGAGCACACATGGTTATGCCTGCTGGAATTTTGTAAGTTCTTTGGTATTGTTTTCCTTTGCTTCATCCTTTGTTATATGCCCTAAGTTTCACCCTCGACTTATCCATGGGTCATATCAAAATCCATAATTTTGGCCCAAAACATGCCCTCGAATTATACATGAGGTCGACTTATAGTCTAGTTCAGGGGTAGGCAACCTTTCCCCTTTAAGGGCTGAGGGACTTCAGCTCCCAGAAGCCTCAGCCATGTTGGCCAATAGTCCCATGTTGGCCAATAGCTCCTGGGATTCTGGGAGCTGAAGTGTTAAGGAAAATGCAACATGGGATATACAGTAATAGAAATAAAAATATGTATGTGAATGTCAAAGTGACTAAGCAGGAGCAATCAGGAAGATACACAGGTGAAAAAGATAATATAATTAAGAAGCCTTGAGAGCCAAGGACAAAGTTATAGAAGGTATATTGAGAACACCTGTGATAGATTGCAAACACCTGAGACTCATTAAGTGGTCAAGGTAAAGTGATGAAACACTTGGGTTGGTCTTAGGTATGGGATGATCTATGTGGACCAACCAAGATGTATGTACACACCCACTGGGTGGAAACTGACTGGTGGGTGGTGTCTAACAATGGCTATAAATTGCAATGTTTGCTAATGTACATTGTGGAGTAGTTTGGGAGATATTTTGGTGAAGTGTAGAGATTGTGATTTGTAGGGCATATAGTATTTATGTATATAGTAGAATAAAGTAGATCTTTTATATAAGACTACTGAGTTGTCTGGTGTCTTGAGGGAAGATACAAGAGCCAGAAGAATCCTGGAGAAGTTTGGAGACATCATTGGAAGAAGAGTGAGAAGGCTTGGAGAGTTTGTCAGGCTCTTCAGCCTATTCTCTGAAACTCTGCTGCTTGGGAAAGAAGCATCAACCACTGATCAAAGCTGGTCAGCTCTGCTGCATAACAAGGTGGTGAGTTAGAGCCAGGGGTGAAGAGCTACAACTCCCATCATCCCTGACAAGAAGTCCCTCGGCCCTTAAAGGGGAACCGACTGTAGGTTGCCGACCCCTGTTGTACAGGATCCAAGGCCCCAAATAAGAACTGCCTCCCAGTCCCCCCACATAAATTTGTCTTTCAGTCCTCAACTTTCTAGTGTTGCAAACAGTGAGACATTTTGAAAATATTTCACCCCTAGAACCCTTCTCTTTTCTTGGTAACTTTATCTGCCCATTTTTTTATGGATACTTCTAATGTATTTCTAAATATTCAAGTGGTGCTTTAAGTGACTGAGATGGCAATAATATAGGCATTGACGGAAACATTCATTTGAGGTGGGGCAAAAATTGGATTGGGGGGCAGTGTCCTCATTTTGCTCAAAAAGTAGCTACTACCTCCACTTGTTGTCTACATACTTCTCCCGCCCAGATTGTTTTGTTCTCTGGTGTTGCCCCTCATTAGCTAAAACTGCACCATCAAAATCCGTGCTGTTTAAGTTGGAGGCACGCTCCCATTTCCTTTCCCCTCTGAGCTGAGATGGACCTGTTCTTCATTGTCTGAATCATCTCTCCATTCTGTCTACTCCCCACTGGTAAACAGCAATGGCACCCTTGGGACTTGACAGCTGAAGGGGAGGTTTTGGACAGGGTGCAGAGGTCTACAGAATAGTTTCTTGTCCAAAAAAAGTACATATTTGAGGGGTGGACACACAACTCCATAGGTGGAGTGTTACTGCCCACCTCCTTGATGTAGGAGCACAGTCAAAATCTGTTGGATCCAAGCAATCTGTTTCCCTCCTGCGCATGCGCAAACGCGTCGCGGCTGCCATTTTGGAGAACAAAATGGCGGCTGCAACATGTGTGGAGGTGGCTGTGGTAGCACGCACGGCAGCGGTAGCATGCGCGGGGGGGTCGCACGCACATGCGTGAACGCGTGCGCCGCCATTCCCCCCTCCGGCCCGCCGGAAGGGACGACTTCGAGGGACCGGCCCCCGGCTCAAAAAGGTTGCCTACCCCTGCTGTACAACATGAAAGGCAGGATTTAAATTAAATGTATAAATGGTTGCCCAGCCCTAGGTTAGATGAGTATGACTCTTACATTTGTCTGAATTATCTCAGCTTAGTCAGCTATTTTCAATTTTTGATGGCAGATGGTCAGTCAGTCAAGACTCATTCCCAGAAGTTTAGGTCATTAATCTGCATAGTGATCAGATTAAAGCTTTTAATATTTTATTTCCTCCTCTTTGTACTGGAAATGACAGAACATGCTTTCAGCTGACTCGTCCTCTTTGGTTTTTCAATGTATTCAGTGCTTATTGGCTTAAAAAACCTAAGAGCTCTTGAATGATGGTCCCTGTTTAACATCATGTACTCAGGGGCAATGAATTCTCTTTAGATTTGAGCATGTAAATTGTTCACTAAATCTGCAGCCTAAGGTCGTAGAAGTGATTTGTCAACTCCAGTATGAAAAGGAAATAAAGTATGCCAGACAGGGAGTAAGGTTTGAGAATATTGTAAGCCCGGGGTGCCAGGATGAGGAAGAAGTTGATTGGAAGCATAAAGTGATGTGCGTTTAAACCAATTGGACATAATAACATGGACAAGAAGTTATTCAGATATGCACTACAAAAGTTAATACTCATATTTCCATATATGTATGTACAGTCAAAGACAAAAGTGCAAAGACTGGCTTAAATTGAAATAGTAAAAGAGTTCCCATACCTAAGATCAAACATTGATCATAATGGAGACTGCAGTCAAGAAATCAGAAGAAGACTAGAAATGGGAAGGGGCAATGGTGTCACTAGATTTGGTGTCACCCAGTGCAGTAACTCATGGTGTCACACACACACCCATAGACCTCCTCCTGTAGTAGACCATACCGAATCCTTAGTAATTTGACAAAATCAGTGATTATAAAACAAGCACCCTAAAACAACAACATCATTGTAATTGGTTAATAATCATAGAATCATAGAACCATAGAATCATAGAATCCTAGAGTTGGAAGAGACCCCAAGGGCCATCCAGTCCAACCCCCCTGCCATGCAGGAACTCCCAATCAAACATCCCCGACAGATGGCCATCCAGCCTCTGCTTAAAGACCTCCAAGGAAGGAGAGTTCACTACTCTCCGAGAGAGAATGACCACTCTGACTGAAATGCATCTGCATCAGAAGCTTCAAAAGGTTGATTAGCATAGGTCAGGGGTAGGCAACCTTTCCCTTTTAAGGGCCAAGGGACTTCAGCTCCCAGAATCCCAGGAGCTATTGGCCAACATGGGACTATTGGCCAACATGGCTGAGGCTTCTGGGAGCTGAAGTCCCTCGGCCCTTAAAGGGGAAAGGTTGCCTACCCCTGGCATAGGGTTTTAGTCTTGTAGGTGAATTGATGCAGTCTAAGTGGGCTTAAGAAAAATGTTAACTAACATTGTTGCTGTGAGCTTTCAAGTTCTTCCCAACTTATGGTGACCCTATCATGGGGTTTTCTTGGCAAGATTTGTTCAGAGAAGGGTTGCCATTGCCTTCCCCTGAAAATGAGAGAATATGTCTTCCCCAAGGTCACCCACTGGGTTTCATGGCCAAGCTGGGAATCGAACCCTGGTCCCCAGAGTCACAGTCCAACACTCAAACCACTATGTCACACTATAGGGATATTTTTCTATTGTATATCATATATCATACACATACCAAAGGAATCCTAGGATTTGTAAGGGGTTGCAGACTGCCAGAAATAGTGCAAATTGAGTCCACTTTTAGGGTTAGGGTTAGGGAATCATGGAAACTGTATTTTATTGTGGCACCAGAGCTCTCTGACAGAGAAGGCTCAATGTCTCAGAAAAAAAATAATTCCCATGATTCCTTAGCACTAACCCTAACCCTAAAAGTGGACTCGATTTGCACTATTTCTGGCAGTCTGCAACCCCCTGTAGTGCTTTCTCTCCCACATACACAAACAGATACACAGCAAAATGCCTACAACCACTCATTTTGCTTGAGAATGAATGGTTTTTGAAATTCTCCTGCTGTGGAGGGGTTAGTCCAGTTGCAATCTCTCTCCATCTCCCTCCCTCTTTCTCTCTTATACACAGAGAGAGAGAGCAAAATGGGTTTTGAAACTATCCTGTTCCTCCTTGTGTAGTCTGGATTCAAACACACACGGATCTTGTGTGCCCCTCTCTCCATACCTATGGGGGGATCAGAGGCAGGAGGGCTACAGGGAGCTGAGGAGGGAGGGGGGAAGAGGAAGGGGTGCATGCCCCTCTGCCCCAGGCTGGGCTGCAACTGGAAGGGGCTCCTCCCCACCCCTGCCTTCTCTCCTGCTCTGGAGTGGGAGCTCCAGCTTTTTAAAGGGACCCCCAGGGGAAAATAAATGCACAGCAGGAGACTGGAAATTGTGGTTTCTTTGGGCAGGGGAACAAATCCCGCAAAGGCAGGCTGTGGGCTTCGAAGACAATTGCAAGGAGGGGAAGGCAGGCAGGCAGGCAGATTTGTGGAGTGGAGAGGAACTTGTGTGAAACTGAAATTTTCAGTAACACCTCACAAGAGAAATGCAGAGGAAAGGGGGAGGGAGAGAGAGAGAGAAATAGGCTGAGTGGCTTTCTGATCTAGTTTTTTAAAAAAAAAAAACAATAGTGGAAGAATATAGTTTTCCCTTTAGAATCCCAGGGGTGAACTTAATTGGCCTAGCAGGAAAACTAGAGGGAGAGCCAGTGTGTTGTGATTATGGGACAGGGGTAGGCAACCTTTTTGAGCGGGGGGGGGGGGGGGGCGGGTTGCTGTCCCTCAGACAATTGGGGGCCCGAAACACAATAAATAAATAAATAAATAATTTAAAAAAAATAATTTAAAAAAATATGCATGCACACTCTCTCAGCCCCAGAAAAGCCATGGCAAAACCCCTGTGGAGATTTTGCCAAGAAAATCCCAAGAACAAGTAATAACAACAATAATCAATATCATCATGGCAGGCAGCGGCGGCAGGACCGACCTGGGGCTGGTTCAAAGGCCTCGGGGGGGGCACATCTGGCCCCCAGGCCTTAGGTTGCCTACCCCTGAATTAGGATCTCCTCTCTCCTCTCATGGGTCTTAGACCTGGACCCCCCAAATCTTGTATTATATGCTTTCTTTTCACACTTAACTGATTCTGTATGTGCTCACTCTCATCTGAGGCACCCACCACATTGGTTGTTCTCATCCTCCAGGTTTTTCCTTCAGACCCATGTGTGGGGAGAAGGGAGGGGCTGAGGAAACTCAGGAAGGAAAAACCAGGAGGAGGGTGGATGCATGGAGGAGTGAGGAACGAGGAGGAGTGCCTTCCTCCACCAGTACCCTGAAATACCTGGTCTGGGATGCTTGGGGAGACACCCAGAAGCGGCGTCCCAGCTGCTGGTGTCACCTGGTGCAGTGGGTCAGGGCTTGGGAGGTGGAAGGGCTGGAGTTTCCGCAAGGAGGTGTGGGAACGCACTCAGGCAAGCTGAGCATGCACCCACGCACCCCCACCGTGGCCCCCATCCTGGCCACCACCTCCTTCTCCTTAGAGGAGAAAGGGGCAGCACTGAGGACTGTCAGGGGAAGCACGCACTTCTCTCAGCTCACCTTAATGCTGCCTCTTTCTTCTCTCAGGAGAAAGGGGCAGAAGTAAGGGTGTGCTGGGGGAGCACGCACATGCTCAGCCTAGCTCATTGCCGCCAGCTCATTCTCCTGGGGAGGATGGGACTGTGGCAAGGACAGTCGGGGGCAGAGGGGCCCAACTGGGTATCACCCCCCTCTGGGGTGTCACCTGGTGCAGTCCGCACCTCTACACCCCCCAATAACATTACTGTACCCCAGTTCTGGGCTGCTCCACTCACTTAGCAGCTCTGCTCACAGAGAATCTGAGCCCACCCACAAGAAGGCAGGAAAGCCCTGCCAATGGAGAGACTCCTACTGGAGCAGCCCCACCACTGCAAACTGCTTAGCCCCAGAGAATGAGAACAAGGAGCTCAAGCAGCCAGTTGGACAGCCAGTCTTTTGGGGCAAACAGCTGGCAGTGGAGTTGGTGTCACCCCCTCTGCAGGTGTCACCCAGTGCAGTCTGCACCCCCCGGCACCCTCCTAGTGATACTATTGGGAAGGGCAGCTATGAAAGAACTAGACAAGATCCTAAAGAGTAAGATATACAAATGAACACTAAAGTTAGAATCATCCAAGCCATCATATTCCCCATCACCATGCAAAAGTTGGACAGTGAAAAATGTGGATAGGAAGAACATCAACTCATTTGAGATGTGGTGCTGGAGAAGAGTGCTGAGGATACATACCATGGACAGCCAAAATCAAGCAAACAAATGGGTCCTTGAACAGATCAAGCCTGAAATCTCCTTGGAATCCAAGATGACTAAACTAAGGCTGTCGTACTTTGGCCACACCATGAGAAGGCATGATTCACTAGAAAAGACAATAATGTAGGGAAGTTCGGCTGTAGAAAACCTCTGGCCCAAACAAGAACTTTCCCAAGCTCTAAGTTGAGCTTGGAAACATTCCTCTTTGTACAGTTACCCCTCCATTTTGGTGGACTTCTAGCCCACGTCCCTCACCCGTTCGCGGGCAGGAAATGGAGGGAGATAAAATGGGGTGTGCACCCTCATTCAAACCTATGGGGCTTGGATATTTGCAATTTCCCATTTTTTCAGGGGAGTCCAGAGCGTATCCCCTGTGAAAACAGGGGGAGAAGTGTAGGTTACATTCTCCACAGTTGGACTTCTATTCTGCAGCCCCAAGGCTCTTCTTCACCAGTACTGGGATGCTGTTAATGTGCTTAAGTTCTCTATGCAAAAAGCACATCTCCACAATACTCATTGAGCGGTTTAGCTGCTCAAACACATTCATCAAGATCGCTTGCCGTGAGATGCTCAGGACATGCCAGCAACTTGGTACCGCTCTGACTACCCGAGCCATGGAATCATTCTAGCCTTGGAGGGAAATAACTTCTCTTCCTTTTTTCTTGCTAGGCAGGAACTTAAAATGGCCATTTGTCTGCTCCTTCAAATTAGTGCTCCTTTAAATTAGTGAGCCATTTTGAGGATGACTTCTTGTGCCATGGCTTGGCAGGAACACAGGGAAAAGGACTGTACTTCCAGCTTTCTTATTCATTTAGCCTAATCAAGTCAAGTCAACAGTCAAGAAAGCCATGGCCCTGAGTTTGCAGAACCTTAGCAGGGCTCAAAGACATAGCCATGCTAGTCTAGAAAATCAGTATGCAAAGGGATCTTGTAGACTCCGGTCTACTAAAGCTCATGCTGATGACTTCTTCCTTTCAGTTAGTCTCAAAGGTGTTACAAGATCCCTTTGCATACTTAGCAGGACTGTTAGTAACAGGACATTTTGGTGGTCTCTCATTCTTAGGGTCATCATAAATCAAAGCCAGCTTGATGACAATAAACAAGAAGCTCTGTATGAACTGAAGTTTGAACTAAATTCCAGAGCAGAGTCTCCAGCCCACTGACACCAGAACTACCAGATGCCATTACCTCCGTCTGTGGAAAGGAGAGGGAAGATGAATGGGGTAAAAGTAATCCAAGCTTACTCCCATTTTTCATCTTTACTGCTCTAAATTGAATTGATTTTCACTTAGAATCATAGAATCAGTGAGTTGGAAGAGACGACAAGGGCCATCCAGTCCAACCCCCCTGCCATGCAGGAACTCCCAATTAAAGCATCCCCAGTAGATGGCCATCCAGCCTCTGCTTAAAGACCTCTGAGGAAGGAGACTCCACCACACTCTGAGGGTGTGTGTTCCACTGTCGAACAGCTCTCAGGGTCCTGACAGTTCCTCCTAATGTTGAGGTGGAATCGCTTTTGCTGTAGCTTGCATCCGTTGCTCCGAGTCTTATTCTCTGGAGCAGCAGAAAACAAGCTAGCTCCCTCCTCAATATTACATCCCTTCAAATATTTAAACAGGGCTATCCTATCCCCTCTTAGCTGTCTCTTATCCAGGCTAAACATACCCAGTTCCCTAAGTTGTTCCTCATAGGGCATGGTTTCCAGACCCTTCACCATTTTAGTTGCCCTCCTCTGGACATGCTCCAGTTTTTCAACATCCTTTTTGAATTGTGGTGCCCAGTACTGGATACAGTATACCAGGTGGGGCTTGACCAAAGCAGAATACAGTGGCACTATTACTTCCCTTGATCTAGATACTATACTTCTATTAATGCAACCTAAAATTGCATTGGCCTTTTTAGCTGCGGCATCACACTGTTGGCTCATATTCAGCTTGTGGTCTACAAGGACTCCTAGATCCCTTTCACACGTAGTCTCATTAAGCCAGGTGTCCCCCATCTTATATCTATGCATTTTATTTATTTATTTATTTATTTATTTTGCCCTAAGTGCAGTACCTTACATTTCTCACTGTTGAAATTCATTTTGTTAGCTTTGGCCCAGCTTTCTAATCTATTAAGATCATTTTGAATGTTCATCCTGTCCTCTGGGGTATTAGCTATTCCTTCTAATTTGGTGTCATCTGCAAATTTGAGAGGCATGCCCCCTATTCCTTCATCCAAATCATTGATAAAGATGTTGAATAGCACTGTGCCCAGGACAGAACCCTGTGGCACCCACTGGTCACTTCTCTCCAGGATGAAGAAGAGGAGCCATTGCTGAGCATCCTTTGGGTTCGGTCAGTCGACCAGTTACTAATCCACCTAACAGTTGTATTCTCTAGCCCACATTTTACTATCTTGTTTACAAGAATATCTTGGGGGACCTTGTCAAAAGCCTTACTGAAATCTAGATATGCTATGTCTATCGCATTCCCTTCATCTAGCAAGCTGGTAATTTTATCAAAAAAAGAGATCAGATTAGTCTGGCATGACTTGTTTTTGAGAAACCCATGTTGACTTTTAGTGATTATGGCATTCCCTTCTAAATGTCCACAGACTCTCTGTTTAATGAACTGTTCTAGAATCTTTCCTGGTATTGATGTCAGACTAACTGGGCAATAGTTGTTGGGATCCTCTTTTTTCCCCTTTTTGAAGATGGGGACAGTGTTTGCCCTCCTCCAGTCTGCTGGGATTTCTCCTGTTCTCCAGGAGTTCTCAAAGATTATTGCCAGTGGCTCTGAGATTACATTTGCCAGTTTTTAAAATATATTTGGATGTAGTTCATCTGGTCCTGGAGACTTAAATTCATTTAGGTTAACCTTTAGGTATTTCTGTACTTCCTCTTTACTTATTCTGTGCTTCATTTCCCCTATTATGTCCTCTGCTCCATTTTCCTCAGGTTGAACACCCTTTTCCTTTTTTGAGAAGACTGAGGCAAATAAGATGTTGAGTAGTTCTGCCTTTTCTCTGTCCCCTTTTACAATTTCTCCATCTTCTCTGCACAGTGGCCCTACCATTTCTTTCTTCATTCTTTTACTACGGTAATACCCCCAAAAAGCCCTTTTTATTGTCCTTAACCCCTCCAGCAAGCCTGAGCTCATTCTGTGCTTTGGCTTTCCTGACTTTAGCCCTACATGTGCTAGCTATTTGTTTGAATTCCTCTTTATTGATTTCACCCCTCCCTTATGCATATACTGCCATCAAGCCAGGTGTCACTCATTCTGTATCTGTGCATTTCATTTCTTCAAGTGTCAGGAAATCATAATGAGAACCTAGATGGGTGAGAATCTTCACAGTTCAAGACCCATTCTGTACACAAAGTAGAAATGGTTTTGTGCAGCAGATGCTGGTCTATATGCCAAAAATGTGGTTTTGCAGAGAAAATGCAATTTTCTACACAAAAAGACTGATATTTCTGCACAGGACTATGCACTTTGTGAATGCATGCCAAGAGATTTTTTAGCATCTTTGAGACTAATTGACTGAAAGATGTTAAGGTTTTGTAGACTTGGGTCCAAAACACACTGCAGAAATAATCCAATGCTCAATGCTAGGGAATTCTGGGGACTGTAGTTTTATGAGATATTTAGCCTTCGCTGTAAGAGAGCTCTGGTGCCACAATAAACTATAATTCCCAGGATTCCCTAGCACTGAGCCAGGTCAGTTAAAGCAGTCTCAGACTGGATTATTTCTAGAGTGTGTTTTGGACTCTGGTCTACTTCTGCAGATGCAGTTCACTGCATCTGAGTTCCCTTTGCGTACTGATATCGCAGACTGTGAATAGTCTTTGAAAACAGCAATTTTTGGCAACTTTCTCATGGTTAAAAGAGGGAAAATAGCAAAATAATTCATTCTTGCCTGTAAGAACAAAAAATATTATTATTTGCATTCCTAAAGGGGAAACATTACATTATGAAATATATAAAACAACCAGCCAAACACAGCTGAATTCTCTTTGGGGAAATGCATAGCCAAGGAAGAAACACCTGCTCAATGCAGGTGACTTCAACACCTATCTGGTTAAGTCTCCAAAGTACAGAACAGACTTATGCTAACCTAAAAGGACAAAACAGTTTGATCTGGTAAAAGGCAGCTTCCTATTAAGGCTGAAAAGGAAATGTATGTAAACTCATTTCTTTTACATGGGTTTATCCCAACTGTTGTCTGTGAGAATATTAGGAAAAATCTCTACCTATCTTTCAGTTTCTCTTCATTGAAATGAAAGTGAGGGTGGGCAATTCTCTTCCCCTCTCCTTCCCTACCCACCTTTTCAGTTAGATGCAAAAATAAGTGCACCACTTTAAACGTGTAACTCTGAAAAATGGGCACAAACATGCCAATGGGGAAAGCGTGTACAAAAATATCACCATTAAGAAAAAAAATGCATGAAATAGTGTGTATGTTAGGGACATGACACACCAAAATCATCATGAATTTCCATGTGAGCAATGAGTCACAGAGTCTTGCAACCAGATTCAAAACAAGAATGCGGGGAAGTGGAACTGCAGAGAAGAGCTGTAGAAATGCAACAAAATCAAGTCTGAAAGATTTTCACATTCCTAATTCCAACATTCCTATTTCCTCCAGGAGGTCCAGGCATATCATCACCTGGGGGCCATGAGCTAGAGCTTTTTTCTTTTTTTTCTTTTTTGAAAAAAAGTTGTTTTTAAATCTGTTATATTAGAGGCCAATTTGGGAGCTGGGTTCCATCTGCTCGCCTTCCTAAGAGCAGTTCTGCTCTGCCAGAGAAGCAGTCATGCTGAGCATTCTCTCTCTTTAATAAAACATTAGTATAGCTCTGCTGGGCTGCAATTAACCTCTTTGTCGCAGATTGCCTCATCTTGGAAACTGGAGGAAATAATGAAGGCATGTAAATCAATGTGTCAAAGTGGTGTTTGCAATCTTAATCAGTAACAAAAATGTACAGGTTAACAACAATGTGCAGGGTGTGGGAGCCACAGGAAGGTAGTTACAATGATGGGCGTGTTAATCCTGGTCCACACAAGTGTAAGGGACACCACCTAACAATGAAAGGCTTGCTCTGCTCATCTTGCAAGGCACCGTGCAATGGTCAAACACAAATGCTTACGCGCAGCTGTGAAGTGTTGGAAAGCTAACCTATATTCTAGCTGCGCAGTAAGATCCATTTCCAGAGCAACAACAATTTAAGTAAGGGAAAGCAGCAAGCCAATATGGCTTGGTAGTTGGAGTGTTGGACAAGGACTCTGGGGCCTCATTCCCACTACGTTATAAACCAGTTCACTAACCAGTTTGAAGCAGCTTAAATGACCTGGGTTGAGCCAAATCACTGAAGTGGTTTGGCAAGGAGGGGCTGCTCTAGACCCATTTAAACCATGTCCTTTTGATGCTCATTTTTTCTGCGTCTTTTGAAATAAATTGATTAAGAGCAAGTGTGAACGGGATGCGGATCAGAATCAATTTAAATTTGCCCTTTAAATTTGCCAGCCAGCTGCAGAGGGTCCATTTTGAATCGATTCATTAGTCAATGTGAACAAGTGGGTTATTTTACAACAAGAAAATGTGGTCTGGGCAAATGTAATGTGAACCACGCTCCGCTGTTGAAGTGATCCATCGATTCAGATTGCAAACTAAGGACCTTATCACATGGGGCCCAATCCAGACAGAATCCAATCGAAATCCCAACCTAATACATATTATTTTCCCGTGTTTCCACACGACGTCGCACAGAACCCCGGCAGAACCCCGACAGAATGCGGAATGATCCGAGATCTTTTGAATTTTGGTTTCTTCAGGAATTACAATTGTGCGACGGGATTAATATCGCTTTTACTGTAAGTGCGATCACCAAATATGTATCGCCAAATACGTATTGGGGAGCATTTCCCTGTCATTACCTCCTCGGAGCACCGGCGCACCAAGGAGGACCTCCTCGGAGCACCGATCTGACGCGGGGCCGGTGCTCCAAGGAGGACCTCCTTGGAGAGCCGGCTCTCCAAGGGGACCTCCTCGGAGCGCCGATCCGACGCAGGGCCGGCGCTCCGAGCAGGACCTCCTTGTTACCTCTTAAATATCGTATATAACAGACTGACTAGACTGCTTTTAAATCAGAGATAGGGATGATGTTTTGGATTACAGGTCCCCTAATCCCTTGCTATTGGCCATGGTGACAGGAATTTCTGGAAGCTTGTGTCTAAAACTCCTAGAGAAGCAAATGTTTCCCATCCCCAGTTAAAAATAAAAATAAAATAAAATAAAATAAAGCTGGCTCTACCATCAGTACTACTGCAATGTGTACTGATTCCATAGTGATTGCAGAGAAGGAAAGGATCAGGAGATTTGAGCTAACACTTTACCTTCAGCTAGAACCTACTGTGGGAAATACAGAAAAGTTTCCAAATGATGGAGAACCTGTCAGCAGGCAGAAGGCAAAGGTACTTAGCTCTCCCCTAAAAGAGAAGAAGGAAGCATTTTCAAACCTTGCTTTGCAAAGACTGAAATTCTATATAGAATGCCAACTCATTAAAAACAACACGCACACGCACACACACACACACACACAAGTACACTTCTTCAATTTTTTAGACCTATTGTGATTTAGCTGCTAAAAGTTGCAAGGGTTAGATTTAATAAGAAATGCAAAATTGCTGCCTTCCTTCACAGGAGTCAAAGCAACGTCTTTGAAAATAAGCAACGCTGTTGTGGTGTGCCTTCCCGTCATTTACGTCTTATGGTGACCCTAAGGCTACCATGGGATTTTCTTGGCAAGGTTTATTGAGAGGGGATTTGCTTCCTCCTCCCTCTGCTCTTTTATGATTCAGGTCTATCATGATCCCCTGTTCTACTGTTCCTTTTGTGACTTTTGTAGTGGCATTCCTTCAAGTCAAGTCAAACTTCTGCCAACTCTGTAATGGCGGTTTCTTGGTGATATTTATTCAGAGGTGGTTTGCCACTGCCTTCCTCTAAGGCTGAGAAAGTGTGACTTGCCCAAGGTCACCCAGTAGGTTTCCATATCTAAACAGGGATTTGACTCCTGGTCTGTAGAATTATAGTCCAACACACAAACCACTACACCACATTGGCTTTCTATATGAACTATGGCGGGATGCAGACGGGTGACCCTGGGCTGCCCTGGGAAGCGGAGGATTGGGGCCGAGGCTGCCCCACACCTCGGCCCCAATCCTCCCTTTTGCCGGCTTTCAGAGCTGGCAAAAAGGCCCCCCTAAGAGGCGCTGCGTGGCTCTTCTGCACCCCTTCTGGCGCAGCGCGTCAGGACATCCTCAGGGAGGAGTTGCGGCGGCCGGTGTGTGGCTGCCCCTCCCCATCCCTGCCTCGAGGACGCCGCAAAGAGCCCGTCTGCAGAGACCCTTTGACTAGTGCTGTGTCAGGACACTGATCTATACAGCTGAAGATCCTATACACATGAAACAGGCAATCTCTGGAAGGCCAGACAATGATGTAGTGGAGCCAGAGCTTAGTGAGCTACAGCTCCAGGACTTTTTCATTAGCAGGATTGTAATATCAGCTTCCTCCAACACTATCCCTTTGTGTTCCTTCTGCATTTCTCTACAATCCTGGCAGTAGCTGGCAGGGAAAAAGACATCCCCAGCAATTTTCCTTATGTAAGCCATAACCATACATTATTTTATCTGTCTGTCTGTCTGTCATCTATCTGTTCATTTATTTACTTAATGCCTATCTTGCCAGTCTGCCATATTTTGCCAATAAATATATCTTTGCAGAGAGAGTCAGGAAACTGAGCATTTTCTTCATGGACAATAATATTTCAACACACAACAATTAATATTTTAAAAAGTTTGAATTTGGGATTTGTTCTGTGTACAATTTTCACATTGTCAGTTTGCCTAGAAACTGCTTTTGTTTTCTCAATCCCGCTGTTGCCATTCTTTGTTTGGATAATTTGATTGTACTTAATTCTGTGTTTTTATTCAATATGTTTTAATTGTGCCTAGTTTAATATTTTTTAAAAGGGGGGGGGGTTGGTATTGGTTTTAGGATTCTATACTATGTATTTTTACTGTTGTTAGCCGCCCCGATTGTGCTCAGAGGGGCGGGATATAAATAAAATTTCATTGTTATTTTATTATAGAAACCCATTTTCTGCATAGATAGCAGCACATTTTCTGTACCAGAATTAATGTTTCTGCATTGAAATATTATTTTCCATGCTAGACAATGCTGTTTCCACCATAGAAAATGCTGTTTTCTATGTAAACAAACCATGTCCAAATTTTACACAAAACAAATCTCCAATTGCAGCTCTTTCCTCCACAGAATGTTTTTTTCTGTGCAGAAAACAAGAAGAGAGCCAGATGAGAAAGTTTTGAATCCAGGGAAATTGACTTTTGGTAAGATGTATTGTAGGGGTAGGCAACCTTTTTGAGCTGGGGGCCAGGTTGCTGTCCCTCAGACAATGGGGGGGGGCGTGAAGCACCAAAATAAATAAATAAATAAATAAATAAATATTTTTAAAAAAATAAAAATTAAAAAAATTAAAAATATGCATGCACACTTTCTCAGCCCCAGAAAAGCCATGGCAAAACCCCTGTGGAGATTTTGCCAAGAAAACCCCAAGAACAAGTAATAACAACAATAATCAATATCATCATGGCGGGGGGTGGTGGCAAGACCGGCCTGGGGGCGGTCCAAAGGCCCCGAGGGGCCGCATCCGGCCCCCGGGCCTTAGGTTGCCTACCCCTGATGTATTGCATAACACTGACTATTGTAAAGATCTGAAGGACCCGTATCACCTCACTCAGCTCTGAAAATTTAGGGCAAAGGACATAATTTGCATCTTTCTAGATCCTATTACCTTCTATCCCATTCCCACAACTGTGTAAATATTTATACCTGAGGTTTTAATACCACTCAGTACTGCATCTGACAAAGTGGGTTTATATCCATGAAAGCTCATGCTAAAATAAAAACCAGGTAGTTGCAGAAGCATAGAGGTGGAAGAGGCCATCCAGTCTAGCCCCTGCCATACAGGAAGACAGAAACAAACCACTCCTGATAGATGGCCATCCAGCCTCTGTTTAAAAACCTCCAAAGAAGGAGACTCCACCACAATGGCAGCATATTCCATTGTCAAACACCTCTTACCATCAAGACAATCCTCCTAATGTTGATACGGATTCTCTTTTCATGGAGCTTGAATCTATTGCTTTGTGTCCTATTCTCTGGAGCAGCAGAAAACAAGTTTGCTCCATCCTCAAAATGACATCCCTTTGAGATATTTAAAGCAGGGAGGCGGGGGGGGGGGGAAACCTATGTTTCTATGCAAAATCTTTCCAGCATGGGAAACAATATGTCTGCTTTATTTAGCAAGGTAGAAACAATGTGGTGGAGTGGTTTGAGTGTTTGACTGAGACTCTGGGGACAAGGGTTCGATTCTTAGCTCAGCCATGAAACCCACTGGGTGATCTTGGGCAAGTCACATGTTCTCAGCCTCAAGGGAAGGCAATGGCAAATCTCCTCTGAACAAATCTTGCCAAGAAAACCCCATGATAAGGTTCCCTTAGGGTTGTCATAAGTCAGAAATGACCTGAAGGCACATAACAACATTCCCAATATACCTTGGAAAACAAAGTTTTCTTTCTATTTGTGTAGACTGCGTAATGCCTTGTTCCTTACTGAGACTTTCCTATTAGGTCAAAATAATAATAATGTTACCTTCTATCCTGTATTTTAATTTAGAAGTCACATCATTAAAATAATGTCTTGTTACCCAAAGTATAGATAAGTGGAAAGGCAATTTGCAAAAAGAATGGGGTAGTGACACACCACTTTCAATGTTACAGTAGTTTTTACACATGGTTAGGGATGGACGTTGTATCAAGATTTGGGCAAGTCACATTGCAAAATGTTTCTATTTATAATACTGTGATCCATCTTGATTGCATGGTGATTTATATGTGCTTTATGTGTGTTTTTCTTAAGCTATATTTTGGTGTAGACCTCTACAAATGTAAGTATTTTGTGCATTTTTCTTCTGTACACAATTTTGATCCATTGTAAAAAGTGTACTTGTGTGCATTTTTCATGCTGCACTTTAAAAAGGTAGGCATTCTTTTTGTCTTGTTGGAATTTATTGAAGCCCAGAAATGTCATGATTTCTGACTGCAGTTTGCATCCACATCTGTGCACATGTCTGGGTGGAGAGAATTATGTAAACTACTAAAAAAATCCTTTGATAGTGTGAATTCTTCAGATGTCCCTATTTCTACCTATAAGAAATAATTTATGAAACAGTGGAGGAAAAAGTATTCATATTTCTCTATGTTCCTAATTTTGAGAGTGGGATAGGTAAATGGGGAATGGGGTAAAAATTGGTTCAGTTTGTACTGTGAACACTTTCCAGACCAGTATGCTAACCAGTTAGTCTTAAAAGTGCTGCCATGTTTCTTTTTTTCTCCCCATCCCTTCCTCCTTGTCATGCTTATTACTGTTGTTTTTGTTGTGTACTTTCAAGTTATCTCCAACTTGTGCCGACCCTAAGATGAACTAATCACAGGGTTTTCTGGGGCTCAGAGTGTGTGACTCACCCAAGGTCACCCAGTGGATTACCATGGCCAAGCAGGGTCTCGAACCCTGATCTCTAGAGTTGTAGTCTGACACTCAAACCACTACACCACACTGATTCTCACCAATTCTCTATTTGTTAACAAGAGGTTAAGCTCTCTATCACCATTATACTCATCCTCTTCTGCATTTGCCAGGCATCCAGCAAAAATGGCTGTTTTGGCAACAAGGTAAAACAAATCAGTTATCACTATTTCAGGAAAACAACAGATCAATAAAACAGCAAAACAGAACAACTTTAAAACAAAATTATTCCAGAACAGAATTGTGGCTGTAAAGAATTAATACAGAGGAGTTAAATGACTCACATAGGCTGCATACCCACTGCAGAAATAATCCAATGTGGCACCAATGCTATAGAATTGAGCAAATTATAGTTTGTTGTGGCACCAGAACTCTCTGGCAGAGAAGGCTAAATGTCTCACAAAACTACAGTTCCTAAAATTCCATAGACAGTTAAAGTGGTGTCAAACTGGATTATTTCTGCAGCGTGGACACAGCCATAGGACCTTATCCCACGTTGCTCTCAAAAGTGGCAAAAAAGCGATATGAGCATCATTCCAGTACTATAGCTCTATTATAAATATGGCGCTAGCGCTATAATAGCGCTATGGACCAGCTCGCGCTATTGCAATGCCCGCTGAAACCGACATTCAAAAGAATGCGAATGATGCTGCATTCTGAACGGTTTCTTGCTGGATTCTGAGCGAAGTCGTGTAATCACGCGGAAAAATATAGCGCTATAGCGCCTGATTCTTAGCTGATTCTGAGCGACGTCGTGTAATCACGCGGGAAGATATAGCGCTATAGCGCCTGATTCTTAGTGGATTCTTGCTGCTTTTGGCCCCGTGGGATAAGGTCTATACTCAGCCATATTTCTACAAGGCAGGTCTTGTTTCTTTTTGCTCTTAGTTCATTTAAAAATGTTTTTGCAAAGAACACTTAGCTATACAGTGAGACTATGCAACCATTGCCTTTAGACACCTTGTCTAGATAAGGAAGAAGAGCACCACAAGATACTATCTTTTATTGAGATAATTTTAGAGTTTGGGATCAATATCCTTCAGTGATTGTTCTAGCAAATCCTGTTATGCTATCAGTTGTCTGTCATGTTGGCTTTATTTGGAGGTATATTGAAAGGGCAATGCAGCATGTTATGTGAAATGTCCATTTGATATATGTAAATCTTCTGGAGAGGAAGAAATCAGATTATTTCTTTTGACGTTACTTGCTATTTCATGAGAAGTATTGGAAAAGCTGTCTCAGGAAATAAATTTGTTAATAATTTATGGAGAAAGGAAGCACAGCAGATACATTCTGTGGCAATAAGGGAATGACTCTGCTCTGCAGTTTCATCTGAACTTATTTGGAGATAGCACCCAGCATCTTGGACAGATCCGAAGCTGCATCCACACTGCAGAAATAATCCAGTTTGACAATGCTTAAACTGCCACGGCTCAATGCTATGGAATTCTGGGATTTGTAGTTTTGTGAGACATTTAGTCCACTCTGTCAGATACATCTTAGGGTGTCAGCTGGTGTGGTCTGCATCCCCCACATCCCCTAGTGACACCACTGGCATCAGGTGAAACCTAAAGTGAGGGCCAATGGACTCGGACCTGACTATTTGAGGTTTCTATTAAAACATTTTCCTGTAAAATCTAGATTACATTTGGCATGCCTTACCAAAACAGCACCTAAATGATGTTTCCTAATGCAAAGACATGGAGAGCTTCTTTAGAAATTCAATGGTCTCTATTTAACAAAGGAGCTTGCAAAGTACGGGAGACAACTTGGATCTCAAGAGGAGCATTTCTTTTTGTCTTGTGAATCAAACTTAAAAATTAAAAACTGTTTATTTCCTGGAGTACCGACATGGCCAGAAGGAAGAAGGGCCTACCTGCAGGAATTTCCCTCCAGAACCATATGAATTGAGAGCAGTCACATATTGACAAAATGCAGGCCTGGGACTAACATTGACCAAAACATTCAACATGTATTCTATCTCTAAGCCACAGTTCCTCCTCATTTGAAATTAGTATTTTGACAGGTTGTATGTCAAGGAGCTTATAAATCTATAGCGCTTATAAATATCTGCTGGTCAAAGGGCTTTGGCTGGTCACCAAGAGAGCACAGCACACACTTGTTACAACAACTCTAGTAGTTTTTTGCTCTGCTACAAAATGCCCTCTACTGTTCAAGCCCCTCTGAAAGTCCACATCAGGGGTAGGCAACCTTTCCCCTTTAAGGGCCGAGGGACTTCAGCTCCCAGAATCCCAGGAGCTATTGGCCAACATGGGACTATTAGCCAACATGGCTGAGGCTTCTGGGAGCTGAAGTCCCTCAGCCCTTAAAGGGGAAAGGTTGCCTACCCCTGGTCCACATCCTCTGGTATTAACTAGCCCAGGCTTCGAGGTCTTCATGTGGCTCAGGTCCTAGCTATCTGAAGGACTGTATCCTCTGATATACGCCTGCCCAGACCTTTGAGATCCTTGAGGCAGTCCTTCTCTCAGTCCCACCACCCTGAAAACAGATTGGATAGCTACCCACTAGGGATGCTTTAACAGGAGACCCTGCACTGAGTAGGGCAGGGGTAAGCAACCTTTCCCCTTTAAGGGCCGAGGGACTTCAGCTCCCAGAATCCCAGGAGCTATTGGCCAACATGGGACTATTGGCCAACATGGCTGAGGCTTCTGGGAGCTGAAGTCCCTCGGCCCTTAAAGGGGAAAGGTTGCCTACCCCTGGAGTAGGGGTTGGATTGGATGGTCCATGGGGCACCTTCCAACTCTATGGTTCTATGATACTATGATTCTAAGAGAGCCTTCTCAGCAGCTGCTTCCAGGCTCTGTCACTCACTTTCTAGAGAGAAGTGACTGGCTCCCTCCTTGTTGGCCTTAGCAGGTGAAGACATTTATTCTAACAAAATTTGGGGAACTGGCTGTTCTCCAGAGAAAAGTGCTTTTAACTGTGTGCTGTACTATTTTTATTTCTTTTCTAATGCCTATGTTTGCAATGGTAATAGTGCCACTCTATTCTGCATTGGTCAGGCCCCACCTGAAATACTGTGTCCAGTTCTGGGCACCATAATTCAAAAAGGATGTTGAAAAACTGGAGCGTGTCCAGAGGACGGCAACTAAAATAGTGAAAGGTCTGGAAACCATGAAGCCCTATGAGGAATGACTTAGGGAACTGGGTATGTTTAGCCTGGAAAAGAGGTGGTTAAGAGGTGATATGATAGCTCTGTTTAAGTATTTGAAGGGATGTCATATTGCGAAGGGAGCAAGCTTGTTTTCTGCTGCTCCAGAGAATAGGAAACAGAATAATGGATGCAAGCTCTTCCTGACAGTGAGAGCTGTTTGACAGTGGTATATGCTGCCTTGGAGTGCGTCTCCTTCTTTGGAGGTCTTTAAACAGAGGCTGGATGGCCATCTGTCAGGGATGCTTTGATTTTGAGTTCCTGCATGGCAGGGGATTGGACTAAATGGCCCTTGTGGTCTCTTCCAACTCTATGATTCTATGAATGGTTTCCAATTCTATAATTAGTTCAATTACATTACAACAATAACTTTTTTAAATATTTCTCTTGGAAAAAGGCTGGAATCCTGTTGGGGCTTTGTAAGTGTATTTACATCTGTGGGAATTAGAATTGGGCAGTTCTGTGAT
The DNA here is from genome assembly GCA_026167975.1 of Phrynosoma blainvillii. Taxonomy (NCBI): domain Eukaryota; kingdom Metazoa; phylum Chordata; class Lepidosauria; order Squamata; family Phrynosomatidae; genus Phrynosoma; species Phrynosoma blainvillii. Next base: position 445,006,121 of record JANUYF010000001.1, on the reverse strand, counting down.
GTCCATATTTAGTAAAGGGCTGCTGTTGTGTTACTATGTAGGGAAGCCAGCAAAGCGACTGATGCACATTTGGACCAATGTACAATAATTGTGCATCAGTGTTGTTGTGCACTGGGACACCAGCTAAAGAGTGTAGATGTGTATTGAGACACTCTTGCTGGTGTCACATTACTTATCTTCACAATTCATTTATAGGGTTTCTTAGAATTTCTGCAACATAACTGAGTACAGGTTGAGTCTCCCTTATCCAAAATTCCAAAATCCAAAATATTCCAAAAACCAAAACTTTTTTCATGGGTGGCTGAGATAGTGAAAATCTTGCTTTCTGATGTTGTTGTCGTTGATGTTGTTGTTATCAACATCATAATCTTTGTCTTATATCCCACCTTTCTCCCAATAAAGGGACTCAAGGCAGCAAACGACACATATAAAACGGTACAATATTAAAATATATAAATATAAAATTTAAAAAACAATTAAACAATTTTGACTTACACAGTTATAAATTAAAATGTAACATGTTAAAAATACAAACCATTAACATTTATATAGCACAATATTTAAAACCCACCCTTTATTAGCTTAATCAAGCTACACAAACTTTGTTTCATGCATAAAATTATAATAAAATACTGTATAAAATTACTTCAGGCTGCGTGTATAAGCTGCATATGAAACATAAATTAATTTTGTGTTTCGACTTGGGTTCCATCTCATTAATAAACATATGCAAATACAGGTATTCCAAAATCTGAAAAAATCCAGAATCCAAAACACTTCTAGTCCCAAGCATTTTGGAGAAGGAAAACTCAACCTTTATAATTAAAGTTACATAACATGCATCATGATGGAGGATTCTGGCCAAAATTCACATAAAATAAAATAAAATAAAATAAAGATGAAGACTGGGTTGAAATGTTTCTGTGTGTAAAAGCACACTTTATTACACTATTCATTTTTTTAATATTTTAAGTTCTAAATTTTGAGATATGCACATTTCCTAATGGGATAAATCCTTAGGATCATGTAATATTGCTTCCTGTTTCCAGGATAGCAAAATAGATTGGCTCAAGGAAGCATATACTAACATCAATATTTTAGTTTATTTCCCCCCCTGAAGCTCATTCCTTCCATTAATAATGAACACTGCCTCATATTTGTACCTCATTTGCACTTCATCTACCATGAGATGGTGACATTTTGCTTATATATTATGTACAAACTCTGTATGCCCTGGGAAAATGTTGGCATCTTTTCATATGAAACTGGAATTTTCCAGCTATACATTCGACCAGGTTTGAGTGATAGCTCTCCCTAGGACCTTACTCCCTCCCCACCATGATACATTGTATTCCCCAGTAGATTGTAAATTTATGCATCTTTCTGCTTTATAATTCCAAAATAAACCTGGCTGGCCAACCTCTAAGTATATGGCAGAGAGGTTTGGAAAGGACAGAACATGAATTATGCAACTACCAGAGCCTAATGTCTGATAAAACATAACTGCATTTCCTTGATGCTAGTATAATGCAAACCGCTTCTTTCGTAAGCTCTTGCATACTAAGCTAGGCATTGTGAGTCCAACTCAATCACTATCACAGCTTGGGAAAGTTCCCTTTAGACTACAGCTCCCAGAATCCCTCAATCAGCATGACTATTGGCTGCACAAGTTAGATATTCTGGGAGTTGTAGTCCAAAAGGGAACCTTCCCAAGTCCTGGTTGCTATCACTATGCTATCTACCTCATTTGTTGGGGCTTTGGGCAAAGAATCTTCCCTATGTGTTACTCATGAGCCTCCAGCTTGAGACTGCAGTCTAGAGAAAGGGAAAGCTGTTGTTTTCTTTTTCTCCAATATTTAGTTCTTCTAATCTTCAAATCCTTTCCATCCCAAATGGGAAGACTTTTGTCCAATAGCTAACATTGAGGAAGGTTGTGCAGCATGGCTTCATTAGTGAACTGTCATGCTACGCAACCAAATGTGCATTTCAATGTGCATCATGTTGACATGTGATGTGCATAAATAAGCAGTGCACATGCACGACCACACACAACATGTTTGCTCAACCATGTGCAATGGGCAAACCATATGCAATGTATTACTCGAATGTCCAGCCTCCCTTCACCTTCTGAAACACTCATCAAACAGATTCTGATCTTGATCAATCTATCCTTGGCTATGTGTTCTTATGCTCTCCAACACTGAGTCTCCCGGACCCCTAAATATGGTCCCAGATCTCCTTGTATGACATAGGTAGTTTCATGCACTGGGGGTCTCCCTCATGGCTACATGCCTCAAACATTCCCTTTTTATATCAAAGGGATATATACTTAATATCGGAAAAGGGAGGGTGAGGGGAATCCAAGCTATAGCTCAGGGGTAGGCAACCTTTTGGAGACCTGGCTGGTCCCCCGAAGTCCTGGTCTCCGCTGGGCCGAGGGGGGGGAATGGTGGTGCGTGCACGCACGCACGCACGTGCGCACCCCCCACCGCCAAGCGCAACCCCCCCCGTGTGCGCTGCCGCCGCCACCACCACTGCCGCAGCCACCACAGCGTATGTTGCGGCCGCCATTTTGATTTCCAAAATGGCGGCCGCAACATGTTTGCGCATGCGCAGGAGTACTGCACATGCGCAAACCAGTCACGGCCGCCATTTTTGAGAACAAAATGGCGGCCACCACTTGCGGCTGCCATTTTGATTTCCAAAATGGTGGTCGCGGCAAAAAGTGCAGCAGCAGCAGCGCGTGGCAGCGGCGGCGACAGGGGTCCACCTGGGCCGGTAAGTCCGGCGACCTGGGCCAGAACCGGCCTGGGGGCCGTAGGTTACCAGCTCCTGCTATAGCTGATAGGTGGTTGTCAGAGAAAGTCAATGGGAGGCATTAAGATTTTAATGTCCAAATTAAGGTTTAAATTCAGCCTAAAATCAATCAGGATGGCATCCAAAACACGCCAGTGCTAACTGGTATGCAGGCCACAGGAACTTATAGATTCCTGGTTCCTTAACCTTTGTGATGTAGTTGAACTAGAGCTTTAAAAAATTACTTACTAGAATCTCTTAGCCAGCCCAACTAGGGAGATTATGGGAACTCAGGTCTAAAACAATACCATCCCTCACATTCTTGTTTAAACTCATTTAAATTAGACAAAAGGCAAGAATGGAATATTCCTGCCTTCTACTTGCAAGACAAAAACTTCTGCAGATAGCTTGGACTGCCAGAAACGACAATTAAATTGATCTCAGAGCAAATCAGACCTGAACTGTCTCAAGAAGACAAGATGACTAAATTGAGACTATTGTATTTGGAAATATTGTGAGAAGACATGACTCACTAGAAAATGCAACAATGTTTGGTAAGGTGAAATGTAGTAGGAAAAAAGGAAGACTGCATTACAAATGGATTGACTCTGTCAAGGAAGCCATGACCCTAAGTCTGCAAGACCTGATCAGGACTGTTGATAAAAGAGTGACTTGGAGGTCTCTCATTCATAGAGTTACTGTGATGTCCAGCCTGTAGGCGGGATATGGGAGGTGGGATTGGGATATTGGATTGTTTTAATTGTACTATTTTTAACTCTTGTAAGCCGCCCCGATTGCGATGCAGAGGGGCGGGTTAGAAATAAAACCTATTATTATTATTATTATTATTTAAATTCTCCCCCGCATTTTCCTTCATTTTCAGTTTAGTTTGACCACTGTATTAGTTTGTGGGAGGAGCTGTAGGAATCCCCTGCATTTTTCTAGTTTTGGTTTGCCCCTTCCCAGCAAGCTCTGCTTTAGCTTGGGAGTTTTTCATTTTTCTTAGGCAGCCTTGGCTTGATTTGTTTGGTGGCAACAGGCTCAGGCAGAGGGAAAGGGCATTTCTTACACCTGCAGCCAAATTATTTACCATATAGCCAACTTATTTACCACAGCCAATTTAGTTACATGTAGCAGTTAATTCCAATAAACATCAACATCAAAGAAAACAAGAGCACCAGAAGCTGAAAGAGCCTGCATCAGCTTCATTGAGAAGGAGATCAATCCAGGAACAAACCCAGAGAGATGACAACACTGAAGATCATTAAAACCTGAACTGTAAAGTACCTTTTATTTTAAGCCTATTAGAGCTTGGGAGAAGAAACCCTTTTCTTTTGTTCTTTTAAATAAATTTCCCCCTTTTTGGACTTTACACTCAGCTTTGGAGCCTTTTTGGGTTAGAGATTGATCTCACAAGGGTACTGGTGTTGCATACCCATATTTGCCAACACCTTTAGTTGGGTGTGTCTTCACAGTCACCATAAGTCAAAGTTGACTTGGTGGCAATTAACAACAATGGAGAAGTGAAGAATCGCTGCCTTGTAAAGGATCCTGTAGCCTGATAAAGGACAATGGTAACCTGGATCTCAAGAGGAACATCTCCCTTTGTCTTACTAATGGAACTTTTTTTAAAAAAATCATTTCCTGAAGTATCCAGATGGCTAGAAGGAGGAAGGGCCTGCCTGCATGAATTTCCCTCCAGCACCGCCTGAACTGAGAACAACCACATCTTGACAAAATGCAGGCTTGTGACTAACATCTTCATAATTTTTTTTCTCCTGCACATCTCTTTACATCTTTGCCTGATGAAGAAGCCAGTGGAGTTTCAAAAGCTTGCAAAATGTATTTGGAGCATTTTGGTTGGCCCAAAAATGGTATCACTGTTTTGTGGATTTTGGATGTTATTGTACTTTGCTACACGGCCAACATAGCTATCCCTGGACACGTTTTCAGATAGATAGACAGATTGATTGATTGATATTTCAAAATATATAGAGGGATGGACAGGAAGGCACATAGGTAAACAGAGAGCAGACTCATCTTTTCTTCCAATCTCATTGAAACTTTTATTTAAAAAATACCATGCCTTTCAAAATTACCTTTGGTTGATTCATCTTCAATAGGTTGCTTGAATAACGTGATATCTTTAAAAGTGCACAGGAATAACACCACTTTGTCATGCTCATTTCTGATCGGTGCAATTTGCATGTAAAACCAAACAGGTGTTCCTGTAATCAAAAAGGGTATCCAGTGAAACACATGTCATGCAGAACAAAATAACAACACAAAGGCAGGCTCATCATCATGATTATCACTTACTGTTTTACCAAACAAGCTAGTCATCTTTAAAACCACTCAAGCCCCATTGAAGGTAACAGTAGAATAAAGCACTGAAATCCAAATGACCCTAACTGTGCTTAACCTTGGCTAGAATATGGGGATGAAGATCATTAGCTGGAGCCAGCTAAATGTCTATCAAATATGCATGAAAATATGCCCATAAACAATGGGTTGTAGTTGCACAGATGGGCAAGAGCCTGTCCCAACTGCCTTTACACCTCTTCTCTTTCCTTTCTGATTCCTCCCACTCTCTCTCTCACATGCACATGGGTAAACTGTCTGTATCTCTACCATCTGCATCCCTGAACACCTGGGCTTTCATTCCATTTTATTTCTAAACAGTAAAGGTGAGCTAATTATCAATTCCGCTCTGTATAATCCTCATCCTTCTTGAGCTATATGGGACAATCTGTGCTACTTTCTTTCACCCTTTACCAGTGTGTGGGTTGCTAACCATACAAATAGGTATGAGAGGGCATTTGGAACTAGGGCAAATTTCACAACTATATGAAAATTTAGGCAGCCTTGGTGAATCAAACCCAACCAAAGGATTGCTGTACTCGGCATTCTGTTTCAAATAGCTGTCAGGCAGAGACCTGTAGCTTGTTTCAGTCCTCCCCACAGCCAGCACATGTTCCCCAACCCATTAATCCCCAACAGTGGGGAAAAAAGGTTGCCTACTCCTGATTAAAAATTATCACTGCCTAAGGGTGCATTTACACTGTAGAAATAAATGTGGTTTGACACCACTTTATGTGCTATAGATGCTGGGATTTGTAGTTTTACAAGATATTTAGCCTTCTCTGCCAACGAGTGCTACAAGTCCTAGGATTCTGTAGGATGGAGCCATGGTGGTTAAAGTGGCATCAAACTGTATTATTTCTATAGTGTAGATGCACCCCATGTCACCCGAACTACTTGCTTTTATTCAGATCTTGAAAATCCTACTCTTTTGGAACACAACCTGCAGAATTCCTCAGCTAGTATGGCCACTGTAGTCCCCAGAAAAGTCTGTACATCTGTCTCTCTATCCCTCTCTCTCTCTCTCTGCATTTGGTGCTCCACTTTTAATAAAGCAAGCCTACAGAAAGTGTTGATGTATGTGAGTTACTTCAAAATCCTGCAAAGCAACCAGCTGGAAACAAAGGAATGACAGCCCTTGAGCCTGTGACCAGTGTGCTTGATCTGAATGACCAGTCTCAGGAGATTTGGTCTAGCATGTACTAGCACTCAGGTGGACAGCTCAGACAAAAGTGCAGGCAAGCAGAAACTCAAAGAATAAGAGCTTGCTGAAGAGGTCTGGAAAAGGCATTTCAAGGATTTGTCTTTGATGTCTGAAGCAGCTATTTAAATTGGGAGACACTGTAAAGAATGGAGGGACACAATAGCTCATGGACAGAGAATGTGCTTTGCATGAAGAAGGTCCAAGTTCAATCCCTGGTATAATCAGGTTTAAAAAAAAAAAACTTTGGAGAGTTGCCAATGGAGACAGGAGGAAAAACCAGAAAGAACTTGAGAAAGGGGGTGGATGGGTTTCTGGATGTTGTTGTTGTTGTATTGTTGTTGTGCCTACCAGTCATTTCCAAGTTATGGTGATCCCAGGGTTCAATTTGCCACTCAGCCATGAAACCCACTAGATGACTTTGGGCAAGTCACACTCTCCCAACCTCAGGGGAAGACAATGGCAAGCCTCTTCTGAACAAATCTTACCAAGAAAACTCCATGATAGGTTTGCCTTAGAGTCGCCATGTGTCCGAAATTACGTGAAGGACAACAACAACAACAACAACAACAACAACGTAAATGTATCATGGTGCTTTCTGGGCAGGATTTTTTCAGAGGGAGTTTGCCCTTGTCTTCCTCTGAAACGGAGAGTGTGAGATTTGCTCAAGCCTAATGAATTTCAATAGACAAGCGGCAGTTCAAATCCTGGGACGTTATCACACGGGGTCTAAAGCAGCCCCACCCCTTCGCCATCGCTGCATCATTCCGGTTCCTTTGCCTCCGTGATCAGACGACGTCGCGGCAAACCCCGCCCATCCCTGCATCATCCTTGCGCCATCGCTGCATCATTCCAGCTCTTTTGAATTCCTCTTTCAAAGAGGAATTATGGCCTGCGCGACCAGAATCATTCCGGTATGGCTCTGGATTGATTCCTTGCCGCTTTTCTTGCCGCTAGTGTGATAACGTCCCTGGTCTCTCAGAGTTCTAGTCCAACACTCAAATCACTGCACTAGACTAATTTCTCAAAATCTTCCAGCCAGCATGGTGACTGGGCATACTAGCTAAATAATTCTGGGAGCTGATGTTCAAAAAAGCAAAACTTCCAAGCTCTTTCAGTCAGTCAGTCAGTCAGTCAGTCTGGTTTTGATGAGCAGAAGAAAGTATCTTCATATGTTCTGGGCAGCCTAGCAGAGCTGGAAAATTAGGTCTATATTGAGTTTTAAGTGGAAGCCAGTTTCCAGAAGAGGGAGAGCATGAGTTCTCAAATGTTTTATTTTTCTTTTTATAATTTATACAAAAGGGAAAAGACCAAAAAACAAAAACAAAACAGCTATGGCGGTATCAGTGAGTGGTGAATCTGTGCAGAGTTTCATTCTGAACTTGAAAGGGACTCATCTGGAGGATGGTATTCAGCATCTTGGATAGCTCACTTGAACTTCTTCCTTTAAACTTCAAACTAAACCCCAAAGTTGTTTCACCACCTCACTAACATAGACGTCACTAGCTGCCAATGTAAAAGACAGAGGCATACAAAATTATGCTCCAGATGAGGCCTAACCAAGGCAGAATATAGTCGATATATATTGCATGTGAGTGATGCCATGTTGGCTTCATAAAAATCCACTCTCAGAAAATGAGTTGATCCTTAAAATATATTTCAAAAGCAATGCCTCTGTTTCATACTTCTCATACTGATGGCATACTTACTGTTTTTCTTATACAAGAGTATTTCAAAGCAGTTTGATTCATAGTTGTCAAATGTTTGTCTGACTTTTTCAATGGTTTTCTTGTCTGTGAGTTCCCCATACATAAAACTGGACAAAGACATAAAAAGAAGCAGGTGAAAAAAGTGAAAAACAATTCTCATCAGTTTCTCAAGCACAGAAGAAGAAGAAGAAGAAGAAGAAGAAGAAGAAGAAGAAGAAGAAGAAGAAGAAGAAGAAGAAGAGACACTATTGTAAACACACATATTTATGGCTTGGCCTAAAGTATAAATTCCAAGCTGTGTATGCTTATCTATGATTTACAGCTTGTTTTGTTCAACATTTACAGTTACAAAGCTATTCTAAAAGCCCCTAAAGCAAACAGTGTACAGAGGGAGGATTTATAAGGATGCTACAGTGTGTTCAATTTGAAGTGATGCTCTGGGTACACTTACAAGGATCTTGTGAAACAGAGAGCGAGTGGGGAAGGGACAATACATAAATGTGTAATATTCTTAAACTCCAAATCCATTCCAATAGACAATGGAGCTTTATCTAGATATATAGATATAGATATATAGGGCTCAGCATGATAAACTGGTTACCTTGTAATATCCTTCCGAATGCCAGACTTTAAGGGAAAGAGAAAACTCAAGGTTTCATTCCATTTTTCTCTGTATTTTTATTATCTTGGGTTGTGGTTGCATTTGTTTGTCTCTATGGGATGCTTAGGACATAGTCTGAATGTAGATAATGCAGCAGCCTTCTGTTGCTGTTGTTATTTGCCATCAGGTTGACTCCAATGTACGGCAACCCTATTAACAAATTCCCAAATCCTCAACTGGTCTTGCAAACTCAGACATGAGTTCTTTAATTGAATCAATCCACCTGTAGTACATTCTCTGTGTCTTTTCCTACAACCTTCCACTTTACCAAACATTATCTTCTCCAGTGTTTCATGGTATGTATGAAGTATGACAGCTTGAGTTTAGTCATCTTTGCTTCTAGCAGGAGCTTGGGCTTGGTTTATTTTAAGACCCATGCATTTGTCTTTTTAGCAATCCATGGCATCCATCAAACTCTTCTTCACCACCACATTTCAAACGAGTTGGTACTCTGCTGTCAACATTCTTCATTGTCCAGCTTTCACAAAGAAACTGGAAATACAATGGCCTGAACGGTTCTGACTTTGGTATTTAATTACTATGATCAGAATCCTGATGGGGACTTAAGTCTTCCTAAGTGGACTTCTGTCTTTGGAAATTAGAATTGGGTGGTTCTACAAAGTCTGTATCCAGAAAAGTGCAGCTGTTATGTTATGATGTAAGGAAGCCAGCAAAGTGACTGATGTGCATTGGCACCAATGCACAATGGGACTGATGCACATTTCAGTCCCACAACATGGGACCAAAGGCAAGTCACAGTATGGACTGAAAACAGCATAGTATAATATAGGTAAATTACAATTATTATAATAAAAACAATTCTAAAAAAAACATATCCTATTAAAAAGCCACAAATTTAAAATAGTCTTCAAGTATTTAACATATAAGTGTGTGAGTATAAAAGTATAGCACATTAAAAGCCTCCTCTGCAACAACCAGTACATCATCAAAAGCCAGTAAAAATTAAAAGTCTTTTACCAGCCAAAGAAAGAAGATCAGAGAGCAGGCCAGGGTAGCCTCTTGTGTGAAAAGAGTTCCACTGCCTGGGAGCAGTCACCAAGAAGGGTGTCTTCCCCAAACATGTTTGTGGTAGTGACAAAACATAGAGAAAGCCCTCCCTTGGTGATCACAAAACTCAGGCAAGGTCATATAGGGAAATATGGGCTGTTGTCAAATAGGGCTTTATAGGTCATAACCACTATTTTGAATTATGCCAGCCAATGAAATGGTTGCAGCAAGGAACTTATATTTTCCCTGTAGTTTGCCACCAGTTTCATCTCACAGGTTCCTCATGTTGTACCTGGCATGCAGGTACATTACATCTATCTCCATAATAAGGATAGATGTATCTATGCAGTGCAAATAGCTGAGAAGTTTGTTCATTTCATTTTGTTGACAAGAAGTAACCAAAATGTGCAAATTTGTTCATTAAAAAGATGGAAAGAATGTGTGACTTGTTGATTTATTTATTTATTTTTAATGAATGTGATAGAAACAGAAACTGCAGATTTATCTATTCCTATTCAGCCCTGGTGGTGCAGTGGTTAAATGCCTGTACTGCAGCCACTCACTCATAAACCACAAGGTTGCGAGTTCAATACCAGCCAGGGCTGAGGCTCGACTCAGGCCTGCATCCTTCCGAGGTCGCTAAAATGAGTACCCAACTGTTGGAGGGCAATGAGCTTACAGTTGTAAACCGCTTAGACATCCCATAGCGCGATATGAAGTGGTATATAAAAGAAGCTGCTTTGCTTTTGCTTTAGATAAAAAGAGGTTTACTAAAATACACATTCATACTTTTTTAGACTCAATGCATTTATTTCAGAATGCATGAAAAGTAATCAGCTCCATTTGGTTCATTTGTCCACCAACTTTTTAAATGCAGTAGCTGATATCCTGTTGCTGTCTTATACATCAGGTAGTTAGAAGTGGAAAGATCCTTTTGTGATGCAAAATATCTGCATTCAGTTCCAGATTGCAGAAGTGAAGTTGTGCATATGCATGTGCATATAGCTGCACATGCACATTCAGTTATATATTCAGTTGCACATTTCATGTCTTGCTTTTATTTTTGCATCACCATTCAGTACAAGAGTTGCACAACATAATCAATTTCACGTGTGCCATGCAACACTGATGCAAGATCTCAGCCTGTGACTGGGTAGCCAAACAATATGCTATCACAATGAGGCAGTTCAAAGCCACTGAGAGATCTCCCTACCCAACCCAAGCAAACGAAAACAGGGAGAGACTTACCTGCATGTGCTACTTTTCTGCATGACGTCAGCTCTGTGGTACCCAGATAATTTACAAAATCCGTCATTACTATAAACTACAGGCCAGTCCACAATTTGAGCATTGCCCAGCAAAAAACTTGACTCTAAATGGAAAGAGAAGGGAAAAAGAAAAGCAGAATTAATTACCCTCATCAAAGAAAAGCATCCACATTATTGAGATTAGTGCTACAGAAGAAACTTCAGCAATGGTCTTGCTTAGTTCTAGACAATATGTATTAAAAGTAGTGACTAATTGAATCAGAAACACAATGTTTTCATATGGAGTTCTCCTGATGAGAAATCAAGCCAGTCATGCCCTTCTCTGAGATACTGCATTCCATTTCCCCCTCCCCATTTTTCATTTTCTTTTTTCATGTAGACACTTAGCATAAAAGGATCACTGATCATATTCAATCTTCTTTGGACTGTTTCTGGGATTCCTCTTCCTTTCCTTTTTTGTTTAAATTAACACTTGCAAACTTTGTGTTCTCCCAAGCCTTCCTAACCTCCTTTTCTTGCAAAGATGGTACAATTTTGGCTGTATCAGGATCATCACAATCCTTAATACCCTGCAAGACTAGATCAGAATTCCAAATGACCTTGATAGTTTGAAAATCTGTCTTGATCAAAATCAAAGGTCAAAACTAACAAAATGAATTTCAACAAGGATAAATGTAAGGTACTACATCTAGGCAGGAAAAATGAAATGCACAAATGTAGGATGGGTGAAACCTGGCTTGAAAGGAGTATATGCAAAAAGGATTTAGGGGTCTTAATTGGCCACAAGCTAAACATCAGCCAACAATGTGATGCAGCAGGCAAAAAACCAATGCAATTCTAGGCTGCATCAATAGGAACTTAGGGCCTTTGCAGACTGCCAGAAATAGTGCACATTAAATTGAGGCACTGCCCTGGCTCAGTGCTAGGGAATCATGGGAACTGTAATTTATTGTGGCACCAGAGCTCTCTGACAGAGAAGGCTCAATGTCCCAGAAAAAAATACAATTCCCATGACTCCCTAGCACTGAGCCAGGGCAGTGCCTCAATTTAATGTGCACTATTTCTGGCAGTCTGCAAAGGCCCATAGTGTCCAGATAGAAGGAGTAGTAGTGCTGCTTTATCAGGGGTAGGCAACCTTTCCCCTTTAAGGGCCGAGGAACTTCAGCTCCCAGAATCCTAGGAGCTATTTGCCAACATGGGACTATTGGACAACATGGCTGAGGCTTCTGGGAGCTGAAGTCCCTCGGTCCTTAAAGGGGAAAGGTTGCCTACCCTGTGCTTTATTTTGATTTGGTCAGACCCCACCTGGAATACTTTGTCCAGGTCTGAACATCACAGTTTAAGAAGGTATCTACAAGCTGTAACATGTCCAGAGAAAAATGACCAAGATGATCAAAGGTCTGGAAACAAAGCTTTGTGAAGGCTGAGACAGCTGTGTGCATTTAATTTGAAGAAGAGAAGACTGAGAGATGACATACTACCCATTTTTAAATATCTGAAGAGATGTCATGTAGAAGATGTAGCAAGCTTGTCTTTCGCACAAACCAATGGACTCAAATTACAAGAAAAGAGATTCTATCTAGTCATTGGGAAGAACTTCTTTACTGTAAAAGCTGTTAACATTGGAATAGGCTGCCTCCAAGGATGGTGGACTCTCCATCTTTGGAGATCTTTAAACAGAGGTTGGATAGGCATCTTTCAGAAGTACCAGTGATATATTCAAATCTTTTACTCCAAGTCTCAAGTCAAGTCTCAAGTCTCTACCTTCAAGTCTCAAGCTGAGTCTCAAATCCTTGCAAGAGACTTTCAAGTTGGTTCTTAATGGAGCCAACTTTAACAGGAAAAAAGAAGGAGGCCGTGGGGGGGTGAGGGGTGGAGGTTCAATAACTAGACAATCAAAAAGAAGGGCACAAAGTTAGAGGGGAAATTCACAGAAGGGAACAGCAAATGTGTTAGGTAAAGGACTTGAGGTGGAAGGATCTTTCTAAAGCTTTTCAAAAACTTTAAAAGTCTCCTCTGATGTGCAATAGGGATAGGCTGTTGAGTAGACCTTAACCCACTCCTCAAACCCACTGTGTAACACATTTGCTATTTCCAGATGAAGTTATATCAGCAAGTCAGCTGCTAAAATGTACAAGTCTTGAGTCAAATCAAGTCAGAGCAACATTTATTGTCAAGTCAAATCCAAGCCAAGTCATTGAGGTGACTGAGTCCAACTTGAGTCCCAATCAGTCATCACTGAGAAGTGATTAAAGGCCTAAGCAGACTGCCAGAAATAGTGCACATTAAATTGAGGCACTGCCCTGGCTCAGTGCTAGGGAATCATGGGAACTGTATTTTTTTCTGGGACATTAAGCCTTCTCTGTGAGAGAGCTCTGGTGCCACAATAAATTACAGTTCCCATGATTCCCTAGCACTGAGCCAGGGCAGTGCCTCAATTTAATGTGCACTATTTCTGGCAGTCTGCTTAGGCCCTTAGTTGTGTACTCCTACATGGCTGCAATTTGAATGAGATGGTCCTTGCAGTTCCATCCAACTCTTATGGTTCTCCCCTTTTAGTCCTTTTCATCTCTATGATTCTAGGATCATCAAAAAAAAATTGCTATTAGCATATGGGACTAAAACAGCAGCAGTGCACAAATATAGAGTATTTCTGAGGTTCTCTACTGCAATCTCTCAGTAGACTCAGTGCACCCAAGTCATAAACCACATTCTGATGTAACACCAGCAGAGTGAAAATCTCCAGTAGTACAGTTTCCTGGATTACAACTTCGCACAAGCATTCGTGCAAAGCAGTCACCCATAAAGTTGTACCATTGGTTGTACCAAACCATTTGTGTAAGTGGTTGTTGTGCAATCTACTGCACCAGAGGCTGGGCAATAAGTTATACAATTGGTTGTGCAATCAGGTGTGCAAGAAGTTGTAGATCACTTGTGCAAGATGTTTTACCACCTCTTACACTATCAATTGCTTTATGCAATCAAAACTGTATTGGATACCATCTTCATGTTGACTCTGAAAATGTGTGAGCGGTAAAACCACAAGCCTTGCAGTAACTTGGGGACAAAATTGTATTTAGGCCTGAGTTTATAATTTACTTGTAGTTTTTCAATTAACCACAGTTTGTGGCCTGATCAAAGCACACAGAGCATTAGGCTGGAACATTAAGTGCTGTTAAGAGGCTTTTAACAGAAGAATGTTTTATTTACTGATGTCCTTTTAAATTGCTCTCAGTTCACTGGTGTTTTATTATTATTATTTGTTTTATTATTACAATATTTTGTGTTTTTATCTGGAACATTTCTATCTAAACTTGTTGTGAGCTTCCTTGAATCTTGAATTTGGTAGAAAAGTGGGATATAAGTAAATATTTAGGTGATACGATGACCTATACAACTTCAGACTAGTTGTAGAAGGAGATCACATAATAAATTGCAAGAGAGAGGACAAAACAGGCACCAGAAAGATAAAAGTTCTGGTTCAGTCCATTCATTGCATGTTTCAATGCTACATTCACGGAGCTAAATGTGTTTTCTCTTTTGTTTTCTTGAGAGGAGCATCACAGTTTTATTGGCTTTCTTATTTATGAGAAAATTTACACCCAGCTTTTCTGCTATATGTGCAATCCAGCAAAGGTTCACTTTTAGACTGAAGATCCCATAATCCCTTATCAGTATGACAATGACCAAAAGAAGTACATTTAGCAAGGTATGGAGCAACCAACCTGGCTCAGAAAATATAAAACAAAATGAAGCAATACAGTGTCAGATAACATGATATCACAATGGCTTTTTTAAAAAAGAGAGCAAGGAAACAAGGCAGCAGGAAAAGAATCAAACAGCCTGCAGAAAATAATCAGCTAAGAACATGAAAAATAAAACCACAAGACAAGTAGTGGTGAAAACAAAGTAGGATAGGGGCAAGGAACTTTGGGAGTTCTGGATCTCTGGAAATAATGATTCCCACATTTTGCACTCTGTAATAGAACAACCCACTAGCTCAGGTTTCCTCTGTTTCTTCTGGTGCAGAAACTAAATGGTCATGAAGGAGAGCTGCCATGGATATGGGAAGATCCATCAGAATTCAATGTGAAGTACAGGACTCTTCCCACCATTGGGTGACTGAACTTCCTATTTTACCCCATAACTCCCAGAATCCCCCAGACAGCATAGTTGCCATAGTTGAAGGAAATTAGTTCTGGGAATTGGAGTCCCAAAAGTAACTTTTCCAAGTTCTGCGTCTAACTCCTAAATTTTCTAATATAATAAAAATGTCTGTCCTATCCGCTGGGAAGGCAGTGGCAAGAGGGTATCTAATAAAGTTAAACTCAGAAGAAAACAACAACAAAAAAGGAAAGAAGAGGAGAATAAAATTTTGAAAGAATTAAAAATGAAAGAACATGAATGGAAGAGGAATGGAGATAAAAAAAATTAAGATTAGAAATACAAAATCTAAAACTGCAACAAAACATTAACAATGAAAGATATGGAAAAGAAGTTGCAATATATACAACAGAGACATTTTGAAATGGGAAATAAACTGAGTAAATTAATGGCTAATATGATAAGAACAGAAAAGAAAAGAAATAAGAAGATAATTACAGAAATATGATCAGAAGGGAAGATTATCACCAGGCAGAAAGAAATTTAAAAGGTCTTTGAAAATTATTATCAAGCATTATATAAAACTGTTAAAGATAAGGAGAAGAATAGAGAGAAAATAGAGGAATATTTAAAAAGACAAAATATACCACACTTAACTGAAGACTAGAAAAAAGAATTAAATAGGGATATAACAGAAAAAGAAATATCAAATGTAATTAGGCAAATGAAGATGGGAAAAGCACCAGGACCTGATGGTTTCCCAAGTATATGTTACCAAAAAAAAAAAAAAAAAAAGGAAGAAATCTAAATTAGACCGCTAAAGAATACATTAAATGACATTAAAATGACGGCATCCCAGAATAATGGAAAAACGCATATATTTCTTTAATTCCAAAAGATTATAGAGATAGCCGTGAAACTAAAAATTACACACCTATCTCTTTGACGAATGTGGACTACAAGATTTTTGCAACAATCATCGCAAAAAGGTTAAAGAAGATTTTGAAAGACGTCATCCATAATGATCAAAACGGGTTTCTTCCAGGAAGATTTGTGAAAAATAATGTAAGAACTGTATTAAATATCATTGAATTCTTCAAAAAAAAAATGATAGGAAACTGGCGATGATCTTTGTGGATGCAGAGAAGGCATTCAACAAGGTGAGCTGGGTATTTATGGAAAAAATGATAAGAACAATGAAGATGGGAGAAAACTTTGAAAAATGGATTAAAGCTGTATACAAAGAGCAAAAAGCACAGGTGATAGTTAACAAAGAGAAAATGAAATTTATTAAAAATTGAAAAGGGCACCAGGCAAGGATGTCCACTATCATCATTACTGTTTATCTTGGTTCTAGAGGTAGTAAATACCAAAATTAGGGAGGGTCAGTGCATACAAGGAATAAATATAAAAGGTCACAAATATAAAATAAAGGCATATGCAGATGACCTTGTAATATTCCTCGAACAACCCACCAAAAGTATAAAAAATCTTCTAAATATCCTATGAGAATTTGGAGAATTAGCAGGCTTCAAAATCAACCAAGTTAAGATGGCAATAAGAACAATGAATATGATGAGAGGAGAAGAAGAATTGCAAAGATCATCAAAATTTAGAATAGAGGAAAAAACTTAAATATCTAGGTATAACAGTAACAAAGAGAAATGCAGATCTCTTTGAAAATAATTATTCTAGGATTTGGAGAGAAATACAAAAGAATTTAAGGAAATGGTCAAAACTACAGGTCTCCCTTTTAGGGAGAATTTTGTTAATTAAAATGAATGTCCTCCCAAAACTGATGTATTTATTTCAAAACATGCCAATAATACAAAATGAGAAATGTATAGAGAACTGGAAAAAAGAATTGATAGAATTTATATGGCAATGGAAAAAATCAAGGATCAAATGGTCTAGTTTAATAAAGCCAAAGAAAAAAGGAGGCTTTGCCTTTCTAAACCTAGAACTATATTATTATGCCAACTGTATGGTATGGTTAGAAGATTGGATTAAACTTGAAAATGATAACCTGCTGAATATAGAAAGTGATAACACAGAATTTGGATGGCATGCCTTCTTATGGTATGGGAAATTAAAAAACAACAAACATTTTGAAAATCACTATATTAGAAAATCTTTATTGAGAGCATGGATTAAAATAAAGAAACAATTTTATAGAAAAACACTGTTATGGGTATCGCCACAGGAGGCCTTGCTATACAGAAGCAGAAATAGCAATACAGGATGGATAAGGTACAGAGACATCATAATATGTGAAGAACATAAAGATCCTAAGGAATATAAAATGAAATCAAAGGAACAGCTAGAGGAAGAAGGTAAAATTAATAATTGGTATGTGTATTTACAACTGAAAAATAAGTTTAATATTGACTGAAGGAACAAAGGATTTGAAGACAATAAGACAGAATTGGATAGAATAATAGAAAATAAAGAAGGTCATCGTGTCAAAATATTATAAATTATTTAAAGAAAGAAATTTAGAGAAAGAAACAATAAAACATGTAATGATCCAATGGGATAAAGATCTAGGAGAAAATATTCAGTTGGAACACTGGGGAAAAAAACATAGAAATCAACTAATAAATTCACCCTATGCCAGAACTTGAAAGAAAACTTCTTGAAAATGATGCACCGTTGGTATTTTTACCCAACCAAAATGAACAAGATATATAAGACAGGAAGTGCAAATTGCTGGAAGTGCCAAAAGAGTGAAGGGACATTCCATCATATGTGGTGGAGATGTGATTATGCAAAGAAATATTGGAGAGCAATCCATATGAAAATAATGGAAATATTATATGTTCAAATACCATGGTGCCCAAAATGTTTCCTTTGGAATATAACTCATGAAATAGAAAAAACAACAGAGAAAGAATTTGGAAAGATATTATTATATATAGTGTCAATAGCAAGAATAGTATATGCAAAATATCGGAGGGAAAGGGAAGCACCAAGTGTAGAAGAATGGCTTATTCGATTGAAAGATGCAATGAATATGGATATCTTAACGGCTTTAATCCAGAATAGGCTTGTAGATAGGAGAGAAAAGCAATGGGAATTGGTTAAAAAATTATGGGGGGGGGCGGGAATATAAGCAAAGTAAATAATTTAGAATCAACTAAAAATAGATGCATTAAAATTATAAAAGGTATAGAGAAAGTGATACACTTATGAAGAAACACAATAATAAATGAAAATAGAAGTATTAAATGACAGAAAATTTTTTGTTAAAGAATTTGGTTACTTTTATAAATCATGTATAGAAATGTGGTAATCTTAAAAAAATTGGTGAATGGAAAGAAAAGAGGGGTGCTTGAGGATATAATATTGTTGAAAGATATTGGAGTCTTAGGGAAATTTTGGACAGAAAGAAACATTTAACTTATGTTTGGATAAGAAGAAGTCATCTGGGAAATAAGAAGACTGATAAATTGTTCATTTATCGTAAGGATAGTTTAATGTTTTGTTGATTGTATTTATTTATCTGCTGTGTATGTAAATGTCTGTATGTATATATATGTAATTTGTTTGTATTTGTCTATGAGTGTTATGTAAATTAAAAAAAATGTCTGTCCTGTCACAAGAAGAGGGTCTCTGCTATGGCCCTTTGTCTCCAGGATTATTTGCAATGGGAAATTGCTAGGGGGAAGCAGCTCTCTGCTGAACTCTAGGAAGAAGATCTGGGCTGTATATTAACAAAAAAAATTATCCTGCATTTTAGAAGGGCACAGGTTGCCTAGAGGAAAAAGAACAGTAAAAAGTTGTCTTCTGTAGGTCAGACCCTAGGACTATGTAGATCATAAAAACAAAATGCACAGGTTTAGGATGATAGATACTTGGTTACTTTCTCCTGGCCTCTCCCCAGTTGACAGAAAACCACTTTAAAAAATTTGATCTAAGTTTACAGAAATAGAACCTGGCTGAGGATGAAGGGGGATATGGGAAGAGGAGAAGAAACTGGGACATTTGAAAATCAGCTTTAAAAGTGGGACAGCAGAGGATTAATCAGGATTGTCTCTGCCAGATTGGGACAATTGGAAAGTATGTGGTGAAAGCTATCTGGTATTGATTTAGAAGCTGGTTGATGAACTGCTCCCAGAAATTCTTGTACCTGGGAGCACTTTTAAACTTTGATTTTCCACTATATTCTGCTTTTGCTCTTTTATGACTGCTCTGTGATTGTAATAAAGTTGTAATAACATTGATTCATCCATCCAAATATCCATTTATATTCCACCTTTTTCCAATATTGGGGCTGAAAGCATTTTACAAAAGCTTTTTTAAAATACAAACAAAAATACTTATATTGCATATACTCATGCATACTCTAGAAATTTTAGTCAAAAATTGACCCCAAAAATTGAGCCAACTTATCAATCATGTAAATACTGTACTTTAACTCTTATTTAAAAAAGGGAACCGTCCCCTGGTGAAAGACAAAAGTGTGATCTGCCCTGAAAGCACCAACCCTTTCTACTCTCTCATCCATCCATCCTTTAGGATGAGCACAAACAATTATGCCTGCGGGAATTTTGTAAGTTCTTTGGCATTGTTTTCCTTTGCTTCATCCTTTAGATCAGGATTCGGCAAGGTTTACTTACCTGGGGCCGGTCACTGGTCCCCAGGTCTTCCGCTGGGCCGGGAGGGGGGAAATGGCGGCGCGCATGCTCATGCGCACGGCCCCACCAGCCCCCGCTGCCGCCGCCGCCACCCCCCCGCCGCACATGCTGCCGCCATGCCGCCGCTGCACATGTCGCAGCCGCCATTTCATTTTCCAAAATGGTGGCCATGACTCGTTTGCGCATGTGCAGTACTCCTGCGCATGCGCGAATGAGCCACGGCTGCCATTTTTGCAAACAAAATGACAGCTGCGACGTGTGCGGTGGCAGCAGGGGTGGCGTGGCGCGGTAGGCTGGGGGCGGCCCGCGGGCCGTAGGTTGTCGACCCCTGCTTTAGATCATTTGTTATATGTCCCTATGTTTTACCCTCAACCTATCCACGGGTCATATCAACATTCATAATTTTAGCCCCCAAACTTGCCCTTGATTTATGTATGAGGTTGATTTATAGTTGAGTATATACGGTAGTAAATACATATCAAAGTTATTTTAAAATGCAATTAAACAGTCTATAGAATTAAAGGCCATTTTAAAAAGCCATTAAAGTAGAAGATAAAAACAAAGCAGCACACCATCAAAAACCAATTGCAGTCAATTCCTATAAGCCTATAGACTAAAAAAAAAAAAAATGTTTTCATTTGCTCACAAAGCTTTATGCACACAAAAAAAGCCACTCCTGCTCTGTTGCATGATTAGGTATGACTCTGTACATTTCATATCTATGTTTTAATTATTAATCTCTCTATATACTTTCCTGATAGCTTGCTGAAGGATGCTCTAACAATATTTTACAAAATAAATGCATTGTAGCCTTTATCGTACCATTATGCCAGACCAGCACTAACTTTTATAAGATCATCTAAGGCCAACACAGTAATAGGGTTTTTTTGCTCTAAAAAGACATTCTTCCTAGAGCAGTGTTGGAACTGGGGGAGAGGTGTGCTGTATATTTTGTGTGTGCCATTTTAACAGTGGCAGTTACATAACAGTAGGCAGGCAGAAAAAGCTGAATCTTTCCACAAGAGGTGCTAAAATAACTGCATGGGATTGTTCCTTTCTTAGAAAGATTTGAGTGGGATTGGTTTAAAAGCAGGAGGGAGAAAAATCCCATAAATACTTTTCATTTGCCCCACCGCAAATATTCATGTATTCTCTTTGTCCTTAAAGAAGTTCATTTGTTGGGGGGGGGGGGAAGGGAAATCTCAAGATGCTGAAGCGATAGTTGTTTTATTATTTTTCAAAAAATTGGCACATTTCACCCTATGTTTACACTAAAAGCTTTCTGAATCCAACATTCTGGTTCAGACATCTCTGGAGTCTGACTCTAAATAGCCCCTTGAAAAAGGCCATAAGAGTATACGCAGGCTAAAACACATCATGCTTTTCTGCTAATATATAGTTGTGAGGCTCTAGAGTTCTGTGCCTGCGAGTTCCAAATGCCCCTGCCTAAAATGCAAATTCCAATAGTGCATTATATGTTGCCATGATAGTTAAAGTGGAATCATAGTGCTACAATTGTGCAATGAGAATGGGAAAAGTGACCATCCCAGATTCTCCCAGCCAGCAGTGTGACAATACAAGCTGGAAAATTCCAGGAGTTGTCAACCTCCCAGCTCTGAACCTTGCCAGACCCTTCCTATGTTCCATCTACACTGCAGAATTCATGCAGTTTGACACCACTTCAACTGCCATGGCTCAACGCTATAGAATTCTGGGACTTTTAGTTTTGTGAGATTTTTCACCTTCTCTGTCAGAGAATTCTGGTGCCACAACGAACTACAAATCCCAAGATTCCATAAGATGGAGCCATGTCAATTAAAGTAGTGTGAAACTGCACTAATTCTGCATTGTTGCAGCAGCCTTGGTCAACAAGTAAGTGGAATGACCTGGCTGTAAGTGGAATGACCTGGCTAGAAACAGAGTATCTTGGCTGAGACAGTCTCCACTGAGAGCAAGCTACAAAACCTAACTCTCCCCTTTGCCAGATGAGAGGGAAAGTATTGTACGTTCAAGGTGCTCCATCTGCTACAGTAAATTCCAGAGAAACAGCATCCAGTTTGGCTATGGATCCCAAATGCTTCTCTCTCCAAAGAAGATCCACAGAACTCTTTCTTCTGATGTAGCTCTCATGCAGCCTTTGGACTGTCAAAATATTGTCAGCCATTCCCGCCAGCAACTCAGCACATGAAAACCAACTGCTATGCCTTCCTGTCAAAATAACTTTCCTGAGATGCTCTTGGAAACTCCTCAATTTGAAATCAAGTAAAAGAAAGCGAGTCTCACAATGCCTTCTTTTAAACCTACCCTTTCAAGTGGAAACAGAGGCTTCAGGATTGTAACAATTTTATAGTTGGAAGGGACAAAAACCACTTCCATCCCTGAACTCAGGCTAACCGCCAAGCAGAAGAGGAGTGAAGTAAGAGGTTAATCAGTTGTTCACCTAGTGTAGAGTTATCTTCCTTCTTCCATTCTTCACTGGTAATATTGCCCAGTATTTCTATGTCACTGTTTTCTCATCTTTGCAAGATTGCAAGACACAATAGCACACAGTGTGACCCCTGGTGGCCAGCTGCAACATTGCTGACAGTCCTCTTCTAACAACTAATTTTTCATGTCATCTCCAGCTCAGGATCCAAGCCACTTCAAACTATTTTAAAAATGTCCCTGTTGAAATCTTCTAAGTGATCCTGACTACAATGTGTGCCTCTACAATAATGATATCATTTCTGACCAAAGAGAGGGTTGTTATGTAAAGAGATGTTGTAGCACCTTTAAGGCTAACTGAAAGAAAGAGGTTGGCAGCATGAGCTTTTGTAGATCTAAGTCTAATTCCTCAGCAGGTCACGCGACACTCTTTCAAGAATGACTGTAGATTCTGTGGATCTCTAAACAATCCCATACAACCTTGGTGTTTTGAATGACATGTTGACTAGTCTCATGGGAGGTATAATCCAAAACTCTGGGCGAGACCTGGGTTGAGGAAGACTATTCAAAGCTTGGTACTCAACTCTACCAGTTCAATTCTACTACCTGAGCATGCCAGCATGGTATAGTGGTTTGAGTATTGAAAGACTCTCAGAGACCAGGCACTGGATTACATTGAGCAAGTTGCATCCTCTCAGCCTCAGAAGAAAGCAATGGCAAACCACCTCTGAACAATTCCTTCCAAGATAATCTCATGATAGGTTTGTCTTAGGGATGCAATAAGTCAGAAATGGCTTGAAGGCACACCATCATCACACCACAACAACTACCTGAGCAGTCGCCAAAATTCAGAATGTTGTGATCCCATACCATTGATCTTTTCCTGGTGTTTCTGGGAACCGAAGCCCAAACTACCATACCTGAAAACCAACATTTCTTCATCTCTCACCTAGATATGCAGTCCCTACAATGAACACCTGCTACAAAACTCTCCCAGAATCCTTCGCACTGCTCCATATACCAGGGTTCTTTGCAGGAAAGAAACAGAACAAGGGTTCCTCAGAGGGAATGAGGAAGATGGAAGGGGGGAAGTAACAAAATTTTTGAGCTCAAAAAGAAATCCAGCTACCCTGGAAAGTGTCTGAAGTATTGGGATGACTGGTACCTGGCTACCTTGGGAAGGGGGGATATCTTTGATTTTAAAAGTCCTACATGTGTAAGCAATCTGCATCCATCAGAGAGAACTCAACTGCACTGTATACTGACAGGTATTTGTGTGTGTGTGTGTGTGTGTGTGTGTGTCCAGGAAAACTAGTTAGTTCACATTCTGAATCAATAAACCTGCAGTCTGAGATCTTGTCTGTAAACAGAAAGCCTTCTTATGGAACTGCCTGGTGTCTCCAACCCTTACTACAGCCTTCAGCCTCCAAAAGCTCTTTCTAGCTTCTGATCCAGCTTAGCCAATGATGGCTTAGGATGATGCCACATTGCAGAATTAATTGTCATAGATCCATCCTAGGGAATCCTGGGATTTTTAGTTTGCTGTGGCACCAGAGCTCTCTGAGAGAGAAGGCTAAATAGCTCCCAAAATTACAAACCCTAGAATTGCACAGCATTGAGCCATGGCAGTTAAGGAAGTATCAAATTGCATTATTTCTGCAGTGTAGATGCAGCCTTGGAGGCCTCCAGAGAAGTCCAACCAATGATGACTTAGAGATCCTCAGGGAAGTTCAGCCATAAAGACTGCAATGGAAGCTGAACCAATGGCCTCTTAGAAGACTCTTCTTCCTGCCAGGGTCCATCAGCTTCTGATGCTGACAATTGCTGAAAGAGCAGGGCCCCCGTGCCAACCAGGAGATACAGAAACTGGCATCTGGGGTTGCCAACCTTTGCATTTTACAGGAAAGGACAAAAGGGTTCTGAATCGTCACCACCACCACCCCAAGTGGGCAAAATTATAAGAGTAGATTTGTTCATTTTCTGCTGATTTTTCACATTTTGTAACTTTTTCCAAAAAAATATGAAAGACAAGGAGATTGAGTAGCACTTAGCTGTACTTCTATGAAGAAGTCACCAAGATAAGTAAATAGGACCAGTATTGACAGGAAGGAAAGATGGATGAAAGTTTGAGTAAGTGTACATGAAGGTCTGTGTAAGTGACATAGAAAGATAATGAGAGTAGATGGTGGAGAAGGGATTGTGTGTAGCTGGTGGGAAAGATGCATGAATGATAAGAAAGAAGGAAAAGGAGAGGAAGAAAATAAGTAGTAGGTTTAAGGAAGAGAAGCAAGATAGATAGTGATAAGATGGTTGGAGATTGATTCAAATGCCAGTAATGTTAGTACTGGTATGTAAATATGTATGTAAATGTAGTATGCATTTATATAGTTTTATAAATTTAATTAAAAAAAATTAAAAGACATTTGGCCAATGGTAACAATCTGGGGAGGAGGAGTTTCAAAAAAGCAGTATTTTTACACCAAAAATCCTGCATATGCAGAGAGATCCTAAATACAAAAACTCATGTAGCAGTTGGCCAGCTTAGGTTCAGACTGTTGCAAAGACTGTCTTTCTGAGCCTGAGTTTTAAGATCTTCAGGAGAGAGGCTTCTCTTGGGCAGCTGCCACACTGTGGAATTAAAGCAGTTTGACAGCACTTTAACTCCCAGGGCTCAATGCTATGGAATTCTAGGGGCTATAGTTTGGTGGGGCACCAGAGCTCTCTGACAGGGAAGGCTAAATATCTCACAAAACTACAAATCCCAGAATTCCATAGCATTGAGTCATAGCAGTTAAAGTGAGAATTGAACTTGGGACTCTTCAGCTGCCCTAGCCAGTGCTCTAGGCAGCCACTTCATGACATTATACTGCTAGGCATCTCTAGAGTCTAGAGCATAGAGTTGGAAGGAACCACAAGGGCCATCTAACCTAGTCCTTTGACTGTGCAAGATATCCGCAGTTGTTTAAAAATGCCCAGTGAACAGGAATCCACTAACAGAGAGGGGAAAAAATCCTTTCTGTGTGGGAAGAAAAAGTGTAAATCACACAGAAAACAACCGGCTGACATCTTTTCAGTGGATTACGACAGTGTAGGTCAAATGCACATGACTGAAACTCACTTTTTTTTGGTCATTGCAAAGGTCGGAATATTGCTCTGGTCACCCAATGACCAAAGTCCCTCTAAACCCACCTTGTAAGCAAGCCCAGGGATCCCTCACACTGCACAACTGTAGCACTGTGATACCACATTAATTGCCATGGCTCCATTTTATTTGGAAGGAGAGGTCCTTAGAATTCACTGTCAGAGAGCTCTAGTGCCTTACCAAACTTCAAACCCCAGGATTCTATAACATGCAGCCATGGCAGTTAAAGTGGGCCCTTAGTGTCCACTGGGGTTCCAGGACCAACATCTGTGGATGTTCGAGTCACATTAAAAACAATGGCATAGTAAAATGGTGTGCCTCGTATAAAATGGCAAAATCAAGCTTTGCTTTTTGGAGGGCCGGCTGTAAAAGTGTAATGCCCCCTGCCATGTCTGTATGGTCAATTCCATGTTGTTGGAGAGTGAATGGATTAATGGGGACACATCCAGCTATTTTCCTGTAGCTGGACCACACTTTAAAGACAGCATCTGCAGAGAGTTCACAAGAAGCCTGGAGGTCCCACCAGGAACACTGTGTCCAGTTCTGGCCACCACAATTCAAAAAGGATGTTGACAAGCTGGAGCGTGTTCAGAGGTTAGAAGGTTGGCCAAAATGGAAAAATGGAAACCATGCCTTATGAGGAGAGACTTAGCAGTTGGGTATGTTTAGCCTGGAGAAGAGAAGGTTAAGGGGTGATATGATGGCCATGTTTAAATATATGAAGGGATGTCATATTGAGGGCAGAGCAAGCTTGTTTTCTCCTGCTCCATAGAATAGGACACAGAGCCATGGATCAAACTATAGGAAAAAAGATTCCACTCAGCATTAGGAAGAATTTCCTGACAGTAAGAGCTGTTTGACAGTGGAAGACACTCCCTCAGAGAATGGTAGAGTCTCCTTCTTTGGAGGTTTTTCAGATGGACTGGGGAACTGGGAAGTCAGGCCAGGCCGGGATACTTAATTCTGTATATGTAACTAAGTAACTGATGTAGTATATCAGTTACTGTTATTAAATTTATGTATATTCCACCCCACCCCAAGACTGTATGCTCAAGGCAGCTTACACATTAAAAAGGGTATAATTAATTAAATGATTATAATTGGTAAACTAAAAACATACCAAAAGGCAATATTAAAAATGAATTAAACTATTAACCATATTAAAATCAATAACAATAGCATTTACATTTCTATACCGCTTATCAGTGACTTCAGCATTCTCTAAGAAGTTTACAATCTGTAAGCCAAATGTTCCCAACAAGCTGGATACTTGTTTTATCAACCTACGAAAGGATGGAAGGCCGAGTCAACCTTGGAGCCCTGGGATCAAACTCGTGGCAGCAGTACCTGCATTTAACCACTGAGCCACCAGGGTTCCTTAAAGCATGCTCTTCGAAAAATCATTTCAAAAAGTTACACAATACAGTTTAAAATAAGACAGTGCCTATGGCTCTTTCTTTAAAAGCCTTCTATTCTAAAAGGCTGTCTGAATAAAAAGTCTTCACCTGAAGACAGAACAGGAATGAGGGACCATAAGTCTTTCTAGAGAGGGAGTTCCAAAGTCTGGGGCAACCACTGAGAAAGCTCTTTCTCATGTTTCCACCAACCATACCTGTGAAAGTGGTGGAGGTCTCTCCTGTGGATCTCAGGGTCCAGGCAGGCTTATATTGTGCTGCCACACTGCAGAATTAATGCAGTTTAGTGGTGGTGTATGCCTTCACATCATTTCTGACTTATGACAATCCTAAAGCAGACCTATCATGGGGTTTTCTTGGCAAGATTTCTTCAGCGGAGGTTTGCCATTGTCTTCCCTGAGGCTGAGAGAGTGTGAATTTCCCAAGATCTCCCAGTGGGTTTCATGGCTGAGCTGGGAATCAACTGCTGGTCAATTCATAGTCCAGCATTCAAATCACTGTGCCATGTTGGCTCTCTGCATGCAGTTTGAGACTGTTTCAATTGCCACGATTCCATCCTATGGAATCCTGGGATTTGTAGTTCGTTATGGCACCTGAGCTCTCTGACAGAGAAGGCTAAATATAAAACTACACATCCCAGAATTCCATTGTATAGAGCCATAGCAGTTAAAGCTATGCCAAACTGCATTAACTCTGCAGGGTCAGTGCAGCCAGTTTGTCAGATGGCCTTGGACCTAAGCCATAAACAACTTTATAAGTCATAATCAACTATGGAAATATAGCTAGGTGATATACATACATCTCCTGACACAGGATCTTGGACAGTTGTTTTGCACAGTGAAAACTGGCGGGGGGGGGGGACAAAAACCACACATGTTTCAGGATGTTGAGATACTAAGAAGAAATGGGGCAAGATTCTCACCTATCTATTGTTCTTCCAGACAGGGTTTTCCAACCATCAGGAAACTTGTTTTTCAATCTGGGAATGGATGCTAAGGAATAATGAATATGCTTCCCATCCCTACCCCACACTACACCTGAATTGTTAGCACTGCACCATTGCTATAATTTAATGATTTCACACCAGCAGCAAAAGGGGAGGAAGGGATTACAATCATAATAAAGTAGTTAGCTTACACTTCTGTAGCAGGAAAGAAAAACAATAGCACCGTTTCCCTGCAGAATCAGCATTGGGATAAATTCCCCTGTGATGTCAACAAATGAAAAGGAGGAGTTCTTATCATGATTTAAAGTGTGACTGGAAAAATATCCAGGAGATAGTGTAAGATCTTAAGACACTGAGAGCAAACTGTAGCTTTTCCTTTGCACGATTATCCATAGCAACCAACCCTTGCACCATCCTGCTGTGGTCCAAGCATACCCTGAATCAAGAACACCCCTTCATTATTTTTTTAATTCTGAAAACAATGTCAGAATTAGAGCCCTCTGCAATTTCCAGTTGATCCGTACTTTTCTTCTGCTGTTTTGTAATGCAGTGATGGAGAGATGCTCAAAATAAGAAAGTGAAAAAGTAGGTCAGCTACAGACTGATGGTGGCAGGAGAAGATAAACTCAGGTTTCATTACAGTGGGTACCATCATACTTTGCCCCTCTGTTTATCTTCCCAAATTACTTTTTGAAATCATCCTCTACCCAGCCCCTGCATATAGTGGGAAGTATGTGTCTGTCCAAATGTTGTTGGACTGCGTCTCCCACCAGCCCTGGTCAGCATAGCCAAGACTGAGAGCAGTTGTGGTTCAGCAACATCAGGAGGGCCACCCCATTACAACCCATCTTATTCTTTATGCATTTGTTGGTGGGAACATGAGATAGAGTATATATGGTGGCTGCCTCTAGACTTTGGGATTCCCTCCTTGGTGAAGTCAGAATGCACCCCCTCCTTGGTGCTCTAGTGGCATAATGGTTAGATGTTGTTACTGCAGCCACAAGGTTGTGAATTCGATCTCAGGACTCCAAGGTTGACTCAGTCTTCCATCCTTTCGTAGGTTGGTAAAATAAGTACCCAGCTTGTTGGGGGCAACTGGCTTATGCATTGTAAACTGCTTAGAGAGTGCTGAGTTCACTATGAAACAATATAGAAATGTGATATAGAACCCTGTGTTCCTTGGGGAAAAGGTGGGCCATAAATAAAGTTTAATTATGATAGCTGCATCAGAATTGCAGAAATAATCCAGTGTGAGGCCACTTTAACTGCCATCGCTAATGCTATTGAATTCTGAAAATTCTA
The DNA here is from genome assembly GCA_026167975.1 of Phrynosoma blainvillii. NCBI lineage: Eukaryota > Metazoa > Chordata > Lepidosauria > Squamata > Phrynosomatidae > Phrynosoma > Phrynosoma blainvillii. Next base: position 444,977,147 of record JANUYF010000001.1, on the reverse strand, counting down.
GTTTGTTGGCACCAGAACTCTATGACACAGAAGGCTAAATGTCTCATAAAACTACAGTTCCCAGAATTACTTAGCATTGTGCCATGGCAGTGAAAGCCTTATCAAACTGGATTATTTCTGCAATATGAATGCAGATGATGATGAAGGTGGTGATAATGATGATGATGATCTTCCTTTTCCCCAGTCTGGGACTCAAAGTAACTGACAACATTTGAAACCAAAATAGTTTTAAAAATTCACAGCATAGAAAATTTTAAAAGTAAACTATCAGAAAATTAAAACCAATTCAAAACATAAATGGTTAAAAAGAACTAAATAGGGGGGAAATAGAAAATCCCAAACGTTATTCAAGGCTCCTTCCTTTTAAGCAGGGGTCAGCAACCTTTTTTGCTGATGGGCCAGGGGGGGGAATGGCGTTGGGAACCGGTGCGCACGCGTGCTTGCGCACACCACCATTTTAAAAAACAAAATGATGGCCACTGCCCCCTGCATTGCACGTGCATGCGCACAATGGCAGGATCCCCCCAGGAGGGCTCCCTCGGCTGTACTGGGCCTCCGAGAGCACCTCGGAGGAGCCCCGTGGCTGCAAAAGGTGGCGGCAGCGGTGTGGGCAGGGGCCGTCCAAAGGCCTCTGCGGGCCGCATCTGGCCCACGGGCCGTAGGTTGCCAACCCTTGCTCTTAAGCAATCAGTCTTCAAACACCTGCTGAAACAAAACCAAAAAAGTCTTCACCAGTTTGTGGAAAGATAGTTAGGACAATGCCAGTCTAACTTCTCAGGGAAGAGAGTCCCACTGTCTGGAGGTAGCCACTGAGAGGGCCCCCTCCCATGTTTCCAGCAGAGGTACCTGTGAGGGTGGTGGGACAGAGAGAAGGGCCACCCCAGCAGATCTTAAAACACCAGCAGGTTCATATGGGAGAAAATGGTCATTCAAATAACCTGAACATGAACTGCACAGAGCTTTTATATATCATCACCAGCCAGTAGCATCACTAGAGGGGTTGGGTGGGGTGCAGACCACACCAGGTGACACCCTAAATGGGGTGACACCACTGCTTTTCAAACATCTCCTTTTTGGCAGAAATGGACTGTGGCATTCCCCTGCATCCCATTAAAATGCTGAAGAGATGGTGTGAGTGGGCTAAGGCTCGGTGGAAGGAGATGTTCCAGGTTGTTGTTGTAGTTTTAATTAAAATTTAATTTTTAAAAAATTACATATTTTTTTAAAATAAAATTTTATTCTTTTTAAATTTTCTTTAAAAACATCACATTTTACCAAATTTTCACTTCAACCATGTGAAACTATATGTATGTAAATGCACCAAAGCTGTGCATATGATATTGTAATTTAAAGGTATAATTTTAATTGTGCTAGTTGTTTATATCACAGCTGTTACCATGACATTCAGTGATATATGGGAATTACGATTTATCAGTAACGTTAGTAAAAAAAATATTATTAAGGATTATGGTGTGGGATGGGAGGAGGTCAATGGGGGGGTGTCACTATGAGTTACCGCATTAGATGACACCAACCCTAGTAACGTCACTGTCACCAGCAGTTTGAATGGTAGTCAGAAATTGATGGGAAGCCCATGGAGCTGTTGCAACAGAAAATTAGGTGGTCCCTATAGCCACCCCTAGGTAACAATTGCAAACAATAATAATTTATTTTGAGGGGGGAAATTGTAGCTCCTAGACTTCATAAATGGTCTTTTCAGGTCCAAAACACACTGCGGAAATAATCCAGTTTGAGATTGCTTTAACTGCCCTAGCTCAGTGCTAGGGAATCCTGAGAAATTTAGTTTATTGTGGCACCAGAGCTCTCTGACAAAGTGGGCTAAATCTCTCACAAAAATACAGTTCCCACAATTCCTTAGCATTGAGCCAGGGCAGTTAAAATGGTCTCAAATTGGATTATTTCTGCAGTGTGCTTTGGACCTCAGTCAAAGTTCCTAGTGGATGTTGCCAAACAAACATGAGCCAAGGATGAAGGACCTACATTGCAAGTGCAGCACTCTAACTAGGACAGGGGTAGGCAACCTTTCCCCTTTAAGGGCCGAGGGACTTCAGCTCCCAGAAGCCTCAGCCATGTTGGCCAATAGTCCCAAGTTGGCCAATAGCTCCTGGGATTCTGGGAGCTGAAGTCCCTCGGCCCTTAAAGGGGAAAGGTTGCCTACCCCTGAACTAGGAGCTCCTCATAGTTCTTTTATCCATAAATTTGCTTACTCGTCTTAAAAGTCAGTTGTAAAATCTGTGCCAAGTAGCATCCTTGGTAGCACATTGGCAATTCCTTCCTACTGTCTAGTCCTGGAGGTGTTGATCAAAATTAGAGATGAGCAGATCTGCCAAACCCATTTCTATGGACTTTTTCCCTTTCTGTGATCAAGTCTGTTCCATGCCAGCATCCTGCAGATCCTGTTACATTTTTGAATGTTTTAACCTGCTTACATTAATTTTTTTCCTTCTACAGCACTGCGAGATCCTGTGTTAGAGGGTAAGATATAAATATTTAAACAGATCAACAAACCGATAAATATCTGTACAGATTTTTTGAATACATTTTCCAAATGGATACATTACTGAACACATGCTACCACTGAGCAAAGTTTGTTTCTGCATATTCCTACCATATTTTTGGAAGTGATTTTAAATGTGTGCATTTATCCCTTGGTGGCTACCCCTAGGCTAAGCAAGTCTCTTCCAAGAGAAACTCAATTGGTCCCCTCTCTGTTCTCTTTTCACTGGTAGGCAAGGACCTTGTTATTTAAACAGACCTTCCACTTTTTAACTAGTTGGGTAGTGCAATGGGTGTGTTGGTTCTTAATGTGTAAAAGATTTTATGGTGTTCTTAACTGTTTGTTAATGGATTGTTGTTCAATGTTTTTTTTAAAAAAAATGTATGACAAATTGCTTTAACTACATTGCTTCAATGTACCACACTTGGGGTCCTCTGTGGGAGAAAAGTGGGGTATAAATTAAATAAATAAATAAATTACTTCTCACCTGCTTGTCCCTGCCACTCCACAATAGGAGACAAGGCAGGGTATAAATGTTTTACAATACAGATTCATTAATAAATCAGTGGGTAATGATAGCATCACATCAGTGCAGGCCTCATTGCCTTCATGGAAGGATCTACTCTCCAACCATTCTGAAAGAATATCTATTTACGTGTCTGTGTTTATATCCACTCTGTTTGTGTCCAGTTTAATACATAAATTCAGTGTTTATGGAAACCTCTGGGAGTATTTGATTCTGGCCTACATCAATGTTAGGGCAGGGGTGAGCTGGTTTCAAGCTGGCAGGAGTGTGTGTGAGAGAGGAGAGAGATCTGGAAACGTATCATCACAAACTGCACAAGCAGAACTACAAAATGTCTCTCATGGTGGAGAGAGGGAGAGTAGGAAAGAAGCACCCAGCTGTATTCCTATGGCTGGACACACAACAAGGCACCAACTGAGACCATGCATAAATCCTCCATCTGTCCTGGAAGAGAACAGCAGCTGCACGAACATAGCTGGGTGCTTCTCTACCTGCTTCCCCACTCTCCAACAATAAATGGGTGTTTTAGGGGCACTACCTTCAAAGGTGGGTTGAGGGGCATTTGGTCTTTGTACAAACTTGGTAGAGAATGCCAGTCCCTGCACTACACTGACCCCAAAAAAGGGGACTTACACAGGTGTAACTTGAACTTATGCTGGCTTAAGTCACTAACAGGATGCCAACCTGTGTTTTATGAGCATTTTGCCATCTATCAGCTGGCTCCAGGTACAAAGTAGCAGCTCAAGTAGGCAGACCTATGTTAAGAATTCCTGAGCACATCCTCAGCCCATGAACTTCTCACAAGTAACAGAAAGAAGATAAATCTTCTCAGACAAAAACCCATGCTTTGTTTTCCCCCAGTCATTTTTGCAACAACCAAGTACACCAGTTGTGTCTGGTGTGGCTTCCTTGGCTATAGGGCATTGAAGCCACTCTGTGTTTTCATCTGAACTTTACAGGAGGCTTTATTTATTTACTTACTTATACTTGCTTACTTAATTACTTACGTATTTCCTGCCAGTATATAATATAGGGCCTAAGCAGACTGCCAGAAATAGTGCACATTAAATTGAGGCACTGCCCTGGCTCAGTGCTAGGGAATCATGGGAACTGTAATTTATTGTGGCACCAGAGCTCTCTGACAGAGAAGGCTCAATGTCCCAGAAAAAAATACAATTCCCATGACTCCCTAGCACTGAGCCAGGGCAGTGCCTCAATTTAATGTGCACTATTTCTGGCAGTCTGCTTAGGCCTATAGTCAGTTTAGACAATTTGAATCAAGTTTTAACTGTAAGAATAAGATAAGCAGACTGAAACATATTAAACAAACTAACAAGTTAAAAACAAGACCATCTAAAATCAGAGAAAACAATTTTAAATTTTAAAAAGTTTTCATCTATCCACGGTGCTGATGCTATAGTGGGAATAAGGTTTGACACTTTAGAGCAGGGGTAGGCAACCTTTTTGAGCTGGGGGCCGGGTTGCTGTCCCTCAGACAATTGGGGGGCCGAAGCATCATGAATAAATAAATAAATAAATATTTTTTAAAAAAAAATTTAAAAATTAAAAATGCATGCACACTCTCTCAGCCCCAGAAAAGCCATAGCAAAACCCCTGTGGAGATTTTGCCAAGAAAACCCCAAGAACAAGTAATAACAACAATAATCAATATCATCATGGCGGGAGGTGGCAGCGGCAGCAAGACCGGCCTGGGGCCGGTCCAAAGGCCTCGGGGGGCCGCATCCGGCCCCCGGGCCTTAGGTTGCCTACCCCTGCTTTAGAGGAACTAACTAAACTAACATGTTCAGATTCACAGCTGCATCTGCACTGCAGAATTAAGGCAGTTTGACACTATTGGGAGACCTTGGGCAAGTCACATCCTCTCAGCCTCAGGGGAAGGCAATGACAAACCTCCTCTGAACAAATCTTGCCATGAAAACCTCATGATAGGTTCACCTTAAGGTCTCCATAAATCAGAAACGACTTGAAGGCACACAACAACAAAGATGTAGAGCCACTGAATGAAAAGCTGAATGATGAGTAAGGAAACAATTAAGGACATTCCACAGATTCAGAGGGTCTGCTTTAAGAAAGAATTTATAGGAATCAGGCCTAATGTAGTGGTGTCCCATCTGCCCACAACCACCCCTGTTGGTCACTAATCCTTGATGGCCACCCATTGCTAATCCTTGCATGTCCAGAGATTATTTGCTTTTTTTATAGAACTCACCTGAATAAACCCTATTTTTTTGTGATGCTTACCAAAATTTACCTGCACACTAAGATCCTCTGGGGAAAATCTTCTGAAGCCTAAAAAATCTAGATTGGCTGCAGTAATCCAGAGGGGGTTCTCGACTGCCGCTCCTAGGTTATGGAATGACCTGCCGGAGGAGATACGTCACATCGCCATCTTAACAGCCTTTAAAAAGGCATTTAAGATGAATCTCTTCCAACAGGCCTTCCCAGAATAGCCCTCGGGGCCCCCCATGTATTTGCTTTTTATGCAACTTCTCTATTATTGTTTTCTTATTGTATTCTTTTATTTTATGTTTGTAACCCTCTTTGATTCCCTTTGGAAATAGGTGGGCTAGAAATAAATCATTATTATTATTATTATTATTATTATTTAAACTTATACAATGCTCAGTGTTGGAAATAGAATTCTTATGTTTAGCAGGGTGTTTTTTTTGGGGGGGGGGGTGGAACATTAAAAATATCCAAAGTCATCATAATAATGTCTGGATACTAGGGCATTGAAAAGATTGAAAATGCAAGGGCATCATGAGGCTGATAGCATTGCTGTGTTCTTATTGTAGATCAATAGCCTTTCTCTGTTCTGAAATGAGGGGGGGGGGAGAACCTGGAAGACATCTCTTCTGGAGTAAAGAATATATTACTTAAAACATATTACAAAGCTATCCTGCTTTTTACACCACATCGTTATTTCTGCTGTTTTGTTGTTGTTGTGTGCCTTCAGGTCACTTCTGATTTATAGAAACCCTAAGGTGAATGTATAATAGTTTTCTAGGGCTGAGAGTGTGTGGCTCACCTAAGCTTACCTAGTGGTTTCCCATGGCCAAGAGGGAAATCAAACTTTGATCTCCAGTCAGAGTCCAACACTTAAACCACTACACTATTCTGGCTCTCATTTCTGTTGTTTACGTGGATAAAATAAGAGTACTGATTCACCAACTATGAAATGTTGCTTTTTATTGAATAGAGGATTTTAAAAAATTGGTATGAATTTTTCCCAATTTTTATTTTGCTAGTTTCACTGGGTGGGCTCTAGATTTATGTGTAAACAATCAGGCTGAGGGAAGGGGGGTTCCCAACCTCCTTTGTCCCCACAGTAGGTCCCAGGAAAATGTTCCTCAGAGATAGTCAGATGGAGTTTGCTGAACTGGATGAGCTATGATGGAGTGAGGGAGGTAGAAAGCCCAGAAAATCAGACTGAGATATCTTCTGTGAGCAGAGTTATTCCACCAGCAGAAGACAAGTCCAAAACCTGGGAAATCATAGGCCAGTATTCCAACTAGATGTTGAAAATACTACTTTTTGCATTACAGTTCCCCATCTTCCCTAGGGGCCAGCAGATTATAGCATTGGACCAGAATGCTGAAAGACCAGGGTTTAAATAGCTACTGAGCCACACAAACCCACTGTCTAACCTTGGGCAAGTCACACTCCCTCAGCCTCAGAGGAAGGCATTGACAAACCTCGTCTAAATAAATCTTGTCCAGAAAACCCTATGAGAAAGTCACCATAAGTTGGTGTTCATAAAAGCTCATAACAACAGCAACAAAATCCTCTAGCATGAATTGGGGGATTATGAGAGCTGTAGTCAAAAAGCAACTTTTCTATGCTCTCATCTGATTTTAACAGACCTGTTCCCCTTTGGGGGAAAAACTCACATGCATATATTGGTATTCCTGCATTATTTGGTCAGCGTCAGGCATTAAGAGATAATGCTGTCTCTGACCATACACATATAATATGAAGGAGCCATTACTTGATTTAAGCTTTTATGAATTCAACTAAGCATTTTTAGGATATAATCCTATTGGCCCTAGAAACATGAGATTTGGTAGGCCTCAGTCTCTGCAGGTGGAAAGGGAAATCCTGTTGCTAAAGACTGCTCTCAGCTTTGGTGCAAAGGTCCACCAATACAGTTCCTCCCTGCATTTGGTGCTCTGACAACAGAGAAGGCAAAAAGCTTCCTCTGTGCATGTCTCCAGAAGATCAGGAAAGTATGCCTGCCCTGAGGCTGATGTACTTACTTTACTACCCAGGCAGACCAACAGAAACTGAAAATCTTTATAAAGTAGAAAACCCCTAACACAATGGAGAAGGGGGGGGTATGCCATGAATGCACTGCCCATCCTGCCAGCCCATTTCTAGCAGTTTATCCATAGAAGTTTCTCCGTCTTTCACACACTCCATAAAATTGTTCTGCTCAAACAACAGAGCAAAAGAACAAACAAGTCCTGTGCCATAAAACAATGCCCCATGATAGAACATGTCCCTCTTTTTGCATTGGATTGCTTGCAATTTGTTTTACTGTCACATAGCGCTAGGTATCTAGACATTCTATACATAAATACTTTTTAGAATTAGGAAGGGGGGAAATAAGACATGACATTAACATCCATGCTAGGAAGCCTGTGCTTGAGGTTATCTGAATTTCTGAGTTTGTGTTACACCGACTGGTGTATATTCTTTTGTATTAACCAAAAAGCATGGCATGTTGTCAGTCCCATTTGAAACAGAAGGCACAAAATTTCCACAGGCTTTGGATTTTGTGTGTGTGAGAGTGAGAGAGAGAGAGAGAATTACAGCAACATTCTTTTAAAACCATCTTGATGGGGGAATCATACAGTTAAAACCACATTTTCCATCATTGTTAGGGCCATGGAGTTTCTACCACCTGAGAGACCCATTAAAAATATAAGGGCTCTGTATAGCAGAATAATTACCTTTAAATAAAACCATTGGAAAGGGCTACAGAGAATGAGATGGCCTGTATAAAAAATATTAGAAGTGCATACAATGGATAGAGTATTGATATGGAAGCCTTGGGTTCAAATGTTCACATAACTTGGGTTCTCTGAATAGCTCTAAATGACTCACTATTCTCTCAACTCACTCTGTATCAAAGCTGTGAAAACAATGGGATAAGGAATTATGCTTCCTTCATGGCCATCTGCTCTTACCTTAATTTTATCTAAATTGTACACTTCTTGAAGGACAGAGTCCATCTCTACCCTGCCCCCCCCAAAAAAATACATCACCCCAACTTCTGTGAGAGAAGGGTGGGATAGGCAAATACAATAGATCAGTTTCTTTGTTGTTAACTGCCCTCGAGTCAATCTCAATTTATGGCAACCCTATGGATGAGACATCTCCAAGACCTCTGCTTAATTCCTGCAACCCCTTAATACTCATGACCTCCTTAATAGAGTCCATCCATCTGGCATGTGGCCTTCCTCTCTTCCTACTTCCCTCCACCTTCTCCAGCATTATTATATTTTTCCAAAGAGTTCTCTCTTCTCATGAAGTATCCAAAGTATGACAGCCTCAGTTTGGTCATCTTGGCTTCCAGGGAGGTTTCCAGCTTGATCTGTTCTAGGACCCACTTGTTTGTCCTTTTGGCTGTCCATGGGATCCTCAGCACTCTTCTCCAGCACCACATTATCTCAAAGGAATTGATTTTCTTCCTATCATCTTTCTTAACTATCCAGCTCTCACATCCATATATGGTATTAGGGAATATGATGGCTTGTCTGATTCTGACTTTTGTGCTGAGTTGTATATCTTTGCATTTCAGAATCTTTTCTAGTTCTTTCATAGCCACCCTCCCCATTCTTAATCTTCTTCTGATTCCTGACTGCAATCCCCATTTCTATCAATGTTTGATCCTCAGTTTGAGTTTTTTAAAAAAGTTTTTTAATAAATGATCACATAGGTGAAATAGGGACATATTTTGAAAGCATAGAGATAAAATCACAAAAATGCTACAGTGTAATAGCATTCAAATTGATCTTCCTGCCCCCTCCCAAGAAGCCAAGATGACCAAACTGAGGCTGTCATACTTTGGATATGTCCTGAAGCATCAGGAGGATTGCATTAGGCAGACAGAGAGTTTTCCTTATCTATAAACATCAGAAAAGCCAATAGTATGCTATGTTTGTCTGCACACACTACTGTGCAAACAAGTTTTAAATAGCTTGATAACAGAAAGTATTGTTTGGAGAAATGAGGGGCTATATTTCTTTCTTAACCTCCAATACATTTTTCAATCAGCATGAACTTATTTAAGCAGGAAATCATGTATTTTTATTTTGTTATTGTTAAGATCCCTTGTTGACACTCTCACATCCTCTTCCTCACAAACCCCTCCTCTTAACTGAACCCCTTGACTTTATTTCTCTATTTATTAAAGTATGTGGAGGTAATGCACTAAGAGTAATGAAACTAAACTTTCAGAGAAAATGAGGACTTAGGTTACTCAAGAGTTTCCATTCCAAAACAGAACTGCCCTTGATGCTTCTCCAGACCTTCAGTTTCTATCTCTGATTTTCTCCTGAGGGGGATCATTATTGCGGCTGACACAAAGCTTCAATCCTAATCATACTTTTCTGAGAGTAAGGGCCTTTGCAGACTGCCAGAAATAGTGCAAATTGAGACGACTTTAACTGCCCTGGCTCAGTGCTAGGGAATCGTGGAAATTGTAGTTTTTCTGGGACATTGAGCCTCCTCTGCCAGAGAGCTCTGGTGCCACAATAAACTACAGTTCCCATGATTCCCTAGCACTGAGTCAGGGCAGTTAAAGTGGTCTCAATTTGCACTATTTCTGGCAGTCTGCAAAGGCCCTAAGTTCCACTGAATCCAAGGAGGCTTACTTCATAGCAGAGATAGAATGGATTGTATAGTTGAGCATCCTTATTGCATAGATAAATCCACCCCTTCAATTTCTTCCATCATAGAAATCCCAATTCTCTTTCTTTGTTTCTGACTTACACACACAATCACACACACAGGGGAGACATACACACTCTCCCCCCCCCCCAAGAGAAATGAAATTGCCCCAAATATACAACAAGAGGGGCTGCTTCCATTCTACATCTCTTAATTTCCCCTCTGCCTTTAACTCCCTGCTGAACATGTGCAGAGTGTCATCTGAATTATGCTTCCTTCATGGCCATCTGCTCTTACTTTAATTTTATCTAAATTATACACTTCTTGAAGGACAAAATCCATCTCTGCCCTGCCTCCCCCCCCCAAAAAAAGTAATAACTTTTTCTCTCACCCTGAAACTGCAATTCACCAGGTAGAAACACTCTAAAACAATGAGGATTGGGATGATGATGACTGGCAATAATGATTGTCAAAATAATAACAATAGCCATCAAAGCTATTTGATCAAAGCCATCAACCAGCCAATAAAAGTTCTAATTGGAACTCCAACCCTGTTGATACTGAGACTGTTCTCAGCTTCCAACATCTTTTGCCTCTAGCTGGAGAGAGTGAAGGCAATTTCTGATGAACTTTGAAGCAAGTTTGACCCTTACCTTCATGGCTTTGTTGGGAATCTCCCTTGATCCAGTCACAAAAGGGGGAGGGGAGTTGGAGGCAAAGAAGGAGAGGGAAAAGGAGAAGAAGAAAGAAAGAAGAGAAGGAAAAGGAGAAGGAGAAGGAGGGGAAGGGGAAGGAGAAGGAGAAGGAGAAGAAGTGAAGGAGAAGAGGAAGGAGGAGGAGGAGAGAAGGAGAAAAGTGAAGAAGAAGGGGAAGGAGGAGGAGGAGGAGGAGGAGGAGGAGAAGAAGAAGAAGAAGAGAAGGAGGAGAAGAGAAGAGAAGAGAAGAAGGAGCAGGAGCAGGAGGTGGAGAAGGAGAAGAGAAGGAGAGGGAGAAGAAGAAGAAGAAGAAGAAGAAGAAGAAGAAGAGGAGGAGGAGGAGGAGGAGGAGGAGAAGTGAAAGAGACGGGGAAGGAGAAGGAGAAGAAGGAGAAGAAGAAGAGAAGAAGGAGTAAGAGATGGAGAAAAAGAGAGGAGGAGCAGGAGGTGGAGAAGGAGAAGGAGAAGAGAAGAGAAGAAGGAGCAAGAGATGGAGAAGGAGAAGAGAAGGAGATGAAGAAGGATAAGAAGTGAAGGAGAAGGAGAAGAGAAGAAGGGGAAGGGGAAGAAGAAGAAAGAAAGAAAGAAAGAAAGAGGGAGGGAGGGAGGGAGGGAGGGAGGGAGAAGATCCCGGGGAAGACAGGGAGGGGACTGCTGGGGGCCGGGGGCCCTCTTCCTGCTTACCGCTTGAGCGCCGGACAATGTTTTCGAGGAAGGTGTTCTGGGGGGCCACCAGTCCCCTCTTGCCGCCCGGCATCCTGGGCATGGAGACGCGGGGCCTGGGGCGGGAGGGCAGCGGCGGTGGCGGCGGCGGTGGTCTCGGGGCGGGTCTGGCAAGCTCTCCGGAGCCCAGAGCCGAGGAGTCGCGGTGGGACGGCGGGCGAGGCAGTTCATGGTAGTAGTAGCGCCCCGGCGGCCGGTGCGGCGCGGAGGGAGGCAAGGCGGCGGGGGCGGCGGAGGGGGCGCTCAGCGCTGGGGAGCCTCCGACGGGGAGCCGGCCCTGGCCCTGGCCCTGGCGCCGCCCGCACCTCCTGCGCCGCCTGAGCCCGCCTGCCCTGCCCTCGGGGGCCGCCTCCGCCTCTCCGCTGCCCAGCAGCCCCACCGACCGGCACCATGACCCCCGGGGCCGGCCCTTGGCCAAAGGGGCCCCCGAAGAGGAGGAGGAGGAGGAGGAGGAGGAGGAGGAGGAGGAAGAGGAGCAGAAGCCACGCCGCTTAATCCCCTCCTTCTGCTGCCGATGCTGCTGCCGCTCCTAAAAGCCCAAAAGCCCCCCGAGGAGGAGGAGGAGGAGGAGGCCGAGAAGGCTCCATCCAGACCCAAAGGGAGGCAGGGAAGCAAAGCCCCCTCTCCCCTGCTCTCCTTCCCCTATTCCCCGTTAAGGAGAAGGAGCAGCCCAGCAGTCGCTCCCCAAAGAGAGAGAGAGCCAGAGAAAGAGCGGGGCTGAAGCGCTTCCCTCCGCTCCGGAGAGTTTCAGGACCCTGGAGAGCTCCACTTCTTCAGGACCCTCCTCCGCTCAGCGCCATTCAGTTCCCTCCAGTTCAGCACCAAGGAGAGCTCCGCTGTTCAGGACCCTGGACAGTCCCTCCGCCCGCCGCAATGGAGCCCTTCCTTCCTCCGTCCAGCGCCGCGGACAGATCCGACAATCAGGACCTTGGACAGTTCCTCGGCCCCTTCAGCACCCTGGACAGCTCCTGCTGCTTTCTACGGGGGGCGCTGCCCTGGCCTTCCCTGGCCTCCCTCTGCCTCCTTCGGCCTCGCTCTTTGCCGCCCAAGACTTTCTTCCTCCGATCCGATCCTCTCCGGTCTCCTTGCTCTTTCCGCCGCCTGGCTCTGTCCTCTTGGATCTGGGTTGGGACCGACTGCGCCCACGCGCCCCGCCTGGGGACACCAGGGAGGGAGGGAGGGAGGGAAGGGAGTTGGGGGTAAATGGGGGGCTCGGGAGGGGGGCTAGTTGAGTGGACCGGTGGTTGGATGGATGGCTAGCTGGTTGACTGAGTGGCTAGGTGGTCGGGTGGCTAGCTGACTGGGTGAGTGGATGGGTGGGTGGCAAAGTGAGTGGGTGGGTGGCTAGCCGGCTGGCTAGTTGGGTGGCTGGGTGGCTAACTGGCTGGGTCAGTGAGTGGGTGGCTAGCTGAGTGGCTGGGTGGCTAGCAGGCTGGATGAGTGCCTAGCCAGCTGGGGAGGGGTGTCTGAGTGACTGGTAGGGTTGGTGTCTGGATGGCTAGCTGGCTGGGTGAAAGGCTGGGTGGGTGGGGGTCTAGCTAGCTAGCATGCTGGCTGGGTGGCTGAGTGGCTGGAGAGCGGGGGAGCTCAGTTTTCCGTCCGCAGCCCAGCTTGAGATCGAGTCCGACGCCAGGGCTCAACTAGGGCAGAGGCTCCCTAGAGCGCCTCCTTTTCCCTGCCTTTTGGAGAGGAGCGAAGGAAGGGGAAGCGATCGGGGGGGGGGCTTAGTGGAGGTCCAGGGTGCCTCCGCTGAGACGCCTTGCCTTCCTTCTCCTCTCGCGCGGAGCTCCAAGTTCTCCGGTAGAGATGCGCCTTTCCGAGGCCAGAGAAGCAGAGAGTGCGGGCTCTTTGCTGCTGCCTTCCTCCCGGAGAGAAAGAGGCTGAATAATGCATAAGAAGCCAGGCGTTTGTTTCGGAAAGAAAGAGGGGAAAGAGTGGGGGGGGGGGGGGCAAAGGGAGAGGAGGAGGGAGGAGGGAGGAGGAGGAGGAGGAGAGGGGGCGAAAGGCTGGCGGAGGGTGGAGGAAAGCAGCCGCTTTGGCATGGAGGAGAAGCAGGAGGAGGAGGAGGTGGAAGAAGAAATAACTTTATGTTCTGTTGCAGAAGAGAGCCAGCGAGATTTTCAGATATCCAGAAGGGCACTGCAGCTGTTGAGACCAGAGAAGTTTCTTGAATCCTCCATCCACCCCTTCCATGCCTTCCTGTCAGCTAACTTCGTGCTCAGATCAAACGAACTTCCAGGTTCAGGAGCAGTCTACCTTTGAATATTAGGAGCTGGAGAGATGAAGAGAAAGGGCCAAAGCTGAACTTGGTTTCTCCTTCCCAATTCCAAAGAGGACAGTCCTGTTGCTTACCAGTTCTGCCGGAGAGCTTCCCTGAAGCAGGTTCTTGGATTTCTTATCCCTGTGGCTGTGCGTGCATTTTGGCATATATTTTCGAAGGGAGGATTGTCAAAACCAATAGGTAGTTTCAGGGGAAAACTTCAAGCCTTGAGGTGCATAGGACTCCATAGGAGGTAGTCACCCGAGTCATGATTCTAGTTTTAATGGTATTTACTTGTGAGTAAGTGTGCCTCAGCAGCTGGACAATGACTAGCCGCAAGCAATTACCATTCATTGCCATGGGACTTACTCCTAAGGAGATGCATAGAGGACTGAATGCTTCATGGCCTATTTTAGCATACCTTTCTCTTTGCTCCCCACACACACAAAGGTTCCTTTTTTTCCTTTTAATTTTGTTAATTTTGTTGTTGTGTGCCTTCAAGTTGATTCTGACTTATGGTAGCCCTAAGACAAACCTATCACAGGGTTTCCTTGGCAAGATTTGTTCAGAGAAGACTTTGCTTTTGCCTTCCTCTGAGGCTGAGAGAGTGTGCCTTACCCAAGACAAGTCCCGGGGGGGGTGGGGGGGATACCATAGCCAAGCAGGGATTCAGGCTCTGGTCTCCAAAGATAGCCCAATGATCAAACCACTACACTACACTGGCATTCTTGACAAACCTTTCAAATCCATAGAAATGCATCAAACAGCCAATCCAGCCTTTCTCTCTCTATCAGCATCGGATAATTGCCAGTATCAGCCCATCTCAGGGCTGTGGTGGTTCACATACCTCTATTTTACACAACACAAATATAGACCTTTGATTATGCTGTTGCTATTTATTATTTATATGTTGTCTTTTCCCCAAGACTTGGAACTCAGGGAGCTACTTCATTACTTTACTTGTTATGGCTCCATGGAAACTGAGGTTGGTAGTTTTATGGGGTAGTTAGAATTCGCAGCCAAAGACCTCTAATGGCTCCACAAACTACAAATCGCAGGACTCTGTAGAGTGCAGCTATAGCAATTAAAGTGGTATCCAAGTGTTATGATTGTGTCATGTAAAAGATATCTTAATAAGCTGCTTTTCCTACTAAGCACTGAAATGGGGAGGTAACGGCAGACCTGAAATTTAGATTCCTGGATCTGGCCTTGAATATTGCAAAAAAGCATAGAAAATCTCCCCTCTGTTTCAGTTCTGGATCTGGAGGAACACAGAAAGCTGCTTAGTCAGATCATTGGCCTATCAGTTTCAGCATAATTTGCATTGACCGACAGTGTTTCTCTGGGGTCTTGGGCAGACATCTTCCCCAACCCTTTTGGAGATGCTGGGAACTGAATGTATAAAGCAGATGCTCCAACACTGAACTACAGCCCTTCTCCAAAAAGGACGAGAAAAGCAACCCAAGTGCTGCTTCTCTACTGATGCGACAATGGAAGGGGGGACAAAATGAGGACATTGCCGCCCTGAATGAGAATACTGTCCCCTAAACAAAATTTTCCTTCAGTCCCCAAATTTCTAGTATTGCAGAGAACGAGACACTGAAAAACATTCATGCCTAGAACTCAGCTCTGTTTGCTGGTTCCCCATTCCTTTGGGAACTCTGCCTGCCCCTTTTCTTTGGAAGGCTAAACTGTATTTCTAAATGCTCAACTGATGTTTTAATGCTAGAAAGGGAGAGACTGGTGGGAGGGAAAGCATTTCGTGGGGCAATATTCCAATTGAGGGACAATGTCTCCTTCACTAACTGCACCTCTGTGCTTCACCATCATCCCTAATGCAGGAATTTGTGCACCTTTTGTGTTGTATTTGTATATTCTTTCAATTGGCAGGCCAAGGTGTTGAGCCTGGGCAGGAGAGAGCATTGCTGGTATCCTTGGTTTCTTCTTTTCTGGTGACCCCACCAGGACCTAAGCCAGGGAGAGCCATCCACAGCTGGCTGAGGAGCCTTGAAGACTCTGGGCGCTGTATGAGACTACCAAAAATACACACACACACACACACACACACACACACTGTGACACATGGATGTTGCCAATAGCTTTTTTGGTTTTGAAAAGCATTTCTTTTTTGGATGTTGCTGGGAAACATTGCATTGTATTTAAAAAGCAAATTTCCATTTCTTTTTTCCCTTTTCTTTCTTTCTTTCTTTCTTTCTTTTTTTCTTTGCAGAAAAAGGGGCAAGTACAGCCCGAAGATCTTGAGAGGGTCAAGGGCCATGGAACAGGACTGCAATGCATGCAACCCCAGGGCTGCACTTGCTCACTTCTGACTGAAGCAATATATCACCCTTGATAGTGTAGGTTTACTTTCTTATTATATATTTAAATTGATTTCCATGCTGAATTTCTGTCCCAAGATAAGGGATTTAAAAGCAATCCATGCCGTACTTTTAATCTGCAACATTTCTCAGATCTTTCCAGAGTATGGTGCTTTTTTGATGCATGCATTTGGCCGTTGTAGCCTCTGAACGCCATTCTTGTTAGTATGCCCACATATTTTTCACTAGTTACATCTGCCTAATATATTGATGAGGGATACCTTCCCTTATTTCTCTCTCTCTCTCTCTCTCTCTCTCTCTCTCTCTCTCTCTCTACTTATGCCTGCCTGCCTTCATCATGATCCAAATACAACTGGTAATCTCAACTAGAGTAAACCCATTGAATCCATTGTAGAATGGTGAGTCAACATGTAGGTAAATCCTATTCATTTGATGGACCTACTCCAGTTAAGATCCACAATGGATTCAGGCTCATGATTCCTTTTCTCTAATTAGTATAGTATTGAACCTATACAAAACAGAATCAGGAAAACCAGAAGGGATGGAAGAAAGAGGGAAAGGAGGAAAGAAAGAGAAAGGCAAGGAAAACAGGAAAGGAAGGAAAGGGGGAAGAAGATAAAAGTAGTAGAGAAAAGGAAAGAAAAAAAGGGGGAAGAATATGTGCTTATTTTATCAGGAAATTCTTATTAAATGATAGGGGGAGTGGATGAAATATATAATTGTCTAATATTCTTAAACACCAGACCCATTGTAACAGACATACAGGGCTCAGCATGATAAAAAGGATACCCTGTAGAATACCAGACTTTAAGGGGGGGGGGAAAACCTTAAGGTTTTCTCTGCTTTTTCATTATCTTGGGTTGTGGTTGCATTTATTTTGCCTCTATAGATGCTTAGGACACAGTGTGAAGGCAGATAATCTTCTGCTGTTGTTATTTGCTATCAATTCAACTTCAGCTTATGCCGACCCTATGAATAGAAGACTTTCAAGAGCTCCCGATCTCAACCGTTCTTCTTAGGTCTTGCAAACTTAGGGCAGCCATGACTTCTTTGATTGAATCAATCCACCTGTATTGTGAAATCTCACTATTTCTACATCCTTCTACTTTATCAAGCATTATCATCCTTTCCAGTGAATCATGGTGCCTCGTGATATGTCCAAAGTATGACAGCCTCAGCTTACTGATTTTCACTTCTAGTGAGAGTTGAAGCTTGATTTGTTCTAAGATGCATTCATCTGTCTTTTTAAGAAGTGCATGGTATCCATAAGAACTCTTCTCCAGCACCACAGTTCAAATGAGTTGATTTTCATCCTGTTAGTTTTCTTCACTGTCCAGCTTTCACAATCATACATAGAAACAAGAAACACTATGGCCTGGGTGGTTCTGACTTTGGTATTTAATGACATAGCATGAAGGCAGATGATGATGCAGCCTTGCTTGAAGCTAAAATTTTCAAAATTTTCTCAAAGAAAAACTTCAGACTCTGATCTAGTAGTGTGCGTTTGGAGCCCTGTTGAACAAGCTGGAACAACATTGCTGGAAAAATCCAGCCCCACTATTTCTCCTCCCAGACAGTGATTAAACAGAACTGCAGTTTTTAAATAAGATCCTATGTGTGCCCAGGGAGAGGAACTATTCACCATGGCACTATCTACTATTGGCAACTGGGGACTTCTATAGTGCTGGGGCAATGAATCCACTCCAGATTTTAGTTTCCATTTTAAATGAGTTATCCTGGGTGCTGAAACCTATCCAAGTTAAGCACCTTGGATAGTTCCATCACAATGGGAACTAATACCTGGAATGGATTCAGCACCACATTGGCATGGAAGCTATCAGTTATAACTGTTATCTGAATGAATAGTTCTTCTTCCGGTTAATGAGGCAGAAAAGCCTTTTCCAACGTGCATAATATGCCACACTTTATTGGGATGCTTGTTTACATTTACACCGCCCCTACTCAGCCCTTGCGATTAGGGAAATGCATGCTGCTATTGTAGATGAGGCATTGGAAACACCTGAAAGACTGTAACATGGAAGGTGGAGTGTTCTTGTTTCCTTCTGCTTCAGAGGATAGGGCTTCAACCAATGGATTAAAATAGATTCACACTAGGATGAACATCCTAACAGCAAGAGCTATTCAAAAGTGGAATAAACTCCCTTGGAAGGGGCTGGACTCTCCTTCACTGCATGGTTTTCAATAAGAAATTAGAAACACACGTCTCAGGGGTACTTTAACAGCAGATTCCTGCATTCACTGGGCGTTAAATTAGATGGCCCTTGGGGTACCTTCCATTTATGGTTCTATGAAATTAGGTCTTTGCCTTGTGCCTTCTTGCCCTGTGGTTAGCAATATCGTGTGTAGTTATCACTCAAAATGCTTACACAAAGAAAATATGAAAGCAGATATGACACTCACCATCCATTTCATATTGCCTTAACTAATAATGAAAGTGAGCCTCCTACGAGGAAGTTTTGCAAAGAAATCTAAGGTGTTTTCTTTTTTCATTCTCCTCCCCAAATTTTCCTTTTTCTGTGTGTCCAAATTTGATGTTGCTTACTTGGGTGAACCTTAAGCTTGTTGTTGGGCTGTTAGTTGACACCAAGTATTGATCTGATTGAACAGGCACATTTGTAGCAAATATCTGACTTTTGAAACTGCAAAATCAGTTGCATTAAAATTCAAAGGAAGTGAATGTTAAGCTGGATGTGGAATTAATCAAATAGAAGTTAAGACAGGAGAATATAGACTATGCAAAATATTCACAACCTGCCAACATTTAAATTTGCTGATTTAATCAAAAGCTTCAAATCTAACTCCCAGAATAGAAAATGAAATTCAGACCCATCTTTTAAATGATTATCTGTGTTTCTTTCCTCTTATCTTAACTGGATATTGTTGGATCTGGATCAAAGATTTGAAACATTTCAATGAGGATGCTGAAGGACAAGGGAAGAAGATATGGCTGGGCCTTGGGACCTATGCTCAATGTTAAGCCTTTTCATATAACTTTACTCTAATGGGGATAAGTATTGATTGCCCTTTAGTGCATTACAACATTGCACAATCGAAAGTGCAAACAAATGTGAAATGCTTGGTTGCAATGCACAAAGCACATCCCCATGTGTAATTTAGCAATGACACTACATACACAATAGTGCCACGATGCTAATACCACAACTGTCTACTTAATGCATATTACCACATCAGACAGAAATGTTTTATGGCATCAGTAGGGAAGCTTACACATTTGTAAGTCACTAATAGGATTTCAGCCTCAGTTTGAAAAAGATTTGTCAATAGATCAAGGATGAGAAATCATAGAACCATAGAATCATAGAGATAATGGAGACAAGAAGGACCATCCAGCCCCTGCCATGTAGAAAGTCTCAATCCAAGCATTCCCAACAGATGGCCATCCAACTTCTTTTTTAAAAAACCTCCAGAGAAGAAGACTCCACCATACTCCAAGGGAGTTTGTTCCACTGTTGTTTTGTTAGTTCTGGCCAAGCTCTCTGACTGTAGGCCTCCAGATGTTGTTGAACTACAATTCCCATTCCCATAGGTCAGAGTGGCTCAGATTGATGGGAATTAGAATCCAACAACTTGTGGAAAGCCAAAGCTTTCCTGCCTCCATAGTAGACACTTAGCTACAATGCTTTGAGTGAGGAAAAGAAGGGAAATTGTAAACAGATTATGGAGCAGGAATACCCATTGATCTGAAAGAAAAGGCGGAGGAAAGAAAAAAAAGGGGGGGAAAGCGATACAAGGACTCCCTGAAACAACATCTCAGGCTCGGCCAAATTGATCACCAACAATGGTCCACCCTGGCCTCACATCGGGAGGCATGGAGACGCACTATCCACAATGCTACAGCCTTATTTGAGAAGTCACGCCGAACAAGTCTTGAAGAGAAACGAGAACGCAGAAAGAATCACAACCCGGAAACATCACCAAAGGAGTCTTCTGCTGTGCTTTCTGCGACCAGACTTGTTTATCTCGGATTGGCCTTTTTAGTCATCAGCACGCTTGCAAAAAACATGGGATGAGTCCTTCCTGAATCTTCGTTTGTGAAGAAAAGCCAGCGAGAGAGAGAGAGAGACAGGTGATATACAGAAGAATGGCTTGATGAAACAAGGATGTTCAGTAGTATCCAACTGCTTTATTTCTGGGCACCGGATCTGCTGCATCTTTCCTTTTCAAAGTGAGAGGCCCTCTGGAATTAATGAGTCAGGCTGGCCATTAATTGCTTTGCAGGCTTTTCTCAGCAGTCTTGACCTATACAAGCCTCCCCCATTCTGGCAAGACTGTATGTCTAGCTTCAGCTCCACAAGCAAAGGGCGACTGCCAGAAATAGTGCAAATTGAGTCCACTTTAAGGGTTAGGGTTAGTGCTAGGGAGTCATGGGAATTGTTTTATTTTCTGAGACATTGAGCCTTCTCTGTCAGAGAGCTCTGGTGCCACAATAAAATACAGTTCCCATGATTCCCTAACCCTAACCCTTAAAGTGGACTCAATTTGCACTATTTCTGGCAGTCTGCAAAGGCCCCGTCTCTATATTTCAGACATTCTGGAAAGTAAGAGTGTATCTACACTCAACAGTTACCACACTTTAAAACTTCTTTGACTGCTACTTTTCCATCTTATTAAATCCTAGGATCTATAGTGTAGTGGGGTACTTAGAATTCTTATGATACCCAGGATACTGCAGGATGAAGCCATGATAATTAAAGTGGTATCAAACTGTTTTGCTAGATAGTGCTGATACACTCCAGGGGCCCAGTCACACTTCACATTCAGAATTATAGTTTTCTTATTCCACTTTAACTTCCATCCTAAAGAATCCTGGGATTTGCAGTTTAGGAGAGGCACTTGGAAATCTCATCCAGAGAGCTCTTGGGCCTCACCAAACTGCAAACCTCAAGATGGATCTCTCTTGTCCAAAATTCTGAATTCCAAAATACTCCCAAACCCAAAACTTTTTTCATGGGTGGCTGAGATAGTGACACTTTTCATTGTGGATGCTTCAGTGTACACAAACGTTGCTTCATGCACAACATTATTAAAAATATTATATTTAATTACCTTCAGGCTATATGTATAAAGTGTATATGACACATAAATGAATTTGGTGTTTAGGCTTGGGTCCCATCTACAAGATATCTCATTATGTATGTTGTATATGCAAATACAGGTATTCCTAAATCCAAAAAAAAAAACCAAACTGAAATCCAAAACACTTCTGACCCCAAACATTTCAGATAAGGGAGACTCAATTTGCAGATGATGGAACCAAGACAATTAAGTTGGAACAACACTGCTTTCCCCACAAAGTAGAATAATTCTGAATAGGTCCAGATCAACTGCTATTGCATCAAGGGAAGGTCTACACCAGCCTACATTATTGCATTGTTCCTTTAAATTCAGAAGCTGCTTTTGAGGCATTTTGGGGACATTAAGGCCAGAAACTACCTAATGAGGAGTACCTCCCTTGGATGTCCCTACCTTCTCTAGCTACTTTCCCTTGGATGTCAAAGAGGAATGGAGAGGGAATTTGGAGTGGACCAACCAATCAATGGATTTCCTAATTTTTTCTGTCTCCACAACCCAGATATACCTGCTTGTGTCCAATTAAACACACACATACAAAGGGAGAGGATTAAATCTAGGGAATTGTAGTTTACTATGGCACTAGAGCTCTCTGACAGAGAAGGCTAAATGCCTCAGTTCCCAGAATTCTGGTTCTTCTAGTTCCCCGAATTCCCTAGCATTGAGTAAAGGCAGTTAAAGCGGTCTCAAACTGGATTATTTCTGCAGTGTGTTTTGGACCTTAGACAATTAGTCATGGGTGTACACTCAGTTCTATACAGCAGGGGTGTACAACAGTCTAATGATTTCTCCTGCCTGGATATCCCAAGCTGGAAAACTGTCATTGGTGTTTTTTTGTGCCTTCAAGTCATTTCCAACTTATGGTGACGCTTAGGCAAACCTATCCCTAGATTTTCTTGGCAAGATTTATTTAGAAGGGTTTGCCTTTGCCTTTGCCTTCTTCTGGGGATGAGAGACTGTGACTTCTTTAAGATCACCCCGTGGCAGAGCAGGGATTTGAACCCTGGTCTCCAAAGCCATAGTCCAATATTCCAGCCAACACACCACATTGGTATGTTGGGAGTAAAGCTTTGAAAAGTTACATTTTGGACTACAAGTGCCAGAATTCTTCCCTCAGCATGGTCACTACAAAGCCATTTAGTGGGTACCATATTTTTCGGCATATAAGACACTCCGGCATATAAGACGCACCCAATTTTAAAGGAGGAAAATCTAGGAAAAAAAGATTCTTAATAAAATACAGTCGGAGGACGCCTCCGACCCAGGCATCCGCCCAAGGAAAGCAACCGGGCTTTCCTTGGAGGGACCCTGGGTCTGAGGCGTCCTCTGACCCACGGAGGACACCTCGGACCCTAGGATCCCTGCAAGGAAAGCAACCGGGCTTTCCTTGGAGGGACCCTGGGGTCTGAGGCATCCTCCGAAGCACGGAGGACGGCTCGGACCCCAGGATCCCTGCAAGGAAAGCAACAAGGGCTTTCCTTGGAGGGACCCTGGGGTCTGAGGCGTCCTCCGAAGCACGGAGGATGGCTCGGACCCCAGGATCCCTGCAACGAAAGCAACAAGTGCTTTCCTTGGAGGGACCCTGGGGTCTGAGGCGTCCTCCGAAGCACGGAGGATGGCTTGGACCCCAGGATCCCTCCAAGGAAAGCAACAAGGGCTTTCCTTGGAGGAACCCTGGGGTCTGAGGCGTCCTCCGAAGCACGGAGGATGGCTCGGACCCCAGGATCCCTCCAAGGAAAGCAACCGGGCTTTCCTTGGAGGGACCCTGGGGTCTGAGGCGTCCTCCGAAGCACGGAGGACAGCTCGGACCCCAGGATCCCTCCAAGGAAAGCAACCGGGCTTTCCTTGGAGGGACCCTGGGGTCTGAGGTGTCCTCCGAAGCACGGAGGACGGCTCGGACCCCAGGATCCCTGCAAGGAAAACAACAAGCGCTTTCCTTGGAGGGACCCTGGGGTCTGAGGCGTCCTCCGAAGCACGGAGGACAGCTCGGACCCCAGGATCCCTCCAAGGAAAGCAACCGGGCTTTCCTTGGAGGGACCCTGGGGTCTGAGGCATCCTCCGAAGCACAGAGGACGGCTCGGACCCCAGGATCCCTCCAAGGAAAGCAACAAGGGCTTTCCTTGGAGGGACCTTGGGGTCTGAGGCGTCCTCCGAAGCACGGAGGACGGCTCGGAGCCTGGTTACTTTCCTTGGGCGGATGCCTGGGTCGGAGGCGTCCTCCGACCCAAGCATCCGCCCAAGGAAAGCAACGTTTTTTTCCTTGGGGCAGTGCTGGGGTCGGAGGCATCCTCCGACCCCAGTATTGTCCCAAGGAAAAAAACGTTGCTTTCCTTGGGGAGATGCTGGTCCCAGGGAAAGCATGGTCCCAGGGAAAGCGACGCTCCTTCCCCCTGCGTCCTCAGTGGTTCAATGGGCTGCTCGGCCTCCGATCCCAGGAGCAGCCCATTGAACCACCGAGGCCGCGCGGAGGGAGCATACATTCGGCATATAAGACGCACGAACTTCCCCACCGCCATTTTGAGGAAGAAAATGTGCGTCTTATATGCCGAAAAATACGGTAAACAATTTTTACATTAAAACAATGATTCAAACACATAATTAAAACAAACCATAGTCAAACAAACAAAAATAGGCAGGGCAGCATTTAAACCAAATGTAGGAGGGATAAAAGGACTCCTGAGGCCGGGAAACTAATCAGGGAAGGCCCGCCGGAAGAGATCCGTATTAACAGCTTTTTTAAAACTGTTTAACATTGTCAACTGACATATCTCATCCAGCAGGACATTCCATAATTCAGGGGCGATGACGGAAAAAGCCCTTTGGGAGGTTGTCGAGAGCCTGGTTTTCATTGGCTGTAGCAAATTCCTCCCAGAGGACCGGAGTGTGCAGGGAGAATTATATGGGAAGAGATGGTCCCGAAGATAAGTTGGACCCAAGCCATTTAGGGCTTTAAAGGTCAAAACCAACACCTTATATTGGGCCTGGAAACTGACAGTCAGCCAGTGAAGAGATTTTAATACAGGAGTTATGTGATCTCTCCGCAATGTACCTGAGACCACCCTGGCTGCCATATTTTGTACTAACTGAAGTTTCCGAACCAAGCATGAGGGTAGCCCCATGTAGAGCGCATTACAGAAATCTAGACGGGAGGTTATCAGCACATGCACCACGGTCTCAAGATCCCTTACTTCCAGGAAAGGGCGCATCTGGGTATCAGCCAAAGCTGATAACAGGCACTCCTGACCATCGCATTTACCTGACTAGCCATCTGAAGCGACGGATCAAGGAGCACCCCCAGACTGAGAACACAGTCCTTCATGGAGAGTGTGACCCCATCCAGGACTGGAGGTTGCAACCCAATCCTTGGTTTCGAGGCTGCCACCGTGAGCACTTCTGTTTTGTCTGGATTCAGTCGCAATCCATTTTTCCTCATCCAGCCCATTATTTCCTTAAGACAGTCATTAAGAGGAGAGATGCCATTGGAATTTGAGGCCGACGATCAAGATAAGGAGAAATAGATCTGGGTATCATCAGCGTACTGAAAACACCCAGCCCCATAACTCCGGATAATCTCACCCAGTGGCTTCATATAAATGTTGAACAACATCGGGGACAGGATGGCGCCTTGCGGAATGCCGCAAGTAAGCTCCTTCTTGCTGGAGCAACTGTACCCGAGCAGCACCCTCTGGGATCTGCCCGAAATTTGGGGAGACAGGGTGTTTGTCAGCCAC
This sequence comes from Phrynosoma blainvillii, assembly GCA_026167975.1. Lineage (NCBI taxonomy): Eukaryota > Metazoa > Chordata > Lepidosauria > Squamata > Phrynosomatidae > Phrynosoma > Phrynosoma blainvillii. The sequence goes on along the minus strand of JANUYF010000001.1, from coordinate 444,952,328 downwards.
TTCTCTAATAGAAGTGGTTGGTGGCTTCAATGAGAAGCTATCAAGGGGCAGGGGGTTACTCCTTGGAGTAAAAACTAAGAGTAGTTTGATTGCTTCATTGAGATGGGAGCTACCAGGTGCTAATCCTTTATAGTGGTTTTCCTATAAAAGCAGTTGTTAATCATGGCTGCAAAAACATATAGAAATTGTTGTTAAATGCCGTCATGTCAACATTGACTTATGCTATCCCTATGAATAAAAGACTGCCAAGTCACCCTATCATCAACAGCCCTGCTTAAGTCTTGCACACTCAGAGCCATGACTTCCTTGATTGAGTCCATCCATCTCTAGTGGGGTCTTCCTCTTTTCCTACTGTCTTCTACCTTGCCAAGCATTATTGTCTTTTCTGTTGAGTCATGTCTTCTCATTATATGGCCAAAGTACAACAGTCTCAGTAGCTTTTAAGGAGAGTTCAGGCTTGAGTTGCTCTAGGACCCATTTATTTGGCTTTTTAGCAGTCTCCCTTATCCATATACCTCTTCTCCAGCACTACATTTCAAATGAGTAGGTTTTCTTCCTATCTGCTTTCTCCACTGTCTAGCATTCACAAGCATACACAGAAATGGGAAATACACTGGCATGGATAACCATAACTTTAATAGTAAATGACATATAGATGGTATATTGATAAACTAATATTAGAATATAATCTAGATATTAGGATTTGCTTATTTGGTCACTTAAAAAATAATTAGATCCAATATTTGCAGAAACTGTGCACTTATTTGGATTTGGGGTGGTATAAGGCAACCAAACTAAGCTCTTTGGTTTTGGGGTTTTGGGGTTTTAAGAGGCATGCTGCTATGCCATCTCGAGGGGGGGGATTACTGACAAAATTTGATAGCCTTTCAAACAATAGTTGGGTAGAACTCCCCAAAAGCAATTCTTTTAACATGAAGGATCATTGGAGTGTCTTCCTAAGGGATGAACTTTATTCACAGTACACTGTTATATCAGTTTTGTGCCATTTTAATTGGTAAGGATTAAGGATTAAATCAGCTGAATTCACCAGTGGAGATGGGCATTCAGCCTACTGTGAAAATTTTTGAGAGAAGGGACTAGGGGTGTCTAATAGAGGATTCTCCCTACAAGTCTCAGGATGAAGCTTTAGGTCGCTGAACAACAGGATTCGTTTCATGTTTGAATTCTTGCTCAAGAAAATAAACTCTTCTACACTCTTTGCAGGACAGGACAAAGTTTTTCCCTGACACCAGGGGTGTTTCTAGAGGGTGTGGACCACAGTAGGTGGCACCTCAGAGGGGGTGTCCTCTGTGGAGTGTACCACTGCACCTCTCTGCAGGTAGACCAGGACTGCTGGAGACTGAAGGTCCTGGGAAGGACCTGATCCACCTGCCCAGAGGTAGTAAGCAGGACAGCCAGGATGCTATCAGCCTGCCACAGTGAGCTCCTCGAGATCTCCCCCATCACTGGATGGTGCCTGGACCCCTTCAGGGCTTGCATACAAGGTGGATAGGCCAGAACACCCTGAAACACAGTCCCTTCTGGTGTCCCCATCCACTGGCCATCAGCAACAAGTAGACTGGAGCCTTTCTCTTTCACTGCAGCCTGATCTAATCCTGGGGGGCCATAAGCCTGGATGCTCCAAACCTGAGGGGGGCTGCATGAGATACTAAGCTGGGATGACACCAAACCTAGTGATGTCACTGCCTGGTACTCTAGGTTTCTATGACCAGATTAGCTTTATTTCCATGGGGGAACATTCAAACTAGTCACATCCCTTCCCCAGTTAGGATACTGAAGTCCAGAAAAAGCATAGCCACTTGCTTCTCCTTCTTATCATCCATGCTTGAGCTCCCATATACCTGAGTACCTAATGATAGAGACCCTCCCAAGGTGACCAACACAACTGAGCAAGGCATGTTACCAACCAACTCAACACATAGCTCTTCCTGGAAGCTTGCTTTCCACATTGAGTTTTACTGCTTGGGAACTCCAGAAAACCATTTCCATTATTTATTTATTTAAAAAAAAAACCAAATCAGTTTTTGGTTCTCTGAATTTTGTCTCCAAGCTTCAGCTTCACTGCTTCGCTTTTCTGCTCTGCCTTCTTGAAAATAAGGCACTGTAGTTCAAAGTTCTATCCATCTGCTATGCTTCAACCATCCAACTTTGAGCTGTGGATGTGTGTGTGAGAGAGGAAAGTTTCAGTCCCTGGTTCCAGCAGGATTAATAGCCTGATAAGCTAAGAAAACAGGCATGTTGCAGAGAGAATCATTTGCAATGTCACAGCTGTCAGAATGGACAGCAAGAGATGAGGATGGCATGCCAGACTTCTCTTTTCATACATAGAACTACAGAATTGCCAAATCAGAAGTGACTGTAAAAGTTATCAAGTCCAAGCCCCTGCCAATGCAGGAAATTCACACTTTGCATAGAAATACAAAAAAAAAAGGTATAAAAATCATTTAAATTCTTCGATAAGCAGAACAATACATGATCAAATTATCTGAAGAATAATTAGCTCACTCCTGGATCATTCCTATAATCCTGCCTGATTTTTAAGATCATCCAAGGCCCAGCTTGTTCAAGGACAGTCAGGCTGATGGTAGAGGCTGGAAAAGGTACTTTATAAACTGCAGCTTCCAAAATCTCTCAGCCAGCAGGCGTCACCTACAAACCTAGCATGGCCAAATCCTACTGTACCATGTTGGTTGGGCCATGCTGGCTGGGAATGAGGGAAGATGAAATCCTGCACAGTTAGAGGGTGATAGGTTGAAGAAGGCTTCAAAGTCAAGACTTTAGGATTTATTCTTGTTATGTCCCTTCAAGTCAACTCTGAATTAAGACAAACCCAAATCGTATGAGTTTCTTGGCAGGGTTTATTCAGAGGAAGTTTATCATTGCTTTCCTCTGAGGCTGAGAAAGTAGGTGCATCTACAATGTAGAAGTAATGCAGTTTGACACCACTTTAAGTGCTGTAACTCCATCATATGGAATCCTGGGATTTGTAGTTTTACAGGTTCTTGAGCCTTCTCTGCCTAAGCATGCTGGTGCCTCACAAAACTACAAATCCCAGGATTTTGTAGGTTGAAGTCTTGGCAGTTAAAGTGGTGTCAAACTGCATTATTTCTACAATGCAAATGCACCCAGTGTGAGCTACTCAAGGTCACCTAGTGGGTTTCCATATCTGAGCAGGGATTTGAACCATGGTCTCCTGGAGTCCTAGCCCAACACTCAAATCACTAGGCCACACCAGCTCTTGCATGGATTTCTACCACCTCTAAATCTTGTCTAGCTGGATAAACAGAAAGGAGACAAGTTAGATTATATCAACAAAAGCAAAAGCTGTTCCAGATAGACTCTTAGAAATACTGAGTAAGTCCTAAGTTTTTGCATCAATAACAAAATAAATTGCATCCCAGCTCATAAGAATGAAATGTGCATCAAATATAAAATGAGTTTGTAATCCCACATCCCTCACCTATAGCTGCTAAAAGTACAAGACCAAGCAGAGCTGCAAGAGATCATTTCCTCCCATTTATCTCTCTGTCCCCATTTATCCCACAGTGTACATTATGCCATGCAGTACAAATATATTGTTGGATGAGTGGGACTTTGAACAGGAGAAGGTTAGTGGTAACAGTAGGATTGCTCAAAGTATATTAAACTGTGTGGCCTTGTTGTTATTAACTGCCCTCAAATTGTCCCCAACTCATGGAGACACTGTGGATGAGATATTTCTAAGCCCTCTATTCTCCACTGGTCTGCTTAAGTTTTGTAGATTCATGCCCATGACCTCCCTAATTGAATCCAACCATCTGGCATACAGTATTTCTTCTACCCTCAACCTTTTCTAGCATTATTGCCTTTTCCAGTGAGGCACGCCTTCTCATGATGTGGCCAAAGTAGGACAACCTCCATTTGATCATCTTGGCTTCTAAAGAGAGTTCAGGCTTCACATACTCAAGGATCCACCTGTTTGTCTTTTTGGCTGTCCATGGTATACTAAGCATTCTTCTCCAACGCCACATTTCAAATGAGTTGATTTTCTTCTTATCTGCTTTCTTCACTGTCCATCTCTTCCATCCATACATGGTGATGGGAAGTACGCTTGGATGATTCTAACTTTAGTGTTCAGTTGTATATCTTTACTCTTTATGATCTTGTCTAGTTCCTTCATAGTTGCCCTTCCCATTCCCAGTCTTCTGATTTCCAGACTGCAGTCTCCATTCACTTGGCTACATTTTCTCTTTTGGTAGGGAGAGACCTGATGGATTGCACTTACTAGCTGGTTCTTATGAATCAGGTAGGGCATTGCTTTCTTCCCGTCCAGCTAAGGATGTTGGTGGGCCTTGGGTGAGTGAGAGAAATGAAAAAAGGGAGTGGCACTCATGCTTGGGGACTTTGCAAACCAACAGTACAGTATATAGAGATTAAAATACCTCCCCTGAGATATGATGTATGGCAATTGGCAGGGGTAGGCAAACTGTCCCCTTTAAAGGCCAAGGGACTTCATCTCCCAGAAGCCTCAGCCATGTTGGCCAATAGTCTGGGATGTTGGCTAATAGTCTGGGATTCTGGGAGCTGAAGTCAGTAGGCCCTTAAAGGGGACAGTTTGCCTACCCCTCAGTTCCCCCAATGCTCAACTGACACATTTAGAAATTCAGATTGCCGAGCAGAGGGGCGGGTTATAAATAAAAATTATTATTATTATTATTATTATTATTATTATTAGATATTGCAAAATACATTAAGGGCCTCTGCAGACCAGCCCAAAGGGCCAACCTGGAGGCAGAGTTGGGGTGGGGCAGCCACACGCCGCTGCCCCAACCCCACGCTGACACCACCCTGACACCACGTGCCATTATGCACAGCACGCGGCATCAGGACACCCTTCCAGCACAGCGTTCAAACACACTGTGCTGGAAAGGGCACAGAAGTGCTGTGCGTCGGCTCTTAGGGCGGCCTTTTGCTGCCCCTAAGAGGAGTGGCATTTTGCCACTCTTTTAGGAGCAGCAAAAGGAAAGAACGGGGCCGCAGCGTGGGGTTGTGGGGCCCAAAGTTCCAAATGCCATAGTAGCTGGTGGCTTACGTGTCAAGTGGTGAATCTATCCTAATTTCTGGCTGCATTTTCATGTAGAATCATAAAATCATAGGGTTGGAAGAGACCACAAGGGCCATCAGTCCAACCCCCTGCCATGCAGGAAATCACAATCAAAGCATCCCCAACAAATGGCCATCCAGCCTCTGTTTAAAGACCTTCAAGAAAGGAGACTCCACCACACTGCAAGGCAGTGTGTTCCACTGTCAAACAGCTCTTACTGACAGGAAGTTCCTCCTAATGTTGAGGTGGAATCTCTTTTTCTGCAACTTGCATCCAATGTTCCATGTTCTAGTCTCTGGAGCAGCAGAAAACAAGCTTGCTTCATCCTCCATATGACACCCCTTCAAATATTTAAACAGGGCTATCATATCACCCCTTAACAGGTTGTGAGTGAGTGGCTAAAGTACAGGCATTTAACCACTGTGCCACCAGGGCTCCTCAAATTAAGCCTTAAAACTTAGCCCAGTTGAAAGTTCCTTAATGTCTCAGAAAAAAATACAATTCCCATGATTCCCTAGCACTGAGCCAGGACAGTTAAAGTGGACTCAATTTGCACTATTTCTGACAGTCTGCAAAGGCCCCTAGTCATCCATCCCGGTTTCTTGAGACACCTCCCATTTTTCATCCTCACTGAAACAGTTTGAGATTGTGCCTTCAGTATCTCCCTTTTGAGAAACTCCCATCCATCCTGAACTCACTTCTCTTTTACTATTGCTGACCACAGGATCACCCGCAGTATTTCCCTAAGTTTACTGAAATCAACTCCCCTGAAGTCTGGAATGCTTGTCTGACTGTGCCTGGCTTCTTCTTTCCACTGTATAACAAACTCCAAGAGAACATGATCACTGGCACCTAAGTATCCCACCACTTGCACCCATTAACCAAGTCATCCTTGTTGGTTAGGATCAGATCTAAAATGGCTGATCCCCTGGTTGGCTCTTCTGTCCAGAGTCATAGCCCAACACTCAAACCACTACACCAGGCTGTTTCCTCCAGGGTTCCTCTACATTTTATGATTGCGCAATAGAGGGGATGTTAGCAGGTGTTGCTTGTTACCTGGTTGTGTGATATACAATTCCTGATGAAATCTCTTTTACACAGCCATTAAAGATACAGGAGTCATCTCCAGTTTTCAGTCTGGCAACCCTAGTGCATTCAGCAAAATGACTCCAAGCTAAATTCCTTCACATCCATAATGCTGATCACTACCATGTGCAGAATTCAGAATGGTGCTCTTGGCATCTGCAGCCTAGAGAATCCGATGCAGGTCAAGAACAGCTGGAAGGGCATCTTGTATTTATCAGAGCATGCCTTTTTTATTTTTGTTTTTGGAAGCATTTAACAAGGAGGAGGGAGGAAACCTAGACATTTCCAGACAAAGGTTTGGCTAGTTATTTCAAATCGATATGGAGCGGTTGGCCTTCCGTACCCCTGCACATCCCAGCCAGAAATATCACTTCCTTCTTCTTGTTCTGTTCCTCTTGCCAGATTCTCAGTTTGGCACTGTCAACTCTTTTTGATTTTCTCTCAAAACTCAGGTGGGCAGGAGAGAAGAAGCAAAACTTCCAAGTCTGAACTTGGGACATTGTTTGCAGTCTTCTATGATGCTTTATTGCACTCCTATGAACTCCAGGACTGTAGTTACTTGTGACGGTAATTCCTTTTTGCACTAAGACAAGGGTGGACATGCCAAGCATGGAAATACAAGTGGTGATATAATGTCTCTAGACTACACCACTTTAATATCCCTGGTTCCATCCTATGGAATCCTGAAATGTGGAATTTGGTCAGTTATGTAGAATTCTTTCTTCTAGAAATGTCTCTTCCACTCCTCCAAACTGCAGCTCTAGAATTCTCTAATGGAGAGAATTCTAATTCCCTCACCAAACAACAAAACCTAGGATTCCCTAGGATGGAGCCATGATAATTAAAGTATTATCAAGCTGCTATAATTGTGCTTTATACAGTTGTAGTGTGTCAAGCAAAAACTTCACTCATTTTACTGTGTGTCCATGGTGTAATGGTTTGAGGGTCAGACTATGACTCTGGAGACCAGGGTTCAAATCCTCACTGAGACATGGAAACCCACTAGATGACTTTGGCAAGTCACACTGTCTCACCCTTGGAGGAAGTCAAAGGCAAATCTCTTCTGAATAAACTTGTGAATAAACTAGGGTCTCCATAAGGTAGAAACAACTTGAAACCATACAACAACAAACATCTTTCAGATATTGTCATAGTTGTACAGTGAGGGGAGGGTCTATCCTCACCCCTTAAGTCTGTTGTGTACACTAGCTCTGTGGCTCAGCGTATTCTGGTGCTTCTGTTAAGTTAAACTCTTTCCTCACATATTGATGAATGGTTGCTGAAAATCAATGATATGCAAGAAATGGACAGGCTGACACACATGATGAAAAGCAGATCAGGGAATAAAGTTGAGAAGGATTGGCAACCCATATCAGAGTAGTGGGAAAGAACCTGGGAAATAAAGAGGTCTCTCCTCCAACACTTGGGAACATTCCTGACATTTGTTAAACTCAAGACTTTACAAAATACAAAAAATAAAAAAATCAGGCAAAAGAAAGACAAACACTGATAGGAGAAAAAGAACGGAAACAAACTAGAGAAATGAAACCAGTAACAAGATTTCTTATGTAAGTAAAGGAGGCACAAAAATTAATTTAGATTTCTATTCTGTGTACTAGGTATAATAGGTATATATAGATATACAAGTATATAAATATGCGTAAATATAGGTTAATGCAGAAAACAATATACAAGTCAAACATAGAGTGAAAGAAACACAGAATGCAAAACAGAATGTAAAACAGGATAAAGCAGCTATGACATTATATATTATGTAGCATGATGAATAGAATGGAAGTGGAGACCGAAATGTTGTAAACTGAATTATGTGATTACTTTGAGCATTCATACTTGTAATATATATTCTTTCTTTTTACTTACTGTAATAAAAATATTATTTTTTTAAAAAAAGTTAAACTCTTTTGTTTTCTTTTGAGTAACAAGATTGTTGACCAACCATGAAATAATCAGACCAGACACAGTATTTAGGGTTAAACAAGGACCATCATTATTGGCCTAAAACCTGGTTAAATGTTTGAGGCCTGGGGCTGAGCAAACAAAGGGGGAGGAACATGGTGCAGATTTAGCTAAGGCAAAGATGTTAACCTATGACACCTCCTCAGCCACCCTTGGGTGAAACACCAGACCCCCCAAGGGCAATGCAAAGAAATTGGTGGCTATCTCGAATGGTCATTTTATCAGGCCAACCTGGAGGACTGCCTCCCAAGTCCTGTGACTTTATAAGAGAGGTTTAGTCCCCAGATCAGCCCAAGGGCAAACTATTTCCCATGTCTCCTGGCCTTGTGTCCTGTGGAGACAGTTCCAGAGCCCAACCATCCACTACAAAGGGTTGCCAAGGTGTACACCAACTACCTCCCACAGACAAGAGAAGACATCTTCTTAGTCCCTTTTTCCCACCAGGCCTGCCAAAGCAGTGCTCACCCCCTTTACAATCCCCCACCCCAAGAAGGTTGGATTACTTTTTTCTGATAAATGGACACTGTCTACTCTGCAGAGCTTGGTCCATTGGGAAAGTATGTCTGAATGTAAGAGAAATTGGCCCAAACCCCTCCCCATGGAGTTCCGGATTTCCCTGTTCACCCATCTGCAGGCCAGGTTCAGCTGTCCAGGGTTTCCTTCACCCCATTAAACTTGGCATGGCAAAATGGCTGACCAAATAATGGACACCCCAGGCCATGTGTCCTTTATGACTCAGAAATCATTCAGGACTTGACAGATTAGGAATGAATGGGACTGCAAGGATCATTGAATATGGCCAGACTTGAACCTCCTCCCCTGCATGTATATTCTATATACCAAAACTGAATATCAGCAGTTGTACCATTGTACCATCATACAAGACAGTCAGCATGGTGTAATGATTTCAGTGTTGGACTATGACTTTAGAGATCAGGATTCTATTCTGCACCAGGCCATGGAAACCCACCTTGGGCAAATCAAACACTCTCAGCCCCAGATAACTCTGTGATAGGTTCACCTTAGGGTCGCCATACATTGGAAACAACTTGAAGGCAAAAAACATATGGAGGATGGAGCAAGCTTATTTTCTGCTGCTCCTGAAACTAGGACATGGAGCAATGGATTCAAAATACAGGAAAAGAAATTCCACCTAAACATTAGGAACTGAAAGAACTTCCTGATGATAAGAGCCATTCAACAAAGACAGTGCCTCGGATAGTGGTGGTGTCTCCTTCTTTGGAGGTTTTTAAACAGAGGTTGGATAGCCATCTCTTGGAGGTGCTTTGATTGTGTATTTCCGTATGGCAGGGGGTTGGACTGGATGGCCCTTCTGGTCTTTCCAACTCTATGGTTCTATGATACTAACAATAACAAACCATTATAGAAATCCACTTTAAAAAGTAAGTCATGATAGCCAAATTACATCCCTAGGATGGAGACACACTGAGCTCATAGCCTGGTGCCTATGCCTACCCCTAGAGTTTGGGAAAGTTCCTTTCTGTGAGTTGTAGTTCAAAAAGTTACTTTTCTGAGTTCTGCACTAAGCTCAGATGATCAGCTTTTGCACAGAAGGGTAAACATATTGCCTATGACAGAACCACACAGTCATTGCTAATTCTTCCAAATGCTGTAGGTCTCCATCAGATCAAAACCCCATCTTTTATCCTCTGCTGAGCTAACCTGACACCATTTTCTCCTCTTTTTTTTCAATGACTTCACACTCCAGATAAAATACATGATCGACACATGATCTCCCGCTATATGATCCCCTTGGCAGCAAAGCTGCCACCAGTGCTGCTGTTAATGTTTCTTTACACTACTGAGGAGTCCACCATGACTAATTAATTAACATGGAAAGTGTCCCTCAATTACTGTTCCACTGGATACTTAAATAAGATAACCATTTATAATGGAATGCAAAGTGCAGAACAAGGATGGCTTTCGAGACATATACTTCTTTCCTCTTCCTACAGGCAACAAACAAATAAATAGCTTTTCAAAGGGAACACAATTCCATCTTGTAATTTTGGAATACTCAAATAGATATAATAATTCTTATTATCCTTTGTTTAAAGTGAATTGAATTGAAGCCGGATTAAGATGGATCTCTTCCGACAGGCCTTTCCTGACAGACCTCCCGGCCTCAGAAACTCCCTCATTCTGCCTCCTTCCTCCTTGGATGTAGCTGCTTCTTTGCTTGCTTAATTCATAATTGTTTAGTAATTTGTTAGTAGATTTATAATTTATTTATTTTGTTTAATTAAGATGTTTTAAGATATGCTTAGTTTAATTATTTTTTAAGGAGAGGGTGGGACAAGGGTTGTATTTTACATATTGTATGGAATTTTAACTGTTGTTAGCTGCCCTGATTGTTGACAGAGGGGTGGGGTGTAAATAAATTTTATTATTATTATTATCATTATTATTATTATTATTATTATTATTATTATTTGAATGGTTTGAAAGTTAGGTGGAATTGTGTCAATTAATTTTATTTGTATGCTGCTCTAAGAGCCTATGATAAAATATTTTAATCAATCATTTAAATTATAGAATCGTAGAGTTGGAAAAGGCCACAAGGGTCATCCAGTCCAACCCTTACCATGCAGCTCTCAATGAAAGCTCTCTCAACAGATGGCATCCATCCTCTGTTTTAAAACCTTCAAAGAAGGAGATTTCCCCATACCATGAGGCAACATATTCTACTGTCAAACAGCTCTTACTGTCAGGAAGTTCTTCCTATTGTTGAAGTGAAATCTCTTTCCCTGACACTTGAATCCATTCTTTTGTGTCCTAGTCTCTGGAGCAGCAAAAAACAAGCTTGCTCCATCCCCAATATGACATCTCTTCAAATATTAAACATGACTATCATGTCAATTCTTAACCTTCTCTTCTCCAGGCTAAACATACCCAGCTCCCTAAGCTGCTCCTCACAGAACATAGCTTCCAGACCTTTCACCATTTGGTTGCCCTCCTCTGGACATGCTCCAGCTTCTCAATATCCTTTTTGAATTGAGGTGCCCAGAACTGGACACAGTATTCCAGGTGAGGTCTAACCGAAGCAGTATAAAATAGCACTATTACTTCCCTTGATCTAGACATTATACTTCTATTCGTGCAGCCTAGAATCGCATCGACTTTTTTAGCTGCTGCATCACACTACTGACTCACATTCAACTTGTGGTCTACTAAGACTTCTAGATTCCTTTTGTATAAATAGTAATAAATCATTGTTATTTATAATCTCTCATGTACATCTGAAATACTATTTATTTTGATTAGAATTGAGCGTGGAGCTTACATATTTGGACTTAGATGTGCAGGAAATATAACTGTCATTTTGCAACTCCTGTATTCAGCTAGAGGCTGCTGTGGTGTCATAATGTTCATTGCACAATGGTAGCCAGTAAAATGACTGGTGCATCTGAATGCTCTTGCCAGTGTTTGCATTTGCATTTTCTCAATTCACTAACAGGGTTGTGTTGCATTTCTGCAACATAGCTATGGATTCAAAATAACATGGAAAGAGCAGGGATAGGATCCTGCAGATCAGCGTGTTCCAATATTTTTTTTTTCTAAACTAACAACATGTATACATGAAGTGAAACAACCAGATCAGGTAATCTTTGCATATGTATGTGTCTGTATGTGCCTTCGAGGCACCTGTCAACTTACAGCAACTCTATGAATTTCATGGGGCTTTCTTAGAACGTTATCACACGGGGGATTTGCGTTGGTTATTCCACACAAATCCTGAACAGAAACTGGACTTGAGACTCACGTTTTCACACGACGTCGCACAGAAAGTGGACAGAAAGTGGACAGACAGTGGACAGAAAGTGGATCTTTTTAAGTTCGGGAGTTTAGAGGAAATGCATTTGCAAATTTAAAGTAATTGTGGAATTGCCATGTCTGAAAACCAAATCCACATTAAAGGTGGAGGAGGAGTGGCCTCCAGAGAGGCAAGAGTCCCGGCTCCTCCTCCTCCTCATTGCCATTCAGGCTTTCCCCCTCCGTCTCTCTCTCTCTCTCTCTCTTTCTCTCTGCCCACAGGAGCCGGAGGGGTCCGGAGGGCAGCCGAGGAGGAGGAGGAGGAGGAAGGCCTCCCTCAGAAGTGCTGCCTTATCCTTTCCCCCTCCATCTCTCCTTGGCAAGGTTTCTTCAGAGGAGGGTTTTGCCCTTGCCATGTTCTCCCCCTGAGGCTGAGAGAGTGTGCAGCCCCCGCAGCCCTGACAGCTGCCACAGGAGCCGGAGGGGGCGGGGGCGGCCGAGGAGGAGGAGGAGGCAGCCGGGAAGGTGGAGCCTCTGGGGAGGAGTCTGGTCACATTTACAGATTACGTCTGAAAGATCATAACGTATTTTTTCGCATTTAACAATTCCGCAATTAAGCTCTTTTCTGCTTTCTTTGCGGGATTGTTCTTTTCCAGTTTCTATCTGCTTTAACTGGCCCCCGTGTGATAACATTCTTAGGCACGGAATACTCAGACGTGGTTTTTCCAGTTTGTTCCTCTGAAATATAGCCTGCAGCAACTGCTATTCGTTGGCAGTCTCCCATTTGAGTACTAAGCAGGGCTGACCCTGCTTAGCTTAGCTTCTAAGATCAGAGAGGATCTGGTGCCTTTAGGGTATTTAGGCCAATTATACTTGCATTGTTGTTGTGTGTCTTCTTGTTGCTTCCAACTTTGGGCAACCCTAAGGCAAACATATCATGGTGTCTTCTTGGCAAGATTTGTTCAGAGGAGGTTTGTCATTGTCTTTGTTTGTGACCCTAAACTGAGCCTATTTGCAATGTTTGCTGTTGTTTTTAAAGAGTTTTATTGTGAACCACCTTGGGTCCCTTTCTGGGACAAAGACAGCATAGAAATTAAATAAATAAGTTGTTGTTATTGTTGTTGTTGTGTGCCTTCAAGTCATTTTTGACTTATGGTGACCCTAATGTGAATCTAACATGGGGTTTCCTTGGCAAAATTAGTTCAGAGGAAGTTACCATTGCCTTCCCCTGAGGCTTGCCCAAGACCTCCCAATGGGTTTCATGGCTGAGCCGGGATTTGAACCCTTGTCTCAAAGGTCCAACACTTAACCCACTATGCTGTGCTGGCTCCCATTTGCAATGTATCAGTTGCAAATGTAGTCAAATGAACAGGCTGCCAGGAGATCAGACCTGATTTTACACCTTGCAATTATGCTTATGGTAAAAATTGTCCAAAGCAAAAGCTAGAGAAACTAGGGTCATTTTAGCTTTGGAAATGAATTCACACAAAGTCTGTGTTTGGGCAGGGGCATCACTAGGGGGTGCGAGATACAGGCCACACCAGGTGCCATCCTAAGGGAGGGTGACACCATTGCTCTCCAAACATCTGCCTTTTTGGAGAAATGGGCTGTGGCATTCACCTGCATCCCTTTAAAACAATGGTGCTCAGCAGAAAAAACGATGTGAGTGGAGCAATGGTAAATAGCAGGAGAAAGTAGAGGTCCCAGGGTTTGTTTTTATATATATATATATATATATATATATTTAAATATTAATTTAATTAAAAGTTTAATTTAAAATATTATTTTAAAATTTTCTTTAAAAACAACATATCTTACCAAATTTTCACTTTAACCACATGAAACTATGTACATGTAAATACATTTAGGCTGTGCATATGATTGTAATTTAAATGTATAATTTTAATTTTGCTAGTTGTTTATGTCATCACGATTGTCATTACATTTAGTGATATATGGGAATTACGATTTAGTACCAAAAACATAACTAAAGATTCTGTATGGTGTGGTTTGGAAGGAGGTCAATGAGGGGTGGGGGACATCATGAGTTATGGCACCGGGTGACACCAATCCTAATGACGCCCCTTGGTTTAGGAATGAATCCACTATTCTTCTGATGCCATACTGTGACAAAGAGTGAGTGAAAGAGAAAAGAGACTTTAAGAATTTTAATTTTCTCTTGCATTTCTCAAAACATCCTGAAACTGCATTTGAGAAACCTCAACACCCAATGAGCATAAGAAATGGAGTGACCAAAGGTGCGGGGGGGGGGGGCAGACAGAAAGGAGGATCTCAAATATTTGTTTAAAGTATTTTATAAAATCCAGTCTGCCTTTATAAATCCCTCAAGGGGGCCATGCTGATGTTAATCCTCATATGTAGTCCATGGTGACCCAGCAGGCAGCAAAGATATGAGTGGAAGAGCTTTTACAATAATACAATGTCATATCTTGAAAGGATTCCAGCAAATCTGTCCGTGAGATTGGGAGCTGGAGAGAGGAAAAGAAATCCAATTTAACTAAAGCTTTTTAAAAATAAATAAATAACCCATATGTGATGCACCACAAATCCATGTACAACCACTCAGCAGAGACAGATGGAAAGAAAAGGGGGAAGGAAACAATTGGCAAGCAAGTTTATATTTGATACAAGTTGCAAGCTGCTGCTCATAAGAAACTATTGAGAGCCCTTGCAGTATTGAAGGCAAGGTTTTCAGATAACTTCTCTGTCACACACTGGGAGCATTGCTAATATTCAATGTGTGTGTGGTATCATATGATCCGGAAGCCTTTTTATGCCTAGCTATTGTTGTTGTGTGCCTTCAACTACTTTCCAACTTATGGCAACCCTAAGGCAGTCATGGGGTTTTCTTGGCAAGATTTGTTCTGAGGAGGTTTGCCATTGCCTTCCCCTGAGGCTGAGAGAGTGATTTGCCCAAGATCACCCACTGGGTTTTAGGGAATCGAACCCTGGTCTTCAGAGTCATAGTACTACTCTGAAACCACTATCCCATGCTGGGTCTCATGTCTAACTGCATCCTTAATTCTTCCTGCTCCTGCCCTCTTGCACCCAATGACAGCAACCCAGCATTCCCCTCAGCAGAGTGTAAATGCATGCAAAGATATTTTACATGAGATTATGCAACCCCCCAAGGCAAATAGCAACATTGCTCAACCCATGTCAATGACTAGGTGCCGCTGTGTGATGCACAATATACAATTCACAATTGCAATTCGCAGTATAGGATGCACAATCACAATGCACAAGGCATAATGTGCAACTTGCAAAAACTTTCACTTTTAGGAGACAAGCCCCCAAGTTAGGAAGAGGTTAAAATACAGAGACAGAAAGAATCTCTCTCTCAGGACTTTATCACACAGGGGAAATCCTGTGCAGAAGGGATTTAAAAGCTGGGTAAAACCTGCAAAAGCAAGTTGATTTTCACACACATGGCTGTTAAACTGTTGTTAACCCAAACAGAAAGTAGTCAAAAGCCACTCCTTTTTACTTTCGGGATTTATCTACCCACTTTTGTGGGGATTTTTTTCAATTTAAAACCCCTTTTCTGGACAGGATTTCCCCTGTGTGATGTCCTTAGACTTGTCTCCCTGACTTCTGCTGCTCCAATCTTCACATTGGAGGGTGTGGAAATCCATGGGTGTATTTTAATCTATAGTCCCTTAAACTTGGCTCTCCCTCCATAGATTAATTAGGAGTTTTTAGTCTCCATGCTGTTTCCCCCCTCTTTTACTTTGAGAAACAGCTTGTATTGAAAGCTTGTAAGGTCCTACAGAGATAGGTTTTTGTGGGTTTTTCGGGCTGTGAGGCCATGTTCTAGAACAGGGGTAGGCAACCTTTCCCCTTTAAGGGCTGAGGGACTTCAGCTCCCAGAATCCCAGGAGCTATTGGCCCACATGGGACTATTGGCCAATATGGCTGAGGCTTCTGGGAGCTGAAGTCCCTCGGCCCTTAAAGGGGAAAGGTTGCCTACCCCTGTTCTAGAAGAATGTACTCCTGACGTTTCACCTGCATCAGTGGCTGGCATAAGATGGCCATCTGTCAGGGATGCTTTGATTGGGAGTTCCTGCATGGCAGGGGATTGGACTGGATGGCCCTTGTGGTCTCTTCCAACTCTATGATTCTATGATTCTATGTATTTCTAAATGCTCAACTGAAGTGCTAAGTTGCTACAATGTCAGAAAGGTGGGGACTGAAGAGGCAAAATTCTTATTTTGGGGGGGGGGGCACTGCTTTCATTTTGTTTTCCCTCTCCCTAAAGCTATATCCATCTTACAGCTGGAAAACTGAAGCTGATTCATAAAGCAGCTTGCCTGCAGATATATAGTAGCAGGATGAAATCTGAACTAGTGCCTTTGCTTAGCCTTTTAGGCACACTATGAAAACTAGCTCACTATGCTGCTTGAAAACTTGTTCAGGAAGCAGAAGACATGTAAAGGGAATGTATTGTTTTATTTGCTTTCACTCTTAGGTTCACATTGTTGTATAACTTGGCAACTTAGGTCCCAGGAACGCTGACTTTATTAGGAGCATCACTCTTGGGAGACAGTTAGAAAATTGTGGACTAAAGCAACATTTTATATAGGGACAGAATTATTATTTGGGGACAATGGTCTCCATCCCTGGTAGGTACCTCCCTGGGGACTTGTGTGACTAAAACTGAGTTCAAAGTGCCCAAGCCAGTCTTTAAGTGTTGTAGTTTAAAAGAATGTTCTTTAAAATGCAAACCTGAGTCTAATCTCCACTGCAAAAAATAATGCAGTTTGACGCTGCTTTAGCTACCATGGCTCAATGCAATGATATTCTAGGATACGTAGCTTTGTGAGATATTTTGCCTTTTCTGTCAGAGAGCTCTGGTACCCACAACATACTACAAACCCCAGGATTCCATAAGATGAAGCCATGGCAGTTTAAGCAGTGTCAAACTCCATTATTTCTGTAGTGCAGATGTGGCCTGGGTCAAAAAACAGAATCATCATGGCAGGAGTTTTCAAAGAACTAGCCCTGTTAGTCTCTTGCAGCATAAGGAGAGGAAGGGCAGAGGGGAGGAATGTGGCAGCACATTTAAGAACTGGTTTTTATTTTAACATGAGCTTTTGTGGATATAAACCCACTTTCTGTTGCATTACAGAGTGATATTAAAGCCTCGAGTTATAAAGCATATTTATACAGTTGTGGGAATGGGTTAGAATCTAATAGGATCCAGAAAGATACAAATCCTGTCCCTTGCCTTAAATTTTCAAAGGGCTGGGTGAGGTAATACAGGTCTTTCAGATCTTTAGAGGAGTCAGTTACTGTTGATGTGTGAAAGCAATAAATCTCCATACCAGTGTCACTGCATTCCAGACTCTGTCTCAGACTATCTTCTAACTTCTATAAGTGGGCCTAAAGGGAAGAGAAGATTCATGAAAAGATATTGTTGTTGGTTGTTGTGTGCCTTCGAGTCATTTCTGACTAATGGCAACCTAAGGAGAATCTATCACAGGGTTTTCTTGGCAAGTTTCTTCAGAGGGAGGCACCATTGCCATTCTTGGAGGCTGAGAGAGTGTGACTTGCCCAGGGACACCCACTGGGATTCACGGTTGAGTGGGGATTTGAACCCTGATCTCTGGAGTCATAGTCCAATACTCTAACCACTACATCATACTGGCTCTCATGAAGATGACTTTTGCTAAGGTAGATTTCTTGCTTAGAATAAAGCCTTTCATTAAAGGACTCCTCCTTCCCATATTCTTTTCACATGTCTTGCTCCGTCTGTGCATTTCCCCTGCAGAGACAGGGCTGAAAAGTCCAAGTGGGACCCCAAGGTAATTTCACACTGAATTATTAGGAAAAGGGGGGAACCACAAGACCTTCATGATATATCTCACACCAGTGTCAACAGAGGTAGCATGCCTCTGCCTAGGGACCTTATCAAACGCTGGCCACGAAGCAAAAAGTAACAGAAAAGTAACCGAAGTGAGAATAAATTCAGTTCTATACCGAAACGAACTGAATTTCGCCCTGGCGGCCATAGCGCAATGAATACGAAGGCTCCAAAGGGGATTTAGCGATCAGGCGCCGCGGGATGCGGTTCACGTGGGAAGAAGGAAAACACACACACACACACATTTTCTTCTCTCTCTCTCTCTCTCTCTCTCTCTCTCTCCCCGCCACCCAAAAAGCCAGCGTCGCAGAAGGCGCTTTTGTGGATGGCAAGGATGGGATGAAGGAGTCGGGAGGAAAGGCAGCCAAGGGGACCGAGGAGGAGGAGGAGGGCTGGAGGACTGGAGGAGGGAAGGGGTGTTGGTGGGGAAAAATGCGAGAGAGATGGAGAGAGAGAGATCGCCTCCCTCTTCCCTCCTCCTCTCCTTCTCCTCCTCTTTCTCAATCCGGTTTGCCTTTCACCAATCCCTTCCCCTCGCCGGGATTTTCTGCTTGGGAGAGCTCTCCCTGCTTCCCCGCCCCGCCCACCATTGCGCAAAGAATACGAAGGCTCCGCTTGTACTTCCCCAACAAACCGAATGTCAAAATCTCCCTACTCGCTACGGATTAGCTTCGGGTTCTGTGGAGTTTCGGGGCAGCGTCGTGTGTACACGCGGGGAAACAATACAGATTAGCTCCGTGTTCTAGGGCAGCGTCGTGTGTAAACACGGGGAAATAATATGTATTAGCTGCAGGTACCCTTTGGATTAGCTCTGCTCTAGACCCCATGTGATAAGGTCCTATGAGTTGCTGGGGAACACAAATTGCAGGGTGTTGTTTTGTTTGTGTTGTGCTTGTGTCCAACTGGTTGTCTGCCATGTGAACAAGATCCTAGAGGGTCTTGAGAGGTCTTGAGTTGGGATTCAGAGGTCTTGAGTTGGGATTCAGGAGGGCTCTTCTTATGTTCTTATGAGAAGCAAGCA
The DNA here is from genome assembly GCA_026167975.1 of Phrynosoma blainvillii. Classification (NCBI taxonomy): domain Eukaryota; kingdom Metazoa; phylum Chordata; class Lepidosauria; order Squamata; family Phrynosomatidae; genus Phrynosoma; species Phrynosoma blainvillii. The sequence continues at coordinate 444,933,482 of JANUYF010000001.1, read as the reverse complement.
TGCGCTGCCAATGACCCAAGAATAGCCGACAGTGGCTCATCTCAGCAGTGAATGACAGGCAGCTTGGTTTGTGTATCCCAGAGGGAACTGAGCAATTTAAGGAGATCTGTGTGGGAACATGGATTATGGTGACTTAAGAGAGATGGCACCGAGAGGGAAATTGGCTCAGTGATGGAGATTTTAGTTGGAAGGAACACGACTCACACAGAGATCCCTTATTTTACAGGGGATGCTTTTATTCTAGAATGAAGCTTGGAAAAATTACTTGTTTGAATTACAGCTCCTGGAATCCTCCAGCCTATGCTGGCTGGGAGATTTTGGGAGTTTTCATGCAAATAAATAACTTTTCTAAGCTCCTGGGGAGCACTCGTGTAAAAAAATGTATCGGCTGGGGTATGGTTCCAGGACCCCTGTGGATACCAAAATCTGGGCATGCCCAAGTCCCATTAAATACAATAGCATAGTAAAATGGTGTCCCTTATATAAAATAGCAAAATCAAGGTTTGCTTTTTTGGAATTTGTATCTTTTTGGAATATTTTCAAACCATTGATGGCTGAATGCATGGATAAAAATTCCATGGATATATAGGGCCAACTGTACTAGTTAGGAGATTACATGCCTCCGTAGCATCAGTTTTATTTCTTCAGGTGGAACAGATTCACAGCCATGGGAGTCTAGTTTTAATTTTTAAAAAGTGAGCTAGATGGATTCCTAAGGTATGTAACATTTTTTTAAAGACAATTATGTCACCCAGGTGTAAAAGAGAGCCAACATGGTGTAATGGTTTGAGACAACTCTGGAGACCAGGGTTTGAATCCCTGCTCAGCCATGAAAACTCACTGAATGACCTTGGACAGGTCACACTCTCCCAGCCTCAGAGGATGGCCAAGGCAAACCCCCTCTGAATAAATCTTGCCAAGAAAATGCATGATTGGTTTTCTGCTGTAATACCTCTCAAAATAGTGATGGGAAGTTATTTTTTCTCATCCCTACTGTAAAGATTTCCTATCCACTGAATGTCCTGATTTATCGGGGAGAGTCCCAATTAATCCTGTCATTCCATTTATTCAGCTGCCTTTAAAATGATCGTTTCTCTCTCCCCTTCCTCTTTTTTCTTCAGCTTACTTCAACTGCTGCAAACTGAGTTCAAAGTAGAAAAGCAATTTGCATTGAATTAACTCAGCAGGAAAAGGAGAGGAAGGGACAGAGTATTGTCCTTCCCAAGAGGCTCAGGCAAAAGCAAACTGCTACAGCCTTTCCTAGCTCATGTATTCCTGGCTTCTGGATTCTTCCTCATTAATAACTTTTGCCATCTTGACCACACTTGATGTCGGTTGGCTTCCGAGGTACCATTTTTTTTATTTGTGCAATATCGGATATGTGGAAGTCTATCTTCCATTGACCTTTATCATCAAGGGCCATCCCCACCTGGGGAACCTAATACTAACCATGGGCATCTGGATTGTCAGCCATAAGATACTGCGGGTAAAATTGGTTGTTTAGGAGCCTGGTTCTACCACTTGCTGCAAAGGGATGCTAAAACCCATCAGCTAAAGAACCATGATACTTCCTCTGCTGTAGACTGCTTGCTGCATCCTCTCCTAGCAACAAAGCTCATCTTATAGCAATATGTCAATTTTTTGTACCAAAAGTCTAATCTCCATTGTCAAAATATGCAGTTTGACACCGCTTTAACTGCCATGGCTCAATGCTATGGGATTCTCAGATTTGTAGTTTTGTGAGATATGAAGCCTTTTCTATCAGAGAGCTCTCGTGCCACAACAAACTACAAATCCCAGGATTCCATAGGATGGAGTCACGACAGTGTCAAACTGCATTATTTTGGCAGTACAGAGTAGACCAAAGTCTTGGGAAGTCCTGGAACTGCAACTTGGAATGTCAAGAAGGAAGTGAACGTGCAGCTCATTTACTCTGTTTGCATTATGGGGAAATGGCAGATCTTGTTCCTCACCGACAATTTGTACTTAGGATTTGTTTGTGAGAGAGGCAGCAGGCTTTTACCCTTGGGCTTTTGTGTCACTTTAACTGACTGTTTCTTGATATTGTGCTGCCATTGTTTTCACACACTGCCTTTTAGCTTCCTTAAAGACTTGTCAAGAGTGCAGTACAATTGCACGGACAGCATACCCCAAGCGGCCCTCTGGATGCTTTATAAATGTCTTGTCAAATCGGAGCCGAAGTGCATTAGTTTCCCAGTAGCTCTGCATTTTCTGTTAGGTATGTAAGGTCCTATGATTCAAAGCTTATGGAAGTAATTTCCTTAGCCACCCTTGCAAGGTCTGGCACAGGCCCACGTAAGCAATTGCTATCTTGCTCTACTGCTTGTGTAATCATATATCACAAATGAACAAATTAGCTAATATTTTGCTGCCCTTCCATGCTATCCAAAAATCTGATGTCAGAAGTGGACATCTGATTCTACCTGAGAGTACAGTTGGCCCTCTGTATTCATGGATTCTGCATCCACAGATTCAACCAAACACAGTTTGAAAATATTCACGCACACCCCCATAAAATCTAAGAAGCAAACCTCACTTTTGCCATTTTCTATAAGGGATGTCATTTTGCCATTGTATATAATGGACGGCAATGGAAAACCCCTTCTGAAAAAAAATATGCCAAGAAAATCCTGTGATAGGTTTACCTTAGGGGTGCCAGAAGTCAGAAACAGTTTGAAGGCGCACAACAATGTATATAATGGGACTTGAACATTATATACGCAAGTATATAATGAATCCTGTTGGTGTCTTACCCATGCATATGTTCTCCTAGGGAAGCAGTTGTCCTTTTTGTTCAGTGCAGACGTCTGTATCCAGTCCAAGGTTAAGGAAATGGAGTTGCAATGCATGGTGCCATTTCACACAGTTGTAGGATCGCCAGTTCAGGATTGTCTCAGGCCCTGAAGTTTTAAGGCTAAAACCTGAGACCTAGGGATGGCCTCTAATGCAGTTATTAAGCATTATGCATTATGTACCAGACATGGGACGTTATCACACGGGGAGTTACGGGGAGAAAGTGGAAATAAACGGGACGAGCGGAAGACTTTAATTTACGGGATTTGTCCCGTTCCGCCTTGTCTGATAACTAAATTCTAATTTAAAAGGGGGTTAATTCGAACAAAAACCTGATCTTTTCAAATCCTCAAAAATCCCAAAAATGAAAAGATCAGGTTTTCATTCAAATTAACCCCCTTTTAAATTCGAATTTAGTTATCAGACGAGGCAGAACGGGACAAATCCCGTAAATTAAAGACTTCCGCTCGTGCCCGTTTATTTCCACTTTCTCCCCGTGACTCCCCGTGTGATAATGTCCATGGTAGCTCATGGCTTGCCATTCCAATATGCACAGAGAGATTGTATTTTACAACTTAGCTAAAGGAGTTGTTCCCAGATCAAGAATAAATTAAGGGATTATTTAGGGAATTAGATAATATAACGAGCATTTATTCTAGCCTACTTGGTTCTAGCAAAGAGAGAGAAGATGGAAGTTAACAACGTAAATGCATAGAAGCACATACACACACATATACACCCCTGGTGTGTCTTTGCATGTTGCAGCAATAAATCAATTAACTCTTGCAAATTATAGAAAGCTGCTACTCAACTGGCTAAACTGGAGACTTGCACACAGCCCTTTCCTTTTGCCCAGTGGTCCCCAACCTTTGGTTCTCCCAGTGTTTTGAATTTCAACTCCCAGAAGCATTGATGTGCATGCTCATTAGTTTGTGTATTCTGTTCCATGGTGTTGCAATTCATTCTCAAGGCAGCATTATACAATGGCCACATAACTCCATGACTGTAAGGTTGCACTCCTTCTCTTCAAATGTAGGATTTCAGCCATTATATCCAATTAAGCCAACCGAAGTCTAGTGCCTTACATTTTCAGTACGGTCTTTGCAGAGCTGAGCTTTGGCATCAGCAAAAAGCATTAACTGTGTTTGCCTCAGCAGAATTGGATCAGCCTGCCTATGTAACATTTGTTTCCAGCATCTTGCTTCTTCTGTTTCAGGGAAAGGCAGTTCAGAATACCTAGTGCTTTGGGGCCTTGAAAGGTCGGCTTGTTTGGACCGACTTCCTTCCAGTTAGAGGTGCATTTTTAAACACAGCTGAGGTTTGCTGTTCTTCTTTCATTGTTCAGCTCTTCCACTTGCTGAGCACCAGGGGGAGAAAGAGAGAAGCCCAGTTTCATTTGAGTGCCTGTGGAAAGTTCCCTACAAGAACAGAGCCACATCAAAATATTAGAATGAAATACAAGGAAATAAATATGGTTGAATGCTGCAAGGCCAGTAAGAAAACACAGAGGGAAAAGGGGGGAGTTACTTGCATACAATCGGGCCGGGTGGGGGAAAGGATGCTGTGACTGCAAATATTCAGAGTAAACTTGTAAAACAGTATGCTCAAGTCTACTAAAGTTCATGCTACCAACTTGTTTTGCTCAGTTAGTCTCAAAGGTGCTACAAGATCCTTTTGCACACTCATTTTTCAGACCAACATGGTAATGTCTTTGAATTCTCTCTGGACGTTATCACACCAGCGGCAAGAAAAGCAGCAAGGAATCAATCCAGAGCCATACCGGAATGATTCTGGTCGCGCAGCCGTAATTCCTCTTTGAAAGAGGAATTCAAAAGAGCTGGAATGATGCAGTGATGGTGCAAGGATGATGCAGGGATGGACGGGGTTTGCCGCGACGTCGTCTGATCACGGGGCAAAGGATCCAGAATGATGCAGCGATGGCGCAAGGATGATGCAGGGATGGGCGGGGTTTGCCGCGACATCGTCTGATCACGGAGGCAAAGGAACCGGAATGATGCAGCAATGGCGAAGGGATGGGGCTGCTTTAGACCCCGTGTGATAACGTCCAAAGTGTGTGTCTCTCTCTCTCTACACGCCTTCAAGTCACTTGTTGACTTATGGCGACCCCATGAATTTCGTAGGGTTTTCTTAAGCAAGAAATACTCAGAAGTGGTTTTGCCAATTCGTTCTTCTGAAATATAGCCCACAGCACCTGCTATTCACTTACAGTCTCTCATCCAAGTACTAACCAAGGCTGACCCTGCTTAACTTCCAAAATCAGATGGCATCTGGTGCCTTTTGCAGTGATTCCCAAATTCTAGTTCTCCAGGTGTTTTGGACTTCAGCTCGCAGAATCCTCAGACATCCTAGCCAATGCTCTGGGATTCTGGGAGCAGAAGTCCAAAATGTCTGAAAGGTCAGAGTTTGGGAATCACTGCTTTAGGGCATTTAAGCCCTTTGAATTCTACCACCTTGTAAAACAGGTAAATGCTTTTTGATCCCCTTGATGAACTTAGTTTCTGGGGATCGAATAGCAAGCTGTCTCTGAACAAATCTTGCCAAGAAAGCCTCATGACAAGTTCACCCAATGGTTGACATAAGTCACAAGGGACTTGAAGGCAAACAATAACAACAACAAATACATACTTGGCAGATGCTATGTGAATAATGACATTATCTAGACTGAGAAAGACACATTTATGCCACATTCTGGGTTTGTTCCTTTGTCATCCTCTTGCCTAACCAAGTTTTATTTGTTAGTTGCCTTCCAGTCAACCTCATCTCATGGCGATCTAATATATGAGACCTCTCTCCAAGTCACCTATCCTCCACTGTTCTGTTTAGGTCTTGTAGGCCTGATTCCCACTTACAAATGAATCAGTTTGCAATCCGAAACGATGGGTCAGTTCGAAAGCGGAGCGTGGTTCATACTACATTTGCCCCGATCACATTTTCTTGCTGTAAAATAACCCACTTGTGGTTCACATTGACAAATGAATCGATTCAAAATGGACCCACTTCAGCCAGCCGAAGGGCAAATTTAAATCAATTCCGATCCACATCTGGTTCACACTTGCATGGAATTGATTTATCGAAAAAGATGCGGAAAAAATCAGTGCGTTAAATGAGTCTAGCACATGGCCCTCCTCTCCAAACCGCTTCAGCAATTTGGTTCAAGTGCAAACCAGGGTCATTTAAAAATGCATATCTGCTTGAGCAATTCACATCTACATGTGAAATGCACACTGAGACACCACACATGCAATAGCACCACATGCACAACTCAGCTGCCAAAAACTTCAGCTGAATATCGTGTCTGCATTGGATAAAAATGCCCAACTGCTTCTGCAAGGGAACTTACACATGAGTAAGTTACTAACAATCTCATAGTCAGAGTGAGAGACATGGAACCCAGTGATGTGAAAAATCTATTAGTCTCATGTTCTCATTGCATTTCTCTTTTTCCCCCATTGCATTTCTAATAACATTGCCAACATTCTCATCCTGCCCCAGATTTGTACCAATTTGTGAGATTTTTCTTCTCCAGTCTAAAGTTTTTATAATATTTCACAGTGGAATCCTGTGGGCATCTAATGCATAAGTTTCCCCATGGGAGAGTTTAGATATTTTCATCAGATGTGGAATGGGTCATATTCTGTTCAAGGATGTAGAAGTAGTGGGACTTTACAGACTGCCAGAAATAATGCAGCTTGAGACCACTTTAACTGTCCTGGCTCAATGAAAGGGAATCATGGGAACTGTAGTTTTTTTTCTCAGACATTGAGCCTTCTCTGTCAGAGAGCTCTGGTACCACAATAAACTACAGTTCCCATGATTCCCTAGCACTGAGCCAGAGCAGTTAAAGTGGTCTCAAGCTGCACTATTTCTGGCTGTCTGTAAAGGCTCAGTGTTGCACTGGTATGTGCCATATTGCATGGTTGTGCATTGAAGATTTGTGCACATTACATATATAAGCTTATTTCACAGCACTTAAAGAACGGGAACAGAACGGAACATGGCAAAAACACATTTTACTGCATGGGAGAACGCTGAGGAACACCTGGAGGACTCCCGGCAGCATCGGTGGCATTCTCCCATGCAGTAAAATGCGCTTTTGCTCTGTTCCGTTCCCTTCCATTCCATTCTGTTCCTGTTCTTGTAAGTGCCATGTGATAAGCTTAATAGTTGTGCATGGTGTGCGATTGTACATTACACATTGGTCATAATAGGCACTGTTGTGCATTTTGCATACAGTCACCTGCACTCTTGGCTGTGCAGAGCTACAATTTACTAATGAGAAGGTTTTGTGCCCCTGCCTTGAGCATACAGTTACACTCTGTGTCCTCAATGGAACATCCCATATACTAATGTATATGTGTTTTTTTAAAAAAAAATGAACACATTTGTATTAATCTATGCCTTTCCTTCACTGAATAAAAAGTGTTTCTACATATCTTTCCAATATACATATGATTCAGAGTACATTTCTTTTCCACAAAAAGACATTCCAATGTCAGAAATGTGTGAATTTCTAAGGAATGATGTACTTTGTCCTACTAACAGGCTAGAGAGGTGTGAAATCTATATTTTCATAGAAGCCAACAAATTTGTTTTTGTCTCTATTGCACCTTTCTGAACTTGCCTGCAACATATGGCTCAAGAACCTGGTTCTAGCCTCTGCTTCTCAAACTGTTGTGATAATAATAAATGTCTTTATGTAGGAGAAAAAGTAAAGGACCACAGGTTGACATAACCCTCAAGAGAAAATTCTTGCTGCATAGATTTTTGGACCCAAGCCTATAGTTTAAGAACTCCTCAACTGCAGTTAATGCAGGCTGGAGCTGAACAGATTGCAGCAGTTCTGCACTTGTCCATTGTGTCTGTAGTAATCTGCATTTTAAAAGCACCCTTAAATGTTGTGCTTATCATTGTTTATTATTGTTGAACTGGACTGTTTTCTGTGGGTTCTACTATCAGATCATTTTTCTTCTCATTCCTTACAACTGCCAAGTGAGTGAATTCTTTAGCACGTAATTATTCATTATCCTAGTCAATATATCACTTGGCTAAGTTTTCTTGGAAGATGTCAGCTCTTAAAGGAACAGTGTGAAATATCTGCATTATTTTATATCCCTCAGTCCCCCAACGCCATCTTTAGAAACTAAGGGGCTTTGCAGACGGGTAGCCTTGGGCAGCCCCAGGAAACAGAGGATCGGGGCCGAGGCTACCCCATGCCTTGGCCCCAATCCACCCTTTTGGTGCCTGGGAAAGGAGCACCAAAATGCCGCACCTTTCTCAAGCGGCAAAAAGGGGTCCGGAAGAGCCGATGCGCAGCTCTTCTGCATCTCTTCCAGCACAACACATGTAGACGCTGCACCGGGAGGACGTATTAAGGGTGCACACCATGTGTAACAGCGCACACCCTGATGACGTCCTCAGGGAGGGGTTGAGACGGCCGCCATGCGGCAGCCCCTCCCCTTTCCTGCCTCCAAGACGGTGCCTTGCGCCATCTGCAGAGGCCCTAATGCTCAAGAAAGGACTTGTTTTAAAATGGTATCTCCCGTTGTTCTCCACCAGGTGGGAATTATATAGAAATAATTTGGAGGTGGAAATGATATGGACCAGAACAATGCTGCTTCCACAATCTTTGTCCTTAATATGATGACCATTTTATTTGCAACAGGTACTAAGGAATAAGGAGAGAAGCAGGGGAACATTGTTATTTTCAATGCCAAAGTAATGTCTGGCATCATGTTTGAATCCACTCATAGGGTGTTTTCACACGGGGCTTAAGGCAGACACTATCCTACCTCCGTCCGGCCCCAGTCCGGCTCCTTTGCAAAGTTTTCACATGACGTCGCAGCAAGCCCCGCCCCATCCAATGCCATCCCCGGAGCTAGCCGGCATCAGTCTGGGTCCTTGCTCCGAGTGTTCACACTTAAGTCGCAGCAAGCCCCGCCCCGCCCCGCCCCATCCAGCGCCATCCCCGGCGCTGGGCGGCATCATCCCCGGTCTTTGCAATTCCTTTTTCAAAAAGGAATTAAGTTGCCGCTGCCAGAGCCATTCCGGAATAATGCTGCTTTCACAGGTCTGAAGCTGCAGGATCCATTCTAGAATGGCTCCAGGCGGCTTTGAGACCCCAAGTGTGAAAACGTCCACAGTGTGAGCACATGTAAAAACCACACGCCCACTAAGTATAATGACCGAAACAGTGATATGCTGACAATGCAGCATTGATATTCAGCAATGGAGGATGCTTGCCCCCAAAATTGTCCTTTTGGATTCAATCAATGCAGAATCAGTGTGGGAATAGAAGTAGACTTTATCTAAGGATGTGAAGAATCCCCCCCCCCCGCCCCGCTTCCCCTCAGTGCCACTTATCTCCTTCAGCAACCCAGATCCTCCTTTTCTTTCCCCACCTTCACTGGAAAACACACACACATACCAACAAAACTAACACTTGGTCAGTGACAGTGTTCTCCTCCCCTTGTGATTCCTCATGTCTTCCCCCGCCCAAGTGTAAGGCTGTTGTGTGCATGTCCACGCAGCATCACACAACAAGCTAAAGCTTGGGCTTTGATGGTGGCACCTGGCACACACTTCTCATGTTCAAAATGGAAGACAGTTTGGAATGCCTATGAAATGCCAGGAAAGAAGGTTGAAATGTAGGACATGTCTGGGAAAAGGAGGATTTTTTGTCACCCTGGGGAGAGAGAAGGCAGGAGGGAAGGAGACGTTTCTAGATCAATAATAAATAATAAAGATCAGTACTAAAAATAAGTATGTACTTTTTTAGCAGCAGCTTTGAAAGGTTACTGTGTGTTGCTTGGAATGCCAAGATCCAGACCTCCACCCCCAAAACTGACCCTAAGCACTTCCCTTTCCCACTGGATCCTTGTCCTCATCCATACTGGGCCAAATGATGTAACATCAGAGAAGCTCTTCCCCATCTTACGTAGTGACTTCCTTTTTATCTTTTTTCTTTTCTTTTTCATCTGCTGCCTCCTGAAATCCCTAGAAAGTCTTCTGTCTCTCTACAGATGGAGGCAGTACAAACCTTCCAAAACCCCAATTATTTCCCTGCTCTTTTTAATTTCCAAGTAGGCAATTAAACAATAAAAATAAAAAAGTCTTCATGAATGATTGATGCGCAGCTGCATGTGTATAGTTCAGCTGTAAAGCCAACTGGACAGTTTTCGTTCCAAAGGGGGGGGGGGGGAACAGCAGAATTGCCTGCGGTCTTAAGTGGTGAAATGTTCTGTATTTATTGTCCATGGAAGCTTTTGCGGAAAGTTTGACTGTGGAGCTCGATTCACAACATGCTTTTAAAACATCAACCAGCAACATACAGTAAGAGAGAGAGAGAGAGAGAGATACTGAGTGTGTGTGGGGAGGGGGAGTGAATTTATCTCAGAGAACTCAATTCTATGAACTCAAAATGAAAGTCACACAATCTCCTCCAAAGCTCTCTTGCTATCAATCACAGTGGGTAAGAGTTTGTGGATGATATAGCCACATAAAGTACTTTTTTCAAAGACTGTACACATTGAACTGAATGAATGGGACCTACAGTATATATCATCATCATCATCATCATCATCATCATCATCATCATCAAAATCTGGAAAATCTGGAAACCAAGCCCTATGAGGAATAATTTACAGAGATGGGTATGTTTAGCTTGGAGAAGAGAAGACTGAGAGATACTGTGATAGCCATCTTCAAATATCTGAAGAGGTTGGATGGGCATCATTCAGGATTTTTTTAGTTGTGATTTCTTGCTTGCCAGCTCTATGATTCTATGATCATTGATTCATAGAGTTGGAAGGGACCACAAGGGCCATCCAATCCAATTCCCTACTATGCATCATCATCATGACCATTATCATCTTTTTTTTTTCACAACAACTTGATGAAGTGGGTCAAACAGAGAGAAAGTGACAGGAACTGCTGGCTAGGAATGATGGGATTTGTAGCCCAACACATCTGAGATTTATGGCAAGGGCATTCCTTCCATGTCAAATGTTCCTGGTTCCTTCCCAACCAAATCCAGCTTAAAGGATCTCAGGGAGCCAAGATGGAGCAGGCTTCTGACCAAGTCACTGGAAAGCCACTGCAAATCAAGGCAAACAGCACTGAGCTGAAAGACAATCTGGCAGCACAAGACAGCTCCATAAGCATCTGGTAGTTTCTGCCATGTGATTCCAAAGGTGGTGAAAAAATCATAGAGCTGAAGAGTTAGAAGAGATCCCAAGGGTCATCTATTCCAACCCCCTATCACTGCAAAAAGTCTGTAGCAAAAGCATTCCCCATACATGGCCATCTATGGTCACCCAATCTACTAACTAAGCACCCAGATGATCTCAAATGACCAAAGGAGCTCACATACAAGAACATCCTATGGTCTTCTGTGAAACCAGAGATTCAAACTGGATTAATGTTGTGAAAATTTTCTCACTCCTGAAATTCTAATTCCAGCTGCTAAGTTTAAGATGGGGTGTGTGTGTGCTGTGTGGAGACCAGGGGTGCAAATCCTTCTCCCCACAGTCTTCCTTGAGGCGCACTTGCCCAGCATGCCAAAACACTTCAATTTTTCTTCTGAATGCTTCTCAAAATGGCAACTGGCAGTGATGTTGCATCACTTTTATGTCACCATTTTGAAAGGGACCCCAATGAAACCAGGTTTCATGGGCGCAAGGTGTTGGGGTTGGGCATTGATTGATTGATTGATTGGGGCTTTTCTGTGAGCAAAAATCATATGAAAATTGCACCTAACTTTTAAAAAATGGGAGGTCAGGCTACTGGCAAGGGTCACATGCAACCCATAGATCACATTTTCCCCATTCCTGGCTTAAATTTTCAGTGGGACTGGGAAGTTGGGTGTACACATTACAAGTGTTGTAAATAGGCCCTGGTTTTGTGACCCTTTGCTATGCAGGTATTTAGGAAGGAGGTCACATTTGCAGGCAGGGGGATCTTTGAAACAAGCTTTATGGGAAATAAAGATGGACACAATTTTTTTCTGAAAGTGCAATGTAAGCAGAAAAACAAGATTCAAGTTAATCATGAAACGGAAGGAGAAGACAAGACAGAGCCAAGGGAAGCTGAAAGCGAAAAGGGAGAAGCCTGATGGGAACCCAGCAATGGGGACATTCCCACAACTGGTACTTGAACTCCAGAAAACACAATGTGTCATCACATCTGTCATGGAAAACTAAAATTAAAACTGTGAAACTACAGAGAAAGCAGCTGGGCGCATCAGTTCTGCACTGCTCAAGGGGCAACAGCTGTATTTTGTGAGCGAGTAACCTGACACAGTTCATGGTCAGTGTAATTCCAAAATAATGCTGCCTTAATAAGCTGGGCCAACCCCTTTCCTCCTCACTGGCCCTGTTTCTCCTCCTCCCCTTGCCTCCATTTCTTCCCCATGTCTCAGATTAGTAAGCCCTCATTTTGTCATTCGCATTATGCAAGCTTTGCTTGCGGGAAGGAATAGCATAGTTTCAAGATGAGGAGCTGCAAAATGACATCATGGGATTGATCTGTGGCGAGACTCCAAATAATTGTTTCCCCCCAGTTAATTCAGTGTTTTATTACACTTACCTTTGCAAGGCTGTGCTCTTCAGCTTGTAGTTCATATGCTGTTACAATGATTTGGTGTAGAGAACAAGTCACCTGCCTCTTTAAGGAACAATGTAGAAGAGAGATCTCTGGTAGCTTTTCTGATCTCTTCTGCACCAGCTGAAATCCCTTCTTCTGCACAGACAGGATGGAATCCTATGAGTGTCATACACACATAAAAGATGCTTTCAACATGCGGTTAATTTTTTTGGTCATCATGAAATGGATGCATTCACTTCACAGTGGTATTAGTGGAGTTTTTCACAGGTGTAACCATTTGACAAGCAGTTGTGTAGAAACCCTGGAATTGTTTTTCAGATGTGGGGGCTCAACACTGATAGGCAAGTAGTTGTTAGTTTTGCCTACTTGTAGGTACTGGGGGTGGGGAATAGATTACTTTCCCCATCTACTATTATTCAACCGTCCTTAAATATAAAGCCCCACGTTGCCTTCTTCAGTGCATCTACACTTTAGAAATAATGTAGTTTGACACAACTTTAGCTGCCATGGTTCCATCCTACAGAATCCTAGGATTTGTAGTTTTTGGAGGCACCAGCATGCTTAGGCAGAGAAGGCTCAAGAACCTGTAAAACTACAAATCCCAGGATTCCGTAGAATGGAGCTACAGCACATAAAAGTTGTGTCAAAGTGCATTATTTCCGTTTAAAACAGAATTTTGATGTAGAGAACTACAGTTCTGAGGGTGGTGTTTTAAAGTGTATGGTTTTTTGAGTAATTTTGTCTTTTTAAAATTGTATGCTATTTTTAAACAAATGATCTTTTTAATATTGTAATAGTTTAATACCATTTTAATTGTCAATTTTGTAGACAATTTTGTTTTTAATTGTACTGTGTGGTGTTTTTTTACTGTAAGCCTCTTTGGGTCCCATTCTTGGGAGGAAAGCAAGATAGAAATAATAATAATAATAATAATAATAATAATAATAAACGGCGGTGGCAGCAGCTGCTGCTGCTGCACTGAGAGATGGAGATCCATTCAATTGGCAACTGAGGTGCAGGAAAAGGACATTTTCACACACACACACACACACACACATACACACACACATACACACCAGCAAGCAATGCTGCAACAACTATTTGCAACAGAGGTCCTGCTTTTGATTTTCATCTATCTGCTCCCAATTGCCAACTGAATGGTTCTTTCCCTCTTAGTGTGCCTACATTAAAATAGGTTTGGTAGGCCTGCACAATTGTGACAATCGAGCCACAATCATGACTGTTGCTTTAGTGAATATAGAGCAATTACGGATCCGTTGCAATACAGAATATCAGGTGAAGACTCTTACAAGCACAGTGTGTATTTAGAAGTTCATGTGCCTAGTGTAGCTTACCCCCAAGAATGAGCACATAGGATAGATTGCAAGTAGCTGTTATTATTCCTAGGAGAGTTCATGAAAATAAAAGGTAAAAAAGACAAACTTCATGCATTTGCTGATAATTTGGTCTTGATTTTGGAGGAACCCCAAGAACAAATTACGGAAGTTTTTCAAGCATTGGAAGAATTTGGTAAGATATCTGGATTCAAAATAAATTATAACACGACAGTAATACTTACAAAAAATCTTTCTAAAAGAGAAGAAAATCTTTTAGAGAAAATAACAAATTGTGCAATACGAAATAGAATAAAATACCTTGGAATATGGATCACCAAAAGAAACGATCTATTCGAAAATAATTACAAAGTTAAATAGAAAGAAATTAAAATGGACTTAGAAAAATGGAGTAAATTAAACCTAACGTTAACAGGAAGAGTAGAGGCCATAAAAATGATGATTCTCCCGAAAATAAATTTTCTATTCCAATGCATACCGATCATACATAATACGAAGATATTTCAGGAATGGAATAAGGACTTGAAAAAGTTTGTATGGAAGGGAAAAAGAGCAAGAGTAAAATGGAAAGCTATGACCATGGGGAAAAAGGATGGAGGAATGAATCTACCGGATTTGGAAAATTATCATAAAGTGAATGCACTAGACTGGTTGATAGACTGGATTGAACTGGAAAGGACAGACATATTAAATATTGAAGGATTCAATAATACATTTGGATGGCATGGATACCTAGGATATGGGAAGGCAACAGTACATAAAGAATTCAAACACCATGTCATCAGAAGATCTTTATTGAATATATGAGACGGAATTAAGAAGAACATGTACAGAAGATTACCACTTTGGATATCTCCACATGAAGCTTTCTTTGGGAAATGGATGGCAGTGAAAACATGGATGAGATACAAAGATATACTGGAAAAATTGGACGAGCAAGGATATGTTCTTAAATCGATAGAGGAATTGGAACAACTAGACCCTAGAATGCATTGGCTATTATATACCCAACTAAGAGAGAGATTTAGGATGGACTACAAGAATTTGAAGAAGAGTTAACGGATTTGGATAAGTTGTTAATGCAACCTCGGTCAAAAAGAGTAAGCAAAATCTATAAATGTTTAATGGAAAAAGAAAATGAAATAGAAAAAAAAATGATAAAATGGGCAACAGATATTGGGTGAATAATAGAACTAAAAAGCTGGGAGAATGCTAGGATAAGAACAGGGAAATTTACTTGCTCACAAGATCTGAAGGAATATTATTGGAAAATGGAGCAAAGGTGGTACCTAACTCCATTAAAGATAGCAAGAATATATAAAGTAAAGACGAGTAACTGTTGGAAATGTAACCAAAATGTTGGTTCCTGGATACATGTTTGGTGGAAGTGCTCCAAGATGAAAACATATTGGAAGATCCATATTCTAATACAAGAAATCTTGAAAATCAAATTTGAATTGTGTCCAGAGCTATATCTACTAAACATGACAAATAAGTTGGGACAGACACTTGAGGAAAAAATATTGGAGAATGATACTTTATATGATAACTGCAGCAAGATTATTAGTTGCCCAAAAATGGAAGAAAGAGCAAATACCTACTGCAGAGGAATGGTTAACAAAAATAATGCAAATGAAGGAAATGGACAGGCTAACGGCTTTAATTAATCAAAAAGACATTACTAAAGTGGAAAGAGAATGGGCTCCAATCGACGAATATATAAAAGCAAAGTTGAGATGAAATAGCAAAGTTAACAAATGAACAAGTAAAGAACACATAATAAATATTATTTGTAACAATAAGAGGGAAAAGAAATAATAAGAAACATTAGAGACAAAATTAGGAGTTACTAAAATGATTAAAATGATTAAAAGGAGAAATAGAATATAGAGAGCTAATGGAAAGGGGGAAAATAAACAAAGAATTAGAAGACGTGATAAGCTGACTAATATCTGTACATACTGTCAAAGAACTATGGAAGTTTATGTTATGTTATGTTAAGTTTTGTTATGTTATATTATGTTATTTTAAGATGTTTGTATGTTTAAATGTTTTTAATAAATATACACTTATAGATTATTCCTAGGAGAGTTCAATAACAATTGTTAATATTTCTTCATGATTCATCATTTAGTACACTACTGATTGTTATTTCCTGAGGAGACTCAACTACATAGGAGTCTTGGTCATCCAATTTTGCCAGATCATTTCTGGGGGGACTCAGAGTACTCTTGACAATTTCAGCTGGGGGCGATGTTTATAGCATGTACGGTATGTCTGTAATGTACAATGGCACCTTGTATGTAACTGTTTCCACAAGCTTGAACTGAATGTGAATATTACACATCAGATAGAAATGTCCATCTGCTTCCACAGGGAACCTACAAATTCATAAGATACTAACTGTATTCCATCCATTTATGCCCTATTTGTTGCTGTCCTTGTTGTGTGCCTTCAAGTGGTTTCCGACTTATGGCAACCCTAAGACAAACCTATCACAGGATTTTCTGGGGCTGAGAGTGTGTGACTCACCAAAGGTCACCCAGTGGGTTTCCATAACCAAATGGGGAATCAAATCCTGATCTCCAGAGTCATAGTTCCTGGAGAGGGGGAGAGAGAGAGAGAGAGCCATTTCATGTTACACAATTATAGCATTATGATTCCACTTTAAATTCCATGGCAGCATTTGATGGAAACCTCAGGTTTGTAGTTGGGTGAGGTTCTCCTTCTTTTGGGTCAGCTTAACAAAATGTCTTCTCCATGCATGCAACCAAATTAAGGAAGAGAAGAACAGTCACCACTTGTCTTGACTCCTTATTCTGGGCAGATGAAGATCCTAAGGGAGAGAAGAATGAATGTGGAGTGGGGACAATGGCAAGGAAACAGGAACACAAAAGACATCTTAGCCAAGCCACCTCTATGCTCAGCATGCCCTCCAACATTTCACAGATGAAAACTGGAAGATGTGTGGCCAAACAACATCAGAGAGTGATCAAGATGGTAATAATGTGGAGGAACGCAAAAGGCAGGAGCAGCTGCGATGATTTGCTATTGAGTCCACTTTTAGGGTTAGTGCTAGGGAATCATGGGAATTGTGTTTGGGGGTTTTTCTGAGACATTGAGCCTTCTCTGTCAGAGAACTCTGGTGCCACAATAAAATACAGTCCCCATGATTCCCTAACCCTAACCCTAACCCTAAAGGTAGACTCAATTTGCACTATTTCTGGCAGTCTGCAACCCCCCTAAAACTCCTCTTCCCCTTGCTTTTGCACTTTGACCTTAGTTTGCATCAATTGAGGTAAGAGGACAAAGGAGGAAGGTGAGAATTGGAGAGAGAAACCGGGACATTTTTAAAACAGCTGAAAAAAATGGGATGACAGAGGATTAATCAGGACTATTCATGCCAAATGAGGACAGCTGGAAGGTATCTGTTATGTTCTTGTGTGCCTTTAAGTCATTTCTGGTTTTCTGAGGCTGAGAAGGTGTGACTTGCCCAAGCTCACCCAGTGGGTTTCCATGGCCAAGCGGGGAACTGAACCCTGATCTCCAGAGTACTAGTCCTATGCTCTAACCACTATACCACACTGGCAAGAACCCCCCTCCCCCCCAAAAAATCTGGAACCATCATTGAAGCTGACCACAGGAGCTGAATCTTGGATGTTGAGTCTCTCTATAGTAATCAGATAGGAGACCTGCATTTCAAAGGTCACAAGGCATTGGAAATAAAGTACCGTATTTGCTAGAACACACAGAGAGAATTCTGACTCATTTGAAAAATGTTTCTCACATCATGAGTGGGCGAGCTACCCAAGAATGAGCTCAGTGATCCCAAACACAGAGAAATTCCTGATTTCTGAAAGTGCATTGTTTCCAATGAATGGAGTTGAAGGTCCCCCTCCCCATTCCATTGTAAAAATGATTGAGGCCTTGATAAAATAAGTAATCAGACTATTTGTCACAGTGTAATATTGTTCTCAAAATTCTGGAGACTGCTCCAACTTTAGAAATATATCTTAGAATCCGGCTCCTTTTCTTCATCATTAAACAACACCTATATTACCCTGATATCTAAATCTGGTCATACTTGCTGTGCTAACTACCACTTATATCATTACTTAATGTTGATATCAAAATATTGTTTTAGTGAACAGATAACCAAAAAATCATTTTATTTTTGGTAAATCTTAAGCAGGTGGGATTTATCAAAAACAGTCAGGGAGGTGATAATTTTCAATTAGTTGTGGACTTGATTGCTATAAACTCATGTGGAACCGACCAGCAAGCCATTATTTCTTTAGATGCTGAGAAGGCCTTTGATAAAATTCACTGGCTTTTATTTTCACAGTATTGGCTAATTTTGTGTTTCTTAAAATATATTTGAAATGGATAAAAAAAAATATCTATTTTTATCCAAGAGTACTGGTTATGACCAATGGTTTTTTTCTTGTCCTTTGGGGTACAAGGCAGGGATGTCCATTGTCTCCTTTAATATTCAACTTGTGCTTAGCACTCTTAACATGTGCTTTTAGATAAAATTCCAGGATCAGTGCATTTGAGCATGTTGGTTTAATTTTTTTAAAAAAATGCAGATTATCTTCAGTTATTCATTTCAAAGCCTCAGCAGACATTGTTTAACAAATGTTGGTAAAATATCAGGATATTCAGTGAATTGCTCAAAGTCAGAAGTACTGCCAGTAGGGGACAAAACAGACTCTATCATATTTAAAACATGGCAGTTTGGATATTGCTCAAATTCTATTACTTATTTAGGTATAATTATCCCTATAACATGATGTACTGGTCATACATGATAAAAGATGATGATAAAAGATATTGCACAAGATTTAGAGAGTTGGGTGGGCTTAAAGATGAGTCTGTGGTGTAAAGTAAACACTATTAAAATGAATGTTGTACCTAGAATTGTTTATGTTATTCATGGAAATCCTCTACTTATATCTTGCAACTATTTTCAAAAACTAAGTGCATTGTTCAGGAGTTGTTTTTTGGGGGGGGAATCCTCTCCTAGAATTTCAATGTGATGGAGGCAAGCTCCTATCAAAGAAAAAGTGTCAGCCTTCCAGATCTTCTTACACACCATTGAGCATATCTGTTATCCTGTATTAATTTTTGGACATATCCACTTGAACTAAGTAATTCACAATGGACAGCCTTGGTGTCTTCATTTCTGGCATCTCTATTCAAATGGACAGTACAGTACTTGCTTCTCATTTTATTTTATATTTTTAAGGGGGGGGCTGCAGTGTATTACCAATCCTTTCAGCAGTTAGAACTGTGTGGCAAATATTGTCTCGTCAATTACAATTATAGTAGGTCTGGGCCCCCAAAGGGATTGTTATCTTAAATCAGATGCTTGATGCTGATGATAAGTTTTTGCCCTTTTCAGTATTGTAGGAGCAGTTTAAACTACCTCTATCAGCTATATGGCAATAATTACAACTGAAACATTTATTACAATCCAGATTTGATGCTACTACAGTATCCAAATCAATAATTCATATATAAAATTCTGTTATCTAAAAATATCTAGATCTTACTAATCCATAGCCATTGGTTTTAACACATATAACTAGTGTGGCTGTAGATCTCTGTCTATAGGGTCATCCGCACTGGCCAAGTAAAGCAGCTTCTAGTCACCTTGAAGACAGGGTGTTTAGATGACATACAAGGCAAAACTGGGTGGAAAACAAAATGAAGCCGTGCTCCAGGGCTAAAAACTTGAGCAAAAAGAAGCTGGGATACTCTGACTCAAGGCAGAAGATGTGCTTCATTGTACCAGCATATAAGCAGCCTAGCACTAGTATGGGACTTCAGTATGGGAGATTGAAAAACTCAATCGCCAATAATGCAATGAATGTAATTATACCATATGGCAGACAGTCCAACAGGGGGGTGTGGGTTGAAGGGGGCATAGGGTGAAGCTTGTTTTCTTCTGCTCCAGAGAATAGGATCCAGGGCAATGGATCCAAACTACAGGAAAAGAGATTCCACCTCAATATTACAAAGAATTTCCTGACAGTAAGAGCTATTCAACAGTAAGATATGCTACCTTGGAGTGTGGTGGAGTCTCCTTCTTTAGAGGTTATTAGAGGCTGGATGGCCATCTGTTGGGGATGCTTGGATTGTGAGTTTCTGCATGGCGGGGAGTTGGACTGGATGGCTCTTGGGGTCTCTTCCAACTCTAGGATTTTAAGATTCCATGAGTCTATGCATGGGGGGGGGGGCTCCATGATTGTGTTTTGCCAGTGTATCACTGGGCACACTGATGCACTGATGCACTGTACAGGCGGTGCACTGCACATATGTGGCTGATCATAACAGTGGACGTCCAATAGAATGGAATCTGGGCAGGAAGAGGGAGATAATTGGAGGTTTTAGGTGGTATATTTGTGCAGTGGTGCAGAGGCAACAAAAAAAAACTGTGCAGCACAGCTTGACACCACATGGTGCAGACAGCCTGTGGGTGTTCAGCCTGCTTGGGACCAGGCCATTAATACAGTGGGGTTTCAATCCACTTTCAGAAAACCCAGGATCAGGCCACTTTTTCCTGCCTCTCTGCTCCAGCCCTTTGTCTTGTACAGCAGAAATTGCTCGTTTGGTTATTTTGAATGTCACAACATCAAGAAAGTTCCTGTACATCAGTACATTGTTGGAGATGTAATACTGCTAATACTTCCTTAACACATACGTTTTGGAGTTGTCCCATAGTAGCTATATTTGGGGAGGAAATAATCCCACAAATAAATTTGGTTTTGGAAAGTTCTTTAAAATTCAGAGACACGTGTCTTCTTTTGAATTGTTTACTTGTTGTTTTTTTCTTGGAAATTAACAAATGACCTACAGAAGTGGATTTTTCATGTCCTTTTGTTTGCTAAAAGATTGATACTTCATTACTAGAAAGATTTATTTTTCTCTGCCTGTGATAAAATGGACAGAAGATCTAACAAGACTTGCAACATTTGAAAGAATTATTTATAGATGAAATTTACAAATGGACTTATATTTGGTCATTTGGTCCGCTTTACAGAAACTTATGACTAATGTGGTTATTTCCCCCCTTCCCTTTGTGTTTTTATTTTCCTGCTTTTGTTAAATTGGAACATTAATGTTTGTAACTGAGATCCATTTTGAATGTAAATGACATTTTAAAAAAAACAACAACCTGGAGATGGAGTAACCCTAATTCAGGACTTTTGATGGAATGACACTTGGGACGTTTTCACACAGGCGGCTCTAAAGCCGCCTGGAAGCCCCCTGGAAGCCATCAGGAGTCATTCCGGCGGCGAAAACAGCAGCCGCCGGAATGACTCCTGATTGCCTCCGGCAGAAGCGCCTGTAATTCCTTTTTAAAAAAGGAATTTAAAAGATGGGGCTAAAGCCGGCTAGCGGCAGGGATGGCGCAGGGATTGCGCAAGATGGGGCGGGGCTTGCTGCGACGTCGTATGAACACGACGAGCAAGACCCCGGAGTGAGGTAGGGATGGCGCAGGGATGGCGAAGGATGAGGAGGGGCTTGCTGCGACGTCGTGTGAACTTTTCCTGCACAGAGCCGGAGTGGGGCCAGATGGAGTTAGGAATGACTCCCTTTTTTGCCCCGTGTGAAAACGTCCTTTGTATCCATAATTTTGAAGGGGGGAAAGGAAGCTGAGATGGGGCCAGCCTACCTTCCAGTCTGGGTTCAGGTTTGGTTATGGAACAGAAACAGCATTGGTCACCTTGGTGGATGGGGGGCTGAGTCCTTTCCCTGGACTACCTGGCATAATCCTTGGACAACTGGATGTCAGTGAATGGTGGTTAATCTCTAGGTGCATTTTAATCTCTTCCCTTGACTTTGTCTCTTGCTCTTTCCAAATTATCTACTTTATTCATTGCTACTTTCCATCAGGGGTATGACTAGGGAGCTTATTGCATCATGATTAAAAACAGCTTTCCTGAGCTGGCTTAAAATTAGAAGCAGGTGGCATCCTGATATTATCGGATGCATTTAGCTGCCAAAATCGCCACCCGGGGGTGCTCCGATGGCCATTTTTTCAAGCCAGAAAACTCCTGGCTTTGAAAAGAAGCGTGAGGAGCATCCATTCGAGCAGCAATGGAGCCAGGCTGCACCTGGGCAGCAATTTTGGTGGCTAAATGCATCTGATAATATCAGGATGCCACCCACTTCTAATTTTAAGATGGCTCAGGCAAGCCAGTTTTAATCATGATGCCGTAATCTTCTAGACTGGAATAATGAGATGGCACTGTGGTAGTTTCTCCCTAATCGCAAACCAGCAGCCTAATATAATAAAGCACATTGACCCAAGGACCGCTGCAGGCTTCCATGTTGCTAATTCTGCTCTGGGTTTTTAGTCCAAGTTTTCGATCCACAGCTTGGAGGAGCTATCTACAGTGCTGAACGTATTTGGAAGCTGGAGTTCGGCCTTCCAAAGTTCCTTTAAAACTCTGGCAAAAATTCAGAGCAGATTCACCATCCAAATGCCATAGAAACCACCAACCACCACTGCATTTTTCCTCTGAATCTCAGCTAAGGGAAGAAGTAATAGCAAGCAATATGATTCCAGACAGCTGATGGCAATTCAGCACAAAAGTCTCTGAGCAGCAGTAGTCTGGCTGAACCAAAGAGATGCGAAATTTCGGGAGCAGTGCCCTTTAAAGCACAACCACCATTTTTAGCTTGTTCCAGATGTTTCTAAGAACTCAGTTCAAGTCTAGCGTCTCTGACATTTGGTGTGCAAGTGTCCCTGATTATTCTTTTCCTTTTGCATACTTTCAGCTCCCCAGGATGTGAAGGGGAGAGCTCAGAGAGTAGAAAGCCTGCCCCATGATACAGAAATGGCTTGCTACAGCTCTGCTTTCCAGCAGTTCCAAAGAAACAGCATTCAGGACTGTCTTGTGGAGCAGGAAACCTATGAACTTCAGCCTGCAGTGAGACCTCTAGTGTTTTTCTTCCTCTCCATCCTGGCAGAGTTCCTGTAAAGTACAAACACACACAGAGCTCCTATTGTTTCCAGCCCTTCACGAGCCCCACTGATCTTAATATGGAATTCGGCAGGAAACCCATGATTTCCTGACATAAAGCAAGCTGGAGAACATAAAGAGTTTGCATTGGGGGGGGGGGGGAGCCAAGAAGGGAAAAGGGTGGGGGGAAACCCACCCTCTTCCATTAGATCCTTCCAGCTTCTTCCTCTCTGTTTGGAAATGCAATGGAAAATAGGGTGGATTTAGCACAAATCCCTGATTTTTCAGGCCAAGCCAGGGAAGGGCAGCAGGCACTCTGTTTCTCGGACTGCTGCTATTTTTAAGCTGTGCGAAATACCAAAGTCTCTGCATCCAAGATGAAGATTTCCTGACTTGAGCTAACAACACGCGTGTCACTTTTCTATTTATTCCCTCACATGTTTCTCTTTGCCTGGTATGAGGGAGACAGCCTGCAAATCAAAGTTATGATTTCATGAACTTCCATCGTCCGACCACAACACAACTCAGGGCAGAACAAAGCCGGTAAAGACCAGAATTGCACACCTTCTTGTGGATTCTCCCCCCACCCCTGCTGGTTCCATGTGTGTTTGAAGAAGGGTAGAACAAAAAGAAGAAGAAACAACAAGCAACGATGAACAACAAGGAGGAAGAGCACGGTAACTCTGATGGCAGCTTGAGGAAGATGCTGAAGTGTGTAGTGGTTGGCGATGGAGCCGTTGGCAAAACCTGTCTGCTGATGAGTTACGCCAATGATGCTTTCCCAGAAGAATATGTGCCTACTGTGTTTGATCACTATGCAGGTAAGAACACTCTACTTTCAAAATATATCAGTTTAAGGGATGCACAGTGCTTTGACTTCTTTACCCAAAGTTTGGAAAAGTTATTTTTTTTTTTTTGGACTAAAACTCCCAGGATCTCCCAGGCAAGATGGTGACCAGCAGAGGTGGTGGAGAAATCCCGAGGTATGTAGTCCATGAAGTAACTTTCCCAAACTCAATCTTTATTTCAACTTAAACACATACCAGGGTAAATCCATCAGAAATTAACCATCCAAGAATGAGAAAGCTGAGGGAAGAGGAGGAATTGTGAACTGTGTCACTTGGCACAGCAGGGTCAGAATTTTGAATCTTCGTCTAAGCCATCCTTTGGTCCTCCATTTGTTTTGGACTTTAGCTCTCACAAGCCCCAGCCAACTTGACCAACAGACAGGATTTATGGGAGCTGGTCCAAATCATCTGGAGGACCAGAGGTTGGGAATCACTGGTTTAAGCGAAAGGGTCCTTCCACACTGCACAGTTATACTGCTATGATTCCCCTTGAAAGTCCATGGCTGCCTCCTATGGAATCCTGGGACTTGTGGTTTTGGGAGGCACTATAGCTCACTGACTGTTCCAGGATGTCATATGATGTTGCCATGGCAGTTAAAGAGGAATAAGAATGCTGTAATTGTGTGCTATGGAAGAGCCCCAGGTTTACCTCTCAAGGGTTCATTTTATTTCATGAGAGTTCTGTTTTATTTTTGTGTAGGGAAAAATTCAAAGCAGGACTCCACACCTGAAGTCTGATGCTTTCATTGGTTGCTACATTATATATAACAAAGAGATCATCTCTCAAATTTTACCTCATCCATGTCAGTGGGGTATCAAATCCACTCCGAGGCAGCTGCCACACTGCAGAATGAATGCAGTTTGGCACTGTTTTAACTGTCTTTGGTTCATCTTATGGAATCTTGGCATTTGCAGTTTGTTGTGGCCCCAGAGCTTTCTGACAGAGGAGGCTAAATGGCTCACAAAGTACAATGTACAATCCCAGAATTCCATATCACTGAGCCATGGCAGTTAAAGTGGTATCAAACTGCATTCATTCGGCAGTGTAGATGTAGCCTCAGTAGTCTGAAGAGGCATTCACACTCATTTTTTTCTCCTGAGGAGAAGTGGATTGCCACGCTGATGCCTATCGGGTTTGTTGTTCCCATTTTTTTGTGGGGGGGGGGTTGCGAATCTCTTTGATTAACCCCGGTGTTATTCACACATGCCATTGTTTCAGGATAAAATGGAGCTGTCTCCCTTCCTTTGAACAATACAGAACAATCCAAATTGATTTGGTAGCTTATTCACACTGCAGATGATGTAAATCAATGTGGATCTTTCAGGAAAAGTGGGGGGGGGGGGGGGACAATATCGAATCTCCTGGGTTAAGTGGTTTTTTTGCCAGCCCCCGCCCCCCAAGTGTACTGATTGCATTCAGGATGTGTGTGAACAACAAGCATTCAACCCAGATTCATCCCAAGCAGTTTTCGTAGTGTGAATGGGGACTAAGATTTCAAGGAGCTAGCCAAAGTTCCAAAGTCTGTCACCTAAAGTTTGGACTAACGCTCAGAAAATGGGCACTCCCTCCATGGATAAGGGAGCCACTGGCTACTTTGCTTCTGTTCTAGCACTCAGTGAAAATATTGGAGACTAGAAAGTGTGAGGCATTTCAGGCCTAGCTGTGGAGCATGGTTGACATGGGCATAGAAACTCTTCTACAACATAGCCTAAAAGCTCTTCTGATGGGACCCAGAGCTCTATGTGCCTTTTTATTGGTTATGGGACAGGGCCTAAATCCTGTTGTTAGTTCCAACTGGAATGGACTCATTGAATCATTGAGAATTGGATCAGTTAGCGCTTATGTCATTTGTCTTGATTCATTGTGTCTCTAGTTGGCATTCATGAATAAGCTTCAGGGTCAGTTTTTGCCGAGTATGAATACTGTGGCATTGTTTCATCTTTTCCATGGCACAGGTTTTCCGTCTCTCTCTGAGAATTAAGACTGTGTGCATGTTGTCCATATAGGTAGTGCTCAAAAAAGGGAGCAAAAAGAGTGTGCTGATCTGCACAAAATTTGCATGTGAAAATTGACAAGGATTGACATATAAATTCATCCCACTATAACGGGGAAGACCTACTATGGCTTGTATGCCTGATGAACTAATGGTTGTGCAGCTACTAACTGATAAAGGAAAACTTCAAGATCAGTCACTTCTCCCCCTCCTTATGGTTCTTTAGCTTTTGAAGGTAGCCCTTCAAAAAAAAAATGATGCCTTCAAAAAGAAGAGTGTTCTGTGATAGTCCTCCAAATGACTCACTCAGTCCTCTGATACATCTTCAGCTAACATTAACTGGTTCTCAAGTTTTGGTCCTCCGAATGTTTGGGACTCCAAGTTCCCAAATTCTTCAGCAGCGATTAAGAAGCTTCTCTCTCATGTCCTCACCAAGGGTGGGAGCAGCAACTGAGAAGGCTCTCTCTCGTGTCCTCAACAAGCAAGCCTGTGATGGTGGCAGGATTGAGAGAAAGCCTTCCCTGAAGATCTATGGGGAGATGTGGTCTCTTAAATAGTCTGAACCTAAGCTGTATGGGGCTTTATAGGTCATAACCAGCACTTTGCATTGTGCCTGGAAATGAACTAGTGGCCAGGGAAGTTGTTTTAACATGGGAGTTATGTGCTGTCTATAACTGGCATCAATCAGCATTCTGGCCACAGCATTCTGAACTTGCTGAAGTTTCTGAACAGTTTCCAAAGGCAGCCCTACATAGAGTACATTACAGTAATCCAAATGGGTTGTAACCAAGTCATCATCTGCTACGATCCCACTGCTTCTCCACAACAGATGCCAATGGTCTCTGGCCATCAATCATATCCAAACTCTGATCCCAACCACCACACTCTCCACTGGTCACAGGAATGGCCATTCAGCAGGGCCTATTTTGGCAAAACCACAAGTCCTGGGATCCTGAGCGCGGAACCATAGCAGAGTTCTGCCTGTGGAACTCTTACACTTGGAAATATGGAATTTTGACCCTTAGCTACATTTCTTTGTTGTGTGTGTGTGTGTGTGTGTGTGTGTGCATAGCAGCCACAGATGTGATACCCCCTGCAGTCTGATTCCCTATCCTTCTCCTTCCTGTATCAACAAAAAACAGTAATGGTCACATTTAAAAAATATTTTACGGTATTATTATAATGTGGTTATCTTATTGACATTTTTGATTTTATTAGTGTGTTGGTGCTAAACTATTTTATTGTATTATTATAATCATTATTTTACTGTGGATATTTTGTATACTGTATACATTTTATTGATGTAATCCCGCTTCAATCTGCAGGGAGAGGCAGGAAATATAAATAAAAATTATTATTATTATTATTATTATTATTATTATTATATTTATTGAATTTCTGCAGTACTTTTCAACTATTGTTGTCAAAGTGATTGACCACATCCGAAATAGGCTGGGTTCCCTGGTTTGCATTAGGATGGCTCAGAAATAAATAAGGGGAGCTACAGCTACTGATTTCTGTCATTTGCCTTTGTAATGGATTTGGCTGAAACGGTTTTAAATCCTTAGACACTCTAAACTGTACTTTAACAATACCTTTCTGCAATGTTTTTACTTGTGTCTTTTTAAATTTTTTATCTGTATTTGTTAAAACACAAATAATTAAACATTTTTAAAATAAAATTAAAAATGTTTTATTATTTTTAAGATGCTCTGAGTCCCTATTTCAGAGGGAAGACTGGATCTAAGTGAATCAATAATAATAATTCGAATTATAATAACAATAAAAATAATATTAGACCCAAAAACATTGTGAAGTAGCTTAGCCTGTTTTCAGACCACTGTGAATATGTACGGTACTTTCGAGCTCCCAAGCCCAAAGCCTTCTGTCCTGTTCATCTCTATCCCAAACCCCTCCTTTTTTTTTTTTTACAATATTGTGACTAACTAAATAAAATTAAGGCATAATTTCTGTCTGTCTGTCTATCTATCCATCTATCCATTACTTTCTTCAAGCAATTACCTTTTGTAATCATTTATATACTAGAATTTAGGATTTTATCACACTCATTTAAATCGACTTACCCCAGTCACATTTCATTTTGAAACTGGATTCTATCGCACGCACCAGCTGCATCCCAGATCCCAGCTTCACTTAGCTGGCATCTTTTCGAAATCAGCAGACTCCCAGTTTTGAAAAGATGCCGATTAAGCACTGCTGGATAAAATCTATTGCCCTTCCCATGCTATCCTGACAAGAACCTTATAAAGTAAGTGAGGCTAACCCAGAGGGTTTCATGGCTCAGTGGGTTTTTAAACCAGGGTCACCATGCTCTTGTCTAACACTGGCATCCAGAGGTAGGCAAATTGGTGATTGTTATGTACCTTTCAGTCATTTCTGACATATGGCAACCCTAAGGTGAACCTATCACTGGGTTTTCTTAGCAAGCTATGTTCAGAGGGGATTTACCATTGCCTTCCTCTGAAAGTAACTTGTCCAAGGTCACCCAGTGAGCTTCCATGGATGAGGAGGGATTTGAACCCTGGTCTCCTGGAATTTTAGTCCAACACTCAAACCATTATGCCATGCTAGCTCTCCAGGCAAACTGGTGTCCTCTAAGTATTTTTGACTATAATCTCCATTAGTCTCAAACAGGAGAGCCAATGGATAT
Source organism: Phrynosoma blainvillii (assembly GCA_026167975.1). Classification (NCBI taxonomy): domain Eukaryota; kingdom Metazoa; phylum Chordata; class Lepidosauria; order Squamata; family Phrynosomatidae; genus Phrynosoma; species Phrynosoma blainvillii. The sequence continues at coordinate 444,905,204 of JANUYF010000001.1, read as the reverse complement.
CATATTCCAAAAAATCAGAAACCTACCATAATGTCTAGCCTAGCATTAGCACACCCTTCACCCCTTAGCCGGATATTGTGTTTCATATTTTCATATTTGACATCTAGTGTCCAGCATGATTTGGAAGTCAAGATGACCTATGAGAACTAGGCAAAGGGTCACGCTGACTTAGAGGCATATGTAACACCTAGACGCCACGGTACGTGGGTCTCGTAATTCACTACTTTCTCCCACAGGCTCTTGTCCCACATCTTGTCAATGGAGCCACATCACAAAACAATTAAAGACCATATCTTCCTCCTACCCCATGCTGTGATCCTTCCTACCTGCTCACCAGGGTTTGTTTCAAATCCTTTCAAAGTTTTGATACTCTGAAGTTAGAGTCATCAGCCACCCTGATTTCTATTCCATGGAAAAACTATCAAGCTTTTGTTACACAGCATGGAACAGCAGCAGGCATCCCACAAGGGGGCAAAACAGAATATAAATATCTGCCCCACACATATCCAATTTGCTGATACAAACTGTTGCAGGATGATAGCCATTGCTTGCAGACTGGGGCTCTGTTCTGTAGAGCAGAGCTTCACTTTCTGTATAGCCCTTAGACTCCATCTGATCCACTCTCCACTTTCCATACCCCTCTATTCCCCACTACTCACTATCCAACCTTTCACACCTTTCTTTTCTGTTAGGCTTGTATGATTGCTAAGGTTGTATCAGTTTGAATTTCAACAGGGAAAAATGTAAGGTACTGCACTTAAGCAGAAAAAAATGAAATGCATAGATATAGCATGGGGGACACCTGGCTTGACAACAGTGCATGTGAAAGGGATCTAGGAGTTCTAGTAGACCACAAGTTGAACATGAGTCAACAGTGTTATGCGGCAGCTAAAAAGATCAGTGCAATTCTTGGCTGGTCAGGCCTCACCTAGAATACTGTGTCCAGTTCTGGGCACCACAATTCAAAAAGGATGTTGAAAAACTGGAGTGTGTCCAGAGGAGTGCAACTAAAATGGTGAAGGGTCTGAAAATCATGCCCTGTGAGAAACAACTTAGGGAACTGGGTATGTTTAGCCTGGAGAAGAGAAGTGATATAATAGCCCTGTATAAGCATTTGAAGGGGTGTCATGTGGAGGATTGAGCAAGCTTAGTTTTTTGTTATTGTTGTTTTTTTTGTTTTTGTTTTTTGCTACTCCAAAGAATAGGACCTGGAACAATAGATGTAAGCTACAGGAAAAGAGATTCCACCTAAACATTAGGAGGAACTTCATGACAGTAAGAGCTGTTTGACAGTGGGATATGCTACCTCAGAGAGTGGTGGAGTCTCCTTCTTTGGAGGTCTTTAATCAGAGGCTGGATTGCATTTGTCAGGGGTGCTTTGATTGTGAGTTCCTGAATGGCAGAATGGGGTGGACTGGATGGCCCTTGTGGTCTCTTCCTACTCTATGATTCTATGATTCTGTGAGTTTGTGTATTTGCATACAGCTTTGCACATTTCTATATGAAACTCTCTTAATCCATTGAAACAGGAGTCTCACTGCAGTTGGTACTGGTATAGGGGAGAAAGATCTCACAAGTTACCCAACCTCTCGCACGCTAATCTAATTAATGCCCCCAAATATCATGGAGACACCACTAAGTCCCCCACCTCTTTGGGCTAACTCTAGCAACTTCATCACATTCACTCTCTGCTTAACAGCACTTCTGTATATTAAGCAAATATCAAAATGTTGAACTTTGGAATGCTCCCATATCCAGTTCCAAGCCATTAATAAAGATATTAGGAAAGGCCATTAAAACAGGGCTGACTGAAGCATCTCTGGTTTTCCCCTGCAAACTCAGTTCTAAGGAAAGATCTTACTGTTGCAACACATGAATGATTTACCACAAGGGAGAATGAGGGAGAAAGGATGAGTCTGGCCAAGTGTGTGTATGTGTGCATTTTAGATTTAAGATGCCTGAGGTGTACAAACTGAAATCATTTTGGGAAGCTTTAAAAAAAAAACCTGGCTGGCATTGATCTTGAACCTAACTTGCAGAGTAAGTTAGCCAGACATGAATTTCAAAATCATCTGCCTCTGCTTGTGTGCTCATTTCTGATCTCTTGCTGAAAGAAGGGGCACAGGTATGGGAATAAAGTGGGGAGAGGGAAAACTTCCAAAATATAGAAATGGTAAGTTATGACTACTGTAGTAACCTGTAACAAGTAACAGGGAATAGAAAGGTCTTGTAGCTATATGCATCTGAGGAAGTAGACTGAAGTCTAGGAAAGCTCATGCTGCCAACTTCTTTCTTTCCGTTAATCTCAAAGGTGCTACAAGATCTTTCCTCATACTGATTCTACAGACTAGCACAGCTATATCTTTAAAGTAACAGGGAGTCACATTTCAAAAATGAAAAAATAAGAGGGAACAGAATTCCTTTACTGGTGTAATAAATAATGGCCTATATTTTGCATCACCTCAGGAATAGATAACTTAGAATCATAGAATCATAGAGTTGGAAGAGACCACAAGGGCCATCCAGTCCAACCCCCTGCCATGCAGGAACTCAAAATCAAAGCATCTCCGACAGATGGCCATCCAGCCTCTATTTAAAGACCTCCAAAGAAGGAGACTCCATCACACTCCGAGGAAGTGTGTTCCACTGTCAAACAGCTCTCTCTGTCAAGGAGTTCCTCCTAATGTTGAGGTGGAATCTCTTTTCCTTCAGCTTGCATCCATTGTTCTGGGTCCTGTTCTCTGGGGCAGCAGAAAACAAGCTAGCGCTCTCCTCAATATAACATCCCTTCAAATATTTAAAGAGGGCTATCATATCCCCTCTTAACTGTCTCTTCTCTAGGCTAAACATACCCAGTTCCCTAAGTCGTTCCTCGAATTTCATAGGGTTTCTTAGGCAAGAAATATTCAGAGGTGATTTTGCCAGTTCCTTCCTCTACAGCACCTGGTATTCATTAGCGATTTCTCATCCAAGTGACCCTGTTTAGTTTCCAAGATCAGATAAGATCTGGTGACTAACCAGGTAGCATTAATGAATACAGAGCAGGTACAGATCCATAATTCTAGGTTATGAATTTATAACTGCAATAAAGAATGACAGCCAATGTTTTCTAGTTATTTCCAAAGGTTACTAGAAAACATCACATTAAGAATGCATAATACGTTCATGAGCAATACATCAGATTCATTTTTCAAACCTGACAATGAGTAACTGTAACTAATTACTTTTCAAACAATATAATGAGTAACTAATGACATTATGAGATGCAACATAATGATGCAACTAAGTGGCATTATGAGTTGTAAGGTAATGGTGCAACTAATCACTTTCAAACAATATAACACATTGTTTTTTTGTGGGTTTTTTCGGGCTGTGTGGCCATGTTCTAGAAGAGTTTCTTTCTGACGTTTCGCCAGCATCTGTGGCTAGCATCTTCAGAGAAGAAGAAAAAAACACATTACTGATAGCAAATAATGAATTTTTACCGGTAGTTTTTTAAAAAATAAATTTCCAGGCTCCGAAATCTTCTGTATGTTGGGCTACAACTCCCATCCTCCCCAACCATAGCTCAGCCTGGGCCAATGTTGATATGAGTTGGAACCCAACAACCTAGTAACATCTGGAGGGCCAGACGTTCTCCATATCATATTCATTCCAAGATCCAATAATATTAAAAAATTCAATAATGTTCCAATATCCACAATTTCCATAAAAATAAGTCAAGAGCAGACTAGTCATTTCAGCACTGGCTTAAATTGTGAATACATACAATGAACACAAAGATATAGCTGTATTAGTCTGTAAGAATCAGAGATATAGAGAGATCTTGCAGCACCTTTGAAACTAACTGAAAGAAAGAAGTTGGCAGCATGAGCTTTCATTGTCTACTTATGCATCTGAGGAAGTCGGCTTAAGACTATGGAAGCTCATACTGTCAATTTTTTTTTCAGCTAATCTCAAAGGTACTACAAGATCTTTCTAAATCTACAATGAACACAGATCACTGGACTTCTTTCAGACATGCTAAAAATCTGAAGGATTGTGTTTTATTTTGATACAGGCTTTCCAAATTTTCCAAATATCTTCATATATTTCTTAGAATTGTTTTTCTATAAAAATCAAATATGGGAGAAAATAAGACTGATACGAGTTGACTATTTATAGGGCTTTGATAACTTATGATTCTTGGCTGGAATCCTCTATCACAGTCCATGTTGCATAACTTTGTGTATACTTAGCTACATAGCAGAGGCGCTAAGAAATCCTATTAGTAAATTTTGAACATGTTTAAGGGGACACTGGCAAGAGTACCACCAGTGCATATGGGCACTTCTGTTGTGCATCACTCGCAATGCACATTGGTCACTTCACTGGCTCTTCTATATGATTATGTAATTGGATACAGATATTATGGAATTGGAATGCAAACCAAGTCCACTTACTAAGGCTAAAATTAATCTGTACTGCAGAAATAATGCAGTTTGACACCGCTTTAACTGCCATGGCTCAATGCTATGGAACCCTGGGATGTGTAGTTTGTTAAAGCATCAGAGCTCTCTGACAGAGAAGGCTAAATATCTCATAAAACTGTACATCCCAGAATTCCATAGCACTGAACAGTGGCATCACTAGGGTGGCATCCCCCATTGCGGTAAATTATGGTGTCATCCCCCCCATACAGAATCCGTAGTAATGTTTTCTGTACTGTTACTCATAAATTGTAATTCCCATTGGTCATTGAATGCAGTGTTAACAGTTGTGACATAAACAACTAGCAAAATTAAAATCCTACCTTTAAATTACAATAGCATATGCATAGCCTCAATGTATTTACATGTACATAGTCTCATGTGGTTAAAGGTTAAAATTTGGTAAGATGTGGTGTTTTTAAATAAAGTTATAAAATTTAAAATTTTTAAATCTTGTTAAAACTTGGGGGTTCTCCTTTTCTGCCCACTGAGCCTTAGCCCAGTCACACCATCACTTCAACATTTTAAAGTGACACAGGTGAATGCCACAGCCTGCTTTTGCCCAAAGATAGATGTTTGAGAAGCAATGGTGTCACCACACCTTACGGCAGGGGTAGGCAACCTTTTTGAGCTGGGGGCCGGGTTGCTGTCCCTCAGACAACTGGGGGGCCGAAGCACCAAAAATAAATAAATAAATAAATAATTATTTAAAATTTAAAAAAAATAAAAATTAAAAAATATGCATGCACACTCTCTCAGCCCCAGAAAAGCCATGGCAAAAACCCTGTGGAGATTTTGCCAAGAAAACCCCAAGAACAAGTACTGGTAATAACAACAATAATCATCATGGCGGGGGGCGGCAGCGGCGGGGGGTGGCAGCGGTGGCAGGACCAGACTGGGGCTGGCCCAAAGGCCTCGGGGGGCTGCATCCGGCCCCCGGGCCTTAGGTTGCCTGCCCCTGCCTTAGGGTGTCACCTGGTGTGGCCCACACTGCATGCACTCCTAGTGATGTCCCTGGCATTAAGCCATGGCAGTAAAAGCGGCATCAAACTGCATTATAACTGAACTGCAGATTAGACCTGAGTCCCTAGCAGGATTCCAGCTCTTAACTTTATTTGTACCCTATCTTTTCCTCAAAACTGAGACTCAAGAGGCTTACAAATTAGAATACATTACATTTAAAACATACTAAAGATCAACATTAAAATGGAATTAAACTACCAGCTGCATTGAAACAATTTAAACCATGGAGTTAAAAGTAATGAAAAGTAATTTAAAAGAACAGAAAATATATAGTTAAAACCCTAAAAGCACTACAGCACTATTTGAAAAGTTGTCAGTTATCAAAAACCTGCTGGAATTAAGAGGTCTTTGCCTGCTAATTGACATACTGCAGGGAGGGGGCTCTTCTAGATTCCTAGGAAAGGAGTTTCAGAGCTTAGGGGCAGCCACCAAGAAGACCCTATCTCACTTTGCTTGTAAAAGTTGGGCTACGATTCCCAGCTATGAAAATTGCTTAAAGCTACAGGGAGTGGCAATGTAATCCTGGCCATTCACTATGCTGGCTAGAGCCAATGAAGCTGTGGTCCAAAGAAAAGATCTGGTTGAGGAAAGCTGTACAATATATATATGGAATTAACCTGTAGTATGGGGAGAGAGAATGTTGAGAGAAAACATTTTGTAATTACAAAACCTGAAAACATCATGGCTGGAATCCACTAAGCCAATTGTTTTTGTGTGCCTTCAGGTTGTTTCAAACTTATGGCAATTCTACGGTGAACCTATTACAGGGCTTTCTTGGCCAGATTTGTTCAGAGTGGGTTTGCCTTTGCCTTCCCCTGAGGCTGAGAGAATGTGGCTTGCCCAACGTCACCCAGTGGGTTTCAGTGTCTGAGCAGGGATTTGAACCCTGGTCTCCAGAGTCATAGTCCAGTGCTCAAAGCACTCCACCACGTTGGCTCAATAGATCTAAAGTTACACATTTATGACTGCTGCATATTCATGATCCTACTTTTTCCCAAGTTTAGAGGATATATATGTGAAAGTCCACATATCCCCAGACAGCAGCTGCTGCAGTCAATGGAGATCCATTCTCCTGTCATTCAGGAACTAGATGACTGATGTTTCCACCCATCCGCTGACATGAGCGATCTTCATTGCAACAGGAACCCTGCTTCTCCCTGTTAAAACACAAATCACTCATAGGTTGGGATGGGACCATTTCTGGCCCCTGTTTTTTTGCAGCAGTTTATTGTTGTTGTTGTGTGCCTCCAAGACATTTTTGACTTATGGTGACCCTAAGGCAAACCTATCATAGGGTTTTCTTGGCAGGTTTCTTCAGAGGAAGTTTGCCATTGCTATCCTCTGAGGCTGAGAGAGTGTGACTTGCTCAAGGTCACCCAGTGGGTTTTTAGCTTTGCTGCCTGGTAACTGGGGATTGGGAGGAGTTGGACCGGGTGTCACTGAATAGCTAGGTAACTACAGTGGCTAAACCTTCGTAACTGCCCAAGTGAATTCCGGCCCAAATTCTATTTTTGATATGAAATCTCTAGAAACATTTTTTCCTTGTTGGCTTTCATTCCCCGGTGACAAGATTGCATGTGTATGAATCCTTATTGAAATCAATAAGGCCCAACTCACACCACCATTTTAAAGCATGAAACTGGAAGGAAAACTTGTGGCTGTTTTCATTCTCAGCTGTAAGTTGTTTTCTTTGCATTCGCCAGCATGAGTCAGGATCTGGCATATCACTAAGTAAATTTATAAAGCATTCCAGTATTGAGGATTACTCATGATAACACAGAGCATCAATCTCATATGTGTTGTTCCCCATCACATGTTGAATGTGATCTCATAGGGATGGGCATATCTGAGCTTCATTTTTGCTTAGATTCCTTTTTCCAAGTTTAAGTTCATAAGTTCATTTTGGCCTACAGTAATTATATGTGTGTCCAGTTCCGGGCATCTCCAGAGGTATATTGGGGCAGTGGTGGAAAAAATGATGGTGTTGCCCTCCCAGTAAGAATTCTGCCTTCCCCAATAAAACTGTCCTTCAGTCCCCACATTTCTAGCATTGCACTAACTTAAAATTTCACTTGAACATTTAAGAAAATGCAATTTATTCATCCAAAGAAAAGGGGCAGGCAAAGTGGCCAAGGGAATGTGAACACAGCTAACAGAAGCATTCTAGGTGTGAACAGTTTTCAGTGTCTCACTCTCTTCAATGCTAGAAAGTGCAATTTGGTTGTTTTTATTTGTTAAGGAGATGCAGACTCAGTACCTTTTGTATGAAAATTCAGAGCAAATAAATTTCTGCCCCCTCAACTACATGTAGAACATGTTTGGGACTATCAAAGTGGCTTACAACAACAACAATTTAAAATTGTTAAAAATTCACAAGACACAACATTTAAAACAAGAATAAACAATAAAAAAATTAAAACCAGTTTAAAACATACAACATTACACACATAGGAGCAGCAGCACAACAATTAGCAGGATTCAGTGAATTGTTTAGATAAGACAAGCTTTATATAGTTACTCATCAAATGCCTGTCAAAACAGAAAATTCTTTACTTGTCTGTGAAAAGAGAGTCGGAAGGGTGCCAATTTAGCTTCTCTGGGAAGAAAGTTCCAGAGCCTGGGGTCAGCCACTGAGAAGGCCCTTTCCCATGTTCCCATCAGAGGTATCTGTGAAGGTGGTGAGACAGAGAAAAGGCCCTCCCCAGCAGATCTCAGAGCCTGGGCTGATTCGTAACAGATAATACAATCCTTCAAATAACCTGGACCTAATCCTTGTAGGGCTCCATAGGTCAAACCCAGCATGTTGAATTGTACCCAGAAATAGACTGACACCCAATGTAGCTGTTGCAACAAGCAAGTTCTGTGTTGCCTGTAACCAGCCCCAGTTAGCAATATGTCCTCAGCTCTTTGTACCAGCTGAAGTTTCCAAACACTGTTCAAAGGTAGCCCCATTACAGGAATCCAACCAAGATGTAACTAATGCATGTGTCACTGAGGCCAAATCAGACATCTCACAGAGTTGGCATACAAGCTTTAACTGTGCAAATGTACTCCTGGACACTGCTGAAACCTGAGCTTCCAGGTGCAGATTTGAATCCAGGAGCACACCCAAGGGAGACTAGCAGTCTAACTTCTGTGGGAAGAGAATACCCTGCACAACAATTAGCCAGATCCAGCATATTATTTTGTGGGATGGTCAATAATCAAACACTTTAATAAACAGAAAAGTCTTTAGTTGTCCATGAAAAGAAAGCAGGCAGGGTGTCAGTCTAACTTCTCTAGAAACGGAATTCCAGAGCCTGGGAGCAGCCACTGAGAAGGCCCTCTCTGGTGTCCCTGAAGACTAGCATTTTCCAGGGGCAGGGTAATCCCATCCAGCACAGGCTGAATCCCTATTCCCTGATCAGCCTTTCAACTGTCCAGGAGCAACTCCATTTTGTCTGGATTAAGTTTCAGTTTGTTCACCCTCATTTAGTCCATTATTGATGACTGGCACTGATTTAGAACCAAAATAGTTTCTTTCGTTTATGGTAGAAAGGAATAATAGAGTTGGGTATCATTGGCATACTGATAGCACTGAACCCAAAATTCCAGACCAGGGGTAGGCAACCTTTCCCCTTTAAGGGCTGAGGGACTTCACCTCTCAGAATCCCAGGAGCTATTGGCCAACATGGGGCTATTGGCCAACATGGCTGAGGCTTCTGGGAGCTGAAGTCCCTCAGCCCTTAAAGAGGAAAGGTTGCCTACCCCTGTTCCAGACAAATTGTCCCAGCAATTCTATGTGTAGATTAAATATCAATGTGAGATAGAACTGAACCCTAAGGAACACCATAGGCCAATGATGGGTATGCACACCACAGGCTTACATACTGGGAATCAATGGGAACAAGCCTGCAGCTGTGGCCATCATGTGCTCAAATATTGATATGATTAGGAGTTAACCCACAAAAATAATGCAATGATTCACATAAAGAGGATCCCCAGATAAGTAAAAAGCTCTCAATCCCCTTCATTTTGATAGACTTAAGTTCACTTAACTTATCTTCTTGTTTTAATCTTCTATTTATTTTGAACCAGCAGCTCTACAGCCAGCAAGGAAAACTATGTCATAAATCTAATGCACTCCCCATGTGATGAAAACAATACTAGTGTGGTTGTAAAGGCTAAACAATGTATTTCCTAATTATATCCAAAGGAAACTCAGTTCTGGTTCAAAGCAAATCAAGGGAGTTACGCAGATAACCCAGTTTTGAGGCTCTAATACAGTGTCTCTAGTTACTCTTAAGCTCCAGGTTCTTGACTGCAAAGACAAGGAATAGTCTTACCTAAAAATGGTGAAATTACACAATCCAATAAACACAATCCAATAAACACAATCTAATAAAACCTTTGGCAACTCAGTCTTTTAGTAGATCTTTCATGAAGGCTTGTGAACATTCATAGTGCATCATATTGAGACAGTAAAATTCAGGGGAAAATCTTGGGAGCAATTAGATTCTTTCAATCCCTAGAAAAAGGCTAATTCTTATCCCACACCCACTGTGTATCGGGTGAATTCAGCAGAACAGTTTCTGGGAAAGCATCCATAGATACCCAAGCTGTGTATTGACAATCAGTGTTACATTGACAGTATACCAGTATTTCAATTACTGTGCTTACTGCTGACATGATATGGGCTTCATATGAATTCACACTATGGATAGATTCAAACATGGTGCCAGATATCAGTTTGGCACTGAAAATAACAATATTCCCCTTCTTTTCCCCCCCTGCACCTTAGTACATGTTGCAGGTAAAATGATTCTCATGTTAAGGATAAAGTTGGTAGGAGCAGTATGGTGCTAGTCATATTCACACGTGTTCCTTCATTCATACATCTCGATTCTCTCCCATTACTGCATTCATCTACAATTTTCAAAACAAAGATCTGCAGGAAATTTTTCATTTAAATATATGCTTTTGAACACAGTTTCTCCCCAAATACACACTTATACATTTTCTCTCAAAGTACATGTTTCTAAATATACTTTATCCTGTAGTTGGGAGAAAACAGTCAAAGGTTCTTAATATGTGTTTTGAATTGTGAGCTACGTTGGAGAAATCCAAATGGGAATGTCATTCTGAACTATACATGAGGTGGATCGAGTCAGTTCACATCAGACTTTGCAAAGATTGAGGTCTCCAAACATAGCTTGTCATCCCAACTCCTTCCTCCCCTCTATATATTTGCCTTCTTCAGAAGAAATGTCTTCATACCTATCGAGAGTGACCAAACATCCTCCTTTTCCCAGACATGTCTTACATTTCAACCTTCTGTCCAAAAGGAATTCCAAAAGGGCTTCCAGCCAGGTTTTGGAATAGTTTTTAGTATTTTTAGATCTTTCTACTTGTTTTATTTTTCCCTTTAAGTTTTACTTCTCATTTTATTTTCAGCTGTATGTATTTTGGTTTATCTGGGTCAAGACCCTACATCAGGGTTAAGTAGAAAAATCTTGATTGTGTGACACAACCCTTGGGTTGAATGGCAACATTGTGCAGCCAAGTGCTCAACTGGATGGGCAAAAGAAGGTGCAATGGTATGACAACTGAATGTGAATTACACACACACCAGCACCACATGCACAACTCTGCACCTGAGACCTTGAATGAAAGTGCTGCGCATCAGACAAAAATGTACAATTGTTTCCAAAGGGCTATTTATGGATGCATAAAACACCAGCCATAATCTAGCCCTTGTGGAATATGTTTTTATTATACTTGTTTTATCTTCAGCTTTAACTGGCTTGTTTTATTGCTTTGGTGTAGTTTATGTCTTGAATTTATATGCTGCCTGAGGTTGGGATATTGAATGGATTCAAAGTATAACAAATAAACAAACTTTATGTGATGGAAAGAGAGAGCTCAGTGGAGGGTGCAGCAAATATCAGAACCACTTCTACTCCAAAATGATCCCAAGTGTCACTCAAAATCAGTTCTGCATTGAATTTCCAGGAGGTTTGATTTCCAGTTTTGATGAAAACACTGGTTTTCACAGTCCTTTAATCTACTGTTTCAGAAACTGTACAGGATTTTGCTAAGATTTCATTAAGATCAGAATGATATCATAGAACATGAAAGGGCAGGCTCGGACATGTAAACCCACTAGGTGACCTTGGCAAGTTCCACTCAGCCTCAGAGGAAGGCAATGGCAAGCCCCTCTAAGGACGTTATCACATGTGGGCCACAAAGCAATAATAAACTGGAAATGACAAATTCCGAAAATAAACCGAAAATAAACCTTGATTCCACAAATGTTTTTCACACGTAATTACCTTAATTGCGCAATTAAGGGAAGGTCCCGCTGAAACTGCATTTGACGTTACACACAAGTGAAAAAATCCCGTACATGCACTAGAAATGATCTTCTAGCACATGCGCACTATGCTCGCTGCGGCTGTCACTTGCCGCAGCTGTCACCACTTCCCCAGGTCATCCTCATAGCGCCAGCCATGCGGAGGGTCGGCGCTCCAAAGAGGTCTTCCTTGGAGCGCCGGCCGTGTGGAGGGTCGACGCTCCGAGGACAACCTGGGGAAGGGGTTGGAGCGCCGATCGTGCAGCTGCCCCTCCCCTCCTCTTCCCTGCCCCCAAGACGGCTCAATTAGCCATCTGCTGAGGGGGAAGGAGACACTTACGCTGCCTCCAGGACCCCACGGAACCATGGGAAAATGCAGGGAAATGCTTCGAAATGCGCATTTTCTTTTCACATTACGGCGAATTTACCTTAATTGCGAATTTACCTTAATTGCACATTTGCATTTCCTCCAAACAACCAAATTTCAAAAGATCTCAGTTAACACCAGTTTCTGTCCACTTTCTGTCCAGTTTCTGTGCGATGTCGTGTGAAAACACGGGGCACTAATCCAGTTTCTGTTTGGGTTTTGTGTGGATTAACCAGAAGATTTGCCCCCGTGTTATAACGTCCTAAGAAACTTGCCATGAAAACCCCATGACAGGTTCATCTTAGGGTCCCCATAAGTCGGGAATGACTTGAAGGCACACAACAACTACAGGAAACCCAAGGAGTAGGAGAAATAGGTCTATCCTGATGTTGTAAACAGGATCCTGGATGTTGTTCTGCAGGATCCTGTTTACACATTGAGAAAATATGTACTGTACATATCATTTTTAAATATTAAAGAAAAATCTGTCTCCAGTTTTATACTAGATAGGGTGAGAGTTGAAAAATAGGAGGAAAGGCAGTTAAGGTACTGCCTTGTCAAACTGAGACAAGTGTTTAGCAGGGAGATAGTGTCTTGAGTCATGACACCCAATGGTGTAGTAGAACTAGGGCTCACAGGACTGACACCCCCAGGACTTTTTGATAAGTTACTTGCCACTGCCACTCTTGGTTTCCCCTATTTCTGCTGTGTTTTATGGCAATCCTGAAGCAGCAAGATGAGAAATAAATCTTCCCAGAAATGATGTCTTGTTTTGAGATATCTCTGTTGTAATCCAAAGTATTTGGGGGTGTTTTTACAAAAGGCCTGGTAGGGATTAAAACTACTCAAACACACCCACCAGCACCTTTGGACTTTCCATCGAAGTTTTGCTCTACGTACTTCAAAATTTACAACTGTATCACAGATGGCACTCTATCCTTGGAACAGTCTCCCCATAGGGATTTGATAGGTTTCTTCTATAGTGATATTCCAGTGAATGGTTAAAAGCATCATTGCAACAGTTGGGTATCCTTCTGTTCTAATGCTTTAGTGGTCTTTGTTTTGACTGTGGCTGTCAACTGCTTTTCCTGCTTATCCTTAAGTGTTTGACTTTCAGAGTTGCATCAGTATGTTGTTCTTTCATGATTCCAAATGGCTCTGGGTATGACAGAAAAATTGGAAATGCTTAAAATAAATGACTATATGAATGAATGATGAATGAATGAATGAGTTGGGATAGAGGAGAACTTGGTTTTAATTCTTTTTTTGTAAGTATTTACCAACACTTGCTTTTTCACATTTCAGGTGGGAAAAATTGAAATTTGGAATGGGAAAAATTGAGATTAAGAACATCTGAATGCTAGAGAAACCAAAACTAAAATATTTGTCCTTGGACTACAAGTGCTTATGGAATCAAAGGGTAGGAAGGGACCTAACTATGGGCCTCGGCAGACGACTAATAAAGTCGTCTCCGAGGCAAGGAAGAGGAGGGGCAGCCACACGAGCGGCGCCCCTTCCTCCTCCCGAGGTTGCCCTTGGAGCTGCCGGCCCTCCGCACGGCCGGCACACCGAGGGCAACCTCCCGCCGCAGTGTCCTCACACGCTGTGGCGGAAAAGCCAGGGAAAGTGCGCCCGACACGTTTAGGGTGCACTTTCCCTGACTTCTGAAAGGAGTGCCAATTTAGCGCTCCTTTCAGGGACGACGCTGGTGCGCCGCGGTGCGGCTGCTGTGGTCCCGCAGTGCACCATCCCAGGGCGTCCCAGACGCCCTGGTCTGCTTCCCCCCTATGCAGTACTACATAGTTAAAGCACTCCTGAGGAGGGTGACCAAAATGGTGAAGGGTAGAAACTATAGCCTATGAGGAAAGACCCCCGAAGTAAGGTGGAGTCTCCTTATTTGGAGGTCTTTAAACAGAGGCTAGTTGGTTATCTGTCGAGGATGCTTTGATTGAGAGTTCCTGCATGGCAGGGGGTTTGACTGGATGTCCCTTGTGGTCTCTTCCAACTCTATGATTCTATGATTCTATGTTCCCATCTCTATGGCTGTGCTCATGTGGTTCAGAATAGTACAGGAGACCCTGGAGTATTCTGGCCCCAAAGTAGCCCCCAATTCCTCCATTACCTGGGCACTCTGGAGAGATGACATGTGGCTGTTCACATGTGCATCCGCTCTGCCACTCACTGCCCCCCCAGCATGGGTCACTGCCCCTGACGCCAAAAATGAGGTGCCCAGTTTTGATTTCATGGCTGGCACCTTGACTGTGACCTCATAGGGAGCAATTTGTGCCAGCAATGACACTGTGGGACACAAAGGGAATAACCACCAAAGGGTTCCAGATAATGTGGAAGACCTAGAGCAAAAAGGGAGTTTTTAACAACCTTTTTAAAGGCCCCATGCACAAAAAGGTAGATACAAAAGACTGCAGCCACTGTAGGACTATAGCACTGATCTCCCTTGCAAGCAAAATTACGCTCAGAATTCTGCAACATAGACTCCAACCATACATGGAGATAGAAATCCCAAAGGTCCAGTTGGGGTTCAGGAAAGGAAGAGGCACGAGGGACCACATTGCAAACATACGATGTCTAATGGAGCACACCAGGGAATTCAAAAAGAAAATCAGCATATGCTTTATAGATTATAGCAAAGCCTTTAATTGCATAGATCATGAAAGGCTATGGAATGCCCCTTAAGACATGGGACTGCCAACACATCTGATAGTCCTGGTGAGGAATCTGTACTCAGGACAAGAGGCTACTGTCAGAACAGAAGACAGAGAAACAGAATGGTTCCCAATTGGCAAAGGGGTCAGACAAGGTGGCATCCTTTCACCCTATCTGTTCAACTTGTATGCAGAATATATTATAAGAAAAGCTGGCTTGGACACAGAAGATGGAGGAGTGAAAATAAGAGGAAGGAATATCAACAATCTAAGATATGCAGATCGCACAACAGTACTAGCAGAAAACCTCAGAGACCAGGAACACCTACTAAGGAATATCAAAGAAGAAAGTGCAAAGGCAGGCTTAATGCTGAACATAAAGAAAACAAAAATAATGACCACCAAGGACCGTCACAAGTTCAACCTAGACAACCTAATCTCCCTAATGTAATCTAAGGCTAATGTAGTACCATCTGATTTGGCCTCCCAACGATGAAGAAGATGATGATTAAAATTTTAATTAGATGTATATTATACTATTCTGGGAGTATTATAATATTGTATTTTATTATATGGATTGTTGGCTTTTATTATTATGGTTTTTACATATTGTATCTTTGTACATTGTTTTATATTTTTGTTGTAATCCTGCCTCAATCTGCAGGGAGAGGTGGGAAAATATAAATAATAATAATAATAATAATAATAATAATAATAAATAGAAATAGTAAAAGAATTCCCATACCTGGGATGAAACATTGATAGAAATGAATTGTGCTGACCGATTGGTCGTAATAAAGAAAATATAATATATATAGAAATGAGGACTGCAGTCAGGAAATCAGAAGAAGATTAAGAATGGGGAGGGTGGCTATGAAAGAACTAGAAAAGATTATAAAATGCAAAGACGTACAACTCAGCACAAAAGTTAGAATCATACAAGCCATCATATTCCTTTTTACTATGGATGGATGTGAGAGCTGGACAGTTAAGAAAGATGATAGGAAGAAAATCAACTCTTTTGAGATAATGTGGTGCTGGAGAAGAATGTTGAGGATAGCCAAAAAGATAGCCAAAATGGCAAACAAATAAGTCCTAGAGCAGATCAAGCCGGAAACTCCCCTGGAAGCCAAGATGACCAAATTGAGGCTGTCATACTTCGGACACATCATGAAAAGGGAGGACTCATTGGAAAAGACAATAATGCTGGGAAAGGTGGAGGGAAGTAGGAAGAGAGGAAGGCCACATGCCAGTTGGATGGACTCTATTAAGGAGGTCACAGGTATGAGTTTGCAGTGGAGGATAGAGGGTCTTGGAGATGTCTCATCCATAGGGTCACCATGAGTTGAGATCAACTCAAGGGCAGTTAACAACAACAAATACAGCCATATAAAACCACTGGGTGATCTTGGCAAGTGTGGCACACACTCCTGCTACCTTTACCCTTAAGCACTGTCTTTCTGGATGGCAGTCCTGTGGTAAGTCGTTATCCCACACCTGCCACTAAATTAAGTGCAAAGGACTCACACCATTCTTTGTATGATGTCCCACACCAAACTTTAAAATATTAGTAGCGTGGTTTGTTCTAAAAACATAGGCCAAGTTCAAGTTCAGTTTATTACGATCAGCCGATCAGACATACATAGGCCAAGTAATGTTTAAACAAGAATAAAAGTTTATTTTAAAAACAGCATGGAAAACACATAACTTGTATCAAGGCTTGTTACTGTAGTCTTGCTTGGTTACATATAACAATGTTTGGTTCCAAATCACTTGTAATACTGTAGCCACACAGGCTAGCAATCTCTCTCAGGAGATAACACACCAGCAACTCCCTTCTCTAGAGTTCTGTATGTGTTTCAGCTACCAAAATTACAATCCCTTCAGGAACTCTTCAAAACACAGCCCTCTCGTTGGCTTAACTCTCTGTCCACTCTCAACTTCCAACTCTTCCCTTCAACTGTCAGCCTAGACCAGGGGCTGGCAACCTACGGCTCCCGGGCCAGTTCCGGCCCAGGTCGCCGGACCTACCGCCCCAGGCAGACCCCTGCCACCGCTGCCACCACGCGCCGCCACTGCGGCGCATTTTTGCCTCCGTCCAGCCGCGCACGCCGCGGCAGGCATTTTGATTTTCAAAATGGCGGCCACGAGTGGCAGCCACCATTTTGTTCTCCAAAATGGCAGCTGTGACTCATTTGCGCATGCACAGTACTCCCCCCCAGCCCAGTGGAAAGGAGGACTTCAGGGGGCCGGCCTAGAGCTTAAAAAGGTTGCCTACCCCTGGCCTAGACTTTTTAAAGTACTCCTGATTGTCCCACTGGACATTCTGTTCACCCCAGCAAGTCACACTCTCTCAGCCTCAGAGGATGGTAATAGCAAACTCCCTCTCAAGAAACTTGCCAAGAAAGCCCCATGATAGGTTTGCCTTGGGGTCTCCATAAGTTAGAAACGACTTGAAGGAACACAAGAACAGCAAAGTGCCAAACCAGTCATATGTTGCCAGGATAGTTCACACCAGAATCAGGGATTGGGCCATGCATCGTCTGAACTGATCATTGTGAGGATGGGGGAGGACATGTTATTTGGCCGATGCAGACATGTCCGGTGAATGACAAGCCACAAGGCACACACGCCTACAAATTTGGAGAGGAGGCTTCAATACCAAAAAAATTCCTAAAAGGATATCAAATGTGCAGGAGGGGAAGAGTTAATTGTAACTTTTCCAGTGGGGATGGATTAATCACTCCTGCCAAGATGCAATGGGAGGATGGGTGTGAGATGACTTAATTTCGGGAGCTTTCCAAACTCCTGCTGTTTAAAAAATTGAAAGGCCGTATTTTCTATTACAGTCCCTGGCAAAACCATTGAGCGGTCATAAAAACAGACTCTCCAAATGCTAGATTTTTCTTGCTTGGATAGCAGCAGCTGGATAGCGAGGCGGGGGAATCTGGGGATATTAATAAAGCCTCCGAAAATGTTTGTCCTTTGGGGAATGTGACAAAAATACCACAATAAAAATAAAAAAGAGTCTCTTGACACTGAAGCTGCCCTTGCTATTTACGAATGTGTATGCAAATACATACTTATTTTTGCAGGATCTCCTTGGGGAATGAAAATGGTGGGGAAAGGGGTTGAGTGCATAAAACTGACCCTAGTTTGTCAAAAGTAAGATGTTCATTGGGAATCTGTGGATTAGTGAGGCAAATGACACTTTGCAGGCAAGCACAATTCCTAGAATGTTCATGTCCTTTGTCACTTAAGCCACTGTGGAATGAGAGCATTGAAGAGCAAGATAAAGAGCAGGCGGGTGGTTTCTCCATTTTAAAAAACTACGCACACACACAGCACTCCTAAAGGCCACATAGTTCTCAACCTTCATCTAAATGGAAAGTTGCCACAGTTGCCAGCTCTCAGAACCTGGCCCTGAGTCTCACATTTTCATTGACCATTTCCAGACAAGAGACAAGGTGCAAATTCAATTTAGGTGGGCTCGTCTCCAGGAAAGAGCCGGGTGCAAATCTCCAGCTCACCTAGTAGAACCACAGCTTCCTACAATTTGCAAGGATTAATTGTTTGTTAGTGCAACTTGCAGATAGCCTCAGCACTTGCTTAGCTGCTCCCAGTTGTTGCTGCACCAGGGCTCATCCTCAGCTCAGCCCTGCATTCACATTCTGGCTAGAATCAATGTTCCTTATCCCACCTCCCTAAGGCTTCATCTGTATCTCCATAGGATGGAGCTATGACCATTAAAAGTAGTGTAAAACTACATTAATTCTGCAATGTGGCAGCAGCCAAAGACATCCTGTTATTGTCCTACTATAACCTCTTGCAAGCTCAGGATAGTCATGGCTTCCTTGATTGAATTTATCCACCTGTGTTGTGGTCTTCCTCTTTTCCTAGTACCTTCATTTTTGCCTGGCTTTATTGTCTTTTCTTCTTGCGTGTCTTCAAATTGTTTCTGACTTAGGGTTGTACCTTATTGTGGAGTTTTCTGCCCCAGATTTGTTCAGATGAGGTTGCCTTTGCCTTCCTCTGAGGCTGAGAGTGGGACTTACCCAACATCACCCATGGGTTTCCATGGCTGAGCAGGGATTCAAACCCTGATCTCCAGAGTCATAGTCCAACACTCAAACCACACTGTCTTTTCAACAACTCCCAAAATTCTCTGCCTGCATGGCTAGTTGTAATCTGAAAAGCAACTTTCCCAAACTCTGAATATGCTCTTGGCTCAGTTAGCTTTCTTGCAGGATTTGGTAAACTGTGATTATAACATACACTGAAAAAATCACAAGACTATTTCAACTCAGCATTTAAAGAACACCTGTCAAACATGTGTGAACTGCTCTCCTCTGCAGGTATAACTACACAGCAGGATCATATGCATACAAGAGACTTCCAGGATTATTTTTATTTTAAGAAAAAAAAAAAGAAGCAGTTTTGGAAGAGAGTGGATTTAGACCCCAGAAGCACTTCCAGCTGAATGCCAGTTGATTGGATTAAAGTGGTTTGTTTAAAAATATATACATAAAATATGTAAAAAGATTTTATTTAGTGCACTACAAAATTAATTTGCAAAATGGCTGTCATAAGGTTTAGAGATGGCCATGGCGGAGGTGGCTCTAAAAGCAGGATTAGAGGTTCACTTGGGCTGCATCTGCACTGCAGAAATAATCTGCTTTGACACCACTTTAACTGCCATGGCTCCATGTTATAGAATTCTAGGAGTTGTATTTTGTTGGCGCCTTAGAGCAAAGTGGTGTCAATCCTTTGCTGGCTGATGGCAATGGGCATTGTAAACCGTACTGCATCTGCATTGCAGAAATAATCTGCTTTGACACCACTTTAACTGCTATGGCTCAGTGCTTTGGAATCTGGGATATGTAGTTTGCTGGGGCACCAGAGTTCTCTGACAGAGTAGGCTAAATACCTCACAAAATTGCAATTCCCAGAATTCCATAGCATTAAACCATGACAGTTATAGCAGTCTCAATCTGGATTATTTCTGCAATGTGGATGCAGCCT
The DNA here is from genome assembly GCA_026167975.1 of Phrynosoma blainvillii. NCBI lineage: Eukaryota > Metazoa > Chordata > Lepidosauria > Squamata > Phrynosomatidae > Phrynosoma > Phrynosoma blainvillii. The sequence goes on along the minus strand of JANUYF010000001.1, from coordinate 444,885,329 downwards.
TGGTCAGTGGAGATGTCATTTTAGGATTGGAGATACTGCCAATCCTATTTGGGATGAGGTTGCACTCCCTTTGGAGGACGAGATTCACAGTGTTGAGGGTTGAGTTGCTTGACCTGCAAAGTCAGTCTCTTTCCAATTTGGGCTGAGGCACCAGTTCCAACTGTTCTTGGAGGATTTGTCCACAGTGATCCATGCCTTAATCTCAGAATGATACAACCATAGAGTTGGCAGGGATCACAAGGGCTATTCAGTCCAGTCTCCTGTGTTTGTGTGTATGCATGCTGTGTGCCTTCAAATCATTTCCAACTTATGGCAATCCTACTGCCAATCTCCTGCCATGTAGGAATGCACAATTTAAGCCAGGGGTAGGCAACCTTTTTGAGCCGGGGGCCGGGTTGCTGACCCTCAGACAGTTGGGGGGCCGAAGCACCAAAAATAAATGAATAAATAAATAAAAATAAATAATTTTTTGAAAATATTAAAAAATATGCATGCACACTCTCTCAGCCCCAGAAAAGCCATGGCAAACCCCCTGTGGAGATTTTGCCAAGAAAACCCCAAGAACAAGTAATAACAACAATAATCAATATCATCATGGCGGCGGGAGATGGGGGGGCGGCGGCGGCGGCGGGGGCAGGACCGGCCTGGGGCCGGTCCAAAGGCCTCGGGGGGGCGCATCTGGCCCCTGGGCCTTAGGTTGCCTACCCCTGATTTAAGCAATCAGAAAATAAGTCACTTTTAGGGGTGCCAGTTCAGGATCATCTCAGACTGTGAGATTCTTGGCCTAAAACCTGAGCTTTTGGGATGCTCCTTGATTTAATCAAGCATTAACATTAAGGAGCCCTGATGGCACAGTGGTTAAATGCTGGTACTGCAGCCACAACATTGTAAGTTCAGTCCTAAAGGAAGGCTCCAAGGTCCACTCAGCTTTCCATCCTTTTGTAGGTTGGTAAAATGAGCACACAGCTTGTTGAGAGCAATTGGCTTATACACTGTAAACTACTTAGGGAGTGCTTAGTTCACTGATAAGCACTATATTGTTATTGCTATAAGTACCAGCTACAGTTGCTCACAGCTTGTCAAGATGCAACAACGGGGTGATGTGGTATGGTTTAATTTTTAATTGTTTGATCTTTCGTTTAAATTGTCATTCGGATTTTAACTTTGTCATTGTTTAATACTGTTTTATGGGGGGGAAGGGATTTGCTGTTACTGTAATTATTTTTATGCTGTAAACCGCCCAGATTGGGTAACCATTGGGCGGTATATAAATAAATTTTATTATTATTATTATAATTATTATTATAAGATGGAAAAGATGGACAAAGGGGAAAAGTAGTAGAAGGAGAGAGAAACTGGGGCATTTTTAAAGCAGCTTAAAAAGTGGGACAACAGAGGATTAATCGGGACTGTCCCTGCAAAATCAGGATAGCTGAAGGGTATATAGGTGGCAAAGAGAAGCTGTATGGGATGCACAACTTTTTTTTCCAATAATGGAAGCAATGGATTCAAGCTACAGGAAAAGAGTTTCCACCTAAACATTAGAAAGGACATCCTGACAGTAAGAGCTATTTGATAGTGGAATATGCTGCCTTGGAGAGTGGTGGAGTCTCCTTCTTCGGAGGTTTTTAAACAGATGCTGGATGGTCATCTGCCTGGGATGCTTTGATTGTGCCATCCTGCAAGGCAGAATAGAGTTGGAGTAGATCTTTGCAATCTTTTTCCCCTCCTTAGATAGACAGGGATTCCTGCATGCAAACTCCTCCCTCTCTCTCTCTCATTCAAACTAACCATGTGACTTAGGTAATTCCTTCTTGGGACTAAGAGTACAGACTGGCACTTTGAGCCAGCATTGGGGCAGATTGGGGGTGTGGCAACTGCACGCCGTATGCCCAAATGCCGCTCCGATGCCAGTGTCATGCTGCCTGATCAGCCACATGGTGGGCAGTGTTTCTCTGTTTCTGTGGCACAGCATTTATACATGCTGCACTGCAAAACCCCTGAAAAAATGCTGCCACAGCAGCAAATGTGCACTTTCCCTATTTTAAAAAAAAACACCAGATAGTGGCTGCAGCATGCGGTTGCCACGGCCTCAGTCCAGCAATGAAAGGAGCACCGGGACGCTGCTCCAAAGGGGCAGTCTGTTTAGCCCCTAACTGTCCTTTCTCTCAAGATTCTTAGCTGAGCTGTTCCCATTTTCCTGCTCTCTAAAGATGGTGTGATCTCTTCTCTTTACCTAAACCATCACTACTTAGATTAGGATACAGCTTTTTAATGTAAATATAAATTAAAGCCATTGTTTTGAACTACACTCATCCATCCATTTTCATGGACTTCGGGTCTGTGGTTTCGGTCCTTTGTGGAGCAGCAAGGGAGAGGGTTAATATGGCATGCACACCTATAGTGCATGCACAGAGCCACACGCAAGAGCGTGTGACCATTCAAGCCTATAGGGCTTGAATATTTGCAGATTTCCATTTTCAGGCGGTGTCCAGAATGGATCCTCCACTAAAAAGGAGGGACGACTGTACAAGCTACATGTTTGTTGTTTTTGAGTCAGTCTCAGTTTTTAGGGAAGCATAGTTAGGCAAAGTCACTCTTCTGCTCCTCTGCTAATTTAAAGCCAGACTCTAACAGGCTTGGCTTTCATATTTTAATATTTAAATATTTTTGTTTCCTTAAAAAGTCTGAAGCCTTAGGAAACTTAAATTACCTCACATTTTTGGGTTATGGGGTCCCAGGCTATTTTGTTCTAAACTGCTTCTCCTAATGATATTGACTACAAGAAAGATTTTACTACTCTAACAATAAAGAATGGCTTCTAAAAATCCACAGTGATCATTGAAATATTAATCGGAACAAATTATAAAATGTGGTCATGGAAAATGTAAATGTACTTGACTACAATGGGACTATTTAAGGCAGTGAATGGGCAGAGACCCACAGAAGCAGGAATATAGCAACAGTAGTTTGATAAAAATGCAGAGAAGGCAGCTGGTTATATTTGCTTGTCTATAAATCCCAGCATTACATACCATATCCAAGGTTTAACTGATGCAAAACAGATATGGGACAAACTACAGAAAGTGTTTGATTCTCCAAGCACTTCTATTGAACAGCTCTCATGATCAAACTTGTTAACACAATGTTGCATCATCCTCAATTTTTGAATCAGCATATTAATGGCTTTGTGACAACTTTGTCTGGAGTTACTGCACCTGGAGAATCCTTTCCAGAAGATGCAAAACTTGGACTGTTTTTGGCTAGCCTTCCAAAATATTACTCTCCAATAATTAATGTTTTGCAAGTTAAAGGAGATGTTTCTTTGCAAGATGCTATTGCTCGAATTGTTGAATTTCAAAATAGGCAGAACTTGATGGAAGGCAACTATGGGGGGTTGCAGACTGCCAGAAATAGTGCAAATTGAGTCCACTTTTAGGGTTAGGGTTAGTGCTAGGGAATCATGGGAATTGTTTGTTTTTTTCTGAGACATTGAGCCTTCTCTGTCAGAGAGCTCTGGTGCCACAATAAACTACAGTTCCCATGATTCCCTAACCCTAACCCTAAAAGTGGACACAATTTGCACTATTTCTGGCAGTCTGCAACCCCCCTACATTACAAAAACAACAGACAGAGAATTAGCTCAATTGCTGCAGAGGATTTGCAAAGGGTCTTTTTTTCTCCCAGGTAAAATAGAAACAATGTTAACAAGTCAAAACCAAGAGGTGAGCTGCAAAAGCTGCAAAGCCAAGAGCTAAACACCAAAAACAAAAGGAACTTTAAGAAAGAAGTTTTTAACCCTAAACAGAAATCTTCCAGTCATGTTTGATTCATGAACAATTATTTCAGATTGCTGGAGATAAATATAAAAACCAAGTTTTCATTGATAGTAGAGCAAGCACACATTTCTTCAGCTGCAAAGAATGGTTTGATGATTTTGATTCAAATGTAACTTTTCCTGTCTATCTTGCTAGTGGTCAAGGTTTTTGCACAAGGAAAAGGAACTGTTATTTTGCAAACAAAACTTGGTCCTGACAGAATAGGAGCCTTACAAATCCCAAATGCTTACTATGTATCAGATTTGCAAGCCTCCTTTTACAGTGTGCAAACATCAAGAGGCAACTGTGCTAGTTTCAAAAAGCAAACCTGCTTTGATTTTCATGGCAAAATTTTGATTTTTACAGCAGACTTAGGATTTCATAGCTGTTATCAGATGCAGATTTTGCATTCATCTGCAAACAATGTGACCCAATGCAATCACAAAGACTGTTTAACTTTATGGCATTTCAGATTTGCTCATCGAAGTGTGGAACATATCAAAAGACTGGCCAATCAAGACCTTGCAAGAGACTTTAAGTTCAAAGCATGCTCCAACAATGAAAAATGTGTAGAATGCTTGATAGCAAAGGCCACAAGAGCTCCACACCCTCCAAGAAGTCATTGGATCTTTTACATGCTGATCTTTCTGGACCAATGAATCAAAAGTCAGCAGGTGGCAATTCTTACTTTATGACTATTATTGATGATTTCATCAGATACACATACACTTGCCTTCTCAGAGAGAAGAATCAAGCCTTTCAAAAATTCAGAGTACTTTAATTGAGTATGTAACAAATTTGGCTGTAAACCAAAGAGCCTGCACAGAGATAACAGCACTGAATTTGTCAATGCTGAATTTGATGAATTTTTGAAAGAACATGGCATTGAGCATCAGACCACACAGGCTTATTCTCTGGAACAAAATGGCATGACAGAGAGAATGAACAGAACTCTCAAGGAGATGGCAGTGACTATGCTTTTGGAAGCCAATATGCCTAAACGCTATTGGTCTGAAGCCATCATGACTGCTACATACCTGTGTAACCAACTGCCAACTAGATCCAAAGATGTAACCCCATTCCAGTTAAGGCATGGAGTTAAGCCTAAAATAAACCATCTAAAAGTTTTTGGAAGCAAAGCATTTACCTATATTCCCAAACAGAAAAGAGGCAAACTTGACTGCAGAAGTGAAGAGGGAATTTTTGTTGGTTATGCTAGAAATTGTTACAGAATTCTAAATCCAGATGGACGCACAAATAAAATTAACAAATGCTGTTTATGTAGATGGAAGACCACAGCCCAAATCTCATCCAAACCAAGATGTCTATCCATATTTATTTGCAGTGGAAGAAGACTCCCATCAGCAACCAGAGTATGTGGAGGGGTTTTTTGATCCTCCAGAGGTCTTGCATCTAAAAGGGGCTACATCTGCAGTTGCCAGCCTAATGATGAGGAACCAGACAGCATACAAGAAGTGGAGCCAGATATCCAAGTGCAGGTGAGAAGGTCAGAACACTCCAATAAAGGTGTTCCATCTGAAAGATTCTCTTATCAAGCCACAGAGGAAAGAATTCCAAAACCCTCTCATTTGAAAAAGATCAGGGAACTGCCAAAGACAGATTCTGAGAAGTGAGTGCAAGCTGCTAGTGAGGAGATGCGATCTTTATATAAAAACAAGACATGGACTTTGTCATAATTGCCAGAAGGAAAAGGGGCAATTGGCTGTAGATGGGTCTTTACCACCAAGCAAGATGCAGAAGGGGAGATTCAGAGATACAAGCAAGACTTGTGGCTAGAGGCTACAGCCAACAATATGATGAGGACTACAATGAGACCTTTGCCAGAGTAGTCACACACACAACCATCAGAACTCACCTAGCTGTTGCAGCCTGCAAGAAAATGAATGTTCAACATCTGGATGTCTGAACAGCTTTTCTTTATGGCTATCTGTCTGAACAACTATATATGGAACAACCTCCAGGATTCCAAATACCTGGAAAAGAACATCTTGTATGCAAATTGCAAAAGAGCATCTATGGTTTAAAACAGGTCGCTAGAGCATGGAATGAGAAAATGAACCAGCTTCTTGTCAAAGAGGGCTTCACTCCAGGCACTGTTGACAAATATGTGTACAAGAGATTAACGAATAATAAATGGACTTACATCACAAGTTATGTTGATGATCTGATCCTGCACATTGAGGACAAAGCAGATAGTGAAGAGATAGTCCAAAATCTCAATAAAGAAATTGATATCAAGAATTTGAGAGACATCTCACACTATCTTGGAATGCAAATACAAAGAAGCAGTGATGGAAATTTCTTCCTTAATCAAAAACAGAAGATAGTGAATCTTCTAGACTGTCTTGGCCTAAAAAATGCAAATGCTATGCCAACTCCAATGGAAATAGGATTCTTAAAGGACAATAAGAAATCTGAACCTTTGAAAAGTGGAGACAAGTATAGGACTGCAGTTGGAAAACTCCTATACATAGCCAATTTCACCAGACCTGACAATGCAAATGCTGTTGGTATCTTATGCAGAATGGTCAACTCCCTACTGAAAGAGGTTTAATTGCAGTGAAGAGAGTTGCCAGATACTTAAAAGAAGCTACAAATCAAAAACTGATGCTACCAGCCTGTAACCAACCACAACTGATCCCCTACGCAGAGGCAGACTGGGCTGCAGATCTGGCAGATAAAAAATCAATCAGTAGTAACCTGATCTTCTGTGGTGGACAAGTAAGAAGCAATCCACAATTATAGATTCTTCTACTGGTGCTAAGTGTGTTTCAGCAAAGGCAGCATGTGATGAAATCAAATGGTGGCACAACTTACTTCTGGGCTTTGGGATAACAGAGCCAAAGCCAACCATTTTGATGCAAGATAATCAAAGCTGCATCAAGATTTCTGAGAGTGAAAAGCCACTCAAGAAGAATATTGACATAGCCTTCTATAAGGTACAAGAGATGTGTCAAAATGGACTTGTTCAGTTAGAGGACTGCAACACTGAAGTGATAAGTGCAGATATCCTTACCAAGCTTCTACCAAGAGATCAGTTCCAGAGACTATGCAAAGGGATGAAAATCCTTGACATCAGTCCAAAAGAATAAGAAGGGGATTGTTAGAAGATCTTTGCAATCTTTTCCCCCTCTTTAGATAGACAGGGATTCCTGCTTCTGACTCCTCCCTCGTCTCATTCAAACTAACCATGTGATTTAGGTCACTCCCTCTTGTGACTACTGTCCTTTCTCTCAAGATTCTCAACTGAGCTGTTCCATTTTCCTGCTCTCTAAAGATGGTGAGATCTTTTCTCTCTACCTAAACCATCACTATTTAGATTAGGATATAGCTTTTTTATGTAAATAAAAAGATGTATGATGTAATACACAGAAGACTTATACAAAAGGGATGAAAAAATGAAGGACACATGGAACGATAGAGCCATATGAAGATGAACCCCAAATTCTAAAAAGTGAGGTGGAAACTGGAATAAGAGAAATAGCAAAAAACAAATCACCAGGAACAGGTGATATTCCAATTGAACTGCTTCAATCCACATTGACAGAGTCACCTCTAGTGCTAGCCAACATATGTCAACAGATATGGAAAACAAAACAATGGCCAACAGATTGGAAGTGATCAATATACATCTCCATCCACAAAAAGGGAGACACAAGAGACTGCAGCAACTATAGAACCATAGCGCTGATTGCCCACACAAGCAAAATCATGCTCAAAATTCTGCAACATAGACTCCAACGAGAGTTGCCATAATTCTCTACCACCAAACTGGGACAAAATGTTTAAAAATGTAGGACAAATGTAGAACAAATTTAGACAAAATGTAGGAGATTCAACAAAAATAGAGGGCAAGACTAACTAAAAGCTAAAAACACTAATAAATTTAAAAAAAAACATTAATATAAGTGCATGCTTCTTAGGGCCTCGGCAGACGACTAATAGGGTCATCTCCGAGGCAAGGAAGAGGAGGGGCAGCCGCACGAGCGGCGCCCCTTCCTCCTCCAGAGGTTGCCCTCGGAGCTGCCGGCCCTCCGTACGGCCGGCGCGCTGAGGGCAACCTCCCGCCACAGCATCCTCACACGCTGCGGCGGAAAAGCCAGGGAAAGTGCACCTGACGCGTTTAGGGCGCACTTTCCCTGTCTTCTGAAAGGAGCGCTGATTTTGCACTCCTTTCAAAGGCGCCGACGGTGCACCGCGATGCGGCTGCCGCGGTCCCGCGGCGCACTGTCCCAGGGCGTCCCCGACGCCCTGGTCTGCTTCCCCCCTTAGTCATGCTCATAATGGAAGAGAATTTTACATTCTTCCTGAACAGCAGGCAGAAAGGTAGCTCCTCTTTTCTGACCAAGATACAACTATCAACAACCCACCCCCAAAAAAATCCAAAACACACACATACACACACCATATTTTGGCATTTAACATAGCTTTATTGTATATTTCAGTTTTGTTTGTTTGTTACCTTAAAACCCAAAAACACACACCACATTTTGACGTATAACATGGCTTATTGCATATTTCAGTGGCTTGTTCCAAAAGCAAATCAGCATGTGCTTTATAGACTATAGAAAAACCTTTGACTGCATAGATCAGGGGTAGGCAACCTAAGGCCCGGGGCCATATGCAGCCCCCTGGAGGCCGCTGCCGCCTGCTGCCACTGCTGCCCACCATGATGATATTGATTATTGTTGTTATTACTTGTTCTTGGGCTTTTCTTGGCAAAATCTCCACAGGGGTTTTGCCATGGCTTTTCTGGGGCTGAGAGAGTGTGCATCCATATTTTTTTAATTTTTTATTTTTTTAATTTATTATTATTATTATTATTATTATTATTATTATTATTTTGGTGCTTCGGCCCCCCAATTGTTTGTGGGCCAGCAACCCAGCCCCCAGCTCAAAAAGGTTGCCTACCCCTGGCATAGATCATGAATGGTTATGGAATGCCCTTAAAGACATGGAAGTGCCAACACATCTGATAGTCCTGATGAGGAATCTGTACTCAGGACAAGAAGCTACTGTTAGAAAAGAACATGGAGAAACAGAATGGTTCCCAATGGGCAAGGGAATCAGACAAGGCTGAATTCTTTCACCCTTAGGGAAAGCATAGTTAGGCAAACTCATTCTTCTGCAACTCTGCTAAATTAAAGCCAGACTCTAACAGGCTTGGCTTTCATATTTTGATATTTAAATATTTTTGTTAACCTAAAAAGGCTGAAACTTTAGAAAACTTAAATTACCCTACAGGATGACCCTTGGGGTCTCTTCCAACTCTATGATTCTATGTAGCTGCCACTACTCAGCATCTCGTACCTGAGGCAACTGTCTTATGGGTTTATCGCACCATCAGAAAACCCAGCTCCTTCCCAATGGGATACAACCAGGTGGCGGGCACAGGCAGGTATTACCACATGCAAGCAGCTGCCAATTCCGCTGGGCATCCCAGGTCCAAGGCGCCCTTTGGAGGCCTTTTTTTCAAAGATGGCAAGCTCCCGGCTGTGAAAAAAGGCTTCTGAAGCATGCCTGGGACCCAGGATGCAGCTGTCCGGCAGAATTGGTGATGACATGCATGCAGTAATACCAACTTGCATCCTGCCACCTGGCTGTATCCCATTGGGGAGCAGCCAGGTTTTTTGATGGTGCAATAAGCCCCTTACTCTGCCTAGCAGTATTATTATAATAGTATGTAATACTCTTCAGTCATGGCTAGAAGGCTGCTGACTTACCTATCAGTTGTGCTTCAGACCTCTGCTGTGCACATGCTAATGAGTATTAGGAAGGCTGGACAACATCATAAGAAGCTGCTATCTACCATGTCAAGTTCTTTCTCCTTCTGCTCCAAAACTGGGAAACATTTCACTCTCTGTACATTTTGGATTACAACTTCTATAGTCTCTTACTATGCTGGCAACAAAGGATTGATTAGGACTGCCCTTGCCAAATTGGGACACTTGTTGGAGATGGATATGTATTCCATAAAAGTAGCTTTTCCAAGCTTTGGGCAAGTTGAGCCTGGAAGCAAGAGAAGGAGGAGGAGGAAAGAAGTGCAATGGGAAGGGAAGGGAAGGATGGCAAACAGCAGCAGTACCTTTTTGTCTTGCCAATGGAATTTAAAGTTTGTTCCCTGGACTGAATCTCCCAGTATCCACATAGCCAGAAGGAGGAGACACCCACCTGCGTGAATAACCTTCCATACCGTCTGAACAGAGGACAACAGCCACATCTTGATGGAATGCAGGGCTATGACTAACATTGTCAATCTTTCTTTCTTTCTTTCTTTCTTTCTTTCTTTCTTTCTCCTGTATCATTTTTAACACCTTTGCCTGATGAAGAAGCCAGTGGAGCATCAAAAGATTGCAACATCTATAATATGCATTTTGCTTGGCCCAATACAGTTACCATTGTTCTGTGGATTCTGGATGATACTGTACTTTGCTATATGGCCAACATGGCTAACCCTGGATAGTGCTTAAGTAAGTGTACTGTATAATAAAAATAAATCATGGAAGGCTGTTCTTTTTTTCCTTTGCTTTTTTTTTAATCTAAAAAATGCTTATCTCCCTCTCCTTTCTTGTTTGAGTTCATCTTGAAACCCAGGAGTACAGTATATAAAAATCCTTGACAAGGTCAACATCCACCAAGGAAGGGAGAACTTTTCACATCCCTGTACTCAGGATGCTCAGTTATTGCTCTGCATAGCAAGAGGGAACTTCTAGATGACTGACTATGGAAAGATCTAAATGGAAGGAATTCACACATTGAGCTGTGAGTCAGTGGTGATAAGTTGTGAAATGATGAGATATCTATCAGTGATACATATGCATGCATGGGTGATTCAGTTCTTAGTCAATCCCTGCTGGGCTCATCTTGTGGGAGGAAACTTCATGTTAATCTTCCCATAGCTATGGCCTCTCCTTGGGCCACTTTAAAATGAAGAGAAACTACCCATCACTTGGGCTTTGTTGTCTATGCATGCAGAACTGAGCAAAATTGCTTTTGTGGAATTTGTTGTTGTTTGTTGCTGGGTGCCTTCAAGTCATTTCTGACTTGTGATGACCCTAAGGGACCCTATTGAATTAGTTAGTTAGTTAGTTAGTTAATTTATATCCCATGCTCCCAACTTGGGAGCCAAGATGGCATACAACATTTTAAAAAACACAATACAACATAATAAAAAGTCCTTAACACAAAAGTTAAAACACGATTAAACTAGATTTCCATTTAAAAACCACAAGTTAAAAATGCAAGTTAAAAGCAGTTTTAAAAACACACACAAAACATGATAAAATGGAAACGAAACCCCGATTAAAAGCTTCACCTGCTTACAACAAGGTCAGGATCACATAAAGAAAAACGTACAGTTTTTCAGCTAGTCTGCACCCAAGCTGTGTAGGTCTTTAAAAGTCATAAACAGCACTTTGAATCCTGCCCAGAAACAAATTTGGTCACCAGTGGGGTTGTTTTAGCAAGGGGGCTGCAATCCGGCTGCAGCATTTTGGACCCACTGGTGTTACCAAACAGTTTCCAAAGGCAGCTTCACATAAACGGTGTTACAGTAATCCAAATGGAATGTGATGAAGGCATGTATCACTATAGCCAGATCTGATGACCCAAAGAATTGACACACCTTGCACACCAATTTTAGTTGTGCAAATGCATTTATGGTTATCAATGAAACCTGGATATGCAGGCTCAGCTCTGAATCCAGGACCACACCCAAACTGTGAACCTGAGATTTCAGGAGGAGTATAACCCCATCCAACATAGACTGAATCCATATTCCCCCATCTGCCTTAAGACTGACCAGGAGTACCTTTGTCTCATCTAGAATAGATTAAGTTTCAAACCCTTTCATGGGGTTTTCTTGGCAAGATTTGTTCAAAGGATACTAGCCATTGTGTTCCTCTGAGGATGAGAGAGTGTGTGTTTCCCAAGGTCAAGGTTTTCATGACTGAGTGGGGAATTCAGATTCTGGTCTCTCAGAGCCCTAATTCAACACTCAAATCACTACAGTACAGTTGCTCTGTCTTTTTTGGACTACAACACTCAGAATCCCCCTGCCAACCAGTAGGATTGTCAAATCTCAGAGTGTTTGGCTGAAGTCCCTGGAAATTCCTGGCTTTTCTGGAGAGAAATCTCTGTGTAAACAGCACTGGAACAGAAAGCTTCAGTTCTGAATGTGAGGTAGCCTAGAGTTGCCAGACTCTAAGGAGTTTATCACACGGGGGAAATCCCATGCAGAAACGGGATTTAAAAGGTGGGGGAAACCCGCAAAAGCGGTTAATTTTTCACACACATCGCTGTTAAAATGGGGTTAACCCGAATGGAAAGTAGTCAGAAACTACTTCTTTTTACTTTCAAGATTTTCTGAAAGTAAAGCAAAGCAAAGCAAAGCAGCTTAATTTATATACCGCTTCATATCGCGCTAAGTTTCTGACTACTTTCCGTTCAGGTTAACCCCATTTTAACAGCGACGTCGTCTGAAAAACTAACCACTTTTGTGGTTTTTTTCTAATTTAAAGCCCCGTTTCTGCATCGGATTTCCCCCATGTAATGAACTCCTAAGCTCTATTCCCTTTTCAGTGTCCCTCAGGAGCAGGGGGTGGAAATCCCAGGGCAAAGAAATGTCTTGCATGCATATGGCCTTTGTTATTGTTGGTTGTTAACTGCTCTAGAGTTGACTTTGACTCAGGATGACACTGTTGATAAGACCTCTCCAAAAGCCTCTATCCTCCCTTTCTTTGCTCATGTCCCGCAGATCCAGGCCCATGGCCCCCCTGATAAAGTCTGACCATCTAGCATATGGTTTTCCTCTCTTTCTACTACTCTCCACCTTTGCTAGCATCATTGCCTTTTCTAATGATTCATTTTTCCACATGATGTGGCCAAAGTACAACAGCCTCAGTTTAGTCATCCTGGCTTCCAAGGATACTTCGGGCTTGATCTGTTCTAGAACCTATTTCATAGAATCATAGAATCATAGAGTTGGAAGAGACCACAAGGGCCATCCAGTCCAACCCTCTGCAATGCAGGAACTCTCAATCAAAGCATCCCCAACAGAAGGCCATCCAGCCTCTGTTTAAAGACCTCCAAAGAAGGAGACTCCACCACACTCTGAGGGAGTGTGTTCCACTGTCGAACTGCCCTTACTGTCAGGAAGTTCCTCCTAATGTTCAGGTGGAATCTCTTTTCCTGTAACTTGAATCCATTGTTCCAGGTCCTGTTCTCTGGAGCAGCATAAAACAAGCTAGCGCCCTATTCAATATGACATCCCTTCAAATATTTAAAGAGGGCTATCATATCCCCTCTTAACCATCTCTTCTCCAGGCTAAATATACCCAGTTCCCTAAGTCGTTCTTCATAGGGCATGGTTTCCAGACCCTTCGCCATTTTAGTCGCCCTCCTCTGGACATGCTCCAGTTTTTCAACATCCTTTTTGAATTGTGGTGCCCAGAACTAGACACAGTATTCCAGGTGGGGCCTGACCAACTTAGAATACAGTGGCACTATTATTTCCCTTGATCTAGATACTATACTTCTATTAATGCAGCCTAAAATTGCATTGGCCTTTTTAGCTGCGGCATCACACTGTTGACTCATGTTCAACTTGTGGTCCACTAGGACTGCTAGATTCTTTCACACATAGTCTCCTTAAGCCAGGTGTCCCCCATCTTATATCTATGCATTTCTTTTCTTTTCTTTTCTTTTTAAATTTGCCCTAAGCGCAGTACCTTACATTTCTCTGTGTTGAAATTCATTTTGTTAGCTTTGGCCCAGCTTTCTAATCTATTAAGATCATTTTCATCCTGTCCTCTGGGGTATGAGCTATTCCTCCTAATTTGGTGTCATCTGCAAATTTGAGAAGCATGCCCCCTATTCCTTCATTCAAATGTTTGTCTTCTTAGGCATCCATGGTATCCTTAGCACTCTTCTCCAGCACCACATCTCAAATGAGTTGATTTTCTCTCTATTGGCTAGTTTCACTGTCCAGCTCTCACATCCATACATGGTGATAAGGAATACAATGGCTTGGACTATCTTCACTTTGGCGTTCAGAGTTATGTCTTTCCACTTTATGATCTTGTCCAGTTCTTTCATATCTGCGCTTCCCAATCTTAGTCCTCTTGTTATTTCTTGACATTTACCACTGTTCTGATCAATATTTGATCCAAGGTATGGGAACTCTGACTGTTTCAATGCTCTCATTATCTACATTGCATTTTTGTAGATCTTCTGTGGTCATTATTTTTGTTTTCTCAATGTTCAGCTGTAAGCCTACCTAGACATTTTACTCTTTGACCTTCTTCATTAATTGCTTCAGGTCTTTGTTGGTTTCTGCTAGTAGTATTATGTCCTCTGCATATCTTAAGTTGTTAATGTTCCTTCTTCTAATCTTCACTCCTCCTGCCTTTAAGTCTCAGCCTGCTCTACATATGATATTTTCTACATACATGTTGAATAAAGCATATAGCATTGCTAATTTAGGGGGGTTGCAGACTGCCAGAAATAGTGCAAATTGAGTCCACTTTTAGGGTTAGGGTTAGGGTTAGGGAATCATGGGAACTGTATTTTATTGTGGCACCAGAGCTCTCTGACTCTGAGAAGGCTCAATGTCTCAGGAAAAAAACAATTCCCATGATTCCCTAGCACTAACCCTAACCCTAACCCTAAAAGGGGACTCAATTTGCACTATTTCTGGCAGTCTGCAACCCCCCATAGTTATCCTTACAGAGGAGAGCAGTTCATCCATGTGTGATAAGAGGAATACTGTGATTCCTGACTTGTTGAACTGTGCTTTTTATTTGAACAGCAGGCCGTGGGCAGCTACAGTTAATGCTTGATGTATCATGCGTAAAGATTTCACCAGGGCCACCCTGTGTTAAGTGATATCACAAGTGGAGGTCATTGTTAGGCCCTGAAATCTCAGGGTCTAGATATTCCTGATTTGGTTTTTAGGCTGGGCATCCATCCACCCATTCCCAGATGACAGCAGGGCTCTCGGGCTCAGTGGAAAGATACGTTGTTCTGGAGCACCAGTGTCTTGTGAAGCTTCTTGTGCTACAAATTATGAAAGCAGGAGTGTAGGCTTTAGGATATAACCTCCTGGGAGGACTGGCAGTAAGTTTTCCATATGCCCCAATAGCAGCTTAGGTCCTGGAAAAAACTCTCCATATTGGCAATGACATGTAGGATGTAAACTTTAGCAGGAATGGTGTCAACTGTTGCAACTACTGATCCCATTTTCTACCTGTCCAGCTGATGAAGAATGCTTTTGTCTTGTTTCATTTTTTGTCTTGACCCTGGGTTACCAGATTACCTGGTTAGCTGGGTTTTACCAGAATTCTAGGCCCATGTTTTCAGAATGCTCTTTTACTCACTTCCAGAATCTGGTCAGAACACTGCAGAGCAGTGATGGCTGAAAGTCACTGGAGCAATAAATCTTCTCTAGATTTTAGTATGATATTTAAAGAATGCTCTTTAAATCCTAAGTCCTATCCCCAAAATTCACTAATCTGATGACATTGAATCCACCAGCCATTTTTTCTGCTCACCTATTCTTCCTTGCAGCAAAAGTAGGAGTTTGTGTCCCTTTCCAACAAATGTACATTTTTATTCATTGTGGACTTCCACATCATTCTCTATAGATTTTCATGTCCCTTTTCAGAACATCATAAATAGTATAGCACGTTGGGAACTCTCTCTCTCTCTCTCTGTGTGTGTGTGTGTGTGTGTGTGTGTGTGTGCACGTGGGGGGGACAGGAAAACAGCCTGTTTGGGAATAGCAATGGGGAAGGGGGACAGGAAAGAGAAGGAGACACTGACACCACGTGACTACACAATCCCAGAACTGCAACAGGAAGGTTTACCACGGCTGTGGACTAGTGCTATACCAGCAAAATTGGGAGCTTATTGACAGGCTTTTCCTGTCAATGGCAAGGTGTAGGCTAACCACGATTGGAAGACTGCAGCAGTGACGATAGGGAGATGGTGTTGTGTGATAGGTATCACCAAAGACACAATTATTGAACTTTTATGGTGTTTTAAAAGCCACCTGTGATGATGTCCTATGTCTGCAGCTTGCTCTCGGATGGTCCACTCCCACCTGCTACCACAATTCCTATAATGAAAAAGCAGGCAAGTTGAACGAACAATTATTAAGGACTGACACCTAAAATATCTACCCTTTCAGCCAAGCACTCACTGCCTCTTTGAATAGTCCCTGCAGTTCAACCCAAAGGACTATTGTAGTAATCATACTGTAAAAACCATTGCCCAGGACAATGAAATTCTGCACTGAAAAGGGAATCTTGAAGGACCAGCAAGTGTAGCCAGGAGCAATCTCGGGGAGGAAGCTATTTACCCCACCCCAATACCACCAGCACCAGCAACGACGCAGCTGGGAGCAAGCTCGGGAGGGAGGCTATTTAGCCCATCCCCAACACCAGCAGCGGCGCAGCCAGGAGCAAGCCCGGGCACAGCAGCACCAGAGCCAGCCCCAGGCAGAGGCTTCAAGAGGTGCAGCTAGGAGCAAGCTTGAGGAGGAGGCTATTTAGCCCACCCTCAATACAATCACCACTTGCAGCAGTCACTGCCGGGAAAACGCTGGGGAGGAGGCTATTTAGCCCACCCCCAACTCCATTACCACTGCAGCGGCGTTGCCAGGGGAGAGTTGGTGAGGAGGACATTTAGTCCGCCCCCAATATCATCACCATCTGTAGCGGCACTGCCGGGAGAATGCCAGGAAGGAGGCCATTCAGTTGCCCCAATACCATCACCTCTTGTAGCGGCCGGGAATGATCTGGGAGTGGAAATTGACGTTGTGCGGGAGAAAGGAAGGTATGGCAGGAACAGAGTGAAGGGCTGTTACAAAAGAAGGCGGGATCAATGTTTGAAAGCTATCCCGCCTTCAGTTCACCCTTTTCCCCGGAATGGATTGGAGACCGTATCAACCATTCCACAGAACCTTACCCTGCTCCTTTGCAATGCCAGGCTGGTTAAAAATAAGACTCATATCATCTATGTCCTCCTCTTAGATGAGGATGCCGACCTGGCCTGCTTTACAGAGACCTGGCTGGAAGAAACCTTTCCTGGACTCCTGGACATGAACAGCTATAGGCCAGTCTCTTTACTACCTTTTCTGAGCAAAGTGATCAAGAGGAAGGTTGCTCTTCAACTCCAAGCTGTCTTAGAGGAAACCGATTATCTAGATCCATTTCAAACTGGCTTTAGGACAGGATATGGAGTTGAGACTGCCATGTTCGCCTTGGCTGATGACCTTCATCTGGGCATCGACAGGGGTAGTGTGACCCTGTTGGTGCTACTGGACCTCTCAGCGGCCTTTGATACAATAGATCATAACATCATTTTGGATCGCCTGAGAAGTTTAGGAATTGGAGGCACTGCATTGCAGTGGTTCCGCTCCTTCCTCTTGGACAGGTTCCAGAGGGTGATGCTTGGGGACAGCTGCTCTACAAGGAAAGAGCTTAATTGCAGCATCCCAGAAGGCACCATTCTGTCCCTGATGCTATTTAATATATATATAAAGCCGCTGGTAGAGATCATGTGGAGACATGGGGCAGTGTGTTATCAGTATGCTGATGACACCCAGATATATTTCTCTATGTCTTGGTTCTCAGCTTTGACTTCAGATGGCATCTCTCCTCTCAATGATTATCTTAAAGCAGTAATGGACCGGATGAGGAAAAACAGATTGAGACTGAATCCAGATAAAATGGAGGCACTTACAGTAGTGGCCCCAAAGCCAAGTATTGGGATACATTCTCCAGTCCTGGATGGGGTCACACTCTCCTCTAAGGACTGTGTTCACAGTCTGGGTGTGCTCCTGGATCCGTCTCTTCAGATGATAAATCAGGTAAATGCGACGGTTAGGAGTGCCAGTTATCAGCTTCAGCTGATACACTAGCTGCGCCCTTTCCTGGAAGCTGGGGACCTTGAAACTGACACATGCTGGTAACCTCCTGTCTTGATTTCTGTAATGCGCTCTACATGGGGCTATCCTCGTGCTTGGTCCAGAAACTCCTATTAGTACAGAATATAGCAGCCAGGTTGGTCTCAGGAACAACTAGAAGAGACCATATAACTCCAGTTTTAAGTTCACTGGCTGCCCATTAGTTTCCAGGCACAGTACAAGGTGTTGGTTATGTAATAAGAACTTGACCTTGGGGAATTCATAATTAGCTCAAAAATAGTAAATAGGATCCAACCCATTGTATGCAGGGGGCTAGAGGGAACAGTTCCTGCAGAGACAGCATTTGTCGAAAAGAATGGTACTTTTATTAAGAGAGAAAAATAAATCAATAAGCAAGCATATACATATACAGAGGATCAAATATACAAAACACCCTAATGTACATGCACACACACACACAAACGCAGGACTAAAGTAGTTAAACACAAGGCTTTCTAATGGTGATAATTACCTGAAAGGAGGCTGCTCCAATGATGAATAAAAAGATAGACTCAACCATTATGACAGGGAAAGGACAAAGAATAGAGCTGGTGACCCTAAACAGAGATCACAATGGTACAGGACTGTCATGAAATCTACCAAGACTCCCACTTTCACTGAGATTTTGGGGAGCATGCTGAGGCGAAGAGTTGCTATTGTATATCAAAGGATTCTGATTGCTATGCTTTGAAGTGGACAATTTCCAGAAGAGGGGAGATTGGATGTAGACATAACCATGACTAGCTCATAACTCTTTTAGGTGTGAATGTCCTGTTTTGCAGCTCCTAAACTTGGCCCTTTTGATCTGCAAATGGTTGTAAATGCAGATTCAGCTCTGTTTGGAGTGCCTACATAATGTGCTCGCTTTGAGCTCATGGTGATGAAGGCTCTTTCCAGCCTAAGGCTCTGATAGAGACCCAAAGGGCCTTGATATCAGGACCAATTGTAACAGTTATTACCTTTAAGGCCCTAAATGGCTTGGGTCCAACCTATCTTTGGGACCGCCTCATCCCATATAATCCACCCCGTGCACTCAGGTTCTCTGGGAGGAATTTGCTGCAGCCTATAAAAACTTCCTGTCTGCAACCGCCCAGAGGACCTTTTCAGCAACCTCTCCCAGATTATGGAACGGCCTGCCAGACGAGATCTGTCATATTACCACCTTAGACAGCTTTAAAAAGGCTGTTAAGACGGATCTCTTCCGGCAGGCCTTTCCTGAATAGATATCCCAACCTTCAAGAGTTAGCCCATCCTTTTCCCTTAATCTTCGCCACAGTTTTGTATTTGTTTGTTTTGGGTTATTGTGATCTATTTTAAGTATGTTTTAAATTGCTTCATTGTTTAATACTATTTTAAGGGGTGGGTGAGTTTATGGGATATGTATTGCATTTTTACTGTATTTTTAATGTTGTAAGCTGCCCCGATTGCCTATGAAGAGGGGTGGGATAAAAATAAATTATTATTATTATTATTATTATTATTATTATTATTATTATTATTAGCTGACAAGACGGATGCAGAATTGAAGGTAGTGGATAGTTTCCTTAATGCATTCCTTTGGAAAGTGCTCCTCACCTCCTAAGAAACCATAGTAATGAGATTTATGTAGTGTAATTCATCAGGAAAGTCTGAAAGGGGGAGAGGGTTGGCTTGCATACTTCCAGGGGAAGCAATGCAAAATGGTTGCCGGTTCGTGACAGAGCAAGCTGCATTTTGTCAAGGCAAGGAAAGAGATGCAAGTTGCAAATGAGATTAAGGCTGCAGTCCAGTGTTCCCCTACGTGAGAGTAAGTTCAGCAAAATCAGCATGGAACATGCTTTTGAACAATGAAATATAGGAATATATGACATAGCTGCAATCTTCAATATACCATCAATTTTAAACCAACAATCTTAAAACTTTTCTCTCCTTAGAGAAGGGGTGGGGAAAAATCTGGCCCACAGGCCATACATGGCCCATAAGGTCAGTTTTGTAGCCCCCCTGCCTTCTCCCCCAAAAGTTGAGGAAAATCACATTGTAATATATAGACAGACAGAATAATGATATTAATATTGATTAGGGTTGCCAGATCTCAGCCCCTAGCCCCGACTCTCCAGTTTACATGAGACATCTCATTGAGAGATAAGGGTGCAAATTCTCCAGTTATTTTGAGGCAGGGGCTCAGTTCTGACCAAGAGGAAATGCCAGTACAAATCTCCAGCTCAGCTCAGAGAGCAACAGCTTCCTACAATTTGCTGATTTTTTTTATTTTATTTTTTTTGCTGCAATGTGCAAAGAGTCTACAGGGAGCCTATATATTTATCTAGTTACTTAGCCCTGTACAGACCGGCCAAAAGGGCCAGCCTGGGGGTGGAGTTGGGGCATGGCGACCGCACACCAGCTTCCCTGATTCTGCCCTGATGCCGCCGTCACGCCTGTCACCCCAACACATGGCGGGTGGCGTCAGGGTGCTCCCTTGGCTTAGCGTTTAGACACACTGTGCCAAAGGAGCACGGAAAAGCCGCCACCACGCGCATCAAGGGCAGCTTTTTATGACCCTAAAAAAGATCTGCATTTGCCAACTCTTTTTAGAGCAGCAAAGTGCTTGATCGAGACCGTGGCATGAGGTTGCCATGGTCCCAATCCTAGGGGCCGTCTGTTTAGCCTGTTAGCTAACTTTCTCTTTCCATCCCTCCCAGCCCACTGTGGTGCCAGGGCTCACCCTCTGCTCTGCTCTGCTCTGCATCCACCTTCTGACTAGAAGCAAGAAGGCTAGATCAGTGGTTTTTACCTTTGTGACCCCCTTTACATCTACATGTGGACATAGTGTCTCCTGCTCAACATAGTATATGAATACAAATATTTTATTTAATCTGCAAATTTTTGTTTGCATATTCATGCATATTCATGAACTGTTTCCCATGTGGTCTGGAGATTTTAAAGCTTGCACACCATGATCAAGTGCAATGGCACCGCATGCACAATTCCACAACCTTGAACTGAATCCAGACATCCAGAATGTGTCCAGAGAAGAGCAACCAAAATGGTGAAGAAACAGGGGTAGGCAACCTTTCCCCTTTAAGGGCCGAGGGACTTCAGCTCCCAGAAGCCTCAGCCATGTTGGCCAATAGTCCCATGTTGGCCAATAGCTCCTGGGATTCTGGGAGCTGAAGTCCCTCGGCCCTTAAAGGGGAAAGGTTGCCTACCCCTGGTCTAGAAACTGTGCCCTAGGAAAGGACCATCTTAGAGAGCTGGGTATATTTAGCCTGGAGAAGAGAAGATTAGTGGGTGACATGACAGGCATGTTTAAATATTTGAAGGGATGGAGCAGCTTGTTTTCTGCTGCTCCAGAAACCAGGATACAGACCAATAGATTCAAGCTCCAGGAAATGAAATTCCACCTAAACTTTAGGAAGAACTTCCTGACAGTAAGAGCTGTTTGACAGTGGAACAAACTGCCTCAGAGAGTGGAGGAGACTCCTTCTTTGGAGGTTTTAAATAAAGTCTAGATGGCCTTTGGAAACTCTTTCAACTATAATTCTATGATTACACATTGGACAAAACTTTCCAGTTGCTAGTATAAGGAAAATTACACATGAGTAATAGGATTATGGCTTTATTCCTGTTCTTTGTCGACTCCTGGAAGGTTCACTAAGGAGTGCAATATAATTCTAATAAATAAATGAGGCATATGAAAAGGGAATAGGTGTGCCTTCAGTATATGCTTGTTTTTCCCAGTTGAAAATCCCTCACTCCAACTGGATCTGTTATTGGGAATGCTGAATGCAATTCAGATTAATGAACTGAAGTTTGAGGAGCAATATGCCTACATTCCTTTGAACTGGATTCATGCCAGTGCTCTCAATTGATAGAATCTACTAGGCGACAATAATAGGGAATGGTCATAAGATAACCCTATGAGCCCCTGATTCTCAACGCAGCTCCTTATATCCATGCAGGCTTTGTGCAACTAGGACAATACTGCTGTTTGATTTTATCGGGCGTGGAAAGGAAGAACACAACAGACCCATTTTCTGAGGAGCCCTTTGACTTGGAGATTGCTGCCCTAGCTCCCTCCAGCAAAGAGAACATTATGCAAAAGTTCAGCACCAACGTAAGCACGTGGTTTTGCGATGGACATGGGCCAAACTCACTCCTTCACTGGGGTTATGTAAATGACTACAGCAACAATGACAAAAAGACGATCCCAGAGTTTATTTGCTAACCTAATCCCCCAGTCTTCCTGAATGGAGCTCTGCTGATAGGCCCCAATGGGACAAACTCTAGCCAGGGCAGTAAATATGCCAAGATTCTATACATACATGCTGAAAAGCCACACAGCTGGTCCAGGCATAATGCCAAAGCATGGTTTGACAACATAACCCTCTGCAGTCATTCCTCCATGGATACACTGAACATACAAAGTCCTCAGAGCCATTTTCTCCTAACCCTTGCCTAAATGTCAGCATAGTGAGTAGGTCATCAGGGGTGGAAGGGTATTTATAAACATATATTTGTGTATGTGTAGCTGTTCCATATCATCAGGATCCCTAATCCTGTGCTGGTTCTGAATGTATGAAGTTTATCATTCCCAGCCCAATTCAAATGGCCACACTCTATTGGCTTCACCCCCGATGGCCAACTGTTGATTTATGGTTAGAGTGTAGTAGAGTGGGTGCAAGACTGCTGTTCATCAGCCATCCGTCTCTGGATCTGTAACTTGCTGCAGCCTTCCATCATTCCATGAACCAGACCAGAGATCAAATTGTCTTCAAAAGAAGGTTCTTTATTCCTGTTGTTGCAAATAAACATGATAACTATTTACATTATAAAACATCCAACATGTAGGCAGAGAACAAAGAGAACTCTGAGCCAAGCCCAGCAAGCCACTCAAGGAAAAAATCCACTCCCAGGGTGTTACTTTTGTACATTTGCAAAACTGCTCTAAACCCAGCCTTCTTCTGTGTGTCATGTGACCCTGGTTCTCATCAAACCCGAGGACCTAATCTGTTTACACTCTTCCTTCCATGTTCCCAGGCACATACTGACCTTGGCTACTTTGTTTTTTTGTAAAAAACACCTGCAGGCTAAAGCTTTCACAGTTAGAAATTTTCCCACATCTGTACATTTCCACTTTGACTACAAATCCCAACACCAGCACGCTGAGCAAGTCATCTGAACATATGTGTCAATGTGTGAAATTTAGGTATATGTAGCTTCTCCCTGCTATCAGGTTGCCTATCTGTGTGAGACTCCATTGTGTTGAATACACGCCCCATTTTGAATGTAAATATTGTGAAGGTTGAATTGTTGTTGTTGTTTCCCTTCAAGTTATTTCTGACTTATGGCAACCCTAAGGCAAACCTATCATGAGGGTTTCTTAGGATGGATCGCTGCCCGGGTCCATCCCAAGTCCATTTCCATTCGCAGGGGCACTCAGCACGCCTCTTTTCAAAGCCTAGATCCAGGCAGCAGTTTTAGAGGCTAAATCCTTCTGATAACATCAGGATGCCACCCATTTTAAATTTTAAGCTGGCTCAGATAAACCGGTTTTATTCTCTGTGTGATAAAGTCCTATAATAGCATTGGGTTTCTTAGCTGCTGCATCATAGTGCTGATTCATGTTTAACTTAAGCCTTCTCTGTCAGAGAGCTCTGGTGCCACAATAAACTACAGTTCCTATGATTCCCTAGCACTGAGCCAGGGCAGTTAAAGTGGACTTAAGCTGCATTATTTCTGGCAGTCTGTAAAGGCCCTAAATCAGGGGTCAGCAACATTTTCTTACCTGGAGCCGGTAAGGTCTTCCCCAGGTCTTCTGCGGCCGAGGGGGGTGGGAATGGCGCCCCGCACATGCGCATGCGCAATACTTCCGGAGTACTGCGCATGCACAAATGAGTCACAACCGCCATTTTGTTTTCCAAAATGGCAACCACGACTTGCTCGCACATGCGCAGTACTTGGCGCATGCGCAAACGAGTTGCAGCTGCCATTTTGGAAAACAAAATGGCGGCTGCAACACGCGCAGCAGCAATGGGAGGTGGCGGTGGCGTCAGGACCAGCCTAGGGCCAGTCCAAAGGCCTCGGGGGGCCGCATCCAGCCCCCCGGGCCGAAGTTTGCCGACCCCTGCCCTAAGTCATTGATGTTGAATAGCAATATGCCCAGGACAGAACCCTGTCAGACCCCACTAGTCACTTCTTTCCAGGATGAGAAGGAGCCATTGACACAGGTAATGGTGATGTTATGATAAGGTCACCAGGACATGAACCTGCCTCTCCGGATACTTATAATACACTGAAAAAACAATCAAGCAGAGCTCATATCAACCTATAGGGATCCTCTGCCATGTGTATTCACCAGTCCCTCTTATCACACGAGACACAATTTACTCCATGTCGTTCCAGTTTGAACCAAACCATAGTTTTCTGTTTCATCCAAACTATAGTTTGTGCTTCCCACAGACACAGGATCACAAACCAGGGCCAGAGATAGATTGTGAATTCTGATACAAACCATTGTTCCATGGCAAGTACAAATGATAGTTTACCAGATCAGCCATGACTGCAAATGATCATTTATCTCAATCTGAAAAGGATGTGGGAGAATGCACAAGCTTGTTCACATAGTATCAAACCATGACATTATACTTGAATTAGCCCATATCAGCAATTTCTAAAAACAGATGGGGAGCATAGAGCCAGTGTGGTATGGTGGGTCCGCACCTTGATCACTTTCTGCACCCTGATCAACAGCTGAATAGATCTCTATCTCTTGGTACAGCTGCTACCTTGTAAAGTAGGTTTAGAAGGGCATTTACGATCCTGGCAATAGTGCCACAACTCTGGTTATGTAGTGTTAATGAGTATGGAGCATTTACAGATCCATCACTCTTGGCACACTTTCACACGGGGCTTTTTGAGGAGGCAATCCTACCTCCGTCCGGCCCCACTCCAGCTCCATTTCCACGTAGTTCACACACGCGCGGCAGCAAACCCCGCCCCTTCCGGTGCCATCCCTGCGTCCGTCCGGCTTTTCGCTCCGTGTGTTCAAATGCACGGAGCCCTAAGTCCGGTGTCACTCCGGGTGGCAAAAGGCTAACTCAGGCTAACTCCGGCTTCAGGCAATTCCAGCTGTCCACCCGGAATTAGCCTGCCGCCGACGGAGCCATTCCGGAATCAGCGGCAGGAGCCGTTCCGGAATGGCTCCAGCCGGCTTTAGGGCCCCCCGTGTGAAAACGTCCTTGGTTATGAATCTGCAGCTGCATTACAGAATGGTGTGCCCTAGTGGCACAATTGTTAAATGCCAGTACTGCAGCCACAAGGTTGTGAGTTCGATGCCAGGGCTCCAGTGTTGACTCAGCCTTCCATCCTTTCATAGGTTGGTAAACCGAGTACCCAGCTTGTTGGGGGCAATTGGCTTACAGATTGTAAACCTCTTAGAGAATGCTGAGTTCACTATTAAGTAGTATAGAAATGTAAGTGATATTGCTATTGCTACTCACAGCTTACAGCAGGGGTTCCTGGCCCACCAGATGTTTTGGACTTCAATTCATAGAAGTCCTGACCATTGGCCAAGCTATCTGGGGCTTCTGGGGGTGGTAGTGCAAAAATACTCAAAGGAGTAAAGTTTGAGAACTACTTGCTTACAGCACAATGCTAAACGTATTATCAAAAGTCAGGCAGAATTCATTGGCACTTAGGAGCTTATTGCATTGGTTATTAAAGCAACTTAACCTCTCCCAGCTTAAATTTTAAATCGGGGAAGCATCCGGACCCTAACTCAGGGATTTTGCTGCCAAATCTGGGTCCACCCCGGGTCCATCCCAACTCCCAGGAGTGCTCCAGCAGCCACTTTCTTAAGCCAGAAAATTCCCAGTTTTGAAAAGAGGCACGCTCAGTGCCCCTGGGAGCAGGGATGGACCCAGGATGGACCCGAGAAGTGGATTCGGCGGCAAAATCCTTGTGATAGGGTCCAGATGCTGCCCAATTTAAAATTTAAGCTGGGAGAAGTAAGTCACTTTAATAACCAATGTGATAAGCTCCTTACTCTCAGAAAAATGGATAATAGGAGAGCCGCCAAAATATAATTCAAAAATAGATCCTGCTTTGGCTCTTTTGAGCTTGCTCCAATGTGCTAATGCTGTTAAGCAGAAAGGAGTGGGAATGAAAGGACTGCCAGAAATAGTGCAAACTGAGTCCACTTTAACTGTCCTGGCTCAGTGCCAGGGAATCATGGGAATTGTATTTTTTCTGAGACATTGAGCCTTCTCTGTCAGAGAGCTCTGGTGCCACAATAAACTACAGTTCCCATGATTCCCTAGCACTGAGCCAGGACAGTAAGTGGCATCAATTTGTATTATTTCTGGCAGTCTGCAAAGGACCTAAAATCTCAAACAATAGTTGGGTTCCCTGTTTGGCTTTTTTCTCTGGCTTCTGCACCTCCATCTGGATTTTGTTGGCAATCAAAAAGGACCAGAGTCAAAAAATGAATTTAAAAGATGTATTCATTGATAAGTGATTGAAATGATGCATCAGTGAGTTATGAGAGCAATATATAAATGGGAAAGTAGATACATGTACAGATTGATAGGAAAAGTATAAAAATGTAACTATAAAGTATAAATACAGAAATAGAAAGCTATTCTGCAGGATACCTGGATTCGAAAGACAGTGGTTTCAGCCTTTGTAATGGAGCATGCTGTAGCTCCGTTCTATGGAATCCTGGGATCTATAGTTTTGCAAGGTTTTTAGCCTTCTCAGCCAAAGAGTGCTGGTCCCTCACAAAATGACAAATCCTAAGATTCTATAGGAGGGGTAGGCAACCTTTCCCCTTTAAGGGCCGAGGGACTTCAGCTCCCAGAAGCCTCAGCCATGATGGCCAATAGTCCCATGTTGGCCAATTGCTCCTGGGTTTCTGGGAGCTGAAGTCCCTTGGCCCTTAAAGGGGAAAGGTTGCCTACCCCTGTTCTATAGAATAAAACCATAGTAGTTAAAGTAGTATCAAACTGCATTATTTCTACAGTGTAGATGCACCCTGGGTCTGTCCACCTGCAATGCAGTCTTCCGCTTTTCCTACTGCTTACTACCTTACATTATTGTCTTGTCTACGAAGTAATGTCATCTCATCATGTGCCCAAAGTATAACAGGCTCAGTTTGGTCATTTTGGCTTCTAGGAAGAGTTCAGGCTTGATTTGCTCTTGGAAGATTGGATTTGGATTTGCTCTAGGAAGAATATCCTGATGATAAGAGCTGTTCAGCAATGGAATATGTTGCCTTGGAGTCTCCTTCTTTGGAGGTTTTTAAACAGAGGCTGGATGGCCATATGTCAGAAGTGCTTTGATTTTGTATTCCTGCATGGCAGCAGGTTGGACTGGATGGCCCTTGAGATCTCTTCCAACTCTATGACTCTATGTTTCTATTCTATGATGCATTTGTTTGTCTTTTTAGCAGTCCATTGTATCTGTTGAACTCTTCTCCAGCCCCACATTTTATGTGAGTTGATTTTCTCCCTTTCAGCTTTCTTCACTGTCCACCTTTGAAATCTACATAGAAAGACAAGATAGTGTGACATGGATGATGATTCTCACTTTGATATTTACCCATAATAACTAGTGATGGGCATTCTCAAGGCCAGTCACCACTTCCAGGACCAGCCCTACTATTGGACAATATTTTCTAAGGATTGATCTAAAACTGTTACCAAATGGTCTGTGAAAAATCTTGATTTCTTTGCTTTCAATCCTTTTATTGCCTCATCTTGTCTAATCTTCCTCGATAAAAGCTCATAACACCAAGGTGGGTGAGACACACACTCTCAGCCCCAGAAAACCCTGTAATAGCTTCATTTTAGGATCACCACAAGTTGGGAACAACTTGAAGGCATACAATAACAGCAAATCAAACTATCCAGGAAGGGGATAGCCTGTTGGGGAGTATGTAGAGCTCAAAGACATAACTATTTTGGTCTGGAATATCAGTATGCACAGGGATCTTGCAGCACCTTTGAAACTAACTGAGAAAGAAATTGTAGCATAACTTTCGTAGACTTCCTCTACTTCCTTGCTATTGTTATTGCTATCGCTCAGAGGCATGGAGGAAGTAGACTAAGGGTGCATCTGCACTGTAGAAACAGTGCAGTTTGACACCACTTTAGCTGCCATGGCTCCATCCTACAGAATCCTGGGATTTATCATTTTGTGTGGCAACAATACTGTTTGGCAGAGCAGGTTAGAGCTGCCACTTTGCCACCCGGCAACCAGTTACTGCTCTTTAAATATTCATCTAAATCCCAGGAGGGAAGGTACCACAGCTACTCCAACCTGTTCATTTCTGTCACCTGCCTCCTTCCTTAGTTCCTGAGTCACACCTGGAGAACGGCTCACAACAATAGTGGACAGAGGACACAGATTGCAAATTTTAGCCCAGGTTTTGACATGGCAAACATAAATGTGATACACTAGCACTTGAGTTCTGTGGGCATCATTTCTTGGTTCAACGTATGTTCTGAGCAGAGCTTGAAAATGTTGCTGTTTTAGACTGCAACTCACCAAAACCTCCAGCTGGTATGGCCACTGGGGGTTCTGGGAGTTGCAGTCCAAAAATATAACATTTCCAAATTTGGGGAATTAGGAGCAAAGGAAACCAAATGCAATGGTTGAGTCCTTCTGCATTTCTTTTCTTTCTTTCTTTTTTAATTGAAACTCTTGGTAACAGATTACTTTCGAAAGACCTTCCTAAGTCAGAAAATATATGGCAGGGTTTTTGACAACTCTTTATCAGAGTACAATGCAAGGGTGGGGACAATGCCCAGAAATGATTTCATTTTCCTATGGTTGGATAGACTTCTGAGGTAAGTCTGGGTCACGTGGAGGAATGTTTCTTGCCTACTGGGAGCGGCCAGTGAGGAAAGAATGAGAGAAAACAGAGCAAGGAGTTAAATACTAGTAACATCAACATACAACATGTTGAAAAGGGAGGAGATGTAGTTGAAAGAGGAACAAAGATTACATAGCCTCCAACATTTCACAGATGAAACTGGGGAGACATGTGGCCAAAAACATCAGTGTGTACTCAAGATTTTGTTTTTAGTATGTTAGGATATTATGTTAGTGTTTTAACATTTTATAGTATTGTGTTTTATTGTTCATTTTTGAGGATATACATCTGATGTTCCACCCTTTGGTGAAAAGGCCATTATAAATAAATGAACATTATAAAAGGGCAAAGTTCCTAAAGAGGAAGAACACACAAGCTTGGAGATGGAGCAGCAGTTTGCTTTTGCCTGAGCCTATTGGGAAGGGTAAGATTACATTCCCTCCCTCTTTCCCTCCTGCTGAGTTACTTGAGTACATAGTCATTTTTGCACTTTGAACTCAGTTTGCAGCAACTGAAGGAAGCTGAGGACAAAGGGGTAAAGTGGGAGGAGGAGAGAGAAACTGGGACATTTTAATAGCAGCTGAAAAAGTGGGATGGCAGAAGATTAATTGGGGCTGTCCCTGCTGCAAATTGAGTTCAAAGAGCAAAAGTAGTTTGCACTCAACTCAGCAAGAAGAGAAGGTGGTGGAATCTTGAATGAATTAATAGATTTAGATCAGTCGCAGACCACAATAGGGTGAAATTTTAGCAAGCAATAGCAATAGCAAGAACATTTCTATACTGCTTATCAGTGCATGTAAGCACTCCCTAAGCGGTTTACAATGTATAAGCTAAATGCCCCCAACAAGCTGGGTATGCATTTTAGAGACTTCGGAAGGATGCCAGGCTGAGTCGACCCTGAGCCCCTGGCTGGGATTGAACTCACCACCTTGCAACTGTAAGTGAAGGGCTGCAGTACTGGCATTTAACCACTTCACCACCAAGGCTCCTTCCCAGCAAGCTCAGGCAAAAGCAAACTGCTGCAGCCTCTCCCAGCTTGTGTCTTCTCCCTAATTGATAACTTTTGCCATCTTGACCACACTCTGATTTTGTTTGGCTACACGCATCCTGGTTTTCATCTGAAATGTTGCACACTATGACGTTATCACACGGGGTCTAAAGCAGTCCCATCCCTGCGCCATCCCTGCGCCATCGCGGTTTTTTCCGTGTTTCCACATGATGTCGCAGAGAAACCCCGCCCATCCCTGCGCCATCCCTGCACCATTCCGGCATCACCCGGCATCATCCCCGTTCTTTTGAATGCCGGGTTCTTTTGGGAATGATGCTGGAATGATGCAGCTTTCTGGGATGGTGCAGGGATGGGACTGCTTTAGACCCCGTGTGAAAGACAACCAGCGTGATAATAGTGGTTTGAGCATTTGTCTAAGACTTTGGATACCATGGTTTGAATCACCACACAGCCATGGAAATCCACTGGGTGATCTTGGCCAAATCACACTCTCTCAGCCTCAGAAGAAGGGAAAGGAAAATGCCTCTGAACAAATCTTGCCAAGAAAAACCCATCTTAAGTTCACCTTAGTGTTGCCATAAGTAGGAAACAACTAGAAGGCACACAACAAGAACAATACTCTGGCTAAAGTTCATCTGAGCAAGACTGAGTCAGTATCTAGAAATTAGGTGAAAATGAGCTATCAAAATTCTGAGGCAGTACAATGACGCTCCCACTTCTTATTATGTGAAAGATGCCACTTCGTTTTATTTATTGGATTTACTATATTTGCTATATATTTCTTCCAGGCTTCCTTTGAATGCTCCCAAGGGGGGGGGGGGAGGGAAATATTCTCCATTGCAAATGAGCAAGAAAACTTATTTCATTCTGCTGCACCATTCATTTTCTTTATTACATGATTCATCCATTTGCTATTCATTCATAAATGTTACATTTGTTTACTTTGCCATTCATTGAAATACCATTTATCTCAATATCTTTTTTTTTCCTTTTTGTTATTTAAGCTTTTTGTAAAAAATGAAAAAACTGCCTCCTGCCATAGTGTATTCAGTTTTAGTATTCACCATCTGATGGATACTATTTTAGAGTGTATATGTACTATTGCAATTTGATACCACTTTTAACTGCTTTGGCTGCACATCTTGGGTAATCCTGGGAGTTGTAGTGTGGTTGACATACTGTACTTAGATTTCTCTAGGATAAAATCTTGCTGCCAAGCAAGGTCAGAGTGTGGTCTTGGTGGAAAAACATTATTAGTGTGGAAGAACAGCAGTTTGCTTTTGTCTGAGGCTGCTGGGAAGGGCAAGATTCAGCCCCATCTTCTCCTTTCCTCTGCCACCAATGGGTTAATTAAGTGCAAACTACTTCTGCACTTTGAACTCAGTTTGCAGCACTTGAAGTAAACTGAGGACAAAGGGGGGAATGTGGGGAGAGGAGAAACTGGGACATTTTAAAATCAACTGGAAAAGTGGGATGACAGATTTATTATTATTATTATTATTATTATTATTATTATTATTATTATTATTATTATTTCTTACCCAACTTTTTCCATGAATCAAGGCAGGGGACAACAACAATTAACAAACAAATCCTCTGTAGTATCCTCTGTAGTATCTGTAGTAGTAGTATCTGTAGTATCCTCTGTAGTGAGCCCTCTGTATCCATGGATTTTTTACCCACGGATTCAAGCATCCACAGCTTGAAAATATTCAAAAATATTACTATTATTATTATTATTATTATTATTATCATCATCATCATCATCTTGCTTTTCTCCCAATACAAGGACTCAAGCCAACTAACAAATCTAAAACAGTCCAAGTTAAAACAGTAGAAAACATTTAAAAAAAACAAAGTTTAAAAAACAATTAAACCATTCAAACCATTAAAATCATTACATTATTACAATTTTAAAGTTAAAAACTCTTTAATTCCAAAAGCAAACCTTGTTTTTGACATTTATCATAAGGGACACCATTCCACTGTGTCATTGTGTTTAATGGGATTTGAGCATCCATGGATTTTGGTATCCATGGGGAGTCCTGGAACCAAACCTCAATGGATACCAAGGGCACACTGTAATTGAAACACACATCAATTTAAAAAGACAAATAAGATGTGCACATAATAATAATAATAATAATAATAATAATAATAATAATAAATTAGGATTGTCCCTGTTAAACTAGGACAGTTGGATGGTAGGTATAAGGAAGCTTCCTGTGTTCCAATCTCTGGCCCTGAGCATGTTTCAGCTATTACAAATTCCCTTTATTTGTCTGTGTTTGCACAGACACTACTTCTCTGAGCTGATTCAGCCTTGAGAGGCGATGCTTCATTCATGTGCTCAGCAGGTGTTCCCTTCATCAGCTTGTGAGTACACACTTGGTCTCCTTCTAGGACAGGGGTTGGCAACCTACAGCTCGCGGGCCGATTCCGGCCCGGCCCCCCGCGCTTATCGGCCCCCGCTGACCCCTGTCGCTGCCGCCGCCGCCTACCACTGCAGCCGTGAGTTTTGGCTGCCGCGCAGCCGCGTGCATCACACCCGCCATTTTGTTTTCCAAAATGGCGGTTGTGACGCGTTTGCACATGCGCAGGAGTACTGTGCATGCGCAAACGCGTTGTGGCCGCCATTTTGGAAAATAAAATGGCAGGCGCAACGCGCACAGCGGCGGCGGCGGTGACAGTGTGCGCGGAGGCGGGGGCATGGGGCGGTGGAGTTGCACACGCATGCGTGAGCGTGTGCGCCGCCATTCCCCCCCCCGGCCCACCAGAAGGGAGCTGTTCTGCGGACCAGCCCCTGCCTGAAAAAGGTTGCCTACCCCTGTTCTAGGAGATAAACTATCACCATGACTCACTTGGCCTTTGGAGCTGGATTATATTGTGATAATTAAGGAGGTGAGGCGAGATTTTCCATAATTCTGAGAAAGTCAGAGAAAAATATAAGCCAAGGAGGCAACATCATTGGGCAGACTCCTAGCTAGGGAATTGCTCCTGGGGAAAAGAGTTAAACTGGATGGCAAAAGGGAGAAGGCAATTGAGTCTCCAGTGAATTTCTTAAGACTTGGACAGGGAGCATGGGATGGGAAGGGGAAACTGTTTTACAAGCCAGCTGAGCTGGTGTGATGTAATTTCTCTGAAGAAAAACAGAGAACTATGCTAG
Source organism: Phrynosoma blainvillii (assembly GCA_026167975.1). Taxonomy (NCBI): domain Eukaryota; kingdom Metazoa; phylum Chordata; class Lepidosauria; order Squamata; family Phrynosomatidae; genus Phrynosoma; species Phrynosoma blainvillii. The sequence goes on along the minus strand of JANUYF010000001.1, from coordinate 444,852,497 downwards.
TGTCCATGAATAACAGCAAACTCTATAGCTGGACAATACAGGAGAACTTGATATTATGGAGAATTCATAGAAATAATAATAATAATAATAATAATAATAATAACAACAACAACAATAAATTATTTATACCCTGCCCCTCTGAGAACAATCGGGGTGGCTAACAACAATTAAAATTCCATATCACATATAAAACTACAACCTCCAAAACCCGCCCATCCCTTAAAACCATATTAAACCATACAACAATTAAAACATCTTAATTAAAACAACATATAATGAATTCAATCATAGAATCAGAGTTGGAAGAGACCCCAAGGGCCATCCAGTCCAACCCCCTGCCATGCAGGAACTCAGAATCAAAGCATCCCTAACAGATGGCCATTCAGCCCTTCCACTTTCAAACAGCTCTCACTGTCAACATTGACATACTCTTCAGATTTGACAGGGACAGTCCTGATTAATCCTCTGTCATCCCACATTTTCAGCTGCTTTTAAAATATGCCAGTTTATTTCCCTTCTTCCCAGTTTCCCTCTTTGTCCTTGGCTTACTGCCATCACTGCAGACTGGGTTCAAAGAACAAAATTAATTTATACTCAGTTAGCAGGGAGAATCTTGCTCTTCCCAGCAGGATGAGGCAAAAGCAAACTGCTGCATCCTCATTCAAAACTTTTGCCATCTTTTTAAAAATATTTTTATTAATGTTTCCATTAAAAATTCAAAAACAAATATACCCATATAACAAAGACAGTATTACATTTCATTCATTCACATCTTGCAAATTACCTACTTACATTTCAATCAATTTAATCATAACATTACATTCGTCACTTCCAATAACTACCAAACATGTAGCCTCGACCATTCATACCATTCAATATAGCCTCTACATATAGGCTCTATCATTCATTACTTTTGCCATCTTGACCACTGCTGGATGTTGCTTGGCCACATGTGTCCCAGTTTACCAATGTGGTGAGTTTAATGTTGGCCGGGACGAATGGGAGCTGCAGTCCAATAACACCTGGACGTCTGCATTATGCCCACCCCAACAGAGGAGGAAAAGCAAAACTGGATGGTTCTAGGATCCAGATGATAATTATTGAAAAGTTTGAAAAAGTTATTATTTGGGACTACAGCTTCCAGACCTCTCCAGCCAGCATAGCAACCACTTTGGGAGTTACGGTCCCTAAAAGTCATTTTCCTAAACTCTAGATCAAAATAACTTTATGACGCTGAGGTCTGAGCTATTGTGGTACAGAGGTTAGCATACTGGACTAGATCTTGAGGAATACAGGTCCTCATGCCATTCATTAAACTAATCAGATGCCATTTTGCTTCAAAAGTTCTACATGATGCAAAATCCTCATTTACCAATTAATCCTATTCTAAGCCACTGTTTCCCTTCAGCTGCTTTTTGCTGCCAATTTAATTTTGAACCATTCCTCTTCAGATAGTCCTAGCCAATCAGGGGTCATATGATAGGCTTGATGATGATTTGGCTGATGCTACCAAAGGCAAATAAAGCCCATTCAGGAGGACAGCATTTTGCAAAGCAATCCTAGCCAATCAGGATAGGTTTGATGATGATTCAGCGGATGCTACCGAAGGCACATAAAGCCCATTCAGAAGGAGGGCAGTGCTTTGCAAAGCAATCTTAGCCAATCAGGAATTGAGAGTGTTCTTGTGAAATACTGCCTCCTTTTTAAAAAAATATCAACATGCCCCAAATAAACTGCATCATTATCAAGATCAATGCTACCCAAAGTGGTGGTTTGAGGACCAGTGATGGTCCCTGAGCCATCTATTCCAAATCCCTGGAGAAGCTTCCAGGAAAGAAAGGGGAAAAATGTAGCCAATGAACACAAACATGGCACATGGAGGGAGAAATTGCCAGTCCCCCACATGAGATATCTTAAGAAGCATAGATAAGGGATTTAAAACCAAGTTGCTGTCAGCACTGGCCAGGATTCTCTGGGGGCAGCCCAAATTATTCTGGTCCAGAATCTGCTCCTGGTTTGTTACCTTGGCCCTCAGTCTGATGTTGAGCGGCTGTTTACATGCACATCCTACCATGTTACCCAGCGTGGCCACCACAAGTCATTTTATTCTGAGGTTGGAACAAAGTGCCCAGCCTCAATCACATAGCTAGGCACCTAATTCTAATCTCAGGTGGCACAGCAGGATGAACAGCCTCCCGGCATTAGAACAGAGGGCTCCAGATCTTCTCCGAAGATCCTGAGCAATTGGAACTTTTTAAAATGCACTGTCTTATGCCCCAGGTTTGGCACTGAATGCCATCTGGACTGTTCGCACCAGAGTCAGAAATTGTACCTTGTGTCATCCAGACTCCCTGCCAAGAACACAAGGGAGGCCATTTATTTAGTCCATGCAGACTCATATAGGAAAGATAACCTGAACCTCAGCCACATAGGGCCTTGTTAGTCAAAAATAGGGAGCCAGTGTAGTGTAGTGTTTTAAGTGTTAGATTATGACTCTGGAGACCAGGGTTCGAATCCCAGCTCAGCCATGGAAACCCAGTGGGTGACCTTGGACAAGTCACATGCTCTCAGCCTCAGAGGATGGGAAAGGCAAACCCCCTCTGAAGAAGCTTGCCAAGAAAACCCCATGATAGGTTTGTCTTAGGGTCACCGTAAGTTGGAAACAACTTGAAGGTACACAACAACAATAACAGCAACACTTTGAATGAAACCAGCAGCCACTGGAGCTATTGCAACAAAGGAATTACCTGAGGCAGGAAAATGTCTTGGCTCAACCTTATATTGTACCCAACTAGCAGATTGAAAACTGAAGCTGAGATTCATACAGCAGCATGCCTCTAGATACATAATACCAGAGGGAGAATCCAAACATGGGACTTTGCTGAGCCTTTTAGACACAATGCAGTACTAGCTGACTGTGCTACTTGAAAACCTGTTTTCCCAGAGGCTTCAAAAACAGAAGGCATGTAAAGGGAAACTATGGTTTCATTTGCTTTCAACCTTAGATTCACATTGTTGCATAACTTGCAAACCTAGGTCCCAGGAGTGCTGAGTTTAGAACCAGCAGAGACAGAGCATCCTTAGTGAACCTGACAGGCAAGGAGAAATCTATTAACAGGAGCATCAGCAGCCTGTACTTGGAGAATGGTTTTGCTTGTGTAGGGAAATTATCTGTCTTGGGTTGGGAATATGGTCCGTTTTAACACAGTGTCAGAGCACATCACCATCTCAGATCTATTTATAGCAGTATAGCCCTAGCGAAATAAGGTGGGGAGGGGGGTAATGCCATTGGAGAATGGAGCACATGCTCATTTCTTTCTTTCTGTTTGTTACAGTAGTTATAGCTTGCCTTGGAGCCAAGGTGGTAAAAAAGGGATGTGTAATCACAAAACAAACTGACAGCACATCACGGCCAGAATTCTGTACCAGTTACGTAGTGAAATATACTGAAGTACAGTCAGCCCTCTATTTTCACGGGGAATCCATTTTGGACCACCACCCCTGCAAAAATGGAGATTTGCAAATATTCAAGCCCTATAGGCTTGAACAGGGTGTGCCCCGTTGATTTAAACGGAGGTCATCCCTCCATGAATATGCAAAACCACAGGCTTCAAGTCGGTGAGAATGGAGGGGTGACTATTATGTGTGTGTGTGTGTGTGTCTATGTCTACATGCCCTCAAGTCTCCAGTCAACTAACAGGGACCCCATGAATTTGATAGGGTTTACTTAGTGTGCAGAGGGATCTTGTAGCACCTTTGAGACTGAGGGCCTTTGCAGACAGGCGGCCATGGGCCTCCCTGAGAAGTGCAGGATTGGGGCCGAGGTTGCCCATGCCTCGGCCCCAATCCACCCTTCTACCGGCCCTAGAGCGGGCACAAGGGGCACTGGAAGAGCCATCACGCGACTCTTCGGCGGCTCTTCCAGCTCAGTCCATGCAGAGGCTGGGCTGGGAGGACGTCATCGGAGCACTTGCCATGATGGCTTCCTCAGAAAGGGGTTGGGGCACCCGGCGCCTGGCTGCCCCTCCCCTTCCCTGACTCCAAGCCCCTGAGTGAAAGAAGTGGTAGCATAAGCTTTCATAGGATTAGGTCTAAACTGCACTGCAAAAATAATGCAGTTTGACACTTCATTAACTACCATGGCTCTAGGCTATGGAATATTGGCATTTGTAGCTTGTTATGGCCATGGCCGTGACTCTGCAAGAACTGAGCAGGGCAGTTGAGGATAGGATGTCTTGACTCCAAAACACACGGCAAAAATAATCCTGTTTGAGACCATTTTAATTGTTCTGGCTCACTGCTAGGGAATTCTGGGAATTGTAGTTTATTGTGGCATCAGAGCCCTCTGACAGAGAAAGCTAAATGCCTCAAAACTACAGTACCCAGAATTCCCTAGCATCGAGCCAGGATGGTTAAAGTGGTCTTAAACTAGATTAATTCTGCAGTGTGTTTTTGACAGTAGTCTCTCATTCATAGGTTGAAGTCGACTTGAAAGCAGTTAACAACAACAATAACCAATTGGTGTAAAAGAGATAGAATGAGTTTTTTAAAATGCTCACAAGAAAGAAAATGTACCAGGTGAAAAACTCTTCAAAGGCAGACCCACATCAGGAGCAAAAATGCAGTAATCAAAACAGTGCCCTTATTGAAGGGGATCAAAATTACAGTTTCCCATTGTCCAAGACTCCTCATTTGATCTGTAAATATGATACGTAAAAATTCTGGTTCCCCAGCCCCAGCTGTGTGGCTCAAGACTTGCAGAGTTATCTGTGACATCCTGAACCATGTTGACAGAGCAGCTCAACCAGTCACAGCCCAAGCGAGTGGCATTTGAACTTCAGAACAGTCCTAAAGATTGCACCCAAATAATTTGTTTCCAACAATAACCAGAGACGTGCTTCCTGGATACACAGGAGGAGGACACAAAGGCAATGTACTCCACTTGATTGTACCCAGCATATATTATTTAAAGGTAAATGTGGAGGTTCATTTAGCAACCACAACTAAAAATCATAGCCATTGATATAGCTATTCCCCAGTAGCATCACTGGGGAGGTGTGGGGGGTGCAGACTGCACTGGGTGACACCCCAGAAGGGGGGTGACACCAGGTTTCAGCCATGCGGAGGCTTTCAGGCTGCCTAGGCCCGGCATGGAGGCTTTTGGGGCTGCCTAGACTCCGCAGGGGAGGCTTTTTGGGCTATCTAGGCCCAGCAGGGGGGGCTCCTTGGCACCCTCCTGCCCCAGAAATCCTTCCAGAAGCCCAGGGCCAGAACACCGCCCCCTTGGAAGCCCTGCCCCCTGCACCAGGTGTCACCCGGTGTGGGAACACCACTGTTATCCCCTATGGATTTGTCCAATCCCATTTTTAAAAGCCATATAGGCCAGCCATTTGGGAAAGGAGCAAAGGCCTACCGTGACAGCGGATGACCTGTTCCAACTGAACTAAAATAGACAAGTTCAATGCCTTTCTTCTCACCAAGTTCCATTGGGGCTAAGGTCCTTGAAATTAGGGCCTGGTTCAACCACAACAGTGGTCCCATGATAGTGGAGCTATCCAGGAAGGGCAAGAACCAGCTTTTCAGGAAGTTTAGAAAGAAAAATGCTCTCTGATCCCAGTCTTTTTGGCATGTGTGTGTTTTCTTAGACTTGCCTGTGCCTGGTCGCCTCTGCCACACATGTCACAGTCACCATTTATTGTGGTTCCCTCCTCATCCATCCAGTTTTTAGGGTGAGCACAAACAGTTATGCCTGCCAGAATTTTGTGACTTCTTTGTCATCGTTTTCCTTTGTCATCCTTTTACATCCTTTGTTACATAACCCTAAGTTTTACCCTTGCCTTATCCATGGGTCATATCAAAATCCATACGTTTTCCACTAAACCCAGCCCTTGACTTATACATGAGGTTGATAGAGCTTAGCTCATGGCTTATTAAACCGGTTTGCCTCTCCTGATTTAAATTTTAATTCAGCCAGCATCCTGATACTATTGCAGGGATTTTGCCGCTGAATCCGCCGCCCAGGTCTATCCTAGGTCCATCCCCAGGCCCAGGAGTGCTCCGGTGGCCATTTTCTTAAACCAGAAAACTCCTGGTTTTGAAAAGAGGCACGCTGAGCACCCCTGGGAATGGGGATGGACTCAGGATGGACCCAGGCAGCGGATTCGGCAGCAAAATCCCTGCAATAGTATTAGGATGCTGGCCAAATTTAAATTTAAATCGGAAGAGGTACAGTGGTTTAATAAGCCAGTTGATAGGCTCCTTATGGTCAAGTACATGGTCTTCAAAAGTTGCAGCAACCAAATGAATTAAGGCTTGCAAATTGAAGCAAGGTGCTGCTTTAATAGCTGAGCTAGAGATCTGCACACAAATCTTTCCTCTTACTTGGAGCTCAGCCCACTGAAATAGGAAAATTTGTACCCTTGTCTCCAGCCTAGAGAGGACCCACAAAAACTGAAGATGCAGGGCCAAACTCTGAGATCTGACAACCTTACCAATAAGCCATGCAGAATCAAGATTGAAGAGGAATTAATAAAACATTTCCTTTAAAATACAAAACTGCTGTGGTTTGTGGCCATTTCCTCTGTGTCGCCGCTCTGGAGAACCACAAGCCATTGTGAGCACATGATGTGGTTGCTAATTGTTGGGTACAAGAATTTGATTTTGTAAAAGCATTAGCAGGGAAGGAAGCTGTCAGCTTTGGCTGACCTCAAGAAAACAAATGGCACACAACCTTGCAGCCAAAATCCATGAGGTTGGGAATCAGAAACCACATCTATAAACCTTAATCCTTAATCTCTGGCAGGAATCCTGTTGGTTGTTGTATGCATGTGTAGGTCCCTTACAGAAGATACCCCCCAAGCTTCCTGATTTGTCACGGACAGTCCCCATTAGTCCTCTGTCATCCCATTTTTTCATTGCTTTTAAAATGTTCCTGTTTCTCTCTCCTTCTCCCACTTTCCCCCTTTGTCCTTAGCTTAATTCAAGCATTGCTAACTGAGTTTAAAATGCAGTAATTTGCATGCAATTAATTCAGTAAGAGGAAGAGGAAAGGAGAGAGTAGAATCTTGCCCTTCCCAGTAGGTTCAGGCAAAAGCAAACTACCGCAGCCTCTCTTGGCTTGTGTTTTCTTCCTTGTTAATATTTTTACCATTTTAACCACAGTCTGATGTTTAGCCACACAGAACCTTGTCCTCTGTCTCTTGGGACGTTTTCACATGGGGGTCCCTAAAGCCGGCTGGAGCCATTCCGGAACGGCTCGTGCCGCTGATTCCAGAATGGCTCCAGCGGCGGCAGGCTAATTCCTTTTGCCACCCGGAATTACCTTTCCGCCGCTGAAGCTAGAATTAGAGGCCTTTCTGCCGGAGTGAGGCCGGACTTAGGGCTCTGTGCGTTTGAACACACAGAGCGACGAGCCGGACGGACGCAGGGATGGCACCGGAAGGGGCAGGGTTTGCCGCCGCGCATGTGTGAACAAGCTGGAAATGGAGCCGGAGTGGGGCCGGACGGAGGTAGGATTGAGTCCTCCTAAAGCCCCGTGTGAAAACGTCCTTGGTCATAGCCCAATGTAACCAGCTGTATTCATCCTTCTCAAGGTCTCTCCAGGTATTTACTCTGTACAAAACACCCCATTTTTGCACAAAACAATTTCCTGGGAGATTTTGCAACTTGGGAAGAATCATGCTGCTTCACTATTCCTTTTTGTATGGATATACCCAGTGTGAGAAAACCCATTATTCTGCTCAGTAAAGAACAGCAATGAATACATACCCTCCAGGGGCAGTCCCAAATAATCCCCATTATTCCAGCTGCTTTTAAAACATCTCTGCTTCTCTCTCCTCCTCCCACTTTCCCCCTTTGTCCTCAGCTTACTTCAAGTGCTGCAAAGTGAGTTGAAAGTGCAGAAGTAGTTGCACTCAGATAACTCAGTGGGGCTGAGAGGAAAGGAGGGGGTGAAATCTTCCCAATAGGTACAGGGGAAAACAAACTGCTACAGCCTATCTTGAGATCAAAATGTAAAAGAGGTTTATACTCCATTACTCTGCAAGAGGTAGAGGAGGTAGCAGTAGAACCAGGCAAAAGCAAACTGCTACAGCTTCTCTCAGGACGTTATCACACCAGGGGTCTCAAAGCAGCAAGAAAAGCGGCATGGAATCAATCCAGAACCATACCGGAATGATTCTGGTCGCGCAGCCGTAATTCCTCTTTGAAAGAGGAATTACAAAGAGCTGGAATGATGCAGCGATGGCGCAGGGATGATGCAGGGATGGGCGGGGTTTGCTGCGACGTCGTCTGATCACAGGGGCAAAGGATCCAGAATGATGCAGCGATGGTGCAGGCATGGGGCTGCTTTAGTCCCCGTGTGATAACGTCCTCAGCTTCTATGATTTTCTTCATTAATAGCTGCATCAATTTTGAAGCTGCTTGGCAATATGTCTCCTGGTGTTCCTCTGTGAAATGTTGGAGGGTGTGTAAGAAGATGCCAGCCACAGATGCTGGCGAAACGTCAGAAATAAACTCTTCTAGAACATGGCCACACAGCCCGAAAAACCCACAAAAAACTAAGCAAAGGGATTGTTGGCCCAAGGAACAAATTTATTTCACCTTTTTTGTTGTTATTTGCAATCAAGTCGACATTGACTGTCTTATGGTACCCTATGAATGAGAGAATCCTCACAATCCCCAGTCATCAACTGCCCTGATCATGTCTTGCAAACTGCTTTGTTCATGTCACGTCTTGAGTCTACCCATCTGGAATGCAGTCTCCCTCTTTTCCTACTGCCTTCTATCTTATCAAGCATTATTGTCTTTCCTACTGAGCTATTGTCAGAATCCATATACATGGTTCTGTCATGTTGGCATGACGATATGATGATATTAGGGGATGAAGATATGAGGGCATTGTGATCTGGTGATTTAATGCTGTATAGTATGCTGGCTATTGAGAAGGGGATATCAATTAAGTTAAATCCAAGCCTGGGAAACAAATGGGAGAGGCAGATGGCCAGCGGTGGAAAAGAGTTGTAGTTTTATGACCCCAATCTTCTTGCCATGGATCTGAGCTGTAAAACAGGGATGATATTCTTCCTAAAGGGAGATGAAATGATAACACAGGAGGACAAGGAGGGAAACATGAAGGGCCCTTTGATCCGGATTAAAGAGGGACAATGGGGGGGTGGAAAGGGGGGCTGGAGAATGGGAATGCATTTGTGATGGTCCGAGGGGGGACTTTTTCAGTTCTGACACTGAACCCGGGATGTGGAACTTTCTGTCTTGATAGCCAGAATAAATCTCTAATTTCTACTACACTATGATGCTGTCTTGATTATTGGGAATCAGGTCCTCCGATCCTGACAGTCATGCCTTCTCATGATATGTCCAAAATACAACAGTCTCGATTTAAATCATCTTTGCTTCTAGGGAGAATTTAGGCTTGATTTCCTTTAAGACTCATTTATTTGTCCTTTGGCCAATCCAGAATATCTGCAGAACTCTCCTCCAGCACCACATTTCAGATGAGTTTATTTTCTTCCTGTCAGTTTTCTTCATTGTCCAACTCTTTCCATCCTTCATAGTCTTGTAATAAACACACCTCACATTAAAGCAGCTGCTCCTGCCCCTCTAAAGAGCTTGGCGTTAAATAAAAGCTGAAGTGAAAAAGCACATTTTCATATTGTCGTTTTGCTGAGGTGGCTGTTTCACAAAACCCCTGGCTTGCAAACAGATTGCAAGAAGATTGGATAGGAAAGAAACTATTCAGTCATGTAGAAAGTAGAAAAATCCGAGTGGAGCCAGACTAGCTAATATTGTTATGAAGTTATTTATTTGGGTAAGTGAACTTATGGCAGAGCAATCAGAATTCATTTGCAGAGAGAAAGCTTCTTTCTACATAGCATTTCTAAATATAGCATACAGAATGTAAATCAATTCCCAGTAAAACTCAGCTCAGGTGGGAAAGGGGGGGAAATGGAACAACCAAGAGAAGGAAAAATCAGGAAGACAAAGCATCTACAAGGTGATCAGATGGACTTAGATATCATTTTTCTGTAGCTTTCCTCACAATATGGCAATGTCACCAATTAAGGTTCCCAAATCCCAGAGCCTGGACCCCTTCTTCTGTCCTCAGGATGAGGAGGATTAATCTCAGAGCAAGAGCACTACTTTGCACAAGTATACCTTGGTTAACAAAAGACAAGAATGGGGGGGGTGTTACGTTATTACACCACAAAAAACAAGAGCTGCTTAACATGTGCCTGCAAACATTTTATCAAAAACTATTTTGTTATTGTTAACCACCCTCAAGGACCTTATCAAACGCTGGCCACGAAGCGAAGAATAAGCGAAAAATAACCGAAGTAGGAATAAATTCAGTTCTATAGCGAAACGAACAGAATATCGCCCGTTTGGCCATTGCGCAATAAATACGAAGGCTCCCTTCTCTCCCGTCACAAAAAGCCGGCGTCGCAGAATGTGGATGGCAAGGATGGGAGGAAGGAGTCTGGAGGAAAGGCAGCCAAGGGCACCGAGGAGGAGGAGGAGGGCTGGAGGACTGGAGAAGGGAAGGCAGCCCACAGTGGCGTGTCGGTGGGGGAAAATGCGAGAGAGATCGCCTCCCTCTTCCCTCTTCCCTCCTCCTCTCCTTCTTTTCTCCAATCCGGTTTGCCTTTTTCCAAGGCAATCCCTTCCCCTCGCTGGGATTTTCTCCCCGCCTACCATTGCGCAATGAATGCGAAGGCTCCCTTGTACTTCCCCGACAAACCGAATGTCAAAATCTCTCTATTCCTTACGGATTAGCTCCGTGTTCTGCCGAGTTCAGGGGCAGCGTCGTGTATAAACACGGGGAAACAATACGGATTAGCTCCGTGTTCTGGGGCAGCGTCGTGTATAAACACGGGGAAATAATATGTATTAGCTGTGGATGCCCTTTGGATTAGCTCTGCTTCAGACCCCATGTGATAAGGTCCCAAGTCTTCCACTGCTCTACTTAGGCCCTGTAAATTCAGCTACAGTACAATCCTATTATTTCCTAGCTCAAGCTTTATTGCATTGTTTGGTGCAGACATGCTACTGCAACCTAGCATTAAAAGTCTGGTTTCTCCAGCCCCTTTAGCATCCTTCCAGTGCTGATGCTGCTAAAAAAGACATCCAGCTAGACAGAGGACAAGGCTGACTAGGTGTAAAAAGACTGCGTAACAAGGAGCTTCTTTGTTATAGGCTTTATTAGCTGAAGCTTGCCTGTACGTGCCTCTTTTCCTCATTTGTTAGACTTGGTATTTTGTATTTGAACACCATGCGACTTGCATTGCAACTTGTGTTACTGTTTAATGCAGGGGTAAGCAACCTTTTTGAGCCAGGGGCCGGGTTGCTGTACCTCAGACAATTGGGAGGGCCGAAGCACCAAAAATAAATAAATAAATAAACAAAGAACAAAGAAGCCCCTGTGGAGATTTTGCCAAGAAAACCCCAAGAACAAGTAATAACAACAATAATCAATATCATCATGGCGGGCGGCGGTCCAAAGGCCTCGGGGGGGTGCATCTGGCCCCCGGGCCTTAGGTTGCCTACCCCTGGTTTAATGTATGGTGCTTGATGACACCACCAAGGGCTGCACTTTGTAACATCATCCGGGAGTTTTCTGGCTTAAGAAAATGGCTGCTGGAGCGCTCCTGAGAGTGGGGATGGATCTGGGTGGCAGATTCTGGGGCAAAATCCCTGCGATAGAGTCCAGATGCCTCCCGATTTAAAATTTAAGCTGGGAGAGGTAAATTGCTCTAATAACCAATGCAATCAGCTCCTAAGGAGATTATCACAGCGCTAATAAAAATGGCTTACCTGAGCCATCTTAACATTTAAAATGGGCAGCATCCTGATCTTATCCCAAGGATTTAGCCACCAAAATCATGGCTCAAGTCCAGCCTGGGTCCATCCCCGCTCGCAGGGTGTTCAGCGTGCCTCTTTTTGAAGCCGGGAATATTCCGGTTTAAGGAAATGGCCACCAGAGTGGACCTGGGAGCAGGGATGGACCCAGGCTGCACCCGGGCAGCAATTTCGGTGGCTAAATCCTTGTGACAAGATCACAATGCTGCCCATTTTAAATTTTAAGCCAGCTCAGGTAAGCTGGTTTCATTAGCACTGAGATAATCTCCTAAGAAGAGGCTTTATGTGGCTCTTTCAAAAGATACAGCCTTGCCTGACCCTCTTCCCAAAATTTTGACAGATCCATATAAAACCTCTTGTTATTACAGAACCCCCTTGCTTTGTGTTGCATTGGACCCATTCATTTTACAAGTTCAGTGCTTCAGGGGTTTGAAAATTCTTGTTTTTGCAACCATGAACACACTGAAAATGGACTGTGGGTTTGATTGGCATGAGATAGATGGAGAGGCAGAAAATCAGTTTTTCTTCTCAGTTCTTCATGGAGTGATCTGTCTGGCTGTCTTCCTGCTGTGGGCAAAGCTCCAGACAGCTTTGTTAGTAAGAAAACCTGCTATGCCTTCAGTCTGTTTGCTTCCCTCTGGCCAGATTGGCAGAGTTTTAAAGTGAGATGGATATAGTACAGAATGCAGCCCTTATTATGCAGCACTAACTGTGCATATTGATATTGCATATTATTTGCCCAGAAAAGCCACCTCCTACCATATACATCAACAAGACAAAATTAAACACATCAGCGTAGACCAGGGGTAGGCAACCTTTTTGAGCCGGGGGCCAGGTTGCTGTCCCTCAGACAATTGGGGGGCCAAAGCACCAAAAATAAATAAATAAATAAATAAATTTAAAAATTTTAAAAATATGCATGCATACTCTCTCAGCCCCAGAAAAGCCATGGCAAAACCCCTGTGGAGATTTTGCCAAGAAAACCCCAAGAAGAAGTAATAACAACAATAATCAATAGCATCATGGTGGGGGGCGGTGGCGGCGGGGGGGGCGGCAGGACCGGCCTGGGGCCGGTCCAAAGGCCTCAGGAGGCCGCATCCGGCCCCCAGGCCTTAGGTTGCCTACGCCTTGCGTAGACTGTTTTCCAGCATCCACTAGCCATTGGGACCAGAGGTTGAGGGAAGCGGTCTTGTACAGTTCCAAAGCTTCTTTTTCCTACTCTTGGAAGTCTTGCTGAGCCTATACTTGGCTGCTGAGATTTCACTAGTTTCTGCCAGTTCATTTTGCAAGTTAATCTCAGCCTCTGTGAGGGCCAAGTGAATGGGCTGGTATCTTGTGAGTGCCTTATGCATGCACAAGATCCTCTTCAGAAGCACTTGAACAGTTTTGTTTGAGGCAGAAGTCAGTCTTCAATTGAAGATTGCAGGAGCAGAGTTGCTCATGAGTTGCCATTGTGCATATGGTTCCATTGCACATTGTACACAGAATCACAGAACTGGAAGAGACCTCACAGGCTACTGAGTCCAACCTCCATGGCTCAAAGCAGTAATTCCAACTAGAGCATCCTCGTCCAGTAGCTGTCTAGTCTCTTTTTTGAAGGTATCCAGAGAAGCAGAAGTCTGTCTTCTACTGAACATTGCAGAAGTACAGTTGTACATTGAGTCATAGAGTTGGAAGAGACCCCAAGGGCCATGTAATCCAACCCCCTGCCATGCAGGAAGACACAAAGAACTCCTGACAGATGACTATCCACCCTCTGTTTAAAAGCCTCCAAAGAAATGCCTGTGCATATGCAAGATGCACATGGCAAAATTGTGCATTTCACACTTGTTCACTCATTCAGTTGTGCAGTGTTGCAATTGACTAGATGATCATCACATAACTCTGTGGAGTATAAGGTCACCCACTGTGTGAGCCTTGATTTTCTTTCAAAAAGCGTACTTGCGAATTTTACACTGTGTATAAATTACTTGCATCTGTAAGGGCTTTAAATAAAGCCTGAAGGAAAACTCTTTGCACTGGGGAAATAGTTAAAAAGGAGTATAATAAGAGGGCTCAGTCCTAGACTTGCTTACTTATGCTGCATCCACACTGCATAATTAATGAAGTCTGACACCGCTTTGTCATGGCTCCTTCCTATAGAATCCTGGAATTTGTAATTTGTTGTGACACCAGAGCTCTCTGACAGAGAAGGTTAAATATCTCACAAAAATTACAAACCTCAGAATTTCATAGCATTGAGACATGGCAGTTAAAGCAGAGTCAAACTGCATTAATTCTGCAGTGTAGATGCAGCCCAAGGCATAAATTCCACGATGTCCAGTGGATTACTATTTATAAATTTAGGATTACTACCTACCTAGTAAATATGATTAGAGGTGTCGACCAGGGGTAGGCAACCTAAGGCCCGGGTGCCAGATGCGGCCCCCGAGGCCTTTGGACCGGCTCCGGGCCGGTCCTGCAGCTGCTGCCGCCGCCCCCCGCTGTCCCCCGCCACTGCCGCCACCCGCCATGATAATATTGATTATTGTTGTTATTACTCGTTCTTGGGGTTTTCTTGGCAAAATCTCCACAGAGGTTTTGCCATGGCTTTTCTGGGGCTGAGAGAGTGTGCATGCATATATATATTTTAATTTTTAATATTTTTTTAATTTTTTAATTTTTATTTATTTGTTTGTTTGTTTGTTTGTTTGTTTGTTTGTTTGTTTTTGGTGCTTCGGCTCCCCAATTGTCTGAGGGACAGCAACCCGGCCCCCGGCTCAAAAAGGTTGCCTACCCCTGGTGTAGACCTAATCTGATTTTGTCTAGTCCCACCCTTGTCATCACTATTGCACACATGTGCCTGAGAATAAATATTAAAAATGCTTTGACAGAGATTCTGCAACAAAACATGCAATGCATGAAGTGCTACTCTCACTCCTGAAAGGTAGCTTCCAAGCCTTCGGAACAACTACCACGGCTCTTCACCATCTGAAGATAATATGAGAGGCAGAGCTAACTACTGGGCCTTTGCAGACTGCCAGAAATAGTGCACATTAAATTGAAGCACTGCCCTGGCTCAGTGCTAGGGAGTCATGGGAATTGTATTTTTTTCTGGGACATTGAGCCTTCTCTGTCAGAGAGCTCTGGTGCCACAATAAAATACAGTTCCCATGATTCCCTAGCACTGAGCCAGGGCAGTGCCTCAATTTAATGTGCACTATTTCTGGCAGTCTGCAAAGGCCCACTGTCAAGTCTTCCTCTGAATCTAATCCTGCTTTAAGTATGATATTTACTGCCTACAAGTTAAACAGACAGGGTGATGAGATGCAGCCTTGACTGACCGACCCCTTTGCCAATTGGAAAACATTCTGTTTTTCTATGTTCTGTCCTAACAGTAGCCTCTTGCCCTGAGTACAGGTTATGCATCAGGACAATCTAATGTTGTGGCACATCCATTTCTTTAAGAGTGACCCATAGTTTTTCATGATCTACACAAAGGCTTTGCTATAATCTATAAAGTACAGGCTGATTTTCTTTTTTAAATTCCTTGGTGCGCTCCATTATCCAACCTATGTTTGCAATATGATTCCTAGTATCACTTCCTTTCCTGAACCCTGCTTGTATATCTGACATTTCTCACTCAGCATATGGTAAAAGTCTATGTAAAATTGTAAAATTTTGAGCAGGACTTTGCTTCTATGGGAAATCAATGCAATTGTCCTATGGTTACTGCAATTCCTAGTGTCTCCTTTCTTGAGGATTGCAATGTATATTGAACATATCCAAACTGTGGGCCCCTGTTTTGTTTTCCATATTCATTTATAGGTTTTAGTTAAACCTAGCCTAGATTCTGCACCCAGAGGAAGAGAAATGAGACTGCATGCCTGGATCTCCAGGGAGCTACTAGACATTTGGGAGAAAAAGAAAAAAAAGGCATTTTTCTTTTATCAACTGCAGAACTGCAGCTAGGATGGGCACTGCCTGGGCACTTCCCTCCCCAACTAGTAACCCCCAGGGCTTGGAAATTGCTTTGGGGATATTTTGGAGATGCAGTAGGGAAAAGGTTCTTGTGCAACATCAAAGAAAAAGACATCCAAGCATCCTGAGTTTGTTATGTACCTTTAAAGCAATGTTAGTTTATGGCAATCCTATCATAGGGTTTATTTGGCAAGATTTGTCCAGAAAATGTTTGTAGCTGCCTTCCTTTAAGGCAGGGGTAGGCAACCTCTCCCCTTTAAGGGCCGAGGGACTTCAGCTCCCAGAGGCCTCAGCCATGTTGGCCAATAGTCCCATGTTGGCCAATAGCTCCTGGGATTCTGGGAGCTGAAGTCCCTCGGCCCTTAAAGGGGAAAAATTGCCTACCCCTGCTTTAAGGTAATACTCTGGGTTCCTCCTGGAGCATTCTGGCTCCAAAGTTGCTCCAAATTTCTGTGCATTCTGGAGTGAAGCTGGGCACTCTACACACATGAATCTTGCTGTGCCATCTGGCGCCACTCCTCCTGAGGTTGAGAATGAGGTGCTCAGCATTGATCACATAGGACGTTATCACACGGGGGGAATCTGTAGGGAATCCCACACAAATAAAAAAAAAAACCCGCACTTGCGCCTGACGATTTCACACGATGTCACACAGAAAGTGGACAGAAAGTGGTATTATCCGAGATCTTTTTAATTTCGGGAGTTTAAAGGAAATGCATTTGCGAAATTACAGTAATTGCGCATTTACTTTAATCTGAAAAGCAAATACGCATGGACAATTCTCTTTTAAAAACTGGAGGAGGGCCAATAGGAGGAGGAGGAGGGGCCTCCAGGGAGGGAGAGTCCCGGGCTCCTCCTCAGTGCCATGCAGGGAAGGGAAGGGAAGGGAAGGGAAGGGAAGGGAAGGGAAGGCAGCCTAGGAGAGGGAAGTTTGGGACGGAGGAGAAGTTTGGCATTTGGGATGGAGGGAAAAGGAGGGGAAAGAAGGCTTCCCTCACAGCAGCTGTGGGTGAATGTGGGTGCAAGTGTGGGGTGTGCTTGTGGAGCAACTTGGAGATCCATCTCACCATGACGTTCTGCCCTGCAGGTCTTACAAAGGGGAAAGGCTTATGGGGGGGCATGGGAGCTACCTCCAGTTTCCCCCTCTCCTGGGCATCATCCAAGGCTCTGGCTCTCCCCAGGGAACACCCAGCCCTTCCTTCCTTCCTTCCTTCTCTTTCCTCCTCCTCCTCCTCCTTCCCTGCCAGCTCTGCCTGTGATCTACCCTCCTTGCCCATTTCCCCAGCAGCTGACAGCCTCCAATGCCAGGAAAGGAGAGAGAGAAAAGGGAGGGTGAGCCATCCCAATCCCTCCCTTGCCTCAACTTGCCTTGCCTTGCCTTTCCAGCCTCCTCCTCCTCCTCTGCTTTCTTGAGAGGTCCTAACCCCAATGGAAGGGGATTAGGATCTGTGCAGGAAGACATGACCCCAAATGTAGGACAGTCTGACATTTCCTCCTGGGAAATGCAGGACCCGCCCTGGAAAAAGGAGGAGTCTTGTCACAAAACACACCCATTTCCAGTACATGTACAGGTTCTTTTCACTTGTGTATGAAAGTTAAAAACGTCTTTTTTTCGCTTTTAACTTAATTTCGTTATTACTGTAATTACGTGTGAAAAGCTTTTGCGCAATTAAGCTCTATTTTTGCTTTCTTTTCAGGATGCTTTATTTCCACTTTATTATCTCTTTAATAACGAAACTGGCCCACGTGTGATAACGTCCATAGCTGGGCTCCTCATTGTGACATCAGAGAGAGCAACTTATGCCAGTGGTGCCCAGTGGCACAGTGGGATGCTATGTAAACAACCACCCTGGAATTGCTCTGGAGGTCTCCAGATTTTCCAGGAACATCTGGAGCAAAGGGTAAGGTTTTTCTAAACCTAGCTGAAGGTAGGGGTGGCCTGGATTTGATGTGGAAGTGGCTTCATGTTGTGAAGACAGTCCTCCATCAAATTGGGGCTTTGGCCCTGTGTGGTGAAGACAGGTCATGGCAAGGGTAGGGGGACATCAGTTCATTTGGCCCATGTAGACATGCTTCTAGAGCAGTGGTGGCGAACTTTTTAGGCACCAAGTGTCCAAACTAAATGGCCTTCTGGCACTGGGTGTTACCCCATGCCAGAGGTGGGACTTCCAGGGGGAACAGGACTTCCGGGGTGGGACATCTGGGGCAAGACTTCTTCCCTCCCGCACCTTCCTGGGCCTTCAGTTGCCTCTCTGGAGAGGCAGCTGAAGGCCTGGGATGGCTGGGAGGAGGAGGAACAGGCACATGCCTTTCCTCCTCTTCCCTGCTCCGCATACAGGGAAAATGGCTTCACATGCCATAGGTTTGCAAACACAGCCCTAGAGAGTAGAACCTGCCCAAGGCCATCAAGTGGGGTACCATCGCTGAACTGAGATCTGAACCCATGTCTCCTGGCATCCTAGTCCAACACTCAAACCTCTACACCATCCTGGCTCCCAACCCTGAGTTGCATGCACACGTCACTATACTTTTTTAACCTAGACTTGAGACAAGAATCCCCCAAAGTCCAACGTCTACTGGTTGAACAGAAAATTAAAACTTTGGATGCACACACGCAGTTCCTCTCTGCTCTCATTGGCTGAAATATTAGCAAAGGTTCTGCTACATAACAACCCAAAGGACTACAACACTTCTTGAACTCCAGGAAACACATCATAAATCTATGTTGTCATGTATGAGGAGGTTTTGTGGTTGTATTAAAACTGCTGGTAGCAATCAGCTCAAGTTTCCTAGAACTCATGCTCAAGTTTCATAACCTGCTCTGGGGTGGAGTACCCTCTTGCCAAGAATAATTTGTTATTTCAGTGCATGAATTTATTTATTCTGAAGGATTAGAGCAGGATTTATTTCCCAAAGTTGGAATAGCTGAGATGATGTGGAAACATACTCACTCTTTCTCCTTACATGCTTGTAACACCTTGAAACAATTTAGTTTTAAACTATGCAATTTGAGAGACCGGAAAATGTGGTTCAGGGTATAAATGTTTCAGAGCTTGGGAAGCTACTCTTTTGGGATCAACATAACATCTAGAATCAGCTAGTGCTCATGAAAGCTCTAGGATCTCGGGAGTTACAGTCCCCAATATGTAACTTTTTAAAAAGCTCTGTATATACAGTGGAGGCTGGGCTGGCAGAGGCTAAGCAGGGATCAGATAATATGATTGTGGGAGATAGCTTGATGAGAATACTAGTCCTGTTATTTTAGAGTTCAGCCATGCCATTAGCATCACTGAGGGGGTGCAGACCACACAGGGTGACACCCCAGAAGAGGGGGTGACACCCAATGGGTCCCCCGCCCCTCGCAGGCCCTTTCTGGGGCCATTGGCCTGCTCCCTGGGGCCGTGTGGGTGCTTCTGTGGCACACGCATGTGCCTCGTGTGCACATGCACATGCACGCCAGAAGTCCTATGCCGGAAGTCCCACCCCCAGAAGTCCACACACAAACACACTGGGTGTCACCCGGTCTGGGAACGCCACTGAGCCATGCTGTCCTTTTTATGATATTAGTATCCAGCTCTTCATTTTATCTGGGGAACTAACTCAGCTGAAGTTTAGCAACAAGATAGTAGCAATTTGAATTCACTAACCTTAAGTTACATTGACTAGTGGATTGGACTCTCTTTAGGAAAAGGTGGAAATCTAAGACAAGAATATTTAGTCTTCTGTCAGAGCTCTGGTGCCACAACAAGCTACAAATCCCAGGATTCCATAGTATGGAGCCATGTCAGTTAAAGCGGTGTCAAACTGCATTATTTTTGCAGTACAGATTAGGTCTAAATCAAGGTTGTCACATGCATCCTACAGTGGAGGGCACTATTGTATTGACAACATTGAAAAAAGACTCAACGGTCAATCAGTTTGAGAACATGGGATGTGGGCAGTGTTGAGGTAGAAGTTCAATGCATGAATGGTAAGGACAGCCAATAGTTCAAATGTCATTGGGGGCTGGGAATTTTCTCTGGGTTTAAACATGAATCTACACTGTAGAAATAATGCAGTTTCAAACCACTTTAAGTGATGTAGCTCCATCCTACCGGAATCCTGGTAATTGTAGTTATATTTCAGCCTTCTCTGCCAAAGAGTGCGGGTGCCTTGATTTGCTCTAAAACCCATTTATTTGTCCTTTGGGCAGTCCAGGGTATCTGTAGACCTCTCCTTCAGCAGCACATTTCAGATGAGTTGATTCCTCTCTTCTCAGCTTTCTTCACTGTCCAACTCTTTCTATCCTCCATAGTCTTGTAATAAACACACTTCAGATAAAAGTTGCTGGGGCAATATGCCAACTGCTCCAGCCCTTCTAAGGAGCTTGGCTTTAAATAAAAGCAGATGTGAAAAAGCACATTTTCATATTGGACCTCCACTTTCAGAAGCCTTGGCCAATGGTCAGAGAGCTCCATTCCCAAACACTTGGGAGGAACAGAGTTTGAGAAACCTTGGACTAAATCCCAGAATGGTTTCACCATCCCACTGACATACTACCACAGGGCACTACTGATACTAAATTCTGCTTGCCGATTTCTTGCAGGGCTGGACCCAGGCATTCTGGTCCCTTAGGCCAAGGACAAGATGGCACTGTCCACGCAAAGGCTGGATGGCCATCTGTCAGGAGTGCTTGGATCCTGCATGGCAGGGTACTAGGATAGATGGCCCTTGCAATCTCTTCTGAGTGTGATTTTATAAAATTCTTTTGAGGAGGGCAATGCCTTCATTTTGTCTCCAACCATAGCTACATCCTGACATGTAGATCAGACGTCTGATTGGTCAGGCCTTTAGTCTTGGCTCAGGCCAGTCTGATCCCTTGGCAACTTCATCCTGTGATTCAAAGCAGGGAGAGCTGGTTTAGAGGGCCATCGTGGCCAAAGTGCCTGGCTTTGCTTGCACTTTGGATCAAAAGGATTGTTGGTATCTCTGCCAGGCTCTCCTTCTGAAGCTGTTCCCAAGTCCACTTACAACTGCAAGATTTCTCTCACCTTCTCTTCTTGCCAGTAGGAAACAGACTGCAAGACTGATAGGAAGCTGGGTGGTGGAAGGAGTGGAGAGGAGGGAAATGGAAATCAACATTTTCTACAACTCTGTCATAACAGAAGAGAAATTATGAGTAAGGGAAATGTAGAAAACTGAACAGGAGATTACCATTCATACAATTAGAAGGCTGTTTGTCATAACAGCACTCTTCTGAGCAGTGACAGGCTTTCCAGGTGAGGGCTATTCCCAGGTCCTTAGATTTTCAGGCAGAAACCTGATATAGGAGTGGGACTAGGTGTTGAGTTTTCCTTGTATCCTTGTATCCAGAACGGCAAAAGGGAGGATTGGGGCCACAGCGTGTGGTTGCCGTGGACCCGATCCGCCGCTTCCTGGGGCGGCTCTATGCCACCCCAAACAGCCAGTCTGCATCAGCCCCTATATAACCAATGCGATAAGCTCCTTACTATAGAACCTAGTAAGTTCAGAGCTTGAAATAAAATAGTTAGAAATAATTAGTTTTAATTCCATTCCCAAAAATGGAGGTATAACTATATTGCCTTAGTTATAACTAATAATATCCTTCATTCTGTAATGTAACTGTAACCATGGTCCAAAACACACTGCAGAAATAATCCAGTTTGAGGCCACTTTAACTGCCCTGGCTCAGTGCTAGAGAATCCTGGGAATTGTACCTTATTGTGGCACCAGAGCTCTTTCACAGAGAAGACTAAATGTCTCACAAAACTAGAGTTCTCAGAATTCCCTAGCATTGGGCTAGAGCAGTTAAAGTGGTTAAACTGGATTATTTCTGCAGTGTGTTTTGGACCTATAGTTCCAGGGTGCCAAAATCCTACATCAAGGAGACAGACCTTCACTTGGCACTCAAATTATTACATGGCAGTTGTGCATTAGTGAATTGTAACACTGTGTGACCATATGTGCAAACAATGTGAAATGCATAACTGCAGTGTGCAATGCACAATATGCTTGTGCAATACACCGTGACATCCCATGCACAATGACAACTTGTGCACAATTCTGCTCATGGAAACTTCAACTGAATGCAATCATTCTGCAGCAGAGAAAAACACCAAACCACTTATGGAGGGGAATATTCATGTGGAGTATCATGGGAGTTGAATGTGGGCTTTGTGGTTTATTGTGGGTACCAAGGCAATGAGATGGTTGGGAAGAGAACAGGTTTTGTGCCACTTTTCAGTAGATTGCATCATCTCATTTTTCCAGTAGCAAAAATATTGTTTCAATTATTTTTCAAAGACAGCAAAGAGTTATTCTTTAAACATTGTAGCTAGAATAATGCTTAGTTACTTTTCAAGTGCCTTGGAACTGTAATACAGTATGCCTTCAGTATCCACTGGGGTTTGGTTCCAGGACCCTCCATGGATACCAAAATCTGTGGATGGTTAAGTCATATTAAATACAATGGTATAGTAGGGTAGTGTCTTTTCTATAAAATGGCAACATTTTAAAGATTTGCTTTTTTTGGAATTCATGAGACTGGGATCAAAGTTCCACCTTGGGGTTTGAGCCCAGGGTTTGGCGGGAAGATCAGCATATTCAGTAGAAAAAAATAATTAAATTAAATTAAACAAAATGCTGGTAAAGGATTAGTCTAGAGCTCAGAAAGGTTACTTTTCACAAGAAATAACTTGGGAATTTCCCCTGCCACCTCCCTCCTCACCTTTTATTTTTGGAGATAAAATGGGGACTCCATCTGCTTCCTATCACCTTCCAAAAATGTATGTATTATGGTGGAGAAGGGACATCACAAGTCAGATCAGGAATGCATCTACACTGTAGAAATAATGCAGATTGGCACCACTTTAAATGCTGGGATTTGGAATCCTAGGATTTGTAGTTTTACAAGCTCTTTAGCCTTCTCTGCCAGAGTGTGCTGGTGCCTCACAAAACTACAAATCCCAGAATTCTTCAGGATGCAGCCATGACAGTTGAAGTAGTGTCAACCTGCATTATTTCTACAGTGTAAATGCACTCTAGCTCAACAGGCCATATAGGTCTTGCAGGCTGAAAGTTTCCCTTCTCTGCTCTAGTCCATATCACGACCTGAAAGAAAATATGCCGCTCAAGCAGAACACATTTCCAAAAACTACCCATTATTTTACCATAATCGCAAAATTGAACATAACTTCCCATAGTTGAGTATTGCAAAAGAGATAAAAGAGAGCAGAGTTTCCGCTTCTGTTGTGATTCATATTTCTTAAAATATGGATCAAGTGCCATAAATCTTTCCAATGTTCAGTGAGATGTCTGTTATAAGTTGCAGGCCAAAATCCGCAACACAAAATAGAGAGGTAAAATGGATGTATTGGCAATATCAGACAGAAGAACCCATCTCTAAAAACCTATTTCCATTCCTAAAGCTCTCATAACAATAGAACTTTTTTTTTTGAGGCCAACAATTTCTTTCCCTTGAATTGGGGTAATTTACTAAAAATACAATTTTTTTTTTCTGACTCAATGCTTCCTGAGTTGGTAATTCCACCTTGTAAATTCTGGGTCAGCAGCTATATTTCTGAAAGGTTCATTTGGGAATAGAGAAAATGTCCTGTTAACAAATCTTTTTGATATGGACAATTTGCCATATCCTCCAACTGATCCAAATTGGCAGGGACAGTCCCGGTTGATCCTCTGTTGTTCCACTTTTTCAACTGCTTTAAAAATGTTCCAGTTTCACTTTCCCCCTCTCACTTTACTCCTTTATCATAAGCTTCAGTTGCTGCAAAATGAATTCTAATTTTAAAAGTACTTTGTGCTCAGCTAACTTAGCAAGGGGAAAGATGAGGAGGGAGGGAATCTTGCACTTTCCAGTAGGCCTCAGCAAAAGCAAACTGCTGCAACCTCTCCTAACATGTGCATTAATCACTTTTGCTGGTTTTAGTCTGTGAAATGTTGGAGGGTATATTATTCCATAAGACTCTGGAAACTAAGGTTCAAATCCCTCCTCAAATATGGAAACCCACTGGATGACCTTGGGCAAGTCATACCTTCTCAGTCTCAGAGGAAAGCAAAACCAAACACCTTCTGAACAAATCTTGCCAAGAAAACCCCATGATAGGTTTGCCTTAGGCTTTGTCTGGACAAGCCAAAAGTCCATCTCAGTCCTCTTCTGACATTGTCCTATTCAGACAACACACAGCCCAACACAGGTTTTGGTACAGGTAGTCTGGACAGCATCCAGCATCTTGCACATCAGAGCCAGGGTCTAACAACATTAACATGGAGTATAAACAATTACTTGCTGCTCCAGATCTTCCAGGAAGATCCAGAGCCTTCTGTTTCTATGCTGTGGCAGCTGTCTGCATGAGCATCCAGCTGGGCCACTCAGTGTATCTGCCGCTGCCATGGGTTGTTTGTTCTGAGGTCAGAATGAGGCACCCAGCATATGACCATCACTGGATGCCTCATTCTGACTTCAGAAGTGAGCAATCTGTGGCGGCAGCGGACACCCAGGCAAAGAGCCACCACAACACAAAAATGGAGCGTAAGGTAATGGAGGCAGATCTGGGCAGCTGTGTGGCCAGAATACTACAGACTACCCCTGGAGTATCCTAGCCAGTGCAGACAAGGCCTGAGAGTTACCATAAATCGGAAACAACTTGACGACATACAACAGAAACAACTGATCAGATGTAACAAGGAATGCAAGTACCGTACTTCCTTTTTAGCATTATAATGCATAATGACAAAGAAACACTACAACGGATAATAGGAACAGGTTACTCTTCCTTATTGTTCCATTACTGTTGTGGAAGTTGTAGCTGCCATGGGAAGAAGTACATCAAACCCTGCAGCTTGTCCGGAGTCCAGAGCCACTCAAGTAGAAAGAGGAGTCCTTATTTTAAGTTTAGAGAGCTCTCAGATAGGCAATTGGCCAATATACTGGTGAAAATAGCTAAAGGAACAGAGGTGGGGGGAAACATGCCCTCCCCAGCAGGCTCAGGCAAAAGCAAACTGGTGCAATCTCTCCAAGCTTGTATGTTTTTCCTCATTAATAATCTTTGCCATCTTGACAACACTCTGATGTTGTCTGGCCAAATGTGTGATGGTTTTCATCTGTGAATGTTGGTGAATATGTGAGAGTCTAATCCTAAAGGCACCAGCTCCTGTCAGATCTTGGAAGCTTAGCAGGGCCAGCCCTGGTCAGTACTTGGAAGGAAGACCACCGATGAATACTAGGTGGTGCAAGTTATATTTCAGAGGAAGGAGCTGACAAAAACACCTCTAAGTATGGCTGCCTAAGAAAACCCTATGGAATTCATGGGGTCACCATAAGTCAAAGGGTGACTTGAAGACACACACACACACACACATGCTACTCTTCTACACTTGACATTGTTTGCTGCTATCACCAACTTTGACTCATGGCGACCCTGTGGATGAGACATCTCCAAGCCCACCTGTCCTCAGCCTCTCTGCTCATATCCTGTAGTTCCAGGCCCATGACCTCCCTGATCAAGTCTAACCATCTGGCATGTGGTCTTCCTCTCTTTCTACTGCCTTCACCTTTCCTAGCATCATTATCTTTTTCCTCATGATGTGGCCAAAGTACAACAACCTCAGTTTAGTGATCCTGGCTTCCAGGGAGAGTTTGGGCTTGATCTGGTCTAGAACCCATTTGCTTGTCTTCTTAGCCATCACAGTATCCTCAGCACTCTTCCCCAGCACCATATCTCAAATGAGTTAAATTTCTTTCTATTGACTTTCCTCATTGTCGGTCAGGATTGGCTTAACCCTGTCATGATTCTGCCCTGATTGACATGTTTTGGATTCTGTGCTGCCTAATATGCTATCTGTCATATAATAATAGGCCCTGGGTCATACCTATACTGTGCCTGATACAGGGGTAGGCAACCTAAGGCCCGGGGGCTAGATGCGCCCCCCCGAGGCCTTTGGACCGGCCCCAGGCAGTTCCTGCCTCCGCCGCCAACGCTGCCAACGCCCCCCACCATGATGATATTGATTATTGTTGTTATTACTTGTTCTTGGGGTTTTCTTGGCAAAATCTCCACAGGGGCTTTGCCATGGCTTTTCTGAGGCTGAGAGAATGTGCATGCATATTTTTTTATTTTTTTTTAATGTTTTTATATTTATTTATTTATTTATGGTGCTTCAGCCCCCCAATTGTCTGAGGGACAGCAACCCGGCCCCCGGCTCAAAAAGGTTGCCTACCCCTGGCTTAATATATTGACATAGTGATATGAACAGCCTTTGTAGGCATTGTAAGGCTTTTGATATTTGACTGATACATTTATAGAAGCATAGAATCGTATTTGGTTGCTTACATTTGTTTGTTGTACCTTAACATTTGAAATTCTTACTAGTTGGTACGGTATATAAGATCTGAAATGCAAATCATATGAAGGAGGCATGTGTTGTAAGACACCTGTTTGGGAAACGGATACAACAAGTTGTTATTCTTAAGGCTGTATAAGAATGATCAATGATATATAATAAAGAAATTGCTACGGGCTTTTATATATTAGAAATACATGGGTTTAAGATTATAATGTGTTTCTCATTCAGTGGAGGGGTGATGAAAAGACTGTTCAGCTGCTTGGTCTTCAGAGCGGCTTGTGTGGGAGGGCTTGGTGCTCCTTAGCAAGCTCACTAACTTGTTAGTGTGCCATTATCAGCATGCTCTAAGAGACACCAATGACTTGAGAATGTGGAGGGAAAGCACCCTTGAACATAACCTTGCTGTTTTGAAAATTGTTGGCTGTGTTATGAGAACCAAAAACTTTTGCCCACCAAATATGGAAGGAGGGTTGTGCCTTTCAAATGTTTTTATTTGATGTTTGTGTGCTTGATCTTTAATTCTGTCTAGCTGCATATCTCTGACTACTAAAAGAAAGCTTGCTGATCATCCACAGAAGCCTGATTTACAAAGTTGCAGGGAGGGTTCAACTTGTACTGACACTGTCCAGCTCTGACATCTGTATATGGTGATGGGGAATATAAAGGTTTGAATGATTCTCACTTTAGTGTTCAGAGTTATGTCTTTACATTCTGTTATCTTGTCCAGTTCTTTCAAAGCTGTCCTTCCCAACCCCAGCCTTCTTATTATTTCTTGACTGCAGTTACCGTTCCAATCAATATTTGAGCCAAGGTATGGGAACTCTTTGACTATTTCAATGCTCTCACTATCTAGGGTGAATTCTTGTGGCTCTTAAGTAGTCACCACTTTTGTTTTCTTAGTGTCCAGCAGTAAGCCCACCTTGGCACTTTCTTCCTTGACCTGTTCAATAATTGTTCCAGGTCTCTGTTGTTTCTGCTACTAGTATCGTGTCATCTGCATCTCTTAGGATGTTAGGGTTCCTTCCTCTGATCTTCACTCCTCCCGCCTCTGAGTCTAAGCCTGCTGTGCGTACAATATTTTCTGCATATAGGTTGAATAAAAAGGGTGATAGTATGCAGCCTTGCCTGATCCCTTTGCCAATTGGGAGCCATTCTGTTTCTCTGTATTCAGCTCTGACGGAAGCCTCTTCTCCTAAGTGCGGTCTGAAAGCACATACAGACACACAGACACACTTGCTACTCTTCCACACTTACTTTTTTAAAAGGTAATGTTTCAGCTTCTGTTCCTTTCTACCACATCTATCAGAGATGCTGTATTCAGGCCAGCTCGCCATGCCCACCTCCGCCGCCACATACCCATGTGTGTTTTCTTTTCCTACTCTTTGTACATTAACATTTGTCATTGTCAGGATTCTCTTTATTGCACTTGACCCATGCTAAGCTCTCTGGTCTCTCAAGGCTGCTCTGACGTCTCACCTCTCCCAAACAGCCCCTCTGGGAAGCGGGAAGGGAGCAATAAAGCTTTAACACTTGCATGCATCATGGATGGGAGACCCAGATAGATGTGAGCCGTGAAATGAAGAGTTTCAGCAGCAGTCGTAGAACCTCACCCCAAAACCAGTCCTGCCCCGTCTTGCTATTTTTTGGGCTTGGCACTGCCTAGTTAAAATCAGCCCAGGACAATCTTTTTCAATTATAACTAATACTATAAGATTTCGTCGGTTTCATCATTTGATAGATACAGGGTTAATGAGCTGGAGCAAATTTTAATCAATGAGCTGAATGAGGAAGAGGGTGCTTGTTTATTTTGGAGCCTAACTGGTTTTGCTGTAGTGCAATTAATTATTATTTTGAGTTAATATTTGCCCAATTTACTTTGAGCTGATTAATCAGCAGGGAGCTTCCTCCAACCCTCCCTGCTATATAAGAAGCTCAGTTCCAACAGCCCTTTGCTTTGGAAAGACTGCTGAATTGATGGGAAGCACAACCATGAGTCAGGATCGTGGGCAGTTAACAACAACAAACAACTACCTCATTCATTCATTCATTTATTCAATTACTCAATTATTTATTTAATACCACTAGAGCAGACTCTGACTGATTATCTCCTCCCAGGGTATGGGGGAAGAGTGCATGCTACCCTGTTGATCTCCCTGGATCTCTCAGTGGCTTTTGAAACCACTGACCATGGTATCTCAGGGTGTATCCACACTGCAGAAATTAAGCAGTTTGACACCACTTTATCTGCCACGACTCAAAGGGTGCATCCACACTGCAGAAATAATGCAGTTTGACACCACTTTAAGTGCTGGAGCTCCATCCTATGGAATCCTGGGATTCTCTCCCAAAGAACACTGATGCCTCACAAAACTACAAATCCCAGTATTGGGAGGAAGCCACCTTGAGTCCCATTTTGGGAGAAAGGCAGGATATAAATCCTGGAAATAAATAATGTTAATTCAAGTGGTGTCAAGCTGCATTATTTCTACAGTGCAGATACACCCTATATCCTACAGAATCCTGGAATTTGTAATTTGGTGAGGCGCCGGTGCTCTCTGACAGAGAAAGCTAAATATCTCACAAAACTACCAATCCCAGAATTCCATAATCCCTGAGGCATGGTAGTTAAAATGGTGTCAAACAGCATTAAATTTGCAATGTAGATGTAGCATGAATCAGTCTTCAAAGAATTGCACTAGCTGCCAAAAAGCTTCTTGTGTAAATTAAAGGTGGTGTGGATGATATTTAAAGCACTAAATGGCTTGGGACTTCAGTACCTCAGCCTGTTTATGTGTCTGCCCAAGGACTGAAGTCCACTGGGGGAACCTCCTCTGTGTCCCATCAGTGAGGTTAATACTCGGTGTTGGGACATAAGAGAAGTCCTTCTCCATCATGGTTTCTGAATTGTGCAATGCTTTCCCCTTCGAGACCCGACTGGTGCCAACATTGATTGCCTTTAGGTGCCAAATAAACACTTGCCTGTTCACCAAAACTTTTGGGCCCTCATTAATTCATTTCCAGTTTTGATGTATAGTGGCCACTCCTTTCTCGCAGACTTAAAGTCCACAGATTTACATATTCACAGAGGGGCAACCATTGATTAATACCATTCAAGTCTATGGGGCTGGAATATTCCCAAATCTCCGTTTTCCAGATCCCCCGCAAAAACAGAGGGTCAACTGTATTTAATTTTGAAAACCTTTTAATCTTTTATGTCTCAGAACTTTTAACTCATTATGTTTAATATGTTTCCGACTTAGTTAACTTATTTTTGTTGTTTTAAACTGCTGGACGTGTTGTTTTAATGGTATTTGTAAGACTCCCGGATGAAGTAAGGAAAAATACATACAGTCAGCCCTCAGGATCCATTAATTTTTTTATCCATAGATTCAAGCACCCATGGTTTGAAAATGTTTTGAAAATATATTTACCATTTTATATAAGGGACACCATTTTACTATGCCATTGTATTTAATGGGACTTGAGAATCCATGGATTTTGTTATCCACGGGGGATCCTGGAACCAAACCCCAGCAGATCCCAAGGGCCCACTCTATTAGTAAAATATATAAATAAATAATAACCACCACCTTCCTTTTTCCCACCATGGGGCTACAGTAGAGCCGTTTATTTTGTGAAGGGTTTGCCTTCCTTCCTCTGAGGCTGAGAGAATGTGACTTGCTTAAGGTCATCGAGTGGTCAATATGGTCAAGCAGTGATTCAAACCCTAGTCTCCAGAGTTGTGGTCCAATGCTCACACCATTACCACATTGGCTGTTTAGTACAGGGTCACCATAAGTTGGAATTGACTTCAAGGCACATGATGATGACAAATGCTGCTATTTTTTTTTAAAGGGAGTGTGGTGTAGAGGTTTTATTGTTGAATTAAGACTCCAGGAGACTAGGGATCGAATCCCCACTGAGCCATAGAAACCCACTGGATGTGGGCAAGTCACACTCACTCAGCCTAAGCACAGAGCAATAGCAAACCTATTCCAAATAACTCCTGCCAGGAAAATTTTATGATAATGTTTTGTTAAGGAAAAAGCAACATGGGATATACAGTAATAGAAATAAAAATATGTATGTGAATGTCAAAGTGACTAAGCAGGAGCAATCAGGAAGATACACAGGTGAAAAAGATAATATAATTAAGAAGCCTTGAGAGCCAAGGACAAAGTTATAGAAGGTATATTGAGAACACCTGTGATAGATTGCAAACACCTGAGACTCATTAAGTGGTCAAGGTAAAGTGATGAAACACTTGGGTTGGTCTTAGGTATGGGATGATCTATGTGGACCAATCAAGATGTATGTACACACCCACTGGGTGGAAACTGACTGGTGGGTGGTGTCTAACAATGGCTATAAATTGCAATGTTTGCTAATGTACATTGTGGAGTAGTTTGGAGTATTGGTGGTGTAGTTTGGAGATATTGTGAAGTGTAGAGATTGTGATTTGTAGGGCATATAGTATTTATGTATATAGTAGAATAAAGTAGATCTTTTATATAAGACTACTGAGTTGTCTGGCGTCTTGAGGGAAGATACAAGAGCCAGAAGAATCCTGGAGAAGTTTGGAGACATCTCAGGAAGAAGAGTGAGAAGGCTTGGAGAGTTTGTCAGGGTCTTCAGCCTATTCTCTGAAACTCTGCTGCTTGGGAAAGAAGCATCAACCACTGATCAAAGCTGGTCAGCTCTGCTGCATAACAAGGTGGTGAGTTAGAGCCAGAGGTGAAGAGCTACAACTCCCATCATCCCTGACATGTTTCTATCCATGTGGCTTCTCTGGGTAATTTATTGTATTGCATTTTATGTTGGAAGCCACCCGGATTGCTATGCAGAGGGGCGGGGTATAAATATATTATTATTATTATTATTATTATTATTATTATTATTATATCATGCACATTTTACTTTGATCTAAAATGGGTCTGGATTTGAGTCTCTCCTCTCCAGACAATTTAAAGCCTTAGTGTGAAGACATGACATGTTACCATGGTCAGTTAGGCCAGAAAAACAGAAACAATGCATAGTGGAAAACAGGACACAGATTTGCATAATATTTGCATATGCTATGTAGAGATGGAGATACAGAAATAGCAACTCCAACAGAAATAAATTCACCATAGTTGGGATGATTGTCACAGAAAAGCTGTGTGCCTGTAGCCTCTGGAGGATGGTGGCTTCAGGGAAGAGGGGGCTGTGAATCCTTTCGGGGGTTGTAGTCCAAACTTGTGTGTGTGTGTATGTGTGTGTGTGTTGTGTATGCCTTCAAGTCCTTTCCAACCTATGGTGACCCTAAGGCAAATCTACCATGAGGATTTCCTGGCAAGAGTCTTCAAAATAAG
Organism: Phrynosoma blainvillii; assembly: GCA_026167975.1. Classification (NCBI taxonomy): domain Eukaryota; kingdom Metazoa; phylum Chordata; class Lepidosauria; order Squamata; family Phrynosomatidae; genus Phrynosoma; species Phrynosoma blainvillii. Next base: position 444,820,950 of record JANUYF010000001.1, on the reverse strand, counting down.
TTAGCATCTCAAAAGGCCAAGGAAGATTCAAGAACCCAATCCAGGCTTAATTTGGTGTTGAAATATTCACATTTTTTAAATGAATCCAATTTTCCCAAATTGGTTGAGAATCAAACTGTATTTGCCCACTTCTGATTCCAGATCCTCTGAATATGAGAGAAGTATGACAGGAGTTTAAACAAGCCGCTTTATTTCTTGGCTCTCTTGGTAGGTCAGATTGCCAAAGTATATCCCTTACTTTAGTGGGCATCAATCATGTTAAAGGTTTATCCATTATTCTGGAGCACAACTGTTCCTTCCACTGAGCAAAATGAATGCTCCTTGTTCCAAACACCTCTTCTCCAGGGTGTCCTTGACTTTTGAAAATGACATCTATGTGGCTGGCAGACATTTGCTTGCCCACAACAGGTTCAACCTTTTTTTCCTTTGCATTAAAAAGTTAGCTAGCCCAGGCTGCAAAGAGATTCAGAAATGCCCATCTGGAGGGAAGCTTGTTTGGAAGGAATGATGAATTTGTATTCTTTAAGAAAAGGGATAATTTTTAGGAAAGCACAAGCAGGCAAACAATGGTGGCTAGTGATTCCCATGTCAGTGGAGAGCTGAATCCTTTCCAAATTTTAGTCTGAACTGTAAACAGGCTATACAATGCCTCTATGTCAGTGAGGGCAGTGAAGCCAATCTGACGTTTAGGTGAAACTTTAAAGGAGGGCACAAGGAATCCCTGGACCCTAGTTTTGTAGAACCTAAAGCAGGGACCAGCAACCTACGGCCCAGGTGGAAGGTTGCCGCCACTGCCGCCGCCGCCGCCGCACACTGCCGCCATGCGTTTTTGCCGCCATGCGTTTTTGCTGCCATGCGGCCGCGCGCGCCACAACCGCCATTTTGGAAATCAAAATGGCGGTCGCGACACGTTTGCGCATGCACAGTACTCCTGCGCATGCGCAAATGAGTCGCGACCACCATTTTGAAAATTAAAATGGTGGCCACGAGTGGTGGCTGCCATTTTGGAAATCAAAATGGCAGCCGCGACTCGTTTGCGCATGCGCAGGAGTACTGCGCATGCGCGAATGCATTGCAACCACCATTTTGATTTCCAAAATGGCGCCGGCGGTGCATGCGGAGGCGGCTGCGCAGAGGTGGCGGCTGCAGCGGCGCGCGCGGGCTGCAGCACCATTCCCCCCCTCAGCCCAGCAGCAGGAGGAACTTCGCGGGACCGGCCCCAAGCGCAAAAAGGTTGCCTACCCCTGACCTAAAGTCTCACAACCCTACCATCTATCTATTTATGGCATGATTTGTGGGAGAGGAATTTACCCCCTCCCCCAAAGCACAAAGAAAGCCATCCAAATTATGAAAACATGTGAAAATACCCTAACCTCTGCAAGCAGCCCCAAAACACCATCCAACTCCATAGGAGCATGACCAAAACAGTGAAAGGTCTGGAAATCATGTCCTATGAGGAGCACCTTAGGGAACTGAGTATTTTTAGCCTGGGGAAGACATGTTTAAATATCATATTGAGGATGGAGCAAACTTGTTTTCTGCTGCTCCAGAGACTAGGACCCGGAGCAATGGATGCAAACTACAGGAAAAGAGATTCCACCTGAACATTAGGAAGAACTAAAATAAGAGCTGTTCAACAGTGGAACACAATCCCTTGGAGGGTGGTAGAGTCTTCTTCTTTGGAGGTTTTTAAACAGAGGATGGATGACCATATGTCAGGGGTGTTTGATTGTGAGTTCCTGCATGACAGGGGGTTGGACTAAATGGCCCTTTTGGTCTCTTCCAACTATATGATTCTCCCTCCCATTCCTTCCCCTTCTTATCAAGCAAAGGAAAGTCTTTCCTCTGACAATAGCAACATTCAAGCTTCTTCCTCCCTTTCATGCTCCCCTCTAAACAAGGCTGCAGTTTCTTTCTCTCTTTCATCGCTCCCCAGACCTAGGATGTAACTGCATGGCAGAATGGGGTTGGACTAGATAGCCCTTGAGGTCTCTTCCAACTCTGTAATTCTGTAATCTTGGAAACTAAGCAAGGTCAGGACTTGTTAGCACTTGGATGGGAAACAGGCAATGAATACCTGGCTCTTGTGGTCTCTTCCAACTGTATAATTCTAAGTCTAAGTCTAAACTTCATTCTCCTCTGTAGTCCTTCTCAAAATGGTGACTGGAAGTCATGAGAAGTCACTTCTTGGTGAGAACTACTGCAGAGGAGCAGAGAGATGGTTCGGCCTGCAGTGTCAGAGTACAATGAGGGGGGGGTCTGGACAGGGAAATTGGCCTCTGCCCCTACACACACACATACACACACAGTTGCCCACCCCTGCTTTAAAAAATACCAGCCAAAGTGCTAGGCCTATTTTGAGGTAGTTCTCAGCATCTTGGATGTCTCATTTAAAGTTCAGAGTAAAACCCAGAATGGATTCCATGCCCCATTCACATGGAAGCCACCAACTTAACAGGCAACAATTCTTGTATTGCCCCTTTTCAAACAGCACTGTTTCACACTGCTGTATCCCCAAAATGCATTCTGAGTAAAGCTCAGAACGCTTACTGTGTGCCCAAGGAATGATACTTCACTGGAGGTATGTAGGCAGCAGAAGTCTTCTTCAATATCTCAACTGAAGCTTATAATATGAAGAGCAATGCCATATTTACACACAATCTAAGTAAGCTGCAGTTCAGTGTTTCAGATCATTAAAGGCTGCTAAATACAAAACCATTATGAATCATCATGTTTTACATAATTAAGGGGGTGGTGGTAGTGGTGGTGGTTCTGTGCCTTCAAGTCATTTCCAGCTTATGGTGGCCCTAAGGTGAGCCTATCATGGGGTTTTGTTGCCATGTTTCTTCAAAGGGGGTTTGCCATTGCCATCCTCTGAGGCTAAGGAAATGTGACTTGCCCAATGTCACCCAGTGGGTTTATATGGCCAAGCCAGGATTGCCAGAGTCATAGTCCAACACTGTGGAACCCTGGTTTCCAGAATCATAGTCCAACATTCAAACCACAACACTACACTGGCTCTGTTGTTGTTGTTGTTTTTAGACATAGGAAATAGACTGTCAAATAAATACTTGCTGGGGCTGCATGGGCCAGAATACTCTGGGCTGCTCCTGGAGTATTCTGGCCCCTCAGTTGCCCTGACACACCCTGTTACTTGGGCAATCTGTGGTGATGCTAAGCAGCTGTTTGTACTTGTGTCCCACTGTGCCACCTGGCTCTGGCACCACTGCCATGCTTCACTCGCTCTAAGGTCCGAACAAGGCACCCAGCATCTGTCAGAGTGAGCGATGTGTGCCAGCCTCAGCAGCAAAGGGTGGCACAACAGGTAATGTTGTAAACAGCCACCTGGCTTCACAATGGAGAGCTCTAGATCTTCCAGGATCCAGAATGAGGCACCTAGTGATGATCGATGCTGTGCACGTTGTTCTGACCTCAGCGTGAGTGACTCACACCAATGGTGACGGTGCTCACTGGCACAGTGGGCGCACATGTGAACAGCCACCCAGTGTCACAACGGAGCACTCAAGGTAACGGGGGGACATTGGAGCAGCTCCAGGACCAGAATATGCCAGGCTGCTCCCAGAGTATCCTGGTCTATGCGAACCAAGCCATAGTTTAAAATGTCAGTATGGAGAGCCAGCACAGAGTAGTGGTTTAAGCATTGGATTAGGACTCTGGAGACCAGGATTCAAATCCCTGCTCAGCCATTGAAACCTACTAGGTGACTTTGCGAAATTAATCTCTCCATCTCAGTGGAAGACAAAAGCAAATTGTGCCCAAAAAAACCCTCTGGTAGATTTATCTTAGAAATGCCATAAGTCAGAAGTGACTTCAAGGCACACAGCAACATGAGAACAGGGCTGTTTCTCTTGTGTTGCTGGTAGATGAGGCTTTCTGTTTAAAGCACAACAGAACAGTTCCATTCTGGCCTCTTCGAGGTAGGAATAGTACCCAAGACTTGTGCTCTGAAACTGATTAAAATAATAAATGTGTTCCACTTCTGCAAGGTCTGTGTAAGCAACTGCCTGCTGAAGTAATAAAGCAGCTCTTTATGGCACTATCAAAAGGCAGCCCTTTGCCAGGGATGTAGGGAATATAAATCGAACCCCGTCAATCAATTTAACAAATCAAGATTCAGCTCTCACCTAGTGTGAAAGGTTGTCAGAGGGCTGTTGTTCTATTTATCTCCCTGGCTTCACCTTCCTTTGCTGTTTAAAGAATGGATTTGTTGTACATCGGATTCCTGTTACCAGCTTGTCAACCTCCAGCAGATAACAGTTAGGAAAAATCTTTCTTAATGTGACAGGTTGTTCATTAGCTGTCTATCTTCAATTTTGTGTATCGCAATAGGAACTGACCCCACTTGGTGCTCAATGGAATCAATAGCAGAGATCCATCATGGACAATTAAGTAGGGTTCTCAGGCTGAATATGGGGCAGAGTTTCTACAGCTTCAATCATGGGCATATCATGGAACAGGAAGACCTACCCTAAAGTTCAGGTAGGGAGAACTATTCCAGGTCTCCTCCTTCACCTGCCAAACCCCAACTTGCAGCCCTCCCAATGTGGAAAACAGTGATTGATAGTGGAGGAATGCCCAGGTTCCTTTAGCTGGACTCACACAATATGAGACTGAAAATGATGTGCGTTCAGACACAAGAATGGAACAGGACCTAATTCTTCACTGCTTTTCTTCTGAAAGGAAGCAAGGCATAAATTTAAGAATTTTCTCCTCATTGCAAGAACATCTTCAAAGGCTGTGCAGTTTTTACAAACCAATTGCAGTTCAAAGCTTTAGATTAAATCCTTGGGGGTTGGATATGATAGTTTAAACATCTATCCAAAATCAAGCTCAAAACACAAGGATGTGAATTCTAGAGGAAAAAGTGAGGAAGTCAATGGGAGACACAGTGAGTCACAGCAGAACAAAAGATTAACACAAACAATGTTTTAGATGTCTGCACACCAATGCACAGAGTTTGGGAAACAAACAAGAGGAGCTTGAAGTCTTAGTGCAAGAAGGTAAATATGAATTCATAGGTATATCAGAGACTTGAAGGGATGATCCCGTGACTGGATATAACAATTGAAGGATATAATCTGTTCAAAAAGAATAGATGGGGAAGAAAAGGAGGGGGAGTAGCATTATATGTCAGGGACAAATCCACTTGTACAGAAAATCCATGCAAGTGATCAAACTGAACCAGTGTAAAATATCTGGGTAAAAATACATGGAGAAAGAAATAAAAACAACATAGTGGTAGGAATTTACTTCAGGCCACCAAACCAAGACAAGGTGGTGGATGGTGCTTTCTGAAACAAATCTCAGAAATCTTCAGGAAACAAGAATTGGTAGTTATGGGGACTTCGGTTATCTTGATATCTGCTGGGAGACTAGCTCTGATCAGCACAGGCTCTCTGACAAATTCTATTGTGAGCCATCTTACATCCCAAACTGGGGGGAAAGGCAGATTTCAAAGAGAAATTTAAACCAAGGGTGGAGATACGCTACAATCAGAAGAAGGACATAATACACAACCACAAGGAAATTTAAAAAATGAGCTATATAAAAAATGTGAAGGGATGAATGACACATGAGTAGAAGAAACTTTGAAGATGAGCCTCAAATCTTGGAAAGTGAACTGAAAGCAAAGAAATTAGGAAGAATCAATTACCAGGAATAAATGACATACCAATAGAACTGCAACTATCCATAGAGACAGAATCATGTATAGTTCTAACTAAAATATGCCAATAAATATGGAAAACAAAGTAGTGGCCCACAGATTGGGTTTGAGTCTCCACTCAGCAACAGAAACCTACTGCATGGCCTTGGGCAAATCACACTCTTTCAGACCCAGAGAAAGGCAATGGCAAACCTCCTCTGATAAGATCACCATAAGTCAGAAATACATTGAAAGCACACAACAGCAGCAACAAGTTGTATCTGTGCACAGTTCACATGGTTGGGGTAGGACCAGAGTATTTTGATCTCAGTGCCCAAGCATGTACAATATGCAGATCTAAACTGCTGAGAAACCTGGTCTCACACTCACTGATGCCGACGTTACTGGTAAGCCTAAATGTAAATAATTAAAGATCAATAATTATTTTTATCTGGTTAAAACTACAATGGGGTGGATTTAACCAGACCTTGGGAAAGTTATATTTCTGGACTATAGCTACCAAGATCCCCCATCCAGTATGGTCATGCTGACTAGAAGTACAGCTACACTAGAACTAAGGCAGTTTGACACCACTTTAAGTGCTGTGGCTCCATCTTATGGAATCCTGGGATTTGTGATTTTACAAGGTCTTTAGCCATCTCTGCCAAAGAGTACTTGTGTCATACAAAACTACAAATCCCAGGATTTTGAAGCCTAGAGCCATGGCAGTTAAAGTGTGTCAAATTGCATTATTTCTCCAGTGTCAATGCACCCTGGGACATTCTGGAAGTTATAGTCCCTAAGGGCAGCCTTCTGATATGATGGTTTGTATTTTTACTGGTCTATGCTCAAATTTTGCCTTTTAAAATGAAATGGATTTGTAAATGCTTGATTGGGGGCCTGTGATAATATTTTCTTACAGGAATGGGAGGGCCACTGTTAAATTATAACTTAAATCAGTCTGTTTTAAAAAAACAAAACACAAAACACCTGGCATCTCCAAACACCAGAAGTTGATGAATACATAAAGTTTAATCCGTTGCACTTTTTATTTTTGCATGGAGGGAGAGATTTGTCTGGTTTTCTCCTGTCTTCTGGCAAACGTCCAGGCAGCTTTGTTAGATGGAAAGCCTGCTGAGCAGTCAATCTGTCCACCTTCCTCTGGCTGTTATCGATGAAGCTTTAAAGTGAGATGGATGCAGTACAAAATTCAGGGCTAGTTGTACTGTGACGGTTACAACTTTATGATGTGTTTTTAGAAATGTCAGTCTTCATAAAGTTCATTCTGGTTGGCAAGAATGAAAAATGTAATTATTTTTCTTCCCACTGTGCAGCTTTTGAGGACTATTCGTAATTTGGGACCTATTTTGTGCAAAAAAAAAAAAAAGCATGAGAGCTTTTTTGCACAGAAAACAGCAATATTACCATCCTCTATAATATGTCAACTGGCTGTAGTTGGAGGATCTTGGGCTCCAGTAAAAACAAAGAAAAAAAGAACTGGATTCCAACTTTCTAAAGACACACACACACACAAGATCAGTACTAAATGACTGTGTATTGATGGTAGGGTGGATTGATTCAAATCACGGATAATGCAGCCAGTGTGGCATAGTGTTTGAGTGTTGGACTATGACTCTAGAGACCATGGTTCAATTCCCAGCTCTGCCATGAAATCCACTAGGTGACCTTGGGCAAGTCACATGCTCTCAGCCTCAGAGGAAGACAATGGCAAACTCCCTCTGAACAACTCTTGTCAAGAAAACTCCATGATAGGTTCGCCACAGGGTCGCCATAAGTCGGAAATGACTTGAAGTAACATAACTACTACAAAAGCAAAGCGTGGACTATGGGCCATCTACAACCACCCAGGGCTATTTTTGTGGCTCCCAGGGCCCATAATTGCTCCAAAATGTTATTTAGGTGGCATTTATATCACATTTTAGACTACTGTGTGTGTGCGCTATGTTCCTTCAAGTCATTTATGACTTATGAAGACTCTAAGTTTGACTTATGGAGACTCTAAGGCGAACATATCATGAGGTTTTCTTGGCAAGATCTGTCAAGGAGATTTCCCATTGCCTTTCTCTGAGGCTGAGAGGGTGTGACTTGCCCTGTTAAGACCCAGGAGAGCCCTTTTAAAAAAAAATAGGAAGTGGAAAGGAATTGATGCCTGGTCACTTTTTTGTTGCTAAAAAAAGGTCTCTCCTGGGCTTGAATGTACTCGGGGGAACTATAAAGAAGGTTAAAATGCCCCCCACAATCACTAGAAAGGGATGGGTGCAAAAAACACTGAATTTGCGGGGATGAGGTACTGTACTCCACGTTCTCCTGGGGTGCTAATACCTGTATTACTAACCTGCCACAGTTGTCCACCCATGATTAAAACTAACGTGATAAAAATTATTGTTTTGTATCAGGAAGGAGGGGGAAAGAGCAGTTTAAATCATTGATTTCAATTAAATTTGTCCCTGATACAGCTTTATATATTTCCTGGATAAAGTTGCAGATACAGCCATCAAACCATGTTAATTTACAACCAAATCAAGCATTATTATTTACATTACTTAATTTTTAATGTCAGTCCGGGGATGGTCCTACAATAAAACTCACTGACTAGTCATCGTCTAGTCATTCTCTCTCAGACTGACTGATCTCACAGGTTTGTTGCAAGGCTAAAGTGGAAAGAAGATCAAGCTTGCACATTTTCTTGAGTTTGATTTAAAAAAAAATGTAACTAATATATAAAGAAATCACAAAAACTTAAAAGGGAGCAGACTCTTGTTGTGGATATCAAAGTTTGAGAATTTTGCATGGTGCAATTGGACTAGAACTCTGGGAGACCAGGTGACCTTAGCAAGTCACACTATCTCAACCTAGGAGGAAGACAATGAATGAGAAACCTCCTCTGAACAAATCTTGTCAAGAAAACCCTATGACAGGTTCACCTTGGGGGCTCTGTAAATCAGAAAGGAATTGAAAGCACACAACAAAAATCCCAGAAGTTTGAAGTTTTTCTAAACCTACTCCATAGTTCATGTGATAGAATTTTAGACAGTTCAAAAGAAAAAAACCACTGTGCCCCTACTGATACCAAACAAAAACAAGTATGCAATAATGTGGGTTATTAAAATTATAATGCTAGATAAGCAACGCACAAGGCTCTATGTTGAGAAACAGGATAAGTTGATATATTATTTGAAACCAACATGAAAGATATAGCAAAGCAACTTGCAAACAGTTAGTAGGACATGTCCAGCAGAAAAATCTAATTGTGAAGCTGTCCTGGGGAGTAGTTTGCACTCCATTGACTGACTTAGCAGGGCAGGGAGAACAGAGGAGGGTCAGCATCTTGCCCTTCCCTGTTGGTGTTTGTTGTTCTTGTTGAACATGCCTTCACGTCATTTCCAAATTATCGTGATCCTAAATCAAAAGTATGGCAGGGTTTTCTTGGCAGGATTTGTTCAGGGGTGCGGTTCCTCTGAGGCTGAGAGCATGTGTTTTGCCTAAGATCACCAGTGGGTTTCCATGGCCAAGCAGGGATTCAAATCTTGGTCTCCAGAATTATAGTCCAATGCTCAAACCACTACACCATGCTGTCTCCTTGCCCTTCCCTGTAGACCAGGGGTAGGCAACCTTTTTGAGCTGGGGGCCATGTTGCTGTCCCTCAGACAATTGGGAGGGCCGAAGCACCAAAAACAAACAAATAAATAAATAAATAAATTTTAAAAAATAAAAAAAAATTAAAAATATGCATGCACACTCTCTCAGCCCCAGAAAAGCCATGGCAAAACCTCTTTGGAGATTTTGCCAAGAAAACCCCAAGAACAAGTAATAACAACAATAATCAATATCATCATGGCAGGCGGTGGCGGCAGTGGGGGGCGGCGGCGGCAGCGGCAAGAGGCCTTGAGGGACTGCATCCGGCCCCTGGGCCTTAGGTTGCCTACCCCTGCTGTAGACGCAGGCAAAAACAAGCTGCAGCAGCCTCTCCTAGCTTGTCTGTTCTTACTCATTAATAACACTTGCCATTATGACCACATTCTGATGTTGCTTGGCCACACATGCCCCAGTTTTCATCTGTGAAATGTTGAAGGGTATGAATTTTTAATTTTCCCCTCTCAGTCAGCTGACTGACTAAACTTCCATCTTGCTTGAAGGAAACGGCTGTTAGGCCGCTTCTGAAAAAACCTTCCCTGGACCCCCTGGATATGAGTAATTACAGGCCCGTTTCATTGCTTCCATTTTTGAGCAAGGTAATCGAGAGAGCATTTGCGCTTCAGCTCCAAGCTGTCTTGGATGAAACCGATTATCTAGACCCATTTCAAACCAGTTTCAGGACAGGCTTTGGGGTTGAGACTGCCATGGTTGCCTTGACCGACAATCTGCATCTGAGCATCGACAGGGGTAGTGTGACCCTGTTGGTGCTCCTAGACCTCTCAGCGGCTTTTCATACAATAGACCACGGCATCCTCTTGGACCACCTGAAGGGGTTAGGTATCGGGGGCACTGCTTTGCAGTGGTTCCGGTCCTTCCTCTCGGGTAGGTCCCAGAGGGTGCTGCTCGGGGACAGTAGCTCTAGCAAGAGGAAGGTAAAGACCCTCAGGGGGCTATCTTGTCTCCGATGTTGTTTAACATCTATATGAAGCCGCTGGGTGAGATTATACGGAGTTATGGTACTGGGTGTTACCAGTACGCTGATGACACCCAAATCTATTTCTCCATGTCTCATTCGTCGGCCTCGGATTCCAATGGCATCTCTTCTCTCAATGAATGTCTTCGGGCTGTAATGGGCTGGATGAGGAAAAACAGATGGAAGCTGAATCCAGACAAGACAGAGGTGCTCACGGTAGCGGCCCCAAAACCAAGAATTGGGTTGCAATCAGCCCTGGTGGCGCAGTGATCAGCCCTGGTGGCGCAGTGGTTAAATGCCTGTACTGCAGCCACTCACTCATAGACCACAAGGTTGCGAGTTCAATACCAGCCAGGGCTGAGGCTCGACTCAGGCCTGCATCCTTCCGAGGTTGCTAAAATGAGTACCCAACTGTTGGGGGGCAATCAGCTCACAATTGTAAACCGCTTAGACATCCCATAGCGTGATATGAAGCGGTATATAAATAAGCTGCTTTGCTTTGCTTTGCTCCAGTCCTGGATGGGGTCACACTCTCCTCCAGTGACTGTGTTCGCAGTCTGGGGGTGCTTCTTGACTCATTGCTCCTGATGACGAATCAGGTAAATGCGACGGTCAGGAGCGCCTGTTATCAGCTTCGGCTGATACGCCCGCTGCACCCTTTTCTGGAAGTAAGGGATCTCGAAACTGTTGTGCACACACTGGTAACCTCACACCTTGACTTCTGTAATGTGCTCTACATGGGGCTACCCTTGTGCTTGACTCAGAAATTACAGCTGGTTCAAAATATGGCAGCCAGGCTTGTGTCAGGAACATCTAGGAGGGACCACATTACTCCAGTTCTGAGGTCCCTCCACTGGCTGCCTATCAGCTTTCAGGCCCAGTACAAGGTGTTGGTTATTACCTTTAAAGCCCTAAATGGCTTGGGTCCAAGCTATCTCAGGGATCGCCTCCTTCCATACAATCCTCCCCACGCCCTCCGGTCCTCTGGGAGGAACTTGCTGCAGCCCCAAAAATTGAGGCTTGCGGCAACCTCCCAGAGGGCCTTTTCTGTTGTCGCCCCCAAACTCTGGAACAACCTGCCAGACGAGATCCGTCGGTTAACATCATTAGACAGCTTCAAAAAAGCTGTCAAGACGGATCTCTTCCGGCAGGCCTTTCCAGATTAATTATCCCAGCCTTGGGCTTTTCCATCCCTACAGTTCCTTTCGTGGCCCCATCATTTGATGGATAAGGAACGCTGCAGGAGACTACCAGGGTATTGTGTTGTGTCTCTTTTTTAGATTATGTCTTTTTTAGATTATGTTTTTAAATTGTGTTTTACTTGTTATGATATTTAATTCTGTTTTAAGGGGGGGAGGGTTGGTACGGGGACATTTTGTACTGTTTTAATTGTAAACCGCTTAGATTGATTTATCACATAAGCGGGATATAAATAAATATTATTATTATTATTATTATTATTATTATTATTATTATATGTTGCTGAATGCTCAAAGCAACTTTTTGTCTCAGTTTTAAGCACCCATAATTTCTCATGCTCCATAAATGCTGAAGTCTGGTGACGGAATTACCGACAAAAGCATCCGTATCCCCTGCTTTGCTTAGAAGCACTCACTCGCTCTGCATGCGTTGGAGATTTCCAGAGGACATAATCCAATGCAAATTCTTAAATCTCGCCCTCTGATGTGACTCTTTGATAGAGTCTCTTTCACCCTCCCAGTAGTGCACAGCTGAACTCCCACCTCACTCCCTCTGCTGAGCTTCAGTTATTTCGGCTAATGAACTGGATGTCTGTTCTTCTATAGTAGAGTGTTTCTCCTTCTTTTGACAATGTACTGTAGCTCTTGGTATAAAGACAAGTCTGCTCATATGAGGGGCAAAGATAATGTTAAACGGCCCTCTTTAATTGGCAATCACAGTTGTCCTGGGTTCTAGGAAGAATTCTTTTTTTAGCCCCACCTAAAGAGTCCTGATGTCTTGGTGGTCTCCATCAAAATGATAGTCTGACACTAGGGTTGCCCAAGTCAAGATCATCCCACACCCTGAGGTTTCCAACTCTTGTTGGGGGTGGGAGAGCTGAAGCCTGAATGCTGTCTAGGATTCATCCTGGAAAGCCAATATGATTCTAGATTACATCAATGTAAATATAGTGTGACACTATATTCTGACTCTAGACTGAGAGAAGTAATAGTGCCACTCTATTCTGCTTTGCTCAGACCTCACCTGGAATAATATGTCCAGTTCAGGATACACAGTTCAAGAAAGATATTGACAAGCTGGAATATGTCCAGAGGAGGGCGACCAAAATGGTGAATGCCTGGAAACCATGCCCTATGAAGAGTGGTTTAAGGAACTGGGTATGTTTAGCCAGGAGAAGAGAAGGTTAAGAGGGGACATGATAGCCATGTTTAAATATTTGAAGGAACGTCATATTGAGGGTGGGGCAAGCTTGTTTTCTGCTGCTCCGGAGACTAGTACATGAAGCAATGGGTTCAGGCTACAGGAAAAGAGATTCCACCTAAACTTTAGGAAGAACTTCCTGATGGTAAAAAGTGGAATACATTGCCTCAGAAAGTGGTGGAGTCTCCTTCTTTGGAGTTTTTGAAGAGAAGCTGGATGGCCATCTGTCAGGAGTGATTTGATTTTGTATTCCTGTATGGCAGAGGTATGGTCCTTCTGGTCTCTTCCAGCTCTATGATTCTGTGACTCACCTGATGCTTCACTGCCCCTCTGGGAGGAAGAGCAAAGCACAAACCAAAATATATATATCAAGAGATTAATGTTGGAGGAAATAAACATGTAAGACAATGCCCTTACTCTGTCCCAATCACTTCCACTTTCTCATCAAGACAGTAGATTCGGATACAAGGGTTGAAGATATTAGAAACTGTCATCCCTGAAAGGGAAGAAGAGGAAAGGAAATAATTGTAATAGCTACCAGTTGAGACATAACCCAAACACACCCTGTGGAGAAGCGTCACTAACCAGGTCCAGGCTCTTAAAGGCTAAAATAGACACAGCAGGGTCTCTTCCTAATCTGGATGAGCTTCCTTTGATCTCTTGCTATTCAAGAGCATCAGTTTGTGAACGTCACTTTTGCCCTGGTGAAGGGATATAAAAAAAAAAAATACAGACTGTGTGATCCAACTTTGTTTGACAGTCAACTTTGTTAAGGAAAATGCTTTTCATCCTCCTTGAAGGTGTCCTATGACCTGCAGAAGATCAAAGGGAATTGTCCAGCAAGGATCAAGTGCTGGAAAACATTCCCAACCAAAGTGCATGAATCACTTTGACACTCCCACTGACAGTTCATGCACTGCCAAGATCCTACATCCCTTCAGCTTAGTATAACTATCCTCATTGAGAAATTAGGAGGGGTAACTAATAACCCAGAGGACAGGATCAAAATGCAAAATGACTTTAACAGATTAGAAAGGTGGGCCAAAACTAACAAAATGAATTTCAGCAGGGAGAAATGTAGGATACTACACTTGGGCAGTAAAAATGAAATGCACAGATATAGGATGGATGGCATCTGGCTTGATGGCAGTATGTGCAAAGATGAGTCGGCAATGTGATGCGGCAACTAAGAAAGCCAATGCAATTCTAGGCTGCTTCAGTAGGCACATTGTGCCTATATCACTGGAAGTAATAGTGCCACTTTATCCTGCTTTGGTCAGACCTCACCTAAAATTCTGATCACCACAGTTCAAGAAGGTTGTGGACCGTATCCAAAAGAGGGCAACAAAATGGTGAAAGGTCTGGAAACCATGTCCTATGAGGCTTAGAGAGTTGGGTATGTTTAGTATGGGGAAGGTTAAGGGATGACAAGATAGTCATGTTTAAATATTTGAAGGGATGTCATATTGAGGATGGAGTAAGTTTGTTTGCTGCTGCTCCAGAGACTCGGACATGGATCAATGGGTTCAAGCTACAGAAAAAGAGATTCCATCTAAACTTTAGGAAGAACTTCCTAACAGTAAGAACTGTTGGACACTCCTTTGGAGAGTGGTGGAATCTCCTTCTTTGGAAATTTTTAAACAGAGGCTGGATGGTTTGATTGTGTATTCCTGCATGGCAGGGGTTGGACCTTGTGGTCTCTACCAAATCTATGATTCTATGGTTCTTGTTACATTATACAACCCCTATACTGAGTACCAATACCCTAAATACCCTAAAGACACGAGATCCCATCTGATCTCAGAAGCTAATCTGGATTGGCCCTGGTTAGTACTTGGATGGAGACCAGCAATGAATACCAGGTGCTGTAGGGTATATTTCAGAGGAAGGAACTGTGAATAATACCTCTACCATGTCTAAGAAAGTCCTACAAAATTCATGAGGTTGCTATAAGTCAACAGGCAGCTTGAAGTCACATACACACAGACATACTGAATACCAATGTAGTACAATGTCTGTGGATCAATGGTCAATGCACAAGGCTAAACAACCATTGTGCAATTGCACTGTGTAGAGACAGTGCAAAGAAGCAATCCACTTTTGCATGTACTTTAAGGAACTGTGGACCCACATGTCAAACTCCATTCACACTATTCTCAGCTGGATACAACCACTGTACATTGTTTAAAAAAAACAATTCCTCATGTATAGCACAAGTAACATGTGTCACAAACAGGATGTCAGCCACTGAATCATTGAGATCTATTTACATAATATCCCATCCTTCAGCAATTTTTTCAGTAGCTCTACTGTAGTTGGGACTAACTAACTGACTAACTAACAAGTCTACATCCACGTAACTACTCTTCCATGGTGGGGGACAGGAACAGACAGCTTTGGTTTCTCCCACATTTAAGGAAATTCTGTAGACTGCTGCACTGGCAGGGGGTTAGACTAAATGACCCTTGTGATGCCTTCTAACATTTATATACCTTATCAGAGACTAAATAAATAAATAAATCTAGAATTTTCTTGTCTGTGTAAAATTTAGGGATTTGTCTAATAGGCAGACATCCATTTCATGTTACTCATAAAACTCCAAGAACATATGCCATATAAATAAATGTCAAGGATTCTAATGAATAATGGTTGGGTTGTGTATCCCTCTGCTCCCTGCCACAATGGATATGTGATAATGAACATTAGTTTGGTGCCTATAAAAAAAGATTACTCAAATTCGTGGCTGTTCAACGGTCATTATGCATGGCTGCTGAATGAAATCCCAATTTCAGAGGCGATATTATTCATGCTGTTTTCAGTGTCCAGGCAGTGGTCAAGATCCTACACTAGGACTGTATAGCATAAATCTCCACACACAGAGTTCTGTGTTAACTGTGCTATGTAACCTTTGTGTTGAATAGCAACATTGCACAAGTGCACGAGGACAGCAGATGTGCAGCTGAATGCACAACCAAATGGACAATACACATATATTAGCAGTGCACATCCATGTGTGGTGTGAAACGTGCAATTCACATCCATGCTCAGTGACACCACATCTGTAACTTGGCTTCTGCCACTTTGAATTGAATGCAGACATTCAGCATCAACCAAAAATGCTCACCCACATCTGTAGGGGATTTTTTGTCTGCTTAAGAAGCCAACAGAATTTCAGACTCTAAACATTGTTTCTTAAGTATTCAAACACCCCCACCCCCTGCACAAGTTGGAGATATTGGTAAATGGGAGGAAGAGAAGTCAAGCCCTAGATTTGCAGACAAAGAAACCAGATTATCTGGAGAAATGACTACGGATAAGCCTACACTGGCCAGAATACTCCAGGCTGCCCCCGGAATATTCTGTCCCTAAAACAATAACATGTACATTTCTATACCGCTTAATAGTGAACTCAGCACTCTCTAAATGTTTTACAGTCTGTAAGCCATTTGCCCCCACCAAGCTAGGTACTTGGTTTACCAACCTATGAAAGGATGGAAGGCCGAGTCAACATTGGAGCCCTGGCATCGAACTCACAACCTGTTGGCTGCAGTACTGGCATTTAACAATTGTGCCACTAGAACACACCATTCTGTATTGCAGCTGCAGATTCATAACCAAGAGTAATGGATCTGTAAATGCTCCATACTCATTAACACTACATAACCAGAGTTGTGGCACTATTGCCAGGATCGTAAATGCCCTTCTAAACCTACTTTACAAGGTAGCAGCTGTACCAAGAGATAGAGATCTATTCAGCTGTTGATCAGAGTGCAGAAGGTGATCAAGGTGCGGACCCACCATACCACACTGGCTCTATACTCCCCATCTGTTTTTAGAAATTGCTGATATGGGCTAATTCAGGTATAATGTCATGGTTTGATACTATATGAACTAGCTTGTGCATTCTCCCACATCCTTTTCAGATTGAAGTAAATGATCATTTGCAGTCATGGCTGATCTGGTAAACTATCATTTGTACTTGCCATGGAACAGTCAACCTTGGAGCCCTGGGAACGAACTCATAATCTTTTGGCTATAGTACTGGCATTTAACTATTGTGCCACCAGGGCTCCTCTAAATCCAACCCAAATCCCTCCCACAATACCTGGGCACTCCAGAGAGATACCAGGCAGCTGTCTACACAGCATGCCACTATCCTGCCCATTGCTCCTGTGAATTGCTCTTTTCTGAGGTCAAGAACAAGGTGCCCAGTGTCAACCACATAGCTAAGCACTTCAGTGTGAGCAACCTGCACCAGTGGTAGGGAGGATTGATTCAAATCACTGGCATCATACTGTGTAGACAGCCACCTGGCTTCTCTCCAGTGTAGTCAGGATTTTCTGGGAATATCTGAAGCAAGTG
The DNA here is from genome assembly GCA_026167975.1 of Phrynosoma blainvillii. Classification (NCBI taxonomy): domain Eukaryota; kingdom Metazoa; phylum Chordata; class Lepidosauria; order Squamata; family Phrynosomatidae; genus Phrynosoma; species Phrynosoma blainvillii. Next base: position 444,803,893 of record JANUYF010000001.1, on the reverse strand, counting down.
GCTAGTCTTTTAAATTTGCTGTAAAGAAGGCATGGCCCAGATTTGCTGCAGGACTGCTGCTCCCACATGTAGACAGTCCACAGTCAAATTAGGCTTTTGGACTGGGTGAAATGAGGGTTGGGGAGGAACAGTACATTTGGCCCCTTTAGACATGCCCTAAGAGTGTAAGGGTAGAATATCTAAAACCCTCCAACTGTCCCGATTTGGCAGGGATGGTCCCGATTAATCCTCTGTCATCACACTTTTACATCTGCTTTTCAAAAGTTCCAGTTTCTCTCTCCACCTCCCATTTTCCCCCTTTGTCCTCATTTTAGGGATTATTCACAACTATGAAAATAATCCCAGATGAATCCGAGTTGAATCTCCGTTGCTCACATGCATCCTGAATGCACCCAATTAAGTTGGGGGGGGATGCCAAATAATCAATACCAGGTTTTTCCCGAGTTTTTAAAAAAGATCTGCATTGTCGGTAGTATGAATAACTGATGAGAACAGACCTGAATAGACCCGGCATAAAATGCTGCATGCCTTGAACATGTTCCGAATGCATTCACATCGACTCCATCTTTATTGAAATACTTGCACATGTGAGCAACCGAACTTGCAGAGATGTGCATTGATGCAGTTCCATAGTGTGAATAAAGAACCCGGATGCGTGAGTGAGATGAGTCGCATTGTCAAGCTAAAAGAAGTCTGAATGATCCCAAACTTCCATTGCTACAAGCTGGGTCCAAGGTACAGAAGCAGTTTGCACTCTACTAACTTATCTGGGAGAAAAGGACAGGAGGGAGCAGGATCGCACCCTTTCCAGTAGCCTCAGGCAAAAGTAAACTGCTGTAGCCTTACCTAGCATATGCATTCTTCCTCATTAATAATTTTTGCCATCTTGGCCACAATCTGATGTTATGTGGCCACACGTATCTGGGTTTTCATTTGTGAAATGGTGGATGGCACATAACCCCTGGAAGATGGATTATTGATTTCTTTCAGTCAATGATCGGGGAGAAAGGAAAGGAACAAAATGGAATGGATAAAATTTATGATTCAATAGAATGCAATATTAAATATAGAATTGAAAATAACATTAAAGAAAATTGAGCTTACCTATTGGCTGCAGAATGTTGGCTGACTGTAGCAGGAGTGGGACAGAGACAGAAAACTGTAAGAAGGAATAGAGGGACTGAATCCTGAACTGCAGCACTCCATACTGTAACATTTTAATGCCAGTCCCAGCAGTTCTTGGTGTAATGGTTAGAGCATTGGACTATGACTCTGGAGAGCAGGGTTCAAATCCCTGCTCAGCCATGGAAACCCAGTGGGTGACCTTGGCTGAGTCACACTCTCTCAGTCTCAAAGGATGTCAGTGGCAAACCCCCTCTGAAGAAACCTGCCAAAAAAATCCCATGATAAATTCACCTTAGGGTTGGAAACGACTCGAAGGCACACAACAACAACAACAACAACCCTGTTGTTGACTAATATGTGGGCTCTCCCAGAAGCATCAGACTTATAAATATAAAACAAAGGGATTAAATTGTTTTTTAATGGATTCATTTTAAATGGTTTCAATTCTATGGGTAATTTAAAAATATTTTAATAATAACTTTTTGAATAGTTTTATTTATGACAGTTACAAAGTCTCTTTCTTTTCTCTCTTTTTCTTTACCCTTCCTTCCTTCCTTCCTTCCTTCCTTCCTTCCTTCCTTCCAGTAACAGTAACTGTTGGTGGTCATCAGCATTTGCTTGGGCTCTATGACACTGCAGGACAGGTAATATATCTTCAATTTCTTCATTTTGATTGCATTTTCTGTGTCACCATACATACACACATCCTATTGAGTTACCTTCCCTACACATGAGAGTCAAAAATGCAAGCTTTCCCCTTCCATAAAATTATCCAGGATCAATAGATAAAGGCTGCTACAAGTGGAGGCTGGTGGCTCCTTATAACATCATTGAGGCAACAAATCTATTCAGAGCTTCAGACTGAACTTTAAGTAAGCTATTCAAGTTGCTGGGCTTATTGTGGGGACAGGTTTCAGCAGACTAGATAGTTCCTTCAAATTTTGGATTAAAACCCAGAAGTAATTCATCACTCCACTGATGTATGATCCACCAGCTACCACTGAACTTCACATTTTTGTTTAAAAGGACATGTGAATTTCTCCACACCTCCTCTGGGATGTTGCAGGGTCCACTTGGTATTAGATTCCAGCATGGGTCAATTAAAAAAAAACTTGCTTTCTTGCATAATCTTAGTTTGATGTTGCTTTGCTTGCAACATTCTTTGACTTCTGGAATTTGGTGCCCTGTAGATGGGTTCAGCTACAAATCCCATAGTCCACAGTCAGCTTGTAGTCTCATCCATTTGGATATCAAGCTGGGGAAGGCTGTCCTTAGTGAGATGCTTGATAAAGATTCAAAAACTTGCAATAGAAGAAGTGAACAAACCCAGGACAATCATCATCATCATCATCATTATTATTATTATTATTATGCAAACCCCTAGTGCCACCTTGTGGTTCTTTTTTGTTTTGCAACCACATCAGAATTAGTTATGTGGCCGATGGTAGATTTGGGATCAATTGATAGACATCTATCAGTGCTTTGAAGTAGATTTCCAAGGGTGTTTTGATTCCCAATCAGAGCCTGGGAAAAGTTACTTTTTGAGAACAATTGAATCTAAATCTTATCATTTTCATGGCCACTTTTCCAAGCTTGACCAATTTTTTAACAACAGCAACAGGAAAATGGTGCCACCATCAATTAGGATGATGAAATAAAGAAAGTTTGAGGATGCCATAAGAAATTAGGATTAGATTTAGCACTGCAAACTCAGTTCTGATTTGTTTGTGTTATGTGTCATCAAGTCAACTTTGATTTATGGTGACCCCAGACAGCGTAGTATAGTGGTTTTAGCAGAGACTACAGCTCTGGAGACCAGGGTTTGAATTCCAGCTCCACCATGGAAACCTATTGGGTAACCTTGGGTAAGTCACATTCTCTCAATTTCAGAGGAAAGCAAAGGCAAATCACCTCTAAACAAATCTTGCCAAGAAAATCCTGTGATAGCTTCAATTTAGGGTTACCATAAGTCAGAGATGACTTGCAGGCACACAACAACAATATCATAGAATCATAGAATGATAGAGTTGGAAGAGACCACAAGGGCCATCCAGTCCAATCCCCTGCCATGCAGGAACTCTCAATCAAAGCATCCCCGACAGATGGCCATCTAGCTCCTGTTTAAAGACCTCCAAAGAAGGAGACTCCACCACACTCCGAGGGAGTGTGTTCCACTCTCAAACAGCTCTCACTGTCAGGACGTTCCTCCTAATGTTGAAGTGGAATCTCTTTTCCTGTAGCTTGAATCCGTTGTTCCGAGTCCTATTCTCTGGAGCAGCAGAAAACAAGCTAGCACCCTCCTCAATATGACATCCCTTCAAATATTTAAAGAGGGCTATCATATCCCCTCTTAACCATCTCTTCTCCAGGCTAAACATACCTAGTTCACTAAGTCGTTCCTCATAGGGCATGGTTTCCAGACCCTTCACCATTTTAGTCGCCCTCCTCTGGACACGCTCCAGTTTTTCAACATCCTTTTTGAATTGTAGTGCCCAGAATTGGACACAGTATTCCAGGTGAGGCCTGACCAAAGTGGCACTATTACTTCCCTTGATCTAGATACTATACTTCTATTGATGCAGCCTAAAATCACATTGGCCTTTTTAGCTGCGGCATCACACTGTTGACTCATGTTCAAATTGTGGTCTACTAGGACTCCTAGATCCCTTTCACACGTGTAAGTCTCATTAAGCCAGGTGTCCCCCATCTTATATCTATGCATTTAATGAGCAATCTCCAAGAGGCTCTGTCATTTATAGACCTGCTCAGGTCTTGCAGACTCTGGACCAGGGCTCTTTTTACTGAGTCAACCAACTATGTTGTAGTCTTCCTCTTCCTTACAGTTTCCCTGGCATCACTGGGTTTTGTTTTCTTTCCAATTTGTCTCATGATGTGTCAAAAGTATAGCCTCCGTTTAGTTATCAGACCCATTTATTCATCTTTTTCCAGTCCATTGTATCCATAGAACTTGCCTCCTGCACTACATTTCAAAGGACTGGAATGAGCTTTCTTCACTGTCCAGTTTTTACATGCATACAAACAAATCAGAAATATCATTGCAAAGATGATCATGACTGTGGTATTCAGCTCTGATGTGTGCATTTTCTGTTCCAAGGTGACCCTATCATGGGGTTTTCTTGGCAAGCGCTTTAGCCTTTGTCTGAGGCTAAGAGAGTATGACTTACCAAGGTCCCCTAGTGGATTTCCATGGCTGAGCAGGGATCCGAACCCTAGTTTCCCAGTGTTGTAGTCCAACTCTTAGCCCACTACACCAAGCTGGTTCTTATTCTGATATGGAAAGCAAATTCCAAGCCTGAGTCCCCTGCTCAGAGACATCTGAGTTTTCAATTCTACAAAGTGTTTGGCTGCTCCTGAACCAATATTTCACACATTACTTCAGTAAGTAGACCTCCTTTAGGCAGACCACTTTCAGACTGATTAAAATGATCAGCTATCAATAACACTTGTTATATTTCTCCCTGTAAATAATAAAGGCAGATTTTAAATAAATCAACACCAATTCAACCAGCCAAAAGTATGTGTATGCTATAAAGGAACAAATGGGATAGCTTTGCATGATTCATTACAAATGTGTAAATAAATATTTAACACCAAAGGCATACAGGAGTAAGTAAGCAAAAGTCAGCTAGGCATAAATCCCAGAAGTAACAGAGGGAAGCCGGCAGATGCTGTGAATAAGCCAGATACGCTTTGATGGGTGTTGCCTTCTTCAGTGGCCAATTAAAAAGAAAAAAAGTCCTTACTGTATAAAACCTTCCCACTCTTATCAAAGATCAAAGTCAAACCAACGGTCCAAAATTTCTCATAAAGAGAAGTTTCCTTCTTTTTCTAAGTAATAGTAAAATAGTAAGGTAATAGTACAATTCCCCTCACCCTTCACAGCTCTGCTGTGGGATTCTCTGACAACATAAACACACATGCACAGAGTAAATCCCACAAGTTTGAATTTTCCCAACATTCACAGAGGTGGGGACTTTGTGGCTCTCCAGATGTTGGACTGCAACTCCCAGCAACCTATATAGCCAATGGCTGCAGCTCAACCCTATTTGAAGGTCCACATAATTTCCACCTGGGTTCCCAGATCTCAGGCTCTGCTTTTCTAGGACTCTGGACAAAAGGAAGAATCTCAGGGTAACACTGCTGCCCTGAAAAGAAAAGTGTTTCTAAAAAAGATGTGTGCTTCGCACCCCCATTGTGATTGCTGCTGAAGATTTTGCACAGGCTTCCACTCCTCCCCGTACCACTTCCTTTCATTTGGTATACTTGTGTTTTTTATCTGAATGATATACAGGTTTATCACATGAGGAAAGAAACCAGAAATTCAGTGCTTTTCTATGTGACTTATTGCATGATGTCGTAATGCATCCATTCTCTTCCTGCAGGAGACTTTTGTAAAAGTGAGTCTTTTTTCTAGCAGGGAAAAACCCATTCAATAAAAGACTCACTTTTACGAGCATCTGCCTTGGGAAGCAAACTGAAGAACTATGATGTCATGTAGTAAGTCATGTAGAAAGGCACTACTATCTGGCTGCACTTTTGCTTTCTTTCCTCATAGAGAGTCCTGGTGGTGCAGGAGTTGATGCTGGTACTGCAGCCACAAGGTTGTGAGTTCGATCCCAGGCAGGGCTCCAAGGTTGACTCAGCCTTCCATCCTTTCGTAAGTCGGTCAAATGAGTACCCAGCTTGTTAGGGATAATGAAATTATACATTGTAAACCATTTAGAGCAGGGGTTGTCAACCTTTCCCCTTTAAGGACTGAGGGACTTCAGTTCCCAGAAGCCTCAGCCATGTTGACCAATAGTCCCATGTTGGCCAATAGCTCCTGGAATTCTGGGAGCTGAAGTCCCTCGGCCCTTAAAGGGGAAAGGTTGCCTACCCCTGATTTAGAGAGTGCTGAGTTCACTGATAAATGGTATAGAAATGTACATGCTATTGTTCATGTGATAAGATCCATGCTTTATACAACCATGATTAATGCTTCATGTACCATCATTACCTGTTGCCAGACTGTAGAATTAATGTAGTCTGGCACCACTTTAATTATCATGGCTCTAACCTATAGAATCCTGTGATTTGTAGTATGTTGTGGCACCAGAGTTCTCTGACAGAGAAGGCTAAATGTCTCACAAAACTATAAATCCCAGAATTCCATAGCATGGACCCAAATGGCAGTTAAACCAGTGCCAAACTGCATTAATTCTGCAGTGTAGATGCAGTTGTATTGACTGACATCACCACGCACTCTCCCTAGATCTCAGGTTTGAGCAGTGAAATCTCAGAGCCTGGGCTACTTTTGAGCTGGCAAGTTTGACAACCCAATTCTTACCTTTGACATTCAGAAAAGAAATTCACTTAAATGATCTGAAGGTATCTTCAGTTAAAGAGCTACAAGATTCAGAAATGTGGCCATCCTGGCTAGAGGATGCAGGGAGCTGTAGTCCAAGAAAGTAACATTTCCAAGCATCCATAACTGTAATCATGCAGAGGCCATTAGTATCACCCCTGTTGCTCCCACCCTCTACCTTTCCCACAATGGCTAGATTCCTGTTGGTTACTCCAAGATAGAGTAGATTGATTAATCAATTGTTGAGTGATGAGTCAGTCCATCAGTAGAACCCACTGATTCAATGGATCTCCTCTATTTGGTACTATTAGTAGTACTTAGGCTGGGGGTGGGCAATTGTGGAAGTCTAGAAGCCACATTAGTCCTCCAGAAAACCTTGGACCCATCACATTGCACCCACCGCAAAAAAAAACAAATAAACCAAATTTGCCCCAAACACCCTTTAGAAGGGCAGGGGACATTTTTGCCAAGTTCTTAGGTTCCCCCCCCCCCGAGCCATTTTAGACCTATTCACTTCCTTTCATTTCCTGTTTCAAAGAAATGCCTCTCCTACACCTAAATTGACCAAGAGAGAGCAAAAAGTCTCCCCCACACTACCTAGAGTGCATTTGGAGATATTTTGAAGCTAAAAAAATTAAGAAATAGCAATACACACACACACACACATACACACACACATATATATATTATACACACACATATATATAGGACAAAGTGTAGAACTGTTTTTGTTGCTCCCAGGAGTAATACACACACAAACATAGAGACACTTTTTACTCCTGGGAGCAACAAAAGCAGTTCAATAATAATAATAATAATAATAATAATAATTTATTTCTATCCCGCCCCTCTGCAGCACAATCGAAGCGGCTTACAGTTTAAAATTCCATAATTACATATATGTATCGATACCCTAACCCACCCACTCCTTAAAATAGTAAAAACCAAAAAAAATTAAAATATGCAGGTTAACATACCTGCACTTTGTCCACCCCTGTTTTAGACCAATAATTGGTGCTGATGACAACTAAGTAACCATTTCCATATTGGAGGAAGTCCAAGGTTCAGGTTTGCTCTAAATGTTCTTCTTGTTGTTGTTCATGTTGCAAAGATATAAGGCATATCCTTTTCTCTTTGACAGGAGGACTACAATCAACTAAGGCCTCTCTCCTATCCCAACACTGATGTGTTTCTGATCTGCTTCTCTGTGGTCAACCCTGCCTCGTATCACAATGTCCAGGAGGAATGGGTGCCAGAACTGAAAGGGTGCATGCCCCATGTGCCTTATGTTCTGATCGGAACACAGGTAAACATGCAGGCGGGGGGGGGGGGGGCAGCTAGGAAGCCTATGAACAGCAGAGGTGTCTGCAAAACATAGGCCCTCAACATGATTGTAACAACACAGTTACCATTTTCAGTCTAAATGCTGGAGCTTTGGCAGCAGTGGTATCACTAGGGTTGGTGTCACCCAGTGTGGTAACTCATGGTGTCACCCCCATGGACCATCGCCTGTATCAGAGGATAGCAAATCCTTAGTAATGTTTCTCACAGGGTAGCTATGAATGTCGCTCTCCAAATGAAGCCCCATCTCCCACAAGGACAACATGTGTGTGTGAGTATAAGTGTGCATGAGTGTGTGAGTGTGTTTAAAATGGGTCACCATTAGATGAGGGGGGGGAGATCAACTCGTTTATGAAGAACTTCCTGACAGTAAGAGCTGTTCAACAGTGGAACGCATCCCCTCGGAGAGTGGTCGAGGGTGCTTTGATTGTGAGTTCCTGCATGGGTGGGGGTTGGACTGGATGGCCCTTGTGGTCTCTTCCAACTCTATGATTCCAGGATTCTATAATTCCGCATAAAATCATCTTGTGCTTGCCCTTGGATGAATTTTGCAAGGAATCATGGCATTTTCCAGATTTTCTCCAAGGTTTCCTGACAGCTGTTGTGTAGATACACTTTTAGAACAAACCTGTGGAAATAACAACTAGCTTAAACCCCAATGATCTCAACAGGTCTGCTGCAGGTATGACTCAATCTGTGTGGTCCAAACCTATAAACCAGGGATGGGAAACTGCCAGGAGTTGAAGAGTTCATCAGACCTCCATAGGACCCTGGGTAGCATCATCACTATCATGCGGCCCATCCCAAATTTAGCAGACTGAAAAAATAAATTTGGGCCCAAAATGGCCAATAGTACCTCTCCTAAGCACCTTGGAGGTATGTTGCTGAATATTTTACCACATATTTGGGCACTTCCTCCACATGTTTTCTGCATTTTCTGCAGTGGCATCACTAGGGGGAGTGCAGACCACACCAGGCAACACCTTAAAAGGGGGGTGAGTGACACCACTGCGCCTCAAACACTTACCTTTACCTTTTGGCAGAAATGGACTGTGGCGTTCATTTGCTTCCCTTTAAATTGCTTAAAAACATGGTGGGAGTGGGGTGAAGCTCAGTGGGAAGAGAAAGGAGAGGCCCCCCAAAAAATTTAAAAATTAAATTTAAAATTTCAAAATTTTATTTTTAAAAAAAAATCTTTTAAAATTTCTTTTTAAAACATCACATTTTAACCAAATATTCACTATGTATATGTAAATACATTTAGGTTGTGCTTATGCTATTTAATTTGAAGGTATAATTTTGTGCTTATGCTATTTAATTTGAAGGTATAATTTTAATTTTGCTAGTGGTTTATGTCACAACTATTAGCATATCATTCAGTGGTATATGGGAATTATGATTTATGAGTAACATTAGTGCCAAAAAGCATTACTAAGAATTCGGTATGGGAGAAATGGGAAGAGGTCAATGGGGGGGGGGGGGTGACACCATGAGTTACCACCGGGTGACACCAACCCTAGGGACGCCATTGGTTTTCTGGACCTCTGCAAGCCATTTTTCAAACTATCGAACAGCCCTTACTGTCAGGAAGGTCTCCCTAATGTTGAGGTGGAATCTCTTTTCCTGTAGCTTGCATTCATTGCTCCATGTCCCATCTCCAAATTCTGTGAAACCTGATCTCTCATTTGGTTTGTAGCAAATTGCTCAAATTGATTTTGAACAGATCAAGAAGTTCTGAAGTGGATCTGAGATTGGTATTTATTTATTTGAACTTTGTAAAAACCACCCTCCAGCTTTATGGATGCCAGAGTGTGCAAATATAATCCAAGCAATAAAAACTACTCCAAAAACTTAACGAAGCAAAGAAGAAAGAGCAGATAAAACAAGATGGAATCAGCTTTAAAAAATGCTTTGGCACTTTTTGTTTTCATTTTTAGCTAATGCAGTCTTGGTGCCAGTCACGCCAACTTGGAAGTTACTTTTTGGGGGGACTACAACTCCCAATCCTCCAGGCAGCACGATCATGTTGGCTGGAGAATCCTGGATGCTGTACTCCCCTCCTCAAGTAACTTTTTGGAGCTGGCATGTCACGTTAGCACTGAAACCTCAGCTCAGAAAATCGTTCTGATTGCCAAGGCATTTTCTTTGTAACTTTACTGGACTGAAAATCAGAAGACTCTTTCCCTTGGTGACTATGAATGTACAGGCACTTGATATACTTGGGACGTTATCACACGTGGGCCAGAAAGCGAAAATAAAGTGGAAATGAGGCATTCTGAAAATAAACGGGAAATAAACCTTAATTCCGCAAACGTCATTACCTTAATTGCAAATTTACAGTAAGCACATTTAACATCCACACACAAGCGAAAAAAGCCCGTAAATGTACTAGAAATGAGCCTCTTGCACATGTGCAGATAGAGGAATGCTCGCTGGAACCATGGCAACAGCAGGGAAATGCTCCCCAATGCACATTTGGCGATCACATTACGGTAAATTCGCAATTACCTTAATTGCGCATTTGCATTTCCTCCAAACAACCGAATTTCAAAAGATCACGGTTAACATCAGTTTCTTTCCACTTTCTGTCCAGTTTCTGTGCGACGTCGTGTGAAAACACGGGGCACTAATCCAGTTTCTGTTTGGGTTTTGTGTGGATTAACCAGCAGATTTGCCCCCGTGTGATAACGTCCTTGGAGAAGAACTTCTTCTGAGGATCTGAAGTCACCAGTAAAGCTAGTATATCAAGCCATTTTAGAACTTTAAAGGTTAGCCCCAGCAACTTGAATTGGCTCAGAAGGAAATATGCCACCAAGTCCTAATTTTAGAACAACAAAATAATAGAATCCTAGAGTTGGAAGAGACCACAAGGGTCATCCAGCCCAACTGGAGAGGAATAAATAATCAAGGCACCCCCGACAGATGGCCATCCGGCCTCTGAAAATCTCCAAAGAAGGAGACTCCATCACACTCCGAGGGAGTATGTTACACTGTCAAACAGCTTTTACTATCAGGAAATTCTTCCAAATGTTTAGGTGGAATCTTTTCCTGTAGCTTGAACCCATTTGCTCCATTTCCTGGGCTCTGGAGCAGCAGAAAACAAGCTTGCTCCTCAATGTGACATCCCTTTAAATGTTTAAACATGACTATCATATCACCTCTTAGACTTTTCTTCTCTAGGCTAAACATATTCAGCTCTTTATAGGACATGGTTTCCAGACTTTTTACCATTTTGGTGAAAACTATCACCAAATAAAACCATAAAATAAATAAATAAATAAATAAAAGCCATAATAAAACCATCACCTTGTAATCCTTCAATTTCTGAAATTCTCTGTTAACAGTTCCTGCAATGAGCAGAGTTTTGGATCAAGTGACCTCCAAATTGCTTACAGAGTTCATCTATTCTGAATGCTTTGAGACTAATTCTTTCTCCGGGTGCCAGCTACTACATGTCCATAGAACCTGACATGCCACATGGGTTGGCTAGCATTATTTCAGTACTCACCACTGAGATGCAAACAGCTTCATGGCCCTAAGTTTTTTTAGATAGATAGATAGATAGATAGATAGAGAAAGAGAGAGAGAGATGTGAGATAGAAGGAGAAAAATTCTGCTCATTCTGGGAAGCCATAACTGTGAACAAGACTTTATCTTCATGTTTGTTATTTTCTAGATTGACCTTCGAGACGATCCCAAAACATTGGCTCGGTTACTTTATATGAAAGAGAAGCCCCTGACCTATGAACATGGCATCAAACTGGCAAAAGAGGTAATTGTTTTCCTAAAGCTGATAGTAGTCTAACATTGAGTATAGGTAAAGCTGAACCAGCAGTCTTTCTGCTTGCCTGAAAAGATTGTACAAGATACTTTGTAGACTGGGGCAAAGGACAAGATAATGCTCCTTCCTCCATTCCACAGATGGAAGCTAAACTGGAGTTGAGTAGTAGAGATGGGACAGCATTCTCTACCCAACCCTGTTGCATAGAGCTGGCAGATCCTGGGAGCTGTAGTCTTTAAAAGTCAGTTTTCCAAGCTCTGCTACTGGATTATCTGTCACTGGAGAACAGCAGCAGGATAGAGCCGTTATCATCATGTCCACCTTGTGGTTTTTCCTAAGCTAGTTTGATAAACAAGATGGCCATGCAGGATGGGGACTCTGGAATATGTAGTCTAAAGAATATAATTTTTCCCAGGTCTGCAATGTGGACCTTTAATCTCATCCAGCACAAAATTCTTGGCAAATTTAGGAAACAAGATGGCTATGCTGACTGGGGATTCTGGGAGTTGCATTCCAAAAAGTTAGTTTCTGGAGCTCTGTCCTAGACTAAGGGGTGGAACAGACAGGCAGGAAAAAATGGCTTGAAGCTGTCTTTTCCGAAGCCACATTGAAACCCCACCAACCACACTGCTGGCTCCCAAGATGGCTGGAGTACGCATGTCATGACCACACAGCACAGCTTCAAGCCGTGCCGCTGGGTACTTTTTTTTTTTAACTGTCCCAAACACCATCCCTGCGCACCTTCGCACGAGTGCACTGCCGGCGGCTGCCATCCCATTGCATGGCCATCCCTGTGAACCTGCACACATTCGCATGTGCAGCACTTAACCGGGACAGGGCATCAAAGCAGAGATGTGCCCATGCAGAAGCCAGCAAGGTACAATCATGCTTCCTTTCATCCCCCCCTTCACCCTATGCCCCCACTTTGATGGTCTGTTTTGTGTATGTTGTACTCAACTCCATGAGAGATTCCATGGTTTCCCTTTTGGGCATTGCCACCCCCACCCCTTATGTACAGCAGCTCTGTCCCTTTTAAGTGTGCTCCTGCGATGGGGTGTTTACACGCACAATTAAGGTTAGAGTTTGGCGAGAGCATCCCTTTAGAGCCGCACTGGCGTTGGTGCATTTATACGCACATGCAAAGGTGCACATTTTCAGGAAGAAGCGGGAAAAGCTGCTTCTTTTTGAAGCGGCTTTTCTCTCGATAAGGCGCCTAGAGGGTGCTTTCCTGCTGGCTTCAAGGCAAGCGTCATCCAAATGCCAGCCTGAAAGCACCTCTTTTTGCCTGTCTGTTTAGCCCCTAAGTGGACCTTTAATCTTATCCAACACAGAGCTCTTTTTTTAATCTTACCAAGATATAGTTAAGATCATTTTTGTGGGGTTTTCAGGCTGGGTGGCCATGTTCTAGAAGAGTTTCTTTCTGACGTTTCGCCAGCATCTGTTGCTGGCATCTTCTCTGAAGACGCTGGCAAAACGTCAGAAAGAAACTCTTCTAGAGCATGGCCACACAGCCCGAAAAACCCACAAAACGCTATGGATGCTGGCCATGAAAGCCTACGACTTCATATAGTTAAGATCATTTGGAATTCTGGAGTAGTTCCAGAAACAGGGAAATACTGTTTCTTCTGTGTATATATATATATGAATTATTCTAGAAGTGATGGCATAGAAATTAAATTTTAAAAATGACAGCAGGACATGAGTCTCCTACGTTCACCTTTCTCCTTCACCTAGTGCAATTGCACCCGTTGAACTACTGATAATCTGGCCCTGAATATTATCATTGTCTATCACACCTGTCTTTCTCTCTCATTCAAGATAGGAGCCCAGTGCTACTTGGAGTGCTCAGCTTTGACCCAAAAGGGCCTCAAGGCGGTCTTTGATGAAGCCATACTCACCATCTTTAGTCCCAAGACAAAGAAGAAGCCTTGTGCCAAAGGCTGCAAGGGTTGCTGCACCATCGTATGACAACACCAGGAATCAATATATAGAACTGTGCTGGCGTTTCAGTCCAAGCCATCCCATCCACCATCCCTTCCACACCTGTGACAGAGGCTAAGAGGCTCCTCGGAGTCTGTGACTTGTCTAAACCACAACCTCGTGGCCTTTTCACATCTTAACTTGCTTTTTTTCCCCTTACCACTGCAGAACTGCATATAAAGGCAGGTACACAGGTCCATATTGTGACCGTGTTCCCTGCAGAAGTTGGCTGAGAAGGGAAAGCAGCTAGGAGAACTCCTCTTGCAAGTGAAGATCCATAACAATGGGCCAGAAGGAAGATGTATCCAAAGATCCCAATCCTGCAACAGAGCCAAGAGAAACTGGATTTATTATTGGTGGCTTTCAGCAAGAAACAGAGGATCTGTTGCAGTATGACTATGCAATAATGGCTGAAGCTAAAAGTAGTTGGAGCCATTCTAGTCCAAATATGCAATATGACTGAGGGTGCATCTACACTGTAAAAATAATGCAGTTTGACCTCACTTTAACTGCCATGGCTCCATTCTACTGAATCCTGAGATTTTTAGTTTTGTGAGGGATGAGCGCTCTTTGGCGGAGAAGGCTAAAGACCTTGTGAAATGACAGATTCCAAGATTCCATAGGATGGAGTTATAGTACTTAAAGTGGGGTCAAACTGTATTATTTCTACAGTGTAGACACATTCTGAATCTTAAAGTAGCTAAAACACATAAGCAGCTCTTTAGGAGTTGATGTTATAATGTAGACGAAATGTAGGAGACCAGTTTGAATTCAGTCTTTACAGATGTTTCTTGTTTTCGGAAAATGTTTGTATGTGGGAGGGATCAGATTCTCATTTACTGTATTTTGCCTTCCTTTTATATATGAAGCATAATCCAAAGAAAAGCCATCAGACTATACTGGCATTTTATCCTTCCATGTGTGGGAATGCTTTTCTTACTAAATGAATTATGAAATTACTTGCTTTTGCATTTGTAAAACTTATTTGGAATTATTTATCAACAGCCTGACTGTACGAGGGACTACATGCATATTACCCACACCTGGATTTCTTTTTTATTTCTAGCCAACAGGAAATCTACCAACTGTTTTTTTCCTCCAACAACCTAAGGTCTAAAAGGCAGTTCAGGGAATTAGACTTAAACATTTTCCAGAAATAAAATATAGGATGACGTAGATACACAAATACACACAGCATAACCCCCTTCTTCCTCCATCCCTCAGTTTTGGGGTTTGGGGTTTGGGGTTTTGAGTTTGGGGCTCAATCTGCATCAATGTAAAGAGAGAGTAGATAAGGCAAGTATTGCTTTTCCTTCCCCTTCTATCTCCAAATCAACACTTCAATTAACCCATTTTTCTTCCCACAGTGGGATTTCCTCAGAGATACCGTATTTTTCGGCATATAAGACGCACTTTTTCTTCCCCAAAACGAGGGTGGGGAAGTTGCTGCGCCTAATGAAGTGAATATAAAAGCTGAGGGCAAACTGCCGAGGCCTAGGCTAAAAGTAGGCCGCATTTCAGCCTGAGCCTCGGTGCTCCAGTGGGCTCCTCCCATCCCAGGAAGAGCCCATTGGAGCAGCCAGGACGGGGGTGGAAAGAGTCCTCTTTTCCTGGCTAGTTGAATGTGCTCCTCCTCTTTCCACCCCCATCCTGGGTGCTTCAATGGACTCTTCCTGGGGTCAGAGGACATCCTCCCATCCCAGGAAGAGTCCATTGGAGCACCCAGGACGGGGGTGGAAAGAAATTACTCCAAGGCACTGGATTAGTACCCTGGCCAAGTTACACTGTCTCAGCCTCAGAGGGTGCAAATTGCAAACTCCCTCCTCTGAAGAAATCTGCCAGGAAAACCCTCATGGTAGGATCCAAATGATCCAGAAATTACTCCAAGGCACTGGATTATTACCCTGGCCAAGTTACACTGTCTCAGCCTCAGACGGTGCAAATGGCAAACTCCCTCCTCTGAGGAAATCTGCCAGGAAAACGCTCATGGTAGGATCCAAATGATCCAGAAATTACTCCAAGGCACTGGATTAGTACCCTGGCCAAGTTACACTGTCTCAGCCTCAGAGGGTGCAAATGGCAAACTCCCTCCTCTGAAGAAATCTGCCAGGAAAACGCTCATGGTAGGATCCAAATGATCCAGAAATTACTCCAAGGCACTGGATTAGTACCCTGGCCAAGTTACACTGTCTCAGCCTCAGAGGGTGGAAATGGCAAACTCCCTCCTCTGAAGAAATCTGCCAGGAAGACGCTCATGGTAGGATCCAAATGATCCAGAAATTACTCCAAGGCACTGGATTAGTACCCTGGCCAAGTTACACTGTCTCAGCCTCAGAGGGTGCAAATGGCAAACTCCCTCCTCTGAGGAAATCTGCCAGGAAAACGCTCATGGTAGGATCCAAATGATCCAGAAATTACTCCAAGGCACTGGATTAGTACCCTGGCCAAGTTACACTGTCTCAGCCTCAGAGGGTGCAAATTGCAAACTCCCTCCTCTGAGGAAATCTGCCAGGAAAACGCTCATGGTAGGATCCAAATGATCCAGAAATTACTCCAAGGCACTGGATTATTACCCTGGCCAAGTTACACTGTCTCAGCCTCAGAGGGTGCAAATGGCAAACTCCCTCCTCTGAAGAAATCTGCCAGGAAAACGCTCATGGTAGGATCCAAATGATCCAGAAATTACTCCAAGGCACTGGATTAGTACCCTGGCCAAGTTACACTGTCTCAGCCTCAGAGGGTGGAAATGGCAAACTCCCTCCTCTGAAGAAATCTGCCAGGAAGACGCTCATGGTAGGATCCAAATGATCCAGAAATTACTCCAAGGCACTGGATTAGTACCCTGGCCAAGTTACACTGTCTCAGCCTCAGAGGGTGCAAATGGCAAACTCCCTCCTCTGAGGAAATCTGCCAGGAAAACGCTCATGGTAGGATCCAAATAATCCAGAAATTACTCCAAGGCACTGGATTAGTACCCTGGCCAAGTTACACTGTCTCAGCCTCAGAGGGTGCAAATTGCAAACTCCCTCCTCTGAAGAAATCTGCCAGGAAAACGCTCATGGTAGGATCCAAATGATCCAGAAATTACTCCAAGGCACTGGATTAGTACCCTGGCCAAGTTACACTGTCTCAGCCTCAGAGGGTGGAAATGGCAAACTCCCTCCTCTGAAGAAATCTGCCAGGAAGACGCTCATGGTAGGATCCAAATGATCCAGAAATTACTCCAAGGCACTGGATTAGTACCCTGGCCAAGTTACACTGTCTCAGCCTCAGAGGGTGGAAATGGCAAACTCCCTCCTCTGAGGAAATCTGCCAGGAAAACGCTCATGGTAGGATCCAAATGATCCAGAAATTACTCCAAGGCACTGGATTCGTACCCTGGCCAAGTTACACTGTCTCAGCCTCAGAGGGTGCAAATGGCAAACTCCCTCCTCTGAGGAAATCTGCCAGGAAAACGCTCATGGTAGGATCCAAATAATCCAGAAATTACTCCAAGGCACTGGATTAGTACCCTGGCCAAGTTACACTGTCTCAGCCTCAGAGGGTGCAAATTGCAAACTCCCTCCTCTGAGGAAATCTGCCAGGAAAACGCTCATGGTAGGATCCAAATGATCCAGAAATTACTCCAAGGCACTGGATTAGTACCCTGGCCAAGTTACACTGTCTCAGCCTCAGAGGGTGCAAATTGCAAACTCCCTCCTCTGAGGAAATCTGCCAGGAAAACGCTCATGGTAGGATCCAAATGATCCAGAAATTACTCCAAGGCACTGGATTATTACCCTGGCCAAGTTACACTGTCTCAGCCTCAGAGGGTGCAAATGGCAAACTCCCTCCTCTGAAGAAATCTGCCAGGAAAACGCTCATGGTAGGATCCAAATGATCCAGAAATTACTCCAAGGCACTGGATTAGTACCCTGGCCAAGTTACACTGTCTCAGCCTCAGAGGGTGGAAATGGCAAACTCCCTCCTCTGAAGAAATCTGCCAGGAAGACGCTCATGGTAGGATCCAAATGATCCAGAAATTACTCCAAGGCACTGGATTAGTACCCTGGCCAAGTTACACTGTCTCAGCCTCAGAGGGTGCAAATTGCAAACTCCCTCCTCTGAGGAAATCTGCCAGGAAAACGCTCATGGTAGGATCCAAATAATCCAGAAATTACTCCAAGGCACTGGATTAGTACCCTGGCCAAGTTACACTGTCTCAGCCTCAGAGGGTGGAAATGGCAAACTCCCTCCTCTGAGGAAATCTGCCAGGAAAACGCTCATGGTAGGATCCAAATGATCCAGAAATTACTCCAAGGCACTGGATTAGTACCCTGGCCAAGTTACACTGTCTCAGCCTCAGAGGGTGCAAATTGCAAACTCCCTCCTCTGAGGAAATCTGCCAGGAAAACGCTCATGGTAGGATCCAAATGAGCCAGAAATTACTCCAAGGCACTGGATTCGTACCCTGGCCAAGTTACACTGTCTCAGCCTCAGAGGGTGGAAATGGCAAACTCCCTCCTCTGAGGAAATCTGCCAGGAAAACGCTCATGGTAGGATCCAAATGATCCAGAAATTACTCCAAGGCACTGGATTAGTACCCTGGCCAAGTTACACTGTCTCAGCCTCAGAGGGTGCAAATTGCAAACTCCCTCTTCTGAAGAAATCTGCCAGGAAAACGCTCATGGTAGGATCCAAATGATCCAGAAATTACTCCAAGGCACTGGATTAGTACCCTGGCCAAGTTACACTGTCTCAGCCTCAGAGGGTGGAAATGGCAAACTCCCTCCTCTGAAGAAATCTGCCAGGAAGACGCTCATGGTAGGATCCAAATGATCCAGAAATTACTCCAAGGCACTGGATTAGTACCCTGGCCAAGTTACACTGTCTCAGCCTCAGAGGGTGGAAATGGCAAACTCCCTCCTCTGAGGAAATCTGCCAGGAAAACGCTCATGGTAGGATCCAAATGATCCAGAAATTACTCCAAGGCACTGGATTCGTACCCTGGCCAAGTTACACTGTCTCAGCCTCAGAGGGTGCAAATGGCAAACTCCCTCCTCTGAGGAAATCTGCCAGGAAAACGCTCATGGTAGGATCCAAATAATCCAGAAATTACTCCAAGGCACTGGATTAGTACCCTGGCCAAGTTACACTGTCTCAGCCTCAGAGGGTGCAAATTGCAAACTCCCTCCTCTGAGGAAATCTGCCAGGAAAACGCTCATGGTAGGATCCAAATGATCCAGAAATTACTCCAAGGCACTGGATTCGTACCCTGGCCAAGTTACACTGTCTCAGCCTCAGAGGGTGCAAATGGCAAACTCCCTCCTCTGAGGAAATCTGCCAGGAAAACGCTCATGGTAGGATCCAAATAATCCAGAAATTACTCCAAGGCACTGGATTAGTACCCTGGCCAAGTTACACTGTCTCAGCCTCAGAGGGTGCAAATTGCAAACTCCCTCCTCTGAGGAAATCTGCCAGGAAAACGCTCATGGTAGGATCCAAATGATCCAGAAATTACTCCAAGGCACTGGATTAGTACCCTGGCCAAGTTACACTGTCTCAGCCTCAGAGGGTGCAAATGGCAAACTCCCTCCTCTGAGGAAATCTGCCAGGAAAACGCTCATGGTAGGATCCAAATGATCCAGAAATTACTCCAAGGCACTGGATTAGTACCCTGGCCAAGTTACACTGTCTCAGCCTCAGAGGGTGCAAATTGCAAACTCCCTCCTCTGAGGAAATCTGCCAGGAAAACGCTCATGGTAGGATCCAAATGATCCAGAAATTACTCCAAGGCACTGGATTCGTACCCTGGCCAAGTTACACTGTCTCAGCCTCAGAGGGTGGAAATGGCAAACTCCCTCCTCTGAGGAAATCTGCCAGGAAAACGCTCATGGTAGGATCAAAATGAGCCAGAAATTACTCCAAGGCACTGGATTAGTACCCTGGCCAAGTTACACTGTCTCAGCCTCAGAGGGTGCAAATTGCAAACTCCCTCCTCTGAGGAAATCTGCCAGGAAAACGCTCATGGTAGGATCCAAATGATCCAGAAATTACTCCAAGGCACTGGATTAGTACCCTGGCCAAGTTACACTGTCTCAGCCTCAGAGGGTGCAAATTGCAAACTCCCTCCTCTGAAGAAATCTGCCAGGAAAACGCTCATGGTAGGATCCAAATGATCGAGAAATTACTCCAAGGCACTGGATTATTACCCTGGCCAAGTTACACTGTCTCAGCCTCAGAGGGTGCAAATTGCAAACTCCCTCCTCTGAGGAAATCTGCCAGGAAAACGCTCATGGTAGGATCAAAATGAGCCAGAAATTACTCCAAGGCACTGGATTAGTACCCTGGCCAAGTTACACTGTCTCAGCCTCAGAGGGTGGAAATGGCAAACTCCCTCCTCTGAAGAAATCTGCCAGGAAAACCCTCATGGTAGGATCAAAATGAGCCAGAAATTACTCCAAGGCACTGGATTAGTACCCTGGCCAAGTTGCACTGTCTCAGCCTCAGAGGGTGGAAATGGCAAACTCCCTCCTCTGAAGAAATCTGCCAAGAAAACGCTCATGGTAGTGTCAAAATGAGCCAGAAATTACTCCAAGGCACTGGATTACTCTGGCCAAATCACACTCTCTCAGCCTCAGAGGATGGAAATGGCAACCCCCCCCCCCCCTTGAAGAAATCTGCCAAGAAAACCCTCATGGTAGGGTCAAAATAAGCCATAAATTACTCCATAAGACAATGGCCTAAAAACTCCAAAGGTACCAGTCCATCTGATCTTGGAATCTAAGCAGGGTCAGCCCTGGATAGTCCTTGGATGAGAGACCGCCAAAGAATCCCAGGTGCTGCAGGCTGTATTTCAGAGGAAGGAACTGGCAAAACCACTTCTTGAGTCTTTCTTGCCTAAGAAATCCCTAAGAAATTCATGGAGTCACCATAAGGCGACAGGAGACTTGCAAGAAAGTTGGGCAGGGAATTTGTGCAATACCTGGCCCTGCTGCTGGCTTAAATTTACATTTACAACTTAAAATTGTTCTTAAACTGCTGTTAACAAACTGCTGTTAACTTTATACAGTTGATATAAAATATTTTACTACAGTATTTGGTTAAGAATCTTTTTTTTCTAGATTTTCCTCCTTTAAAATTGGGTGCGTCTTATATGCCGGAGCGTCTTATATGCCGAAAAATACGGTATATGCCTCAGCATTCAGACTTGCAAATAAAGCCCATGTTTACCTCCCAATGAACAATTACTAAACAAAGCATGCTAAATGTAAGATACATAGGTAAGGAAAGCCACATGCTATGACTGACTTCTTCCATTGTTTCAAGTCCAATTTTTGCAAGAAAATAAGGGCTAAATGTATCATTTGCTTTCATCCAACATGCACTCACTCAGGGCCTTTGCAGACTGCCAGAAATAGTGCAAAATGAGTCCACTTTAAGGGTTAGGGTTCGGGTTAGGGAATCATGGGAACTGTATTTTATTGTAGCACTGGAGCTCTCTGACAGAGAAGGCTCAATGTCTCAGAAAAAAAACAATTCCCATGACTCCCTAGCACTAACCCTAACCCTTAAAGTGGACTCAATTTGCACTATTTCTGGCAGTCTGCAAAGGCCCTCAGTGAGAGGATACAAACTGTATCCTGGGAGTTTATGCTGCCCCAACTATATATGACAGAGTGAGGAAGTTCCAGGAATCATATTGCAAACCGCAAACCTGTTTCCTGCTATCACCATACCCCCAAATTTGAAGATGACCAAAAAAGAGAAAGAGAGAGAGCAAATTCCTTGCTATGATGATAAATTGCACTTCCAAGCAATTTATCCAGTTCTACAAAAAATAAAGAGGTTGTCAACAATTCACTTAAAAAAATTAATAGACATAACCACACACACACCATATCTATAGTTTTTTGTGGGTTTTTCGGGCTGTGTGGCCATGTTCTAGAAGAGTTTCTTTCTGATGTTTCGTCAGCATCTGTGGCCAGTCCTGCAAAATAGGAAAATCAGCACTCAGCAAATGCAAATGGGAAACCACCCAAGGTCAGGGGCTTTCCCTGCAGACAATAATGATCAATTAGCAGACACTAATCCTCGTTTGCATATCCTCTTACCATGAGGCCCAGCCATCAACACAGAACAATACACAATCAACAGCAACAGTACACAGTTTACATGAGAATCACTCCTCCCTACCCAGGGCCTCACAGTATATATATATACCCACTCTCTTCCATTCCAGCATTCTCTGAAGATGCCAGCCACAGATGCTGGTGAAACGTCAAAAAGAAATTCTTCTAGAACATGGCCACACAGCCCGAAAAAAACCACAAAAAAGTATGGATGCCACCCATGAAAGCCTACGACTTCACACACCATATCTGTTTGCCAGAAATTTGATAAGCATAATCTCCTTTTATGAAACTACTTACCTATAAAATTCATCCACTTCTGACAAACAGGAGAAAAGTTATTATGATTATTTGTTGATTTCCTCCTGAAGCGCAATGAAATGAAGATTTGGATTTCCTAATTGAGATGTGGACTTAAGTCAAATCAGACAGCCTCTGAACTGGTCCAAGATGAATTGAGATGTTTTCCAAATCATTAAGTCGTTCTCTGTGGCAGCCCATATGTGAAGTCTGTTATCATACCCTCCACTCATTGTCTTCTTTTCTCCAGGCTAAACATGCCCAGTTTCTTCAACCTTTCTCATAAAACTTGGTTGGTATTGCACTGTTTGGTATTCCATTGCCTTTTCCTGAATCAGATTCTGTTTATCTGAATCTTAAAGCATGGTCTCAGAAAACCAGGGATCTAACTCAGCAGTACTCAATTTTTTTACCCTTGGGACGTTTACATCTACATGCAGACATGTCTCACACACACACGCCATTCAGTGTAGCATATGAATAAAAATATTTTGTTTTTTTAGTGTATTTTCATGTATATTCATATTTTAATATTGTATAAGGAAATAACATTGTTTAAATTAAACGTTTTATTTAAGTAAATTCAATATTTAACTCACCGCATGTGTAAATTTTACACATTAAAAATGTTTGGGAAGAGAAGGAAAAGGAGGAGGAGAAGGAAGCCTCCCCAAGCAACTCTCCCCACGGAACCACTAGTCTAACTAATGCAGGACGCTACAACTATTACTAAGAGCCAGCATGGTACAGTGGTTTCACTACTGAACTACAGAGATTATCACACAAGGCTAAAAAGAGGAATTTTGACAGAATAAAAGTGTTTTTGGCTGACACTTATCCAGGGTGACCAGACATCCTCCTTTTCCTGGACACGTCCTAGATTTCAACCTTTTGTCCAGGAGGAATTTCAAAGTGTCCTCCTTTTTGAGTGTAGCTAAGAAGCATGAATATGTAGATCAGTGTTTTTAACTTTTATTTTGTCATGTCCTTCATTTCCTTTGAATATCCTACATTTTGCAGTGCCTTGTCCTCCCTTGCGGTTAGGACATCTGGTCACCTAGTTCTTATTGCACAATGTCATGTCTGTCCTGCTACTGCTACTACTTTGCATCTTATTCCTTATTGTTGTGCACCTTTTCATTGATGGACAAAACCCGTCAATAGGCTCTCAATCTTGCCGCTATTCTCTGACCACCTTGGTGTAGTACAGGGGTAGGCAACCTTTCCCCTTTAAGGGCCGAGGGACCAGCTCCCAGAATCCCAGGAGCTATTGGCCAACATGGGACTATTGGCCAACATGGCTGAGGCTTCTGGGAGCTGAAGTCCCTTGGCCCTTAAAGGGGAAAGGTTGCCTACCCCTGGTGTAGTAGATCTCTTGTGGGGCAGCTCTGCTTCCCAGGCAGTCAGGTGATGTGGGCAGGTGTGATTCTATGCCTCTCCTTTTCTCCCCTTGCAGCAATCCAGGCTACCAACACCTACCCCAAGCCAGCTACTGTTTGCTGTTTGGAAGGTTTTGGAAGCCAGATCACTTGTCGCTCTGCTTCTTATCTTCCCCCCATCACACTGATCACTCTCCCACTCCTCCTTGCAACAATCCCAGCTGCCAGCATCTTCTCCAAGATGGCTGTTGTGTTTAAATGCGCTTTGGGAGACGGGAGGAGGAACAGCCCTGGCTGGCTTCTGGAGTGTGGTTAGCTACCACAACAGCTTGTCTCCCACCTCAAAAAAGTATTTGCCTTCCTCTGAGGTTGAGAGAGTGTGATGTCCCCAAGATCACTCAGTGAGTTTCCATGGTCCAATGGGCTTGGAAACCTGATCTTCAGAATGACAGTTCATTGCTCAAACCACTATACCACTATACCACACTGGCTCTTACTTTTTTTAAAAAACAAATCACCTGAATGGTACAAGTCACCAGCCTGTGATACAAAGTATGATCTCCTCCCAGACCCTCCAGATTGCATCCATACGCACAACAAAGCACAAGGTAACAGCCACACAAGCCACAACATGAGCCAGTATTGAACCATATGACTGTTCTCTTCCACTATTTACTAAGTTCACACTCCTGTAAAAGTAACCAAAAGTTACACTGCAAAAGGAGCAAAATTACCCCTCACTAGCATGGCATAGTGGTTTGAGTATTGGACTAGGACACTGGAGATCAGGATTCAAATCCCAACTTGGCCATATAAACCTACTGAGTGACCCTGAGCAAGTCACACTCTCTCAGCCTCAGAGCAGTGGTTTCCCTAGGGTTGGTGTCATCCGGTGAAGTCACTCATGGGGGGGGGGGGACTTCAGGGGCAGGACTTCCAAGGCAGGACTTCGGGGGTGCGCAGTAGCACACACGCGTGACCAGAGATGCCCCTGTGTGGACCCGGGAAGCAGCTGCTCAGCCCTGGGGAGACCGACCAGGTGTCACCCCCCTTCTGGGTTGTCACCCGATGTGGCCTGCACCCCCTGCATCCCCCCAATGATGCTACTGCCTCAGAGGATAGTAATGGCAAGCCCCCTCTGAAGAAACCTGCCAAGAAAACCCCATGATAGGATCACCTTAGGGTCGCCATGAGTCAGAAATGACTTGAAGGCACACAACAACAACAAACAAGGAGCTATCATAATGTAATTTAACTACAGTGTGGTTATTAGATGAATTATAACTAATTAGTTATTTTAACTAGTTTGTTCCAGCCTCTGGAACACAACAGAAAAGATAGGGGGAGATCTGTGTCTGTGTTAGGCTACAGATCTAGAATCATAGAATCATAGAGTTGGAAGAGATCACAAGGGCCAACCATCCAACCCCCTGCCATGCAGAAACTCCCAATCAAAGCATCCCCGACAGATGGCCATCCAGCCTCTGCTTAAAGACCTCCAAGGAATTAGACTCCATTACTTTCTGAGGGAGTGTGTTCCACTGTTGAACAGCCCTTACTGTCAGGAAGTTCCTCCTAATGTTGAGGTGGAATCTCTTTTCCTGGAGCTTACATCCATTGTTTCAGGTCCTAGTCTCTGGAGCAGCAGAAAACAAGCTTGTTCCCTCCTCAATATGACATCCCTTCAAATATTTAAACATGTCTATCATATCACCTCTCAGCCTTCTCTTCTCCAGGCTAAACATCCCCAGCTTCCTAAGTTGTTCCTCATAGGGCTTGGTTTCCAGACCCTTCACCATTTTAGTTGCCCTGCTTTGGACACGCTCCAGTTTCTCCACATCCTTTTTGAATTGTGGTGCCCAGAACTGGACACAGTATTCCAGCTGAGGCCTGACCAAAGTAGAATAGAGTGGCACTATTACTTCTCTTGATCTAGACACTATACTTCTACTGATGCAGCCTAAAATTGCATTGGCCTTTTTAGCTGCTGCATCGCACTGTTGACTCATGTTCAACTTGTGGTCCACCTGGATTCCTAGATCCCTTTCACATGTAATCTCATTCAGCCAGGTGTCCCCCGTCGTATATCTGTACTTTTCGTTTTTCTGCCCTAAGTGCAGTACCTTACATTTCTCCGTGTTGAATTTCATTTTGTTAGCTTTGGCCCAGCTTTCTAGTCTGTTCAAGTCATTTTGAATTTTGATCCTGTCCTCTGGGGTATTAGCTACTCCTCCTAATTTGGTGTTGTCTGCAAATTTGATAACTATGCCCCCAATACTGTCATCCAAGTCATTAATAAAGATATTGAATAGCACTGGGCCCAGGACAGAGCCATGTGGCACCCCACTGGTCACTTCTTTCCAGGTTGAAAAGGAGCCATTGTTGAGCACCCTTTGGGTTCGGCCAGTCAACCAATTACAAATCCATGTAACAATTACTTTGTCTAGCCCAGGGGTAGCCAACCTTTCCCCTTTAAGGGCCAAGGGACTTCAGCTCCCAGAAGCCTCAGCCATGTTGGCCAATAGTCCCATGTTGGCCAATAGCTCCTGGGATTCTGGGAGCTGAAGTCCCTCGGCCCTTAAAGGGGAAAGGTTGCCTACCCCTGGTCTAGCCCACATTTGACCAGCTTGTTTGCAAGAATGTCATGGGGAACCTTGTCAAAGGCCTTACTGAAATCAAGATATACTATATCCACAGCATCCCCTTCATCTACCAAGCTGGTAATTTTATCAAAAAAAGAGATCAGATTTGTCTGGCATGACCTGTTTCTCTGAAACCCATGTTGACTTTTTGTGATCATAAAATTACCTTCCAGATGTTCACAGATTCTCTGCTTAATGATCTGCTCCAGAATCTTTCCTGGTATTGATGTCAGACTAACTGGATGATAATTGTTGGGATCCTCTTTTTTCCCCTTTTTGAAGATGGGGACAACATTTGCCCTCCTCCTGTCTGCTGGGACTTCTCCTGTTTTCCAGAAGTTCTCAAAGATTATTGCCAATGGTTCCGATATTACGTTTGCCAGTTCTTTGTCTTTTCTGAGAAGACTGAAGCAAAGAAGGTGTTGAGTAATTCTGCCTTTTCTCTGTCCCCCTGTTAACTTTTTGCCATCTTCTCCACACAGTGGCCCTACCATTTCCTTCTTCTTCCTTTTGCTGCTGACATACCCAAAAAAGCCCTTTTTATTGTTCTTAACCTCTCTAGCAAGCCTGAGTTCATTCTGCGCTTTAGCTTTTCTGACTTTACCCCTACACGTGCTAGCTATTTGTTTGAATTCCTCTTTGGTGATTTCCCCATTTTTATCTAGATAGATAAAAAAAAGAAATTAGAATATGCAGTCTCATCTATTGAGAAACCAGAGAATTTCACATAAGTCAGGAGCATTCCTCTTCATTTTATTTTAAACTTAGGTCATTTCCCTCACCCCAAAAATCTCAGTCCCCTTTCAAATTGTACATTTATAGCACTATGATTTCCCTTTAACTGCCATAGTTCTGTCCTCTGCAATCCTGGGGTTTATAGTTTGGTGGGTTAGCATGGTGTAATGGCTTGCATGTTGAACTACAATCCTGGAGACAAGGCTGTGATTCCTTGCCCAGCCATGGAAACCCATTGGGTGATCTTGGTTGAGTCACACACTCTCAGACCCTGAAAAACCTGTGATAGGTTCATCTTAGGGTCTGCATAAGTCAGAAATGACTTGAAGGCACACAACAATAACAATAAAGCACTCAAACTCTCAGACTGCTAAATCTAAATGCCCCTTCCTAGCTGCAAAAAGCAGGATTCAAAGGGATGTTGCCATAGCAGTTAAAGTGGAATTATCATGCTATAACTGTGTGGTGTGAAAGGGCTCTCAGGCAAAAGTCTTACCTGGTGTTGCTACCTGAGATCATGTTTAACAAGGAGTGGACCAGGAAATTCTTCTATGCAAAGAAGGGCCCTCCCTCCATCCACCATCATTCATGGAGAGAAGGCAGGCCATCTCCATTGGGCCTAGCCTGGAAAGAAGAAGGGCCCTCCCTCCATCCACCATCACTGAGGGAGAGAAGGCAGGCCATCTCCATTGGGCCTAGCCTGAACAAGAAGGAAGGCCCTCCCTCCATCCACCATCATCTGGAGGGAGAGAAGGCAGGCCATCTCCATCAGGCCCAGCCTGAACAAGAAGAAGGGCCCTCCCTCCATCCATGATCATCGAGGGAGAAAAGGCAGACCATCTCCATCAGGCCCAGCCTGAGCAAGAAGCAAAGCAGCTTCATTTATATACCGCTTCGTATCACGCTATGGGATGTCTAAGCGGTTTACAACTGTACACTCATTGCCCCCCAACAGTTGGGTACTCATTTTAGCGACCTCAGAAGGATGCAGGCCTGAGTCTAGCCTGAGCCCTGGCTAGTATTGAAGGGCCCTCCCTCCATCTACCATCATCTGGAGGGAGAGAAGGCAGACCATCTCATCGGGCCTAGCCAGAAGAAGAAGAAGAAGAAGAAGAAGGGCCCTCCCTCCAGTCCATTGATCCAGGCTTTAGAGGGAGAGAAGATCTGATGGACTTATTCCCCTTTCCCACCACCATTCCCTTCCCTTTTGTGTCTTGTCTTTTTAGATTGTAAGCCTGAGGGCAGGGAAATGTCTAATTAACCATTTGTAAGCCACTCTGATAGCCTTTTGGCTGAAGAGCAGGGTATAAATACATATTAATAAATAAATAAATAATAGAGGGCCTGCCATTTAAGTACATTCTATCAATGCCACCTCCACAAAACAGGAAGAAACATATCCTCGGCAAAGCATGTAAGAGGACACTGAATTGCAAAAATGTATTTACCACTAGCCACCGGCAGGACAGGGGGATCTGAGACTTGTAGCACAAAGAAGAAATGCTCCAAGCCCTAAAGCACCACCTGTTTACTTCAAACAGAGATGGCCAAAGTGTGGCCCACAGGCTGCATGTGGCCCTTTTGTTATTGTGTACCTTCAAGTCATTTCCAATTTATGGTGATGTTATCGTGGGATCTTCTTGGCAAGTTTCTTCAGAGAGGGCTTGCCATTGCCATCCTCTGAAGTTGGTCAGCCAGTGGGTTTTATGGCCCAAATTTACAAGCCCCTTGGTACCCCTCCAAATTCCACCAACCCTTAAAAAAATTACAAATTTAAATCAATATCATACTCTCTAACATTTCAGAGGGGGAAACCAGGATGTGTGGCCAAGCAAGATCAGAGTGTGGCCAAGATGGCAAAAATTAGAACGCACAAGCTAGAAGCTGGAGCAGTTTGCTTTTGCCTGCATCTACTGGAAAGGGCGAGAGTCTACCTTTCCAAACCTTTCCTTCCTGCTGAGTTAATGGGGTGCAAACTACTTTTCCCTTTGAACTCAGTGGCAGCAAGTGAAGTAAGCTGGGGACAAAGGAAGGAGGTGGGAAGAGGAGAGAGAAGCTGGGACATGTTAAAAACAGCTGAAAAAATAATCTGTCAGAGATCATTTGTCCCTCCCAAACGAGAGGGAATGCAATTTTCAGATGCCTTTTTTCCAAAAATCTGGCAGATGAGCCCCAAACCAGCCATAAATGCAGGGATTTTTCTTCCCCATCTCCCTGAATCACCCCAAATCCACCCAAAAATAATACAAATCCAAAACCCAGCAAAAACGTGGGCCAGAAGTGACACAACGTCGCTTCCAATACATCAAAACACAATTGTGAAGCTCACTGGGGACATTGTGGAGGGATTTGTCTCCTGTTCCCCCTGCAATTGCACACCTATGTTTTGAATCAAAGCAACGTTTAGTGCTGATGTTCTTTTTCCATCATCTGTTATGTGCACAATGTGCAAGATGCCATTGATAACCCTACTTTGTGTTTCTGCAACATGCTCATTATTTCATGACAAGCCATCCAGAGTTTTGGAATTCTGTTAGCCTCAGAAAATGCTGGCAGATGTTCCTTTAACCCTCAGGCTGCATTTCCCACTAAAACAGACTTGGAAGAAGTTACAATTTGGCCAGGAAATGCTCTTTCGGCATTTTATTCACTCACACACAGCAGATAATTGTATTTATGCATCTAATGCTTACTAGAACAGCCAAAATTAGATCATAAATTATATTTAGATCAAGCAATTTTTCAAAAAAACTTTTGCCTGATAAGAGCATCGCCTGATTTAATCATGCAGCAAGTTCTTTTAGATATTTGCACCACACTCTTAAGGTTTGAAAAAAATACTTCTTGTTGCTATGTGCCTTGACATTGTTTCCAACTTATGGCGACCCTAAGGTGGACCTGTCATGGGGTTTTCTGGGGCTGAGAGTGTGTGACTCACCCAAGGTCACCCAATGGGCTTCCACAGCCAAGCAGGGATTCAAACTGGTCTCCAGAGTCATAGCCCAATACACAAACCACTGCACCAGGCTGGCTCTCAAACCAAAGCTTACTCCTGGGAAAGTGAATGTAGCATGGCAGCTTTATGTTTAAACAAAATCCAGGGTAAATTCACCATCATACATGACATGAGATCCACCAGCCCCCAATTTACATGCAGTTCACCAACTGAGTTAGGGAAAGATCTGTGGTCGAAGGATCACTATTTCAGTAGCCCTGGATCAGAATGAGGACAGAAGTGTTGAGGCAGTTTTCCTGGGGTGCATGTACACTGTAGAAATAATGCAATTTGATACCACTGTAACTGCAATGGCCCCATCCTGCAGAAATCCTGAATCTATAATCTTGTGAGTCATCAGCACTCTTTGGCAGAGAAGGCTAAACACCTGCTAAAACTATAAAGCCCAGGATTCCATTGAATGGAATTACAAAACTTAAAGTGATGTCAAACTGCATTATTTCTACAATATAGATGCACCTTTAGTCTTGTTTTTTAATAGGAGGGAAGAGGTCCTCTTTATTAACATGAATTGATTTTAAATTACTGTTCATTTACTGTACATCCCAGTTGGTTTCTTTTTTTAAAAAAAAATTAATAAATTGCATTAAAACAACCCATGATTTTAAATGATACTAAAAAAAATCAGAAACATAACAATAGGGACAAGGTGAACAGCACAAATCTCCCCCCTCCTTAGAAGACCCTTAGTTATCAAATTCATATTTAAATAATTCATATTTAAATATTTTGCCTGCTAGAAAGAGAACAGAGAGGGAACTAGCCTAGCTTCCTGTAGTTATGGCTGACAGTTCAGGATTGTCCCAGGTCCTGCGGCTTTCAGGCCAAAATCCAAGACTTATCTTATCACACTACCTTGTTGTAGAGCTACATTCCACTTTAACTGCTGTGGTAACTTCCAGTCATGAGTTACATATGTTAGGATGTTGGCGTGATGGGCTACACAGTAGAAAAGGCTATTGCAGAGATGTAGTGATCTCAGGCACAACTGATGAGATAATAGCTGGAGGGAGCCAAGCATGAGGCAAGCCTGTTCAAGGCTGCTTCTGTGAATAGAATCCGGCTGTAATAACATAGTAATACCATAGGAGTAATAACATGCATGTAATAGCATAGTAATAATGATAATATAGGATAACATAAGAGATGGTCACTAGGGTTGGCTTCACCCAGTGCAGTAATTCATGGTTTTACACACCCCTCCCATTGACTTCCCCCCATACCACACCATACAGAATCCTTAATAATGTTTTGGGTATTAATGTTACTCATAAATTGCTGATATGTAATGGTAATACTTGTGACTTAAACAACTAGCACCTTTGAATTATAACATCATATGCACAGCCAACATGTATTTACATGTAATAATAATAATAATAATAATAATAATAATAATTTTTATTTATATTTCCCGCCTCTCCCTACGGATCGAAGTGGGATTACACAATTAAATGAATACAATATGCAAAATACAAACAATAAAATAGTGAAATCAAACAACAGTAATAAATTATAAGAGCATAGAATATAATATAATAATAATAATAAAATAAAATAAAATAGCCAATCATCGTCAGAATCTAGAACTCTAGAAGATTAGATGGATAGGCCCGCCGGAAGAGCTCCGTCTTAAGTGCCTTTTTAAAGGCATCTAGCGTAGTAATAAGACAAATCTTTTCATTGTTTCATATGGTTAAAATGAAAATCTGGAAAGATTTTATGTTTTTGCAGAAATTTTTAAAAGAATTTTAATTTTATTTTTTTAAAAAAAAAAACTTTCCTCCTCCTCCTCCATCTTTGTCTTCAGCTTACATTAGTTGATGCAAACTGTGTTCAAAATGTGAAAATAGTTTGCACTCAATTAACTCAGCAAGGAGGAGAGGAGAGGGCAGATTCTTGACCTTCCCAGTAGGCCCAGGCAAAAGGAAACTGCTGCAGTCTCTCCTAGCATATCTTTTCTTCCTCATTAATAACTTTGGCCATCTTAAACCCACTCTGATGTTGCTTGGCCACATGTGTTTCATCTGTGAAACATTGGTAGGTATGAGATCCCAAAGGGTCCCTGGACTGCATGATTCCCACCCAAGTGTACAGAGAGAGAGAGAGAGAGAGAGATTTGTGAAAAGAAAAAGCTTACACATGGATCCCACACAAACTCTATCCAGAAAATGAGAATTCAGATATTATGAATGGCCAGACACCCTCACTACATACTTGCCCTGTCCATTTACAATCACTGTCTTTGAAATTAACTTCAAGCCTTGTTGACCATTATCAGTGTACTTTGACTTCAGCATGACTAGAGGCAAACTCTCCGTGAAATCAACCTGCAACGGTGTGTTGATGGGAAAAATGGGTTTAAACAAGTCACGCATAGCTTTCATGAGTACTGCCAGCTGGCCAAGACTTTCATCTTGTGCTGCCTGCCTTTTATTGACATTAAGCACATCTCTTGTAATCAGGGCAATTTGTATCCTCTCACAATTGTTGCTTACACAGCGATCATAAACGTCTCCAGGATTGGCATGCAGCTGCATAAGGAACCCTGGATGAAGTTTGGTGTAATTAAGCCAAGCTGCCTCTTCTGGATGTCAAGAAAAGTCCCTCCTCCTTCAGCTTGTTAAAAGGCAAGGATTTCTTTAAGATGCTTGTCTGGACTATTAGGGGGACTGCAGACAGGCGGCTCTGGGCCTCCCTGGGAAGCAGCGGATCAGGTCTGCGGCAACCCCATGCCACGGCCCCGATCCTCCCTTTTGCCACCCTGAAAAGAACGGCAAAATGCCACTCCTTTTAGGGGTGGCAAAAGTCCATCCTAAGAGCTGGTGCGCGGCTCTTCAGCACCCTTTTTGGTGCAGTGTGTTTAAACGTTTCACCAGAAGGGTGTCCTGACTCTGCGTGCCGTGCGTACTGGCACGTGGCATCAGGACAGCGTCGGCGTGGGGTTGGGGTGGCTGGCGTGCTGCTGCCCCACCCCAACTCTGCCTCCAGGCCAGTCCTTTTGGGCCAGTCTGCAGAGGCCCTTAGTCTTTGGCAGCTGGAGCAGGTCTGGAAGATACCTCTAGAGCAGTGATGGTGAACCTTTTAGAGACCAAGTGCCCAAACTCAGTGGATTCCCACACTGGGTGTCACCGGGTGCTGAGGGCGGGACTTTTGGGGGTGGGACTTCTGCCTTCCAGGGTGAGACTTCTGGGGTGAGACTT
Organism: Phrynosoma blainvillii; assembly: GCA_026167975.1. NCBI lineage: Eukaryota > Metazoa > Chordata > Lepidosauria > Squamata > Phrynosomatidae > Phrynosoma > Phrynosoma blainvillii. Next base: position 444,770,915 of record JANUYF010000001.1, on the reverse strand, counting down.
ACACCTTCTGGGACAGGACGTCCGGACACTCTCTCAGTTTCAGGCTAGCAATCGCAAACCCGCCTCTGATGAAAACACACATGGCAACCACATGCCGCGGCCCCGATCCTCCTTTTTGCCACTCCTTTTGGAGGCAGCAAAAAGCTGCTCTTAGGGGGCACCCTGACGCCAAGCACCTTGTGGATGGGTGCGCAGCGTCGGTGCAGAGTCAGGGTGGCCGGTGTGTAGTCACCCCACCTCAACTCCACCCCCAGGCCGGCCTAAAATGCCAGTCTGCATCGGCCCATACTCAGGCTTTTTGGACATAATCAGTTTACTTTAGTTTCAGCCATTCTGAATTTATTTTCAACACATTATCAATTGTCAAGAAATCAGAAAAAGACTAGGAATGGGAAGGGCAGTTATGAAAGAACTAGCAAGTTGCCGATATACAACTGAACTCTAAAGTAATACTTGTCCAAGCCATTGTATTCCCCTTCACCATGTACAGCTGAGAGAGCTGGACAGTGAAGAAAGTGGATAAGAAGAAGATCAATTCATGTGAAATGTGCTGTTGGAGAAGAGTGCTGAGAATTCTCTGAAGATGTCAGCCACAGATGCTGGTGAAACGACGGGAATAAACTCTTCTAGAACATGGCCACATAGTCTGAAAAACCCACAAAAAACTATAAACAAAATTAACTCACACAATTTCAGTTCTCATCCACTGTCAGTTCTTCTTAGACCCTCCTAGCAGGGGTCATACTGGGTGAAACCAGTTCATATATATCATCTTTTATTTTTGTTTTGGGGGGGGGGGTTGTGTGTTTTTGTTGTTGTTGTTGTATTTTTTGGTAGAACTGTTCCCCAAGAGGTGGACGTTGTCTATTACAAAGTTGAAAATAATAATGTTTTTATTTTATTCTTCTTCTTGTTGTTAGCTGCCTTTGAGTCGACCTCAACTCATGGCGACCCTGTAATGAGACATCTCCAAGCCCCACTATCCTCCACTCCTCTGCTCAAGTCCTGTAGGCTCAAGCCCATGGTCTCCCTGATTGAATCTATCCATCTAGCATGTGATCTTCCTCTCTTTTTACTACACTCCACCTTCCCCAGCATCATTGTCTTTTCTAAAGAGTCATGCCTTCTCATGATGTGGCCAAAGTATGACAGCCTCAAATTAATCATCTTGGCTTCCAGGGAGATTTCATGCTTAATTTGTTCAAGGACCCACTTGTTTGTCTTTTTGGCTATCCACAGTATTCCCAGCACTCTTCTCCAGCACCACATCTCAAAGGAATTAAAAAAAATTTCCCCTACCTGCTTTCTTCACTGTCCAGCTCTCACATCTATACATGGTGATGGGGAATATAATGGCTTGTATGAGTCTAAGTTTAGTGTTCAGCTGTACATCTTTACACTTTAGAACTTTGTCTAGTTCTTTCATAGCTGCCCTCTCTCATTCCTAATCTTCTTCTGATTTCTTGACTGCAGTCTTCATTCTGATCTATGCTTGATCCAAAGTATGGGAAATCTTTATTTCAATTTCCTCATTATCTAGGTTGAATTTATGTAAATCTTCTGTGATCATTATTTTTGTTTTCTTTATGTTTAACATTAGGCCTGCCTTGGCACTTTCTTCTTTGACTTTCTTTAGTGATTGTTCCAAGTCTGTGATTCTTTCTGCTAGTAGTATGGTATCATCTGCATATCTTAGATTGTTGATCTTCCCTCCTCCTATCTTCACTCCTCCTTCTTCCATGTCCAAACCTGCTCTGTGTATAATATTTTCTGCATACAAGTTGAGCAGATGGGGTGATAGAATGCAGCCTTGCATAGAACACACCCTTTGCCTTCTATTGCCTGACCCTTATTTTAACCATATATTTTAACCGTATTTTAATTATAACCATAATTATAACCTTGATTTAATTATAACCTTGAGAGCTGAGAGGCATTCACATGCAAAGCCTAAGAAATAATGTAGTAATGTGGCACACCAGGTTGCTGCTGCACATACTTTGGGAACACTGCTTTAAGAGGATTGCATCTTTCTTCCAGTTATCCTAATTTCCCCTCTTACCAAGAGATTTCCTCAGAGATGCAGGCTTCAGCAACCAAATTAAGCCCATGTTTACTTCCTACATTGGACTGATAGATCAGGATAATCACAGGCCATGAGAAGCATAAGTTCCCCACCCTTTGAATGAACACCTCTTCTAAAAACATGCTTGTTGTTGTTGTCGTCGTGTGCACCTTTAAGTCATTTCCAACTTATGGCAACCCAAGGCAAACCTATCTCAGAATTTTCTTGGCAAGTTTCTTCAGAGGAAGTTTGCCATCCTCTGAGGCTGAGAGAGTGTGACTTGCCCAAGATCACCCACTGGGTTTCCATGGCTGAGCCAGGATTTGAACCCGGGTCTCCAGAGTCATAATCCAACACTCAAGCCACTACACCACACATATGCTAATCATATCATAATGCTTGAGCTGAAGATGGCTGTGACACTCTGCTTAATGTTATGGCCGCCCTTCACCATCAAAGTGAGAAACCTTGAATGCATGGTGTTTTCTTTTTTACCTGTCTGCATTAAGACTAGATTTTAGAAAGAAGCCAACATGATCAGGAGACAGCTAGGGCACTCCTCATCAAAGACACTATTATTAGCTTGAAGAGAAGTATCAGTTTTCACCAACTCACTGATAAATTAACTAATAGAGGGAAATTAAAAACCTTCCAATGAAAGCATATTGTGGATGAGAATCCTAATTGATTATATAATGACCATCTGGTTGGCAGGCAGAAAGAAAAAAGTACCAGGTAGTGTTACCCTGGCCCTCTTGCTGCTTCTTATTGAGCTAAATTAATTTCCCCATTGAATTCAATAAGTGGGTGCCCTCTCAGGATCCCTGCAATTTGGGTAACAACACCTCAGCCCCACCTCGAGAGAGAGAAAAGAGTGGGTGAAAGAAACATGTGGATCAGATGTGGGGTGGCACTACAACTAGAAACAAACCAGGGCCAAGAAACACAAACTGAGTCCACTTTTAGGGTTAGGGTTAGGGTTAGGGAATAATGGGAACTGTATTTTATTGCGGCATCAGAGTTCTCTGACAGAGAAGGCTCAATGTCTCAGGAAAAAAAACCAATTCCCATGATTCCCTAGCACTAACCCTAACCCTAAAAGTGGACTCAATTTGCACTGTTTCTGGCAGTCTGCAACCCCGCACAGTTTTCAGCGTGACTGAATGTGAAAACAGAAATAACCTTTGCATGATGTGAAACCCTGAAACAAATGCCCCAACATTTCCCAGAACTATTCCACAGTCTAGAGGAACCCTACTTCCTCTCCTCCCCCTCCCTTATTAAATAAAATCAACTCAGCAAATATCTTTTGCTTTTCATTCTCATTTTTATTTAAATCTCAGAGTAATGTATGCAGTGGGTAGATTTTTTAAAAAGTTTAAAATTTAAACAATAGACAACTGGATTCTCAAATGTATAATGTTCAGGTAGAAGGATAAGTCTTCCTGATAGCAAAATCTCTCTCAAGATGGACTGAATGCACTAGAATTTACTTCTGTGTAAAATAACAGCAGTATTTTTTCAGAGCAATTCCTTGGATTTTTCAAAACAAGTAATCCATTTTCATAGATGTAACTTTTCCTTATTCCTACCGTTTCCTATTCAAGAATGTTGAATACTTGATTAACGCTATGAGGATTGCAATATTCTGCCACATCTTCTCCCCAATGAAAGAATGCCTTTGGATAAAGAAAATAACATTTGACGATCATCTAGGACATCTGGGATGTCTGTTACATTCAGGTGTTCTAAACAGAGTGGTAGTAATAGTAGAAGGAAAGGATGTTTGGCCTCCCTCCTTCACCACCATTTTCATTATTCCACACATGTAGAAGACAGAGATGCATGAAGGCAGAGCTAAGGTGCACATCCTTGTTCACCTTCCAAAACATCTGACTTTTGCAAGAAATGAGCTGTGGCGTTTGCCTGCATCCCTTTAAAATGGAGTTCAGTGGAAGAGATGGTATAAGTCGGGTGAGGCTCAGTGGGAAGAGAAAGATCCTAGCTTTTTTAAAAATAATAATAATAATAATTAAAATTTGAAAATTGTTTATTTTTATTTTTCTAAATTTTCTTTAACAACAACAAATCTTATGAAATTTTTATTTTAAAACATGAAATTGTGCACCTGTAAATACATTTAGGCTGCACACATGATATTGTAATTTAAAGGTGTAATTTTAATTTTGCTAGTTGCTAGTTGTCACAACTATTGCCATTGAATTCAATGATATACTTATTGTAGCAATATAGCAATAGCAAGTACATTTCTATACCACTTGTCAGTGAACTAAGCACTCCCTAAGCAGTTTACAATGTTTAAGCTAATTGCCCCCAACAGGAACTACAATTTATGAGTAACATTAGTACAAAAAACACTACTAAGGATTCTGTATGATGTGATATCCTTAGTAATGTGTTTTGGGTTTGTTTGTTTTTTATATTAATGTTACTCATAAATCCTAGTTCCTGTATATCATTGGATGTAATGGAAACACTAGGATTTGAATCCGACTCAACTATGGGAACCCGCTGGGTGATCTTGAGCAAGTCACACCCTCTCAGCCTCAAAGGATGGTAATGGAAAGCCCTCTCTGAAGAAACTTGCCAAGAAAACCCCACTATAAGGTTGCCATAAGTTGGAAACGACTTGAAGTCACACAACAAAATGGTGTGGTATGGGAGGAGGTCAATGGGGGGATGACAGATGCCAACCCTAGTGATGCCACTGCTGAGTTGTTTTGCTACATCCATATTCACCTAGGGGCTGCCATGACATCACATGTGGAGTGACTAACGTGTCATGGCTGATATGCATTAGGCACCAGTGAGCATCAATGTGCTCCCCAATGTGCATCCGGACACCAGCTAGAAAGTGCTGGAACACAGTAACAGTGCCAGATGAACATCAAGAATATCTGATACCCATCAGGAGCACCCAGTGTGCATCAGAGGTGCATAATATGCATCAGAAGTGCCTGATGTGTATTGCAACACTCTTGGCAATACCTGGATGCACATCTTTACCATTCACAAACAGGGTTATATCATGTTTCTGCACATAGGGATTCATAAAGTTTTGAAACATAGACTGTGATGTAGGATTGGCCCCTGATTCTTAGCAGACACCTAAAAATGTAAATGGGTGAATAGGATAAAACCTGTTTGCAAAGATGTATTATACTTGCTTTGCGTTCTGTCATCCCAAGAACAACATGAGTAAGCCAAATGGAGAATACAGTACTAAGTAATCCCATGCAAGGTAACCCCATTCTGCATAAATCGATGGCAATGTGCAAAGCCTCTAAGGCTGTGCTTACACCAGAGAGATCAGGAAAAGTGCAAGTTGCTCAGATGCATCCACCGCTGATCGGTAAGTAAGGATCCAGGAGGCAACAAAACTTCAGAGTTAAGCAAGCAGCTACATTCTGCCCTGATTTACACCACATGCACCATCATATGGAAGTTTCTCCCTGGGCAGAATATGGCCCAAAGTAGATCAAGGTACACCAGTCGGACGATTCAGACAGTCTCACATTCTGTGGTTGTGGTGAGACACACACTGCAGTCACACCGGATGGCCTTGGGGTACGTGTAGAAAGGACTAACGTTGGCTGCACAATTGGGCAGCTTCACCGTCACCAGCTTGGTTTCGTTGTAAGTGCAGACGCGATGGTGTGCTTCAATGTAAGGAGGATCCAGCACTGGTTTCTGCTTACAAGGGAGGAAAAATATAAATGCTGGCATTAGATAATAAATAAACAAAGATTGGTTGTATGAAGCTCTTTTTTACTGAACCAAACAACAGAAGAAGACAAGAGCCTAAGAAGAGTCAATTTGGTGAACTTTTGGGGGCGAAGTGTGAAAACCCTTTTAAAACAAGACATTTCCACTTGTTTTAATGGAGGTTTTGCAGTTTGCCACTGGAACATGGCTGCAAACTGGGAAAACTGGGAGAGAGAGGAGCATCATTTGTAGTTTCCCTGCCCCCCATCCCTAGGTTTCCTAAATTTGGTGCATATATTCCAGGACTTCTCTGCTTAGATGATGATGATGATGATGATGATGATGATGATGATAATGATAATGATGATGATGATGATTTGTATCCTCCTTTTTTCTAAATTGGAACTCAAAGCGGTTTACGGTCTAAAAGCACAGTACAATTAAAAACTTACAAAAGTGATAATTAAAATGGAATTGAACTACCGTATTGCAATATTAAACAGATCATTTGTTTAAAAATAGAATACAATTAAAAAGAGATAAAAGCACTTAAGAATAAAATAGTACTTTTGCGTGTTCTTCCTATTAATAAATAACCTTTGCCCACTTATGGCCTGGCAATACCCTTTTTACCATACTCTGATGTTGCTTGGCGACACACAAACTGGTTTTCATCTGTGAAATATTGAAGGATTTGCCCTCACTCCTACCCCAATCTGTTAGAATAATACACATTTTCCCTTTTCCTCTGCTCCTCATTTCTTTACATTAATTGTTTTGAAACAATATAGCTAGGAATTTATTCCACTGTGGTACACATTATTGGCATCCTTTTCTTTGCCCTCTTTGCTTTTTTAAAAGGACTACTGGTGATGGAAATGTAATATAAAAACAGAGTGATAATATCAACTCTTGGTAATAAATTCAAATATATTATCATGAAGAAATGTTTTGCTGAACTATAAAAATAATCAGTCATTGTTGGCAATGCCATGGACCCTTTTAAACTTGCCTCTGCTTGCCCTAATTCCTCTCTGTCTCTGTTACCACTAGCTGATACCACCTTTACACTCTTGAACAGTGGTGAAGGGGAGACTGAGAGTGTTTTTCGTCTACTTTGGCCACTTTAACTGCCATGGTTCCATCCTATGGAATCCTGGGATTTGTAATTTTGTGAGGGATTTTGGATTCTCCGCCAGAGAGCTCTAGTGCCTCACTGAACTACACATCCCTGGATTTTGAAAGATGCAGTCATGGCAGTTAAGGCAGGAATCAAACTGCTATAGCTATGTAATATGAAAGAGATCTTTGACTGGTGGTTAAGGTTGCCAAAGTGAAAACTGGAGAAAGCTCCTGCTCTTTTTAAGACTCTTCAGAAGAGAGAATTTCAGCAGATATTGCTGACTACCTGGTTCCATAACAACCAACATTTAAAGTTCCCTCTTCTGTTATTGTTGTTGTTGTGTGCCTTCAAGCTGTTTTTGACGTATAGCAGCACTACCATGGGGTTTTCTTGGCAAGATGTGTTCAGAGGAGATTTCCCATTGCCTTTTCTGAGGCTCAAAAGGTGTGACTTGCCCAAGGTCACCCAATGCGTTTCCACGGTCGAGCCAAGATTTGAACCCTGGTCTCCAGAGTCACAACCATTAAAGGGCCAGGAGCTGTCTCCATTTTCCACTCTGGCATCCTTTTTAGTGGCTGGTGTTTGAAGAGGTTTTTATGGGTTCATAACCAGTATTTTGCCTTTCCAAAATAGAAATACAAAGTCAGTTGCTGGAATTAAATAATAGAGCTTCTCCTCACAAGTACATACAACATGCACACACCTTCTTTTGATTCAGTAAAATCCTACCCATGTCAAGAAGTCTTTCCCACAAATACAAAGGAAATTAAGCTTGGACCTACAATTATTTTTAATAAAAAGCGGGCTAAAGTTAGTCACTGTCTTCTTTCTGCGCAATGTGTGCGGACTTGCTCGCCCATTCTGTCGCTCCCACCCACGGACCCCCTACAGCACCATTACCACATTTCGGAGGCAGCCCAAATTAGAAACAGTCAGACAGTTCTTGGGATATGGAACAAAATGTATCACTTGTGAATCAGGGGCTCTCTTTTAATCTCCGAGGAATTTTCTGCCAGTGGAGTAATAAAGGACAGTTTCCCCTTAAGTGTTTAAGCCATAAGAGGCTTTCGAAATTATATAATGAGAGCATTACGTAAATGCTTTAGAAATATTTTGCCACACAACACTAAGGCTTTGGAGGGGGGGTGGGACTGAAAGGGGGGAAAAACTTGTAGCATGGAATGTTTTTGATGTTTTAACTTGTTTTTATGATGTTCTAATTTGTTGTTTTAACTTTTAGATTGTACGCCACAGGCAGGCTTTTTATATATTTTGGATTTTATTTGGTTTTGTACAGCGCCCTGTACATCTACGGTGCTTAATAAATAAAGCTAATAATAATAATAATAATAATAATAATGTTAAAGCAATATATTCTCTCTAGAAATGGAGCCCCATCTCTGATACAGATATGCCAATGAGGTCATCTGGTTGAATACTAAAACATGCCACTACAGGCCTCCATAAGGTTGTTGCAAGGCTGTGGATATAGTGGAGACAGTGGATCTACTTTTACCAAGGATTGGCAAAGCACAGTCCCACAAGACACAGGAAAGAAAGAAAAATACAAGTGAATCACAATGTGTGTTGTCCAAAATTTACAACATTTCTCCAGAAATATACAGTGGGCCTTTCATATTTGCTGGGATTACAGACACAGGATCCCCATGAAAGTGGAAAAACCACAAATAAAAAACACTGTTTTCTTTAACCTGAAAGAACACCTCCCTAGGAATTTCTAAGTCCTCCTGCGCAACTCTGTGTTCAACATCTGCTGGAAGTCAATCATTGAATTGTGCCGGAAGATGTACAAATGCCTAGAGAAGTATTCTCTCTAGAAAACTTTAGGTCCCCCAGTGCAACGTCGGGTGAAAATTGCCCATAGAGCTGCACCGGAGGACCTAGAGATTCCTAGAGAGAATATGTTAATAAAATCTGCAAATAATCAAATCCACAAAAGTCAAAGTTGCAAATGTGGAGGGATGACTGTATGAATCAATGAAAAGTCTCATCCACACTGCATAGCCCTGTCAGTGCATCTGTGTGGTATACACCATGCCACAAAAAACAATACTAGCTGATTTTAAATTTGTCATTTCTTCATTAAGGCTGGAATCCTTGAGCAAAATGTGCTTAGGGTCTCTTGAGACCTTCTTTTGTTGAATCCCAAGGGGCAGGGTCCTATGGAATCCTGTGATTTGTAGGCCGGGAAGGCACAAGAGCTCTCCGGCTGAGAATTCAAAATACTGTATCCTTCCCGAAACTGCAAATTGCAGCATTCCATAAGATGTTGCCAGAGCAGTTAAAGTAGAATCATGGTGCCTTAAGTGTTGTATTAAAGGACTCCTCTGTTTGTGACAGCAGCGGCCAGCCATGTCTTTCATTTCAGCAGAACAGGAAGGAGGGTGAAAAAGCAGGATAACTTTTTAAAAGCGCCCTCCTTGCTTCCAGCTAACCTGAATCTCTAGTGCATCTCATATTTTCAGTGTGTCCCATCATCCATCTCCTCCTCTCTCCATCCATTTTTGCTGGCTCCTCTATCCCTCCTCTATTCCCTACACACACACACAAAGAAGAAGGACAAGACAGTCACCCAAGGAACCCTTCCTTCTGCCACTTCTATTGCTGAGACAGAGGGCATGTCTACATAGGCCATTTAAACCATTTCGCCCCTGCCCTCACCATGACCTGTCTACACAGTATGGGTCAAAAGCCCAATTCAAGTGCAAACTGTCTTCACAAGGGAAGGCCAGTTCCTCACCAAATCTGCCCTATTCTGTGCATAGGATATTGTAATTTAAAGGTATAATTTTAATTTTGCTAGTTGTTTATGTCACAACTATTACCATTTGTTGTTGTTGTTGACTGCCTTTGCGTCGATCTCAACCTACAGCAACCCTGCTGATGAGACATCTCCAGGGGCCCCTGTCTTCTACTGCTCTGCCCAGCTCCTACAAACTCATATTCGCAGTCTCTTTAATAGAATCCATCCATCTAGCATGTGGCCTTCCTCTCTTTCAACCTTTCCTAGCATTATTTTTTCCCCCAATGATTCATGTCTTCTCATGATGTGTCCAAAGTACGACAGTCTAAGTTTTATCATCTTGACTTCTAGGAAGATTTCTGGCTTGATCTGCTCTAGGGCCCATTGTTTGACTTTTTGGCTGTCCATGGAATCCTCAGCACTACATTCAGTAATATATGGGAATTATTATTTATGAGTAAAAATTAGTACCAAAAACATTACTAAGGATTCCGTATGGGTGTGGTATGAGAAGAGGTCAATGGATGAGGTGACACCATGGGTTAGTGCACCAGGTGACACCAACCCTAGTGATGCCACTGTCCCTATACCTGCCTAAGTTGGTTTTTTTAAAGTCACCTGTTGCTCCAGATTTTGCAGGAAAACTACAATTACATGGGGGGCTGTTAACACAGGTATCCCACTGTGCCATCTGGTACCACTGCTGCTGGTGCCAGTCGCTCCTTCTAAGGTCCCAGCAAGGTGTCCAGCCATGCGATCGATGCTGGGTGCTTCATTTTCAACTTCAGGGGGAGCAACTTGTCCCAGTGGAAACACAATGGGATGCGTCTGTAGACAACCACCTTGTGTCACAATGGAGTGCTGAAGTAATGGAGGGAATCCAGGGCAACTTTGGGGCTAAAATAATCCAGGGGCAGCCAACTGCCATGACTCAATGCTATGGAATTTGGGGAATTGTAGTTTTGTGAAAGATTTAGCCTGCTCTGTCAGAGAGCTCTGCTTCCAGAACAAGCTACAATTCTCAGAATTCCATAGCATTGACCCATGGCAGTTAAAGTGGTATCAAACTGGGTTATTTCTGCAGTGTGGATGCAGCCAGTATTACTCTGAAAAATAGTGAATTACATCCCTGACTTTTAACAGGCCAAAAAAAAAAAAAAAGGTAACACCATTCCAGCTTACTATTTTAAAAAGTAATTAGCTCCCAAAGTCACTTGTTCCAAGTGACAGATTAATTCCAAACACTACCTCTGCCTCCTGTGGTTGTCAAAACATGTTTGTGAGAATATGAATTATGCTAACCACATTTTTTTAAAGCCAGATCCATAGCTGAATAAGTTATACGGAAGTTTAGGGTAAGGCTTTTAGTGTCCTTGCCAAAGCCAGACCAAATTGTGCAAAGTCAGAGAAGATGTGGCTATTTCTACAGGGGCATAAGTGAATTAAGTTTTTCTCGCTCTAGCAGAATGACCAAGGTGGTCACATTTTACCGACTTGACAATCCTGTGCACTTACCTCCCAAGTCTCACAACGGCCCCAGCAGGCATCGGTGGTGATGCGCATCCCCTTGCAGCCTGGCTTCTTGGCCAGGAAAGTGAATTCACGAACAGCACAGCCAATGAAGGTCCTCAGGTTGATACTGGATGGCTTGAGGGTCCTGACACAGCTGGCCAAGATCAGGAGATACAAAGATCCCTGGACCACCCATCGGAGTTTTATGGCTGTGAGAGCAGCAGGAGAGACGAAGACTTCTTAAAGAAGTTTGACTGAGGATTATTTTATCTCCACCTGGGGTAGAAATTTGTGTTGACCCTCCCAGAAGCCCCCCCTCCCTGAAAAATTCAGCCAAAAATTAACTAGGGTTACTGCCATACTGCAGAATGAATGCAGTTTGATACCACTTTAACTGCCATGGCTCCATCCTACAGAATCCTGGGGTTTGTTTTTTGTTGTGGCACCAGAGTTCTCTGACCAAGAAGGCTAACTATCTCACAAAACTACAAATCCCAGGATTCGATAGCATTGGCAGTTAAAGCAGTGTCAAACTCCATTAATTCTGCAGTGTATATGCAGCCTTTAGGGACCAAAAAAAGGGGCTCCTTTCCACATCAAAAATTGGTTTAGAAGCTTTGGAAAAACCTGTTGGTGACATCCTAAAAATAAAGCTACTGATTTTTTTGTTTGGTTTTATGATTTTATTGTTTGATGCTGTTTTTAATATTATTCTAGTTTAATCTATTTTTAAGGGGTGGGAGGGTTAGGGGGGTATTTGGTGATGCGTTTTACTCTTGTATTGTTTTAATCTGTTGTACGCCGCCCCGGTTGCTTTGCAGAGGGGCGGGTTAGAAATAAAATTTATTATTATTATTATTATTATTTAAAAAACTCTCCCCACCAAGGACTCAAAAGCTAAGGGCTCTACCACACTATCCTGTTATAGTACTATATTCCACTTTAACTGCCATGGCAACATTCTGTGAAATTCTGGGGTTTGTAGTTTCCTGAGGCCCAAGAGCTCTCTGGCTGAGAATTCTAAAAGTGCCTCCCTAAAACTACAAATCCCAGGATTCCATAAGATTTCCCATACTAATACTAATTAAAGTGGAATAATAGCACTAGAACAGTGTCATGGGTTCCCTTGTAAGAGTGATGCCATATCCCTTCCAGTCACCCAAAATGGCAGACACAATGTCACAGTGCATCCCTCAGCAATGTCAATCTTTGTAAATTTCAGTGAAATTTATGTTTGTAAGCTTCATTCTTGCAATCAAAAATTAATAATCGTACCATCTCCCTCTCTATTGTGAGGAAGCCCTCAAGAATTCCACAGTTTTCAAGGAGCATATTCTCTGCAAAACAGACACATGGGTGGGTTTGCAAAGAAAAGGGCATTTTCTGTGCAGAGAATGCCATTTTCTGCACACACACAAAACTGCAAAAAATTCCACATGAATTTTTCACAGAGAAGTAGTCCTGAACTGTGAAAATTTTCAGCCATCCAAGATTGTCTCATTGGGCAAAGGGATCTTGTAGTACCTTTGGGACAAACTGAAAGAAGTTGGGAGCAAGAGCTTTCATAGACTTGAAAGTCTTTTTCAGAGGAAGTAGATTCAAGCCTACGAAAGCTCATGCTACGAATTTCAGTTAGTTTCAAAGGTGCTACACGATCCCTTTGTATAATGGTTTTCCAGATTCACACAGCTATATCTTTGAATTTTCTTCATTGAGGTTTCCCAGGACTCAGGAAACACATTTCTTATCTTTTCTTGAAAGATTTTTCAGTATTCCTTCTCTTCCTACTCTGGAGCTCTAAAAGTGGCCCAAATGGGGTGGTGCAATTTTGCAGGCTCCAAAGTGTATCCAAAATGCATTTTACATCATAACAATCCTGAGGTTGCAAGTAATGACATTAACTTTGTTGGTGATGATTTGGATTATTTGTCACCTAAGCCCTCTTCAGATGACCTCTGTACAAGCAATTGGTGTTTTCTTGTTCAGGCAGTGCTGAAAATCAGCTCCCTACACATTTCAATAGCCATCAATTGCCATCATTTACACCAGGGGTAGGCAACCTAAGGCCCAGGGGCCAGATGCGGCCCCCCAAGGCCTTTGGACCGACCCCAGGCCAGTCCTGCCACTGCCACCCCCCACCACCCCCCGCCTCCGCTGCCCCCGCCATGATGATATTGATTATTGCTGTTATTACTTGTTGATAATAATAATAATAATAATAATAATAATAATAATAATAATAATAATGATATTTCAAAATTTTTGTGGTCTGGGAAAAGACCAAGAGTTAAATTTAAAATACTTCAAGATTCAATTGGCAGAGGTGGATTGGCGCTCCCAAATTTAAAAATTTACTATTATGCCAGCGTATTAGATTGGCTTATAGATTGGATAAAACTGGAAAATACAAAATTATTACAATTGGAAGGAGACGATATCAGATTTGGCTGGCATGGATACTTATTTTACAATAAATTAGAAGTGAATAAAGGATTTAAAGACCACTACATTCGGAAATCCTTGTTACGAGTATGGTTAAAACTCAAACCTAGGTTATGTAAAGGGGTACCCATGTGGGCCTCAATAAACGAAGCCTTCTTTAGGATGACTCCACTAGATGAAACCAAATGGGTAACATATGAAGATTTATTAGTAAAGAAAGAAAAAGAATTAAAGACATTGGATCAACTAAGAAAAGATGGAATGAAATGTACATGGTTTACTTATTATCAATTAAAAGAAAAATTCAACTTAGACAAAAAATTAAAAAATATACAAGATGTGGACCCAGAATTTGAAAAAATAATTAGGTCAAATGGTAACCATAGAATTAAAAAATTTTACGAAATACTATTAAAAATGGAATTAGAAGACGAAATAGTAAAAACACAGATGGTACAATGGGCACAGGATTTTGAACAAAATATAAGCCTCGATCAATGGGAAAGAACATGGTTGAAAAGACTAAAATACTCCTCAAGTTATTATTTGAAAGAAAATTTTTACAAAATGTTTTATAGGTGGCATCTCACCCCTTATAAATTATCTAAAATATACAAAAACGAAAACAAAATTTGTTGGAAGTGTGAAAACAATATTGGCACATATTACCACATATGGTGGAAATGTATTAAAGCAAAACAATTTTGGAGGGAAATACACGGAACAATGGAAAAGATATTAAAGATTAAACTAAAAAAAGATCCGATGAGGTATTTATTAAGTATTAATCAGGAGGATCAATTAGAACAAGAATATGGACCTTTCCTCTTTAATTTAACTACAGCTGCAAGATTAATATATGCATCCAAATGGAAACAAAAGAGAATTCCAGATTTAAAAGATTGGATTTTGAAAATATATGATTTGATGGAAAATGATAAATTAACTCAACTGTTACAAAAAAACCTATAGAAGAATTTGAAAAAAAAATGGAAGCCTTTTATAGATTATATGGAAGCGAATTGGGGGAAACAATGGATAATAGGATTAGGAAGTTGAATTCCAGAGTAATAAGAAATTGCAGGAATAACCTCTCAGTGTTAAAAAGGGAGGTAATGAATTGAAAATAGCTATGTGGTTGTAATTTTTCTTTTTTAGGTATATATTATAGAAATAATATGGTTGTATATATATTATTAAGCTATAGATATAAATGTATTACAGATGGCAGATTAATAAGTAATTTAAGTTTGTTAAATAAGAATCCATAAATATATATATAGGTAAATATATATACATATATAATATAGGGTTGTTGTTTTTTCTTTTCTTTTCTAGAGTGATATTACAGATAAGAAACAAGAATTATAGACAATATATACTAAAATTGTACGGGAACAACAATGAAACAATGTTAATGAGAAATCTGGTAGTTTGGGAAAAGGAAGACTATTTAAATATAAGAGAATATATAGGTGGTGAGAAAACTTTTTTTTAGATTTAATGTAGTGTGATTGTTAGTGTATGTTCAATTTTAAATGTCTTTTTTTCTTTTTTTTTCTTTTTTCTGTTTGTTCCTTTCTTTTCTTTTTCTTCTCTTTTGTTATTGTGTATTTTTTCTTTTATTTTTTTCTACATGTGTATGTAAATGTTGTTTGTAGATTGTATGTGTATTGTATTATGCTATGTGTTTTTTTGTATTTTTATAAATAAAATTTATTTAAAAATAATAATAATAATAATAATAATAATAATAATAATAATAATAATAATTTGTATGTCCCGCCTCTCCCAATGGATCGAGGCAGGAGTACAGCAATAGAAATAAAACAACAAGGTTTAAAACATGGCAATAAAAACATGACAAAATTACAATAAAAATTCTTAAAACAAACATTAAAATTACAAATGTAATAAGACAATAAAATTAACATTAACATTAACATTAACAATAAAATTGACAATTACATTTACTAAAGCAAATCCAGGCGATAACGGAGGTCTTCCTCCCCGGGGGATCATTGTCTAGTGTTATTTTAGGTCGGATGGGTAAGCCCGCCGGAAGAGTTGTTTTGTTCTTGGGGTTTTCTTGGCAAAATCTCCACAAGGGTTTTGCCATGGCTTTTCTGGGGCTGAGAGAGTGTGCATGCATTTTTTTTTAATCTTTATTTATTTATTTTTGGCGCTTCGGCCCCCCCAATTGTCTGTGGGACAGCAACCCGGCCCCTGGCTCAAAAAAGGTTGCCTACCCTTGATTTACACTAATTGACATATTCAAGTAGCATCACTGTTCCATTATCACATTGGCCTGAGAATTAGTTTAAAGATGGGGTAGAAGTATCTATAATAAATAAAATAGTCAACCAACTGAGCAAGCAATCATTTATCCAAGCCTTTTTAAAACTGGTATGTAGAAAGATCTTATAGTACCTTTGAGACTAACTGAAAGAAAGAAGTTGGCAGCATGATCTGCTTTCGTAGACTTCATGCTGCCAACTTCTTTCTTTGAGTTAGTTTCAAAGGTGCTACATGATCTCCCTACATACTGATTCTAAGACCAACACGGCTATATCTTTGAGTTCTACCACTTTTTTAAATTTGTTATGGTGCAATTGACAGATATCTGAGGATGTTATCATGGCATCAGGCTGTTCACTTCACTTGATGGGAGTATCCATGACCCTGACTCAGGAATTAGCAGCTGCATCCAGGGGAGACACTACAGGGAGCTAGCAGGAACAATGGAAAACAATGAAGCAAAACAATATTTTAAAAATGCAAAGGGATCTTGCAGCATCTTACAGACAGAGAAAGAAAAGAAAGTGCACCTTGCTAACATCTGCCCTACTACAAGTCATCATGCCTCTGGATAGTGAGCATTACAGTTCATGAGAGGAACAATGTGGGGTTGTCAGAAGTTGTAAAATGAATCCAGATGAGATGGACATAATATTGGGACATCATCATGCAGAATGTTTGGTTTTTCCTGTGGCTAGTGGAATGGTTTTGGCCCTTTAATTTCTCAGAAAAAAATCTCCTTAAATTGTTGCTTTAGTTATCTTTTTTGAGGGTGGGGTGGAGTGGGGATAGTAGATGGATACCAGGGTCTTTTTCCCACTGCACAGTTATAGCACTTCAATACCATTTTACCTGCTGTGGCTACATCCTATGGAATCTTGGGGTTTGTAGTTTGGTGAGGGACTATGTGTTCTCTGCCTCACCAAACTAAACAGGGAATTCTAAATTTCTTCAGAAACTACAAATTCCAGGATCGTATAGGATGGATCCATGGCAGTTAAACTAGTATCAGTGCTGTAATTGCAAAATGTGAAAAAGACTCAAAACCCTCTTGTGTGCATACACCTTCAAGTCACCTATTGACTCATGGCAACTCCGTGAATTTCATCAGGTTTTCTTAGCCAAAGTATACTCAGGGGTGGTTTGCCATTACTTTCCTCTGAAATATAGCCTATGACACCTGCTTGTAGTCCTTAGCAGTCTCCCACCCAAGTAGTAACCAGGGCTGGCCCCACTTAGCTTCCAAGATCAAACAGGATCTGTTAGCTTCAGGGTATGGAGCTCTCTCATTGGTGTTGTTAATTGCCCTTGAGTCAACTTCAATTCATGGTGACCCTGTGGATGAAACATCTCGAAGATCACCTGTCTCAACCTCTCTGGTCAGGTCTTGCAGGCCCTGGCCCATGTCCTCCCTGATCAAGTGTGTGGTCTTCCTCTCTTTCTACTGCCTTCTGCCTTTCCTAGCATTATTGTCTTTTCTAATGATTCATTTTACTTCATGATGTGGCCAAAGTACAACAGCCTCATCTTGGCTTCCAGAGAGAGTGGGCTTGATCTGTTCTAGAACCGATTTGTTTGTCTTCTTGGCTATGCACGGTATCCTCACCACTCATCTCCAGCACCACATCTCAAATGAGTTGATTTTCTTCCTATCAGCTTTTTTACTGTCCAGATCTCACATCCATACATGGTGACTGGGAATACAATGGCTTGGACATTCCTCATTTTATTGTTCAGAGTTATGTCCTTACACTTTATTATCTTGTCCAGTTCTTTCATATCTCCCCTTCCTAATCCTAGTCTTCTTCTTAGCACTCCAGAAATGCCATCCTTTCACTCATTCCTCTCTTCCTTCAAGACTCTCCCAAGAATGTCTCCTCCACTCCACCTCTTTTCCTCATACAGAAGACAATTGCACTGGTGGCTGAATCTTTCTTCTATATTGACAATAGGATATATCCACCACCACAGCTTCAGGCAGCTAGCTAGTTTGAGGGATGAAAGTCAGCTCTCTCCTTCAAGAAAGGAGAACAGTGAAGGGGCTTGTGTGTTTGTGTATGTGCCTTCAAGTTGCCTGTCAACTTATGGCAACCTCGTGAATTTCATTTTCTTACGTAAGGAATACTCAGAGGTGGTTTTGCCAGTTCTTTCCTATGAAACATATCCTACAACACCTGGTATTCTTTTGGCAGTACTAACCAGAGCTGACCCTGCTTTGCTTCCAAGATCAGATGAGATTTGGTGGTTTTAGGTAGAAGAATTATTGCCCTGTTGACATGTGAGACGTTGTCTCATTTTGCTTCATGAAAGGAACAGACATGCATCAGTCTGCTACTTACATGGGCCTCATGCAAAACCTGAAATCCGAACCTCTGATTCTCAAATTTCATTAATTAAAATCCTATTTTTCAATGTGTGTGTGTGTGTGTGAGAGAGAGAGAGAGAGAGAGAGAGAGAGAACTGCCTTCTTTTTTGATACCACCAAAGTCCCTTTCACACTATCCAGTTATAACATTTGTATACCACTTTACAATTATTGCAATTGTACACCACTTTACCTGTAATAACTGCATCCTGGGGAATCCTGAGGTTTGCAGTTTCATGTAGTATGTAGAATTCTCTACCAGAGACCTCTAGTGCTTCAACAAATTACCAATGCTGTAGGATGCAGTAGCCGTGGCAGTTAAAATACTCTAATTGTGTAGTGTGAATGAGACCCAAGTTGTCTCAAAAATGAGCCAAAGCAATGATTTATGCCCAGTGAGAGGCAGCGAAGTCTCTTACCTGTCTTGATGGGCATCTCTCGTTTTCTCCTACTGTGGTTCTAAACTGAAGCTAGTTCTTCCCACTGATCAGAAGACCCAGCCACGTCAACAGAGCCTCTGTTAGGGTTTGTTCTCTCAGCAGATCTCCTTGTACCAGCTGCTGCTGGGCTGCTTAATTGCTCAAATTTATAGAAAGGCTGTGTCAGTCAAATGACAATGGAGGCAGATCCTTACATGAAGCTGCTGCAGCATCAAAGCCACTGGGCTAGAAAGCAAGGCGCTCTTTTCCAGGGGTATTTGTTTCTCCTACCATCACCTGATTGAAACAAAAGGAGAAATCTTGGTGGGGCTGCAGAATTTGAGGAAGGAAAGAATGAGCAGAGCACTGGATTTTTCCAGAGATTGGAAATGGTTTGGTTTTTTTACTACAGTACCCAGAATCCTCAAACCCATGCACACACCCTCCAACTGTACTGATTTTGCAGTTCCAGTTAATCCTTTCTCATCCCACTTGCTCAGCTGCTTCTAAAATGTCTCAATTTTTCTCTCTTCTTCCCGCTAGTAGTGTCACTGGGGGTACAGGGGTGCGGACACCAGGTGACATTCCAGAAGGGGGTGACACCACTGAAGAGGGGGGTGTATGCACAGGTGCTCCTCGGGGGTCTCCAGCCCGGGCAGGCAGCGTTTTTCCTGGCTATGCTGCCATTTTTCTCACCCACACAGCCACGTTCCCAGGCCTTGGGGGGGCTCTCTGGGCCTTGGGGGGGGGTCTGGGTGTCAGGTGGCTGCTTTCTTAGCCACGCCACTATTTTTCTCAGCTGTCCTGCCATTTTTGTTGGCTGCACAGCCATTTTCCCAGGCCTTGGAGGAGTCTCCAGGTCTCGGGAGGGATCACCAGTCCCGGCGAGTGACTGGCAGCCATTTCCACAGCCTGCGGAGCCACTTTCTATGTGACCTCACCCCCAGAAGTCCTGCCAGAAGTGCCAACCAGAAATCCCGCCCCCCAAAAGCTCGCCTCCCCACAGTGCGTGACACCCCAGGCGAGGACACCACTGCTTCTCACTTTTCCATTGTCATCTGCTTCCTAAAATTGATGCAAACTGAGTTCAAAGTGCAAAAGTAGTTTCCACTCAATTTATTCAGCAGAGAGGAGAGGAGAGGAGAGGGCAGAAACTTGTCCTTTTCTGTAGACTCAAGTAAAGGAATACTATTGTAGCCTCTCCTACTTTGTTTGTCCTTCCTCATTCATAACTTTTGCCATCTTGACCACACTCTGATGTTGTTTGGTCAGACATTCCCAGGTCTTAATCTGTGATGAATTGTTGTTGATATTCATGGAGGCCTAAGTGTTCCAGTCCAAAAAGTCATTTGTTTAGTTTATTTATTAAAATATTGCTACCCTGCCCTATATCAAGAGATCTCACAAACAAGTTAAAACAATTCAAAACAATAAAAATAATTTAAATAAACTAAAACTTATTAGTAGAATTCAAAGTATAGCAGTGTTAGTCTGAATCAGTATGTAAAGGGATCTTGTAACAGCTTTGTCTCAAAGGTTCTATAAGACTTGTTGTTTTTGTGTGCCTTCAATTCATTTCTGACTTATGGCGAACGTAAGGTGAACCTATCATAGAATTTGCTTAACAAGATGCATTCAGAGAAGGTTTGCCATTGCCTTCCCCTGAGGCTGAGAGCATGTGACTTGCCCAAGGTCACTCAGTGGGTTTCATGTCTAAGCTGGGAATAAAACCCTGGTCTCCAGAGTCATAGTCCAATGCTCAAACCACTATGCCATGCTGGCTCTCTTTATTTGTATAAGGGATGCCATTTTACTTTGCCATTGTGTTTAATGGGACTTGAGCATGCATAGATTTTTGTATCCATGGGTGGTCCTGGAACCAAACCCCAGCGAATACCAAGGGATCACATACACACATATAGATTGGATATCTCTTATCCAAAATGTTTGGGATGAAAAGTGTTTGGGATTTTAGATTTTAAAAAAAAATACTTGTATTTACATATACTAAAATCCAAAAAAATCCAAAATCCAAAACAATGGTCAGTATGCCAAGCATTTTGAATAAGAGATATTAAACCTATATAGAATACCTATATTTGCATATACAGGGATGTGGTGGTTTAGTGGTTAAGACACCAATTCTGACGATTGGAAGATCAGAAGTTTGGCAGTTCAAGGTCCAGGTGCTGCATGATGGGGTGAACTCCTGTCACTAGTCTCAGCTTCTGCCAACCTAGCATTTCGAAAACATGCAAATGCAAATAGATAAATAAGTATCTTAAATGCCTTTAAAGACATGGGAGTGCCAACACATCTGATAGTCATGATGAGGAATCTGTACTCAGGATAAGAGGCTCCTGTGACAATAGAACATGGAGAAACAGAATAGTTCCCAATTGTCAAAGGAGTCAGACAAGGCTGCATCCTATCATCCTACCTATTCAACTTGTATGCAGAAGATATTGTAAGGAAAGCAGGCTTGGACACAGAAGAAAGAGGAGTGAAAATAGGAGGAAAGAATATCAATAATCTAAGATATGCAAATGACACCATAGTACTAGCAGAAAACCTCACAGACCTGGAACACCTACTAAGGAAGATCAAAGAAGAAAGTGCAAAGGCAGGCTTAATGTTGAACATAAAGAAAACAAAAAATAATGACCACTGAGGACCTTCACAAGTTCAACCTAGACAATGAAGAAATAGAAATAGTAAAAGAATTCCCATACCTGGGATCAAACATTGATAGAACTGGGGACTGCAGTCAGGAAATCAGAAGATGGCGAAGAATGGGGAGGGTGGCTATGAAAGAACTAGAAAAGACTCTAAAATGCAAAGATATGCAACTCAGCACAAAAGTTAGAATCACACAAGCCACTGTAATCACACACCCACTGTATACCATGTGTGGATGTGAGAACTGGACAGTTAAGAAAAATGATAGGAAGAAAATCAATTCCTTTGAGATCATGTGGTGCTGGAGAAGAGTGCTGAGGATCCCATGGACAGCCAAAAGGACAAGCCAATGGATCCTAGAGCAAATCAAGCCGGAAATCTCCTTGGAAGTCAAGATGACCAAACTAAGGCTGTCGTACTTCAGACACATCATGAAGAGGGAGGACTCATTGGAAAAGACAATAATGCTAGGAAAGGTGGAGTGAAGTAGGATGAGAGGAACATCACATGCTAGATGGATGGATGGACTCTATGAAGGAGGTAAAGGTTATTAAGGGGTTGCAGGAATTAAGCAGAGCAGTGAAGGGCAGAGGGTCTTGGAGATGTCTCATCCATAGGGTCGCTATGAGTCAAGATTGACTCAAGGGCAGTTAACAATAGGTACCACTTTTGTGGGAAGGCAACAGCATTTGGTGCAGTCATGCTAGCAAGTTCCTCCTAATGTTGAGGTGGAATCTCTTTTCCTGGAGCTTGCACCCATTGTTCCGGGTCCTAGCCTCTGGAGCAGCAGAAAACAAGCTTGTTCTCTCCTCAATATGACATCCCTTCAAATATTTAAACACGACTATCACATCACCTCTCAACCTTCTCTTCTCCAGGCTAAACATCCCCAGCTCCCTAAGTCGTTCCTCATAGGGCTTGGTTTCCAGATCCTTCACCATTTTAGTTGCCCTCCTTTGGACACACTCCAGTTTCTCCACATCCTTTTTGAATTGTGGTGCCCAGAACTGGACACAGTATTCCAGGTGAGGCTTGACCAAAGCAGAATAGAGTGGCACTATTTCTTCTCTTGATCTAGACACTATACTTCTACTGATGCAGCCTAAAATTACATTGGCCTTTTTAGCTCCTGCATCGCACTGTTGACTCATGTTCAACTTGTGGTCCACCTGGATTCCTAGATCCCTTTCACACGTAGCCTCATTCAGCCAGGTGTCCCCCATCATATATCTGTGCTTTTCGTTTTTTCCGCCCTAAGTGCTGTACCTTACATTTCTCCGTTTTGAATTTCATTTTGTTAGCTTTGGCCCAGCTTTCTGGTCTGCTCAAGTCATTTTGAATTTTGATCCAAATCGATTTGAAGCTCTCTCCCTTATCAAGGATGAAGAGGAAGAGTAGCAGGGACAGTCCTCAGGGACAGTGCAGGGGACCCTAAGAGTACCACCACAGGGAACAGCCACTGCTAAGCCTTGGAGGAGGCTTGTGGTGGTGGTTGGGGACTCCTTGTTGAGGGTAGAGAAGCAGTGATTTGTGGGCCTGACAAGATGTCCTGGGAGGTATGTTGTCTCCCTGGGGCAAAAATCCATGATGTGACAGTGAGGCTGACAAGACTTGTCAAGCCTACTGACCATTACCCCTTCCTCTTGGTCCATGTAGGAATCAATGATACTGCAAGGCACAATCTTCAGAATATCAGAAGGGATTATGAGGCTTTGGGTAGGAAGCTATAAGATCTGGATGCACAAGTTGTTATCTCATCTATTCTCCCAGTTGAAGGGCATGGTCCAGGAAGGGAGAGGAAGATAGCAGACATGAATAACTGGCTCTGTAGATGGTGCTGCCAAGAACAATTTGGATTCTTAGATCACAAGCTGCGGTTTCATGAGGGTGGACTTCTAGCAAGAGATGGGCTGCATCTCACACCAGTTGGCAGAAGCATTTTTGCCAATAGTCTCAAACATTTGATCAGGAGGGCTTTAAACTGAGTCATGTTGGGGAGGGAGACAGTATCTTGGAAGGTATCTTGGAAGGCAGGAGTACATCATGGGCTGGAGATAATAGTAAAAATGTTATAGAGGGAACAAAGCAAATGATGCAAGGGCCCAACAGTGGGAGGAATAAAACCTCACCCAGGCAGCAAGTAGGGAAGACACATGCTCTTAGATGTCTTTACACTAATACACAGAGCATGGGAAATAAACAGGATGAACTTGAGCTCCTAGCACAACAAAGCAAATATGATATAATAGGCATCACTGAAACCTGGTGGGAATGTAGGAATAGAGGGGTATAACCTTTTTAAGAGAAATAGGCCAAACAGGAAAGGAGGAGGAATAGCATTATATGTCAGGGATGTTTACATCTGTGAAGAGATCCAGAACTTAAATCTTGGAAATCAGGTGGAGAGCATCTGCATAAACATTAAAGGGGAAGGAAACAACAGGAATATTATAGTAGGAGTCTACTACAGACTCCCAAGTCAGACTGAGGAATTGGATGATGCCTTTCTAGAACAGATGACCACACACTCAGAAAGAAGAGATGTAGTAGTGGTGGGTGACTTCAACTATCCTGATATTTGCCGAAAGTCAAACTCAGCCAATACTTCAAGGTCTAGCAAATTCCTCACTTGCCTTGAAGACAATTTCTTTGTCCAAAAGGTGTAAGAGGCAACAAGGGCATCCTGATCCTAATCAACAGGGATGACCTTGTAAATGGGGTGCAAGTGGTGGGATCCTTAGGTGGGAGTGATCATCTTCTTCTGGAGTTTCTTATACAATGGAAAGGAGAAGCTAGGCATAGTCAAACACTCATTCTAGACTTTAGGGGAGCTGATATCAACAAACTTAGGGAAACACTGGGAGTGATCCTATGGTCAGGAATACTAAAGGAGAAGGAAGTTCAGGATGGATGGGAGTTTCTCAAAAGGGAGATACTGAAGGCGCAATCTCAAACTGCACCATGAGAAGGAAAAATGGGAGGTGTCTCAAGAAACCAGGTTGGATGACAAAAGAACTTTCAACTGAACTAAGTTTTAAACGGGAGATGTATAAGAAATAGGAAAGGGGCGAAATCACTAAAGAGTAATTCAAACAAATAGCTAACACATGTAGGGGTAAAGTCAGGAAAGCCAAAGCACAGAATGAGCTCAGGCTTGCTAGAGGGGTTAAGGACAATAAAAAGAGCTTTTTGGGGTATGTCCGTAGCAAAAGAAATTAGAAGGAAAAGGTAGGGCCACCTACCAAAAAGGGGAAAAAAGAGGATCCCAACAACTATTGCCCAGTTAGTCTGACATCAATACCAGGAAAGATTCTAGAACAGTTCATTAAACAAAGAGTCTGTGAACATTTAGAAGGGAACGCCATAATCACTAAAAGTCAACATGGGTTTCTCAAAAACAAGTCATGCCATACTAATCTGATCCCTTTTTTTTGATAAAATTACCAGCTTGCTAGATGAAGGGAATGCGGTAGACATAGCATATCTTGATTTCAGTAAGGCTTTTGACAAGGTCCCCCACGATATTCTTGCAAACAAGATAGTAAAAAGTGGGCTAGACAATACAACTGTTAGGTGGATTAGTAAGAGGTTGACTGACCAAACCCAAATGGTGCTTAGCCATGGCTCCTCTTCATCCTGGAGAGAAGTGACCAGTGGGGTGCCACAGGGTTCTGTCCTGGGTTCAGTGCTATTCAACATCATTATCAATGATTTGGATGAAGGAATAGGGGGCATGCTTTTCAAATTTGCAGATGACACCAAATTAGGAGAAATAGCTAATACCTCAGAAGACAGGATGAAAATTCAAAATGACCTTAATAGATTAGAAAGCTGGGCCAAAGCTAACAAAATGAATTTCAACACAGAGAAATGTAAAGTACTGCACTTAGGGCAAAAAAAATGAAATGCATAGATATAAGATGGGGGACACCTGGCTTAACAAGATTAGGTGTGAAAGGGATCTAGGAGTCCTAGTAGACCACAAGTTGAACATGAGTCAACAGTGTGATGCCTCAGCTAAAAAGGCCAATGCAATTTTAGGCTGCATTAATAGAAGTATAGTATCTAGATCAAGGGAAGTAATAGCGCCACTGTATTCTGAGTTGGTCAGACCCCACCTGGAATACTGTGTCTAGTTCTGGGCACCACAATTCAAAAAGGATGTTGAAAAACTGGAGCATGTCCCAAGGAGGGCGACTAAAATGGTGAAGGTTCTGGAAACCATGCCCTATGAGGAACGACTTAGGGAACTGGGTATGTTTAACCTGGAGAAGAGATGGTTAAGAGGTGATATGATAGCTGTGTTTAAATATTTGAAGGGATATCATATTGAGGAGGGAACAAGCTTGTTTTCTGCTGCTCCAGAGAATAGGACTCAGAACAACGGATGCAAGCTACAGGAAAAGAGATTCCACCTCAACATTAGGAGGAACTTCCTGACAGTAAGAGCTATTCGACAGTGGAACACACTCCCTTGGAGTGTGGTGGAGTCTCCTTCTTTGGAGGTCAGGGATGCTTTGATTGAGAGTTCCTGCATGGCAGAGAGTTGAACTGGATGGCCCTTGTGGTCTCCTCCAACTCTATGATTTATGATTCTATGATCAGTCCAAAGTTTAAACATAAAATTCCTTTATGTTTCATATACACCTTATACACATAGCCTGAAGGTAATTTTATACAATATTTTTAATAATTTTGTGCATGAACCAAGTTTGTGTACACTGAACCATCAAAAAGCAAAGGTGTCACTATGAAAAAAGGTTTTGTTTTGGGAGCATTTTGGATTTTGAAATTCTGCATAAGGGAGACTCAACCTCTCTCTTTCACTGTGTGTGTATGTGTGTGTGTCTTTCTCTGTGTGTGTGTGGTACACTGGGCCCTTTGGTATCCACTGGGATTTGATTCCAGGACCACCACCACCCATGGATACCAAAATCTTTGGATGCTCAAGTCCCCTTAAATACAATGGCAGAGTAAAATGGTGCCTCTTATATAAAATGGTAAAATCAAGGTTTGCTTTTTGAAATGTATATATTTTAAAAATATTTTCAAGCCATGGATGGTTGAATCTGTGGATAAAGAATCCATGGATATGGAGGGTTGACTGTATATAGGCCTCCATTCTATTGGTTGTCATGCCCAGCCAGCTGGAGGACAAAGAGGACGAAGAGGAGGCTGAGCCAGAGCCTCAAATGGGACCTGTGTCTGAAGCTGCAGTGGAGCCTGACCCTGAGCTTGGGTCTAGTGTGCCTCTGCCAGCTCTAGCAGAGTCTGTGGCCTCCCACGAGGCTCAGAAGCCAAGCCTCCCAGCAGCAAAGCTTTTAGGTGTGGAGGACACAGTACTTACCTTCAGCCAGTGTCGAGCAGAAAAGGAGGGCCTCCAGCATTCAAGAAGGTTTTATGAGAAACATCGAAGCAATCAAGACCAGCTGGGCTCCTGCAGCTTGGGCATTTAAACCAGTGCAGGACACCCAGCTCAGCATCAGAGATTATCTGAGCTTCTTGACGAAAGGAAGTTGATCCTGACCTTCCTTGTTTCCTGGCTGCAACCTTGCTCCTTGGATTGCTGATTAATTTGTCTCCCTAGACTCTTTGACCTTCAGATTCTGCTTGCACATCTCATCACTCTCTGGAACCCTGGACTCGGATCATTGACTACTCTCTCTCTGGCTGTGGTCTCTGGACCTTTTGCTTTGGAACTGTGGATTTGCACAGATCTTTGCTGCTTCACTTGTTTGGGAACATTATTTAGTTTGATGCGTGTTGCTATCAGCATACTTGGCTGCTTTCCCAGGACATTGATACCATAAACATAATAAATTCCCCTGTATTTTTATTGGACATTTTTGACTGATATAGAACATCCACAGTCAGTAGCATCACTGGGGGGCACGGGGGGTACGGATCACAGCAGGTGATACCCCAGAAGGGCAATGACTCCCCAGAAGAGAGGTGACACCTGGTCATCTCCCTGCCCCCCACAGGTGTTGCTTCAGCCAACATTGTCACTACTCCACCCCCTGCAGGAGCTTCTCAGGGCTATGCAGGTGCCCCTCCTGCCTGCACAGGCACATGTACTCCTATGCCCTGGAAACCATGCCGGAAGTCTTGGCACCAGAAGTCCTGCCCCCTGCACCGCATGTCACCCGGTGCAGGAACACCACTGTCCACAGTCAGTTCAAGGTTGTAGGCATAGTGCAGTGGCATTGTGCATGCAGATGGGCATGAAGATTTGGTCATTATACATTTAGAGGTGTTGGCATTCATCATAAAGGTTACATAGCACAACCAATGCATACCTCTACATGCAAAGATTTAAGCTACATAAGCCCAATGGTCATAGTATTATGTGGCTGGCACTTGGGATTTCAAAGTAAATTCATAAAATCCTGTGTATTTTAGGCTCCCAACCATCATCTGAAGATGTAGAGGTTCCTATTAGTCACTGGTCTTCTAGAACAGAGTGGCTCAAAGTGGTGGTCTTTGGACTGCTGCCCATTCCCAAGCAATCATCTGTCAATCGCTGGAGAATTTCCATAAAAGAAAAAAACAAATGTAGTCTGCCAGTGGAAATATGGTATGGTCACCCAATACACTGAAGAAAAAAACATTGCTGCTCCCCCACAACAGATAGCTTAAGAAGCACTGTTCTAGAACACATCCACTCATCTCACTGCATTCCTTCCAGCAGAATGATGAAGGGTAAATCAATATGGTTTTAAACTGGGAATCCTGGCACCTTAATTCCATTACTACCAAGGCAGCTTGCAGACCTGTTCTTTCTTGTGCTGAAGTGCCACTTTCAAATGCCAAGAAGGCCACTGCAGTTTATCTACTGAGTGTCAGATGATCTGAGGAACCAATGGCTCATGCAAAATACATGGAGTCTTACATCTATAGGCATAAAAGACTTCAGTCAAGTCCCAGAGTTAGATTGCATCTACAATAAAGAGTTAATGAAGTTTGAAACTGTTTTAACTGTCATGGCTCAATGCTATGGAATTCTTGGATTTGTAGTTCCATGAAATATTTAGCCTTCTCTGTCAGAGAACTCAGGTGCCAGAACAAACTACAAATCCCAGGGTTCCATAGGATGGAGCCATGACAGTTAAAGCAGTGTCAAACTATTAAGTTTATCGCTCATCATTTCCAGACCGATTTGGGCACGGGCTGGGAACATGACAGAATGGGTGAGAATGTGTTTTACTGTTCAGGAAAACGCCGCCAATGTGGCCAGGAGTCCCCAAGCCGTTTGTCATCTGTGCTATGGCAGCCAATTTTGAAGAATGGTAGCTTTCTGTTCTTCAAAATCGGCAGCCATGGAACAGCTGGGGAATGGCTTGGGGCCTCCTGGTGGTATCTGTGCTGTCTTCCTGAGCAGTAAAACCCATTCTCACCCATTCTGTCCCATTCCCAGCCTGTGTCCAGATCAGTCTGGAAATGGCAAGCAATAAACTTATATATTAATTCTCTAGTGTGGCAGCAGCCTCTGTTGGATTAAGAGTCTAGAGACTTACTTTTTTAAAAAAGATAGAGCTTTAGTTACAACTCCCCAAGTAGACTTAAGTCTATAAAAGCCCATGCTGCCTTCTTTCTTTAGTCTCAAAGGTGCAAGAAGAACTCCCCATTAGCTGTTAGTTTTTATAGTAATTACCGGTATATGCTTTTGCTGTTATCTAAAGGTAACTCAAGGCATTAGTTTTCAATACTTTTTTAATAATATCAGAATGTCTTAATCTGCTACTAGGCTGTGGTATAAAAGAGACATAAAGAGTGTGATTCATATTTCAACACCTTCATAGTATGTGCAGTTCCTATATGTTTGTGAAAGCTGGACAGGTGAGAAAGTTGAGGGGAAGATAATAAATTCATTTGAAATATAGTGCTGGAGAAGAGTTCTACGGATAACATGGAGCTCCAAAATAGCAAATAAATGGGCCTGACAGAAAAATGAGACTTGAACTGTCCCTAGAAGCCACAATGCATAAACTGAGGCTCTGTTGTTGTTGTTGTTGTTGTTGTTGTTGTTGCATGCCTTCAAGTCATTTTGATTTATGGAATGAATGGAATGGAATGAAAGCCCCTGTCATGGGGTTTTCTTGGCAAGATTTGTTCAGAGGGGGGTTGCCATTACTTTCCCCTGAGGCTGAGAGCATGTGACTTGCACAAGGTCACCCAGTGGGTTTCATTGCCAAGCTGGGAATCGAACCCTGGTATCCAATGTTCAAACCACTACACCACACTGGATTTCTTGTACTTTGGACATACTGTTGGATTGGACCCTACGGTATCCACCAAGTAGGGCACAGAGCTGGCTTGAGCCCTGAACCTGAATAGGAAGCTACCACACAAAGTCTTTGACCAAAAGATCCACAGAAAAACAGGAAAAAAAACAGCTTACTGACAGCAATGCCTCTGATGGATTAATTTTATTTCACAGTTGTACCATTTTGTAGAGGTATCAAAGTTGCACAAACAAGGTAAAGAAGTGCATAAGCAAAGCTAATGTTTCACTCCTCTACTGCATGTGTATCATTTCTTAGCTTTGAAAAGAAGAGAGTCTTTGTAACATCATCATTCCCATGAATGAACTGATGTTCTCAGGGTAGGATGGATGTTCACAGGATAGGACAGTTAGGGGGGTTGCAGACTGTCAAAAATAGTGTGAATTCAGTCCACTTTTAGGGTTAGGGTTAGTGCTAGGGAATCATGGGAATTGTTATTTTTCTGAGACATTGAACCTTCTTTGTCAGAGAACTCTAGTGCCACAATAAAATTCAGTTCCCATGATTCCCTAACCTTAACCCTAACCCTAAAAGTGGACTGAATTCACACTATTTTTGACAGTCTGCAACCCCCCTTAGTTTCCAAATTGTTCTTATTACCTTATCTGTAACATGGAACCTGGACACCATTCTTGCAGTTAGAGTAGTTTGCAGAAAGCCATTGAGACAGAGTTTAAAAAATGGATTCAGAGATTTTAACCCACAGAATGGACTCATTTTGGTTGGCTTAAGACAGTACTCAGAAATAAAAGGCTATAAATATTTTTGCACCCAAAAAGTATCATGAGAATGGTGGCATCACTAGGGTTAGTGACACCCGGTGCAGTAACTCATGGTATCACATTGCTATTGACTTCCTCCTGTATCACACCATATAGAATCCTTGATTATGTCTTTTGTACTAATGTTACTCATAAATCATAATTGGATGCCAATTAATCTGAATTGCATGAATCACTTCCCTTCATATTATGTGGAGAATGCTGGTTTTGCTCAGAGCTTGAAGAAGTTGTTTTTTGGGACTACAACTAACAGAATTCTAAAGCCAGCATGATGACTATGCCAGCTGTGGGATTCTGTGAGTTGTAATCCAGAAGAAATAGCAAATAATAATAATAATAATAATAATAATAATAATAATAATTTTCTCCTGGCTCTGAAGAAGGCCAGTTCTGTAGCTTCTCCTGCTTCATGTGAGATCTGAAAGTCAGCTGTTACACTACCCTACCTTTGAGTCAAACTCCAGGCAGCTCTCCTGGAAATTTATTGTCATTTCATTTCCATGGATCCAGGACCATCTTGTCATTTAAATTCAGCCACACAGAGAAGCACACACCTTCCTTGAGTAACTCCCATGTTCTCTTTGCTTTCTTTTTTCTTGTGGAAAAGCTTCTATGACAACCTGATGGACAAAACCATGAATCCCCTAATCCCTTTCTTTTAGCTCAGGGGTTGAAGATGAAGCTTTAGAACCACAGAGGTGCAGTTCCATGTCATCATCAAGCTGTTAATTTTCCATTGTCTCTGACCACCATGTTGGAAAAGAAAAGAATACTTCGTCCAGACTTGCTTCACTACCATTGTTTTCCCTTTTAAAATGATTTCCAAGATCGCCTTGGTGATAAACAAAGTCTGCAATGAAACAAAGCAGGAAACAAAAGAAGCTCTTTCTGTGTTCCACACTGAGATCCAGTTGTATGAAGAAACCACAGAATCATAGAACTGGAAGAGACCCCCAAGGGTCATCCAGTTCAACCCCTGCCATGTAGGAAGACACAATCAAAGCACTCCTAACAAGTCAAAACTGTCCTGCTCACCAAAGTGCACAAAAAGAACACACTGAAACATAAGTAGCAAGAATGAAACCAAGATTGCATATGTAAAAATTAGGACTGCCACCCGTTCAAATAAATCACTGTTTGTGTACTTGGGTGGGTTTTCAAGCTAATGCATTTCATTATGCATATCAGACATATGTTGCTCTGAATTCAAGGGGAATTACTCCTCGGATGGTTGACTACAACTAGGCGGCTTGTAACTTTTGTATGTTTTTATGTTAACTTTATATTGTTTTTTAAATTTTTACTGTGAAGTTTTTGAGATGTTTTTTATCTTGTAAGCCACCTTAGGTCCCTTCCTGAGAGAAAGGCAGCGTAGAAATGAAATAAATAAATACAAATAAAATGCTCCTCTTTCTATTTGAATAGAATGTGATTCTGCCACATGTGATTCAGAAGAGTTTGGCTTTTTCAAGGGAACTTCGCAGAAATTCTGCAGAAAAAGCTGCTGATCAAGGTTTCCTCCCTGAGGCTGAGAAGCTGGTGACCAATCCAACTGAAGAGCACTACCCCCAACAGGACTTGATTCCATCCTCTGAAGTCAGGCAAAAAGAGACCAATCAGTCTTGTAGGAGTTAACACTACTTGAATAAAAAATGCTGAGCAATCAGGCACTGGCTAGAATTGGTGGAGTCCCCTTCTTTGGAGATTTGTAAACAGAGGCTGGATGACTGTCTGTCTGGAGTGCTTTGATTGTGTCTTCCTGCATGGCAGAGGGTTGAACTGGATGGTCATTGAGGGTCTCTTCCAACCCTATGATTGTATGGTTTCTCAGCCACAGAAATCTCACAGCACCTGCCAAGAGTCCTCATTGCTCACCACCCTCCAATCTCTCCAGCTGACAGTGCTTCCATCTTGTGTCTTCCTCCGGATTCTTTACCTTTGGACTAGCAACATTTGATGTCCTTTGTCTTACCTGTTCAGTTCTGGTTATCCGGACTTCTTGTTGTGGTTGTTAACTGCCCTGAAATCAACTTTGACCTATGGTGACCCTGTGAATGAGGCATCCCCAAGACACCCTATCCTCAACAGCCTTGCTCAGTTCCTGCAAATGTAGGGCCATGTCCTCTTCGATTGAGTTTGTCCATCTGGTGTGTGGTCTTCCTCTCTTCCTACTGCCTTCTGTCTTTCCGAGCTTTGTCATCTTTTCTACTGAGTCGTGCCTTCTCACGGTGTGGCCAAAATATGGCAGCCTTAATTTAGTCATCCTGATTTGTTCCAGGACCCATTTGTTTGTCATTTTATCTGGACTATGAGGGCCAGCATGGTGTAGTGGTTTGACCATTGGACTAGGACACTGAAAGACCAGGGGTTAAATCTTGGCTCAGCCATGGAAACCCACTGGGTGACCTTAGACAGATCACACTCTCTCAGCCTCAGAAGAGAGCCATGGCAAACCCCCATGAAGAAACTTGCCAAGAAAACCCTACGGTCGGGTTGCCGTACATCAGAAACTACTCGAAGGAACACAGCATCAAAAAACTGGCTTCTTATAATAAATTCTGGACCGTCTTGAGACCTTGCCTCTGCACTTTCCTTCATCTTCCACAAACGTCTGAGATTACCCATGTATGACCTGGACTGGCTTGACTCACCTGTAGCTGCTTCTTCCAAATAAGCAGCTTCCCTGGGCACATGTTGCCCATAGGCACAGAACATCTGGCTTTGCAATAAACTGAGGGGCGTTGCAGACTGCCAGAAATAGTGCAAATTGAGTCCACTTTTAGGGTTGGGATTAGGGTTAGGGAATCATGGGAACTGTATTTTATTGTGACACCAGAGCTCTCTGACAGAGAAGGCTCAATGTTTCAGAAAAAAAAAGATTCCCATTATTCCCTAGCACTAACCCTAACCCTTAAAGTGGACTCAATTTGCACTATTTCTGGCTTCCAAATGCTTTCAAAATGGTTTGGTTTTTTGAGGCCATCTGAAAGAGTTCTCTTTACTGCCATAGC
The DNA here is from genome assembly GCA_026167975.1 of Phrynosoma blainvillii. Taxonomy (NCBI): domain Eukaryota; kingdom Metazoa; phylum Chordata; class Lepidosauria; order Squamata; family Phrynosomatidae; genus Phrynosoma; species Phrynosoma blainvillii. The sequence goes on along the minus strand of JANUYF010000001.1, from coordinate 444,737,444 downwards.
CCTTCTCACTAATTTTCCACATTAGATTGATACACATGTATACAGGTCCATTTAAATACATCAGCTCAATATCTGAAGGGGTTTTTTTGGGATGGGGATTGTGATGCCTAGTGTTGTGCATTTCATATTTACAGAGAGGGCACATTGCATGTTGTTTCTATCCTGCCACTGCTTCCATGGGTAGGGTTCAAACAAAAATCCACCAAACAATGATACCTTTATTGGGCAACCAAAATGCACAATATACTTGTTGCAAATGTGTAAGTTCCACGTGTAGGGTTGCCAGACTGAAAAATGGAGATGGCTCCTATTCCTGACATGGTTATGTAGATGAAGGAATTTCAGCAAGTTGTCATGCAATAATATACACTACAGTAATACACAACACTGTTGAAATTCCCTCTTCTGCACAACCATTTAAGGGACAGAAGCTGTTATCAGTTTTTACTCTGGTAACTCTGGCTATCAGCCTCAAAACACCTCCATTGTGTTAGGAGTCTATGGTTGCTGCCACACTGCAGAATTAATGCAATTTGACACCACTTTCACTGTCATGGCTATATCCTATGGAATCCTGGGATCTGTAGTTTGTTGTGGCACCAGAGCTCTCTGACAGAAAAGGCTAAATATATCACAAAACTATAAATCCCAGAATAGCATGAAGGCATGGCAGTCAAAGTTGTGTAGTTCCACCTCAAGAGTTTTTTCAAATCTTTCCAGAATAGATTACTTGGCTTCAGGAACCTCCCTTAGTTTGCCCTCTCCCATTTTGGATACTGCTGCTACTATTATATATTATATTATTATTATTGTCTATAATCTAGTTTTATTCTATGTTTATTTAATTAAGATGTTTTAATCGTTGCTGGTTTAATAATTTTTTAAGGGGTGGGTGGGTCTCGGGTCTTTTTGTATATATATTGTACAAATTTTTATTGTTGTTAGCCTCCTCAATTGTACTCAGAGAGGCGGGGTATAAATTATTATTATTATTATTATTATTATTAACTTCATTAATTCTGCAGTGTAAATGCAACCTATGCCTTAGCATCATTATTTATTTATTTGTTTATTTTATATCCCATCATCCTGCTGGTACAGGGACTCATTTGTATTCAAGGTACTCCAAATTGCCACTTTAAAGCTTGGACGATTTTGGTTTGGTTTGGTTTTTTGGATTATAACTCTCAAAATGTCTAGCCAACATGTTCAGGGGTAAAGATGGTTCTAGGGTGCTGGGAGGTGTAGTCCAAAAAGTAACTTTTCCATGGCCTGCTTTGATCAGAAATGGCTTCTTAATAAAGAGAATAACCCCGCAGTCTCTGAGATTATTAGATTTTTTTAAATGTCCATAATGATATTGTAATAGAGATTTAACTACATTGACAGTGCTGCTTTTTAAAACTGTGCCTGAACTCATGGCTGAAAAGGTTAGCCATGTTGGCACTTTTAAGAAATGGGAAGCGACCTGGCTTTTAATGATGCAACAGCCCCATTCAGACTTTAATGCTCTTTTCTAAAGTATTCTTTCATCTGATCTTGTTGATCCTTTTCCAGGCCAATGGCTGCAGCAACGCATTATATTCTGGTGCTTGGTTGTTTCAGAAAGAGCCAAATGGCAAAGCTTTATGCCAAGGAAAATAAGTCTAAAATGTTGCTTTGAAGAAAAGGATTACATTTACCGTGAAGGTTAGCAGGAACTACACATCTCATTTCTGATTAATTAATTGAAAAGGAGGAAAGCAAGCTCAATTTCACAGCAATCTTGGCCGCATACTCAGTTTCCCCCATCTCATATCCTATTTTCAATTACTCTTTTATGAGTTCTGTTTGAATTAGTGACAGATCAAGACCTGATAAGAACTGGATTAGTTCTTTGGCACAATTCAAGAATTTGCAAAAAAGCAGAGATTAATTTGGGGAAAAGCTATAGCTGTCTAAAAAGGCGGAGATTTCATGCTTCAGGGGATTTCATTTTCTACTGATTCTTGCAAAATGACTGCACTTTTTTCACGGGCTTTCAAAATGACTGCACTTTTTTCTTGCAAAATGACTGCACTTTTTTCACGGTGGGGGAAACAGGGCTGTAGGCTGGAAATCAAACTGGCTTGAGCCAAAAGCAAGTCAAAGCAGCTGTTATGGTGTGTGTGTGTGTGTGTACATCCACATACACCCAAACACATTTTGAGGGTGCTTGAAAATTGTATGAAAATTCTCTTCTTTTCCAACACTGGGTGTAGTTCCAGGCCTCCCCAAAAGTTTTTTCAGTGCTGACCATTGATACAGATGACACCAAATTAGGAGGAGTAACTAATACCCCAAAGGAGAGGATCAACATTCAAAATGACCTTAACAGATTAGAAAGCTGGGCCAAAGCTAACAAAATGAATTTCAACACAGAGAAATGTAAGGTACTGCACTTAGGCAGAAAGAATGAAATGCATAGATATAGGATGGGAGACACCTGGCTGAACAAGACCAGGTGTGAAAGGGATCTAGGAGTCCTAGTAGACCACAAGTTGAACATAGTCAACGGTGTGATGCGGCAGCTAAAAAGGCCAATGCAATTTTAGGCTGCATCAATAGAGATAGATCAAGGGAAGTAACAGTGCCACTGTATTCTACTTTGGTCAGGCCTCACCTGGAATATTGTGTCCAGTTCTGGGCACCACAATTCAAAAAGGATGTGGAGAAACTGGAGCGTGTCCAAAGGAGGGCAACTAAAATGGTGAAGGTTCTGGAAACCATGCCCTATGAGGAACGACTTAGGGAACTGGGTGTGTTTAGCCTGGAGAAGAGATTGTTAAGATGGGATATGATAGCCCTGTTTAAATATTTAAAGGGATGTCATATTGAGGAGGGAACAAGTTTGTTTTCTGCTGCCCCAGAGACTAGGACCCGGAGCAATGGATGTAAGCTCCAGGAAAAGAGATTCCACCTCAACATTAGGAGGAACTTCCTGACAGTAAGGACTGTTCAACAGTAGAAGACACTCCCTCAGAGTGTGGTGGAGCCTTCTTCTTTGGAGGTCTTTAAACAGAGGCTGGGTGGCCATCTGTCTGGGATGCTTTGATTTTGAGTTCCTGCATGGCAGAGAGTTGGAGTGGCTGTCCCTTGTGGTATCCTCCAATTCTGTGATGTTACTGCTTAAGATAAGGTTTATAGATGACAAATGATGCAGCAGATGATGCTATATCTACAGCAAAGAAACATTCCAGCCCTTTCATTGGCCCACCTCTGATGTAGAGATTGTTGTTATTGTTGCTGTGTGCCTTTGAGTAGTTTCTGAATTATGGTGACCCTAAGGTGAACCTATTGTCGGATTTTCTGAGGCTGAGAGAGTATGGCTTGTTTAGGGGCTCCCAGTGGGTTTCCATGGCTGAGTAGGAATTCGAACCCTGATCTCTAGAGTGTGGTCTAATGCTCAAACCACTACACCACACTGCCGATACGGACTAATGATGCTACAAACTCTTGTAAAGAAAGACAACATTGCCCAACAAAGTACACAACTAAACATGCTTTCATATGCATATAAGCAACTGAACATTCAACCACATGCACAACAGTATATATGTCTCCATGCATAATGACATTCCATGCACAACTTTGGACTGAATACAGACATTATTTTGCATTATGCAAAAATATCCCACCACTTCCACAGGGAAACCTATAGACACCTAAGACACAATAGGATTCCAGCTATTCTCTTCGTAATTCATGATCATGAGCTTACTAAGGAAAGGACTGTAAGTCACAGACAAAGTTCACACTTTGCATGCAGATGTGCCAGTGTTGAGTTTCCCCAATATCTCCAGGTGAGAAAAATCCTTGTCTAAAATCCTGGAAAGCTGCTGTCAGTCAGTGAGAGCTCAGCAATTTATTTTTAATAAGAATTAATCTATATAACAACATACAGAAGAGTAATCCATAACTCTATAACTTTGAATGCAGAGACACAGCTATGTTGGTCTGGAATATCATTATACAAAGAGATATTGTAGCACCTTTGAAACTAAGGGCCTTTACAGACTGCCAGAAATAATGCACCTTGAGGCCATTTTAACTGTCTTGGCTCAGTGCTAAGGAATCATGGGAACTGTAGTTTATTGTGGCACCAGAGCTCTCTGATAGAGAAGGCTCAGTGTCCCCCAAAAACTACAGTTCCCATGATTCCCTAGCACTGAGCCAAGACAGTTAAAGTGGCCTCAAGCTGCATTATTTCTGGCAGTCTGTAAAGGCCCTAACTAAGTGAAAGATGTTGAAGCACAAGCTTTCAGACACTTGGTCTACTTCCTCAGATGCATGGAGTAAACTGATGCCTGGGAAGGAGCTTTATGATCAGACTGTATGAATAGCCATAGAAATGCAAAACTTGTGGGTATGAGGCATACTATACATATTGTAACACTGGTTAACACCCTACCCTCAAAGGACGCTCTTTGCCAGTTTATCATATCTCTTTTCTGATTCCCAGCCTACACAAACCACATTCTAAAACTCCCTCCACCATTCATATGGCCATCCACCCACCCTGGCCTTAAGTGACATCTTTCCTCCTGCATTTGTCCCTCAATGACCATAGTTCAGGGGTAGGCAACCCCAGGCCGGTCCTGCCGCCACTGCCGCCGCCACTGCCGCCGCCACTGCCGCCGCCGCCGCCGCCTGCCATGATGATATTGATTATTGTTGTTATTACTTGTTCTTGGGGTTTTCTTGGCAAAATCTCCACAGGAGTTTTGCCATGGCTTTTCTGGGGCTGAGAGAGTGTGCATGCATATATATATTAAAAAAATATATTAAAAAATTAAAAATATAATAAAATTATATATATATATATATATATATATATATATATATGCATATATATATATATATATATATATATATATATTATTTTATTTTATTTTTAATTTTTTAATTTTAATTTTTATTTATTTATTTATTTATTTATTTTTGGTGCTTCGGCCCCCCAATTGTCTGAGGGACAGCAACCTAGCCCCCGGCTCAAAAAGGTTGCCTACCCCTGCCATAGTTAAAACTGAACTTGTCACCACATCACCATACCCACATATTTTGTATTTCTATGCATTTGTTGCTGTTGTTGTTGTTAGCCATCCTCCAATCGATCTCAACTCATGGAGACCATGTGGATGAGACATCTCCAAGCCTTCCTTCCAGTAGCGTCACTGGGGGGGTGCGAACCACACCGGGTGACCCCCACAGAGAGGGGTGACACCCAGTTGGGGGGTCCGCCCCTCCTTGCTAGAGCTCGGTTTTCCTTGGGAGAACCAGACCATGGCAATGAGCTGGTCCAAGCGCATACACACTCCTTATGTATTCTTTTTGCTGTCCACAGTATCCTCAGCACTTTATTTTTTAATGAGACTGCATTTTGAGCCAGGTGCTAAAGGCTGGTAGTTGAGGCTAATACATGCTAAGATCTGCATTGCTCTTACCTCCTTTCTTCCTTATCCCAGCATTTTATTCTAATATAACTATTCCTACTTCTGGAACTGGGATGTTCCCCCTGCATTTGGTGAATCTGCCATGCCATCAGACCTGCTGACTTATCCACATCCCTAGAATCAGCCAGGACTCAGGAAATCAGGACATGTGGTGCATGATGCACAAAAAGTGAAAGCAGATCTGGAAAATGAAGATGAGCTGAGACTGCCGTATTTTGGACATACCATGAGATAACATGACTCATTGGGAAAAGACGATAATATTCGGCAAAGTGGAAGGCAGTAGGGAAAAAGAAGCCACAGTCCTGAGTTTTCAAGACTTAAGCAAGGCAGCTGACAGGGAGTCTTGGAGATCTCTCATTAACAAGATCACCATTAATCAAAGCAAACTTGATGGTAAATAACAACAGGTTGAAATGTTTCTGTATTTTCTATTTGGCTGTTTGCTCAAGGGCATCACAGTCAAAAGAGGGTAGCCAGAGGAGAATTGGGTGGAGCTTTAAAAATAGATCAAGGACTTTATCAAACACTGAATTTAAACTGCAATTGTAGCAAGAGCATAGTGTCTTTGGCAATACCTATTGCACAACAACACCTCCAAACCATTGCTGCTGTGCTTCTGAAGCATTAAAATCATAGAACCATAGAGTTGGAAGAGACCTCAAGGGCCATCCAGGTAAACCCATGCCATTCAGGAACTCACGAGCAAAGCATCCCTAACAGATGGTCATCCAGCCTCTGTTTAAAGAGCTATAAAGAAGGAGACTCCATCACTCTCTGGACGGGTTATCACACGCGGGTCTCAAAGCGGCAAGAAAGTGGTATGGAATCAATCCAGAACTATACCGGTATAGACCCCACAAGACGGAAATGGCTATCAGACGCAACTAGCATCATTGTGCAATTAACGAAACCGCGATAAATGCGCTCCTGGGAACCGTATCTGCCGTTCACACACAAGTGAGAAGATCCCTTCCAGAACCCAGCAAGGATGTTCTTGCACATGCGCAGAAACAGGACAGCCACGGCTGTCACTTGCCGCGGCTGTCAAACACACCCCTCCCCAAGCCGGCACAGGGTTGGGAAGGGGTGTGTGTGACAGCAACCCTTGGTTGCTTTCCTTGGGAGGAGGGCAGGATCGGAGGATGCCTCCGACCCTGGCCTCGTCCGAAGGGAAACCTGGTTGCTTTCCTTGGGAGGAGGGCAGGGTCGGAGGATGCCTCCGACCCTGGCCTCCTCCCCAGGGAAGCCTGGTTGCTTTCCTTTGCAGGAGAGCAAGGTCGGAGGATGCCTCTGACCCTGGCCTCGTCCCAAGGGAAGCCTGGTTGCTTTCCTTGGGAGGAGGCCGGGGTCCAAGCCCGGCCTCGTCCCAAGGAAAGCAACCAGGCTTCCAGGCTTGGGAAGATGTGTGTGTGTGTGTGTGTGTGTGTGACAGCCGGCTGTCACACACACACACACACACCCCTTCCCAACCCAAGCCAGGAAAGAGAGCCGCTCTGAGGACTTCTGCTCAGAGCGGCTCTCTCTTGGGAAGGTGTGTGTGAGAGAGAGAGACAGCCGGCTGTCACACACACCCCTTCCCAAGCCTTCGCAGGGCCTGGGCTCCAGGATACGTATCTGGTGGTCAGACATATGGTGAAAGCGCTATCATTGCGGTATCATTTTGGTCGCGCACTTGTACTTCCTCAAGAAACCAGCATTCAAAAGAACGGGGATGATGCCGCATTGGGACGGGGTTGTGACGGGGTTGTGTGCGACGTCGTGTGAACACACGGGGGGGGGAAACGCAATAGGACGGGATTGAGTGTGGATTGGGTCTGCTTTAGACCACGTGTGATAACGTCCTCTGAGGGAGTGTGCTCCACTCTTACTGTCATGAAGTTCCTCCTAATGATGAGCTGGAATCTCTTTTCCTGGAGCTTGCATCCATTGTTCAGGATCCTATTCTCTGGAGCAGCAGAAAACAATCTAGTGCCCTCCTCAATATGACATCCCTTCAAATATTTAAACAGGGCTATCATATCACCTCTTAACCTTCTCTTCTCCAGGCTAAACATACTCAGGCTATTTCCAGGCTAAACATTGTTAGAGGGCATCCTTTCATTGATGAAAAAAAACATCACTAAATGGCCATTCATGCTGCCACCCCATTACTCTATAAGTGCAATAAGTGACAATCTGTGGCAGTTCCGATATTGGGCAGTTGCATAGCAGCTTCATTTATATACCGCTTCATATTGCGCTGTGGGATGTCTAAGCGGTTTACAACTGTAAGCTCATTGCCCCCCAACCGTTGGGTACTCATTTTAGCGATCTTAGAAGGATGCAGGCCTGAGTCTAGCCTGAGCCCTGGCTAGTATTGAACTCGCAACCTTGTGATCTATGAGTGAGTGGCTGCAGTACAGGCATTTAACTACTGCGCCACATGGTGCTAGTTTCCTCCTTTCTTCCTCTCCTTCTCTCCTTCTCTCCTCCTTCCCTTCATTATCCCAGGCAGCCTGTTTTCTTTGTTCACGTTTTAACTTTCTTTTCTTTTTTCTTCTTCCTTTTTTTAAATTAAATTGAATTCCCATAACTCCAGAATTACATTACATATAAAAATAAAAATAAAAAATGAAAGGCACACTGAGTAGAGCATAGGGCAAGAAGGTAGGATTAAGGGAGAAGGTGAGAAAGAGAGTGAGGGACCACCAATGGCACAAAAAGCCCCAATTGCGCTCTTGAAGACACATGTGATAATAAAAGTTCCAAAACTTGTATATTTCCATTCTCTTTAACACAATTGTGGCAAGACCAAGTTGAGACCGAGGTTCGTGTGAGAAAGCCCCAAATTGACAAAAATAGATATAAATCAAGTTCAAAATCTGTTAAAAACTCTTTCTTTCAAAACAATTAGTTCTCAGATGCCTACCAAGGAAAAAGAGCAAGGACACGCCATTCTAACCTCCCTAGGACGGGATTTCCAGAGACCCTTGTCTCAGGTAGCAAAATCTCTTCTGCCACCTTTGTGTGCATCTTCTTACTTGACAAAACAGCCTTCAGGCTACTAGTGTAGATGGATGGCAACATATACATATGTTTGGCTTAATTGTCATGGGAAACAGAAGCCAGTCTGGCATTCACCGTGTGGCATTTGATCATCACTGAATTAGTTACTAGGGTAAAAAATCCAAATCAGTTGCATCATGCTAGGAAAGCATATACAGGATGGGTGTGAATGAACTTGAAGTGCTACTTCCTCAAAAAAGAGAAGCTCTTGGGTTTTGTGTTTTGTTTTTAAGAAAGTCATATTCCCCAGCATGACTTCAAGCAATAATGTTTTGCTGAGATGCTTTGAAAGATTTATTCCATGACAGGATAGGCGAAGAGATGGTTATGACCATGTGCGTGTGATTTACCTGGTAACAAACTGTGTTAAACACTACAGAAACTTTGAGCCAAGTAATCTACATTAGGCTTGGTTCAGCAAGCTGACCAGGACTTGGAAAAGTTGCTCCTTTAGACTATGGCTCCCAGCATGCTGGCTGGGGGATTTGGGGAACTGGAGTCCCAATTGTACAACTGTGAGAGTTGTTCTCCAAACCAATAACTTTTTCAAGCTTTTAGCAGTGACCTGTATCATCCTCTGTATAAAGAGAGATCTTGCAAGATATAGGGGCAAGATGGAAGAATCAATGTCATTACTTCAGGGCTCACCAAGGTAATTGATCTTAGTTGTACACAGGGGCATCACTAGGTGGTACAGAGGTTTGGGCCACACTAAGTGACAGTGTCACTTTCCTTTCTCATTTGCCCAACAGATGTGCAAGACCCTGAACAGACTGTCTGGAGGCCTCAGCACTACTCCCCAGCAGCAGCCACTGAGTGCCTTCCATTTAGGGTCTAGTGTGGCAGTTCACCTGAACAGCCACTCCAGATAGGGTTGCCATAATTCTCTACCATAAAACCGGGGAAATGTAGAACAAAATGCAGGACAAGGTGTAGGACCAAATGTATGCCGAGATGTAGGACATTCAAGAAAAATGGAGGACATGACCAACGAAAACCCCGAAACATTAATAAAATAAAATAAAAAACTTTAATGAAAACTTCCTAGTTTGCACAGGTTATTGTGACACCTTCAAACGTGCTTGACTCTAGATATAAAATGTGGACTCCAAATCCAGTGTGAGGGATGTTGGATATGCTGACACCAAGAGGTAACTGTTCAGCCTCTTTTTGTTTTAATGGGAGGGTGGGTTTGGGTTGTGGAGGGTTCATTGTTGAGGTTTTATTATTGTAAGCCGCCCCGATTGCTTCAGTAGAGGGGCGGGATAGAAATAAAATTATATTATTATTATTATTATTATTATTATTATTATTATTATTATTATATGAAGATGTCCAGAGAAGGACACCCCACCACTTCTCTCAGCAATTGATTCCATTGCTGAACTGCTCTCACTGTCAAGAAGTTCCTTCTAATATTCAATCAAAGTCTCCCCTCCTGTAACTTAACACTATTAGAGCTAGATCTACCTCTGGGGCAGCAGAGAAGAATCCTGCATCATCTTCTCTGTGACAGCCCTTGACATATTTAAAGAGTGTGATCCTGTCACCCCTCAGTCTTCTCTTCACCAAGGCTAATTGGTATACCTGCCACTCTGCCTTTTTAATACCTTTCTGCCACTTCCATGGTCCTCTGCCTCAGGCAGCTGCCTTACTATCCCTAATAGTAGAACTAGTTCTGACTGTTTCCAATGGCTTCCTTTTGATATATTCCTGTGTATGTCTGTGTATATGTGTGTATGTCAATTGAGATCAGCAATCGGAACTTAATAAATTAGCAAAACATTTTGCCCTGTGCCTCCTTCAGTGCTAAAAACAAAACTGAGCTGCATCCAAGGTGGGGAGCTTAGAACATTATATAATTGTGTGATTTTTATTTTATAAAATCATTTTATATATCCATTTACACCTTCTATATTTGTGTAATACACCCACCCAAACATATACATATACACATATATTTAACCACAATATATTTAATTATTAAATACAATGTGTGTGGATGTGTAATTGTCAAGTATATCAAATATATGCTTGTAGGCCACTGAGGAAGACAGTTGTCGAAACACGTCTGGCCTTGAGTTTTTATTATTTACTATTATTATATTATTTTATTTTTAGCATTTGCACACTTTTCAGTGGGGTATAGTTACCCTTTTAGGAATTTTACTGACTTATCTACTTCAGGGTTCGGGGTTTTTTGGCCTTGATTTTTGAAATTTTTATTATCATTATATTTACTTTTTGCATTTGCATACTTTTCAGTGGGGTATTTCTACCCTTTCAGAAATTTAAATTTATTGGATTTTCTGCTCCAGGGTTTAGTTGTCCTTTTATTTCTTCATATTGTTGCCTTTTTGTAATTGGAAGTGGGATTATTTTATCCTGGTTATTTTTTGGCAGAACCCTTCAGTTTGGTTTATTGTCAAGTATATGCCATCGTAATTGTATAATAGAAAGTCCCCATCTCTTTGGGATTGTTTCCCCTTTACAGTTGTTTCTTTTCTACCCATCAGCAGATGGCTCACATGAGCTACTTTTCAGAAAGATTCCATCACAGTTCCTAGAGAGGAGAAACTATGCTTCTGCTGCCCTCGCCTGCTTTAACTATGAAACGCACCATTATATTTAAGCTACAATATGTTATAGAAAGCCCAAACCAGTAATTTGCAGAGTTTGGGAAAGCTTCATTGTAACTTGGTCCCAGTGTTAGCACCCGCTGCATCCCCCGCACTGTATTTTGGGGTCCTCATATTTTCATATCTCATATCTGGAGATAGCATGCTTTTGAGAGATCAATGATCTTTCTGGGACACTAGGTCAAATTCCCAAAAGAAAAAGGAATATGTCCCAAGGCATGTGCACATCCAGGTAAACAAGACCACCAACTCTAAATGTTACTAACTGTTCCTTCCTTTCCCCAAGTCATCAGCATGTCCTCTTTCAATTTCAGACAAAGGATCTTCTTGCATCCAAAGCAGTAAGCCAACTTCTCTGTCTTCCCCGTTGTATTCCCAGCCAAACTTCCTCATCCATCCATCTTGTGGATATCCAGACGCAAACACTTTTTTTATCACACTAAAATTAAAGCCATCAACCAGTCTGGAATCCCATTGTTGATTTCTGGGAAAAGACATCCAGCCTCTGTTACCTAACCATCACTTAGGGCTAGTTTTAAGGTATAAATACAGTTCTAAAACCTAACCTCAGCACAAAAATCCATCATACACCGCCACTCTTTGTATGTTTAATGACATTTTATTCATTTATTGTATGATTTGCTCTAATGCTGTAATAACTTAATTCTTTTTTTTAATGCTCTGTTTTCTCTGCTTTTAATTGTATTGCTCTTTTAAACTGTAGACCACTTTGAGCCTCAATTTTGGAGGAAAAGTGGGATACAAATAAATATACTATACTACTACTACTACTACTACTACTATGTTCTGGTGTCATCCTCAGACCTCCTAATCTGAGCCAATCCAGCTTTCTATGGTTTACTCATCGGACAGATAATTATAACTCTGCTGCAACCCCCTAAAAACTCCACTATCCAATTTCTATAATTCTCTTTTGGTTAGCTCTGCACGCTATATCTCTTTGAATTGCTGTCTTATGAGTGCACTCTGCATTTTTCTAAATAAAATCTTTTTAATTCATCCAAAGCCTAGAGATCTCCTCAGTTATTACTGGTATAAACAGGTGCAAACTGTTCAAAAGTTACCCAAGCCTCTTGCAAAAGCTAATTTCTCTGACACTTGAAGTGACACTGACAGTTGGTAGGGACCCCCCCCCAAGTCCCCCTACCTGTTCTTTGGGTAACACCAGTGGCTGGTGAGAGGACATCCCTCCCCATTTCAGGTGCATATGCTCAAGTTTGGTTGCAGACTTAGGCTACTGTCCCACACAATCATAACTAGAAGTATTCAACAATACTTTCACTGAGTGGCTGATGTACAGGACTGTTCTTGCAGCAGGACAAGGAGAATGTACAGAGCTGTTATGCAACTGTTTACCATTAAATCAATGTTGACTTATTGCAACAGTATGAATGAGAGATCCCCAATCAATTACCCAGCTCAGGTCTTGCAAACTCAGGTCCATAGTTTTCTTGGCTGACTCATTTCACCTGTAGCACACTCTCCCTTTTCCCCTACTGCCTTCCACTTTACCAAGCGTTACCATCTTTTCCAATGAGTCATATCATCTCTGGAACATCCACAGCATGACAGCCTGTTTATTCATTTTCATTTCTAGTAAGAGTTCAAGTTTGATGTGTTTTAAAACCTATTTGTCTTTTTAGCAGTCCATCGTATCCCTACAGCTAAGATGAACAATTTCCGGATGGTATGAGTCGCACTACTCCTATGCCCCCAGCATACATTATAGAAATAATGCAGTTTGATACTTTAACTGCCATGTTTCCATCCTACAGAATTCTGGGATTTGTAGTTTTGTGAGGCACCAGCACTCTGGTAGAGAAGGCTAAAGACCTTGTTTTAACTCGTATGCCACCTTGATTGCTTTGCAGAGGGGCGGGTTAAAAATAAAATTTATTATTGTTGTTGTTGTTGTTGTTGTTGTAAAACTACAAATTCTGGGTTCCACAGGAAGGAGCTAAAGCCAGGGATGTGGTGAGGGGGCTGCAGGAGGTGCAGACCACACCAAGTGACACCCTAAAAGTGGGGTGAACCACTGCTCCCCAAACATCTGTCTTTTGACAAAAATAAGCTGTGGTATTTGCCTGCATCCCTTTAAAAGATTCTGGAAAGATTCTGGAGCAGATCATTAAACAGAGAGTCTGTGAACATCTGGAAGGTAATTTCATAATCACAAAAAGTCAACATGGGTTTCAGAGAAACAGGTCATGCCAGACAAATCTGATCTCTTTTTTTGATAAAATTACCAGCTTGGTAGATGAAGGGAATGCTGTGGATATAGTATATCTTGATTTCAGTAAGGCCTTTGACAAGGTTCCCCATGACATTCTTGCAAACAAGCTGGTCAAATGTGGGCTAGACAAAGTAACTGTTACATGGATTTGTAATTGGTTGACTGGCCGACCCCAAAGGGTGCTCAACAATGGCTCCTTTTCAACCTGGAAAGAAGTGACCAGTGGGGTGCCACAGGGCTCTGTCCTGGGCCCAATGCTATTCAATATCTTTATTAATGACTTGGACAATGGTATTGGGGGCATAGTTATCAAATTTGCAGACGACACCAAATTAGGAGGAGTAGCTAATACCCCAGAAGACAGGATCAAAATTCAAAATGACTTGAACAGACTAGAAAGCTGGGCCAAAGCTAACAAAATGAAATTCAACATGGAGAAATGTAAGGTACTGCACTTAGGGCAGAAAAACGAAAAGCACAGCTATATGATGGGGGACACCTGGCTGAATGAGACTACATGTGAAAGGGATCTAGGAATCCAGGTGGACCACAAGTTGAACATGAGTCAACAGTGTGATGCAGCAGCTAAAAAGGCCAATGCAATTTTAGGCTGCATCAGTAGAAGTATAGTGTCTAGATCAAGAGAAGTAATAGTGCCACTCTATTCTGCTTTGGTCAGGCCTCACCTGGAATACTGTGTCCAGTTCTGGGCACCACAATTCAAAAAGGATGTGGAGAAACTGGAGCGTGTCCAAAGCAGGGCAACTAAAATGGTGAAGGGTCTGGAAACCAAGCCCTATGAGGAACGACTTAGGGAGCTGGGGATGTTTAGCCTAGAGAAGAGAAGGTTGAGATGTGATATGATAGCCATGTTTAAATATTTGAAGGGATGTCATATTGAGGAAGGAACTAGCTTGTTTTCTGCTGCTCCAGAGACTAGGATCCGAAACAATGGATGCAAGCTCCAGGAAAAGAGATTTCATCTCAACATTAGGAGGAACTTCCTGACAGTAAGGGCTGTTCGACAGTGGAACACACTCCCTCGGAGAGTAGTGGAGTCTCCTTCCTTGGAGTTCTTTAAGCAGAGTCTGGATGGCCATCTGTCAGGTATGCTTTGATTGGGAGTTCCTGCATGGCAGGGAGTTGGGCTGGATGCCCCTTGTGGTCTCTTCCAACTCTATGATTCTATGATACTATGAAAATGCTGAAGAGATGATGTAAGTGGGGCAAGGCTCAGTGGGAGGAGAAACAAGAAACCCCAGGTTTTTTAAATGTTTAAATTTTAAATTATAGTTTTTTAAAAATATATATACCCGTATTTTCTGACATATAAGACGACTGGGAGTATAAGACAACCCCCAACTTTTCCAGTTAAAATATAGAGTTTGGGATATACTCGCTGTATAAGACAACCCCTCTTCCAATGGAGGAAAATGAGAAACTGTTGGGGGGAGGACTGCCAATATACTAGGTGATGCATTCTGGGGTATGTACAATTTGCGGCCAAGTAAGTGACCCTGGGCATGTCACACTCTCTCAGCCTCAGAGGATGGTAATGGCAACCCCCTTTGGAAGAAACATGCCAAGAAAACCCAATGATAAGATTGCCTTAGGGTTGCCATAAATCGGAAAGGACTTGAAGACACACAAGAACAACAAAAAAGTCTGCTATTGTTTCATAGGTAGTACATGGGATTAGGAGCCAGCATGGTGTAGTGGTTTAAGTGTTGGACTACCACTCTGGAGATCTGGGTTTGATTCCCCACTCTGCCATGAAACCCACTGGGTGAACTTGGACAAGTCACACACTCTCAGCCTCAGGGGAAGGCAATGGCAAACCTCCTCTGAACCAGTCTTGCCAAAAAAAACCCAGGATAGGGGTTCACCTCTTATCCGCTGCTGCTTCCTCCTCCTGCCTCACGCCACCCCTTCCTCCTCCCCTCCTCCTCTAACCTGACTTCCTCTATTCTTCCTCCTCCCGCCTCATGCCGCTCCACCCCTTCTTCCTCCTCCTCCTCCACCTGGCGTATAAGACGCCCCCGACTTTGGAGAAGATTTTCCTGGGTTAAAAAGTAGTCTTATACGCCAGAAAATACTGTATAAATAAAAATTTAAATTTTAAAATTATTTTTCAATTTTCTTTTAAAACATCACATCTTATCAAATGTTCAGTTTAAACACATGAAACTGTATACAAATGAATACATTTAGGTTGTGCCTATGATATTGTAATTTCAGGGTATAATTTTAATTTTGTTAGTGGTTTGTGTCCTATCTATTGCCATTACATTCAGTGATATATGGAAATTACGATTTACAAGTAACATCAGTACAAAAAAACATTACTAAGGACTCTGTATGGTGTGGTATGAGAGGTGAATGGGAGGGGTGACACCAACTCTAGTGATGCCACTGACTATAGCACTTAAAATGGTATCAGACTGCATTATTTCTATAGTGTAGATCAGGGGTAGGCAACCTTTCCCCTTTAAGGGCCGAGGGACTTCAGCTCCCTCGGCCCTTGTTAGCCAATAGTCCCATGTTGGCCAATAGCTCCTGGGATTCTGGGAGCTGAAGTCCCTCGGCCCTTAAAGGGGAAAGGTTGCCTACCCCTGGTGTAGATGCACCCTGAGTTCTGTAACTTCCAACAACCACTGCTGCAAAAAGTTCCCCCTTTCTGTTGGGAAACATAGTGCATGGGGAACATGTAAGTTGTTCTCCAGAAGAATAAAGCTCCCAGCAATTTTCTAAAAATACATTTCTACTGGAAAGCAAGGTGTGTGCTCTCCATGCACTACTTTTCTCTGCAGAAACAGAGTCGATTCTTATTTTATTTTTATAGAGATGAGAGGAAGGCTTGAGTTAGGTGCACATGGTTCACATTATATCTGGCTGAATTTAATAAGGCTTAATTCTGAGTCGACATGCATAGGCTTGTAATGTAAATGGAGCCTCATTGTTCAGGAGCCACATACATGGGGGTATTGCAAAGTTTTAATTATCGCCTTTAAAAAAATTTGAGGCGAGATCGGACGTGTTCAGGGTGGTATGGCCTGGGACACAATGAGCTGATTTTCTCAACATCATGCACTAAGGGACCAATGATGACACTGACAAAATTTCATCAATATACAATATTAACTTCAGGGTAATAATTACGATACCCCCTCGTAAGGCGCAATCTGCAGACTTCTACAATATCAGGTATTTGAAAGGTCAAGAAACACTGGGGAAAATGTGTAAATCTGGATGGTGACTATGCAGATATGTTGACAACTACAAATCAAAGCAAGCTTTGTCAAATTTTTTTAAAGATGATAATTAAAACTTTATATCCCCTCGTACCAGATGCTGGATACAAATGAAGGCTTTTGACTTGTCATCGGAATGGGGAACATGTGGCCCTCCAAAAGTTGGGGAATTGCAGCCCAAACATTTTAAAAGTAACTGTTCTGTGTCCAAACAGACACCCAGTCCTAGCTTTTGGGCTCTCGGTGGAGACAAAGGGGCACATAAAGTTTAATCAATGAGCCAAGAATATTGATTCAGATGAAAGTTACACTGGCTAATGCTAGGGGGTCTGATGAAAATAGTGTCCATGAAACCTTATACTAAAAAATCTTCTCTCCAATTAGTCGCAAAGGTGTTCCTGGATTCCTTTATGCCTTTATAAGTAAGATATAACGTGTATAAATGGATTTGCAAACTCTGTGGGTGGTTGTGGGTGTTTTTTGGTGTCAACTCAAATATCATTATTGTATGCAACACAGCTTTCTCCCAAGTGTAATTTCAATGAGAAAATGACCACCCAGTAACACTCTCTCTCTCTCTCTCTCTCTCTATATATATATATATATATATGCTGTCATCAGCCCATGGCTAAAGGTGCAGGATGATGGGAATTGGTGTGCAACAGAATCTGGAGAGCCACATAAATCATGCTGTTTATACTCGAGACATAGCTGTTAGTTTGGAATATCAGTATGCAAAGGGATCTTGCAGCACTTTAGAGACTGTGTGAAAAAAGTTGTAGCAGAAGCTTACAACGTCTTTCACAGTCTCAAAGGTGCTACAAGATCCCTTCACATACATTTATTTATACCCCACATTTCCCTCCTCAAGACTGTTACTCAAAACAGGGCCCTCATCCCTGGCTTAAACATAACTGCCTGAATACTCAAGGGCTGGAATGGGAATTTGTTGATTTCTCAACTGGAGTCAACTTTGGAGTTCCTAACCCACAGAGATCCTTGTATGGGAAGAAAAATGGCACATCAAAAGTTTCCACAACTTGTGGGAACTTTCTGTTCCCAGCACTACATAAACTGCAGTTTTTGAAAACTGTGCAGGAGTTTGAGAAACTGCAGCTTTGCAATGCAGTCTTTTCACTATGCATATAAAACTCCACTTGCTATCAATTTTTATTTTTTTACTATGTACTTGGGGGAAATGCAAACAGCATTGTGAAGGGTTTGATATCATGGCAGCAAGAAAAGAAACTGGCTTACTGAAATGGGAGCTTTGCCAATTTGAATGCTGTACAACTCATATTGTACACATCAGGAAAGTTAGATTAACTCAAGCTGCAGCTTTTGTCAGTTTGAATGTTGCACAATTTCAATTATGCAAGGAAAGGTGAAATTTTCATTTTCCACGTGAAAAGCTCAGGTTTCTGAAAAACTATAGTTTTCTAGGCAAGCTGCACAACTTTCATAGAAAAACTGCACAATTTCCTGTCACTGCAGTGGGGGGGGGGGGGAATCTGTGTCCTAAAGCTACAGGATGCAAATCTGCTTCATTATTCTTGACATCTGTCAGGAATTGGGAAAATCAAGAAATACCATCCCTAGTGTACACAGACCCAGCCAACTATCTCCCTCAAATAAGTAGTATTTTTTCATGCCTTTGGTTTCTTTATAATGTTACGGGCACCTGAAGCTGCAACATCCAAGTTCTGGATCCTGGCACAACTTTCATGAAGTTACTCCATTTCCTGTTGATTCAGCATCTTCAGACACTCCACGTTTGGGGGGAAAATGCATATAAAGGAGGGCATTTTCACTTCAATAATTGCAATTTTTGCAAAACTGACAGCATTTCAGTCTCAATTATAAAAGGGCCCTATTTAGATGATAAAAACCAATGAAAAGAAGGGTATCTGGTGTGAATCAAACATTTGCATTCACACTGTTTCACCTAACAATGGTTTTCTTCAAAACAGCCTTGCTGAATATGGCACCCACCAGATATTTTGGAGAGTATCCTCCAGTTGAGGTGGCCAATAGCCGGATAAATGGGGTCTGAAGCCAAAAACACCCAGATGAACCCAGAGCAAAGTGTGGTAGAATGAGTGGGCCATTCCTGTTTGTTGCAGAAATGGCTCTTGTATAAGGAGTGGGCTATAGCCGTAGTACAGTCTTCCCTAGCCAGTGGCAAGGGATTCTGGGAGTTGCATCCAGCATCATCTGGAGCGGGGTAAGCAACCTTTCCACTTTAAGGGCCAAGGGACTTCAGCTCCCAGAAGCCTCAGCCATGTTGGCCAATAGTCCCATGTTGGCCAATAGCTCCTGGGATTCTGGGAGCTGAAGTCCCTCGGCCCTTAAAGGGGAAAGGTTGCCTATCCCTGATCTGGAGGCTAGCATTTGCTGTCCCGCTCATGGATTAGGGCAATTTCCCAAGACATAGGGAAAGGCAAATATAAGAAAGAGAAGTTGGTTAGAACAACCTTTTGTCCCCATGAAACATATATGTTCACATATATGAATATATATATGTCCTCATATGAGCCATATTTAAGGGCTTGTCTTCACTTGCCAGAATTCTGGCCCCAATTCCACCACCACCACCCCAATGCTCTTTTCATGTGGATTTTTGGCTCTCACAGAGAACTACATGGTCCCAGTCTGTTGCCTGGCACCACTGCTGAGGTAACAAGGTACCCAGCTATTTTTATTGATCCCGGTGCCTCTCGTTCTGGCCTCACAGTGTCCACAGCGGCTCACAGGGACCACGAGTGAAGGTATCTGCCATCATTGCTGCAAGGAGAGCCAAAACCCCACAGCAAAAGCTGAGTTATTTAAATGCGGGTTAGGGAGAGGTGGCCCCCAATTGAGTGTAGATGTCGTGAAGACACCCAATTCATGTAAACAGGACACAGTGAGCCTGTGAGGAATTTGTGGTAATTTGTCCACATAGAGAAGCCCTAAGTCTCAGAGTGAAAAGCTACAAATTAGAGGAGAACTAAGGAGCAGGATTTCACTCGGGAATCTACAAATATGGTACATAAATGTTGGAAGAGGGATTAAGTCTCTGGGTTGATTAAAATACAATAGTTGCAGCATGGCCTTTTAGTGTGCTGGTTTTGAAACTCCTTGGTCCTGCTCATCTTGCAGGTTCTCTAAACAGAGGAGACCTATGTTTTCATTGAGTTCTGTAGTATTTTTCATTCCACCATGAAATGAAAGCCTCACAAACAGAGATCATATTTTGGGATAATGTGCATGAGAGGAAAACATAAGATCATACAGGATAAAAGCTGTGATATGTTCATTTCAGAATGCTGTTTCTCACAGTGGCTAACCTGAGAAGCTCTTGAGAAGCTCATGAACAACAATTCTTCCTGCTGCCATTTCCCATCTGAAGCTGCCATTGCTCAGGGTCAGATTACACCATTCGGATTATCAGATTAAATCACGGCACTAAAAAATGGCAAGTCTCAGATCAAGAAGGCTGGATTAACTCCAGAAGATGCTTAGTATGACAGCTGGAAAAGATTGAGAAACCACGATTTTCTGAGTGAGGAGTGGTACTTTCCTCCACCTCAGCTAGCCAAGGGGATTTGATAGTGCCTTCTTTCACAGAGTGGGGAAGGATTTTTGCTTTTAGCCCTCATCAAGAAGGCATTTAAAATGACTGTGAAGGAAATGTTAGGGAGACAGTTTTGAAAAACTGGAGCCACCCGTGCTTTACTTGGTTTGTGTCTTATGAGAAAGGCATACAAAATGCTAATTTTTCACACTTCCATTTACATATCTCTTTAGACACTGGTCTGATTTGCAAAGAGTCTAGCTATGGAAGATCTGAAATGTGTCATTCAATTCAATACTCAAGTCTACTGCCAACATCAAGGAGTCACTTGGATATCTCACAGACTTTACAATCTGGTGTCTCACCTGGGAATTCACAGATTTTAAGTACTCCCAATCTCAGCAGTAGATTTGAGATAGCAAAATAGAGAAGCAATAGTTAACAGCCTAATATGACCCACAGCATTAGCTGACATGCACCAGAACTCTGGGTTACAGGAGATGTCTGTTCCTCACCCTCACTGTTGATTTGCTTCATCACATAAACAATACTAGTTGTTTTTGCTTTAACAAGCTATTTGAGGGGGAATTGGGTACTTTAAAATGTTTTAGCCAGTCATGCAGAAAAGCAACACTGCTTGTTTCAGACGCAGATTACCTCCAAAATCTTCAGGAGAAGAAAAGTCTGGTCAAAATCAAGAAGGTCTAAGGGGTATGATTTGTTATAAATTTATTTCATCTTCAGCATTTCAGCCTGCACCTTTGTTCCAGCACTTTTTAAAATAGAACGTTTCATTTATGGCAGCATCTGCCAAGTATACATTGAGTCCCAGTCAATGTTCTTAAAAGAGTTTTAGCTTAATCCCATTAAACCATGTTGTGTTTGGATTTGCATATGACAAGTTTTACTTCTGATATCTCTCACCACCACCACCACCACCCCACTCACAAATTAGCAGTGTCAAGTGTTAGGTTTTTTGTGTTTTTGTTTTTTTACAAAGCTGTTGAGTTTACAACATCCATATGCAAAGACTCATATGTACAAACTGTGACCTGATAATCCCGAAACAGTAGTTAAACAAAAAGAGGGTTATTATTATTATTATTTCTACACAGTCTCTTCCCCCACCCTCTTGTTTGGCCTGGAAACAAGAAACTTTCAAATTCTACCAAATATTTAAATGGCAGGAAGAAAAAAAAATATACAAGCTTGTATTTATACCACACTTCTATCAATGGCAACAGGTTGTAAATTTATGTTTGCAACTATCACAAAAGACTTATGAACACCAACTCAGCTTTATACTGTAAATACTGCTGGATCAATGGTTTAGGATTATCAATCATTGTTGTCATATGTTGTCTATAACAGTTCAAAAGCATCTTGGAGAAAAATCCTGAAAAACACATACCTTACGGTATATAATAATGCACC
Source organism: Phrynosoma blainvillii (assembly GCA_026167975.1). Taxonomy (NCBI): domain Eukaryota; kingdom Metazoa; phylum Chordata; class Lepidosauria; order Squamata; family Phrynosomatidae; genus Phrynosoma; species Phrynosoma blainvillii. The sequence continues at coordinate 444,715,791 of JANUYF010000001.1, read as the reverse complement.
TGCATTAGCTAAATATATACTGTACACAAGTCTTATCAGCATTTTATCTACCAAAGATGTGAGATTCCACTCTTAAATACAAAGCAGATAGCTAGTAATGTATACTTATAATACAGCCCTCTTTTCTTTTCTTTTTTGCTTTGCTTTTAACCTTAAACAATTTGGTCACAATGCACCTTTGATATAAAATCATTTTAAATTTTATTGTTAATACTCAGGACATTAGGATTGCCAGAATTGGAATATTCGTATTCTTTTTCAGTAGCATTTTGAGAACCACTTTTGGTAACAAATACAGTAATTGGGAATGAGCACCCAGGTTCAGAATGCTGAAGTATGTTATCCAGAATCCATTCCAGCTCAAAGGGAAAAAAAAGATGTTGCTGTGATGAGAAATAGTATTGTAGATTGAAACACACCACAGAATCTCTCTTCCCTATAGTCAACATCTTTTCTTTTGCTTCTTTACGGCTGGAATGTTTAATAATAAATACGTATTTAGAAAGATAAGGCAATAACTTCAAACAATCCCAACTGCTTGCTTGGTTCCCTCCCACCCATCCCACACAAGATCCATGATGACCATGAGACCAACTTCATAGATTTTTTTAAAAAAAAATTCAAATGGTCTAAGGAAAAAGGTATAGTGATACAATAACTTAGCCTCAGTATAACTAACACAAGTCCGGCCTTGTTATCAATGGTGTAAAACTAATACTGGTTGGATACCAAAGTCTGCATTGTTGCCAATGCACACTTTAGCAAGGACTGGTGAAATGAGCTTGGATTCACAACTGATTCACTGACAAACCCAGAACACACTTCCCAATTCCATTGATAACCACCTTATATTTACTCATAATGTTCATACTGAAGGAGCACCAAAGCAACTCTGGTACTCAAAAGCTGCTTATATCAGAACAAACTCTCAGCATTAAGGACCTCTTTCTTTTTTTTTCTTTTTTTGTTTCACTCTTGCACAGCCCTGATCTGTAGAAACATTCGACTCATGAAGATGTGCAAAAAAGGAAGCGGGGGGGGGAAACCAAAGTCAAATTACATCATAGTTATCCAGAGGAGAAAGATGTTACACAAACTCATAAGAAAATGATTTTTTTCTCTCTTTTACTATAAATACATTTAACAGTTTAGCAGAAAGACAAGCTAAATTTAAGATTGTTCACATTTGAAGTTGTATCACTCTCTGCTAATGATAAATAAGGAACAGGTCCTGACAATGGAATTTGGACATAGCAATATTCATCAACAGATCTTTTGAAGACTGGTTTTAAAGAAGGGTTAAAACAATGATTATTTTTGCAAAGTTCTGAGAAGTCCATCCGTTGTCCAAACTTTGGATTGAAGTCCTTATTTTATTTTTTCCTTTACTTAAAGACAGATATATACAGTGCTGTTGTAATAATGAAACAAATGTGAAATCTACTGTAAAGTTGCACAATACAGAAAACTGTTGCTCCATCTTCTACTACATACATGTGTGACTCCACAGGTTAATTAATGCTGCTTTGTTTCTTTTTGTTAAGTTGGGATTATTCCATCACGCCTAAGACCTCGCTTTAATTCCAAATCCTCAAGTTTCTTCCATAGTTCTTCACGTTCCTTCTCTTTTTTCTTCTCACTAGCAAAGTTTAAAAAGAGAAAAGTTATTAGCAACAAAGAAAGCTTTGTAAGAGTCTTGCTTCACCCTGTAGCTTACAAGAGGGCTGCTACAAAAACAAAACAGAAAACCATTAGAGATAAAGGATGCACTGAGCAGACTGAGGTTTCCATTTTCCCTAAAACATCATAACACACACACACACACACACACACACACACACACCTGCATGGCATCATGCATACACAGAACCGCCCAAGCTGCTGATGCCTTGCAGTATCCAGTTCTACCAAACCTGGCATGAGTTCAAAGACACATTGCTTGCTCCATTTGCTGGTTCATCTTGTCCTGCATTTACTGCATTTTAAAATCCAATTTAATGAAACCTGTCTTCCACAATTAAAACAAAGGGAGCTGTAAATCAATAGAAGGAACATAATTACAGGAAACACATAGTATCACAGATTGTTCTCAAGAAAGGAATACATAATATCTGTATTCATAGTCAAAACTGTGAAATGTGTTCCATCAAGTGCTGTAGAGCTGTTAGCATTAAAGCCAAGGAAGCTTCTTTTACCAATCTATCTCATCTGTAACTACTGAACTTATTTTTTTTCCTAGTGAAGTATTATCAATTTAATCTCTTTGTAGTATAGACTTAAACTAGCTAGTAAAATTTCAGTGGTAAAGCATTACTACAATCTTGTTTTGTTCCATCCATCCATCCATCAACCTTTATTAGGCATCTTAATAATCAATACAATGAACCATACAGTACAAAATTTAACTAAAAAAAAAAATACTTAGCAAGGATACATTAAAATTTATCATTCTTAAATCATCTAACACCAAACTCTAACCATTATTTAGTTTGTGCCAGATTTTTGTTGCCTCCATTAGAAAATTGGCCATCAAGCGTGTAATCTGTGCATTACAATCCTCCAATAGATGTACTAGAGTTATATCAGTTAAACAGTAATCCATTTCTGTTAGTTTCTTTAACAATTTTGCTCTAGGTTTTTGATACAATGGGCAAAGAAATATAATATGTTGGAGCGTATCATCTTGTTTTGTTCTTTTCTGTACATTCTCAATGACCAATATACATTTATATCAGTATCTAAATCAGGGGTAGGCAACCTTTCCCCTTCAAGGGCCAAGGGACTTCAGGTCCCAGAATCCCAGGAGCTATTGGCCAACATGGGACTATTGGCCAACATGGCTGAGGCTTCTGGGAGCTGAAGTCCCTCGGCCCTTAAAGGGGAAAGGTTGCCCACCCCTGACAGATCCCATCTGATCTTGGAAGCTAAGCAAAGTCGGCCTGGGTTACTACTTGGCTAGGAGACTGCCCATAAAATCAGTTGCTGTAGGCTACATTTCAGAGGAAGGAACTGGCAAAACCACCTCTGAGTATTCCTTGCCTAAGAAGGAAAACACACACACACACAAACACACACACTTATCTCAGTAACAGCACCGGGATTGTAGTCAAGCAGTGGCTAAAATTCTAGCTCCCAACAGAAACTTTTATTTAACATTTGCAAATCTCTGGTTTATATAATGATAAGCATCTAACTTTCAATTTAGGGCAGAAATGGGAATTGTGCAGCCCTCCTAGCATTTCTCATCACTGACTACGATGGCTAGGGCTTCTGGGAACTACAGTCCAACAAATCTGGAGAGCTACACACAATTCCCATCCCTAATCAAGGAATTCAATTGTAGTTAAAAGCATAGTACACTTAACTTTTTCTGCAACACAGAATGATTCGATGATTCAACAGGTATTGGATGTACAATGATTCAACAGTCACACATACCAGAGATAATTCAGAACTGTAACATTTAATATTTAAATAGCACAATCCTAAGCTACATCCTACATCTACAGGGGCCTCTTGGTACCCGCTGGGGTTTGGTTCCAGAACTCCCATGAATAACAAAATCCATGGATACTCAAATCCCATTATATACAATGGCATAGTCAAATGGAGTCCCTTATATAAAATGGCAAAATCAAAGTTTGCTATTTGGATTTTTAAAATATATATATTTTCAAGCCACGGATGGTGAAATCCATGGATGTAGAATTCATGGATCCTGGGGGCTGACTATAGGTTTTATAGAGAAATACCTAGTGAGGTTTACTGGTTAGATAAGTGTATCCTCTATTTAACTAATGTTTTCTAAGAATCATGTTATTTTTACTGCCAGAATCAAAATAACAGTGTGGCTAGTTATGTGGATATAGCCCAGCAGAGCTTTTGGCCTGGGCTTCTTACAAAAAATTCCTCCATTTGAAATTGAGGGGACTTTCTCTTCTGAATTGTGTCATATGACAAAACTTATGAATCACACCATGGATTCCAGTGTTTTAAAATAAAAACATTTTGGAGTGCTTGGCTCCAGAGTTCAAAATCTAATCATTTCTAAAATGCATGTCATGCAAAGTAAGTGAACTCTTATTTTGACCATGTATGATTACCATAAACCAAGATGCTCAGATGCTAGAAATACAATAAATTAATCATTAAGGAAAAAGAGCCCACCAGTCTCTTGGTGGAACTCGCAAAAGACATGCAAAATGATTCCTACTGAGTGAGATAGTGTGAAATCAGTTGTATTCTACATCTCAGTCAAAGTTTCCCAAAGTGATCCCCCAACTGTCTAGCTTGGTTTACAAAAAATATAAATAAACAAACATAATCCAGGCTAATCAAACAAAATTCACAATCTATGTGCACCAGGCATAACATATATAAAAACCATGCCATTTGTCCCCACCAGTTATATTTCTTAAAAACAAAAAAACTTCAAGCAGTGAGCTGAAAGAGCCTGGTGATGGAACTGAACATTTCTGCCTCCAAAATGTGTGAGAGGCTATACTAACCTAACAAGGCTTGATGACATACAGTACCCTTCGCTTTGCTTGTGGGAACCCCGAGTCTCACAAAAGACACGACTTTCACCAAGTCGCAAACTGCCCGGAGTTCCCGAAGTTTCCTCATTAGTTTCACCTGCTGCTTTGGACAAGCTGAAATTTCAGACAAAAGATGATGCACTATAATTGGAGAAGGATGATTAAGGAAAAGACAGAGAAACATTTTAACCGGGGTGCAACTAATGACTGTATGAATAGCACTTCTTCTAGATCCTTCAATGTCAAAGCCTTGGATGTATCAAGATATCTGAAGAAGAAAAGCTATAAAGACTGAAAGGGTATGGTCACTTTGCTTAGAGATTTCGAGAAAGGCTAGATGTGAGTCATGAGGGTTAATCTCAAAGGCAATCTTGACTTGCCAAGAGGTCGCCTAGATTCCAGATACTATCTTCAAGCAAAGTGATAGCTATTGTTGTGTATACTGTAGTCTTATTTTTAAAAAAATTTACTACTGAAACTCTTGATACATTTAAGTCTTTAAAAACATAGAGCCAAAAGAAGTTCTGTGAGGAATGCAATTTCACAAGCTACGCAATGGGTACTGTATCTCATAAAGGGGGGGGGAAAATAATCATCTATACGTCTTGCAAGGGCCAGGCTAATGAGCATGCAGGAGGGAAAAATGAGGTACTGCAATCAATCGTGTGTGGAAAATTATGCAATTACTGCAAAGTGTAAAAAGAAAAAGAAAAGGAAAAAAAGAACTGGAAACAGCAGGCACAGCTGACAAAAAAAAAAGAGCTTTAAAAAGTTACCGCTGGCGATCTGACTTGTAAGTGGCTGTCAGCTCATCAAACATGGCGCTGTTCATTTCCATAAATGCCTTCAACACGTTGTATACTAATGCCACAATAGCCCTGCAAAATATGAAATAAAAGTCAGAAAAGTCCACTAATTTAAAGTTCAAACAGGACCAAAAACACCTTGCCAGAACCTTGTTCTGTACTCCTGTCACAGCCAAATTTCTTCTAGTTTACTCCTGAAAAACAAGGTAATTTGGGTCACAGGCATGGTCCTCCAGACGCTGTTGGATTGTAGGTGCCAGCAGCCCCAGCCTGACCCAGCAGAGCTGGGAGCTGTAATTAATAACATCTTAGAGGAGTGTATTATTCCCACCTGTGATCTAGGTCACCACCAAACTAAACATAATCTATTGCTGAAGTTTCTATTCCTATGTGCTGTGTAGGCTTCTTCACATTAACTGTCAGACATGCTCAAGACAGCATACTGGCAAAATGGGACACAAGAACAATGGTTATTGTGAATCCTCTGAAGTGTGGGTCTTCTCCAAACCTAGCATGTCTCTGTGGTATCAAATCCTTGTGCAAACACGTTCTGTTAGATGTAAGCAACACCAGCCCAATCCAGGGTGTGGTGCCTTTTCAAATTCAGTAAGATCAGCAACAACAACAAACAGTGTTGAGTTAAACTCAAGAGACATTTACTCTGTAGGAGATGAAAAATACAGGTTCTACCTATGTAAGATGCTGGCTCTTTCACTGACATTCTTGAAGAGAGAACAAGAGCATATTCACATGGTCTCTGTTTATTGAGTTTATCCACCACAATCAAGAGGTGAACAGACTAAATACACAGCCCCTAGCTGTTAGGGTTCACATATGCGCAAGCCTAAATCCATGAAATCTCATGAAATATTCCAAGTGGGGAGTGCAAACTCATCACATCCTTGCACAGTCTACTATTTGTATAATCTACACAGAGATATCAGGTATAGTTGTTACTTTTTCATACTTGCCCTATGTAATTCTTTGGGAAAGGTTTCAGGCTTGGTGGATCCTCCTTCTTTTACCTGAATTCCAAGATCCACCAATTTCAGTCAAATGCAAAAGTCAAACACTTAAAATGAGAGAACATGTCCCTGAGCATATTCTGAGCCCAGGGATTTGGTTGGAATACCAGAAATGAAATGAACTCTCAGCCTTTCCACAGTGAAATCCATTCTTGAACATGCATCACTTCAACAGCTTAACAAAAGCAATACAGGCATACCTCAGTTAACAAAGCAGATATGTTCCTGGGCATTAAATCTTTAACAGAAAACATGGTACCATGGGCAGAAATAACATGGAAAGAATAGAAATAGGTTCCTAAACCACAAAAAAGAGCAGTTCAAAAATTTTCTGCCTGTTTTTTAAATTCAAAACATAACAATATGCATGTGTGAGATGAAACAACCAGGTCAAGTAAGCCTTGGATAAATAAACAAAATCATTTTGAACCCTGTAGAGCCCACTTGAAGGTTTCTTCCAAAATGCATGCAGGGATAACTTTTTCTTTCTCCAACCTCCACTTTTCCCGTGATTTCCATCTTGTTGGACAAATTTACAGATCTGTGGGGGGTGGGTTTTCATGCTGGGGGGAATCTAGTGAGGATGGCTCATTTGTTCCCCTTTGCTCTCTGTTTTGCTGTTCACACATGCTCAACATGGGAATCTAGGGGCAGGTAGTGTTTACCTTGCCTCTTGTAGGCAGACACACACATCTACAGTAGCATCAGCTACAGTAGAGAGTCATCCCTTCCCAGCTCAAGGGTTTTTGCATTGTTTACTGCAAATACACTGCTGCAGCCTGATGCTGAAAGTCTGTGTTTCTCTAGACCTCCTTCACCATCCTCTCAAAGCCAGCGCTCCTAAAAAACTTCCAGTTAGACAGAGAACAAGGGATATAAATTATTATTATTATTATTATTATTATTATTATTATTATTATTAAAATGGGATTGAGCAGATGTAAGAAGACTGTAAAAAGTAGTTTCTTTGTCACAGGCTTTGTTAACTGAGGTATGCCTGTATTGGTATCGCTCCTATTAAACGACTGCAAGTCTGAACCCCTTCCTGATGCACTGCACCCAGAAATCTATCAATAATTCCAATCTCTCTTTGGCCCACACTGTGCACATGGGTTTTCTGAAACAGAGCTGCAAACACAGCATCTAGTTCTAAGATGGTCCAGATTTGTCATGAAAATACAACTATACCCATATTTCAACCAATATTTGTACAAGTTTGAGAGTTCTTCTTGGAATACTACCAGGTCCTCTCTATATTCTAACAGTTATAAACATCTTTATGTTTCTAAGTGACTGTGCATACACAAAGTAACACAGAGACAAGAACATACATTCTAACCAGACAGGAACATTTTTTCCTCATAGCTCCACAGCCGTCTTGCCTTTGGTTTCTTACACTCGAAGAATCTCAGAGATTGGTACATAGAGAGATAATGTAGCACCTTTGAGACTAACTGAAAGAAAGAAATTGGCAGCAGCTTTCATAGACTTCAGTGTACTTCCTCATTTTGCATTTTGTGGAGTGGAGCATTTGAAGAAGTAGACTGAAGTCTACGAAAGCTCACACTGCTAATTTCTTTCTTTCAATTAGTCTCAAAGGTGCTAAAAGATCTCTCTACATACTGATATTACAGACTAACACAGCTATATCTTTGAATTCTACCACTCATGAGGTTATTTTATCATACTGTACTGTACAGTATTAACAGAGAATACTGTTTACTGGAGTGCACAGCAACTTTCCTAGTCATTGTATGGTATCCCAGAAACTTGTTCCCTACAGATAAAAGTCTCTAATGTTCTGACTGTGTAATTCCTAAGTTAAGTACATTCTATGTCAGGTTTAGTTACGCTATAAAAACTGGAGGAGGTATAATATGTTTAGGTCAGAGAATTTACATTCAATTGTGTAGGAGACAGTATTTAAAAGACAGAAACATAAGATACCTGATGTGTTGAAAGTTAAGTAGTAACTCACAGCCACCCCACAGGCAAAACAGAAATAAAAACCACTTACGGATTCCAGTGTTCTTTAGAAATCCTGTACAGACTGGAAAACATGATGGGAAGTATTACATTGGAATTTTCCTCTATCAAACTCATGATGTATTCATTATTCCAATAGTATAATGCTCTCTCAGCAACCTTAGAGGAAGGGAGAAGTCAAAGATTATTATTTTCAAAATGCTGTAATTTTTCCAAGAAAAGATGAACGAGGGTAGATCAAAACATGAATGAAATCTTTTTATCAGCTCTCAAACATGCATGACTGCAAAAAAAGTCAGAACAAATTTTAAATATTCAAAACTGAGCAAAGACTATTCTGAATGTGCAGTTTGTTTTTTTAAAAAATCACCATAAAGTGAAGTTTTAAGTTGCAAGTTAAGGCACAGAAATCTTCAGACAAGTACAACATTTAGCAGTATGATGGTAAAGATTTCCAGATGTTCATCACAAAATTATGCATATCATATAATAGTTACAAACACCTCGCAGATCAGTACTCACTTAAAGCTAGCACAGACAAGGATTATGGGTCACTACATATACTGAAATTGAGGTTCCTCTCTATTACAGTGGGGAGAGGCACATGCAACACCAAGAGGGGGAAAAAGTCATTGTAAGGCCATACAGTGTCAATGGCATTACAAGAAAAGAGATTCAAATGAATCCTCCAACACTGGAATAGACTGCGCCAGGTGGTGAGGGTGACTCTCCTTCTTTGGAAGTCTTTAAACAGAAGCTGGATGGGCATCTTTCAGGAGCTGTAGTATTCCTGCATGGCAAGGGGTTCGACTGGATGGCCCTTCTGGGCCCTTTCAACTCGAGATTCTACCATTTTATGTGTTGGGCCTAGGCCCCCTAAATCCAAGCACATATCTATCCACTAGATCATCCTGTCTCTCAGCCCTGCTTTTTAGTGATATAGGGTTATGTTACTGTTGGGATATGTGTCACCACTGTGAGGAAGAAGGGGTGTGTGCATTGTAAATAAGGCTTTCTCAGTCAAGAACTTTGGGACAAAAGCAAGGCAGATGACTTTTTATTATTTATATTTCAAACAGGAAAACAAGCAAATGAAGTAATATTATTTGTACTATGCCAGCCTTCTCCAACCTGATGTTTGGATGTAATAACCACCAATATGCAAATGGTGACTAATAAGTGGGAACTGTAGTTAAAAAAAAATGTTGGGTGCAAGGCTGGGAAAGCTGTACTCTGCCTTTATTATTAGCTGCTTAAAATCATAAGCATACAGAATAAAAATATTTTAGTAAAATAAAGATCTTCTCTATATGCAAACAGGATATACCCCCCCCCATGTCTTCCAGGATGTCTGTATCTACCTCTAATTTTTTGGAATATATATTTTTAGAATACAGTATTTCATATCAAAATAACTGAACGAGTGCAACGATTCAGTACTAGCTGTAGAAAGCAAATCCAAGAGTTAGGTACTGGTTACACACACTAAGGGGTATATTTAAGTCTTACATACCAATATAGATAAGAAAGGTACCATCCAGCTATTTTAAAATAAGAAGACACTTCAGATGGAACAGAAGCAGTGGGGAAAGCACTATGCCTATTCCCCACTCTCCCCGTTACATCTGCCAAACCATCATCACAACCATCACAATCACCATCATATACAGTCGACCCTCTGTATCCACAGATTCTTTATCCACGGAGTCAAGCATTCACAGCTTGAAAATATTTTTTTAAATATAAATTCAAATAGCAAACCTTGGTTTTGCCATTTTATATAAGACACACCATTTAATGGGACTTGATAAGGAGAAAAGTCAAAGTGGACAGCGAGGAAAGGCTGCTTCACTGATCTGAAATCTGCTCTTTCAAAGTGCATGTTTAAAAAATGGTTCTACAGCTTGCTATATGCAACACACAAATTTGCCATTTGAGTTTCTAGCTGCAACACTGACCTGAAAATGAGGGCTAGAGACACACTTAGCTATTTGTTTAAACAATGGTTCTTGAATTTTGACGAATTGTGAAGGTTCAATCACATCTAATATCTCTTCTAGCTCCCCAAGGAACATGACCTAAAGTGAAAAACAAAGGATTAAATTCAGAGGTCTTCTGTTTGCCATTTTTCAAAGAGATTTTGAGGAAAGCATAACTCAGCTTCAAATATGTAATCCCTGCAGAATATTTTTGGTGGCATCTGGGCCCATCCCAAGAAATGCAGTTCCATGAAGCCCTCCACCAATAAACCTCCTCTACAGCAAGGTACTACACAAACACACAAACACCTGCTTTTGTTACTTTTGTTTTCCATGGTTCAATGCCTGTCCTGCAGCCACTCACTCCCAACCAGAAGTGACCTTTCAGTCATATCCAGTTGCCATGAAAAGGCTGGGTCCTGGAGTATTAAAATGGCCCTCAGAGTCCAGGAACTTTCCCACCTCAAAACAGATAATGGACGGAAGGAAAATAATCCTTTTCAGATACTAGCTGAGTCTGTTCAACAATGACACACTGACAAAATCCCAGCACTCCATGCGTCTTCTGGCTGCCAATCCAGCCTGTTCTGGGTTGGTGAGATGGCACTGAACCTGCACACCAGACCAGTCTTTAAATCATTTGTATAAGTGGATACTGGATACCTTCCTACATAAGCATATAAAACATAATAATAATAATAATAATAATAATAATAATTTATTTATATTCCGCTTATTGGCAACAATCCAAGCGGGATATAAATCCATATGCATAAGCCAGAATTACAAGAAGTAATGCCCTCTAAGGGTTCTGGCCACTATTTGCAATTATCAATATACTTAGAAAATAAACATGGAAATCAACACCTTTTACTGGTACAGAAACTTCAACACTTCACTCTACATACAAGTTTAATTACCAGACTTCCAAATGTCACACTTAAATGTAAACATTTCTAACAGCTCTTAAGACACTTACATTAAGAACAAAGTTGACTGTGCAGATTTTTCCCAGATGGTATTAAGGAGGTAACTATTTATTTACTCCTACAACAAAAGCTACATACAATAGCTATTGTTCAAAATCTTAAATAAGGCTGCTGACAAATATTGTGCAAAGCAAAGGACTTATGACATCTAAGAAGTCAATTATGCATGTCAAAAAGGAATGCACATACCATCATTTAGCAGGAGTGTTCCAGCTTCATGCTTCCTCACAGGAAGCTAAAGTTTGCACTGCCACACAAAGTGCTGTTTATTGCATTTTTATTCCATCTAGAGAGTTTAGTGTGTCATACATGTTTGTCCTCCCTTTTTCTTCTCACAACAATCCTGTGAGATAGACTCAGCTGACAGATAATGACTGGCTCAAGGTCTTCTAGCAAGCATCACAACTGAGTGAGGATTTGAATTAGTATCTCCCAAATGCAGCACTTTAACCACTATAATCATAATGACTCCAAACTTTAGAATTTATTAAACAGTTTACCATAACTATATTGATTCTAAACTTTAGAATTTATTAATAAGTCTACAAAAGGCATAGTGTTAAGGTTCCTCTCTGTTACTGCCACAGTAATTTGTAATTTTATAGCAGTAGCTTCCAAGATTGCCATGCTTCAAGAGCCAGGTAGGATAAATGGGTATGAGAGAGCATGACACATTCCTCTAAATTGAGAGGAGGATATTTAAATTTATGTCCATAAATATCTCATAAACTTTAATATGTCAAAAATGTTTTTAATTATGTTATTTGGGCTGATATAAGTAGGTCAAAGGATCTCCCTGACAAGTATATTCTTATGAACATTACTTCATTATATGTGCAAGGAAGGCCCACAGCTCACTGCCTGCCAGAAGAATTAAGAGATAATAATAATAATAATAATAATAATAATAAAAATTATTTGTACCCCGCCCAATGGTAGTCCAATCCGGGCGGCTTACAGATTAAAACAATCAGATACAGATAAAATCCCAAAAACAATATATACAATCTACCCCCCTCCCCCCCTTAAAATGATATTAGATCAATAACAATTAAAACACGCAATTTAAAAACCCAATACAGTATATTTTAGAAAGCCTCAAAACAATCCTCACCATCAATAGATGGGGCCACGAGAGGATTGCCATTGTAGAGCTGTTTGTATCCGAGGTAGGGATTCATTGGTCTGGAAAGGCCTGCCGGAAGAGATCTGTCTTAACGGCCTTTTTAAAGCTGTCTAAAGATGCTAAAAGATGGATCTCGTCCGGCAGGTCGTTCCAGAGTTTGGGGGCGACAACTGAGAAAGCCCTCCGGGAGGTAGCCGCAAGCCTCGAATTCTGAGGCTGCAGCAAATTCCTCCCGGAGGACCGAAGAGCGCGGGGAGGATTGTACGGGAGAAGGCGGTCCCTGAGATAGTTTGGACCCAAGCCATTTAGGGCTTTAAAGGTGATAACCAACACCTTGTACTGGGACCGGAAACTTATAGGCAGCCAGTGGAGGGACCGCAGAACCGGAGTAATGTGGTCCCTCCGATATGTTCCCGAAACAAGCCTGGCCGCCATATTTTGTACCAGTTGTAGTTTCCGAACCAAGCACAAGGGTAGCCCCATGTAGAGTGCATTACAGAAGTCGAGGTGTGAGGTTACCAACGCGTGGACAACCGTCTCAAGGTCCCTTACTTCCAGAAAAGGGCGCAGCTGGTGTATCAGCCGAAGCTGATAACAGGCGCTCCTGACCGTCGCATTCACCTGATTTGTCATCAGGAGCGACGAGTCAAGGAGCACCCCCAGACTGCGAACACAGTCTCTGGAGGAGAGTGTGACCCCATCCAGGACTGGAGGTTGCAACACAATTCTTGGTTTCGGGGCCGAGACAGTGAGCACCTCCGTCTTGTCTGGATTCAACTTCAATCTGTTTTTCCTCATCCAGCCCATTACCGCCCCAAGACATTCATTGAGCGAAGAGGTGCCATTGGAATTCAAGGCCGACGAACGAGACACGGAGAAATAGATTTGAGTGTCATCAGCGTACTGATAACACCCAGCACCATAACTCCGTATAATCTCACCCAGCGGCTTCATATAGATGTTAAATAACATCGGGGACAAAATAGCTCCCTGAGGGACCCCGCAAGTGAGTTCCCTCTTACTGGAGCTACAGTCCCCGAGCAGCACCCTCTGGGACCTACCCGAGAGGAAGGACCGGAACCACTGCAAAGCAGTGCCTCCGATACCCAGCTCCCTCAGGCGGTCCAAGAGGATGCTGTGGTCTATCATATCAAAAGCCGCTGAGAGGTCTAGGAGCACCAACAGGGTCGCACTACCCCTGTCGATGCTCAGACGCAGATCGTCGGTCAAGGCAACCATGGCAGTCTCAACCCCAAAGCCTGTCCTGAAGCCGGTTTGAAATGGGTCTAGATAATCGGTTTCATCCAAGACTGCCTGGAGCTGAAGAGCAACCACCCTCTCGATCACCTTGCTCAAGAATGGCAGCAAGGATACAGGTCTATAGTTCTTCATATCCAGGGGGTCCAGGGAAGGCTTTTTCAGGAGCGGCCTAACTGCCGCTTCCTTTAAACATGATGGAACATGTCCTTCCCTGAAGGACGCATTGATGATATCCGTAAGGAATCTCATCAATGCATCCCCCCCCCTGGACGGCCAGCCATGATGGGCAAGGGTCGAGAGGGCAAGTCGTCTTCCTCACCTTACCAAGCAGCTTGTCCACGTCCGCGGTACTCACAGATTGCCATTGATCCAGTAAAATTACATCGGCGGAGTTGTTGGACGCCTCGCCTATAGACTCTGTCTCAATAGCGGCGTCTAATTCGGCTCTTATCTGAGAGATTTTATCTGCAAATAAGTTTTTAAAAGTGTCACAGCAGGCTATCGTCGGGTTAAGTAAGGGATTTGGCGCAGGGGGTGCCTGCGTCATCTAGCATGTGCTCTACTACTGACAAAGGTTATTTTCTTCTCTGTTTAACATCATTGATACAGGCAAGAAAACCATGGACTGAGAGACTTACTCTGGGGTGTTTAATGGCCCCAATGAGAATTCCATATATTGTGGGTATAACAACGCTCATGCATACAGAAATGTGCAGAACCACAATATCCAAATATTTGGAGCCAGAAAAAGATGTTCACATGAAATGGAACACGTAACTGTCAACCCTCTTTTTAAATATTAAAAGTAGTAACCAACAGAATTTTTGTGTCTTAAAAATACTATTACTTTGGTCTGGTAAAAAAATCTGTAAGTGGCAGAAACTGAGGGACACAGTTCACATATCAGAGGGAAAGTGTTATAAAATGTTATCCTGTATGTCTAGTTCTGTGTGAACTCTGCAACAAAATGTGAATCTGGGAATTAAAATATTCCATCTGCCAGGATGAGGGTTTCATGCTATCAATGTAGTCATAAATCCCTATAGTTTGTTATGCGTTGGTTGTGTACAGATCATGCTACTAAGTCCAAAATGAACTGGGTTCTATACATCTCTCTCTGAAGATGCAAAATTTCACCTATGAACATCAGGAGATGCTGACGTAGTCTTAACACTTTGTGTCTGAAAAGGGTGTACAATTTAGGCCAGCACTCTTATTCTCCCAGTCATATAACCAGTGATGGCCTCATTTTTCTTTGGATTTCATTTCAAACAGGAAATGATCCTGTGCTCTATAACTTACCTCTTTCTGACTGCACGTTTTCGGCCAGAATTTCATTAAACCTCTAATGACCTAAATTAAAGCAGAGAAGGTAAACAGACTGTAAATACACGGCTGTATAGTCAATGCTAAGAATTAAAATGTAAGTATTTGGGGATACATACATAAACACACACACACACACATACACACACAAACACAATACTTACAGGCTCTGTGAGTGAAGGGTCTTTCTCCAGAAACTGCACTATGCAATATGCCAACTGGAAAGACAGGAAAAACTATGGCAATTAAGATCTTTGATAGAAAGACAAAGGCATCCAACAGATTGCTAAGGTGGATAATCTCCAGAGATTCTCAAACTCTAGCCTTCCAGGTGCTTTGGACTCCAGCTCCCAGAATTCCTGACTGTTGGCCAATCTGGCTGGGGCTTCTGGGAGCTGAAGTCCAAAACAGCTTGAGGATCAAAGTTTGGGAATCACTGAGGTGAATCAAACTAATTGTTCCAGTGCTGCGTCTATTGCTCTCTATCATTCTGTCACTTCCTGCTGAAGCTTCCTGCGGCTCCCAAAACCTGCACTTGAAAATTGAGGAACCTCTCTGAAACAGTACAAGATCTAAGTGCAGGGGGCTGTTGTAGGAAGAGACAAATTAGAAACATTCTCTCTTTTATGACTTCTACTTGTGGAGGGACAATTCTGAAGCCAATCTGAATGGTGGAATCTGGTGGAAGCAGTCTACCTTTCAGGGAAAAAATATAGAAAGATATGGAATCCCATCAAAACTGCAAAACAGATCAAAATACCAAGCTCTTCAATCTAAAGTAACTATATAAATGTTGAGCCAAAACCATCTGAATTTCAGCACTGAATGCCTCATTGTCTTGGGGGTGTTTTTCTTTTACATTTTTGGTAGCAGTGGGACAACTCATAAGGTGAGCTAGCACAGCTAGAAACTGATAGATAAAGACTTAAGCTAGCAAGACTTCATCTGCAGGGATACTGGGAGCAAGGTTTAGAGAATGCTGATCCCTATGACTCAGAAAAAGGTATAACATACAGTTGTTGGATGGGAAAATTTTGTTGTCAAGCTTAAGGAAGCAAGAATAATTTAGGATACAGCAGCTAGTTCAAAATTTGTGCCAGTTACACAGAGTAGAGTTGGGATACTGGTACCCCATGAAATCACTCCTCCCATGTGGTTTCTGCAGTTCTACTTCTTTCCCGCCAAGGTCAGATAGGACCCTAGCCTAAGATCATAGAATCATAGAATCATAGAATCATAGAATCATAGAGTTGGAAGAGACCACAAGGGCCATCCAGTCCAACCCCCTGCCATGCAGGAACTCCCAATCAAAGCATCCCCGACAGATGACCATCCAGCCGCTGCTTAAAGACCTCCAAGGAAGAAGACTCCACTACTCTCCGAGGGAGTGTGTTCCACTGTCGAACCGCCCTTACTGTCAGGAAGTTCCTCCTAATGTTGAGGTGGAATCTCTTTTCTTGCAGCTTGCATCCATTGTTTCGGGTCCTAGTCTCTGGAGCAGCAGAAAACAAGCTTGTTCCCTCCTCAATATGACATCCCTTCAAATATTTAAACACGGCTATCATATCACCTCTCAGCCTTCTCTTCTCCAGGCTAAACATCCCCTGGAGAAGAGAAGGTTGAGAGGTGATATGATAGCCGTGTTTAAATATTTGAAGGGATGTCATATTGAGGAGGGAACAAGCTTGTTTGCTGCTGCTCCAGAGGCTAGGACCCGAAACAATGGATGCAAGCTGCAAGAAAAGAGATTCCACCTCAACATTAGGAGGAACTTCCTGACAGTAAGGGCTGTTCGACAGTGGAACACACTCCCTCGGAGAGTAGTGGAGTCTTCTTCCTTGGAGGTCTTTCAAGATGTTCAGCATCAGGTGGTATGAGTTCACTGCAATGGGGATGGAGAAAGGAAGAGAATTATCTGGCTTTAGTCTAAATCTAAATATCATTGAATCAACCGCTGAATGGTAAAGTCAACGCTTGTATATTAAACCAGAGTTTAATATCTCTGTTTTAGTTGGAACTGGCAGTTGGATTTAACCCTCTCACTGCTGTGCCACCTGTCAGCTAGAGAACATATCTAGCTGCCAAACTCAAAACGGGAGTACAAAACAACGAGACAGAAGGATTAACAATGTAAGAGAGGGAGTAACTTGAGAGTAAATGACAGAAACTCATTTTACTTTGATTCTCATTTTAGAATTCATTGATGTCAATTTTCACTGTCCATTTAAAACCTGCCTGCTTCCCCTGCTATACTAAACAATTACAAAAAAATTATTAGCAGTCACTCTGCTTCAGCTTCTTCCTGCTCTTCACTAATCTAGCATTGACTGCCCTGTACAAGCACTTCAGCCTGGTTCAATCTAGACAAAACACTGGAGATTTGCAATTACAGTTAGCCCTCCACATTTGCAGCTTTGACTTTTGCAGATTTGATTATTTGCGGTTTTTATTAATACGTCTCTCTAGGAATCTCTAGTTCCCCCAGTGCAACTGTGCCAGAAGTTGACCACAGAGTTGTGCTGGAGAACCTAGAAATTCCTAGAGAAAACACTTCTCTAGGCATTTGTTGATCTTGCAGCATGATTCTATGATCAACCTCTGGCAGATGTTGACCATATAGTTTCACTAGAGGACCTGGAGATTCCTAGAGAGGTGTTCTCTCAGATAAAAAGAATAGTGGGGGGGGGGGGTATTTGTGTTTTTTCCACATTCATGGGGGTCCTTCACCCCTAACCCCAGTGAATGTGGAGGGACCACTGTAGATTTTCTCTCTCTCTACATTAGTTTCAAAAACAACCAGAGGTGGGACTGAATTAGTATGATAATGATGAGGTAGGAAAGAGAAAATGGTTCCTACATCAATTTACCAATATAAATTCTTCACTCTACAATACATCGATTCCCCAAAATCTCAGCCAAAATAACCGTTTATGGCAGGGTGGGCAACTGTGGAAGGATAAGGGGCCACACTCCCCCCCGCCCCCCCCCCCCCGCTCCTAGAGACCATAGAAAACCAAACACACCCACTGCATCTACTCTCACAAAGAAAAATCAAATGTTTTATCTTCAAATGCCCTCTTGGGTAGAAGGGAGGCAGTTTCAACAGGTGTGGGGGTCTTTGGGGGTCATTTTAGGTCTGGGAGGGCCTTTTTTAAATAACACGAAGTAAATGGAAGTTCCTGTTCATTTCATGTTTCAAAAAAAGACCTCTCTTTGGACTAAAATGACCCAGTATGGGCTCAAAATATTGTGATAATATCTCCACTTCCATATCCTTAGAGGTCATTTTGGGGCAAAAAAAGTCTTTGATTCTTGGGGGCCTCCAAACTGGTGGAAATGCCCCCCCTCCCTCTACAGAGCTTTTGAGGGGAAAAAGATTTCAAACTTTTTTTTTTTTTATCCTCAAGAGGCCTTAGGGCCACAACCATAGCCCTGGGGGCCACATACATTCCAGGGGCCACACTTTACCCACCCCTGTTCTACAGCATCAGGAAGAAACCAACTCACTCTAATAGAGGACTAAGATAATAAAAATTATCACCCTATTTGTCTTTTACAATTCTGATCAGCATCACACTTTGTGTTACTGAAAAACTTGAAAATATGGCTCAGATTAATGACACAGCCTACAAAAGAATGTGTCTTTTCATTTCTGTGGAAAATCTTATTAAGTATTTCCAATCTGGGATAGCCACAAAGTTTTTACAAAAATAAGAAACAAAAGAAAGATTAAATAAAGTTTCCACCTGTGCATGGAAGAGTGATAGGCTCCTAACAGTATGTAGCGGGATCAGCACTTTCACCAAAAATTGTTTGTGCTCTGCTTTAAGAGGTAAAGCAAAGCCATTGATAATACTGAAAAAGAAAAAAAGAAAACAAGTAGTTTTATTATCATGGCACTAACTGTGCACTATATAAATCAGTTCCTGATCACAGTTATACAAGGGATGGTGGTGCAAATATACACAAATACATATACACGATTGTCCCTAAGCTTCTCGTTCCACAAAGTGGAGCTAAATAAACCCCCTGGTTCACAAGGGAGCTGGTAGTGATGAAATGAGTGGGACTGAGGCTAAAGTGACAATGGCAGAAGACATGGAGCAAGTCTGACTAAACACAGGCTAGAGCTTACTGGAAGGCCTATACTGTGGCGATGGTGGCAGCAAAAATTTATACTTCTTTGCAACCACTGTGTCTGCACAGTGTCGTCCAGCAGAGCTGCTTTTCGAGTAGTCAGGGACCTTTTACACTCTGGCCCACAAGAATAAAATGCAGACCACTCGGCAGCTCACTGTGAAGAACTAGAAAGACACTTTACAGACAAAATTGCTTGGATCTGCTCTGACTTGGATGCTGTAGTTGAGAGAGTCCAGTGGATGTAATCTTGGCGCCTGCTTGTCCTGTATTATTGGGTAGCAACTACAGGGGGACTGGACAAGTGGATAAGGGGAATGATGAGTGCCTCACTGCAGCAAGGGAGGCTGCCATCCTGCCTAAAGAGGGCTGTGGTGAGGCCATAACTAAAAAGCCTCCCAAGATCCCACCATTCTGTATAACTAATGACCAGTCTCTAATATTCTTGGGCAAGATTCTGGAGTGAGTTGGGGCCTCTCAGTTCCAGGGGTTTCTGGATGAAACTCATTATATAGACCCATTTCAATCTTGCCTCACACCTGGCTATGGGACAGGGACAGCTATGGTTGCCTTGGTGGATGATCTACACAGGGAATTAGACACGGGGAGTGTGTCCCTGTTGGTCCTGCTAGACCTCTCAGTGGTTTTCAATATCATTGACTCTGGTAACCTTCTGGGCTGCCTCTGTAAGATGGGACTTGGGGGCACTGTTATGCAGTGGTTCCGATCTTTCTTGGAGAGGTGGACTCTGAAAGTGGTCTTGGGGGACTCCTGTTTGATACCCTAACCATTGGTTTGTGGAATCCCTCAAGGTTCTGCTTTGTTCCCCACAGAATCATACAATGATAGATTTGGAAGAGACCACAAGGGCCATCCAGTCCAATCCCTGCCATGCAGGAAATCACAATCAAAGCATCCCTGACAGATGGCCATCCACCCTCTGTTTAAAGACCTCCAAGGAAGGAGACTCCACCACACTCCAAGGCAGCATATTCCACTGTCGAATAGCTCTTACTGTCAGGAAGTTCCTCCTAATGTTGAGGTGGAATCTCTTTTCCTGCAGCTTGCATCCATTGTTCCGTGTTCTAGTCTCTGGAGCAGCAGAAAACAAGCTTGCTCCATCCTCAATGTGACACCCCTTCAAATACTTAAACAGGGCTATCATATCACCTCTTAACTGTCTCTTCTACAGGGTAAACATACCCAGCTCCCTAAGTCTTTCCTCATAAGGCATGGTTTCCAGACCCTTCACCATTTTGGCCGCCCTCCTCTGGACACGCTCCAATTTGTCAATATCCTTTTTGAACTGTGGTGCCCAGAACTGGACACAGTATTCCAGATGAGGCCTAACCATAGCAGAATAGAGTGGTACTATTACTTTCCTTGATCTAGACACTATACTTCTATTGATGCAGCCTAAAATCCCATTGGCCTTTTTAGCTGCCACATCACACTGTTGACTCATGTTCAACTTGTAGTCTACTAGGACTCCTAGATTCCTTTCCCATGTAATTTCATTAAGCCAGGTGTCCCCCATCCTATATTTATGCATTTCATTTTTCCGCCCTAAGTGCAGCACCTTACATTTCTCTGTGTTGAAATTCACATCTGCATGAAACCGCACAATAGACTTTTGGGGTGCAGTGTCACCAGTATGTGGATGACTATCTGAAAGACCATGTCTCCCTATATGAACCTGCCAGAACCCTAAGATCTTCAGGGGAAGGCTTTCTCTCCATCCCGCCACCATCACAGGCCTACTTGATGAGGACACAAGAGAGAGCCTATTCAGTGGCTGCTCCTGCCCTCTGGAACTCACTTCCACAAGAGGCCCCCTCCCTGCTTTCCTTTCACTGGCAAGTAAAATCCTTTGTATTCAGACAGGCTTTTAATATCTAAACACGTAGGGGGGGATTTTATATGGGGTGTGCACTCTAGTTATGTTTTATACTTTTGTATCTTTTATGCAATTTTATACTGTTTTTAGCCAGATGATTTTAGTAGTTTTTAATTTTTATTTTAAAGTTGTTTTTAAATTATTTCATCTGTGAGTCACCTTGGAGAAAGACAGCATAGAAATGAAATAAATAAATGCTCTAAATTTGCCTGAGAGCAAGGTGAGCTTGCAACAATTGCATTTATGAACACAAAACATATTTGTTTATTGATGCATGGAAGCAGAAAGTAGTCTGGAGTGCTTTTCTCTCGTGACAACCCCTGGGACAGTGACATCAGAAGTAAGTTCTGGTCTCCTCCTCTCCCTTCATGCAAGGCAGAAATGAATGACTGAATTAATCCCATGCCTTTGATAATGGAATTTCCCTGACCATGCAAGAGAAAATCAGGGAGTTTTCTTTCAAGAGTAGAACAATTCTGTGTTGAAATAAATGTGAGCTTTCTCCTGGCAGTGATTCACTTCTCACTACCCAGACAATCTTAAGGATCAAGTAATGAGTGAACAGGACTAGGGTGCAAGCCATCCCAAAATCTACACTAGAAACACAGAGAACCTTAATGGCCTATAGCAAGGTTAATGTAAAATCTTAACTAAATGTACATAAATGGTTCACAGCTGAGGATACAGGTTCCACACTTTTTGAAACATAACCTCAAATTTACATTAAGTATTTGTAAGAACATAAGAACCATTTTGCCCAAAACACAATGCCTAATAAAACACAGACTTTCTAACAAGCCCCAAGAAGTGTTCAATTCTTTAAATCCAGTTTAAAAGGGATACTACAAAGGCAGGCTTAAGCTAGTTCAAACAAAGCAGCACCCCAAACCTAACAAGTGACTCCATCCTAAGCCAGGGAGACCCATGTGGCTTCTTGCTGAGAGAAAGCCAATGGTCAAAATAGTCACATCTCTCCTGAATTTTAAGATATGCCATCAGCAGATTCACCATCTTCTGCATGGTTGTAGAAGTGTTTAAGTGCTGAATGTGGCATAGATGGAGAGAGAAAAAAGACAGAAGCAAGAATGACAACTGGCACTATGCTGCAGATGACTGGAAGACCTCAATAAAATGATGCCTATGTATTTCTGTTGGAATCAATACACCCCTCATCTTTTGAACCACTTTTGTGGCAATGTAACAAACCATACTGGCCAATGTGATAATTGTGCTTGTTGGGAAACAAATTTCCCCATCAGTGAAGCATGGTGTTGGACAAGAACCAGGGAGAGCTAGTTTGTCCTCATTCAGCCATGAAGCTCAATGAATGACCTTGATCTAGTCATCATTTCTCAGCTTCACTTATCTCACCAGATTAGAGCATGGAAGGAGAACCACATCCTTTCTCCTCAGAGAAAGACGAGACAAAAGTATGATCATGGTGAC
Organism: Phrynosoma blainvillii; assembly: GCA_026167975.1. Taxonomy (NCBI): domain Eukaryota; kingdom Metazoa; phylum Chordata; class Lepidosauria; order Squamata; family Phrynosomatidae; genus Phrynosoma; species Phrynosoma blainvillii. The sequence continues at coordinate 444,693,276 of JANUYF010000001.1, read as the reverse complement.
AATTACTATGATGACGGCACTCTCTTCAGAACAAACATTATGAAATTCCAGCTTTTAGCATCTGACAATTAATTTAAGGTAAGTCCTTTTCATATGTCAAATTAAAGACTATTTAGAAGTCTTACAAGTGAGGTCAGCCATGAAAAAGAGATTTCATTACCTTCCTAATATCTCCAGCAGTTCAGCTACACCATTGAAGTGCTCAGTTTCATAAACAAACCTGCACAAACAAATTACACAGATTAAATGCTCATAGTTATTCAATTATGTAACCCATGTAACTCCATAAGAAGCTTTCTTCCAACCCACCACACCCCAAAAAAACTTACCGTAGAAAAATATTGTTAATCTGTTTTCTGATAAATGCTCTAAGACCAAGGAACTTGCCATAAATTCTGTGTAAGACTGTTTTTAGGTAGTCCCGCTCCCGAGGATCTTCACTGTCAAATAACTCCAAGAGCTATTTAAAAACAAAACACAACAAAAAGTTCAGATACAGTGCCTGACTCTGAAACTCTGCATCTCTAAATCTGCTATACCTGCCTATCTTTCAGGCTCTTATGCTTATGTTAAATTCTGCAACCAAAATATCTACCAGGAATTTCTGTTGCTCAATGCCTTGCCAACATACTGCTAATGCATAAGCAGACCCTAATAGGGAGGGCACATTAAGGCCTTTTGGCAACTAGACTTAGATCCATACAGTGGCAACAGAGAGAAAACTGTTTCAAATAATGGTATTGTACCACTTTTTCCCACTCAATGTATACCACATTACCCATATTTCTTAGTGCCAGATTCCTCTCATCTTCAGTTTTTCAGGGAACTTCAGCTACCATCCTGCCATGTTTTCTTCATTTATCTCCATGGGAGTTTCATGTGCATATTTATATGCAAGGGTGTAGAGTGGTTATTATTATACTTCTTTCAAAAATATCCTCTGAGTGTATTTGTGTGAGCCTTCATCACCTGTCAACTTATGGTGAACTCATGAATTACATAGTGTTTTTTAGGCAGGGAACACTGAAGAGATGGTTTTGTCAGTTCCTTCCTCTGAAACATATACCATATATACTCAACTATATGTCGACCTCAGGTATACAATGAGGACAGGCTTTGGGCCAAAATTATGCATTTAGATATGACCCATGGATTAGTCAAGGGTAAAACTTAGGGGCAGGCAACAAAGGATATAAAGGACAATGCAGAGGAAAACAGACATGAAGAACATACAAAATTCCAGCAGGCATAATTGTTTGTGCTCACACTAAAGGCTGGATGGATGAGAGAGCAGATGAGGAGTCAGTGCTTCCATGACAGATTACCCTCTTGCTTTTTACCAGGGAATAGTTCCTTTCTTATAAAAGTTAAAGTATAGTACTTACTTTGGACCCGTGGATAAGTCGATTCAAGTTTTTTGGGTTAATTTTTTCACTAAAATTTCTAGACTTATGCATGATTATATAATCCCAATTAATAAATACTAGCACAGCTAATGTCAAATCTAAAGAAAATGGGTCTTCTTACCTGTAATACAAATTTCTGATCTATGTACTTTTTGGCAATGCTGGGCTGGAATTCTTGACTTTCCAAAAATCGTATGAAAAACTCATATACAAGCTACAAGAAATCAAAACACTGTTCAGACATGTCCAAATGCATACTAAATAAATGCTTCAGTTTATTATTATTTCCTTCTGTATTTGTAGAAAAAGCAGATGGAAGCAGTTAAGTAGATAAAGAGGTCATCTTTATATCGGCTGCTGAGTTATCCCATTTGCTGACAAACATTTTCCCACACAGATATATTAAATGTTCTCCATGTGAGAGGGGGGCTTTTATACGTGAATCTATCTTTTTATAAATTTGCCCAACCATCCAAACTAAGATTTTCCCCTGTCTTTGATACCCTCTTACACTTCTTGATTCCATTTGTATCATTTATTGTTATTGATAACCTTTCAAATGACATGAAGCCATATACAGCTTATGCTGAGTCTTGAGGAAAGGATAGAAAATGAATTCGAATAAATAATCTTCTATTCCCATGTGACCATATAAATTAGAGCTATATGAACCTTATGCCCATTAATTCTTCTTATTTAGCCATCATCAGAATTGTAGCTCAGGCTAAGAGAAGGCACTGCCAACCCTGTAATGTTTGTTCATTGGCTCGTTAAAGCTCCCGGGGGTAATCAACAAACACATTCCTCTGCCCTCCAGACTCTTGAAATCATATAAACTAAAGCAATTATGATGTTGACAAGAGTTGGTGAAACAGTTTGGAAACATTTAACCATAATTAGAAAGTGTTCAGGAGCATTCTGCTACAACACAGATGTCTGAGGCAGAATAATGTGATTTAATCAGGCTTTCTGAAAGCTTTCTCCAAGAGTTTACTTCTCTCTAGCCTGAAGGACACTTGTATGCATTCTGTTTCGCACGCATATACACTGAAGGAAAACCTTAACACTGCATGTAAGTATATGGAACGCTAACAGAAAATATCCCTTTTGTTTTAAAAACCACATTGGGAGGCAGATATAAGAAAATCATTAGAAAGAGGGGACACTTAATCATTTCCTTTTCCCGTTTCCACAATGTAAATCATACTGCTAAACAGCTTCGGTTCTCCCACCTCTCCTGGGGCTTTAAATGTGTAGATATTTTAAATCAGGGCCAGGGCAGCAAAATTTGGAGCAAGGAAAGAAGTGTTCATCTCTGTTCTCTAGTCCCTTCTCAATTTTTAAATGTGCCCTATCAAATAAGTTTTTTAGAAAGGAAGACAACAGGCTACAGTTCCACATGCGAACACATACAAAGAATCACACATAGCTGCCTGATATTAAGTCAGAATATTGGTCCATCTAACTCCTCAGGGTTTCAAATAAGAATATCTGATAATCCTATCTAGACATGCCAGAGACTGAACTTGGAACCCTTCAGCATGCAAAGCATGTGGCTCTTATACCTGGATCGTTTTAGGAAAACTTAACCAACCTGACAAGCCCCCTTTATTCAATGTGCACAGCACAAAAGAGAGGAAGGAGTTAAACTGATCATTTTTAAATCTGACTGAAATGAGTTGTAGAAGCTCTGACCTGACATAAATGTATCTCAGGTATTTTAACCTGCCAAAAATAAGTTGTTAGTAGGCTGATGGTGAACAAACTGCAGCATATTGTTGAACTGTAGCACCCAGCATTCCTCACCACTGGCTACACTATGAGAGTTACAGAACTTGCATCCAAAAAACATATGGAGTGCTATACATTCCTCATCCATGGTGTAGGCTATGGCCCATTATACAGGAGACCAGCAGCTGCTATGAACTTGCTTCTCTCTCTTTTCCATTAAAAAATTTGCTGTGGTATCAGAGCTAAGGGGAAACACAATTCAGTTCAGCAGTCAACAGGATGAGCTCAGTAGAAAGATCAGATGGATCCTTAGTGAGAAGAGAAGCTATAGATTCAGGGGCACAGATAGAAAGAATGAATTATAATCATCATTATAATACGTAATTATAATTATTGTTGTTGTTACTATCATTATCATCTTCATCTCTCTTTTTTCCATAAATTGGGATTCAAAGTGGCTTACAGTTTAAAAGAATATAATTAAAAGCATATAAAAGCACTGAAATAGACATAAAGTATTACAGTGTTAAAATATATCATTTGTTTAAAGAATAAAATGGAGTTTAAAAAGATAAAAGCACTTACAAACAGTACAACATCCCCAGCCTGTTCTTTAAAGACTTTCTGTTTTAAAAGCCTGCCTGAATAAAAATGTCTTGCAAAAATGCCAACAGAAAGACAATAAGGAGGGGACCTCGATAGGAAGGGAGTTCCGGAGTCTAGCCGCAGCCACCACGGAGGCAATCTTGTGTCCCCACCAATTGTGCTTGCAATAGTGGTGGGACTGAGGAAAAGGCCTCTCCTGCTGATCTCAGAACCTGGAATGGCTCATACAGGGAGAAAAAGACTGCCAAATATCCTGGACCTGAGGCATGCTTTGCAGACAAAACATCCTAGGCTTCTCTGCTTAGGGCATGAAGTCCCATTTCCTAACACTAGGAAAGCCACTGCCAGTAGACAATGACTAATGATGGACTAAGTATAAGGCATTTTCATGTGCTCATGTATGCTTAAATGTTTGTTAAATATTATTCTGGCACTGTTACAGGACAATTTTCCTTTATGGAGAGGATGTTATGTGTACGCAAAGGCTTTTATCAATATATCTGTCTATCCATCCACATATGCTTTTTAATCAATATTTATTTCTAGAAGTAATTTACCAGTTTTGTCTACTTTTGTATCTTCATAATAAATAAATGCATTGTATTTTTTAAAAAAAATTATAAAATAAAATATTATGAATAAATTACCTGCAAATGTGGCCATGATGCCTCAAGGGTGGGTTCATCTTCTTCTGGATCAAACTCATTGCTATCACTAGGAGGAAGCGTTCGGAATATATTGCAAGAAACCTAGGAATTTAAACAGGCAAAATTAAAAGCTGCATTTCTATATAGTTAGCCAACTGCGGAGTAGGGAGAAGTAATTTTAAAATGTCACTCTTTGGATATTTGTTCAGTTCTACATTTTCTCACTAAAATCATTTCACTTCAGTCGCAGTGGTGGACCTAAAACCCTGCCCACTGCTATTCTGTTGCAATTATTTCTGCTTACCAAGCTCACTGTGCTTTTCACCCTCACAGACTGCAGAATAAAAAAAAAAAATCAAAAGGAATCAAAATGCGTTTATAAACAATAAATAAAGAGTAACTAACATGCATCCACAGAGTCTGAAAATTGTTCATATGCATTCCACTAACAGATTACTATTAGATAGGGACAATTTCTATAGCACTTTATCATTTATACCAGGGGTAGGCAACCTTTTTGAGCTGGGGGCCGGGTTGCTGTCCCTCAGACAATTGGGGGGCCGAAGCACCATAAATAAATAAATAAATCAGGGGTAGGCAACCTAAGGCCCGGGGGCCGGATGCGGCCCCCCGAGGCCTTTGGACCGGCCCCAGGCCGGTCCTGCCGCCGCCGCCGCCGCCGCCGCCTGCCATGATATTGATTATTGTTGTTATTATTTGTTCTTGGGGTTTTCTTGGCAAAATCTCCACAGGGGTTTTGCCATGGCTTTTCTGGGGCTGAGAGAGTGTGCATGCATATTTGTTTAACTTTTTAATTTTTTAAAATATATATATATATATATATATATATATATATATATATATATTATTTATTTATTTATTTATTTATTTTTGGTGCTTCGGCCCCCCAATTGTCTGAGGGACAGCAACCCGGCCCCCGGCTCAAAAAGGTTGCCTACCCCTGAAATAAATAAATAAAATTTAAAATTAAAAATTAAAAAAATATGCATGCACACTCTCTCAGCCCTAGAAAAGCCATGGCAAAACCCCTGTGGAGATTTTACCAAGAAAACCCCAAGAACAAGTAATAACAACAATAATCAATATCATCATGGCGGGCAGCGGCGGTGGCGGGGGGCGGCAGGGGGAGGGGGAGGCGGCGGCAGGACCGGCCTGGGGCCGGTCCAAAGGCCTCGGAGGGCCGCATCCGGCCCTTGGGCCTTAGGTTGCCTACCCCTGGTCTATACAGATCTAGATGCGAATGTGTTCTGTTTGACTGCTTTAAGCTCACTGGCATCTGCCTCTGAAAATTAAGGGTTAACTGCCTCATCCTTAGCTACTAAGGATGGAAACCATACCCTACAAGGAATGACTTAGGGAACTGGGTATGTTTAGCCTGGATAAGAGACAGTTAAGAGGGGATATGATAGCCCTCTTTAAATATTTGAAGGGATGTGATATTGAGGAGGGAACAAGCTTGTTTTCTGCTGCTCCAGAGAATAGGACTCAGAACAACGGATGCAAGCTACAGGAAAAGAGATTCCACCTCAACATTAGGAGGAACGTCCTGACAGTGAGAGCTGTTGGACAGTGAAAGACGCTCCCTCGGAGAGTGGTGGAGTCTCCTTTAAACAGAGGCTGGATGGCCCTCTGTCAGGGATGGTTTGATGTTGAGTTCCTGCATGGAAGGGGGTTGGACTGGATGGCCCTAGTGGTCTCTTCCAACTCTATGATTCTATGATACTACAGGATGCCAAGAATCTTATATCGAGTAAGGGAAGTAACCCAATAATTATATTGTTCTACTGCTATAGTTAGACCTAATTGGACTCGCATCACATTTGCATGCACCCTCCATCTCTCTTCTAACATTACAGTAGGGATAGAGAATGGGTACCCTCAGCAACCAATGGTGAGGAACACTCCATCAACACGTATCAACACCTGGAGATGGAACACATCCCCTCATTCCAGGGTCCACTTCAAATCTAAAACAGCTGTCATGAAGAACAGAACCAGGACATTTTAATCTCACAACAACCCTGTTAGGGAGTTGTAAAAAACCTAGACAGCTACTGTTCTAGTACAAAACCGTATCAAACATGCTGCACAAGTTCTCAAGTTGTTATCTCACCTTCTTAATGCCTTTCAAAAATTCAGATAACATGCTTGAATTAAACAGAAACATTTCCAAAATTTTAACCCTCAAAGACTGTGCTCTCTCTCTCTCTAACCAAAACTAAGTGTTCAAGTTTCAAAACACCGAATTTCATAATGCATTTAAGAATACCAAAATCAGGAAAATTTTCCCTCATTACTGGCCTTTTCTATGGCCAGTGAAATCTGTATTGCCCTACTAAGCTCTCAGTGATTAATGCAACTCCTAAATTTTAAAGGGCTCGTCTGTTTTTCTGTAATGTATTGGAATTTAGATTTTTTTCAACTATTGTATTTTATTCTTGTTACTGATTTAGTGTAAATTAGTTGGTTAAACTAAGGGGGATGTAATGTAAAAATACATAAACAAATCTAAACATTAAACAAGCCAATTTATCAGAATATCTAAATTAGTATTCATTAGTACCTAGATTTATTTGGTAAGCATGCTCTTTCTTTTCTTCCTCCCACTTTCTTTGGGGGGGGGGTTAACACAAAACTGACATAACAGTAGCCTTTTCTATAACACTTTTAGCTAACAACACAGGGATTTAGACCAGGAAAGAAGGGCACCAGAATAAAAAAGATGAATGAAGGACAGCTAGGGGAGGTTTAAAATACTGAGAAACAGCATCCATGGAATAAGAGGCTTTGTAATTAGTCTTTCCTTTTCTAACCACAAGAGGGTGCATTTTGACACATTGCTAAATAAAGCATGCCATCTTGTACTGAAATCCTTGGTATGCACAATAAATCTCACAGAAGCTCAAACTGAGAAAGGATAGCCATTACTAACAGGCAAAACAACTGAATGAAATTCACGTGTGGAGTACACTGGCTAAAAGTCACTCTCTGTTGTTTCTCTCTTAGATATATTCATGCTACTCATATAATCTGACTATCAGATCTAAGTGTTGATCTACAAGAACATAGCACAGTGGCAATGAGACTGAGCTATAAACCCAAGATCCCAAGTTCAAATCCCTTTACCTCTGATCTCAGTATGGGCCTTTACAGAGTGCCATAAATAATGCAGCTTCAGTCCACTTTAACTTCCCTGTCTCAGTGCTAGGGAATAATGGGAAGTGTAGTTTATTGTGACACCAGAGCTCTCTGACAGAGAAGGCTCAATGTCTCAGAAAGAACCACAGTTTCCATGATTCCCTAGCACTGAGCCAGAGCAGTTAAAGTGGTCTCAACCTGCATTATTCCTGGCAGTCTGTAAAGGCCCTAAGTGGCTGCAATCCGCTAGGACAAGACCTTTCAGTCCCCCAGTGTCATATTTTGTAGCAGAACGTATAGAACTAGACTTACAAGGTACACATTCTGTGGCATTTTCACTTGCATGGTTGCAAACTGTGCACCTAAATTTTAGACACTTGCTATATAACAGTTTTCTTCTCTAGAAATAAAAAAAAAATGGCTAGGGAAAAAAGACCCAACAAATATATTGATTTTTGCCACTGGGATACTTCTTTTGTCCAATTTAACATTAACATAGTAGGACAAAAAATGCTCCATGCTGGATTTTTTGGCAAATCATGATGCAGTGAAGCAGATGTGATGTGAACTGACTCTCTGTCAGATGGCCCCATTCAAAGCGAAAAAATTAAAATCCTTCCAGGGGAGGGGATTGAAATTCAGTGGTGCCAGGAAATACCTCACCATACAAGACATGTACATTGTGTCTCATTTTACTTTTATTCCATCTTCTGCTTTCTGGCTGCAGGTGGTTGTAGGGAATAGAGATGACACAAAAATATTTCTTTAAATGTGGGAGGATTATCTACCAAACAATACATTGGAATTCTCATGAAGGTCAGAAAATGCACCGCATCTCACACAATATAAAATTTCCCCCTTTATCCTAGTACACTAAGGTCAACCAAATCACCATCTCTCAACTTAAATCGCAACAGGGGTCTTCCAATTGACACCATACAAAGACACTGACTTACCTTACATACCTGTTTTTAGGATTAAAATAATGTATGTAAAACAATCTGAATTCTGTAAAGTGCTACATAAATGCGAAAGTGCGAGCTTTCGTAGACTTAAGTCTACTTCCACAGATGCATTTGGTTGGGCATCTGAGGAAGTAGACTTAAGTCTATGAAAGCTCATGCTGCCTACTTCTTTCTTTCAGTTATGGCCTTTGCAGACTGCCAGAAATAGTGCAAATTGAGTCCACTTTAAGGGTTAGGGTTAGGGAATTATGGGAACTGTATTTTATTGTGGCACCAGAGCTCTCTGACAGAGAAGGCTCAATGTCTCAGAAAAAAAACAATTCCCATGATTCCCTAGCACTAACCCTAACCCTTAAAGTGGACTTAATTTGCACTATTTCTGGCAGTCTGCAAAGGCCCTTAGTCACAAAGGTGCCACAAGATCTCTCTACATACTGTGATGTCGTAGGATTTCATAGCCAGCATCCATAGTTTTTTGTGGATTTTTCGGGCTATGAGGCCATGTTCTAGAAGAGTTTCTTTCTGATGTTTCGCCAGCATCTTCAGAGAATGCTGGAATGGATGTGTTTGTGTGTGTATACTGTGAGACCCTGGGTAGGGAGGAGTGATTCCCATGTAAATTGTGTATTGTTCTGTTTGTTGAATGGGTATTGTTCTGTGTTGATGGCAGGGCCGCAGGGTAGGAGGATATGCAAACGAGGATTATTGTCTGGTAATTGGTGATCATTGTCTGCTGGGAAAGCCCCTGACCCTGGGTGGTTTCCCATTTGTATTTGCTGAGTACTGATTTTCCTATTTTGCAGGACTAGTAGCCAAACTTTGTTTACTTTTAGGGTTTCTTTTTTTCCTGTTGAAGTTGTCCAATTGTTTGTGGATTTCAATGGCTTCCCTGTGCATTATGACCTGATAGTTGTTGGCATGGTCAAGAATTTCAGTGTTTTCAAACAGCATTTTATGCCCAGGATGGTTTATAATGTGTTCTGCTACTGCTGATTTTTCTGGCTGGCCCAGTCTGCAGTGTCTCTCATGTTCCTTGATTCATGTTTGGATACTGCGTTTGGTGGTCCCTATGTAGACTTGTCCACAGCTGCATGGTATGCGGTAAACTCCTGAGGCTGTGAGAGAGTCTCTCCTCGCCTTTGCTGAGCACAGCATTTGTTGGATTTTCTTGGTCGGTTTGTAAACCATTTGGAGGTTGTGTTTCCTCACCACTTTCCCTATTCTGTCGGTGACTCTTTTGATGTATGGTAAAAATATCTTCCCTTTGGGTGGTTGCTCGTCTTCACTCCTCTGGGTTTTTCTAGGTTTTTCTGGGTCTGGCAGTCCTTCTGATGTCTGAGCTGGAGTAACCATTTGCCTGTAAAGCCCGGTCTAGGTGCTTCAATTCCTTTTCCAAGAAGTGGGGTTCACAGATGCATTTTGCCCGGTCTACCAGTGTTTTTATTGTGACTACATGTGACAGGGATCTAGGAGTCACATTAAGCCAGGTGTCCCCCATCCTATATCTATGCATTTCATTTTTTCGCCCTAAGTTCAGTACCTTACATTTCTCCGTGCTGAAATTCATTTTGTTAGATTTGGCTCAGCTTTCTAATTCATTCAAGTCTTCTTGAATTTTGATCCTGTCTTCTGGGTTATTAGCATCTTTGGTGCTAAAGCAGATTATCCCGGATTCTGTTTGTTCCAGTCTTTACCCTCTGAGTGAGGCTTCAGTTCAGTTTCCGCCCACTTTAGAAGCATGCATCATCTGAACACCCTGCCTTCAAGGTGGGCAGAAACTGCTTTATTTTGCCCATCTGTTCCACCCCTTAAAAGAGTTCTGGGACTCATTGTCATCATTATGCCAATTTTACCAAACTGTAGCTTTAAATTTGATTTCAAGGTAACTTTTTATGTAATTTTAAAAAAATAACCTTTCTGTTATTTTGATTGTTTTTTTAGCTGTAGTTTGTGTTCATCTATATTGCAAGCTGCATTGGGTAACATCTTGGAAGAAAAAACAGAATATAAATAAAATTAAAATGTCAATTTTCCTATAGGAGATATATAAACATGTACAATCCCTAAAACTCGAGAGGACATGAGATCTGGAATCTTTTTTTTTTACAATCCTAATCCTGGGTTCTTTTTTCAGTCCTAATATTTTAATTTTTAAAAGCAAAATATGCATGTATATTAGTTCAAGCTACAAGATGAACAATTTCAACCTTTTCAAGGTTAACTTAATATAATTACTATATTATAACTTATTCATTTTATTTATATCCTGCCTTTCTCCCAGAATGGGATCTGAAGCTCATGACTTAGACTTAAACAAAATACGTATAGCTAAAAACCAATTATAATTGTGAAAAAAAAATAGATAAACTACTGTGTTCTATTAGAAATGCATTAATTTGAAACAAATTTTAAAAAGTGAAAACACAGCAATGAGAGCAAAATTACAGTATCATCCTTTAAAAGTCCCTTCTATACACACCAGTTAATAGCCAACATGTCTTCTATTTTTAGTGACAAACACCATTGTAATTTTGTTCTCTTTTCTGACTGGGATAAATCTATACTGTGCAAAATAACTAAGAGCATGACACTTCTTTTTTGGCCCCACAACTTTCATAAATAATTTTAATACAACAAGTCAAGTTCAGCAGTTTTGAAATAACATGGGTTCTCTGAAAAATAAACCCACTGCAAAAAAAAAAAAAAAAAAAAGCACAGTTCTTCTCTACAGGGGTGCAGCATGCAGGTATAGAGGAATCCCCCATGGAGCAAAATAGAGCCCTGTATGATGATGACAATGACAGTGGTGTTGGTGTTTGTTTATTTATAACACCCTTTCCACCAAAGGGCAGAACAACAAACATATACAGTCAAGGACAAAGACAATAAAACGTAATACTATGAATATACATAAAGTCCCCAACATCCCACCAGCCACAACCCATCTCGGCAATCTCAGGGACAACTCAGCAGCTTGATCTGGTGAATCAAGTTATGAAAGCAGGTGTGATCTTCCTCCAGCCGGAGGTCCAAAGGAAGACCATTCCACGGATCCAAAGTCATTTACTGAAAGACTCAGAGCCTTGACAGAGCTAAGTGCGATGGTGGAACACACAATAATATTTTGCCTGTGAATCTTATATCCCCCTTTTAAAGTATATTTTTAATGATATATATAAACGCATACATAATTGCTAAATATAAATTCCTAAATGGTATATACCATGATAGCTGAGCTACCAAGTACTGGGGGATTAGAGCTCAGAACCCTAAATACAAGAATCAAAAGTTTAAAATGAGTCCTGACCCAAATTGGTAACCAGTGAAAGTATCAACCGGGGGGGGGGGGGGATATGTGACTATTTAGGAAGATTTAAAAGGACCCAGATGGTACTGTTCTGAATTAAAAACAGAGGGAGGAGAGTGCAGGAATACAAACCTGCCAACAGGCTATTACAATAATATAGGCATGACATAACCAACACCTGGACAAGAAGATGGGCAGTCTCAATTGTCAAAGACCTACAGATGTTACGGATGTTCAAGAGATGGAAATTACATGGCTTTGCTATCTACCCAATAAAGGGCTGCAGTGGTCATTCAGCAGGATTCTGAGGTTCCTGGCAACTGAAACAGGAACCACTACGCAATCCTGTAAACACAGTGGAGAACATGAAAAAAGGATGGTTAAGTTGAAACACTCCATATTCAGCTTAAGATAATGGGTGGTCATCCACAAAGAAACACTCGACAAGCAGTCCATCACAGACTTCCATACAGAGGCGTTAATTGATTTAAAACTCTGGAAAATCTGTGTGTCATCTGCATTAATGTAATACTGAAAACTCAATTCTGAAATAAAAAATCCAAGTGGTATGGTATGGTATATAATGAAAAAAGAAGAGGACCCAAAACTGATTTGTGTGGCACCTCAACAGTTACAGGCACGTTTTTGACATAGATCTCCAAAATGAAACCAAGGAGGAACAATCAAACAAAAAAGATATAAACTAGGACAAAGCGTTCCCAGTTATTCCAGTGATACCAACTGTAATAGTAAGATCTGATGATCCAAAGTATCAAAGGTTGCGGAAAGATCCAACAGGATCAATGGTTGATGCTGAACCTTAGCCATGAATCAAGGCCATTACAGGCAGAGTGACCTATATGGGTCAAGAAGATCATGTGTAGTCAAATAAGGCATCAACTGGGAAAGGGCAGCTCTCTACAAAATTTTGGAAAGAAACGGGAGAAATGGGAATGCAGAGAGAAATGTGAGAAATGGAGCAGTGCTCCAGCTCTATTACTCAAGAAACAGACTGAAAATGTCATGTTCAGATTTAAATTTCTTCAAAGTTTTTATAAATAGAAATAAAATACAGGTACCATAGGAAGGAAAAATATAGTAAGCAGAAAAATATAGTAAACTACTGAGAGGTTAACAAAGAGTGGATCAAGGTAATTTTAGATTTAGAATGAAACAAGAACTGTTACAGTAGCTACTATGATCAGATTACAGTGATGTGCTGTAAAATGTTTTTTTAAACATCACAAATCCTCCACAGAGCACCTACACAGACAGGTGTTCAAGATACTAAAGAAATAAGAGCTATTATTAAACAGATTTCAACAGGGGTGATTAGCTAAAATGCTTATTTGAACTGTAATGACTATTGACCTCATGCAACTACTCTCTAATATGCCTTCTTTGAAACAAAATGTGGATTACATTTTCCCCCAAAGACATGTAAAAGAGTAATTGGGATAAGATGTTACACAGCATTTGGTCAAGTCAATCACCTCACAATCCTGATGCCAGCACATTTAGATGATCAATGCCATACAGTATCGTTCTTGTGCCTGTAGCTGTTTTAAAGCTTTTCCAATTCGTAATTAATTTTAAAAGATATGTTTGATTCAACTGAACAATTTACTGACATTGCCAATAGCGAGGTATAGGATTGTCCATTTACAGTTCTTAATTACATCTGTAACAACTACTCTTACATCTGGTATGCAAGATAAAATCAGTTCTATGTTTTCATACAAATGGCTTTAGCAAAAAAGCAAAGCCCATATGATCTGCACAGATCATGAAAAGCTATGGATTGCTCTCGAAGACATGCCACTGCTACTACATTTGATAATCCTGATGAGAAATCTGTACTTAGGACAAGAGGCTACTGTTAGAACAGAATATGGAGAAACAGATTGGTTCCCTATTGGCAAGGGGTCAGGCAAGGCTGCATTCTATCATTCTACATTTTCAACTTGTATGCAGTAAATATATAAAGAGAAGGTTTAGAGTAGACTTAGAAGAAGAAGTGAAGACAGGAGGAAGGAAAATTAGCAACCTAAGATACACGGATGACGGCATACTTCTAGCAGAAAACGTCACAGACTTGGAACTACTAAGGAAGTTCAAATAAGAAAGTGCAAAGGCAGGCTTGCTGCTGAACATAAAGAAAACAAAAATAATGACCTTAGAGCAGGGGTTGGCAACCTACGGCCCACAGGCTGGTTCCAGCCCGTGGACCGCCGCTTACCGACCCCCACCGACCCCCCTGGCCGCCGCCGCCGCCACGCGTTTTAGCAGGCGCATGGCCATGGCCACCATTTTGGAAAGCAAAATGGCGGCCGCGACTCATTTGTGCATGCGCAGTACTTCTGCACATGCGCAAACGAGTCGCAGCCGCCATTTTGTTTTCCCAAATGGCGGCTGTGACATGCGGAGGCCACGGCGGTGGCGGTGCGCGTGGCGGCGGGGCGCGCACGCTGCCATTCCCCCCCCAGCCCGCCGGAAGGGACCACCAGAAGGGACCGGCCCCAGGTAAAAAAAGGTTGCCGACCCCTGCCTTAGAGGATCTACATAAATTCAACCTAGACAATGAGGAAATCAAAATAGTTAAAGAATTTCCATATCTTGGATCAAACACTGATCAGAATGGAGAATGCAACCAAGAAATAAGAAGTCTAGGAATGGGAAGGGAAGGGAAGCTATGGAAGAATTAGATAGGATCCTAAAGAGTAAAGATATACAATTGAACACTGAAGTTAGAATCATCCAATCTATTGTATTCCTCCTCCTGATGAACAGATATGAGAGTTGAACAGTGAAGAAGGTGGATCAGAGGAAAATTAACTCATTTGAGATGTGATGCTGGAATAGGGTCCTAATTTTTTTAATTTATTTTTTACTGACATTTTTATTACATATATTAAAAACACATCAATCAATCATAACACCGCTAACACAAAAAACATCCATATCAATATCCTAAAATTACATACATTTATTAATTCTAAATAACCCTAACTCAATAAAAATGCATATAACAACTTACAAAGATTCATTCATATCCATTTCTTCTATCTACCTCTAACCATCCTCTTCTCATTTCTCTATCCCTTCCTTTCAGTCCACTTGAATCCCCTTAAAGAGGGGAGAGAGGGGAAGAGGAAGGAGGAAGGAAATAGAAGGGAAAGAAGGAAGAAAGATGAAAGAATAAGGAAAGAAAGAGTCCTGAGGCTACCGTGGACAGCTGAAAAGAAAAACAAATAATCTCTTGAACAGATTAGGCCCTCTGAAACTGAGGCTGTCGTACTTTGGCCACATCATGAGAAAGCATGACTCATTAGAAAAGGTAGTAATTCTAGGAAAGGTAGAAGGCAGTATAAAGAGAGGAGGAGCACACACCAGATCGCTAGACTCAATCAGGGAGGCCACAGGCCTTAATGTACAGGACCCAAGGAGAGCAGTGGAGGATTGGGAGGGTTAGATATGTCAGAGCTCTGGTGCCACAGTCCCCATGATTCCTTAGCACTGAGCCAGGACAATTAAAGTGGCCTCAAGCTGCACTATTTCTGGCAGTCTGTAAAGGCCCTAAGTTTTCTTCAATAATGTGCTTAGGGCAGATGGGCTTGTCAACACTGTCACATTTTTATTCTAACATGCCCAGACTTGTTAAACTCATACATTCAAATTATTTCAGACAGAATTTTTGAGGTGGATACTTAGGAAAATGTGTTTGCCAACCAATCTCTAGTGCTCTCCCCATGGTTTAGCGGTTTAAGACAGAATAACATTTTCAAACAACACTTCCAAGATTTAACCTTTTGTTGCACTCAGAAAAGTTTTCGTCGTCCTCCATTTTCAAACAATGCCTTCAGTTTACTGGGAGGGAAGGTATAAACAGATCCTGGCCTATACAGAACAGTTACATATTTGTGTCTCTGGAGAAGTGGAAGACATAGTTCATTATCTGGCATCACACAGTGGCCCCAGAATTCATTTCTTGGAAGAACTTTTGAGATAAAGAGCATGAGTGCTGCCTGATGTCACTTGTGACCAGCTGGTGGATCACACTGACTCTATTACTGTCAAAGTTGTCAAACTGCAGTAGCAGACCAAAATATCAGTTGTAAAGTGCTGAAGACCTCAACAATGGATTTCTAAGGGGATCAGTTGTCTTAGTTGCCACTGTCAATGGTGGCCTATGGTTATACTGTATATTATTTTATTAATATTTTGGGGGTTTTCTCTTTACTTCCCATCTTTACGTGATTTCCTTTGCCACACACAAGCAAGTGTTCTATTTGCTATTTTTTTTTTAATGGACATTATGCCACAAATAAAACTGATCCACACACAAAGACATGCGTGATTCAGATCTAAACTTATCTGCAGTACCATTTGTACAAAAGTACAGCAGATAAATAGAATACTAAAGACACAACAGAAAGTTAAACGAATTATAACTGTAACAAATATAGGATAAAACTTCTGTAGAGCTTCACTTTAGGATTAGAAAATAAAGAATGAAACAAAAGATCCAGCTACAAGTTGAGTAATCAACAAACAAATCAATTTTAAGCATGCAGTTTTTCAACTCCCTCCTGTTAAAAATTACACTAAATCCTCACACTCAAAATTAATAACACACTTACTGTCTGATGAACTTTAAATAAAACAGACAACATGGTCAGGTTAACTTAAACAGTTCCCAGTACAAAACAGCAATTGCAATGTGTAACACACATTTGATTGTTTCAGGTTTCATGCAGGTAAATGGCATTGCTTTGTAATCAACAGTGAGGATATCAGTGACTGACACACTTGTCAATTATTGATAAATGATCCTTGTAAAGCCAAGCCTCTAGGTCTGAAGGACTTAATTCTGAATAGTATCTGAAATAGCTCAGTACATAAGTTAGTTTTTGTAAAGAGAGGCAGAAATATATTTTCACTCAGGTTTAAATCCAGAAGTGACTTTGTTTCCAGAGATTCATAAATATCTCCCAGTATTTACCTTTTAACACAAGGAAGTCTTAATAGGTGGCCAGACACAGGAAAAAAGGATGCTCAGGGGCACTCATAAATTTTCTGATTAAGAATTCTCCACCCTAGATTCACTGGCTGATATTTGTTATGCACTTACTGCTGCCCTAGTAGTGGAATAGTGTCCTCCAGCTGAAACTAACATATGAATTCTTACTAAATGGTAATACTATTCACTATACTAGTCCCCCCACATTTGCAGCTTTGGATTTTGCAGATCTGATTATTCACAGATTTTATCAATATGTTCTCTCTAGGAATATCTAGGTCCTCCAGCACAACTCTATGGTAACTTTAATCAAAAGTCGCACTGAAGGACCTAGAGATTCCTAGAGAGAACACCCCACTAGGCATTTGTAGCTCCTCCAATGCAATTCTATGGTCAATGTCTGGTAGATGTTGACCAAAGAGAGTTGCACTGAAGGACCTAGAGATTTCTAGAGAGGTGTTCTCTCAGGTAAAAACATAGTGTTTTTGTTATTTGCGTTTTTTCCACATTCATGGGGGCCCTGTGCCCCTAACCCCAGCGAATGCGGAAGGACGGGTGTACTTACCAAACTCTCTTCAGTTCTCTTCCTCTACTGATTTTAATTTTGTGTTCACTGTACAATATACAATATTGTGCAACATTGTATATTATTTGGGGTGGGGTGCAAAGTTACTTAAACCTATGGCTTCCCCCATCTATTCGGAGGTATATCCCATTGAACAGTTTTGTAATCATTCAGATTAGATAGCTGAATTCACACACACCATCGCTACCATTGCCCTTTATTCAAAATTAAGTTGAATTGAGCTAGATGAGCCAATAATGTGTGTTTACCACTGATCTGTATGGACCACTTTTCCTGATGGGGTATGGGGAGGCAGAGCACATGCAGTGATTCAAGGACCCATAAACATCCCCCCCCCCAAAAAAATAACACCCTAAAGGCAGCAGATCCTCTCTGATCCTGGAAGCTAAGCAGGGTCAGCTCTGGTTAGTATTTGGATGAGAGAGAGCTAATGAATACCAGGTGCTGTAGGCTATATTTCAGAGGAAAGATCTGACAAAACCACAAAGTATTCCTTGCCTAAGAAAACTCATTGAAATTCATGGGGTCGCCATAAGTCAACAGGTGACTTAAAGGCAGATACAGACATTATTGAGGAACTAGATAGGCCTTGGGTCTGAAAAACTTGAATACAGGTGAATATTTTAATGACTACCTACAGAGAGAAAAGTATCAGAGGACAACATTTTAAAGATTTAGCAATAATATAATTTTATTTATTTGTAAAAGTAAAATAAAGTTGATTTGTGGATACAGGATTAATGTACTATATACACCAATCCTATAAGCTTATTTAGTAGCTGTGCAAGGCACTCATAACTTCAAAACAGACTTTCCATCTGCCATAGGCAGAATTTTGACATAATACACAGAAGTCCATATTCTGACAGTTTCCACAGACCACTGTTTCCTTCCCCCCCCCCCCCAAATGGATCACAGAAAGGAGAAAAGTAGCTCCTACTGTACTGTCCCGACCAGCTTCCAAGAGCTGAAACTATTTAAAATGCTAATTTCAGTCTTCTGCTAATGTACTTTTGCATCGCATGGTTTGGTGACCAGGACAGATTTCCTTTGCCACTAGCATATGTTAAAATGATACCACTCACTCCCATTCTCAGATCCAAAGCCTATGTTGCTGAACTTATCATTACAAAGAGGTGGATGGACCATAAAGCTATGGTATAGAGAAGATGCTTTATCAGACATGTCACTTCACAACTGACCTCCTCACCAACCAGTTTTCATATCTAAGACAGTGGAGAGACCATGCAGGATTTATTTTGGCTTATTTCCCCCATAACCTCAAGAATCACCAAATGGAGAGTGACACAAACATTTAAGAGATGAGTAGGTCTGAGCTTCAAGTTTTTACACTAAAAAAAACAAACCTCCAGGTTTCACCACATTTCCTTCATTTCAACAGTATAATTAAGGCATGGGGACAGGTGGAATTTTGATGCTATTGTCCTTGCTGATCTCCTGTATATTACTCTGAGACTAACTAGATTCAGTTCACCTTCTGCCTACTCCTGATGAAACAAGAATTTCAGAAAAAATACAATCCTGCATTGATACCTTTATCTGTCTAGCACCATGGTGGCAATTTTCATTATCAGAAATTCAAGAAATTAAAAATGATGATACTTATGATATTCACAAAATAATTCAAGATAGCTTTTCCATCACAGCAGCACATCACATAGATAAAATAAAAAAAAAAGCTAAGGAAAGTAAATAATTATGACGCTGGGTAAAAAGTAGTTGTACAATTAATACTGTGCCACAGAACCCTGTAACACTGTGGGTATATTCAAAATGTCACATCAGCAATGTAGGTCAAGAGCACTATACTCAGTCCATCACCACAGCCAGCTACACCAAAGCAAAGTTCAGCCTACATTAGAGATTTAAATCATCATTTTCCTTGTTTTTGTGGAGAAGAACAAGAGACCACATAGTTTTTCTCCTCGCCTGCCACATATTTCCTGCCCTTTTTCACATCCTTAGTTTATCACCTTAGGGTCCCCATAAGTAGGAAATGACTTGAAGGGAAACAACACACACACACAGCTTACACCTCTTATGTGCTGGTTAGGTGTGAGGTAGTGAGTGGGGTTACTAACAAAACAGATACTATGCAGCTCTTTGCGGTTCTCATGCCCATACTGCACAGGAGCAGATAATCCCATTTGTGTGAGTCACAGAGACTAGAAAGATGAAACACCCAATATTTAATTATTTCCAAATATTTACAGTATATACCTCTCATATATATAAAAGTTGTATACATCAATAAAATGTTAAAATACATACAAAGCGCAAACACAAAGAAACAAACATTTATCAAAAAAGCATAATTTGCTCTACTATGGTATGTTCTGCAGTAGTGGTTCTCAAACGATGGAGTCTGACCTCAGGGGACATGACAGTTCTCAAGGAGACACAAGAATTTTTTGGGGTCTGTTCAAGAAGAGAGAAGAAGAGAGGGGAAGAGAGGCAGGAAGAACGGCAGTGTCATGGTACACATACAAATACAAATAAACAGAGGGAGAACTGATGAAATATTATTAATCCATCGGGGGGGGGACACGACAAATTTCGAGTCTTTCTAGTTGCAGATGTAAGCATGGAGAGTGTGGACAATGCCTGGTCTCAGATAACCACAGGCACCATTCATATAAAACTGACTTCTTTTTCCAGTATCTTGCAGGGTTTGCTTTCTTGATCTTTTGTTGTTGTTGCTGTGTGCCTTTTCCTGGCAAGATTTGGTCAGAGGGGGTTCCTCAGGCTAAGAGAATGTGACTTGCCCAAAATCACCCAGTGGGTTTCCATGGCTGAGTGGGGATTTGAACCCCAATCTCCAGGGTGCAATGTTCAAACCACTGTATGACACTGGCCCTTGATCTTAACAGCTGTTTAATTGTCTTTATGCTTCAACTTCTATTCCAAATGCCCTCTCACCAGCTTCCCTCAGTTAATGCACTTTTTGCTAGAAATATTAAGGTACTGATTCCCTAAATCTTATAAGGAGATGAAAATATGCAGAATAAATAAATATGCTTAATGTACGTATTAATTCTAACTGCATACTGTGGGCCCTTGGGATCTGCTGGGGTTTGATTCCAGAACTTCTGTGGATAACAAAATCCATGGATGCTCAAGTCCTATTAAATAAAACAGAAATAAAATGGTGTCTTTTATATAAAATGGCAAAATCAAGGATTTATTTGGAAATTATATATTTTTTAATATTTTCAAGCTGTGTATGGTTGAATCTGTGATAAAGAATCTGTGGCTACAGAGGGCCAACTGTATTAAGGAATGGAAGGAGTGAATGCAGAATACGCATAGCTGTGCATAAGTGTAAGATATGATGGGAAGGAGGAAAATACAGGGTTATTTTTTCCAAATGGATTAAATAGCATCTGCTTTTAATTTTAGGAGTCTTTTGATGACATTTTTAAAAGGCAGAATCGTGACAGTGAATCTAATGAGTGTTAAGTTGAAAGGACAATGTATTTTACAAGGGTAAATCTTCCACTAGTATCATAACAGGAGACAGAGGCTGCTCCACAGGAAAAGTAGTAGTTTCCTAGCAGTAAGAGGACAGAGAAGACCTGAAGGGAAAACTAAATAAAGGCAATGGTGTGTGGCAGCTAACTGGGATGATAGTGCAGGGTTTCAAAACCAGTTTGTCTATATGATTTTAACAACAGCAAATTTCAAGCACATATTTAATCAACACAATGAGTCAGTAATATCATCTTCTTCTCCTCAACTGAAGGAATCACTTACAGCACAGCACCCTCAAGACAAAGCTATCAATAGGCATGATTAGTTACTGAATCATCCTGTACTTTTTGCCCACACAATTCATTAATGAAATCAGTTCTGTCAGGTTTTCATTGAAAATCACACAAAAGATGCTAATCTTAACATGGAACTAAAACTTCATACTTCTTAATACTACTAGCCAAATACTGCAACTATTTGCAGCCAGGATCCCACATTTCCTATCCTTTCCTCCTTTCTTAAGATAGCGATACCTCTACAGTCTTCAGTCATAATCAGAAGTAATACTGTCACCCAACCACCTGCTGAACACTGGCCAGAAAATACTTGTCAATGCAAAAGACAGCTTCATACTTGCTTCCAGAATAATTTATGGATAAGAGAAGCAGTGTGGTATCCCCAGAGGAGCAGAATTCCACGTTTACCTTCTCAAGGAATTTCAGGTGCTTAAAATTGGCATCACATGTTAAAGTAAGGAGGAAAAATTACTGCAATATTTCCTGTCATTTCTAAAGGCCTGAATCTGTTCATTTTTTTTTAAGGTTACTCCAATTTGAAAAATAAAATGAAGCTTCAGATACTTACCATATTTTTCGCCTTATAGGACGCACTTTTTCTTCCCCAAAACGTGGGCGGGGAAGTTAATGCGCCTTATGAGGCGAAGGAGGCCGCGGCCGGGAGGAAGCCTCCTCCCGGCCGCGGCCTCAGTTGTTCAATGGGCTGCTGCTGGGATCGATCCCAGCAGCAGCCCATTGAATTGAAGCTGCGGCCGGAACGAGGCCTCGTTCCAGCAGTGGCCTCAGTTTTTTTTTTTTTTAATTAAAAATTTTTATTTGTATAAATACATAAAAGGACATATAACATAATACAAGACTACAAACAACATTTACATACATACATCTAAAAAAAAGAAAAAAGTACACAATAACAAAAGAGAAAATAAAAGAAAAAGGAAAAAAGAAAGAAAACAATGAAAAAAAAGACATTTAAAATTAGACATATATTGACAATCACATTACATTAAATCTAAAAAAAAAAGTTTTTTCACTGCCTATATATTCTCATGTATTTGAATAGTCTTCCTTATTCCCAAACTACCAGATTTCTCATTAACATTGATTATTTGTTGTTCCCGTACAATTTTAGTATATATTGTCTATATTTCTTATCCGTATTGTCACTCTAAAAAAAGAAAAAAAAACAAAACTAAACACCCCTATATATATATATACGTATATATATTAATCTATATATATATACTTGTGAGTTCTTATCTGACAAACTTAAATTACTTATTAATCTGCCACTCTTAATACATTTGTATTTATAACTTAAATAATATATATACAACCATATTATTTCTATAATACATACCCGAAAAAGAAATTTTTTTACCACATAGTTATTTTCAACTCATTATCTCTCTTAACCCCGAGGGGTTATTCCTATAATTTCTTATAACTCTGGAATTCAACCTCTTAATCCTACTATCCATTGTTTTCCCCAATTCACTTCCATATAATCTATAAAAGGCTTCCATTTTTTTCCAAATTCTTCCATAGGTTTTTTTGCAACAGTTGAGTTAATTTGTCATTTTCCATCAAGTCGTAAATTTTCAATATCCAATCTTTTAATTCAGGAATTCTCTTTTGTTTCCATTTGGATGCATATATTAATCTTGCAGCTGTAGTTAAATTAAAGAGGAAAGGTCCATATTTTTGTTCCAATTGATCCTCCTGATTGATACTTAATAAATACCTCATCGGATCTTATTTTAGTTTAGTCTTTAATATCTTTTCTATTGTTTCGTGTATCTCTCCCCAAAATTGTTTTGCTTTAATACATTTCCACCATATGTGGTAATATGTGCCAACATTGTTTTCACATTTCCAACAAATTTTATTTTCATTTTTGTATATTTTAGATAGTTTATAAGGGGTAAGATGCCATCTATAAAACATTTTGTAAAAATTTTCTTTCAAATAATAGCTTGAGGAGTATTTTAATCTTTTCAACCATGTTCTTTCCCATTGATCGAGACTTATATTCTGCCCAAGATCTTGTGCCCATTGTACCATCTGTGTTTTTACTATTTCATCTTCTAATTCCATTTTTAATAATATTTCATAAAAATTTTTAATTCTATGATTACCATTTGACCTAATTATTTTTTCAAATTCTGGATCCGCATCTTGAATATTTTTTAATTTTTTGTCTAAATTGAATTTTTCTTTTAATTGATAATAAGTAAACCATGTACATTTCATTCCATCTTTCCTTAATTGATCCAATGTCTTTAATTCTTTTTCTTTTTTAACTAGTAAATCTTCGTATGTTACCCATTTGGTTTCATTTAATTTAGTCATCCTAAAAAAGGCTTCATTTATCGAGGCCCACATGGGTACTCCTTTACATAGTCTAGGTTTGAGTTTTAACCATACTCGTATCAAAGATTTCCAAATATAGTGGTCTTTAAATCCCTTATTCACCTCTAATTTATTGTAAAATAAATATCCGTGCCAGCCAAATCTAATATCATCTCCTTCCAATTGTAATAAATTTGTATTTTCCAATTTTATCCATTCTGTAAGCCAATCTAATACGCTGGCATAATAGTAAATTTTTAAATTTGGAGTGATCCCAGCACCGGCCCATTTAAAAACTGAGGCCACGGCTGGAACAAGGCCTCCTCCCGGCCGCGGCCTCAGTTGTTCAATGGGCTGTTGCTGGGATCGATCCCAGCAGCAGCCCATTGAACTGAAGCCGCGGCCGGAATGAGGCCTCGTTCCAGCCGTGGCCTCAGTTTTTAAATGGGCTGGTGCTGGGATCGGAGCGATCCCAGCACCGGCCCATTTAAAAACTGAGGCCGCGGCCGAGAGGAGGCCTCGTTCCGGCCGCGGCCTCAGTTTTTAAATGGGCTGGTGCTGGGATCGGAGCGATACCAGCACCGGCCCATTTAAAAACTGAGGCCGCGGCCGGGAGGAGGCCTCCTCCCGGCCGCGGCCTCAGTTGTTCAATGGGCTGCTGCTGGGATCGTTCCCAGCAGCAGCCCATTGAATTGAAGCCGCGGCTGGAACGAGGCCTCGTTCCAGCCGTGGCCTCAGTTTTTAAATGGGCTGGTGCTTGGATCGGAGCGATCCCAGCACCGGCCCATTTAAAAACTGAGGCCACGGCCGGGAGGAGGCCTCCTCCCGGCCGCGGCCTCAGTTGTTCAATGGGCTGCTGCTGGGATCGGAGCGATCCCAGCACCGGCCCATTTAAAAACAGAGGCCGCGGCCGGGAGGAGGCCTCCTCCCGGCCGCGGCCTCAGGGCCTTTGCAGACTGCCAGAAATAGTGCACATTAAATTGAGGCACTGCCCTGGCTCAGTGCTAGGGAATCATGGGAACTGTATTTTTTTCTAGGACATTGAGCCTTCTCTGTCAGAGAGCTCTGGTGCCACAATAAATTACAGTTCCCATGATTCCCTAGCACTGAGCCAGGGCAGTGCCTCAATTTAATGTGCACTATTTCTGGCAGTCTGCAAAGGCCCTCAGTTGTTCAATGGGCTGCTGCTGGGAGCGATCCCAGCACCGGTCCATTTAAAAACTGAGGCCGCGGCCGGGAGGAGGCCTCGTTCCAGCCGTGGCCTCAGTTTTTAAATGGGCTGGTGCTGGGATCGATCCCAGCAGCAGCCCATTGAACTGAAGCTGCGGCCTCAGCTGTTCAATGGGCTGGTGCTGGGATCGGAGAAGTCCTCCGATCCCAGTAGCAGCCCATTGAACAACCAGCTGCTGCTAAAGGGAGGAATCTTTTTTCCTTGATTTTCCTCCTTTAAAATTGGTTGCGTCTTATATGTCGGAGTGTCTTATATGGCGAAAAATAGTCTTATATGGCGAAAAATACGGTGCATCCCAAGAAGCTTAGAACTTTAAAAGGCAAGCACCATCATGTTAACTTCCAGCCAGAAATAAACAGTTAAACAATATAGGTTGAACAATGGGAATAATATCTTCATACCACTCTATGCTACAACCTAGTTTTCCACCAAATGAAGTTTCCAGACACTATTTAAAGTCAGATCCATGTACACTCTGTCAGTAATACAGTCTCAAAACTACTAAAGCTTGAATGACTGTGCCCAGGATGGTCCACAGCAAGAGAACTACAGGTAGCCTCCAGGGTCACTTAAGCATTCAAAAGTACAGTCTGATCAATCCTGAGTCTTGGGAGTTAGGACACAATCCCAACTGTGACAGCTTCCCCCACCCCACACTCCAGATCATCTAATGTTCCAAGGCAATAGTAACTAAGCCTATACAAATCAAGTTAGTTTCTGCTTTGTCTCTCAGCTTCCAGGCATCATTTCAGGGTTTCTGCTACTACATTAGATCAGATGAAAACAAGAGAAGGATGAAAGGCATCCACTATCACCTCAGTCTAAAACTTTTCCTAGGTATTTCATATGGAAATTATAAAACAAAGAAAGGGAAGACAGACATCTGAAGTATCCAATAGATCAATGGTTATGGGACAAGAGTACCAATCCTAAAGCATCACTTTCTGAAATCTCTTTCTACAACCAATTATGAATGAGAACCAACTCAACACAATTTCTCCTAAAATCATCCCTTCAGGATAGCTCGGGAGAATGACACTATTGATGGCATAAAAACCTGTGAGATTCAGAAGGAATAACATGCCTATCTTTCACCACAGGTACCAACAATGGATGTTATCACATGTGGGCCAGTTTCGTTGTCAAAGAGATAATGAAGTGGAAATGAAGCATCCCGAAAAGAAAGCGAAAAAAAGAGCTTAATTGCGCAAAAGCTTTTCACACGTAATTACAGTAATAACAGAATTAAGTTAAAAGTGAAAAAAAGACGTTTTAAACTTTCATACACAAGTGAAAAGAACCCGTACATGTACTGGAAATGGGTGTGTTTCATGACCAGACTCCTCCGTTTTCCAGGGCAGGTCCTGCATTTCCCAGAAGGGGTCATGTCCTCCTGCACAGGTCCTAACCCCCTTCCATTGGGGTTAGGACCTCTCAAGAGAGCAGAGGAGGAGGAGGAGGAGGAGGAGGAGGAGGAGGAGGAGGAGGCTGGAAAGGTAAGGCGAGGCAAGGCGAGGCAAGAGAGGGATTGAGAGGGGGAAACTGGAGGTAGCTCCCATGCCCCCCCCCATAAGCCTTTCCCCTTTGTAGGACCTGCAGGGCAGAACTTCATGGTGAAATGGATTTCCAAGTTTCTCCACAAGCACACCCTACACTTGCACCCACATCCACCCACAGCTGCTGCGAGGAAAGCCTTCTTTCCCCTCCATCCCAAATGCCAAACTTCTCCTCCGTCCCAAACTTCCCTCTCCTTGCCTTGCCTTGCCTTGCCTTGGCTTCCCTTCCCTTCATGGAACTGAGGAGGAACCCGGGACTCTCCCTCCCTGGAGGCCCCTCCTCCTCCTCCTCTTGGCCCTCCTCCAGGTTTTAAAAGAGAATTGCCCGTGCATATTTGCTTTTCACATTACAGTAAATGCGAAATTACTGTAATTTCGCAAATGCATTTCCTCTAAACTCCCGAAATTAAAAAGATCTCAGTAATACCAGTTTCTGTCCAGTTTCTGTGCAACGTCGTGTGAAATCATGAGGCACAAATTCAGTTTTTGTTTGGGATTTGTGTGGATTAGCCAACAGATTTCCCCCGTGTGATAACGTCCAATGTTTCTATCCTGCTTTTTTTTTTTGGGGGGGGGGGGGGGGGATAGCCTTTCAACAACTGGGAAATCAGGACAATGTGTAATGCAAAAACACCTTGATCTAAAATCATCTTCGCTATGTCTTGCACATGAAAAGTGGAACTTTTCCTACACATTACAACTATCTTTAAATAGTCCAACCCCCATATCTGTGGAGGATACATTCCAAGACTTATCAGAAATAGTGAGAACCACGGATCATGGAAAATGCTATATTTCTACCGGAAATTGACCATAAAGTTGTGCTGGAGGACCTCCAGCCTACACAGACTTGTTTTGTGGACACAGGTAAGTGAAACTATGGTTACTGATCCCACAAATCTGGGGGTCTGGCTGTACTGTATAGAACTGATTCACTAGAAAAGACAATAATGCTCGGCAAAGTAGGAGGAAAAGAGGAAGATTGCATTATACATGGACAGACTCAATCAAGAAAGCCATAGACTTGAGTTTGCAAGACCTGAGCGGGGTTGTTAGTAATGGGGTATATTGGATGTCTCTCACTCATACGCTAGCCATATGTCAAAGCCAACTTGACAATTAACAATAAGAGAAATGTTTTAAAACCACAAAGAAGCTCAACATTTGAATGAGCTGGATATAAATAAAAATATGTTATATAAACACTTCCTATGATTCTTCCATACTCTCCTCATATTTTAGTATATATTATAAATTTGGCTGTACTTCATATTAAGAACTTCCATGATTTAAATAATTTAAGCATACAGATTTGAATGCAAAATTTGTAAGTTTATCTTTCAGAGGTAAGTAACAGACCCCAAATTCTCATTAAATAGGGGACACAATGGGAGCTATAAAGTGTTCATGATTTTAAAATATATAGAACTCACCATTCTAACTACTTCAGGGTAAGTCTGCTCAGTCAAACAGCCTCTGCTTATTGTAATGTAATCCACAAGTTCATTAAGAGTTGAGCGCTTGTATTCTTTCATTTTAAGGTCTGAAAGCGTGTCCATGAAGTCAAAAATGACACAGCACTGCTGAAGTTTCTTTAGAAACAACTCAGGTTGCTCTGAAGATGAAACGTCTGCAAGAGGAAAAGAAGGAAAGCCTGTGTGAGTTTATCATAATACTCATCTAAAATCATTTGTGTTTAAAAGAGAAATAAGAGAAAGCCACAATAACTATTCAATGTCTACAAAATAGCAACCAAATTACTAATTGTGCTTTTTGGAGGCTGGTATCTTGGATACTAAATTACACTCTGGTCATCAGTACATCAGCAATGAACCAAGATCCTACCTAGCTTTAACAGAACTGGAGAACATTAAACATCTTCTATACCTCAAATAATAAAGCAGCACAATAATTAGTACAGGTTTTAAAAATACATACTGTATTTTTTGCCATATAAGACGCTCCGGCATATTAGGCGCACCCAATTTTAAAGGAGGAAAATCCAAGAAAAAAGGATTCCTCCCTTTAGCCGGAGGCCGGTTGTTCAATGGGCTGGTGCTGGGATCGGAGAACTTCTCTGATCCCAGCACCAGCCCACTGAACTGAGGTCGGGGGGGGGAAGGAGGGCTCCTTCCCCCCGCGACCTCAGTCTTTGAATGGGCTGGTGCCGGGATCGAAGCGATCCCAGCGCCAACCCATTGAAAGACTGAGGCCGCCGGGAGAAGGAGGGATCCTTCTCCCCGCGGCCTCAGTCTTTGAATCGGCTGGCGCTGGGATCGAAGCGATCCCGGCACCAGCCCATTGAAAGACTGAGGCCGCCGGGAGAAGGAGCCCTCCCTCCCCCCTGGCCTCAGTCTTGGAATGGGCTGGTGCCGGGATTCGATCCCGGCACCAGCCCATTCCAAGACTGAGGCCGGGGGGGGGGGGGGGGGAAGGAGGGCTCCTTCTCCCGGCGGCCTCAGTCTTTCAATGGGCTGGTGCCGGGATCGCTTCGATCCCAGCGCCAGCCGATTCAAAGACTGAGGCCGCAGGGAGAAGGATCCCTCCTTCTCCCGGCGGCCTCAGTCTTTCAATGGGCTGGTGCCGGGATCGCTTCGATCCCGGCACCAGCCCATTCAAAGACTGAGGCCGGGGGGGAAGGAGGGCTCCTTCTCCCGGCGGCCTCAGTCTTTCAATGGGCTGGTGCCGGGATCGCTTCGATCCCAGCGCCAGCCGATTCAGAGACTGAGGCCGGGGGGGGAAGGAGGGCTCCTTCTCCCGGCGGCCTCAGTCTTTCAATGGGCTGGTGCCGGGATCGCTTCGATCCCGGCACCAGCCCATTCCAAGACTGAGGCCGGGGGGGAAGGAGGGCTCCTTCTCCCCGCGGCCTCAGTCTTTCAATGGGCTGGTGCCGGGATCGCTTCGATCCCAGCGCCAGCCGATTCAAAGACTGAGGCCGCGGGGAGAAGGATCCTTCTCCCGGCGGCCTCAGTCTTTCAATGGGCTGGTGCCAGGATCGCTTCGATCCCAGCGCCAGCCGATTCAAAGACTGAGGCCGCGGGGAGAAGGATCCTTCTCCCGGCGGCCTCAGTCTTTCAATGGGCTGGTGCCGGGATCGCTTCGATCCCAGCACCAGCCCATTCCAAGACTGAGGCCGGGGGGGAAGGAGGGCTCCTTCTCCCGGCGGCCTCAGTCTTTCAATGGGCTGGTGCCGGGATCGCTTCGATCCCGGCACCAGCCCATTCCAAGACTGAGGCCGGGGGGGAAGGAGGGCTCCTTCTCCCGGCGGCCTCAGTCTTTCAATGGGCTGGTGCCGGGATCGCTTCGATCCCAGCGCCAGCCGATTCAAAGACTGAGGCCGCGGGGAGAAGGATCCTTCTCCCGGCGGCCTCAGTCTTTCAATGGGCTGGTGCCGGGATTGCTTCGATCCCGGCACCAGCCCATTCCAAGACTGAGGCCGGGGGGGAAGGAGGGCTCCTTCTCCCGGCGGCCTCAGTCTTTCAATGGGCTGGTGCCGGGATCGCTTCGATCCCAGCGCCAGCCGATTCAAAGACTGAGGCCGCGGGGAGAAGGATCCTTCTCCCGGCGGCCTCAGTCTTTCAATGGGCTGGTGCCGGGATCGCTTCGATCCCAGCGCCAGCCGATTCAAAGACTGAGGCCGCGGGGAGAAGGATCCTTCTCCCGGCGGCCTCAGTCTTTCAATGGGCTGGTGCCGGGATCGCTTCGATCCCAGCACCAGCCCATTCCAAGACTGAGGCCGGGGGGGAAGGAGGGCTCCTTCTCCCGGCGGCCTCAGTCTTTCAATGGGCTGGTGCCGGGATCGCTTCGATCCCGGCACCAGCCCATTCCAAGACTGAGGCCGGGGGGGAAGGAGGGCTCCTTCTCCCGGCGGCCTCAGTCTTTCAATGGGCTGGTGCCGGGATCGCTTCGATCCCAGCGCCAGCCGATTCAAAGACTGAGGCCGCGGGGAGAAGGATCCTTCTCCCGGCGGCCTCAGTCTTTCAATGGGCTGGTGCCCGGATCGCTTCGATCCCAGCACCAGCCCATTCAAAGACTGAGGTCGCGGGGGGGGGGGGAAGGAGGGCTCCTTCTCCCCGCGGCCTCGGCCCTTCGCCCTATAAGGCGCACTCACTTCCCCACGCACGTTTTGGGGAAGAAAAAGTGCGTGTTATAGGGCAAAAAATACGGTATTTGCAGGCATTTGATCTTCAATATCGTGTTTCCCAAACAAATACTTTATATGGAAAATTCCTATAGCATTCCTAATACTCCAAGGAATTGAGTCCCATTCATTTGGGTGTTCTTTATTACAGCAGTTGCCATACATATTTTTTATCAATAGCTTTAGATGTGAAGCTTTTCACATCTTAAGAACACCCAGGAGGAGGAGGCAGGCTTTGCTAATATTACATACATTTTAATTTTCCCAATCTGTATTTGTGTGGGGGGAGAAGCTTAGAAGAAAACATCTGAAAACACATGAAAGGTTGTACTTCTCTTGGCATCAGCATGCTGGACCTACAAACAAACCTTGCAGACAGCATGTAACACTACCTCTCTCAAGGAAATCATGTTTTCATGAGTAATGTAACAAACATCAATAAAACATGTGTTTTACTTAAGTGCTGGCTTATTATTCAGCAATTAAGTCAATGGATCTATGACAGCTGAGTACCACCTGTATTCAGGTAAAAATACGCCCACAGCTCAGAATCCAAACTGATGCAACTTTTGTTTTCAACAAAACCAGGAGAAGGAACCCTCCAAAGTCAGTTTTTAGTAAGCACAGAGGGCTGCAGGAGAGAGGGGAAAGGAGGAAAGTCCCAATGCACTACCTGGCAGTCACTAGAGATGAAAGCTGTGTAAATTGTATGCCTGTAGACCAGATGTAGACCACTGTGCAAACTGTATGCATGCTATACAATGTTTGTTTATAGCCATACACTAATCTTTTGCATGTGTTATTTTGTAGTGAATCAACTGCTTGGTGCAAAAATGTACAAAGGTAACCATGAATGCTGCAGCTGTATCATAAATCTCCTCAAAAGAGTTGACAGTTTCTATTTTACTCATAGTGGAAGGTTAGTTATCCTGCTGCACATTTTCAAAGAAAAGGCATAAAATCTAAGTTAATCTCAGCTACCCAGGGGGCTAATGATAATAGCCAATCCACAGTAAGAAACACTGATTTTTATTTGATCAGCAGACATCAAACAAAAGGAAAGGACTTTTCTACTACCCCGCAGTATGATTAGAAACAGCAGCTTTATTCACAATGTTCAAACAGCATCCAGAACCAAAATAAAATGTATTGTCAAGATGCTTCAATTTAATATGAATGGCTAAATCTAATTGTTAGTCAGAACTAGAGTAGTCCCATTGAACCAATCTGATTTAACAATGGCCCTTTACAGACTGCCAGAAATAGTGCAAATTGAGGCCACTTTAACTGTCCTGGTTCAGTGCTAGGGAATCATGGGAATTGTATTTTTTTTTTTCTGGGACATTGAGCCTTCTCTGCCAGAGAGCTCTGGTGCCACAATAAACTACAGTTCCCATGATTCCTTAGCACTGAGCCAGGACAGTTAAAGTGGACTCAGTTTGCACTATTTCTGGCAGTCTGTAAAGGCCCTAAGTGTTAGCTGGAAAAAAAACCTCATTCCTTAAATATATCTACTGAAGCTGGAACTAGCAGTTGGATTGAATTAATATATATTTTGAAAATGTAAACATCCCTAAAAATCTATCCACACACTACCACTTCTACCAAACTATACTTTTATTGATGAATCTTGTGTGTCACAATAGTAATTGACTTGTGTAAAGGAAATTTAGCCTTATAGGGTGCTTTGACTACTACTGCACAGCCCTTTCCATCTTGAGATGTTACCCCTTGGGAGAAGGGATTCCTGAATAGCCATTTGGAGTAAAATTCTTGGTATTAGAAACCAAAGCAAAAAGTCTGAGAACTCAGGGACACTCATTAAGCTTTAGCCTTAGTTTAGCACTGTTGTTCCTTTAGTCCAGGGGTAGGCAACCTGAGGCCTGGGGGCCAGATGTGGCCCCCCGAGGCCTTTAGACTGGCCCCAGGCCGGTCCTGCCGCCGCCGCCGCCACCGCCCCCAGCCATGATAATATTGATTATTGTTATTGCTTGCTCTTGGGGTTTTCTTGGCAAAATCTCCGCAGGGGTTTTGCCATGGCTTTTCTGGGGCTGAGAGAGTGTGCATGCATATTTTTTTTTAAAAATAATTTTTTTTAAAAAAATATTTTTATTTATTTATTTATTTATTTATTTATGGTGCTCCCCCCCCCCCCCAATTGTCTGAGGGACAGCAACCCGGCCCCCGGCTCAAAAAGGTTGCCTACCCCTGCTTTAGTCTCTTCAGATGAATGCAGAGGACTCTCAAGGCCCTGGATGGGCTCAGAGAAACATTCTATTTCTGTGAAAGGGCTGGGTTCTTCTGTGTCATTAATACTGAAAGCATTATAGCTCAGATATCACATATGTGCAAATATTGCAGGGAATGTGTTTTTGTACTACTGCATGGCAGATCCTACCAAAACTTTGCACGCATCCTCATACAAAGCATACCACAAGTAGTTACGACCACCTCATAATCCTGAAGAAGTTTCTTGTAAGCTGAAATCGCTAAATTTAAATCAACTGGCATTCAACTAGATTTCTTCCAGGCACTTAGAAAGTCCTTCAGCCTCTGTCTCTGGGTCAGAAGAGGACACCACGATGAGTGTCAACAGTCTGAAAGTCATATTAGCATAGAAATCCCCTCATTAAATCAGATGGTTTCTTGGAAGAACCTTGTTTTATATGGTATCACCTCAAGAATTGTATATGCCCAAAAGTGGAAACAAGAGACTATTCCAAGGATTAAGGAATGGCTACTAAAGTTATTAGATTTATTGGAAATGCATAAAATAACAAAAGGACTGGATTAAGAAAAGATAATCCTAAAAATTATATTGAAGATGGGGGGGGGGAGTTACTATGGATTTAATTTTAGATTGAAATGCAAACTGAATAAGGAATAAAAGGAAATTTAAATGTAGACTCAGTTTGGAAGAGAAAGAAGTGGAAAATGTATATATTGGTGATAATTATAGTTTAGAAAAGAAGGGAAAACGAATGTTATATTCTCACTACAAGATAGTTTCTTAAAATAATATGTTCAGACAAATAAAACTTATTAAAAACTGCAAACAAGGAAGTAACGGATGGGGTATGGATGATTTGTATAATATTTAGTAAAGTTTGTGTGAGTTATATAGTGAACATGTATGTGATTTGTATGTGTTATGAATGTAGTGTGATTTCTTTTTAATGTTGTATTTAAAAAACAATATCAATAAAATTATTTTAAAAATTAAATCAAATGGCTTCTGAAAATGTAGCAGGACTGAAACTTTGAGAAGGCACATTCCCAGCAGCTATAGAAAAAGTATTTAAAGAATTGCACTGTTCATGCTTATCTAAGTTTGTATGTCTATTTACCCCCAATTGTTCTTTTTTAGTAGACCTACCTTATCCTCTGATTTATTATTGACACTTTCCTCTACAGCAGCTCTTTGGTGTTCTCATGTGCCTTTAAAACACTCCCCTCCTCTCAGGCTGAGAAAATGCGACTTTCCCACATTTCTGGCTGTATTCTTTGGGCTGGAGCAGATGGGCACGAAAAAGCAACTCAATCCTGCCTTTTCCAAAAACAGGTTGAACCCCCGCTATCCGTATGGGCCTGCTCCCAGGGTGGCCAAATAGGGCCAAATATGCACAGCCCGACCACAAGGCTGCACCACTGGGTAATGTTTATTGTCTCCTTCCCACCATGCATACAAACCACCTGCGAACTCCAAGTACTTCCAATATCTGCCCAGATGCCATTCTATTGGATGGTCACTCCTTTGATTAGCCACAGTCACACGTGTGATGATCTGCCAGTACAGGGCATTGTGACTTTGGTGTGCGAGTGATACATTGGCAAAGCACACTCGTGGAGGCTCCTCATACATGCCCCCTTCAGCCCATGCCCCACTGTTGGATTGTCTGGTTTGTGTATGTTGTAATTAAATCCATTGGAGTTGTTGCACTTTCATTTTTTTGCTTTACTGCAGCCCCGCACTGGCACTGGGCTATTTATACACAGGCATGAAGATGCACATTTTCCAAGCTAAGCCAGAGTATCCAGGGTTCTTTTTGCTCTGGTTTTTAGCCCCAGAGTGCAGCTTCATTTCAGTTTCCACTCACTTTGGAGGAATGCCCTGCCTTCAAAGCAGCTGGAAGCTGATTATTTTGCCCATCCGTTTCACCTCTTAATCATTCTAGCAGTCAATTCTCTGTCATATTTTGGAGAGCCTAAACTGCAGAAACAGAGGCTAAAATGAGATGATTTCAAGGGAAACTTATGGAGGTTCATGAAATCAGGTTATTCCACCTTTCTCCTTCAAGCCACATTTACTATCAAGTGCTACTACAGACAATTTTTTTGATATTGTCAAAAACTAGAGTTTTTGACAAAGGAGTTTTCCTCCTTTGTTCTCTAGATCAGTGCTACTCAAAAGGTGGTCCATGAACCAGTGACCAGTCTGTGATCTTTTGGCTACCCTATCGGTCCATGATATGCTTCCAGGAATAAAAAGAAACAGTTACAGTCAATTAGCACCAATAAGGAGCTGGTCTCCGACACTTGGGAGTGGGGGGATGTTGCCAGCCTCCCATATCAGACAGATGTAATTCTATACTCCATCTTTGCTCCAGTTAGTTCAAGGAAGTGCAGTTGGGCTCTTCATTTTTAAACTTTCAAAATTCATAAGGTAGGTCAGGAAGCTAAAAGTATTGTTGAGTTACCAACTGAGTTTCAAGGCTCAATGAGGATTTGAACTACTGCCCAAGAACTAACACAACAGAGCACTATACTAGACTGATTCTCTTCTGTATCAGCAGGAATAGTGTATACATTCTTCCTTTCTGATATTTTTTTTCCACAAGAGGTTGACCCTTCATGACAGAATCTGAACTGGCAAAAAAGGCAGACCCGTATTTAGGATCCCCATGCTTTTCTAGTTTGTAATTATGGTAGCAATAAGGTCAATGTATAAATTTTAATAATGCACAATCCTAGAGGATCAAATGTGCCTGGCTCAGATCTGAGCCAATTATGTGTAGCTGCCTTAAGAACCTACTCCAACAAAGGCTGGACCCTCATATCATATGTCAGTTTCCCTACAAAACTGATTGGATTTTTTTTCTGATGTTGAAGTCTGCATTCTGCTGAAGGGTATACAAACAGAGTTACATATGCAGTGCCATTTAAGACACTTTATTCTTTCTCCTTTGCTCCCTAGAAAACATGAAGGTATTCACTGGACATTGCAATCATGTATTTCACATACGCTTACACATTAAGTTGCAGAGTGCTGCAATTCACTAACGCATGATCACCATATAACTCAGATAAGTTTAGCATTATACTCCATGTCCTTGATGTAAGACTTCAGCTACAGTTTTCAACATAATATGTTGACAAAAATTAAAAAAGCCAAATACTCATATTAAAGTTGTTAAATAATGTGTAAGAAACATCCTAAACATATATTCAATTTTGTTGAAAGAATTCCAGTACATGCATTTGTCCAGTATTTATTTGGCCCTTTAAGTCTTTTTCAAGGGCCAAATAAATACTGGACAAATGCATGTACTGGAATTCTTTCAACAAAACTGAATATATGTTTAGGATGTTTCTTACACATTAAAACTAAGTTCATTTGTACAGACTAACATGAGCCAGCATGGAGTAGTGGTTTGAGCATTGGACTAAGACTCTGAAAACTAAGGTTTGATTGTTGCTCAGCCATGAAACCCACTGAGTGATCTTGTGTAAGTCACATGCTCTCAGCCGCAGGGAAAGGCAATGCCAAGCCTCCTCTGAACAAATCTTGCCAAGAAAATCCCAAGAAAATGGTCCACCCTAGGGTTGCCATAAGTCAGAAACAACTTGAAGGCTCACAATGCACACATACAACATGAGTACTATGTAGTATGATTTTATTTTTAATTTACTCTGTTTTTACTGTCCCACCCAAATATTTGATGACGACCTAATGTAATTCTCAGCACGATCAGTAGAAATTTCTCTTTCTACAATCAGAGTTATCTTTCCCCTAATTAAACCAAAGTTATTGTTGCAGTAAGACAGGAAGCAAATCTGTTGAGTCAGATAACAAAGAGTTCTGCTCCCCTATAGAAAGAGAGCTCTTAGCTGATGAACTATTCTGTTTGTAGTCCATTAATACTCTCTCTACATGCATACACTAGGGAGATAATTCTTCACCAAGTTTCTTCTTGAAGGAAACAAATAATTTTACCTATTTTCTTCCCACTGCAAGAAAGTCTTTGAAAACTGCACAGTTCTCAAAGTTTATTCACAATTCAGGACTTATTCTGTGCAAAATTTGCATGGGGTTGAAACAGCATTTTCACACAGACACTATTTATCCACAGAAATATTATGGCTCCAATTACAGCATTTTCTGTGCAACCACACAAGTAAATTTTACACAGAAAAAATCCTGAACTGCAAAGATTTATGTCATTCCAGGATTCTTTTTATCAGGGTTTAGTGAAACTCAAAAAACAACAACATGTTTTTCATCCATTTTTTGAATGTTAAAAATATACTTTCAGTTCCTAGCACATACATGCATACACAGATATTCGGAATACATTGACCTCTGAAACATTCAAGTGCATTACTTTCAGTAAAGGCTTCCAATATAAAAAGGCTCTAAGGTGCTTTTTTTTAACTAAAAATATCTAACTTGTATGACTCCTGAATTCATTCATTATCTTTATATTTTGTCCAACATCTCACAAGATCCAAGTTCACTACTGGCTTTGGACATTCTCAGTCAATAAACCAAGCTTGACCATTTTCATGCATTCAATTTGCTTCAGATGTTATTCTGCTTTTAACCCAAATAAAGTAAATGTATCTGTTCATAAATCCAAATGAAACCTCAAGAGACTCAAGACAGCATTACTGACAGCATCATAGGTAAAAATGGAATAGATTAAAAGTCAAGAGACTCTGACCCAAAGTATTTTTGTGTGATTTCATGTTTTAAGTATGAGACAGAACCAAGAAAGGGGGAGACATAGTGGGTTTACTATAAATTTTGTGTGTACAAGTCACCTGTTGACTTATGGGGATCCCATGAATTTCACAGTTTTCTCAGGCAAGGAATACTTTTGCCAGTTGGTGGTTTTGCCAGTTCCTTCTTCTGAAATATAGCCCACAGCACCTAGTATTCACTAGCAGTCTTCCATCCAAGTATTAACCAGAGTTGACCCTGCTTAGCATCCAAGATCAAATGGGATCTGGTGTCTTCAGGGTATTTAGGCCATGCTGTAAATTTAGCTTGCACTTTCAAATATAGGTTTTCTGATGTAACAACTAAAGTCCCAAACAGAATCAGATTGCCTGACATTCTGATTTAAAGTCAAGAGTAATACGAGAGAAGAAATAAGTAACAAACTAAAAACTAAGGCTCACTGACTCAAAGAGACATTGTGCCACCTTATACCTGAAGCACTTTAGTCTGATGATTTAGGCCGCAACGGCCCAGCCTCTGTTTTTTTTAGAGTTACCTGTACAAACACTGAGGGAAGAAGCAGGTTTGGCAGCAACTGCTCCACTCCCTCAAAACTAGGTGCAAATCTAAAGAAAAGGAGAAGGCAGGTGTCTGCAGCAGCACTAATACTGCCATGGGTCCAAATATCTGCAAGCACTGGGAAAACCCTCCAAAGGCAGCCTGCCCAGAGTCTAGTAAAATCAAAAGCCAAGCCTGTGTACCTCATATGACATGTTCACACAAACCTCAAAACAACAAAATATTTTTTAAAGATATTTGTTTATTTCTCCATTATAGTTAATGCAGAAGACATGTAAGACTTTCATGCACAGCCCCAATAAGAACAACATGGAAAAGCCAGGTGTAATGCTGATTACCAGAAAAACAGAAAACAATCCTCTAGTGTTAAAAACAGACTATATTAGTCTAAACATTCCCATATCCATGTGGATTAGAAAACATACTTTCAAAAATTGTTCTACATTATGAAAGGCACACATACCTCATCTCGTCAAACTCATAAAGCTTGCATAGCCATGATCTAAATGTACATTCAGATAAAAGCCCTTGGAAGCCTGCTGTGACCATTTTAAAAGACACTAAGGGTAAATATAACTGAATATTGCACTGAATGTGATACCATTCAAGATACAGTTCCTGTGGAGAGCACCATCCTAGTCTCGTGGGATCAGTCCCAGCTGTTGCAGCCTGAGGGTGTGAATATTACTCATCCTACAGGTAAGGAGAAGGAAACAGCATGGCCTTCTTACTTTTCCTTAATTTTCAGTAGCTTTAACTACCACAGGGCATGATGCTTTTTGTTGAAACAGCTCTATGAGATAGGGGTCTCTTCCTAAGATCAAGTTCAGAAAGTAACATTGAGACATTGCGCCTTAATTCTATTGCATCTGTACTCCTTCAAGATTTAATTCTGTGCTCCATCTTTTTAATATCTATATGAAGTCACTGAATGAGACAATCAAGAAGTTTAGAATGAAGGGCTGGAAGTATAAAGATGACACTCAACTTTTTTCTTTATGCCATCTCCATGAAATGTGGCTGAGCAATGACTGAGTCGCCTAGCATCAGTAAAATGTAACAAGCTGGGTGAGAAGCAATAAAGTTAACTGAAATCATAATAAGATGGAGGTACTGTGGTGACACCAGTCTTATATTCAGGAATTAGGCATATCTTGTTCTAGATTTATTTATGTATTATGAACCACTTCTCAAGACTTCAAAGTGCTGTATAGTACAGCAATAAATGACATAATATAAATATATAACACAATATAAAACCAATATAATAATCTAGATACAATATTTATATTATTCATAAAATACATAAGAACCTTGACTACACAAGGACAGCTTATAAAAATGTTAAAGTCTTAAACATGTGTCAAAAATTAAAAATTATTGGTTCATGTCTGATAATGGAAGAGAGAGTATTCCACATACAGTGCTGTCACATTAAATGCCATGCTCCAAATGATTACTGAGGGAATATCAGGAACAGGAGGGAGAGAAACAACAGTGATCTTTTTAAGGAAGGTCCAAAACACAATGCAGAAATAATCCATTTTGAGATCACTTTAACTGCCCTGGCTCAATACCAGGGAATTCTGGGAACTGTGGTTTTTGAGACATTTAGCCTATAGAACAATTACCAAAAAAAATTACTTGGAACATGCCACATTATACTGAGGAGGAAGAAGACATTGATTCATCCCATTTACACATAGTTTCATGAGCTTCTTAAGTTCATCTCTGAACCCATTTCAGGCCAAGTTCTCCAGCATCTTTATTGTACTTTCTTTGTGACTAGCATCAAAGCCCAGAATGACTCACTAAGAATGGAAAAAACATATCAGAAACAAGAAAGACTGGCTGGGCAACTTGGACTAGGAAGAAAAACGTTCAAAGACAAAAATGATTAATAGTAAACCCTACAGGAGTCAGTATGTCAAACATGACACCTAAGAACTTCTTGAAATGTACTTGAAAAATGTCTTATTCTTATAGAGGATTCTTCTCAAGGGGTAAGAAGATTTAATTTTTTTCAAAAACCCAACTATTTTAAATAACATTTAATATTAAAGTAAAATTTATCTAATAAATGTGAAACCTTTTTCAGTCTCAGATAAAGAAAAATTTCCTGATTACTGAACACCATTCCCAATTACTAGAAGAAAATACAGCAAGATCAGCAAAACATACAACAGCTACCAAGGAGACTCAAAACTGCTACTTTGGAACATGAAAAATTCCGGTGCATACTGCTCCCTGCTTTGGTTGACACCTACCCATCCAAGCCGAAGTCTTACTCCTCCAAGACCTTAACACTACAGTCGGCCCTCCTTTTTCGTGGGGGATCCATTCCAGACCCCCCCCCCCGCAAAAAAGGGAAAACACAAATAATCAAGCCCTATTGGCTTGAATGAAGGCACATACCTGCATGACCCCCTTTCATCCCTTGCAGATAAGGAAGGGTCACAGACTTCAAGTCCGCAAAAACAGAGGGACAACTTTACATACAATTCTTGTGAGTAGCTGCCACAAGTAGTGACCATAGTAGACTGTTCAGACTGGGGTTTTACTTTTAATTGAGCTCAATTTATGAGCTTACGCTACCTACAAAGTTTGTAGGTGCACTTATTCTATATACAAGGGAGTATCATAATGTTTTAATTATCACCTTTTTAAAAATGTTGACAGAAAGTTTGTTTTTAATTTGTAGTTGTTAACTTATCTCTACCTAGTCACCATCCAGATTTACAATTTTTCCCAGCGTTTCATGACCCTCTGAATACTGTTATTGTCAAAGTCTGCAGATTGTGCCTTACAAGGATTTTACACTTTAGTCACTTCTGGCACAACCTGTCACAAAAATAAAGGACAGAATGAGCTGATTTTCTCAACATTGTGCACTTAAGGACCAATGGTGACACTGACAAAATTTCATCAATACACCATAATAACTTGCAAGTGATAGTTCTTACTTTACAATAACACCTCGTAAGGTGCAATCTGTAGACTTCTACAATATCAGGTATTTGGAGGGTCAGGAAATGCTGGGGAAAATGTGTAAATCTGGATGGTGACTACATAGAGATAAGTTAACAACTACAAATCAAAACAAACTTCTGTCAATTTTTTTTAAAGGTGATAATTAAAACTTTACAATACCCCTTGTAAACTAGAAAAAGCCTGACAAATGGCATTATAAAGTTGGGGAACCAACACAGACTATGTATTGTGCCATTATCAATTTATGCTGTAAAAGACAACATGCAGCATTACCGTAGTCAAAGATGTTTCTGCTTGGACACTATCATTGTTTTCTACAAGGATCAAACAGTTGTGCATCTGGCCTTTTCCCAGTAAAAAGAGAGAGACTTTCTGTTAGCCAAGAAGCTTTTTAAAAAGTACCATCTATTTGAAGGTGTTGAGAAACATTTCTGAAAGAATTTCTTTTCATTAATTAGACCTATGACTTCCTCCTCTTTTAAATGTGCAAATACACACACACCTGAATTAACAATGACTGGAATGCAGACTACACATCTAACCTACAACTCACTTCCCCCATAGCATACCAGCTTCCTAATAGCTCCTCCAGCAGTTCTGTGATTCACCTTGCAGAAAGAAAAATACCAATGGAACAATTGGATTCATAATAGCCTCAAAATTGGATTCATAATAGACTCAACAGTTTCTCAAAGCAAGAACTTATTCTACACATGGACACTTTCAACTAGGACAGAGTGCAGAAACTAGGGTTTGAAAAATACTTAGGCTTAAATTCAATTCCTACTTGCAACCAGCATGGATCCACTGAATTTACATAAATGTTGATTTACCACCAGCAACTGATTCAATAGATTTTTTCTGGCTGGGACTGGCAATTGGATTTGGGCTCCGGTACCAAGTTCACCATTGTTTTAATCTTATTTTAGCTTCCAGGAATAAGAAATATTTTTGTGACCTACAAAGGGTTTAAAATATTGAACTAGCTTGTAAAATTTACACACTTCATAAAAGCAAAGTATAGCATTTCACCAAATATAATGCAAAGTTAGAATCCAAAGAACAGATCCTTGGTATCTCAGATTATATTTAGAATCTTGAACAAATAAAAATTATTAATAAATGGCAAACAGGAAGCTGATTTATATTTAGTACACCAGGGTACATGTAGCTCTATATGGTATATACTAACTGGCAACAACTTTTAAGGATTTCAAACTGTTGTATTTTCCAGCCCTACCAGGAAATGTCAAAGAATGAACCTGAGAACCTCTGCTCTATCATTCAGTTGTGGTCCTTCTCTATAAAAAGGGATAAAAATTGCAGAGTGGTGGGATAAAAATAAATTTTATTATTATTAAATAGTGCAGTAAACTTAACAAATATTTATTGGATTCATATTCAAAACATTTTTAAAATTTCATGGCAACTTAAAAAAATATGAATATTTTTTCCAAAACAAAAGACAGAACACTATGTACATAACCAATCTAGATCTTGACTTGTTATTGTTAACTGATCTTGACTCGCCCTTCTAAAAATGAAAGCCTCATTCTGTTGGAAAGCACCAAAATCTAGCAGATGGGGGAAGACTCTTAGAGAAAAGTGACTTTCCCCAAATTCCCACTCTCCCTTGTACCTTCACCCATCCAGTTAAGAAAAGTCCCCTGACCCTCTGGAAAACCTTTGGAATACTGCTGCCAGGTAAAGAAGGTATGGTGAAAATAGCCTTCCCTCTTCCCACAATGGAAACATCCTGTTAAAAGAGTCTACTTTCAGATAAGCTAAATCAAAACTACCATTTAGCAAATGCTCATAAAATATGTCTTGACATATTTCACAAAAACTGGTATCTATGAAGTAATTTCCGAACTGTGGCTAAATGATAGATCTCTGGCTCAGTGGCATCCATAGGGTTGGTGTCACCCAGTGCAGGAACTCATGGTATCACCCCCTTCCACTGATCTCCTCCCATTTCACACCATATAGAATCCTTAGTAATGCTTTTTTGCATTAATGTTATTCATAAATCATAATTCCCATATACCACTGAATGTAATGCTAATAGTTGTGACATAAACAACAAGCAAAATTAAAATTATACCTTCAAATTACAATATCATAAGCATAACCTAAATGTATTTACACAAACATAGTGAAGATTTGATTAAAATGTAAGGTTTTTAAAGAAAATTTAAAAATATTCTTTTTTTAAAAAAATTATTGCATAATTAAAATGGTATTTATAATACATTATAATATTGCTATTCTATCGTTCTATTTACAATACATACAACCTTCCTCTAGTTCTTCAACAATGAGTACCTACATTTATTCAATTGTTCTTTAAGTATCCATCTTAAATTTACATGCCTTACAATTCTTACTAATAAACTATATATGTTCTCTTCCTTCTTAGTATCTTAGCTTATTTACATCCAGTTTTCTTTGATGTAATTCTCTATTGGAGTCCATTCTTCACTTATTAAATCCAAGTCTTTATTATTGAGTATTTTTGTTAATTTATCCATCTCTTTTACTTCTGCCAATTTCAAAAACCATTCATCTACAGTAGGTGTGTCTTGTTTCTTCCATTTTCGGCTACTACAGTTCTGGCTGCTGTTACCATGTAAAGGAGGATCCTCCAATATTTTCTCTCAATTTCCTGATCCAAACTATTCAACATATTTAGTAAGTATATTTCCGGGCGTAGTTCAAATTTAATGTTCAACATATTTCGTATGTTAATATGTATTTTTTCCAGTAGTTCTTTATTTTTGAGCATTTCCACCATGTATGGAACCATGATTCTACATTCTGTTTGCATTTCCAGCATTCTTTTGATTTTATATTGTATATCCTAGCTATTCATGCTGGTGTTAAATACCACCTTTGTTCCATTTTCCAGAAGTTTTCCTTCAAATCTTATGATTTTGTAAATTTATCTGTCCTCCTTGCTTTTTCCCATTGTTCCAATTCAATTGTCCTTCCTATATCTGTCGCCCATTTGATCATGTTATCCGATATCTTTTCTGATTCTTGTTTAATTTCCATTAAAATTTTATAAAATTTACTTATCTTTTGTTTAAGTGATTATTGTAAGACTTTATCTATTTCAAACATTTCTTCTTCAAAACCTTGAAGTTTTATATCCATTTTAAATCTCTCTTTTAATTGTATGTACAAAAGCCAATGCATTTTAGGGTCCAATTGTGCTATTTCTTCAATTGACTTTAAGTCTAATTTTTGATCATCTCCTTTTTTTAATATATCCTTATATTTCAACCATGTTTTTACTGCTGTCCATCTTCCTTAAAAAGCTTCATGTGGTGAAATCCATAATGGTATTTTCCTGTATATTTTAAAAGAAAATTTAAAAATATTCTTTTGAAAATTTGAAATTTTAATTTTAAACAATTCTGGGGGCTCTCCTTTCTTCTCTCACTGAGCAACCCCTCATTCCCACCATCTGTTAAAGCATTTTAAAGAGATACAAGCAAATGCCACAATGTTTCTGTCAAAATACAGGTGTCTGAGCAGTAGTGGTGTCATCCCCCCTTAGGGTGTCACCTGGTGCAGTCCGCACCCCCACACACCCCTAGTGACACCACTG
Organism: Phrynosoma blainvillii; assembly: GCA_026167975.1. Lineage (NCBI taxonomy): Eukaryota > Metazoa > Chordata > Lepidosauria > Squamata > Phrynosomatidae > Phrynosoma > Phrynosoma blainvillii. Next base: position 444,648,661 of record JANUYF010000001.1, on the reverse strand, counting down.
CTCTGGCTCCAATTCAGCATGTATATACAGCATGCTTGCACCATACCCGGGCTCACTATATGCAGACTCAGGGTCACACAGACAGCGAGCCCCAGCCCTCTTAATGGTGCATGTGGCCATGGTGCATGCACAGCACGACATGCACAAAGCACACTGCCATTAAAATCAATGGGACTTGAGGTCCTGCAGTATTTCCCTTACGTGGGGAGGAGGTCTGGAATGGATCCTCCACGTAAAACAAGGGTCCACTGTATTAACAAAAGTCACATTCCTTCAATCTGCCATTATGGTTACTATTTCCATCAAATTTTCTAGAGTCTCACACTAACTGATAAACTATTATTTTTGTTAATAATACCCATTCACCCCTGCATACATATCTGTTAAAGGTCCACAGAGAACATACATACGTAATTCATAATTAAGCAATGACTAATGTCAAAATTACCTCTCAAAACAGGATGGTGAACAACACTTCAATTAACCAATTGTTAAACTGAAATGGTTCCTGCCTAGTAATCTCATTCAGCATTGATTTCTTTCTCATACACTTTTTTACAATGTTTATTATTCACACCATAGCAAAAGAGTTTCTGAAGCTTTACTTCAAAAGAAGACTATGCATGTGTAAATTAAGGGAGAATCTGAAGCTAGATACTACAAATCCAGGAATATTCCAAATAATCTCTGGTATGAATGTGAGAAAAATTCAATCATATACAATCATAACTTAACTCACTTGCATCCTCCCTCAACGCTAAAGATTATTTGCTCCAAAAGGTACTATATGACACACTTATACTTCCTTTAAAGAGAGATAAGGAAAATACAATGGCAACTAGAAAAAAGTATGGCCATTGCTGAACAGTAAGTACAGTTTGATGTAGATTTAGGAAGTTGGCCATGAATCAATGTACTATCAAAATTTGTAACTTCAGATTTTTTTTCTAAACACAGCTCCAAGCAAATCAAAATCACCTCAGGTTGTTGATTTTACATTTTTGCCTTGTTTTGCCTCCTTCTTTATTTTCATTTTATATTTAGACCTTATTTCCAATTCATATTTTGTTAACAAAACCAACACCCTGTTGAATGGTACCAAACTCAGTGGAAAAAAGCAGAAGGAAAAAAGCTACCTTACAAATTTAAAACCATTTCCTGTCAACTTTATGACAGCAGATATGCTCAAGAAATCATCTAAAATCTTATTTCTCAACTCATGGTTTGATTATTTCTCTTTCAAATAACTAGGTTCTCATAACGTAACTGCATCTCATCAAGGAGACTTCCCTGTATCTTTCAACTCAGAACAACCACACCTTAAGTTACTGATACTATATCAAAGGTTGATTACTTATGATAAATACAAACACATTTTTTGATTCCCTGTTAAGAGCTCTTTATAAAACTCACCACAGTGGAGAAAACACACATTGCTCTTCATAAGAGGCCACTGGTATGTAACATTATTGTTTCCAGTCAGCTTCAGAACAAAGATATATATAACAAATATAATCTGTCCCTGCCAGCACAATTCTAATCCATCGCTAGCTCTTACATATGCAACACAATTACATTCTAAGGTTTACATTTCTGCATAATAAGGGAAAGGGAGGAGCTGAACCACACAATTAAGTAATGGAAGACAATACTAGAATAATACAGAGAGAAAGATCTGGCCATTGGGTATCCAAAACCAATAATTATAAGCTTGTCAAGTATTTAAAAGATGGAAATCTTTTTTTAAATTTTACTTAACAAATTCTGCTTCTAAATGAATATGCAGATTAGATATTTATACTTTCTTTAAAATATACATGGAAATTAAAAAAATAATAAAACCTAAAATGCAGTACATGTATGGCTCAAGAATTATTCAAAAACAGCTTCTATCCATTTGAAATTCAACAGTTTATCACTCATGCAAATTGGTACTGGAAACCTAGAGATGTCAAAGCTAGAGAGAGAGAAACAAAACATTTGTGTGGACAATTTTTCACTTTTTTCCAGTGGAAATATTCAAAATTTGGTGGCGGGAGAAACTGCTAAAATGTTTTTTTTTCCCCTGTAACTAGTAGAATGCTTTTTTAAGAAAAGATTTTACTCACCCCAAATACCAGAAACTACATAACAGGAAGAGTTCCTACACATACAGAATTAGAGACATTCTACAGAATTAGAGGACAATAATTCCTATGCATACAGGTAGAATTGAAAGGCATAGCTGTGTTAGTCTGGAAAATCAGCATGCAAAGGCATCTTGCAGCATCTATGAGATTAACTGGGGGGAAAAAAAACCTGGCAGAAACAATATATGTCTCTGAGGAAGTAGATTCAGGTCTATGGAAGCTCATACTACCAGCTTCTTTTTTTCAGTTAGTCTCAAAGATGCTCCCAGAATCCTTTGCATCCTATGTGTACATTAGACATGTAGAACACTCAGATCCATGATGCATTTTTGCACATAGCCAGCAATGCCATCTTCATGAAAGCACCATAAAGGGGGAGTGATGCTTGCTCACATTCAATGTTGAGTTAAATTTTATGTCTAAACTTACAGCTAGCCTAGTCTCAAAGACTGTGTTTCTATCCCCATAATCTTTATTTAGCATAAAATGTATGGTGTGTCTTCCCCCCTTCCTTCTCAGGTGGCAAAAACTAAGACACATGCTCAGGCAGCATAAGGTGCAACAGTTTGTAACCTTCCCTGTAGTATAAGGTATATTCTCAATTTTGCTTACATTTAATTAAGGTTGATATTTTTATATATCCAAATATTGTATGCCAAACAATACAATTTTATATGCTAACAAAGTTAGCTAACAAAGTTATCAATGGAACATGTTATATTGCCAAAGCAGTAAAATAAGTATGGAAATATGTATTGCATATATAAACAAATATTGGATGAGTATCTTTCATGAGCACTTCAGTTGTGTATTCATGCATGTATATGCATATTTGTAATAGTTGGACTAATGGGTTTCATGGTCACTTCCAACTCTAATATTATGTGATTTCATTGTTGTGTGCCTTCAAGTCATTTCCAACTTATGGCAACCAAAGGCAAACCTATCAGAGAGTTTTCTTGCCAAGATTTGTTCAGAGGAGGTTGCCTCATACACAGGGTCGCCATGAGTTGAGGTTGACTTGAGGGTAACTAACAACAACAACAACCCTCTGTGGCTGAGAGCATGTGTCTTGCCTAAGGTCATCCAGCGGGAACTGAGCCCTGGTCTCCACAGTCATAGCCTAAACACAAACCACTATGCGTGCTGGCTCTCTATGATTTCCACAGATTTTGTAGCTTCAATTTTTCCAGAGCTTTTACATCACTATAGAAAGGTACCTCCTGTTTCTCCAGCAACTAAATGGCAAGCTTCAAACGATATCTAATATTTCAATTGTTTAATCTCCTAACTCCAAATCTAACAACCCCAAATCATGTGACAGATTTGGTGTGCTGTACTTCTATCTTTTTAATTATATTTCAAATGTGCTTTAAACTGCTTTAACTGTGTGCTTTATTAACATAATTGTTTAATTATTTCTTAACTTTGGTAAAGTAAGATTTTAGCTCAATTTATTTTAAATTGTTGCTAGCTGCTTTGGCTCCCATGCCAGAAGGGGTGTGTGTGTGTGTGTTTGTGCTTAATTAATTAATTAATCAATCAAAAATCAATCTATACACAACACAGATGGAGAAACTCTGTCCTGTTTGGTCACTCCCTGCATGTTCCATGGGGCCAAAGGATGCAATGTCCACTCTTCCCCACTGCCATTAGCAGGGGTCGGAGGGACAGATTGTTCTAACTCTGCTCTTAACATCAAAGAAAAAGAGGTCAGTAACAGGGACACAGGAAGAAGACAGACAGGGAAGAGAAGGGTTTAAGCCTTCTGACCCCTGCATGCTGACATATGTGTGCATATGCATGTGTCCTCAAAGACAAAACTGTTGCTTGCTCCTGGTATGCACAGTCAAAGATTACATGTTAAATTCCAATAAGAAAAATGATCCAGAATTATCAAAGATATCAAGCTGACCCCAGGAGCCAGCTGGTGTAGTGGTTTGAGTGTTGGACTATGACTCTGGACAGCAGGGTTCGAATAGCTGCTTGGCCACTTGCCAGGAAAATGTGAAGTTGAAGGTTTTCACAGTCAGCATCTGTGGGTTTTTGTGGGCTTTTCGGGCTGTGGGGTTCGGGCTTCAGATTCTCTGAAGATGCCAGCTACACATGCAGGCAAAATGTCAAGAAGAAATTGTTCTAGAACACAGCCTCACAGCCCAAAAAACCCTTGCCAGGAAAACACTGTGATAACTTCCGTAAGTCAGAAATGATTTGAAGGCACACAACACACACACAATGCTACACCAAGTGAGCAGGAAGGCCACTGTATTTCTCCTATAATAGGCCTACCTGTCCATGAATCTATACTGGGTTGGCTGGAACTCCCTGGAGGAACAGCAGGATTGAAATGTAAAACATCATCACAATCATCAGTTATTTTAAACAGCAGGACTGAGAGGTAAGGTCATTTCTTTTTTTTTCTGGTTTATTACTACAACAGAGATTTTAAGAAAAGATAAAATTGCAATAAGATTCTAATCTGTTTCTGATCTGCAGGGGACAGTGCCCAGGTTTATGCAGCCAAAATACCAAAAGACATGCACAAAAGGGAGTTAGTTGCCTAGGAAAAAAGAACATGCCAAAATTAGCAGAATAATTTTTTTGGGAGTGGGACAAAAAGAGCCCTATGAGATATGACCATATTCAAAGGGTATGGAATACTAGCCAACAGTTGGAAGAGGGGGAAATGAAAACCTGGACAGGGTAGTTAGGAGGCATAGAACAGTGTTGCATGGAGGAAGAAATGGGCTACTAATGGGAAGAGTGAATTGGACAACATTAGGAAGAACTTCTTGACAGTAGGAGCTGTTCAATAGGGGAAAACGCTCCCTCGGAGTGTGGTGGAATCTCCTTTCCTGGAGGCCTTTAAAGTGAGGCTGGATGGCCATCTATTGGGGCTGCTTTCATTGTGATTTCCTGCATGGCAGGAGGTTGGACTGGATGGCCCTTGTGGTCTCTTCCAACTCTATGATTCTATGAACTCTATGTTAGCATTTCTGGCAATGCAAAGTAACACTTCCATTAAGAATGCTCTTAACAATGATTGTGAGTTTTGTTTAGTTTATAAAACAATATGGCTGCCACACAAGAGCCAGTGTGGTGTTGGACTAGGACACTAGGACACCTGGTAACCGATGTCTGAATCTCAGCTTGGCCATAGAAACCAACTGGGTGACCTTGGGCAAGTCATCCTCTCTCAGCCTCAGAGGAACACAATAGCAAGAGATGTAGCATAATCCACAATTGACCTACTTTAGGAGGAGGTTTTACATCAATAAAGGTATATATACTTGAACACATGTAACCCAGTGTGCTGGGGCTCTACATTATTTTAGGATGATGTACAAATCTCAGATCATCCCAACAGAATGAGACAGAACAGTTGACCCTGCACAATTACTCTGAATTACTCTCACAATTACCAGTCACCTCTAAAAATACTCCAGAAATAGAAATGATGCAAATTATTGCCAGGCACAGTTAGTTCATATAGTATGAAAACCAGCAGCATATGTAAACTAGGAAGGAAGAGGAGAGATTAGCCAAAGTAGGCAGGAAAAGGCAGGGCTGTATCTGTTTCAGTGTCAACCTGTTGTGCCCATGACAACCTTCAGTTAATTGCTATGGCATCCCGCCAATGGAGAGGCAAACAGAATGCTCCAGAACTCACTCCATAATCCTCCATAGAAAAGCTTGTAGGCAGAGATTAATACATGCAACATTTGACTCCCAGTATCTGTTTTCGATGCCACTAACCAATCCACAGAATGCATGAAAGGAGGACTCTAGACATCAGGGACAACAGAAAAATCTTCTAAATCAGTGCTACTCAAAGAGATGGTCCATAGACTGGTGCTAATCTGAAAGCCATCAGCAATGGTCTTTGGACAGTTTCCAAGAAAGCAAGAAACAATTATAGCCAATGGGTATAAATATGATTACTGGCCCCGGCATACTGGGGAAAATAACTGCCAACCCCCACATCAGATGGCTTAAGAAGCACTGTCCTAAGCGACAGGGTGGTGATGCTAGACAAACAATATATTTCACTTATCCTGAGCTAATAAGAAGTCATTTGGGCATGTTCTGGGGCATCATCTGAACTCTCTCAGTTCTGCAATTCCAGAATATTGGAGTACATAATGCATTCAAGATCTTTTCCACATTTAAGCTCAGTCCAGGTACTGGTCAGTTTGTGACTGCTCACAATTCCCAGGTTTTATCTTATCTTGTCGGTCCCCCCCCCCCCCCATTAGCTCCAAGATCTTCAGGATCCAGTCTTAACCTTTCCTTGTCTCGTCTTTTATAATTCTTTGCTCATTGCATCTAATCCATGCATGTTAACTTGCCACAAGCTTCTTTCCTTCATTGAATCCCTGCAACTTCTCTAAGATGTATTTTCTGTTTCCTATACTTTACCTGGCTCCTGCAAATTAATCATTTAAAGCGGAAAATGTCATACTCTCTGATGAGTGACATCACATACTTTCCTGAGTCTGAAATAACCCTGTGACTACTCACCTTCTCCCTTGTACCCCAACCCTAAATTACATCTCCTCCAATCCTGGTCCTCATATCTTTTTGTTTTCTAAAGGTAACTGTAAATCTTCATACATTACATCTTTAGAAAATATTCATGCACAAAATAATAATGTGTAGTTAAAACAATAATGTTCGCAAATAAGCATTATCACATACTTAGCAGCTGGATTTCTCAAGATTCTCTAACAAGCACATTGATAAGTAAAAGAAAGTTTGTTTTCACCTCTATGAAACAGCTCTTGGACCAGTATAGCAGGCAGAGTTTAGGCTTCTTGGGATATACTTTGCTTTTTTACCAGAAGACTGGGATCCATCAAGCAGAGCCTGGTAGAAAATCCACTTGCTAATACCAGCTAGAGTAAGCCCACTAGACCAATGGTAACTGGATAGGTCAATACTTATCTAAGGGCCTCTGCAGAACGGCCCAAAAGGCCGGCCAGGAGGTAGAGTTGGGGTGGGGCAGATGCACACCAGCCGCCCCAACCCCATGCTGATGCCGTCCTGACACTGCACACCATTATACATGGCGCACGGCATCAGGACACCGTCCCAGTGCAGCGTTCTGAGACGTGGCGCCAAAAAGGGTGAGGAAGAGCCGTGCACCAGCTCTTAGGGCAGCCTTTTGCCACCCCTAAAAGGAGCAGCATTTTGCCACTCTTTTCGGGGCAGCAAAAGGGAGGATCGGGGCCGTAGCATGGGGCTGCTGCAGCCCCAATCTGCCGCTTCCCGGGGCGGCCCAGAACCACCCGTCTGCAGAGGCCCTAAGTTCCAATAATTTAGTGGATCTATTCTCTTTGGCACTAGGAACTGAATTTGTAGAAGTACAGAATCGTAGAACTGGAAGGGCCATCTGTTCCAACCTCCTGTCATGCAAGAATATACCATGGTCCCCTCCACATTCTCTCGGGTTAGGAGTGAAGGACCCTCATGAATATGGAAAAAACGGAAATAAAAAAAAAACGCTGTTCTTTTTACCTGAGAACACCTGTCTATGCATCTCCAGGACCTCCAGTGCAGCTCTATGGTCAACATCTGCCAGAAGTTGATCATAGAATCATGCTGGAGGACCTACAAATGACTAGAGAAGTAGTTTTTTGTGGTTGGGTTTGGCTATGTGGTTGTGTTCTAGAAGAGTTTATTCCTGATGTTTTGCCATCATCTATGGCTGGCATCTTCAGAGAGATGCCAGCCACAGCTGCTGCTGAAACGTCAGGAATTAACTCTTCTAGAACACAACCACATAGCCTGAAAAACCCACAAAAAACTATGGATGCCAGCTGTGAAAGCCTTCGACTTCACCTCAGACTAGAGAAGTGTTTTTCTAAGAACTATGGCATCTTAATTAAAACTGCAGATAATCAAATAAATCCACAAAAGTGAAAACCATAAACGTAAAATAGCTCCAAAAAAGTAGAGTCCACCATGCTCTGCATCAGTCTGTTTCACTTCTGAGCACTCTTATGATCACGAAGGCCTTCCTAATGTTTAGGTGGAATCTCTTAACTTGCAATTTATTTATTTATTTTAACTTGCAATTTAAAACCACTGGTTCCTGTTCTAGTCTTTGGAGCAACAGAAAACAAGCTCGCACCACCTTACACATGACATCCCTTGAAATAATTATTAAAAATAGTTATCATGACACCTCTCATTCTTCTCTTCTCCAAATTAAACATACCCAGCTCCCTCGGTTGTTCCTCGTAAGGACTGGTTTCCAGAGCTTCAATCATCTTGGCCCCCCCTCTCTGAACATGTTCACCTACATATCTACCTAGAGATCCAGATCTTCTGTCCATTTCTGCTTTAAACAAAATGATCAATAGAAACTTGAAGGTAGGAATATTTTGGTTTCCTGCATATTTCATAGAATCATAGAGTTGGAAGAGACCACAAGGGCCATCCAGTCCAACCCCCTGCCATGCAGGAACTCCCAATCAAAGCATCCCTGACAGATGGCCATCCAGCCTCTGCTTAAAGACCTCCAAGGAAGGAGACTCCACTACTCTCCGAGGGAGTGTGTTCCACTGTCAAACAGCCCTTACTGTCAGGAAGTTCCTCCTAATGTTGAGGTGGAATCTCTTTTCCTTATTTCTTAATTACCACAATATATATTTTAGCTGGAAACAGGTGCAGCATTCTTATTCTTAGTTTCTGCTATTCAGTAAAGGTGCCCATAATGACATTTATGATTCTACCTCCAGTTTACAATGGCACCTCATCTTTTACAATTCACAAGGACATTACTTGCCCCAGAGAAAAGGAACTGGCATGCCAACTCACAACATATCCTGCCAAACTGAGTAAAATGAAAGGACTTCAATACACAAGGTATAACAGGAACATGTCACTATCACTTTGTTTTTTATTTATTTCTCCTTCTTACTGACATTGTCTACAAGGTCTGGTGTTTCTGACCATAGAAAGACATACTATTCCTTTTGAGAATTAAACACAAGAAGTGGCCTATAGTTACTTAAAGCACGATTGCACATAAAGAAAGATGAGACAGGTTTCTTCCTGAAAATACATGGGCAAGACATGATAATTCAGTGGTCAAAATACATCACTCTCGGGGAGCTGAGGTTAAGCACTAAGGTAGAAGAATGTTTTAAGTCATCAAAATGGCAGTTATGAGAGGCAGAGAAGAAAAATGTTAAGAGATTGTAGGGGAAAAGGAATAAAGGGGAGATAAGTAATGCCATGTTCCTAAACTGTAACAGTCATGCAAACAAGACAGTATGAATTGAAATATGAGGAAGCACAATCCCTATCTCTAACATATCCATCAAAAATGTTTAACGTATCAGTTTTCTCTTACCAGATAGTTTATTTCATTTTTGACCTTCTGGCATATGAACAGAGAAATACTTAAAACCAGTGGGCATGTTGGTTACACTGATATCTGACCATGATGACACAACTCATGCTTGTCAGAATGCAAAAAAAAGGGGGGAGGGGGTACAACTCTGTTCCCTAGACACATATCAGAGCTTTGGAAAGCTATTTTTAAAAGTATCTTCCTCTTGTTACTCATTACAGGTACATCTGAGTTAACAAAATAGATGTGTTCCTGGTCTTTACTTCTTTAACAGAAGTTTTAGTACCAGAGGTAGAAATAACATGTGAAGAGGTTCCTACACCACAAAAAAGAAGAGCAGTTCAACATGTTTCAGCAAACTTTTTATTCAACTCTAACAATATGAACATGTGAAATGAAACAACCAAGTCAGGTAAAAAATTTGAATCTTCTAGAGACCACTTGAAAGCCTCTTCCAAAACTCATCTCAGGATTATTATTTTTCTTTCAACAGCCTCTATTTTTCTTATGACTTCCATTTTGGTGGTGAATCATATAGATCTATGCTTTTTTCAACATGCCAAGGTAGCTGGGGAGTCAGGCTAATCTGCTTTCCCCTTTTCGTTCTGTTTTGCTCTTCAGTCACGCTCAGTAAGTGATTCTGGAGGCAACTGTTTCCCTTGCCTGTTGTACATAAGCATACATCTTTAAACCAAGATCACTTCCAGTAGAATGCCATTCTTTTCCAGGTCAAGTTTTATGGCACTGTTTATTGCAGACTCACTACTGCAATCCACCACTGAAAGGCCATCTTTCTCTAGCCTTCCTTTGCTAACTTCCCAGTGCCAGTGTTGCAAAGAAACATACAGTTTGACAGAAGTAAAAAAAAAAAGGGGGGGGGAGTTTAAATACTTTGTAATAAGGAACTTCCTTGTCCGAGGCTTTGTTAACTGATATAGGCCTGTAGAGGGTTTGAGAAGTAACTGGCTGCTATTATTCAGTGCAGTGTTGCAAGCACAGGCGCCCCTTGTGGTTTGCAGACTTCGTGTTCGCATCCCTCAGTCTTTCACGGATAGGAAGCCTCCAAGCTGTCATGTGCAGGCTGCGTAGGTCCGAGTGAAGGACAGCGCCATTGGAGTGAGAGAGAAGGTCTGGCTAGTTTGGGAGCTTGAGGTACTGGCCCCTGAACAGGTGGAGGAGCCAGTAAGAAGCCACCAGAATTGCACTGGATCTGTCCTCGGTCATTTTGGCCACAACCCTTACCACCAGCAGGATGGGAGGGAAGGCATAAAGGAAGCAATGGCTCCAACTCAAAATGAAGGCGTTTCCTAGGAAGTCTGTCCCTAGACCTGCTCTGGTGCAGAATAGTGGACACTGCGCATCCTCTGGAGTGACAAAGAAATCTAGGCAAGGTGTCCCCCACTGAGATGTTATCAGGTGAAATGCCTCCTGTGATAGTGTCCATTCGTGTTGAAGAGCCTTGTCTCGGCTAAGAGGGTCTGCTAGAACATCCCCCTTGCCAGCCAGATTAATGTCCACCGGATGAATCAAATGACAATGGCACCATGTCCAGAGCTGTATAGCGAGATGGAGAAGCACAGAGGAATGGGTTCCTTCCTGTTTGTTGATATAACAGGCTGTGGTGGTATTGTCTGTTACAACTTGGATAACCCTGTGATGGAAGTGATACTCGCAGGCTCGAAAGGCCTTGACGACAGCCAAGAGCTTCAGGGCACTGATGTGCATCTCCGCTTCTAAAGGGGACCAGCAACCTTGTATGCAGAGATCTGCGTAATGGGCTACCCAGCCAGTCATGGAGGTGTCTGTGGTGACCATCCTGGAAGATCCCAGAGGCATTCCTCTGAGGATGTTTCTGGAGGCTAACCACCACAGAAGGGAGGTATGCACATGTTGAGGAAGTGTCAGCTTCTTGGACTGTCTGTTGTTGAGATGATCAAAGATAGAAAGAAACCATTCTTGTAAGGTGGCCCCTTAAGTGCACCAAGTAGGTCACGACTGTGGTTGAGGCTATGAGGCCTAGAAGGCGTTCAATGTCTCTCGCTGCAGGATGGTCCATGCGGAGAACAGAGTGAAGGTGGGCCCAAAGGGCTTCTGTCTTTCCAGTGGGCAGGTAGGCCCAACAGAATCCAGAGACATGCCAATGTACTCTATCACTCTGACCGGTTCCAAGATGGACTTGGAGAGATTCACTGTGAGGACCCAACGGACATCTCGGAACAACTGTGTGCGAGAGGACACCACCAGTAGCCAATCACCCAAATACGGGAATATTTTGATCCCTTGGACATGGAGGTGAGAGATTACCACTGCCATACATTTTGTGAAAACTCAGTGGGCGGTAGAGTGCAAAGGGCAGGATGGTATATTATAGAGATCTCTATCCACTGTGAAGTGAAGATATCTGTGATGTTGAGGCTGAATGGCAATGTGAAAGTAAGCATCTTTCAGGTCAATAGATGTGAACCAATCCCCGAGATGGAGAAAGGGGAAAATGGATTGAAGAGTCACCATCTTGAACTTGCGTTGTGAGATGTAGCGGTTAACGCCCCTAAGATCAAGGATGGGATGGAGCCTGCCATTCTTCTTCGGCACTGTGAAATATTTGGAGAAATAACCATCCATTCTGCACCTGTCTGGAATGCGTTGAATGGCGCCTTTGTCAAGAAGGGAGAAGATCTCCTCTTGAAGAGAAGGGGAGGATGAGGTAGAGCAAAAAATGCCAAGAGGTGAAGTACTTGCAAACTCTATATCAGGGGTAGGCAACCTAAGGCCTGGGGGCCATATGCGGCCCCCCAAGGCCTTTGGACCGGCCCCAGGCTGGTCCTCCCGCCGCCCCCCTGCCGCCGCCACCACCCACCATAATGATATTGATTATTGTTGTTATTACTTGTTCTTGGGGTTTTCTTGGCAAAATCTCCACAGGGATTTTGCCATGGCTTTTCTGGGGCTGAGAGAGTGTGCATGCATATTTTTTATATTTTATTTTTTTTTTTATTTATTTATTTATTTATATTTTTGGTGCTTCGGCCCCCCAATTATCTGAGGGACAGCAACCTGGCCCCGGGCTCAAAAAGGTTGCCTACCCCTGCTCTATATCATTACCTAGGCGCATGATGGTGAGGACCCAGGTATCTGTGGTGATTTGCCGCCAGTTGTCGTAGAAGCTGTGAAGTTTTGAGAAATTATAAGCTGGCAGTGGGGATGGGGATGGAGAAACGGGTGATGGTGTCATCCCCGTGGATCTGTCAAAAGTGTGATTTGGAGAATGAAGATTTTTTTGGAAGATTGTTGTTGGTGGTGTTCGTGTTGCTGCTGCTGCTGTTGTTGGCCTTGAGGGTAGTGCTGTTTATAGGGTCTTCAAGAAGATTGTTGAGAAGAGCCCCTGTATTGAATGGAGACCATGGAGTGAGATCTGGAGTAGTTGGATGAGGATAGCCGGGAGTGCCACTGCTGTTTGTATGAGCAATATTGTTGTTTTTGGCCAGTAACACCCAACCTCTGGCCTGTGAGACAGGCTTTGGCTAAAGTGTCCAGAAACTCATCGGTTTTGGCAGCAAAGAGGCCCTCTCCTTCAAAGGGCAGATCTTCCATACTCATCTTAGCCTCTGAGTTAAGCATGACAATGGAGTGCCACTGCACCTGAAATCACTTTGTCTGTGCAGTCTACAGACTGTCTTGCTGAGTGAATTTGCTGGTTGACCAGAGAGAGAGCTTCAGTGTAGAAGTCAAGGGCAGCCACCTTTTGCTCTACTGGCAAGAAGGGGATGAAAGTGGCCATCTTGTCCCACAAACACTTCTGGTAGACACCCATACAGGCCTGCATGTTACCCACCTTGGCAGAAAGGGCAGCTGAGGAGTAGAAACATCCCCCAAAAATATCAAGCTGTCTAATTTCTTTATCAACTAGGGCAGAATGTATTTTGCCAGAAGATTTAGAGGTAGATTCAACCACCAAGGAGTTTGGAGTAGGGTGGGTGAAAAGATAAGGTGCTGTGTCAGGCTGAACACTGTACACACCTTCGAGCCTCTTTGTGGAAAAGAGGAAAGCTTTGCCCAAGTAAGGTAGGACAGCTGTTGAAACCGTAGTAGTGTCGACAATTTGAAAGACCAGATCTCTTGCTGGCTTGGGAGCAACCTCGACGTGGAGTCCTAGAGCCCGAGCCATCCTCTGAACCACATTGGAGAACAACTGAACATCCTCGTTAGGAGATTAGGGGGCTGTATGCTTGACTTCCTTCTGAAGAAGCAATTAGAGGAGAAGGCGAGCCCTGTGACAGTTCGGTGTCATAAGATGATTCTTCAGTAGATTGTTGAGGTACTGCAGGATTGGCAAGTTGAGAAGCCTGTGTGGTTCTAGCAACAGGCATAATCTGAGGCATCGACATAGAGGAAACAATTGGAAAGACAGCAGCAATCAGTGTCAGGATCAACATCGTAAGTGGGGTCTGAGCTGCTGGCATCAGTGGCTGAACTGGATGCCAGTGGACAAGAGACTGTGGCAGTAGTATGAGGCAGTGGTGAAGGCACTCTAACGGAATGGTAGTCCGGCCTAGGCTCAGATCAAGATCTAGGCAAATCATGAGGATATCGAGATCTAGAGCGGGAACGAGCTCGATATCTAGAGGGAGAGTGATAATAAAGCTCCCCATGGTCATAATGATCCCTGTAAGATGGAGAGTAGGATCGATAAGAGCATGGACATTCCCTCCAATATTCTTTGGCTTGCCAACTATCAATATAGGATGCTGAGGTGTAAGGCGAATCCCTATAGTATAGCCTCAATGACAACGCCAACAATTCATCTTGTCCCACAATGGTGTCAGGAAGCAATGAGATCGAGCTGGAGACGCTTAATGGCATCGATGGGCCAAAGGTGAGAGTGAAAGTCTGTAGGGCCCTAGCCGGAGGCAAATATTTGCGACGGCAACAAAGCAGGTACTGGTGGCAACAGAGAGACCATTGGTGACAAATATGAAGTGGGCAGCAGGCCGGTAGCACAGAACCACTTAATGATGCTGAAGTCAGGACCCCCAATGTCGAGTCCGTAGAAGGGATCAAGATGGGGGGGGGGGTTGAGATGTCGATGTTGGTGTAGAGACCAACAACAAAAGGGCCATAGTAGTATCCAAGGCTGCAGCCAAAGTCGAGGCTGGCGTACAAACTGGTAACGACATTGAGGCCAAAGATAGTTCCACAGTTGTAGAGGGCGGAACAGAGCCCTTAGACTTGTGCTTCTGCTTGGCATTCTCAGCCTCACGGTGAACAGAAGAATCAGATTTCCTCTTAATCTTGTGAGGTTTCTTGTCCTGGGAGACAGAGGGAGTCTCTTGCAAAAATGGAGACTGGCCAGCAGATGGCCCAGTAACGGCTTCAGACATGGAAGCTCTAAAGTGCTTGATGTCGAGGATAGCATTGTCGATGCTGAGGTTTTCGGAGGACTCGCCATCGGCAAAGAAAAAGAACCCGGCTCTGGTTTTTTTTTTAAGCTTCAGTATCCGAGGAAGTTTTGAACTTGGCATCAAAGCCAGAGGATCCTGAAGAGAAGACGAGTTTTTGGCAACAGAAAGGGAATGTTCCCAACAAAAAAGTTTCAAGCATTGGGCCCTGTTGCGAAGAATCATGTTAGTAAAGGAGTGGCAGATGGAACAATGCTCTGCAACTTGGCACTCACCCAAACAAAAAAAGGCACTTTGAATATCCATCAGTGAGGGGAATCTCACGGTTGCAAAAAATACAGAGCTTAAATAAAGAGTTGAAGGCTATAGGAGGCTTAGAAACAAAGCTTAGAAGCCATGGGGGAAAACAGACGAATATCTTACTTCCAAGCTCTTGTAGGTTAATGCTCACAAAAAGAAAATTAAGAGGAACAAAAAATTTAAAAGAAAATTTTAAAAGATTGAATTCTACCATACACAAGAGGAACTCAGCTAGAGAGTGATTCGAAAGCAGCTTCTCTTGCGGTGGACGAAAGAGAACTGGAGGAGGAGCTAGATTGGTGAGATTGGACATAGTGAGTACATGGGAGGGGAGGGGTTCCCACCAATCTGCTCAGCTTTCCAAATGCAGTCTCTGCGCAGGCACAAACACTATTGTATGAGGCACAGAGACCATGAAGAAGAACAGGTAGATACCAAAGGCTTACAGGCATCCCATTCACTTCTAGAATTTATTCTAACTGAAAAAATTAGCCAGCACTGTGTAGTGCTTTGCACACTGGATAACTCTGGAGACCAGGGTTCAAATCCCCTCTTGGCCATGGAAACCTGCTGGGTGACCTTGAACAGGTCACATTCTGTCAGCCTTACAGGAAGGCAATGGCAACCCTCCTCTGAACAAATCTTGCCAGGAAAACCTCATAATAGGCCTTAGTCAGAAATGACTTGAAGGCACACAATATTAGCAATGTAATACCCTAAAGGTAGCAGATACCTTCAGCTCTTAGAAGCTAAGCAGAGTCAGCCCTAGCAAGTAATTAGATGGGAGACAACCAACAGATAACAGGCTATAATTCAGAAAAAGAAACTGGCAAAACCACTTCTGAGTACTCCTTGCCTAAAAAAACCCTATGAAATTCATGCAGTTGTCATAAGGTGACAGGTGACCTCAGGACACATACACACACAATCTAATGCAATCACAAACCATGTGCTAGAGGCAACTCTGCTTAGCACAGACCACAGTAATTCATACATCACAGCAAGCAATTATTATAGTTACTGTGATCCAACTGTTCAAAGAATGTCATGTGTTTCAAACCAAAGGATAATATCTTAGTGAAAAGATCATTTATGGTAGTTTTTATTTGACTTGCCATTTTCAAAAGCATGTCATCATCACATTTTAAAGCTTATCTTTGCAACCATGACAGCTTTTAAATGAAAGCTGGAATTCTTGGGATTTACATGAGAAATAGAGTAGCAGCCAGAGAGCCAGTAAGATTGTTACATGACAAAGATTTTAAAAGGAACCTTTTTTAAAAAAAGGAAATTGCAAAGATGCTAAATACATTCTTTTGTGCATGTCTTCACTACAGAAGATATTAGAAAGATACATGTTCCTGAATCATTGTTTTCAGGGAATGGCATGGAAGAAGGATGTCAAATAGAGCTGATGAAGAATTAAGTTTTAGAAAGGACTGACAAATTAAAAAGTACTGTAGTAAGTCATCCTGACCAGATGATATTCAAACAAGATTTCTTAAATTCAAAAAAGGAATTGGTGAATCAAATTCCTTATCAGAAAGGACTGGAAGACAGCCACTGTAACAGTAATTATTTAAAGAATCCAGATGAATCCAGGAAAACTACACAGTCTGCCATCCTAAAGCAAGTCCACTTACAATGCTGGAAAGCATTATTAAAGCTAGAGAGAGAGAAATCAGCAGAGGAATTCTTTCTTCCAAAAATGTTTATTTTAGAATGTCATCAAAGATACAGTTATTATATATTTGGATCATCAACTTATTTTTCATCAAAGGAATCTATGAAATTAAGGATTCATAGCAAAAGTTCTCACATGTACCGTATTTTTCGGCATATAAAACGCACTTTTTCTTCCCCAAAACAAGGGTGGGGAAGTTGCTGCGCCTAATGAACCGAATATAAAAGCTGAGGGCAAACTGCCGAGGCCTAGGCTAAAAGTAGGCCTCATTTCAGCCTGAGCCTTGGTGCTCCAGTGGGCTCCTCCCATCCCAGGAAGAGCCCATTGGAGCAGCCAGGACGGGGGTGGAAAGAGTCCTCTTTTCCTGGCTAGTTGAATGTGCTCCTCCTCTTTCCACCCCCATCCTGGGTGCTTCAATGGACTCTTCCTGGGGTCAGAGGACATCCTCCCATCCCAGGAAGAGTCCATTGGAGCAGCCAGGACGGGGGTGGAAAGAGTCCCCCCCTTGAAGAAATCTGCCAGGAAAACCCTCATGGTAGGATCAAAATGAGCCAGAAATTACTCCAAGGCACTGGATTAGTACCCTGGCCAAGTTACACTGTCTCAGCCTCAGAGGATGGAAATGGCAAACTCCCTCCTCTGAAGAAATCTGCCAGGAAAACCCTCATGGTAGGATCAAAATGAGCCAGAAATTACTCCAAGGCACTGGATTATTACCCTGGCCAAGTTACACTGTCTCAGCCTCAGAGGGTGGAAATTGCAAACTCCCTCCTCTGAAGAAATCTGCCAGGAAAACCCTCATGGTAGGATCAAAATGAGCCAGAAATTACTCCAAGGCACTGGATTAGTACCCTGGCCAAGTTACACTGTCTCAGCCTCAGAGGGTGGAAATGGCAAACTCCCTCCTCTGAGGAAATCTTCCAGGAAAACCCTCATGGTAGGATCCAAATGATCCAGAAATTACTCCAAGGCACTGGATTAGTACCCTGGCCAAGTTACACTGTCTCAGCCTCAGAGGGTGGAAATGGCAAACTCCCTCCTCTGAAGAAATCTGCCAGGAAAACCTCATGGTAGGATCCAAATGATCCAGAAATTACTCCAAGGCACTGGATTATTACCCTGGCCAAGTTACACTGTCTCAGCCTCAGAGGGTGGAAATTGCAAACTCCCTCCTCTGAGGAAATCTGCCAGGAAAACCCTCATGGTAGGATCCAAATGATCCAGAAATTACTCCAAGGCACTGGATTAGTACCCTGGCCAAGTTACACTGTCTCAGCCTCAGAGGGTGGAAATGGCAAACTCCCTCCTCTGAGGAAATCTGCCAGGAAAACGCTCATGGTAGGATCCAAATGATCCAGAAATTACTCCAAGGCACTGGATTAGTACCCTGGCCAAGTTACACTGTCTCAGCCTCAGAGGGTGGAAATTGCAAACTCCCTCCTCTGAAGAAATCTGCCAGGAAAACCTCATGGTAGGATCCAAATGATCCAGAAATTACTCCAAGGCACTGGATTATTAGCCTGGCCAAGTTACACTGTCTCAGCCTCAGAGGGTGGAAATTGCAAACTCCCTCCTCTGAGGAAATCTGCCAGGAAAACCCTCATGGTAGGATCCAAATGATCCAGAAATTACTCCAAGGCACTGGATTAGTACCCTGGCCAAGTTACACTGTCTCAGCCTCAGAGGGTGGAAATGGCAAACTCCCTCCTCTGAGGAAATCTTCCAGGAAAACCCTCATGGTAGGATCCAAATGATCCAGAAATTACTCCAAGGCACTGGATTAGTACCCTGGCCAAGTTACACTGTCTCAGCCTCAGAGGGTGGAAATGGCAAACTCCCTCCTCTGAAGAAATCTGCCAGGAAAACCTCATGGTAGGATCCAAATGATCCAGAAATTACTCCAAGGCACTGGATTATTACCCTGGCCAAGTTACACTGTCTCAGCCTCAGAGGGTGGAAATTGCAAACTCCCTCCTCTGAGGAAATCTGCCAGGAAAACCCTCATGGTAGGATCCAAATGATCCAGAAATTACTCCAAGGCACTGGATTAGTACCCTGGCCAAGTTACACTGTCTCAGCCTCAGAGGGTGGAAATGGCAAACTCCCTCCTCTGAGGAAATCTGCCAGGAAAACGCTCATGGTAGGATCCAAATGATCCAGAAATTACTCCAAGGCACTGGATTAGTACCCTGGCCAAGTTACACTGTCTCAGCCTCAGAGGGTGGAAATTGCAAACTCCCTCCTCTGAAGAAATCTGCCAGGAAAACCTCATGGTAGGATCCAAATGATCCAGAAATTACTCCAAGGCACTGGATTATTAGCCTGGCCAAGTTACACTGTCTCAGCCTCAGAGGGTGGAAATTGCAAACTCCCTCCTCTGAGGAAATCTGCCAGGAAAACCCTCATGGTAGGATCCAAATGATCCAGAAATTACTCCAAGGCACTGGATTAGTACCCTGGCCAAGTTACACTGTCTCAGCCTCAGAGGGTGGAAATTGCAAACTCCCTCCTCTGAAGAAATCTTCCAGGAAAACCTCATGGTAGGATCCAAATGATCCAGAAATTACTCCAAGGCACTGGATTATTACCCTGGCCAAGTTACACTGTCTCAGCCTCAGAGGGTGGAAATGGCAAACTCCCTCCTCTGAAGAAATCTGCCAGGAAAACGCTCATGGTAGGATCCAAATGATCCAGAAATTACTCCAAGGCACTGGATTAGTACCCTGGCCAAGTTACACTGTCTCAGCCTCAGAGGGTGGAAATGGCAAACTCCCTCCTCTGAAGAAATCTGCCAGGAAAACCCTCATGGTAGGATCAAAATGAGCCAGAAATTACTCCAAGGCACTGGATTAGTACCCTGGCCAAGTTGCAGTGTCTCAGCCTCAGAGGGTGGAAATGGCAAACTCCCTCCTCTGAAGAAATCTGCCAAGAAAACCCTCATGGTAGTGTCAAAATGAGCCAGAAATTACTCCAAGGCACTGGATTACTCTGGCCAAATCACACTCTCTCAGCCTCAGAGGATGGAAATGGCAAAAAAAAAACCCTTGAAGAAATCTGCCAAGAAAACCCTCATGGTAGGGTCAAAATAAGCCATAAATTACTCCATAAGACAATGGCCTAAAAACTCCAAAGGTACCAGTCCATCTGATCTTGGAAGCTAAGCAGGGTCAGCCCTGGATAGTCCTTGGATGAGAGACCGCCAAAGAATCCCAGGTGCTGCAGGCTGTATTTCAGAGGAAGGAACTGGCAAAACCACTTCTCGAGTCTTCCTTGCCTAAGAAATCCCTAAGAAATTCATGGAGTCACCATAAGGCGACAGGAGACTTGCAAGAAAGTTGGGCAGGGAATTTGTGCAATACCTGGCCCTGCTGCTGGCTTAAACTTACATTTACAACTTAAAATTGTTCTTAAACTGCTGTTAACTTTATAAAGTTGATATAAAATATTTTACTACAGTATTTGGTTAAGAATCTTTTTTTTCTAGATTTTCCTCCTTTAAAATTGGGTGCGTCTTATATGCCGGAGCGTCTTATATGCCGAAAAATACGGTAATTAAGGATTCATAGCAAAAGTTCTCTCTCCGAACACCAAACCCAGGAACCAGAGAACAGGAGCAAACAGACCGCTCCGACGTTTACAAATGAGATTGAGTCAGGGGTGAATAGTGAGATTCAAGTAATGCAGGATATGAAATCTCAAGCACTCCAAAATAGATTTCCCTCTGTGTGTGTGTGTGTGCGCGCGCACGCACATCTTTCAATTTATGGAGCCCCCATGAATTTCATAGGCTTTCCTTAGGCAAGGAGTAATTTTGCTACTTCCTTGCTCTGAAATACAGCCTACAACATCAAGTATACTATATAAAAAAGTAAAAGAATGTCAGATGAGATTTGTTAAATGCAAAATGATACATCCTTTGATTTTGTCAATCTGCTTAATACAGTATGTTTTAGTCTATTTAGTTTTTTTGTTTTAAATTGTTTTAACCTATTAATACTATTTTACCTGTACACTGTCCTGAGACCTTCTGATAAAGGTTGCGATATAAACATTTTGAGAAAGGCCCCGCTCAGCCATGAAACCAGCTGGGTGACCTTGGGCAGTCACACCGTCTCACCCTCAGGGGAAAGCAATGGCAAACCTCATCTAAACCAATCCTGCCAAGAAAACCATACAACAGAGTTGCCACAAGTCAGAAATGACTTGAAGACATACACACAGCAACAACAACAATAAGCATTTTAATCAGTGAAGGGAAAATGAACTAACAAATATTGAGACAAAAATTCCAGTTCTCTGTATGGAAAGAAAGGTAAGGACATCTTTATTCAAACAGAAAGTAAACTACAAAGTTGGGGAGATGGGGGACAGGCAAGGTTTATATATTCAAAATGAGTCTCATGACTGGAATGTAGAAATAAAGGGGTATAACCTTTTCAAGAGAAACAGGACAAACAGGAAAGGAGGAGGAATAGCATTATATGTCAGGGATATTTACACCAGTGAAGAAATCCAGGACATCAGTCATGGAAGCCAGGTGGAGAGCATCTGGATAAAAATTAAAGGGGAGGGAAACAACAGGGATGTTATTGTGGGATTCTACTACAGACCCCCAACTCAGGCAGAAGAATTGGATGATACCTTTCTAGAACAGATGACCACACACTCAGAAAGGAGAAATAATAGTAGTGATGGGTGACTTCAACTATCCTGATATTTGCTGGAATTCAAACTCCGCAAAATCCTCAAGGTCTAGCAAATTCCTCACTTGCCTCGAAGACAATTTCATTGTTCAAAAGGTGGAAGAGGCAACGAGGGAGTCAGCTATTTTGGATCTGATCCTAACTAACAGGGAAGACCTAGTTAATGAGGTGCAAGTGGTTGGATCCTTAGGTGAGAATGATCATGTTCTCCTGGAGTTTATTATACAGTGGAAAGGAGAAGCCAGGCATAGTCAGACACGCATTCTAGACTTTAGGAAAGCTGATTTTACTAAACTTAGAGAAATACTGAGGGTGATCCCATGGACAGGAATACTAAAAGAGAAGGGAGTTCAAGACGGATGGGAGTTTCTCAAAAGGGAGATACTGAAGGCACAATTTCAAACCGTGCCAACGAGGAGGAAGAATGGGAGGTGTCTCAAGAAACCAGGATGGATGACTAAGGAACTTGCAACTGAACTATGTTTTAAACGGAACATGTATAAGAAATGGAAAAATGGGGAAATCACCAAAGAGGAATTCAAACAAATAGCTAGCACGTGTAGGGGTAAAGTCAGAAAAGCTAAAGCGCAGAATGAAATCAGGCTTGCTGGAGAGGTTAAGAACAATAAAAAGGGCTTTTGGGGGTATGTCAGTAGCAAAAGGAAAAAGAAGGAAATGGCAGGGCCACTGTGTGGAGAAGATGGCAAAAAGATAACAGGGGACAGAGAAAAGGCAGAATTACTCAACACCTTCTTTGCTTCAGTCTTCTCAGAAAAGGCAAAGGGTGCTCAACTTGAGGATAATGGAGCAGAGGACAGAATAGGAGAATTTCAGCACAGAATAAGTAAAGAGATAGTACAGAAACAGCTGGTTAATCTAGATGAATATAAGTCTCCAGGACCAGATGAATTACATCCAAGGGTATTAAAAGAACTGGCAAATGTAATATCAGAACCATTGGCAATAATCTTTGAGAATTCCTGGAAAACAGGAGAGGTCCCAGCGGACTGGAGGAGGGGAAATGTTGTCCCCATCTTCAAAAAGGGGAAAAAAGAGGATCCCAACAATTATCGTCCAGTTAGTCTGACATCAATACCCGGAAAGATTCTGGAGCAGATCATTAAACAGAGAGTCTGTGAACATCTGGAAGATAATTTCATAATCACAAAAAGTCAACATGGGTTTCAGAGAAACAGGTCATGCCAGACAAATCTGATCTCTTTTTTTGATAAAATTACCAGCTTGGTAGATGAAGGGAATGCTGTGGATATAGTATATCTTGATTTCAGTAAGGCCTTTGACAAGGTTCCCCATGACATTCTTGCAAGCAAGTTGGTAAAATGTGGGCTAGACAAAGTAACTGTTACATGGATTTGGTTAACTGGTCGAACGCAAAGGGTGCTCAACAATGGCTCCTTTTCAACTTGGAAAGAAGTGACCAGTGGGGTGCCACAGGGCTCTGTCCTGGGGCCAGTGCTATTCAATATCTTTATTAATGACTTGGATGACGGTATTGGGGGCATAGTTATCAAATTTGCAGACGACACCAAATTAGGAGGAGTAGCTAATACCCCAGAGGACAGGATCAAAATTCAAAATGACTTGAACAGACTAGAAAGTTGGGCCAAAGCTAACAAAATGAAATTCAACACAGAGAAATGTAAGGTACTGCACTTAGGGCGGAAAAACGAAAAGTACAGATATACGATGGGGGACACCTGGCTGAATGAGACTACCTGTGAAAGGGATCTAGGAATCCAGGTGGACCACAAGTTGAACATGAGTCAACAGTGCGATGCAGCAGCTAAAAAGGCCAATGCAATTTTAGGCTGCATCAGTAGAAGTATAGTGTCTAGATCAAGAGAAGTAATAGTGCCACTCTATTCTGCTTTGGTCCGGCCTCACCTGGAATACTGTGTCCTGTTCTGGGCACCACAATTCAAAAAGGATGTGGAGAAAATGGAGCGTGTCCAAAGGAGGGCAACTAAAATGGTGAAGGGTCTGGAAAGCAAGCCCTATGAGGAACGACTTAGGGAGCTGGGGATGTTTAGCCTGGAGAAGAGAAGGCTGAGAGGTGATATGATAGCCGTGTTTAAATATTTGAAGGGATGTCATATCGAGGAGGGAACAAGCTTGTTTTCTGCTGCTCCAGAGACTAGGACCCGGAACAATGGATGCAAGCTGCAAGAAAAGAGATTCCACCTCAACATTAGGAGGAACCTCCTGACAGTAAGGGCGGTTCAACAGTGGAACACACTCCCTCGGAGAGTAGTGGAGTCTCCTTCCTTGGAGGTCTTTAAGCAGAGGCTGGATGGCCATCTGTCGGGGATGCTTTGATTGGGAGTTCCTGCATGGCAGGGGGTTGGACTGGATGGCCCTTGTGGTCTCTTCCAACTCTATGATTCTATGATTCTATAAAAAGAATGAAGTGAAATGGGAGGCAGATACCGTAATTCTCTCTCTCATATACCACCATAAGTTCAGTCATCCAATAAAAGTAGACAGTAAATTTAAATAACCAAATATTTTTCCTACAATACTAATTAAGTCATAGAATGCCTTACCTAAATACAGCTACTAACATACTTCCAAGTATACCTAACAGATATAATGCATATAAATAATAAAAGAAATCTCAAAAGTGTCACTCAGAAGTGTGTGTGTGTGTGTGTGTGTGCATATATATAGCCATGGATGGATGAATCTGTGGATGTGGAATCTGTGGATACAAAGGGCAGACTGTAGAGTCATTTTAAATTCAGCTTTTCTTTTTCTTTATATCATGAGAACTGCCAGCATTCCTCACCACTAGCTATGTTAGCTAAGGCTGTTGAGATTTGCAGTCCAATATCAGAAAGACCATATAATTCCTACTGTGTCATGAGTGAATGCCAAATATCTTGGTTTATTGTTCTGAGAATTAGGAAAAGATGGCTTTGTAGCAAACATCAAATTATTATTCCTCTTTACTCAGAAGTTTAAATAAACACTGAAATGGGAAAGAAACCTGAAATGCACACTACACGAAGCATCATCCCCAATTTATATCACTAGCACTGAGCATCTCACCATGCAAAGGTACACATATTTACTCACAAAAAGTCCCACAGAGTACAATGGGGCTAACTCCCAGGTGAATAAGATTACAGCTTTAAGAGCACATTTCATTATTCCTACTTAGTTATGCACTGTTGTTTTATGCATTCAAATCAAGTTGTTTCAGACAGTGACCCTCAAGCAACCCTATGTTTTCTTGGCAAGATTTGTTCAGAGGGGGTTAGCCTTTGTCTCCTTCTGAGAATATGTCTCTCAAGACATGAATCATTGGAAAAGACAATAAGACAGGTGGAAAGCAGTAGAAAGAGAGAAAGACACCAGATGGATGGACTCAATCAGAGAGGTCATAGACCTGAATCTAAAAGATCTAAGTAGAGAAGTGAAGGATAGGGGGCTTGGAGATGTCTCATACACAGGGTCGCCATGAATTGAGGTCAATTTGAGGGCAGCTAACAACAGCCTCTGATGGTGAGAGAATGTGACTTGCCTAAGGTCACCCAGTGGTTTTCCATGGGTGAGCAGCAATTCACACCTGGTCTCCAGAGTGTTTAAGCTCAAACCACTACAACTTTGACTTAAAAAAAAAACCTCAGCTAGAAAAGATTATTTTTAATACCTGTATGTAATATTCTAAACACTTCATCTGATGTGTTAGGAGAAGGGAATCATCTGAGGATGTGAATAACAGAACTTACCTACCTTATGCCCTCCCACTGGCTTTTCTGATAAAAATAGAAAATATTTTAAACTCTTTTTCTTAATCACACACATCTATCAGTCAAACCAGTGTGAGTATCCAAACACTGACAGCTTTGATCTAGTGGCCTTTCAAACAATCAGCTTTTATTTTACTGTTATTAGTTTGTATCCTTTCCTACAGAAAACTCTGCATACTTGTTTTTCTCCTCTCCATTTTAGCCTTGCAAGAAACTTGTGAGGAAGATTAGGCCAGGAGCTAACAAAAAGCACAAGATTGTCCATTGAGTTCCATGACTGAATGGCTATTTGAAAACAGATCATCTCTGGCCTAGCTCAATGTCCGAAGGGACCTAGGCTACCTATCCCTATTCTAAACACTAAACTACAGTGAGTTCTCAGATATAAATAGAACATGCTGTGTTGGCTTCACAAATCAGAGAAATACCCAACAAAAAATGAACAGAGATCAGGAGGTTTCAGTGTCAGGCCAAAAATATTAAGGTACGGTAATTGAAAAGGCACTTCTGGTTTGTTGTCATTGTTATGTGCTTTTAAGTCATTTCTGAATAATGATGACTCTAAGGCAACCCTATCATGGGGGTTTCTTGGAAGGATGTGTTCAGAGGGGAGTTGCCTTCCTCTGAGGCTAAGAGAGTGTGACTTGCCCAATGCCAACCAGTGGGTTTCTACAGCCAAGCAGGGATTCAAGTCCTGGTCTCTCAGTGCTCTAGTCCAACAAGCAAACCACTACATCACACTTCTGTCTACATGTGGGTAAAAATACAAGTTCTAAAGAAGTGCCTGGAACATGCCAATACTGAATCCTTGTGTGTTGCAAGACACTATTAATGGGATCAGTTTCAGCAGCTGCAGCCTGAGAAGACAGACACTGTCCTTTGTCACCTTCACCATACTGTGAGGAGCAAAAATGCACCCAGCTGGACAAGCGGAAGCTACTGAGAAGGGTCCTCTACTTGCGGCCATTAAACAGAAATCCATAAGACACAGCATAAAACCCTTTTAAAGAGTCTGATACCACGGAGAAAATTGTTGAACAATCTGGACCAATCAAGACACCCTCATAAGATTTAATATGCCAAAAGAAGCAGTAACCAAGCATACAATTGCTCACACTCCAATGTGTGCAACTTTATGTGCGCACATTGTGAGCAACAAAGCGTTTCACACACTTAAAAGAGCTTCACATACTTGACACTTGGCTCAAACTGCAACAATCTCTTTGGACAACTCGATGACACTGTGAAGATGAAATTATAAAGAACTTCATCTTTGGTCCAAAACGCACTGCAGAAAAATCCAGTTTGAGACCACTTTAACTGCCTTGGAACAAAGCTAGGGAATTCTGGGAGCTGTTGTTTTGGGAGACATTTAGTCTTCTCTGTCAGAGAGCTCTGGTGCCACAATAAACTATAATTCCCAGGATTTCCTTGCACTGAACCAGGGCAGTTAAAGTGGTCTCAAACTGGATTATTTCTGCAGTGTGTTTTGGACCAACAACACCCACACAATACAGGACAGGTCCTGTAATGAGCTTTAGCATGCTTTCAGTCTGGTACAGCCTGAGCGCTTCTTCATTTTTTTACCAGTTGTCCTGTTTGCTTCAATTATTAAAAGCTTTTATTATGATAATTAAAATGGCAGTATTATTAATGGGTATCGGAACAATTAGCATTCCCACTATCACTTTAATTCATTACACTGGTAAAGTGATGGAGGTGGTAGCAATTCTCAGTCATTTGAATTGGTTTTTAAAAGTTATAAATTAGCACATTACTAATGAGTTACTAAAAATGAATACAATAAATCAGTTTTAAAAGTTTTTACTAAAATTATTAACACTAACAAATTAATTTCCAATCTAACATCAACATTAACATTTTAGAATTAATATTCATATTTTCCGACCTGTATTTAATGCATTTAAATCCTGCCTGTGGTCTTCCCAAGGACAAGTGTTCAGCCACTGCTTGAAAAGAATTGTGGCCTCCATAGGCCTATGATCTAGTCCAAGAAGCCTCTTATCTTTTTATAAATGAATACATATCATTTCAAGCCAGTCATCTTATCTTCATTTCCAAAAAAGGTCACACAATTAATTAATTTAAACAAGCAGCCACGGAGACATTAACCTATCTGCTTTAACTAAATGCACACTGAAACAAACATTTTCAGGATCTATCTAAAAGAAAACAGGGAAAGAGTCAACAGGGAAAGAGCCAAGCATACCTTTTAGAAAAGAATGCTTCCTAAATACAGTAGTCATGAGGAACAAATCATGTTTCTTATGCCTATTAGCATAAGAATTATACCTCTTGGTAAACACACAAGCTGGGCCTGATGATATTTATGCTTGAGTAGGGTCATTTAGGAGTGTGTGTTTGTGCCTTCAAGCCGCTTCTTGACTTATGGGTGTAGGCCCCCTAAATGATGCTGTTTTTGTTGTTGTTACTCCTCTATTTACTTATATCACACCTTTTCCCCAATATAGGAGTTCAAGGCGGTAAACAGCAAGTTTGTTCTTTTAACTCTACCCAGCATAACCAATGGTGAGGGATCATGAAGTAGTAGTCCAATATCGAGGGCCTCCTCTAGTCTATGTAATACTTCAAGTAACTTATTCCGAAGCAATTAACCCTAACACATACAATAACAATACAGTCAAGTCCAACAACACGACTTGACAACCATGTCAACAGGGAATACCTTTATCCTTAATGTATCCACAGATTTTTTTTATCCACCAATTCAATCATCCACAGTGTGAAAATATCCCAACAAAATATAAATTCCAAAAAGCAAACCTTGATTTTGCCATTTCCAGGTCAGTTTCTGCCAGGAAAGAGAAAGAAAACAGTTTCTGGGCAGCCATATTGAGTGGGTGAGTGTTTAAATTATTCTTAAAAACACTTGGGGGAGAGTGTGGCTGTTGCTGAGCAGGTGGGGCTTTAGTGAGTCACATCTGTGAGTCAATAGGGGTAGAACTAGCCAATTAGCTCTATACAACTCCTGCCAGAGGCTTTCCAGGCCAGTTCCTGCCAGACAGGAGAAGGAAAGCAGCTTCTGGGCAGCCATTTTGAGTGGGTGAGTGTTTAAATTCTTTTTAAAAACACTTGGGGAAAGTGTGACTGTTGCTGAGCGGGTGGGGCTTTGGTGAGTCACATCTGTGAGTCAATAGGGGGTGGAGCTAGCCAATTAACTCTATACAACTCCTCCCAGAGGCTTTCGAGGCCAGTTCCTGCCAGGTAGAAGAAGGAAAACAGTTTCTGAGCAGCCATTTGTAGTGGGTGAGTGTTTAAATTCTTTTTAAAAACACTTGGGGAGAGTGTGACTGTTGCTGAGGGGTGGGGCTTTGGTGAGTCACATTTGTGAGTCAATAGGGAGTGGAGCTAGCCAATTAGCTCTATACAACTCCTCCCATAGGACAAGGGAATGCACAGCACTCCTAAGAAGAAGAAGAAGAATTTAAAGGGCTTTGAGGTTGTTGTTTTTTGCTCAGAGGAAGAGAGACAGAGACTTGCCTCCAGATGGAGGTAGCATCCAGGAGCTCTCTGTAGAGCAGGGGTAGGCAACCTTTCCCCTTTAAGGGCCGAGGGACTTCAGCTCCCAGAAGCCTCAGCCATGTTGGCCAATAGCTCCTGGAATTCTGGGAGCTGAAGTCCCTTGGCCCTTAAAGGGAAAAGGTTACCTACCCCTGCTGTAGAGTTAGAAATCCAGTTGATTGAGCTCGCTGACAGAGCCTGGTGAAAAGACCAAGAGAACAAGGGCCCTTTACCTGGGTCTTTACCAGGGGACTTTTTAAGGGAGAAGCCCACAGTCTGTTTCAGTGCTTAGGCCAAACAGGAAAGGAGGCGGAATAGCATTATACGTCAGGGATGTTTACATCTGTGAAGTGATCCAGGACTTAAATCCTGGAAATCAGGTGGAGAGCATCTGGATAAAAATTAAAGGGGAAGGAAACAACAGGGATGTTATTGTGGGAGTCTACTACAGACCCCCCAAGTCAGACTGAGGAATTGGATGCCTTTCTAGAACAGATGACCACACACTCAGAAAGGAGAGATGTAGTAGTGATGGGTGACATCAACTATCCTGATATTTGCTGGAAGTCAAACTCGCCAATAATTCAAGGTCTAGCAAATTCCTCACTTGCCTCGAAGACAATTTCTTTGTACAAAAGGTGGAAAGGCAACAAGGGGATCAGCTATTTTTGATCTGATCCTAACCAACAGGGATGACCTGGTAAATGGGCTGCAAGTGGTGGGATCCTTAGGTGGGAGTGATCATGTTCTCCTGGAGTTTCTTATACAGTGGAAAGGAGAAGCTAGGCATAGTCAAACACTCATTCTAGACTTTAGGAGAGCTGATATCAACAAACTTAGGGGAACACTGGGAATGATATCATGGTCAGAAATACTAAAGGAGAAGGGAGTTCAGGATGGATGCAAGTTTCTCAAAAGGGAGATACTGAAGGCACAATCTCAAACTGTTCCAATGAGAAGGAAAAATGGGAAGTGTCTCAAGAAACCAGGTTGGATGACAGAAGAACTTTCAACTGAACTAAGTTTTAAACAGGAGATGTATAAGAAATGGAAAGGGGGTGAAATCACTAAAGAGGAATTCAAACAAATAGCTAACACATGTAGGGGTAAAGTCAGGAAAGCAAAGCACAGGCTTGCTAGAGGAGTTAAGGACAATAAAAGGGCTTTTTGGAGTATGTCCATAGCAAAAGAAAGAAGAAGGAAATGATAGGGCCACTGTGCAGAGAAGATGAAGAAATTGTAACAGGGGACAGAGAAAAGGCAGAACTACTCAACACTTTATTTGTCTCAGTCTTCTCACAAAAGGAAAAGGGTGTTCAACCTGAGGAAAATGGAGCAAAGGACACAATAGGGGAAATAGAGCACAGAATAAGTAAAGAGGAAGTACAGGAATACCTGGTTAACCTAAATGAATTTAAGTCTCCAGGACCAAATGAACTACATCCAAAGATATTTAAAAAACTGGCAAATGTAATCTCAGAGCCACTGGCAATAATCTTTGAGAACTCCTGGAGAACAGGAGAAGTCCCAGCAGACTGGAGGAGGGCAAACACTGTCCCCATCTTCAAAAGAGGGGGAAAAGAGGATGACATCAATACCAGGAAAGAATTCTAGAACAGTTCATTAAACAGAGAGTCTGTGAACATTTAGAAGGGAATGCCATAATCACTTAGAGTCAACATGGGTTTCTCAAAAACAAGTCATGCCAAACTAATCTGATCTGTTTTTTTTTTTTTATAAGATTACCAGCTTGCTAGATGAAGGGAATGCGGTAGACATAGCATATCTTGATTTCAGTAAGGATTTTGACAAGGTCCCCCATGATATTCTTGCAAACAAGATAGTAAAATGTGGGCTAGACAATACAACTGTTAGGTGGATTAGTAAGAGGTTGACTGACCGAACCCAAAGGGTGCTCAGCAATGGCTCCTCTTCATCCTGGAGAGAAGTGGCCAGTGGGGTGCCACAGGGTTCTGTCATGGGCCCAGTGCTATTCAACATCTTTATGAATGATCTGGATGAAGGAATAGGGGGCATGCTTCTCAAATTTGCAGATGACACCAAACTAGGAGGAATAGCTAATACCCTAGAAGACAGGATGAACATTCAAAATGACCTTTATAGATTAGAAAGCTGGGCCAAAACTAACAAAATGAAATGTAAGGTACTGCACTTAGGACAAAAAAATGAAATGCATAGATATAAGATGGGGGACACCTGGCTTAATGAGACTACGTGTGAAAGGGATCTAAGAGTCTTAGTAGACCCCAAGTTGAACATGAGTCAACAATGTGATGCCGCAGCTAAAAAGGCCAATACAATTTTAGGCTACACTAATAGAAGTATAGTATCTAGATCAAAGGAAGTAATAGTACCACTGTATTCTGCGTTGCTCAGGTCCCACCTGGAATACCATGTCCAGTTTTGGGCACCACAATTCAAAAAGGATGTTGAAAAACTGGAATGTGTCCAGAGGAGGGTGACTAAAATGGTGAAGGGTTTGGAAACCATGCCCTATGAAGAACGATTTAGGGAAATGGGTATGTTTAGCCTAGAGAAGAGATGGTTAAGAGGGGATATGATAGCCCTCTCTAAATATTTGAAGGGATGTCATATTGAGGAGGGAGCAAGCTTGTTTTCTGCTGCTCCAGAGAATAGGACTCGGAACAACTGATGCAAGCTGCAGGAAAAGAGATTCCAGATCAACATTAGGAGTAACTTCCTGACAGTGAGAGCTGTTCAACAGTGGAAGACACTCCCTCGGAGTGTGGTAGAGGCTGGATGGCCATCTGTCAGGGATGGTTTGATTTTGAGTTCCTGTATGGCAGGTGGTTGGACTCAATGGTCCTTGTGGTCTCTTCCAACTGTTTGATTCTATGATTTTATATAAGAGACTGTGTTCTGTGCAATCATGCTGGCCACATGATCACAGTAGTCTCTGACAATGCTGGCTCTTTGGCTTAGTAACGGAGATGAGCACCGCCCGCTCCCTTGTCAATGGTGAATACCTTTACTTTTACCTTTAATATAAGAGACACCATTTTCCTATGTCACTGTATAAGAAATTGTGGTCCTAGAATCAAACCCCAGAGGAAACCAAGGACCTTACTGTACCTTGAACTGGGCTTGCTGAAGCAAGAGTGGTGCTGTATGGTTTCAATATTTAGGCCCCACCAGCATCTGAACTAATGCTTTCTGCTAGAACTTCAAACCAACATTCAAACAACCATGCAATGGTTCTCAACAAACATTGTACACAGCACCAGTGGGACACAGGGGAATCCTAGAATGAACACAGGTGTTACAGCCAGAACAGTATAAAAATATTCCCAGTACTACTACTGTGGTTTTTAATTTATATTCTTTTTGTTTTACAGTTACTATAGCTGCAAAATTTATGCTCAACAGCATTACTAAAAATGTTCTACTATGAACAGAATTGTTATTTTTGTTTGCCTTTACCCACATTAATAATGTTGTAATGTTTTGTCCTTAAATTTACTGTGAATGATACATAAAACAAAAACATGTTATTAAGGACTTTTTAAAAAGTATTTTAATATGTTAGCTTTTTATTTACAAGGCCTGTTTTACTGTATTATTGTTCTATTTTAAAACTGCATGGCATCTGAATACCTTATTTTATAACACCTTTTAAATATAAATAAATCTTGGTTAGTAACCAAAACCAGACATAGGGCCTTTACAGACTGCCAGAAATAATCCATCTTGAGGCCACTTTAACTGTCCTGGCTCTGTGCTAGGGAATCATGGGAATTGTAGTTGCTTTTTTTTCCTGAAACATTGAGCCTTCTCTGTCAGAGAGCTCTGGTGTCACAATAAACTACAGTTCCCATGATTCCCTAGCACTGAGCCAGGGCAGTTAAAGTAGTCTCAAGCTGCATTATTTCTGACAGTCTGTAAAGGCCCTTAGGCTCTGTGAATTTCTATAATCCCCTTTTATTCTGTCCAGACTAACAAATTCCACAGTTTAACTCTGCACCATGTGAAGAAATAGTTCCTCATACCCATCCTGAACCTCTTATCAAGCTTCACTGATTATGACAAATTTGAAGATTACAAGAGGAACAAAACCTCCCTTTCCAGCATACCTTCTTCCTTCTCCTCAGCATACATAATTTGATACACCTCTGTATCATATCTCCCCATAATTACATTTTTTCTAAACTAAACCACTCAAAACACTGTAGCTTTTTTCAACAGAGTTATTTCAGCTCCTTAATTAGTACAATGTCCTTTCTCCCTTTTCCTAGCTTTACAGTATTTTTTTAGAGGTATAGTGAGCAGAATGTTTACATTGCATTCCAAATATAGTGCTACCACAGATTTCTAGAAATGTAAAGTGGTGTCAAACTGGATTATTTCTGCACTGTGAGTACAACCTG
Organism: Phrynosoma blainvillii; assembly: GCA_026167975.1. Taxonomy (NCBI): domain Eukaryota; kingdom Metazoa; phylum Chordata; class Lepidosauria; order Squamata; family Phrynosomatidae; genus Phrynosoma; species Phrynosoma blainvillii. Next base: position 444,615,367 of record JANUYF010000001.1, on the reverse strand, counting down.
GATCAAATTTTCCATCACCACAAATCCAAGATCACTTTCCTGGTCACCCACCACCATCTTAAACTGTATCAACACTTACATAACATTACGATTTTTGACTCTAAGTCTTACTGAGGACACTTCAACCCAAATCTCCAATGGATTCATGGTGGTGTTTAAAAACATGAGGTGTAGAATATATGATATATTCAAATTCACAAATACTTAGTAAAACTGGAAGGCCAGAATACTGTATACAGTTGCCCCTCCATCTTTGTGGGGATCTGTTCCGGACCCCTCCCGTGAAAATGGAAAAACGCCAATATTCAAGCCCTATTGGCTTTAATGGTGATGCATGCCAACACTTATTCTTGGGAAGACCACAGGCATGTGCCCCATTTTAATCCCCCTCTATTTGCCCCACACACACGAATAGGCGAGGGATGCAGACTCAAAGTCCACGAAAACGGAAGGACAATTGTATAGTCATGTATAAGTCTAAAAATGTAGGTCAAAGAATTGACCCAAAAACCTGACTTCAATTATCCATGGGTCAATTTAAGTATGTATCTTAACTCTTATTTAAAAGAAGGAACCACCTCCTGGTGAAAGGGGTATAATTTATCCTGGAAGCACTGATTCCCCCCCCCCCACTCTCTCATCCATCCAGCCTTAAAAATGAGCGCAAAGAGTTATGTTTGCTGAAATTTTGTAACTTCTTTGACATTGTTTTGCTTTGCTTCCTCCTTTAGATCCTTTGTTATATGCCCTAAATTTTACCATCGATTTATCCACAGGTCATGTCAAAATCCTTAATTTTGGCCCCAAAATTTGCCCTCAACTTATACATGAGGTTGACTTATAATCAAGTATATACAGTATTTGTCCACAAAATGAGAGAATATCCTAAAGCAATTTGTAAACTTGTTTTTTAGAATATAAAATTAAAACAAGAATGAATCTTCAAATTCAACAATCTTTGATAGATATACTCTTCAGATGTCATAATCGTTTTTGCTTCTAACACAGTTATTGGCTATTTAATTGCCTAGATCTCCTCTTCAATCAATGAGGTTCTGACAGGTGGTCACAGGCTCCACCTGTGCAGATCTATATTCAGACTAACAGGTCAGTATTAAGAGAGAAAATATTACATCAACAAAAACCTATGTTCTTTATCTACAGAATAAAACATAGTACATAAAACATAGTACATAAAATCCAGACAAGACGGAGGTGCTCACGGTCTCGGCCCCGAAACCAAGAATTGGGTTGCAACCTCCAGTCCTGGATGGAGTCACACTCTCCTCCAGTGACTGTGTTCGCAGTCTGGGGGTGCTCCTTGACTCGTCGCTCCTGATGACAAATCAGGTGAATGCGACGGTCAGGAGCGCCTGTTATCAGCTTCGGCTGATACGCCAGCTGCGCCCTTTTCTGGAAGTAAGGGATCTTGAGACTGTTGTGCATGCGTTGGTAACCTCACGCCTTGACTTCTATAATGCACTCTACATGGGGCTACCCTTGTGCCTAGTCCGGAAATTACAGCTGGTTCAGAACATGGCAGCCAGGCTTGTTTCAGGAACATCTCGGAGGGACCACATTACTCCGGTTCTGAGGTCCCTCCACTGGCTGCCTATCAGCTTCCGGGCTAGATACAAGGTGTTGGTTATCACCTTCAAAGCCCTAAATGGCTTGGGTCCAAGCTATCTTAGGGACCGCCTATTCCCGTATAATCCTCCCCGCGCTCTTCGGTCCTCCGGGAGGAAATTGCTACAGCCTCAGAAATCGAGGCTTGTGGCTACCTCCCGGGGGGCATTTTCTGTTGTCGCCCCTAAGCTCTGGAACGACCTGCCAGATGAGATCCGTCTATTAACATCATTAGACAGTTTTAAAAAAGCTGTCAAGACGGATCTCTTCCGGCAGGCCTTCCCAGACTAATTACACCGGATTGGCTCCCGCCCCAGAGACGTTTCTCACGTGGCCCCATCAAATAGATGGGAGGTTCGTTGACCAAGCTTTCTTTTGAATTGGGCAAGGAGGGCTAATTTTAATAATTTTGTAGTTTTAGTTTAATTTAATCTTAATGTTATTGATTTATTGTTTTAAATTATCTTCATTTAATACTATTTTAAGGGGGGGAGGGGGGTTACTGTATACCATGTATAATGTATGCTTGTTTTAAACTGTAAGCCACCCAGATTGGTTCGCCATGGGGCGGGGTAAAAATAAATTTTATTATTATTTATTATGATGTCAAGAACTGTTTGAACATCATTATCAGCTATTTCTATCAAAAATTTGATTTTCCCTTAGTAAGTAGTGTCCTCTAGACATAATCTCAACTGAATTTGAACACTGTACTTTTGAAAAGTTATTTGCACCCTGGATGTCTAGTTATCAAACTTTGGCACAGAACATCTCTTCATCCAATCTTGATCAGCAAATTACTCTTATAAAGTTTAATTATATCCACTGTGTATTTGACAAGAGCTTTAAAATTTTTACTATTTTCAGGCATCTAACAGCACAAACACCTAAATATGTCATGTGCATATGTATATGCCTTCTCATAAACTGTCTACATACGGCAACCTCATGAATTCAATACAGTTTTCTTAGTGGATTTGCCAGTTTCTTCCTCTGAAATATAGCCTACAAAACATGATACTACAGTACAGACATTCTCCAATCCAAGAATTAACCAGGGTTGCCCTGCTTAACATCCAAGATCAGATGGGTTCTGATGCCTTTAGGGTATACCAGTGCTCAAAGGACTCCAAGACTCACTTCAGCATGCCAACTCAGGATCCATCATACAATGAGTAATTTCTGAGGCACTGAAATCTGATACTCTCACTCCCATAGTCTACTTGTGGAATTCTGTTTTGTGTAGAGCTTTTTTTAAAGATGGGTAGTGTTGGGGAGATTTTATGTTTTGATTGTAACTGGGGAAGAAAAAAAATTCAGGGGCTGCTCTGGCATTTTCAAAATGTTGCCCAGCCTTATGTGAATGTTAGTGTCGTCATTTACATGCAGAAGGCCTCAAGATTAATCCCTTGGCATCTGCAGGGAGTACACTGGAAAACATCCCCATCTAAAAGACTCTACAGCAGTCAGGCTGATGATCTTCTTTTGACCACACTGCTCCTCCAAGAAAGCAGGGAATACACTCTGCCAATAGCCCTTGGCAGATGGCAAAGATGCTTCCCTTTCTCAAACCCTGATCTCCAGAGTTGTAGTAGTCCAATGCTCAAACCACAATGCCACTAGAAGATGCAGCACAATGCCACTAGAAGATTAATGACAGTAACACTGTCAAAGTTAATATGATGAAACCTTTTTATAAGGCATGCTCCTCACAAAACATAAACATAAAATATCTGACTTTTTGTTTATAATTATGTATTTTCATCTTACTGTAATCTCTAGAGAACTCCAAATTAATAGAATTTCTTTAGAATCACTTTCTACTAATAAAGAAATCTATTGTTTCTAGTTTATTTTCAATGTGAGGAACCAGTGAATGTACTTATATGTCGAACTGAATTTTACTTCCACAGCTCCAACAAGCAAAAACACTTGTCAGAAATCATCGTAGATCAGAAGTCATGGGAGCAATGCCTAGACATCCATGTTCACAAGTCCCCTTGCTCTGGAGCAAGTTTTTGTTTTGCTTTGTTCTGAACATTAACACAATCGTAAATTTAAGCTTTACATTACAATCCTACCACAATCCTACATACATCTATTCAAACAGGCTGGATGCAGAGTACCCCTTACATGAATTTAAGAGGTATGTTCATCCATGGAAGAGACTGTTTGTTGATCCCCTTTCCCACTCCATCTCTTCAAACATAACCCCATACCGCTCCAGAGATTTCTCCAAACATCCACAACTGCCTCCTCCAAGGGGAGAATCCATTGAGCAGAATTTGTCTCACAAGAATTATGGATTCAAGCAATTCAGGAGCATAAAATTTACTTCAGGGTAGAACTGCAACCTAAATTTACTTCCAAACTTGTTTTACTAAACTATAGACAAAGGCAGAGTCAAATTAACTTAACAAACAAAATGTAGGATTGTAGCTTTGTTACAACATGTCTCTTACAATACTTTACCCATGGTCTTACCAAGCACCAATAGGTGGGCAATCAAGAGAATCTTAAATGGCTTATTAGAATTTATTGACATGTTAATTTTTTTCTTTAAAAAAACCTTTTAATACTTTTTTGACTTTAATTCTCCAAAGTTTATAACAGGACTGGCGAGTTTTTAATGTCTGCCATATACAAATCAAACAATATCAATGAAGTGAAAAGGAGCACACTAATATGCGAGCTTAGCACAAGCTAAATTTATAAAACTACAGAAAATGTGCCACAGAAAGCAGCACAGTCCACACCTAAATACAAATTACAGCATTGCTGCACTAACTATAGAAGCACAATGGCCCAAAGGCTAGACATAAATTTACAAGATATTATTTTCTAACATGTCTCAGTTCACATGATTCCAGGCACACACATATTCAGCAGGCTAGACTCTTATCTACGGTATACCCATTATTTCCATTACAGATGGCATGCTGTAAATGCCACCATCTAAGTTTTAGCACTACACTCATCCCTCGCCATCCGCGGACTTGCCCTCTTTCACGGATGGCAAGCGGTGAGGGATAAAATGGCGCGCGCACAGCGCTACAAACACAATAGTACATGGCCATTCTAACCAATGTGACTCCGATATGTGCAATATTTTTGATTAGCGGGGTGGTTCAATTTGTGAGAACCCCACAAATCAGAAAGGATTACTGTATTTAGAAAATTTTTAAAAAGATCGATATATCAACCAGATGATGCCTGAATATAATTAACTAAAGCCAAGTGTCTAACAGTGTGCATAGATATAATTCTGACTCAGACAGCAAACAGCCGTTACTCTCTGCCATTAGCTCCATGACTCAATAAAAATGCAGGTTACCATTATCATAAAGATATCCTTAACATTACAAAATATCTGATCAAAGTAAATAGGTTCTGGAAACTATGGCTTCCCAGGAGCAGCTTGGGGAGCTGGGAATGTTTAGCCTGGAGAAAAGAAGGTAACCCAGGTTGAAATATTTGAAGGGATGGCATGTTGAAAATGGAGCAAGCTTATTTTCTGCTGCTCCAGGGATTAGGACATGGAGGAATGGATGAAAACTACAGGAAAAGAGACTCTGCTTAAACATTAGGAAGAAATTCCTGATGGCAAGAGCTCTTTGACAGTGGAACACACTCCCTTGGAGCGTGGTGGAATCTCCTTTGGAAATTTTCAAACAGAGGCTGGATGGCCACCTAATAGGAATGCTTTGATTGTGTATTCCTGCAGGGGGTTGTACGGGATGACCATTGTCGTCTCTTCCAACTCTATGATACTACGATTCTAATCAATTTACCTTGCCCTAAATCGAACTTAAAACAACTCTATCAGGTTGAACAACATTTTGGGTGACTCCTATTGAACAATATTTTAAAATGCTTGTATAATGGGGTGTTGTGTGCTCTTCAAGTCATTTCCAACCTATGGTAACCCTAAGGGGAAGCTATGCACCATATTTTGCTACTGCACAGTACTAAAACAGAACAGTACAAAACAGAATTAAGAGACAAAAACTGTGAACAACAGCAATATCATTTAGTTAATTTTTTTAAAGGCAGAGCCGGAGGAGACAAGCAGGAAAAAGCAGCTTGATCCTGCTTTTTCTGAAAGTGGTTGAAACCCCGCTATCCACATAGCCTGCTTCCAAGATAGATTGAATACCCACAGGCAAACTGCATTACATGGTATCAAGCAGCACCGCTGGGTATTTTTTTTTCTCTCCTCCCCACCATGCATGCTCAATGTCGCACAAACACCCTGCCTGTGACCTCCAAGTACCTCCCACATCCCACCCAGATGCCATTCCATTGCAGTCGCTCCTCTGATCAGCCGGTCACACGTGTAATGGTTCACCAGTACAGGACATCAGAACATTGTTTGTGCCAGGTGATACATTGGCAAAGCACAATCATGGACGACTCTCCATACATGCCGCCTTCACCCCATGCCCCCAATTGGGCTGTCTGGTTTGTGTATGATGTAATTACATCCATTAGAGTTGTTGCCCTTTCATTTCTTTGCTTTGCCACAGTCTTGCACTGGCGCCAGGCTCTTTATATGCAGGCGCAAAGATGCACATTTTCCAAGCTAAGCCGGAGTAACTTGGCTTCTTTTTGCTCTGGTTTTTAGCCCCGTAGTGCAGCTTCCTTTGGGTTTCTACCCGTTTTCAAGGTGTGCGTCATATAAATACCCCACCTTCAAAGCGGTTGGAAGCTGCTTTATTTTGCCCGTCTGTTTCACCCCAAAGGCAACACAGTTTTAGTATATTTAATTCAGTGCATTTACATTATCTTTTAATAAACTGCTATGAATTCTCATCCAAGGGATGAGCAGCAAAGACAGTCACTAATGTTAAAATTTGGTAAAATACAAAGAGAAGCAGTTGCTAAAGTGAGGAGTCTTTGTTTCGTTATCAAGTACACTTTTGGACATAGCTTAAGATTCTTGTTAAACCAACTTTAAACTGCATGTCGCTATTTCAGATGTACCAGGAAACTGCAATTTAACATAACCAGGACCAGTGCTTTGAAGACTACAGTCGGCCCTTGGTATCCGCAGAGGATCCATTCTGGAACCCACCCACTCTGCGGATACCAAAATCTGCAGATTCTCAAGTTCCATTGTTCCCAATGGTGGATGAAGTCCCACTGTCCCTAATGGCAGCGCACCCACATGAACATTGAGGACAACACAAGCTTGCTGTCTGTGGATACTCAAATCTGCGGATGACAAGTCAGCGGATTCCAAGGGCCAACTGTATATGAATCCAAAATTCATTTCCAGTTTATTGAACTTTGTCTGAGCAAACAGGGAATGTTATTTCCAAACTGGGCCTAAAAGAGGTGGTTCACAGCATGTAACACAAGCTGTAAATCTGAGAACATACATTCATATAGACATTTTACTTGCTTTTATGACTCCAGGAATTTGGATTCAAATTTCAGTCTCCTTCACAGATCAAAAACTTATGGCCATACTTTTTTTAAAAAAACAAAAAACTGAACTATTTAGTTCAAACCTTACCTCAAGTATTCACTACATAAACTTAAGAAAACCACTATTATCTCAGCCTCACTACCCAACTAGTAATATGAGGATAATAATACATTATCTCAGTAATACTTACAACAGTCCTATTAAGTAGGGGGTATGCTAAGAACAGTCAAGAAATACCAAACACTATTATTAAATATTTATTCGGCTTTCTATGTAGTGCTGGTATTGTGAAATATGAAACATTATCTTAGCCAGCAACTAACTAATGAGACTCTCCGTTACAGGGATAAGTAAAATTATATACCACATGAAGCTCAATACTCATATTATATGAGCAAAGAACAATTTTCTTAGTCATATCTTACACTGGCCTACGGAAGACAGACAATGGAATTTGATGAAGCAGCAAGTGATTGTCAAATGAACTTGAGGCCTAAGCAGACTGCCAGAAATAGTGCACATTAAATTGAGGCACTGCCCTGGCTCAGTGCTAGGGAATCATGAGAACTGTATTTTTTTCTGAGACATTGAGCCTTCTCTGTCAGAGAGCTCTGGTGCCACAATAAATTACAGTTCCCATAATTCCCTAGCACTGAGCCAGGGCAGTGCCTCAATTTAATGTGCACTATTTCTGGCAGTCTGCTTAGGCCCTAAGTTTGAGGAGTAGCCTGACTATCTCCAGGTTATCTTTCCATTATTCTATCAATTTGCTACGCCCTGTATTCCAAATCATGCTTTAATCTTGTGTGACTTTAAATATCAAATCTCGCTGGAGAAAGACAGGCTCAAATATTTAAGCTTACAATTACAGAGTAGATGTTACTTTCAATAATTATAATATCTATATGCTTTGTTTGGTATGAAACATACTTTTAAAAAAATCTGGCAGTAGAAGAACAAAGGTACTCTACACCAAGCATTAAGAAAAATAATCCAATTTCTAGTCATAAGACCCTGTTTTGAAATATAAGCTCTTATATAAAGCTAGCAGGAAAATATTTCCCATAAACCAACATCAAATTTTGAGGAATTCAGGTGGCCAGGCACCAGGACTATTTTAAGTCCTCTCTGTAGGTCTGGGAAAATGATTAAGTGCCTGGTCCAATACCACTCATTGTCAAATATTCCATGTACAAGAAAGTCCTTATGTAAATGGCAAACTGCCTTTCTAATTATAACATGGTGCCACCCAAAAATTAAGATAGAAGTTAGCTCTCTTTGTCATCCAGAAGCAGAGGAGTTGTTGTTATGTGCATTCAAGTTAACTCCTTGGAAAAACTAAATAAAAACCAAAAAGGACTACTCAATCTCTTAAATACTACTGACATTAATTTATCACTGCATAATGAGGGTGGCTCAGCTCAGTCACAGAGTACACACTTTTTATGCAGATGATCCCAGATTCAATTCCTGACATCCTAAGTAAGCTATAAATAATATATGGCTGCAATAGTTTAATTTTGTTGCTTTTATTTCACATGAATGAAACAACTGGGTCTTTTATAATTAGCAGAAGCCTGTTTTACATTTCTAGTGAGTTAATACTTTAACACACTTAACCATTATTGGCTTGTCCATTAGCAAGCTTTTTGACCTGTCTAAAAATCAAACTCCTTGTAAACACATACTTTCAATTTTGCCACACACACACACACACTGCAGCTTTCAAGCCGTGCTTTAAGATAATCAGCTCTAAAAATGATTTCTGAATATTTAAATGCAATACTGATTTGTTTTCCAAAATCATCACAGAGGTTAACAAAAGCAGGTGGCCGTCAAGTGATTTCACCACACCAGATAATCATTTTATAGTGTTACAGCAATGCCAGTCTACAAGGAGGATTCAGCGTGTTAGTAATGTTGAAGACCAAACGTTAGGAGTGTTTGTATCAAATTCTTCACCAGTATTTTTAGAAGCACAATCCCTGGAAGAAAAACACCAGAGTGAGATAGGTCCTGGAATCAGAGCTAAGCATTCCCTGTATCAGGTGCTGAGGAGCTTAAAGCCGGAGCCCTGCAGCAACTGTCACCTGTCCTTCTATGGCTGTTCATTACACAAGAAAACTTTAGCACTGTGCCAAGATACTTCTGAGTTTTATAGTCAGATATGTAAGTCAGTCCAACTCCTTCCTCCATTCCAAGGCCTGCAATACAACTTCAATTTGAGCAACTCATCTAATATTATTATTATTATTATTATTATTATAACATTTATTTATATCCTGCCTCTCTGTAAAATACAACCAAGGCAGCTTACAAGATAAACAATCCCATCCCCCAACAGCCCCCCAATACAATTAAACAGACAAAATATTAAAACATACTTAAAAATTACAAATCACAAATAATTAGCTATCAAATTGTTCCTTTGTCTACAGCCCTCCTGTTTGCTTTACATAACTGCTTCCCCATCTATTCCTTGAATTGTTTAGCTTAACTGTATCCTACTTCAACCTTAATTTTCTACTCTCAACATGCACAAACCATTGGCTGCTAAGTGCCTGACACACTAGTTCTTCATCACAGAATTCATTAATGATCAGAACAGAACAGATGAACATGTAAATTCATGATATCAACCCTAAAAAGAAAAAGAAACCTTCTACAGTATATAAGACATGAAACCAAGTGCCTTCCAACTTGTTCTTAATCTCCATGGGGAGGGGATGCTCTAGTTAGGCCTTTAGACAAACTTTATAGCACTACACAAAGACAACACATTCTCCAAGTCCCTTCACTATGGGCCTATACAGACTGCCAGGAATAATCCAGTTTGAGGCCACTTTAACTGTCCTGGCTCTGTGCTAGGGAATCATGGGAATTGTAGTTTTTTCTGAAACATTGGGCCTTCTGTCAGAGAGCTCTGGTGCCACAATAAACTATAGTTCCCATGATTCCTTAGCACTGAGCCAAGACAGTTAAAGTGGTCTCAAAATGGATTATTTCTGGTAGTCTGTATAGGCCATATGTCTAAAGTTTGTTTAAATGTTAACGATAGCATGGTCATGTTTCTGTCAGTCAGTCCTCTTTATGCAGTGTGGCCTTAAAGTTTATATCAAGGTTTGTCTGGGCAAGACCTTATTCCTCCCTCATTAATACAGAATATGCTCATGTGTCCCATCAAGCCAACTCTATCATGAGATATTCCACGAGATCATTACCAATCCAGATTACTTGTATTAATTATTATTATTATTATTATTATTATTATTATTATTATTAATCCAAACCACTTGTACAGATTCTGAATGAAAGGCACATCTAATCATTTTCTGCTACTATCTCTATCAAAAAGTAAAATACACGATTCTTATTCAATTCATTTCTAAATGTTCCATGCCTTGTTAATAGGAAATGGGTTAGATACAAGGAATGAAAGAAAAATATTTGTGTAACTGCAGAAAACAAAAATAGTTGGTCCAAAACATTGTTACAAAAATTATCAAATAATTAAAGGTGGATAAGACTCAGAGGAAGGAGGCATGAAAACTGGACAAAGGAACTTTAACACTTAAGACAGTGAAGAAAGTTGACAGAACGAGAATCAACTCATCTGAAATGTGGTGCTAGAGCAGAGTTCTACAGATACCATGGACAGCCAAAAAGACAAATAAATGGGTCCTAGAGCAAATAAATCCTGAACCTGAATAGAAACGAATATTACCAAACTGAAGCTATCATACTTTGGGTATATCATGAGATGACATGACTCATGAAAAAAAACAATAATGCTTGGTAAAGTGGGAAACCACAAGAAAGGGGAGAAACTATATTACAAGTGAACCGACTCAAGAAACCACCACCCTGAATTTGTAGGAATTGAGCAGGGCTGCTGATGTCTTGAAGGTCTCATTCAGACATAAGTCAGCATAAGTCAAAGCCAAGTGGATGGCAGTTAACAAACAACAGCTATTTCCTGTGCTTACAAAACTGTCAGTGCTGAACCATAAGTCTGCTATGCTGAAAATATTTGGCAGCAAAAACGTGTCAGGAAGAGAATTTACACAAAATTTCCCATACTTCAAACCCTCTGAATCAGTACTTCCCAGATGCTGTTGGACTTCATTTCTCAAAAGATCCAATCACCATGTCAGTCATTCTGGGAGCAACATCATCTGGGTCCCATATTTTAGAATTACTATTCTAGATGCATGTTTACATTTTAAAAGTGTAAACACTGCATTAAATAGTCAGGCTGTGTAACTAAGCACTAACTCATGAAACCTGTGCTTCCTAATATAACAATCAGCTGAGCGCACCTTCAATATCTGCATCACAGGTTCTTCAACATAAGCATCCACAGAACATGAACAAAGCATTGCATACTTAAACAGCTAATCAGTACACTTTAATGCAAGATTAACCTTCTTTCAACAAACAGCAAATATCACATGAATGTGCTGCTACAATTAACATATAATTAAAACATTATTTTTCAACTTAGAGGCATACTAGTTTCTTACCTTTTAGCAGAGGCAGTGGAGTTAACTCTATAGGCTTGCCCTGAGACCGAAACTGGGAGGAACTTTGCGACCTCTTCTGCCTGGCTTTTCTGACGGACTTCCGAGAAAATCCGTCTACTTTATCCACTGATGGAGGTGTGGTTGGTGCTGAGGACATATCCCTACTGAAGGGAATAAGTATTATTAATATTCTGAAGTAGAAAACACACACGTTACCAATTCTTAAAGATCATACTACCAATAAATAGTCACTGCATGTGAACACCTTGGTTGAATGCAACTGTTTACAGGGTAAGCATATGTTAGCAAAACCCACCACTCTGATCCAAATCTGATTATGTCATTTCATAGAGAACTAGTGATCCAGATGCACACATCAGCAAAAGAGAGCAGCTGAGTATTGCATTGTACATCCAGAAGTGAAACTGCAACACTCACCTTTATCTTCTGTTCTTACACTGATTCTCATACTATGCATTATAGGGACATTTTAAAGTTCTCTTCATGTACCACAGTAATCCTACCAGTAGTGCAGAAAGTAAATTCATAACATTTTAAAGGAGTAACAGGAACTGCCCTCATGCTATAAATAAATATGATGCAATGAACCTTTCCAGTCATACACAGTCAAACTAAAATGTCTATCATAAAATTAATCAAACAATAATTTATGCTTGTTTAAAATTGTTACCAACTGTTTACAAGGAATGCTTGCTTACAATTGATGCCAAAAAGGCAATGAAACTTTGGCCTTTGCAGACTGCTAGAAATAGTGCAAATTGAGTCCACTTTAACTGCCCTGGGTCAGTGCTAGGGAATCATGGGAACTGTATTTTTTTCTGAGACATTGAGCCTTCTGTCAGAGAGCTCTGGTGCCACAATAAATTACAGTTCTCATGATTCCCTAGCACTGAGTCAGGGCAGTTAAAGTGGACTAAATTTGCACTATTTCTGGCAGTCTGCAAAGGCCCTTTGACACTGAGCTCCATTAGACAGTCACTGTGGCCATTACCTATTATGCTAATTAGTAACACATTACTTTCCTCTCTTCTTTTTCATTATTTTGTAAAATAACAAAAGTCCAAGTCCATGTCCTAACCAGCATACCTTAAAACTATTGTAGTATTATGTTGCCTTCTCTTAAAAGACCTCCAGAAAAAGATTCCAAAACTTCACTAGGTAGCTTATTCCTCTAGTGAACTAATCTTAGATTTAGGGGTTTTCTTAATTATTTGCCATTATCTAACCTCCTCTATCTCAGATATCACACTTTGTGTCTGCTTTTTAAAAAAAAAAAAAAGAAATCTACATATTATATCCTCATTTTGTGGAGTAACTCAGTAAGGAGCGGATTAACTTTAGACATTAAAGATGGGATACTATGCTATTAAAATAAAGTTGTATCTATGGTAGAATTTAAAATAATATTAAGCATAATGGTAAGATTACATTTTGCAAACAATCATGTGTGTGTAAGCCTCCAGGTTGCCTGTCAATTTATGGCAACCCCATTAATTTCATATGGTTTTCTTAGGCAAGGGAATACTCAGAGGTGGTTTTGCCAGTTCCTTCCTCTGAAATATAGCCTACAGCACCTGGGATTTGTTGGGAGTCTCCTATCCAAGTACTAGCCAGGGCTGGCGCTGCTTAGCTTCCAAGATCAAACAGGATCTGGTGCCTTTAGGATACTTAAGCAATCATATTTAAATCAAAATAAAACACATCAATAAAGTCAATGGAACCATACATTCTGTTGAATTTCTACATGCATTGTTCCAGAGCAAAGATTGACAATGCAATGACAGCAGGTTTTTGAATGCTTGATTTAAATATTTCTCATCACATGGGAGTGCAAAACTTAAATCTTCAAATTTGAAAGTTAAATGAAGGACTGTTTTTGTTTGTTTTTAAAAAGACAGTTGGGTGTCTGCTGATATTTAACAGGCACAAAAATCATAATTGTTTTCACAAAAGCTAGCCTCAGCGCTTACAAGGAGTCACGAGGCCTTGACACTGAGCAGTGAGAGCGCCTTTATCTACAACAATCCTTACTTTATCAAGTCATTATTCTCACGGCCATTGCTGCATTGTTATCCTGAGTTATACAGCCTATGTGGTAAAGATTAATGACACTGCATTATTATGATGCTTATCAATTTAAATGTTACATGCACCATTAATATGTAAGGACTCCATAGAGGAATGACACTACTATGCATACCTGAGTTATACAAAACTGAACTATAACATGAATTGGAAGGAGATACTATAGACAATGACAACAAAAAGATATTACTGGTACTCCAGGGGAAACGTCTCAAAAATCCAACATTACTCTGGCAGCCCAATCCTGCACCTGCTTGCTCAGAATTAAAGCCCCATGAGGCTTATATATCTTACTCCCAAATTATGTGTGGATAAGATAGCACTGCAGTCTTCAGTTCTTGGCCTATGTGACACAACTCAACTCACCTAAAGGATGGTTTATCTTTGCTCACAACCCTCAGGATGCCTCTACCTATCTAGAAATCTTTTCACACAGTCTGAAAATGGAACCTGCTAACCTCATTAATGGACATGTTCTCAAGCAGATCACTTTGACTGCAGCAGGATCATTGTGTCAGCAAGAAGCTTTAGCGACACTTCTCAGCTGTAAATTTAGTAACAGTTCTTCTGTGCAGCTCTATAAATTGCTGAAGTCTAATGAGGCCTAACAAAGCTGCGCTAAGGTGGGTATCAGCATTTTCACTAGCATTTTCCTTTTGCCCAACACAGCTGCTTTAGATTCTTTAAGAACTAAATTGTAACTCCACAGGCCTTACTAGCATTCAACAACAAACTCGGGGGAGAGGTTTAACCACTTTTCAAATCTCTCAATGGAGCAGCTACTTCTTTACATATTTTAGGAGAAAAATAATGGAACTAGGAACACTACAAGGTAAGAATGACAAATGGGAGGCATGCATGCATACACACACCCGCTTTTGGTTCTCACCTACCCAGTGGCACTCTGCAGATTTAAAAGTACTGTACAACAACATCCAAAATCCACAAAACAGTGATACCTTTATTGGATCAACCAAAATGCACAATATACATGTTGCAAGCTTTCAAAGCTTCACTGGCTTCTTCATCAGGCAAAGGTCAAACAGCTCTTACTGTCAGGAAGTTCTTCCTAATGTTTGGGTGGAATTTCTTTTCCTGTAGTCCTTTCCCATTTCTGATCCCCAATGAATGGCATTCAAATGCACACTTAGTGCCCCTGAAATGGGAGGTTCTGAGTAGTCATGCTGATCAACAGGCACTGATAATGTGAGCATTAATCTGTGAAACATATGGGGTAGCTGTGTTGGCCATACAGCAAACTATGACAACATCCAAATTCCACAAAACAGTAATAACTTTATAGCGCCAACCAAAATGCCCAACATACATGTTGCAAGCTTTTGAAGCTCCACTGGCTTCTCCATCAGGCAAAGGTGCTAAACATCACACAGGAGAAAAAAAATTGACAATGTTAGTCATAGGCCTGCATTTTGTCAAGATGATGTAGTTGTTGTCCTCAGTTCAGATGTTATTGGACAGGTATTCATACAAGTGGGTCCTTCCTCCTTCTGGCCATGTGGGTACAGGGAGATTCTTAAAATCTATTTTAATTTTAAAATTGAAATAAAATTCGACTTCCCTTAGCAAATCAAAAAGCTACTGCCTTTTGAGATATAGCAACATGTATTTTGTGCATTTTTGTTGGCCCCATAAAGGTATCACTGCTTTGTGTATTTTGGATCCACACTTTTGTATGATTATAATTGTACTGTGATTTTAATGTTGTGAGCTCGGAAAAGAGCAAGATACAAATAAATATGATATGGATGTTATTGTACTTTGTTATATGGCCAGATGAGGTAGTGGTTTGAGAGTTGCACTATGCCTCTGGGAGACCAGAGTTTAAATCCTGGCTCAGCCAGGGGGCAACATTGGTCAAGTCACACTCTCTCATCCTCAGAGGATGGCCATGGCAAATCCCCTCAGGGGAAAAACCTGCCAAGAAATGCCCATGAAAGGGTCACCATAAGGTCTCCTTAGACTCTGATACGAAGGCATACAACAATATGTCCCATACAGCTACCCCTGGATATGCAGATTTAAGAGATTAGTATGATTATGGATTAAAGTGAGCACTGATGGAAAGACTTCTGCGGTTATAATGAGGGCACCAGGCTCATTATAAGCGTTTGATGGCTATAACCTGTAAATGGTGGCCATGAAGAAATTGTACTTATCAGCATTAAAGAGTTAAAGGGAGAGGGAAATACCGAAAGAGGAGGCCTCGATGCCATTAACCCACCAGGAAAGATCCCAGGTCCTCCCAGATCCCAGTGGATTTGGATCCTGTCCATAAATCCCTAATGATCCCTTCACCCTGACCACCCTGCCTGCCTTTTTTATCCTCAGACACATACACACACACACAAAACAGTCTTCGTTCCTCGTGAAGTCAAAGGCTTTCATGGCCAGCATCCAGTTGTTTTGTGGGGGTTTTCAGGCTGTGTGGCCAAGTTCTGGAAGAATGTATCCCTGACGTTTTGCCTGCATCTGAGGCTGGCATCTTCAGAGGCTGGCATGGAAGTGAGTGGGGTGTATATGTATGTGTGTGTGTGTGTGTGTATGTATATATATATATATATATATAATATATATATATATATATATATGTATGTATACACACACTTGTGTGACCCTTGGTTGGGAGGAAGTGATTTACATTTTAATCTGTGTGTTGATCTGTTGGTGAATGGCAAGGCCTCAGGGTGGAAGGATATGGGAGAGAATTTTTGTTGTTGTTAACTGCCCTCGATGGTGACCCCATGGATATGCATGCCTAATACGTCTGTCCCTGGTTTCTACTCCACTATATGCATCTGAGGAAGTAATAATAATAGTAATAATAATTTTTATTTGTATCCCACCCCTCTGTCAAACAATCGGGGCGGCTTACAGCAGTTAAAATTCCATTAAATATATTAAAATATAGTCCAAAAAAATCCCAGAACCCTCCCACCCCTTAAAAAGTGTTAAACCAGTATTACCATTAAAACATGTTAATTACACATTAAAATGAACAAAACTCCTTACACAAACAGACAATACAAGACAAAGCAGCGATTGCAGCCAAAGGTGGGAGAGAGAGAGATGAGGCCGGGAAATCTAGTCAGGGACTTAAGTCTACGAAAGCTCATGCTGCCAACTTCTTTATTTCAGTTAGTCTCAAAAGTGCTACAAGACCTCTCTCTCTACATGCTATTTAATTAGCACTCCATTGTCTGCGGGGCGGGGGAGAGGGAACCCTGACCCTGGGTGAAGTTCATCTGCGTGTGCTGAGATTTGATTTCGGTGTTTTTAACATGTCAATCACTTCCTCCCAACCAAGGGTCACATAGTATGCATGTGTGTGTGTGTGTATATATATATATATATATATATAAAAAACCCCACTCTCTTCCATGCCACCAACCCTCTGAAGATGCCAGCCACAGATGCAGGCGAAACGTCAAGAATAAATAAACTCTCCCGGAACACATAGCCATACAGAACGGGGGGGAAAACCCTATAGTCTTCGCTCCTCTCCTATTTCGCCGGCGGCCCCAGCTTGGGAAGTTACCTTGAACCTTCCCGGTAGAGAATCCAGAGACAAGGAGGAGAGAAAAGGAGGAGGGAGGCGATCCCTGGAAGCGGCGGCGGCGGCGGCGGCGGCGGGCCGGCGGTTGTGTGTGTGCCTTCTTCTATGTGGCGGTGCGTGTGCGTCTCCCTCTCCGCGGCTTCTTCGCCTTCCCTGCGGTCCCTGCCGCAGGAGCCACCGCCTGCTAGGCCTCGTCGGCTTCCTCCC
The DNA here is from genome assembly GCA_026167975.1 of Phrynosoma blainvillii. NCBI lineage: Eukaryota > Metazoa > Chordata > Lepidosauria > Squamata > Phrynosomatidae > Phrynosoma > Phrynosoma blainvillii. The sequence goes on along the minus strand of JANUYF010000001.1, from coordinate 444,597,900 downwards.
AGCGCAGGGCAACGGAGGCGGCGTCAGGAGCAGCGGCAACAGCAACGGCGGAGGCCTCCTCTTCTTCTTCCTCCTCCTCCTCCTCCGCTCGGTCCCATACAAGGCTGCCCTCCCCCGCCCCCGGCAACAACAGCAGCCACCGCCACCGAAAGGCCTCCTCCTCCTCCTCCTCCGCTGCTGCCGCCGCCGCCGCCGCCTCTGAGTCTTCTCCTTCTCCCGGAGAGCCGGCCTTAGGGAAGGAGGGGCGCCCACAGAGACAGAGGCCCGAGTTGAGGAGGAGGCGGCGGCGGAGGCTGTGGGGGGCTGAGGCGTCGAATGCGGCCTTCCTTCCTTCTCCTCAGGCGGGCGTTCTCCTTCTTCTTCTTCTTCTTCTTCTTTCCGCGGCTATTGTCAGTCAGTCAGTCACTGAGCTCCGGCCATGGCTCGCTCTCCCGCGCTTCAGCTCGCTCTCGTCTTCCCTGGTGTGTGTGCGCGCGCAACCAAGCGCTCGCGCTCTCCTTCCTATCAACCAACGGCTCTCGCTCTCTCGCTCAGGTCCGCGCGTGCCACCAACCAACCAACGGCCCGCGCTCGCGCCCTCTTTTTCTCTCTCGCCCTCGCTCTCTCTCGGATGCGCGCGCCGCCGCCGCCGCTGCCACTCCAGTCAGTTAGGCCGTCGCGAGTCAACCAAGCCTAACCAGCCTCAGCCGTTTTCCGTTGGTTGGTCTGTCTCTGGCTCGCTTGCTCGCAGCCGAACCTTGCTGGCGGCCACGCCCACAAGACGTCATACGCCGCCGCGCTGCGAAGGCCTAGAGCGTGACGCCTGATTGGGCGAGAAGTCTCAGGGGCCGGTTCCTCCCCCTGCTCGTTCCTCTCTGCCTGAGGGAAAAGAAAGGAAAGGCGGTTGAGGGGGAAGTCGAAGTGGAGGACCGTGAGGGGCGAAGGAGGGCCGTTTTCTCTCCTCACGGAGGGATGAATGGAAAGGACGGAGGGGCTCGGTCTTGCCCGCTTCGAGGAGGAGGGTGAATGGCCGACCTCCGCCTGGGCTCCCTTGTCTGAGCTGAGGAAGAGGCCGCGAAAGAGAAGCGAAAAGCGACCTGTGAAGGGAGAACTTGAGAAATGGGGCTGCCCTACTTCGGCCGCATCGAGAGAAGGCAGAAAAAGGCCAGTGATGCTGGGGAAGGTGGAAGGAAGCAGGAGAGGAAGACCCCGCGCCTAGTGGTTAGACTCGGTTTTAAAACTCACTGCAGAAATAATCCAGTTTGAGACCGCTTTAACTGCCCTGGCTCAGTGCAAACTGAGGGGACACATTGGTAAATTCAGTTGATCCAAGGCGTCTACTCTAGTCAGGACTAACAATAAGATTTAAGTCAAGAACACCGTTTGAAATAATCCAGTTTGAGACCGCTTTAACTGCCCTGGCTCAGTGCTAGGGAATCCTGGGAACTGTACTTTGTGGCACTAGACTAGAGCGCTCTGCCATATAAGGCTAAGTATCTTCACAAAACTACAGTTCCCAGAACTCCCTGTCATTGAACCAGGGCAGTTAAAGCGGTCTCAAACTGGATTATTCCTGCAGTCTGTTCTGGACCTCGATCAGGGAGACCAAAGAGAGGTAAAGGATGAGTATAGGAGGTTTAGAGACCCTATATGAGATCCACTTAAAGGCAGCTAGCATCAGTGTAAGTAGTGAGGAGAACTGACATATACTTGGAGTAGGAAGAACAAGTCGAAATATCCCATCAGAGGGGTTTTTTGTGGGGGGGGGGGAGTGAGTAAAGCAGGCAGATCGTTTCACACGTTAATTGAGAAGAACCGGGCAAGGAGGCAGCAGCTGTGTGGCGTCCCCTTGCAGCAGGTTGCCTTTTGTGGGTTTTCTGCTCAGGGAGATTGCTCTTCTCTGTTTTCTGTATTTCATTTTATACTGCGCTAATGAGATGTATTGTTTTAGGCAGACATCGAACTACAGTATTTGGAAAGAAAACCTTCCTTAGTTTAAAGAAATAGCTGTTATACTGGAAAATCAGAATACAAAGGGATCTTGGAGCACCTCTGAAACTAACTGAAGGGGAGAATTTGGCAGCATGAGCTTTCCTAGACTTGAGACTACTTCCTCAGATGCATGGGATGGATGGTCCAAGACTGCTTATATAGGTCTGCATATATATTCTCTTCTCTCCCTTCCAGTAAGAGGAGCTGCAGCAGCTCTCCCCTCTGTGGCTGTCAGGCTTGGGATGTTTTCGGATGAGGCCTTCTATTCCTCATCCAAAAAAGGACTTATGTGTGTGTAACTAGAGCTTACATGCACATATGTCACTAACAAGATGCCAGCCCTATGTTAAGACACTTATTCTGTATTTAGGAAGACAGAAGCTCCCTTATGTACTTAACTTTTGTCTATTTAGCTTAATATGCGCATTGCTGACTAGCAGTGGCTCTCCAGGGTTTCAGGCAGCCCTGAAGAAATTAGGAATTGAACCTAGGATCTTCTGTGTGCAAAGCATTGGCTACAGCCCCTTTATAGGTAGTCCTTAGGACAGTGTCTGACAGGCTTTCTCCAAAGTGTTTCCATCATGATCACCATTGTCATGCAGAATTCAAAGATATCACCATGTTGGTCTGCAAAATTGGTATGCAAAGGAACCTTGTAGCATCTTTTGAGACTAATTGAAAGAGAGAAGATGGTAGCCTGAGCTTTCATACATGGAATGGAGAGTATAGTGACAGATCTGTATAAGCCAGTTGTGTGTGAAAATGTCAACTGAAATTCAAAACCTTGTGGGTATGTAGATGAAGTGGCAAGTTCATTTTTAACTATGGGTGTTGGGGGATAAAGGCAAAGCCACCATCATTGGGTTGAACAAAGACAGTGATTTCCTGGGACCCCACACACATTATACTTCTCCCCCCCTTGTGGGAGGGCAGCTCTCTTGGCCAGTTCCTCGCAACTTCTTTTTGGCTCCCACAGCACATCCCAATACTCAATCCTATGGTTATCTACTAAACTTCGCTTTAGGCAACATCTTTGCTTTGTCCCCCAAAGACCATTGTTAAAACTGAACTTGCCACTTCATCTCCACACCCACAAAGTTTTGCACATTATCATACACAGACTGATATATAGGTCTGTCCCTGGGTTTTCTACTCCACGTAATGCATCTGAGGAAGTAGACTCAGGTCTGTGAAAGCACATACTACCAACCTTTGTCCTTCATTTAGTCTCAAAGGTGCTGCAAGATCCCTTTGAATATTGTTCAGTTCATGCTAGGAAGGAGCTCGACCTGTCAAAATTCAAAAAGATTATAATTAGAGGCACTTCGAATTTTTGCAAATCTGTAATACTGTCATGTACAACAAAATACTGTATGTTCATTGTTTTCTGCCTTGAATAAATATGTGTAATTCTAGGATTGTGATCCGCTGCTAGATTCCTGATTGGAAGGAATTTTTGGCCTCTGATCAGACTCTGTAGCTGTCTGAGAAAGTAACTGAGGAAACTGGAACATTATCATGTTACTTGGTTGTTGTGTGCTCAGTCAGAATTAGTGGATGCACTACAAATGAGCAGAACAGAATATCAAAAGACATTCAGAAATGCCCATGGTGAAATCTGTAACCTTTCTGCTTGAAAATGAACATTTGCATGTTGATGAATGCTGTCTGTTTTGTGGTAAAACTTTTCTGTAAGAGTTACCATGCTCACACTTTTGAGCTATTGACATCAATAATGAATGGGAAGATTACTAGCCAAAGAGGGCCAGTATCTAAGATTATGTCAAACACAATATTAAATTTTAAAAAGGAAAAGCGAAATTCCTCAACTGAAAGGCATGAAGGAAAAACAGTGTTTCGTTTTGTTTGCAGTTTTTTGGTTTGTTTGTTTTTGGGTATTTTTTGGACAACCACTGGACTGAAACCTTTTTCAAAGTTGCAAAGTATTTGGAAGAAAAAGATTAACAGATTTTCTATTCCTGGTTAAGAAGATGAAGTGAGAATGCAGTGAAGATGCCTACAATGCAGTCTTTGTTGTTAACCGTCCTCAAGTCAACTTCAGCTTATGGTGACCTTGTGAATGGAGACCTCCAACTCATCCTGTCATCAACAGCCGTGCTCAGGTCTTGCAGACTCAGGGCCATCTCTTGGCCCTTGGTCTTGGCTTTTAGGGACAGTTCAGGCTTGATTTGTTTTAGGTTCCATTTATTTGTCTTTTTGGCAGTCAGTGGTATCCATAGAACTCTCTTCCAGCACCACATTTCAAATGGGTAGGTTCTCTTCCTGTTGAATTTCTTCACTGTCCAGCTTTCACAACTATACAGTCGGCCTTCCTTTTTCGTGGGGGGATCTGTTCCAGAACCCACCCACCCCTACAAAAACAGAGACTTGCCAATATTCAAGCCCCATAGGTTTTAACCCCATTGATTTGAATGGAGGTCTCCCCTCCGTGAATATGCAAAAGCTCAGACCTCAAGTCCATGAGAATGGAGGGGTGACTGTACATAGAAATGGGAAGCATTAGCATGGACTATCCTTACTTTAGTATCCAATGATATCTCTTTATATTTCAGAATCTTGCCAGTTCCTTCATAGCTGCCCTTCCAAGTCCTAGCCTTCTGATTTCTTGACTGCAGTCTCGATTTGCTGTAATGACTGAGCCAAGGTATAGGAAATCTTTGACTATCTTATTGTCTTCACTGTCTGCTTTAAAGTTATATCAGTTCTTTTTGTTTTCATAACATACCACTATAAACCTGTCTTTGCACTTTCTTCCTTGACTTTCTTCAGTAATTGTTCCAAGTCTTTGCTATTTTCTATTGGTGACATCTGCATATCTTAAATTGTTGATGTCCCTTCAATTTTGATACTTTCCTTCCTTCGAGTCTAATATGATATATTCAGCATACAAGCTAAACAGATAGAGTGATAAAATGCAGCCTTGCCTGACCTCCTTGCCAATTGGAAGCCATTCCATTCCACTGTAGTTTGTCCTGATGGTAGTCTCTTGTCTGGAGTATAGATTACACATCAAGACAGTTAAATGTTGTGGCACACCCTTTTCTTTAAGAGTGATCCATAGTTTTTTATGAACTACACAATCAAAGGCTTTGCTCTAATCTATAAAGCACAGGCTGGTTTTCTTCTGAAATTCCTTGGTGCGCTCTATTATTTAATGTATGTTTGTAGTATGATCCCTGTGTCTCTTCCTGTCCTGTCCTGAATCCAGCTTGTACATGTGGCAGAACGAATAAGGTAAAGAAGATTTTGAGGGACCAGATAATACTGACTTAAGGTTGATGACAACCTTATTTTATACAGCAGAGGTACATCTATTTTGCAAGATTTCTACATGCATAATTAAAAATGGAGCCCAGAAGATGAGAAGTTGTGTCTCATTGAAAGAAATTCTTACAGCTTCTTAATTAAAAGTTATATCAGGTGTGTGCTTGTTTCAGAATATACAGTGGACCTTTCCCATCAGTGAGGGTTCAGTTCTGGGACCTGAGGGCAGGGAGAGGGGGAAAGCACAGAGGGTTGGAGCCTGTATTATTCAATGGGTGGTGATGTGCATCAGTCAGCATCAACACATTTGCATGGATGCCCCATTAAATAATATGGGGCATGGCGATCTACAGGTGGTCAGATCCATGGATCACCAGCCCACTGATGCGGTGGGCCCACTGTATTTCTGAAGGTCTTTGAAAGAATATAAAAGTGTTATTGTACAGAAATGGCTTTATTACTTAACAGAGAATTAGGCCTTGGACTTGCTGAACAAGACATTGGAATAAGTGAATTTGCTGAACAAGAACAATCAGTTATGTTTGTTCACATGTCTGTTCTGTATAGATTATGAGGTGGGGGGCTAGTTTTTACAATTAAAAATATAATCTCTCCCTAGCCTCTGCTCTTCTGTGTTACATTATCTTACTTAATTACACAAGTGACTTTTCTCTCCTGTCTCATTCATCTCTGGCATTGAAATGCCAGTAGCAGAACACAAGGAGAGGAAGTTGAAATGGATTTAGCTCCCTATTTAATTGTAACCCATCTTTCTCTTGACATGAGACCATCTCTCCGTACATACTTTTGTAGTAAAATTAGATCCTACCTCTTTATGCCCCAAATTGGCAAATGTTTTATAGCTCCACATTCAGACATTTATCTCAAGGACATATTAGAAAGCAAAATGGTTTATGATGAATGTGTGGAAGACTACTGAGTGATCAGGCCTCTGTCATGTAACATGAAGATGGTTGGCCTCAAGGGAAATGAAACACTAATACTTTCATAGTAAACAGAGAATATTTGAAAGTAAATCATTTATGCTTTTAGTGAATTTTGTCTTAAGTGTTTTGTAATATGGAAGGCCACAGGGAGAAACTACATATCATTACATGGTTACGGGTATATAACGAAGTAAGTTGTGTAATATTTTCTATAAGATTATTCATATGGTTATGTAATCATCATTATGGAATTTTATTTTGCCATTTTTAAAAGTATGTTACCTGAGGAGAAATGAACTAGATATCCTGAAGGCACGAGATCTGATCCTGGAAGTAACCAGAATCAGGCCTGGTTAGTACTTGGATGGGAACTACCAAAGAATAACAGGTGTTATAGGCTGTATTTCAGAGGAAGGTCATGGCAAACCAAATCAGAGTATTCCTTGTGGAATACTCATGTAGTTGCCAAAAGTGATGTAAAGGTGCGCGCACTACCATGTTGGTAGTGAACTAGGAAAGAATAAGTGTTGCAATTACTCAGTAAGCTCTCTTACTAGAGAACAAGGCCCGTTGACCTCAATGTGATCTTTGACCAAACATAGGATAATAGGATTGGAAGAAATCCCAGATGCCCTCTGATCTAACCTCTGCTTTGCAAGAATCCACATATTTAGGAAGAGGTGGATTTCCCTCACCTTTTAAATGTATATTTATGTGGAAGATGTCACTTCCAAAACATTCTGTTAGATATGATTAAAGAAATAGGAAGTGGTACTTATTTTAGATTGTTACGTACGAGGGTGTATGATCTTATGAAAGAGTGGAGGAAGTGCAGCCCTCCAAATGATGTTGGAATGCAACTTCAGCAAGCTCTAATGAGCATAGCTAATAGCAAGAGGTCCTAGGAATTGCAGTCCAGCAACAACTTCAGATCTTGTGCCTGTAGCATTAAATGTAATGTATTAAAGATGGTTCTTGGTTAAGGTATTGAAGCCCTTCATCTGCAGCAGGGTTATATGTGTTTTATACCTAAAAATAGGTTTGATGATCTAAAAAATTACAAAAGCACAGAGCTCTCAATTTATAATGTTCTTTGGTATTCTGTTGAAACATGTGGATATAATATTCCAAGGATTACAGTAATGGACATTTGACCACTCTAGGTTGAGACACAAATTTCTAGAAAGTGATTCTGTACAGTATGGTTAGAAAGCTACAATTTAGGTGAAGATTGAGTAAACTAGATGACGGAATTGGAGTTGATTGGAAGATATGAAGAACATTCAGCTCAAAAAACTAGTAGATTATTCTTCCAATTGTCAAACCCAAATGTTCTAAATTAATTTGCTTAAGCCATGTCTGTTAGTACAGATGTAGGAGTGTCCTATTTTGTTTTATTTTAACATACTGTTCAGTCAAAAAAGACTTCCAGAGTGGCAAAGATTAATAGGAGACTCCTTCAAGCATACTATTTAAGGATATCGTTCTGCACTGAAGGAAAGATTTAAATGTGAACAGTTCCTTTTTGAGACCCCGTGCAGTACATTCTATAGAACGCCTCCATTTAAATGCAGTAACTTCTAAAGGTCAGGTCTGTGCTAGCCTTATAAAATGAAGAAGTTTTAGTTTCATCATCATAGATGATGAGAAAGTCTGAACTGATGATGACTAAACTGGAAGAAGATCTTAGAGTAATAGGGAGTAGCTCAATGAAATGTCAACTCTGCAGTGGAGAGGAATAAGACAAATTCCAGATACCAAGGGATGGGCTGAAGGCGCAAGATGCAGTTAATTTACTAAATCTCGTTGGAGCTTTGTGTTATCAATGCCTAAAGGGAGACTGCATGGGAGTGCCATGTATGTCATCTTGATTTCCATCATTGAAAAAAACCTGTGATATAAATTTGCCAATTGAATAATGCTGCAAGAACTGGAAACAGAAGGATTGGTATTTTAGCACCTTTATAGGATGACCACATTTGGAATACTGTCCATATTTCAAGTCACCCTCATCTCAAAATATGATATTATTGTAGAGCTAGAAGAATGCAGAAAACAGTAGCTAAGGGGAGCAGGGTACTGTAGAATAGTTGCTGTGAGGAAAGGCTACAGTACTCAGATCTTTTTAGTTTAGAAAAAGTGACGAGAGATGTTACAGTACTGAGGATTTTCAGGTTACACATCAGGACAAATAAGTTTTCTTTATTCTTGCAATACTAAAACTTAAGACCATCCAATGAAATTGATCGGCAACAAATCCAGGACAGGAGAGGCCCTTCATTCATTCCATAAGTAACACAGAATTTACTTCCACAATATGATGACCACTCAGTCATGACAACTGTCAGTGCATTTAGGCAAATTTCATGGAATCAGCTAATCAACATTAATTACCTTGAGTAATTTTGAAGCAGCAGGATATCTATTAAATGAATATTCAGATTTAAAGAGAATGTGGCCTTGAATACTAAATGCCAGGAGGAACAAAACAGAAATTATATTCTATGTGTGAACTGCATGGGTGCCGCAGCATCAGACCTTGCATCTAATCCATCAAGGTGTTTTCATGATCTTGTAAGTACTAGTCACCACTGCAGTCCACATGTCTGTTTTCTTATACATTCTGTTTAACCTTCATAAGGATGATATCACTATACTGTTTGTGCCCACAAGCCTAAAATAATATTTACTTCAAGGATAGCCCACTTATTACATCCCAGTTATAAATATATTCATGTGAAAATATTCTCAATTGATTACAATAAAGTTTCTTTATTGTACAGTGCAGAAATCTTTCTGCTCTGCAGAAAAATATACTTGGGATCAAGGACTTTTTGGTAAGTGGAAAAATTCAGAAGAAATTTACAAAAGGCATAAGAGGTCTGAGAAGAAATAATGAAGATTATATTCTGCTTATATAAAAGGAGGTGGGATGAGCACTCAGAATTCACATATTTTGAAGTGTCTTGTTTAAAAAGAAAGAGAAAATGTTGTCTGTGGGATATGAAGCAATGGAGTTAAACCACAGCTTAGAGAAATTACTGTGAGGACTACAACACCCACATTCCCCTACAGCATGCTGCCTGGAGGATTCTGAGAATTGTCCAAAATATAACTTCTCTGAGTTAAATTGTAAAGTAGAAGGAATCTCTTCCTAACTACAAGGTCAGCTCACTTGGGGAGCAAAGTTTTCTAAGGACAGTATGGAGTCACCTTCTGTGGAGGTTTTCAAGAAAAAGCTTGGCAAGAATTTGTCAAGAATGCTTTCAAGCAAAGAGTTTTTTGAAGTGGGCTTGAACTGGGCTGGTTCTAATTCTGTGTGACTTAATGGTTATAGTCACAGTAAATTTACAGCATTATATTTCATGGTGGACCTAAATATATATGCAGTATTATTAGCATGGTTCTGCTGTATATAGATATCACCACATTTAGATACTTCATTACAAATTCTAATTCATATTTAAAGTTTTGGCTCAGTTCTGACACTGGCAGATCATAGTTAAGGAACCTTTATTATAGTTCATTATGATGGCTGAACTGATCAAGTATACCTCATGACTTTGAGAAGCTGGATGCTATCAAGGGAGGGAAATTGGCATGCACTTCTAAGCCATGGTTAGTTGGTTGAAGATATGGGAAATGAAACTACAATTTTTTTTCTATATCATTTCATCATTGGTAGTGCAGCAAGCTGACAAGTAGTCAGCCACACAAAATCAAGCTTTCTACAGGTCATTCTTGTAGAAAACTGTTGCCTAAAGGTATTTGGAATGCCTCCCAGATGTAGTGCCCAGTCAGCGTAAAGGTGAGGGCGAGCTGTAATATAATGCTGGTTGGAGACATTCAACTGGCCACTCTTCCATGGGTCTTTCTAGAGTGGTGATAACTGAGGTGGGGCCAGAGAGGACCAGGGTCAACTACAGCTTTTGGCTTGCTAGCAAGGTGAGCCAAGAATTGTAGACTCCAGGATAAGCACAAACTTTAATTGCATGGGATGTCTGAATTTAGTGACTGAAATTCAGTGTATTTATGTATATCAAAAGTGTAGTACACATAGACTCTTAACTGTTCCAGTTTAGCACAGCATTCCCAATTAATCCTCTGTCTTCCCACTTTAACAGCTGCTTTTAAAATGTCCCAGTGTCTCGCTGCTCTTCCCAGTTTTCCCCTTTGCCCTCAGCATATTTCCACTATTGCAAACTGAGTTAGAAGTGCAAAAGTAGTTTACCTTCAATTAACTCAGTGAGGGGAGAGGAAGAGACAGATACTTCCCATTCCCAGTAGGCTCAGGCAGAGGCAAGCTGTTTCAGCCTGTCCTAGTTTGTGTGTTCTTCCTCATTAATAACTTCTGCCATCTTGACCACACACTGATGTTGCTCAGCCATGCCTATCCTGGTTTTCATCTGTGAAATATTGTAGAGTATGGTTGTTTGTTGTTAACTGTTCTTGAGCTGATCCCAAGTCATAGCAACCCTGTGGATGGGCCATCTCTAAGACTCCCTATTTTCCACTGCTCTGCTTAGGTCCTGTAGATTTATACCTGTGACCTTCTTAACAGAGTCCATCCATCTAGCACAGGGGTCGGCAACCTACGGCCCGCGGGCCGGGTGCGGCCCGCGGAGGCCTTTGGACCGGCCTGTGGTGCCATTTTTGCGTCCAAAATGGCACTTGCACACAGCGAGGGGTGCCATTTTGGAACGCCCAACGTGCCGGCGTCGTTCACACGACGCCGGCGCGTTGGACATTCCAAAATGGCACCCGCCGCCGTGCACATCTGTGCGCAAGCGCAGGCGCCATTTTGGATGCAAAAATGATGCTCGCGCATGCATGCACCCACAACTGCGGGTGCCATTTTGGAAGGCCCCACGGCGGCTGCGCCATGCGAATTCGCATGGCATAGCTGCCGTGGGGCCTTCCCTGGGCCTTGGGAACATGCCCCCACGCGTGTACCGTGCGAATTTGCCCAGCGCACGTGCGGGGGGGGCGACGGCCTCCCCGCCCATGCTCCGGGCAAATTCGCACAGCGCACACGTGAATTCGCACAGAGTACGCGTGGGGGGCATTCCCAAGGCCCCCCGCCCGTGCGCCGGGCAAATTCGCACAGCGCACGCGCAGGGGGGCGTTCCAAAATGGCGCCCGCCCGGCCCCCACGCCATTCCCCCCCCCCTCCCGGCCTCCTGGCAAAAAAGGTTGCCGACCCCTGATCTAGCATGTGGTCTTTCTCTCTCTCTACATCCCTTTCCTAGCATTATTGTCTTTTCCAATGAGTCATTCTTTCTCATAACGTGACCAAAGTACAACAGCCTCAACTTTATCATCTTAGCTTCCAGGCTTTATCTGTTCTAGGACCCATTTGTTTGTCTTTTTAGTTATCCATAGTTCCTCAGCACTCTTCTCCAGCACCACATCTCAGATTAATTGATTTTCTTCCTAGCCGCCTTCCTCACTGTCCAGCTCTTGCAACCGTACATGATAATGGGGAAAACAATGGCTTGTATGATTCTAACATTCGTGCTCAGTTGGATATCTTTACATTTTAGGATCTTTTCTCATTCTTTCATAGCTGCACTCCCCATTCCTGGTTCCCTCCTTATTTCTTGACTGCAGTCCCCATTCTGATCAATGTTTGACCCAAGGTACGGAACTCTTTTACTTTTTCAGTTTCTTCATTGCCTTGGATGCATCTGTCTATGGTAGCTTTTAATGTGGATCAGAATCCACAACAGGGCCTACTGCCCATGCGAAAAAATGCAGTACTTATTGAGTATATAATGCTTAGTGTTGGACTATGACTCTGGAGACCAGGGTTCAATTCCCACTTTGCCATGAAACCCACAGGCAAGTCACACTCTCTCAGCCTCAGGGGAAGGCCTTGGCAAACCTCCTCTGAACTAATCTTGCCAAGAAAACCCCTTGATCTGTAGGGTCGCCATAAGTCAGAATAGACTTGAAGACACACAACACACACTCTCTCAGATAAAAGACTTAGGCTCACAGTTCCTTATCTGACAAATTATATATAAATGAAGACTGCTGATATCTACAAATCTCTAGAAGAGGAGGAGATGCAATAGTATAATGATAAAACTTACATTGTGCTTTGTCTTTCAACCAGTAAATTTCTTCCAGTCTTCCTTTTCTTATTTGTTGATTTTCCTTTTCTTTCTTGGACATTTCCCATGAATTCGTGTTTTTCTGTATTTCAAAACAACAACAATACTGTTTTCAACTAATTTGAATTATCAAGAAAGCAAGAGCCATTTTAAAAAAACATGGCAGCTTGGCTGTTGCCATTATTGCTTGATTTATATGCAGGAAAAACTTTTTTTAAAATAGCTTGTTGTGATAAAAGCAGAGTTCTGGAACTGATAAATTAAATATATGCCTTAGCTGATAGATTAGAAAATAAAAGGCAAACTTAAACACACACACAAAAACCCACAGACCTATAGCTGTTCTCCACTTTCCAGTATCTCCAAAAATTTAAGACATCTGTTTACTTTTACTGATAAAGCTGTATTTAATTGTCCCTATCCTTCAGTCTTGTTTTGTTAAGCACATGTAGCCCTACAATAACTGAAGAATAAATAGTAATATTAAATCTGTTGAAGTAATCTTGTTGAAAACTAAGAAACCACAGGTAGTTTCAAGTAGGAACGTTTATAAGGATGCTCAGAAAAAATGGTGCCTTTTAAAGGGGAAACTAAGCCGAAGCAGACTGCCTGGAAGGAGTGGCCTCTGGCTCTGATCAGACCAGGACTGCAGCAGCTGTATGGCCCGCTTCCTGAGCAGGCTGCCGCTGCGGTCCTAAACCGGCAGGAGTGGATCAAATCTACTCCTGAAAGGGCCGTCTCTTGTCGGCTTGACATGGCTTCCAGTTGCTTTGGGAGCTAAGCGCAACACCCCCAAAGCATCTAGAAGCTGCTTTATTTGATCCATCTGTTTTGGGCCTAAGAGGGATTTGAGTGCCCACCAAACCAAACATCTAAGCGCAGTCTGCCTTTACCATGCCAGTGTGCACATCTGTTTTCTGGGATTCGTCACCTCCCTTGTGACATAGATCCCATGTCATACTGAAGAGGAAAAGCACAACAGTTCTGCCAGGTTACATACTGTGAATGAGGAAATCCCTTCGAAAATTGTGCTGAGGTCACAATCAGTGCATCAAAATTTTAGGCTTTCACATACATTCAGTGTATTATTTTTATTATTATGTTTTTTAGTGTTTTTTTATATATTTTTATTTTATTCACTTATATCCCACCTTTCTTCCACTACAGGGACTCAAGACAGCAAGTGCAGTAAATATAGTGAATTTCTAATCAATTTAAGATTAGTAAGGGTCAAATCTTGGGTGAAATGTAAAGCTAGAGACGCCTTATTCATCATTTTAAAAGTTCATATGTAAATCCAGTTCGTGGAATTCAGTCTCACTTTTCTGTGTGTGTTCTTACTATATTTGAACACACTACAGTGGCTTATTTCTAGCACTGGGGTTATGTGGTCATTATGTGGTCATATCATTGTGCAGTTTTGTTATTGCTACTGCAAATCTACATATTTTTATACTTCTCAGAATTTGAAATTAATAAGCCTTTGGCTCTCCTAGAAAAACCATTGTGTGTGCACACACAGAGAGGAGAGAGTTTAGGACAAAATCCATAGCTTCCAGGATGACAGACCTAATACCTATTAGTTCCTGATTAGAAATCAGACTGATAACAACACATGTCTTAATCCAAAATTGGTATTCAGAAGCTTCCCTTTACTGGGCAAATCCCTCTGAGATCAAACTGAAATTACACACAATCATGTGTAAGAAAATGGATAGCTTGTGTTTGTGTTTTTTGTTGTTGTTGGGTTTTTTTTGGTTGCTTAAAGGCAGTTATCAAAGAGAATGCAATTTTCATTAAGAAGCCACTTTTCACTGTTGTTCTGCTCTTTCTCTTTCACCTCTCCCATTATGGCTCTAAACTCTTTCCAAAATTGAAACTCCTCCTGGAAACTCTTGAACAGAGAAGTTTGGAAAGTAAAGAGCTGGCCATAAAAAGCAGATGACAAGGAGAGAGGATTAAGCACTAACTCCCTCATTATTTTTCTGCAAGCTCCCAGCTTTGCAGAAAAGAACTGGGCTGTCAGGATTTTCTTTAGCCCAGCAGAAGTCATGTGTAGTTTGGCCTGCCCTGCTACTTGACTCTTGCTTTCCTTGCAAATTTCTGTTTCCCCCCCATTTTAAAAAATTTTCACGTAGCCACAGCCCTTCCCTCTCACACTCACCCTCTGCTCATTTTTCTTCCCTTTGTTCTTTTCCTTCTCAGCTCTGTGATGCTTTCTTCAGAACTCCTTTCTCTTCTGTTCTACTGTCAACCCTAACTGCTTTAGAATATTCTGAGACAAAAAATTCTGCCCTTTTTCCCCCAGCCAATAAGCCAGGGAAGAGGGGTGTTACTGCTTATTTTCCAGTCTTTTCTTAATTAACATTGTCCAGGGAAATGGAAAGTTTGTGAAATCTTTATTTGCACTTGAACTGGAACCAAAAATAAAATATAAACTTGCCCTGTCCATTGAACCTGAATCCATTCCCTGTGGAGGACATCATAGTCTTGTCAACCTTGTTTTGGCCTGCTGTTGAGTCCCCAATCTGCTGTGAGCAGTCCATGGAGTCACCAAAGTGGTGTGAACAGTTTAAAAAATCTTCATTATCAAATGCCTACAGTTTTCATTTAGGAACTGAACTGGGGCATATTTTCTATCCTTATCAGTTTTAAAAAAGCCTCACAAAAAGAGTTGCAATATTTATACTTATGTGTGATGTTTTCACAGAATTGATCTGCTATTAAACTGCAGATTATCAAGAACTCTCCTCTAAATCAATTTGCCAGAGAAGTACTGAACTACTGTGGTTTTGGACTGTAATTCCCATAATCCCTAACCATTATAGACACTGATGAAGGTTTGAGTCACAGTCCAAAAACATCTAGAAGGCTGGATTAGAGAATGAAAGGTAATGATTGATGCTAATGGTGATTTTGTTCTCCAATTAATGAGACTCAAAGCGCTAACAACATATTTAAAAATATTACCAATAAAAAAGTATATAAAAGCGTCAAGAAAAGTATAAATTTAAGGTTGTTATAAAAAATAACAAATTTATGAAGTTAAAAACATTAATATTCATTAAAGGACTATATAAAGCTTAAAAACAGTGCTGCACAGCATAAAAAGCCCATCCCATTCAGTTTCTAAAAACTTGATAACAAAATGGTGGAGGCAGAGCAAAGACGGGGCCTTTTGAAATGTTTGGCTTTCCAAAATTAACACATATCCTTTTTTTGTATACTTTGTATTGTATTCCCTGTTACCGTGTATGGATGTGAGAGCTGGGAAGAGAGGACTCTTTGGAAAAAACAACAATGCTGGGGAAGGTGGAAGGAAGCAGGAAGAGAGGGAGGCCACATGCCAGATGGATGGACTCTATTAAGGAGGTCTCCATGGGTATTAAGAGGTTGCAAGAATTAAGCAGAGCAGTAAAGGACAGGGGGTCTTGGAGATGTCTCATCCATAGGGCTACCATGAGTCGAGATCGACACGAGGACAGTTAACAACAAACAACAAAATAGATTCTTCTATGTGTGCAACTTCAAGTTGCCTGCCAATTTATGGGAACCCCATGAATTTCATAGGGTTTTCTTAGGCAAGGAATACTCAGATGTGTTTTTCCCAATTCCTTCCTTTAAAATATAGCTTACAGCAGCTGGTATTAATTGACAGTTTCCCATCCAAGTACTAACCAAAGCTGACCCTGCTTAGTTGCCAAGATCAGGCAGGATCTGGTGCCTTTAGTGCAGGGGTAGGCAACCTTTTTGAGCCAGGGGCCAGGTTGCTGTCCTTCAGACAATTGAGGGGCCAAAGCATCATAAATAAATAAATAAATAAAATATATATATTTAAAAAAATTAAAAAATATGCATGCACACTCTCTTAGCCCCAGCAAGGCCATGGCAAAACCCCTGTGGAGATTTTGCCAAGAAAACCCCAAGAACAAGTAATAACAACAATAATAAATATCATCATGGCGGGCAGCAGTGGCGGCAGCGGGAGGACCGGCTTGGGCCGGTCCAAAGGCCTTGGGGGGCCGCATCCGGCCCCCGGGCCTTAGGTTGCCTACCCCTGCTTTAGTGTATTTAGGCCAATATATGAACACTTTACTATGAATTGTCATGTGTGTGTTTTTCTCTGTTCTCCTCTTCCTCCATGCAGGAAAGATGTGGCAAGCTCTGCAGAATTTATGTGTGAAACTGGCTTTTTAAAACCTAAAAACTACATCTGAACTTGTGCTGTGCCTTGGATATGGGTCACAAATGGTGTTTTCAATTAATGTTTAAACTACTATCTTCATTTCACATAAGACTCCAGCAACCTTTCAATCAGATAGGGGAGGAGGAGAGGTTACAGAAGAGGAAATAGTTTCTGATAATGGACTGTCTGCGCTGGCAGACAGATAATATTAGATACTATTAACAGCCCCAAATTTGTGACTGATTATACACTTTCAGTGTTGCCAAACTGAATAAACAAGTTCTCTTTTCCCACTGTGCATTGTTTGTCTTCAGTATTGAGTTGTTTGCATCTGTAAATTGGGTGGCCTGCAGGGCAAATAATTACTTCGCCTCCCTACTTGTTCTTTCTGCAGCATAGGAAGGATGGCACCACCCTGCAACATGCCAATTTCTTCTCTTATGTCTGTTCACCTGGTGTCATTCCCATTTCGTGGCCTTGCAAAATGCAACAAAATCCACAAGAAAGTGATACCTTTATTGCGCCAACTAAAAAGCGCATAATGTATCATGCAGGCTTTCAAAAGTTCACTGGCTTCTTCATCAGGCAAAGATGCCACTGGGAAGCCACACCACTCCTGTATATTCCTTGTTTAGCTGACTTTAAGCCAATATTGTAGGAAGTGTGTGAAACAGGGATCATTTGTCAAATAGATCAAAGCCAAATAATGGATATCCTGCACTTTACAATGTAAAAAACATTTAGGGGTAGCTGTGTTGGCCATATAGCAAATCCAATAACATCCAAACAATGATACTTTTATTGGACCATAGATACTTTTATTGGGTAATTGTGCCTTTTGGTTGGACCAATAAAGGTATTATTATTGGATGTTACTGGATTTACAATGTAAATTAGGTGTATGTCACTGAAATAATAGTACGATCTGCTGCTCTAGAAGCAGGATCCCATCATGTCAACCCTTGAATAATTCTGCTTGAAAATCGAACTCTCCACCAAAAAACACCTTCTAGTACAAATACTTATACTCAGTAAACCGGGGTATCTGCTGAGTAAGAATAGGGTCTCCAATTATTTCACTGGGAAAACATATCCAGGCATAGCTGTGTAGGCCAAACAGCATTCATTCATTCAAGGGATTTATATCCCAGCTTTCTCTCAAAGTGGGATTCAAGGCGGCAGTTAACATCACAATACAATAACATTCAAAGTATAATAACATACAAAATCTACAAAACAGTGATACCTTTATTGATCCAACCAAGATACAAAAAAGATATGATGCAAGCTTTCGAAGGTCCACTGCCAGCTTCATCAAGCAAAGCCAAGGAAAAAGGCAATCTGCATCTCAAAGGAAGTATATTGTGTGGTGGTGGTGTGTACTTTCCTTTCTGACTTACAGTGACCCTAAGGCAGGCCTATCATTGGGTTTTCTTGACAAGGTTTCATAGAATCATTTGTTCAGGAGAGATTTACCATTGCCATCCTCTGAGGCTGAGGGAGTGTGACTTGCCCAGGGTCACCCAGTGCATTTCATGGCTGAGCAGAGAATTGCACTCTGGTGTCCAGAGTCACAATCCAGCATTCGAACCACTACGCCATGCTGATGGATTTTAAATTTTATTTCCTGGACTTTAAGACACTGTTTTTCAGAACCTACATGCCCAAAAGGAATGGCCCCTGCCTGCATGGATATCATCTATACCATCTTCACTGAGAACATCTTGATAAAATGTGGGCATGTGACTCTAACACTGTCATTTTTTTTCCCCTTACATGATTTTTAACACCTTTGTCTGATGGAACTTGAAAAGCTGGCATTGTGGGGGGATTTTGCATTTTTGTTGGTCCAATAAAAATATTGCTGTTTTGTGGATTTTGGGGGTTATTGTACATTTCCTTGTGAGTGCTTCACTGAGAATATTGGTATAAAATCAGTGCCCACTGATCATTCCCCACAGACAATGCATTACCAATTAAATAGACCCAAATCCCCCTCGCATATCCCCTCCCCACAACACACCTCCAGGCTTTGCTATTCAGCACAGTACAACACACAAACTAACTCCACCATTAACATGTAAACCACTTCCTCCCAAACAAGGTATATGTACACCATACACTTTGAAGATGCCAGCCAAAGCTGCAAGTGAAATATCAGGAATAGGTACTTTACAAACATGGCTATACAGCCCAAAAAAACCACAGAAAACTATGGATGCCGGTCATGAAAGCCTTCAACTTCACAGTGTGATAATTCCAATTGATCTGTGGGTTTTGTGTCCTCTGGAGAATTAATAATCACATGATTATTATTATTATTTTGACATGGACCAAATTCTTCACAATTTATTAATCTGGAATAATAACCTAAGAATTATTGAGAGGTGTAGAGCAAATTCCGCCATTCACCCCTCCTGCCGCCATGATATGTATGCCAACTGGTTTTATAGTATTTTATGATTGAATTTGATTTTAATTTTACGATAGTTTAATTTAGTTTTAAGGGGTGGGAGGGTTTGGGAGTGGGGGTGGGATGATGGAATGTTTTAACTGCTGTATTTTAACCTGCTGTAAGCCGCCCCGATTGCCAAGCAGAGGGGCAGGTTATAAATCAAAATTATTATTATTATTATTATTATTATTATTATTATTATTATTTTGCCACAATATGTATTCAATTAATGTAGGAATTACAGTGGGCCATTGTTATCCGCTGGGGTTTGGTTCCAGGACACACATACAATCCCCCCCACCCCACCCCGTGGATAACAAAATCCATGGGTGCTCAAGTCCCATTAAATATAATGGCACAGCAAAATTGTGCCCTTATATAAAATGGAAAATCAAGGTTTGCTATTTGGAATTTATACTTTTTGGGAATATTTTGAAGATGTGGATAAAAAACCCATGGATAAGGAGGACTGACTGTATATCTATACACATTGCTAGGGGTAGGGAGGAAATTAAAGTTGTATTTCTAACCTATGAGACTTACATATAGTGGGAAGGAAGATCAGAGAGGTGACTGTGCTGCATCTTGATTGTATCCTAGCAGTTAACTCAAGATATATGCAAAATCAAAAGCGCACACCCAGCATTTCATTTCCCCTGGGAATATTTGTGTGTTTTGTGTGTCCTTATGTAATACATTGGCATGCACTAAGAACAGGTATGGCTAGAAATATGAAACTAAATGTTGAAAGAGGATGTTCAGTGAACCTTTGATTTTGATATGGATTCCTTGAGAAGGCACTTTGTAAAAGCCACAGAGGTATTTGCAGGGCTGCATAGTGGATGTGTAACTCAGTATGTTGCAACCAGAATTTCTTCATGTATACAGATCAAGGAGGGACTCAAAATGTAAGGCAGAGAATAGGTTGGATAAAATAAGTTTGAAGGATGTCCCAAAACTATTCCAACACTCAGACCACTGTGCCATGCTGGCTTCCAGTTTAGGGTGCTGAAAATAAACAGCTGTTCTTAGAACAGAATCCAGCCTCTTGATGGAAAGAAATGTCTTCAGACAGTTATTGGTGGACTACTACTTTGGTGTAGTAAATTGTTACCTGAACTTCAGCCTGAATGCCTTAGCCAGCTCACTGGTGGTCTTGCTATACTGTCTGAGGCCTTACAACTCTTTTGCTTGGTTGCATATCTATAAAAAGCTGGTTGGAGTAAAAGTACCTAGTATTTAATACATGCCTTAAGTGGAACTTGGGAAAGTTATTTCTTTAAACTACAGCAGCCAAGATCTTCTGGGACTTGTAATTCAAAAATTATTTTTAAAAAATCATATTCTGTCCTTAAGTCACATGTAGAAAACCCACAACCCTCGGGGATCTCCCTTGTACTTCCTTTTAACATCCCTGACTCAAACACCACTCCCCACAATTCTAGACTGCCAAATTTTGGGCTTTCAATTATAACAACAACATGCAACTCTAAGCAACTACACACCATAGTTGTCTCTTACTCCTCCGAGAGAAACCATGGTTCCCCTCCCAGGAGAATTTTTTAAAAATCCTGATATACCCCATATAGGGAGAGGTACAAAATTGACTGTTGAGATAGATTTTGCATTTGTGAGATGGAAGAGCTAACTGCATGGATTTGAGTGAAAGAAGCATGAAAGAAGAAACTGGTGAACCCGCAGCCTAGAGTCCCATCTACTGGTGGTTATGACAACAGTCATTGCTGGCATGCAGCTCCATGACCTGCCTCTCCTAAATTCTTTATGTATTCCTTAGTGTTTTGTACAGAGTGGTCCTACCATTAGGCCCCATGAGGCACTGCCCATTTAACCCTCAACAACAATCCCACCAATGGAGAAGGGGCACTAATTGTACTTATACCATGCAATGGAGGATGCTGGGTAGCAAAATCAAGGGAAGTTGGCTCCCCTCTTGGATAAGTGCTTGGACCTTGTATTCTGCCTCACCAATTCCAGTGAGCTAGCTGTTATTCACATAAATCTCAATTATTTCAATATTGTATTGACTTTATTACATTTCTATCCCACTTTTCACCCACAAATGGTACTCAAGGCAGTGAGGAATTAGAAAAAAAGTCAAATCAAGGTTTTGCTCGCGTCTGAATGTTAATAGTGTTTGAGCATATGTAAGAACAGTTTGTGCATATCTGTAAATCTGAGAAATGTACTTGTGTGCAGATACCAGGTCCCACGTAGTGTCTTAGGTCAGAGGGATCTTTGTACAATCTCTGCCTCCCAGCTCCTGGCCATTGTTTCAAAGGAAGATATTTTTCAAGACTTGTCAGTGCCTTTAGCACATGAAGTAAACTAAACTTGCAGTGACCCAAACTGACCTGGGTGGAAGGTTTCCATGGATTTGTTAAGTTTCAACAAAATGAAACATAAAATTGCTTTCTTGCTGTTACAGGCATCGTACTAACAGTAACCAAGCCGAATACCTTTAAAGTTCTCAGTGTTCCTCCTCTTGTAGTGACTCCGGCACCATTAAAGTAACTGGCAGGAAAATTGGAACATTCCAAAATTAGGCATGAAAAGAGTTCAAGATTTGCAATAGTCAACTTACAACTTCTGTTATAAAGGTGAGAAAAGATCACATTGGCCCTTGGATCCACCTCATCCACAACTATTTCCTCTAATACAGGAAAATGGTACTAAATTGTTGCCTAACAATGCACCAATGTCTATTTTACTGTTTGATAAAGCAGCAAGAGCTCTCTTTTGAGCTGTGGCTTTACAGAATGGGGTGTGTATGTGTAGTGAAATAGACTCAGATGTCCTTCATGTGACTTGACTGTACATTTGATCTATGTGTTTTTTATGTCTTCATATTAATCACATGAGAAGTACCATAAAAGAATGAACCATTTCAAATGAAAATGTCTTTATTGGCACAACAGTACATATATCTGCCAACTTCAGATGTTTTTGAAAGCAAAAATACTGACACATAAACAATGCTCCTTTTTTATCATATTGGTCAATGAGTAAAAATAAAATCTACAGCGTTTCATGTCTGTTAGGACCAGCAGAAATGCCTGTGCAGTCATTTAATGTCTCCATAACTCAGGCTATTTTGCAAGCAAAAGCAGGGGAGGGAAGAAACGGAATAGTCTTAAAATTAAGCCAGAAGTTATGCCCATGACATGTGCAGCAGATAAATTCATTCCTAAAATGGAGTTTGCAAATTGAATGAAGCTCTGGGTGTTGACTAGATAACAGGTATTTATGAAAGGATGTCATATGGAAGAAAGAGCAAACTTGTCTTCTGCTGCTTCAGAGACAAGGACACAGAACAATGGATTCAAATTACAAGAAAACAGATTCCGCCTAAACATTAGGAAAAACATGCTGAGCGTAAAAGCTGTTTGACAGTAGAATATCCTGCCTTGGAGAGTGGTGGAGTCTCCTTTGGAGGTTTTTAAACACAGGTCGGATGGCCATCTGCTGGGAATGCTTGGATTGTGTCTCCCTGCATGGCGGGGGATTGGCCTAGATGGCCCATGCAGTCTCTTCCAGTCTAGGATTCTACTTTAAAAATCCAGTTCTGTTGTTTATTTTTTTAAAACAAGAAAGAAATGTGCTAGTCCTGAAAAATAGAAGCTGCATTATCTAGGGAGGTATAAATCTGGCTAAAATATCCTAAAGGCACCAGATCCTGTCTGATCTTGGAAGCTAAGTAGGGTTAGCCCTGCTTAATACTAGGATGGGAGAATGCCAATGAATGATTTGGGTTATTATTTCAGAGGAAGGACCTGGCAAAGCCACCTCTAAGTATTCCTTCCTAAGAAAACCCTATGAAATTAATGGGCTTCCCATAAATCAACAGGCAACTTCAAGACACATATACACAAACTGGAAGGTGCTTGAGAGAAAAGAGACTAACAACAATCTTGTTTTATCACTGGTTGAACTGGAAATCTCTTCCTCCAATAGATACTTTGGCATTGGTTCAAGCAGATTAAAAGAGCAAAGAACTTAAAGGAAAATCAGTTGTTTCTTCCATAGGCATAGTTGTTTCCTTAAAGCAGAAGGATTACGGCCTGAACTGATAAGATATCATCTTTTGATGAAAGGAGGAAAAGCGCCTTAGGAAAACATCCTATGTTTGGAAAGGTCTGAGAACCTTTGATGTAAACAAATATTTTGCACAGATAGCTATAGTCTAAGGATGTACTTCAGTGGGATCAGAGCTTGGAAAAACTACCTTTTTTAAAAACACAACTCCCCAAATCCTACAGCCACCATGGCCACTGGTCATGCTATCTGAGAGATTATCCAGGGTTACAGTCCAGAAAATAACTATTCTAATCTGTTGGTGGGATCATCATATCCCTCAAATCCAGACTATGTTTGCCTTTGTTCATGCAGGGGTAACTGTGTTGGCCATTTAGCAAATTCAAACAAAAATACACTAAACAGTGATACCTTTATTGGCCAACCGAAATGCACAATATACTTGCTTTGTTGTAACTCAGGCCATGAACTTTGCCTTCTTCTAATAATACACAGTTCAGATTTGTTTTATTCTGAGTACCCGGATCATATGATATTGACATGAAAGTACTGAAAGATTTAGGACAAAAGTCTGAGTATCCAGCCAGCTCTCTCCTTGTACAACACATACAGTTAATAGGTCTTCTGCATGCTTTTCTATAAGCACAGTGGTTTTATAATCACAATGGAGTTTTTGCAATTAGCTGCAGGCATTTTTAATGAATGTTGTTATTCAGTCATTAGTTGATTTGAATAGCCTGAGTAATCAGTTTGATTTGCATTTGTATACAGTGGATCTGAACATGTAATATTCATTTTCTCTCACCTCTGAGCAATGAGAACTTTCAGGAACTCCGGTGGCTAATCAATGTTTAGTATCTGTAGAAGGCCATCACTGAAGACTGGAGGCTTCATGTATTTTTGCAGTATAAGATTTATTCACACATGCACAGGACATGCATGCTATTGAGCTTTTTGCTCCACATCTGATTTCTAGGGGAATCCATAATCCCATAGGACTTTCTGCAGGGAAAGTCTTACTTTCAACACACTCGCCCTTTGTCTCATGGCATATCCTCCAACTGATTTGCCAGGGACAGTTCCAATTAATCCTCCACTATCTCACTTTTTAAGATGCTTTTAAAATCTTCCAGTTTCTACCTCCAACTTTTCTTCTTCACCCTTAACTTACTATAGTTGTAAACTGAGTGCAAAGTGCAAAAGTAGGAGAGGTGAAGAGGGGGAAGAATCTTGCCCTTCCCAGGAGACTCAGGCAAAAGCAAACTGCTGCAGCCTCTGATGGCTTATGTGTCCTTCCTCATCAATAACTTTTGCCATCTTGACCACACTGATGTTACTTGACCATGAATCTCCTGCTTTTCATCTATGAAATGTTGGAGAGTATATCATGGTGGTGAGGAAAGAGGTACATCATCTCCTACCATCTGTTGCAACTGCTTGTCGCACCATGGCTTGCTGTGGGCAGGGGCTGGGCTTATCATCCTTCAGTGCCCACCTCTCTAGCACCTTCGAACTCTTTCAGTTGTCACAGCTGTTTGGCTTCTAAGATAGTCTGAGGAGCATTTGCAGTTGTTGCAGTGGTGCAGTGATCATTAATGTAACTTGCAAATTTATGAGGTCACAAGTCCAGTTTACGACTTCATAAATACTGAACAGGATGCCAGGCATGGCTTTGTTCCAAGACATTTCTAAGGCTCCGTGTGGAGAGATAAGGAACAAAAGGATAAAGCACATTGTCATTTTGTTATAAACTTTTTTTTTTTACAAAACAAAATCAGTATACCATCCAGATGGAGGAAAGTAATAGTATCTCTCTATTCTGCTTTGGTGACCTCCCTTGGAATACTCTGTCCAGTACAGGGCACCACAGTTCATGACAAGCTGGAAAGTGTTCAGAGGAAGATGACCCAAGTTGGTAAAAGATCTGGAAACCAAGTCCTAGAAGGAATGTTTTGCTTGGAAAGCAGATCAGAAGGTGACCTGACAGCCATCTTTAAACACCTGAAGGGCTATCTTGTAGAAGATGGAAGCTTACTTTCTGCTGCTCCAGAGATTAGAACACAAACCAATGGGTTCAAATTACAAGAGAAGAGGTTTTACCTAAACATTGTGGCATCAGAGCTCTCTGACAGAGAAGGCTAAATGTCTCACAAAACTACTGTTCCCAGAATTCCCTAGCATTGATCCAGGGCAGTTAAAGCGGTCTCAAACTGTATTATTTCTGCAGTGTGTTTTGGACCTTAGACAATTGGGTTTGAATCCTTGGGAGAATCCCCTGTCTTTAAAAAAAAACCTGTAACTGAATACCACAAGTATCTTTTTATTTCCTCTCGAGCAGAATTTGTTCTTCTAGTCTTCAGTTATATACAAGGGCTGAATTCACTTGAGGACTTACCGTTTGTGGGAAACAGAACTGACTAGTTTTGCAACGTTAGTATTCAGCAAGGAGCTGCATAAGGGAACCAGCAAATGACTGTTGCCCATCAGGACCAATGCACAACAGGACACCAACGAGGGGATGCTTCTGCACATCAGTAGAGCCAGTGTCCTATTATCATCTTTGCAATTCACTAACCGGGTTCCTTAGCACCTCTGCTACGTAGCTAAGTATATGTGAAGTTATATAATGTAAACTGCGATGAAGAATTTTGGCCTCTCCAAGAGTTGGGGACATGGTTCTTTAGCATGATATAGTGCCTTGAATATTTATACAATTTATTTTGATTTTGCGGGTATTGATACAACTTTCACATACAGCTCAAATTGGGAAGGGGGTGGGAGGATTAGCATGTATGCATATAACATTCCTGAAGTATGTCAACAATCCTTGCAGCATATCCTCCTATTGAAACCTCTCCAGAATTACACTGTTGAAAAGCTAAAGTAAAAGTATTCAGTGCTGGGTTTTTTAAACTAAAAGGCCTATATATGGAAAAGCAATACTACACGATTCAATCATATTTTTATGTACGTTAGTCACACTTGTTCCAGCTTCTCTCCAAGGAGATCCAGGTAGAGTCCATGACTTTCCTGCTTCTCACTTTCTCCTCACAACTCTGCAAGGTAGGGCAGCCTGAGAAGAGAGGGACAGAGAGACTGACTCAGGGTTGCTCAGTGGAGACTCATGCCTGGATCATCCCAAGTCCCAATCTATCACTTCAGCTACACATTGGCCCTGGCAATAAATCCTGTAGTTTTATCCGTCTTGTTTGCTGGTCTGCCTGATTCACAGAAGCCACTGTTGCAACTACAATACTCATTAGAAAACTTCTCCTTCTGGAATTAGTGTAGTAATATTGCACTTGCTCTCAGAAGAAGTTCCCAGTTGTTTGAGGTTTTGTTTGCTTTCAGTATCACCATGTTAAGGTGATATGAAATCAAGTTAAGAGGTTCATTACCCCACTGCTGATTAGCAAATCCTGCAACCTGGGAGGTATCGGAGCAGTAAGAAATTAAGATAATCAAGGGAAATACAGACCTCTCCCAAAATAAATATGAGACCTACCTGCCTGATGGTTTAATATCATTATAAGGCTTAGGAAGGTTGGAAAAACCTCCACAAAACTATCTACATGAAGGGAAAAAGTGGAAGCAACAAGAATTTGGTACAGCCCAAATGTGCAAATCCCACTTTAAAAAAACAAAATACATTGATATAAATAAAACTACCACACACCTGCAGCTGTGAATAGTTTCTTTCTTCCTTTTTTAAAATATAGCTCCTTAATTCTGTCTTCTGACCGTGGCAAATGTGGCATGACATGCAGAAGTTCTCTTTGCAACCTCCATGACTGATCTGAGGGCATTTGAGGGAGGTAGAGCTGTGTCCCAGGGCTACCATGCAGCCATGGGTGTGGGAAGCATTGTGCAAAGAGATACTGGATACTCCTTGTGTAACGTCATGAGAAGTGCCTTGATGCAAAACCTAATTACACAGATGGATCAAGAGGATTCTGGCCCGTAAAATTAATTTTCCCAAGCTCACAGTGTGAACCCTGCCCAATCCTCATGCAAGCTATTTTAAATTATTATTATTATTATTATTATTATTATTATTATTATTATATACCTACACTAGGGCACACATCTGCATTCTAAATCAAACTGACTTATCTAGTTACTCTTTCGTTAATTGCAGACTATGGACGTTATCACACGTGGGCCAGTTTCATTGTTAAAGAGATAATAAAGTGGAAATGAAGCATCCCGAAAAGAAAGCAAAAAAAGAGCTTAATTGCGCAAAAGCTTTTCACACGTAATTACAGTAATAACGGAATTAAGTTAAAAGTGAAAAAAAAGATGTTTTTAACTTTCATACACAAGTGAAAAGAACCCGTACATGTACTGGAAATGGGTGTGTTTCATGACCAGACTCCTCCTTTTTCCAGGGCAGGTCCTGCATTTCCCAGGAGGAAATGTCAGACTGTCCTACATTTGGGGTCATGTCCTCCTGCACAGGTCCTAACCCCCTTCCGTTGGGGTTAGGACCTCTCAAGAGAGCAGAGGAGGAGGAGGAGGAGGAGGCTGGAAAGGCAAGGCAAGGCAAGCCGAGGCAAGAGAGGGATTGAGATGGCTCAGCCTCCCTTTTCTCTCTCTCCTTTCCTGGCATTGGAGGTTGTCAGCTGCTGGGGAGATGAGCAAGGAAGGTAGGATCACAGCCAAAGCTGGCAGGGAATCATAGAATCATAGAATCATAGAGTTGGAAGAGACCACAAGGGCCATCCAGTCCAACCCCCTGCCATGCAGGAACTCCCAATCAAAGCATCCCCGACAGGTGGCCATCCAGCCTCTGCTTAAAGACCTCCAAGGAAGGAGACTCCACTACTCTCCGAGGGAGTGTGTTCCACTGTCGAACCGCCCTTACTGTCAGGAAGTTCCTCCTAATGTTGAGGTGGAATCTCTTTTCTTGCAGCTTGCATCCATTGTTTCGGGTCCTAGTCTCTGGAGCAGCAGAAAACAAGCTTGTTCCCTCCTCGATATGACATCCCTTCAAATATTTAAACACGGCTATCATATCACCTCTCAGCCTTCTCTTCTCCAGGCTAAACATCCCCAGCTCCCTAAGTCGTTCCTCATAGGGCTTGGTTTCCAGACCCTTCACCATTTTAGTTGCCCTCCTTTGGACACGCTCCAATTTCTCCACATCCTTTTTGAATTGTGGTGCCCAGAACTGGACACAGTATTCCAGGTGAGGCCGGACCAAAGCAGAATATAGTGGCATTATTACTTCTCTTGATCTAGACACTATACTTCTACTGATGCAGCCTAAAATTGCATTGGCCTTTTTAGCTGCTGCATCGCACTGTTGACTCATGTTCAACTTGTGGTCCACCTGGATTCCTAGATCCCTTTCACACGTAGTCTCGTTCAGCCAAGTGTCCCCCATCGTATATCTGTACTTTTCGTTTTTCCGCCCTAAGTGCAGTACCTTACATTTCTCTGTGTTGAATTTCATTTTGTTAGCCTTGGCCCAACTTTCTAGTCTGCTCAAGTCATTTTGAATTTTGATCCTGTCCTCTGGGGTATTAGCTACTCCTCCTAATTTGGTGTCATCTGCAAATTTGATAACTATGCCCCCAATACCGTCATCCAAGTCATTAATAAAGATATTGAATAGCACTGGGCCCAGGACAGAGCCCTGTGGCACCCCACTGGTCACTTCTTTCCAGGTTGAAAAGGAGCCATTGTTGAGCACCCTTTGTGTTCGACCAGATAACCAATTACAAATCCATGTAACAGTTACTTTGTCTAGCCCACATTTTACCAACTTGCTTGCAAGAATGTCATGGGGAACCTTGTCAAAGGCCTTACTGAAATCAAGATATACTATATCCACAGCATTCCCTTCATCTACCAAGCTGGTAATTTTATCAAAAAAAGAGATCAGATTTGTCTGGCATGACCTGTTTCTCTGAAACCCATGTTGACTTTTTGTGATTATGAAATTATCTTCCAGATGTTCACAGACTCTCTGTTTAATGATCTGCTCCAGAATCTTTCCGGGTATTGATGTCAGACTAACTGGACGATAATTGTTGGGATCCTCTTTTTTCCCCTTTTTGAAGATGGGGACAACATTTGCCCTCCTCCAGTCCGCTGGGACCTCTCCTGTTTTCCAGGAATTCTCAAAGATTATTGCCAATGGTTCTGATATTACATTTGCCAGTTCTTTTAATACCCTTGGATGTAATTCATCTGGTCCTGGAGACTTATATTCATCTAGATTAACCAGATGTTTCTGTACTATCTCTTTACTTATTCTGTGCTGAAATTCTCCTATTCTGTCCTCTGCTCCATTATCCTCAAGTTGAGCACCCTTTGCCTTTTCTGAGAAGACTGAAGCAAAGAAGGTGTTGAGTAATTCTGCCTTTTCTCTGTCCCCTGTTAACTTTTTGCCATCTTCTCCACACAGTGGCCCTACCATTTCCTTCTTTTTCCTTTTGCTACTGACATACCCCCAAAAGCCCTTTTTATTGTTCTTAACCGCTCCAGCAAGCCTGATTTCATTCTGCGCTTTAGCTTTTCTGACTTTAACCCTACACGTGCTAGCTATTTGTTTGAATTCCTCTTTTGTGATTTCCCCATTTTTCCATTTCTTATACATGTTCCGTTTAAAACATAGTTCAGTTGCAAGTTCCTTAGTCATCCATCCTGGTTTCTTGAGACACCTCCCATTCTTCCTCCTCATTGGCACGGTTTGAAATTGTGCCTTCAGTATCTCCCTTTTGAGAAATTCCCATCCGTCTTGAACTCCCTTCTCTTTTAGTATTCCTGTCCATGGGATCACCCTCAGTATTTCTCTAAGTTTAGTAAAATCAGCTTTCCTAAAGTCTAGAATGCGTGTCTGACTATGCCTGGCTTCTCCTTTCCACTGTATAATAAACTCCAGGAGGACATGATCACTCCCGCCTAAGGATCCAACCACTTGCACCCCATTAACTAGGTCTTCCCTGTTAGTTAGGATCAGATCCAAAATAGCTGACTCCCTCGTTGCCTCTTCCACCTTTTGAACAATGAAATTGTCTTCGAGGCAAGTGAGGAATTTGCTAGACCTCAAGGATTTTGCCGAGTTTGACTTCCAGCAAATATCCGGATAGTTGAAGTCACCCATCACTACTATATTTCTCCTTTCTGAGTGTGTGGTCATCTGTTCTAGAAAGGCATCATCCAGTTCTTCTGCCTGAGTCGGGGGTCTGTAGTAGACTCCCACAATAACATCCCTGTTGTTTCTTTCCCCTTTAATTTTTATCCAAATGCTCTCCACCTGGCTTCCAGGATTGTTGTCCTGGATTTCTTCACTGGTGTAAATATCCCTGACATATAATGCTATTCCTCCTCCTCTCCTGTTTGGCCTGTTTCTCTTGAAGAGGTTATACCCCTGTATTTTTACATTCCAATCATGAGACTCATCCCACCAGGTTTCAGTGATGCCTATTATATCATATTTGCTTTGTTGCGCTAGGAGTTCAAGTTCATCTTGCTTATTTCCCATGCTCTGTGCATTAGTGTAGAGACATCTAAGACCATATGTCTCCTTTACTTGCTGCCTTAGCACGTTTTTTTGCCTCCCACTGTTGGGTCCCTCTACTGTTTGCTTTGTTTCCTCTATGACAGTTTGACTATTTTTTCCAGTCCTTTTGTCTTCCAGGGTGCTGTCTCCCTTCCCCACATAACTCAGTTTAAAGCCCTCCTGATCAAATTCTTCAGACTGTTGGAAAAAACGTTTCTTCCAACTGGTGTGAGATGCAGCCCATCCCTTGCCAGGAGTCCACCCTCATGGAACCGCAGCCCATGATCCAAGAATCCAAATCGTTCTCGACGACACCATCTGCGGAGCCAATTGTTGACATCTGCTATCTTCCTCTCTCTTCCTGGACCGTGCCCTTCAACTGGCAGTAGAGACGAGATGACAATCTGTGCCTCCATTTCTTTCAGCTTCTTTCCTAGAGCCTCGTAATCCCTTTTGATGTTTTGAAGGCTGTGTCTTGCTGTGTCGTTCGTTCCCACGTGAACCAAAAGGAAGGGGTATTGGTCGGTAGGCCTGACCAGTCTTCTCAGCCTCTCTGTCACATCTCGGATCTTTGCCCTAGGGAGACAACACACCTCCCGAGACATCTTGTCAGGCCCACAAATCACTGCTTCTGTCCCTCTCAGCAAGGAGTCCCCCACCACGACCACACGTCTCCTACGAGGCTTAGCAGCAACTGTTCCCTGTGGTGGTACTCCCAGCTCTTTCCCTGAAGTCTGTTCATGCTGCTCTTCCTCGTCCTCCTTGGTAAGGGAAAGAGCTTGAAAACGATTCTGTAGCTGCAAGCTCCCAGAACGATCTCTGGTCTCCCTACTTCTGCGTGTGACATTCCTCCAGCTGTCTACCTCCTGTGTATGTGGTGTGACGTTCTCTTCCCCAGCAACTTCCACTGTGTGGTCCCTGTCCAAGACCGTTCGTTCCGTTCTGTCTAGGAAAGCCTCTTGCTCCCTAATATTCTGAAGTGTAGCTACCCGCGCCTCCAGCTGCTGTACTTTCTCCTCCAAGAGAGCTACCAACTTGCACTTGGAGCATGTGTAGTTCCCGACCTCTGTAGGTAGGAAGACAAACATACCACAGGTATTGCAGGTGACGGCAGCAGTTCCTTCAGTATCCATACTAAGTATTAAAAAGGACTATGGCTTTCCTCCTCAAAGAAAATCTCTTGCTAAAACCAATGTTAAAGTCTGCAGATGACCAAAAGTTTTCTACAATTGGTAGTGGTTATAAAATTCCACTCTCTGGGAGCAGTTGTAAAGAGCTAACTGCCTAGCCCACCCCCTATTGATTTGCAAATGCTCTTAACAAAGCCCCACCCACTGAGTCACAGTCACACTTCCCCCAAGAGTTTTTTAAAAAGAACTTAAAAACTTACCCTCTCAAGATGGCTGCCTGGAAACTGTTTTCTTCCTCTCTCCTAGCAGGAATTGGCCTGGAAAGCTTTCTTTCCTGGCAGAAACCTCTTTCTCTTTCTCTTCTCTTTTAGAAACTGGCCTGGAGAGCCTCCTCCTCCTCCTTCCCTGTCCTGGCCGAAACTGACCTGAAACTGACCTCTGGGAGCAGTTGTAAAGAGCTAACTGCCTAGCCCACCCCCTATTGATTTGCAAATGCTCTTAACAAAGCCCCACCCGCTGAGTCACAGTCACACTTCCCCCAAGAGTTTTTTAAAAAGAACTTAAAAACTTACCCTCTCAAGATGGCTGCCTGGAAACTGTTTTCTTCCTCTCTCCTAGCAGGAATTGGCTTGGAAAGCTTTCTTTCCTGGCAGAAACCTCTTTCTCTTTCTCTTCTCTTTTAGAAACTGGCCTGGAGAGCCTCCTCCTCCTCCTTCCCTGTCCTGGCCGAAACTGACCTGGGGAGGAGGAGGAAAGGGAAGGAAGGAAGGAAGGGAGGGCTGGGTGTTCCCTGGGGAGAGCCAGAGCCTTGGATGATGCCCAGGAGAGGGGGAAACTGGAGGTAGCTCGCATGCCCCCCCCCATAAGCATTTCCCCTTTGTAGGACCTGCAGGGCACAACTTCATGGTGAGATGGAGCTCAAAGCTGCTCCACAAGCACACCCCACACTTGCACCCACATCCCCCCCACAGCTGCTGCGAGGGAAGCCTTCTTTCCCCTCCTTTTCCCTCCATCCCAAATGCCAAACTTCTCCTCCGTCCCAAACTTCCCTCTCCTTGCCTTGCCTTGCCTTGCCTTGCCTTGCCTTGCCTTCCCTTCCCTTCCCTTCCCTTCCCTTCCCTTCCCTTCCCTTCCCTGCATGGCAGGAGCCCGGGACTCTCCCTCCCTGGAGGCCCCTCCTCCTCCTCCTCTTGGCCCTCCTCCAGGTTTTAAAAGAGAATTGTCCGTGCGTATTTGCTTTTCACATTACAGTAAATGCTAAATTACTGTACTTTCCCAAATGCATTTCCTCTAAACTCCCGAAATTAAAAAGATCTCAGATAATACCAGTTTCTGTCCAGTTTCTGACCAGTTTCTATGCGACGTCGTGTGAAATCGTGAGGCACAAATTCAGTTTTTGTTTGGGATTTGTGTGGATTAACCAACAGATTTCCCCCGTGTGATAATGTCCTGAGGCTGAGCTGCAGATATTAGAAAAATACACGAGCTGACGTCTGTGAGTCAATATTTTTTTTTTGCGAAATTACAGTTGTTTGCAGTGAGGAGAAGAAACATCACTACTATAAGAGCCCCAGTATTTATGACTATACCATTTATTGAGAGAATGCTTGAGTCCATTGACCATGCTGGTTGGGGGATTCTAGCAGTTGTAGTTCAAAATGTACAGGCTCTGGGATAATGTGAGGTGCCACTGTTTAGAAGCAAAGTGGCTTTGCCCACTTTACTTTATAGTCTTTTAATCCA
The DNA here is from genome assembly GCA_026167975.1 of Phrynosoma blainvillii. Lineage (NCBI taxonomy): Eukaryota > Metazoa > Chordata > Lepidosauria > Squamata > Phrynosomatidae > Phrynosoma > Phrynosoma blainvillii. The sequence goes on along the minus strand of JANUYF010000001.1, from coordinate 444,564,504 downwards.
AGTCTGATTAGGGATCAATAATTGTTGATAAAATCAATAGTCCCACCAACAGTAGGACTTTCAAAAATAGAGCAATTGGAACATATGCTGAAAGGAGCAGACCTAGATTCAAAATCTCATTTTAGGCAAGTAATTCTCTCAGCCTCAGAGAAAAACAAAAGCAACCCCCTCTGAAGAAATCTTGCCAAGAAAACCAAAAAGATTCACCTCAGGGTTTGCTGTAAATCAGAAATGACTTGAAGGCACACAACAACCACCTGTTAAATGAGAACAGCAGTAGGAACAAGAGGAACTGTGACAAGTCTAGGGTCCTTTGGAGTACCTGTCACTTATTTTGCTTTGGGTTCAGATACAGATTTCATCATACAAATGGAAATTTTATGAATTTTATCAATCCCATCATGCAAGAAGACACAATCAAAGCACTCCTGACAGATGGCCACCCAGCCTCTGCTTTAAAACCTCCAAAGAAAGAGACTCCAGCACACTCCAAGGCAGTGTCTTCCCCTGTTGAACAGCTCTTACCATCAGGAAATTCTTCCTAATGTTCAGGTAGAATACCTGTTCTTGTAATTTTAATTAATTGGTTTGTTTTTTTTAGTTTCTGGAGCAGCAGAAAAGAAGCTTGCTCCCATGTAAGGTACTGCACTTAGGGCGGAAAAACGAAAAGCACAGATATACGATGGGGGACACCTGGCTGAATGAGACTACGTGTGAAAGGGATCTAGGAATCCAGGTGGATCGTAAGTTGAACATGAGTCAACAGTGCGATGCAGCAGCTAAAAAGGCCAATGCAATTTTAGGCTGCATCAGTAGAGGTATAGTGTCTACTAGATCAAGAGAAGTAATAGTGCCACTCTATTCTGCTTTGGTCAGGCCTCACCTGGAATACTGTGTCCAGTTCTGGGCACCACAATTCAAAAAGGATGTGGAGAAACTGGAGCATGTCCAAAGGAGGGCAACTAAAATGGTGAAGGGTCTGGAAACCATGCCCTATGAGGAACGACTTAGGGAGCTGGGGATGTTTAGCCTGGAGAAGAGAAGGTTGAGAGGTGATATGATAGCCATGTTTAAATATTTGAAGGGATGTCATATTGAGGAGGGAACAAGCTTGTTTTCTGCTGCTCCAGAGACTAGGACCGAAACAATGGATGCAAGCTCCAGGAAAAGAGATTCCAGCTCAACATTAGGAGGACCTTCCTGACAGTAAGGGCTGTTCGACAGTGGAACACACTCCCTCGGAGAGTGGTGGAGTCTCCTTCCTTAGAGGTCTTTAAACAGAGGCTGAATGGACATCTGTCGGGGATGCTTTGATTGTGAGATCCTGCATGGCAGGGGGTTGGGCTGGATGGCCCTTGTGGTCTCTTCCAACTCTATGATTCTATGATTCTACATGACATCCCTGCAGATATTTGAAGAGAGCTGTCATGTCACTCCTCGGTCTTCTCTTTTCCAAGCTAAACATACCCAGATATTAAGTCATTCTTCATAAGACTTGGTTTCCAGATCTCTGATAATCTCAGTAGACCTTCTCTGGACAGAGTCATCGAGTTGAAAGAGACTCCAAGAGGCATCCAGTCTAATCTCTTGCCATGCAAGAATACACAATCAAAGCATTCCCAACAGACGGCCAACTAGCATCTGCTTAAAAATCTGTAAAAGAATCCAGTTTGAAGATTGGTTGGTTTGTAATTTGAAAACTAGAGTACTAGAGTGTACAGCAATATTCCTTAATCTGTTGCCTTCCAAATGTGTTACGCTACAACTCCCAGTGATCACAAAAAGCCCAACATCTGCTTTTTGGTATATCAAGCTACCTATACAGTAGAAGCATCTTCCTTTACCTTCTTTGATTCATTCTTTGTTGTTTTTATTTTTACTCCATCTAATTGTGGACTGGCCTTGAGACCCCTTTGGGGAAGAAAAAATAGAAATCCAAGAAATAAACATAAAGAAACTGGACTCGACTTGGATTTGGTAGCAAACTCATGTTAAAACTGAAAATAACCGAGGAAATTAATTATTCCATAAATGGATGACAATACCTTGATCTAAGAACTGGGAGATTATTCCAGATTTGGTTCCCCCTGCTAGTTGGACAAGAAGTCCTTGCAAAGTCTTAAAGGATGGGCAATGCTGTGAATGATTTACCACTAGGAAAATTCAGCATGAACTACAGGGCACTGTAGGCCATAGGCAACCTGCTTCCAACCATATTCCAAGATCACAGGAAAGGGAGCTTTTCTCCACAGTAAACAAAGCCTGGCTTCAGAATCAAGGTCAGGTATATGATGACCTGTATCAATACAAGTATAGTGTCTAGATCAAGAGAAGTCATAGTACCACTCTTCTGCTTTGGTCAGACCTCACCTGGAATAGTGTCCAATTCTGGTCAAATAAAAATTCAAAAGGGATGTTGAAAAGCTAGAGCATGTCCAAAGGAGGATGACCAAAATGGTGAAAGGTTTGGAAACCAGAAGATTAACAGGTGATATGATAGCCCTGTCTAATTATTTTAAGGGATGTCATATTGAGGATGGAGCAAGATTGTTTTCTGCTGCTCCAGAGCCCAGGACATGGAGCAATGGATTCAAGCTACAGGAAAAGATTCCACCTAATCATTAGGAAGAATTTCCTGACAGTAAGAGCTGTTTGACAGTGGAACACACTCCCTCGGAGAGTGGTGGAGTCTCCTTCTTTGGAGATTTTCAAACAGACTGGGTGGCCATCTATCAGGGGTGCCTTGATTGTGTATTCCTCTCCAGTTGGGGGTTGGACTGGAAGGCCCTTGTGGTCTCTTCCAACTCTAGGATTCTTCTATTACTTTGTTATTCCAAAATAATGGAGTTGGTGGCAATTTCCTTCTGAGCCCAATTCAAGTTGCTGGGGCTAACCTTTAAAGTTCTAAAATGGCTTGATATACCAGCTTTACCAGTGACTTAATATCCTCAGAGGAAGTACCTGTATATTCTTTGTCAGCCAGGAAAAGAGCTTCCTGATTTGCAGTTCAGGGCACAGAAAGGTTACAAACAAAATGTCGTGGCAAACAAAGCTTTTCTGAGCAGAAGTCAAAACAGGTTCAGCGTTGACAAATCATGCCAGCTCAAAAAGGTTACTTGAAGAGGAGAGTATGGCTTCCAAGATTTTCCAACCAACATGGCCATGCTGCTTGGGGGACCGGGAGTTGTAGTCTCCCATCCAAAGTAACTTTTCCAAGTTGGCATGCCTGGCACCAAGACTGCACCAGCTCAAAAAACCAACATTTTTTCTGTTTGCCAAATCATTTTGTTTAGCTAATTCTGTTTTATTTAATTTCCTGCTGCTTCTTTGCTTTGTTAGGTTTTTGGAGTAGTTTTTATTGCTTGTATTATATTTGGCATCCATAAAGATGGAGGGTGGTTTTTACCAAGTTTAAATAAATAAATACCAAACTCAGATCCACTTCAGAACTTCTTTCATCTGTTCAAAATCAATTTGAACAATTTGCTACAAACAAAACGAAAGATTAATTTTCACAGAGTTTAGAGATGGGATGATGGGTGAACGTTGCTTATTTACTCCATCTTGTATCACTGTTTTGATAGGAGTGGCCTTTTATGAGTAATTTCAAAGAAAATAGTAAAACAGCTCTCTGGTGGGGGGGGGAGGCAGCAGGGCTGAGTAAATTAAGAAAACTTTTGTTGCTTCTGTTATATTTAATATATTTTACAATTAGTTATAATAATAGGTTTTACCGTGATTTTTAACCTCCGTTTATCTGTAATTAAGGAATGTGTATTTCTGCAAGGGAGTGGGTGGAATTAGTTGACATTTTTTCTTTTTTTACCCACACGGGGACATCTTTGTAGAATGAAGATTGCTTGTTGTATGATGAACTCTGCTAGTGCCATACGCATCGCATACATGCTTTCACTGCTTGTCAAGAACACGGTGGTATCAAAGTCCATCACATGCTGGACCAATTGAAACAACCCCATCTGTCTGACTTGTCAACTTTTTAAATGGCTACAGGTTTTAGCTCTGTTTTTCAATCAGGGTGAGTTCTGAATAAGGAAAGAAGAACATCACTAGCATAAAAAGGTAGATAAAATATCAATCAAACTTTACTTGCCATTTCTTTTATTTAAAAAAATTATTGTAAAATGAGTGCCGACATGACATTTGCAGTCTGAATGTTCACTGAAATAGACCTATGCTCTAGTTAACCATTAGTGAAATGTTGTGGACCTGTGACACCTCCCATCATGCCTAACCTTCTGCCATGTTCGGTGGGGCTGATGGGATTCTGAGTGATAGTGAATTTGAGTACTGTCACTGAATTCAGTTTCTGAGGGCCAGCTTGGTGTAGTGGTTTAAGCATTGGACTAAGACCCTGGGAGATTAGGATTTGAATCCCAACTCTGTCATGGAAACCCACTGCATGACCTTGGACAAGTCACATGCTCTCAGCCTCAGAGGATGGCAATGGCAAACCCACTCTAAATAAGCTTACCAAGAAAATCCCATAATAGGTTCACCTTAGGGCACCACAAGTCGGAAACTACTTGAAGGCACACAACAACATCAATACCAATCTGTGGAATGTATTCTAATTACTACCTATTATGCTGTGGATGACAACTATGGGATTTTCATCAAACTTAACTGTGGCCAAAATCCTAGAAAAAGTGTTAGCTCCTTTACTGAGCGATGGGTATGCACTAAAGAATTGGAACACCATGCAAATAAATGCACAAACAAATGTGAAATGCACAACTGCAATACTCAATACATTCTCAGGATTCTCTGTTTCTCATAGGAATCTAACCACCAAGGGGTGATGCATGTAGTGGGGGGAAATCAAAGGGAATGGCAGATGGGTATTGTAAATAGTAGCTGGGACATTGAGGCAGGTTTATGACAGGAATGAGAGTTTGCCTTCCGATCCCAGGAGATGGACCTGGAAGAACTAAACTTCAAAGATCCTTTGATATGGACAACTGGACTATTGGGGAGGGGGAGAAGGGGTTTGGTTAGAGGGCTTTAAAGTATTGGTTAGTGGGGGATCCTTAGAGTTGTTTCTAAGAGGACTGCTGTGGCGAAGTATCTTGATTCCGGAATAAAGCTATACTGAATTTACACTTAAAGATGTTTTCCTAGTTTTCCAGCTTTCTTGCTACCAAGCATGACACTGAAACAACTCTCGTCATATCGTCATGGGCATGCCCAAATGGCACCACATGTGCAATGGCATTGCATGTCTAACTCTGTTTCTGCAACCTTGTATGGACATTGTTCCATGGCCAAAAATGTACAACACATGCATCAATCACCAATAGGATGCCAGGACATAATTGATATGAAGTGGCAAAAATATCAAAGGACCCTGAAGTTTAAGATGCAGGAACACAAGTTAGGAAGGAGCACTTCTAAGAAAGCTTTAAGGGTTTCAATTTAGCTTTAAATTTAGTATCAATTGGTCACACACACACATTATTAACAACCCTACAGTAATAACAACAACAACAACATTTATTTCTTACTTACCTCTCCCCATGGATCGAGACAGGGAACAACAATGAACAGATAACCAACGTCAGTTAAAAGACATCAATTAAAATACACATCAATTTAAGATAACAAATAACATATAGTATAAACATATTAAAAAGATCCACATTTAAAATTCATCATTTAAAATTCACAATTTAAAAATCATCTGGATAAGCCTGCAGGAAGAGACTGGAATTCAATGCTGTTTTAAATTCAGAGAGCGTATTCAGCTTTCAGATCTCTTCCAGCAGGTCATTCCACAGACTAGGGCAGGGGTCAGCAACCTATGGCCCGCGGACCAGGTGCGGCCCGTGGAGGCCTTGGGACCAGACTTGGGACTGCCGCCCCAAACCCCAGGGAACCCCCACTGCGCATGCGCCGTGCGAATTTGCATGGCGCAAGCACGGTGGGGCCTTCCAAAATGGCGTCTGCGTCATGCTCACATGCGCCCAGCTAGCCCCCGCGCCATTCCCCCCCCCCCGCGGCCCCCCGGCAACAAAGGTTGCCGACCCCTGGACTAGGGGCAGCTGAAGAAAAAGTCCTCTGGTAGACTGTTGCCAACCTACCCCTGGTTGACTGAAGTAAATGTTCACCAGAGGACCGAGTGTACAGGGTGGATTTTATGGGAGGAGGTAATCCTATTGGTAACCTGGACCCAAACCATGTGGCGCTTTAAAGGTAATAACACTTGCCTGGAAACTAATTACATTTGGACCTTGGTATCCATGGGGTGTCCATTCCAGACAACCCTCCACCACAGATACCAAAAGTCGTGGCACCTCAAGCCTCATTTTCGCTAATGGCGGTGTGACGCACACACAGCTGCTAGCAGAGCTGCTTGCAATCACCATTAGGGACAACATGGGCTTGCCGTCTGTGGATGCTGAAATCTGCAGATGGCAAATCCGTGGATACAGAGGCTCCACTGTAACTGTACCTTGCCCAGAAACTACAAAAAAGTGGAAGTAGCATAAGTTCCATCTGTAACTCTAGATATGTAAACACATCTACCTTGCCAGCTTCAGCCCTTGCACTTTTGCATATCCAAGTGTGCCCTTCTCTTTCCTTCTCCAAATTCACATCCATAAGCATATGTGGTAAATAAATGGAAACAGCAGGAAAAATCTGTTCCCCCACCTGGGAAAGTGAACCCAATGTTAATAAAAACAGTCCATCATAAGTCAAGTAAATGACTATAGCCACACATAGGGTCACACAAATATTTGTTCATATAACTTTATATCTGAGAAGGAACAACAACGAGAACAAGCACAATCCTTTTAATTTCTATACTTTTATTTATCTAATCTGTATTACTTCCCCATCTTCATGGCAGACCTCCCCTACCACCCCGCATATACAAGCAAATCTTCTTCTTCTTTTTTAAGAAGTAGGCTGTAGGCATAAGAAGAAAACTGTTTCAACATATATGTCCAAAAAGCTGTTTTAAACAAAGGTTAGGGGAATGGGTGGACTTCTCACATTTGGAGCATCAATCTTGAATGTATTTAACTGGAAATTAAAGTTGAACTGACAACAATTTTTTCTAAGCAAACTTGCTCAGGGACAAGTTATATACATTACATACCTCTAAACTAAACACTCTTTGAAGTCTTGCAATTTTGTAAAAGGTCAACGCTTAGAAGTAGAAGCAGCCCACTGCATTTCAAAGATTAAACAGAACGATCAAATAAACGCTAATCCATAAAATCTTATGCCATAATAAATTTACTGCATCTTTAAGGCAGTAAAGGACTGTTCCATTTCTGCTGCAGCCTTCCCCAATTTGGCACTCTCTAAGATGTATTAGTCCACAATTCTCATCATCCCAAGCCAATGTTTTGATTTCTTTTTCTTTAACCTTGGCTGACCTCCTGGTTCTAAAAACCAGATATATAAAGGATGTGATCCCCTAGATACCTAAGAATTCTCCACTGGAACAGTTGGGGGAAAAAATAAGATTCTGGAAATAAAAGCCATGATACCATCTCTACTTATCTGAAGAGGCGAAGATCTTATAATCTATATTCAATAGCGAAATTGAAGCGGCGAGAGGCTGCGCTGGAGGCCCCGGACTTCTCCACCTTGTTCCGGAGGCCAGCGGGGCACAGCTGAGCGCCTTCAGCCGCCACACACACACCCCCCCGCCCTGCTGGAGAGCCACACCCTGAAGAGAGGCGCGGTTCGTCCAACATCCAGCACAGAACTAATTAAGCCTGCCAGGAACAACAGGCATGGGGGATCCGATGAACTGGGGGGGGGGGGACTCCTTAAGATCAAATTGTTATTTGGACTTATTTGTTCAATTATCTTAATTATATATATTGTATTTTTTAATGTATTGTATTTTAATAATTGCTCTTAATCTGTTTGTTGATTTATTTTGGGGGTGGGGGGTAGGAATGAGGGATGGGATCTTAATGTTATTTGTTTAATGTTTGGGGAGGTGGGAAGGATATTGTTAATTTGTTGTAATGTATTATTGTATTATTGTTGTTTAATTTGTTGTAATCTAATAAGGTATCCTGTTGTTCACCGCCTAGATTGGCTACCCAGAGGGGCGGTATACAAATAAACCGTATTTTTTTTATTATTATTATTATTATTATTATTATTATTATTATTAATGTAATGTGAGTTACAAACCACTTGCGGAAAGCTGCACTAGAAAAACTTAGGATATCCCTCATCCCCACTTCTTTATAGCGATTATTTTGTCTTGCTTTTGAAATGTTTGTGGTGAACTCTCACTCGCTGATGAATAGAGGAAGTGATTTTCATTGACGTCTTCTTTCCAAGGGCTTTCCCCACAGTTCCAGGTTTCCACAGCAATAACTGTGCATCCTCTCCACCAGTCAACAAAGAACCATCAGCTATAGTCCAGCAGAAAGAACGGACAGTAGCAGTGTGTCCACCCTGAAGGACTCCCACAGAATTTAGACCAGTGGTAGAGGATTCCAGAAGACAGATGTTTCCTGACAACATCCCTCCAACTACAATCAAGTTGTCTGACTTTTCAAGATACAAACCACCAACTAAGTAATCCAGTTTGTTATTTTTTATGCTGACAACTTCCCTGGCATCTGGAATCTGCAATAATGTAATTGGCTCCTCAGTTTTCAGCTGGGTAAGGTCCCACCAACAAAATCCTTCATCATGTGTCATGCAATAAATCTGCTGGTAATCTTTTCCAGACCATCCGATAAAACTTACCGACGAGTCCGAGTTGCAAGTTGAAATCAACGCATCCTCTTCATTGTCCTTGTTTATATCAAACATGTTCACCAATCCATCTGTTGACCCTGAAACCACAAGGTTTGGTTTGCTGGGATGACAACATATTTTAGTAATATCATCATTGTGGGATTCTGAATAGACCCCCAAGGGTGCTTTGCTGGAAGAGGCACTATTTGTGCAGCCTCTGGCATCCCAGAATACAATGAATGTATCTTCCACTTTCTCTGTGCCAGCACACAGTATGAGGTCATTACAACTTATATCAAAACTGATGAAAACATTGGAAGGATAGCCACAAAACAACTGTACAGGCTTTAAAGAACCTGAACGAGTATCCCAGCATTTCACTGTTCCATCACTACAGGCTGAAAACAAGACATCTTTGCATGCATGTGCAAACCGGACTCCACTGAGCAATCCTGGGTTGCTACTATATTCCCGTAGCAAACTTAATGTCTCTCTGTTGTAAACTCTGATCGATTGATTGGAACACGAAACAGCTACCAAATGGCTCCCATCTCCTTTTGAAATATCTATGTCCAATAAGTAAGTTGGGTCTTCTGTTAAGGCACTCCTCTTTGCTATTTGGAGCCTGGAAAATTGCTCTCTGATCTTCTCCATAGCAACTGCAACTGAAATCACATGGGGGGGAATTCTGCAATAAAAAATAAGCTAAATTAAGCCAGGTTTGCACTGTTAATGAACTCTAAAATGAACTCAGCATGCAAAAAGTTGGGTAATTCAGATCTTGTTTTTTCCTAGATCTGGGATGACCAATTTCGATCTGCAATATCAAGTTGCTATTAGTCAGACAATGGCTTAAGCTGTCTGGGAGGATCATGCTATCTAGTTCGACCTCCTAATTCCCACAGCAGCCAACTGATTTCCAAAGGCACGATGGCAAGCCCAAAATAGCACCTTCCTGCACATGCTCCTCAGCAAGTGCTACGCAGAAGCACACTGTCTCCAAAACTGGAGTGAATACAGTGGGCCCTTGGTATCCATTGAGGCATGGTTCCACAACCCCAGTATGGACACCAACATCTGTGGCTGCTCAAGTCCCATTAAATACATTGGCATAGTAAAATGGCATTCCTTATATAAAATGGTAAGCAGCGAGGTTGTTATTCCTATTAAATCTGAATATATCTAGATAATAGATAATAAAGCATACAAAGTACTTTTAGGTGAACTTACATTAATGGAAGGATTTCTGAATAGTATTTCTTGCACCATAAAATAAAGTGATTAAAAAGAAACAACTCTCACTGGATACTGATCTAACAATGGAGGAGTATTTTTAAAAGTCATTTAATTTGAATTCTGGGCCAGAATCCTGTTGTTTTTAAGTAGGCAGTCCTTTTCAGAGAGAAAATACTAACTTTCCTCATCTACTCATTTAATTTAACTGAGCTAACAGACATGGAAATTCCTTTGGCACATGGGCTGACCAAGGTCAGGACTAATCACCGAGGGCTTCCTTGTTCATGACTGAGCACTCTCAAGTTCCTTGACATGGCACGAAATCTTAAATCCCAAAACTGCCCCAAGGAAGCTACAGTTCATGGAAAAGAGGGTTCAAAGCATATTAAATTAGTCATCATTCCACTTTGTTATTAACTCAAGTTGTTCCCCTGAACAATAGATAACGAGAGAGCCAAGTTATTCTTGTTTTGACATTCATTAACACTGAGCAATCCAACGCATAACATTTGACGGTGTACTTGAAATACCTTATCCTCACCACACTGTTGGGTACCACAGTTCTCTCTTCTTCCGTCAGGTATGCTCAGCCTCCTGTTTTGCTGGCTCAAACATAATCTCCAGAAATACCCGCTCAGACGCACAAACACACGCAGCAAGGAAAAGCTTAATTCCCAAGTCACCAATAATCTCCCTAAGCTATCCGCCTCAGTAATATCCTGTGACAAGGAGGTCCCCAGGTTAACTCTCTGCATCAAAGGGACCCTTCACATCTTATTTGCAAGAAGGTCTGTTTTCCTAAAACGCGGAATATTGACATCAAAGGTAGTGTTGGTGGTGTATTATTATTATTCCTTTTTTACCAAGGAATAAGCAAGGACAATATTCCTTCTGGAAGCACAGCCAAAGAAACTTAAGCTGACTTCTGCCTAACCACCTTAAATCTGTCCCTTTAGACTGCCCAAGCTATTAGTAAAATAATTACATAAACACTGCCCAGTTCTCAAATACTGTTCAATAGACTAAGCTCTCCAAAACGAAGAGACTGCAGCTTCTGCTGAATTTCCAGAGCACAAGATGAAGATAAGGAAAACAATACACACACACCCCTTTTTTTGAGCAGAATTACAGGTTGAGTCTCCCTTATCGAGAATTCCAAAATTCAAAATATTCCAAAATCCAAAAATGTCCACATGGGTAGCTAAGATAGTGACACCTTTGCTTTCGGATGGGCCTTTTGTATCCACTTAAATGTACAGTGGCCCTGTTATATCCGCTGGGGTTTGGCTCCAAGACTTACCCCCCCCCCCCATGGATACCAAAATCTATGGGTGTTCAAGTCCCATTAAATATAATGGTGTCGTAAAATGATGTCCCTGATATAAAATGGCAAAATCAAGGTTTGCTTTTGGGAATTTATATATTTTAAAAATATTTTAAATCTGCAGCTGCTTGAATCTATGGATAAAAAAAAAAATCTGTGGATATGGAGGGCTGACTATATTGTGTATAAAATTACTTTCAGACTATGTATATAGCATATACACAAAACATAAATGAATTTCATGTTTAGACTTGGGTCCCATCTCCAAGATATCTCATTGTGTATATGAAAATATTCCATAATAATAATAATAATAATAATAATAATCCAAAACACTTCTGATCCCAAGCATTTCAGATAAGAGAGACTCAGCCTATACTTGGGCTGTAATATCTTTTCCAGCCAGGATGGTGTGGTGGTTTGAATGTTAGACTGAGGACCCCAGGAGACCAGGGTTTGAATCTATGGAAGCTTCCTACCCCCTACTCTAAAGCAAGGTTGGTCCCACTCATATGTTTTTAACATACAACTTACAAGCATGCAGAGGGATCTTGTACCTTTGACACTAAGTGAGCAAAAGATGTTGTAGCATAAGCTTTCATAAGCTTATCCTGGGTCCTAGATCACCACTCAAGCTACTATACCACTCTGTCTTGTAGCTAACTATATTCTTCAAGATACAGTTAGGTACAAGCCATCATGGTGCCATGGTCTGAGTGGTGGTCTGGCACTCAGGGTAAACTTAAGTAAGGTCTCCCAGTGGATTTCCATATCTGAGTATGGACTCCCAGACTCCTGCTCAAACTACGAAACCACACTGGGTCTCTCCATTAGAGCCAACCCATTGGATCACTTGGATTTCCCTATATGTTAACTCATCATTCAACTTAATAGTTGACTTAATAGGTCTACTCTAGTTGGCACTGGCAATTGAATTCAGGCCACAGCATTTGTAAGTGCCCCCAAATTTCTTAACAATTACAACTACCATGTTCAAGGCTATCTTGATGTTCTTAAAAATGGTTTTGAAATGTGGTCAGATGATTTTTCACATGTAAGTCATCATGTTTTCAAACTTACTCTCATAGGAACATTATAGCAATCAGCTGAAGAATGCCACATGCTCCAGTACCTAGGAAGGATCACTACGTTTTAGTCCATAAATGGTGCAGATTTGGTGCATTTATGAAAAAGTGCATGAATGATTAGCTACGAGGCTGAACATTTAGTTACTAATATTTGTAAGTTGCTTCTCAGCCAGGCCCCTAAGGCAATGAACCACAGATAAATGCAGATAAAAAACTAACTGCACTAATTGTTACTAAGTTAAATACTAAATTAATGTTAAATAAGATTTAAAATGTTAATTCCTTTTTATACTCCCCAGACAGAGCTTCACTCAAGAATAGAGATCAAAGGCCACAAATTGGTGTCCATCAATAGAAGCTTTACTACAGGGCTAGGCAAGATTTGAACATTTTTCCAACACCAGGGACCCTCCAAGGACACACAAGCTGCTGCCCCCCCCCCCCGAACCTGGATTCAGGTCCTAGGCTGCATCCGCACTGCAGAAATAATCCAGTTTGACACCACTTTAACTGCCCTGGCTCAATGCTATGGAATTCGGAGAAGTGTAGTTGGTTGTGGCACCAGAACTAAGCCACAAACTTTGTTTCATGCACAAAATTATTTAAAAATATTGTATAAAATTACCTCCAGGCTATGTGTACAAGGTATATATGAAATATAAACAAATTTTGTGTTTAGACTTGGGTTGCATCTCTATGATATCTCATTATGTACATATATGCAAACAGAGATATTCCAAAATCAGGGAAAATTCCAATATACAGAACACTTCTGGTAGCAAGCATTTCAGATAGGGGATACTCATCCTGTATTTCGTGCTTATATACCCTTCAAAAGTAAATTTGAGAGAGTATGAAATGTAGAGCCATTTGACAATGGAACCAATTGTCTAAAGAGGTGATGAGATTTCTTTTTCTGGGTGTCTTAAAAAAAAAAAGGCTGGACAACTACTTGCTGGGGATGTTCTAGCTCAGTGGTTCCCAAACTTTGATCCTCCAGATTTTGGGACTTCAGCTCCCAGAATTCCTAACTGTTGGCCAAGCTGTCTGTGCTTTCTGGGAATTGAAGTCCAAAACACCTGGAGGACCAAAGTTTCAGAACCACTGTAATACATCTGGATTTCCTGCACTGAGCTGTGGATTGGACTCAATGGGCTATGAGTTCCCTTCCAACTCTATGATTCTATGACATGAAAAGGTGTGCTTCAGCCATCAAAAATCTGGAAATCATTCTGAAAAGCCATCATGGTCATCTGGAATAAGATGCTATGTGCCTTTAACTCATTTCTGACTAATGGCAACCCTAAAGCAAACCTACCATGGGATTTTCTTGGCAAGTTTCTTCAGAGGGGGCTTACCATTGCCATCCTCTGAGGCTGAAAGAGTGTGACTCACCCAAGGTCATTTAGTGGGTTTCCATGACCAAGCCAGGATTTGAACCCTGTTCTCCAGATTCATAGTCCAACACTCAAACCGCTACCCCAGGCTGGCTCTCTATAAGAATAATAAAGTGAAATTCTGCTAGAGACTATCTACCCTTGTAGAGACTATCTACCCTTGTATTTATGCAAAAATGGATTTCCACGTGTTCTGTGTCTGTATGTATGTGCCTTCAAGTTTCCTGTCAAGGTATGGCAACCCCATGAATTGCACAGACTTTTCTTAGGCAAGGAATGCTCAGAAATGGTTCTGCCCATTCCTTCCTCTGAGCTATGCTTATACGTCCTTGTTATCAGGGCACCGCTTTCCAGAGGAAAGGACAGCATCCCACACAAGAGGGTAATAACCTACCATACTGTATTTTTCCTCAACTGCCACATCTCATTAAATCGCATTAGGTACATGCAGCCAAACATCAGCTGGTGGAAATGGGATGCTGGTTCTCATTAAGAGCAGCCAGCTGAAGGTTAAACAAACAATTGGGGCACAAGGTCTAGGGTCTAGCCTTCAGCTCTTCCTCTCCATAAGAGGACATTGCTGCTGTACTTTGACTGGCGGATGTGCTCAGGAGACCAAATAATCATCATCATCATCATCATCATCATCATCTCACTTTCCCCCCCAAAACTGGGACTCAAAGTGGCTTACAGTTTAAAGCACAGTACAGTTGGCCCTTCACATTTGACTTTTGTGGATTTGATTATTATTTGCAGATTTGATTAATATGTTCTCTCTGGGAATCTCTAGGTCTTGCAGCGCAACTCTGCTAGAGGATGACCATAGAGTTTGGCTGGAAAACATAGAAGTTCTTAGAGAAAACATTTCTCTAGGCATTTGTAGGTCCTCCAGCATGCTTCTATGATCAACGTCTGGAAGATGTTGACCATAAAGTTGCACTGGAGGACCTGGAGATTCGAGAGATGTTCTCTTCGGTAAAAAGAATAGTGGTTTTTTTATTTACGGGTTTTCCACATTCATGGGTGTCCTTCACCCCTAACTCCAGTGAATGTGGAAGGACCACCGTGCAATTAAAAGTTTACAGAAGTGACAATTAAAATAGAATTAAACTGTTACAATAAGAAATGGTGATCTTCCATGCACAACAAAGAGCTGGGAGGTTATTTACCAGAAGACTCCAAACTACCACTATGAACATACCCAATCTCGTCTGATTTTGGCACACAAGCAGGATAGAATGTGGATGGAGAACCACCAAAATGCCATGGATCTCCAGGTAGAGCAAGGAAGAAATCTTGCCTTGGAGAGCAATAGCTGCCAGTCAGAGCTGACAAAGCAAGTCTAGATGGACCAAAGACCCTACTCAGTGTAAGGAAGGTTTCCATATATCAGCATACCTCAGTTAACAAAGCCTCTGACAACGAAGCTCTTTTTTACAAAGTCTTTTTACACCTGCCCATACTCCCTTTCTTCTTTGTCCTCTGTCTAGATGGAAGTGTTTTAGCAGCATCAGTATTGGGAACATGGTTATGGAGGATTGCAAATACACAGAATTCCAGTGCCAAGCAGCAGCATGTCTGCTGTAAGCAACACAATAAAGCTTGGTCTGGGAAAGAACTGGATTCTCCTCCACCTGATCCTACTGGAGCTGTGTGTGCCTGCCTACAAAAGGTGAGTAAAACAGCAACTGCCTCCAGGTTCCCATACTGAACATGTATGAACAGGAAAATGGAAAGAAAAGGGAAGAAAAGATGCCCTGCTTCAAAAGCAAATTCTGCTTATAATTCTGGCCTCCAAAATGGAAATCATACAATAAAGTGGAGGCTGGTGAAAGAAAGAAAGAAAGAAAAACACACACACACCCGATGCATTTTGGAAGAAGTTTTCAAGCGGATGCATGAAGGTTCGATTTTTTTTTCTGCTTATGCAAGGCTTACCTGACCTGTTTGCTTTTTAATTTCACATGGAAATTTTTGGATAAAAAGTTGGGTGAAATGTGTTTACTCTTCTTTTTTGTGGTGTAGAAACCTATCCCTATTCTTTCCATGTTATTTCAGACTCTGGTACCAATTTTTCTGTTAAAGAAGTAATGCCCAGGAACAGATCTCCTTTGTTAACTGAAGTGTACCTAGAATCAGGCCAGTGTTCCCATGGTGCAACCTCAGCCACAAAAAAGGCCATGTCCAGCAATGAATGTGTTTTGTGTGGCCTTGATGCAGCCAAGAAAAACCAACCTTGCCATGGCATGTCAGACTGATTGCTGGTACATCTGCAAATGATCATATCACATCAATATTAAAATCACTCCATTGGCTGCCATTGAGTTTCAAGACAAAGAACAAAGTGTTGGTTATTACCTTTAAAACCCTACATGGCTTGGGTCCAGATTAGCTACGGGATTGCCTCTTCCCATACAATCCACCCAATCCACTCATGGGGACATTTACGTCAACCGGCCAGGACTAGACTGGCAACTGTCACCCAGAGGAGTTTTTCTTCAGCTGCCCCTAAACTGTGGAATGACCTGCCGGGAGAGATTCAACACCTAAATATGCTGTCTGAATTTTAAAAAGTATTAAAGAACTATCTCTTCCAGCAGGTCTACCGAGTTGATTTTAAACTATGAATTTTAAATTAGGTATTTTAATTTATGTTGGATGTGTTTAATGTGTTTATGTCTATGTGTTTTAACAATGTTTTAACAGTGTTTTAAAAATAATTTTATGTGCTTTAATCTATGTTGTACCCTACCTCAAGCCTTGGGGAGAGGAGGGTAAGAAATAAAATTATTATTGTTATTAAGAGATGGGTAAGAAATAAATTATTGTTATTGTTATTGAAAGCCAGCATGATGTAGTGGTTTGAATGTTGGACTATGACTCTGGAGATCAGGGTTCACTTTCCCAGTTGAGCATAAAAAACCAAAATACTTTGGCAAGTCACGCTCTCTCAACCTCAAAGGATGGCAAAAGCAAACCCCCTCTGAAGAAACTTGCCAAGAAAACCCTATGATAAGTTCGCCTTAGGGTTGCCACAAGAAAAATTTACTTGGAAAACATAATAGTAGTAACAGTAGTAGTAATAGTAGCAATAGTAATAGCCCTTGCCCCGAAGGGCAGAATCCCCTCCTTGACATCATACTGCATTATCTGAAATACAGCACAAGATTGGGGCAGATAGAAGAAGCTCTGCAATCCCCTTCCATGTTGGCACTCCAACCATCCACCACTCCATTGTCTTCTACAGCAAACCACAAATTGTCCTAACCATGATTGAGGACTTCTTTAAAAAAAAAAGTTATGTTTTTAGGAGGATGCACATGTAATGTAAAACCATGGTTAACTTTGAGAGGAGAGTGGATGGTGGACACTGACTCCAGGGAGAAAGATAACATGTTGCAGAGAGAGGCTTCTAGTTTGCAATTTATAATCTGGAAAGACAAGATGGTACATCATAATAATAATAATAATAATAATAATAATAATAATAATAAAAAAATGTATTTGTATACCGCCCAATGGTTTCCCAATCCGGGCGGTTAACAGCATAAAAACAGTACAAAAACACATCCCTCCCACCCTTAAAACAGCATTAAACAATTTCAATTTAAAATCAATAACAACAATACTAAAATCAATTAGTTCCAGTTCCAGTAACCCCTTAAGATATTTCAATTTTCCGCAATAGGGGAACCAGGTACCACAGGTTGGATGTATAATATAGAGTATAGAATCACCCGAGGTTGATTATCTAGTCCGGAAACATCATTACCAAGGCAGAGAAATATTTAGACCAGAGATTCCCAAACTTTGGTTCTCCAGGTATTTCAGACTTCCACTCACCACAGACAATGTCCAGGAATCCTGAGAGCTGAGGTTGAAAATACCTGAAATATCAAAGTTTAAGAATCACCGATTTAGACAGTCAGATGTTCTCCAAATTTGCTGGATTTCCATCTTCCATTACCATTAGAAAAATAATGGGATGCCTAGGAATATATTCAGTAAAATTATATTTAAGGTGTGAAAGGACAAGAAAAACTA
Source organism: Phrynosoma blainvillii (assembly GCA_026167975.1). Taxonomy (NCBI): domain Eukaryota; kingdom Metazoa; phylum Chordata; class Lepidosauria; order Squamata; family Phrynosomatidae; genus Phrynosoma; species Phrynosoma blainvillii. The sequence goes on along the minus strand of JANUYF010000001.1, from coordinate 444,546,679 downwards.
CAAGAGGCCTTTTAAAAGTGGCCCACTTGACTTTTAATACAATTGGAATAGAGTTATAAATACATATTGCGATGTTCAGTGTTTGACACACTAGTTATAAACATCATTGCTTAGGCTAAAGAGAGACCTGTGAGTCATTTTTTAATCCTACAAGGCCTTCAAAAATAGAACAGTGATTCATAAATTACATTCTTCCACCTCCTCTTTGAGAAACTTTCGACAATGCAGCAATTTTACAATGGTTTGTATATCCCCAAGAGCAATGCCATTGGATGGGCTGAGCCCTGAAAAGCAAACCCCACAAAAAGAAGAGGCGGCTTTGTAGTTACACCAAGAACCGTTTTTGTCTGCATGAAGATCCAAAACCACACAACGCATATTCACTCCTGCTTCTCTCTCTCTGTGGTTCAGGCATGTTTGCATAAATTTTCTCACCTTTTTCGGTTAGGCTTCATTCTCCATTTTGCATCTCTGCCTACTTTTGGCATATCTGTATCACACTCTACACTCGCCTTTCCCATCACACTACTCAGAGGTTCACAGAGCTTGTAAGCAAAACTTGCAAATTTCTTCGTGTGCAATTCTCCAAATACTTCAATTAACAAAACTTCTGCCACATGGCAGAATTAATGCTGTTTGACACCGCTTTTACTGTCATGGCGTCATCAAATAGAATGATGGGATTTGAACTTCGCTGGGGTGCCAGAGTTCCCTGGCAGAGAAGGCTAAATATCTCACAAAACTATAAATCCCAGAATTCCATAGCATTGATCCATTCCGGACACCACTACCCCCGACGAATCCAGCAAAAAGCAAACATTTGAGTCCCCATTGGTTACAATGGCGGCCCGCTCAGACATGCACACCATTTTGTCCCTCCCCGCTTGCCATCCACGAAGGACTGAGATCGCAGACTCCAAGTCCACAAATGGGGAGGGATGAGTGTAAATGGATTAGAACAGCATTGAATTGAACTGAAATTCAAAGCTGAGGAACAAAGGAAACAGCATATTATTCCAGCCACAGCGATCAATGTAGCATCAGTTATAATAATACAGGTTGAGTATCCCTTATCCAGGAATCTAAAATCTGAAATACTCCAAAATCCAAAATTGTCCACATGGATGACCAAGATAGTGATTTTGCTTTCTAGTGGTTCAATGTACACAAATTTTGTTTCATGCACAAAAAACCTTGGGTGAATCACATTCTCTTAGACTCAGAGGCTGGCAATGGCAAACCCCCTCTGAAAGAATTTGCCAAGAAAACCCTATGATATGCCTTAGGGTCGCCGTAAGTTGGAACCAACTTGAAGGCACACAACAACAAAAGATTATTAGGAGTGCAACATGAGGGCGCAAATCCCAAGCATATTTTCCTGTGAGTAAAGCCCCAATGAAATAGTAGGTCTTCTGAATAAATAATCACAGGACTGTTTTATAGCTCAACTCTCTAGTTGGGTTCATTGCTTATAAAACCAATTGAGTTGGAGGATTAAATGTGACAACACGTTCAAAAACAAGAACTGCAAGTCGAAAGTACAAGAGAAAATATAATAATATATTTTCCTGAGCTGTTTTTTTAAACTGTGTTGAAATTTACTGCACAAGTATACTAATTATTTATTTATTGCCTTATTTAAAAGGTGACCAGTTTTGTTGTCAATAAGCATGCTAATTGATAAACCCTGGAAACAAAGAAGTCTTCAGTTCCTTTCATTCCACAGTGGAGTCCTATGACCTGAAACTCCATCTCTGATCCATTTACTCATGTCAAAAATCTATTTTCCCCCCACTCACAAGAGCAGGAAAAGGGTGTGATGTTTATTTCAATGCAGTGGATATTCCTAGAGTACATGGATTAGAGTGGCTCTTCTGCATTATTCAAATGGAAAGGTTTTTGAAAATGAATTCACTCGCTTTCCCACAGGGGAAAGTAAATGTTCTCTTACAATAGGGATTAGGCAGATCAAGTGTTCTTTGCAATGCAAAGTTTGCATGCTCCCATAAGATATGAACTGGCAAGTTCAGCTTCCTACTCTGGCCAAATGATTTGTTCCCAGCTCCAATGGAAACTGGGCCCAAACACTGAACACATGCACACACACACACATATACACACAGAAAAACACACACAGACCACTCTATGGTTCATGGGCTGCAGTCGATAATTGAATCCACTCCCTGACCCAACAATTTGTATTCAGTTTTGGTCTTATCATGTTCTTCATCTGCCCAATTCCAAAGGTCATTTGAGGAGATTTCGCAAGGCAAAACAAATGAAAGGCAATGAAATAAAATGCGATGCAATTTTCTTTTCAAATCCGCAAATATATTAGTATCCATACAATTTAAGATCTAAAATGCTTGCAAGAAAAGATAAGCACTGCTGAGTTGGAATCTCCTTTCCATGTGTTTTGAGACCTATCCTCTGAAGTGGCATCTCCCACATGGTAGCCCTTGAGATAGTTAAAGAAGGCTGTCCCATTACCCTGCAATTGTCTCTGAACTACACACAGCCAAGTCCCTTAACCAAACTTCACAGACTTTGGCCTCTGGATACATTCCAGCATGTGGATACCCTTCTCGGTCATGCCAGAAAGAAGCCCCAGGAGTCCAGATGAGGTCAAAACCCAGGACTTCAGCAATGGTTTAGAGTAGACACAGATTCAAAGGAGAAAGAACCAGGAGATGCCAGTAGAAGAGACACCAGACCCAAGCACCATATTCCTGTGTCCACAACCACTGTGTCTGAGACTCTAGAAAGCAGATGAGCACTGGCACACTAGAGCTTAAATCCAGAACCTGGATAGCATGCTACTGTTGTTAGCTGCCCTCAAGTCAACCTCAACTCATAGCGACTCTGCAAATGAGACATCAACAAGACCTCCTGTCCTCCTCTGCTTTGTTTAGGTCTTGTAGATTCAAGCCCATGACCTCCATGATTGAGTCACTCCATCTGGCATGTGGCCTTCCTCTCTTTCTATTGCCTTCCACCTTTCCTAGCATTATTATCTTTTCTAATAATGTGGGCAAAGTACGACAGCCTCAGTTTAGTCACCTTGGCTTCCAAGAAAGTTCAGGCTTGATCCGTTTGTTTGTCTTTTTGGCTGTCCACAGTATTCTCAACACTCTTCTCCAGCACCACATCTCAAAAGAGTTGATTTTCTTTCTATCTGCTTTCTTTATTGTCCACCTCTCACATCCATACAAGGTGATGGGGAATTCAATGGCTTGAACGGTTCTAACTTCAGTGCTCAGCATGCTTTCCACCAAAAGTTCCACAGATCCTGGAGTCATCCTGAAATCAAGGAGCCCATTCATAATTCACAATTCTAGCACTATGATTTCACTTTAACTGCCTATGGCAACATCCTATGGAATCCTGGGGTTTGTACTTTGGTGCGGCACTAGAGCTCTCTGGTTAAGAATTCTAAACATCTCTGCCCCTAAACTGCAAATCCCAGGGTTCCACAGAATGTTGCCATGGCAGTTCAAGTGGAACCATAGTACTATAACTATATGGTGTAAAAAAGTCCCTGGAGAATAGGAGATGTGCTAGCCTCCAAGCTGATGCCCTGTACCTTTAATACTTTCCACTTAAAGGTACATGGCTGGGTGGAAGATATTTGGCTCAGATCTAAAGAAAACTGCAGCTGAGCTTCAGAACTTGCTGGAACAAAGCACTCACTGAAGAATTCTCCATGCTGCATGGTTTGCTTTGCCTTGCTGCAGGCCAAACACATGTCATAAAAGCATGGCCTGGTTTCCATGCATTAGGTGGGTTTGGCCTTACAACCCAAACAGTTCTAAACTCTGGGTCTTGCATTTAGCAGCATAACCCACCCCTTCCCCCTTGGCATTCAGAAGACAAACACGTGCAGCACACTCACGAAGGAAAAACAAGAAAGGAGGAGTCATCTGACATTTAGATGCCATTTTTTAAAAGAGCCAACATAGAACATTTCAAGCTCTGCTGAACTATTTCCAGGAAAGAACCACTCAAACAACAGGTAAAAATGGTCCCTACGGTTGGAAGTGACATCTCCATCCTTCTGATAAAAAACAGTCCTGAAAAAGACTGAGCGTGACTCATTTTCTGCATTTAATTATTTCCCCGGCTGGGCCTTCCAGCTATCTTGCAATTCCCACACTAATGCACATTTATTATATAAGCCAGGTTTCCAAGGCAATGGGACCTGAAGAAGCTACGCAATCGGCAACCAATTTACTCAGCACCGCTGGAAATGGTCATGGAGACAGCTGTTTTTTTCTTGCCTTCAAAAGGATAGAGTTTACCAGTTACCTGCTCACTTCTAGTGCAGATTTCACATTTATTTCAAACATGGATACCTTGGGGTTACATGGCTTACAAATAAAAATATAAACCATCCCAAATGTATCTAAGGAAGTAGGCCCAAATTCATGAAGGTTCATGCTACCAACTTCTGTCCTTCAGTTAATCTCAAAAGTGCTGCAAGATTGTATCCCTCCTTCTAATACTGAATTTTAGAGGACAAATGGCAAGAGACCTGCAATCAAAACAGAGCTACTAAGAAAAAAGAGATGAGCATTAGCATGGCGGGGGGGGCACACTTTCACTTAATTAAACTTATATACACACACACACACACACACACGACGGGCCTTCCCCAAAACAGCTCAAAGAGAACTGAGCATGCTCAGCAGTCCCAAAATATTAAATATCAGCTGGAAATGAACAGGGAAAAACATAGGGGAGGGGGGAGGAATTGATTTCACTGTGCCAAATCTGCAAGACACTTTGCAAACAAAATCACTTGGATTCACTCTGGATGCTGCAACTGAGACAGGTCCAGTGGATGTAATTTTGGCACCTGCTTGTCCTCTATTATTCGGTACAGCCTAGGAATGTGGACAGGATCCTTGGAGAGGTGGGAGCTACCACATGTAAACTGGATCCTCACCCTTCTTGGTGCCTGAAAACAGCTAGAAGGGGACTGGTCAAGTGGATAAGGGGAGTAGTGAACGCCTCATTGTAGGAATGGAATTTTCCATCCTTCCTAAAAGAGGCTGTGATGAGACTATTACTAAAAAAAGACCTCCCTGGAGCCAATCTCTAGCATTCCATTTTGGGGTCAAAGTTCTGGAGTATGTGGTGGCCTCCCCGCTCCAGGGGTTTCTGGATGAGACAGATTATCAAAATCCATTTCAATCAGGCTTCAATCCTAGTTATGGAACAGAGACAGCTTTAGTCACCTTGGTGGATGACTTATGCAGAAAACTGAACCTGAGGAGCACATCCATGTTGGATCTGCTGGACCTCTCAATGGCTTTCAGTACCATCAACCCTGGTATCCTTCTGAGCCACCTCTCTGGGATGGAATTTGGGGCACTGTTATGCACTGATTCCAGTCTTTCCCGAAAGATAGCTGTGTTTAAATATTTGAAGGGATGTCATATTGAGGAGAGAACAAGGTTGTTTTCTGCTGCTCCAGAGACTAGGACCCGAAACAATGGATGCAAGCTGCAAGAAAAGAGATTCCAGCTCAACATTAGGAGGACCTTCCTGACAGTAAGGGCTGTTCGACAGTGGAACACACTTCCTCGGAGAGTAGTGGAGTCTCCTTCCTTGGAGGTCTTTAAGCAGAGGCTGGATGGCCATCTGTCGGGGATGCTTTGATTTTGAGTTCCTGCATGGCAGGGGGTTGGACTGAGTGGCCCTTGAGGTCTCTTCCAACTCTATGATTCTATGAAAGGGTGAACTCAGAAGACGGGGCTGGGGAACTACTGTTCGATGCTCTGGCCATTAGTCTGAGAGGTCCCTCAGGCTTCTGTTTTGTCCCCCATACTGTTTAACATCTACTTGAAACTGCTGAGAGAGGTCATCTGCAGTTTTGGGGCACCGAGTCACCAATATGTTCAGGACCACCTAACTCTACCTCTCCTTTCTATCTTATTTTGAGGAAGCTGTCTCAGTACAGAACCAATGTGTTGTCAGTAACGGACTGGATGAAGGCAAAGAAATTGAAACTTAATCCAGACAAGACAGAGGTGCTCCTGGTCGGTCAAAAGGCAGATCAGGGAAGAGGAGCTTTTCCTGTGCTAGATGGGATTACACTTCCCTGGAAATCCCAGATTCTCCTGGACTCAAGTCTGAGCCGATATGCTCAGCAGTGGCCAGAAGTGCATTTGCACAACTAAAACTAGTGCACCAACTGCCCCTGTTCCTTGAGACGTCAGATCTGGCTACAGTGACACATCCCTTGATTACATCCTGTTTGGACTATGGTAGCACACTCTACCTGGGGCTGCCTTTGGAAACTGTTCAGAAACTTCAGTGGCTTCAAGATGCTGCAGCCAGAATGCCGATTGGGCCCCTGTTGAAACAGCTTCACTGGCTAACCATTTGCTTCCAGACACCATTCAAAGTGCTAAGCTATATAGCTTAGCTCCAGACTGTCTGAAAGACCATTTATCTCCCCATACAAACCTGCCAGAGTTGTAAGATCTATAAGGGAAGGCTTTCTCTCAGTCCCATCACCATCACAGGCTCACTTTGTGAGAACACCAGAGAGAGACTTAATGGCTGCTTCCACCCTCTAAAACTCCCATCCACAAGAGGCTATCCTGGCTATCCTCCTTTCCTTTTGGTGGCAGAGCAAGAGCTTTTTATTTAAGCAGATTTTTAATGTGTAAGCAGGGGAGCTTCTTACTGGGGTGTTTTATTTATCTTTTAAATTTTTTGTATATCCTTTATACTGTTTTATTGTGAAGGTTTTTAAATTGACTCTGCCTTTGCAGACTGCCAGAATTAGTGCAAATTGAGTCCACTTTAACTGCCCTGACTCAGTGCTAGGGAATCATGGGAACTGTAGTTTGTTGTGGCACCAGAGCTCTCTGACAGAGAAGGCTCAATGTCTCAGAAAAAAATACAGTTCCCATGATTCCCTAGCACTGAGCCAGGACAGTTAAAGTGGACTCAATTTGCACTATTTCTAGCAGTCTGCAAAGGCCCTCTGTCTAAGAGCTGCCTTGGGCCCCGCTCTGGGAGAAAGGTGGCATACAAATGAAATACATAAATCTTTCTTGTAAGCCTTTCCCATCCATCATTATAGCATGGATGATGATCCTCAGTGCTCAGGATTTTCTGGACTCCAACTCCCATAATCCTTTACTATTAGCACTACTGGCTGAGGCTTCTGGGAGTTAAAAGTGAACAACATCTGGAGGGTCAAAGGCTCCCCAACCCATGATTTATAGATGGGGGGGGGGGGGGAATCTGTTTAGTTTGCATTTTAATATAGTCGGCCCTCCTTATCCACAGGTTCTTTATCCACAAATTCATGCATCCACAATTTGAAAATATTTTTAAAAATATAAATTCCAAAAAGCAAACCTTGATTTTGCCATTTTATATAAGGGACACCATTTTATTATCAGTTGTATTTAATGAGACTTGAGCATCCACAGATTTTGGTATCTGGGGTGGGTGGGTTCCTGGAACCAAATCCCAGTGGATACCGAGGGCCCACTGTGTACTTTCCAGGCCTTTCCAGATTAATTTATCCCAGCCTTGGGTTTTCCAACCCGCATTGTTCTTACGTGGCCCCATCTTGGATGGATAGGAACACTATTATGAGCCATATTGGAGTGCTATAATGTGTTTTAAAATTTTATAGTTTTAACTGTTTACATTTGTAATTTTATCTAATTCAGATTTAATATTGTTTTAAGGGGAGGACGGATTGTTTTTGGGATTGGATGTGATTTAAAAATTTGTAAGCTGCCTTGATTGGATTTTCAAATAGGTGGGGTATAAATAAATTTTATTATTTATTATTATTATTACTGAGCATTATCCAAAGCAAAACATGTGCTGGAATCATTTCAGTTGAAAGCTACTATTGCAGAGCAGCCAAGAGACTGAGCTATGAACCAAGATGGTATGAAATTGTCATTTCATCATGGACTTTCTAGGTCCTGACGTTTGGGCATGCAACCCTCTCACAGCTTAAACTGGATAGGCAACTGCAGAGGGTTCAGGGAGCCATACCTGCACTACTTTCTATCCTATCCCCTTTTGACAAAACCAGAAGTAACCTGAAGGTCACTTCTTGTTTTACAAAACATGCTATTTGTTCCCTAAACAAGATGTAAAAGGACCCCAAAGTGCAATGATTCCATCCCCAGGAAGCACAGTTCCCCATTTTTAACCCAGCAAGGATAACCTCTAGAGTAGGGTTGAATACTGTGCGGACTTCAAAGATGCTGGACTGCAACTCTCCACAGCCCTACCCTACATAAACAATATTGGGGAAAGCTGAAATTTGCAATCCAGCACCAGTGAAGGGTTGCACAAATTCAACCCCTGGTGTGAGGCCACCTACTATCTGTTGTTGTTGTGTGCCTTTCAAGTTGTTTCTGACTCCCTATCCTATCACAGGGTTTTCTTGACAAGATTTGTTCAGAGAGGGTTTGTCTTTGCCTACCTCTGAGACTGAGAGAGTGCGACTTGCCCAAGGTCACGCAGTGAGTTTCTATGGCCAAGTAGGGCCAAACAGAGAATCAAACCCTGGGCTCCAGAGTCCTGGTCCAAAGCTGAAACCACTCCACCATGCTGGCTCTCGGTAGTTTCTACACTTGGCCTGAACCTGTAGCTAAAACAGGGATGAAAATACTGGGATACTGGAGATTCCACAGAAGTTCCCCAAATGCCCCAGGGAAGAAATGAAGGAGGGAGAGACAAACACCCCAGACATTGCCTCTTACTGCTCCAATGCCAGTAGATACAAACCCATTAAACAAATGCTGATCTATTTTAATTGGTCCCATGGAAGATAGGAAGGAAGTCTTTATCATTCTTGAACTAGTCCACGAGGTGGCAGTCATTGAACAACCATCCTTTGACATCTCCACTAATTCTAAGCATCTACAAGAATGTGTCAGGATAAAAAGAGATAAGCTTTGTCAAAGCTTTGCTTGTGAGATCGCCTGTCTCCAGTACAAGAACCAAACAAGATGCCCCTCACTATACAAAAAAGGAACATATAAACATTGCAGTACTTGGGGTGAGCGAGATAAAGTGGACAGGAATGGGGCATTTTGAGTCAGATAATTACACAATGTTTACTCAGGCAATGAAAATCTGAGAAGAAATGGGGCAGCATGAATAGTGGGAAGAGATGTTGCAGTCAAAGTACATAAAGCAAAGTCTATCCAAACAATATCAGTAAGACTTCAGAGAAAACCCCATCAAATATCCATAATCCAAGTTTATGCTCCAGCTAAAGAAGTAGAAGAAGGAATTGAATGATTCTATGCTGAGCTGTTGAGCTACCTTGAGAAAGTCACACTCTCTCAGCCTCAGAGGAAAGCAACTGCAAACCTCCCCTGAATAAAGCTTGCCAGGGAAACCTCATGATATGCCTTAGGGTCGCCATAAATCATAAATGACTTGAAGGTCCACAAATACAACAGCACTAAGATATTAACAGTTTTATTTTCAGTTCCTTTCATGGATTTGTCATTTTGGAGCAATGTTTTCATTGGACTATCCACCACAACTCCAAAATCCCTTCCCTGGCCAGTCGCTTCCAGCTCAGAGTTTTAAAATGACAACGTGCATCATTTGATTAATAACAAATTTATGCAAATACTTACCCACAAACCTGCTAGAACTTTGACTCTTTTTGCAAGCGATTGGGATATGAAGAATGATGCAAAATGTTATTCTTCAGAGTCCATCCCCTTATTCCTTCTGATCCTACGCAGAAATAGGAATATTAAGACCCTTTTGCAAGGAGAAAGTTTTTGGTGTAACAATCAATCATCTTGCCCTGGTCATTAAAGCTTTCCCCAATTATGACTATGATAAGGCAAATCTCTCTCTTATCTATGTCAAAGCAATTTGCTGATCCCAAGTTTGATTTCTGTGCTTGTAAATGCCACTTTAATTATAGACTTCACCACGACGAGAGGCATCACCATGGGCATTCGTAAATACTTTGGGCACACGTCACATCACCAACAAAGTCTTGAGACGATATTGACAACAAGAGCAGACTTTGACACAATGAGGAAGCAATAGATCTGGTTGGAAGGTTGAGGGGAAAAATACTGCCACAGATAGAGAGATATCCAGATGCTTAATCATTAACAGAACATCCTTGGTGCAGAAGGCAATTCACATCTATTGTTGTGAAAACTCTGTGAAATTCTAATTAAGTCCAGTTCAGTTCTTATCATTACAGGCCAACTGACTTCTCTAACCTAAAGGAACAAGAGAAGATATGAGTCTAAACATATCAGACTGACAGCTCCTACTCCAGGCAATACTAAACATAATAAATGACACAGCCAAACACCACCAAAAACAGTCCTCCCTCTCTAGATTATCTAATAAATATGTGCACTAATTTATACATGCAATGGCCAAAGTTGTATATAGTAAATCTTTACACTAGAAATTTTAATTGCTTAACATATACAGGTTGAGTCTCCCTTATCTGGCATTCCAAAATCCAAAATACTCCAAAAATCCAAACTTTTTTCATGGGTGGCTGAGACAGTGATACCTTTGCCTTCTGATGGATCAGTGCACACCAACTTTGCTTCATGGACAATACTATTTTTAAAAAAATTACATAAAGTTACCTTCAGGCTATGTGTGTAAGGTGTATCTGAAACATAAATGAATTTCATGTTTAGACCTGAGTCCCATTTCCAAGAGATCTCACTCATTGTGTACAAGTATTCCAAAATCCAATAATAAATAAATAAATCTGAAATCCAAATCACTTCTGGTCCCAAGCATTTCAGATAAGAGAGACTCAACCCATACAGCCTCAACCTATTTCTCTTTTCTGTAGCCAGAGCCAGGGAAACTCTGGCGACACAAAAAAAGAGAAACAGAAGAATCAGCCCTTGAAGAAGGGTTTCCCCAAAACGCCTCACTAGGACAAATAAAAGCCTTTTTTTAGGAACATCACGGCTTAACAACGTTTTGTTACATCTCTCTTTTTCCAGCATTTCTCTGCGTTTTCTCCCCTTCAACTCTCCCCTATCATCTTGGAACTAACACCATCTTACGGTAATTATTTTTTCTTTTCTCCTGTATGATTTTTAACATCTTTGCCTGATGCAGAAGCAGCCAGTGGAGCTTGGAAAGCGTGCAACATGTATTTTGTTTTGCATTTGGTTGGCCCCATAAAACTATCGCTGTTTTGTGGATTTTGAGTCACAGTCCAACACTCAAACCACTACACCATCTTGCCTCTCCATCTCATTATATACCTATATGCAAATACAGATATTCTGAAATTCCTCCCCCCCAAAAAAGACTTCTGTTCCCAAGCATTTTGGATAAGGGAGACTCAACCATGTTGCTTTTTCAACCCTCTCTATGTGATTCTACCCATTGGGGATGACCACCTTCTATATGACATAGTGGAAGAATTCAAAGACATAGCTGTGTTTGTCTGGAAAATCAGTTTGCAAAGGGATCCTGTAGCACCTTAGAAACTAAGACCCAATCCACACTGCAGACGTAATCCAGTTCGACGCCACTTTAACTGCCCTGGCTCAATGCCAGAGAATTCTGGGAACTGTAGTTTTGTGAGACCATCAGCCTTCTCTGTCTGAGCTCTGGTGCCAAAGCAAACTACAGCTCCCAGGATTTTCTAGCACTGAGCCAGGGCAGTTAAAGTGGTATCAAACTGGATTATTTCTGCAGCGTGGATGGGACCATACTGAAAGAAAGAAGCCGGTAGCACGAGCATTTGTAGACTTAGATGCATGTTAGAAATGGGGAACTAGACAGACTTGTCATCTCATCTCTCTACCCACAAGGTTTTAAATCTAAAACTGACATTCTCACACACAAACAGCTTATATACATTTGTCTTTGGATTCTCCACCCCAAACACGCATCTGAGGAAGTAGACTCAAGTCTACAAAAACTCATGCTACCAACTTCTTTCTTTCAGTTACTCTCAAAGGTGCTGCAAGACCCCTTTTGCATACCTTCTATGACAGTTGCAAAAATGTGCGTACGTACAATCCTGCACACTTTCAGTAAAAATGTGTTGTTACTGGTTCTACAGAGAATTACTGCCTGACATGCACATAAAGTGGTCCCTCGACATTTGCAAAAACTGCAAATAAAATAACACTATTCTCTTTACCTAAGAGAACACCTCTCTAGGAATCTCCAGGTCCCCCGGTGCAATTCTATGGTCAACATCTGCCAGAAGTTGATCATAAAATCAATGTTTTCTCTAGGAACTTCTAGGTTCTCCAGCACAACTCTATGGTCAACCTCTAGCAGAGTTGCACTGAAAGACTAGAGATTCTTAGATAGTAATCGAAAGCACAAATAACCAAATCCGTAAAAGTGAAAGCTGCAAATGTGGAGGGCCAATGGTCCAGACTTACAGACTCAATTGCCCTTCTTTAATCTGTCTGATATTAACACATTTGGGACATTCTGGTACACATTTTGTGAAACACACATGCACACACACTCACAAGTGTATGGGTTGTACGTTTGTTTTTTCATGCTGACATCCATGTAGATCCTCTCAGGCCCAGAAGATAGAATTCCCTATGTAAAAGTCAAGAGAAATATAGCATCCAGGTCGTGGGAAGTAATAGCACCACTCTGTTCTGCCTTGGTCACACCACACCTGGAATACTGTGTTCAGTTCTGGACCCTACAATTAAAGAGGGATATGGGTTAGAATCTGCTCTCAGCCATGGAAACCCACTGGGTGACCTTGGGCAAGTCACGCTCTCTCAGCCTCAGAGGAAGGCGGCAATGGTAAACCCCCTCTGAACAAATCTTGGCAAGAAAGCCCTGTGATAGTCAAGAGTAGACTTGAAGGTGCATAATAGCATCATTGTACAGGCCAGCATGATGTAGTGGCTTGAGACTCTGGCTCCATCTACACTGCAGAATTAATGCAGTTTGACACCACTTGAACTGCCATGGCTCAGTGCTATGGAATCCTGGGATTCGTAGTTTGGTGGAGCACCAGAGCTCTCTAACAGGGAAGGCTAAATAGCCCACAACGGTCCCAGATTTCCATAGCGTTGAGCCATGGCAGTTAAAGCGGTGTCAAACTGGATTAATTCAGTAGTGTGGCAGCAGCCTCTGGTTCAAATCTCCGCTCAAGAATAAAAACCCACTAGGTGACCTTGGGCAAGTCACACACTCTCGGCCTCAGAGAAAGGCAAACTCCTTCAAAGCAACTCTGCCAGAAATTGACCATAAAGTTGTGCTGGATGATCTAGAAGTCCCTAGGCATTTTGTAGGTCCTCCAGCATGATTCTATGGCCGACTTCTGGCAAATATTGACCATAGAGTTGCAGTGGAGGACCTAGAGATGCCTAGAGAGGTCTTCTCTCAGGTAAAAAGAAGAGTGCCTTATTATTTGCAGTTTTTCCACATTCATGGGGGTCCTTCATTCCTAACCCCAGCAAAAGTGGAGGGACCACTGTATATTAGGTACTTATTGGTAGTTTTCAAAGAGAGAGCCGTGTTAACTCTGTCACAACATAAAAAGGAAAATGGAGAAGGAATCCAGCAGCACCTTTCAGAGGGATTTATTCCAGCGTTAATTATAAATGTATATTTGTTGTTGCCTGCCTTCAAGTCCAACTTATGGTGACCCCACTGGTGACCCCACCTTGGGCAAGTCACACTTTCTCAGCCTCACAGGAAGGCCATGGCAAAAAAAAACCTCTGAAGAAACATGATTATGTTTGGAGTGGTATTATTCTTGGGCAAGTCACACTCTCTCAGCCTCAGAGGACCATGGCAAAAATCCCTCTGAAGAAACATGATTATGTTTGGAATGGTATTACTCTTGGGCCAGTCACACTCTCTCAGCCTTAACAAAAAAAAAACCCCTGTGAAGAAACATGATTATGTTTGGAGTGGTATTATTCTTGGGCCAGTCACACACTCTCAGCCTCAGAGAAGGGCCCTGGCAAACCTTCTCTGAAGAAAGTTGATTATGTTTAGGATGGTATTAATCTTGGGCCAGTCACACTCTCTCAGCCTCAGAGGAAGGCCATGGCGCAAAAAAAAAAAAACTGAACAAATCTTGCCAAGAAAAACCTATAGTAGAGTCACCTTAGGGTCACCATAAATCAAAAATGAATTGAAGGCCCAAAACAACAAGGTCCCATAAATGTGGATTTCCTGGGGCTGAGAGAGTGTGACTCACCTAAGGGTTTCCATCAGCAGAGATTTGAACCCTGGTCTCCCAGAGTCCTAGCCCAGCCCGTAAACCACTAGGCCACGCTATCTGGGTGCTTTGCAAAAATAACAATTAAAACCCCAGGGACTTCCTAAACCTTTTCTCATACAATCATGCTATTTTATCACCCTGCCACTTAAAAAATAAACTTGCAGCTTAAAACAAGGGAAAGAAATTGTGTCGCTCCCTAAAAAACACAAAAACCCAAACACGCGAGTCATAAAGTAACGCGTTCACACGTGCTGCGAAAGCGAACACGCGAAAGAAACGTCGGTTACCTCCTCTCGAGGGTTAAAGAAGGAGCAGCGAACGCTCACGCTCCCGACGTTCCTTCCTGCTTCGGCAAAGGCCTCCCATTGGTTGGCTGTAGCCTGAAGGAACGGTATTCTATCGTCAGTGGCCAATCAGGGAAGAGGGGCGGGCCACTGGAAAAGCGCTCAGACACCCCTCCCTTCCCAGGTATAGAAGCAAGGTCAAGATGTGAGCATCACGCATCCATCACTTCAGGTCCTCATTTGAAGTAAGGAGGGTGGAAAGGCCGCTCTAGGTCTACATCTTTATGGTACTGGTTTAACGGTTGGCCCGCACTTTCGACAGGGAGCTGGAAGAGTCTATAGCAATTCGAATGAATTTGAGACATTCCCTTTGGAATGGAGAGGCACTGGAGAGAAGTGCGCATGCGCACAGCGCGGAATGCTGTGTTGCAGCCGCCAGGTGGCGCTGTGTTACTACTTTTCCCACCCAAGTGGAGGATTTTAATGAGGAATATTTTATAGAGGGTCCTATGTTGCATCTGCACTGTAGAAATAATGCAGTTTGAGACCACTTTAACAGCCCTGGTTCCCTCCTACAGACTCTTGGGGTTTGTAAATTTGTGAGGCACCAGCCCCCTTCGGCAGAGAAGGCAGAAGACCTTGCAAAACTACAAATCCTAGATTTCCATAGGATGGAGCTACTGCCCTTAAAGCAGTATCAAACCGCATTATTTCTACAGTGTAGATGCACCCTGAGTTCAGGCTGACCAGATGCTCTCCATTTCCAAGACATGTCCTACATTTTAATTATTAATTTATTATCTGTTTTAATTTTTGAACTAGTTTAATTCTGTTTTAGTGTATTGTTTTTATATGTTTTTAATTGTATTGTATTTTAATATTGTAAGCTGTACTGAGTCCCAGTCCTGGGAGAAGGGTGGGATATAAATATAAATATAAATATAAAATACATTTCAACCTTCTGTCCAGGAGGAATTCCAAAATATCCTCCATTTTTAGCATAACTTAAAAAAATGAATTTATATTTATAGGAGTGTTTCTCACTTTAATTTTGTAATGCCCTACATTTTTCGTTAATGCCCTACATTTTGCGGTGCCATGTCCTCTTGCGGCAATGACATTAGGCCACCTTACCTGAACGTTGAAGGCAGCTAGGGCTAAATTTGAGCTACGGATGCTTCCACACTGCAAAATTAATGCGGTTTGACACTTCTTTAATCGTCATGGCTCCATCCTGTTGAATCCTGGGATTTGTAGTTTGTTGTGGCTCCAGAGCTCTCCGACAGAGAAGGATAAATATCTCACCAAATCCCAGAATTCTATACCATTGAGCCAGGGCAGTTAAAACAGTATCAAACTGCATTAATTCTGCAGTGTAGATGCAGCCTGAGAGACAGCGTGGCCTAGTGGTGTGAGTGTTGGGCTATGACTCTGGAGACCAGGGTTCAATTCCCAGCTCGACCATGGAAACCCACTGGGTGACCTTGGGAAAGTCACACTCTCTCAGCCTCAGGGAATGGCAATGGCAAACCTCCTCTGAAGAAATCCTGCCGAGAAACCCCCATGATATGCATACTGCCTTACAGTCGCCATACGTTAGAAACGACTTGAAGGCATACAACACACATAGATGCAGCCTTAGACCCATATCGAGGTTGTTCTTAGTTCATATTTATCTCCATTTTCCCTCAAATTGGATCAGGGCAGTATGCATACCTTGGTTCACCTCCTCACAACAACCCTGTGAGGTGGGCCAAGTTAAGGGACTGAATACTCCCAAGCAAGCCACTGAGTTTCATGGCTCAGGAAGAAGAACTTGAAGCCCAAGTACCCATCCAGCAATCTGATCTCTATTATTATTCAGATTTAGCTCAGAAGTAGCCATGTTGGTCCATGACTATTATTATTATTATTATTATTATTATTATTATTATTATTAGTGTTTATTTATATAGCGCCGTGAATTTTGTACTTTACAGAGTCATCAAAACAACATAAAACCTGCCAATGGCATGCAATCTAAAATCAAAATATAAAATATAGTATATAGACAATTTATCCCATTAAAATAGCTCTAAAACTATAATACCATAGACAAACAATATACCCTTAATCTGAATTATCAAGACACAATCCAAAGTTCGGCAATACCTTTATTATGACCAACCAGAATGTTTCACCAAATCAGATGCAATTCCACCAACTACGGAATATGATTTTATCCATAGACCAACAAGATCTTTGCATTTTATCCCCCTGATTTTATTTATGGCAAATACTGCATTTAATTACTCCAGGTGGAATCTACATTCAGAGGCAGGTGACTTTCTACTAATGGAAAGGGACTGCTCTGCCTCGCCTTCTGACTTTTAATATTTTACTATTTATTTCTGATTAGTGTGG
Source organism: Phrynosoma blainvillii (assembly GCA_026167975.1). Taxonomy (NCBI): domain Eukaryota; kingdom Metazoa; phylum Chordata; class Lepidosauria; order Squamata; family Phrynosomatidae; genus Phrynosoma; species Phrynosoma blainvillii. The sequence continues at coordinate 444,529,759 of JANUYF010000001.1, read as the reverse complement.
TGTTTTCAAAAATATTTTAATTGGTGTTTTCATTTAATTTAGCATGCGTAATGAATTTTGTTTTAGTTATGTGGGAACTACATTTGCATATTAACCCTGGGAGGATGGTGTGATATAAATCAAATAAATAAGCCAAGTTCTGTAAGTATAAGTAAGTTACTTGGTGCTTCAGCTCTAAGCTAACCCAGGAGCTAGTGCTGAATACACTGGCTTTGTAGTCTCATTCTATTTTTCCAAGGAATTCTGGAGAATCATAGAATCATAGAGATGGACGAGATCTCAAGAGCTATCCAGTCCAACCTCCTGCCATGCAGGAACTCACAATCAAAGCATCTCCAACAGATAGCCATACAGCCTCTGTTTAAAGACCTCCAAAGAAGGAGACTCCACTACTCTCCGAGGGAGTGTGTTCCACTGTCGAACAGCCCTTACTGTCAGGAAGTTCCTCCTAATGTTGAGGTGGAATCTCTTTTCCTGGAGCTTGAATCCATTGTTCCGGGTCCTAGTCTCTGGAGCAGCAGAAAACAAGCTTGTTCCCTCCTCAATATGACACCCCTTCAAATACATAAACAGGGCTATAGTATCACTTCTTAACCATCTCTTCTCCAGGCTAAACATCCCCAGTTCCCTAAGTCGTTCCTCATTGGATATGGTTTCCAGACCCTTCACCTTTTGGTCTCCCTCCTTTGGACACACTCCAGTTTCTCCACATCCTTTTTGAATTGAGGTGCCCAGAACTGGACACAGTATTCCAGGTGGGGCCTGACCAAAGCAGAATAGAGCGGCACTATTACTTCCCTTGATCTAGACACGATACTTCTACTGATGCATTCTAGAATCACATTGGCCTTTTTAGGTGCCGCATCACATTGTTGACTCGTGTTCAACTAGGACTCCTATTTTATTTATTTATTTATTTATAGGTAGGATACATGAATATGAATACAGAATAAAGAAAATTAAAATGAAAAGCTTCTACTATTTATTTGTATGTAAATCAATGCATTCCCAATTCAACGTTTCTCGCCCTCCCCACCCTCCTGATCCCAACACTTATGTCTCTAATTATGGTTTGGTTTGTAAAAAAAGCTTCATTTTTAACATATTCTTCTTGAATTTGTAACATTGGAGTTCATCCACAGATCAGTACATCTAGTGAGAGTGATTATATACTATGCTGTATTGTTAACAACAGTATAAAATAACAAAAATAAAGGGGTGTTCGTACTATATTCTATCGTCTCTTTTTTACTAATTCCAACTTTGGCTGCATTATTGAATTTAAGAACTTAAACATGCCATTTCTGGTCACAGAAATTTAACAGTGAATCCCAGGTTTTGTCCCAATCTTGGTTTAGTTTATCGGATAGAAATATTGTTAGTTATCTAACTCTGTCATGTCAAGACATTTTGTAAGCCAGTCATCCAGAATTGGTGCTTCTTTTTCTTTCCATTTTGGAGCGTAGACCATTCTAGCAGCCGATACAGAATATAAAATATATTTTAAATGCTTCCTTTCGTTCTTCCCCTCCACTATGTTTAATAAGAAGCACTCAGGAGTCATTTTTATTGTGGTTTGAGTTATTTGTTGCAGAGTCTTGTGTATTCCCTTCCAATATTCTTTTGCAACTGGGCATGTCCACCAGATGTGGTATAAAAGATTCCTAGATCCCTTTCACATGTCGTCTTGTTAAGCCAGGTGTCCCTCAACTTATGTCTATGCATTTCATTATTCCGCCTTAAGTGCAGTACCTTACATTTCTCTGTGTTAAAATTCATTTTGTTAGCTTCATTTGGCCCAGCTTTCTAATCTATTCGGGTCATTTGAATTTTGATGCTGTCCTCTGGGGTATTAGCTATTCCTCCTAATTTAGTGTAATCTGCAACTTTGAGAAGCAAGCCCTCTATTCCTTCATCCAAGTCATTGATAAAGATGTTGAAGAGCACTGGACCCAGAACCTTGTGGCACCCCACTGGTCACTTCTCTCCAGAATGAAGAGGAGCCATTGATGAGCACCTTTTGGTCTATATTATAGAGGGCCTTTGGCCAAAAAACAATTATCCCCTGTGGGCCACAAAAACAGTCTAGGGGCCAGAAGCGGTCCACAGGCTACATTTTGCCCATTCCTGATCTATAACAATTTCCCAGCACTTTGATTAACTATGGGGGGATGCAGACGGGCGGCCATGGGCCACCCTGGGAAGGAGAGGATTAGGTCCGAGGCTGCCCCATGCCTCGGCCCCAATCCACTCTTTGAGCAGCTCAAGTCACGGAAAGGGCGTCGGAAGAGGTGGCACGCACCTCTTCCATTGCAGTGTTTCCAGATGCTGCAACGGCAGGTGCTCTGATGACGTCCTCAGGAAGGGGTTGAGGTGCCCACCGTCCGGCTGCCCCCCCCCCCTTCCTGGGCTTGAAGACGGCGCTTTGCTCCGTCTGTAATACCCCTATATCACCTATGCTTGCTTGCATGCAAGAACACAATAATCCTTTGATCATGGCCTTAATTTACATACACAAATCCAGATCTCTGCCTGTCATCCTTGAGGGAGACAAATCATAATTGTACCATGATGTTATGGATTTTTGGTGAGGGGGAATTTGTGTTTATTAGAGAAATTAAGGTAAACTATGGTTATGTTTGCGATGTCTGATAAATGTATTAAGGTAAGTGATCTGTTGGGAGGAGGTGAAAGTATGAGAGGGGATGGTAACTGACTGAGCATCTGAATGGGATTTTAAAAGCGCTGGCATATAGGACAATCAAAGGGCATATCTATATAGCCAATTATATAGCCAATTAAATTGGTTTCCTCCCCTGCCCTCACTGTGATCTGTCTACACCAGGGGTAGGCAACCTTTCCCCTTTAAGGGCCGAGGGACTTCAGCTCCCAGAATCCCAGGAGCTATTGGCCAACATGGGACTATTGGCCAACATGGCTGAGGCTTCTGGGAGCTGAAGTCCCTCGGCCCTTAAAGGGGAAAGGTTGCCTACCCCTGGTCTACACAATGCGGGGCCAAATCCCCAATTTGAGTGCGGCCTGATGTGAGGCCTGTTCTGCACCAAATCCATCCTATCCCTCCCTTAAGCTGGTGTAAAAAAAATAATCACTTTTTGCTGGAAAATTTGCCCAAAATTCCAGGCCCTTCCTCACTTTTCTGAGCAAAACCTTGATTTGAATTTGCTAAATCAGGTGTCTTGTATATTTGCCAACCTAAGTGTCTGAAAAAGATAATACATAGATGGGAAAGCACAGGGAGAAATCTAAATACTTAGAAGAGATGGCAGCTGATCTAGACTAAGAGATAACATGTTGCTGGGAAAGCACAAGGAGGAATCTAAACACTTAGAAGAGAATGGGGATTTGGGAATGTTTTAATTGCTTACTGTTTTTATAAGGTTGTACGCCGCCCCGATTGCTGAGCAGAGGGGTGGGTTAAAAATAAAATTTATTATTATTATTATTATTATTATTATTATTATTATTATTAAGCAGCTGACCCAGACAGAGAGATAACATACAGCCGGAACAGCGTAAGGAGGAATCTAAAGATGGCAGACCTTGAAGTGGTGTTGGGTCCGTGACTAACACCTGTGAAAACAACCACCCGATAGCCTTGAGGGGCATGAACTTGGGATGGCCCAATCTTGGAGAAATCTATAAATACACCTAAGATATTGACATAAGGTTGGAGCTTCAGCACAGACCTTCAGGCCCGAGGTGTCATGTTTTGGGTGGCTACAGAAGGGGTCCACTCCACTGCAATCTCTCTGGGGCTCCCAGCAGCTGAACTGAGATGTTTGCTTTGTATGATTTATGAATATTCTTTTGTATAGCTTAAAGGTAAAGGTTTTCCCTTGACAAGATTGTCTAGTCGTATCTGACTGCAGGGGGTGTTGCTCACCTCCTTTACTAAACCAAAGAGCCAGCATTGTCAGAGACTACTCTGTGATCCTGTGGCCAGCATGACTGCACAGAATGCTGTTTACCTTCCCACTGAAATGGTACCTATTTATCTACTCGCATTGGCATGCTTTCGAACTGCTAGGTTGGGAGAAGCTGGTACTAGTGATGGGAGCTCACTCCGTCACTCAGCGCTTGAGCCTTGAACTGCTGACCTGTCAATCTTGCAATTGTCAGAGTCAGCATCTTAACCACTGAGCCACCGTGTCCCATTTTGTATAGCTCACTGGATGTCTAATAAATCATAAGGCTTTTGCAATCACAATGGGTGTTTTGTATTGCTTCCAGATCGCGGGAAATAATCTTCTTGTCTGTGGCAAGACACCATGCGATTGACACTGGGTGGCTCATTTCTGACCTCAGGAGGAGCAACTCTCAGCAATGGCAGTGATGCCAGGCAGCACAACAGGATGCATGTGTAGACAGATGCCCAGCATTGCTACAGCGTATGGAGGTAACGGAGGGAATCTGGGCAACTCCACATTTGTGGTTTTGACTTTTGTGGATTGGATTATTTGCAGTTTTGATTAATATATCCTCTCTAGGAATATCTAGGTCCTCCAGTGCAACTCTGCCAGACGTTGACCATAGAGTTGTGCTGAAGAACTTAGAAATTCCTAGAGAAAATGCTTCTCTAGGCATTTGTAGGTCCTCCAGCATGATTCTATGATCAACTTCTGGCAGATGCTGACCATAGAGTTGCACTGGAGGATCTGGAGATTCCTAGAGAGGTGTTCTCATAGATTTAAAAGAATAGTGGTGCGTGTTTTTTTATTTGTGGGTTTTCCACATTCATAGGGGTCCTTCACCCCTAACCTCAGAGAATGTGGAGGGACCACTGTAAACCAGTTTTTTAGTCTCGTTCTGTTTTTCCAAGGAAGTCTGGTCTATATTATAGAGGGCATTTGGCCAAATAAATAAATAAATAAATAGGCCTTTCACATTCACTAAGGTTAGGGGCACAGGACCCTTGTGAAAGTGGGAAAACCACAAATAAAAAAACATTTTTTAACCTGGGATAACACCCCTCTAGGAATCTCTTGGTCCTCTCTATGCAACTCTGTGGTTAACACCTGCTAGACATTAACCATGGAATGGTTCTGGAGGACCTACCAATGCCTAGAGAAGTGTTCTCTCTAGGACACTCTAGATCTTCCAGCATTATTTTTGGTGGATGTTGACCATCGAGTCGTGCTGGACAATCTAGAAATTCCTAGAGAGACCATATTAATCAAATTTGCAAAAGTCAAAGTTGCAAATGTGGAGGGCCAACTATAGAGCTAGTCAGGGGGAAACATAGAGATTCATAGCTAGAGTCAGAACAGGTTTAGGTAGAATTATGAAGAGATAAGGAAAGAGTTGAGTAGGAATTTGGCATGTTAGGTAAGTTGGCGGGAACCCTCTATCATGGTCTACCTTGCGTAACTTTATGTGTACTTAGCTACATAGCAGCATAGCACTAAGAAACACTTTTAGTGAAATACAAAGATGTGTATCAGGACATCGGTGCTCATCCCACTGTGCATCAGTCAGTCTGCTGGTTCTCCTACATAGACATGTAATAGCAGCCCTTTAGTGGATATGACTATTATGGAACTGCCCAATTCCAATCCCTCCAGATGTTAAATCCATTTATGAAGACATTTGGTAGATATGTTTAATATATTCCCCCTAAAGACTGGGTGGATTCCTTTGATATATTATGTAATGTATATAAACACAACATGCCTTAGTTTTATCAGCTGCAAAATCAGTACAATTTAACAGTGCACAGGTGTATGTTTTGACCTGTCTTGTAATTTGTGCTTTGATTCACCATCTTGGTTTATCATCTTAATGTTTTCAGTGGGTTTTTCTTTACTATTTCTTTACTATAGTCACCTTGGATCCCCTTTCAGGAGAAAACCAGGGTGTGAAATTCAATAAATAAATCAATAATTTTTTAAAAAAAAATTACATTTAAACTTAATGCAAAGAAAGGAAAAAGAAAATGAAATAGGGGAGAGTACATAGGATATAAAGATGGGCTGGGGTATACATTAATATAAGTTGACCATATGTCAATACCCTAAAGGCACCAGATCTTGAAAGCTAAGCCAGTCAGCCCTGGTTAGTACATGGATGGGAGACCACCAACAAATACCAGGTGCTGTAGGCTATATTGCAGAAGAAGGCACTGGCCAAACCACCTCTATGTTTTCCTTACATAAGAAAACCCTATAAAATTCATGGTGTTGCCATAAGTCAACAGGCAAATTGAAGGGGGACACACACACATTTTCTTGAGGATGTGTTGTGTGCCTTCAGGTTGTTTTCAACTTATGGTGATTCTAAAGCAAAACTATCATAGCATTTTATTGGCAATGTTTGTTAAAGGAGCGGGATTGCCTTTCTCTGAGGCTGAGAGAGTATGACTTGCCCAAAATCACCCAATGGGTTTCCATGGTTTAGTAGGGATTTGAGTCCTTAGTCTCCCAGAGTCCTACTCCAGCACTTAAGCCACTACACTACACTGCCTCTCTTGAGGATGTCATATGCTACTTATACCTTCATGCTTAGCTAAACCTGTACAATCTTTTGAATGGTATAAAGTAAATGCTTCTAACCTAGGAGCATCAGAGTAAAAGCTTGCAGGATTCAGCTGCACTGACCATTTGGTTAATTTCCTAGTTGCAGATATATAGTTTAATGTGGATCTACAAATATAAATGATCTTTCAAAACCTTGTAAAATTAATGAATTATAATGCAGCCAACCAAAAAGGGGTAACCAGTGGGAATGCCCACATGATACACCACAGGGAAGCATTATCTGTATTGCATCAGCCACATTTAGTTGAAGTAGACAATTTCTGTCTCTATTCTTTGTGGTGGAATTTGGTTCGCTCCGCTTCCTAGGAAACTGAAATCTGCCCAAAGACCCAAAAATTATTGAAATATTTCCGTCTTGGGCTCTGTCGTGAAATTTCCGAACAGCATATAATTAATATAAACAATGTGAAACAATTTTAGATTTAAAAATAATGAAATTATTTAAATAGGATACAAATAAGAAAATCAACTCATTTGAGATGTGGTGCTGGAGAAGAGTGCTTGGACAGCCAAGAAGACAAAGAAATGGGTCCTTGAATAGATCAAGCTAGAGGTCTCCCTGGAAGCCAAAATGACTAAATTGAGGCTGCCATACTTTGGCCACATCATGAGAAGGCATGAATCATTGGAAAAGACAATAATGCTAGAAAAGATAGAAGGCATGCCAGATGGAGAGAGTCAGGAAGGTCACAAGCTGGTCTTGAATTTGCAAGATCTGAGCAAAGCAGAGGAGGGCAGGGGACTTGGAGATGTCTTATCCACAGTGTTATCATGAATCAAAATTGACTCGAAGTTAATAAACATAAATAATATATACATTTGCACTCCCCGGGTCCCCAAAGGCTTTAATCAAAAGCCATGTTTTGATTTGGAGCCCTGGTGGCACAGTGGTTAAATGCCAATACCGCAGCCACAACATTGTGAGTTTGATCCTGAGAGGCTCCAGGGTTGACTCAGCCTTTCATCCTTTCGTAGGTCAGTAAAAGGAGTGCCCAGCTTGTTGGGGGCAATTGGCTTACATGCTGTAAACCGATTAGAGACTGCTTAGTTCAGTATGAAGCAGTATAGAAACGTAAATGTAAATGCTACTGCTTGCTATTTTGGTATTTGGTTTCTGAAAGAAACCAGTCTTGGTCCTAATCAGACCTCTAAGGAAAAGGCAATCCATAAATGTGGAGACACAGCAGAGGACACTCTCTCCCGTTCCCTTGTATGATGTAGTGTATGATGAAGGCGAGCTCCTCCAGCAGAACTCAGGTTTTGAGCAGAAATATATATGAGGAGGTGCTAAAAAGGTGCTGAAAAGTTCTCGACCTCACCAAGATGGCCCAGCCTAGAGCTATGAAACTTATATGCTATTCCACATACTCCTCCGCCCCCCAAAGTTCAACATACTTGTCACATTATTTCCCAAGTTTCTTTTGCCCTTCCGAGGGAAAAATTCTGATATCTGGTCACTGAAATATTGTCCTGCAGTTGCTATCTTCTCTGAGTTATTCAAAAATTCACTTCCTTTCAAACTCTTTTTAAGGTTTGGAAACAGGAAGTTGTCAGATGGAGCAAGATTTGGTGAGTAGGGGGATGGTCTATGCACTCAAGCCCCAGATTCTTCAAAACAACCATTTTCTTGCCAGCCCTATGAGCAGGATACATTGCCCTACAAAAAGAGAACACCTTTCTGCAGCTTCCCTCACTGTTTTTCCTTCAATGCCTCCTTGAATTGGCACAGCAAATTAGAGTAGTATCCTGCATTACCTGTTTGGCCCTTCTGAAGAGAGTCAGTCATCAAAATACCTTCTTCATCCCCCCAAAAAACTGTGGCCATGACCTTTCCTGTTGAACTTTGAGTATTGAATTTCTTTGGCCATGGAGAACCCAAGTGCTGCCATTGCAAGGAGTGTTGTTTGGTCCACGGATCATAGTGATGTAACCATATTTCATCAACAGCAATGAGTTGTTCCAGACCAGAAAATTATCACTAGATCTCTGAAAATGCTGTAAAATCAGCATGGAGGTATCCACTTGATTTTGTTTCTGGTCAGCATTCAAACATTTTGGCACCCACTTGGCCGACAGCTTCTGTATTGCCAACTGCTCATGAATTATAAACCCAATGCTTTCCCATGATATCATAGTGTATCAGCAACTGTTGTAGCTGAGATTTGCCAATCCACCAAAATCAGGTCATAAACACGCTCCACAATTTCAGGTGTTGACAACTTAAAGGCCTCCCAGATCTTGTTGCATCTTCAGTTGCAAAATCTCCACGGTGAAAGCTGGCATACCACTTTTTCACTGGCATTTGTCACTCATGGATTTCCTTTGGAGTTTTCTTCTGCAACAGGAACTTCATGATGTCCAGAGTTCAGTAACTGAAAATTCTGCACTTTTTGTTGACACTGGTCTATCAATAATCTGGAAAAAAAAATGAGAAATTGGAGCTACAATCCTGCAAATTGGCAGTTAACAATACAAAATAAAAAAACAAAAAGAAAAACATACTCTTTGAAGCAACAGTGACAAAATTATGCTCAGATTTTGGGAAGTGAGTCAGGCCAAGAACCTTTCAGCACCCTCTTGTACAGAGAGGCAATCTTCTTGTCTATAATACATGAGCAAGAACACTGAGAACCAACATATAGCATAGCGTTTAGATGACCAAACGGGATTTGGAAGATGCATGTCCGCCAACATTTCACAGATGAAAACTGAGACACACACTGCCAAGTAGCATCAGAGCATGGTCAAGATGGCAAAAGTTATTAATGAGGAAGAACAGAGAAGCTAGAAGAGGCTGTAGCAGTTTGCTTTTGTCTGAATCTATTGGGAAAAGCAAGAGTCCATCCCTTTCCTAGGTTAATGGTGTGCAAACTACATTTGCACTTTGAACTTAGTTTGCAGCAGTGGAAGTAAGTTGCAGACAAAGGGGGGATGTGGGAGGAAGAAAGAGAAACTGTGACATTTTAAAGAAGCTGAAAAAAATTGAATGCCAGAGGATTAATTGGATATGGAGACACAGGTTCTAGTCCCTACTGAGGCATTAAACTTGTAAATTTTTAATTAATCTTATTTAAATTGTTTAGTATGTTTTGGGGGGATGGGTGGGTGGGAGACGGAGAGATGGGATTTCATTGTGATTTATTGTTTTGAAATTTTATAATGATGTACGCCGCCCCAATTGCCTGGCAGAGGGGCAGGATATAAATAAAAATTATTATTATTATTATTATTATTATTGAGTAAATTTGGGCCACTCATATTCTTTTGCAGCTTAACCCATCTTGCAGGGTTATTGTGAGCATGAAATAGGGTGGAACAGTATGTGCACATTAGATGAAAGGAAGAATAATAAATGTAGCTACTAAATCATTCCGCCATAACCTGATCCTACAAATTAAGATTGTGCCCATTACAAAATAGGACAGAAGGGGGAACTCCATATTCTCATTCAACAGAGCGTTTTGAGGGGAGGAGGAACAAACCAGTCTCACTGGTTCACACAACACTAATTTTCTCAACAAGCCAGTGCAGGCTTTAATGAGTTTATCATGCCACACCTGTCCCTTACACACCAACATTCCTACTATTGCCAGGTTTTCAAAATAGGAGAAAAGGGACAGTTGCACTTCACGACATGCCAGGTTGACAATTACGATATAGCTAGTAAGAAGTTTGTGTCTGGACTAAATACCAAATGAAAGTATGGATTTCCGTTTACTTAGCCATGTGTTCCTCTGTAAAATTAACATATTATCCACATCCATAAACTACACATTTTGTTCTTTATGAAGGGCCTACACTCAAAAAATGCAGAATTTTTGACATCTTATTCAGTCTATATAAAAGGAAAACTTTCCATCCCTGAAATAGGGTTCATCCATTATAATAAGGGACAGCCACCAGCCTTAGAAAGGACAGGCTTTCTAGCCTTCAAATAAGTCTCTGTTGCTGAAGTTGTCAGGATATGCTAGTTGTAAGTTGTGACAGGATGAGAGTGTAACAAACCCATGTAATTAGCAAATTGGCCAGGTTAATGTATTGATCAATTAGGAAGGTATAACTGCAGTACAATGTTTACTAGGCTCTTGGAAGCATTCTTTGAATATGCTCTACATGCTGGTTCTGACCTTGCAGGTAACACTGCTCTTCATGCTGCTGCAATGGTAATGTCATATTGATATGTACTGTGCCATTTTGTACTGTTTTTGTTTTCGCCTCAACTTCATGACTTTTGCTGAGTAAAGCTATTTTTGCTAAAAACACCTCCAAAATCTCTGCTATTGTTCTTTTGCCTCAATAACACACCCCAACAGAAGTACCATCTTATCTTAGGGACCGCCTCTCCCCATATGACCCCCCCCGTGCCCTTCGGTCCTCGGGGAGGAATCTGTTACAGCCAATAAAAACTAGGCTGTCTCAGACCTCCCAGAGGGCCTTTTCCGCGACCGCCCCCAGGCTATGGAATGGCCTGCCGGACGAGATCCGCCTTATTTCTACGCTCACTGCCTTTAAGAAGGCAGTGAAGACGGATCTTTTCCGGCAGGCCTTCCCAGACTAATTATTCCCCGGATACATCTGCTCTGGGGAGTTGCTTCTTGTCTGATATTCTACCGGCCTCCCTGTGATGCTTGGGCAGGTTATTTATTTATTGTTTGCTCTATGTGGCAGTTCATTGTTTTAACATTTTCTTGTTTAATACTGTTTTAAGGGGGTGGGAGGAGGGATTAGGGTTGGGATTGTTTTACGCTGTTTATTTTAACTTGTGTAACCCGCCTCGATTGCTTGGCAGAGAGGCGGGCTATAAATAAAAATTATTATTATTATTATTATTATTACCACCATCAGTTACATCAAAGTGTAACTTTGGGGTATCCACACTGTTCAGATATAGCAGTTTGATACTGCTTTAAGTGCCACAGTTTCCTTTGGAATCTTGGGGAAATACACAAAACCCCTTGAACTACACAAAACTAGAGCTGTCTGGTAGGGAACTCTAAATATCTTGTGAAACTACAGTCCCAGGATTCTGTAGGATGTTGCTATAGCTGTTAAAGTGGTTCCAAAGTAATATAAGGAGTGTAATGTGAATATTCCCTTATACTTTGGGACCAGAAAAATTATATCCTTGTTTGTAGGAAGATCTAGGGAGGGAGGGAAGTCTGATCCTGCATCTTGACCCAGGCCCTGTATCAAGAGATGTTGGCCATCTGGAACACTTTGCCTGAAAAGTTTGGTTTCTCCCACATTCCATAATGGTCCACATTCCTTCATTATGAAGTCATAGGCTTTCATGGCGGGCATCCATAGTTTTTTGTGGGTTTTTCAAACTGTGTGGCCATGTTCTAAAAGAGTTTCTTTCTGACGTTTTGCCAGCATCTGTGGCTGGCATCTTCAGAGAATGCTGGAATGGAAGAGAGTGGGTATATATATATTGTGCGACCCTGGGTAGGGAGGAGTGATTCCAATGTAAACTGTGTATTGTTCTGTTGTTGACTGTGTATTGTTCTGTGTTGATGGCAAGGCCTCAGGATAGGAGGATATGCAAATGAGTCAATAACCAATCAAAAATCAATAACCTTGAACTTAAACCCGGAGACATACTAATCAGCTTTGATGTAGTCTCCCTGTTCACCAAAGTCCCCATAATGGACACCATGACACTCATCTGACAAATTTTTCCAGAGGTCATCACAGCCCTGTTCGAACATTGCCTTACCACAAGCTATTTCCAGTGGGACAATGGATTCTATGAGCAGAGAGATGGGGTAGCAATGGGAAGCCCTCTAAGCCTTGTGATAGCAAACTTGTACATGGAACACGTTGAAAAGCAAGCCCTGGAAACAGCACTGTAAAAGCCCACAACTTGGATCCAATACGTGGATGACACGTTCACCATTTGGAGCCATGGAGAAGAAGATCAGGCTAGATATTTTTACCATACATCAAAGGAATCACAGACAGAATAGAGAAAGTGGTAAGGAAACACAACCTCCAAATGGTTTACAAACCGACCAAGAAAATCCAACAAATGCTGCGCTCAGCAAAGGAGAGGAGAGACTCTCTCACAGCCACAGGAGTTTACCGCATACCATGCAGTTGTGGACAAGTCTACATAGGAACCACCAAACGCAGTGTCCAAATACGAGTCAAGGAACATGGGAGACACTGCAAACTGGGCCAGCCAGAAAAATCAGCAGTAGCAGAACAATTATAAACCATCCTGGGCATAAAATGCTGTTTGAAAACACTGAAATTCTGGACCATGCCAACAACTATCAGGTCAGAATGCACACGGAAGCCATCGAAATCCACAAACACTTGGACAATTTCAACAGGAAAGAAGAAACCCTAAAAGTAAACAAAGGGCCTTTGCAAACTGCCAGAAATAATGCAGCTTGAGTCCACTTTAACTGCCCTGGCTCAGTGCTAGGGAATCATGGGAACTGTAGTTTATTGTGGCACCAGACCTCTCTGACAGAGAAGGCTCAGTGTCTCAGAAAAAACTACAGTTCCCATGATTCCCTAGCACTGAGCCAGGGAAGCTGAAGTGGACTCAAGCTGCATTATTTCTGGCAGTCTGCAAACGCCCATAGTTTGGCTACCAGTCCTGCAAAATAGGAAAATCAGCACTCAGCAAATGCAAATGGGAAACCACCCAGGGCAGGGGCCTTCCCAGCAGACAATGAACACCAATTAGCAGACACTAATCCTCGTTTGCATATCCTCCTACCCTGAGGCCCTGCCATCAACACAGAACAATACACAATTTACATGGGAATCACTCCTCCCTACCCAGGGTCTCACAGTATATATATATATATATATACCCACTCTCTTCCATTCCAGCATTCTCTGAAGATGCCAGCCACAGATGCTGACGAAACGTCAGAAAGAAATTCTTCTAGAACATGGCCACACAGTCCAAAAAACCCACAAAAAAATATTCCTTCATTAGTTTCTTTCTTCCTTTAGACTAAACAAGCCTCAAGTGCTTCAGCTGTTCCTTAGGAGGTGACACAGGTACTATTTTTTTAACTCTCCAGCTTTAATGTTCTACTGACTCAGCCGTCTTCCCAGAGCCAGATGCCTTTGCAATTTGCTGCTATCCTTTTCCTGCTAACTGCACACTCCTCCTCCCTGAAGCAAAACTGAGCTTGCGACATTTCCATTACATTCGTCCATCTTGATGTGTTATGCTACTATCAGAAATGGATCACAGCAGGAGAGCAGTGGAAATACTTTATCTCACTGTTCCCATCATAAATATTTCACAGAGTTGGTTTGAATAGGAGCTCCCATGTTTAAAAATGCATGAGGCTTGGGCCCACAGCCTTGCTAAACTGCACATTTTAATTTCCATAATGAAGATCCTTTGGCTTCATTACCAGTGACTTATGAGTCAGCTGTCTATGTAAGGAGTGCACCTCCAAACAATGAGGTTACCCACTGATGTCTTTTAAAAGAGTATTGAACCATCCCGGACCAGAATCAAGTTCATCTACAGAAGCTCATGGACATTTCTGTCTAATGTGCAGGGTGACCAGTTGTTGTTGTTGTTGTTGTTGCTGTGTCCCTTCAAGACATTTCCCACTTACAGCAATCCTTAAGCGAATCTATTGCAGGGTTTTCTTGGTAGGTTTCTTCCATGGGGGTTGCTATTGTCATCCTCTGAGGCTGAGAGTGTGTGAACTTTGGGGTTCCATGGCTGAGTGGGGATTCAGACCCTAGTCTCCAAAGTCATAGTCCAATGCTCAACCCACTACACCGCACTATCTGATTTTTACAGGACACATCTACATTTCAGGCTTCTGTCCAGGAGAAATTCCCAAATGTCTTCCATTTTAAGCATGGCTAAGCAGTCCATTGAGTAACACCATGTTTGCTGTTCCCCTTCAAGAAATGTGTTGACAGCCTGTCCCAGCTGCAAATAGTGGAGTAGGATGGATCCTTTTTCCGAGTTGTTTCTGATTTAGGGCAACCCTCTATCATGGGGTTTTCTTGGCAAGATTTGTCCAGAGAAGGCTTGCAATTGCCTTCCCTTGAGGCCGAGAGCATGTGACCTACCCAAGGTCACTCAGTGGGTTTCATGGCGACTGGGGAATCAAACTCTGGTCTCCAGAATCATAGTCCAACACTCAAACCACCACACCACGCTCCCTTCAGTTACAGTGCTACAAATAAGCTATCCCTGAGCCAGATAGGGCTTTATATATCATGCCTTGTTCACAGGACTCAGGTTCACTATGACACAGACAGTGAAGCAGAAGGACAAGGGAACATGCCTTGTGGAAATAGGAAAAGAAGGACAGAAGAACATGCCAGTGGTTGAGAGAGTGACACTCCCCAGAAGCCAGAACATAGAGATATGGACACAGTAATATCAGCCATAATGAAATGACAGAGGAAGGGTTGGAATCATAGAATCCTGGAGTTGGAAGAGACTACAAGGGCCATTCAATCCACTCCTTGCCATGCAGGAACACACAATCAAAGCACTTCCAGCAGATGGCCATCCAGCCTCTATTTAAAAACCTCCAAAGAAAGAGACTCCACTATTCTCCGAGGGAGTGTGTTCCTCTGTCAAACAGCCCTTACTGTCAGGAAGTTCCTCCTAATGTTGAGGTGGAATCTCTTTTCCTGGAGCTTACATCCATTGTTTTGGGTCCTAGTCTCTGGAGCAGCAGAAAACAAGCTTGCTCCATCCTCAATATGACACCCCTTCAAATATTTCAACATGGCTATCATATCATCTCTTAACCTTCTTTTCCCCAGACTAAACATACCCAGCTCATTAAGCCTCTCCTCATAGGACATGGCTTCCAGACCTTTCGTCAATTTGTTTGCCCTCCTCTAGACACTCTCCAGTTTGTGAACATCTCCTGCTGACTTTGAGTATAGTGGAAGATGCGATCTACCAGTCGGACTGAACTACCAATCTAGTTGTTTTCTGTACAGGAAATGAAAGGGGAGTCCTAAATACCTTGAAGGCACCAAATCCCATCTGATTTGGAAGCTAAGCAGTGTCAGTCCTTGTTAATGTTTGAATGGGAGTTGTTGCTGTTAGATGCTCTCAAGTTGACCTTGATTCATGGCAACCATGTGGATGGGACATCTTTGGAAACCAGGCCTTAAGAGGAGAGGCTTAGGGAGTTGGGTATGTTTAGTCTGGAGAAGAGACAGTTAAGAGGTTTAAGTATTTGGCGGGGTGTCATATTGAGGATGGAGGAAGCTTGTTTTCTGCTGCTCCAAAGAACAGGACATGGAACAATGGATGAAAGCTACAGGAAAAGAAATTCCAGCTAAACGTTAGGAGGAACTTCCTGACAGTAAGACCTCTTTGACAGTGGAAGACACTCCCAAAGAAGATGGAGTATTCTCTAGCTTGGGGTTTCTCAGCCAGTGTTCCCTGAAATCCTAGAGATCCACAAGAAGTCGCTAGGGATTCAACAAGAAATCCAGGATGGGGGGGGGGGGAGGAATGGAGCTGTAGATAATTTTTTCAATTTTTATAAAATTATATGAAGGGTTCCTCCAGAGTAGAAAGGCTACTCTAGCTGTTACCTGACAAAGATGTTACACCTATAAATTGGAAGCTGGGGAGAATGTTTGTTGGCCTTCTGAGCAATTTGGAGGACAGGCCAGATAAAATGGAATTAAAAGACTCAAACACTGGACAAGGGAAACTGGAGTAGCTAGGAAGCCCAACTGTCGCATGCTGGATTTTGCAGCCCATGTTTCAAATCCTTCCCCAACCATGATTGGTTTAGAGCCAACTTCTTCTTTCTCACTGGGTCTAAATTATCACAAAAGAGTGAGTGGAGATAGAAATGAGATCCTTCTGGATTGCAATTTACCTGCAGCCCTTAGGTTAGGGTGGGAAAGTAATCTAAATTGATAATCTGCCCATTATTCTAAATTAAAAGGTACAGATTAAAAGCAAAACTTAATGCAGGGATTTCACAAGACCTATGGGGTGGGGGTGGGGGGTGGAGAGTTTTCAGACTGCCCTGGGAAAATAAAAGTCTGAAAAGTTGTGTTGTATCTCTCCTCAGTGTTACTCTCCTCTGTTTAATCAATCCAAAACAGGGTTGCCAGATCTCAGGGCAAATCTCCCCAAGTCTCCAGTTTTCATCAGTCCTCTCCAAGTGAGAGATGCAGGTGCAAATTCTCCAGTTTTGATAGACTCATCTCCAGGCAAGGGGAAAGGAGTACGTACAAGGATTAATTGATTTGGTTCTGCAACTTGCAAAGGCTTGCTGGGGGGATGTGTCTATGTATTTACTTATATAACTTCCTCCTTCCCTCCCAGTCATTGCAGCACCAGGGCTCACCCTCCACTCTGCTCTGCATCCATCTTCTGGTGAGAAGTAGGAAGACTAAATTACATGTTCCCTACCCTATCTCCCCAAGTAAGGGAGAAGGAATGATCCCCACATTTTACCTTGAACTAGGAACAGCCCTGTAAATGTAAGACCTCTGCCTTAACTTCCAAATAGGAAAATATCTTCTCTATCTCTCAATGTGTATGTGTGCTCTGATCACATCAGTTCTGAAATTGCACTAAAAATTACACCAGGATGGAAACATGATGTACAAGTAACATATAAATACTGGCATAACATTTCTGTACTTGTTTTAAGGCCATGATTGCCTCTTGTAGAATTATAGAAGAAAAGTGTCTGGGCTAAACTGTATGCAACAAGCTGAAAATTAACCCACCCCTATGTATAACATTTGAAAATAGCTTTCCTTCTATAAACATATTTCCTTGTGTGTATAAGGTCTACACTCGAAATGAATCTTTGGGGCGAAACAGACCGCCCCTTTGTGCCGGCTTCAGGGTGGCTTCAGAGTCTGGCATTTAGACGCTGCACACTCTCATGCTGCCCCAAACCTGGCATCACATCACCTGCCCAACCACACCAGGGGCAGCTTTGTGGTGTTCTGGCGGTGTGGCATTTAGACACCGCACGCCGCAGGAGTGCTGCAAAGCTGTGGTGGCACAGGAAAAGCAGACATTTGGCCGACTCCAAAAGGAGTAGAAATTTGCAACTTCTTTTTGTGCTGGCATAAAGCCCAGTTGGGGCTGGGGCATGCAGTTGATGTGGCCCCAATCTGACATTCAAAGGGGCAGCTTCAAGCCACCCCTTTGGGGCAGTCTGTTCCGCTCCTTACTTCTGTTTTTGGAAGTACAGTAGTATTCTGATAGGACTGGACATTACAGCTGGATTATAGGGATAATGGCTGACTGATAATTCCCATCAATCATGATTTCCTGACATAGAATCCTAGAGCTCAAAGAGACCTCAAGGATAATCCAGTCCAACCCCATTCTGCCATGCAGGAACTCACTATCAAAGCACCTCCGACAGATGGCCATCCAGCCTCTGCTTAAAAAACTCCAAAGAAGAAACTCCAGCACACTCTGAGGGAGTGTGTTCCACTGTTGAATAGCTCTTACTGTCAGGAAATTCCTCCTAATGTTTAGGTGGAATCTCTTTTCCTATAGCATGCATCCATTGTTCCAGGTCTTATTCTCTGGAGCAGCAGAAAACAAGCTTGCTCCATTCTCAATATGACAACCCTTCAAATACTTAAACAGGTCTGTCATATCACCTCTTAACCTTCTCTTCTCCAGGGTAGAGGAGGTTAAGAGGTGATGTGATATCCCTGTTTAAATATTTGAAGGAATGTCATGTTGAGGATAGTGAAAGCTTGTTTTCTGCTGCTCCAGGGACTAGGACATGGATGCTTGACATATTATCTTCAGTCAAATCAACTGAAACTAATTCTTTTTTAATTCACAAATTATCAAGTTGCAAGAAGCCAGCCAGCTTCTCCATAATAAAAATAATGCTGTCATTCACAGGGCGTTATTCTGTTAATTACTCTATTTTCTGGTGTATAAGACTACTTTTTAACCCAGGAAAATCTTCTCCAAAGTCAAGGGTCGTCTTATACACCAGGTGGAGGAGGAAGAGGAAGAAGGGGTGGAGCGGTGCGAGGTGGGAGGAGGAGGAAGAGAGGAAGTCCAGGTCAGAGGAGGAGGAGGAGGAGGAGGAAGCAGCAGCGGATAAGAGGTGAACCCCTATCCTGGGGTTTTCTTGGCAAGATTCGCTCAGAGGAGGTTTGCCATTGCCTTCCCCTGAGGCTGAGAGTGTGCAACTTGTCCAAGTTCACCCAGTGGGTTTCATGGCAGAGTGGGGAATCAAACCCAGGTCTCCAGAGTGGTAGTCCAACACTCAAACCACTACACCATGCTGGCTCCTATTCCCATGTACTACCTGTGAAACAACTGCAGACTTTTGTTGTTGTTCTTGTGTGTCTTCAAGTCCTTTCCGACTTATGGCGACCCTAAGGCAACCTTATCATGGGGTTTTCTTGGCATGTTTCTTCAAATGGGGGTTGCCATTACCATCCTCTGAGGCTGAGAGTGTGTGACATGCCCAGGGTCACTTACTTGGCCACAAATTGTACATACCCCAGAATGCATCACCTAGTATATTGGCAGTCCTTTCCCCCCAACACTGTCTCATTTTCTCCCGTTGGAAGAGGGGATGTCTTATACAGCGAGTATATCCCAAACTTTATATTTTAACTGGAAAAGTTGGGGGTCGTCTTATATGCCTAGTCGTCTTATACACCAGAAAATACGGTGCCATGATATGATCGTAGGATTTTGAGAATGAACATTTCCCAAAATTATGTAATCACAATAGCTAGAATCCTGACAGTGTCATAGGCATGCATGCACTCCACTACAGAAGCAGATGGACATTTTTGTCCAATGCAGAACATCTATATTCAGAGGAAGTTTCCAGAAGTGGAATTGCACATGTGGTGCCATTTTGCTCATTGGCAGATTACACACTTGGTTATGCACATTTGTTCTCTTGGTTTACACACACAACCTTGCCATTCAACACAAGGGTTGCATTGCACAATGTGTACCTCCACATGCAGAGGTTTATATAATACAAACCTGATGTAGAGCTTTGCCAATATTTGTGCATGGTTACAAGACACTTGTATACTCTGCTCCAGCTGCTACAAATGCAGACCGCCCTCTTATAGCCACATCTTTATTTTAAAGGGTCAAATGATATGAATACAACTTACAGTTGGCCCTCCGTTTTTGCAGGGAATCCATTACAGACACCCCCCCCAACAAACAAAGATTTGCAAATATTCAACCCCCCATAGGCTTGAATGGGGATGCCCCCATGGGTGCGCATAGAGGTGTGCCCCATTGATTTAAATGGAGGTCGCCCCTCCATGAATATGGAAAACCCCAGACTTGAAGTCCACAAGAACAGAGGGGCGATTGTAATACAATATTCTGGGCTTTTGGCCAATTTCACAGACTTTCCCTGACTTAATCTGTCATCGTCAGGCAGTCTAAAAATAGCCCAACTCCATCATGCTTAGGTCCAGCATCTAATGAAAGGCCCTCCCTCCATCCCAACTGCCAGGGCTCTGGCCTTGGAAAGAAACAAGAGTAGACAATATCTGTTGGACTTAGTCCCCTTCCCTACTGCCATTCCTTTTTCCTTGTGTATTGTGCCTTATTGAGATTGTAAACCCAAGGACAGGGAATTGTCAACAGTTTGTAAGCTGCTCTGAAAACCTTTTTGGCAGAGCAACCAAATGTTCTCCTTTTCCAGGACATGGCCTACATTTCAACCTTCTGTCCAGGAGGAATTCCAAAATGCCCTCCATTTTGAGCATGACTAAGAAACCCAATGTTGAAAGACTCCTCTCCCCCCCCCCCATATAATTTCAGCACAATGGACAAATGAAAGGAATAATTTAAATGTCGATTCAGCCAATGGTTTGTTGCTGGTAAAGTACAATTTTAAACCTTTGTCTTAAAATTGTTCTGTAAGTACAGTGGGCCCCTGGTATCCGCTGAGGTTTGGTTCCAGGACCCCCTGTGGATAACAACATCCATGGATGTTCAAGTCCCATTAAATACAAAGGGATAGTAAAATGGTGTTCCTATATAACATGGCAAAATCAAGGTTTGCTTTTTGGAATTTGCATATTTCTTTACCATTTTCAAGCCATGGATACCTGAATCTGTGGATACGGAGGGCTGACTATACTGCAAGTGAAGAAGGCATTTTAACAAAGATAAATTCATCATAAATACAGGGTTGAGTACATAATACAGCATATCTCATGTAGCTGTAAATAAACCATATGAAATGAGGGGGCTAGGTATCGGGGGCACTGCATTGCAGTGGTTCCAGTCCTTCCTCTCGGGAAGGTCCCAGAGGGTGCTGAGCAAATGTTTGAGCAAAAGAGAGCTCACCTGTGGTGTTCCACAGGGAGCTATCCTGTCCCCGATGTTATCTAACATCTATATGAAGCCGCTGGGTGAAATAATCCAGAGTTATGGAGCTGGGTGTTATCAGTATGCTGATAACACCCAAATCTATTTTTCCGTGTCTCGTTCGTCGGCCTTGAATTCCAATGGCATCTCTTCTCTCAATGAATGTCTTCGGGCGGTAATGGGCTGGATGAGGAAAAACAGATTGAAGCTGAATCCAGACAAGACGGAGATGCTCATTGTAGCGGCCCTGAAACCAAGAATTGGGTTGCAACCTCCAGTCCTGGATGGGGTCACACTCTCCTCCAGTGACTGTGTTCGCAGTCTGGGGGTGCTCCTTGATTCGTCACTCCTGATGGTTAATCAGGTTAATGCGACGGTCAGGAGTGCCTGTTATCAGCTTCGGCTGATACGCCAGCTGTGCCCTTTTCTGGAAGTAAGGGATCTCGAGACTGTTGTTCACGCGCTGGTAACCTCACGCCTTGACTTCTGTAATGCGCTCTACATGGGGCTACCCTTGTGCTTAGTTTGGAAACTACAGTTAGTACAAAATATGGCGGCCAGGCTTGTTTCAGGAACATCTAGGAGGGATCACATCACTCTGGTTTTGAGATCCCTCCACTGGCTGCCTATTGGTTTCCGGGCCCAGTACAGGGTGTTGCTTATTACCTAAATGGCTTGGGTCCAAGCTATCTCAAGGACCGCCTCCTCCCCTATAATCCTCCCCGCACACTCCGGTCCTCTGGGAGGAATTTGCTACAGCCTCAAAAGTCGAGGCTTTCGGCTACCTCCCGGAGGGCCTTTTCTGTTGTCGTCCCCAGACTATGGAACAGCCTGCCGGATGAGATCCGTCAACTGACATCCTTGGACAGCTTTAAAAAAGCTGTCAGGGCGGATCTCTTCTGGCAGGCCTTTCCAGAATAGATTATCTCGGCCTCGGGAACTCTGCCTCGGGAATTCCCCCTCCTTCAGGCGAGCCCCGTGATTGCCATATATGTATGTGATTTATTAGTATTTTAACTGTTGTTTTAATTCTGTAACCTGATTTATTAACTTTTTAAGGGCGAAGGGGAGTATACTGTTTACTTTGTATGATGTTTTAATGTGTTAACCGCCCTGATTGGTTTACCAAAGGGCAGTATATAAATAAATTTTATTATTATTTTTATTATGAATTTATATTTATATTAGTGATTTTAGCTTTTATTTGGTAACATCCTCCATTTTGCTTAAACATTCTACATTTTTGAATGCCTTTCCTCCCTTGCAGTTAGGACATCTGTTCACCCTGCTTTTTGGCTGAAGGGCAGGGAATAAATACAAATAAATGCAATAAATATACAAGGGTGCAGAAGGAGAACAAGCATCCAGATATGGGCCAATTATGGGTGTTGAGGGACTTTCCAAACTTGAATCCAGTACTCATTTTGCTTTCAGTCCACAGCATGGCACAATTTACCCAGTTATGCTTCACAAGAAAGGAACTGTGTCCCTGTCAAAACGAGGACACTGATTTGCATAAACTCCATGAGCTAATGTATATTTATAGCTGCATCTAAGGCTAAAATTACATTACATTGCATGATAGTTTATGATATTAGGAGAACACAATAGAGAGAGCCTGTCTCCATGATAATTCCAAGACACAGAATCTAGACACCTGAAACTTGGCTTGCATACCAAAGGGACACTGGAATGTGTGTAAGGGAAAAAATAATGTATTATTTAACTATAATTCATTTAAATGCTTCTGCAATCTGCAGCATCATGTTAAATCAATAGGTGTCAAACACCAGGCTCCCCAAGAGCAAAAGCTTTCCACGGAAGTAAGATTAACTCTTAGGGTTACCACAGGTCAGAAAAGACTTGATGGCACACAACACACCCAAGCCAAACCTATCATGTTTGTTCTGGGCAAGATTTGTTCAGAGGAGGTTTGCCATTGCCTTCCCTTGAGGCTGAGAGCATGTATCTTTTCCAAGGTCACCCAGCAGGTTTCACGGCTGGGCTGGGAATCGAACCCTGGTCTCCAGAGTCGCAGTCTAACACTCAAACCATTACTATGCCAGGCTGGTTGTCTACCCTAAGCTATCTCTGGAAATGAGAGGTTTGAGCATGTACATGCATGCACAGAATGAGAATATCTCTCGCCTGGTATAAGGGGATATGATAGAAAAAGTCTGAGTACTGGGGAGCAGAGGAAGGAGGGAAAGGTAAAGAGTGGAATATAGGGTTGCCACATTGAATAAATAACTTGGGTTTCACCTGGGTTGTAGCCATCCTATTTACTGCCTGTTTACATCATTTTCAAAAAGTCTTCAACTTTGTAGAAGGCGAGATATTACACAATCTATGTAATTAATTGCAGCTATGGCTTACAACATATTTTGGGCTTTACAGTATTACTAAAAATCTTTAGCATTTTCAAAGTGACTTCTGTGCATACAAAGCATACTTCCCACATTAGCTAAACAACCTTTTAACAAACCTGACCCTGAGTCAGATGAGATTGTTCCCATTTTTACAGCTGGAATGTGAGCCTAGACAGTTACGCAAGTTTAGATTCTGTATTTCATGGTCATGGGACTAGATTTAGTTGTTAGTGTGCATTATTTTACTCACTTCAAAATGTTTTTGCATCTCCTTTTCTGGAGTGCATCCACACTGTAGAAATATTGCAGTTTGACACAACAATTTCTCTATCCTAAGGAATCTTGGCATTTGTAGTTTTACAATGTCTTTAGCCTTCTCTGCCAGTGAGTGCTGGTGCCTCACAAAAATACAGATCCCAGATTCTGTAGGATGATGCCCTGGCAGTTGAAGTGGTGTCAATCTGCATTATTTTACAGTATAGATACACCCTCTGGTGCATCTTCTCTGTGTGACACAACTGTCTGGGTATGGAGACTTCCCTGCTCTTAAATAAGTACTTGTAACAGGCATTGTTTGCTTGCTTGGAAAGGTTGTATTTTGCCAGACTGCAAGCTGCTAGGCCCAGTTTTCAAATGGACTGTTGCAACTCTTTTTTATTACTATTTTCTTGCTTTACAGTACACACTCTGGATGTGCTTGGGGCATGCTACAGTGTCTGGGCCTGGCAACTTTCATTGCTTTGAAATGAGTGTTTGAAACTCTTTCTTCCCACTTTTGCTGACTTGTTTCAATTTTCACAAATGATGCTTCTTTAAGGACAATTGTGTGTAGGCTGTACACCCCTCCGTTATATGCAAATAATCTAAGGAAACTGAGCTTTTGTTTCCTATTAAACAACTCTGAAAACTATGTCCAGTGGGAAATGTGTGTGTCCACACACATGCATATTGGACAACCATTTTCTTTTCCACCACAATTTGCCTAATGAACAACTAAATTATATAGCAGCAAATACAGCTGCTCGGATTTGGGAAACAAGAATATGACATCCTTGAGAATCAGAGAAGCAGAGTTGAAAGAGACCACAAGGAACATCCAGTCTACACCCCCCCTGCCATGCAGGAATTCACAATCAAAGTATCCCCAACAGATAGCCATCCAACCTCTGTTTAAAAACCTCCAAAGGAGATTCCATCACTCTCCAAGGGAATGTGTTCTGCTGCTGAAGCAGAGAAGCTTTTAGTACCTCTTAAGGTGTGGAGGAAAGTTGGGAGATGAAAAACACTCAAAAAGGTACATGACAGAAGGAAGAGAAAGACCAAAAAGAAAGGATGTGGGGGAGGACAGAGCAGGAATGACTAAGGAGCTTTTAACCCATGCAAAGTTGGTACAAGCTGAACAAGAGCTATGAGGTGGCAGGCAGATCGAAAAATGAAAAGGAAAAAAAAAGAGTGAAATGGAGAAAATAGAAGGGAGCAGAGAGCAAGCAAGCATGGTTGGGTGCAGGGGGGCTAAAATAATAGGTTTTGAAGCCAGATGGTGGTTATGTGCCTTCAAATCAACTCTGATTTTTTGGGATCCTATCACAGGGTTTTCTTAGCATGATCCTTGGCAAGGTTTGCCACTACCTTCCTCTTAAGCCGAGAATGACTTGGCCATGTTCTCTCAGCGGGTTTCCAGGGCTGAGCGCGGATTCAAAATCTAGTCTCCAGAATCTTAATCCAACACTCACTGAAGCACTGTTCATTTTTGACTGAATTCAAAGTGCAAATTTTAACCTTAAAAACCTATACCATTTCTTGGGCGGTCTTTTCCAAATATCAGTCCACCTAGTCATTCAGTTCACTGTCTGGTTTATCCCAAGTGCCTTCTTCAGGGAAGTTTATCTGATGAGTACAGTAATGTCAATTATGTACCAGACAAAAATATTTCTCTTTTCCTTGGCATGCCGATTATTATCTTTAGCACTGTTTTAGCTTGTAGCAGTTAAATAAACTATTATGGCAGTATTGAGAACCAGCATGGTGTAATGTTTTGAGCATTGGACAACTAGAGAACGGGGTTCGAATCCCTGCTCAGCCCTGGAAACCCACTGGATGAGCTTGGGCTAATCACACTCTCTCTCTGAGGAAGGCAAAGGCAAACTCCTTCTGAACAAATTGTGAAAAGAAAACCTTGTGATAGGATCAGCATAGGTCTGAAGGCACACAACAGCAATTTGCATTTTGATTTTTTAAACATTTTTATGCTGTGTTTGTTAGCAATCTCAGGTTGAATGTACAACATACAGTTGGATTTGCAGAGTCTATGTAATTTTTCCCCCCAATTCATTTGAAAGTGTTCATGCAGGAGAATCTCCTGCCGAGTTGTTCCTCAGGGATGTTGAACAAATGCCATTAACAGTTGTACTTTGTTGGAAGTTGCATCCTAAAACTGACCCATATGAAGTCTGCTGCCACTCTTTGAATATGTTTTATAATTACTAACATTTATTCCATCATCTTTTTATGTCTGTATAATTCAAAGTGATGGAACCACTCAAGGATTGTACTTTGATGAGACTTTGATGAAGCAGTGATGCTTTTCTCTAGATTTCAATTCTGATCTTGATAAGAGTCCCATTTCTCTGTCAGTCCCAATTCACATTGGAACATGCCTGCACCATCAGTACCCAAGTATACTAAAATACACACTCCAGTGTTCCATTTTATTTTTAAATCATACAGATGTACTGGTGATCCATGATTAAGGCTTCCAACGTAAAGCAAAATAATACAGACCAAATTTAAAATGTGGATGGGATATTTCATTTTGAAAGACTTACAGGCAGTGTAAAAAAAATACAGAGTAACAGTAGAAGATGCTACAGTGCATGCTTTTAAAACTTTGGAGACCATCATTTACATATTAATGAAATGAGCTCTTTCAGTGAAACTGTTTCTTGAGGCATTAATGGATATAACAGTGTTAGAACAACTTAGAAAAAAAATCCATACAGGTTTGCAAGTTATTTACTTTCAACAGTCATTTCCTATTTAGCCCTTTCAACTACTTATATCAACATTCTTTGTTAGAAAAGTCAAGCAATCCAGTGGAAATGTAACAAGAAAGTCTGTACAGTGGGCTCTCCACATTTTCTGGGGTTAGGGGCACAGGACCCCCATGAAAGTGGAGAAGCTGCAAATAAAATACCACTATTTTTTTTATATGAGAAAACACCTCTCTAGGAATCTCCAGGTCCTCCAGAACAACTCTATAGTCCACATCTGCAAAAGCTGACCATAGAATCATGATGGAGGGCTTACAAATGCCTAGAGAAGTGTTTTCTCCAATAATCTCCACGTCTTCAATGCCAACTCTATGGTCAACTTCTGGCAGAGTTGCACTGGAGGACATAGAGAGATTCCTATAGCGAACATATTAATCAAATCCGCAAATAAGTAAATCCACAAAAGTCAAAGCCACAAATGTGGAGAGCGGACTGTAATTATTTCCTTTCACTACTGTGCTTTCCTTTAATATTAATTAGTTACTATACAAGGATGTAAGAAAACATGTATCTGCTGCCCAACAGGTTTCTAAGAACTGTTACATTTAAGCACAAAATTGGGTAACTATTGAATGCTTTCTGAAATTTTTCATTGTCCATTTTTTTCAAAGGCAAAATCTAGCAATTCCAATTTTAGTCCTAATATCTAATAAGGCATGGGTGAGTGGTTTTTCTGAAATTTTGTCTAATCTGAGAAGGGGATAACTAGAAAGCATTCTATTTTGTGCACACCCATTCTATTATAGAGGGCTTGAATTGCATATTTTGTGTCATTATGAATGAAGGTATGTTTCATGGTATGATAAACTGTTTACTACAAAACATGCTTCCTGTCTCTTTGATTGTAGCAATTCCTAAATTTCTGATAATTGCATTTGATGATTTTGATGATATGTTTCAAATGTATTCCAAAATACTGACCTGGATAAAAGAGTCAAACTATCTCCTCCATGAGCCAAAGAAGTTGATGTTTTCTTGTTTGAACAGGAGTTCTTCATATCTCCTTGGTATATTTCTTTTGAAAATTAAGGAAGATTCAAAAGCAGTTTGGTATGGTTCAAGGCCTACTACTCAGAGTGGGAGGGAAATCCATCTCAGCCTTTTGGATGAGTCTAAGCTAAATCCCTGCTACTGATTACTTGTAAATAACTAATGTCATTTTTAATATAGTTGCTAAAGGGGAATTTTATTTACATTATTCATGAAATTCCAGTATATTTGTTCTTTGGATGGCTTATGCTGCAGCTCCATTCGTACACTGAAAATTATTTCTGAGTAAACAAGCATTATAGCTCACTGTTAATACAGTTAGCTGCTGAACATGTTTCCTTGTCCCTGTGTCCCAAGGTGCACTTGGAATCTGTTCAATGAAGCTAATCTTTCTGCATTTCACATAAGTGATCCTGGCCCCTAGAGATCTTTAAAAGTTGTAGGCTTAGCTATGCCACAATATTGCCCCCTACTTTGTTTAACCTCCAGTCTGATGAAGAATTATACAGTACTTGAAAGTCTGCTCACAACTTTATTGCATCTGGTTTGTCCTAATAACAGTAAAGCACTGTGATCTGGGGACTTTTTGTTTCTTATGGACTTATATAGCTAACAAGTAACGCTGGTGTTATTTCAGACTTAAAATATCACATCAGAAACTCCTTAGAACAGTACACCCTGTGAATCAACAGAAACTTGGTAAATGGACATTTATGTGCCACTGATTCGACAGGTTTACTTCAGATGGGAAAAACAACTGGATTTAGGCTTTAAGGCAGGAGTGAAAATTGTGTGGCCCTGTAGTGGAAGACCTAACAACCTTAAAGAGCATAGCCAATGGTGAGGAATGCTGGGAACTACAATCAAACAACATTTGAAAGTCCACATAATTCATACTCCTGCCTTAAGATTTTCCAGACACACTATAATGCATTAACCAATACTGTCATTTCAAAGCTTCAGTGCAGGCTTTATTTGCACAATTAGCTGTACAGAAAACATTTTTCTAAAGTAAGAGTGGGATCACAGATCAAGTGTTGCGCATTGACTGAATGTTCACTTATGCATTTATATAACCCAGGGGTAGGCAACCTTTCCCCTTTAAGGGCTGAGGGACTTCAGCTCCCAGAATCCCAGGAGCTATTGGCCAACATGGGACTGTTGGCCAACATGGCTGAGGCTTCTGGGAGCTGAAGTCCCTCAGCCCTTAAAGGGGAAAGGTTGCCTACCCCTGATATAACCCCTGTATATATACAAACTGTATACATGTAAATACATCTTGACTAGCCACCATCTTGGTTTGCTGGTGCATTTTGAGGCTTCGTGACTGGTCATGCAGTTTGTAAGAAGTTAAGAAGTATACAGACAACAGCTTGGAAAAATGGGTATGCTGGTGGTTAGATTCTGGAGCTGCAGCCCCCAAAAGTAACTTTTCAAAGCTCTGGTACAGATAGTGTTAGGTGAGTGAATATAATCGTTTCTATAGTCTGGGTTCTTTTCAGACTGATGGCTAAAGACCTCTGTGTCAACCAACACAAACAATGGTAGAAGGCCTAGCTCCTCATTATGTCACCAAAAATCCCATCTTTCCCCCCACCTCACACTGTTTTTTCTAGTCAGTATGTCACCTAGCAGGTACATTAGGTAGTGCTACCTTAGACATAATATCCACCAAAATATCCACCTTTGGTCAATCTGAAGAATGTCTTCAAAGCAAAAACTAACAACAAAGTACTTAACTTCATAGAATAATGTTTAAATGCAACTGAACAATTAATAATTTGGTAATCATAGATCACAACTCATAACTGTGCAACTGTTGCACATTTTTCTTTTGAAGCCAGCATTTTTAATATGTTTGAAGTAAATGTGGGGAAAATGAACTTGGATTAAACATGTACATGGTTTGGATTTGTCATTTTAGCCCTCTCTTTTCTTACTTTTGGACATAGCATATCTATATTATAAATTAAGGTAAATCTGCAGAAAAATATATGCCCTTTCAACAACAAACACTGCACTTAAAAATACCTACAAAATGGAATTAAGCATATGGTTCACAGTTAGTGAACTCCAATATAGGTTTGGGCTCATTCATTTTAATATTTTTAATACAGAAGATAAAGTCTATATTTTTATTAGTTATGCAGCTAGTTACATTTTAAAGTGTCAGCCTAATTCAGTAAAAATTTAAAATAGTTGTGGGCTTTTATATATAATATATATATATGTATATATGTATATACACATCACAGTATATGGTGCTTTTTAATTTAGCAACAAAAAGGCACAATTATCAAGCAAAAAATAAAATAAAATACAGTACCTGGATGTAACTGGTTTATATTTACAAATTAAAATTGTTCTAGTGTATGGTAAAGGATCTAAAATGCCAGTTTTTCTAAGCCAGATCTCATTAGAAATTTGGTCCAATAAAATAGCTTCCTTCCTACATAAAACATTTGGGAGTGCAGAGGTGCAAAGAAAATGATTTTTTTTCCTTTCTAGCAGTTTGTGGTCCAGAGAAACAAATAACTTAATATGAAATGGCTTACTCTGACCAAAAAAAGAACTTTTAGATTAGCTATAAACATACCAGTTATAACATAACCAAATTAAGAGAGCGAGAGAGAGAGAGAAAGAGGGACATTTATAGTCTGAGGCATAATTATACACTCATACAGAGTACATTTTGTTACAAGACTAGACATGGCATTTCTCAAGGATCTGACTAGGTCTTCCTCTTGATAGCAAAGATTTGAGCTTTCTCTGTCAGGCATTAATTTAGCAGAGACAGTACAGTAGAAAACCTCTATATTTCTCAAACCATTCAGCTTCTCTCAGAAATATAAGCAGTCTACCTCTCTTCCCACACCAAGAAAACACTTGCATCAAGAGAGTCCCATTATGAGAAACAGAGAAGGAATTAAGAAAGTCAGTGAGAATCCAACCATTCCATAGGTGAAGTAGCGGTAAGGCAGCTCAACCTCCATACGCTGCCGGGCTTGCCGAACATCACCACAAGGTATACGGAATATTTTACAGGCCAGTGGGATGGTGATCTTCTTCATGACAGTTTTTGTCAGCAGCAGAAGCACTACTCCAATCAATAACCGCAGCATGGCTTTTCCAACGATAGTTACAGTGAGGGAGGGAGTCACAAGTGGAAGCATCTCTGGTGAAGGATCTGGCATCAGACCCAGCATGTAGTTAACATGAGAGCCACATGCAACTCCAGCACCACAACCTAGGATCTGAGCAGTGTCCCCTCGAGATGTGCTCCAGGTGTCTAGGGTGAAGGAGAAAATCCCCAAGGCAAGATGAAGACTGATGATAATTAGTGGAGCATACTTGCAGGTTAAGTTGAAGCTGTCAACTAGGTCCACAGCTGGAAGGAAGACAGCCAAAATGAGAATAGCGTAAAAGAATCCAGCAATTACGTCCTGTTGCAAAATGGAGAAAAAGTAGATTAATATTGTTTTAAGAATAATAAAAGATTCATAAAACAGAAATGAGGGCCAAAATCTACCCCATCTTTTAACACAATTCCAAGTCACCAGGTATAACAGGAAAGAAAGATAAATGTCAGCAATGTCACCACCCCAATCACTGTATGGTATATGTTCATATGGCTCGTGAGGCGGGGTGAGGAGACTTTTACTCATAGAACCATTGCTGCTCTGGATGGTAGAATTTTGATGTGGCGGTGTACCTTGTCTAACACTATAAAAATATAGAAAACTGGTCAGTTTGTCAGTAACTACCTAATTAAAGGAGAAGGATACAGTAAAATGCACAACAATACAGCAGTTCTTTCATATCTCTAAAACTGAACTATCTGTCCAAACCCTGAAAATATTTCAAGCAGGACGGTTATACATTTATAATGCAAACTCCAATAACTTGCTTATCAGGCTATTAAGAAAGCCCTTTTAAGATTTTTTTCTCATGGCTGCATAACTGGAAACCTACTTTAATTTTATGTTTGTTTTGTTTTATTCATGTGGTCATGTAAGTTAGTTCCTGTATGAACAGCTGTCGGTTCAGGAGAGGAGGGCCATATTTGTTTAAGGAAGGAAAACTAGCAAAAGCCCCAAATAACAGGTGGGGAAGAGAGAAGTGTCATGACAAAATCTTTCCTCCAGAAGTTATGCATATCCACAGGCAGTAGCCCATAATCCCACTAAGATTATGCTGTTGCTAGACCAAAGGGGTGGAAAGCATATGGTACAGTACTTATACAGTACAGTAAAACTGTACAGCAGTTTTATGCACATTGTACAGCAACTGCAAAAGGATAGAGCTGCATTAGCCATCCAAGGTACCTTGGAGGACCACACTCCCTTGATACCTGCCTCGGTAAAAAAAAGCTCCAACCTTTGGCTCAAAATGCCCCCAGGAGGTAAGGGGTCATTTTCATCATAGTTTTAGGCCTGCCTTGGTCATTTTAGGCCCAGGAGAGGCCTTTTTTAACATGAGGTAAGTGGAAGTCACTTCCTGTAATCTTCCAGTTTCAAAAAAGGCTTCCCTTGGCCTAAACTGGCCCAAGGTGGACTCAAGATGTGGTGGAAATTCCCCCCCCCCTCCCACCCCATAGAGAGCATTTTGGGGCAAATGTTTTTTGAAGAACACTCAGGGGCCCCAGGGGGGTTTAAAATATGGTGGAAATACCCTCCACACCCCTTGAGGGCTTTTGAGGACATTTTAGAACAAACCCAATTTTTATCTCCTGGGGGGCACAAAACAACCAGGTTGCACTTTGCCCACCCCTGTTGTACCGTATATATGCTATACAGTGGCTTTATGTATACAAAACCCAATAGGGCAAGTAGTTAGGTCTTTAAAATATGTCATGTAGATCAGTCTATCAGCACTTTAAAATTCTCTTCACCACTGCTGTACAAAAAACTGAGCTTGAAAGATAGATTAAGTAATAATAACCATATATTAGTAAGAACTTAGAGATTTTGTAACTGAATGGAGGTGTTTGAACTGATATAAAATGCAGGTAGAACAACTACAACAATTAACACTATTCCTCAGTCACTTAATTTTGGCTAAATCAGAGCTGCAAATCATGCAGCCTGCTAATATTGTTGGACTCGGATTGCAAGTCCCATCAACCCCATCCAGCAGAGCTAATGATGAAGAATGCTATGAGCGGCATTCCAAACACAGAGGTCCAAAACACACTGTAGAAATAATCCAGTTTGAGACTACTTTAACTGCCCTGGCTCAGTGTTAAGGAGTCCTGGGAATTGTAGTTTACTGTGGCATCAGAGCTCTCTAACAGAGAAAACTAAATGTCTTGCAAAACTATAGTTCCCAGAATTCCCTGACACTGAGCCAGGGCAGTTAAAGCAGTCTCAAACTGGATGATTTCTGCAGTGTGTTTTGGACCAGAGTGCCACGAGATCCCACTGTTAAGTGAATGGGTCTGACCCTGCACTTAACACAGTTTTGCGTGAAAGAGCCTATACCTGATCTTCAGGCTCATATGCCCTCCCTCTCCTCAGACAGTGGAAATTAAAATCAAATGCAGAAGCTTTCAAACTAATTAAAGTCCCCATTATGATTAAATTCTTAAAGGTTTGATTTATAATCCTATTTTGTACAATAACTATCACTTAAACAAGGGGTGGATAACCTTTTCAGAATGAAAGTCATATTCTCTCATTTGAAAAATAGTCAGGTCTACATATCAGCAACAGGGCAAGGGAGCCAAAGGAAAGAACTGTGTTGACCATAATCACTCCCCACCCCAACCCCAGAACAAGTTACCGTATTTTTCGGCATATTAGACGCACTTTTTCTTCCCCAAAACGGAGGTGGGGAAGTTGGTGCGCCTTATATGCCGAATATACGCTGGGTAGAGGAGGAGGAGGATGAGAACGGGGAGTGGGGAGAGAAGGAGAAGGAAGCCAGGGGCAGAAAGAGGGCTCTGAAAACGGAGACAGAAGGAGAAGGAAGCCAGGGACAGAAAGAGAGGTTTGAAAACGGAGAGAGAAGGAGAAGGAAGCCAGGGACAGAAAGAGAGGTTTGAAAACGGAGAGAGAAGGAGAAGGAAGCCAGGGACAGAAAGAGAGGTTTGAAAACGGAGACAGAAGGAGAAGGAAGCCAGGGACAGAAAGAGGGCTCTGAAAACGGAGACAGAAGGAGAAGGAAGCCAGGGGCAGAAAGAGGGCTCTGAAAACGGAGACAGAAGGAGAAGGAAGCCAGGGACAGAAAGAGAGGTTTGAAAACGGAGAGAGAAGGAGAAGGAAGCCAGGGGCAGAAAGAGAGGTTTGAAAACGGAGAGAGAAGGAGAAGGAAGCCAGGGACAGAAAGAGAGGTTTGAAAACGGAGACAGAAGGAGAAGGAAGCCAGGGACAGAAAGAGAGGTTTGAAAATGGAGAGAGAAGGAGAAGGAAGCCGGGGACAGAAAGTGGGCTCTGAAAACAGAGAGAGAAGGGAGAAACAGTCCAAGGAATAAAGAAGGGAGGAGAGAGAGAGAGAGCCCAAAAACAAGGGGTTAAAAATGAAGGGAGGAGAGAGAGAAAGAGCCCAAAAACAAGGGGTTAAAAACGAAGGGAGGAAAGAGAGAAAGAGCCCAAAAACAAGGGGTTAAAAACGAAGGGAGGAGAGAGAGAAAGAGCCCAAAAACAAGGGGTTAAAAACGAAGGGAGGAGAGAGAGAAAGAGCCCAAAAACAAGGGGTTAAAAACGAAGGGAGGAGAGAAAGAGCCCAAAAACAAGGGGTTAAAAACGAAGGGAGGAGAGAGAGAGAGCTCAAGGATCTGCAGTTTTCTTTGTGGTACTAGAGCTCTCTGATAGAAAAGGCTAAGTATCTCACAAAACTGTATATCCCAGAATTCCATAGCCTTGAGCCAGGGCATTTAAAGCGGTGTAAAACTGCTTTAATAAATCTCTGCAATGCAGATGCAGCCAAAGTTAATGTGTTGCTTGGGCATAGGTTCTTTTTGTCATTGCCTTCCCCTGAGGCTGAGAGTGTGTGACCTGTCCAAGTTCACCCAGTGGGTTCCATGGCAGAGTGGGGAATCAAACCCAGGTCTCCAGAGTGGTAGTGCAACACTCAAACCATTACACCACACTGACTCCTATTCCCATGTACTACCTATGAAACAATTGCAGACTTTTTTGTTGTTCTTGTGTGTCTTCAAATCTCCCTGCCTTTTCCCCCCTCCTCCTACCTTTCCTCCTGTCCTCCTGTTCAAAAAGGGTTTGCCATTGCTTTTCTCTGAGGCTGAGAGAGTGTGACTTGCCCAAGGTCACCCAGGGGGATTCCATGGCTGAGCCAGGATTCGAACCCTGGTTTCTAGAGTCATACAAGAAGAGGGCTAGACTAGATGACCCTTGGGTGCTAGGATTCTGGGTATGGCAGGTGCCAGTCAGTCCCTGGCTGGTAGAGAGCCCCCCCTTGCACTCGCCCTTGCCCTTGCCCTTGCCCTTACCATAAATGCTGCTTTAAAAATTATTTCCATCTCCCAGCTATGAGACAGTTGGGGAAAAATGAAAAAGTGTTGGGGGGAAGGACTGCCAATATACTAGGTGATGCATTCTGGGGTATGTACAATTTGCACCCAAGTAAGTGAACCTGGCCATGTCACACACTCTCAGCCTCAGAGGATGGTAATGGCTACCCCCATTTGAAGAAACATGCCAGGAAAACCCCATGATAAGGTTAAAAGTCACCATTGTGACCATTAAAATGTCCTCCATTTTGAGCACGGCTAAGAAGCATGGATTTACATTTATATTAGTGTTTTTAGCTTTCTCTACCTTTTTTTCTTGTATGTCCTACATTTTTTGTAGTGACTTGTCCTTCTTTGCATTGAAGACATTTGGTCACCCTGTCTGAGTATCAGAGTATGAGGGGTTGGCCTGGATAGCCCTTGTGGTCTCTTCCAACTCTAGGATTCTATGATTCTGCCATGCAGTAAGACAGGCATAGGATCCTAGAGTTGGAAGGGACCTCCAAGGGCCATCCAGTCTAGACCTTTTCTGCCATACAGGAAGACATAGGATGCTAGAGCTGGAAGGAATCTGTAAGGGTCATCCATTCTAACCCCCTTCTGCCATGCAGGAAGACATAGGATCCTAGAGTTGGAAGAGACCCCCAAGGGCCATCTAGTCCAACCCCCTTCTTCTGCCGTGCAAGAATACATAGGATCCTAGAGTTGGAATGGACCTCTAATGGCCATCCAGTCTAACCCTCTTACTCCATAAGGAATAAATAGGATTCTAGAGTTGGGGACCCCCAAGGGTCCAGTCCAACCCTCTTCTGCCATGCAGGAAGACACAATCCAAGCCCTTCCTGGGGCAGATGGCCATCCAGCCTCTGTTTAGAAACCTCCAAAGGAGACTCCCCCATCCTCCAAGGCAGTGTCTTCCACTGTTCAGGGGTTGACTGGATGATCTCCAGGGCTTCCAGCTGTACAGGAGTTCTAGCATGCTGTTCTACACAGGGTGCTTCAGTTATAGGCTTGGATTAGATGACCCTGGGGGAATCCCTTCTTACTATAGGATTCTAGGATGTCTTTTTTGCCAGGGACGTTTTAGTGCTACATCCCTGCATTGATGAGGGGTGGACTGGATGACCACAGGAGAGCCCCTTCCAACTCTGCAAGTAGTGCCCAAATCCCCTAAAGCAGGGGTAGGCAACCTTTCCCCTTTAAGGGCAGAGGGACTTCAGCTCCCAGAAGCCTCAGCCATGTTGGCCAATAGTCCCATGTTGGCCAATAGCTCCTGGGATTCTGGGAGCTGAAGTCCCTCGGCCCTTAAAGGGGAAAGGTTGCCTACCCCTGCCCTAAAGGCACCAGATCCAATCTGATCCTGAAAGCTAAGCAAGGTCAGCCCTGGTTAGTCATTGGAGGGGAGACCACCAATGAATACCAGATGCTGGAGGCTCTATTTCAGAAGAAGGAACAGGCACAAACCAGCTCTGAGGATTCCTTGCCTAAGAAAACCCTACTAAATTCATGAGGTCACCATAAGCCAGCGGTTCTCAAATAGTGGGGCGGGCCCCCCAGGGGGGGCGCGAGGCTCCATAAAGGGGGGCCCGTTACGGCTGGAGAGAGGGAGATTGTCCCAGCACAGCCCCAGTAGCTCTATCCGGATTGGCCAAACCCACCCATGTGATCGCGCTGGGGGGGCGCGAAATGTTTTCTTCTTTCCTGGGGGGGCGTGACAGAAAATAATGGAGAAACACTGCCATAAGCCAATGGCCTAAAAACTCCAAAGGTACCAGAGTCCATCTGATCTTGGAAGCTAAGCAGGGTCAGCCCTGGATAGTCCTTGGATGAGAGACCGCCAAGGAATCCCAGGTGCTGCAGGCTGTATTTCAGAGGAAGGAACTGGCAAAACCACTTCTCGAGTCTTCCTTGCCTAAGAAATCCCTAAGAAATTCATGGAGTCACCATAAGGCGACAGGAGACTTGCAAGAATGTTGGGCAGGGAATTTGTGCAATACCTGGCCCTGCTGCTGGCTTAAACTTACATTTACAACTTAAAATTGTTCTTAAACTGCTGTTAACTTTATACAGTTGATATAAAATATTTTACTACAGTATTTGGTTAAGAACAGGGGTAGGCAACCTTTCCCCTTTAAGGGCCGAGGGACTTCAGCTCCCAGAATCCCAGGAGCTATTGGCCAACATGGGACTATTGGCCAACATGGCTGAGGCTTCTGGGAGCTGAAGTCCCTCGGCCCTTAAAGGGGAAAGGTTGCCTACCCCTGGTTAAGAATCTTTTTTTCCCTAGATTTTCCTCCTTTAAAATTGGTTGCGTCTTATATGGCAAAAAATACGATATGTAGCAAACCAAGTGGACAGTGCTCCCATAGTTCCATAAAGTGGAAGGAAACCCCTAATTAGTTTAAAACTAGGAGCAGATAATTTGACACCACTGTCTCTGGAACACATTGAGAGTTGCTTGAACAGGCCCATTCACACAACACTAAATTATGCTTTAGAATTAGGTTTGAACTGGCCCACTGAAAGAACCTCTGATCCATAACTGGTTTTGCTACAAAAGCAGTCTCAAAAGCAAGGCTATTTCAATAAAACAAGTTCATAACTCATTTGCTAGAATAACAAATAAGATGCGTGCATTTCCCAAACCTCAGGTCACAGAAAGCATGTAAGTTCCAAATGCAGCAGGAAACGAACACATGTTGTATGAATAAACAGTTTTTAGAATATATTATTTGTAATACTTTTCTTACCAGAATAGAATGCATTCCCATATATACTCGACTACAACAAACCAGTGAACACCAGCAGATGGCAAGGATCAGTCCATATATCAAAGGATACTGGGGAGGGGAGAGAGAGAGAAAGAAAACAACATTGATCCTGCTAGAAATTGACATTTTATTGACAGGTCACTTCCAATGGAAGGTTTATTTTAAATATGCAAGCTCTACCATTCAAAATAATTACTTTGAGACAGTTTACAATAACAGCATTAAAATGCCATAAAGAACATAAAAATAGTCTAGATATAGTCAAAACTTTATACATACAATAGAAATTACAATTGTGAAAACACACAAAGTAAACTAGTGATGGATGAAAAGAACTGTTGGATTAAAAAATGCACAACTCTGGTAAGTAAAGAAAACACTCAGAAGCATCAGATAGGAATTAAAGAGTGAAATAGCATTAAAAGTTATTAAAATAGACTTCTTTCTCCTGCACCAAGATAACAGATGGCACTATCAAATATGTTTATGGAGACAGCAATTACATGATTTGTACAACACAACTGAAAGGGCCTCTCCCTAGTTAACAGTATTACATTTGCAGTAGGCCAGATTCTGAAGCAATGTTTGATTTAGATGTGGAAACCCAAAGTTCAAATCCCCACAACCATGAGGCTCATTGGTGGCCTTAGTGACTCTATCAGCTTTACGTGCCTGCTGTGATAATATAATAAAACCCATGTTCTGGCATATAAGTGGCAAAGCAAAACAAAACACTGATTAACAAAACACCACTGAGCTTGTGATAAGTCAGAGCTTCTGCCTTCTTTATGTAATCACTACAAGTGATTGTTTTTAGAAGTCTAAGCAGAGAGAGAGTATAATAGTAAATGGGATTCTTTTTGGTTATGATAAAACTACCTCCTTGGGTAATTTAACAAAAAAAAATTTTTTTTGAAGATTTTAATGAGCTTTCAAGCAGAAACTATTATTTACAACCAATTATATATATATATATATATATATATATATATGTTTTTGTTGCTGTTATACACACTACTTCCCCCCCCACCAGAATTGAGACTCAGAGCAGCTTACAATGTAAAAGAACAGTACAATTAAAAACATACAAAAGAGAACATTAAAAAGAATTAAACTATTACAATTTAAAAGAGATTACTAATTAAAAGAATAAAATAGAATTTTAAAAAAATAAAAGTTCTTAAAAACAGTACACTATAAAACAGTACAACACCCCCCAGCTCATTCTTTAAAGACTTTCTGTTTTAAAAGCCTGTCTAACAAAAATATCTTAGCCTGATCAACAACATCCCAACCCTGGGTGTCACCAGGTGTGTGTGTGGAGGAGGGGGGTGATGGGGGCCAGCCACAGTCCTCTCCTTTACCCAGATAGCAGAGGTCTCCTCATGAGAAGACCTTCCCAGCTGTGGCAAGCTGGGAGGGGTGCAACCAGCCCTCCTCACCCCACAGTGGCAAGACAACCCCACCAGGTGTAATCCCTGTTTTAGGGTATCACCCTAAGTGTGAGCCGCACTCTGCATCCCCCTAATGATGCCACTGAGCTTGCTGATAGAAGGGCAAGGATGGGGCCATTTTGGTCTCCCTGGGAAGGGAGTTCCAGAATCTAGGGGCAGCCACCAAAAAGGCCCTTTCTCGTGTCCCCACCAACTGTACTTGCAATGGTAGTGGGACTGAGAGACGGGCCTCTCAGAGCCCAGACTGGCTCATACAGGGAGACACGGTCTGCCATATAGCCTGGACCTGAGCTATATAGGGCTCCTCTCTATTTATCCTCTCTGCAGAGGAAAGAAATTAAATCCAAGGCTTAAAAACTGGCAAGTGTAAGCAAAGGATGCTTTTTAGACACAGAAATAGAATTAATCCAGTTAGTGCACAGCCTTGCAAATAAATTGACAGGTTACTAGCACACAATATGAATAGGAATCCCATTTTACTATGAACTCTAATACAGAAAACAACTTTCACTCTCCTTCCATGAAATCTAATGGGTCCCACAAACAGTTTTTGCTTTGATGCAATTCATAAAATCATTACATTATCACTAACGGTAACCATTATTATTATTATTATTATTATTATTATTATTATTATTAGTGTACTCTCTACATCCCTTCCTTGCATGCCCTTTAATCTTTTGGCAATACATATTTATGTCTAATTTCTTCTAAAACGACAGTCATTCTATTCAATAATTTTAGCATTGATTATTTCTTGAAGACTTAACTCAAATCTTTGCAAATAAATTCTCAAGTAATGTCACAGAGTATTATGGAACAGAGAGAAAAATGCCCACTGAAAATGTTTCTGTGATTATGTTGTTATTGTTAGCTGCCTTTGAGTTGACCTCAATGAGTGAATGAGATGCTTCCAAGACAACCTGTCTTCAACTGCTCTGCTCAGGTCCTGCAGACTCAGGACTATGGCCATCTTGATTGAATCTGTCCATCTAGTATGCAGTCTTCCTCTCTTTCTACCATCCACCTTTCCTAGCATTGTTATCTTTTCCAGTGAGTCATGTCTTCTCATTATGTGGCCAAAGTAAAACAGCCTCAGTTTTGTCATTATACATTTAAGATAAAATGGATAAATCTTTTCAGTACTGCTTAGGGGAAGGCATGCATGAAGAGAACATTCAACTGTACCAAACAAAAATGTTAAAATAAACATGAAAACAACCCAGAACCATTTTATAAACTAAGAAGAGAAAGCCTAGGATTGACATCAAGTAAAACCCAACTAGGAAGCACAACGACTTCCAGCTCCCAATTACAATACCTCTGTCATTCCCACACTGAAGAAAAATGCCACTTAGCAAAAATTTTGAATTAGACCAAGCAGTATTTGTACTTTTTCAAATTTACTACCAGAAAACAGGCACAAGATGCATTTTAATACAACATGAATGAACAATAACACTATTGCCAATTTGGATGTAATGTAATCTTATTGTAAAGCCAAGGTTTGAAAATAAGCTATAGTGCATGGATTGAGGGAGATTGGTTCATGCGAAGCTTTGTATACAACCAATGAGCTCATGAAGTTGTTGGTCACCTTCAAGTCACTTTCAGCTTATGGCAAGATTCCAGCCTATCACAAGATTTTCTTGGCAAGATTTGTTCAGAGAAGGTTTGCCATTGCCATTCTCTGAGACTGAGAGAGCATGACTTGCCCAAGGTCACCTAGTGGATTTCCATGGACGAAGTGAAATTTGAACACTGGTGACCAAAGTCCTAGTCCAAGACTCAAACCACTATGCCATGCTGGCTCTTTAAGCACATGAGAAGGAAATAGGAATTCAATGAATAAACACAGAACTCCTGTGTTAGCACCCTTACTTGCCCATTCCTGGCAGGTATAAGTCCAGTATTGGTAGAAATATAAAGTCATAAAAGTTAGAAGAAATCACAAGGGCCAAAGAGAGATTCTACCATCTTCTGAGGCATTCCATTCCACTGTCAAACACAGTATTCTAGGTGAGGTTTGATCAGGTGAAGTCAGAAAGAAGTTGCATACACATAGGGCTCCTCTACTTGATTGGAAATCCTTGCAAACCTAAGTTTCTAGGATTCCATCTTACACATATGTCCCCTTGTCACCAACGCCAACTGATAATGTGTACTTTCCTAATATGCATGAACATATTCAGTGAATATGGCTATGAATACCCCTAAATTCACCTTCAAATCCTTAATGATGATTACCTATGCTGTTGTGTTACATATGCACTAACATTATCTGAGTTACCTTTTTAAAAGAGTCTGAAAACAGGGATATTCCCAGATAAGGATTTAATTGTGCAGACTCCACCTCATACACAGAATTTTACAGAAGGTCTAGAGGATTTGTAATTCTCCAAATGCT
This sequence comes from Phrynosoma blainvillii, assembly GCA_026167975.1. Lineage (NCBI taxonomy): Eukaryota > Metazoa > Chordata > Lepidosauria > Squamata > Phrynosomatidae > Phrynosoma > Phrynosoma blainvillii. The sequence continues at coordinate 444,488,358 of JANUYF010000001.1, read as the reverse complement.
TCTTCCACTTCATTTCTTACCACCATAACAATAGCATTAAAGAGGGGGGAATGGAATAACTGCCAATAGCTTTTGATTAGTCACACTAGAAGCAATTTTTGTGGAAGCACACACTGTTTAGTAGTAACAGCTACCTATGTACAGTACAGCACAATACTAAATGCTAACAAAAGAAGTGTGGCAAAAAGAGGCCTGGGATATAGCTGAAATCTATCTAGCCTTGCCTCCTGTTCCCAGTGCAATGGTACAGTAGTGTTGCGACCAAGCCCTCCTTTGGGGATTTAATCTTCCTCAGGTTTCTGTGGGCATAAGGGCTCAACACTCATCCCCTCTCTCTTATGGTTACTGGGAACACTGAATAATAATTATAGGGTCCCTGGTAGTCCTGGTCATGGAGTCATGTGGCTTTACTCTCCCTTCAGAATTAAATCCCACATTTAAAAAGTAAACTGATAACAACAAAGCATCTTTAGTCATTTCCAGTCTCAATTACTGCAATCTCCTATTGACTGGTCTTCCACTATCTTATTTTAGACCAGGGGTAGGCAACCTAAGGCCCGGGGGCCGGATGCGGCCCAGCAAGGCCTTTGGACCGGCCCCAAACCGGTCCTGCCGCCGCCACCCCCCCCCACTGCCGCCGCCACCCCATGATGATATTATTGTTGTTATTACTTGTTCTTGGGGTTTTCTTGGCAAAATCTTCACAGGGGTTTTGCCATGGCTTTTCTGGGGCTGAGAGAGTGTGCATGCATTTTTTAAAAAATTTTTAATTCTTTTTTAATTTTTATTTTTATTTATTTATTTATTTATTTTTGGTGCTTCGGCCCGTCAATTGTCTGAGGGACAGCAACCCGGCCCCTAGCTCAAAAAGGTTGCCTACCCCTGTTTTAGACCTTTGGTTTCCATTCTTATTCTGCTGCTAAGATTATCTTTTTGGCCCATTGCTTTGATCATGTTACCCCACCCCACCCCTTGACATCCCTTTCTTGGCTACCTATTCCCTGTAGGATTCAGTATAAGCTGCTTGTTCTGACATTCAAGGATCTGCATAACCTAGCCCCTCCTTATCTTGCAGCTCTTATCTCTGCCTACTTGCCTGTTAGAAATCTGTGCTCTGGGAATACTGAGCTCCTCACTCAGCCAAGGGTTTCTTCTTTCTTAGCTCGGCTTTATTCTTTTTCTCTTGCTGCCCCTTATTCCTGAAGTCGCCTGCCTGTGAACTTGCAGACTGTTCCTTCCCTCTTTGTTTATAAATCCAAACTGAAAACGTTTTTATTTTCTAAAACTTTTGAAACTTCAGATTATTGTATATATTTAGTATAGTTGATTATCGGTACTGCATGTTTTGTTTTATTCTGCATTGTGTGTGTGTGTGTGTGTACGTTTTTTCATTGTACAGTGGGACCTTGGTATCCATAGGAGTCCATTCCAGAGACACAACCTCGGGAATACCAAAAACTGTGGGATCTCAAGTCCTGTTGTCCTCAATGGCAACATGTGTTTGCAGCCATGCTGCCATTAGGGACAGCCCCCACTGTGTGTCCCCAATAGCAGTGTGTACAAATGGCCATACCGCCATTAGGGACAACAGGACTTCAAACAACGGGGGCTTACTTGAAGTCCCATTGTCCCTAATGGTGATGCAACCGCAAGCAACAGGGGCTGTTCCTAATGATGGTACAGCTGCATGCACGCACTGCCATTGGGGACAATGACGGCTTTCCATCCACGGATGCTTAAATCCACAGATGGCAAGCCCGCAGATAATAATGCCCCACTATATTTTAATATTGCATTTTAGTATTTTATATTATTGAATAGTATACTGTATAAATATTTTATTCTGCAAATGTTTGTAAAGCACCATGTACATGGATGGTGCTACATAAACAAACAATTATAATAATACTCAGGATTCATTCCCTCACCCAGACCTAAGCAGTTAGCCCAGCCTACCCTACTAATCTCCCTCTCCTTCTAACCCCACAGAAGCCTTGCCTCCCCCCCCTCCCCAACTGGCTAACAGAGCCCAAGTGGGAGTTTGGGCCAATCAGGTATCTCCACCTTCTCATCTTCCATTGGCTAGCTAACAGAACCTTGTGAATTTCAGAGCCAATCAGGTCTCTCCACTTTCACGTGTCCCACTGGGTAACCCAGACCATGAGCCTTACTCGTCTCCCTTGAGTTAACCTTTCCTATAACCTGGTCCCAGAGGCCTTGCAGGGACATTACAGAGAGGAATTCACAAGTCTGAGAAGGAAGGAGTATAAAGCCCATGGGTACAATCTACCACACTCTATTATCAAATTATGGCTTGATAATTAGACATAATTGTGTCAGAACTAGACCCATGCAGGTTTTAATCATGAGCTTTATTACAGCAATTAACTGTAACATCTTTTATCTTCTCTACTCCACATCAGCAAATATTGTTGGTTTCAGGGTCTGTTTCTTTAAACAAACATTGTATTACTTAGACCAAAAAACAAAAACAAACCCAAACGCACTACACCAAACAAAACATAATAAAATCAAGAGATTTTTTTTTTATCACCATAGCTATTTTTCCATTTTTCTATTTTCCCCCCTTACAGCTGCATTGCTTATTACGAGGCTATCCATTAAAATCAGATTATATTACTTCTTAGAAAGCAATACATTCATGAAAGTCTTCTTCACAGAGAAACAGAAAGTGTGTCTGGAAAGCCTAACTTTCTAGCTGACATTGTGTGGATAACATATGATATGATCCCTAAATACCTTAGGGTCTACTGTATAGGAGGCATAAGTAGTATGTTACCCCAAGATCACCTCTCCATGCAGTCTCCCCCCATTTGATGTAAAATGTGTATAAAAAGGGTTGTCTGAAGGCTTATAGCCCTGAGGGCATCCCCAGTGCAGAGGAAGCCAATCTACCATATAAGGGAATTTGGGACCGTATAAAGAGTTCCTGGAGGTGCAGCAGGGGGAGTGATAAAGGACATAGCCAAGAGAGATCCATCAAAATTCAGAATCTGCATAAGCCCCTCATCGATGGGAACAACTGTGTGCACAATATCTATGTTTGTAAACAGAAGTTCAAGAGTATCTCCCCCTGGGAGCGATATTCCTTTGTCCAGGAACATATGCATGGATGGCTGAACCATTCTCAACTTCCCTGCTCATTCTTCCCTCCTAGAAAATCCACTCACATCCTGAATATGCCTACTTAGGCACCCCCAATTCGGCCTCGCCTGAGTTCAGACAGACTCTCTGTCAGTATTTCATTTGACTCCTCAGCATTGCTGGCAACTCCACAATCTACAGTCAGCTGCTGAACCATTTCATTTCACAGTGTCCCAATTGGTGCTCCACATCTGGAATCAAATCCCTTAAGTTGCCATCTGCTGTTACCTTTTATATCATTGGTTCTTGGCTGTGCGAGTGAGTGAGTGAATTTCTGTGTGAATGGTGACTCCCCTTGATTTGCAAATAAAATTATTTGGAATTTGCACTCTGGAGTTCTGTTTCTCGAAACCCATATACAGGGTTGTTCCACTCTTTCAATTACCCAAGCCCTGTCAGGTACCTGAACATCAGGATAAGCTTCTTAACAGTAAGAGCAATTCGAAAATACCTGGGTTGGGGTGAGGTCTCCTTTTGCTGGAGGTCTTCAAGCAGAATCAGAGCAGTTAGGGATACTCTAATTTTGGATTTCCTGAATTTATCATGGGATTAGAGCCAAGGCTCCCTCCATCTTTATAATTCTAGTCTACCATCCTTTTTCTCAGGATGGTTAACCAGATACTTCTAGAAAAGCTGTAAGCCAGAGATCAGGGCAAAAGCACTCTGCTGCTGTTGCTTTCCAAGCTACCCTGGAGGTATACAGCCATCATGTCTAGTAGCCACTGATAAGTCTTATCTTCCATTATTCTGACCATTCCCCCCTCTAATCTACTAGCCATCACCACATTTTGCAGAAACAATTGTTATAAGCAAACTATAAATTGGATGAAGAATTTCCTTTAGTGATTGAAGTTTAGTCTGTCCGCCTGACCATTTGTTATATTAGACAACGCCATTTGACAATATCAGATATTGCTCTGCAATGCCTTGCTGCTAGAATCAAATACAATCCTGTAATGATTTGTCTGGCAAGCCCTTTTTTTCTACGTCACCAACATGAACATACAAACCTGTACTTTTCTATATCCTTGACTATCTCCTCACACTAGTCTCCAGTGAAACGATGCAACCAAGGGCTGCATCCGCACAGCAGAAATAATTTGGTTTGACACCACTTTAACTATCCTAGCTCAATGCTAGGGACTTCTGGGTATTTGTAGCCTGTTGTGGCACCAGAGCTCTTAGAAGGAGAAGGCTAAATGTCTCATAAAACTACAATTCCCAGAATTCCATAGCACTGAGCCATGGCAGTAAAAGTGGTATCAAACTGGATTATTTCTATAGCTCTGGTGGAAAAACCTAGTCCATTTTATATGACTGTACTAACATTACCTGCTTTCCCCCCTCTTTTTAAAGATCATTTTTGTATGTATCAGGCCAGAAACTGAAAAAAGTTAAGGGTGATGTGCACAAACAGCAACAGACAGGTTCAAATGAGTCTTTGCAGATATAACTTTCATCATGGAATCATAGCCTTGAGGAAAGACTGACAGACTGTAATGCACAACTGCCTATTTATGACACTAAATTGGCAGGAAACATCCCAAGATTACCAATATCCTGGTATAAATGGGAAACTGGCCAAGAATAAACGGCCAAGGGCCAACTGCAGCCCCATTTGGATTTCTGCAATGTTAGATATGGAGGCTGCCTTTGAAAAAAGCCTGAAAATTTGTTAGTCCAAAAAATGGCAAATTAGCATTAAGCTTGCTAAATGGAACTGGCCACATAATCATATCATGTCAGTACTCTGGCATCTGCAGTAACTTCCAGTTCTTTCCAGGCCCAATTCAAAGTGCTTGTTTTAATTTTAAAACAGTAAACATTGTGGGCCATGTTACCTGAAGAAATATTAGGGGTGTAAAGAGGGATGCATTGTATGTAACGAGCACTCACAAATTTTATCATTCTCAATAAAAACAACATTGTGACAGGTTGTAGCAAAAATGGTCAACTGCTGTGAGATTTTTTTTAACATTTATGTTTTATGAAAGAATTGTTCATGCAAACCCAACATTTTATAACAGAAGAGGCTTATGCTATACAAAAAAAGAAAACTATTTACAAAAAAGTTGTTTTTCTGATACTTTTTTATACTTTTGCCCAACAGCCTCACAATACAAAAATTAACCAGAAAAATGTGGAAAAACTCTTAGAATCTTTCCCAGCAAGGAGAAAACTTTTTAAATTATTCATTCTTATGTACAAAAATATGACAACTCTTTGCCCTTTGTTTTTGCCATGAACATAGCAAACAAGCAATCTGTATGTAATTAACTTATGCACAGGAGTGAAAAATCTATCTTGAGTTGAGTTGTTCCAAGCTACTTAGGAGCAGTTTTCATTATTGTCTTTATAAAGGGGTGCAAAACAAGGGAGACTTGCATTAAAAATACCACCATTACAAGTTCTCAAATTATATTAAGCTATTTCTTAATAAAAAGCAAGAAAGGCCTTTACAGAATGCTACTTCCCTGGAGAAAATTTGGCACAATGTACTACAACAGGGAAGTAGTCATAAGACAGATGGCACACATCCAGGACTTAGTTTTGTTTTCTTTATCACCTAAAGTATCTGCCAGTTCCTCAAAAATGCAACTTGGGCTCATTTTCAGTCTTAGAATCTGGCTGAGGAAGAAATGGTTAAGAATACCAGGGAAGGTATTTTCAAAGCTGATGAAAAGAGCTTATGAAAAAGGTATGGAACTAATTAGTGATGTTATGAGACACGGTTAAAAAAAACTGAACTTCTCATTTACTGTATTTCGCTTTACTATTTTAAGCCACTGCTCTCATCCCCTGGATATTTTGCTATATATTGTTATCTGAGTCAAAGAAAAATATCTTAATGTTTAAGTTTTGATTAGCAACCTTGGGCCTTAGCACTTCTGTAGCCAGGCATTACTGGGACAGAATAAATAATAATAATAATAATAATAATAACATTTTTACTCCCTCCCCCTCTGTCGAACAATCGGGACGGCTTACAACAATTAAAATCCATATAAATCCAAAATAAACATCCCCCACCCCTCCCCCTATTAAAACAGTATTAAACTACACATCAGTTAAAAGCCTTAACATAAAATATCAAAAAATACAATAAAACAATTGAAAAAACTACAACAACCAACAACAAACAGTGGGAGAGCCAAAAGAGATGGTAGAGACACACAGAAATGTTGGGAGCGGCTGCTTTACAAGGAGGCACGCAGCACCTACCTGTGAAATGCTTCTCCCTTGACTACCGTATGGCATTTGGGCTATACCAGGCTCAGGTCTACCCCCTGAGCCAAACGGCCACTCGGGGAAGAGGATCATATGATTAATGGCTCCCTCCGACAGAGTTAAATTTTGAGAATTAAATTTTGTGTTCCAGCCAGGAGTGGCTTCTCTGGCCTTCTGAGCCCTCAGCAGGGAGGCAGGTAAGAAGCCCTGTTGTTCCTAATGGTGTTGCATGCACCACCACTGGGAACAATGTGGGCTTGCTGTCCGCGGATGTTTAAATCCACGGATGGCAAGTCTACATATACTGAGGTTCAACTGTATTTGAGGTCCTCCAGCACAGTGGTTCTTAACATTTCGTATATTAAATTCTACCAGTTGGAATCAGTGAGCCTTGGTCTCCCACCAGTAGAAACCCAAACTCAATTTTTGTTCTACAAAGGACATCTATACATTTACATCTATTTTGTTAATCTGTTTATCATCTGTGATAACCTTTAAGGGTGTAAAAATTGCAGTAGCATTCTTGGGAAAAAGTAAACACAAACAAATCAAATTAGTAACAGAAAATAAATATAATCGTGTTGATCAGAAATTTTATTGCTATGAAAATGAAAGGACAAAGAATATAAATAAAAAGTTGCAGTGATATTATTGGGAATAATTGTTGTTGCTTTGACTAAAAGACAGGTCCCACCTAGACTACTTTTATGCCCCACTGGTGATACGGATTGCACTGACTGAGAACTACTGCCTTGTTACACAGATGACATGATTCTCTTTGATGTTGGCACAATGTAAGGCTGTGTATATGTGTGCCTTCAAGTCATTTGTTGATTTTATGGGAACCTCATGAATTTCGTAGGGTTTTCTTAGGCAAAGAATGCCCAGAGGTGGATTTGCCAGTTCCTTCCTCTGAAATAAAGCTTACAGCACCTGCTGTTTATTGGTGGCCTCTCATCCAACTACTATCTAATGATGATCGTGCTTAGCTTCCAAGATCAGATGGAATCTGGGGCCTTTAGGGTAATTACACTAGAGGTCTGGGTATGGTGTATTTATGGAATGCCATAATCACTAAAAGTCAACATGGGTTTCTCAAAAACAAGTCATGCCAGACTAATCTAAGCTCTTTTTTTGATAAAATTACCAGCTTGCTAGATGAAGGGAATGCAGTAGACATAGCATATCTTGATTTCAGTAAGTCTTTTGACAAGGTCTCCCACGATATTCTTGCAAACAAGATAGTAAAATGTGGGCTAAACAATGCAACTGTTAGGTGGATTAATAACTGATTGACTGACCGAACCCAAATGGTGCTTAGCCATGGCTCCTCTTCATCCTGGAGAGAAGTGACCAGTGGGGTGCCACAGGGTTCTGTCCTGGGCCCAGTGCTATTCAATATCTTTATCAATGACTTTGGCAAAAGAAAAGAGGGCATGCTTATCAAATTTACAGATGACACCAAATTAGGATGAATAGCTAATACCCCAGAAGACAAGATGAAAATTCAAAATGACCTTAATAGATTAGAAAGCAGGGCCAAAGCTAACAAAATAAATTTCAACACAGAGAAATGTAAGGTACTGCATTTAGGGCAAAAAAATGAAATGCATAGACATAAGATGGGGGACACCTGGCTTAACAAGACTACGTGTGAAAGGGATCTAGAAGTCCTTGTAGACCACAAGCTGAACATGAGTCAACAGTGTGATGTCACACTAAAAAGGTTAATGCAATTTTAGACTGCATTAATAGAAATATAGTATCTAGATCAAGGGAAGTAATAGTGTCACTGTTATCTGCGTTGGTCAGGCCCCACCTGGAATACTTTGTCCAGTTCTGGGCACCACAATTCAAAAAGGATGTTGAAAAACTGTAGCATGTCCAGAGGAGGGCGACTAAAATGGTGAAGGTTCTGGAAACCATGCCCTATGAGGAACGACTTAGGGAACTGGGTATGTTTAGCCTGGAGAAGAGATGGTTAAGAGGGGATATGATACCCCTGTTTAAATATTTAAAGGGATGTCATATTGAGGAGGGAGCAAGCTTGTTTTCTGCTGCTCCAGAGAATAGGACTCGGAACAACGGATGCAAGCTACAGGAAAAGAGATTCCACCTGAACATTAGGAGGAACTTCCTGACAGTGAGAGCTGTTCGACAGTGGGACACACTCCCTCGGAGTGTGGTGGAGTCTCCTTCTTTGGAGGTCTTTAAACAGAGGCTGGATGGCCATCTGTCGGGGACGGTTTACTTTTTGAGATCCTGCATGGCAGGGAGTTGGACTGGATGGCCCTTGTGGTCTCTTCCAACACTATGATTCTATGATTCTATGCTGGGAGAAAGCAGTGGAAACCAGCTGGGTGACAGCATAAGGAAGGCTTGCAGGTACCACCTGTGGCAAATCAGTGGCCCACCATTGGAAACAATGGGACGAGCACCTGTGGATTTTGGTATCTGTGGGGATGGGTGAGTTTCAGAACAGATGCCGAACATGGATACTGAGGGCCAACTGTACATCATTTTCTCTACACATGCCTTTGCCACTTCAGCCAGCCAGCCACATAGAGACCTGATTCCTGAAATTCAACAGCACCAACTTGCTTTTGCAACAGACAGCTATCCAAATAAATTAGAATAAAATATGGGCACTTGATCACAGCAGGTTCATAGGATCCATCTGTCTACAGAGAGAGAGAGAGAGAGAGAGAGAGAGAGACGGGGGGAGGGGAGAGAAACTATTTTCATGGTTGTCAAACTCTCTCAGCCTCAGAGGATGGCAATGACAAACACCTCCCCCCCCCCCCCCCCGTGAACAAATCTTGCCAAGAAAACCCAATGATAAATTTGCCTGAGGGTTGCCATAAGTCAGAAACAACTTGAAGGCTGTACCATCTGAACAACACCAACATATTGATAAAATGTAGGTCTGTAACTAACACTGTCCTATATTTTTTTCTCCTGTATGATTTTAACACCTTTGCCTGATGAAGAAGCCAGTGGAGTTTCAAAAGCTTGTGACATGTATTTTGTGTATTTATGTTGGCCCAATAAAGGTATCTCAGTTTTGTGGATTTTGGATGCTATTGTTCTTTGCTATATGGCTAACCCAGCTACCCATGGATATAAAGTAGACTGAAGTTTAGTTTATGCTTACACAAGATTACAGTATATGTTTTGTCATGAGAATACCCTACTCCAGAGATGAGAATTCTGCAAACACCCAGATGCTATTTGATTGCAACTTCCAACAGCCTCTGTAAACATAACCAGTGGTGAAGTATGCTAAGAGTCACACTTCAAGAACATATGAAGGGCTACACAATCCTTGCCCTGTCTGACCCAAGTATGGCCTACTTCCCTTATTTATCTGGGAACACAGTCTAAACTTGTGTTGTTCACTTGGTAATTCACTTGGTAATTTGGATAATTCAAAATCAAAATGTTAACAATTGGTTTATATTATCAATGATAACTTAAGTTCTCGATAAAATTGGCTTTCAAAAGAAATTTACTGAAATTGTTTATCTTATATCAACTCAAGAACCAGTGTTGAACTTAATAAAAGAATAAATAACAGAAAGATTTTAACTGGTGTATATTTGTGAGCGTATTCCAAAATATATACGTACTTAGCCAAATATGATGTGACACAGCTCTTAAAAGAAAGGGGACAAATAATAACCTTATCAGCTGGATTTACCGTAAACCTGTTTGTGTGGGAGATTTCAGCTCCAGACTACTATAAAATACCATTACATCCATCACACAGACTTCTTGATAACATTTAGTTATTATCAGTATGCAGCTGCTCCCCAGTTATGCCTGAGGACCACACTACATAAAAACGTTGGATTATTCACATTTGTGTGTTAACATATGCTTATACTTGTCATTTTATTTTGAATGGAAAACAGCTCTGTGGGATCCCTATTCAGAACATGTTTCTGATCCAAATTAGGGTGCCATGATGGTGTCCAAATGAACAGTGTTTTTCTCCCAAGAGCTATTTATATCAAAATGTGCTACTTGCAGTCAATTGCACATTTGGAGGCAAAAGCCAAGAGGGGTGTCTGTGTGTGAAGAAATTTTGATTGGCACCAGTATGGAACTTCCATCTGAATTCCATACTGTTTTGAGGCTCCACACAGTTTCCCTTTCAAAATAAAATTGTTAGCTTAAGCAAGTTTTTCAAAAAGCAAGAACATTATATACAACTTCAGCCTGAGTCTCCCTGATGTCCAGAACTATGCAGTTATTACTTGGCAGTTTTCCCTTGGCTTATAGGTGTGTGCATGTGAAAGGCAGAAGGATTACCACGTGAAGCAAGCCATAAAAATGCCAAGATGTGAAGGAGGCAGAAGTATGAAGTAGAATGCAATCATATGTAGGGTGGAGATATAGAGAGTCAGCTCACGGCCAAAATCTATTCAGAAAGGAAAGAAGAAAATTAAAAGAGAGAATCTCAAAACAACTATGTAAGGGATACGTACTGAAGAAACACTCCACAAAACCCACTAATGTTTTCCCAGCTCCCAACAAGTTACCGTATTATAAAGAGTTGCAACAGGAAATGGAACTAGAGCACAAAGCTAGCTGTTAAGCAAGACACAGAAACAGGCCAAGTAAAGCAAGCTCAACTGAAATACACCTAACAGATGCACAGAAGCTTAATGTAGTGAGGTACAAAGAATGGCTTAAATACCATCAATGCACCAGATCCCATCTGATCTTGGAAGCTGAGCAGGGTCACTTCTGAGTATTTCTTGCCTAAGAAAACCCTAAGAAATTCATGGATCTACATAAGTTGACAGGCAACTTGAAGGCAGACAAACTAAAAAAAAAAAAAAAGGAACATCTGCTAGTTAAAAATATTTGGCGAGGCCTCATGGGACACTGTACACAAGCAACCACTATTACAGGAATCCAGGTATTAGTAACAACTTCACTTGGTCGAACTGTTCCTATTATAAAACAAACAAACAAACAAAAAACAAAAAAAGCAAACAAACAACTATGAAAATCTTTGTTCAAATAGCCTCATTAATTTCAGTGGAAGACTCTTAAAATACTTAACACTCCTGCCAGTATTTTGATGGACACAACAAGAGTACAAATACAAGGGCTCTGTCCCACAAAATATACAAAGGCAGGCCAAGAAGGCAAGGGAACCTTGATATAACAACAATAAGCATGAGAGACAGATTCCTTTTATAAATATGTATGGATAAATCAGAACATATAACTGCCTTTAAAAATATGACTTGCTACTATTTTGCTTTCTTTTCTTCCTTCTCAATGACTTCTCTTAGTAAAAGTACAAACTTCAATATTACTATCATGCTCCATTACACTGGTGGAAAAAAAGGAATCCAAATTAAAACATCTCTGTAGTCATAAAGCATAATGTATCTGAATATGAACTATTTATCCTTTGATGTTTTCAACAGTCTTTGACATGTTGTGTATTTACAAATGTCTCAGTACTAAGAGACAGTGAAACCATTCTACATCTAGTCTAATGAGTAATTAGTGATAGCAAAAGTGAATACTATTTGAGGTTTTTAAGTCTGAAGTTTTTTAAGGGTCTGTATATAGTTTTTGGAGTGCACAATAATGCATAATGGAGTGCACAAGGGAATTCCAAATGAAAATCTGCATGTGCATTATTGATTACAGCAAAGCCTTTGCACAGATCAAGAAAAAACATATGGATTGCTCTCAAAGAAATGGGAGTACCACTACATTTGATTGTCCTGATGCATAATCGATAGAGGCTCCCATCAGAACTGAGTATGGAGAAACAGAATGGTTCCCAATTGGAAAAGGGGTCAGGCAAGGCTGCATACTATCATGGGGTGTGTGAGCTTTTGTCAAGCATACAGGTGTACAAGTGGTCAGCTGCACCATCAACCCATCGCACCATTGAGTCATCACACACTTCATGAAGCAAAATTACAACAACATGGCAGGTCACCAATAATGCAATGGATGTAATAAAAACATTGGGACAAAGCAGACAGCCCTCCAGAAGCAGCTGGAGGCCGTTCCAGCCACAATCGCACCAGGACCACAGTGACCGCATGGTCCGCTTCCAAAGCAGACTGCACTGGTGGTCCCGAGCTGGCCACTGCCAAGAGCTGGATTATTCCAGCTCCTTTTTGATCCAGACCAAAGGACCAGATCGTGGCACCAGAGCAGTTTCTGGCCGCTGTGGTTGTGTGTATCATCTATACACCACACCCCAAAGCGGCCAGAAGCCACTTCTTTTGGCCCATTCGTTTTGGGCCATTAACAAACTAGACAGTCCAACAGGGGGGCATGGAGTGAAAGGGGGAAGGGGGTATGTATGGGGGGGGCTCTGTGCTTTGCCAATGTGTCACTCAGCACACCAATGCATTGTATGGGCAGTGTATCGCTCATGCAACTCTGTGGCTGGAAACATGGTTGGTCATGGGGGTGTCCAAAGGGATGGCAGCTGGGCAAGTCAAAGGAGGTAATTGGGAGTCACAGATGATGTGTTTGTGCAATGGTGTGCATGCATGGGGGTGGTGGTGAAAATGTCTGTGGGTGTTTGGCCTGTTATGGGATGTCTGTGGGTGTTTGGCCTGTTATGGGAATGGGCCATGCAGACAGCAGGTGCCCCCTCACCATTTCAGGAAACTCAGGTGACAACCCAGATTTTCCCCTCTGTCTGCTCAGCCCCTAAACCTCACAGGGTTGTTGTGAGGATAGTGGAGAGGAAGGAGGAGGAAAGCTATATATGCTGCATTGGAAGCAAAATGAAAGCAAAAAGATGGGCTATACATGTAAAAAATAAATACAGGAAATAAAAATCCTCAAAGACTAGTCAGAAAAAATGTTCAAACTTTTTTTGCAGTGTAATCCTATGCATATTTATCTAGTTGTAATATTGTTGCCATGTGCCTTCAAGTTGTTTCCAACTTATGATGAATTTATCATGGGTTTTCCTGGCATGATTTGTTCAGAGAGGTTTGCCATTGGTTTCCTCTACAGTTGAGAGTGTAGCTTGCCCAAGGTCACCCACTGGGTTTCCATAGCCAAGCAGAATTTGAATCCTGGTCTCTAAGGGTCTTAATCCAATACTGAAACAACTGCACCATGCTGGAATGTGCACACAGAATTGCAGCCTCAATTACTTGAACTCGTACTGGTATTTCTGCTTTTTATTCAAGTATGTTTGAAATAAACAGCAAAGCCTGCAGAAACGCTTTACCAGTAAGCCGTTGCTTGGCAGCACTCACAGTGTCTTGATTATAAGTGTTCACAGGAAAAAAATCTAATTATAAATGATTGGAGTGTGTATATCATCTAAGTGATTGGAGTGATATTTAGCCCCTTCTACAAAGTTGTAGGCGTTCGTGTGACTGTCCAATACTGGTGGGAAATTCCCCTTTTTGTTTTTATTACATCCTCTTGTAACCCATTGTTTACATCTTGATTGGCTGCATGGGAAAAAAAAAATCCCTAAAGACATACTCTTTTTAGATTGAATTAGTGCCAGCAATCTTTATGACAGAACAATAGTTTGAAGAGTATTTATAGGGAAACAATTCCTCTCAAATGTCTATGACCCAAGGTCAAAAAAATATTTTAAGCCACACATAACAAGAATTGTCTAAGTGTTCAAAATGTAATTGTATTAGATGTTCTAATGTAAACATGTGGTACAGCTTGACATCTGACATGTAGAATCTTTTTGTTGTTATTAATAAAAATAAATTTGAACAGGCACGGCTGGAAATAATATATATACTCAACAATAAGTTGACCTCATGTCAAGGGGAGGTTTTGGGACCAAAATTATGGATTTTGATGTGACCCATGTGTAGGTGGAGTGTAAAATTTAGGAGCATGTAAGAGGATGTATAAGGTGGAGTAAAGGAAAACGATACCAATAAATTTATAAAATCCCAGCAGGCTGTTTGTGCTCCCACTAAAGGTTGGATGGATGAGAGAGTAGAGCAGGGTCAGTGCTTTCAAGACAGATTACCCCTCTTGCCTTTCACCAGGGGATGGTTCCTTTTTCATATGAGTTAAAATACAGTATTTATATTGACCTGTGGATAAATCGACTCACGTTTTCTGCGCCCTTTCCTGGAAAGTAGGGATCTTGAGACTGTGGTACATGCGCTGGTAACCTCTCATTTGGATTTCTGCAATGTGCTCCACATGGGGCTACCCTTGTGCTTAACTCGGAAAGTGGAATTAGTTTAAAACATGGCAGCCAGATTGGTTTCTGGTATTTCCAGAAGGGAACACATAACACCTGTGTTAAAAACTCTCCACTGGCTGCCTATTAGTTTCCGAGCACAGTACAAGGTGTTGGTTTTGACCTTTAAAGCCCTACGTGGCCTGGGTCCAACTTTTCTCCGGGACTGCCTCCTTCCATATGATCCCCCCCACACACTCAGGTCCTCTGGGAGAAATCTGCTACAGCTGTTGAGAACTAGGTTGATGATAACCTCCCAGAGGGCCTTCTCCGCTACAGCTCCCAGATTATGGAATGGCCTGCCGGACGAGATCCGTCTTATTACTACTCTAGACAGCTTTAAAAAAGTTGTCAAGACGGAGCTCTTCCGGCAAGCCTTTCCAGAATGATTTTCCCGACCTAAAGTCTCGATTGCGTTGCAGAGGGGCGGGATAGAAATAAAATAAAATATTATTTATTTATTTATTATGGGTCGATTTTTTGACTAAATTTTCTAGACTTATACATGAGTATATACAGTAAATTCTAAATCAAGCATACAGACAGAACAACCGTCATGCAGTACCAACAATGTTCTCTATAGCTGTAACTAATTTATTAATCGATCCACTGGGAGAGGCGGGACATACAAATAAATAATTTTCAAAGAGACAGCCGTGTTAGTCTGTCACAACATAAAAAAGAAACTGGGGAAGGGAGAAGGAATCTAGCAGCACCTTTGAGATGGGTTTACTTCAGCATTAATTATACATTTATATTTGTTGTTGTGTCCCTTCATGTCGTTTCCAACTTATGGTGACCCTAAGGCCATAATGAGATTTTCTGGGGCTGAGAGTGTGTGACTCACCCAAGGTCACCCAGTTGGTTTCTGTGGCTGAGCAGGAAATTGAACCGTGGTCATCAGAGTTGTAGTCCAATGCTCAAACCACTACACCATGCTCGCTCTCAAATTTATATTAGCAAACACTGACTTCTCTTAGTCATCAATACATAATCACATTTTTACCTAACAACATTTGGCACAATATTTAATATACATTATTCTATAAATTACATGTAACATTACATTATAAAAACTACTCCCTAATTCCCTGATATAAAGATTGTTGTCTGGAACAGAATCATTGCCTACATCATATTGACAGGCAATACATTGTCAGGAACAAAGTTATTGCCTGTCTCACACTGATAAATATTATTGATCCATCATATTAATTAATTCAGGACATTATCAGTAGGACTTTAATATATTGCTAGGGGCCACAGTCCCTAATCTTTTGATTAAGCTGTATATGTAGCATCCAGAAATTCTCCCTTACAGTTCTACACTGATGACATATATATGTGCCATAACCTTCCTAGTATTATCTAGATGTGTCATTTGCTCCTTTGAGTTTGAAATCTTCACACAATATTAATATCTAATTCAAATGCAACTGATTAGATTCTCTTCAGAACACCATCCCAAACGAATGCCTCTCACTGTGTTTTAGAAAGTTCTCCCATAAAAGTATTTCCTCTGGCAGATAAGATAAAGCAACTAGGTGGATGGTCCTGTTTAAGAGTTTAATGCTCTTAATCCACTTTAATGGAACATCTGACAGGCAATTGATCAGCCACTGTGTGAACAGAATATTGGTCTAGACAGGCTTGCAGTCTGATCTAACATGGTTTTTATTATTTCCTTATGTAAAGTGTATCAAATGACATCATTATAACATGCCTCCAACCCTGATTCATGTAATTCAAATCTCTTTTTTTTCCTGGTCTCTTGGCATTCCTTCTCAAATTATTTCACACATGTTAAGCAGAATTAGCATACTATATCTGGCATGGGGGGAGTTAAAAGGTGTTCAAGTGGATGGACTGCAGAGACAGCAAAGGGTGGTGGTGGGAATATTCTTATGGTAACTGATACAAACAAAGAGCTTCTGTCAACAGAAAAAAGCCTCTGCAGAACCACTATCTTACAATATATATTTTAATGACATTTGTTTACTAGTTGCTGATTTTGCTACTGTCTTCAGTAACACCATAGAGCCAGTGAAGATAAGTGCATTTTAAGGGTATCAAGAGACATTCAACAGAAAAGCCTAGATAAATTTAGTTAGGGTTAAGTAAACTGGTAAGAACAGCGTCAAAGAATTATGTCCAAAACCACAAATACAGCACTAATAAGAAAGTGATCTAATTCCTTATTTCCCAGTGGCCTAGCCTGGCCACTTCCAACAGATGGTGACTACACAGGACTCTCAACACAAAAGGCGACAATAAAATGAAATATAAATTGTGCAGTGCTATACTGAAGGAAAGATCCAAATAGCAGGCTTTCACATATGCAGATGATCTACACATGCCTCATACATAAATGAAGATCATTTTTGATGAGGGTATAGATAGGAAGATTCAACTGTTGAATATGACTACTTCACCATAACTAGAACAGGATCAGAACCAAAGTCAGCACACCCATATGCAATGCAAACCTATGCACTTTATTTGGAGATATAAGACCACTGATTTTACAACACTGGGAAGCAAACCCCACTTGAACACAAAACATTAAAGAGAACATGCACAGGACTGCACTATTAAATTGACATTCCTATTAATGTAACTATGTATAGACCATGGTTCCTTCAAATCAGAAGTGGATTCTGAATTGAGTAGGGCTTATTCCCAAATAAATGCACACTTCTTCAATGAGAAGTTATTACAGGCAAGTGTAGGAAAGCAGAGACAAAGATTTAAGAGGATGTAGGGAGACTGGATTATTTTGTTGGACTATCCAAGTTTGAAACTTGCCGGAAGCCTCTAATTCTTCTAGCTACTGTGGAAAATACCTCAAATTCTCAAATAAAAGTGAAAACATCAAATGTAGAGTTTTATTTGGAAATCTTCAGATGATCTAGATAGAATCAGCTGTACCGGAAGGAGCTGCAAGGGCCATCCAGTCCAATCCCTTGCCGGGCAGGAATACACAATTCAAGCATTCCTGAAAGATGCCCATGCAAACTCTGTTTAAAGGCCTCCAAAGAAAGAGTCCATCATCCTTCCAGGCAGTCTGTTCCACTGTCAAACTGTTCTTACGATAAAAAGTTCTTCCCAATATTTAAATCGAATATCAGGATCACGGAGCTGGAAGAGACCACAAGGACCATCCAGTCCAGATCTGCACAACTTGGCAGTAGGAAGGGGCCAAAAATCAAAATAGGCTAAATTTCTTCGGGCTACAGATAGGTTTTAATTAAGAATTAATTAATTATATTAAATATTATTTATATATTATTTATATAATATATTATTAAATATTATTAAATATGAATTATTAAATATTATTAATATTAAATATTGCTAATATTATTAATATTAATTCCATCCTCTTCCTCCTCTGTCTGGCCCTTTCCTCAGGAGAAAGCTGGATGGTGGAGGAGCCTTGCAGGATAAGAATTTGTCTGTCTTCCTCCACCGCCTCGCCTTCTTCTCGGGAGAAAGCTGGGCAATGGAGGAACCCGGAGGGGAAAGCGTTTGCCTATCCTTCTTCTCCACCACTCTGCCTTCTCCTCAGGAGAAAGCTGAGCAGCAGAGGAGTGTTATGAGTGTTCACCCATCCTCATTTTCATCTTCCATCGGTCCTTCTCCTCAAAAGAAAGCCAGACAGCAGAGGAAGCTTGTAGGGTGAGTATTTGCCCATCTTCCTCCTACTCTGCTGCCTGGCCTCCTCCTCAGGAGAGAGCCGGGTGGTGGAGGAGCCTGGCACAGCAAGCACTTGCCCATCCTCCTCCGCTACCTGGCCTTCTCCTCGGGAGAAAGCTGAGCAGCAGAGGAGCCTTGCAGGATAAGCATTTGTCCTTCCTCCTCCTCCTCCTCCTCCTGGCCCTCTCCTCAGGAGAAGGCCAAGCAGCAGAGGAGCCTTGAAGTCATTCCACATCCTTGTGGGCTGCCAGAAATCCTTTGGCCATATGTTGTGCATGCCTGATCTGGTCCAACCCTCTGCCATGTGTGCAAATATATATATATATATATATATATATATACACACACACACACACATATATATATATAAATATGCATAGAAATAGATAGATACACATGCACACACACATGCACACACCACATCACATAGCTTCCAGACTAATTATCATGTAATAAAACCATGTGTAATGCTAAAGCATGTTCAAAGTTTATAAATTAAACTGTAACAAGAAACCTTCTAGAGAACATACTGAAGTCCTCATTTTAAAAAAAAAAAGTAGGTTATCAGCATTTATATCCTGGGATTACTACATAACAATCTTCTTGGTTTTTAAATATCTACTTGGTAATAAAGGATTCATTTTCTTTCAATCTTGCATGCATTTTAAAAATAACAAGACCTATTTCATATTTCCACCAAACTCTTTCACCAATAACACAGCAGCTTTGAGTAGATGTCTCAGTATAGAAAAAGCACAGTCCTTACCTGCCACCGTCCATAGCTGAACAGAAGCAGCGCCAGAGGGATGGCAGTGCCTGACATGGCATGGGTAGAGGGCATGCTGTACTCGGAGTTGTAGAAAATCTCTAGCTTCAGCACCGGTGGGGAAGCAGGCCTTGGCCAGCGGATGATATCCTTGGTACATTGTCCCAGGTACATGACCCAAACCCAAACGATGATAAGCCTCCTGCCCAGCCAAGCATCCAGATTCCAGATACAGAAGGGAAAAAAGATAATGTAGAAGAGTTCATTGCCCAGCTCTGTCCCCAAGCTGAACAGGTAATACAGAAAAGGGCTGCGGATGGAGAAGTCCTGGCATACCGATTCCCCAGTGAGAGAGTTGCGGCGGGGCTGCCGTTTGGAAACCCAACCTTGTGGCTTCTCTTTATTGGGGGTGTCTGGCTGGGTCTCTCCGCCACAGGCTTCCCCAGACACCACCCCGTTTTTCATGCCATTCCAGTGGCAGCCCTCACCCTTCTCGTTCACCTTGGAGGCACCTTGGAAGCGGTGTCGGTCAGACCATTCACCCTCCACCTGGGGGGCACCGATGGAGCAGGTCCCATTGGCCACCAAGAGGGTGGCCTCCAATTCCTCCACCTGGGCAGAGGACTGGCCTAGGTTGGCCTCCACACCACAGAGCCGCTGGAAAGTGGCCACTTTCTCTGGATCCTGCAGGTAAGCAGTCAGGCGGCAGAGGAGGGACATCCTGGAAGGCCCCCGTGAGGAGGAGATGATGATCCCAACCACCAAGGAGAGCCAAAATTTTGGGCAGGAGAGAGAGAGAGAAAGAAGAAATAAAGCAAAGCAGTGTCACACACAAAAACAGATTTGGAAGAAATGAAGAGTCAACCTAATATTTATTATTATAAATAAAGCACAGCAGTGTCACTTCCAGGGATAAATTTGGAAGAATTTAAGAGTCAAACTGCTATTTTGTTTTTTATTATAAATAAAGCAAAGCAGTGTGACATCCAGGAAGAAATCTGGATGAAAGGGCCAACCTGATATATTACAGTCGTCCCTTCCAATTCGCTGGGGGATCCGTTCCAGACCCCTCCCCTCAAATCGGGAAAATTGCCAATATTGGGTTCCCATTTGTTTTAATGGCTGCGGGCACACATGCCATTTTGTCCCTCAGCACTTGCTGTCCACGAAAGACCGAGGGACACAAATGGCAAGGGATGAGTATACTTTTTTATTATAAATAAAGCAAAGCAGTGTCACACATGGGAAGAGATTTGGAAGAAATAAAGGACCAATTTGCTATTTTTTTATCATGAATAAAGCAAGGCAGCATTACTTGCAGGAAGAGATTTGGAAGAAATTATGGGTCAAGCTGATATTTTATTTTATTTTTACTATAAATAAAGCAAGGCAGCGTCACACCCAGGAAGAGGTTTGGAAGAACTTGAGGGTCAATCAGAATTTATTTATTTATTTATTTATTACAGAAGTCATGAATCCAACTTCCTCAAAGAAAGCACCCTGGGGAAATCTGGCTTTGATTTATTTAATATTTTTTTTTATTTTTTTTTTGCAAGTTAGGGAGGGAATCTATTGATGTGACAGGAATTTGGGTGCCTCCCCCCCCATGAAGGAGCAGAAAGTGGGGGTGGTTCAAAAAAAGTGGGGTCAATCTGGCTTGAAATTTATTCTTTATTATATTAGTTTGCATCCTGATTTTCTCCCAAAATTGGGAACCAAAGCAGCTTAACAGTCTAAAAACATACAATTAAAAGCTTACAAAAATGACAATTAAAAACTTACAAAAGTGACAATTAAAACAGATTTAAACTGCTGCAAAATTAAGACAGATCAATTGTTTAAAAACAGAATACAATTAAAAAGATAAAAGCACTTAAAAACTATACAGATTATAACAACACACTATCCCTAGGTTGTTAAATTTTTGTTTTATTTAATTTTTATTCTATTTAAAGAGGAGGCACCCACTTCCTCAAAGGAATCTGGCTTTGATTTATTTAATCTTTTTGCAAAGTGAAGGGAGTCTGTTGACATGACAGGAATTTGGGTGTCCTCCCCAATGAAGGAGAAGAAAGGCAGGGGTTAAAAAAAGTGGGGTCAATCTTAATTTAATTTAATTTAAAGAGGGTGGGGGACAGAGTCCCACTTCCTCAAAGGAAACAGCTTTAGAAAATCTGGCTTTGATTTTTTTAAAATCTTTTTTGCAATGCGGGGGGGGAGAGTCTGTTGAAGGGGTGTGACAGGAATCTGGCTGAATTGGAAGTTGGGAGAGGGGTTCAAAAAAGTGGGGTCAATCTGATTTGAATTTTATTTAATTGAACTGAAAGAGGGGGCACCCACCTCCTCAAAGGAAACACCCTGGGGGGAATCTGGCTTTGATTTCTTTAATTTTATTATTTTAAAATTTTCTATAAGGTAAGGAGTCTGTTGATAGGATGTGAATGAAGGGACAGAAAGTGGGGGTGGTTCAAAAAAGGGGGGGTCAATCTGATTTGAATTTAATTTAATTTAAAGAGGGTGGGGGACAGAGTCCCACTTCCTCAAATGAAACAGCCTCAAGAAACCTTGCTTTGATTAATTTAATTTTTTTTTTTTTTTTGCAAGGGGGGAGTCTGTTGGTGGGATGTGACAGGAATCTGGGTGAATGAAGGAGCAGAAAGTGGGGGGGGGTGTGCAAAATTTGGGGGTGGGTGGGTGGAGAATAACAGAATAGCTATCACCCATACATATACTGTATTTATTTTCTCTCTTTTTTATGAATACGGTGAAAAGTTAATGGAGACCATTAAGAAGAAACTGGTTTGGAGGAAAAGAATAATAGAACACTTATCAACCCTGCATATATTATTTTGTCTCTTTTTATAAATGTGGTGAAATGTTAATAAAGACAATTAAAAAGGAACTGGTTTGGAGGAAAATAATAATAGAATAGCTATCAACCATACATATAGTATTTTCTCTCTTTTTTTATAAGCATAAATAACCATATATCAACCATAATTACCATATATCAACCATAGTTATCAACTATACATATATATATTTTCTCTTTTTTATGAAACTGGTTTGGAGGAAAGTAATAATAGAATAGCTATCAACTATACATATATTATTTTCTCTCTTTTTTATGCAACTGGTTTGGAGGAAAAGAATAACAGAATAGTTATCAACCATACATATATTATTTTTTCTCTTTTTTCGTGAAACTGGTTTGGAGGTAAAATAAAAATAGCTAACAACCATACATATATTATTTTCTCTCCAACTGGTTTGGAGGAAATGAAAAACAGAATAGTTATCTACCATATATATACTTTCTCTCTCTCTTTTTTATGAAACTGGTTTGGAGAAAAGTAATAATAGAATAGTATCAATCATACATATATTATTTTCTCTCTTTTTTATGAAACAAGTTTGGAGGAAAGTAATCATAGAATAGCTAACAACCATATATTTATTATTTTCTCTCTTTTTTATGAAACTGGTTTGGAGGAAAGTAATAATAGAATAGCTAACAACCATATATTTATTATTTTCTCTCTTTTTTATGAAACTGGTTTGGAGGAAAGTAATAACAGAATAGTTATCAGCCATACATATATTATTTTCTCTTTTTTTTATGAATATGGTGATAAAGACCATTAAGAAGAAACTGGGTTGGAGGGAGAAAGGGGGCTGTGTGATATGGGGGGGGGGGGGGAGAGGGGCTCCATTAAAGGATGAGAAGAGGGTTTGGAGGATGTTGGGGGAGCTGTTAAAAGCTCTTAAAGGTCCCGGGAGGGCGCGCGTTTTTACCTCAGGCGGTGTGGGGAGGGCAGCAATGGAGGGGGGTAAAGGGGGCGAAAAGGAACAGCTCCGGCGACGAGGGTCCTGAGGAGAAACAGGGCCGGGGGTGGGAAGGGGAGTGTGGGGTAGGGTCGCCGGGGAAGCCGCCGGTCAGTCCGTGGGGCGAGCCGTCATGTCGTCCTTCCTTCCGTCCGCTTTCCCCCTCAGACCCCTTTTGGTCGCTCGCTCGCTCAGCCCCAAACGCCGTAGCTCCTCAGTCCGCACATGCGCAGTTCTCCACCTCTTGGACAAGACGGAGAGGGGAGGAGGGAAAATGACGGTTGGGGCGAGAGAGCCGTTGGAGCGTGGGCGCGAGACGCCGCAGCCGAGGGAAGGGGGCGGAGTCTCGCCACGTTCGCGCGCCGGCCTCTCTAGTGCGCAGGCGCGGAAAGGCTGTCCCACCTGGGCCTCTTTTGGAGCTGGGCGATACAGTACTCCCCAAACTATGCCCTTTAAGAGACTTTTGGATTTCAGCTCCCAGAAGTCTCAGCCATGTTGACTAATAGTCTGGGATTCTGGGAGCGGAAGTCCAAAATCTCTTAAAGGGCAAAATTTGGGGGGCCCACTGCTTTAAAATCCAGTGATTCCCAAGCATTGGTCCTCCAAGTGTTTTGGACTTCTACTCCCAGAAGCCCCAGACAACTTGGTCAACAGCCAGGAATTCTGGGAGCTGAAGTCCGAAATATCTGAAGGATCAAAATTTGGGAACCACTACTTCTAAACCAGTGATTCTTGAATTTTGGGTCCTCCAGGTGTTTTGGACTTCAGCTCCCAGAATCCCAGAGCATTGGCCAAGATGGCTGAGGCTTCTGGGAGCTGAAGTCCAAAACACTGAAGAACTAGAGTTTGGGAATCACTGGGCAGTAATGATTCCCAAACCTTGGTCCTCCAGATGTTTTGGACTTCAGTTCCCAGAATTCCTGACTCTTGGCCAAGCTTGGTTGGGCTTCTGGGAGGTGAAGTCCAAAACACCAAAGATTAGAACCAGAGATTAGAAACCACTGCTCTTGACTCTCTCTCTGTGGTCCAAATAATCCAGTTTGACACCACTTTAACCACCATGGCTCAATGCTATGGAATTCTGGGATTTGTAGATTAGTAATCAAGTGCAAACCATTGGGGGAGAAAAGGCAGGATATAAATCCTTGAAATTAAATAAACAGAAATAAATTTAACTGCCCTGGCTCAGTATGAATTATCTCTGCAGTGGAGATGCGACTGGAGACTTGGCCTATTTCCTCAGCATCTGAGAAAATAGAGTTAAAATCCAAAACACACTGCAGAAATAATCCAGTCTGAGACAGCTTTAATGCCCTGGCTCAGTGCTAGAGAATCCTGGGAATTGTAGTTGTGGGATTGGAGCTCTCTCACAGAGAAGGCTCAATGTCTCACAAAACCACAGTTCCCAGGATTCCCTAGCTCTGAGCCAGGGCAGTTAAAGCAATATCAAATTGGATTATTTCTGCAGTGTGTTTTGGACCTCTCTTTCTCTGACTGCATCTGCACTGCAGAAATAATCTATTCTAGTCTGAGACTGCTTTAACTGCCCTGTCTCAATGCTAGGGAATTCTGGGAATTGTAGTTTGTTGTGACACAAGAGCTCTCTGATAGAGAAGGCTGAATGTCTCACAAAACTACAGTTCCCAGGATTCCCTCACACTGAGCCAGGGCAGTTAAAGTGATATCAAACCGGATTATTTCTGCAGTGCTTTTTGGACCTCTCTCTCTGATTGCGTCTGCCCTGCAGAAAAAATCCAGTTTGACACCACTTTAACTTCTGCCCTTCTGGTAACATCACTAGAGTCCACCAGTTATGATATCCCAAGAAGTCCTCCCTAGGTCTCAGGTTTTGGTACTGAGAAATCCCAGGACTTGGCCAGCAGTCGAAATAGTCTTCACAGAGAACGACTGTAATTACCACTAATACATGCAATTAATTCCATTTGCTGCCTTGAATCCCATTTTGGGAGAAGGGCATGATATGTTGTTGTGTGCCTTCAAATCATTTCCAACTTATGGGCGACCATATCATGGGGTTTTCTTGACAAGATTTGTTCAGAGGAGGTTGCCATTGCCAACCTCTGGGGCTGAGAGAGTGTGACTTGCCCAATGTTTATGTGGCCAAGCCAGGATTTGAACCCTGATCTCCAGAGTCATGGATTAAAGCACCACGCTCAAAGCACTACACCACACTGACTCTAAATATGAGATATATTTAACAAATAAATACTGTATATACTCATATATAAGTCTAGAAATTTTAGTTTAAAAATTGACCCTAAAACCTGAGTCGATTTATCCACGGGTCTTGAATCTGTATAATGGGAGAAAGGGGGGGATATAATAAAATAAAATTAATAATAATAATAATAATTTAACTCTTATAAAAAAGGAACAATTGCCTGGTGAAAAGCATGAGTATAATATGTCCTGGAAGTACTGGCCTTCCCTCAACCTCTTATCTATCTAGATTTTAGAGTGAACACAAACAGTTACGCCTGTTGGAATTTTTAAATTCTTTGGCATTATTTTCCTTTGCTTCATCGTATAGATCCTGTGTTATATCTCATTAAGTTTTACCCTCACCTTATCTATGAGTCATATCAAAATCCAACATTTTGGCCCCCAAACCTGTCCTCGATTTATACATGAGGTCAACTTATAGTCAAGTATATATGGTAAGTAATTTTGCAATAACCACAATATTCCTACATAACCTCATGATTGTAATTTACAGGATAGCACCCCTTTTGGAGGTGCCATTTGTAATTTTAGGGGGGTTGCAGACTGCCAGAAATAGTGCAAATTGAGTCCACTTTTAGGGTTAGGGTTAGTACTATGGAACCATGGGAATTGTTTTTTTTTCCTGAGACATTGAGCCTTCTCTGTCAGAGAGCTCTGGTGTTACAATAAAATACAGTTCCCATGATTCCCTAACCCTAACCCTAAAAGTGGACTCAATTTGCACTATTTCTGGCAGTCTGCAACCCCACTTAGGGCCTAAGCAGACTGCCAGAAATAGTGCACATTAAATTGAGGCACTGCCCTGGCTCAGTGCTAGGGAATCATGGGAACTGTAATTTATTGTGGCACCAGAGCTCTCTGACAGAGAAGGCTCTGTCTTAGAAAAAAATACAGTTCCCATGATTCCCTAGCACTGAGCCAGGGCAGTGCCTCAATTTAATGTGCACTATTTCTGGCAGTCTGCTTAGGCCTATAATTGCACACATGTGGCTTCATGAGGAGGAATATCACATGTTTCAAGTGCTGGCTCCTGCTGTTGTCTCATGCTGTGCTATGGATGTCGCAGTGACAAAGGGGAGACCCAGGGTGACCAGATGACAAGGCACTGTAAAATGGAAGACAAGGCACTGTAAAATGTGGGAGGACAAATACATACAGAACGTACAGAGGGAGGGAAAAACTGCACAGGCAGCTGGGAGGGAGGATCCACGGTCCTCTACACTAATGCACAGAGCATGGGAAATAAACAAGATGAACTTGAACTCCTAGCACAACAAAGCAAATACAATATAATAGGCATCACTAAAACCTGGTGGGACGAGTGTCATGATTGGAATGTAGTAACAGAGGGGCATAACCTTTTCAAGAGAAATAGGCCAAACAGGAAAGGACATGAAATAACATTATATGTCAGGGATGTTTATACCTGTGAAGAAATGCAGGACTTTAATCCTGGAAGCCTGATGGAGAGCACCTGGATAAATATTAAAGGGAAGGGAAACTACAGGGATGTTATTGTGGGAGTCTACTACAGACGTGCAAGGACTGGATGGCCCTCATGGTATCTTCCAACTCTATGATTCTATGAAAATGGAGGACATTCAATTGAGGACATGACCAAAGAAAAGCTAAAAACACTCATATAAATATAAATTAATGCTTCTTAGTCCTGCTCCAAATGGAGGACCTTTTGGAATTCCTCCTGGACAGAAGGTTGAAATTGAAGACATGTCCAGGAAAAGGAGGACATCTGGTCACCGAGACCAGAACACTGGACTAGATCGACCTTTGGTCTGACTCAACACAGCTCTTCTTGCAGTCTTAAATCCATGATCTATTGCAAAGTGCAAACCTTCATTTCTGCCCTTCCTTTCTTTGGAATTATCAGCGAAGCTTGAAATGTGTGGAATTTGTGCAATCAGCACCAAACAAAGGGAGCAAAGTTTTAACATCTTCCCCACCCACCTTGGTTGCAGTTAGTGCACTGTGTTTCTCTCCTTTATAAGGATTTTAAATGGTTGGTTGGATTCTTTTGGACAGGGTGACCATATGCCCTCCTTTTCCAGGTCATGTCCTACATTTCGGTCTTCTGTCCAGGAGAATTCCAAAATGTCCTTCATTCTGAGCATGGCAAATGAATATTAATTTATATTTACAGTGGTCCCTCCACATTTGCTGGGGTGAGGGGTAAAGGACCCCTCCCTGAATGTGGAAAAAACACAAATAAAAACACTATTCTTTTTACCTAAGAGAACACCTCTCTAGGAATCTCCAGATTCTCTAGTGCAATTCTATGGCCAATATCTACTAGAAATTGATCACAGAATCATGCTGGAGGACCTACAAATGCCTAGAGAAATGTTTTCTCTAGGAACTTCTAGGTTCTCCAGCATAACTCTATGGTCAACTTTTGGCAGAGTTGCGCTGGAGGACCTAGACTGAGATTCCTAAAGAGAATACATTAATCAAAACCGCAAATAATCACATCCACAAAAGTCAAAACTGCATATGTGGAGGGCTAACTGTATATGTTTTTAGCTTTTAGTTTGTAATGTCCTACATTATTCTTGAATGCCCTACATTTTGCAGTGCCTTGTCCTCCTTTGAAGTTGGGACATCTGGTCATTTTACTTGGGATGAAAGTAGAACTGGGAAAAAGGACTAAAAACAGAAAAGAGGTAGAGTGAGAAACTGGGAGAAGAGCAGAGGTGAATGTGGTTTCTGCTGGAAAGTGTAGCCCTGTTTAAAAAGTACAAGGGCATGTCATTTATTAGCAGCATCCAGTTAATAATAATGTTGATCTACTTGGTAGGCTGTTATGCAAGGACTCTGAGCTCTTTCTGCCTATAACAACCTACTGCTTGCCATATGCTGGCACCTCCCAAATTATATTGTATCTTTGTGCGGATTTTAACAGCAAGCCGATTTGAAGAATAATCTTGGTTGAAGAACAGGTTATGGATATAATGGAATAATGATAATATATGTGGAATGTTTTGAGCATGCAAAAAAGGCACCTTATAAATGCTATTATCATTGCTATGTGAAACATTAGAAGATCTGCATCGTGCTCTTAAGCATTGTAATAAATCAGGTTTTTTAACGGTCCTCTTTTGGTCCAAAACACACTGCAGAAATAATCCAGTTTCAGACTGCTTTAACTGCCCTGGCTCAATGCTAGGGAATTCTGGGAACTGTAGTTTTGTGAGACATTGAGCCTTCTCTGGCAGAGCGCTCTGGTGCCACAATAAACCACAATTTCCAGGATTCCCTAGCACTAAGTCAGAGCAGTTAAAGCAATCTCAGACTGGATTATTTCTGCAATGTGTTTTGGACCTCACTGAAAGACAGAGGTTGGTAGCATGAGATTTCATAGACTTGAGACTCCTGCCTCACATACATTTGGTAGTAGGCTCCAAGTGTACAAAAAGCTCATGCTACCAACTTCTGTCTTTCAGTTAATCTCAGAGGTGCTGCAAGATCCCTTTGCCGTGTCTTTAAATTCGAAAGTAGACACCGTTCATCCTGATGTCTGATGGGGCTGAAGGTGAAACAAAGCTTGGCAAAGTTAGTTTTTGGACTACAGTTCCCAGAATTCCCCTGCCAGCTCCCAGAACTTGACAGAACTCATGATTTTTTCTGCGCTTACAATGCAAGAGCAGCACCCTTCATCATCACACCCTGGCATTTGGCATATATATAGACTGTCTCCCAATGCCTTGCTATCACTCTTTTGCCTCATAGTCCCTGTTGCCTGAGGCACCTATACTTTACAACATTTCACAGATAAAAACTGGGACACATGTAGCCAAGCAACACCGGAGTGTGATCAAGAGAGTAAAAGTTATTAATGAAGAAGAACAAACAACCTAGGAGAGGCTGCAGCAGTTTGCTTTTGTCTCAGCCTATGAGGAAAGGCAAATTTTAATTTTCTTTCCCCATCCACTGACTTAACTGAGTGCAAACTCCTTTTGCAGTTTGAACCCAATTTGCAGCAATTTAAGTAAGCGGAGGACAAAAGTGGGAGCAGGAGGAGGAAAGCCAAACTGGGGCATTTTAAATCCAGCTGGAAAAGTGGGACAAGAAAGAATTAGGTCCAAAAAACACCGCAGATATAATCCAGTTTGAGACTGCTTTAATGGCCCTGGCTCAGTGCTAAGGAATCCTAGGGATTGTAGTTTGTTGTAACACTAGAGCTCTCTGACAGAGAAGGCTAAATGTCTCTCACAAAACTATAGTTCCCAGGATTCCATAGCATTAGACAGGGCCATTAAAGCAGTCTCAAACTGATAAGCTTATCGCACAGCACTTACAAGAACGGGAATGGAAAGGAACGGAATGGAACGGGGCAAAAACGCATTTTACTGGATGGGAGAACGCCACCGATGCCGCCAGGAGTCCCCAAGGCATTCCCCAGCCGTTCCTGCCAGCCGATTTTTGAAGGACAGTTCAAAATCGTCCTTCAGAAATTGGCTGCCAGGAATGGCTGGGGAACACCTTGGAGACTCCCGGCAGCATCGGTGGTGTTCTCCCATCCAGTAAAATGTGTTTTTGCTCCGTTCCATTCCGTTCCTGTTCCTTAAGTGCCTTGCGATAAGCTTATGAATTGTTTCTGCAGTGTGTGTCGGATCAAAGAAGGCTAAATGTCTCACAAAACTACAGATCCCAGGATTCCCTAGCACTACAGTTTCCAGGATTCCCTAGCACTGAGCCTGGGCAGTTAAAGCGGTCTGAAACTGGATTATTTCTGCAGTGTGTGCTGGACCTTAATCAGGATTGTCCCTGCCCAATTGGGGTAGTTGGAGGGAAGACAGCTGCCCTATTCTTCCTTACAGCCATATTATTTTGCTTCAGTGTCCTTTCCTTTCCTTGGATGGCCTGAGGACTTTGGCCAGCTGTTGTTGTGCCAAGGTTATATACCATATGTTTCTCCCAGCAGCTTGGCCTAGTTGTAACTGAGGGCAAAGTACAGGAAACATCAGCATCAGTTTGAAAGCAGCTGACACTCTTTCCTGGGTGCAATCGGTTTCCACATTTGCACAGGGCAAACATTTGGTTTGCTTCCTGCCTGGCATGCTTGGGGTTTTTTTTTCTGTGCCATTAAACTGGGAGGACATACTGTACAGCACCTAATGGCCCCTCATTCTTTTTTACATGATTGAATACAGAGGCACAGTACATGGGGGGAACAGGGACAGAGCTGTATACACATTTAAGGAATCACTAGTCTGCAATCCTGGCCAGGAAGCTTGAGCAACCAGTGACTAGACCAGGGACCGGCAACCTACGGCCCCGGGGCCGGTTAAGGCCCCAGGCCCTGGACTTACTGGCCCAAGCCGTAGGTTGTCGCCGCCGCCACGCGCCGCCGCCGCTGCTCGCTGCCGTCAGGGCGCAATTTCGGCCACGCTTTCTGCGGCCGCCATTTTGGAAGTAAAAATGGCGGTCGTGACGCGTTTGCACATGCGCAGTACTCTTGTGCATGCGCAAACACGTCACGGCCGCGATTTGGACTTCCAAAATGGCGGCCGCGACATGCGCCGTGGCGACTGCGGTCGCGCACACTACGGCAGCGGCAGCGTGCGTGGGGGGGCGCACGCGGAGGAGGAGGGTGCGCGCGCACACACATGCACGTGCCGCCATCCCCCCCCCCTCGGCCCAGCCGAGACCTGGGCGACGGGAGACAGGCCCAGGTCTCAAAAAGGTTGCCTGTCCCTGGGCTAGACATTTCAGTCCAGAGCAACCACAGCCTTTCCAGTTTGTCTGTGTTTCAAACTGAAGTGCTGTATCTTTCAAATACTCTGGATATAAGAGAGAATTTTGAATCCACAAACAAAACGCTGTATAGCACCGTCATCTATTTAAGATTGTTGACAACAGATAATCTGCCAATTTGGATACACCTCAGTTTTATTTTTCAGCAACTGAAGAAGTCAGAAGCTGAAACATTTTGCTAATTAATCCATTAAATTTTTGTTTGCTAAGCATTCTAATTGCATTATATTAACAGCATTCTTCTGGGATCCAGAACAAATTTTTGTTGTTTGGTCATTTTAAAATAATCTCTCTCTTTAAACTTTTCTGTGGGCTTTGTTGTTGTTTTAAATGCAAACTGATGTGGATGGAACAAACATAATGAAAAAGGAGAGCCTGAGTAGAATCAGACTTGACAAATTTGTCCTCCTTCTAGCTTTGAGGCTGAGGAACTAATCCAGTAGATTGGACCATATGGGTTTCTCCACCTTGGACAGGTGAAGATCTTATATCATGTTTGTTCAATAATCCATTAGCCAAAGAATACTAGAAGTCAAAATATACCAGTTGTTATCCAAATTGCATAGGGTCCCAAGAGGTCATCCACTTATTGAATTCAATGGGGAAATTAGTTTAGCTCACTAAAAAGTAGTAGCAAGAGGGCTAGGGTAACTCTAGTTGGGACTTTTAGCCTATGTATATCAATTCTAAATCCAGAACTCCAGAGGCGGGTTACAAATTAATTTTATTCATAACAACAAGGGGAAAGCCAACTTTCACTCAAATACATTCTTACACATACGCATACAAGAGCTAATGATGTGAGAGGTGCTAGCTTGTTCCAGAGACATTTCTCCAATTGGCGGAAGGCTGTAGAGTGGATCGTGCCCAGATTGCTACCTGGAAGTGGGATGGCTAGTGATGCCGAGGAGTCTAGCCGAAATTGGACAGAGTGCTTGCCTGGTTTCAACTGAGGCTGAATTAGAATGGCCCAAACAGCCTGGGTATTTGGGGCAGTCTCTCAGGAATTTTGAGTGGATATTTTCCCGGAGGAAAAATGGCTATAGATGTGGAAATTATTGGACAATAAATGCAAGCATTTTAAACAAAGGGCGTTTTCACACGGGGCTTTAGGCGGATGCAATCCTACCTCCCTCCGGCCCCAGTCCGGCTCCTTTTCCAGTGTGTTCACACTCACGTCACAGCAAACCCCGCCCCTTCCGGTGCCATCCCTGCATCAGTCCGGCTCCTTGCTCCGTGTGTTCACACTCACGTCGCAGCAAGTCCGGCCTCACTCCGGCCGATCCAGCACTAAATCCGGCATCAGCCCCGGCAAGGTAATTCCTTTTTTAAAAAGGAATTAAGTTGCCGCCGCTGGAGCCATTCCGGAATGAGCGGCACGGTCGGCTCCAGGCGGCTTTGGTGGGTCTAGTGTGAAAACGTCCAAAGAGGTGTCATCTCCAGATGGCAGTGTCCTTTAAACTTTCTTGGGAGATATTTGGTGCCTTCCCACCATCACACTCCTTTGTGAAGGGATTATGCAGATTCTAACTTCAAAGGGTCTATCCTGTCTACATATGCTAGCGCTGCCAAGGCAAGGCTACCGGATCTCTATATGTTGGCAGACTACCTCCTAGCATTGGTTTGCCCTTCTGTGGCTACATGATCAAACATCCCTTTTAATATTGAGCTGATATCAAAGGTCAATTAGGGGTGATGGATGGCTGGTCTGTATAGTAACACCATGTGTTAACGTGGGTTTCTTCATCTTGGACAAGTGAAAATCTTATCTCCTGTTTGCACAATAATCCATTAGCTGGTGGTTACTACAAGTCAAAATGCAGCAGCCAATTGACTTCCAAAAGGTCTGTGCTGTTATGTCCAAAGATGTTGTGCCATCAGAGTACAGGCAGTGAATCAGCAGCTGAGTTTACACATCAGGCTGGGTCAGTGGTGGCATGTGTTTCAACAGAGCGGCACTCCATTGCAAAGATTCCATACTCTGTCATCACTGAACCTTGGCCATTCCTTTCTCAGCAAGCAACTGGTGCTATTCAAGTGTAACTTATCTTAACGATAAGAAAATGCACGCAAGTACTTGACCAGCAGCCAGCAAGTTTCCTAGCCTTATAAGAACTGCAGCTTCAAAATACTTAATATTACATGCTGATAAATATCTGATTGCATTGATAGGAATAAATTTAATACCACAATACCAGATTACACATTTTATAGAAAAGGTCCATAATCCAACATAGAGTGCATCTTCGCTGTAGAAATAATGCGTTTTGACTGACACCACTTTAACTGCCATGGCTCATCCTACAGAATCCTTGCCAGGCACCACCACCCTTTGGCAGAGAAGGCTAAAGACCTGGTAAAAGTACAAATCCCAGGATTCCATAGGATGGAAGTACAGCACTTAATGTGGTGTCAAACTACATTGTTTCTACAGTGTAGATGCACCCAGAGACTTAAGGTGGTTATGCCCACTGGAATCTAATATGATCATATCAGATAATATAATATTTCCAGAGGACCCCCCAGAAGGTCCAAGGGGAGTGCCTTTTTTCTTGATGTAATTTTAACCATTGTAAGCAGCCGCAATTGTTTTGACAGAGGGGCGGAGTACAAATTATTATTATTATTATTATTATTATTATTATTATTTCTTCCTGCAGCCCGCTGTTGAAACATAGACAGCCACTACCTGGCTGCCCCAACACCCATCTTCCTGCAGCCACTAAATGGCCACAGAGAGTGACACCCCAGCACAAGATTAATATGTGAGGGAGGAGACGTTATATTAATTCGATCTTACCAAAACTTCATGCTACGTCTTCCTGCTCCAAGATCTGTTAACTATTAAAGATATAGGAGCATTGTTGCCAGTTTGGGAGCATCCTGATATTTCCAGGCCAAAGCCTGAGAGCTAGGAACAATCTGTCATACTTTGGACACATCGTGAGAAGGCATGAATCGTTGGAAAAGACAATAATGTTAGGAAAGGTGAAGGGAAGTAGAAAGAGAGGAAGGCCACATGCTAGATGGATGGACTTTATTAAAGAGACCACAAAAATGAGTTTTCAGGAGCTGGACAGAGCAGTAGAGGACAGGGGGCTGGAGATGTCTCATCCATAGGGTCTCCATGGGTTGAGACCGACGTGAAGGTAGTTAACAACAACAAATTAATCACACTCACTCACACCTTGTCATTCAAACAAGCTTGCATGCACATACATGTATCGTATTTTCCAGGTCTGAAATTAAGATTTAGCTAAGGGGGATGTTTCCAGATAAGCAAAAATGAGGGGATTTATTCCTTCTCACTTAGGATAAGGAATCTAGCACAATTGCCACACAGTTTGCAGGGGGACAACTCCATAAACTCTGCTGAAAAAGGATTCACAGTTTTAACTGGAGTATCCAGGAGGATGAGCATTATTGAACTTGTGGCTGCCTACTCACTTCACATGGATTCACATAGTTGTGCATTTTTGGCAGCGGAAGGGCGACTAGATGCAAATTTGTGCAGGAAAGTGAAGACAATTAAGCATTGAGGCAAATGTGTGAAAATCCACAGCAATTTGCATAATACAATTACATGTAAACTAACCCACAGAGCAAGTTGCCGTGTGCAACCTTTGCAAATTGTATCAAACTTTACCCACCTAGCTGAGCTGGAGATTTCCACAGCCCTTTCCTCTCACCTGGAGCTGAGTCCCCAAAACTGTAGAATTTGCTCCTTGTGTCCTGCCAGGTGATGATCCATGCAAAACAGAGACTCAGGGCTAGGCCTTAAGATCTGGCAACATTATCCAGGAGCATTGTCCTGTATTCAATCCTATCGTATCCTATACATTGTTTAGCATACAAAAAGCCAGACCCACTGCAATTGTCCATCCTATTTTAAATGGATCAAAAAGAAAATTGGCTGGCTCTAGGGATCCTTTCCAATCTTCTGCTGCTATCATTCTTCTGACCTCTATAGAGAAATCATCACTGATATAGGAGATATTCACACTTCGTCTTCAGCTTTTTCTTTTTCTTTCCAACTCTTTTTCCTATTTTTTAGTATGAGGTGCTTTGTGAGGTATTCGTGCCATTGGGAAAAATGTGTTTAAAATAAACCTTGCGCCTTTGCATGTTTCCAGTCATTCCAGCCTTTATAATGCATACACTTTCAGGTATGTATTTGCTGTAATCTCTGACTTTGGGGGGTTGCAGACTGCCAGAAATAGTGTGAATTCAGTCCACTTTTAGGGTTAGGGTTAGAGTTAGGGAACCATGGGAACTGTATTTTATTGTGGCATCAGAGTTGTCTGACAGAGAAGGCTCAATGTCTCAGAAAAATAACAGTTCCCATGATTCCCTAGCACTAACCCTAACCCTAAAAGTGGACTGAATTCACACTATTTCTGGCAGTCTGCAACCCCCCTTTCTCTCTGCTAGAAGCCCTGTGATTACTGGATGTTAAAGCCAGAAGCCCTGCTTTCACATACAGTATAATAAGGAAGGAAACAGAAACCTCAATTAAAAGGACTCTGTCAGCAAATCTGCAGGAATCTGGCTTCTCTTTCCACTTCTCTTGTTTGGTATTGTTGATGTTTTGAATGGGCGTCTAAGCCTTACTCAAACAATATCTTAAGGCAGGTTGCCTTTCGCGTAATCCCTAGGTGTGGGTTTTTAAAAGGAAACATTAAAAAGAAAGAGAGAAGGAGAGAAAAGAAATGTGACACTTTATTGATTGCCTTGGAATTCGGCAAAGTACCATCAGTTGTTTGGTTTTTACTTATGTAATGAAATCCACAGTCATCTCTTTTCTGGTTTTTATTGCAAACAGCAAGAGAAGCTGTTTGCACATCGATTGTTAAACATTTTACTAGAAGCCAACTCTATAATTACCGACACTTTATTGACACTTCTTAAAAATGATATAAGTCCATCTTTCCCAGAAAGGTAATTATCTGAGTGGAGGATTGGGGGTTTCTACTAGAGAAATCTCACTTCCCTGGACAAATTGCAATGCCCGGGATTCTCTAACACAGGATACTTCTCTCTTTGAAGATAACCTCTGATCAAAGATATTGCCTTTGGTTACCTACATATATCCCCATATAACCAGGTCCTCTTGGGATATCTACTTCAACTGGCCAGAACTAGACTAGCTACTGTCACTCAGAGGACATTTTAAATTGGCCACCCCTAGACTGTGGAATGACCTGCCAGGTGTCAAAATCTCATTGACTGTGTCTTGGTTGATTTTGGTTTATGTTGAATATTTATATTTATGTTTAATAGCTGTGGTTAATGTTTAAGATGTATTAATATAATATTGTATTATATATGTGTATGTATCAGAATGATGGGAGGTGTAGTGATGAAAAAACACCAACACTGGCTGGCACCTTGTGTTATAAATAATTGCCTGATTGAGGAATGCACAGATGTGTGAAGGATAATATTTACCACAGAAGAATATTGTAGAGCATAAACCAAAAGTGGTAAAGGGGGCTGGTCCATTTGGTTAAGAAGGGTGGCACACAGAGTTGTATTGATTTAAAGACAAATCGTTTTTTAAAAAGCCATGAAATTCTAGGGTGGGATGAAGAGAACATTGGGCTGGTGCATGGAAATGATAGCAGTTCTGTCTGCAAACGTCTTCCTGTTAACACCATGGTTACTGGAATAAAGAACTACTGTTTGAAACATAGATCGGTTCATTGAACTATGGAGGGAAATAGCAGCTTTTGACACCGGGAGAGATTCAACAACTAAACATGCTATCTGGATTTAAAACAGTATGAAAGACCTATCTCTTCCGGCAGGCTTACCCAGTCGATTTTAAATATACCCTCCACTTACCATCTTAACTAAGGACAGAAACATCAACATGCAGGCATCTGACTAACATCTCCAATTTTTTCTCCTGTTTGGTTTGTAACAACTTGCCTGATGAAGAAGCCCATGGAGCTCTGAAAGCTTGCAACATTATATTGTGCATT
The DNA here is from genome assembly GCA_026167975.1 of Phrynosoma blainvillii. NCBI lineage: Eukaryota > Metazoa > Chordata > Lepidosauria > Squamata > Phrynosomatidae > Phrynosoma > Phrynosoma blainvillii. The sequence continues at coordinate 444,451,448 of JANUYF010000001.1, read as the reverse complement.
TTGGTTGGCCAATAAAGGTATCACTGTTTGGTGGGTTTTTGTTTGAATTTGCTAAATGGCCAACCCAGCTACCCCTGCATGAATTTTAAAATGGGTTATTTTACATTTTATGTTGGATTATTTTAATGTCCTGTGTTTATATGTTTTAACTTAATATGTTTAAATGGATTTATGTATTTTAATCTATATTGTACCCCACCTCAAGCATTGGAGAGAGGCAGGAAAGAAATAAAATTATTTTTAAAATTCTGATGGTGGTGGTAGTGATGATGATGATGATGATACTACAAATCCTAGGATTCCTTAGCAAGGAGCGACAGAAGTTAGAGTGATATCAAAGTGCTAGAAGTGTTTAAGAGACTGTAGTTTAATTCAGTTTTAAGGGGTGGGAGGGTTGGGGTGTGGGATAAAGGAATGTTCTAACTGTTGCCTTTTTAATTGTTGTACGCTGCCCCGATTGCTGAGCAGAGGGGCGGGTTATAAATATATTTATTATTATTATTATTATTATTATTATTATTATTATTATTATTATGTGTTGATGGGAAACTGTGTGATTTAAAACTAGCACAACCATCAAAAGACAGTAGAGGGGCCTTGAAGTTTCCCATCAATACTTAAAGTCTCTTAAACACCTCTAGCATTTTGATATCACTCTTAACTTCTATAGCTCCTTGCTAGGGAATCCTAGGATTTGTAGTTTCAATTATTTAGAATTTTCTGCAAGAGAGCTCCATATCCTCTCAACTGTCTCAATTTGATAGGGACAGTGTATTGCCATCCCACTTTTTCAGCTGCTTTTAAAATGTCCTAATGGGGTTGCAGACTGCCAGAAATAGTGCAAATTGATTCCACTTTTAGGGTTAGGGAATCATGGGAACTGTAGTTTATTGTGGCACCAGAGTTCTCTGACAGAGAAGGCTCAATGTCTCAGAAAAAAACCCAGTTCCCATGATTCCCTAGCACTAACCCTAACCCTAAAAGTGGACTCAATTTACACTATTTCTGGCAGTCTGCAACCCCCCCTAGTTTCTCTTTCTTCCTCCCACTTTCACCCTTTGTACTTAGCTTAGTTCAGTTGCTGCAGAGTTCAAAGTGCAAAACTAGTTTTCACTCATCAGGAGGAGCGCACAGGAATGGAGTTCTGCCCTTTCCAGCAGGCTTAGGCAAAAACCAATGTCTGCAGCCTCTTGTAGCTTGTGTTTTCATCCCCATTACTAATTGCTGCAATCTTGACCACACTCTGATGTTGCATAACCAGTGCCTCAACATGCTGGTTTGTGGATACTGGGAGTTGGTTTCTAAAAGATAATTCTTCCTTTTTTGTTTTGTTTTTCTTGGTTTCTTTCTTTTCAATTTATTATCATTTATACTGTTATTGTTGCAGCTAATTGCTGCAGTTTTATTGTGTTCGGTTTTTAATAATAATAATAATAATAATAAATTTTTATTTGTAGCCCGCCCCTCTGCTAGGCAATCGGGGCGGGGGACAGCAATAATTAAAACAGAACAACGTTAAAACATTCCCTCTCCCCATAACCCCTACCTCCCCCCTCCCCATCCCCTTAAAATAGAATTAAACCGAAGAATAATTAAAATACAATATTAGTTAAATCAATAAATTAAGAACAAAATTTTTCCGCGGAGACAGACCAATGGGGACCCCTTTAAGGGCCGACCGTTATTCCGGGAAGGCCTGCCGAAAGAGATCCGTCTTTACTGCTTTCTTGAAAGCAGCAAGAGTGGTAGTAAGACGGATCTCATCCGGCAGGCCATTCCAAAGTCTGGGAGCGGTTGCGGAGAAGGCCCTCTGGGAGGTCTGGGACAGCCTAGTTTTTATTGGCTGTAACAGATTCCTCCCAGAGGACCGCAGGGCGCGGGGGGGGTCATATGGGAAGAGGCGGTCCCTAAGATAAGATGGGCCCAAGCCATGTAGGGCTTTAAAGGTCAAAACCAACACCTTGTACTGCGCCCGGAAACTAATTGGCAGCCAGTGGAGGGATTTCAGCACAGGTGTTATGTGCTCCCTCCTAGATGTTCCCGTAATTAGCCTGGCTGCCATATTCTGTACCAGTTGAAGTTTCCGGGTTAGGCACAAGGGTAGCCCCATGTAGAGTGCATTGCAGAAATCCAGACGTGAGGTTACCAGGGCGTGTACCACAGCTTCCAGATCCTTACTATCCAGATAAGGGCGCAGCTGGCGTATCAGCCGAAGCTGATAACAGGCGCTCCTGACCACCGCATTCACCTGACTAGTCATGTGAAGCGATGAGTCAAGGAGAACCCCCAGACTGCGAACACAGTCCTTTACGGAGAGTGTGACCCCATCCAGGACTGGAGACTGTATTCCCAGATCTGGTTTCGGGCCCGTGACTGCAAGTACCTCCGTTTTGTCTGGATTCAACTTCAATCTGTTTTTCCTCATCCAACCCATTACCGCTCTAAGACAGTCATCAAGAGGAGAGGCGCCATCTGAAGTCTGAGTCGATGATCTGGTCATGGAGAGATATATCTGGGTGTCATCAGCGTACTGAAGACACCGAGCTCCATGCCTCCGAATGATCTCACCAAGCGGCTTCATGTAAATATTAAATAGCATTGGGGACAGGATGGCACCCTGAGGGACGCCACAATTAAGCTCAATTTTGGATGAGCAACTGTCCCCAAGCCTCACCCTCTGAGATCTGTCCGAGAGGAAGGAACGGAACCAGTGCAGAGCAGTGCCTCCAATTCCTAACTCCCTCAGACGATCTAAGAGGATGGCATGGTCTATGGTGTCAAAGGCCGCTGAGAGATCCAAGAGCACCAACAAGGTCACACTACCCCTGTCGATACTCAGGCGGAGGTCATCGGTCAGAGCAACCATGGCAGTCTCCACTCCATATCCTGTCCTAAAGCCGGTTTGAAATGGGTCGAGATAATCGGTTTCATCCAAGACTGCTTGAAGTTGGGAAGCAACTGCCCTCTCGATCACCTTGCTCAAGAAAGGGAGCAAGGAGACTGGTCTATAGTTGTTTCTATCCAGGGGATCCAGGGAAGGCTTTTTCAGGAGTGGCTTAACCGCCGCCTCCTTTAAGCAAGATGGTACCTTGCCTTCCCTGAATGACGCGTTGATTGTATCCCGGAGGAATACCCTCAACGCGTCCCCCCCCTGGACCACCAGCCATGATGGACAAGGATCGAGGGGGCAGGTTGTCTTCCTCACACTTCCAAGCAGCTTGTCCACGTCATCGGTACTCACAGATTGTAATTGATCCAGCAAAATGCCATCAACGGAGTTCCTGGATACCTCATCTACGGATTCTGCCAAAACAATGGTGTCCAAGTCGGCTCTTATCCGAGAGATTTTGTCTGCAAAGTGAATATTAAAGGCCTCACAGCAGGCTGTCGTTGGGTTAAGTAGGGGGTTTGGCGCAGGGGATACCTTCGTCAACTCCCCCACCACCCTAAACAGCTCTGCTGGGCGAGACTCTGCAGACGCAATGCGTGCAGAACAGAAAGATTTCTGCGCTGCACGCAAAGCCTCCCTATAGGAATCGAGATGTTTCCTAAGGCGAGTTCTGTCAGATAGGAGACGAGTCTTCCGCCATTCACACTCTAGTCGTTGTCCAACGCGCTTCATCTTCCTAAGCTCCTCGGTATACCAGGGCTTACGATTCGAAGCGGGCTGGAAAGGACGCTTGGGAGCGATTGTGTCAATAGCCCTGGTGAGATCGATGTTCCACGTGTCCACCAGGGCTTCAACAGAATCACCGGCGTTGCCAACCATTAAACCCTCTAAGGCTTTCTGGAAACCAATTGGTTCCATTAGCCTTCGAGGGCGGACCATTCTAATGGGTCTGCCACCCCCGAGGGGGTGAATAATAGCCTTTAGTTCTGCCCTGATCAGAAAATGATCCGTCCATGACAGGGCGGAGATATTTTTGATCTCCGCCCACGGATGCTCCTGCTCCGTACTAAAGACCGCATCGAGTGTATGACCAGCACAATGTGTGGGCCCGTCGACCAATTGGGATAGGCCCATGTTAGTCATGGTATCCATGAACTCCCAAGCCGCGCCAGTTAGATCTTGCAAACTGATTTCGAGTGGGATGTTGAAATCGCCCAGAACCAAAAGTCTGGGCGATTCCAACAGCAGCTCAGAAACCAGGGCCGTCAGCTCGGTCAGGGAGTCTGTTAAGCAACGGGGTGGCCGGTACACCAACAGGATCCCCAAACTATCCCTGGTCTTCAGGCTAAGGTACATACACTCGATATGTGTCATTTTCCGGATAGGTTTCCTGATCAAGGTGAAGGTGTTCCTATGGACCAAGGCTATACCACCCCCCCGCCCACTTTCCCTCACCTGCTCAATAACTGAGTACCCAGCTGGGAGAGCCTGCGCCCAGGTCGCGGAGCTGGCATCCCCCAGCCAGGTCTCAGTGAAGCATGCCAGGTCGGCTGCCTCATCCACCAAGAGATCGTGGATGATGTGTGTTTTGTTCTTGACCGACCTGGCATTGCAAAGGAGCAGATTGAGGGTCAGTGGAATGGCAGGCACGTTCCCCAAGTTATCCTGGGAAGCAGAGCCAACAGAAGGGGGGATAGATATCAAGCATCGATCCCTCCTTCTTTTGTAACATCTGTTGGCTCTGCTGCCGCCATACCTCCCCCTCCCCCACACCACCTGAATACCCGCTCCCAGACTATGGTCAGCTCCAGTGTGTAAAAAGGAAGGCGGACACCCGGCCGACTCCAGTCTTTAATTTCCCCCACAGCTGCATGGAAACCCACACAGCTATCCGTGGGAGGCAGTTTCTCAAGGCCATCTAATGGCTAGAGCAAGGCCAGCAGCAATTAAGATCAAGGACAAGCCCAGGTGGCAAGTCTGATGGTCCCGCCCTCCTCCTCCTCCTCGCTGACTCACAAGCCCAGGCCTGGAGGTCCAGGGAAGTTGGGGCCAAGCGGGGCCCAGATGGCAAGTCCCTCTGTTGCTGGGGAGGGAAAGGAAGGCTCGCTGGGGCCTTTTTACCGGCCCTGATGGTCCCGCCCTCCTCCTCCTCCTCGCTCCACTCACAAGCCCAGGCCTGGAGGTCCAGGGAAGTTGGGGCCAAGCGGGGCCCAGATGGCAAGTCCCTCTGTTGCTCTGTTAACTTTTCTTTGATTTAATAACTTTTTAAGGGGGGGGGTAGGGATAGGGTTGGAATGTATTGTACCTTTTAACTTTGTTAGCCGCCCCGATTGATCTCAAAGGGGCGGGGTATAAATTATTATTATTATTATTATTGTTATTATTATTATTATTCCTGAAGGGCGGGGTATAAATAAATATTATTATTATTATTATTATTATTATTATTATTATTATTATTATTCCTAACCTCTAAAGTATGCTATAATCTGTTTTCTCTCGGTTTTACTTTGAAAAAACAGCCTACAAACCAAAGGAAGGAAGGAAATAAGGAAGGAAGGAAGGAAGGAAGGAAGGAAGGAAGGAAGGAAGGAGCAAGTAAAATAAAATGCTCAAGATCTATGTCACCATCATTACTCTTTAGCATGTGGGTGTAGGTGTGAACTCAAGCACTTTGACAGCTAAAAAATAGGTAAACCCACTTCAAGGTTAAATCCTAACACTACAGTCACTGAGAGTATGTTTGTTTACATCTGCAGGAATCAAGGAGAGCAGACGATATTTGAAAAGACTTGTTGACCGGAGTCAGGTAAATCACATGATGATTTGCAAAGTGGCGGCACCACTATTTGAAGCTATATTTGTGTCATGCCATTCAAAAGTGCCTATTATTATTATTATTATTACTACTACTACACAGGCCTGCAATATGAAAACATTTTTCAATATTATAATCAATTTTCAAAGGCCTGGTGGAATAAACAGGTCTTCACCTGCCTGTAGAAAGACAACAAGGAGGCTATCAGTCTAATCTCTCTGGGAAGGGAGTTTGAGATGATGGGAGCAATCACAGAGGTTGTGTGCTGTGTTTTCACAAGGTACGCCTGTGAAAGTGGTGAGAGTGACAAGAGCCCACCCCCGAAGATCTAAAAGCATAGACAGGTCTTTATAGGAGAATATGGTCTTCAAATAACCTGGACCTGAGCAGTAGAGAATAGAATCATAGAGTTGGATGAGACCAGCCAGAGACCATCCAGTCGAACACTTTGGCATGTAGGAAGACACAATCAAAGCATCCCTGACAGATGGCCATCTGGCATCTCCATACCTCCAAAGAAGGAGACTCCACCACCGTCCGAAGCAGCATATTCCACTGTTGATGTTGAACAACTCTTACTGTCAGGGGGTTCTTCCTAAAGTTTAGGTGGAATCTCTCTTCCTGTAGCTTGAATCAATTGCTCCATGGCCTAGTCTCTGGGGCAGCAGAAAACAAGCTTGCTCCATCCTCAATATCAAACCCCTTCAAATATTTAAACATGGCTATCATGTCACAATCACTTCTTAACCTTCATACTGCTTAAAACAGGGTCAGGCAAATGCATCCATCCAGATGTTGCTGGACTGCAGCTCCACTCATTCCTCACCATCAGCTATGCTAACTGGGGCTGGTGGGTGTTGTGGACTGCAAACTTGTAAAGCATTGTCCTACACCCATCTCTCATTTAGAGCCAGTACTTCTCACAGATGTCAGCATGATGGTGAAAGGAAAAAAAGCAATCTGGAGATGCTCATATTCAGGGGAAGCTATGTTGGCCATATAGCAAAGTATAATAACATCCAAAATCTACAAAGGAGTCATATGTTTATTCAGCCAACCAAAATGTATTTTGTGCATTTTGGTTGGACGAATAAAGGTATTATTTTTTTGTAGATTTGGGATGATATTGGAGATGCTCAGCAATTCTTGAAACAGTCTTCACATAGCACTGTAGTAACGACAACTGGTTACTTATAATTAATTCGATTTGTAATAGCTAAGCCATGTTATCATATGGTCATAATTTAAGAGTAATGGCTGGCATCCATGGATTCATGACAGAGTCATGGATCTGTAACTGCTCCATATTCAGTAATACTGCATATTCACTAGTGCCACATTTGTAAATGCCCCCTCAGACCTACTGCAACAACCAGCAGCCATACTGAGCAATGGAGGTCTGTTCTACTGGTGATCGGGGTGCAGAAGGGTGATGTTTCTAGCCCCCCAGTGAGTAAGGCTGTGACAAAGGATTGCAACAGGAATGTATTGTTGATTGTCACAGCCTTGCTTTTTGGCAGGAGGGAGTTGCAAATGTCATCTTGATGTAAACTGGATTGGCAGTAGACTTCCATTGCTCAATGCGCCTGTTGGCTGCTAGAATAGGTTTAGGGGACCAGGAGACATTGCGTAGCCGTTCATTCATAACTAAGTAAATGATGTAGGATTTTGGCCAACTACATGACCTTATGATTGTAATTTACAGAATAAGTCCACTTTTTTGTGGTGTAATTAAAAAATTGTTGTATATTTAATTACAGATGTGGATTACCAATGGTGGAGGAGAAATATCACATGGTTCAAGGGCTGGCTTATGTTGCACCCCATGCTTTTATGTCATGCTCTGCTGTTTTCATCACCGGCTGCATCTGCACTGCAGAAATAATATAGTTTGCTACCACTTTAACTGCCATGGCTTAATGCAATGGAATTCTGGGATTTGTAGTATTGTGAGATATTTCGCCGCCTCTATCAGAGAGCTCTGGTGAAACAACAAACTACATTTTGCAGAATCTGAAAGCACGGAGCCATGGCAATTAAAGTATTGTCAAACGGCATTAGTTCTGCAGTGCAGATGAGGCCACAGTGACAACAAAGTAAATGGGAGGAGCATCATTATGTACCCTAGCCTAGCAGCCTGAAGTAATCCGTTCTTTGAAAAGAAAAGAAAAAAGTAACTATTTGGCTACTTTTTGAGAAACATGGACGTAAAGTAAATAATTTTAAAACATTGTTAATGTAACTGTAACTAGCTATTTCTTTAAGTCTTGGACCTATAACCACAACTAATTCCTTTTTCAGATTACAGTGAGCCCTTGGTATCTGCTGGTGTTTGGTTCTGGGACCCCCTGTGGATACCAAAATCCATGGATGCTCAAGTCCTATTAAATACAGTGGCATAATGAAATGGTGTCCATTATAGAAAACAGAAAAATCAAGGTTTGCTTTTTTGGGATTTATATATTTTAAAAATATTTTGAAGCCATGGATGGGATGCTTGAATCTGTGGATAAAAAAAAAATGTTGATAAGGAGGAATGACTGCCATTCCCCAAGGTATGTGGGAAAAGTGTTTTCTTTCAACTTCAGCTGCCCAGCCTTGCAGGGGGGTTGTGAAGATCCAATAGGAGGATACCATGAGATCTACCCCAAGAGCAAGGAAACTGGAAACATATTATTATTTTCTGCTGCTAGATACCTACACAGAGTTGCCATGGGGAAAGTCATTGCTGTTAAAAAGCCCCTAAGCAGAACACGCATCAAATCAATGAACCGTCACTAAGTAGTATTATCTTGCCAGCCTTATTGGTCTCAGTTTAACCATGAACAGCTTTAATTTCTTTTAAACGAGCAGCACCAGCGAGAGCAGTTATTAAAACCTTACAGAAGAAGAGGATTTACAGATTACAGGCATAGCTACCACTGTCATCTTGGATGCTCTTCTCATGTTTCTGGTTTTCCATGCCCAACTCCCTTTGAGGCGGGTTTCTTTTGATGTGGTTTTTAGCTGACTGAAGATCAGCTATGCTACATTTCTTGCTTTAATTTTTCCATTTTTTTTTTAAAAAAAGGTTTTTTCATTGGTCAGCAGCTCTGTTCCCCTGCGAGTTAATTATTCCTGGAGTCTGTTCATACATCAAAGTGAAAGGAAGAGAGAACAAACTGGTGACACAGGAAGGTGGAAGCATGACTTGTAGTGTTTCATTGTCATGTGTTTGCATCTCAAAATGCAATCCTAGCACACTGTTGCTTATTATTAGCCATGCTACTATCTCACCCTTCGTGCCAATGGCTTTGGACCAGGTGACCAGGTGTGCAAAGGAGGACAAGGCATGTGAAATGTAGGACATTCAAGCAAAATGGAGGACATTTTGGGATTGCTCCTGGACAGATATTTGAAATGCAGAAAGTGTCCAGAAAAAGAGGAACTCTAATCACCTGGCTTTGGAGTACCTTGTAAGATTATTTTTTCCTCTTACATTAGCCAAGCTTAGACAGCTTTAAAAGAGGACTAGATAAATGGGTAAGAGCTAGCATGGCATAGTGGTTTGAGTGTTGGACTCGTGACTCTGGAGACCAGGATTCAATTCCCAGCTCGGCCATGAAACCCACTGGGTAACTTTGGGCAAGTCACATGCTCTCAGCCTTGGGAAGGCAATGGTAAACCTCCTCTGAATAAATCTTGCTGAGAAAACCTTATGATAGGTTCACCTTAGGGTCACCATAAGTCGGAAATTACTTGAAAGCACACAACAACAGATAAATAGGTGAAGGTTAGAATCATGAGGGGATGCTAGTCAGGATGGATATGTATCACCTTTAGTGATGCTATACCTAGTCTCAAGGCCTTGAATGTCAAAATCTGGACCCTTTCCAGTCCTTTTGGTGAGGGTGAGCAATCTCTGGATAAGATCACTGCCTTGAAAGTGTGTGTGTGTGTATACATACACATACATACAGTTGGCCTTCTCCATCCATGGATTCTTTATCCATGGATTCAAGCATCCATGTCTTGAAAACATTAAAGAAATATAAATTCCAAAAAGCAAATCTTGATTTTGCCATTTTATATAAGGGACATTGTTTTACTATCCATTGTATTTAATGAGTCTTGAGCATCCATGGATTTTAGTATCCATGGCAGAGTCCTGGAACCAAATTTCAATGGATACCATTTATTACTCAATGGTACTCATTTATTACACTTGGTGTTCATTATTTCTCTAGTTGGGTAGACTCAATCAAGGAAGCCACAGCCTTGAATTGGCAAAACCTGAGCAGGGTGACTTGAAAGTCTCTCATTCATGGGGTCACCATAACTGGACATTAACTTGATCACAGTTAAATTCTGTGGAGAAAGACAGGCAGAATAGATTTGCAAATCGGCCGGCTGAGAATGGCTTGTAGCCAGGTTTCAAGCAGGATGCAGTCAGGCAGCGGCAGCGGCGGCATTTTCCCTGAGATAATACCCAATTACATCCTGTAATCAACTGTAAAACACAAGGGGTAAGTTGGGTTTACTCCTAAGTCAGTGAAGGAATGTAAATATAGTCAGCGAGGGAAAGTAGTACATTTGTAACAACCATAACCACAAGCTTGAGAACCATCCATCAAGAAAGACACAGTCATAAGTTCTGAATGTAAATAAAGTTGTTTTATTCTTCAAGTTCAACAAGGAGTGGCCTGAAGTAATTTTACAGATAAGAACAAAGACACTACCAAGTATATTAAAATGCTACCAAAAGTAACAATAAGAACAATTGTTAATAAAGACATATAAGTAGTGGCAGTGGGTGGGATCGCTGACACATATAAATTAGTAAACAATCAGGGGTAGCTGTGTCGGCCATTTAACAAATTCAAACAAAAATCCATCAGTGATACCTTTATTATCCTCCGCACTATATACCATCTTAACTAAAGACTGAAACAACATGCAGGCATCTGACAACATCTCCAATTGTTTTTCTCCTGTTGGGTTTGTAACATCTTGCCTGATAAAGAAGAAGCCCATGGAGCTTTGAAAGCTTGCAAAAGTATATTGTGCATTTTGGTTAACCAATAAAAGTATCACTGATATTAATTAGTGGCAGCAGTGGGACACAGTGGACGGGATCTAGTGCTATCCCACAGTGTCATGGTGTCACAACTTCATTCTTTCTTTCAGGTGTAGGCAACTGGAAGGCTAAGGGGCTACATTAGCCCTCAAGAGACCTTGGGAGGCTGCACCTTCCATAGCACCTGCTCTTGAAAACAAAATCAAACAACTATTTGCTCCCATATGCTCTCTAGAGGACATGGGGGACATTCTCAGAATGTTTTTGAGCCTTCCTCAACCATTTTAGGTCCAGGAAGTGCCTTTCTTAACTACAAGAAGTTATATCACTTCTTGTTTCAAGACAAAGGTCTCTCCTAGGCATAAACTGGCCCACGGTGCCCGAAAATGTGGTGGAAATGTTCCCTACGCCCCTAGAGAGCATTTTGGGGCAAATGGATTTTTTGACATTTTTGGAGAAAGCTTTTTAAAGTTTTGGGGAGGCCAGAGGGCTTTCAAACATGGTGCGAAAACCCTACACGTCCTGTATAGGTAATTTTATAGCATTTTGGAACTAACCTATTTTTATTGCACGTTAACCCCTATGGGGGCCCACAAAAATAGCCCTGAGAGCCATATGCAGCCCACAGGCCACACTGTCCAGCCATGCTTTATTTGAATGGAATAACCTGTGTAACTGTGATGGAGGCTTATCCTGCTTAATGTCATCAACAATGGTTACCTCTAACATCATCCTTCTAACATCAGCACCTCCTATCTCCTGTAATATTACAAGAAGCCATGCCTATATTTCAGATTCTGGCCTGGAAATCTCAGGGTGTGGGATAATCTTGACCTGGCAACCCTTCTCTGGATGTCAGCTGCTAAGAAATTCAAAATGGATGGTGTGATTGCACTCTTCCTGCTTTGCTTGTAGACTTCCATTGGGCAACTTTATTCCTATAAATAAAGTTTAACCACTACTGTTACTGGGTTGGCCAGTGTGTCAATGAAATGCTGAGAAAGATCGGCCTTTGGGCTGATCAAACATGGAACTTCTCATGTTCTGGGAGACAATGCAAAGGTCAAATATAAGTTGGGTCTGAAAACATGGAACACCACTGCTGTAAGAAATTGAATCTGACCTTGGACCAGACTAACCTGAATCAGTGGCATCACTAGAGTTGGTGTCACCTGTGCAGTAACCCATGGTGTCACACACACACACCTCATAACTCCTGGGATGTGAATGGGGAGAAGGCTTTCACCCTGCAGAAACCAGCATCTTGCTAACACCTACCCTGAGCAAGAACAGTTTTTTTAATTACAAAAGATCTCCATGCTCAAGAAAAGAGGAAGTCACAGCAAAGAGCCTGTCATGCCCTGCTTCCAGAACATGGACATGACTCAGAGACTGAAGCAGTGGTCATGGTGTGATCTGCTGATGAACCAGAGCAAGTTATATGTTGTAAGGATCAAATGGGATAGGCCACTCTAAGCTATCAAAGCATCTTGTGGCACACTAAAGGAGACATGGCTGGTGAATCCACCATGATGGAACAGTGAATCCACCATTTTCATCTCTTCCCATAGCTGCTCTTGTGTTGAACTTAGGTCCAATACACAGTGTAGAAAAAATCTAGTTTGAGACTGCTTTAACTGCCCTGGCTCAGTGCTAGGGAATCTTGGGAATTGTAGTTTATTGTGGCACCAGCTCTTTGCCAGAGAAGGATAAATGTCTCACAAAACTACAGACCCCAGAATCCCCTAGCACTGAGCCAGGGTAGTTAAAATGGTCTCCAACCGGATTATTTCTGCAGTGTGTTCTGGACCTTAGCCTACCTGCAGGAAGAATGGCTGTCAAGTGAATTTGTTACCAAAGAGATGGCAGATCCACAAACTGTCCCTGATTTAATGACTAACCAATTTTATTGGACGTTGAGTCTCTGTAATGGGAGAAAGGCAGGATATAAGTGAATAAAGTAATAATAATAAATAAGCTTTCATGGTACCTGCTTCATCAGATGCATAGAGTGTGAGTTCAGTTGACAGATTACTATAATCACAGAGCTGTAACTTTGTAGTGTAAAACAACCCAGAGAGAGAGAGAGAGAAGGAGAGAGAGAGAGCGCCCTTCCACACTACACAGTGAATCAACTTTAACCTCCATGGCTGCATCTTCTGAAATTCTGGGCTTTTTAGTATGGTGAGACACTAGAACTCTCTGGCTGAGAATTTTGACTACCCTCCCTAGACTACAAATTCCAGAAATACTTAGGATGGTACCAAAGCAGTTAAAGTGGAAACATAAAACAAGGTTCTGTGAAATAGCCTAGCAAGAAAGGGAGAGACAGATAAAATTATGATGATTATGGCCACTTCGTTCAGCTTTCAATAGAATCATAGAGTTGGAAGAGACCACAAGGGTCATCCAGTCCAACCATTGCCATACAGGAAAACACAATCAAAACACTCCCAACAGATGGCCATCCAGCCTCTGCTTAAAATCTTCCAAAGAAGGAGACTCAACCTTACTGTGAGAGAGTGTGTTCCACTGTTGAACAGCTCTTACTGTCGGGAAGTTCTTCCTAAGGTTTAGGTGGAATCTGTCTTCCTATAGTTTGAACCCATTATTCTGTGTCTTGCAGACTGCCAGAAATAGTGCAAATTGAGTCCACTTTAAGGGTTAGGGTTAGTGCTAGGGAATCATGGGAATTGTTTTTTTCTGAGACATTGAGCCTTCTCTGTCAGAGAGCTCTGGTGCCACAATAAAATACAGTTCCCATGATTCCCTAACTCTAACCCTAACCCTTAAAGTGGACTCAATTTGCACTATTTCTGGCAGTCTGCAAAGGCCCCTACTGGAGCAGCAGAAAACAAGCTTGCTCCATCTTCAACATGACACCCTTTCAGACATTTAAACGTGAACAACCTATTGTTCCAAAAGAATAAATTCCTTTATCAAGATCAACTAAAATGTCAGAAAACATTTTTATTAGTTCCTAATAACAGTACAGTCAACTGACTTCTCTGTATCCACAGATTCTGCATCCATAGATTCAATCATTCACAGCCTAAAAATATTTTTTAAAAAAATATCCAAAAAGCAAATCTTGATTTTGCCATTATATATAAGTGACATAATTTTACAACCCCATCTTATATAATGGGATGTAAGCATTCACAGATTTTGGTATCCATGGGGGGGGGGGTGGTCCTGGAATCAAACCTCAGTGGATAGCAAAGGTCCACTGTATTATATTATATTCCACGCCTTCCTCCTGTCCCAAATTGTCAGGGATAGTACCTATTAATCCTCCTACTTTTTCAGCTGTTTTTAAAATGTCCATTGCTTTCTCCCTTTATCCTCATCTTATTTCAATTGCTGCAACATTTTAAAAGCAGCTAAAAAAAGTGGGACGAGTGAATGAGTTATTCTCAGCACAAGAGACAAAGCCGCTACAAATTCTAAATTTGGTTACTGAATATTTCCTTCTTTTCTCCCCTCATCGCTCCATTTTTTGTGCTCAACAAACTTTTGCGGGTGGCTTGCTTGGCAGGTTTTCAGCCACCTACTAAATGCTCTACAAAAGCATATGGACTGTGTTCCTGCTTAATCCTGTTGACCAGCTGTGATGGCATTCTTAGATTACAGCCATAAGGCAGGAACATAGCACAGTAATGTCAGCTTTTTTCCTTGAGGTTGTCCTCAGCAACAACAAAATACTAGTTACTCAAAATACTAGGATTAGGCCTTTGTAGCATACCCAATCCATGAAATGAATGATTAAGCATAGTGCGATGGTGTCTGTTGCTAGCAGAAACAAACAAAGGCCTGGAGTACGGTAATTACTGAAGAAGGTCAAGGAGGAAAGTGCCAAGGTTGGATTAATGCTGATCATTAAAAAACCAGAACTAATGACCTCGGAAGATCTACAGGAATTCATCCTAGACAACTCAAGAAATCAAAAGAAGAATAGGACCACTATGAAGGACAGCTATGAAAGAACTGGACAAGATCATAAAGTGTTAAGACATAACTCTGAACACTAAAGTGACAATGGACATTATCACATGGGGGAAATCTATAGTTTATCCCACACAAATCCCCCCAAAAAAGCACACTTACACCTCACAATTTCACACGACATTGCACAGAAACTGACATTAAAGTGGTCACAAAGTGGTGTTATCCGAGATCTTTTTATTTTCGGGAGTTTAGAGGAAATGCATTTGTGATATTACAGTAATTTCGCATTTACTGTAATGTGAAATTCAAATTCGCACAAACAAATCTCCTTTAAAGCTTCTTCCCATTTCCCATGGTCCTGTGGGGCTGCTTTCACTTCCTGGTTTGCTTGGCTGTCAAACATTCTCCGCTTTCTCCTTCATCAAAGGATGAAGAAAACCATCATCCTTTGGCTTCCTCTGCCCCTAGCCCCAGGAAGCCTCTTTCCTGCTCGCCAGATCCCCAATATTTAGCTGGTTTCCCAATCTGCTCCGTGGTTTCTTTACGCAACACACAGCCCTCATCCCTCCCTCCCTCCCTCCCTCCCTCCCTCCCTTCCTTCCTTCCTTCCTTCCTTCCTTCCTCCCTCCCTCCCAAGGAAGTCCAAGCGGTGCCAAACTGGACTATTTCTGCAGCGCGGTTGCTCTCTCTCCTGTTGAACTGTCCCTCTGTGTGTGTGTGTGTGTGTATGTGTCTTGCCAGGATCCGCCTGCGATGCAGCCACTGGCGGCTGCCAACCCCTCCCTCCCTCCCTCCCGGATGCAGCTCCCACACACACATCCCTCCACACAACACACACACACACAAGCGCGCATGGCACCGGCAGGCAAGGCAAGGCAAGGCAAGGCAGATAGATGGGCAAGGCGAGGGGAGCCACGAGGAGCAGAGCCCCACTGCCAAGGCCGACCCTCCTCCGCAGACCCCTCCGGACCCCCACGCCAAGGGCTGACCCTCTCGCCCCGCTCCATCCCCTGGGGAAGGAAGGAAGGAAGGAAGGAAGGAAGGAAGGAAGGAAGGAAGGAAGAGCTCCACGATCACTCCCTCCTCCTCCTCCCTCGCCCCTTTCCTAATTCACCTCTCTTTCCCCTCAAAACACCAGGCGTCCTCCTTTTCCAGGACGCACCCTCCTTTTCAACCTGTCCAGGAGGAATTTCCCAAATGTCCCCCAAAAATCATGCTTCTTACTCCTGCTCCAAATGGAGGACAGTTTGACATTTCGTCCTGGAGAGGGGAGAAGGTTGAATGAAATGCAGGACCCGCCCTGGAAAAGGAGGAGTCTGGTCACAAAACACACCCATTTCTAGTACATTTATGGGGTTTTTTTTCACTTGTGTATGAAAGTTACAAACGTCTTTTTTTCGCTTTTCACTTAATTCAATTTTTATTCTAATTACGTGTGAAAAGCTTTTGCACAATTTAGCACTATTTCCGCTTTATTTTCAGGATGCTTTATTTCCATTTTATTATCTCTTTAACCACGAAACTGGCCCCCGTGTGATAACGTCCAATCATCCAAGCCATTATATTCTCCGTCATCATGTTTGGACATGAGACCTGGATAGTAAAAAAAATCTGCTAGGAAGAAAATCAACTCATTTGAGATATGGTGCTGGAGAAAAGTACTGAGAATACCATGGATGGCCAAGAAGACAAACAAATGGGTCCTAGAACAGATCAAGGCTGAACTCTCCATAGAAGCCACGATGATTAAATTGAGGCTGTCTTACTTTGGCCACATAATGGAGAAAAATAAATCATTAAAAAAGACAATGATGCTAGGAAAGGTGGAAGGCAGCAGAAAGAGAGGTAGACCACATGCCAGATGGATAGACTCCTTCAGGGAGGACACAGACCTTGGCCTGCAGGACCTGATCAGAGAGGTTGAGTACAGGAGCTCTTGGAGATGTCTCATCCACAGTTGGACTTGAGGGCAGTTAGCAACAATAAAACTGCGAAAGACAAGATTTTGCCCTCTCCTCTCTCCCAATTGAGGTGACTGAGTACAAACGACTTTTGTACTTTGAACTCAGTTTGAAGCAAGTCAGAGGGTACAAAGTAAGCTGAAAACATCAGAGAAAAATGAGAAGATGAAGGACATTTTAAAAGCAGCTGAAAAAGTGAAACAACAGGATTAATCATTCCTGTTCCTATCAAACTGGGACTGCCAGAGGCTATGAGACTGTAAGCCTGAGAAGAAGGAACTATTAAACTTGTCATCTGCTCTGGGAGCCTTTTCAGTTGAAGGGTGGGGTATAAATCTCTCTCACAGACACACACACACACTTTGCCTCCATTTGATTTGCCTTCATCAAATTTATTGATGTAATTTCCCACATATATAGCCTGGCTCTGGACTTTTGGAGAACCCCCAAAAGTGATGTAAACTCCTCTCATCACAAGTTCTTTTTGATGTCTGAATTATTTGTCATTTTAAAACCGTGTCTTTCCTTCAGAAAGCTCAGCATCATTGTACATGACTCTCCAATATTATCTTCACAACAGTCCTAGGAGGCAGGCTAAGTCGAACTGGCAGGACTGGCCCAAACATACCACATGGGCTTCACAACTGAGTGGGGACTTGAACTCAAATCTCTGCAGACCTCCTGTACATTTTCATCCCTTCCTCACAGATACTTTGTATATGGATGGGACAGACACATTGCATGTAGCATTGGGAGATTTTTGGCTGTGTTTTTCTCCCTGGGCTGGAGTGCAACTAGAGATATGAAGATGCCGGCATGGAGACTAGAATATTAGGTGAGAAGGTAGAAAGTTGCCTCCCTGTATTTGGGGGCTACTAGAATTATCCCCTCACCCCAGTCTAGGGTTGCCATAATTCTCTACCAGAAAACCAGGAAAATGTAGGACAAATGTAGGATAAACGTGTCCAGATGTAGGACATTCAAGTTAAAATGGGGGATATGACCAACCAAAACCCCAAAACATTAATAAAACAAAACAAAAACGTTAATATAAATTCATGCTGCACCTCACCTCCAGCCTCAGGGAGGTCTTGCTGCCCCATCTGTGCCTCAGGCCAAAGGAAGCCTCCCTGGCCTTGCTCCACTGCTGGATCTCTTTGGGCCTCACCTCTAGCCCCAGGAAGGCCTTGCCGCACCGCCTGTGCCTCAGGCCAAGGGAGGCCTTCCTGGCCTTGCCATAATGCCAGACCAGGATCAGGGAGGCAGGCTGAGGAGGCCCCAACCCCCCAGCCCCAAGCAAGGCCTAGCAGCCTTCCAAGGCCTAGGCCTCGCTGCTCCCCACCGCCCACTGCCACCGCTGTGCTGAAAGCACAGAAGAGAGGTGGCAGCGGCTGAGGAGCCTTCCTCAGGCCTAGCTAAGCCTTGCTGCTCCCTGCCACCTGCCACCACCGCCATGCCGAAAGTGCGAAAGAAAGGTGCCGGCAGCTGAGGAGGCCCCAACTCCCCCACCCAGCCCTAAGCGAAGCCTGGCGGCCTTGCCAGGCCTCGCAGGCTGCCGCTGCCACACCAAAGTGCAGCAGGAAGGGAGGCGGCGGCTGAGAAGGCTGGAGACCCCAACCCCACCACCACCACCCAGTCCCTAGTGAAGCAGCATGTCCTTCTAAAACTGGGCCGGGACATTCCCAAAGGCTGAAAAATCGGGAATGTCCCAGCCAAACCCGGGATATAGCAACCCTACCCTAGTCTCACATCTCTATGTGCAATACTAGTCTTGAGGATCTGATTTAGATGATGTGATAAATACCCACTTCTTCTACAAGCATTAGCAGTCTCGGATGGCCAAAGTCATATGAAAGAAGAATAAACAAGAGATCCAGTCACATGTGGTTTGGCCCCAAGGGCTTAACCTTTGTTGGGCAGCTTGTTCTGGGACTCCATCAACTTTGTCTCAATGAAAGAACCTTTGTGCCCCTTCCTGAACAGAGGAGTTGGCAGCATATACACTAGCTATATTGCATACATTTTTAATTGTGCAGCATTTATGCAGAGCACTGACTTACTCTGAACAGCAGCCTGACTGTGGGTTGCAAAAAACATCCCAGTCTCCACTTGGAGAGGAAATCGTCCATTATACTTCTGTCTGATACCATCTTCAGGCCTTAACACTGTCTAATCAGATAATGCTGTGGTGGTCAGGGCAAATGCAGTGGGTCCTTGGTATCTGCCGGTTCTGTATCCGCAGATTTGAGCAACTGTGGATTAAAATTAAGAAACATTTCATTTTTTTAAACTCGCGATGTCCAGGCTGAGAAGCAATCCCAGGCAACAGCAGAGGCAAGCCGCTGCCCTCCCCTATGCAAGTCAATCCCACCACAAAGCCACAAGCAGAACTGAAAACTCTTCCTCACTCTGTTACCCAGAAGCCTCTGGCAGAACCCCTTTCCAGCCGAAATATCTCCTTGCCCTACTCCTTCTACTGCTCCTCCACAGTGGCATACCCACCTGGGGTGTCACCCAGTGCAGGCAGGGGACTTCTGGGGGTTGGGGCCAGAAGGGTGCAGAGGGCCCCCCCTCGCTGTCACACACTGTTTTACTTGCAAGTAGAATGGTGCATGGCAGGGAAGTAGGGAGTGCTTGGCCAGGTGTCATCTCCTTTCTGGGGTGTTACCCAATGCATACTGTACCCCTCACATGAGGTGGATCAGTGGCAAAGGCTTTGTGATGGGAAGGCGGGAAACAGAGCTGGAGAATGCTACCTGGTGCCTGGATATTGTCACTCAGGTAATTTTAAATGTTAAATGCTAACTTGAGCAGCCACATTTTTTGGTATCGTGTGTGTGTGTATCTGGAACCAACCCCCTGTGGATACCACAGGCCCATTACACCATGGCCTTACTGTACTGAGGACAGTCGGATGCTCAAAGACTTGCCCACCAAGAAGGCTGCCGGTTACAATTCTGCATGGCCATGAAAGAATGATTAGAAGATGAAATAGACACAAGCAGACCGTTTTGGAAGGGTCTGTAGACTACTGACAGCAATGTGTAGTGGTTTGAGCATTGGGCTACAACTCTGTAGACCAGGGTTTGAATTCCCACTCAGCTGTGGAAACCCAGTGTGTGACTCTCTCGGCCTCAGAGGAAGGAAAATCAAACACCTTTTGAACAAATCTTGCAAAGAGAACCCCATGATAGGGTCACTGTAATTCGAAAATCACTTGAAGGAACACAAGAGCAGAAGATGGACTGCTGTTAGGAAAAAAAAAAGAGCTTTTGCAGACTTCAGACTACTGAAGAAAGCTCATGCTGCCCATTTCTTTCTTTCAGTTAGTCTCAAAGGTGCTACAAGATCTGTCTACATATTGATTCTACAGACTAACACGGCTATATCTTTGAATTCTGCTCCTAGAAAAATCAGTCTACCATTTGCAGTTACATCTGAGTTATTACTCTGGCAAATAAAATAGTTGTTGTTATTTTCCCTCAAGCTGACTTCAACTTTTGGTGACCCTATACAAATGACAGACCTCCAAGAGGTCTGGTCATCAACTGCCCTACATTATACAGACTTTATTGGAATATAAATTAATTATACTACCAATGAGATCCAACATGGTGTAGCGGTTTGAGAGTTGGACTATGACTCTGTCTGGAGAGTCTGTGCTCAGCCGTGGAAACCCATTGGATGACCTTGGGTGAGTCACACACCCTCAGCCCCAGAAAAACCCATGATAGTTTGCTTTAAGGTTGCCATAAGACAGAAACCACACAACAACAACAATGTCATGAAAACACCCATTAAAACAATTTAAAACACAGTAATTAGCCATTGTGATGCAATTGGGCTTTCTTGGTGGCTGCTTCTGAAAGTGGAACCTTATTCCACTGTGGTCCAGTTATCTCTTTTTATTCTCTCTTTCTGCCAACAGGCAAAGACTTTTCTATTTAGGCAGACCTTTGATTTTTAATCACATGGCAGAAGGATGTTTGAAAGCTGGCATGCCATTTCTTCTTCTTCTTCTTCTTCTTCTTCTTCTTCTTCTTCTTCTTCTTCTTCTATTTTTTAACTATAAGTGTATTTTAAACTGTTTCTAACCATGTGCTTTTTAACTGACTTGTTGTATTATTTAAATTTTATTTTGTAAAATAAAATTTGTAAGCTAAACTTTTATCTTAAATTATTGCAAGCCGCTTTGGGTCCCCATGCCAGGAGAAAATCAGAGTATAAAATTAATAAATAAATACAGCGGGAAAGGGTAAATTCTTCTGAGAAGATGGAAAGTCTACAGGGGAAGATGATGGTCCTAGAAAAACAAAAGTCACAAGCAAAAATCAACTGATACAAGACTGCAGAGATGAGCTGAAGATGCAGAAAGGTATGGAAGGTTTAATACAAATTAGCACTGGTATGTGTGTCATGGATATAATGACTGAAATGCAAGACCAATGCCATATAAATAAAGATGATTATCATATAAGGTAGTAAATTTGTTGATAGGCAAAGGTCAGAGGGTACTTGAAACTCAAAAGCCCAACTGAGAGGAGACTTTGAGAAATCTCCTGATTTTAAAAAAAATGGATTTGGCCTGTAACACTTGGGGAAATGATTTTAAAAGAAATATTTTCTCATTTTCTGCTACTTTCTCCTCATTAAAATTCCTCATAACACCCAACAGGTTATATTATGGGTAACAATAAGTTGCCACTTAATACTGGTTACTGAATATTGAAACCAGTTAATATTAGTAACTAGTACAAGTTGAGTCGCCCTTATCCGAAGTTCTTGGGACCAGAGGCGTTCTGTATTTCTGATTTTTTTATTTTATTTTGGAATACCTGTATTTGACTATATGTAATGAGACATAATGAGGGTGGAGAGAGACTGAGGATCTGTGTAATGGCGGAAGGTATGGATTCCTATCATTTCATAAATCCTCATTTCTTTCTCTGACCTTACAAATACAGTGCAGGTATGTACGTTGTTACTTGTATTGTAGTTGAAAAAGATTTGGATTTTGGGGGTACTTTGGATTTCAGAATTCTAGACACTCATCCTGTATTGGAAGACTGAGAGGTAATATGGTAGCCACCTTTAAATATCTGAAGGGCTGTCATGTAGAAGATTGAACAAGCTTATTTTCTGCTGCTTCAGAAACTAGAACACAGACCAATTTCTTCTAATTACAAGAAAGGAGATACTGACCAAAAATTAGGAATAATGTATTGATGGTAAGAGCTCTTTAATAGGGGAATAGACTGGCTTGAAAGGGGGTGGGTCTCTTTCATTATAGATTTAGAAAGAGCACTTAGGTGGTTAATTGCTATTTTAAATCTTTTTTATTGGGTTTTTAAAAGTGTAGGTTAAAGCGTATTAATATTGTGAAAAGTTTAATTCCACTTTAATGTTAACTTTTAGTATGTTTTAGCTGTACATTGTATTATTCTTTTTAAACTGTAATCTGTCTTGAGTTCCAGTTTTGGGAGGAAAGTGGTATATAGTTGCCCCTCCATTTTCTTGGGGTATCCATTCCGGGGACCCCCCAAAAATGGAAATATGCAAATATTCAAGCCCCATAGGCTTGCATGGGGGGGGCGTGCCCCATTTTGTTCCCTTCCATTTGCCGCCCGTGAACGGGCGAGGGACACAGACTTCAAATCCACAAAAACAGAGGGGCAACTGTATAAATAAACATAATGATAATACAAATAATGATTATGATGGTAATCTCTAAGAGTGCTTTAGTTGTGGATTCCTGTCCTGGACCAGATGGCCCTTGAGGTCCTTTTCAACTCTACAATTCTATGATTCCCTACAAGGCAGATAACAGGTGGTGTGGAGGATCTTACTTTGGGAAAAGTTTCAAGAAAAAGAGTTAGCCTCTATATCTGGTGATTTTCTTCTTCTTGAAACTGAAGCCAGAAAGGTCTGGAAGCGTTATGAGGAGCATCTTAGGGAGCTGGGTATATTTAGCCTGGAGAAGAGAAGATTAAGAGGGGACGTGGTAGCCCTGTTTAAATATTTGAAGGGATGTCGTATTGAGGATGGAGCAAAGCTTGTTTTTTTGTTGCTCCAGAGAATAGGACATGGAGCAAC
This sequence comes from Phrynosoma blainvillii, assembly GCA_026167975.1. Taxonomy (NCBI): domain Eukaryota; kingdom Metazoa; phylum Chordata; class Lepidosauria; order Squamata; family Phrynosomatidae; genus Phrynosoma; species Phrynosoma blainvillii. The sequence continues at coordinate 444,428,682 of JANUYF010000001.1, read as the reverse complement.
AGATTCAAACTATAGGAAACGAGGTTCCACCTAAACATTAGAAGAACTTTCTGAGAGTAAGAGCTGTTGGACAGTGGAATATGCTGCCTTGGAGTGTAGTGTAGTCTTCTTCGGAAGTTTTTAAACAGAGGCTAGATGGTCATCTATTGGTGGTGATTTGATTGTGTATTCCTGCATGGAAGAATGGGTTTTGTCTCAATGACCTTTGGGATCTTTTCTAACCAGTGGTATCACTAGGGGGAGTGCAGCAAGATGCGGACCGTGGGGCAGATACATCCAGTGTACACCCCATGGCTCTGGCATAGCTGCTGGGCAGGAAAGAAAGGGTGTCATATCCCTTTCACTTGCCCAGCAGTCATGCTGGACTCAAAATGGCCCTCCGGAGGCCATAGCACTGCCCCTTCCAGAATCTCAGGCTGCTGGGGTGGCTGTGCCTTCCATTGGGTCCTCTGGAGGCCACAGCAGTTTGCCCCCCTCCACTGCCCACCACACCAGGTGACATTAAACATAGGGATGCCACTGCTTCCTGCCGTAAGAGTCTATGAAATTAAAGGGAAGGTAGATTGTCTTTGATTATAAGAATAGCAATAGCAATAGCAATAGCAGCTTCATTTATATACCACTTCATACCACGCTATACAGTCTTTAAGCAGTTTACAACTGTAAGCTAATTGCCCCCAACAAGCTGGGTACTCATTTTAGCGACCTATGAAAGGATGAAGCCTGAGTTGAGCCTAAGCCCTGGCTGGCATTGAACTTGCAACCTTGTGGTTTGTGAGTGAGTGGCTGCAGTACAGGCATTTAACCACTGTGCCACAAGAAGATCACAGTTTTGAGCCCCTCTAAACCACTGAACTCCTGAAATGTACAGGCAAAACGTGCCGGCTTCAGGCTGCATTGGGGGCATGGCATTTAGACGACGCATACCCCGAACGTGGCTGGAAGCTGCACAACACTGCACCAAGCAAAAAGAACTGAGTGGAAAAAGAGCAAGTATATTTTGCTCCTTCTGGCGGCCCAATTCAGGACCATTGCAGTGGCCTGGATTGGGACCAGGCCTGTGTGTCAGGAACTCATTAGGTTAATGCAGGGGTCGGCAACCTACGGCCCGTGGGCCGGGTGTGGCCCACAGAGGCCTTTGGACCTGCCAAAGCTAGAAACTCCCCCACATTCCAGCTCTCAAAGCTTTTTACTTTTCAACCAGCACAGTTTCAGCTTCACAGTCATTAACCCCTTCAGCATAATCTTATAGCCCATTTCCCTTAACAATTTTATCAACTCCATTCTGGCAGGAAAGCATTAACCTAATGCGTTCCTGACACTGTGTGGTCATGATGGTCCCGGCACGATCGGGGCCGGCACAGTCTGCTTCAGGCCTGAAGTCTTCCTTACATTGCCTGGATAAGGACTTAGCTCTAATGCCACTAAACATCTATCATCCTTTCCTAAATAACATAGAAGGGAAAAGATATTAAAGTGCTACTTTTGCAGCACAAATATCCATTTTAGAGGCCCAAAGAGGTGAATATCAGCTTTTCAAATAGATTTATTGTGTACCATGTTTCCCACACTTTTTGCTTGCTTAGATTTATGAGCAATTGATTTTAAGGTACTCTATCTAGCACTGATAGTAATTTCTGGAGCAAACTTATTTATTATGCTACAAAGCCCCCTGGTGGCATATGAAAGATACACAATGGCCTGGAACACACAAAGACACACTAAGACACACACACTTCTATGCCCAAGGAGTGAGGAGATGGCTGTTTTTTCCCTAACCTTTTGTTCGCTTAAAATGTATCCTTAATGGAACTGATGCTTGTTTCAAGTTAAATTGAGTAACTGATGGCTTCTGCCTACTGTCCAATTACAAGTAACACAGTTACCTGTAACAAAGTACTTTTCTTTGAGTATAAGGATACACTGAAGTTGCATTTCAGATGAAAAGAGTGTGGTAAGTGGGAGAGAGTTACTTCCAGTAACTTTTCAAAGGCCCTTTAAAAGTATTTTCAGAGGCATAAGAAAGTGTTGAGTTTTATGCTTATCAATCTTAAAGTTGTTTTTTTTTTAAGGGGGGAATAACAGAAAATTAGAGAGGAGGAATGAATAACACGCCAGGTAATGTTGTTATTATTAACTGTTGTCAAGTCAGCTTTGCCTTATGAATGAGAGATCTCCAAGTCACCTGTTATCAATAATGTTACTCATATTTTTCAAACTCAGGGGCATGGCTTCACTGTAATGCTATCTTCCTCTTTTCCTACTGCTTTCTATGCTATTAAACATTATTGTCTTTTTAAAGGAGTCCTGTCTTCTCATAATAGGTCCAAAGTACAACAGTCTCACTTCAGTCATCTTGGTTTCTAGGCATCTGGAGGACCAAAGTTTGGGAATCATTACTGCCCAGTGATTCCCAAACTCTAGTTCAGGGGTAGGCAACTTTTTTGAGCCGGGGGCCGGGTTGCTGTCCCTCAGATAATTGGGGGGCCGAAGCACCAAAAATAAATAAATAAATAAATAAAATTTAAAAATATGCATGCACACTCTCTCAGCCCCAGAAAAGCCATGGCAAAACCCCTGTGGAGATTTTGCCAAGAAAACCCCAAGAACAAGTAATAACAACAATAATCAATATCATCATGGCGGGCGGCAGGGGGCACCGGCAGGACCGGCCTGGGGCTGGTTCAAAGGCCTCGGGGGGCTGCATCCGGCCCCTGGGCCTTAGGTTGCCTACCCCTGTATTATAACATGGGTGACTCTGAATTGCTGCACATACATGCTCCTGCATGCCCCGGAAGTCCACCCAAAGTCCCGCCCTGGAAGTCCAACCCCTCAGAAGTTCCGCCTGCCCCCCATGAGTGACCGCATCAGGTGACACCAACCCTAGGGACACCATTGCCATGAGATCTATAGTTTTGAGAAATGGCATTTAGAACTCTATTAATGGTTTAGCATTGGACTAGGGAGACCAGGGTTTGAATCCTGGCTCAGACATGGAAACCCACTGGGTGACCTTGGGCTTTTTCTTTCTTTCTCAGCCTCAGAGGATGGCCATGGCAAACCCCCTCTGAAGAAACTTGCCAAGAAAACCCCATGATAGGTTCACCTTACAGTCACTATAAGTCAGAAGTGACGTGAAGGCACACAGCAACAAACTAAACTACTCCTTAAACTACAAGCTTAGAATTCTATAAAATGGACCCATGACAGTTAATGTGGACCCATAGTGTTATAGGGCCTAAGCAGACTGCCAGAAATAGTGCACATTAAATTGAGGCACTACCCTGGCTCAGTGCTAGGGAATCATGGGAACTGTAATTTATTGTGGCACCAGAGCTCTCTGACAGAGAAGGCTCAATGTCCCAGAAAAAAAATACAGTTCCCATGATTCCCTAGCGCTGAGCCAGGGCAGTGCCTCAATTTAATGTGCACTATTTCTGGCAGTCTGCTTAGGCCTTTCATTGTGTAACATGAAAGGACCTGTTGTCTAGATAAACCCTGCTGAGAGCTGTAGAGAACATTATTCCAAAGCCTTCATTCAAATTTTTTAAAAGGTCTGATAATACTTTATTTTTAAATAAAAAATATGACAGAGAGAGGAGGCACTCTATCAATACCTTTGAGACTGATTTATTTTGACATGAGCTTTTGTAGATTTCAACCCAATTCTTTAAGGTAGAACATGCCATTTGACACCACTTTAACTGCTATGGCTCCATCCTACAGAATCCTGGGATTTGTAGTTTGGTGAGGCATCAGCCCTCTTTGGCAGAAGCAGCTAAAGACCTGGTAAATCCCAGAATTCCATAGGATGGAGTTACAGCAATTAAAGAGTTATCAAACTGTAATATTTCTACAGTGTAAATTCACTCCTAGACACACTGATGGAATACAGTACATATCTGATGGCTTAGATCCAAAACACACTGCAGAAATAATCCAGTTTGAGACCGCGTTAACTGCCCTGGCTCAATGGTAGGGAAATCCAGGAACTATAGTTTTGTGAGACATTTAGCCTTCTCTGTCAGAAAGCTCTGGTGCCACAACAAACTACAGTTCCCAGGATTCCCTAGCACTGATCCTGGGCAGTTAAAACAGTCTCAAACTGGATTACTTCTTTAGTGTGTTTTGGACCTTAGTCCTCTGTGACACATCAGTGTATCTGAAGAAGTGAACTGAAATCCATTAAAACTCACAGTAAACTGAATCTAGTAGTCTCAAAGTTGCTTCTAAATTCTTCCCCTTTCCAACATTTTCTCCTCATTTCCCTCCTTTTATATCTGTTTGGAAACTGGTGATTTTGAAATGCTGATTTTTTTAAAAATTGCCCACTAGGTGTCACTGTTGCTACTGGAAAAATCAGCAAAGAATCCTGTGGAAGCCTTAAGGCAGAATTTTCTTTTTATAGTGGTTTTGGGGCTCATTCCCAATTACATTTAAACCAGTTTGCAATTCGCCTTCACTCCGTGTCGGTGAATCAATTCCAAAAGGTTTGTCGTTCCCACTATGAAAGCGGATCTTTTCATTATTCCCTTGTAATCGCTTCTTTTTTGGTACGATTTTTGTTCCTACTAGTTTGTGCTGCTTCAAAATGCATGTCAATCATCTGCGCGTCATCGGTGACGCAAGCGGCAACACGGTGAGGATGGGGCCATTCCAGGCACTAAATGGGGAGACTTTAGCAACTGAGTCTTCCTCTGGCCCTCTGCAACCCAGGCTGCTCAAGTACACCATTTCCTCCTTTGAGCAGCCTGGCTTGGGAACTATATATATATATATATATAGTTGCAGTCCGCCTGGAATTGCAAGTAGTTGCAAATACAATGGATCACATATTCTGTCAATTTTTAAAATTATATATATATATATATATATATATATAATGCGCCCATAGATCACACACAAGTGCTGGGGGAGGAGAATGGCTGATTTCCCAAAAACTGAGGAGGGATGTTAAACACCCCTCTGCCATTAGTCTCTCCCTTCCAGAATGATGAGATTCAGATCCGTCATTCCCACTTGTTGAACACGCTTCAGAATTGATTCTTTTCAGAAGACCCGCCAAAAAAATAGTGTCAGGAAACAGCAGGTTTTGTGTTTGCCTTGCTTCATCGTGATTGAAACTGAGCTCAATAAGATCAGAATCAGTTTCAAGTGGGAATGACGGTCATATAACCCCATCAGCTATTTGTTTTAAATCACAGTGGGAACGATGGCTAACATTCTTCTTTTCTCCTGGGATGGGATCCAAGCCAGTTTACATTAATTTAAAACAAGATGGAATTAAATTCTTAATTTACAAAAGTTTTTAAAATAAATAAATTTCAGGATTATTTTTAAAATGTGGTTGTTGTTGTGTACCTTCAAGTTGTTTCCAACTTATGGTGACCCTAAGGCAATCCTATCACTGGGTTTTCTGGGGCTGAGAGTGTGTGACTTGCCTAAAGTCACTCAGTGCATTTCTATAGCCAAATGAGGAGTTGAACCCTGGCCTCTAGAGTCATAGCCCAGTGCTCAAACCACTACATCACACTGGTTAAAAACAGTTAAAGCACACATTTTAAAACATAATTAGTAATAAAAGATAAATTTTATCATCTTTATATAAATTTCATTACCTTTAAATTATTTATCTGTATTAAAGATAAATGGGTCTTTTTGGTTCCAGGATCCCTCATGGATAACAAAATCCGTGGATGCTCAAGTCCCATTAAATGGAAAAGGAAAATGGTGTCTCTTTTATAAAATGGAAAAATGAAGGTTTGCTATTTGGAATTTGGAATATTTTCAAGCCATGGATGCTTGAATTCGTGGATAAAAAATCCGTGGATAAGGAGGGCCAACTGTAAAAGATAACTTTTCTCACATACTGCATAAAAAGGTTGTCACCTGGTTGTGGAGTATTATCCCATTTTATTGGATGCATAGAGTTAAACTGAAGGCTGCATCTGCACTGTAGAAATAATCCAGTTTCAGACCACTTTAATTGCTATGGGTCAGTGCTATTGAATCCTGGGAATTGGAGTTCTAGGAAGAACAAGAAGCCAGACTCTGTACATTATTTCAAAACAGCAACAATCAATAATAATAATAAATAATAAAATTTTGTAGTAACAGGCATGCTCAGATCTATATCATCATATGGACAGATGGATGGGTGACTAATTCTAACAGCCACTTTACAGATAAAAGTAATAACTTTAATGGCCACAAAGTAAATTGCTAATGCTTATTTTTCCCTCTCCATATGCCTGAGAAATTGCGACTATGATATTCTTTTAACTTTTTTATGTTACATTTTGTTACATGCAAATTAATTTGACAATGAGGTAAGAAAAACTAACATAACATTACAATAAACTGAAAAGGCTGGAAATGACTATTGTCAACGCTAATGAATTCCAACTCTCGTTTCTTGTAGATCTTACAGTCAAAATTGCTGTTTTAAGACCAGAAGATGTGCTGCAAACAACTATCCAGAACATTGCTTGTGTATGTGGAACACCACTTTATTTTCACTGATATACTGAATACATCAGCACAAGTATATCAATATCAGTATACTGAATACAACAGTATATCAGTATAAGGTTGGAACATGCATAGTGTTTATTATGTATGATAGATTGTTATTGTGTTCCTTCAAGGGATTTCCAACTATGGCGACCCTATGGCAAATCTATCAAGGGGTTTACTTGGCAAGTTTCTTCAAAGGGGGTTTACCATTGCCATCTTCAGAGGCTGAGAGAGTGTGACTTGCCCATGGCCAAGCTGAGAATCAAACCCTAGTCTCCAGAATCATAGTCCAACACTCAAACCACTACGCCATGCTGGCTCCTTGTATGATAGATGCCATGCACTTATTGTCATATATAATCTCTTTTTGTATCATTTATCATAAATATCCAGGAAGCTACTTGCTTTGAAAAAATTTGTGACAATAAAAGTAGCTAAATGTATCTCTGTACTGGTGGTTGAACTGATTTACTATACTGCATATACACTACTGTTCTTGTTGACCTTTTGTTAACTTGTTTATTAGGATCAACTTCCTTTTGTGTTTTCCCAGGTACATTACTTCTTCCTTTCTCTGCCCCACTCCCAAACACAAGAGGGAAGAACGGAAGAGTAGAAAGCCGCTGCCACTTGCTGTGCTACAAAACTCTCGGGAAATGCAATAAACAATCTTTCTTTTCCCCCATTTCCAGCCTGGACCAATTAATTGGCTTTTCCCTTTACTCCAACCCCAAATGATCTGTCTCAGGGGAGTTGCAGACTGCCAGAAATAGTGCAAATTGAGTCCACTTTTAGGGTTAGGGTTAGGGAATCATGGGAACTGTATTTTATTGTGGCACCAGAGCTCTCTGACAGAGAAGGCTCAATGTCTCAGTAAAAAAACTATTCCCATGATTGATTCCCTAGCACTAACCCTAACCCTAAAAGTGGACTCAATTTGCACTATTTCTGGCAGTCTGCAACCCCCCTGTGTTTGCCCCCTCCAACTGGGATGGTGGACTTGACAGAGCTTGGGGAAACTGCTTGTTTAGTGTTCTTGGATAACTCACACTTTTTCAGCAATGGCAAGCCTCCTCTGAATAAATCTTGCCAAGAAAAATCATAGGATAGGATCGCCGTAAGTCAACTTGGGCTCCTGCCACACTGCAGTATTAATGCAGTTTGATACTGCTTTAACTTTCATGGCTCCATCCTGTGGAATCCTGGGATTCACAGTTTGTTGTGGCACTAGAGCTCTCTAGCAGAGAAGGCTAATTTTCTCACAAAACAGCAGATCCCAGAATTCCACAGCATTGAGCCATGACAGTTAAAGCAGTGTCAAACGGCATTCATTCTTCAGTTTTGATGGAGCCTTGAAGGCACATAACAGCAGGGATTTATTCCACCTATGTTTGGAATTGAGTTCAGAAATTTGAAACATAGGGGGTTACAGACTGCCAGAAATAGTGCAAATTGAGTCTACTTTTAGGGTTAGGGTTAGTGCTAGGGAATCATGGGAATTGTGTTTTTTTCTGAGACATTGAGCCTTCTCTGTCAGAGAGCTCTGGTGCTACAATAAAATACAGTTCCCATGATTCCCTAACCCTAACCCTTAAAGTGGACTCAATTTGCACTATTTCTGGCAGTCTGCAACCCCCCATAAATTACTTCTGACCACAATTTGACAAGGCTGCACTCTCAGGGGTTTTATGGGTGTGCCTCAACACCTACTCTTTCCCCTTACACATCTGGTTGTAATTTTTCACCATATTCAATTGATGGTTGCAGAAGAAGAGCTAAACATGCAGTGCCACTGTGCAGTACACATACAGATGGGCATTGCACATTTCACATCCAAATGCACATTGCAATTGTAGATTTCACATTTGTTTGCACATTCAGTGGCATGGTGCTGCAATCCACTAATGCACAATGGTCATAATGCAATGATACAATGGCCTTGAATGTAAAGATACATTCCTTCTCCTTGATGTTGGATCTCAGTCAATGTGTATGTGTATACAAGTTAATGAGACAAACAAGGTGGGTTTCCTGTACTACCTCCTAATAAATATCATGTACAACTTACAGAAGACTAGAAAGTCTGGTCCTCATTATGTTAATGCTTCCAATACTAACAGATACATCATAATTATAGCATTCCTGAAGAGCTGTGCATTATCTCCTAGGTAGAGGTATACCTCAGTTAACAAAGCCTCTGACAAAGAAGCTAACTTTCACAAAGTCCTTTTAAGTCCACCCAGCTCCTCCTTTTCCTTGTCCTTTGTCTAGCTGCAGTTTTTTGGCAGCATTGGCATTGGGAGGATAGTGAAGGAGGAAAAACGACAGACAGAGGTTGCAGCAATATGTATGCAGCAAACAATGTAATTAAAGTTTGAGTTGGGAGAGAATGGGATTCTACCGTATATGGCTGCCTACAACAGGCAAGGTAGGTAACTACAGCATCACTTTCTGAGCACTCATTCAAACCAAAACAGAAATAAAAGAGGAGACCAGATAAGTCTCACCCTGGGTGACCAGATGTCCTAACCACAAAGGAAGGCAAAGCACTGCAAAATGTAAGACATTCAAGAAAAATGGAGGGACATGACCAAATAAAAGCTTAGAACACCCATATAAATGAAAACTCATGCTTCTTAGTCATGCTCAAAACAGAGGACATTTTGAAATTCCTCCTTGACAGAAGGTTGAAATGTAGGACATGTCCTGGAAAAGGAGGATGTCTGGTCACCCTAGTCTCACCAGCTACCATAGCATGTTTAAAAAGCATAGATCTTAGTTCATCTGCAAAAATGGAAATCATAAGAAAACTGAACGTGCTTCTCCTTTTTTTTTTTTTTTTTTGTGATGTAGGCACCTACCTCTCTTCTTTCCATTTTATTTCTGCCTCTGGTCCCACATTTTCTGTTAAAGAACTAATGTCCAGGAACACATTTATTTCTTTAACTGTAGTTTAACTAAATGAATGTGTTCCTGGACATTAGTTCTTTAACAGAAAATGTGGGACCAGAGGCAGAAATACAACTCTGGAGACCAGGGTTCAATTTCCAATTCTGCCATGAAAACCACTGGGCAACCTTGGGCAACTCACACTCTCTTAGCCTCAAGGGAAGGGAATGGCAAAATTCCCCTGAATAAATTTTCCCAAGAAAACAATAGTAGGTTTGTCTTAAGGTCACCATACCTTGGAAACAACTGGAAGTCACACAACAACAACAAAACTATATCTTTGCTATCATCTGAAAATAGTTAAGTATAAAGGCTGCTGCCAAACTGCAAAAATAAAGCAGCTTGATGCCATGACTCAGTGCTATGGAATTCTGAGATTTGTACTTTTATGAGATATTTAGCCTTCCCTGCCAGAGAGCTCGGGTGCCCCACCAAACTACAAATCCCAGAAGTTATCAATGATAATCAATGTTTTATATGCCTAAGTTAGAAATGCGTACTATTGTGTGTAGAAATTAGAGGCTAAGTAAGTGTCAGGCTTGCAAAGAGGATTCTGGGACTGGTACCTTTAACACAGAAATACATGGCCAGAATGTTTAAGTCCAGGAATGTTAAAATGTTTATTTCCTCAGTGGCCTTAGAGAGACCCTGAAGCTGTAACAAAGAGGTGCCAGGATGCCCCATAAAGCCATAACAATAAATCAGTGCAGAGAGAGAGACCCTGAAAGGTCCTGGCAGTAACTGTCTCTGCTGAAAAGATGTTTTCCTGGAATGCAGTGGGTCTGGCATTAATGGTACCCTGAAACAGATTATAATGTATGCATAGATCTTTACTCTCATTGCTTAGAATTCTATATGTTTAAAGTTTAGAGCATCCAATAAGATGTAAGAGATGAGTTCTTTGTCTGTTTGCGTATAAAAACAACAGCCATCTTCCTTGTCCTTTGCCTAAGTTTGGAAATGCGAATTTCTCTTGGGACTGTGCACATTAAATTTTGTGATTTGTTTTCTCATCTGTGGTCCTCCAATCTGTTTTTGCTCTGTCAGGAGAAACCTGGGTTGTGAGGTTTTATTGCTCACAGTTTATTTTCTACAACACTACAAATCCTTAGAAGTTAATGTGGTGTCAAACTGCTTTATTTCTGCAATGTGGCAGGAGACCCAGAAACAGTGGAGGAGAAACAGAGAGCCTGTAATCAGCATTTGAGCATTTGAGAGAGCAAATTGCTTCCAAGCAGATTGTGGAAAAGGTCATCAGGGTTATTTAAAGCAGCGGTTTCCAACTTATGCTCCCAGGAGCCCTTAGGGCTCCGCATGCACTTCCCATATGCTCTGCAGCCACTCCAGGAAAATGAAAGAAATAAAAATTGAATGAAATTGAAGAATAAGAAACAAGAAGTAACACTACTCCTAAGCACCATTAACTTGTAAGACATAAGATAGGGCTCTTAGGGGCTCCATCACAGAAACTGATTCTAAAAAGGGCTCCACAAGTCAAAAAGGTTGGGACTTGCTGATCTAGGGCATCATCCAAAGCCAGGGAAAAATAATGTTTGGGAAGGAAAATAATGGCCAGGAACTGCAGTCTTGCTAGGCCTCTCATCCTGCATGGACTCAGGCAACACGTGGGGAGATTTCTCAGCTCTTGCATTGTTGCCAGGGGTTGTGAAAGGCTTGCTACTAACCCACTGGGACATTTTCCAGGTCCTACACCTCTGCTGCCAGGGCGGAGGAAAGAAGAAAAGCCATTAGTCACAACAATGGCATTCTGCTCCCTGCCTTCCTCCAAATGGCACGATGGCCCCAAGTGCGTGGACCCACTGCCCCAATCCTCTCTAAAGCTGCCAGAGTGAAAACTGGAGAACTTCAATGGTTGTGGAGGAAAAGGATTTCCAGCACCTGTTGCTTGTTTCCTGGGGGCTGTTCCCATGATTTACAGCAAATTGCAATTTATTGTATATGTGCCTTGTTCCACTGTGAGCAGTTTCAAAAGCAACTCCAATCGTTCTGAGTCTCTTTGAACTGCCACAAATCCAAAACACACACACTTTTTGAAGAGTAATTTTCTGGCAGTCTTTTTGGAATAAATTGATTCTGAACCATGTTTCACAAGTGTGAACAACGGACCTGAATCACATTTTACTAAGGGGCCACTCAGCTGCTCAGCCTCCAGTGCAGCAGATGTGGGGTTGCCTCCCTCCCACCCAGGCACCCCAATCCTTTTCCCTGCTGTCCAAAGTCCCCTCACCGAGGGCCGTGGCGGCTGCAGCTGCCAAACTCCAGACCCACTTGAGCAGCCTTTGCTTCCCAAGCTCTCGTTCTCTCATTCTCTCCTTCCTGTTCTTCTTCTCCCCTTGCCTCCCCAACCCAACTGGGCTTTGGGAGGGGGCGCCTCCTCCTCCTTCAGAGAGAAGAGCACCAGGGGCTCTTTATTGCCAGCGCATATGCCATGCCTCCCTGGCCACAACCAATCTCCAGCTGCAGTGGTCCCAGAAGGAGAGCCTGCGGCAGCTTGAAAATATACCCCAAGAGGGCCCTGGACCAGGGCCCTGCCACCCCGGAGCTGGTTCCCCCCCAAAAAAAGCATCACAAATGGCACTAGCAGGAACTACTAGTGCCATTGTTGCAATTTACTTCATAGTGGGAACTGCGCCTCGGCCTCAATTGCTTCAGCCACCCGGTGTCAACACGATTCACAAACCGATTTAAAGGTAAATGGGAACAGCCCCCTGGTTTCATAACAAGCAACACCTGCTGTAATACCCTCTTCTAAATAACTACGGTATTAAAGGTACAGAAGACCTCTGAGATGTTCAGGTGGTCCGCCGTAGTCTTCCCCACTTCTCTTGCTCTTGGCATTTTGCAGTGCTGGTGCTGAGCAAGGCTAATACTCATGCAAACAGCTTCACACTGAGCTAGTGGGATGTCAGTGAGGAGTGGGAAGGAGGTGGTCACCTAGATTTTAAAGCTGTATATTGCCTAAGAACGCTCTGTGTTTGTAGGCAAGAAGGAAATGTATGAGCTCCAAACCAAGATGTGAATTTACCATTTTCTCTCCATCCCAGCAGGAATTGTCAGGTGTGACATGCTACCAGCACGCCTACATCTACCAATGACTAATTGAGTGACTCATTGATTCACTCTCCCTCTTGGAACTTGGGACTACATTCGTACATTGGGACTGCATAGCATAGAGCTCCAGATGTACAATTGTACACTAATTGTATTACGCAACCCTTGTGCTAAATGGCAATGTTGTGCAGGTGTTATATATTTTCCAACATTGGTTCACTAAGACACTACTCTCAGAAGTAAAGTTTTGACAGTGATTGGTCAGCGTACCATTTGCCTGCTATCAAAATGATTTAGAATCATAGAATCATAGAGTTGGAAGAGACCTCAAGGGCATCCAGTCCAACCCCGTGCCATGCAGGAATACAAAATCAAAGCACTCCCAAAGACGGCTGTCCAGTCTCTGTTTGTGATGTTATTCTCTGTGTTGTGGATCAGCTAGGGCATGGAAAAGATTTTACAGGCCTGCAAAATTATATAAAAATTTGTAAAACAACGTAGGCTGGTTATATAGGAATTTGGTACTCTACATCCAAAAATGACCTCAGATTTACTCCATCATGTATACATTTTTTTTCACAACTTGCTTTGATGTTTCTATGTTGTAATATGTGACAGAATTAAATGATCCTGCAAAGAATTGTCCTGGAAAGAGTAAGAAAGGGTTTAAAGTCTTCTAAAAGACTTTCAAAACACTTTTAATTCACTGATATGAAATACAAAAATCTCTTCAAAAGCACTAAAAGAAATCTCACTGGACCATCAGACTTTTGTTGTTGTGTGCCTTCAGGTTTTTGTTTTTTTTTAAGACTTATGGTAACCCTAAGGCTTATGGTAACCCTAAGGCAAGCCTATCATGGGAAATTCTTGACAAGTTTCTTCAGGGGCTGGGTTGCCACTACCATCCTCTGAGGATGAGAATGTTAATTTTTGTTTTTTAAAAAATAATATTTAAAATTCTTTTACATTTTTCTTTAAAAACATAAAATCTTACAAAATTTTCACTTTGACCACATGGAACTACAGTTGTCTCTCCCCATTTGTGGACTTGAGGTCCGCGGTCTTGCTCTTTGTGTGGAGGGACAACTGCCATATCTAAAATGGCTGCCGGTGCCTATGCACAGCCCTGTGCGCGTGCCATGGGTGCGTGCACCATTAGTTTCAATGGGCCGCCAATATTAGTGAGCCACCATTTTTGTGGGTTTTTTTTCCAGAAATGGATCCCCTGTGAATTGGGAGGGGCAACTGTATGTACATGTCAATGCATTTAGGCTGTGTGTATGATATGGTAATTTAAAGGTATAATTTTAATTTTGCTAGTTATTTTAGGTTACTAAAACATGCCATTGCCATTATACTCGCTGATATACAGGAATTATGATTTATGAGTAACATTAGTACAAAAAAAATTACTAAGGATTCTGTATGGTGTGGTATAGAGATCAATAGGGGAGGGTGACACCATGAGTTACTGCACTGGGTGATGCCAAACCTAGGGCCTTATCCCACGGGGTCCCAAGCAGAAGATATCCAAAGGCAATCCAAAGCTAAAACGTTTTTCCTTTCCTTGTGTCCACACAATATCCAAAGGCAATCCAAAGCTAAAACGTTTTCCTTTCCTTGTGTCCACACAATATCCAAAGGCAATCCAAAGCTAAAACGTTTTCCTTTCCTTGTGTCCACACAATATCCAAAGCTGAAACGTATTTCACCCACTTGATCCGAAGTCAAAGGGGATCTTTTGACATTCGGATTTTTGTGGATTACGCCTCCGCCGCCGCCTCCTCCCCGGCCAGAGCCGCCTCTTCCCCTCTTCTTTTCCTCATTTTCTTTTCCCATCCCTCTTTCTCCTTCTCTCCTTCCTCTTCTTTCCCTCCTCCTTTCCCCATCCCTCATTCCTCTGCTTTCTCTCTCTCTTTTTCCCTCTTCCTTCCTTTCCCCATCCCTCCTTCCTCTCCCCCTCCTTTCCCTCCTTCCTTCCATCCCTCGGAGCTCACTGGAAGCCGGTTTAAGGCAGGGAACCAAATTCCAGGGCAGAGGATCGAAATCTCTGGCAACAAAGGGAAACTGCCTCCTGCCTCCCTTCGGCGACGAGCCAGTCTTCCCTCCTCAGAGAGGCAGAGGCAGAGGCAGCCAGCCGACGGAGAAGGAGGAGAGAAGGAGAAGGAGAAGAAGAGAAGAGAAGAGAAAAGGGGGAGAAAAAGAGAGGGAGGAAAAAGGGCCAGGGACTGGCTCTCCTCTTCTCCGGATGCTGGCATGCAGGGAAATGCAGTTTCGGTACTGAACTGCATTTACTCCTACTTCGGTAAGCTTTTGCTTACCTTTCGCTTCGTGGCCAGTGGTTTGATAAGGTCCCTAGTGATGTTATTGTTTTATTCTATTCCATTCCATTCTATTCCAAAACCTCTTTATCAGTGAAGATCAGATCATTTGAAATGTGGTTTTGGAAGAAGGTTCTACAGATACAACGAACTGCCCAAAAAACCCCAAAACCAATAAATGGATGTGGAAGCAAAGAAAACTTATGAGAAGCCCATGAAACTGCAGCTATCATCTTTTGGGCTTATCATAAACATGACGTATTAGAAAAGACAATAATGGTGGGAAAACTGAAGGGCAGTGGAGAAAGAGCAAGACCTCATTACAGGTGGATAGACTCAGTCAAGGAAGACACAGCTACCCTAGTTTGCAAGAATCTTCTCCAGACTTGTTTAGCCTGGAGAAGAGAAGGCTGAGAGGTGATATGATAGCCGTGTTTAAATATTTGAAGGGATGTCATATCGAGGAGGGAACAAGCTTGTTTTCTGCTGCTCCAGAGACTAGGACCCGAAATAATGGATGCAAGCTGCAAGAAAAGAGATTCCACCTCAACATTAGGAGGAACTTCCTGACAGTAAGGGCGGTTCGACAGTGGAACACACTCCCTCGGAGAGTAGTGGAGTCTCCTTCTTTGGAGGTCTTTAAGCAGAGGCTGGATGGCCATCTGTCAGGGATGCTTTGATTGGGAGTTCCTGCATGGCAGGGGGTTGGACTGGATGGCCCTTGTGGTCTCTTCCAACTCTATGATTCTATGACTTGAGCAGGGCCACTGATGGCTGAGGCTCACAGAAGTCATGCATTCATAGGGTTGTCATAAGTCATAGCTGATTTGATGGCAGATAACAGCAGCAACAAATGCATCCTGATCTAGAGGTATTTAAAACTGGAATTTAAAATTTATTTTTCACCCAGGATGCCAGGGTGGCATTCAGTTCAAACCTACAAACACGATACTATTAAAAGCAACTTAAAAGCCTGTTATTATTATTTTTTTAAATAAAGCACGGAGAAGCCCTTCATATGCTTTTGTTTTATTGATTTTTTGTTGTTGGTATGATGAAGCACAGATGTTTTTCCGAAGTTCCACAAGAGATTTCTCCAACAATGCAAAAGATGAAACCCATCTTAAAATATTAAGAGTTGTTCCTATGCAAAATGAGACAGATGACCACTTGCTAAAAATATCTGTCAGGCTGAAAGAAACAAACAGCAGTCTCCATGCCAAAATGAGAGGTTACAGCTTGCTCTGCCTCTTTCTTAGGTTTCCTGCTTTCTTATAACACGTTTTCACTTGCCTCCTAAACAGTATTCTGAGTATTAGACTAGGATCCCAGGGCTGCATCTGCACTGTAGAAATAATGCAATTTCACACTGCTTCACCTGCCATGACTCAATGCTATGGAATTTTGGGATGTGTAGTTTGATGGTCACCAGAGCTGACAGGGAAGGCTAAATATCTCACAAAACTACACACCCCAGACATGGCAGTTAAAGTGGTGTCAAACTGTTTTGTTTCTGCAGTGCAGACAAGGTCCAAGAGACCAAAGTGTTGCACTATTTCTGGCAGTCTGTAAAGGCCCTTAGTCATGGAAACTCACTGCGTAACTTTGGGTAAGTCACAGCCTCTCAGCCTAAGAGAAAGACAATGGGAAACCCCCTTGAAAAGGCTTGCTAAGGAACCTTATAACATGGTTGCCCTAAGCTGAAGCTGACTTGAAAATACAGAACAGCAGCAGCTTAAACTATCTGCAGGGGATGATCCTTCCAAATACAAGCCTGAGTACCAGTCCAGCTTATCAAACTGTCATTAAGAGAGATTAAAATTGTAATAGTGGGAAACAGGGATTTTACTGTGGTAGCATTACTCCTTGGAATTACCTGAAATGGTACCACATTTGATTTAGTAGTTTTCAGGTTGTTATCATTATTTTTTGCTGTTGTGTTTTGTGATTTGACTGGGCTTACTTCTTTTTAAATAGTGTACACCACTTGAAATGTTTGCAAAAGCAGTTCATGGGTGTTTTCTTAATAGCAGTAGCATTATTTGAACCTGAAAGTCCCAGACTCATTTCCTCAGTGTAGCCTGATAAAAGTTCATGTACTATAAAATTTAGCTGCACACCTTCCTCATTTTGATATCATTTAATTAGTTTCAGAATTCTATGCAGAGGTATTTTATGACTGTGTGACTGCTTTGAAATATGGGACAAGTCCTTGGAAACAAGGAATATCCGGCAACCCTATTTGCCTCCAAGGCAGAATTTTAATTAGTTAACTTTAATTGACTGTCCAATGTAGGAAGTAGCTGCCTGAAGCCAAAGAGACAAAAGCAAAAGTAGGAATGTGACATTGGACTTGTTTGCAGGGAACAGCTCAACTTTCTGAATCACAGTCATAGAATTGGAAGAAACCCCTTGCCATGCCAATCCCCTGCCAGGAAGAACCTGGAATTCACTTCTGTGGACTGCAGATCCCAGAATCCCCCATTCAGCAGTCAGTGGTCCAAAAATACATTATCCATCCAACCTCAGTTTTGGGTTCTGCACATGGACCACACAGCTGTTATGTATTCTGTGATGAAAATGCTACAAACAGCCACCGAAGGCAAGATCTAATAGCAGAGGAAGGAGATTTCCCATCAGTGAAGAGGGATCACACGACACTGAAGTCTCCATCTTCCTCTAACCACCAGGCAATGCTTTTAATTTGACTTCAATTGACAGTTTTTGCCTAGTGCACCACTTAAATTTAATCTGAACCTCTTCTCATATGGGGATTGTCATATTTCTTGGTGCTTCTATTCTCAGGAAACACAGGAGCCATGTGCTAGAAAGAAGGAAGGAAAAGGCAACAGAGAGTAGCAGCAGGGGTGGCCATACTCCAAAGTCTAGACGCAGGGGTCCTCAAACTTTTTGAGCTGGGGGCCAGTTCGCCATCCCCCCAGCTCATTGGAGGGCCGAGGTAAAAAAAAGAAATGGCGTCCGGAGGTGCGCGCATGCGCGCGCGCGCACACCCCCCCTTCTCTTCCCGTCCTGCCCTGTGACTGGGGGCAGGGCTCTGTGGGCGACGAAGAGAAAGGCCGCTCACACATGACCCAGCCACCACTTTTTGTTCCTAAATGGCGGAGTCATGCGCGCATGTGCACGATTCCAGCTGCCATTTTGGAACAAAAAATGGCACCCGGGGTCGCATGTGCTCTAGAAAGGTGGCGGCGGTGGCAGGACTGGCCACGGGCCGGATACAAGGCCTCAATGGGCTGGGTTCGGCCCACGGGCTGTAGTGGGGGGCCCTGGTCTACAGAAACAAATGGCTGTAGTGTATTGTCATGGCTGCCATTTTGAGTGATCAAGACAACACATTACTTCCAGTCATGTTAGGGGTTCTTCTGATGTGGGACATTGGTGTGTTGTTTTTTTTTGGGGGGGGGTTAGATAACTTTTTTCAGCTCTATGAAATTATTTTTAAACATTTAGCCAAATGGTTGGGGTGTTTGTGCATACCTGGGCTTTTTGGCGGGGGAGATGTGAGGATCCCAAGGCTTGGGGATTCTAGGAGGCCTAGTCTTAAAAATTACTTTCCAGCCTCTGAACAGAAGCTTTCTCCCTGATGTGCCCATGTTAAATGAGCTCATTCATTTTGAGAGGACTTCCACAGGTGAGTCTTCAATCACCTTTGATTCTCTTATTATATGCAGAAGAAAATTGCTTAATTGTTAAAGCAAAGCTAGATAGATATTTGGGCTGGAAGTCAACCTGAAGAAAACGGAAGTTCTCTACCAGCCTGCACCACAAGACAAATACCACGATGCCCACATCGCTGTAGGCAAATCTGTGCTTAAGTCCATTCAGCAGTCCACCTACCTGGGAAGCATCATCTCCTCAGACGCCAAGATTGACAAAGAGATCGATCACAGATTAGCAAAGGCATATAGCGCATTTGGAAGACTTTACAAAAGAGTCTGGAGTAACAAACACCTGAGGCGGAGCACAAAAATCAATGTGTATAGAGCCATTGTACTGTCTATTCTCCTTTATGGGTCTGAAACATGGGTCACCTATTGCCAACACTTACGACTCCTCGAACGTTTTCATCAGCGCTGTATATGCACAATCCTAAATATACACTGGACTGACTATGTAACGAATGTTGCTGTCCTTGAGCAAGCAGGGATCACTAGCACTGAGGTCATGCTATTGAAAACGCAGCTGCACTGGGCAGGGCACGTTTCTAGGATGGAGGACCATTGCCTCCCAAAAATAGTACTCTACGGTGAACTTGCCACGGGTCAGCGTAAGAGGGGCGCTCCAAAAAAGCGATACAAGGACTCCCTGAAACAACATCTCAGGCTCAGCCAAAATGATCGCCAACAATGGTCCACCCTGGCCTCAGGAGGCATGGAGATGCATCGGGAGGCATGGAGATGCATTATCCAAAATGCTGCAGCCTTATTTGAGAAGTCACGCCGAACAAGTCTCGAAGAGAAACGACAACGCAGAAAGAATCACAACCCAGAAACATCCACCAAGGAGATCTTCTACTGTGCTTTCTGCAACCGGACTTGTTTATCTCAGATTGGCCTTTTTAGTCATCAGCGCGCTTGCAAAAAGCGTGGGATGAGTCCTCCCTGAATCTTCGTTTGCGAAGAAAAGCCAGAGAGAGAGCTAGATGGGAAAGAAATAAAACTGTATTACTGATTGTGCACTACATCATGGAAGATATGAATACATATTACAAACAGTATATAATTCATGTGGTTTAAACATCACATGGCTATGGTTGTCAGTGATACTAAGTATTCTCCCACAAAGCACTTTCCAATGAAATTTAACATCTCTGAACTGTTCAAACTGCTGGCATGGAGTGAATTTCTACGGGATGGTATAGTAAGCCATCCAAATATTTATTGGAAAGGGTGTATGTAGCTCAGAGGTAGAATTCAAAAGGTCCCTGGATCAATCCCAGCCATCTCCCCAAGAGCTGGGAAAGATAATCCAAGTTTGCCAGAATCCATCCGACAAAACCAAAGACAATACTAGAATTAGAAAAGAAAACACTTTGACCTAATATTAGGACCTGGTGGGAGATTCAAGACAGATAAAAGCACTTCTTCATATAACATATAATTAAACTGTAGAATTCACTTGGACATCCTTAAAATGAAATTAGACAAATGGATAGAACATGAGACAGCAGTGATTACTAGTCCAGACAGTTATGTACCACTTTCAGTACCAGAGGCAGTATCAGACACATTACTAGAGAATGTCAGATGGAGGGTGGACTTGGAGTAATGTCCTGCTGGTGGGTCACTGTGCAAACAGGATGACTGCTAAATAGACTCTTGCTCTGATCCAGATGTTTTGGACATCCACTCCCACAATCCTGTCCCATCTGCCATGCCAGTTGGGTCTTCTAGGAGTTAAAGCCCAAAACATCTGGAGACTCTTAAGGCTTCCTGCAAAGGAGCTTCTTGCATTATTATCTTTGACAGGCACAGTAAAGTCTATCTGCTTAATTTGTGAATTTGACCTGATAAAATTTTTAGCAAGTGCTTTATTCTTAAGGTTGAAAATGCAGTTGAACTTCCTTATTCCTGAAACAAAATTGAGGGTGCCTTAGCAGGCATATTTATCAGGCAAAACATACCCCAGGGCAGATTTTTGGATTAAAATAATGTTTCCAGGAGAAAAGAATGAGAAGGGAACTTGTAAATGACTGGACAATCAGTGCAAATCTCTCTGCACACTGGAGTATCCTCTCCAGAGGGACTTTTGTTCTTTTGCAAACAGCAATTCTATCACCCACCATCACTCCTATCAATGAAGGGATTATGCCAGGGGTAGGCAACCTAAGGCCTTGGGGGGGGGGCGCAGATGCGCCCCCCTGAGGCCTTTGGACCGGCCCCAGGCCGGTCCTGCCGCTACTGCCGCTCCCCGCTGCCGCCCACCATGATGATATTGATAATCGTTGTTATTACTTGTTCTTGGGGTTTTCTTGGGAAAATCTCCACGGCCCAATTGTCTGAGGGACAGCAACCCAGCCCCCAGCTCAAAAAGGTTGCCTACCCCTGGATTATGCAGATTCCAATCTTGATTTATCTATCCTGGCTATGTGCTCTGGAGCTTCTCCCATGCTGAACCAGTCAGATTTATATGGTTACAGATGTCCTTAAATGACATGGCTAGTTTCCTGGATTAGGGGTGCTTTCTCAGCTAAATGACTGAAACGCCCCTTTTGATATCAACTTGATATTGCAAAAGAGGAGGGATGCAGAAGGGCAGACCTCAAGTGGGCTCCAAGTTCCACTTTGGTTTGTTATCCTTCTTCAATTTAAACAACAACAACAACAACAACAACAACAACAGCCCTTACTGACTTCCAATGTACATGGGGGTGGGTGCTGTATGAGCTGCCCCAGGTGAAGGGTCTGGAAACCATACCCTATGAAGAGAGGCTTAGGGAGATGGGTATGTTTAGCCTGGAGAATAGATGGCTATGAGGAGATATGGTAGCCCTGTTTAAGTATTTAAAAGGGTGTCATATTGAGGATGGAGCAAGCTTGTTTTCTCCTGCTCCAGAGACTAGGACATGGAGAAATGGATGCAAGTTACAGAAACAGAGATTCCACCTAAACATTAGGAGGAATTTCCTGACAGTAAGAGCTATTCGACAGTGGAACACACTCCCTCGGAGAGTGGTGGAGTCTCCTTCTTTGGAAGTTTTTAAACAGAGCCTGAGTGGCCATCTGTCAGGGATGCTTGGATTGTGTCTTCCTGCTTGGCAGGGGGTTGGACTGGATGGCCCTTGGGGTCGCATCCAGCTCTAAGATTCTATTCTAATAAACCAGTCATCCCCAAACTTTGGTTCTCCAGATGTTTGGAACTTCAGCTCTCAGAATTCCTGACCGTTGACCAAATTGGCTGGGGCTTCTGGGAGTTGAAATCCAAAGCACCTGGAGACCCAAAGTTTGGGAATCACTGTTATAAATAAATCAGTTTGACACTGATTTAACTGCCATGGCTGCATGGTATGGAATCCTGGGATTTGTAGCATTGTGAGCCATTTAGGCGTGTCTGTGAGAGAGCTCTAGTACCAAAACAAATGACAAATCCCAGAACTGCATTGCATGGAGCCATGGCAATTAAAGCGGTGTCAAACTGGATTATTTCTGCAATGCAGAGTCAGCCCTGAAGGCACACCACCACCACCACCACCTCCTCACAATTAACCTCCCAGGGTTTTCTTAGGCAAGGGGTACCCAAGAGATGTTTTGCCAATTGACAGGATTGGGCATCCAAACAACCCCCTTTTCTTTTCTATGTGCGCCAGGGCCTCCTTTCCATCCCCACCAGCCTCTTCCATAGGGATGTAGTAAAACAAATGACAGTACTTGCCCTTAGGGAACCATACTCGGCCATAGGAAAAGACTGGGGAATACTTGCCCGTAAAGAAACACTGAAGACTTGCCCAAAGGAAAAGATTGAGGGACACGTGCCCATAGGGAAACATAGGTAAATACTTGCTCATAGAGAAACATTGGAGACTACTTACCATAGGGAAACATTGGAGAATGACTGCCCATAGGGAAACATAGGGGAATACTTGCCTATAGAGAAACAGAGAAACATAGGGGAATACTTACCAATAAAGATTGGAGACTACTTGCCCATAGGGAAAGATTGAAGGATAGTTGACTATAGGGAAATATAGGGGAATACTTGCCTATAGACAAACATTGGAGACTACTTGCCCATAGATAAACATAGGGGAATACTTGCCTATAGAGAAACATTGGAGACTACTTGCTCATAGAGAAACATTGGAGGATATTTGACCATAGGAAAACATTGGGTGATACTTGCCCATAGATAAACATAGGGGAATACTTGCCTATAGACAAACATTGAAGGTTATTTGACCATAGGGAAACATGGGGGACACTTGCTTATAAACACTGGAGACTACTTGCCCATAGGAAAACATTGAGGGACACTTGCTTATAGGGAAACATTGGGGGATACTTGCCTATAGAGAAACATTGGAGGATATTTGGCCATAGGAAAACATTGGGGGACAATTGCCCATAGAGAAACATTGGGGGATATCTGATCATAGATAAACATAGAGAATACTTGCTCATAGAGAAACATAGGGGAATACTTGTCTGCAGGGAAAGATTGGAGGATAATAATAATAATAATTATTATTTTTATTTATATTTATATTTCCCGCCTCTCCCTGCGGATCGACACAACATATACAAACTACAGGATTATACAAATACATAAAAAGCATAATACCAACGCTAAAATATTGACATTATAAAAATTCAATAAAAACCTGATTGTCATTCACATCCAAAAGCCAAGTAATCAATCAAAATAATACTATTAACTTGGAGATCCATTAAGAAGATCATGTGGGTAGGCCCGCCGGAAAAGCTCTGTCTTAAATGCCTTCTTAAAGGTGTCTAAATTAGTAGTAAGATGGAGCTCCTCCGGCAGGCTGTTCCACAGTTTAGGGGCTGAGGCCATGAACGATCTTTGGGAAGTTATATTAAGTGTGGTTTTGTGGGAGTCTAGCAAATTCTTCCCAGATGTTCTGAGAGTGCGGGGTGGATTGTGTGGGGAGAGGCGTTCCTTCAAGTAACTCGAACCCAAGCCATATAGGGCTTTAAAGGTAATAACCATCACTTTGTACTGCGCTCAGGGCGCATTGTGGGGGCGAGGATAGCTGCCCATGGGGAAACATTGAATGATATTTTGAAGTAGTAATAATCTGATAATCAATGTTTTATATGCCTAAGTTAGAAATGTGTACTATTGTGTGTAGAAATTAGAGGCTAGGAAATTGGCAGGCTTGCAAAGAGGAGTCTGGGAACTGGTACCTTTAACACAGAAATATATGGCCAGAATGTTTAAGTCCAGGAATGTTAAAATGTTTAATATTTACACAGTGGCCTTAGAGAGATCCTGAAGCTGTAACAAAGAGGTGCCAGGATGCCCCATAAAGCCATAACAATAAATCAGTGCAGAGAGAGAGACCCTGAAAGGTCCTGGCAGTAACTGTCTCTGCTGAAAAGATGTTTTCCTGGAATGCAGTGGGTCTGGCATTAATGGTACCCTGAAACAGATTATAATGTATGCATAGATCTTTACTCTCATTGCTTAGAATTCTATATGTTTAAAGTTTAGAGCATCCAATAAGATGTAAGAGATGAGTTCTTTGTCTGTTTGCGTATAAAAACAACAGCCATCTTCCTTGTCCTTTGCCCAAGTTTGGAAATGCGAATTTCTCTTGGGACTGTGCACACAAAAAATAAACTTTGTGATTTGTCTTCTCGTCTGTGGTCCTCCAATCTGTTTTTGCTCTGTCAGGAGAAACCTGGGTTGTGAGGTTCATATTGCTCACAGTTTATTTTCTACAACAATTTGACCACAGAGAAACATAGGGAAATACCTGCCTATAAAGAAACATGGGGGGATATCTGCCCCTAGGCAAGCCTTCCCCCGTGTTTCCCTATGGGCAAGTTTTCTCTATGGCCAAGCACTGACATTTATTTTAGTCCTCCACGTGCTGTTTGTTTGTTTGTTTCCCCAGCCATGGCGGCGGCGAAGAGAGAGGGAGAGAAAACAGCAAACTCTCCTTTCTGAGGCGAGGCGAGGCTCCGGTTATGGCGGCTCCTCGGCTTCCCTCACACTCGGGGGAGGCGGAGGGGGTGGACCGGGCCGGAGGCCAAGGCGAGGCCGAGGCAGAGGGCGAGGCCTTGGGACACCACATACCGGGAACCGGAGGGCTGAGAAGGAGGAGGTTGGAGGAGGGAGGCCGATGGTTGTGGCTGCTGTGGGGCGGAGTTTGGGCTCCCTCAGGGCGGGCGAGGGGGAAAGAAAGAAGGAGACGGCTCCCAACCACCGTCCTCCTTCCCTCACAAAACGGTTGCCCAAAAGCGCGCGAGGAGAAAGGCAGAAAAAAGGAGCGGGAAAGAAAGCAAGTGAGTCTCTTCTTCCTCTTTTTCTCCTCAGGGCTGAGGGGGAGACAGCCCTGGGAAGCCTCCCTGGCCGGCTATTGTTGTGCTTGTGCTATTATCCCGCCTTTTGCCCTCCCCTCAGAAATGGGGCGCCTTTCCTGCCCAACCCTCCAGAGTAGACCCATCCTAAGAACAACCTCTCCCACTTCTTAGGATGGGTCTGGAGGGTTGGGCAGGAAAGGCGCCCCTTTTGGGAAGTTGGCGAACCCTCCAAGCCCCCCATAAAAGACCTAAAATTAAGAAATAAAGCTCCCTCCCCACAAAGAGAAGTTGGGGAGGCAAGAGGGGAGAAAAGGCGGGTTGGCAACCAGGTTGACACCCGCGCCTGAGGCGAGGAATGGAGTTGAAGCATCTCCTCCTCCTCTTTCTCCTGGCTCTTCTTCCTGTATTGTTATAATAAATTTAAATATATATATATATATATAGAGAGAGAGAGAGAGAGAGAGAGAGAGAGAGAGAGAAGTCAAAGAAGAAAGTACCATTGAAAAGGTTTCATATATATATATATATATATATATATATGAATTTAAGGGAAACATAGGGGAATACATGCCTATAGAGAAACATTGAAGGATATATATCAGTCAGAGAAGAAAGTACCATTGAAAAGGTTTCATTCATATACATATATATATATATATATATATGTGTGTGTGAATTCTTTTAAGAGAAGCATAGAGGAATACTTGCCTATAGAGAAACATTGAAGATGTATATATAATATATTGTATTGAAAGGCCTTAAAAGAACATATATATATATATATATATATATATTATATGAATGAAACCTTTTCAATGGTACTTTCTTCTTTGACTGAAGTGTGTCTTCTTGTTTATAGTATTTTCATGTTTGTGGGGTAGTTATATCTGTCCTTCTCAGCCTCCTCCTTGCTCCTCTTCACGTATTGTTTTTAACTGAACTCTTTTAAGGCTTATCCTCCTTACTCTTCTTGTATTGTTTTTAACCAAACATTTTTAAGGCCATATATATGCGTGTGCATACATATATGAAACTTTTTCAGTGGCACTTTCTTCTTTGAACTGTATCTTCTTGTTTATAGTATTTTCATGTTTGTGGGATATTTATATTTATCCTCCTTCATCTCCTCCTTGCTTTTCTTGTATTGTTTTTAACTGAAATAGTTTCCAATTTAAGGTGACCTTAAGGCAAGCCTTTCACAGGGTTTTCTTGGCAAGGCTTGTTCAGATGTTTACCTGAAGCTGAGAGTGTGTGACTTCCCTAAGGTCACCCAGTCGGTTTCTGTGGCTGAGTTAGAGGATTCACTCCCCAGTCTTCAGAGCCATAGTTCAACACTCAAACCACTACACTGCACTTGGCTCCTATGTGAAGGGTCACTTCTGGTATGTTTTGAATAGTATTGTTCTTTTTTAAAGTGAGAGGCTTTGAGTCCCAATTTGGGGTGTGTGAAGCAGGCAATAGTCATCATCATCATCATCATCATCATCATCATCATCATAGGAAGCTTGCCAGTGGAATCGGAAAGAAGGAGCAAAGTGGCAGAAAGAAACCCAGCTGCTTCTTTGGACATCTTCCTTCTCCTTTCTGGGTAGGAGAGCAACCCAGGAGTGGCCAGAGAGCTTTGCCATCCAACCTGGGTGGGAAAGAAACTGGTGTGTGTGGGGAGGAACAAAATCCTGAAAAGAAGGAAGCCCTTGGGGGGTCCAAAGAAGTACCAAAGTTTGGTACTGGGGGCAGAGAATTGTGAGGAATGGTACTGGAAAGGGCAGCATTGTTCACGGTGACCAGATGTCTAACCACAAGGAGGGCAAGGCACTGCAAAGTCTAGGACATGCAAGCAAAATGTAGGGCATGACCAAAAAAAAAAAAAAAGGTAAAAACACTCATATAAACGTAAATTCATGCTTCTTAGTCATGCCCAAAATGGAGGACATTTGGGCATTACTCCTGGACAGAAAGTTGAAATGTAGGACATGCCCTGGATAAAGAGGACATCTGGTCACTCTGGCCATTGTTAGGATACAGCTTTTAGCTCCTCTCAGAAATGGGAAAGGAGGGTGAGAAGGGGGGGGGGATTCCACTCTTTTGGGGTGGGTAGGTAGTAAGGGGTGTAGAAAAGACCCCCAAATTCCCTGCCTGGCAGCACCACCCTTCTCCCTCTGGAGTAGTGATGGGTGTTTGGGGTCCTTTGGGGGCAAGGACCTCAACCCTAATTGGAAAAAGAGCCGGCAACCTGAAAAGGGGTGTCTTTTCTGAATTTCCCCTCCTGTTTTAAGATCCTCCCCTTGTGCCTTGCCTTCACACTTTGATTGGCTGTTGCCTCTACCTGGTGGTCTTTGTTGTCTGGAGCTGCCTTTGTTCTTTCTCCTCTAGGTGTCAGCTCCACCTTTTTCTTCTTTTCTTAGAATATATTCTCCCCCTCCTCCCCCAGCTCTGAAAAGCTCAAGCGGAACTCCTCCAGCCCTCTGTGCATGCTTCCTGGTGGGAATGCTTTCTGAGCAAACCAAACCTTCCTGGGCTTCTGGAGTAGGATTTTGGAACCAAAACAAACAGCAGCAACAAAGCCTTCTGTGACATTTTGTGATGTGAGGTCGTGGTTTGTTATTTGAGTCTCAAGGAGGGTTTGTAGGTGGGAGAGTGAGATTCAGTTTGGTGCTGTGAGGCAGACAGCTGTAGGGAAAGGTACTAGGAAGGGGAGCATTGTTAGCCTACAGCTATTGTGCCTCAGAAATGGAAAAGGAGGGTGAGAAGGGTGGATTACATGCTTTTGAGGTGGGTAGATAGGGGGTGAGAGCCAGCATGGTGTAGTGGTTTGAGTGTTGGACTACAACTCTGGAGACAAGGGTTTGATTCCCAGCTTGGCCATGAAACCCACCAGATGACCTTGGGAAAGTCATATGCTCTCAGCCTCAGGGGAAGGCAATGACCATCTTCCTCTGAACAGCTCTTGCCCAGAAAAAAAACCATGATGGGTTCATCTTAGGATTGCCATAAATTGGAGATGACTTGAAGGCACAAAGCAACAAAGGTAGGGAGTGTAGAATGAAGAAGGAAGGATACATCAGCTTTTTGGAATGGCAGAGTTTCCCTTCTCGGCCACGGAAACCCACTGGGTGACGTTGAGCAAGTTACAGTCTCTCAGCCTCAGAGGAAGGCAAAGACAAAGCCCTTCTGAACAAATCTTCCCAAGAAAACCTGTGAAAGGTTTGCCTTAGGATCACTAGAAGTCAGAAATGACTTGAAGATACATAACAACAAGAAAGACAGAGTGCTTGTTTCCATATATTAGTAAGGATGTTTGTTATATAGATCAATTTAATAAATGTGTGTTCTGGACCCACCCCTCAAAACTTGTTGTTTTTGTGTGCCTTCAAGTAACTTCTGACTTATGGTAACCCTAAAGCAACCCTGTTTTGGTTTTTTTTTGGCATAATTTTTCAGAAGAGGTTTCCTTTGCCTTCTCTGGGGGTAAGAGAGTGAGACTTGCCCAAGGTCACCCAGTGGGTTCCATTGCCAAGTGGAGATTTGAACCCTGGTCTCCAGAGTTGTAGTCCAATGCTGAAACCACTATGCCACAGGCAACGTAAGTTAGATCTAGCCTGCATACCAATTAAACTGGACCAAATCAAAAAGTTTTAAAGATATGCAAAAAATCATTTGTAAAGAAGGGAATGACAACAATAGGAGAAAAGATGAAAGAATAAATAGGAACTGTTTAGCATCCTTATAGCTGAAAGATGTATTTTAAATATGAGCTTTTTTTATTACCTTGCAGTTTCTCAGGTGTATTGATGTAATGTAATAATCAAATAGAGGGCCAATGTGGTGTAGGGTTTGAGTGTTGGACTAAGGGGGGAAGCAGACCAGGGCGTCCGGGACGCCCTGGGACGGTGCGCCGCGGGACCACGGCAGCCGCACCGCGGCGCACCGGCGGCGTCCCTGAAAGGAGCGCTAAATTGGCGCTCCTTTCAGAAGTCAGGGAAAGTGCGCCCTAAACGCGTCGGGCGCACTTTCCCTGACTTTTCCGCCGCAGCGTGTGAGGACGCTGCGGCGGGGGGTTGCTCCTCCTCTTCCTTGCCTCAGAGACAACTTAATTAGTCTTCTGCCGAGGCCCTAAGTCTCTGGGTGCTTGAGGTTCAAATCCCTACTTAGCCCACTTGAGTGTTGAGTGTTGGACCTTCGACATGTCACACTGTCTCTGCCTCAGAGGAAGGCAATGCCCCTGTTGAACATATTTTGCCAATAAAACCCCATGATAGGTTTGCCTTAGGGTGGCCATAAGTCAGAAACATGACGTAGATAGAGGAAAGGAAGCTGGTGAGTCATAGAATCATAGAGTTTGAAGATACCTTATGCAGGAATACACAATCAAAGCACTCTTGTCAGATGGCCATCCAGCCCCTGTTTAAAAACCTCCAAAGAAGGAGACCCCACCACACTCCAAGGGAGTGTCTTCCACTTGATGTCAGTAAGTTCCTCCTAATGTTTAAGTGAAATCGCTTTTCCTGTAGCTTTCATCCATTGTTCTGGGTCCTGTTCTCTGGAGTAGCAGAAAACAAGCTTGCTCCATCCTCAATATGACACCCCTTCAAAGACTTAAACCTCTTAACTGTTTCTTCTCCAGGCTAAACATACCCAGTTACCCAAGTCTCTCCTCTTCAGGCCATCCTCCCAATGCAAAGTGCTGCTAAAAAAACCCAGCCAGCCAGAAGATGAAAAGGAAAAAGAGGGGCTGGGCAGATGTAAAAAGACGTTGTAAAACGGAGCTTCTTTGGGTGTATCCACACTGCAGAAATAAAGCAGTTTGACACCACTTTAACTGTTATGGCTCCATCCTGTGGAATCCTGGTATTTGTTGATGTATTCAGTCTGGTTTGTCAGAGAGGTCTGGTGCTTCACCAACTACAAATTTGTTTATATACTGTTGTTGATATTGTTTAATGTATTGTAATATATTGCTTCATTTGTTATAAATTGCTGTTGTTCACCGCCTCGATTGGTTCGCCAGAGGGGCGGTATAGAAATAAATCGTATTATTATTATTATTATTATTATTAGGATTCTATAGGATAAAGTAATGGCAGGTAAAGTGGTGTCATACTGTTTTATTTTTGCCGTGTGGATAAACTCTTCGTCAGAGGCGTTGTTAAGTAAGGCTCAAAACACACTGCAGAAATAATCCAGTTTGAGACCGCTTTAACTTCCCTGATTCAGTGCTAGGGAATCCTAGGAACTGTAACTTGTTGTGGCACCAGAGCTCTCTGATAGAAAAGGTTAAATGTCTCACAAAAGTACAGTGCCCAGAATTCCCTAGCATTGAGCCAGGGCAGTTAAAGCTGTGTCAAACTTCATTATTTCTGTAGTGTTTTGGACCATTGTAATACTACACTTGCAGGGTAAGTTTGACCCTCCGTTTCACATAGATCTTGATAGTTAACATCTAACTGGCTTTGTAGGGAACTGTGTGTAAAGTAGATTGTAGTGATGTATACTTGAAATCTGGAATAATGCTTTAATGCTCTCAATCCTGTCTCCCTTAAAGATTTGATAGAAAATGCTTACATACCTTCTGTGAGCAGAAGAGTTGTCTGTATTGTTTTAAGGCAACTTTCAAGAGGGAGGGGAGGTCTTGTATGCAAAGGAAAGGCACAACAAGGCAGACAACCCAAAACATACAATACAATTTCTCATTTTCAAAACATGGTTTGGAGAGCGTGTTACCTCTGAACTGGACCTCTGAAGGAGTTTTCAAATGCCGGCACAATGCAACAATTGAAGAAGCAAACAGTGTTACTGTGTGACTTAATGATCTTAAAATACTTTCTGTCATTAGCTGTTGGCAGCCTTCCTTGTGTTTCAAACCAGAAGCTAACCAAGTTTGTTAATCTTTCACTCTTGTCCCTCCCTCCTTGCTTTCCAGCCCTCCCAGTCAACTCTGACTTAGTGTTTTTCTTACCCTTGAGACTTGTTGCTAAGTTTCAAAAGATTTTGTGGTACAGTTAGGCTGATGAGTCCTTAATTTAAATAAGATAAAATGGAAGTGTGTTAGAAGTCTTGGAAAACACTGCCTTAATGAATTGCATTAAATGGCATTTTAAGAGCTGGATTTCTTGCCTGGGCTTGAGCCAAATTGGAGAGGAAAAAGCAGGAAAAAATGGTTGAACAGCATTAAATACAATGAACATGAATTAGTTTCCCTCTTATGAGATGACTCCTAAATGCTTACAGGAATACCCTGTAGCATAATTAAAGTTGCACTACATGTACATACAATTAGAACTTTTTCTTCTGTCATCTAAACAGAATTGCTATCTTTTTAAATGTCCAACTGTGTGTCTGACCTGCAGAAGTTGAGCAGGTGCAACTTCTTCCTGGCATGGAAATAAAAGGCTGGAAAAAGCATCTTTTGTTGAAATCATTCACATGGGTTTGTAGTTGAAGGCCCATGAGAAAACAAAATTGCCAGTTCTTCAACTGAGTTTGATAACTCTGCCTTTAATAGGAGCCTGGGATCAGCAGCGGACAGGGTTTTTTTGCCCTGTTATTAAAAGCTTCAGCTGCTGGCCTATCAAATCTAGGCAGCTGTTTAAAGACACAAGAGCAAGCAAGGTTCTGTTTGAGGATTAGTTGGCTTCTTCATTTGTTTTTATTGCTGTGAAAATCCCCCCCCCCAAAAAATGGTGAAACGTATGGAAACCATGCCCTACGATGAGTGACTTAGGGAGCTGGGTATGTTTAATGTGGGGAAGAGAAGGTTAAGAGACAATATGATAGTCCTGTTTAAATATTTGAAAGGATGTCAAATTGAAGATGGAGCAAGTTTTTTTTTCCGCAGCTTGAGAATAGAACACTGAGAAATGGATTCAAACTCCAGGAAAAGAGATTCCACCTCAACATTAGGAAGAACTTCCTGACAGTAAGAGCTGCTTGACTGGAACCATACAATACGCTGCCTTGGAGTGCGGTGGAATCTCCTTTGGAGGTTTTTAAACAAAGGCTGGATGGTCATCTTTCAGGAGTGCTTTGATTGTGAATTCCTGCATGGCAGGGGGTTGGACTGGATGGCCCTTGAGGTCTCTTCCAACTCTATGATTCTGGGATTTAATGTGTCTTTTTAAAGCCTCAATAGGAGGTCAGGCTGGTTAGTTGACAATGCCAGCAGCAATGGTGTGGATGTCTGGGTAGAATGAAGATCCTAATTTTATTGATTTATTTAAAGGCATTTGTTTATCAAGAAATAGAAATACAGTAAAAAATTTCCCATACCTTGGCTCCATGAACAGAGACTGCAGTCAAGAAATCAGAAGATGGTTAAGATGGGAACGGCAGCTATGAAAGAACTAGACAAAATCTGAAAGTGCAAAGATGTAAAGCTGAACTCTAAAGGAATGGCAAACCTCCTCTGAACAAATCTTGCCAAGAAAACCCCATTATAGGGTTTCTTTAGGGTCGCCATAAGTCATATATGACATGAAGGCACACAACAACAAAAACAACTAAAGTAAGGATTGGTTGAAGCCATTGTATTCCCCATCACCGTGTACAGTTGCATGAGCTGGACAGTGAAGAAAGCAGATAGGAAGAAGATACAGTGGTACCTCGAGATACGAGTGCCCTAACATACGAGTGTTTTGAGATACGAGCCGCTGAGTGAGCAATATTTTGCTTTGAGATGAGAGCAAGATTTGAGATATGAGGAATCGCACACTACACCGCTTTAGTATGCAGCGTCTAACAGTTTCTCCCACCTCAGACTAGACCTCAGTCTGTGTGCTTGTTTCCCTCGTTTTCGAAGCATTTTTGATAAGTTGGGTTCGCGTTTTTTGCTTTTTATACATTTACAGAATATTATCACATTTATTTTTATAACCATGGGTCCGAAGAAGATGATGTCTATTGAATTAAAGCGTGAAATCATAGAAAAACATGAGCAAGGTGTGCGAGTAATTGACTTGGTGAGGATGTACGGGCGTAGCACATCAATGATATGTACTGTGCTCAAACAGAAAGAGTTGATAAAGGGTATAATGCCAGCTAAGGGCGTTACAATAATTTCTAAGCTCCAGACCTCTCTCCATGAAAAGATGGAGAAACTACTGATGGTGTGGGTGACAGAGAAGCAGCTTCAAGGAGGAACCTTAACACAAAGCATCATACGTGAGAAGGCACGAGCGATTTATGGAGAGTTGCTGAAGCAGATCCCACACACTTCCACAAACAAGGAATCAGAAGACTCGTTTACAGCCAGTCCGTATTTATAGAATATGTATTTGTTATTTATAAATAAATGTTTCTTCTTGTAAATACTGTACATTTTTCTTATTCAAAAACATTTAACAAAAACAACTGAGGTGGTGTTTTGGGAGCTGGAACGGATTAATGGCATTTCAATTAATTTCAATGGGGAAAATTGCTTTGAGATATGAGCAATTTGACATACGAGCAAGGTTACGGAATGAATTAAACTCGTATATCGAGGTACCACTGTACATTTATTTGAGATGTGGCTCTGGAGAAGAGTGCTGAGGGTACTGTGGACAGCCAGAAAGTCAAACAAATGGGTCCTTTTACAGATTGAGCCTGAAATCTCCCGGGAAGTCAAAAGATGTCTAAATTGAGGCTCATGCTTTGACCACATCATGAGAAGGTGTGAATCATTACAAAAGACAATAATGCTAGGAAAGTTGGAGACTACAGAAAGAGAGGAAGGTTGCATACTGTTGTTGCTGTGTATCTTCAAGTCGTTTCTGACTTATGGTGGCCCCAAGGCAAACCTATCATGGGGTTTTCTTGGCAAGATTATGGTAGTTCAGAGGTGGTTTTTCATTGCCCTCCCCTGAGGCTGACTTTCCTAAAGTCACCCAGTGGGGTTTCCTGGCTGAGTGTGGAATTGAACCCTGGTCTCTAGAGTTGTAGTCCAACACTCAAACCACTATGCCATGCTGTCTGTCTGCTAGATGCATACTAGATGGATACATTCAATCAAGGAGGCCATGGCCCTTAGCTTGCAAGGCCTGAGGAGAACAATTGAAGTTGGGGGGGGGCTTGGAGCTGTCTTACTCATAGGGTCACTATGAGTCGAAGTCAACTGGAAGGTAGTTAACACCAACACATTTGTTTATCGCCTCACAGACCAACAGGGCACCAGGATGATGTAATTTCCTAAGGCCGCCTTAAAACTTAGAGCCATGTTCCAAGTCTGCAGCTCTCAACATAATTGTATTTTTGCAGAAGCAGGTATCTTTCCTATTACATCACAGATGTCCTGTCTGATCCAGATCTCTATCCCCGCTTGAGTTGCTTTTAGTCAGAGAGTGGGCGAACATGTAGGCATGAAATTCATCTACCTGGGAACACCCATTTGCCACTGGTATGTAGGGAAGTGACATATATAGTGCTGATAAAGCAACCCACAGACCCTTTGTTGACAGCACAATCTTAGGCAAATACTGTGACAATGCCCTACTGATGAGGATTAGGGTATGGGGAGAAAATAAGAAAAGGAGATAAAATGTATGGGAAGTGAAAAGAAATCAGAAAGTTATGATGGTGACACCTGCCAGCGAAGTTCAGCATTTGTGAAACATGAGCCAGATCAATTTTATATTGAAAATGGTGGTGATAGTGCTTCTGTAGTTTCAGGAGGGCATTTATACAATGCAGTATACATAAAGAAAGGAAGGGATTCATTATTGTGAAATTAGAGTTGTGTATGGATTACCGATTAATGAGCAGGGTGGTAAGGTTTCCTGGGGCAGTAATTTCCTAACAACTGTCTAGAGCAGGGTTAGGCAACCTTTCCCCTTTAAGGGCCGAGGGACTTCAGCTCCCAGAAGCCTCAGCCATGTTGGCCAATAGTCCCATGTTGGCCAATAGCTCCTGGGATTTTGGGAGTTGAAGTCCCTCGGCCCTTAAAGGGGAAAGGTTGCCTACCCCTGGTCTAGAGCAAAATAATGTGCTTGCAGTTGAATATGTCATGGGAAATAAATTTAGTTAGAATCATTGGAGGCTGCAGTGAATGCGAAGGACCTGCCTGCTATGTATCTACATGAGTCACCAGTTTGGTTGTCCCTTCATCCAGAGATGCATTGGGTGGGTAGCTCAGTGGTTTTTAACCTGTGGTCTGCAGACCCCCAGGGGCCTCAATATCCTTACAGGGGGTCCACAAAGTCTGAAGGCCACTCAGCCCCCCTCTGCACCCACATGACAGGAACCAAGGCAAAGTTTGGCAGGCTGGGTTGGGGGTTGCCATTCAGTCCACTCCAGCTGCAAACTGTTGAGAGAAAGTTGTAGAAAAGTCTTTCCTCCTTCTCTGGCACTTCTGAGGGAAGATTTAACAGATGGTGCAATTGTTAATGGTTCAGTATTCAGATGATGGTGATGATGATGATTTTTGCTTTTAAATCTTGAGTTAAGTCTTGCAGGGGGTTGCAGCAACAAAATATATTTAAAAGTCGTCCCTGGTATAGAAAAGGTTAAGAACAACTGTGGTAGGTAATTCTTCTCCCAATGGATCATTTGCCTTTATAGACTGCCAGAAATAATGCAACTTGAGTCCACTTTAACTGCCCTGACTCAGTGCTAGGGAATCATGGGAACTGTAGTTTATTGTGGCACCAGAGCTCTCTGACAGAGAAGGCTCAAACTACAATTCCCATGATTCCCTAGCACTAAATCAGGACAGTTAAAGTGGACTCAAGTTGCATTATTTCTGGCAGCCTGTAAAGGCCCTTAGTTAGCCCAGCGCTGAAGCTACTGAAGAATTATCCATTTTTGCAGCAGGCTCTGCATTTCACTAATTCAAGAGTGTATAAACATATGAGAATATGTTCTCTGTGTGTTTGAATGAGAAGCTGTGGGCAACTGTGGTTGGTACTTAATGTATGACACTTAATGACATTATTGGAGATTCTGCCTGGATTTCAGGTTTGGGTGCCAAAAACCTCAGGGCCTAGGATGATCTTGAACTTGCAACCCTATACCCGACTTTGAGATTGTAACTGATGGCCTTTTTAAAAAGTGACATTCCAAGCTCTGTTTTTAATATTCCAGTTCAGAGATATTGTTCTTTGTGTGTGTGTGTGTGTGTGAGAGAGAGAGAGAGAGAGAGAGAGAGAGAGAGAGAGGGGTGGGGAGTTAGGGAGAGAGAAAGAATGAGCAATAAGAGGGCAGGATTTGAGCTATTTATTCATTTATTTACTTACTTTATTTATATGCCATCTTTCTCCCAGGCTGGGGCCCAAGGCGGCTTCTGTAGCAACACATTAAAAAACATTTCCAAAAAGTATAAAACCAAATTTAAAAAGTTTAAAACCAAACAAACTATTTTGCATATTTTCTTTCTCTCTCTTTTCGCATGTGGTAGTGGTGGTGCTGGAGAAATTGAAAGCTTCCAGTTTCGGTTTTGAGTAAAACCACACTTTCCAATTTCTTCTGCACTCCTGGCTCAGTCTCCAAGGCTCTCACCTGAAAGCTTCCCGTGACTCAGCTCCCTGGCTACAAAGTCTGTAGGCTTAAAGGTGTAGCCCCAATCATTTTTTCTTTCCCCCTCCTTCCCTCCTATTTAAAATCTGTAGGCTTTGCTTCATGTGAAATGTTCCACATTCCCTAAGCATCCTCCCTTCCCTTTCTCTCTGATGCCTTATCTTGCCTTGGCTCCATCTACTTTTCATTGAACACAAGGATGTGCTGAAATGAGCTAGACAGTGGCCCTGTGTGAATGAGCCCTCATGAAAGCTTTTGATTTACAAGTTGACAACATTGGCCCCCTCTGGCTTCACTCGCAAATAGTCAACTGACATTGAGGGGTGATATGTCTGTCTGGAGGCCCTAAAAAGGTCACCAGATCCTGTCTAATCGTGGAAGATAAGCAGGGTCAGCCCTGGTTAGTACTTGGATAGGTGGCCACCAGTAAATACTAGGGGTGTGTGTGTGTGTGCATGTGCGCACTGTGTGCCTTCAAGTAGTTCCTGACTTATGGCAACCCTAAGGCTATCAAGGGGTTTTCGTGGCAAGATTTGTTCAGAGGAAGTTTGCCATTTCCTTTCCCTGAGGCTGAGAGCATGTGACATGCCCAAGGTCACCAGTGGCTTTTATGGTCAAGCTGGGAATCGGATCCTGATCTCCAGAGTCCTAGTCCAACTACTATGGTATACTAGTGCTGTAGGCTATATTTTAGAGGAAGGAACTGCCAAAGCTACCTCGAGAATCCTTGCCTAAGAAATTCATGAAGTTGCCATAAATCAACAGGTGTATTGAAGGCACCCATACAAATACATGGGTTGGAGGGGGTAATTTAAAGCCCAGGGATTAGTCTGGTGCTTTCCTCACCACAGAAAATTTTTATTTATTCTTTGAAGCATTTTCCATTTGGTATGAAGTATTATATTCCAGACGGTTTATATTTTCAAAGTGTGATAAGGTGATGCTGTGCTCCTCCATTTCGGTAGAGGATGGATCTTTGTGTTAAATCTGGAGAATTTAATTCCCCCCCCCCTTTAACTGAGGCATAGGATTCCACTTTCTTGCTGGCATGTGCAACAAAGGAAACAAATTGGTATTCATTCATTCATTTGATTTATATCCCACCTTTCCCCCAGTATGGACCCAAAGCTCACAATAATAGCTAAAACAATGTATAGTACAAGGGTAGGCAACCTAAGGCCCGGGGGCTGGATGCGCCCCCCGAGGCTTTTGGACTGGCCCCAGGCCGGTCCTGCCGCCGCCGCCCGCCATGATGATATTGATTATTGTTGTTATTACTTGTTTTTGGGGTTTTCTTGGCAAAATCTCCACAGGGATTTTGCCATGGCTTTTCTGGGGCTGAGACAGTGTGCATGCATATATTTTTAAAAATTTTTAAATTTTTTTGGTGCTTCGGCCCCCCCAATTGTCTGAGGGAAAGCAACCCGGCCCCCGGCTCAAAAAGGTTGCCTACCCCTGGTATAGTAAAATGTTTTAAAAATTCTTAAACATCCAATAGAGTCAAACCTAAATTTAAAACATAAAACACCTTCAAACATAGTATACCAAGCCCATTAAACATCCTTTTGCCCACCAATTAAAAGCTGCAGGCTTGTTTGCATAAAAAGGTCTACACTTGCCAGCAGAGATGTGTCCAAGTGAGAATGGATCTACACCATGGGTTGGCAACCTACGGCCCGTGGGCTGCATCCGGCCCACGCCCACCCACTTACCGGCCCCCGCCACCGCCTGCCACCACCGCCACGTGTTTTGGCTGCTGCGCAGCTGCATACATTGTGGCTGCCATTTTGTTTGCCAAAATGGCGGCCGTGATATGTGCGGCGGCGCGCATGCGCGCCGCCATTCCTCCCCCAGCCCACTGGAAGGGACCGCCAGAAGGGACCGGCCTCAGGTAAGAGAAAGTTGCCGACCCCGATCTACACGGTAGAAATAACGCAGCTTGACACCACTTTAAGTGTTGTGGCTCCATCCTACAGAATCCTGGGATTTGTAGTTTTGTGAGGCACCAGCCCTCTTAGGCAGAGAAAGCTAAAGATGTTGTAAAACCACAAATCCCAGGATTCCTTAGGCTGCAGTTACAACACTTAAAGTGGTGTCAAACTGCATTATTGCTACAATGTAGATGCACCCTGAGCCTCCCTTGGGAGGGAATTCCACAGCCTAGAGGAAGCCACCAAGAAGACCCTCTCCTGTGTCCTCACCAGACCAATCTGTCCTCCTATCAAAACAACAATCTTTATCACAGTTTACGAGGGAGGATCAATCTAAGGTGAGCAACTTTGGTAGGTGTAAAGGACAGTTTTCTGCTCTACCTGTGGGCTGCCAAAAGATTGAGGGGGGAATAACCCCAGAATTAGGGGAAAATGAATTGCAAACTTTGAAAAAAAATAAGTGGTTTTTTAATGCTTAAAAAGGTAAGGTGGCTGCTACATAAAAAGTAAAGTGCTAGTCCTACAGACTTTCAGAAGAGACAATTCAACTTTTTTTGCCAGAAAAAAGGATTTTTTGCGGGGTTGAATGTGGTCCTGTTTGCAGCAGGTCTCTGTCTGTCTTTGCTATCATTGCCTTCCATCTGGTACATCAGACTAGCAGAAAACACGGAAATCACAACTAGCAGAAAATAAGAGTGAATAGTAAACTACATGGCCATCACTATGGCTGCTCAGTGATGAGCCTCTCCCTTGAAATTGAAAGGAAATTTCTCCTGCCTGTCCCATTTTGCTGCTTTAGATAAAGGAAGACAGAATGTTCTCAAGTGAGATGGTCTGGCAGTCCTCTTTTGTGAGCTGCCTACAGCATGTTTCTTCTCTATCACGCACAGTGATCTTATGGCGAGCTCTCTGTGGTATTCCAGTACAATGAAATAGAAAGTATCCATAAAGATAGGAAGTTAGAACATCACTGATGTGCATTATCTCAGTTGCCTTTACAACATGAGTTGAATCGCCACTTGTTTTTGAGCTACAACTCCTGTGATGCCTCACCACTAGCTCTGCTTGCTAGGATACATGGATGATGCAGTCCAGTAATTTCTGGAGGACCTGATGTTCCTACCCTTGCCTTATGTTCCCATTCTTGTCTCCTTGTAAGATGGCATACTGTTATTATTTATACCAGGTATAAATAATGAAGCACGCTGCCCCACAGAGCAGTGGAGTCTCCTCCTTTGGAGGTTTTTAGACAGAGGTTGGATGGCCCTCTGTCTGGAGTGCTTTGAATGTATATTCCTGCATGGCAGGGGATTGGTCTGGATGGCACTTGGGGTCTCTTCCAACACTATGATTCTATGGACGTTATCACACGGGGAGTTGTGGGGAGAAAGTGGAAATAAACGGGACGAGCGGAAGACTTTAATTTACGGGATTTGTCTCGTTCCGCCTCGTCTGATAACTAAATTTGAATTTAAAAGGGGGTTAATTCGAACGAAAACCTGATCTTTTCAAATCCTCAAAAATCCCGAAAATGAAAAGATCAGGTTTTCGTTCGAATTAACCCCCTTTTAAATTCGAATTTAGTTATCAGACGAGGTGGAACGGGACAAATCCTGTAAATTAAAGACTTCCGCTCGTGCCCGTTTATTTCCACTTTCTCCCCGCGACTCCCCGTGTGATAACGTCCTTAGTGTAAGTAACTTTGGCAGGTTTGGTGATTGATTTGTGCCCAGGACCTCCCATGGGCTGCCTCCTTAGCTGTTGCCACATGGCTGAATTTTGTACAAGAAGAAATAGTTTATTGTAAAGGAGCTTTTGTGGTTTCCCACTTGAAGTTGGCTGAAAACCAGGAAACCTTAAAACAAACATTTCCTGCTTTTTAGGGTTTTTTGTGGTTTGCTGCTGAAATTTGGTACCATAAGCTTTTCCTGCTTGTTTAAAAGGGCTTTTTGTAGTTTGTTGTAAAAATGAGTAGCCAGGTACTTGAAAATGACACACACGCCCTTTATGTCCAGATTGCAGATGGAGAAGGTGGGGAACGAAAATGGGTACATTTGGAGTTGCCTTGGATTCAAACAGTTTATAAGAGAGACATGATTTTCCATGCTTGTTGATAACTGGTGTACTATTGTAATTGATGTCACCAATATGGTCACCATAAGCTTCAACCTATGGTGACTTTATTAATGAAAGACCTCTGAGACATTATGTTATTAAGAACCTTGCAAATTCAGGGCTGTGGCTTCCTTTATTAAGCCAATCCATCTATGTTCTGGATTTCCTTTTTTTCATACTGTCTTCAATTTTACCTGGCATTGTTATATTTTCCATTGAAATGAGTCATCTTATAATACATCCATAGTACAGTAGCCTCAGTTTAAATAATCTTGCAGAGAATTAGGGCTTGGTTTCCTCTTAGATCTATTCATTTATCTTTTTGGCGGTCCATAGCATCTGTGGACCTTTCCCCCCTCCAGCACCACAGTGCAAATGAGTTGATTCTCTTCCTATCAGATTTCTTCACTGCCAGCTTTCAAACATACATAGAAATCAGAAATTCCATGGCATGGATGATCCAGATTTTGATATTCAATGATCTCTCTTTACACTTGAGAGAGTTATCTAGTTCATCCATAGCTGGTGTTCCAAATCCTAGGCTGCATCTACACTGAAAATATAGTTTGACACCACTTTAATTGCCATGACTCAGTGCTATTGAATTCTGGGATTTGTAGTTTTGTGAGATATTTAGCCTTCCCTGTGAGAGCGCTCTGGTGCCACAACAAAGTACAAATCCCAGGATTCCATAGGATGGATCCATGACAATTAAAGTAGTGTCAAACTGCATTGTTTCCGCAGTGCAGATGCAGCCCAAGTCGTCTTCTCAAAGATTTGCCATCTTGATTGCAAAATCACTTTTCTGCCCAGTGTACCTAACCCACTCTTCCTTCCAAACACATGCAGCACATTCACTTGCCTTAGTGAAAGTAGCACTCCGATTCTACCCTTTCTGAAAAATATTTTTATTATCTTTATTAAATACATTAAGTCCTCCCTTATCCCTTGGACCCTGAAAGGGACAACCAAAAATGGTGGAGGGAGGGAAGAGACAGAACACTGAAAATACACCTTCATTTTTTCCTTTTGTTCCTTATGCTTTTGGCAAGCAACATCATTTTCATAGTCAGCCCAAAACATGAAGTCTAGCTCGTAAAAAGGTAACAGGCACATTTGTTTAAAAGAGACTGGGTTTCTTTGTTTATCCTGCTTTGTGAGCCTGCCAAGCTAATATTACTCTAATTTGCCATACTCCTCCTCATTCTTCCTGTCTTGGTGGCTAGCCTTGTTCTTGGGTGGGAACAAGGGTGGGGACTTGAGGAGGCAACGGCTCCTATGCTGAAGGACATCTTATGGCAGGGACCGGCAACCTACGGCCCGGGGGCCGGTTAAGGCCCCGGTCCCTGGACTTACCGGCCCAGGCCGAAGGTTGCCGCCGCCACCGCGGTCTGCCACTGCGGTGCGTTTTTGCCGCTCTGCGGCCACGCTCGCCAGGACCGCCATTTTGGAAATCAAAATGGCAGGCATGACGCATTTGCGCATGTGCAGTACTCTTGCGCAAACGCGTCGCGACCGCCAATTTGATTTTCAAAATGGCAGCCGTGACATGCGCAGTGGCGGCGGCTGCGTGCGCTGCGGCGGTGGCAGTGGCGGCGGCGGCCGCAGCGTGCGCAGGGGGTTGTGTGTGGTGGTGGAGGGCGCGCGTGCGCGCCGCCATCCCTCCCCCCTCGGCCCAGCCGAAACCTGGGCTACGGGAAACCGGCCCAGGTCTTAAAAAGGTTGCCTTCCCCTGTCTTATGGTTTAGGGAGATGCCAGAGTGACACCTGGTTGGGCCCTCCCCATGTTCTCTCCTTGCACTGTTCCATGTGCACTCCCCGGTGTGTGCTCCCACACTGCCCCCATCACCAACGGGGGTGGCATGGGAGGAGGGAGTGTGCGCCCCCAGAAGCCCTGCCCTGGGTGACACGCGGTGCAGGGACGACACTGATTCCAAGGATTAAATACAAAGCAGGTGGAGAAGCAGGTGGTGTATAAAAGGCATTATTGCATTGGGAGCAGGGTTGGGGAAAAAGACAATTTAAAACAAAACATCCCCCATTTTTTTGATTAAACCTGGTTTTTAACTTTAAATCAGTTTTTTTTTCATTAATGGGTAAGACCACCAATATTGGACTAAATCAGAAAATTAAATAGTAAATTGAAATTCAGATGCTATGGCCACTAGTTTAAATAATAATTCTTTTTAAAAAGTGTTTTTTAAAAGCAAGTTGTTTTGGTCAAACTTAGGTTAATTGAAGGATTTGTTTCTGAATGGCATTTCTTGCACTATGAAATAAAGTGATCAAAAAGAAGCAACTGACACTGGATACTGGTCTAACAATGAACAATTCCCAATAAACTGTTAAAATTAAAATGTTTAAATTCAAACAGTGATTGCTGCTCCAGTAAGGGGGCTGGAAAATAGTAATAATAGTCAGACCTTTTTTTTTTTTTTTAAAAGAAAGAATAATCAGTTTAAAAAACCAAAAGGTTTTTTTCTTAAGTAATTTTGATCAAACCATGGTTAAACCAACCTGGTTTAAACCAGTCAACCCTGTATGTGGTTAAATCTTCTCCCTAACTATAGTGCAAGACCAGTCTCATAGGGATTATTCAGTTAGAGAGACTACCTTGCGTCCTGTCTTCTGTCCCTATCCTGATTAGGATTTATAGAGAAGGATGGGTGTAAAATACTGGCACACAGTATTTTACTGATATTGGCAGACAGTAGCTTGGTTCTCTTGCTAATCTGAACAAGAATAGGTCTATTCATGGGATTTGTCTCTGGCTTGACTCACTACTGAACAGTTGATTCAATGGGTCTACTCTATTTGGGATTAACCAACAGAATTCTAGCCTGTGTGTATGTGTATATCTATAAATCAAATCACTTTATTATTCTTGTGAGCACAGAGTTTCTCCTTTTGGATCCAAGACCTGAGAGACTGAACAAGTTCCTCTTTTGGGCAACAACTCTCAGAATTCCTTCAGTCACCATGACCACTGGCCATGTCAACTAGGAGATTCTGGAAGTGGTAGACAAGGAGAAAAGGTGCTTTTCCAATATGTGGATTTTCCACTGTGTTAAGGTTCAAGACAAGCAAAGATGGTGTGTTATCAGTCTCCTAGGGTTTTCAGCACCAGGTCTATTTATATAAATGCTGGCAGGCTTCCAAGTCAAACATAAGGCAATACAAAGGCTCCTTCACTTCTTTTGGAATCAATAAAATCTTGCTCTTTTTATGTTTGATTTACACACACCAATATTTCTGCTCACTTAACTGGCAGAACTAATCTTCCCATCAAATTTACAGCATCTGCTTCCCCCTCCTTGCCTCCTGATGGTTTTTCTTCTGCTTTAAAGGTCGCAACCATGGTTTCTCCATTTAAATTGGACCAAGGTCAAATAGTTAAAATATGGTTTCCCCAGAGATTTGGTGTCTGTAGCAATTGAATTTTTTTTCTCACTCACCAAACTTGGAGTTAGTGTCTCACTCAAAAATATAATTAGCCATAGTTTTCTTAGGCAAGGGATACTCAGAGGTGGTTGTAACAGTTCCTTC
This sequence comes from Phrynosoma blainvillii, assembly GCA_026167975.1. Classification (NCBI taxonomy): domain Eukaryota; kingdom Metazoa; phylum Chordata; class Lepidosauria; order Squamata; family Phrynosomatidae; genus Phrynosoma; species Phrynosoma blainvillii. Next base: position 444,384,741 of record JANUYF010000001.1, on the reverse strand, counting down.
CTCTGAGATACATAGCCTATTACATCTGGTATCTGTTGACAGTCTTCCACTCAAGTACTAAGCTGGGCTAACTCTGCTTAGCTTGCAAGATCAGATGGGGATCTGATGCCTTTAGGGTAATTGGACCAGATAACTAGCCATACATCCAGGCATTTAATTGTAGCAGTGAGCATGTTAGATCAGTGCTGGGGAAGCCCAGATTTGAATCTGTTTTAAGCCATGAAACTTACAGGTGAGATTGATTTAGTCCAGGGCTTGACAACCTGACACTCCAGAATTTCTGGACTATATCTTCCACCATCCTACTGCCTGGGATCTCTAGGAGTTAACGTTCAAAATGTTTGGAGGAACCAGTATTCCTTATCGCTGACCTAGTGTCACTCTGTGCATGACCTGTCTCACACGGTTTATTTTATTTAGATATTCAATTTATACCTTGTGTTTCTCTCACCAAGGGACCCAAGGCAGCTTACAAAATTTAAAATAGAAGCTGGCTAAAATATTTGTTACAAAAGCTGTAAAAATAGTTAAAATTGTTTAAAATACATTTAAAATATAATTACAAATGAGCAGGGTAAAAACATATTACACTTTCCCACCATATAATTTAAAAATCAATCAAATGCCTGCCTAAATAAGAAGATTTTAACTTGCGGGCAGAGAGAGGGGTAATCAGATCTCTTGTGGAAGGGAGTTTCACAGTCTGGGAACAGATGGCTCTTTCCTGTGTCCTCAATAAAGGAATGTGTGATAGTGGTGGATCCTAGAGAAAGCACAGAAGTGATAATAAAATGGGTGGAAGAAGAAACATGCATGCCTCCTTGAACCATGTAGGGGAATTAAATATATAACATCTTAAAGAAGAATAGTACAGCTGCCCATTTGACCCTTCCTGATTCCTCAGACTGCCCTTTATCTGGTAAAAAAGACCATTTGCCAAGAGCAATTCACTTGTTAAATAGGTAGCAGCCCTCTCCCATTGTCTAACATTTTTTAAAATATTAAACATCAAAACCAGAAGTGGACTTACAACCAATTCTGGGTTTTTAGTTTAAGGATGATGGGAGCTGTATTCAACCCATTTATAGGGCACTGTGTTGGGAGAGGCTGAACTAGAATTTGGAAGCTTATTTTTTGGACTACAGCTCCTAGTATGGTTTGGCATGGCTGGTAATCAGCCTTCCTGGAAGAACTGAAAGTCTGAAGAAAAAAATACCTTTTCCAACTTATACTCTAGTCTAAGCTATGTGCATGACCTCCCCTTTAAAAACTCAGTTCCAGAAGAATAGGATCCCTCCCCAAGGTTTAACTTCCATGGGGCTGTGGTTGGGTTTATATTTGGTTTAGTGGATGACATTGTGCATGTCTGATAAATATTTACTTTTTTGCTCAAGCCCAGGAACAACATGGAACCATCTTCTGTACTGTGGCAATTAATTTTGACTTCTATCAATGCCACCTCTCATTTATCCAGTTAGACAAGGATAAGGAAGTGTGCATGATTGGTAGTGTTGATGATCATAGACTCATAGAGTTGGAAGAGACCTCAAGGGCCATCCATTCCAACCCCTGCCACGCAGGAATACACAATCAAAGCCCTCCTGACAGATGGCCATCCAGCCTCTCTTAAAAAACCTCCAAAGAACAAGACTCCACAACACTCCTAGGCAGCAGCTTATTCCACTGTCAAACAGCTTTTACTGTCAGCAAGTTCCTTCTAATGTTTAGGTGGAGTCTCTCTTCCCGTAGTTTGCATCCATTGTTCCATGTCCTACCTATTCCCTGGAGCAGCAGAAAACAAGCTTGCTCCATCTTCAATATGACAACCCTTTAACTTTTTAAACAGGGCTATCATATCACCTCCTAACCTTCTCTTCTCCAGGCTACACATACCCAGCTCCCTAAGTCTCTCCTCATAAGGCATACACCTCACCATTCTGGTCACCGCCCTGTGAACACACTCTAGCTTGTAAACATCCTTTTTGAATTGTGGTGCCCAGAACTGGAGACATTATTCATGAAGAAGCATTTAAAGCAGAGCTTTGAAAACTACTTTTTGGACCATTGAATTGTGGTGCCCAGAACTGGAGACATTTGGTCAGGTGAGGCCTGACCAAAGCCGAATAGAGTGGAGATATTACTTCCCTTGATCTAAACACTGTACTTCTATTGGTGCAGCCTAGAATCTCATTGACCTTTTTAGCTGCTGCATTACACTGTTAACTCATTTCAACTTGTGGTTTACTAGGACTCCTAGATCTCTTTCACATTTAAGCCAGGTGTCCCCCATCCTATATTTATGCATTTCATTTTTTTCACCCTAAGTTCAATACCTTACATTTCTGATGATAATTCTAAGATTGTACTATGTCAGGGAAACCTGGTGCATGCATCCCTACCTATATATAAAAAAAGAGAGAGTACATGCATTCTGCTTAGTGTCATCCCACTGCAATGGGGATAGAGTGATGGACAGATCTGACACAGTGGCTTCAAGCTGTGCTTCACTTCACTGAGTTAAATATATATTGGTTCTCTCTGCCTTGAAATCATTATGACTTTTACACTTCCCTTGCTTGATCTGCACTTAAATGATACATAGACTGCACCTCTTTTATATTGGAAAGCTGAAAGTTGCTCAGGTCAGAGACCTTGTAGCTCTTTTGAGATTAACTGAAAGAAAGAAGTTGACAGCATGAACTTTCGTAGACTTCATGCTGCCAACTTCTTTCTTTCAGTTAGTCTCAAAGGTGCTACAAGATCTCTCTACATACTGATTCTATACTAACACGTCTATATCTTTGAATTCTACCAGGTTAGAGACCTGTCTGACTTTGTAAATATGCTTTGCTAATCATTCTGAATCAATTGAGAGATCTGCAGAGTTCTTTCGGAAGGCTTTGTTAGAAAGAAATAGATGTGGACATAGTTGTGAGCAAAATGTCAGAAACGTCATTCAGTTCTGCAGTGGTCGCACTTATTAGCAAACATTATTTGTGGCTTTCTATTGAACGGAATCTACCTGGTGCTAATTTGCTGCCCAGGGTTAGTTTTTGAAAAGCAGAGGTATTAAGAAATGAGATCCTCCCATTTTAGAATAAAGCGATATGGCCTTGGAAGGGCTGTACCACTTCACATTAGATAAGCCTTAAAAGCCAATTTACACATCCGTTAATATCAGATGGTGTATTTTTCTCTGCTATTTCCCTTAGATTGGAGTTAATTGCATGTTTAAATAAGAGCTTAAAAATGTTACTTCTTGGACTGTAAGTCTCCAAATTTTCCAATTGGCTGTGCTGACTGTTTTTTTTTTAAATTATGGTCCAAAAAGTAGTTGTCAAAGCTCTGCTTTAAATGCTTCTTCATGAAAATAAATTGATGGCATGTAGATAGCTGGTATGTTTTTAAAAAGGGGGTTAGGCTAGCTATCTCCTTGATATGCTAATATTCTGTGTTTAGGGAATTGTTGTTGTTGTTGTTCTAATATGGCAAAATATTCAAACATGCAATCTCTTTTCCCCCACGGGCAAAATAATTTGGTTTAAGTCCAGGAAAAAACAGAATCACATGGGTCTGCTGCTGCACGTGTAGATTGGCCCCAAGATTATAACAGAACAAAGAAAAATAAGTTTGTATAAGAATTGCTGGCAGCAGTGTTACACTGCCGATGTTGCTTCCCGTGTGTCCAAAAATAAAACAGGCCTGCTGTCTGTTTAATATTAAAAATGAAACCAGAAGCCAGTGGTACAAAGCCTTTAACAAATCTGCCATTTTATCTCTGAGATGTTTCTTCCAACTTGGCTGCTCTCCTGGAGCATAACAGTAAATTTTTGGGAATGTTCCTTCGCTGTTATAGAAAAGCTTGGCCATATAGCCAGGTAATAAAAGGATTCAGAATTTTTGGCTGGATCATAGACAAATACTCGGCGGAGATGAATGGAAGAGGCATCACAATACAAATCATTGCAGTTCTATTAGAAAGCATAGCAAAGCAAAGCAGCTTCATTTATATACCACTTCATACCACGCTATGGGGTGTCTAAGCGGTTTACAACTGTGAGCTGATTGCCCCCCAACAGCTGGGTACTCATTAAGTTCCTCTTTTGCCAGTTTCTTCATTATCAGTTCACTATGGGAAGCTCTTTTGTCATAGTGGCTTTCATCCTATTGCAACAAAACTTGTACCATCTAAAAATATTGGTCATAGAGAACAGCTGCTTTATACTGAGTCAGACCACTGGTCACACTAGATCAGTACTAAGTGATGGATAGCAGATTTCCAGTGATTTTGTGTAGGAATCTTTCTCAGCCCTGAGAGCCAGTGTAGCATAGTGGTTTGAGTCTTGGGCTACAACTCTGGAGATCAGGGTTCGATTCCCACTTGGCCATGAAACCCTCTGGGTGACCTTGGGCAAGTTACACACTCTCAGCCTCAGGGGAAGGCAATGGTAAACTTCCTCTGAACAAATCTTACCAAGAAAACCCCTTGATAGGTTTGTCACCATACATTGGACACAACTTGAAGACACACAGCACACACACACACACACACACACATTTTCTCAGCTCTATCTGGAGGTGCCTAGAATTGAACCAGGGACCTTCTACATGGAAAACAGGTATTGTACTACTAAGTTACAGCCCTTTCCCATATATCCTTGAAGTTTCTGAAGGAATTACATATGCCTTGAGTTACTTTAGTGTGTAAGAGCCCCGCTAGATCAGTTAGGAAGTCCATTTAGTCCCACATCTTGCTTCCTGTATTGGCCAGTCAGATGTTTTCAAGAAGCCCAGAACCTTGACAGGAAGGCAATACTACTACTCTCCCCTTTATGGTCCCAGCAGCATGATTTCAGATGTGTGTTGAAACTTAGCATAGAGATTCTATAGAGTCATCTGGACTAATAGCCCTTGCTAGAATTATTTGCCCTTTAAAGCAGTTGGGGGCAACATTGGTGGATCTAGGGCTCAGTATTACTTGATCTTGCCACAGGATATACTCATCCTTATTACTGGTGCATATCACCAGCATAGTGACGACTGAAGTGAAAAACCACACTTTTAGTTGCTGCAAAAAACACCCCTCCCAGTAGAACTGCATTGTTCTGTTTTTGTGGGAAATTATGTTTCCCAAAGGATTGTTAGATCACAGTTCCTCACCTGAGGTTGCATCTACACTGCAGAAATAAAGCAGTTTGACACCACTTTAACTGCCATGGCTCAATGATGTGAAATTCTGGGGTTTGTAGTTTGTTGTGGCACCAGAGCTCTCTGACAGAGAAGGCTAACTATCTCACAAAACTACAGATTCCAGAATTCCATACCATTGAGTGTCAAACTGGATTATTTCTGCAGTGCAGATGTAGGCTAAGACTTTTTTTTCACCACCATAAAACTAAAATGGGGGGGGGGAGATGGAATGGGATGGGATGGGATGCCCTCAGAGATTGCAAAAATATGTTACCTGCTGCCTGCCTTAAAGCCATCTAACTTCATATTACATTAACCACATGGTTTGCAGCTACTCTTTATTGTTTACTTACAAGTAATTATGCAGGCTCCAAAATTAGGATCATTTGATGTGGAGAAATTTATGGGCCTTTACAGACTGCCAGAAATAATCCAGCTTGAGACCACTTTAACTGCCCTGGCTGAGTGCTAGGGAATCATGGGAACTGTAGTTTATTATGGCACCAGAGCTCTCTGACAGAGAAGGCTCAATGTCCCAGAAACAAATACAATTTCCATGATTCCCTAACACTGAGCCAGGACAATTAAAGTGACCTCAAGCTGCATTATTTCTGGCAGTCTGTAAAGGCCCTATGTCTCCTGTGTTTTCCTACCTAGCTGGAAAAGTCACCATAGGAAAATAAGAGTGCACCTGCTCTAAATAGTTACATCAGTTTGGTCCACTTTAGCTGTCGTGTCTGGAATTGTGGGATTTGTAGTTTGGAATTATGTCACAGTGTATCATAGAAGAGCTGTTTGACCACACAGGCTAAGCTTACCTACATCTGACAAGATGAGCCCCTGTCGGTTTATTCTGTGACACATGTAGTCCAAAATTTCTGGTGGGCACATGTTTGACAAGGCCGGTTAAGACCAATCAATTGGAAACTGTGGTTAGTTGAATGTGGCTCCAGTCACACTACGCAATTATAACATTATTATTCCACATTAGCTGCCATGGTTCCATCCTAAGAAATCATGAGATTGGCAGATTAGGAAGGAACATTTAGGGCCTGAACAGACAAGCCAAATAAAGGAGTTTTGGGCCACTTTGGAGGTGTGCTGTTTAAAAGATGCATGTGTCCTAAGAGGCCAGAAGCTGCACCAAAGCTGCGTTCTGGTTCTAAGGACTGGAGTGCAGCTTCAGCGCGGCTTTCAGCCTCTTAGGACATGTGCATTGTTTAAACAGCACACCTCCAAAGTGGCCCAAAGCTGCTTTATTTGGCCTGTCTGTTTGGGCCCTTAGAATCTCAGCCAGAGACCTCTAGTGCCAGATGGATCATGGCAGTGGAATAATAATGCGCTAATTGTGTGGTGTGAATAGACCCACACAGTGTGGTGAGGATAATTTCTGATCCCTTTTGTGGCCACAGCATAAGAGAAGAATGAAGGGGGGAACCATAGAGACTTGTACAGTGGCCCTTTGTTATCCGCTGGGATTTGGTTCCAGGACCCCCCTGTGGATACCAAAATCCATGGATGCTCAAGTCCTTTTATATACAGTGGCACAGTAAAATTGTGTCCCTTATATAAAATAGCAAAATCAAGGTTTGCTTTTTGGAATTAATACTTTTAAAAATATTTTCAGGCCCTGGATGGTTGAATCTGTGGATAAAGAATGTGTGGATACAGAGGGCCAAATGCACATGTTCTGCTTAACCATAGTTTAGACCAGGGGTTGGCAACGTTGACGTACCTGGGGCCGGTTGCTTCTCCCCAGGTCTTCTGGGGGGGGGATGGCGGCACGAGCGCGCACGCAGCCCCCGCCGCCGCCGCTGCCGCCACCACCACTCCCGTGCACACTGCCACTGCCGCCCCATGCGCTGCCTTCGCACGCGCTGCCGCCGCCATGTTCTTTGCCAAAATGGTGGCCGCGACTCGTTTGCGCATGCGCAGGAGTACTGCGCATACGCAAACGAGTCGTGGCCACCATTTTGGCAAACAAAATGGTGGCCGCCACTTGTGGCCGCCATTTTGTTTGCCAAAATGGCGGGCGTGGAGGTGCGGGGGCCGGTCAGTGAGGGTCGGCGGGCTGGGTGCGGCCTGTGGGCCATAGGTTGCCGACGCCTGCTTTAGACTTACGTGTGTGAACATTGCCAGTATCTTGGGTGGCCTTTCATTTCATAATACCAATGTATTTCTTTCAGTTATTTCAAAGGTGCTACAAGATCCCTTTGCATACTTTCATTTTCTGTTACTCTAACAACAGTGAACCAGAGCATGCTTTATGAAATAAATCTTTATCAAGCCAAGTTACCACTTAAATCTGACCTCCATGTACACTTTTCTCTTTTTCATTTTTTTCCATTAGAACATCTTGAAATAAAATATTCCATCAGATAATTGTGGGTTGTGTCAAAAGCCATTTCTAGACTCATTTGTTTTCTAAGATTTACATGGGAATGGGTAAACACAAATGAAGGAGCTCATTTCTCCAGGCAGCCTTAATGAATTTAGCTCTGAAGCAATCACTTATAATAAACAGCTTGAACTGGGTATCTATCACAATAGGGAGTGATTTAAATTTATTGCTTTGTGTATATGTGTGTTGGATCAAGGTCAGATTACTTTGGCTTCAGTCCACTTTTTCAGCAAATTTTCTATGGGTGCGTCTGTGTTTTAAAATTTCCATGCACAAATCTCTTGTGCAGTGGTGGCCGTGACCTTTTTTTCTCTCCCATTTGGAAGACATGTAAATTTGTTAGGTTAATGAGATGAAAGCTTGGTGGGTGTTTTCCAGAGGAAATATTTCAGAGTTAGGGGAAAAAACAACTTCTGTACTTTGTTGCATATAAAATTTAAAGAGATCCATTGTGGCTGCTAAGTTACAGATACATCAAGGTTGTTCTTGGTATGTCAGGCAATGTCTCTTTCTTGGTTACGTTTTAATCTTTTGTCGGCTCAGCTCCTTTTGTTTCCAAGCTGCTGTAATAATTGCTGACCAAGACAAGAACTCAGTAATGGGAAAAATATAACAAGGGGGGAGTGAGAGGAAAATAAAAGAAGTCTCCTCAGGGTGGAAGAAACACACGATCTGAAAGTACCCCAGGAAGCTCCATCAGCTTTCTAAACTTTCTCCTTCAGATCTTTGTGCTGTGGATCTTTGGATTCAGATTTCTTCCCTGTTTTATAGCAGCGGTTTTTCCAGACATGGAGGTGAGCCAGTTGTTAGAAATAGCTCCCAAAAGGATACCTTAATGACTTTGTGATTAAAAATAAAGGCATAGTGCCTGATCAGAGAATCATAAGAAAACACTGCTCAATGTTGCTTTTGGTTTTTCTTCTCTTTCCCTTCTTTTCCTTTTTTTTCTTTCCATGTATTGATTTTGTGAGACCCAGCTTGGTGTAGTAGTTTGAGAGTTAGATTATAACTCTGGAGATCAGGGTTCAAATCCCCACTCAGTCATGGAAACCCACTGGGTGACCTTAGACAAGTCACACACTCTCACCCTCAGAGGGATGCAAAGGCAGCCCCCTTCTCTGAGCAAATCTTGCCAAGAAATCCCTGCGATATATTCCCCGTAGGGCTGCCATAAGTCAGAAACGACTCGAAAGCATACAGCGACAACAAATTGATTTTGTAGAAGAGATCCAATCCAGATGCTCTAATCATTCTGTTTTCTTTTGTTCTCTTTTTTATTCTTCTAGTTTGTTTGCTGAAATGAGTTCACAGTGACCTAAGAGCCTTAAAACATGGAACCTCTCAAAACATCACCAGCTGATGAAGAGCAGTCTTCCAGGGAGATCGACGACCTTCATTATTCACTGCAAGGTATGTCCTGTGTGTGCTTCAGTGTTAGTTCGGTCTCTTATGTGTAGGGTTGCCAAAGTGAAAACTGGAGAGTGTTCCTGTATCTTTAATGGTTGTGGGCAAGAGGGAATTTCAACAAGTATTGCTTATTACAACTTCTGCTGAAATTCCTTCTTTTACACAGTCATTAAAAGTACAGGAACTGTATCCCATTTTCAATCTAGTGACTCTACTTAGATTGACTAGAGTGGAACACTAATGAAAGAATGAGTCTTTTGGTCAGTCTAATTTAGCATTCTACTTGGAGTGGAGGAGGGATTACTTTTTGGATTATAGGTCCTAGAATCCCTGAGCCAACATGTCCAGGGACACTGGAAGTTGCAGTCCAAAATAGTAACTGTCACATGTCCTTGTCCTGCTTCCCATAGTAGTCAACTATAAGCTTCCAGGAAGTGCATCGACAGACTGACTGTTGCTATTGTTCCTTTATAACTTGTAGTCCATGACCAATTGCCTCTGAATCTTCATTTAATACCTTCTGTGGAATATTTGTACATGAAAAATTTCCCCAGCCCAGTGGCTTTCATGTGTGTTGGACCATAGTTCCCATCTTCCCCCAGCTAACAGGGATGATAGAAGATGTAAACCAACAGATATGGTGGGTATATGGTTCAGCAAAAATGGCATGGGACATTTCCCTGTCCTTGTAAATTAGCTGTAGCTTTTACTACATTGGAATGTTCTTATGAAATCTGTTGAAAATAAACATTGCAATTCTATGCTTGTATACTAAGAAATAAGCATCACTCATTTTAGTGGAATTTTCTCCAAGGCAAGATTGCTACCTTAATGTGCCATTTATTTATTTATTGTTTAATTCAAATGCCAGCTTTTTCTCCAATGAGCTTAATATTGTGTACAGTTGTCCTTCCATTTTCAGGGGGATCTGTTCCAGACTCCCCTGTGAAAATGGAAATTCGCATATATTCAAAGCCCATTGATTATAATGGGCGTGTGCTCAAGGGCGCACGCACCATTTTAATCCGTCCCCACCTTGCCGGCGCAAAAAGCAAGACCGCGGACTCCAAGTCTGCAAATTAGAAGGAACAACTGTACAGGGTCGTCCTCTTCAACCTCTCAACAGTACTGCAAGGTAGATCAGGCTGAGAGAGGTTGGTTGGCTCAAAGCAACCCAGTGAGTTTGATGGCTCTGAAAGTTAGATCTTCTCAGTCTCAATTCTACACTCTAACTGATATCCCACAATGTCTTTGAATCAGTTAAAAATTTATTTGCTGAAAAATCTTTCTAATTTCTGCTGGAAAGCCAACACCACTGATTCAGTGGGGTTTATTCTCCAGCAGGTGGGTATAGGATTGCAGTGTGTCATGTATTTTGGTGCTGAAAACTATTGGGTGACCTTGGATTAGTTCAGAAATGGAAATGAGGAAGCTCTCCAGCTGTTGTTGGACTGCAACTTCCAGCATTCCTCACTATTGGGGTGCATCTACATTGTAGAAATAATGAAGTTTGATACCGCTTGTGGCTCAATCCTATGGGATCCTGGGATTTGTAGTTTTACAAGATCTTTAGTGTTCTCTGCCGAAGTACTGGTGGCTCACAAAACTACAAATCCCAGGATTCTGTAGGATGGAGCCACGACACTTAAAGTGGTGTCAAGCTGCATTATTTCTACAGTGTAGATGCAACCTTGGCTATGCTGGCTAGGGCTGCTGGGACTTGCTATTCTACAAAATCTGGAGGTGCACATGATTCCCATACTTGGGTTAGTTGTGTTCGTGCAGCCTGAGCTACCTTTCCCAGGCAGATTATGCAATGATAAAAATAGAGTGGTAGAGCTCCTGTTACCTCAGTTTGAGCTGCCTCAGTGGAGGAAGAGAAGCATCAGAATGTAATAAATAAAGAAAATCTAGTATCTTGGAACTAGGCTAGTGCAGGGCAGTACAGTTGCTAAGTGAGTGAACAGTGAGTCAAAACCTCTTAATTCACAATCAGTCTTACCTGAGCAGTAGTGAATTCATGAGGATTTCCTTATAGCAGGAGCGGGAAACATGCAAATACTGTTGGACGGCAATTCCCAGCAGCCCTAGCCAACATAGCGTATAGCTAGGAATGCTGGGAGCTGCAGTCCAAAAAGCATCTTGAGAACTGAATGATTATCAACTCTGCCTTAAAGCATATATTGTCTCTGCCTTATCTACAATACAGGAATTACAGTGTATCATTCTTGTTAGTTACTTCTTTGGACTACAAAGCTGGCTGTTGATTTGGGGAGTTCCATTTCAAAAAGTAACTTTTCTAATCTCTGATCATGCTGCCACTAGTGGTTCAAGAGCAAGGTAGGCTGTTAGGCAACACCAGACATGCCCTTGATTGCATTCCCCGTAGCCCACTTTTACTAATAATGAAAGCCCACTTTCACTGACCCACAACCATTTTTTCTACCTACAACCTGATGGAAATTGCATTGTACTGTGCAGTTGGGACCTTTTCCTTTTAAATAAGGTACACACTCCTTTCTCACCTTGTTTACAAGTGTATCTACACTTCTAGGAACCTGAATCTATTCAGAAACAGGATACATAGGGTTTAAAGTAGTGATCTTTTCACCAGATCAGATGTGGGTGACACATTTCACCACCTAATTAGCTAGGAGACCCTTGGAGGTAATAGAGCTGCAACACTGGTCTGCGAAGGTCTGCATGTGGTCACCAGGTTGTTGCCTGGTTGGTGAGTCATTGGTCCATGTAGCCCAGAGTTATCCCTTCTGGTTGGCAGAGCAGCCAGAAGCCATGTTGGCTGGTGGATTCTGGTAGCGATGATCCAAAAAAGGCACTTATCTTTAATCTAGGGATGGGAATTGTGTAGCCTGTGTGTCACATGTGTTGGAAGTGCAACAACATTTAGCATTGAAAAGGAAAGAATGTCTCAGGAATAGTTCCTTTTTTAGACTACAACTTCCAGATCCCCCCGGCTAACATGGCCACTGGCAATACAGGCTGGATGATTCTGGGAATTCTAATAATAAAAGCCTAATTTTTCCAGTATCTGAGTTGGAGTAGTCCACCTTTGTTCCACCAGACTACTGTCTTACCTGTGTAGGTTGTTTAATTGTCCATAGCTACCAGGTAAATTTTTATATACATGGCTACTCTAAAGCACTGAACAAATGCTAAGCATTGTTATTATAATTATATACCTTTCCCTCTACCTTATCTGGCTTTATTAGAGTAAGAGCAACTTGTGGCTTCAGAGCACCATGAGAAAAATCTATGAATGCACCACCCCATGATGAATAGTATAGAGGATCTGTATGAGTTGCCTGTGGAATTTATTATAATCTTGTTAGCAGGGGAATTCGGTGCTTTGTCTGTTTTCATGTGTGAGGGAACATGTGGATTTCACTCTCAGTCTCTTTAAATGCATTTATAACTTTCCATACACTCATGTTCACATAAGCCTAGGTCAAACATCAAATCCTTTTACTCACACGATGATACAAATCCATGTACAAATAATGCTGATCTTTATGACTTATTTGCTGTGGTGCGGCACATCAGTGTTTAGCTATCAAGTTTTTTCTCCCTTGTTTCCTTAGAAAGGGAAATTGTTTCAGGTGTGGCTCCTTTGCCTATAAAGGTGCCACACCTGCCTCCTTGAACAGAAATGTAGCTTGTAAGTGCCAAGGGTGGTGAAACAGACAGGTGACAGATTCCATAATGAATCACAGTGTTTTTGTAAATATTCTTCAGCTGCTATGCAACCAACCTGAGTAGTGAGGAAACTATTGGACAACACTGATTCTGTGGCCATGTTCAGGCGGTAAACCTTTGTTGGTGTGCATTGCATGGGACTAAATGCACCTTTATACAACAACCACAGCCCTACACAAAAAAGTGGATGTCTAGGAGGAAAATAGGTCACAGCATTTCTTCTTGATATGCTGGGTCTTTGTGCATTGCCATTAATATTATTGCTGGTTTCACAAGTCTATAAGGTATTGGACTATTAATGATTTGTTGCTGCTGCTGCTGCTGCTGTTAACTTCACTGTACACCAGAGGACCTTAGGGTAGCTAACAGTTGAAAAAAAGGATTCTTATCTTTTTTTTGGCTATAGATTCTAAATATACACATAAACATTTACACTTAAAATTTTGCATACTGTTTATTTTATTGCACTGGAGATTTTTTTCACAAGGGCTACTCTGCAATGAGAAGGAGTTACAGGGAACATCTGAAAGAAAGTGTAATTCATCATGACAGAAAAAATTCAAAGTAAATATGAACTTCAGGAAAGAAATCAAATGATCATTTTTTTGTCCCCAATTCATGTACCTCCATGCTAACAATCCCTGACCTAAATTGAAAGCACAAATTACAAATGTCTACACTAATAAATCCTTCTACAATTCATGGCATTGCTATACGTTGACAGGTGACTTAAGCCACATACACATATATTGTTGTTGTTGTGTGCCTTCAAGTCATTTCTGACTTATGGCGATCCTAAGGTCATGGGGTTTTCTTGGCAAGATTTGCTCAGAGGTGGTTTGCCATTGCCTGCTCCTGAGGCTGAGAGCATGTGATTTCCCAAGGTCACCCAGTGGGTTTCATGGCTGAGCAGGGAATCAAACCCTGGTCTCTAGATTCTTAGTCCAACACTTAGATCACTACACCATGCTGGATCTCTACATACACATATACACATAATATATTAGAAATGTCTGCTAAAATACAATAAAAGTGACACAAACAAGCAGCAGTATATGTGTGACACAAACAAGCAGCAGAATCAAGCACCTGGCATATTCTCTAGAAAGTGGTACAAATAGATGCATTTGTATCTAGTACCTACATGATGAGAATGTGGGATTTAATGCTTTTTATATTTTCAGGTGAGTATATTGACACAGCTTTACCACCTCAATCAAAAGATAGAGGAGAAACTGGAAAGGTCAATTTTAGGGCTTTTCTACCAGCTTGTCCTGATATGAAACCCTGTTTGCTTTAGCAAAGTAATGGTATACAGAGCTTGCTGTACTATCAATATATCTCACAGCAGCTCTCCAAGATCTCAGACAAGGAAGGGGCTTTGGACAAGGAGAATCTCTTGTTTCATGGGATTGTTTAACCAGAGATGCCAGGGTATGAACCTGGGAGCTTTGGTGTGCAAAGCAGGAGCTGAAACACAGAGTTATAATCTCTTCCTGGCTGCAGGGTATGAGGAACTGAATTTCAAAATATTTAAATCACATGAAGTTCTTAGGTTCACAGTTCACAAGGACCCAGCTATTATCACATGCTTTCTTTCCAGGCACAGCACTGAAAAGTTAGTTTTTGGATTACAGCCTCCAGAATCCAGTATGCGCAGTAATGGTGTCACAGGGGCGGGGGGATTGTCTCCATCAGATAACAATTTTGCTACCGGTGAAATTTTCCTTGCATCCCCAAATTTCTAGCATTGCAGTAACTTCAAATTTCGGTTGAGAATTTAGAAATACAGCTAGTCATCCAAAGTAAAGATGCAGGCAAAGTTATCAAGGGAATGCAAACAGCAAAGGTAAGAGCTCTAAAGGTGAATGATTTTCAGTGTCTTGCTCTCTGCAGTGCTACAAATTTGGGGACTGAAGGAACATTTTCTTGAGGGAGCAGAATTCTTATTTATTGGGGAAATGAGCAGAATTCTTATTTATTGGGGAAAGCAATTTATTGCTTCCCCCTTGGCAGCTACACCTGTGATGCAATCACCATGCTTTACTCCAGTGAGTCATTAAGGGGGTGCAGTGGTGCAGTTCACACCGGGTGACACCCTAAAAGGGGGCTAACACCCAGTCAGGCCCTTCCCCATAAGCCGTCCCCATGCACCCCCCATCCCTTCACTCCCCCCACGTGCCATCCCTACATGCACTCCTCCCTCATGCTGTCCTGTCTTTTTCCCCATCAGGAAAAGGATAGGGCAGCATCGGGGGAGGGAGCATGCGCTGCCCCCAGAAGTTTCCTCCACCAGGTGACACCTAGTGCATGGAAAGCCATTGCTTTACTCTTGGGATTTGTACAGCTAGTCTAGATATCATCATCTGGCAGTTGTATCTCTCCTACCACTTTTCTTACCATTAAAAACATATTAAAGTATAAAAATACAGAATACCTGCAAAATGTCTTTTTTGACTTGTAATGCTGAGGAGCTATCTCTCTGCAAGCAACCCACAAAAATACTTAGAAAATAAAGGATGAACCACAGGATGGAAATCTGGACAAGAAAAGAGTAAAAAATTGGGTACTGTCCTCTTTCACAGTACAAGTTAAGCTTTTCTTATCCAAAATGCTTGGGACCAGAAGTGTTTTGATTTCCCCCCCCAGATTTTTGAATATTTGTATATACATAATAGAGATGAGATCCAAGTTTAAACATGAATGTTTCAAACATACTTCATGAACATATAGCCTGAAGGTAATTTTTGAGACAATATATTTAATATTTTTGTGCATGAAACAAAATTTGTGTACATTGAACCATCAGAAAGCAAAGCTATCACTATCTCAGCCAGCTATGTGGACAATTTTGGCGTATCTCAGATTTCAGAATATCAGAGAAGGGAGACTCAACCTGTATAATTGAAAAAGCTTGTCAGCTAGTGTTTGATCTTGTGGCTCGAGTTGGTCAGTCTCTCTGTGGCATGCGTGGGAATTGACCCCAAGGCAAACTCTGTTCTGCTTGACCTCTGATGATCCTGTGGATGGATGAGTCCTTTAAGGCAAGGATTGCAGGAGTGGATCTCCCCTCCATTATCACACACCTTCCTTCCTTTTGTTCCCATGGCTACTAAGCTTTGGAGTGCCAAAGAGGCTGATGAGACAGAAAAGGCAGGGAGGGGGCAGGTGTGAGTTCTCATTGAACATGCCTGTGCAGAATTTACTCTCCACGCCTGCTGATCCAATTTGCACACCATCACCAGAGCGTAATTCCCCTTCTTAACCTATTTAGCACCCATGATCAGTGCTGGTGCGACAGGCGTTCATACAAATCAGCTGTTGAAGCTGACACTGTTCACTTGAATGGGTTGTGCTCCTACTACATGTTGTCATATGAAAACATCTAGAAATACATATTGGAACAAAGTTGCTATCCAGTTTTCGTTTGTTCAGCTTTGTAGGAGAAAGTTGGGAATTCTTTTATGATATTGCTGAATATTATTAAAAAGGCAATGTCATACTGTTGAACTTGTGGTGTTGTCACATGAGCATGACCCTAGAAATAACAAGATCAGAAAATATTATTTCCATTCTGTCAATTCCTAGAAGGCACTTGGCAAATCTTTGCATTGCAGATTAACAGGGTGAATGTTGAACTGTAGTATTCTTCTTGCTCTTTTTGAGTGCTTCCAGTCAGATTCCTAATGCCACTAGTGTTGCCATGCTTCTCCTTAATACAGACGAGTCTCCCTTATCTGAAATTCCAAAATCTGAAATACTTTAAAATCCAAAATTTGTCTACATGGGTGGCTGAGATACAGTGGTGTCACTAGGGGGTGTAGGGAGTGCGAACTGCACCAGATGACATTCCAGAGGGTGGTATCACCCAGTGGGGCGGTACATCCGGAGGGTGAGAGAGAAAGGGTGCTTTCCTGCTTGCCCAGCAGCTTCATAGGACCCTAAATGGGTCCTCTGGAGGCTGCTGTGTTGTCCCCATCAGTAGTGGTAGCAGCTGGGGGGATAGACCCGGAAGGCTTTTCCGAGGGGGGCGGCAGTGGTCTGGGTGGGTGGGTCAGCTGGGGGGGGACAAGACATTTCTCCCCTCCTGCAGTGGGTGACACCAACCTCAGGGATGCCACTGCTGAGATAGTGTTACATTTGCTTACTGATGGTTCAGTATACACAAACTTTGTTTCACACACAAAATTATTAAAAATATTACATACAAATTTCCTCCAAATGTTGGTGTGGTTGTAGTGATAACGGCACATTTCTACACATGTGGCTAGACTGCCCCAAAATAAATACATTTTGGCAATTGGTACTTGAACAAATTTCATTGATTACCAATGAAGAAGTAAAATTATATCCAGAAATGCTTTTGTTATTGATATATGTAGACACAAACTCAAATTTGAAACATAAAAACATCATAGATTTTTTTCATTATAGCAGCCCGTGTAGAAATTGCCAGATGCTGGAAAACAGGGGATGTACCTTTAGCTAAATGGTGGAAAAAAGAATGAGACCTGTGGTTACTTGAAAAACTGTCAAGACAGAATGGCATGTTATGCAGGACAACCAAAATCAGGACCTGTTATAGACAAATGGTTCCCATTCATTGACTTTATAAACAAAGACAGAAACAAGAGAAGACAACCTCCATCTCATCTGAACCTTTGGTCAGACATTCTGGACTAGATTTACACAAAGACAGCACTGGACTTTAAAATGACTACCGGTACTTATATTGAACAGAACCCAAGAAGGGGACTCGCAACACAATTCAAAGTTGTGAGATAAATTGTTTTGTTTTGCTTATTGTTGATACGTTTTGTATATAGCTGTTTACTTATAATAATAATTTTCTTTTAAAATGTTTTTTTAAAAAGAGGACTGGGCTTTAAACGTAAATTCAACCCATTTCTCTTCCTATGTTAAATAAATTCTATAGTTGCCCCTGCAAAAAAAAAAAAAAAAAAAAAAAAAAAAAAAAAACTACATTAAAAATTCAAATATTTAACTATTGCCTACAAAAAAAGTTCAAACTTCAATGAACCTGTTTTGAAGGGTATGGTTTTGCACTTTGGCTTGGTCATTCATGGAATCATGGAATCACAGAGTTGGAAGAGACCTCAAGGGCCATCCAGTCCAATGCAGGAACTCACAATTAAAGCACTCCTCACAGATGGCCATCCAGCCTCTGTTTAAAGACCTCCAAAGAAGGAGACTCCACCACTCTCCGAGGGAGTGTCTTCCATTGTTGAACAGCTCGAATTCAGATTCTAGGGGCCACCATCCCCACTGACATGGAAGTCACTACTGCCCTGTAGTCCTTTGAACTCTTGGATGATCTTTGAATTCAAGGCAAAACCTGCCCACTCCTGAGTCCAGAGCCCTTCAGACCATTTTAATGTTATCATTGCAGGTGTGATGAGATCCTCTTTCATTTTGTTTCCCTTTCCTGAACCTTCTTGCGATTGAATTTGAGCAGCAGTGTAAAAATATGAAAGAGAACATGCGGTAAAGCCCAAAACCTGTAAAATAAAGGAACTCTGGCGTTGTTAGATCTTGGCTCCAGTTCTGCTTACCCACAGAATTTGTGGCTGTAAGATGATCAATAAAGGGAGAGAATGCAATTTTGTACATGATTACTCAAAAGTTAAGTTTTAGTGAATTTGAAGGAACTTGCCTTCTGATAAGCATACTTGTAAGCCACCTTGATTGCTACGGCAAAAGGTGGGGTATTATTATTATTATTAATAATATAATAATAATAGTAATAATAATAATAATAAATTCAAGGGATACAATCAATCGCCCCTCCTAGTTGGGGCTTCTGGGATTTACACTTCAAAAAAATTCTGGTGGGCTGCATGATTTGCCCCTACGTTTAACTTATGAAGCTTAGGAAAGTTATTTTTCTAGGCTTCAGCTCTTAGAATCCACCAGTCACCATGATTACCCATTACTAGGGCACAAGAGTAATTTTTCCAAGCTCTGACTCTAGAAAGCAGTGGTTGCCACATTCACACCTGCTCCCTTTTAAAACTGAAAATGCTTCTGATTGAATCCAGGACTTTTTGTCTGTAAAGCAGATGTTCTTCCATGGAGCATCATTCATTTCAGAACCCGCAGATCCACAGAGGAATGTGGGTTTGAAAAAATTTGTGAGCATCCTTACTTCAGAGTTGATTCTATCCCAAATTATGGGAGGGGAGAGAAAGAAAGATAAATAAGAACAGTGTTACCTTTCTCTTAGTTTTGCTTTTTTCACTGGGCAGGTGCAGCCCCCAGTCTTCTATCTTGAATAGAATGTATTTATTTTAGGTCAGTTACATTGTGAAAATAACTAGGGCAAAATAAATCCAAGGTCATTTAGAGCCTTATTAAAATCCTCTGACACAAAGAGTCCATTCATCCTTCTCTTAGACACAAAAAGTCCTTTTTAATGAATCACATGATGGAAGAATCTAAGCTTTTGTAAAACTATTAAGTCCCAGGGGAGAGCAATATGGAAAAAGAGTATCCCCATGCTGAACATAAAGGGAGGGAGGAACAGCTGTAGCAGTGATTGAAATGGCATTGGGTGGCCTAGATGGAAGGTAATTACTTACTGAGTTGTGCTTTAATTTCTCTTTGCATCATTGGTTTGAACTGGTGACCATTGGAGGTGTGCCTACGATATTTTAAACAAACACTTAAAATGTTATGAGTTGCATAACAATGGTATGTTTTGGTAAATCCAGTGGGGAACTGATTTACTACATTTCCTTGTTGAATATTAACTCTGGCAAATCCAGGTTTTTCATGGCACAGTATGTGTGATTTTCCTCAAGATCTTATGCTCCTCATTGTGAAAAACAGATTTCTATAGGATGAAGATTTAGGATTTTCACCTTTTTTTGCTCTACCTTTTTTTTTGCTTTTGGAATGACATAAATTCATCTGGTGAAGCTTTCTCCATCCTCTGTGCTGAGAAGGGCTGCATCTATTTAATGTTTTTATTTTTACTTTTTTTAAAAAAATATCTATCATTCAGCTATTAATGATACCAAAGTTCTTACATGAAACTCTATGGCAAGGTTGGATTTCCCTTAGCTGGAATTCTGAAATACTCCAAAAACCAAAATTTTTTCATTTGTAGCTGAGATTAGACACCTTTGCTTTCTGATAGTTCAAGTTTACAGAAACTTTTTTTATGCACAAAATTATTTTAAAATATTGTATAAAATTCCTTTCGGCCTAAATGAATTTTGTGTTTAGACTTGGGTTCCCATCTCCAAGATATCTCATTATGTATGTAAGTGGTATTCCAAAATCCAATAAAATAAAATAAAAATCTAAAATTCAAAACACATCTGGTCCCAAGTGTTTTTGAATAAAGGAGACTCCACCTGTACAGCAAAGTGTGGCCCTACCTCAAATATTAAATTAATCCCCCAAAGCAAATAGTCTAGTCTTTGAGTTGAAAGAATAACAAAAGCCACTTGTCTGTGACTTAATCTTAGCCTTTTTGTTTGACAGGAAACAGGAGAAAATAAAAGAGCTCATTGCTTCAGAATGTGGCATTCCATATTCTTCTCCCTTACTCTCCACTTCATCAATGTCACTTCCTCAACTTTCAGGCTCTTCAGATAAACACAAGCTCATCCTTCTGTTAGATACAGAATCGGCCAACTAGTCTCTCCGGCTTAAACAAATATTCCACTTCAGCTAGTCTGTCAATACCAAGATCAATTAACATACTTTTCTGGTGTTTTTATTCTTTTCTAAAAGCAAGATGCTGCTTTTTTTTTTTTTGCTGTAGTCATTGCCTTTTGATGGATTTGACTAATCTCAATATAAAACTTTCCCTAGAAATCAGTGGTGGCTAGTAGTTTCTAACAACAACAACAACAACAACAACAATAATAATAAAATTTATTTTTATCCTGCCCCTCTACGTAACGCAACTGGGGCGGCTTACAACTTTAAAATATGCATCCCTATCTCACAGTCCCACCCCCCTTAAAATACAATTAAATAATGATGATTTAAAACACATTTAAAATAATAACACAAAAAACAAGGAAACAAATAACAAGGAAACAAATTCGGCTACAGTCGAATCAGGGATGAGCAGGATGGCTGTTTTTGATGGCCGGGATATCTATTCGGGAAAGGCCTGCCAGAAGAGATCTGTCTTAACAGCCTTTTTAAAGTTGTCTAAGGTGGTGATATGACGGATCTCATCCATCAGGCCATTCCATAATCTGGGAGTGGTTGCCGAAAAGGTCCTCTGGGCAGTTGCAGACGGTCTAGTTTTTATAGGCTGTAGCAGATTCCTCCCAGAGGACCTGAGTGTGTGGGATGGATTATACAGGAGGAGGCGGTCCTGAAGATTGGTTGGACCCAAGCCATTTAGAGCTTTAAAGGTGATAACCAACACTGTGTACTGGGCCCGGAAACTAATAGGCAGCCAGCAAAGTGATCTTAGGATCGGTGTTATATGGTCTCTTCTCGTTGTTCCTGAGACCAACCTGGCTGCCCTATTCTGTACTAGTTGAAGTTTCTGGACTGTGTACAAGGGTAGCCCCATGTAGAGCGCATTACAGAAATCAAGATGAGAGGTTACCAGAGTATGCACCACAGTTTCAGGGTCTCTAACTTCCAGGAAAGGGCCCGAGCATCACCCTCTGTTATCTGCCCAAGAGGAAGGAATGGAATCATTCTACACAGGGGGGTTGTAATTTTAGGGTTTAGTCCAAATTTAAAGAAGCTATTGCTGAATGTGTTTTGGGTGTATAGTTCCTTTAAAGTCTGTTCTAAAACCCAGAGCTTATCTGCCACCTCACTAACATAGAAGCCATCATCTGTCTCTGCCAGATACCATCGAATCAGAGTTGGAAGGGTCTGCAAGGGCCATCCAGTCCAACCCCTTGCCATGCAGGAATATATAACTAAAACATTCTTGAAAGACGTCCATCCAAACTCTGTTTAAAGACTCAGGTCTTCTCTTCTCCAAGCTAGACATATCTAGCTCCCAAACGCATTCTTAGAAGGGCAGCTATGATGAAACTGGACAAGATCCTGAAGTGTAAAGATATATCCCTTAATAATAAAGTTAGGATGGTCCACACAGTTGTATTTCCCATGACTATATAGGGGTTTGAAATTTGGACAGTGAAGAAAGTTGATAGGAAGGAAATCAACATATTTGAGATGGAGTGCTGGAGAAGAGCCATGGGCTGCTAGAAAGACCAATAAATGGATCTTAGAGCAAATCAAGCCTCTCTCTAGAAGCCAAGATGACTAAACTGAGCCTGTCGTACTTAGGCCACATCATGAGAAGACATGACAATAATGCTTCATAAGATGGAGGGAAGTAGGAGAACAGGAAGACCACATTCCAGATGATAGGCTCAAAGAAGCCATGGCCCTCAGTCTGCAAGACCTGAACAGGGCGGTTGATTGTAGGGTGACTTGGAGGTCTCTCATTCATGGGATTGCCATAAATTGAGATAGACTTGAAGGCAGTTAACAACAACAAACTCATTCCTCATAAGGCTTCATTTTCGACCTTTGATCATCTTGGTCTCCCTTCTCTGGAAACATATCACTAAAGCAGTGGTTCTCAAACATTTTACCTCTGGGACCCCCTTCCCAGACTATTGTCATGCACACACCAGCCCCAGGCTCTCTGTCCCATCCTGACACTCACTTTCTTCTCTTCCTCTCACTCCCTCCACATGGTCTGAACTGAAGGGGACACTGAAAAAGCATTCCAAGCACTTCCTCTCTCTGGAGGGTCAGCTAATCTGAGTCTGAAGTCAGCACTCCTGTTGAGAAATGTCACACACCCCATAGTATAAGAACCTGGTCACTAAAGAAATAACCCCTGCACTTACTTTTTAAGGAGACTAGTCTGATGTTTTGTTGTTTTCAACCACCTTCGAGTCTATCCCAATTCATGGTGACCCTGTGGATGAGACATCTGTGTTGTGCAGTGTTCCTCTCTTTCTACTGCCTTCTACCTTCTCTAGCCTTATTGCCTTTTCTAATGATTCTTGCCTTCTCATGATGTGGCCAAAATACAACAGCCTCAGCTTGATCTTCTTGGCTTCCAGGGAGATTTCAGGCTTGATCTATTCAAGGATCCATTTGTTTGTCTTTTTGGCTGTCCATGGTATCCTCAGTACTCTTCTTAGCACCACATCTCAAATGAAATAATAATAATAATAATAATAATAATAATAATAATAATAATAATGTATTTTTATCCCGCCCTTCTGCAGAGCAATTGGGACAGCTTACAACATTAAAATTGCCATACAAATACTTTACAATACAATATAAACACAGCCTAAAAATCCCGAAACCCACCCGCCCCTTAAAAAATTATTAAACAAGGATATAAATTAAAACATATTTAAAATAAATCTCACCAGAGCAAACAATAACAGACAATAGCAGTGACTATAGCAGAAAGTGGGAGAAGAGAGGATGGGAATAGCTTTGAATAGGCCAAACTGGAACTGGAATACAGTCGCCCCTTCCAATTCACGGGATCTGTTACACCCCCCCCCCCACAAATTGGGAAAATCACCAATATTGGAGCCCTATTGATTAAAAAGGGAGCACGCGTGCCTCAGGCATGTGCACCATTTTGTCCCTCATGGCTTGCCATCCGCGAAGGAGCGAGGGATGCATTTTTTGATTTTCTTCTTATCTGCTTTCTTAACTGTCGAGCTCTCACATCCATAGATGGTGATGCGGAATACAATGACTTGGAGGAGTCTAAAGTATTTCCCCCTTAATTGTGTCCCTTGCTTTTCTTTTTGCCCAGATCATGTCACAGATGGAGGCCTAATGAATATTGTAGATTGGAAAACCTGCATTTTAGATTATGACAGATACAGACTCCTCCAGCAAACATGGTTACTTATTAGATGAGAAACACGAAGGAAGGGCTGCTTCACCTCTACCCCTTCCAGCTTTTTCTATCTTTCCTCTTTCCTCTTCATTGCTTTTCTGTCTGATTTGTGAGAGAGTGTTCAAGTATGTGTCATTTTGAGTGGAAGAATGGCAGGCAGGCAAAAGATAAAAGTGTTTGTTCCATACCTGCCAGTCTTTGTTTCTCCACTGCAAACCCTTGAAACTGATTTTTGTTTAAAAAACAAAAATGGGGGAATATTGCACACCACTGGTTATAACATCTGTCTTAGTCCTGTGACTGAACAGAATAGAAGTACATTTTGTGTCAAAGTGGTCTAGTGGGACTGTGGAACAGAACAGAACAGAAGTCATGACTTTGGTAAGATAAAGAGACATTAAATTTCTGGGTTACAATGTTAGTATTTAGATATATAGCCTGCCTTTTCTCCGATGAGCTCAAGCTAGTGTACATGGCTCTCCTCTCTACTATTGTCACAATAATGCCCTGTAAGATAGGTCAACATGAGAGAGTAGGGCTGGCCTCAAACCATCCAGATTGTCTCTGCACTGATATAGTTTGACACTGCTTTAACTGCCATGGATCAATCCAATGGAATCCTGGGATTTGTAGTTTGTTGTGGCACCAGAGCTCTAACAGAAGGCTAAATATCTCACAAATCTACAACTCCCAGAATTCTGTAGCATTGAGCCATGACAGTTAAAGTGGTGTCAAACTGCATTATTTCTGCAATGCAGATGCAGCTCCAATTAATTTCATGGACCAGTAAGGGGCTATAAATGGTTTCTTCCAAGTTGTAGTCCAATAAGCACTGCTCCACACTTGCTCTCTTGAGTTGAGTATTAAGCATTAATAACAATTCAAGAGCAATTATTTTCAAATTTGAATTTCAGGGTTTTATAGGTGGCAGGATTTTGACAGGTATGGGTTTTATTTATTATTTATTGTTTATTATTTATTTATTTCATTTATATGCCGCCTTTCTTCCTGGAGGGACCTGGAGGTTTTCCCCTCACTATTGCAGTACGCTGACAACACCAGATCTATTTCCCCATGTCTCGATCATCGGCCTCGAATTCCGATGGCTTTTGTCCTCTCAATGACTGTCTTAAGACAGTAATGGGCTGGATGAGGAAAAACAGATTGAAATTAAATCCAGACAAAATGGAGGTGCTCACAGTAGCGGCCCCGAAACTGGGAATTGGGTTGCAACTGCCAGTCCTGGACGGGATCACACTCTCCATGAAAGACTGTGTTCACAGTCTGGGGGTGCTCTTGGATTCATCGCTCCTGATGACAAATCAGGTAAATGCAACGGTCAGGAGCGCCTGCTATGAGCTTCGGCTGATACGCCAGCTGCGCCCTTTCCTGGAAGTAAGGGACCTTGAGACTGTGGTGCACGTGCTGGTAACCTTTCGTCTGGATTGCTGTAATGCGCTCTACATGGGGCTACCCTCGTGCTTGGTCCGGAAACTGCAATTAGTACAAAACATGGCAGCCAGAGTGGTCTCGGGAACATCTAGGAGAGACCACATAACACTGGTACTAAAATCTCTCCACTGGCTGCCTATTAGTTTCTGGGCCCGGTATAAGGTGTTGGTTATGACCTTTAAAGCCTTAAATGGCTTGGGTCCAAACTATCTGAGGGACCGCCTCCTCCCTTATAATCCTCCCTGCACTCTCTGGTCCTCTGGGAGGAACTTGATTCAGCCACTAAAATCTAGGCTGTCTGCAACCTCCCAGAGGGCATTTTCGGTAATAGCCTCCAGATTGTGGAACGGCCTGCCAGATGAGATCCGTCAAATTAAGACCTTGAGCAGCTTTTAAAAAGCCATTAAGACAGATCTCTTCCGGCAGGCCTTTCCTGACTGACTTCCCGCCTCAGAAACTCCCCCATTCTGCCTCCTCCCTCCTTGAATGTAGCCACTTCTCTGTTTGCTTAATTCATAATTGTTTAGAAGTCTGTTAGTATAATCATAATTTATTTATATTGTTTAATTAAGATGTTTTAAGATATGCTTAGTTTAATTACTTTTTAAGGGGAGGGTGGGACTAGGGTTGTGTTTTACATACTGTATGGAATTTTAACTGTTGTTAGCCGCCCCGATTGTTGACAGAGGGGGGGGGATATAAATAAATTATTTATTTATTTATTTATTGCATCGTCGCTGCAACTCAAAGCATATAATAATATAAATGTTACCTGGCCACAGAAATTCACACTAGCTACCTGATTACAAGGAAACTGTACTTGCAGCTTGGGGGTGAAAAATTAGAACCTATTTTTGAGAGTATTTTTTCTTGATCCACCTGGAGGCTATTTTTATTTGTTGCAGGTGACCAGGTACATTGAACAAGTTAATATGTGGACACTCCATTGAAATATATGTGGGCTAGCAAGCACTTTTATATTACTGACTTGTTTTTCCTTTATGTATAATATAAATATTCATAGAAATGAAAAAGAATATATGAAAAAAAGCTCATTAAAAAGCCAACACAAAGTAGAACATCCCTTTGATAACAAATTCCAGGAAGAAAAGAGGTTTCTAATAATTAGGTCCCTGTTGTTACAGTCTTGAATCTTAGTAGAATGGTTGAATGGTTAAAAAAACCATCCTCTTTATAATTAGATTAATAGGAAAATAAGACACAGGTACAGCTTGGGAAAGTTGGTTTTTGGACTATAATTTCCAGAATCTCCCAGTGGCAATGCTGGATGGAGAATTCTGGGAGCTAACATTTCCAAATCCATTTTTAAAAATGTTGTGTGCCTTCAAGTCATTTCAGGCAACCCTAAATTGATCCTATCACAGGGTTTTCTGGGTCTCAGTATGTGTGACTCAGTGTGGGTTGCCCAGTGGGTATTATGGCTGAGAGGGAAACTGAACCCTAATCTCCAAAGTCGTAGTCCAGTGCTTAAATCACCGTACCAGGCTGGCTCTGTCCAAATCCCATAGGAAATACTAAGTGGGAAAGAAGGTTGAAATGAAAGTTGAGAAACTGTGAGTGAACGCAAGTATAATGAAAGTGATAACTGGTTAGGAGAAATGGAAGCAAGATCTGGCCTGAGGCCTTTTGCTACCCAAAGTGAAGGACAAGATGGTTCTGTCTCTCATTGCATGTAGAAAAGCTGACTGGCCTGGTAATTGACTCTTCCTTCAACACTGATGATAGGACACCATCCTAATTTAGGCAGCAGGCTATATAAGAGGTGCAGGAGAAGCTGAAGCAGGTAATTCTTTCTATACCAGTGGTTTCCAAACTTTGGTCCTCCAGACTTCAGTTCCCAGAAGCCCCAGCCAGCTTTGTACGCAGTCAGGAATTCTGGGCACTGAAGTTCCTCCACATCTGGAAGAGCAAAGTTTGGGAACCACTTTTATACACCATCTCCTGCTTGAGGTGACTGTGTCACTCTGCCTAATGGTGCTGAAAGCATTAGGAGGGTGATCTAGCAAGAGATGGATGAGCTGACTTAGGGCCTTTACAGACTGCCAGAAATAGTGCAAATTGAGGCCACTTTAACTGTCCTGGCTCAGTGCTAAGGAATCATGGGAACTGTAGTTTATTGTGGCACCAGAGCTCTCTGGCAGAGAAGGCTCAATGTCCCAGAAAAAAATACAATTCCCATGATTCCCTAGCATTGAGCCAGGACAGTTAAAGTGGATTCAATTTGCACTATTTCTGGCAGTCTGTAAAGGCCCTTATTCTTGCCTCAACAAAAGCTGTCATACTGTTGGTTTGTCCCAACTAGAGTAGATCTATTCAATCAGTTGTTGAATAGAGAGTCAACATGTAAGTAAATCTCGTTGATTGAATTGGTCTACTCTAGTCAGAAGTAATAACAGGATTTAGGACAGAACATGTATGATGTCTTAAAACCAAATGCTCAAGTATTCAACTACATCCAGAGAGTGTCTAAAGAGCACTTCCAAAGGACTAAGACATCTCACGTTGAGGATGAGGATATGGTAACATCTGGTAGAAAGCTCCCACTAACATTGTTAGGCTGGCCATTTGGTTTTACCTGATGTTGGAACCACATGCTGGGGAGCTGTAGGTCATGTAGTCCAGGTAAAACAAATTTGACTGGAGAGATACCATCCTAAGATCTTGAAGTAATGTTTCTGAAGAACTTGGAAAATTTATTTTTTGGATTATAGCTCCCAAAGTCCTGGAAGTTATAGTGCAAATATAAGTAACATTTCCAAGCCTCGCTAAGGTGGTAGTTTCATATTTCTGTGTTAAATGGGAGATGCCCTGCTTGCAAGAGATGGTGAACAGGGGAGATCAAATGTGAACTTTCAGCTTTCATGTTTACAATGATTGTACTAATAATTTAATCCTGGATTTGAATGAAGAACAAAATAATCCTTGGCGGCTGTTTGCATAATTTATGTTGACGACATGCAAATAAAATTCAAACCACAGTAGCCTTCTTGAATGTTCCTAGAGGTTTAAAAATAAGGACCCCCCCCCCCATCTTATATAGTAAAGAGATCCCAAAGACTGAAAGTGCTGCTGATTTTGAAAACAAACACTTGTTTAATTTTATGCATGTCTTATTTGTGGCAAATTCTCCTGAGTGCTTTTGATTTTCTTTCCTTTAAAGCAGGGGTAGGCAACCTTTCCCCTTTAAGGGCCGAGGGACTTCAGCTCCCAGAAGCCTCAGCCATGTTGGCCAATAGTCCCATGTTGGCCAATAGCTCCTGGGATTCTGGGAGCTGAAGTCCCTCGGCCCTTAAAGGGGAAAGGTTGCCTACCCTGGCTTTAAAGTCTGCTTAACACAGGATAGAGAATCTTTCAGCTCTACAGATGTGTCTTGGGCTGCAGCTCTCAGAAGTGTTAACTAGCATAGACAATGTTGAGGGATGCTGGGATCTGCAGTCCAACAACAACAACAGTAACTGAAAGGCTGCACTTCATACATCCTGAGTTTAAGAAGAGTCCAGTTTATATGTAAAACAAAGCACATCTCTTCAAATTCACCTCATCATTTGCATCTAAATGGTTTGTAGGAACATTCCTTACATATTTGAGAATGGAAGTGGTGCTTAGAAAACATACCAGTAGTTTCTTCATTTTCCCTTCATTGTTTTTATTTTTATTTATATCTTTATTAGTTTTAACATTAAAATAAATTCATAATCATGCAGTCCAGTCATACAATACCTATACACAATACAATAACATAAACTGCCCCTAACCTTATACCACCACCCAAACTATACTCCTCCCCACTAAACATATAAATACTCATAATACAAACTTGCATTTAAAACTCAAAGCATCATATTTCTTGTTACTTTTAAGTTGATTTTTCCACTGTTATTTTTAAACAGGGAATAGGTGGTTCTGCTGGTTACCTGTTGCTGTCAGCCAGAAAGAGCTCCCTTTACTGATACTATCCCTAATATGATCAGAGATGCTTCTCTTTAAAACTTTGCAACTTAAAAAGAATGATGTGGCTTCAAAGGGTTGTCCTACAATATTTTACACTGGAATACTGATAGATGAATTTAGATTTCATGTGCCAAAAATCCGACTTTTTATTCCAATTCCCCACACAATGACCAGCTGGGAAGAATCAGGCATTGGTCCAAATGTGTTTGATCTGCTTTGTTTCCACAGCTGTGCAAAAATAAATATTGCTGGATAATGAATATATTAATAATCTAATCCTAATTTATGGATGATTCTTCTTTTTCTTTTTTTAAACACAGCGGAGCAGGAGAGTACTCAGAAGCGAACCTTCACGAGTTGGGTCAACTCGCAGCTGGAAAAGGTAAATGAATGGCAGAAAGGAGAAAATAACTTTTCTAAAATCCATCAAAATTTACAATAATGCACCAGATCTTTTTTTTCTCATGTTAAATAGTTGTATCTCACTAGAGTAATTACACTGGAAAGTAGTGGGAAGGTGTTGTTTGAAGAAAACATCAAAAGACCAACAGAGTGAATTCGAAACAGATATGTTGTTGAAGGGCACTAAAACTAGGGCTTCATCTGCACTGCAAAAATAATACAGTTTGACACTGCTTTAGCTATCATTGCTCCATCCTATGTAATCCTAGGATTTGTAGTTTGTTGTGGCACCAGAGCTCTCTGACAGAAGTCTAAACTACAAATCCCAGAATTCCATACCATTGAGCCTTGGCAGTTAAAGTGTTGTCAAGCTACATTATTTCTACAATGCAGATGCAGCCTAAATAGATTTTAACCATTTGTTGTTACATGCCTTCAAGTCATTTCAGACTTATGAGGACCCTAAGGTGAACCTATCCCGGGGTTTTCTTGGCAAGTTTCTTCAGAGAGGGTTTGCCATTGCCATCATCTGAGGCTGAGAGAGTGTGACTTGCCCAAGGTCACCCAGTATATTTCCATGGCCAATCAGGAATCTGAACCCTGCTCACCAGAGTCACAGTCCAACGTTGAAACCATTATACCATGCTGGCTCTTAACCATGGGTTTTAACCATAGACTGGTTTTTAGACTACAACTCTCCAGCATGGCCAGAGTCCATGCTGACTGGAAGATTCTAGTTGCAGTAAAAAAAAAAAAATCTGCAGTAAAGTTGCAGTTAAAAAAACAACTGTCGATGCAAGTTTTAATGACCTAACTCAGTGGTTCACAAACTTTGGTCCTCTAGATCAGTGGTCCCCAACCTTTTTATTGCTGTGGACCGGTCAACGTTTGATAATTTTTCCGCGGCCCACTGCGGGGGGGGGGGTTGTGGTGTCGTGTTGATTATTAAATCAAAACAAGCAGTAGCAGGGCGGCCCGGTACCGGGCCGCGGACCAGGGGTTGGGGACCACTGCTCTAGATGTTTTGGTCTTCAGCTTCCAGAATTCCTGATGTTGGCCAAGCTGGCTGGGGTTTCTGAGAGCTGAACTCCAAAACTCCAAAACAACTGGAGGACTAGGGTTTGGGAACCACTGATCTAGCTTTCATTAAGGTAAACTTTAGTCATGACTTTATCATTTCAGAATGCAGGGTGGCCTGACATGACTGGATACTTCTGTTAAAGATGTCCTTGACATATATATATTTATTTTGTACGGAAAGTTTTTTTCAAGTAGAAGAGTACTTCATCATGCAAGTTCCCACCCGCAATCCAAAATGGTACAGCCCAGCCATGGATGTGGCTGCCTCCATTAGAATTGGCCTTTTTTGTATGAAGATAGAAAATCAACAGAAGCAGAAAGCAGAACAGAAGCCATAGAGAGCTATTCCCTTCCCACACCCTGACATACATTAGTCTTATTCCCAGATTGCAGTTTGTATGCCACCTGTAAATGTCAAGAAATGAATTGTTGCTTGAACCACATCCATGAACCATATTGCATGCATGCACGATGCAGAGCCGCCATTTTGGAACACCCAACGGCGCCGGTGCTGTGCGAATTCGCATGCGCACAGCGCGGGCGCCATTGGGCATTCCAAAATGGCACCCCCCATGTGCGCACGCATGCGTAGGATGGTGGGTGTCGTGTGTATGCACACAGGCAAGCGTGGGGGAAGTGCGCAAGTGCGTGCAAGCGCCGCCCCCAACGCCATTTCTGCCCCCCTCCCGGCCCATGGCAAAAAAAAGTTGCTGATCCCTGTGTTAGCATCTTCCTGCCCATCCCTCCTTCCAGCAAGAACACCACCTTCTCTTCCACCTTTTGCTCTTGCTTGTTCTTCAAAAGGCACAGATTAATTCCTTGATCATCTTAATATATATATATACCCTGAAAACCAAAATGCATTCAAAACTGTTCTAGGAACAGGGTTTTTTGATGTTCATACAGCCTTTTCACATGGGCAGTGAGTGTAGTTTTCTAGGTGACTAGTCAGTAAAGACGAATGCTACGGCTGCCCTGTAAACGCAGCATTCACAACCATGTAAGAACATTCATGTCTATGAGATCAAAGGCTAATATAATCCCATTATTCTGTTCACACAATGGCCAGACATTTCCTTTTTAAAAAGTCATCCACACTGGCAGCCATAACTACATCTTCTGCCATTACTTGCTTTGTTGTTGTTGTGTGCCTTCAAATTGCTTCCGACTTACAGTGACCCTAAGGTGAGCCTATCCCAGGGTTTTCTGAGGATGAAGCTCTGTGAGTCTCCCAAAGTCATCCAGTGAGTTTCCATGGCCAAGAGGGGATTTGAACCCTGATCTCCAGAGTCGTAGTCCAACGCTCAAACCACTATGCCCTGCTGCTCATTTAAAAACAAATTAGTGAATTACATTTATATCCCACTGTTCCTGAGCTGAAGCTGGTATAGATGGTTTTCTTCTCTCCTACATCATCTCCAATGACACTGTGAGGTAGGTCAAGGTGAGAGAGGGAGAGAGACTGGCAGAGAAACCCAATGAGTTTCATGGCTCTGTGAGAATTAGAACGTGGATTTCCAAAAGTCACCCCTTCAAGCAATTCACCCCACAGAAGTAAAATCACACCAATAAATTCAACAACTAAGGATTTGTTTTCCTTTCAAGGACACCCAAAATGAACTGTCTGAAGTGGCCATCTTACTCCTCAATGGAACAGCTGTCTTATTTGTCTAAAAGGCAAAAGAAGCCAGGGCTGGATTAAGGCATGTTTAGACTCTCTCTCTCTATGTGCCTTGAAGTTGCCTGTTAAATTTCATAGGGGTTTTGTAGAGTCCTGGTGGTACAGTGGTTAAATGCTGGCACTGCAGCTAAAATATTGTAAGTTCGATCCTAGAGAAGGGTTCCAAGGTCCATTCAGCCTTCTGTCCTTGGGTAGGTCGGTAAAATGAATACTCAGCATGTTGGGGGCAATTGACTTAGACATTGTAAACTGCTTAGGGAGTGAAGTCAAAGGCTTTCATGGCTGGCCTCCATGGTTTTTGTGGGCTTTTTAGGCTGTGAGGCCGTGTTCTAGAAGAATTTCTTCCTGACGTTTCACCTGCATCTGTGGCTGACATCTTCAGAGAATAGTGGCATGGAAGTGAGTGCTTAGGGAGTGCTTAGTTCACTGATAAGTGGTATAGAAATGTACTTGGTATTGCTGTTGCTATTGCTATTGCTATTCTTATGTAAGAAATCTCCAGAGGTGTTTGTGCCAGTTCTTTCCTTTGAAATATAGCCTACAACATCTGCTATTTGTTGGCGGTCTCCCATCCAAATACTGACATAAGGTTTGTCTAATTTAAGAGGCCCCGCAGCATTATCAACTTTGTTTTGCATTGTCTTTTAATTTAGTGGTGCCTCATTATCTGAACTTGTTAGTTACTTGGCTTGTGTGTAAATCTTGAAGGCACTGAGCTGGCAGCAGAGGAAAGATACAAAAGCATTTTGATTTTCCAATAAACAAATTGCCTAGAAAGAACAGCTAGGCCAGACCCCAAGGCTCTTTAGATTCAGATACAATGCTGTTGGTCCTCTGATATCACCTGACAGCTGCTGTACTGGAAGCACTTAGTACTGCTTTGTAGCCAACTGCCTAAGTGGTGCCTAATGCCAGCGGTAAATAGACTAGTGGCTTCTTGGAGACATTTATGATTTTTCAGAGGGTGGGGAACCTAGAAATGAAGCAGTTTGACACCACTTTAACTTCAGTGGCTCAGTGCAAAGGAATTCTGGGATCTGTAGTTTGGTGGGACATTCGAGCTCTCTGGAAGAGAAGGCTAAACATCTCACAAAACTACAAGTCCCAGAATTCCATAACCTTGAATCATGGCAGTTAAAGTAGTGTCAAGCTGCTTTTTTTCTGCAGTGTAGACATATCCTAGGTCTATTGGCTAAGGTTGCTGAATAACTTGAGACCCCTTCCTCCCAGTGGTAAGGAGCAAAATAATCTTGATTTATAAATTGGCTGTATTAATAGCATAGCAATAAAATGTTACATAACAAATATGAATAAATGTTTTACAGCATTCACCACCTTCCCTTGTTTTGGATTTATATACGGACATCGGAAAGGGACATGTGCTTTTGGATTTGCTGGAAGTCCTTTCTGGAGAACAACTGGTAAGAACTGGAATGAACTCACGCAGGAATGGGCAGGATGCCACCCACCAGATGTTGCTGATCTACACCTCATAGCATTCTTTCTCACATTGCCTTTTCTGGCTAGGGCTGCTGACAGTTGCAGTTCTGCACTTTGCCCATGTCTGACAACTAGCAAATCAAGACTGGCATCCTGTTGGTGATACAGGCATGCATAAATCATGCTGCGCATGCAAGGGAAAATATTTGCCATAGCACAACAGTTGTAATCTGCTGACAATGACAGCAATGGAGTTGTGCGATTGTGTATTGCTGCATTGCGTTTGCACGTTGCAGTTGCACATTGTGCATTGCTGTTTCATGTTATTTGTCGCAGTTGTGCATTGCACAGTGGCAACCAGTTACTGACATGTGTGGTACAATGTTGCTATCCTGATGGAGATTGCTTAGTGCTGGTATGCGTATCTCTGCATGCTGCTATTTATGCTATGCTGAGGCTATGTTATATTGCAACCCAAGGATAAATAACTGCACCAGGGTCCAGTTTTTGCTCCCTCCTAGTGGGCTGCATGAGTGTATTTCTGCTAAACTGGAAGTGACATCGCCTCCAGTTTCTTTTGTGCCCGTTTTGGTCATGGGTGGTGCTAGTGGAAGATTGGAAGAAAATTAAGCTAAGCCACTGCATTTGCGGGTAGCTTTCTGCAGTTTGTGCCTTTTTTAGGGTAAAAAAAATCCCCCAAATGTGATTCCAGAATTTCAGGGGTGTTGGGAACATATTTCCTCTGCTCTGTTCATGTCTTGGTTGTTTCTTGCCTTGATTATTGTAATCTTCTTTTGACTGGTCTTCCATTATCTCACCTTAGTTTTCTGGTTTCCATTCAACATTATGAATGGGTCTACTCATATTTGGGACTAACCAAAAAGTTTGCAACCATGTAGTTGCTAATTCTTGACTGGTGCATAACTATTCTTCACTGCCTGCAGTTGTTGTTGTTGGTACGTGCTTTCAAGTAATTTTCAACTTATGGGGACCGTAAGTCTAACAGCAAAGGAACTTAATTAACTAATTACAACACAGACAATCTAACAAACAATAATAGCTCACACAACATGTGTATGTGTATTAAAAATAATGACTCCACAGAATAATTCCAGACAAGTTTTGTATGCATCTGCCAAGTCAAGCTTATCCTTCAAGGAATTTAAGTCCAAAAAATGAGTTGTAGCGTCTCCAGCAACCAGTTCATATGTGGTGATGAATGCTTGGACGGCTACCTCCGGAGTCCTTTTAGGGCCGTTTCGACATTGATGATGTCTTCCTCAGCAGATATAGGTCACTCAGCAGGTTTCCATGGCTGTGTGGAGAATCGAGCCCTGAATCCTAGTCCTACACTCAAATCACTATGACACATTGGCTCACCTGCATTTACAACTTTATTTAATCATTTGAAATAGTGTTCATCACTGATATTAATGCTATGATTTCTTGCTATCTTTCTTTTTGCGTAGCCACGTGAAAAAGGATTCAACACTTTCCAGTGCCGAAGCAACATTGAAAATGCCTTGACTTACCTGAAGAACCGATCGGTTAGTTTAATTCTCATCTTCAATGAGTTCTGAGTTTTCTTGAAGCAAAAGGATATATCTTATTCTGTTTTTCATTTGTTTCCATTGTAAAATTTCACTAAAATGCTGCAAAATATCATAGTGTAATAGCTTCATTAGGTCAGTGTACGAAAATATTAGTTCTAGATTCCAAATATAGTCAGTGGAACAGTAGAATGGCTCCATAACTGTGTTACTGTGATCCTGAGATTGCTTTCCACATTATGATACATAAAGTATGTACAAAGTATGCCAATTGTCCTGATTTGGCAGAGATAGCACCACTTAATCTTCTGTTATTCCATTGTTTTTGTTTTAGCTGTTTTTAAAATATTCTAGTTTTCTCCCATCCTCCTGCTTCCCTCTTTGTTCTCAGCTTTTGTTGCTGCAAACTGAATTCAAATTGAATATTTTGCACTCAGTTCTCAGCAAAGGAGGCAGAAGAATCTTGTTCCTTTTTTCTAGACAAACTACTGCAGCCTCTCCTAGCTTGTATGTTCTTCCTTATTAATAAGTTTTGCTGTTTTGACCACACTCTGATTCTGCTTAGCCATATGTATGCCAATTTTCATTTGTGAAATGCTGGTGAGTATAGTGAAGGCATACTTTTATAGTAATTGTATGCATAACCTGTGCAAACTTCCAGCCTTCTAGAATGTAGAGGAATACAGGAATACAAGTTGGAAATAACCTGTTAAAAGTAACAGTGTTACCTGCAATGCATTACTTCTTGGAGATACGAGGTTTTAATGAAATCAAAAGTTAGTGATGCTTTTAATCTTTCCATGTAATGAAGTGGTTATACAGAAAAAATATATATATTGGTACTTTTTGCAGGGGATGCTTTGGGTTAAGCATTTCAAAGGCATTTTTACTCCCAATTGTAACTTTTTGGATTGATTTCCTTTTTTTAAAAGGAAGTACAAAATAAGAAGAAAGCCTGCAAACAACATAGTGTACAATAGAATAAGCTACAATTCAAAAGTGCACATTGGAAATGTTATGGACCAGGGGTAGGCAACCTAAGGCCTCGGGGGGCCAGATGCGCCCCCCCCCCAGGCCTTTGGACTGGCCCCAGGCCGGTCCTGCCACTGCCGCTGCCACCCCCTGCCATGATGATATTGATTATTGTTGTTATTACTTGTTCTTGGGGTTTTCTTGGCAAAATCTCCACAGGGGTTTTGCCATGGCTTTCTGGGGCTTTCTGGGGCTGAGAGAGTGTGCATGCATATTTTATTTATTTATTTATTTATTAAAAAAAAAAAAAAAACAAAAAACAAACAAAA
Organism: Phrynosoma blainvillii; assembly: GCA_026167975.1. Taxonomy (NCBI): domain Eukaryota; kingdom Metazoa; phylum Chordata; class Lepidosauria; order Squamata; family Phrynosomatidae; genus Phrynosoma; species Phrynosoma blainvillii. The sequence goes on along the minus strand of JANUYF010000001.1, from coordinate 444,348,254 downwards.
CCCACCTTTATTTATTTATTTAATTAATTTTTGGTGCTTCGGCCCCCTAATTGTCTGAGGGACAGCAACCTGGCCCCTGGCTCAAAAAGGTTGCCTACCCCTGTTATGGACACTCTCCTGGTTGGTTGTGTAAGAGGTTATATAGTGAGTTATTTTTTTAAAAAAAGTAACTTCCTAACTTTGGGAACATGTAGACATCTTGGTCATTGAAGTTTTGCAATAATGCAGTGTGGTATATTAAAAAAAATCAGGGATGCTTTGATTTTGAGTTCCTGCATGGCAGAGGGTTGGACTGAATGGCCCTTGTGGTCTTTTCCAAATCTATGATTCTATGATTTTATGACATTAATATGCTTGCCTCTCCCAATATAAAAGTAATTGAATTTTTGCTTGTGATTGCTGGATTCCATCTAAAACCAGACATTACCTATGTGAAGAAGAGAAACAGTTAGTTATGCATTATGAGAAGAAAGACAGGATATAAATAATGAAATGATAATGATAATAATGATTAGAAGTGGGTCTAGATTGTTGAAGCTTTCATAACAAACTGCGATTTATTTTCTGAAACCTTGCAGTTTTCCTTCACTTTGTGTAACATTTGCCCATGCAAATACCAAGGGCCAACTATATTTCCTCCTTTATTTATGTAATAAAATCTTAAGTATATTTATTATTCATTTTTATTTAGAAATATGAATACTTTATTTATGTTATCTTACATACTTGTCAACCTCATGTGTAAATTATGGATTTTGATATGTCTCATGGATAAATCAAGGGTAAACTGAGGGGCATGTAACAAAGAATGTAAAAGGAATGCGAAGGAAAATGATACCAAAGAACTTACAAAATTCTGGCAGGTCTAACTGTTTGTATAGTCACTCTAAAGGCTGGATGGATGAGGAGGGAAGTACAGTAAATGGCGGCTGTGCGATGTGTGTGGCAAGTGATCAGGCATTGGTGGGAATAAGAAAACATGCACATGTCAAAAAGGATGCACATGTCAAAAAGACTTAAGATACAGTATGAAATCTATTAAAAAAAAGAAAAGCCATTCACTTCTCTGAATAGAGTGGTGAAACGAAAGAGCTTAGTCTGTTCTGAGAGAACTTAAAGGAGTTACATATTCCCTCTTCTTATTTGGTGCTCCTTTGAGTGGAAGCATCAAAGAGCCACCACTGCTAATTTCCCACCTAGGTATTCAAGAATGCCAGAAGTGATACCATGGCAGAGAGAGTAAAGGGAGTCAGTGCTTCTTTTAGCTTCTCCCAGGATGGACTAAGCTCTTGCCTCTCGTCACTCTATTCAGAGAAGGGGATGGTACATTTTTTGATAGGAGTTAAGGTACAGTTTTTAAATTTACCCATGAACAAGTCAATCCAGTTTTTTTGGGTTGATTTTTTGACTAAAATTTCTAGACTTATGCATGAATATATACCATATTTATTGAAATAAATATTTATAAATTCACTTGCCTGTATTTATATTGGAGATCCTAGTTTGAGGATATAAATTTTCTTGTGCTTGAATAACATCTTTTTCATTCCAGATCAAACTTATCAACATCCATGTTGCTGATATCATTGAAGGCAAACCATCAATTGTACTTGGCCTGATTTGGTCAATCATATTGCATTTTCACGTGAGTATTAATCAAAGGTTAAGAGATGGAGTTTTGAAGTTGGTGTCTGCTTACCCACATTTTGAAACAAAAACTTTGCCAGTTCTGTTTCTTGGACTGTATGAGTGCTTTTCATGTCTGTCCCAATTCATTTTGATCTGCAAATTAATCTGGAGTTTAATAATAATAAACAAGGAATCTCTTTCAATCAACCATGGGTGCAAGTGATGTAAAACTACATTGTTTTGTCTTTGATCCTTTTTGCTGCACTATTTCTAATGAAATCATCATCCTTTTGCCTGGCGGGTTATACTTCTGGAAGGGCTTTTATTCCAGTCGTAACATGGCTTCTATATCAGGCATTTCTAGAATTAAAAAAAACATGAATATGAGATTAGTTTCTGATCTTATTCTAATAGTTACTCCTTGGCCACCTGGTTTTTCACCATCTGATCTGATAAAGAGCATTTTGAAACTTTTTGGAATCTACTTCATGAAATACACTTTAGTATTTACAATTCACTCTAACAAACATTCAAACATAATCTCCACACCTATTTCTATTTCAAATGGAAATGCTGTGTTTCTGGTGGAGTAATCATCAGCCTAGAACAGTACCATCTTAATTTTTATATAGTTATTTATTTATTTAGCCAGTGTTTTGGGGAACTTACCATATATATTCATGTACAAGTTGACCCCATGTATAAATTGAGGGCAGGTTTTGGGGCCAAAATTATGGATTTTGATATGACCCATGGATAAGTCAAAGATAAAACTTAGGAGCATTTAACAAAGGATGTGCAGGAATAAACAAAGGAAAACAATGCCAAAAGACTTACAAAATTCTGGCAGGCATAACTGATTGTGGTCACCATAAAGGCTGGATGGATGAGGAAGGAACTACAGTAAATAATGATGGTATGATGTGTGGGGGAGGAGACCAGGTATTGGTGGGGCTAAGAAAATGCACATATGTCAAAAAAGATGTAAAGGCAATAATTAAGATACAGTATTAACTCTTTATCAAAAAAGAAACCACTTTTCTGAGTAGAGTGGCAAAAGGCAAGAGCTTATTCCATCCTGGAAGAACCTAAAAGAAGCACAGACCCCTCTACTCTCTTGGTGCTCCTTTGAGGGGAAGCGCGAAAGAGCCACCACTGATGCTATTTTCCCACCCAGATATTCAAAAAGGCCAGAAGTGAGAGAGTAGAGTGCTTTTTTTAGGTTCTCCTGGGATGGCCTAAGCATTTGCCTTTTGTCACTCTATTCAGAGAAGGGGATAGTTCTCTTTTTGATAAGAGTTAAGTTACAGAACTCACAGTACTTACATTGACCAAGTTTTTTTGAGTCGATTTTTTACTAAAATTTTGAAACATACATGTATATACAGCAGTCCTAAATATCAGGAGTAAGGCAGCACACACCCTGAATTTTACTGTTTGAAAGAAACAAAAAGGGAAAAAAGAAGAGGGAAGACAGAATGAAAATAAAACCCAGTTTATACGTTACTAATTTAAAACAGACTTTCCTGGTTTTCCCCCCAATTTGTTTAATTTTTTTAATTGTTTAAAAATACCCCAAAGAAAATAAAACAAACAGATGGACAAACACATTTTAGCTGGAAAATGAAATATGTCAGAAAGAAGACAAAGTGGCACCTTTCCTCTGCTAGATACTTTTTTCCCAATGAGGACAGCTGTTCTACTAGGACTCAAAAATGGCTTGTTCAAGTTTTGAGGTCTGCCACAAAATTGTGTGTGCTGATTGGCTTTTATCCTTCTCTTTTTAATGCTTTTTAAGTGATTTTTCTTCTTCTTTCTGAATTTCTCTTGGATAGATTGAAGAGTTAGCCTGTACTCTGGCTGGTGGATATGGTCATCCCTCTGTGGAGACTCCGAGTGCCACGGACAATACCTCACCAACAGAAAGCCCACCGGCTAAAAGAAATGCAAAAGCGAAGGAACGATGGAAAATATCAGCAAAGAAAGCACTGCTTTTGTGGGCGAAAGAGCAGTGTGCCACGTATGTAGCAATAGGCGAATCAGAGTATTTCCAGACCATATTTCTTTCATATATTGTCACCTATACAACTGTTCCAGTTTGCTTTTGCATTGATCTGTGGTTTTTTTTAAATAAAAAAAGTGTGTATACATCGGCATTTTAAAAAAGTGATGTCATACTTGTATTTCCTCAAACACCTAAATCTATTTTCAATCTTTCAGGCATCTGCTAGTATGACAGGATTTTATTTTCCCTCCCCATCTCTCTCAGAGTCCCTTGCATTGCCCAAAAATCTGTTTTGGAGGGTTCCTAGTCCTCCAGAGCTGGTTCTGAGGGCACACAGAAGCTTACTATTCTTATCAACTTAATTTATACCTTGCATTTCCCCAAATTGGTTGTTGTTTGCCTTCAAGTAGCTTCTGACGTACAGGGACCCTAATGAAGTTTTCTTGGCAAGTTTCTTCAGAGGGAGTTTGCCATTACCTTCCCTGAGGCTGAGACTTGCCCAAGGTCACCTAGTGGGTTTCCATGGCTGAGCTGGGATTTGAACCCTGGTCTCCAGAGTCATACAGAGCTCAAACCACTACACCATGCTGGTAAACAGCTTACAAATTCAAATGATTCCAATATAGTTCAAAATGAACAGTTTTAAAATACGGTCGGCACTCCGTTTTCACAGGTGATTCGTTCCAGACCTCCCCCCCTCACAGAAATGGAGATTTGCTAATATTCAAGCCCCATAGGCTTGAATGGGGTGTGCTTCTGTGGGTGCACATGGGGGCACGCCCATGGGGGCATGCGCCACTGATTTTAATGGAAGTTGTCCCATGAATATGCAAAACCGTGGACTTCAAGTCCGTGAGAACGGAGGGACGACTATATACATGTAAAATTATTTTAAAATAATACAATTAAAATCCCAGGACTCCATGGGATAGACCCATGGTAGTTATAGTGGAATGATACAGGTTGAGTTTCCCTTATCTGGAATTCTGTTATCCAAAATTCTCCAAAAATATCCATGTAGGTGGCTGAGGTAGTGACTCCTTTGCTTTCTGATGGTTCAGTGTACACAAACCTTTCTTCATGCACAACATTATTAAAAATATTGTGTATAAAATTAACTTCAGGCTATGTGTATAAGGTGTATACAAAACATAAATGAATTGCATGTTTAGACTTGGATCCCATCTCTAAGATACCTCATTATGTATATGCAAATATTATGAAATCCAACAAATTCAGAAATCTAAACAACAATGTTCCAAACATTTTGGATTAGGGGGACTCAACCTGTAGTGCTAGAATTGTGTAGTATGAATGGGCCCCAGCTGAAGGGAAAGATCCTTTTGGGTCTTACTGTATGTGTATTTTCTCTCTATTATTATCATTATTGAGGCTGTTGGTTCCATTTATTCATAGCCTGTATTTCATCATAAAAGATAACAGGGGAACAAGTGTAAGATAGTTCCCACATTCAGAATTCTCCCTGAGGAAAAAAGAAAAACCCAAAATGGAGAGTATCTATGCATCATGGAATTTCTTTTATTCAGTATTATTGCTCTGCTCATGAAAAAAGATAATGGCATTAGAGATGGAGGTGGAAAGGTTAACATGTCCCCCTCTTTGCAGGTAGATTTCACCATGCTTACATAACAAGCGGTTAGGGATAAAGTGATTATATGACAAAAATGACAGGGCCATCCTAAGCTAGATATGGGCTTGTCTAAGGAGGTCAAGAGATTTTTTTAGGTGGGCTATAACAAATGGGATAGTAACCTGTTTGATTCCTTCTTCGCTTCAAGCCAGCTAACATGTCTACTGCCAGTTCAGTGAGTGGAATTGGATGCAGCTGGGGCAGCTGATTATGCTCACCTTCCTTTCCATTACCCCAAGAACAAACTTTCAGGAATGTACAAGTATTACTCAGGGATGCAGCTATGGGGGTGGGGGTAGGAGGCAAAATGAGGACATTGCCCCTTGAAATAAGAAATCTGGCTCCTCCAATTTAAAGTTTCCATAATTCCCTCAAACTCTTAACAGGAGTAACTTAAAACTTCAACCAAGCATTTAGAAATACAGTTTAGGCATTTGAAGAAAGGGAGAAAGCAAAGGTACTAAGGGAATGCAAGCAACAAATATAAGAGTTCTAGGTATGAATGATTTTTCAGTGTCCCAGTCTCTGCAATGCTAGAAATTTGGGGACTGAAGAAGAATTTCATTTTTCTTTTTTTTGGGGGGGGGGTCCTGTGTGTGGTAGAATTCGTATTTGGAGGAGCAATGGTCTTATCTTCCTATTATTGTTACTTATTCTTTTTCACTCTATATTCTGTGAATTTCCCGGAGAAAGGTGGAAGGGACCATCTGTTCCTGTGGCTGTGAACCTGTTTATCACACAGTTTCCTGGGCCAAGTTAGCTTGGGGCAGATGGCAGTGTCTGCTAGTTCTCTTTTAGTTATTCGTATCTTGCTTTTGTTCTCATAATGAAATTTAGGTGGCTTACAGTACGGTAATACTGAATAAAAAGTACAATAGAAATACAAGACAGCATCGAAAATTCTCATCAGAATTAAGTTAAAAGGATAAAATAAGAAACTTAAAACAAGCAATTTAAAAACATGTAATTAAGGAAGATATAAGGATATAAGGGATGCAGTGGCTCAGGTGGTTAAGATTCTCACTCTTTTGATTGCAAGGTTGGCAGTTCGAGGCCTGGGTGCTGCATGATGAGGTGAGCGTGTGTCACTAGTCCAGGCTTCAGACAACCTAGCAGTTCGAAAGCATGCAAATGCAAGTAGATAAATAGGTACCACTTCAGTAGGAAGGTAAACAGCATTCTATGAAATCTTGCTGGCCACATGATCACAGAGTAGTTTCTGACAATGCTGGCTCTTTGGCTTAGTAACAGAGATGAGCACCGCCCCCTACGGTCAGACACAACTTGACAACCTTGTCAACGGGGAATACCTTCACCTTTACCTTTAATTAAGGAAGATATATCACCCAACAGATAACAATATACTGGCTTCAGGAAACCAGTCAGTTGCCAAAGGACCCTACCATCAGACCCTGTATCTTTTCAAAGTTCAGTAATTCAGTCTTTTTTGTTCATCAATAAAACCTTTATTATTCAATAATAAGTTCACTGGCAGACTTCTGCAGACAGAACTATCCTAATCCACACTCTCCATCCTGCTGTGACCCACACCCCACCCTCTAGTTTCGCAGGCTTTCCTCTGATTTGTTTCCATTTTATAACATACTCACCTAGTACTCATTTTAGTCCCATCTGTCCAGCCCCCCCCCCCTTTACTAACTTTGGTTCTTGCCTTGCTTTCCTTTTCCTACAAGAAAAATATTCTTCCACACATCTGCATATATTTGAACCAGGCAGTATCTGCAGTTAGAGCCATCAACATTCTGTTTCATCATTGACAACAGTTCCTATTAATTTTCACATACCATTATACATGTATACTAAACTATGATGTATATTGACGCACACACATTGAACATAACTCAAACTCAAGGCCTCTGCAGACGGGCAGACGTGCCCTCCCCCCCAGGAAGCCATGGATTGGGACCAAGGCTGCCCCACGCCTCGGCCCCAATCCACTCCTTTTCTGGCCCTGGAAGGAGCGCTAAAATAGCACTCCTTCCGCAAGGCATGGAAAAGGTGCCGGAAGAGGCGGCGTGCGCCTCTTCGGTGGCGTGCACCTCTTCGGCAGCTCTTCCGGCTCAGCGTGTCTTGATGCTTAGCCGGAAGGATGTCATCGGAGCGCCCACCGTGTGGAATGGCAGGTGCTGCAATGTCCTCAGGAAGGGGTTGGGCTGCCCGGCGTGAGGCTGCCTCTCACCTTCCTTGCCTCCAAGACGGCACTTTGCACCGTCTGCAAAGGCCCTCAGTTATCATTCTATTGGAAACCTGACATAGAAATACCATAACAAAATTATGACTGATTTTATGGATTCTGATGCCTATAGGCTGGCATTCTCTTAGTCAGTTACAACATTGTAAGCTAATTTATCTAATTTATCAACCTTGTAAGATCGGAAAGAGAAACAGCTGAATTAGAATATATCCACAGACTAATTTATCAGCAGTGGGTTGAAAAGAGACAATGGCTTTCTAGCACACCACGCTTATTATAACACTGGTTAACATCCCATCCTGAGGAGGACTGGCTCTTAGCTAGTTCATCACACCTCCTTTCTGTTTCCCAGCCTGCACATGCGGCATTCCAAAAGTTCCTCCGCCATTCATTTGGCCACCCCACCCACCCTGGCTTCAGGCAACATCTTTCCTTCTGCCTTTGTCCCTCAAAGACCATTGTTAAAACGAACGTGTCATCTCATCACAATAGCCACATATTCTGCAGTTCTATGGCTAGTTGTGCAGTCTGATTATAAAGGTTATTCCAGGGTACCAGTTCACTTCATGCATCTGAGGAAGTAGAACAAGTTTACGAAAGCTTATGCTACAACGTCTTTCACACAGTTTCAAAGATGCTGTAAGATCCTTTTGCATACTTGATAACTGTATCCTATTCACATTTACAATTGTGGATCCATTTGCCATGATAATAAATTGCCCCCAAAATCCTCCTTAAAAACCAGACAGCCATCCCAAGTGGTTTGGTTTTGCGTTGCTCGTGAATGAGGTACTGCAGAATGATGTGACTAGGGAACCTTGTGGGATCTTGTCACAACTCTTTGTTGCACCATCACTTACTGATAGAAGGGAGCTGGTTACTTCATGCCCACCACTTGCCAGCACTGCAGAATTCCATTGCTCCAGAAGGTTGTCTGGCTTTTGAAGCTTAGGCCTTTGCAGACTGCCAGAAATAGTGCAAATTAAGTCAATTTTAAGGGTTAGGGTTAGTGCTAGGGAATCATGGGAATTGTGTATTTTTTTCTGAGACACTGAGCCTTCTCTGTCAGAGAGCTCTGGTGCCACAATAAAATACAGTTCCCATGATTCCCTAACCCTTAAAGTGGACTCAATTTGCACTATTTCTAGCAGTCTGCAAAGGCCCTTAGTTTCAGGGGTCAGATTGGGAGATGGAGCATAGTTACAATATCGTAGCTTAGGCTTGTATGCAGGATCTCTTTCATAGTTTGCCAAGAATGGCAAGAGGTGACCAGCTTAGATTTCCTCAGAAGGGGGTTCAAGAGCATAGGACCACCCACAAAAAGGCCTTGTAAGTTGCCTCTAGGGAGACCATCATCAAATGGTCTGCTGTGGTAAGATTTTGCATGGGTCAAAGATCTTTTTTTCTTTGCGAACTGAAGAATTTTTATTTAGTTTGTCCAACACTGGCTCATTTCTATAATTAGATAAGAAAATAGATGTTAGGGCTAGTCCAAGTGCCTGTTCCTGCTGGTGTTCAGATCAGACCTCAGGAAAGTTATTTTTTTGATGACAGCACTCAGAATCCCCCTGTCATGGTTGCTGCATAGGGCTAGCCATGATGGATAAGAATCTCTAGGAGCTTCAGTCTAAAAAGTAACTTTCTCAATCTCTTCTTCAGACTAGTGCTGGCCACTTTCTCAATAATACATTTCACATCAGTGAGATCACTGAATTCAGTCACAGTGCCTGTGCCTTAGGCCTGTGTTCACCTTCCACTTGCAGAATTTTTGAACTTTTTGAAGTTGCTGTTCTGCCAGCATTAGTTCTGACTCATGGATAGCCCTTCTAGGCAAGGCTGTGCTCTCTAAGAAAGAAACACATTGTCTGAAGGAACATGACTGACATTTCTTTCAAATATATATCAACTTCTTTGTAATGAATGTATCACTGTAGAGTAGGAAACTGTGGTCACATTCTTACATTTATTAGGCTGAATCCAAACTTAATTGTATTGAGTCCCATTGATTTCATTGATTTTGCTCTCAAGTATGACTAGGGATGTATCCACACTGTAGAATTAAAGTAGTTTGACACTAGTTTAACTGCTGTGAGTCTATCCTACAGAATCTTGGGATTTGTCGTTTGGTGAAGCAACAGAGCTCTCTGACAGACCAGTCTGAATACCTCACCAAACTATAAATCCCAGGATTCTGTAGAATAGAGTCTTGGCAGTTAAAGTGGTGTCAGACTGCTTTAATTTTGCAGTGTGGGTACATCCTATATCGAATTCATCCCATTGTGCTTTTCCAATGGTTTACAGTAAATGACAAAGGGCAAACAATGCAGTAGCCTTTCCCAACTGATACCTTCTAAATCTGTTGTTGTACTACAGCATCCTGACCTGGGATAATGGGAGTTGTAGTCCAGAACATCCAGAGGGAGCCAGGTTTGTGAAGGCTACTATACAGTATGCGAAACTTATATCTTGGAAAATGTTACTAATTTGGATTATAATCCCCAGAAATCTTTAGCCAGCATGGCCATTGTCCATGGCTTGGGTATCCTGGGAGTTGTAGTTCAAAAAAGTAACTTTGTAAAGCTGTGTGATAGAATTTGATATAGGGGAAGCCAAATCGGTTGATCCAGATTTTTGTAGCTGATGGAGTGTTGCTCACTGCTTACAGGAGTAATTTAAGATACACTTTGCATATGTATGTTTTATGCTTTTCGGCACAGGCATGGATACATTAGTGTTGCAGACTTCAAGTCCAGCTGGAGGAATGGTTTGGCTTTTTTAGCTGTCATCAATGCCTTACGGCCAGGCTTAGTTGATATGGAAAAAGCAAAAGAAAGATCCAACCAAGATAACCTAAATGAAGCCTTCCAGGTTGCAGAGAAGGAACTAAATATTCCCCGGCTGCTTGAACCTGAAGGTAAATATTCTGTTTTACCCATGCCTTGCCATCCATTACTTTGTATTTAGCATGGGAGGAAATCCATTCATAGCAGCAGAAGAGTTTTGTCATGACATTTTAAATATTGTTCTAAAATTCAGTGGCCAAATTCCAACATGTGCAAGTAGCTCTGCATATATAGTTCTGCATCCTGTCACTACCTGGAAGTGTCAAGCTCTGGGAGGGGCCCTACTCCTATTGCTTACTGGTGAGTAAGGAGCTGTGTGTGTGTGTGTGTGTGTGTGTGTGTAGCAGTGAGTAATTCAGATAATAGAGAAGCAGCTGGTCTCAGCTCATTGGCATGTAGAAATGAGGATGTATTCTCAAATGGAGTGCGCCTGCCTTTTTCTTCCCCCAGGAGCTCAGTGCAGCTAGATCTCTATGGCCCCAGTCACTTCCCACCATCTTCCTTTTTCTCCTGTAAGAAGGCGCATCAGCACCCCCTCCCAGGGCCTGACAGATGCTGGGCATAGGAAATTTTTGGACAGATTAGAAGGACAAGAAAACAGCTCCTTGCACCCCTTCCAAAACGTGTCCCCAAGGTGCACTTAACACACATATGTGTAACTAAGAGTATGCCTGCCTATGAGTGCATGCAAGTTCATAAAGATTAGGAATTTAAACACCCAGTGATTGTTAAAGTCGTACAACAGGAAATAGTCAAACGTATTTACAAAATGGAGGTGACATTTTGTTCAACTGTGAATTCTTTCGGTCCTATCCTGGGTGCTGATCTCTTCAGGCCACTGTTACCTACTTCAGCTGATAGTGGCTTGGTGTCCTCTACAGACCTGCTAGTTAAGATCTGTTGACTTTCGGACATTAATTTCTTCCACTCTTTTTTCTTGGCCATTCTGACTGGGGTTTCTGGGGTTTAAGATCCAAAAACTGGAAAGCCAAATGTTCCCCACTCCTGTTTTAATTGAGATGTGGGAGATTTAATGTGGAATTTTATGGATGCACATTTCTAGCAATGTTATAAGGGCCATATATGTAGCTTTAATTAGCCCTTCGGGACCACCTCCTGCCATACGATCTCCCCCACGTACTCCATTCCTCTGGGAGGAATTTGCTTCAGCCATTAAAATCCAGGCTCTTTGCAACCTCCCAGAGGGCATTCCCGGTAATCACCCCCAGATTATGGAACGGCCTGCTGGATGAGATCCATCAGATTACTATGCTAAACAGCTTCAAAAAGGCTGTTAAGACGGATCTCTTCCGCCAGGCCTTTCCAGAATAGACTTTCTGGCCTCAGGAACCCCCTTATCCCCCTTTCCCAATTCGGATGCTGCTGTTTCTCTGCTTGTTTTATTATATCATTGTTGTTTATGATTTGATTTTATGCCATATCATTTTAACTAAGATCTTTTAATACTTTTTGGTTTAATACTTTTTTAAGGGGTGGGTGGGTTTTGGGCTTTGGGGGATTTATATTATATGTAATTTTAATTGTTGTTAGCGGGGTACAAAGAATTATTATTATTATTATTATTATTATTTCGATCTTCAGTCAAAATGCTCTAAAAGCAACAGATCTGTACAGCATCTGAAGGTTCAAGGGAGAAAAAGGGTGATAGTCTGTCATGGACATATAAGACAGGCTTTTCTGAAAGTAATGCATTGTATATTTCATGTGATCTAAGAGTGATTTAACTGTTTCTACCATTTCACAGATGTTGATGTCATCAATCCAGATGAAAAATCCATCATGACATACGTGGCTCAGTTTCTCCAGTATTTCAAAAGTTTACCTGCAGCTGAAGATGAAATGCAGGTATGTGACATCTTTTATTTTGGAACCAAGCTTGGTGAGTTCAGAATGTTCGTTGGGTGAGGATTCTTCAAGGATCTCTTAAGTATTTGAGTCTGTACAGTAATGGCGCAAATGGTAGGAAAAGAAAAGAAATTTTTAGAGCAGTAACTAGTACAGATGCTTTCTGCCCCTTAGCTGAGGGATTTTGTTAGACACTGTAACATTAGAGCAGGTGTAGGCAACCTTTTTGAGCCGGGGGCCGGGTTGCTGTCCCTCAGACAATTGGGGGGGGCCGAAGCACACTCTTTCAGCTTTTCTTTTATTTATAAATTTATTTATAAATAAATAAAAATAAAACATTTTAATTTTTTTTAAAAAAATATTAAAAAATATGCATGCACACTCTTTCAGCCCCAGAAAAGCCATGGCAAAACTCCTGTGGAGATTTTGCCAAGAAAACCCCAAGAACAAGTAATAACAATAATCAATATCATCATGGCAGGCGGCGGCGGCAGGACCAGCCTGGGGCCGGTCCAAAGGCCTCGGGGGGGTCACATCCGGCCCCCAGGCCTTAGGTTGCCTACCCCTGCATTAGAGACTCCACTTAAACTGCCTTCACAAAAAACTGTTGTCTCCTTCCAGTCAGCAGAGGTGCCAGAGCTGATTGCTTAGTTCATAACAGGTGTTTACAAACCAAACCAAATGAACCTGTAGTTGCAGGATTATAAAAGATCAGGTACATGGTGTCTTCCCACATTCTGTGACTTCTTGTGTGTGAGTTCTGTTGCTTCTGTGGAGAGAGTTTTAGCTTAATAATAAAGCACACACATTGCATGGAGAAGGTCCTGATTTACGCATTGGTATCTTCCGTTGGTGGCGTGGGAAAGACTTTTGCTTGGGAAAGTTGTCACTAGTAGGAGGAGCAAGTACTGGGCTAGATGCACCAATGATCTGACAAAACAAGATAGCTTCACATTTTCTTCACATCTGTTGTGATACTAACCATGCTTTATGTTTGGTTAAGAGAATCTTGATTTTTATTAACCATGGTTTACATTAGTGGAGGTTGAAAACTGACTGTAATGTAAGACAGGAATAGGTATGTTCTGGGGTCCAGTTTTCTGCTCCAAGCACCCCCCTTCCACATGGTCTCAACCCCAAAAATGGGAGAATGAAAGGAATATCAACACTAGAAGGTGACAAGTATCTACTTCTATTTTTGTTATGGGAGATGGAGGGGAAAGGACGGCTCCCCTGCCCCTTCTTTGACTGCAAAACTGTTTCATTAGGGGCTTATGGGAATGGACATTGACCTTTGGATCCAATGTATTTCTTTTCTTTTTTTTTATGAAATACTGTACAGTCGCCCCTCCATTTTCGCGGGGATCCGTTCTGGACCCTCCCCTCGTGAAAACGGAAAACTGCAGATATTCAAGCAGCATAGGCTTGAATGGCAACGCACCCCATTTTGTCCCACTCCGTTTGCTGTCTGCAAACTGGTGAGGGACGCGGACTTCAAGTCCGTGAAAATGGAGAGGCAACTGTATATACTCATGTAGCAATAGCAATAGCAGCTTCATTTATATACCGCTTCATACCGCATTATGCAGTCTCTTAAGTGGTTTACAGCTGTAAGCTAATTGCCCCCAACAAGCTGTGTACTTAATTTAGCGACCTCGGAAGGATACAAGCCTGAGTCGAGCCTGAGCCCTGGATGGTATTGAACTCACAACCTTGTGGTTTGTGAGTGAGTGGCTGCAGTACAGGCATTTAACCACTGCGCCACCAGGGCTCCGTGTATAAGTCTAGAAATTTTAGGCAGAAAATTGACCCAAAAACCCTGAGTCAGCTTATCCATGGGTCAATGTAAATACTGTACTTTAACTCTTATTAAAAAAGGAACCATCCCTGATGAAAGGCAAGAGTGTAATCTGTCCAGGAAGCATAGACCCTCCTCTACTCTCTCACCCATTCAGTCTTTAGTGCGAACACAAACAGTTATGCATGCAGGAATTTTGTATGTTCTTTGGCATCATTTTCCTTTGCTTCATTCTTTAGATTCTTTATTATCTGCCCCTAAGTCTTACTCTTGACTTATTCATGGGTGATCAAAATCCATAAATTTTGCCCCCAAACCAGACCTTGACTTATACATGGTATCGACTTATAGTAGAGTATATATGGTAAGCAGGACTGGGAGGGATCTGAGGCCTGCAAAAACAACATTTGGGCCACATTTCATCAATCCCATATTTAGGAATTTGAATAAAATTGCCAGAATACCTCAGTCAGCATGACCAGTGACTGTATTGGCTGGGTATTCTGGGGAGCTGTAGTCCAGTTTTGTTTTGGGTTTTTTTTTTTGTTTTTTGTTTTTTTTTTTGAAGCTCTGTGTTTAGACCAGGAGAACAAATTGGCACATAAGACAGGAAGAACTGAGGGATGGCAGTCACATGTACACAGACACAATTCTATAGCTCACTCTCTTAGCCTTGGGAAGGAAAAGACACAGTACCTATCTCTATCCTGGCTCCAGCTAATTTGTCAAAGCATGCTCCAAATTGATGTTGCTGTTAGTTTGAATTGTTGCATTGTTTCACAGGGGTTGGATTGAAGTTGTTGCGAAGGGGTAACATCCTTGGGAGTATCTTTGACAGGCTGACCATTTCTTCAACAATGGACACTGGAATTTTTGGGAGGGTTGAGATATATGTATGTAACTTTCTGTTCTGTTTCCCAGGCGAAAGTGAATGAAACCTTGAGCTGGCTGAGGGCTCAAGAAAAGAAGTTAACAGAGTTGCTGACTGAGACTGACAATGTACCTTTCTCCGAGAAGTTCCAAGTAAGTTGGCTTTGCAAATTTCATACATTTAGAAACAACAAATACTTTCAGAGAATAATTTGATGTGAATAAATGAAGGATTGTATTTTCATGTAGTTGTCTCTGAACTGCTAAAACATGATTTAGCGCTGTATCAGGGTTCGGCAACTTTGGTGAATCCAGGGACCAATTTTGATTTCTCAGAAACCTACTGCAGGCCACCCTTATTGAAATAGGGGATTTGGAATCAAAACTGGAAATGACTTGAAGTTCAAGTTTATGGCGCTCTTTTGATGAAATATGGCTCTTTACTTTATTTTTGAAGCCACCAGCCCTGCAAACTTCAAGGACACCATTCTTCTGGTTTTGACAACTTTTTTTTTTTAAAAAAATGGTGGTGTTTGGAGGTAATATAGGGGCTTAAAATGGTTGAATAAGGCTTAATAATGGCAAAACATAGAGGAAGTCCCTGTCAGTGTGTGGATGATGAGTGTTGTAGTGATGCTCTTTGGCACCCAGCAGAATCTGCAGGACAAGCTGGCTGCTGTGATCCACAGCCACTTTGTGATTCTTGCCATCAACTGGCTCAGCTTCCCTTCTTCAGGATCCTGTCTTTCGCAGTCAAGAAGACACATTGTAAAGTCCAAAAGCATAGTTTTATTAATGCATATAAAAGTAAAATAAGATAGCTAAGTAAAATCCATTGTGATGAACTTGACCAGTTCAGCCATGAAAGATTACATCTTTAACAATCCCAAAAGCTTAGGATCTCCAACTTGTTGCAGTTAAAACCACTGCTTCCAGCCACACATGTGCTCACATCTTGAACAATAACATTCTAGACAAAGGCTTCTCTAGGCCTTTCCCATACTCCACCTTCTAGGTGTTAACCTTATGTTAATTGGATAATGCCTGTATGATGTATGTTAACCCAGCCTCTTGCTGTCCATCATCCACCACGTGACTATTTTCTCAGCTTAATGATTGTTTATCTTTTGATATCACTTGCTACCCATAACAAAGTCAGTGTCCATGAGTTCTACCTTTGGGAAAATTCATGTTTATGTCTGTGTTGGCCATCTGGTGTTAGATTCACTTTGTTTTTCTAGATGTTGTTCTCATGAGGAAAATTCCACACACACATCTCTACATTTCACCTTTGACTGCATATCCCATCCATATCCTAACAGTCCCAGCTTATCTGATGGGTTAGAGATTGGAGGACTGTCAAAAAGTGGAATCTGTTGAAAAGCGGAACTCAGTCTTTTTTTAGCTTGCAAATACAAGACTGAATTCTTGAAATGTCAAGTCAACTGAGAGAGAAAAAATATATAACACTGAATAGATTGAGAGAAGAAAACAGTATGCTGAGTCAACTGAGAGAGAGAAAAAAGCATCATCAGTGGTAAAAACAAACAAATAAACAGACCAGGGAGCGAAAGTGTGGTACATGGCTATAATTGAGATCCATTGAAACAGTAGAATGTCCAAAATGAGCACCTGAAAAGCGAGGGATGCCTGTACTGTTAGCCTTGAAGCAGGGTATAAAAGCAGTGTTTTTCCCTGTTGTTTGTCAAAGCATATTCCAAGACATACAGCTCAGGTACATGGTGGTCCCATTTAAATATCATGGCCCATAGCCAGTGATCAACCTTTCCTTCATCTCTCTGCCTAATCCAAGGATGAGGAACCTTTGGCCTTCTATGTTTTGGACCACAACATTCACAATTCCTTCTTATTGGTCATGATGGGTGGGACCAATGGAAACTGGAGACCTCAGCTTTTTTAGTGAAAAAGTTTACCTTTCTTTTTGGCCTAACCCCTTTTTTAAAAAGCTAATAGAAGCATGGGGTATAGAATTTGAACATATGTATCTTCTTTCCATTTTAATTCTTAGGAGGCACTGTCATTTATGGAAACATTTGATGAGGAGAAAAAAGCTTTCCTGCCTGTACTGGCATCTAAAGGAAAACCTCAGGAATTGAGTGAAGATCATCTTAAGATGAAAGAAGCATGGGACAACCTCACCTCACAGGTCATTGGGGACATTTAAAAGAATCTACAATTTAAATCTATAATTTATGTTGTTGATACAAAGGTTCTTGTTTTTGTCTTGAATGACCAGAAGCTGGAAAAGTTAGTTTTTTGGAGTATAGTTTCTAGGGAGTTATAGGAGCTGTATTTCCCCCCCCCCCCCAAAAAAAAGGAACCATCCAAAACTCTGTAGATGATGAGTGGTCATCAGAAATGTTTCCTTGTGTTCTTCAAATGTGGCACTGAGATATTGTCATTAGAACATTCTGTCAACCAGTAGGAACACTTCTTTTGGGGTGATTTGGTCTTCTGGGTTGACCAGGAAGGGTTTCAAACTTCCAGTTTGTTTATCATTAACAACATTGAGAAAGCTTGTGTGCAAGGAAAAATAATAGAACCTGCACAAGCTAGACATATATGTTTTCTCTTAATCTAGATGAATGAATGGAAAGAAAAGCTGGATCGTTTGTTACCTCCGCCTTTAGATGCCATTGAGTCATGGCTCCAAGATGTGGAACACCAGCTGGCTGAAGACTTACCTGATTCTCACAACCAGTGTAAAGCAACGACTGTCCTTGAAGGAAAAATGAGATCCCTCCAGGTTGGTGGAGGAAATAAAAAAGATATATTTAATGCCCAAACATACCATTCTCTTTTCCCTCTCCTTGTCACGCTCTTTTTCACACACATAGAAAGCTTGGGAAAGTTACTTTTTTGAACTATATAAATACAAGAATCAGCCAGAATCTGGCATCTAAAAAGGAACTTTCCCAGACTCTGTTCATACCAGTGCCTTGATGTATATGAGTTTTGATTTGTACTCTTCTTGGCTTTGCAGATATAATGATATTTAGTATAGTTTGCTGTCTCCTTGCTTCTGTAGTGTTCACATTTAGCCAGGAACAATTCATTTTTGATATTTTAATACAGGGGTAGGCAACCTTTTTGAGCTGGGGGCCGGGTTGCTGTCCCTCAGACAATTGGGGGGCCGAAGCACCCAAAAATAAAAAAATAAATAAAAAAATAAAAATATTTTTTAAAAAAATTAAAAAATTAAAAATATGCATGCACACTCTCTCAGCCCCAGAAAAGCTATGGCAAACCCCCTGTGGAGATTTTGCCAAGAAAACTGCAAGAACAAGTAATAACAATAATCAATATCATCATGGCGTGTGGCAGCGACAGCGGGGGGCGGCGGCGGCGGCGGCGGCGGCGGCGGCAGGACCGGCCTGGGGCCGGTCCAAAGGCCTCAGGGGGCCGCATCCGGCCCCCGGGCCTTAGGTTGCCTACCCCTGTTTTAATACTTTACTTTATACTAAATAAGAATATTATATATATATATATATATATATATATATATATATATAATATATATAAATATATAAAATAAATATGTATAATATAAATATTAAATGTATTATCTATATATGTGTGTGTGCATTGGTTATGTTAGCAGAAAGGGCGTGGAGAAAAAGAAGGGATTGAGAGAAAAGCAGAGCTTGGAAGATGTCTTTTGGACTGCAGATCCCAGAAGCCCTATCTAGCACCAGCCATACCAGCTGAAGGATTCTGGGATTTGTAGCCCAAAATTTATGGAGAAAGGTGAGGCTTCTTTGGGTCCTAGCTTGCGGGGCCAACAATTTTGTTTATACCCCGAAATCTTGAAATTAATTATTAAGACAGGAACAGTGGCAAATATCCTGCCTCTGGTAGTCCATATAAACTAGATGGGGTTGTTAAATTCTTTCATTATTTTGGGAATGAATTGACTGAAAATTCTTTGTCCTCTTGGTTCAATTAAGAACCTAAATCAACATGCTGTTGACACGGTTTTACCTGATATCCTTTCTAGTGCGGACATCTGGGACATAATTGCAATATTGCAAGCTGATATCCAGGGAGGAGAAGAGGTCAAGGAGTTAAGTCTGGGGAAAACTAAGCATGACAAAGGAGAGGATAAGCTTGGGTTACATGCACAGTTCTGCCAAGCCTTACTTGTATGGCTGTAACAGAAAGGAATAGAAAGATTTTTCCTGTGCTTTTTCCAAGCTGGAATAAAGTTTCTATTTCCAGACACAGAATACTTTGCCAAATGTAGAAGAGAAGTGGCTGTAGTATAGAACTGACTCATCAAATGAAAAAGGCTGCTTGCTCACTGGGTCAGTAAGGGCCAAATGTCATATGAATGGCAACGGCAGCACAAATTCATGCCTCTGCCTCTTCTTTTAAAAACTGATGGATTGTGGTATCAGTTTGGTTCTCAAAGGAGGTGTTAATCTCTCTTTTTCCAGATGTAGAGTAACTGTTCCCTTGTGAAGGGACAGAGTTTGGAAAAGTTACCTTTATGAATTTGTTGTGTGCCTTCTGATTGCTTCCGATGTATGAAACCCCAATGTGAATCTGTCATAGGGTTATCTTGGCAAGATTTGTTCAATTGCAATTTGCTGTTGTCTTCCTCTGTGGCTGACAGAGTGTGATTTACCAGAGTCGTAGTCCATTGCTCATACTGCCACACCACACTGGCAATCTCTTTATGGATTATAGCTCCCTGAATATTTCAGCCAACTGGCCATGCTGACCAGGGGATTCTGGGAGTTGTAGTTCAGATTCTGGGAGTTTTAGTTCAGTCCTAAGCATGATATTGGCCAGTCTGCCTGGTGCTGACTAAAACTGGAATGGGACAACATCTGAAGAGCCATGCATCATCTGTGCCTTGAAGCAGTAAAACAATGTTATGTTTCTGTAGGAAGATGCTTGCAGTCATGTGTTGTTCTTTTCTCCTGTGAATAAATATGGATTATGCTATTGCTTCTTTTAGAGCTTGATGACGTATTTTGAACAACACCTGGAGGCCCTGCTGTCTTTCAGGAACAGAGATAATGCAGGCATGCCACTGGTACCCCCTCAGAAGTTGGAAGAAATGAGAAGAAGGTTTGTGATTGTCAGACTCCTCCTTTGGTCAGTCTTGGAGGCTGGGAGGCTGCAGTTTAGCTGGCGATGAATGATTACTTTTACCAAATTTGGCAGCTTGTTGGCGGAAGAGCAGTGTTGCTGATAGATATCCCTGCTGCTCTTGATGAAAAGCATTAGCTTTCATCCCCCTTCTGTACTTCCAGATGTATTGGACTACATTCCCCATTACCTACAGCTGGTGACTGTGAAGAATGGGAGTTTTAGTTTGACATACCTAGAGGGTGGTGGCTGGGGAAGGCTGAAAAATATTATTTCGATGTTTATTTCAAACAAACAAACAATGCTGATAGCTCTTAATTTGTCCAGAAGTGTATTTTTCAGGCAACAAATACAGTGGCAGCCCATTAATCTTCAGGGATAGTTTGTGTGCCTTGCAAAAACATCTGGTTGTCTGTAATGGAAAACAGGATGTTGGACCTTTCTGATCCCACGAGGTTCTTCTTACATTCTTAGTTTCTTGCACTGACGCTGGTCCTTCTTTCATTATGAATGCTGCTTATGAATACAGGTTGAGTCTTCCTTATCTGGAATTTCAAAATCTAAAATACTCTAAAGTCCAAAATTGTTCATATGGCTGAGATACTGCCATCTTTGCTCTCTATGGTTCAGTGTACACAAACTTGGCTTCATGCACAAAATTATTAAAATATTATATATAAAATTACCTTCAGGCTAGGTTTATGAGGTGTATATGAAACATAAATGTTTAGACTTGTGTTCCATCTGCAAGATAATCTCATTATGTATATACAAATATTCCTAAATCCAAAAAAAAAAAAGGGGGGGGGGAAGAAATCCAAAACACTTCTGGTCTAAGCATTTTGGATAAGGGAGACTCAACTTATACAAGAAACAGCTTGATACTAAACTAGACTGCTGGACGATCTCACTCTGTATTGCTTGGTTTTGTTGGCAGCATCTTTCTCACCCCTACTCAGAACTGAGAAATATATTTTTTTTTACTTTATTATTTTGGCTTTGCTCCTTGAGTAGCCTTGTTGGCTCTGGGTTTTGGGTGTATTAGTAGCCTAAACCCATCTGCTGGTCTCAACTAGAATTGACCTATTGCACCAATGACTTTAAGTGCTGATTTGGTCATTTTTTGTTTGTTTGTTTTGTGCCTTCAAGTTGACATTGACTTAGGGCAGTCCTGTCAGAATGTTTTCTTGGCAAGATTTATTCAGGAGAGGTTTGCCATTGCCTTCCTCTGAGGCTGAGATAGTGTGACTTGCCCAAGATCACCTAGTGGGTTTCCATGATTAAGTGGGGATTCAAAGACAGATCTCCAGGAGTCCTGGTCCAACACTCAAACCACTTTATTAGCAATTGATTCAGTGGGCTAACTCTGCTTGAGACTGGTAGCTGGATTTATGCCTAAAGAAGTAACTATTCCAAGCTCTTATTTGGCCAAATACCTGTGGCTGACTGCATGTATAGTATGTGATACACTATCTTATTATGAGAAAGTTAAGAGGTGATATAATAGCCCTGTTTAAATGTTTGAAGAGATGTTATATTGAGGATGAAGCAAGTTTGTTTTCTGCTGCTCCAGAGAACAAGACCCAGAACAATGGATGCTAGCGACAGGAAAAGAGATTCCACCTCAACATTAGGAAGAATTTTCTGAAAGTGAGAGCTGTTCAACAGTGGAACACACTTCCTTAGAGTATGGTTGAGTCTCCTTCTTTGGAGGCTTTTAAACAGGCTGCATGGCCGCCAGGGGTGCTTTGATTGTGGCATGACAGAATGGGGTTGAACTGGATGATCATTGTGGTCTCTTCCAACTCTATAATTCTGTGATTCTATGATTCTATGATTCTTCTTTCCCATCACCCCTTTTTATTCCTTCAGGCCCCTCAGAATCTACTTCTCCTTTTCTTGGACTCCCATATGTTCATAGGACTGTTCCCAAGCAGTCCTAACCCTTCCCTAGTTTTCCAGATAAATACAGAACATTTTGATTAACTAATTTAAGTGTTACATTCCTCTAGATCAGCAGTTCTTAACCTGTGGGGGCCACAGTGTCTTCACAGTGGGTCTGCAAAGGATTGAAGGAATGTTATAGGTTTTTACAGTTAAAACAGAAAGAAAGGAAGACACGAAGGAAGGATGTATTCCCATTATTTTTGTGCCAAAATTCAGCTTGATCTGTCAATTGTATTGTAATTGTACTAACCTACCACTTCTGTTAAAAATAAAAGTAAAAACTGGTTATGAGCATGGCATTTCTTGCTAGTATGCTATTATTATTACAGTACGCCCATGCCATATGCAGGTTTGCCATACGCGGACTTAAGGACCCACAGATAGCAAGCCCCAGCTCTTTTAATGGCATGTGGGCCTGGGGTACATGTGCAGTGCGGCATGCAGGAGCGTGCAGCCGTTAAAAATAAACAGGACAAGGTCCTGCATTATTTCGCTTATGTGGGGGGTGGGTGGGTGAGTCCAGAGCATATAACAAGAGTCCACAGTGTTGTTGTTGTTGTTATTATTATTAAATTTGTATGGAATTATTCCTATAAAAATATAATATGAGGGTATGCAACTAACTTTGATATGTGTTAGGGTTTTAAATCTTGAGCTAAGTCTAAGCAATGAAAGATATTTAAAGAGGATCTATGGTAAAGACAAGGTTAAGAACTGCTGCTCTAGATCAAGGGTAGAGAACTTTCCAGAACTGAACTGCAACTCTCAGCAGTCCCAGCCAGCACAGACAATGAGAGACTAAGGTAGCTGCAGTCCAACAATATATGGAAGGTCACAGATTGCCCAGCCTCACTGTAGGTTGGAGCATGTCTTATGCAAATGACTTTTCCGATAACAACTCCCAGAATCCCCCAGTGGCCATGCTGATTGGGCAGTTCTAGGAGATGCAATTCAAAAAATGAACTTTTCCATAATGCAGAGAATTATATTGGTCAGTTTTGTCTCACTTTCTAAAAACAAATTGTTGGGTTGATTTTCAGGTTCAACAACATTCAGCTGATGGATTTCAGCATCCTTGTGGAATACTATAACTTATTCTGCTCAACTATCTTGGAGGAACTGATCTCTAAGTTGAACATCTGGCACATCAAGTATGGAACCAAGGAAATGGTTGAGTCACTGCTCTCAGATTGGCATGTAAGTGTTATATTTCTACCCAGTGGGTGTCTGGGTCGCTGGCTGTGTTTCTGATCAGTTTGGACTGGAGGATATAAACTGTTCAACATTTCAGTGCATTTGCATTTTATGAGATCTTTAGGACTATTAATTCCTGACCCTTCATTCATAGTACACTTGTCCTTCCCTTTTCGTGGACTTGGAATCTGCGGTCTCACTCTTCGCGGGAGGGACAAGCAGCTATTAACAAAATGGCCACGTGTTAGTATGCACCTCCACTTGCACACCACTGGCGTACGCACCATTATTTCCTATGGGACTTGAATATCTGTGAGTCACCATTTTCATGGGGGATCCAGATCGGATCTCCTGCGAATTGGGAGGGGCTACTGTATTTCAATGTAATTGGAAGGTTTTTTTCTTATAAAAATCAGTGTACAGAAAGAGTGCAAAAGAGGAAACATTGAAACAGGATATAATCTAGAAGTATATGATTAGTACTATATATGCTCATGTATATATAAGTCTAGAAATTTTAATCAAACAATTAACCCAAAAAACCTGGGTCAACTTATCCATAGGTCAGTGAAAGTATTATACTTTAACTCAGTGGTCCCCAAACTGTGCTCTTTAAGAGATTTTGGATTTCAGCTCCCAGAATCCCAGATTATTGATTGACATGGCTGAGGCTTCTGGGAGCTGAAGTCCAAAATCTCTTAAAGAGCACAGTTTGGGGACCACTGCAAACTCTTATCAAAATAGGAACCATCCCCTTCACTGAGTAGAGTGGCAAAAGGAGAGAACTTAGATCATCCCAGGAGAACTTAAAAGAAGCATTGACCCACTCTACTCTCTCCACCACAGTGCCGCTTCTTAGAATAATAGAATCATAGAGTTGGAAGAGACCACAAGGGCCATCCAGTCCAACCTCCTGCCATGCAGTAACTCAACATTAAAGCATCCCCAACTGATGGCCATCCAGCCTCTGTTTAAAGACCTCCATGTCCTCCAACGAAAATAATAAAGAATATCATTATTCCGGGTCTTGTTCTCTGGAGCAGCAGAAAACAAGCCAGCACCCTCCTCAATATGACATCCCTTCAAATATTTAAAAAGGGCTATCACATCCCCTCTTAACCATCTCTTCTCCAGGCTAAACATACTCAGTTCCCTAAGTCTTTCTTCCTAAGGCATGGTTTCCAGACCCTTCACCATTTTAGTCGCCCTCCTCTGGGCACGCTCCAGTTTCTCCACATCCTTTTTGAATTGTGGTACCCAGAACTGGACACAGTATTATTCCAGGTGGGGCCTGACCAAAGCAGAATACAGTGGCACTATTACATTATTACTTCCCTTGATCTAGATACTATTATTCTATTAATGCTGCCTAAAATTGTATTGGCCGTTTTAGCTGCGGCATCACACTGTTGACTCATGTTAAACTTGTGGTCTACTAGGACTCCTAGATCCCTTTCACACGTAGTCTCCTTAAGCCAGATGTCCCCCATCTTATATTTATGCAATTAATTTTTTTTTGCCCTAAGTGCAGTACCTTACATTTCTCTGTGCTGAAGTTCATTTTGTTAGCTTTGGCCCAGCTTTCTAATCTATTAAGATCATGTGAAGTCATAGGCTTTCATGGCCGGCATCCATAGTTTTTTGTGGGTTTTTCGGGCTGTGTGGCCATGTTCTAGAAGAGTTTCTTTCTACTCTTCTAGACTCTTCTAGAACATGGCCACACAGCCCGAAAAACCCACAAAAAACTATTAAGGTCATTTTGAATTTTCATCCTGTCTTCTGGAGTATTAGCTATTCCTCCTAATTTGGTGTCATCTGCAAATTTGGGAAGCATGCCCCCTATTCCTTCATCCAAATCATAGATAAAGATGTTGAATAGCACTGAGCCCAGGACAGAACCCTGTGGCACCCCACTGGTCACTTCTCTCCAGGATGAAGAGGAGCCATTGCTGAGCACCCTTTGGGTTTGGTCAGTCAACCAGTTACTAATCCACCTAACAGTTGTATTGTCTAGCCCACATTTTACTATCTTGTTTGCAAGATTATCATGGGGGACCTTGTCAAAAGCCTTACTGAAATCAAGATATATGCTATGTCTACCGCATTCCCTTCATCTAGCAAGCTGGTAATTTTATCAAAAAAAGAGATCAGATTAATCTGGCATGACTTGTTTTTGAGAAACCCATGTTGATTTTAGTGATTATGGCATTCCCTTCTAAATGTTCACAGACTCTCTGTTTAATGAATTGTTCTAGAATCTTTCCCAGTATTGATGTCAGACTAACTGGGTGATAGTTGTTGGGATCCTCTTCTTTCCCCTTTTTGAAGATGGGGACAATGTTTGCCCTCCTTCAGTCTGCTGGGACTTCTCCTGTTCTCCAGGAGTTCTCAAAGATTATTGCCAGTGGCTCTGAGATTACATTTGCCAGTTCTTTTAATATCCTTGGATGTAGTTCATCTGGTCCTGGAGATTTAAATTCATTTAGGTTAACCAGGTATTCCTCTACTTCAGGGGTAGACAACCTTTTTGAGCCAGGGGCCGGGTTGCTGTCCCTCAGACAACTGGGGGGCCGAAGCACCAAAAATAAAATAAATAAATAAATAAAAATTAAAAAATTAAAACAATATGCATGCACACTCTCTCAGTCCCAGAAAAGCCATGGCAAATCCCCTGTGGAGATTGCCAAGAAAACCCCAAGAACAAGTAATAACAACAATAATCAATATCATTATGGCGGGTGGCGGGGGGCCTTAGGTTGCCTACCCCTGCTTTACTTCCTCATTACTTATTCTGTGCTGCATTTCCCCTATTGTGTCCTCTGCTCCATTTTCCTCAGGTTGAACACCCTTTTCCTTTTTTTACTGTTTCCTATTTTTACTGTTGTTTATGTATCTTTGTATGCTCACTCCTATCTATGTATCCATTCTGTGTTTCGTATATGTTTTATTTAAATCTATTTATTTTACGCATTTTTGCAGTTGTGTGCTTTTGCAGCATTTTCATTTAATTTGGTACTGATTACTGCCTTTCTCTGTGATTTTGTGTAGCTGGCTATATAGAGAAATGATGGTGCTGCATCTACACTGCAGAATTAATGCAATTTGAAACTGCTTTAACTCTCATGTCTCAATATTATAGAATTCTGGGATATGTAGTTTTCTGAGATATTTAGCTTTCTGTCAGAGAGCTCTCGTGCCACCACAAACTACAAATCCCAGGATTCCATAGGATGGAGCCATGGCAGTTAAATTCGCATCAAACTGCATTAATTCTATAGTGTAGTAGCTGCTCCTGAGAGTGAGATAGGAATAATGAGATCCCTGGTTCAAATCTTGCATTTATCAAGAATTCACTGGGTGGCCTTAGAAAACTTAGTCCCTCACAGCCTCATTTCCCCATTTGTAATATGGGTATAATATTAACAGTAATGTTATATAGCCTTTGGAGTCTGATGCTTTTGTCCAGTTTCTACATGTACGTGATTTTAACTGTTTTAACTTTTTTTTAGTTGTTGCATAGTTTTAATGTGTTTTAGATTATATATTACTTTTTACTGCTTTAAAGTTTAAAATATTTTTAATTCTTTGAATTGATTTTGTTGTACATTACCTTGAGATCCTTGGATATAATGCAGGGAATAAAGCAACATGCCTGCTGAATGTTATTACATCTAGTTGTTGGTGTTAGCTACAGTTGCAATGGCAATTGTTATTTGATGAATTAAGCAGCTTTCAGGCTAAAATGGACATCCAGTAGATGTCACTGTAAAGCTACAGATATTTAACTGCAGCTTGGGAAAAATATTATTTTCCTCACCCAATCAGGGCTGCTAGATTCTTCAAGGTCTAAGACTTTAACAGCACTTTGATACCCCAAGTATTTTATTGACCTGTGGTGCAAGGGAGAGGAAGGGCTGACTTTAAATAGTCCCATTCCAATCCCACAAGGCACATCTAATCCAATCTCCTATACAACAATAAACAAATAAAGCACTCCGGAGTGGTACTCATCCAACCTCTGTTCAAAGTCATCTGAATAATAAAAGGCCACCATATCACTGTCCTTCTTGATCTGGGATGAATTTGAGATCATGCATGCAAAGAATATTAATTGATTCAAAATTGATACACCCTGCAGACTCAACCAGATCTCACCTTCACTGTTTTTCATGAACATTAGCCCAATGGACATTTTCATTTATTCTTTTCTTTCTGTGTTAGCAAATGCCTTCACCTTGTCTCTCAATGTTGGGTTTCTTCCAGAGGGCTCTTAAAAGTTCTGGTTGAGAGGCATTGCATAGTTCTCTTGCCTTTTCCTTCAACCTGGAGGATTCTGGGACCCCAAAACCTCCTTTTTCCAAGTACATTTCAAAAAGGATATTGGCAAGTTGAAAAAGGTGGAGAATAGGCCACCAAAAAATAAAGGGTCTGGGGCAGGTCCCCTGTGACAACATAGGTTACAACATCTAGAGATTTTAGATTTTTAAAAAGGCAAGAAAGGAAAGTTATAGTATGTAAGTTAGGTAAGGTATGGTGTGAAGAACCTAGATAGAAGAAGGGTTTTTCCTCTTTCATAATATTAAAACTTGTGGCCAACAAACTGAAGCAGAGTGGCAGGAGATTCAGGACAAATAAAAGTAAGCACTTTTTCATATATCATGTATTTAAACTGTGAAATTCATTACCACAGGATATAATTATGGCTGCCAACACTGATGGCTTGAGAAGTGGATCTGGAATGGATCCCCCATGAATTTGGACAGGTGACTGTGTGTGTGTATCTCTCTCTGTGCAGATACACACACACACACACATACACACACAGTCGCCCCTACATTTTTGTGGGGGATCCATTCTGGATACCCCTGTGAAAATGGAAAACCACAAATACTCAAACCCCATAGGCTTGAATGGTAGTGCTCACCCACACGCGCATGCCCCATTTTGTCCCCCTCCATTTGCCACCCGCAAACGGGTGAGAGACACATAATTCAAGTCTGTGAAAACGGAGGGGCAACTGTGTATGTTACCTCATAATTCAGAAAGATAGGACATGACAATAAATGATGCGAGAAAGCTATTGAGTAATATAATAGCCAGGGATGGGGAATTCCAAACAAATATGAAGTCTTTTACCACCACCTCCCACACCTTGCAGGTTGATTGGTTTGTTAGTTTTGTAAATTCCAAATTGATTTATATCCCTATCCCTTTACTGGCAAGGACAATTCATTTTCAGGCCAAGTCATCTTTTTCTTTTTTTAATTTGTGTAGGACTTTATTGAAGAAAATGGATTTGTTGGTCAGCTAGAAACTGCATTTCAAATCTGTGAAGAAAAGAAGAACAGAATCATCAGCAAATCTGATCTGGGTAATTGTTCATAAGCATAGCAGTTCTCATCTTTCCCTCTGTTTTCAGTGTTTTGTCTGTGACTGCTGTATTTTGAGGCGTCTGTAGTCGAACAAAAAACAGAGATATGGAATAGGATAAAATGACTGGAATATAAACAGCAGTGTACTCCATACTGCAGCATTATGTTGCAGGATCTGCTTGTATTGTTTTCAAATAAATAGCTGTGTTAGTATGTTAACAGCATAAAAAAGGGAAAATCTGGGGAACAGAAATAATACCTTTAAGACTAACTGATTTGTTTCAGCATGAACTTTCATGGATTTCAGTCCACTTCAGATGTAGTGGTAAAGCCACAGGTATTTTAGCATACATGGTTGTAGGAGTGAGCTCAGCATCTATTATACTGCAGGGGCATCACTCAGGAGTTGTGGGGTGTGTGGACTGCACCAGGTGACAACTCAGAGGAGGGGAAGGATCTCCTCCCTTTCCCACAGTTCCAGCATTTCTGCCAGATCCAGAAAGGTTGCGGGGCGGCAATAGCAGCCTACTCACACCACTTGCTGGTGGAAAGGGGCTGCCTTCTGTGTCTGGCAGTTCTGTTAGCTGGGAAGGAAAACAAGTCTCCTCTTTTCACCACCCAGCCGGCAGCTCCACCAGACCTGGAGGGACCTGTCTGGCTTTTGAAGAGATGAGGGGGATATTAAAAAATGATCTACACTGAAATATACTAGTCAAATATACTAGGTTTTGTCAGGTTTTGATGGGATATATAGTCAATGTTAAAAAGGTTGAAATGTAAAGATGTGTGTCTGTATTTTTCCTTGATGAGAAAACTGCTTCTTGAGGCTAAATTCACAACAACCAGCCCAGGTGTTTGAGAGTCAAAACAAAGGCTAGTTAATGAGCTAAAATACTGTGAGAAAAGTTTTATTTACAGAAAGGTTTTCAATAACAGGGAATATTTTGAGAATATTAGTCACATGATGGGATATGAACAATAAGAGGTTGGGTTAACACATGTCATGAAAGATCAACCAATTAGCATGAAAGGCTACACCCAAAGAGGAGAAATGTGGGCTGGAATTGTGTCTTTGGGGAAAGAAGTCAGTTCTGTTCCAACCTTCAAACTGAAATGGAATAGCTAGAACACTATTTTGCAGATGCTGTAGCTTGACTAATCTTTCACAATGCAGCAGTTATAGTTTTTTCCTGTTAGCCATTCTGGCTAAAGTGAAATACTATTGGACTTTGTAGTTTTTTCTTTTGCTGATGCTATTTTTGCAATAAAAGAAGAATTCTTGCTTGCTGAAACACTGCCTGTGTGTTGGTGATTGCAGGGCAAACTGCCTTGTCTTATGGACTGTTTTCCTGTACATCCATCATCATTAAAATATTCAACAGGTTTACTGCTATTGTATTGTACTGTAGAACTTGTAGGCCTAATTCTCATTAAGAATTATGTTCTGTCTATGTTTTATAAGCTTTCTCACTAAATGTCCACGCTAATTTATGGATGGTGAGGGCAGACTCTGGGAAATGACATACCACTGGGACAATACCACAGGTGTAATTTTACAGTCACTTTTCATTGCATGGTGTCCTTTCAAATGAAAACTCTTTCTCTCTAGTGAATTACATTTAAGTCCCCCCTTTCCTCCAGTTAGCTCAGGGGAGTGTTAGCTCATGCTCACTCCATTCTCGTCCTCTGCATGGTAGATTGGGCTGTGGTAGATCAGGTCACCAAATGAATTTCATGTCAAATCTCTCTAGATCTCTCAAATCCAAGTCCAGCATAATAACCACTTTTCCATATTTGGAGCTTAAGCCCAAGATCAGTGACTTATTCACTGGGAGGCCTTTGTCAAGTCCCTCCATATCCTGGCTGTCAAGAGACAACCCAACTGGCTCCCTTGATTCTGCTGCATTTGTTGTTTATTTGTCTATTTATATTATTATTTTAAGTGTGTTTTTAAATTGTCATTGATTAATAGTATTTTAAAGGGTGGGTGGGATTGTGGAATATAAAATGTATATTTTAATGTTGTAATGGTTGCGTTATGCAGAAGGGTGGGATAAAAGTATATTATTATTATTATTATTATTATTATTATTATTATTATTATTATTATTATTATTATTATATTATAGACTTTGGAATGGCCTGCTGGATGAGATCCGTCTTATTACCACTCTTGCTGCTTTCAAGAAAGCAGTAAAAACGGATCTCTTCCGGCAGGCCTTCCTGGAATAACTGTTGTCTGGCGAGAGATTAGTTTTTAATTAGTTTATTTCTGATTCTTTGTGTTTGTGGAGTGTTTTATCTTATTGTTGTATTTTAACTCTTTTCTAGTTTAATTCTGTTTTAAGGGGATAGGAGGGTTGGATTATGGGATGAGGGAATGTTTTAACTTGTTTGTTTTAAAATGTTGTACCCCGCCCCGTTTGCCGCCCAGAGGGGAGGAATATAAATAAAATGTATTATTATTATTATTATGGCTTGCTGTGTATAATTGCAAAATGACTCAAGACTGGAAAGAACTTAGTGCTCCGCTGCAGACATGATCACTGACAGAATATTGTGTAAATCCTAGGAGTTGATCCTGAGGAAACAAATAAACTATTCAAGATGGTAGAATCTCAGATTTCCAGGTGCAAAGAGTACATTTCCAATGTGAATGAAACCCTGCAAAAAAATTTATCAGCTTGGGCAATCTATACAGAGAATATCCACTTGCTAAAAGCATGGCTGGAAAAGGCACGGAAAGAACATCCAAAAAAGGTATATATTTGCATTGCTTCTCAGTTTTTTATTTGTTTTGCACTTAGGCATGGGCTGTATGTATCATGTTTGTTGTGTTCTGACCCTGTAGGTCCCCACAGAGACCCTGGCAGCCTGGAACTCTCGGCACGGATCTTTAAATGAAGCTGGGAACTTTCTGATTGAATGCAGCAATGAGGAAGTGGGATCAGTTGTTTCTGTAGAACTGAAAAAACTGAACAGAAAATGGGCTAAACTTATAAAGAAGACACAGTTTGTGAGTTGCCAGAGATATTTTCCTTCTTCTTTACTACTTTGGTTGAGACACATTTTACAACAGCATAGTACATTGGATAGAGATGTTAGATTTAGACTAGGAAGATATGGGTTGCAAGTCTCCCATAAACCTCAAGGGTATATTTCAGTAGCTACACATAATTTGCACAGAGGCCTCATTCCCGCTAGGATTTAAAACAAATTGCTGATTGGGTTATATGTCTGTCGTTCCCACTTGAAACCAGTTCCAAACCGACTGCACTTGGTTTCAGTTGCGATGAAGCCAGGCAAACACAAAAGAACTGCTCTTTCCTGACACCAGTTTTTTGGCAGTTCTTTTGAAAAGACGCGATTAGCAGGTGTGTTTACTAAGTTGGAACGACGAACCTGAATCACATCAAACTAGAGGGGTGGGATTACTGGGCAGTGGGTTGGTACAGGGATGTATCCCATCCACTAGTTTTTGGGGAAATCCACCATTTCCCCCCCTCCTTTCCCAGGACCCATCCTACATTCCAACCTTCTGTCCAGGAGGAATTCCAAAACACCCTGCATTCTGAGCTTGACTAGGAAGCATGTCTTCCAGGTCCTGCAAGGCTGGGAGGTCACCACCTCAACTCTCCATGTCCTCCAAGTCCTGCAAGGCTGGGAGGTCACTCCCTCAACTCCCCATGTCCTCCAGGTCCAGAGGTCACCACCTCAACTCCCTATGTCCTCCAAGTCCTGCAAGCCTGGGAGGTCACCTCCAACTCCCCATATCCTCCAAGTCCTGCAAAGCTGGGAGGTCACTATCTCAACTCTAATGTCCTCCAGGTCCTGCAGGGCTGGGAGGTCACCACCTGAACTCTCATGTCCTACAAGTTCTGCAAGGCTGGGAGGTCACCACCTCAACTCCCCAGGTCCTCCAAGTCCTACAAAGCTGGGGGGGTACCACCTCAACTCCCCAGGTCCTCTAAGTCCTGCATGCATCGCAGGGGAGAATTCTGGCCATGGCACCCATGACTCCCTCCCGTGTTTTATGGAATGTGTTGCCAGTTGCGTCACTGATGACGCATAGATGATTGACAGGCATTTTGAAGAGGCACAAACTAGTGGAAACAACAATCGTGCCTGAAAATAAGTAAATAAAGAAAAGACCTGCTTCCATAGTGGGAACAATGCATCGACTGGAATCGATTCACCGACCCGGAGCGAAAGCGAATTGCAAACCTAGTTAAATGTAAGTGGGAATGAGCCCAGAGAAAATCCCAGGTTCCATTCTGGATGTCTTCAGGTTGGGTTAGAAACACCTCTATCTGATGCCAGGATGGCTGTGGCAAGTAAATGTAGACCAGGAGTAGTCAACTGTTTGGCATTGGAGGGCCGTATTTGTCCTGCAGACACCTTGGTGTGCCACTGTTGTTGTTGTTGTTGTTGTTGTTGTTGTTGTTGTTGTTGTGTGCTTCCAGGTTGTTTCTGACTTGTGGTGACCCTAAGATGAACCCGTCATGGGGTTTTCTTGGCAAGATTTGTTCAGAGGAAATTTGCCATTGCCTTCCTCTGAGGCTGAGAGCATGTGACGTACACAAAGTCACCCAGTGGAGTTCATGGTGGGTGGCATCTCACCTTAAAAAAAGTAAAAAACCTTTTGCTTCCAAATACACCAGTTGGCTTCTAGGGGGTATTTGATTTTTTTCACCATGTTTCTATTGAGACCATGACAGTCCCTTTTTTACAATAGTAAGTGACAGGGAAGTCATTTTCACTTTACTTCTGGTTTAAAAAACACCTCTCTCAAGCTTAAAATGGCCACAGGGTGACAAAAACATGGCAAAATTGTCCTCCAGAGCTTCCTTTAGGGCATTTGAAGTCATTATTTTTTGAATTTTTTTGAGCCCTGCAGGGTCCTGAGCACCACAGAAATAGACCTGTGACCACATATGGCCTGGAGGCCACACTTCTCACACCCCTGGTATAGAGAATACTGAGCTAGGTAGACCAGTGGTTGAACTGTTTATTTTACTTCACAGGAGATGAGATTGCTGAGAATGCAGCAGGAGGAGATGTGCTTATTGACTGACAACAATGAGAAGGTTGATTCCCCTACAGTGAAAGCAGAAATTGATATGCTTGGCCATCAAGTGAATGTCTCAGATGAGTCTCTTAAGAGACACTTTGAGAGTATGAAGGTAAAGAATTTGCTTATCTTATGGGAACCAGAGTTTCAGTTCTTAAGGTATTTTCAATATTTGGAGTTAAGTCTCTGCACTTGCAGTTTAGTCCTTGTTTGGCATTTGTATCTTTGCATGTGTGTGGAGGGGAGGAGAAGGCTCACATTCATCTTGTTAACAGATTACATTACAAAATGATAAAATATTAAATATATATGAATGTGTGAACAAAAATATGCACACTATACAAACAATGTTTTTATTCACATAGTATGTCAAGGTAGGCATGACATCTGCATGTAGATATAAAGGGGTTCATGAGGGTAAAAAGTTAAAAGAACCACTGATATAGATGAACAAGGTACCAAGAAAAAATCCTGTATTTGTGGTGTGAGTCCTTGATAAAGACAAAAATGGGTCCATTGTGGCAACATTGTGCAACTTAATGTGCACCTAAATGTGCATGCAGATTTATATCTTTGTGCACATAAGCATCTGAATGCAAAATGGCATAGCATGCCCAACTCTTCCAGAACTTTGAACTGAATGCAGATGTTCTGTGTTGGATAAAAATGGACAAAGGGGAATGTAAACATGCAGAAGACACCAACAGGATTCTAGCCTTTGGTTTTTATTTTACCTGCTCATTTTAAGTCTGTGATGGAGACAATGAATATCAGGTGTTCTGTAGTTTGGTCAGACACTTAACTCTGAATGCATAACCAGCTATCAGATCTCCTCTGCCCCCATTCAGCCAAGATTTTCAGATAATGACAGCAAGTCTGTGATCGTTAACTGAAACATTTTTATTTTAAATGACGATTGCATTTTCTTGTTAAAGAAGCAAAAAAAGGTTCATTTCATTCGAGGTTTGGGTTTCTTCTGTCCCCTTTGCAGAGACATGTCAATAGAAGAAGCTTTTCAGGATATAACAACCAAGAGAGAGAAAGAAAAGAAAAATTCCTTGAAAAAGAATTGTACTAAATATATGTCTTTTCTCTCATAGCAATTTTTGTTGCTTCCTTGCCCTTTTTTCTTCCTAGCTGCTCCCAGTTAGTCTTTGCACTGATTCACTTCCACCTGAAGCCTTCTTGTCAGAGCAAGAAGTCAAACTGCATTTTGAGGATACTCACAAGAAGCTTGAAGCTGCTGTTTTAAAAGCTATGCATCTCCTTGGCCATGAAACAGGACCCGAGGGACCAATGTCCAAGTATGAAGTGAGTTAACCCCATTACTCTGTAGTACGTACATGTTGTAAGAGGAAATATCCTTGTGGCTATCAAAGATAGACAGAAAACAAAGAAGGATTCTAAGAATGCTAAAAAGTAAACATTGCATTTCATTTTAATTATGTGTCCAGTACTCAGAGTTAAGTCCCTTCACTTGCAGGTTAGTCATTGTTTGGCTTACATATCTTTGCATGGAGGCGTGGAGAGACATAGAAGCATAGAATCACCATGCTTTACTTATAGGGTTTGTACCAGAGGTCCAGATATCATCTTGTGATTGTTAACTCTTCTGGATTTTCCTACCACTTCTATCTTTTTTTAAACCATATAAAAACTCTTAGGGTTAAAATTTGAATACCTGCAAAGGTATCTTTTGACTTGTAATGCTAGGAGCCATCTGTTTGGAAGCACCCTGAAAATACAATTGGCCCTTGGTATTGTCTGGGGTTTGGTTCCAGGTCCCCCTGTGGATGCCAAAATTTGTGGATGTTCATGTTCCATTAAATACAATGGATAGTAAATTGGTGTCCCCTACATAAAATGACAAAATCAAGATTTGCTTTTTAGAATATATATGTAATATTTTCAAGCCGTGAATGCCTGAATCCATGGATAAAGAATTAGTGGATATGGAGGGCCGGTTGTATATTGGCCACAATCCTTTAAGACCAACTAAAATAGTTATTTTTATGGTCATTGCATATGCTCAGTGATGATGCACAGTGGCTGTTGTACAATTGTACTTACAGTTACTTAGTAGTAAACTGATTGCAGTCCAGAGGGGCTTATTCCCTGTAGATCAGTATGCCTCTCTCCCTGTAGTTCATCTGGGAGAGAGACACTAGGCCCAGCACCATCGGGCCTAAAATAAGAAGAAGAGCCCTCCCTCCATTACCATATGATGTCATCTGGGGGAGAGACACTAAGCCCAGCACCATCGGGCCTAAAATAAGAAGAAGAGCCCTCCCTCCATTACCATCCGATGTCATCTGGGGGAGAGACACTAAGCCCAGCGCCATCGGGCCTAGAGTAAGAAGAAGAGCCCTCCCTCCATTACCATCCGATGTCATCTGGGGGAGAGACACTAAGCCCAGCACCATCGGGCCTAGAGTAAGAAGAAGAGCCCTCCCTCCATTACCATCCGATGTCATCTGGGGGAGAGACACTAAGCCCAGCACCATCGGGCCTAGAGTAAGAAGAAGAGCCCTCCCTCCATTACCATCCAATGTCATCTGGGGGAGAGACACTAAGCCCAGCACCACCCGGCCTAGAATAAGAAGAACCCTTCCTTCTTAAAGGATGGGTGGGATTCGGGATTTTATGTTCTGTTTAATGTATGGAAATTGTAATGTTGTAAGCCGCCCCGATTGCTCTGCAGAGGGGCAGGATATAAATAAAAATTATTATTATTATTATTATTATTATTATTACTGAATTGCACTATACTTCTGGTTGGTGTACCGTATATACTGTACTTGACTATAAATTGACCTCATGTATAAATTGAGGGCAGGTTTGGGGGACAAAATTATGATATTTGATATTACCCATGGATAAGCAAGGGTAAAACTAAGGGGCATGTAACAGGAGATCTAATAGATGAAGTGAAAGAAAACAATGTCAAAGACCTTACAAAATTCCAGCAGGCATAACTGTCTGTGCTCACACTAAAGGCTGGATGGAGGAGAGAGGATTGGGGAGCCAGTGCTTCAGTACAGATTACACTCCTGCCTTTCACCAGGGGGTGGTTTCCTTTTTTAAAAAATAAGAGTTAAATTACAGTACTTATATTCACATATGGATAGGTTGACTCAAGATTTTTGGGGCCAATTTTTTGACTAAAATTTCTAAACTTATACATAAGTATATACAGTATTTTCTGTCCACTGTAAACCTATTTTGTTATTAGTCATTTAATATTGTTTTGCATTCTGATACAACTTACACTTAATGCAAAAAAAGAAACATAAACTGAATACATTATCACCCGCAGCAGAGTGGGGCTTTTGACATCTTCTATGAGTAAAGAGTGATCTCCTGTGAGCTATGCACTCTCTGACATATATGCATTTTTTTGAGGCTGAGTGAGTGCCCCACAAGTACAGTTATAGTGCAAATGGAAAGAAGTTTCTTCGTGGTCTCTGCGAATCACACAAATGGGTCTTGTCTGCGCATGCGCAGCTAGCTCGGAACCTTCTAGAATCACTAGGCAGAAGTTGGATTGCAACTTTTTGGCGGTAGCTCCGCCCACCTCTATATAGGCCCTCGCGTTCCCGCTCGATCCTCAGTTCCTTTCGTCCGCCACTTTGCAGCTTGCAAGGAACCTCGTCACTAGTGCGGTTACTTGACTAACAGCTTTTGACCAACTTTTTTTGGCTTGACTATTCTTCGGATTGCGACTTCTTGATTTAATAATTTGACCTCGGACCATCTATCGACTTTGCCTTCGTTTACTCCTTCAAATTTGGTACTTCTGATCTTGACCTGACTCGGACTGCCTCTCGACTCTGCCTTTGCTTCACGACGACATGACTTCCTTTAAACATTGTGTTTCTTGCAACTCGAAGTTGCCGACCTCTGATCAGCACGATGAGTGCATTTTCTGCCTTGGGGAGACCCATAATCCTACGACCTGCAAAATGTGCAGGAAAATGACCCCACAAGCTTTGAAGAACTGCATGGTCAAGCTAAAGGCAGCACTTTGGGAAAGGGCATTGCAGTCCGAGTCCCCAGCCTCGGCCCTGGCTACCGTAGCCATCAGAAAGCCTTCCTTGGACCCCCCCTCAGCAAAGGGGAAGATCCAGGGAGAGATCCAAGAGGTCTTCCAAGAATATGGAGAGCATGAGTCCTAAGGGCGTGGAAAGAGGTCCTCCAAACGTAAGCACTTGGAGACTATCGATGAATCCCCTCGTCCTCCAAGAACGCCCGTTAATTGTCTCCCCATCATTCCACCGACAGGGAACACCCAATGCCCTCTAGGAGCAAGTCTCGATCTGGGGATACCCACAGGACCCCGTTGTTATCACGCTCGGTGCCCCCATCAGCGCCGCTGCCTGTGCCGACTTCTATGGGCCAGTCAGGTTCGAAACCAACCTCTCCGATGGTGTGCCTCGACACCGAATCCGAGGCAGAAATCCAGCCTCCAGCCGCGACGCCACGTGTGGTTATGCTTCCCACCGTCACTCCATCTTCAGCCCGTAATATCGGGTCCGAGGAGAACTCATCGCCTACGTCTGTTTCGGGCCAAATACAGCAGCAGGCTTCAATTCACCCAGTTTCGGACCCATGGATCACCAGGTTTCCACAGCTGGTTTATAACAAGGCTTCCAACAGCTACATGCTCCCGGTTCAACCCAAGCAGTTGCTCCTCATGGAAGAGCAGAGACGTCAGTTCCAATCCTTTCCTGCTATCCAGCAGCCCCTTCCGGTTTCAACTCAGAAACCATATTCCATTCCTGCTACACAGCAGCCCCCTCCTTCTCCGGTACCATCGTCTCACCGCCTTCCTGCAGCGGAGCAGCCTCCTTCCTCTCTGGTTCCAACGCATCGTTCCTCCCTATCTCCATCCCTGGGACCATCCCGGCATTGCCATCATTCCAGTGATTCCCATCAGCTTTCAACTCCTCCACATTGATCGTCTGTTTCTTGCTGTCCTTCTTCCTCTCGCCGTTGTTCCTCCCAGTCTAAACACCGTTCCTCGTCTTTTAGTTCTTTGCCTCCAGCTAGAAGCCAACGTCGAAGAGGTGAGCTTAAAAATCCACGCCACCCTTCATCTCCCGATTCTACCCCGTCGTACCGCTCTATTTCACCAGGCCCGTCGACTGAATCTGATGACGACCTGGACTGGTCTCCCACCCAAGCTAGACCACCTTTGAATACCCAATCATCTTCTCCTTCCGATGATGTTCACGCCTTCGTGGACCAAATCCTTCGAATGGCTCACGCCCTTGATCTTCCAGTTACCAAACCTGAAGATGATGAGCCTTCCAACCAACTCAAAAAATGGGCTCGGAGCAGAGTGATTGAAAGGCCAGTCATCCTCTACATGCCCTCCCTGGCCAAGATATTGAAAAGGTCTTGGGAAATACCAACATCTACCTCTCATATCTCCAAACGAATGAACAATTTATATTGGATAGCCGATATAATCCACATCATCTACATCAAAATTCAGACATAGTGGAGGGTGCACAATATGTCTCCACATCAAAATCATCCACCTCACCGGCAGACAAGGAAGGAAAGAAAATCAATTTCTTGGCGAAGAAATCCTATTCTCATTCCGTCCTAGGCCTTAAAGTGGCAAACTATGTAGAATGCTTAGGCGCCTATACTCACCACCTCATGGAGAAGCTTGCACCAATCCTTGAGTACTTGCTGGATGAACATAAACCTTAAGCCCTTGCCCTTCAGCAAGAAACACATGCAGTCGGGACTCAACAAATAGTTACGGCCCGTAATCTCACTGAACGTTCTTCGAAGACATTGCTTAACGCTATTCTACTTTGCAGACATGCATGGTTGCGAGCAGCTGATTTGACGGCTCAAGCCAAATCAACCATTGAAGACTTACCATTCGATCAATCCGGTCTCTTCCACAAAGACACGGACGAAAAACTTAACCTGAAATATTAAATGAAAACTGCTGCACACAAGCATGGCATCCAACCGTCCTATCCCTTCCGGAAGAGGTTTGGATATTACCAACCAAGACTGTGGTATCCGCCCTCACAGCGTCCTTTCCAGCAAGACGCTTCCCAAGCCCAAAGTCAATCACGACGGAGGCAAGCTCCACGTCCATCTTCTTCTTCTGCTTGCTGCCAA
This sequence comes from Phrynosoma blainvillii, assembly GCA_026167975.1. Lineage (NCBI taxonomy): Eukaryota > Metazoa > Chordata > Lepidosauria > Squamata > Phrynosomatidae > Phrynosoma > Phrynosoma blainvillii. The sequence continues at coordinate 444,308,528 of JANUYF010000001.1, read as the reverse complement.
CAACAACAGAGGCAGACGTTCTGAAGGAAACACTTTGAAACCAGAAAGAAACAATGATGTGTTGCCGCGCACTCCATCGACAGGTTTGATGACAAACTAAGGCCCTTCCTTAACACCTGGGCCGCCATCACTTCCGATTCCTGGGTGCTTGACATCGTCAAAAGGGGCTATGCCCTGGAATTCGAAGAGCTCCCACCAACTGGAGCTATTGTCATCACAACCCCCTCTGACACCTTACTCGACGAAGTGCGCGCCTTGAAAGATAAAGGAGCGATCGAACCCGTTCCCAACTCTCGGGCTCGATACTGTTTCTTTTCCCGTTACTTCATTGTACACAAAAAAACTCGGGCCTTAGGCCCATTTTGAGAGTACTGAATTCCTTCATTGAATACAGACGCTTTCACATGACAACCCTTTCTTCTATTTTGCCTCTCTTGCAGAAAGACCATTGGTTTGCCACCATCGATCTCAAGGATGCTTACTTTCACATCAGCATCCGAGAAGAACATCGCAGATTCCTGACCTTCGCAGTGGGCACCGACTGCTATCAATACAAGGTCCTTCCGTTCGGACTGTCTTCGGCACCAAGAGTCTTCACCAAATGCATGGCCCCGGTCGCCGCCTTCCTGCATTGCAGAGGGATAACAGTCTTCCCATATCTCGACGACTGGCTTCTTACAGCTCCGTCCCGAGAGAAACTCCTCAACGACATCCAGTTTACCCTCGATCTACTCGATTCGTTAGGACTCAAAGTCAACCAGGAGAAGTCCACCCTCATACCCACCAAGAGAGTCAGGTTTATCAGAGCAATCCTGGACTCAGAGCTGGAGAAAGCCTTCCTCCCGGAGGACAGGTTCACAGCCTTGACCGCTTCCATCAGGACTTGCCTCAACCACACCAAGGTTCAGGCCCATCTGGTACAGACAGTAATGGGGCACTTGGCCTCAACAACCTTTGTGACGCCATGGGTGAGGCTTCGCCTCAGACCCGTTCAATCCTGGTTCCTGTCCTCATTTGATGCCACTTCCAACTCCAACTCAAAATGGCTTACCATCCCGCTTCGAGTTGCGACGTCTCTTCGTTGGTGGCTCCATCCCGACAACGTTTGTTCAGGGATGCCATTTCTACCTCCGCAACCGGAAGTCACTCTCACCACAGACGCATCAATGGAAGGTTGGGGAGCCCACTCCAGAGGATTAACAGTGAGAGGAGTGTGGTCCTGAGGTGAACAAAATCTACATATCAACGCTTTGGAGATGCTTGCTGTGGAGAAAGCACTCAAAACTTTCCAAATAGACTTGTCGGACAAAGTAGTTCTTCTCATGACGGACAACAACACCGTCATGTATTACCTGAACAAGCAAGGCGGAACCAGATCTTCAACCTTGCTCAACATCACACTTCGCATATGGGACTGGTGCATCGACCACAACATTCTCCTCCAGTCCATTCATCTCCCTGGACAGGAGAACGAACTTGCCGATAGCCTCAGCATGTCCTCCAATCCGTGTCACAAGTGGCGTCTCCACCCTGAGACTATTTCCCATCTTTTCTCCTTCTGGGGGACCAGAGACATTGATCTGTTCGCCACGGAGGACAACACTCATTGCGAAGAGTTTTGTTCGAGGATACTGACCCGGACTTCTCGAGGCGATGCCTTCCAGTTCGTGTGGTACGGAAGGAAGTTTTACGCATTTCCTCCGTTTCCACTCATAACCAGAGTACTCACCAAGATGCGAACGGACAAGTCAGATGCCATCTTGATCACACCGTGGTGGCCGAGACAACCTTGGTTCGCTCCACTTCTTCATCTGTCTCAAGAAACCTACTACCGACTGGACTACCGTCCAGATCTCCTCACGATGCATGGGGGCAGAGTCCGCCACCCAGACCTGGACTCGCTACCTCTGGTAGCGTGGAGAATTCGACCTTAGGCTCACTCCCAGTTCATCTACAGACAGTAATTAAAGCAGCCCAGAAGCCTTCTACCAAAAGGTCCTACTCTTACAAGTGGAAGAAGTTCAGGGACTTCCTCTCATCCAAAGGAATTCTTCCATCCTGTGTCTCGGTACCGACGGTACTCGAGTTTCTTCTTTCCCTCTCCGAATCGGGACTTTGCCTCGCTTCTATCAAATGTTACCTCTCTGCCATTTGCTCTCATTACCAGCTGGAGGGCAGACCATCTTTCTTCTCTGACCCCTTAGTGAAGAGATTTCTTAAAGGACTCAACAACCTACACCCACCATCCTCGGTACCGACGCCGGCTTGGAGCCTGGACTTGGTACTGTCTTACCTCTCTATGAAACCTTTTGAGCCCATGGGTACTGTTGACATTAGACTCTTAACATGGAAAACAGCGTTCCTTGTAGCTTTGACTTTGGCTCGCCAGGCTGGTGAGCTATGTGCTCTGAGGATGGACCAGCCATATCTTCGATTTCATAAAGACAAGGTGGTCCTCCGTACTGACATCACCTTTTTACCGAAAGTGGTGTCTGCCTTTCATATCAACCAGGACATTGTGCTACCCACCCTGGCCCCGAACCTGACCACTGAGGTTGAACAAAGACTACATATACTGGACGTTCGTGGGGCTTTGTCCTTCTATCTGGAGTGCACCTCGGCTTCGAGGTGCTCGGAGAGACTTTTTGTGTGTTATTCTGAACACAAAAAAAGACTGCCTGTCACTCCACAAAGACTGTCCAAGTGGCTGTCTTCAACCATCCACTTGTGCTACGAACTAGTGGGCAAGACTCCACCAGGCTGGGTGCGTGCGTACTCCACAAGAGCAATAGCCTCATCATCTGCTTTCCTGTTTGGTATCCCTTTAGAAGATGTATGTAGGGCAGCTGTCTGGGCCCAACCAATGACTTTTATTAAACACTATAGGTTGGACACACGGGCTAGGCAAGAGGCTGCCTTTGGGAAAGCATATTGTTATCTGGACTTCATTGAATGTTCTTGTATATGTTTGCACTAATTTCATTATGCACTCACTTAGATGAATATATTGAATACTGGGTTTATAGTACAAATGTACATACAGTGATGTTTGAATTGAAAGTTTATTTATTGTTCATGAATTACCAATATGGGTTCTTCTTGAATTCTGACTTGAGTTATGCAATTGTTTACTATTATTCCATTTGCACTTTAAACTCACTGACTGTTGGGTTACAATCAATTCCTGATGTACTTGAATTTGATACCTATGAATGTTCAGGTGCCTATTACCTTGGCTAAATTTGTGCCAATAAACTTTCTTTTTGCACCTCTAAGCCTTGTGTCAGGACACTCCCTCCTCCAGGGACATTAGCTTGCTAGTCTGAATAACCCATTTGTGTGATTCGCAGAGACCACGAAGAAGAAGGACAGGTTGCACACCTGTAACGGTATTTCTTCGAGTGGTCATCTGCGAATTCACACAAATCCCGCCCAACCTCCCCTCAGTCGTGTCCTGCTCTATTTATAACCTTGCTGTCGCTTTGTAAGCGGCGTACTTGGAACTGAGGATCAACCGGGAATGCGAGGGCCTATATAGAGGTGGGCGGAAGTACCTCCAAAAAGTTGCAATTCAACTTCTGCCTAGTGATTCCAGAAGGTTCCGAGCTAGCTGCACATGCGCAGACAAAACCCATTTGTGTGAATTCCCAGATGACCACTTGAAGAAATACTGTTACAGGTGTGCAACTTGTCCTTCCCTTGTGAAATTGCAGTCACAATGCAATGGAGTTATACCTCTGTTCATTGTGGCCATGCTGGCTGGGGATTTCTAGGAGTTGAAGTTGAAGAAAGTATATTTTCTGAGCTCTGCTTTTGCAATTTGAAAAAAGGAATTAATTTGAGCCTGACTGATTGCTAGTTAGGAGTGGCTGCTTGTCCCCAGCAATGGGTTCAAAAAAGTGCCTTCAAATTTTGTTCCTTCCTTAATAGTCCAGTAGCACATGCTTTGCTTTGTAGTACTCACAGTGTGGAAAGTACCCTTTTACCTTCCAGGCATTCATCTATTTTTAGGCAGGTTTTGTTTTTTGATTACTATTCCATAATCTTATGCCACTTTTTTTCCAGGAAGCTTTTAGCATCTTGGATACCAGCATCCTTGGTGAGTTTTTGAAAGCAGCGGAACAATTGAAAGACATTTCATCTGCTCATGAAAAGGCAGTGGTGGAGGAAAAGAGCAAAGATGTTCGTGAGAAATGGGAGGTGAGAAAATGTACCTGGGAGACAGAGAGCTGTTTTAATCAGATAGAAGCCACTTGAGTACTTTCCCATTACATTTGAGTTTTGGTGGCCTTTTTGATAGTGCCTGTGTGGTATGGTGCATAGAGTTATTGCCTTGAGCTTGGGAGATCTTGGTTCAAGTTCTGCCTCAGTCATGAATCTCCACCAGGTGGCCATGGGGAAGAGGTACGGCCTTGTTCACCAGAGCCTCCCCTGCATGAGTAAACACATGGTGGGATCATGAACCTCTTCACCCCATGACATTGGTGCAGCATGCAGAACATTTGTGATCATGGTGTCTCCCCTGCCAGGTAAGTATTCAGCATGCAGAATATTTGTATAGGTTGGTCTATATGCTGTATCATTGCATAGTCTTCCAGCACAACTGATTTCCTCCTGATACAGAGAGTTTATGCATGTACAGATGTATGTCCACAGGCTTTTCTTGCTCACCTTCCATTAAATGCAAAGATGTTGAAGAGTGGGACCAGGAAGCAAATGTGTAGCTACAGGAGGTGATGACAGAATGAGGGCTTTTTAAAATGTTAAGGCCAGGTATACTTGTAACCGTTTCAAGGAACACCTTTGTACTTTCAGTCCAGTCTACCCAGCAAGGGTGTTAATGAAGCTAAAATTCTGTTCTAAACTCCTTGTATCAAGGATGGTGGACAAATGAAAAAATGACTCTCCCCAAATAGCTTTCATGTTACATTTTTATTAATTACCAGAATTCTTTGATATGTATTCTGTATTCTGCAGGCAGTTCACAGAGAAATCATATTCTATGTTCAATTAAAAATGGAAATTGAAAGAGGGAAATTGAATAAAATGTTTTCCAAGCTGAATAAACAGATAAATAAAGAGAAGAAATTGCTCAGTGCTGGGAAAACCAAAGGACTTCTTGAAGAACATGAGGTATTTTTCCATACTGATATTTTGTTCTCTTCTCAGAGACAGAGCTTATATTGTAAAGCTGTTGCATGCTAGGATAGACTGAGGACCAGGAGTCTAAATTAACAGTCTGTTGGCCTGCTTAGCATGGTAGTTACTGGCAGCAACTCTCCAAGGCTTCAGTTAGAAAGACATTTTCCTTGTATCTGTTTCCTGTTGGCCTTTTCAATTTTAGAAGCCTGGGGATGAAACTGTTTTGTTTTGCATGTAGAATATAGTAGAATAAGCAAAGTTCACTGAAAGGAAATGGTGCAATTAACTTTTTAGACAATAGGCTGATTAGAGGCAATGTTTACTCAAGGAAATTGCGGCTCATTTTTAACATTATGCACAGAACTTCCCCTTCACACCACAATCATAACTGTACATATTCCACTCTAAGGTAATAACTACCTGCACCAAGGTATTTCAGAATTCTTCCCCGGGATGCGCAGATTTTGACCTTGGTAACTTGAGCAAAATAAACACTATTTTTTTTAGTGTATATAATTTTCTTTACATTTGTATTATTATTTTGAAAAGCTTTTTTCTAGTCTTGGGATGAGGTAGATGGCTAAACAGCACACTGTACTCATCCCTATGACTACTGGCTGACTTTGCTATTCTTTTCGCTTCTGAAATTTCAGCAGGCATTTCTCATACATTTACAAGCATGTGAGCTAGTAACCTGTGTTTTGAAAGGAAAGCTTAGCTTCCTAGAAAGCTGACTTTTGTGGTGACTTTGGCACACATGTGTGTGTGTGTGTGTGCCTTCACGTTGCCCATTGGCTTCCTCTTCTCTTATGGTGACCCCATAGATTTCTTGATGAGCTTCCTCAAGGAATAGTCAGTTCCTTCCTTTGAAATGTAGTCTACAGCACCTGGTATTTATTGGCGGTCATACATTCAGGTACTAACCAGGGCTGTCCCTGATTAAGTTTCAAAACCAGACAATATCTGACGCCTTTAGAGTATTCTGTATCAAACAAATGGACTGGTACTCTTGGTTTAACTCAGGGGTCGGCAAGGTTCTCTTACCTGGGGCTGGTCGCTGGTCCCCAGATCTTCCACCGGGCCGGGGGGGGCACGTGGGCCCCCCGCCGACTGCTGTGTGTGCCGCCGCCGCCATTTTGTTTGCGAAAATGGCGGCTGCGTCTCATTTGCGCATGCGCAGTACTGCTGCGCATGCGCAAACGAGTTGTGGCCGCCATTTTGGCAAACAAAATGGCTGCTGCGACGTGAGTGGTGGGTGCGCGGCGGCGGCTGGGAGCGGCCCACGGGCCATAGGTTGCCAACCCCTGGTTTAACTATTTATTTGGAAACATCTGTGAAAAGTTTTAGAGTAATGATGCAGAATCTTTCAAACATTCAGTTAAAAAAAAAATCATGTGTCCAACATTGGTGTTTTTTTATTTCTCTATCAATTTAGGACATGTTTTCCCAGCAAGGTAGGATGGGCAAGTTAAATGCTTGCTTACAAGCCATGAAAACAATGAGTGAGAAAATGGCCATGGAAGAAAATGAGACTGAAACAAAAATGCTGGTTGCAGAATATGAGCAGAAGAAAGAAGACCTTCAAAGACGTGCATCAGCTGTTTACAGTGCACTGGTATCTAGGGCTTGTGAAGACCGTTCATCTAAGAGAGGGTAGGTATTTTCAGCAGCTAGTATGAAACTGCTGTTGCTAGTGTAAAATGCATTGATGATGCTTGGGATCCTCTGAAGATGAGTTAGGTTCAGCTTACCAAACTGAGGATACATCCAGACTGATTAAAAAGACCAGGCTGTCCTAGATTCTGTTCTTGTTCTTTTTGATTTTATTTTGGAGATCCATACATATTTTGATTATTGCAGAATATTTGCTGTCAGCATCTGGTACGTCTCTATATACCAGCTCCCCAGATCAGTTTATTTTAATGCGGTATAAAACTGAAAAGAACAGGAACAAAATTGGGGACTTTTCAGTCATTCGAAATACACCCTGAGAGATACAGAAACTATTTGAACTGCAAGGCTAATTTCAATTTCAGAGAAGTTCTTATGACTACATTTCAGTGGTGGGCCAGCTCAGTCAAAGGAGTAGGACCAAATATACCAGTATATTTTAGTTTTTAAGTGGGAGAGTCTTCTAAAACTTTCAGAATTGGAAAAGGCCCATTCAGAAGTTGAGAGGAGAGTGTCCTGAGGAAGGGGACCATCTAGAGAACACCCATGGGGTGGATTGGGACAGGGTGGTGAGATTTAGCCCCAGGTTCTGAGGTTTCTGATCCCTGACATGGAGTTTATGCCTGAATAAGTCTAGTATGTGCAAGAGCTTAGCCTCCTTTAGTCCCTGTACCATCAGGAATTCAGTGTGATTAGTAGTGGTGCCATGTCATCATGAAAGGGGTGGGGATATGTGGTACAGTCCCACTCCTTGCTCCAAGCCTCCCCTGAATAACTCTTACCAGGAAAACCCAGTGGTAGGGTCACCATTAAGTTGGAGTTGACTTGAAGCCATGTGACAACAACAAAAGAACAAAACAAGCACCGAATTTTAATTTGTGGCAGAGATGAGAGATTTGGCTTGGCTACCTAGAGATGGGGAAACTTTGCATGACATTCTCAGTGGTCATATGCATGGACTTTAACAAGGCAAATATCCTTTTGTCCAGTTTTCATTTTTGTTTTTGTATTCCACTAATCAATTTATTTTTAAAATTCAGAGGTTTAGTACTTGCTTCTGCCAATGGGGAGAGAGCATCTTCTTTGCATCCCTATGATGAGCTTTTGGCTGAAAAGGTAAGATGCTTGAATGTACTTGTGGGGCTTCCTTCAGTGTGGCATTTTGCCAAGGCTAACCAAAGATATTTTGCTGACTGAGGCAAACAGGAATTGTTTTATTTATTTATTTATTTATTTATTTATTTATTATCCCACTTTCCCCCCCCAATAATGGGAATCCAAGTGGCTAACAACATATTTAAAAACAGTACAATTTAAAACTATACAAAGTCATTAAAGAGTAGATATAAGAGTTATTTAAAAAACAGTTAAACAATTTATGAAGTTAAAATATTAAACATTAAAAATGTTAAAATTCATTGAAATACGATGTACAAACCTTAAAAAAGCACCACATAGCATTAAAACCCCATCCCAGTCAGTTTTTAAAAGCCTGATGGCACAAAAATGTTTTTGGCTGCTGCCAAACAGAGAGCAGGGATTCTTTAGGGAAGGATTTCTAGAGCCTGGGAGCAGCCACCGAAAAGGCCCTCTCCCTTGTTCCCACCAAGTGAGCCTGAGAGATTGGTGGGACAGAGAGAAGAGCCACTTCAGACAATCTTAGAGCTCTAATAAAGGGAAATAAGTGCTGCAAATAACCTTCCACTCCACATAGAAAAATCAACTGGCGCAGCAGATTATTTCCATATTAAACAACATTTCTGTACTGTTTTTCAGATTAAAAACCTAAAATTGGTTTACAATAAAAAATGACAAAAGTGATTGCTAAATATATCATCCTTCCCCCAGTAAAATCTATTCAATTCAACTCGTTAAAAAGCAGGGCTACTTGAAACTGTTAACTGTCAGGAAAATACATCAAAATCAAACACAGTTATTGCTGGAATATCTATCAGAAAAATGACCACGACAGAGAAGGTCACTTTGTTGAATCTTTCTTCAGTGCTGGCAATGAGATTAGGCTCTCCATTGCATCTGAAAGTTGCAAGCTAACTTGGGGCAGAAGGCGTGGCAGCAGCCCCATTGGGGCTCCAACACTTGCCTCCTAGCATTGCCACCTCAGTTTACCTAATGATGGGACTGAATTTGCACTTTGCTTATGTGTAAATGGCCATATATAGATAATAGCTGTATGAAAATGGAAGAAACAGTGCTGCACTGAAATATATAACAGTATGGGAATCATGGCACCATGAAAAATTGTCTGGAGGCTTCATGCCAGACGTTATTGGTATGATAATGACATCCAGCTCTGAATGTAACTAAAAATCATGAACAGCTGTCACTTCAGAGTGATATTAGGTCAGGTGCTTGAAAATGAAGAAGCTGGGAATGATATTAGACAGGTTAGAGATGTTGTTTTCAGGGACTATAAAGCTCAGTGATCACTCATTCTACCAGAGCTTTTTAATTTTTTTGGACCCTAACTCAGACTCTCCCAGCCTGCTTGGCTACTGGCCATTCTGGCTAGGGGAATGTGGGAGTTAGTGTCCAAAAAAGTAACTTTTACAAGCTCAGTTTTTAAGCTCAGTGATCCATAGTGCTAATACATCTTCTAGTGTTTGGGACTGCACAGTCTTTCCATGCATGTACTGTAATTTATAGGGGGTTCTGAATTTGGTCCAAACAATTATATGGCATTAAAAAAGACATTTAGTTGTGAAATATCTTGCTTTTATTGACGTCATGCTTTGAAATAAGGCTTTGCTCTCATGGATGACCCCCCCTTGTGATTTTAATTGAATTGTCTATGTCTTTGCCATTTTAAAATGAATCCTATGCATTTTCATTCTCTCCCCCCCCTCAGGGCTTAACAGATATTTCTGGTATAAATTTGGAAGCAGAAGAGAAACTTCACAATGGAAGGCATCATGGAAAGAAGTGTGGGAAAGATGGAGATTTGGATCTGGAAGGGCTGAAAGAGAGGTACTTTTCAATCTAGGGTCCTGTCTGCATGGGCCAAATAAAATGTCCTCTTTCCATCCTTTTGCAGGGAGTCTGGGCGATGTATAGCCCAAACCCCATTTCTTGTGAGAACAATTCGGATAATGTCCAGCCTGTTCAACAGAGAACCCATTCTATAACATCCTTAAAACTTTTTTCTTAAAGCTACCTTTTGTTTTTGATGTTTCTGAGGCCTCCATTTCAACAGTGGGTGACTGTTTACAACTCATCCTGTTCTGCTGCCTGGAGCAGATGGGGTGGCAGCAAGTAACTTGCTGTGAGGTCAGAATAAGGTGCCCAGCCATGTGATGGATGCTGGGCTCCTCATTCTGACCTCAGAGTGAGTGACTTTTGGTGATGGCTGCTGTGGTGGCACTGCAGGACACTCTGTGTAAACAGTACAGTAAGACACACTATGTGAAAAGCAACTCGGTGTTGCAACGAGAGTGTCATGTCAGCAAGTTCTGGAGCTCATGTACGGTAAATGGTCTAGGATGACCATGGGCAGCTGTAGTGTAGGTGGTGATGGGGGCCAAGGTCAATTTATAACCTTTATCTCTAACATGGTGGGAAACCCAGGCCAATTGTCAGCTCAGTATCTTTCGGAAATCATTTCTGGAGGTTTGAGCACCACTTTTGGCATTTTTCTATCTAATCTTCTGTTCCTAGGGTCTTCCAGAAGTGTAGATTATCCTTATTTTAGCTTTTAAACATTCATTTTCTCCCTAATTTTTAAAATGAGGTACAGAGGCTTGGAGGCAAGTGGCCCACAGGCTGCAATGGTGAGAAAATCGGATCTGTGGGCAGCATATGGCTTGGAGGAGAAAAACAGGGTCGACTGAACCCACCAGCATCCCAAAATCTTGGAAGGCATTTTAAACCTTCCAAGGCTTTTAAACCTTTGTGATAGCTCCCCGTTTGACTGACTTCAGCAGCAGAAGAGCCATTGTGGTGTAGTGGTTTGAGTGTTGGACTAGGACTCTGGAGAACAGGGTTTGATTCCCTGTTCAGAAACGTAGTGACCTTGGGCAAGTCATGCTTTCAGTGTCAGAGAAAGGCATGGGAAAACTCACTGAACAAATCTTGCCAAGCAAACCCATGATAGATATGCCTGAAGTTCAATATAACTTGGAAATGACAAAGTCACATCAACTCCTTCCAGTCCTTTTTGCTTGTTTTTGTCCCTTCAGATCATTTTAGATATGAGAGGCCTTTTTCTAACAAGGTAAACTGGATGACATCTTCCGGGGGTGGGGATCTGGTGGAGCATTTTTAGCAATAAACAAAACAAAGTTAAAATAATTTAAAATATTCTATGGCTGGTACCCCTAAAGGTCCTCTCGGGGAGCTCAGTGTAATCCTCAACTCCTGAAAATTGCTCACCCCTGATTGTGAACATAGAAGTGTCCAGCAACAAATGCTATACAAAAAGATTAAAAGCAACGTGCGGAGGTCAGGGAGTGTTACATTGATATCCTAGACACTGCACTGTGATTTTGAAATCTGACAGTGTGGTCCAGAAAATGCCTTAGAAACACCTCCAATTTAAAACAAGATAGAGGGGAGTACACATCTTGCTTTGAAGCTGATTAGTATGTCTGGGAGGCTTCCAGGGCCCCTCAACTTGTAAACTAGGTGCATGCTTAAAATGCTTGTTTTTCAGGATTTTTTCCTGCCTAGACCACAATATTTTGTTGAGACAATGCCAACTTAAAAGCAGAAGTAGTGTTGGCTGCTCTTCTTTAGCCTCCCCCCTTTTCTGACCATGTATAAGTCTGCAACCTGTACCAGGTAGCTGTTTCAGTAACCTGAATAAGACATGAACCAGAAAAGAAAAGAAAAAGGAGAAATGAGGACATGGATATGCATGGATTTGTAAATTCTAATTTATATGCATAAATGCATATTTAGCCATCATTATTTGCATGGGAATGCAATAGAGGAACTCACAATAGAGAACACTGTGGCCAGTTGCTAACTAGTGATGGGACAACTTCAGTGCCACCAACACATGGCTACTGTAAAGCCTCAAAATCTAGGGAGAGTTCTCTGACTTCTTACCAGATTGTGCTGAAGTCCAGTAGTAGGAGTCCTATCCTTACCACTCTCCCTACTCTTCACTTGTGGCTCTGGGGCTCTGGAAGGTTATACAGCTCCTTAAAAGGGCTGCACCCATATTCTTGCTCTGCTCTGGGTCTGTTGGTTCTCCTATTGCCAGAAGGGATTAGGAAGAAGTATCCAGATAAAATCTACATAGGAGTTATGGGCATAATTCTAGAGACCCAAAAAGTTTTTCTTAAGTTGTTGTATGTAATGTTGTAACAACAAAAACATCACACTGGGCCTTTGGTATCCATGGGTTTGATAGCTGCGGACTTGAGCAACCATGGATTGAAATGAAGAAACATTAAGTTTTTTTAAACCTGCAAATGTCAGGCTGAGAAGCGGTCCCAGGGCACTAGCGGAGGCTGAGGCAAACCCCAGGCAAGCCAATGCCTCACATCCCAATAGAAGTTAATCCCACCACAAAGCCACAGTCAGAACTTAAACCTCTTCCCCACTCTGTTTCCCACCTTCACATCATAAAACTGCTGCCAAAATGTAAACCCCTCCCTCACTCCATTTCACATGATCTCATAAGGAAGCTAGTGGCAGAATTTTAATTTCTCCCTCACTCCGTTTCCCAGTTTCTCACAAGGAAGCCTCTTCCAGAATTCAAACTGCTGCCTCACTTTGTTTCCACTTGCACACAAGGAAGCCTCTGCCAGAATTTAAACCCCTTTCCTTATGATATACCTCTTTGCCCCACTCCTGCTGCTGCCTTTCCTTGACATGGATTGGTGGCAAAGGGGGTTAAAATATGGTAGAGACTTTCTGATGGGAAATTGAGAAAGTGGGAAACAGAGTCAGGATAAGGTTTAAATTATGGCAGTGCCTTCATGATGGGAAGTTGGAAAACAGTGCAGGAAGAATACCTCTGTGGTGCCCAGATCTTGTCACTCATGTAGTTTTAAATGTTAAATACTGACTTGGGCTTCTGTGGCTTTTGGTATCCACAGCAAGGTCTGGAACGAAACCTCAGTAGATACCGTTGGCCCATTGTAACAGGAAAATAATTTATAGGGAATGGAAAAGAAAAAATGCTTTGGTAGCAATTCTAAATAGATTGGCTAAAGAACAGATAGAAACTGCTATAGATAAGCACCACAATAGCACAATTACAAAAAGTGAGACTATTTGTAAAGTGCCACATTATCTGATGATACCTTCCTGATTCTTAGAATCTTGGATAGAAACATTGATGGTCCAGACCTCCAGCCAGTAACACATGCACACTGAGATAATAGTAATAGATTTTAAAAAGACATAATAGATACTAAAACAAGCAGGACCCATGCTTTGGGACCCTATTTGCTGCTGCTGCTGCATCATCATCATCATCATCATCATCATCATCATCATCACCCTTTAAAAATTTTTTTTTTAATTTTCCCTCCCTCAGCTATGAAAGAGCAAGACATAAACTGAAGCTTCATTTAAGCAGTATCAGAGAGAACATAGCTCCTGCTTTTACTGGTGATATAAAGGACACTTCCTATCTTCAGAATAAGCTGCATGAGTTAGAGGTAAATATTTAGAAGTTCCCTCACTGGTCATATTGTTAAAGTGGCATCAGATGAACTAGAGCCTGTGCACTATACACTGTGCACAATGTCTTGTTAAAACATGGTTTGATTATTTTGTATTAACATACCATTGCTGTTCTTATATATTAGTTTTTGGATGCATGTTACATCTTGGAGAAACATGTTGCAAAATTACACTGGTCTATCATGTTTTAGGCCTTAAAGAGTAAAGGTGAAACTTCCTGGAAAGTGTTTGAATCTATGGCTGCCATGCTAGAAAAGCGTTCAGGTGAAATAGAGAAGCCTGACACCACTGAACAATCTCGCGAGGAACTGCGCAGAGAATGGAATGAGCTCCAGTTGGCTTTAAATAAAAGGTACACTCTGCATATTACTGCTGAATGAAGGAATGGATTAGTTGGTTGGGATGTCCATACAGTACTAATATATTGGATAACTGCCAGTGCACCAAATGCCCTTTCACAGTAAACAATTATAGTACTGTCATTCCACTTTAGCTGCCATGGGTGCATCCTACGGAATCCTGCAATGTGCAGTTTAGCGAGGAGTATTTTGAATTTCCAGCAAGACAACTCAAGTGCCCCTCCAGACTTCCTCAACACACATATATGTTTGTTGTTGAGATTGTTCCATACTAGATAGCCGGTTCATTATTCCATCTTGTTTAAAGGAGGCGGCGGTTAAGCCACTCCTAAAAAACCCTTCCCTGGACCCCCTGGATAGAAACAATTATAGACCAGTCTCCTTGCTACCTTTTTTAAGCAAGGTGATCGAGAGGGCAGTTGCTTCCCAACTCCAGGCAGTCTTGGATGAAACCGATTATCTTGATCCATTTCAAACCGGCTTCAGGACAGGATTTGGAGTTGAGACTGCCATGGTTGCTCTGACCGATGACCTCCTCCTGGGTATCGACAGGGGTAGTGTGACCCTGCTGGTGCTCTTGGATCTCTCAGCGGCTTTTGATACTATAGATCATGCCATCCTCCTGGATCGCCTGAGAGATTTAGGAATTGGAGGCACTGCTTTGCTGTGGTTCCGTTCCTTCCTCTCGGGCAGATCCCAGAGGATGAGGCTCGGGGACAGTTGCTCGTCTAAAATTGAGCTTAATTGTGGCGTCCCTCAGGGCGCCATCCTGTCCCCGACATTATTTAACATTTATATGAAGCCACTGGGTCAGATCATTCGGAGGCATGGAGCTTGGTGTCTTCAGTACGCTGATGACACCCAGATATATCTCTCCATGACCAAATCATCAGCCCAGATCTCAGATGGTGTCTCTCCTCTCAGTGACTGTCTCAGACCGGTAATGGATTGGATGAGGAAAAACAGATTGAAGTTGAATCCAGACAAAACGGAGGTACTGACAATTACAGGCCCGAAACCAGATTTGGGTATACAGTCTCTTGTCCTGGATGGAGTCACACTCTCCTCCAAGGACTGTGTTCGCAGTTTGGGGGTACTCCTTGACTCGTCGCTTCACATGACTAGTCAGGTGAATGCGGCATCAGGAGCGCCTGTTATCAGCTTCGGCTGATACGCCAACTGCGCCCTTTTCTGGATATGAGGGACTTGGAAACTGTGATACATGTTCTGGTAACCTCACGTCTGGACTACTGCAATGCACTCTACATGGAGCTACCCTTGTGCCTAACCCGGAAACTCCAATTGGTGCAAAATATGGCAGCCAGGTTAATTACCAGAACATCAAGGAGGAAGCACATAACACCAGTGCTTAAATCCCTCCACTGGTTGCCTATTAGTTTCCGGGTGCAGTACAAGGTGTTGGTTTTAACCTTTAAAGCCCTACATGGCTTGGGTCCATCTTATCTTAGGGACCGCCTCTCCCCATATGATCCCCCCGCGCCCTTCGGTCCTCTGGGAGGAATCTGTTACAGCCAATAAAAACTAGGCTGTCTCACACCTCCCAGAGGGCCTTTTCTGCTGGAATGGCCTGCCGGACGAGATCCGTCTTATTACTACGCTTACTTCCTTTAAAAAGGCACTGAAGACAGATCTCTTCTGGCAGGCCTTCCCAGAATAACTGCTCTAGGGAGATGAGCTTTCAGCTTCCATTTTTATCCTGTCCTTATTGTGCCTGATCTTTTATTGATTAATTGTTTTTATTGCAGTATAGCATTTTAATCCTTTTCTAGTTTAATCCTGTTTTAAGGGGATGGGAGGGTTGGATTGAGGGATGAGGGAATGTTTTAATTTTGTCTGTTTTAAATGCTGCAACCTGCCTCGATTGTTGTGCAGAGGGGCGGGCTATAAATAAAAATTATTATTATTATTATTATTATTATTATTCATTATAAGTCTACAAATCTGGTCTCTATGATGAATGTATTTGCCACCCTTTCCTTATTCTGCATTGAGCCAGTAGTGTCACTGGGGTGTGTGGGCTGCACCAGGTGACACCCCAGAAGGTGGGGGTGAAATCAAGTTGGTTTCCCGCAGGTGCTGTTTTGGCCCATGCCGGGCCTTCTGGGGCTGGTGCACGGGGTTTTTGGGCCTACGAAGCACTGCGGGGAGCCTCCTGGGCCTGGTGTGGGGGCTTTTGGGGCTACTAGGCCTGGTATGGGGTCTCCTGGGCCCAGTGTAGGGGCTTTCGGGGCCTACTAGGCCCAGCATTTTGGGTCTCCTGGGGGCCATGCTGGGGCTTTGGGGGCCTCCTGCGCCTGAGGTGGGGTAATTTTGGGACTCCTGGGTGCCGCCCAGAGGCTTTTCGGGCCTCCTGCGCCAGGCATGGGGACTTTTCAGGCCTCCTGGGAGCTGCGTGGAGCCATTTCGGGCCTCCTACTCCTGGCATGGGGGCTTTTGGGATGTCCCGGGAGCTGTGTGGGGGCATTTTGGGTGCCACAGGGGTATGTTCCTTGGTGCCCCCCCCCGGAAACCCCTCTGGAAGTCTGGAATCAGAAATCCTGCCCCCTGCACCAGGTGTCACCAGGCGTGGGAAAACCACTGCATTGAGCTGGGGAAAATGCCACCCTCCATTTATAAGACCATGTTTGGATCAAGCTCATAACTCAAATCCAGGTTTCTAGGTGAAGTTTATTATTAACATTACAAACATGTGGGTAGAATTCAGAGACATTGCCATGTTAGTCTGGAATATCAGTATGGAAAGGGATCTTGTAGCACCTTTCAAACTAACTGTGAAAGACATTGTAGCATAAACTTCCTTTTTTTTAAAAAAATTGAATTGCATTTTAAAACATAAATCATACAAACACTGAAATACACATGAAATTATAAAAAACTCAAAATACACATAAAGCCATAACTATGCTAGCTAACAAAATAAGACTGAACTAAACTATTCCCAGTATCTCTAATTCCTTCCCCCCTTAAAACTGTACTTATTAATCAACAACATATAACCAAAATAAACTCAAATACATTTATCACAATCTAAAATTGACTTCCTAGACCTATGAATATTAACACTCCATATTTTAAGTTTCTTAATAATGCAAACTCATTTTTATTCCATTTCTGACCTCAAAATCTAAACCAAATTGCTTCAAGTCTCCAAATCCACAACTAAAATCTTCCCTTGTTTCTTCTTCATATAAATAAAAAATGATACCCAAATCTTTAGATACTTGACCATCTTTAATTAACATCTCTATTTTGTCCATTTTGGCCAACTTGGACACTTGTTAAGTGAAATGTTTTGCCTGTGGCTCAACTCTTCTAGAATGTGGCCTGTGAGAAATGCTAAACTTGCAATTATCCTTGGGCTGAAAGAAGTTCTTCACTTGTGACCTATTCAAGTAAAATCTTATCATGTTTAGCAAGGACTTCTCTGCCTCCATGTGTGCACTGCTGTCTTTTTCTTTGATAGAAGAGATTTTTTACGGAGAAAATATGTGTTTTTTTATTACATCCTCCCTCTAGAGTTCAAAATTTTGCTTAGCTTCTTTTTCACCAGTTCTAGCGTCAATGAAATTGAAATTACCTCTATATATGTATGTGCTTATTTTATTTATACCTCACCTTTCTTCTGGGATGGGATCCAAGGCAGCTGTGTTTTTGAATTCCTGTCATTGCAGTCATAGGACCTTATCACATGGGGTCTAGAGCAGAGCTAATTCAAAGGGTACCTGCAGCTAATACATATTATTTCCCCGTGTTTACACACGACGCTGCCCTAGAACATGGAGCTAATCTGTATTGTTTCCCCGCGTGTACACACGACGCTGCCCCGAAACTCCACAGAACCCGAAGCTAATCCGTAGCGAGTAGGGAGATTTTGACATTCGGTTTGTTGGGGAAGTACAAGCGGAGCCTTCGTATTCATTGCGCAATGGTGGGCGGGGCGGGGAAGCAGGGAGAGCTCTCCCAAGCAGAAAATCCCGGCGAGGGGAAGGGATTGGCGAAAGGCAAACCGGATTGAGAAAGAGGAGGAGAAGGAGAGGAGGAGGGAAGAGGGAGGCGATCTCTCTCTCTCCATCTCTCTCGCATTTTTCCCCACCAACACCCCTTCCCTCCTCCAGTCCTCCAGCCCTCCTCCTCCTCCTCGGTCCCCTTGGCTGCCTTTCCTCCCGACTCCTTCATCCCATCCTTGCCATCCACAGAAGCGCCTTCTGCGACGCTGGCTTTTTGGGTGGCGGGAAGGGAGAGAGAGAGAGAGAGAGAGAGAAGAAAATGTGTGTGTGTGTGTGTTTTCCTTCTTCCCACGTGAACCGCATCCCGCGGCGCCTGATCGCTAAATCCCCTTTGGAGCCTTCGTATTCATTGCGCTATGGCCGCCAGGGCGAAATTCAGTTCGTTTCGGTATAGAACTGAATTTATTCTCACTTCGGTTACTTTTCTGTTACTTTTCGCTTCGTGGCCAGCGTTTGATAAGGTCCATAAGGGCTGAAACTCAGGAGACACATGGAAAGCTGAGATGATCAGAATGCAGAATTCTATACCTCATAATAGATTCCATGTTTACGCAGTTGCTTCATTGAATTATCTAACATAGGCAACCCAAGGCATTTATCCATTTTATTGTATATGCAGCTATTTCCTTGCTTAGTCTCCTGTTGATGATTCTTTTGCTGTCTTTTAGGATGGAACCTTTAAAGGCTGTTTTGACACTTGTATTGCCAATAGAAAATGAGTGGGTTCATTTATGCAACTCAGAAGAGCAACTTCGCAAAAGGGACATACCACAGTGTGTACTGCAGAATATTGATCTTCCACATAAAAAAGTGAAGGTTGGTACCTCTTACATTTCTTGTACCATGGAATCTCAGTGTACCTTATATGGGGCTTCCAGAAATCTTCCATTTACTCTGTTAAACTTCAGTTGTATTCAGAAGCTGGTGCTTTCAAAATATTCACAAAGCCCCTGTGTAGATAGCACTGGGGACAGAATTACTTTGTCTCATACTGGCCTGTCTTCAGAAATACTAACTTTGGCTGCTTTGGTGCAAAATGATACCAGGTCATTTCCAAGGGAAAATGTTACACGAGAGAAGAAGCACTTTACCCTTCCATTTCCTCATGCATCCTCCTTGCTACTTTGGCCCCAAGTAGGACCAGAGCTTGGGAAAGTTACTTTTTTGGACTATAACTCTGAAAATCCCCTAGCTAGTATAACCACTGGAAATTCTAGGAGTTATAGCCAACAAAGAGGAAACTTTGCTAAGATTTGAGTAGGCTTTACAACATGTCAGAAAACCTTAGCCACTGCTTCTCATCTAGGAAGAAGTATTCTTGGCTGAGCAGTGGAAACCCACTGGGTGACCTTGGGCAAGTCACACTCTCTCAGCCTCAGAGGATGGCAATGGCAAACCCCCTCTGAAGAAATTTGCCAAGAAAACGCTATGATAGGTTTGGCTTAGAGTTGCCATAAGCTGGAAATGACTTGAAGGTACACAACAACAAATCAGAAAGGGAGGGGTAGTGGGCAGGAAAATAGCTGCTTAACCCTTCCCACATCTACTATTTCTCTCCTGCAAATCCCTCCAACTCTAAAGGGAACCTCAGAGTGCCTTGGAACCTCCAGGCACTACTTATGTGGAATGGTGAAATGGGAAGGGACAGCAGGAACAAAATAGCCAGAACAAAGAGGGATATGTGACTTTTTTCTTCCTGCCATGTTTTTCCTGCAAGTCTTCTCAGCTTTTTTGCTCACTATGTCTCCCTTACAGCTGTCTTTTATTGATACTGCTTCCTGAAACAATATTTGTGAGAAGCAGGGCTAGGTGCTTCCACATGTGAGTTCTCTAACATGCTAACCAGAACTTGAAAAACATAGGCTAACCAGAGCTTGCAGGGGGGAAATCCCAACTTTTTTTGGGGGGGGGGGGGCTCTGCTGGGGGTGGGATCCTCTCTGGAGTAATTCTGGGAGGTGTAGTCCAAAAAAAGTAATGCTTCCAGATTTTGATGCTAAACAGTGCCTATTGATGGCTTTCATGTGAGTCAGGTTATGGGTGGGTTCAGGGTTTTAGTTGAAATATTAAAAGGTGCTAAACCCCAACCTAAAGATGCTAAAGCCCAACCTACTTTTTATTCTCACCTACTATTATTGAGAAACTTAAAATATGGAGTGTTAGTATTCATAGGCCTAGGAAGTAAATTTTAGATTGTGTTAAATGTATTTATTTGAGTTTATGTTGGTTATATGTTTGTTAATAAGTACAGTTTTAAGGGGGGAAGGAATTAGAGGATCATTGGGGATAGTTTAGTCTTATTTTGTTAGCTAGTATAGTTATGGCTTTACGTGTATTTTGAGTTTTTTATAACTAGGGCAGGTTTTCTGCTCTACTGACATGGAAACCACAAGTCACCATTGACTACTATGCTGTTCTTTTCCAGCTTACTGTGACTGTCAGCTAAATTGGGCATAGTATTATGGATTCCTTTGCTTTGGTGCATATTATCTACTGTACAGATATCTAACACAGAGATGTGAATCAAGAAAGATGTCCTGCTTTGCCATTGGGAAGCTAGCCAAACTTTGAGCTTAAAACCTCAGCATCTTAAGCAGAGAGAGAGAGAGTTTGGCTCACCACAGTGTCTTTAGTAAGAACAGTGGTTGATTAATACAGTCCAGGTCCTTCACAAGTCAGCAGTCAGTCCACTAAAGCAGTCCATTTGGTAATCCAAAAGAATAGTCAAGAGTCCAGGCAGAGTTCTAGGCAACAGGCAAGCAATCAAGGAATAATGTGAAGTCGTAGGCTTTCATCAAGTTCAATCAAGGAATAAGACACCAGCATGGCTTTCTTCAAGTAAGATGGATGGTTGTCAACCATACTGAAACAAGGAGGGTACTGGGATATTTATAGCTCATCCAGGTCTTGCAGGTGCTCCCTATTAGCAGCCTGCTTCCTACTTAAATGCTGAGAATGTCAACATCTCTCCCTTTCCTGGTGTCTCCCCATGGGGGTCTGGCTCTTCATCTGAGGGTAGTGGTTGTAATGAACTTTGCTGCTGTTCCTTGACCCCTATGCTGGCTGCAGGTTCTCCTCCTGGGGCTTCTGGCATTGCTGCAGCCATGACATGTCCCCCTGGACTTTCAGCCTCTTCATCAGAGCTTTCAGACTCAGAGGACATGCCAGGATCCTGGAGGTAGGGCATGACAAAAGGTGTCTGTCATGATAGGCACCTGCATTTCAACATTCAGACCTAAAGCCCTTTCTATGCCTGTTGTCTTTTCTTATTTTTCAGAAAATGCAGACATCTATAGCAAATTGTATTGAGTGGTGCAATCAGCAAGAGCAAACCAGCCCCACAGGAGGGAAGGTTGATCCAGCAGACTGGCAAGCGGCAAGCACAATGATTGGTGAATACAAAATGCAGTTGGAAGAACTTGATCATAAGATGCAGACCATTGAAGCAATCTTGCAAGATCTTGAAACTTTCCTGAGGCATGTCAGAGGACCTGTGGAGGTCTCAGACCCTTTCAGTTATCCTCCACAACTGACAGAGGCTTGCAAGATACAGAAAGAGGCCAGACTTCTAGATGACAAGTTGACACGAGCCCGCATCCGCTTGGAAGATCCTGAATCAGGAAAAAAAGTGAGCTGCAAAGAGCTTGCTGCAGCTTTGTATACAAAGGAAATCCCTGCTGTTGGTTTTTCAGAGAAAGAAGAGGTTGTCCAGACCGAGGATGTGCGGGAAGAATTTTCACTGAAGAACAGTGAGCTCTATAAAAGTCTCCAAGACATACATGATAAGATCCATATAATAGGGTTGAGGGATCCAACAATTCCTGCTGCTCAACAAAGGTGAGCAAATTATTCTTTTTACTCCCAACTCTCATATTTTCTTCAAAATTGTCAAAAATCAGTTGCATTGTCATTTTTCAGAAGGCATAAAATTAAGCTTTTATTTGTTACTTTTTGTGGACACCAAAAGGTATTCATGACAGTTTCCATTTTATCCTCCCAGAAATGAAAGTTACAGAGTGCTGTCATGGTTATTTTTAGTGTATATACTTGTGTATAAGTCTAGATATTTTAGTGAAAAAAATAAACTCCATAAACCTGAGTTGACTTATCCATGGGTCAGTGTAAGTACTTTACCTTAACTCTTATCAAAAAAGGAACCATCCTCTTCTCTGAGTAGAATGACAAAAGTTGAGAACTTAGGGCCTCTGCAGACCGGCCCAAAGGGCTGGCCTGGAGGCAGAGATGGGGCGGAATAGCCACATGTTGGCCACCTCAACCCCACGCCGACGCTGTCCTGACACCGCATGCTGTTACGCACGGTGCATGGTGTCAGGATGCCCTTCTGATGCAGCATTCTGACATGCTGCGCTGAAAAGGGCGAAGAAAGCTGTGCGCCGGCTCTTAGGACGCCCTTTTGCCACCCCTAAAAGGAGTAGCATTTTGCCGCTCTTTTTGGGGCGGGAAAAGGGAGGATCAGGGCCGTGGTGTGGGGTAGCTGCGGCCCCAATCCACCACTTCCTGGGGTGGCCCAGAGCCGCCCGTCTGCATCCCACCCTTAGTTTGTCCCAGGAGAACCTAAAAGAAGCGCCCACTCTGATGTTGTGGGAATATAAAATGTTTTGCCTGCTAACTGAGGGACAACAAGGCCTCCCTGGCTTCCCTGGAAAGGAACTAGCATTAATCAGTCCCTTCAAACATTTAATGACACCACAAATAAAAGAACATTAAATCAAAAGAAATTAAATTAAATCAGAGACCACTAAGACTATAGAACAGATTAGTAACACTGAAATAACTTTTGGTCATGATCTCTTTCCTTCCCAATGGTACAGGTTGAAGTTGCTGACTGAACTCAGGCAGAAGCTTGATTGCCATGCTACAGACATGAGATCCTTAAATGAAATGGCTAGCCTACTTTCCCATTTCACAAAGGCTGAACAAGAAGAGCTCAAGCATCAGTGGAGGCTTACAGAAGATTTATGGAAGGAAACCAAGCTATCCATTACTGAAAAGTAGGAAAATAAGACTATTGTTGTTGTTGTTGTTGTTGTGTGCCTTCAAGTCATTCCTGACTATAGTAACCCTAAAGTGAACGTGTCACGAGTTTTCTAGGCAAGATTTGTTCAGAGGGAGTTTGCTGTTGACTTGCTCTAAAGCTGAAATTAATAGGTTTTATGGGACTTCAGCAATTGATTCAAAGGGTTTACTCTAGTTGAGATTGGTACTTGGATTTAGACCACTAATTTTTGAACCCTTTGGACTTTAGCATTTCAGAAGGTTGAGAAGAACAGTAACGTTGAATTCTAGCGTGGGTCTAACCTGTTTGTTGCTGGATAGTCAGCATGTCACAGCACTGGGGTTCTAGCCATCTCTCTCTCTCTATTGGAGTTTGTCTCATCGAAGAGTCTTCAATTATGCATTCCTTCTGCTTTCATTTTGAGTGGCAGATCTGTGCCATTTGATATTTCTGAACATGTGTGTGCATATAAAGCATTGACTAGATGAACTAGAGCCACATATATGCTTGTGTAATCCTATACACATGTTGGTTGTTGTTAATTGCCCTCAAGTCAACTTTAACTTGTGACAGCTCTATGAGTGAGAGAGTTCCAAGCCATCCTGTCATCAACTCAGGTCTTGCAGACTCAGGGCTGTGGCTTCTGTGATTGAGTCCATCAATCTGGAATGTTCCTCTTTTCCTCCTGCTTTCTGCCTTGCCACGCATTATCATCTTTTCTAGTGAATCATGTCCAAAGTATGACAGTCTCAGTTTAATTATCTTGGCTTCTGAGAAGAGGTTAGACTTTATTTGCTTTAGAATCCATTTATTTGTCTTTCTGGCAGTCCTGGGTATACGCAGAACTGTCCTCCAGCACCACATTTTCAAATGAGTTGATTCTCTTCCTATCCACTTTTTTCAATACCCAGCTTTCACAACCATGCATAAAAGTGGGAAAGATTATGGCATGGAATATCCTGACTTTGGTATTCAGTGTTATATTTTTATACTTGAGGATCTTGTCTAGTTCCTTCATAGCTGCCCTATTCTTCTGATTTCTACTGCAGTCTCCAATTGGATTAATGACTGAGCCAAGGTTTAGGGAATCATTGACCATCTGAATATCTTCACTGTCTACTTCTCTGTGGCCATTATTTTTGTTTTCTTAGTGTTCAGCTGTAAACTTGCCATTGCACTTTCTTCTTTGACTTTCTTCAGTCATTGTTCCAAGTCTTTGCTATTTTATGCTAGTATGGTGCCATCTACATATCTTAAATTGTTGATGTTTCTTCCTCCAATTTTCACACATCTTTCTTTAGAGTCCAATCCAGCTTTGCGTATAATATGTTCAGCGTACAAGTTAAACAAATAGGGTGATAAAATGTACATGTACCTTGTGTATAAGTCCCAGTTGGTTCAGTTGAGCTTACTGCAGTTCTCAATATCACACTACACTGTTATAGTGCTATTATTTCAGTTTAACTGCTATGGCTGCCTCCTGTGGAATTCTGGAGTTTATAGTTTACTGAAACCTAAGAGCTTTCTGGTTGAGAATTTTAAAGCTCCCTCCCTAAACTGCAGATCCCAGGATTCCATAGGAAGCTACCATAACAGTTAAAGTAGAAGAATAGTAATATAACAGTATAGTGTGATATTGTCCTGAGATATGCATAGGAAATTTGCACTGTGTGTTATTCTGAAAGTGTAATAGGGAGGAAGGTATTAAATTCCCCTCCCCATAGGTGTGGCCCTTACCCTTCCCTGTAACTTTTGAAAGATTTTTTTAAAAGCCACATGAAGTGCATTATTATAATAAAGCTTGGACCATGCAGACAGAAGATTGTGAGAACTGGATTCCAAAAAACCCAATTTAGCCAAGTTCTACATTTATATATCATATCCAGTTTAACCCCGAGGGGCCTACAAACATGTTCCCCCTTTTAAAATAAAAACTCAGATTATTAGGTATTGAATAAATGTACTGGATTATGTGCTAAAAGCTAGATTCCTTGATGTGTTTACACAGTCATGTTTAAAAACAAAAATAAAAACAAACAAACAAAAAAAACCATCCAGTCTTGGGCAGTCCTGAAAATGTGTTAACAATTTCGGCTTTGTTCCTTTTCAATAGGCTAGAACACTGTGGCCGAGTGATGGAGCTGTTGAAGCAGTATCACAGTTGCAAAAACTGCCTGATGAGCGTTATTCTGAAGCAAGAACATGTCCTGTCGCAGCAGGTGTCTTACATGGGAAAAGAGAACCTTCAGAGGATAACTGCCAAGGTGATTTTTTTTAAATAACTTTCCATATAGGGGAAACAGTTTCTGTGCTTCTGTGCAAATGGAACAGGACAGAAGTTGTAAAATTTGATGCTAGATGTGGAATACAACATGCAGAGAAAATTGTCTTTTGCTTAAAAAAATATTTAAAGGAACAGGTTCCATGCTCTAAGGCAGGGGTAGGCAACCTTTTTGAGCCGTGGGCCGGGTTGCTGTCCCTCAGACAATTGGGGGGGCGAAGCACCAAAAATAAATAAATGAATGAATAAAAATTTAAAAATTAAATTTTTTTAAAAAAATCAAAATTTTTAAAAAATATGCATGCACACTCTCTCAGCCCCAGAAAAAGCCATGGCAAAAACCCTGTGGAGATTTTGCCAAGAAAACCCCAAGAACAAGTAATAACAACAATAATCAATACCATCATGGCAGCAGCAGGGGGGGCGGCGGTGGCGGCGGCAGGACTGGCCTGGGGCCGGTCCAAAGGCCTCGTGGGGCCGCATCCGGCCCCCGGGCCTTAGGTTGCCTACCCCTGCTCTAAGGGCTGCAGCAGGAGGTATTGAACTTGGCTTCCTCAATCTGATTTCTTCAACTGTGGCACTGTGTAACAATTTTGGGTCCTAATCTACTCAGGGCCTGTTCAAAGCACTTTATAGGACTATCAAAATGAAACAAAATCACAGAATAGTCAAGATTATCCACTGCAGCACTGGAAAATAGATGGCTTTATACAGAATCCATGCAAAAGAAATCCATGCCCTTCAATATTATAAACACTGTCCTTCATTTAGTGTTGCATTGAGGATAATGATCAATGGGTCACAACCCTTGCCCAGGTGGTGTGATTTCCAAGTGAGAACAAAGCAAGTCAGCTTGCCAACGATTTTATAAGATTCGTCTTCCCCAAGTTCTAGAATCTGTCAGAAAATGCAGCCAGAAGTAGCATCACTCTTCTCAGGAGAAATGGGAGAAGGGGAATAGCTTCATTTCTCAGGATATTGCAAAAACATCCTTATCTGATGAATAAAGTAATTGGGGAAAAGAAGAGCATTGCAGCTCGTTGGCATCTGCTTATTCTTCGGGGCTGACACTGATTGTGTTGTGTGGAAATATACTGCTATTTCATGGCAGCAAATAAATGAATAAATTGGTGCACATTCACAAAGTCCTTGCCAATCTTGGAATAGTATCAATTCCAACATAAAACTGCAGCTGCCATCATCCCCAGCAAGTATGGCCAGTGGACCCATGAGTTTTAGCACAGTACATCTAGGAGGAACCAGGTTGGGGAAGGTTGCATTAAACTGTGAGGGCAATGCTTGCTCATGATGCCAGAGAAGTGGCTGCTAAAATCCCTGCAGCTGTAAGACAGAATTTTAGAGTTTGCTATATTTCATTTCTTCTTCCCGTTGTTAGTAGAATGCTAAGTTATGCAAATTAAGAAAGTGTTGTGGATCTTGGTGCAATTAGCATATAATTTAGTGTAATAACTTGTATAACTATTAGTGGCATGTATTCAGGTCTTAAAATCCATCTTTTGTTGGTGCCCATTTCGAATTGCTGTAGCACATAATACACAACACTGACCGTTTGTGTTTACATGTGTGTGTATAGGATGCATGTGATCTTACCTGTAACCATAATCAAATAAACAGGCAGTCTATTTGAGCCATTTGAACACATCAGGAAAGGTCTTTGTGCAGGACTCCTTTTATTTAGCCTTTCTTTCTGAACCATTGTCAATGTCTGAATTCTGCCTTTCATACAGGTTGAGTCTTCCTTATCTGGAATTCCAAAATCTGAAATATTTCAAAATCCAAAATTGTCCATATGGGTGGCTGAGATACTTAACACTTTTGCTTTCTGATAGTTCAGTGTACACAAACATTGTTTCATGCACAAAATTATTAAACATATTGTCTATAAAATTACCCACAGGCTATGTGTATAAGGTGTATACAAAACATAAATGAATTCCATGTTTAGATTTGGTCTCTGCTCCAAAATATCTCATTATGTATATGCATATATTGCAAAATATGAAAAAAATCCAAAACACTTCTCGTCCCAGGTATTTCAGATAAAGGAGACTCAACTTGTATTATACTGAAGGCAAAACTAGTACTGGGGACGTGGGGACCCAATAATGTTATGATGCCAGATCCCTTTCTCACTTTCTGCTGTGTCCCTGCTGCAAGCTGAGTGGACAAATCTCTATAGCCAGAGGGCACCATCTTGACTGAAGTACCAGCCCACCTGACTCCCGAGGGTTAGTCTCTGTCCAGCTGTGCCTATATAATGCTCTTGTCTCAGACATTGCTCCTCTGTCTAAGCAGCATGCTTTCTGGTGTGAGGAGGTTGTCTACACTGGTGAGGAGCAACCCATGGTTTGTGGGCCATATGCGGCACATTACTTGATTTTATGGTCAACAGACACCCCATCACTTTATTTTTCCATTGAAAAAGGAGACACACACTTGTGGATGCCTTTCCTGCCACCTTACTTTTTTTTTTAAACAGCAGGAAGGAATCTTGAGGAGTCAAAAATGGACTTCTAGCCACTTCTGGTTATGATGGCAGGGGATGGGCCATGTCCCAGGGTGGGATGAGGAATATGGAACTTGCCCACTCCTGATCTGAGTCCTTTCTCTTGTCCCCTGGCTGCTGACATGGAATGGATATTGGCCTCTGCCTGACTTTCATCTGTTCCTGGTCTTCCTGATTTTCTCTTGCTGCCTTGG
This sequence comes from Phrynosoma blainvillii, assembly GCA_026167975.1. Classification (NCBI taxonomy): domain Eukaryota; kingdom Metazoa; phylum Chordata; class Lepidosauria; order Squamata; family Phrynosomatidae; genus Phrynosoma; species Phrynosoma blainvillii. Next base: position 444,280,657 of record JANUYF010000001.1, on the reverse strand, counting down.
TACTCATACCTTTCCTGTTTAGGACTGCACACTTGCTTCCAGCCCACTAGGATTGATATTACACATACATCTGGAAATACAACTTCTTTCAGCTTTACCTTTGCCAAACCTGACACTAGGGATGGATAAATCTGATTCCAGACCATCTCATTTCCCCACATATTCTGTCCTAAAGTTGTTCTGATTTCTCCATTGCACAAATCTTAAAGAGTTGCATTTATTGTTGTTCACAGTTTTTCATAACTTACTCTTTTGGGGTCATATTTCCCCCAATATTTTCATATTTATGTGCATCTTTAAATAATATATGCTTTTGCACTGCAAAATCTGCAGAAATGGATAGTTGGAAGGATATTGTGTTTTTATCAGAGGTGGCTTCTGTGTTATTCAGGAAGTGAATCTACTGCAGGTTTTAGTATAAACTGTTCAGGAACTATCCATGATGTTGGGCCATCTCTGCAGATTGGTTTCAGACAAACCTGGAGTGCTTCACCAAGCAACTGACGTGGAAGCCACCAGTGGCTACTGGTTCTGATCCATAGATTAATTCAGATGAAAGTTTAAGGAGAATTTAACTTTGTGGGACTACAGCTCTGATAATGTATGCTTCCAAGACAGTGGCCATGCTGGTTGAGAGATTCTGGAAATTGTAGTCTACAGTCTAATTTGCACTGCAGAAATAATGCAGTTTGATACTGTTTTAACTGCCATGGCTCAATGCTATAAAATTCTGGGATTTGTAAATTTGTTTGGAGAGATATTTAGCCTTCTTTGTCAGAGAGCTCAGGTGCCACAACTAACTACGAATCCTAAGATTCCATAACTTGGAGCCATGGCAGTTAAAGTGGTTTCAAACTGCATTATTTCTGCAGTGTAGATGCAGCCCACAACAGTAGTCTTTCTGGGTTAGCCAGTGCATACTGAGTTGATTTACTTAAATAGGTGAACCAAATGAAAAATTTCCATCCCCCTGTTTTACACCCACTATACATACCGTATATACTCAACTGTAAGTCAACCTCTTGTATAAGTCGAAGGCAGGTTTGGGGGCAATATTATGGATTTTGATGTGACCCGTGGATAAGTCGAGGTTAAATTTAGGGGCATGTAACAAAGGATGTAAATGATAAAGCAAAGGGAAAACAATGCCAAAGAATTTACATAATTCCAGCAGGCATAACTATTTGTGCTCATACTAAAGATTTGAGGGATAAAAGAGTAGAAGGCATCAATGCCTTTGGGACAGATTACGCTCTTGCCTTTCACAAGGGGATGGTTCCTTGTTTTATACAAGGATTAAAGTACAATACATTGGCCTGTGGATAAGTCGACTCAGGTTTTTTGGGTCAATTTTTTGACTAAAATTTTTAGACTGAAACATCAGTATATATAGTAAATAAAATTAAATTAGTTAATACAAATATTCTTGCATTAATTTTATTCATCCCACTTCAAGGCTAAGTAGAAGCTTGGTGGGGATGATGTTAAATTGAAGAAACGGCTAAAGGAAAAAGATTAAGTGCAGTGTTTGGAAACTGTGTCTGTTTGGGCTGGAACTCTCACAATCCCCCAACCAGCGTGATCAGTCGAACCTATTGCCTTTTATAAAACTCTGGTATTATGTCACAAATTTGATTCATACACACACAGGGACTGTTTTACTGAAATGTTTTTGAAAACCCACCCACAGGCATGTTGAAAAAATCTCATCAAGGCTGGATATTTACATTAGGATAGGGCCACAATATTTCTTAAGAGAGAGAATTAGCCTGTTTCCCTCACCCCGACCCCGAACGAATCTTTATTTTGGTCAGTGACCAGAGAACCAAAGTAAATAAAATAATATCCAATATTAAAAATAAAGGAAAATAATATAAAATACAGTATTAGGTATAAAATATTAACAGTACAACAGTATAAAATATTAATGCCTTAAATACTTCAATATTAATTCAGCATCTGATGGTCTGTTTGCAATTGTTTTTGCACAGAAACTGGCTACGTTGGCTGACTTAATATTTAAGACATTACTGTTCCAGTCATTTTATATTGTACTATTAATATTTTATATACCGTATATACTCGAGTATAAGTCATAGAATCATAGAATCATAGAGTTGGAAGAGACCACAAGGGCCATCCAGTCCAACCCCCTGCCATGCAGGAACTCCCCTTCAAAGCATCCCCGACAGATGGCCATCCAGCCTCTGCTTAAAGACCTCCAAGGAAGGAGACTCCACCAAAATCTCCGAGGGAGTGTGTTCCACTGTCGAACTGCCCTTACTGTCAGGAAGTTCCTCCTAATGTTGAGGTGGAATCTCTTTTCCTGGAGCTTACATCCATTGTTTCGGGTCCTAGTCTCTGGAGCAGCAGCAAACAAGCTTGTTCCCTCCTCAGTATGACATCCCTTCAAATATTTAAACACGGCTATCATATCACCTCTTAACTGTTTCTTCTCCAGTCTAAACATCCCCAGCTCCCTCAGTCGTTCCTCATAGGGCTTGGTTTCCAGACCCTTCACCATTTTAGTTGCCCTCCTTTGGACACACTCCAGTTTCTCCACATCCTTTTTGAATTGTGGTGCCCAGAACTGGACACAGTATTCCAGGTGAGGCCAGACCAAAGCAGAATAGAGTGGCACTATTACTTCTCTTGATCTAGTAGACACTATACTTCTACTGATGCAGCCTAAAATTGCATTGGCCTTTTTAGGAGCTGCATTGCACTGTTGACTCATGTTCAACTTGTGGTCCACCTGGATTCCTAGATCCCTTTCACACGTAGTCTCATTCAGCCAGGTGTCCCCCATCGTATATCTGTACTTTTCGTTTTTCTGCCCTAAGTGCAGTACCTTACATTTCTCCGTGTTGAATTTCATTTTGTTAGCTTTGGCCCAGCTTTCTAGTCTGTTCAAGTCATTTTGAATTCTGCTCCTGTCTTCTGGGGTATTAGCTACTCCTCCTAATTTGGTGTCGTCTGCAAATTTGATAACTATGCCCCCAATACCGTCATCCAAGTCATTAATAAATATATTGAATAGCACTGGGCCCAGGACATGAAGTCAACCTCATGTATAAGTCGAGGGCAGGTTTTGGGACCAAAATTATGGATTATGGTATGACTTGTGGATAAGTCGAAGGTAAAACGTAGGGGCATGTAAGGAAGGATCTAAATGATGAAAATAAATGGAAATAATGCCAAAGAACTTACAAAATTCCAGCAGGCATAATTATTATTTGTGTTCACACTAAAGGCTGGATGGATGAGAATGTTGAGAGGGGTCAGTGGTTCCAGGATCAATTACGCCTTTTATCAAGGGATGGTTCTTTTTTAAATGAGAGTTAAAATACAGTATTTACATTGACCCGTGGATAAGTTGACTCAGGTTTTTTGGGTCAAACTTTTGACTAAAATTTCTAGACTTATACATCAGTCTATACAGCATTCCTTAGTTTATATTATTTTGTTGTTGTTAACTGTCCTCAAGTCGATCTCGATCCATGGTGACCCTATGGATGAGACATCTTCAAGACCCTCTGTCCTCCCCTGCTCTGCTTAAATCTTGCTCATTAAATTCTCAGGACCTCCTTAATACAGTCTATCCATCTAGCATTCTCTTCCTACTTCTCTCCACTTTTCCCAGTGTTAATGTCTTTTCCAATGAGTCCCATCTTCTCATGATGTGTCCAAAGTATGACAGCCTCAGTTTTGTCATCTTGGCTTCCAGGGAGGCTTCCGGCTTGATTTGCTCTAGGACCCATATGTTTGTCTTTGTGGCTGTCCATGGGATCTTTAGCACTCTTCTCCAGCACCACATCTCAAAGGAGTTGATTTTCTTCCTATCATCTTTCTTAAATGTGCAGCTCTCACATCCATACATGATAATAGAGAATACAATGGCTTGTATGATTTTATGTACTGTTTTTTTGCCATTGACTGAAATAAAGATTCATTCGTTTTCAATAGATTGCAAAATTCTGGGGTTTTCCCCCATCCAAAGGCTAGGAGGAGAAGTTCCCTCTTTATTTATTGCTTTGAGACCTTTGTCCTACTTTCCTATCCTCTTGCTGTATCTGCTAGAGAACAGACTTCATTGTCTGGCCATGAAAACAAAGACCTCATTAATGAAAGCGGTCTAATTGTCAGGCGCTAGAGGTCACTGTTTCAGTGCCCATTTTTTCTGTGCCTTGTAAACATCTGTGTTTGTATGCAGCAAAGTCTGGAATGGGAAGTTGAAAACAAAATACAGTGGGCCCTTGGTATCTGCTGGGGTTTGGTTCCAGGACCCCCTGTGGATACCAAAATCTATGGATGCTCAAGTCCCCATTATATGCAATGGTGTAGTGAAATGGAGTCCCTTACATAAAATAGCAAAAACAAGCTTTGCTTTTGGGATTTTTAAAAAATATATATTTTGAAGCTGTGGATGCTTGAGTCCTTGAATGCAGAATCCATGGATACGGAGGGCTGACTGTATGGTATTGTATTGTCTTCTTTTAAAATTGTGAGATGGGATTTCATGAGTCAAGACCAGCTGCTGTAAGGCATTATTATTATTATTATTATTATTATTATTCTGTTTGTTTATATCCCACCTTCCTCCCAATACAGGGACTCAAGGTGGCTAACAAATCTAAAACAGTCCAGGTTAAAACAGTAGAAAACATTAAAAATACTAAGTTTAAAAAACAATTAAACAATTAAAACAATTAAAAACATTACATTATTAAAATTTTAAAGTTTAAAACTCTTTAAAACAAAAACAAAAAGGCATGGAACTGAACTGCAGTTATTTGTCAATGGGAATATGGCATTTCTTGTGAAAACATGTTGCTTTATTACTGTTTTATACAATGATATGATGCGTTTTTCAAAATGCAATGTGCCACTTTCCCAGAAATAAAGAAACTAAATTCACACTGATCCAAAAATGTCAAAAAACATTTATGATGAAATTTTCTGATCACAGCCACTTTTTATTTTTAGATAATGTAAAGAGACTTCATGCAGTTTGGAATGACTATTGGAAATCATAGGGCCTGGGTCTGCACTGTTACAGAAGAATTAGAGACACATGAGGGAGATGCGGGAATGTTCAGAAATGAGGAAAGCCAGAATGAGGAGGGGAAGGTTGTAAGCGAGATAATATTTTCTCAAAAAATGTCAACAGGTACTTTACACATTGCAACAAAACATGCAGATCTTTGATATGAAACTGATCAACATTGATAAGTTTACGTCAAGATCAGTTTGTTTAATTCAACAGACTGAAATCATATTAAACAGTTTAGATATTAAAACACGTTTATTCCTTTAATAATCTCCTCTGTCTTTTTTGGACAAAGATGATAAACGAAGATAATCTTTTTAGAAGATATCTTCTTACACCAAAGGTGTGTGTGTGTGCGCGCGCGCCTTCAAGTTGTTTTCAACTTATGGTGACACCAATCATGGGGTTTTCTTGGTAAGTTTTGTTCAGAGGTTTACCATTGCCTCCCTCTGAAGCTGAGAGAGTGTGACTTGCCCAAGGTTACCCAGTGGGTTTCATGGATGAGTGAGAGTGAAACCCTGGTCTCCAGAGTTTTATTCCAACACTCAAACCACTATCTTGTATTTTATGGGGAGCAATTGGAAAAGAAAAGGAGACAGTGCTCTTCGCATGTGTATGACTTGTAGAATAATTCACATAAAATGTTGAAAGAAAAGAGACTTCAGTGTTAAAGGAGTGAGAAATACTCATTTTCTGTGGATATAATGTGCATTTTGAAGATACCTTTATTGTTTTATTGTTTTATTGCTTTATTCCTGGTGGTATCATTATTATTAATGCATTTTAACTGTTCGCTATTAATGATGTACAACACTTTTTGTTGCCTTTAGCATTCTGTGTATTATGAGGTGCAGGAGATAAACTTGTTTTAGCTATTTAAATTGTTTATTATGGTTTTGGTCTGCTAAAATTGTATTTTACTCTTATAAAGTGTATGTCCTTTCAAATTCTTTAGATTGATTTTTTGTTTGCTATCTTGATGATATAGAGAAGGATATAATACTTAAATAAAACATACAAGCAGTAATTTTTATGATGGGATTGCGCTGTTATGAAAAACCTGACAAGGTACGCCAGGGTGAAAGAGTGGAATCAAAATATTAAGTTTGAAAGATAAAATTATTTATGTTGGATTTATTTTTGACCCAGTATCCCTGAGAATAACTTATTTTTCTTTATTGTGAGCATGAATAAGGAAACATCTCAGTGGAATGTGCCTCTGCTTCTTTTCTCATTTTTTTCTACTGTGCTTTAACAATAAATAGAGATGTTAAAATAGGAACCCATGGCGCTACCTTACACAAAGACAAAGAGAACAAAACATAGAGAGAGGTTGGTTGTTGTTTTTTCACTTGGAATTTGCCTCCAGTGCAGTGGAATGGACTTAAAAATGCATCTGCTCACTTTCCTCTAGGTCAACATGGCAAAACAGGAATTTAACACCCATTCGGAAGATGTTGACAGAATAAACCAGATCTGCAAAAACCTTCAGTCCCAGTTGAACAAAATTAAGAGCTTTGAGGAACCGCCTTTTGAGAATGAGGCTAACGCTATTGTGGACAGATGGCTGGATGTATGTAAAAAGTAAATGATCGGGGTGGTCTGATCTGCTATGCATTATAGTAATTGATTCTGACTCATGAGTAATATTTTGGATAAATTAAAGGCAACATGTTGGAGAATTAAAAAGAGGAAGAAGAACCAAGGGTTAAAATAGAAAAGAGTGCGACATTGGGTATCAGGTCGGCAGATCAGTATGGCTTTCTGTCTGCTGTTGGGCACAGCTTTCTAGTAAGAGATAATTATGGGAAATCTAGACAAGCAATATTGGCTTCTAGGGTCCTCTTCCCCCCCTCCCCCCCAGTATTGCTAAGCCTGCCTGGAAGCTTTGCCATGGCTGCTGATCTTAGGAATGGGCTGTAGAAAAGCTTTTCTTAAAAGGCTAGTAAAAGATGTTGAATCTCCGTTGTATCTGCCTGGGCATTTCCTCACTGACAGACTAGTTGGGACACATTTTTGGGAGAAGCTCAAGTCTTATGAGCCAAACCATCTTGCCAGACCTGTCTTTAGAACCTGGAGAGCTGCTGTTTGTCTTTGATATGGTGATATTTAAAACAGTATTTGGTAAGAAACTGTTTCCATCCAACGGGCACGTCGGATTACACCCTCCCCCTTCTTGTTTATGTTGCTGGCTTCATTCCATCATGTCTTCATGGATGAAGTTGCTTAATTGCAAAGCCTTATGTTTTTGCTTTCTTCTCTTTGCTTTCCCACAAAATATCAACCCCTCTTCCAGATCAGTGAACGGACTGAAAACTATTGTGATAATTTGGGAAGAGCTCTGGCTTTATGGGACAAGCTCCTTAATTTATCTAGTCTGATTGATGAATGGTCAAATGCAGAGCTGAAAAACTTAGAAGAAGGCAGCCTGACTGAGAAGGAGCTGGCAGAGTTGGAGGTAAGGTTCATGGAGATTCTCTGTCAACTAATAAATAACTTTAATGTGCCATACATTGAGTATTCCTCTTTCCTTTGCTCTCTCTCTCATCAGTTTCCAATGCCTTTGCCCATCTTCTCTCCTTCTGCCTTTCCTTCCCTCTTATTGGCTGACACAGAGATACTGTTCAGGATATTTCACTTGCATTTGGCATGATACAATCAGCTAAACTTACAGCCATGTAACTGTTTTGTATTCACATTTACAATTGTGGCTAAATTGCCACAGCTTCAAGTACTTGTAAAACCCACCTTAAAAGCCAGGCAGCCATACCAAGTGAAGGGGTCTTGCGGTGCTGGTGAGCAGGGCACTGAAGGATGATGCATCCAGCTTCTCCCACAACCAGTGAACCCTGGTGTGATAAGCAGATCCCCATGGGATCATATCACAATTCCTTGTTGCACCGTGGTTCATTGGCAGGATGGGATGGATGCATTATTCTTCAGTACAATACTTGCCAGTGCCACAGAACGTATTTGTTTAGTACAGCTGCCTGGCTTTTAAGGTGGGTTTCAGGGGGCCAAATCATAGCTACATGTCCCATGCAAGATCTTAACCAATATTTTTATAGCGAGGAGAATATGTACTGCAATTAAAATTGGTAATAGGCATTACAAGCAGATGTAGTGGAAGTGAGAGGACTGGGTTTTTTATTTGTTTGTTTTATCATTTCTTGTTTAAGATGTAAAATGTTCTAAAAGGTAACAAGAGTCCAATACCAATACTTCGCCTAGCCTTAAATAGAAGGAAGCCTTATGTTGAGTCAGACCATTGGTTCATCTAGTTTAGTATTGCTTACACTGGTTAGCAGTAGCTCTGTAGGCTTCAAACAAAGATCTTTCCTACTCCTAGCTAGTGATGCAGAGATTGAAACTGGGACCTTTGGCATGCTAAATATGTCTGTTGTTCAGAGCTTGCTGATGATAGATTGTGATATGTGGTGAAACATCTGATGCCTCATATAACCAAGTAAATACTTGATTTTGCTGGTATATATTTGCAACACTTTTGGTAGATAGTGGCATCATTAGGATCGGTGTCACCCAGTGTGGGGATGTAGTCAGCTATAGCTGACAGCTGCCCCCTTCCTCCCTCTGCCTAGCCAGCCAGGGAAGGACCCAGGCAGCTAGGTAGGTGCATGGGCAAGGCAGCAGACAGCCACACCCCCTTCTCTTCCTCTCCCTTGCTCACCTGTTGGCCTGATCGACCTGGAAAGATCTGCCTGGCTGGATGGGCTGGCAGGCGAGCCAGCAGATTGTCCAGCTTCCCTTCCTGGGAGGGCCTCACTGGGTGTTCACACCCCCTTGGCTTTTACCCAGTTTAATCCGAACCCTTCGCTAGTGAGGCCCCAGTGGTAGAACATGTGAAATAGAGCTGATTTTAATGATTCAGTATACTAACAGACCACCATGGGCACATCCAGTCTCATCTGATTTTGGGAGCTAAGTACATTCAGACCTGATTAGTACCTTGATGAGAGATGACCATGGGATAGCAGGGATGTCCAGGTAGAGTTAAGAGAGAAAATCTTGTTCTAAAACCCTGAAAAGTTATGGCTGCCAGTCAGAGTTTTTGGTACTGGGATAGTGGTCTGACCCAGGACAAGACTCACTTCTATGTGCCTTTGTTCCAAATTTATCAAAATATTACTGCTGCTATAAAGCAAACTGTTTGGTTTTTCTCTTGAACCAAGTATGATGAAGTACTCTACCAATTCATAAAAGAAATGCCTAGTATTTAATGTTGAGCATATAGAAAATATGATAATAAATATTGGCGAAGTGATTGTGATTGTACTTGCTGCACAATGGATGTACGATCAGTGCACTCTCCTCCCCATATCCTTTCCACCAACATCCAGTCGTTTGAAAATGTAATAGCTCAAGCTTGTAGTAGATATTGATTTAAATCCAAAGATTGTTGTGCAAAATTATTTTAAGCACCAAGCCTTTAAAGACATTTGGCAAATAGAAAAGTGAGCAGATGCATTTTCAAGGACTATGACTATTTTTCCTAACAATTCTATAAGCTGATATCATTTAGTTGGAAAGCTGCTCTCTGTAAATGGAGTACACAGGGGGAATAGGTTTGGATATCTTAGGCTGCATCTGCACTGCAGAAATAATCCATTTGACACCACTTTAACTGCCAAGGCTCTATCCTGTGGAATTCTGGGAACTGTAGTGTGTTGTAGTACCAGAACTCTCTGACAGAAAAGGCTATATGTTTAACAAAATTACAAATCCCAGAATTCCATAACACTGAGCCATGTCAGTTAAAGTGGTGCTAAACTATATTATTTCTGCAGTGCGGATGCAGCCTTAAGATGTGAATATTGCATGTTTGAAGCAAATACATTCTTGATTGCTCTGTGAAAAAAAGTATATGTAAAGTCAAATGCTGCTTGGGATTTAAATAAGGGCAGACACATAAGTGGCCAGGCTCAGTATTTATTGACGTGAACTCACTTGAGAATATGTATACTGTTGGAAAAAAATTAAACCAGGGGTGGGGATGCTGTATGATCAGAAGTGGAACATAATACACAACTATGATGAAATAAAAAAAGCGATGGAAAGCAAAGCAGCTTCATTTATATACCGCTTCATATTGCGCTATGTGATGTCTAAATGGTTTACAACTGTAAGCTCATTGCCCCCCAACAGTTGGGTACTCATTTTAGCGACCTCGGAAGGATGCAGGCCTGAGTCTAGCCTGAGCCCTGGCTAGTATTGAACTCTCAACCTTGTGGTCTATGAGTGAGTGGCTCTAGTACAGGCATTTAACCACTGCACCACCAGGGCTCTTTACACAGAAGATCTGTATAAAAAATGTGAAGGGATGAATGATACATGGGAAGAAGGAACTTCTTGATTCTGCCTCTGTGGATTGTATCAGTTCCTCTGGAATGTCATCTGTTCTTGGTGATTTATTCTTCCCTACTGAGTGCAGATTTCACCTCACTTTTTAAAATTTGGGGTTCAATTTTAAAAAGCGAGGTGAAATCTGCACTCAGTTGGGAAGAATAAATCGCCAGGAACAGATGACATTCCAGCAGAACTGATACAATCCACAGAGGCAGAATCAAGTTCAATTCTAACTAAAATCTGCCAACAAACATGGAAAACAAAGCAGTGGCCCACATATTGGTAGCGATCAATGTATATTTCTATACACAAAAAAAGTTACACAAAAGATTGCAGTAACTACAGGACCATTGCACTAATTTCCCATGCAAGCAAAAGTCATGCTCAAAATTCTGCATCAAAGACTCATACCATATATGGAGTGAGAAATTCCAGAGGTACCACCTGGATTCATGAAAGGAAGAAGCACTAGAGATCACATTGCAAAGACACGATGGATAATGGATTGCACAAGGGAATTCCAAAAGAAAATCTGCATGTGCATTATTGACTACAGCAAAGTCTTTGACTGCACAAGTCACAGAAAGCTATGGAATGCTCTCAAGAAAATGGGAATACCACTACATTTGATTGTCCTGATGTGTAATTTGTACTCAGGACAAGAGGCTGCTGTCAAAACTGAATATGAAGAAACAGAATGGTTCCCAATTGGCAAAGGGGTAAAGCAACCCTATTTATTCAATGTGTGTGTAGAAAATATTGTTTGCAGAGCAGGCTTAGACTCAGAAGCAGGAAGAATGAAGACTGGAGGAAGGAACATCAACAATACAAGATACACAATGACACAATACTACTAGCAGAAACCAATAAAGACCTTGAGCAATAGTTTTTTGTGGGTTTTTCGGGCTGTGTGGCCATGTTCTAAAAGAGTTTCTTTCTGACGTTTTGCCAGCATCTGTGGCTGGCATCTTCAGAGAATGCTGGAATGGAAGAGAGTGGGTATATATATACTGTGAGACCCTGGGTAGGGAGGAGTGATTCCCATGTAAACTGTGTATTGTCCTGTGTTGAATAGGTATTGTTCTGTTAATGGCATGGCCCCAGGGTGCGAGGATATGCAACAAGGATATTGTAATAATAATAATAATAATAATAATAATAATAATAAATAAAGTTTATTTGTATCCCGCTTATTGCCAAACAATCCAAGCTATTGTCTGCTGTTCCCATGTAAACTGTGTATTGTTCTGTGTTGAATAGGTATTGTTCTGTTGTTAATGGCATGGCTTCAGGGTGGGAGGATATGCAGTCAAGAATATTGTCTGCTGGGAAAGCCCCTGACCCTGGTTGGTTTCCCATTTGCATTTGCTGAGTGCTGATTTTCTTATTTTGTAGGACTGGTAGCCACACCTTGTTTTCTTTAAGGATTTCTTCTTTCCTGTTGAAGTTATCCAAGTGTTTGTGGATTTCAGTGTCTTCCGTGTGCATTCTGACCTGATAGTTGTTGGCATGGTCCAGAATTTCAGTGTTTTCAAACAGCATTTTATGCCCAGAATGGTTTATAATGTGTTCTGCTACTGCTGATTTTCCTGGCTGGCCCAGTCTGCAGTGTCTCTCATGTTCCTTGACTCGTGTTTGGACACTGCGTTTGGTGGTCCCTATGTAGACTTGTCCGCAGCTGCATGGTATGCGGTAAACTTGTGCGGCTGTGAGAGGGTCTCTCCTGTCCTTCGCTGAGCACAGCATTTGTTGGATTTTCTTGGTTGGTTTGTAAACCATTTGGAGGTTGTGTTTCCTCACTACTTTCCCTATTCTGTCTGTGACTCCTTTGATATATGGTAAAAATACCTTCCCTTTGGGTGGGCTGCTTGTCTTCAGTCCTCTGGGTTTTTCTGGGTCTGGCAGCTCTTCTGATGTCTGAGCTGGAGTAACCATTTGCCTGTAGAGCCCAGTCTAGGTGCTTCAATTCCTCTTCCAAGAAGTGGGGTTCACAGATGCGTTTTGCCCGGTCTACCAGTGTTTTTATTGTGCTACTTTTTTTGTCCTGGGTGATGGTTAGAGTTCTTGTGCAGGTATCTGTCTTTATGTGTGGGTTTTCTGTATACTGTGTGACCCAGACATTGGATTGGTTTGCGGATGACTAGGGCATCCAGGAATGGCAGTGTTCCTTCCTTTTCTTTTTCCATAGTGAATTGGATGTTAGGGTGGATGTTGTTCAGGTGATTCAGGAACACAGCCAGATCTTGTTCTCTATGGCTCCAAATGGTGAAAGTGTCATCCACGTATTGGAACCAAGTTGTGGGCTTTTTCAGTGCTGTTTCCAGGGCTTGTTTTTCAAAGTGTTCCATGTAAAAGTTTGCTATCACTGGGCTTAGAGGGCTTCCCATTGCTACCCCATCTCTCTGTTCGTAGAATCCATTGTCCCACTGGAAATAGCTTGTGGTGATGCAATGTTCGAACAGGGCTGTGATGTCCTCTGGAAAAATTTGTCGGATGAGTGTCATGGTGTCCATTATGGGGACTCTGGTGAACAGGGAGACCACATCGAAGCTGATTAGTATGTCTCCGGGTTTAAGTTCAAGGTTATTGATTTTTCTTATGAAGTGAGTTGAGTGCTTGATGTAATGGGGGGTTTGCCCTATATGGGTTTGTAATTGTGTAGCCAGAAACTTGGCCAAATCATATGTGGGGGATCCAGTGGCAGTGACTATGGGTCAGAGTGGCATGGAATCTTTGTGAATCTTGGGAAGTCCATACAGTCTTGGCGGGAGAGCCTCAGATTGAGCAATGATTGAAGAAGGTTAAGAAGGAAAGTGCCAAGGTAGACTTAATGTTGAACATCAAGAAAACAAAAGTAATGACTATGAAAGATCTACAAGAATTTATCCTAGGTAACGAGAAATTCAAAATAGTCAAAGAGTTCCCGTAACTGGGATCAAATATTGGTTGGAATAGTGACTGTAGTCAACAAATTAGGAGGAGCTAATACCCCAGAGGACAGGATCAAAATTCAAAATGACTTGAACAGACTAGAAAGTTGGGCCAAAGCTAATAAAATGAAATTCAACACGGAGAAATGTAAGGTACTGCACTTAGGGCATTAAAGCGAAAAGTACAGATATACGATGGGGGACACCTGGTTGAATGAGACTACGTGTGAAAGGGATCTAGGAATCCAGGTGGACCACAAGTTGAACATGAGTCAACAGTGCGATGCAGCAGCTAAAAAGGCCAATGCAATTTTAGGCTGCATCAGTAGATGCATAGTGTCTAGATCAAGAGAAGTAATAGTGCCACTCTATTCTGCTTTGGTCAGGCCTCACCTGGAATACTGTGTCCAGTTCTGGGCACCACAATTCAAAAAGGATGTGGAGAAACTGGAGCGTGTCCAAAGGAGGGCAACTAAAATGGTGAAGGGTCTGGAAATCGAGCCCTGTGAGGAACGACTTAGGGAGCTGGGGATGTTTAGCCTGGAGAAGAGAAGGCTGAAAGGTGATATGATAGCTGTGTTTAAATATTTGAAGGGATGTCATATCGAGGAGGGAACAAGCTTGTTTTCTGCTGCTCCAGAGACTAGGACCCGAAACAATGGATGCAAGCTGCAAGAAAAGAGATTCCACCTCAACATTAGGAGGAACTTCCTGACAGTAAGGGCGGTTCGACAGTGGAACACACTCCCTCGGAGAGTAGTGGAGTCTCCTTCCTTGGAGGTCTTTAAGCAGAGGCTGGATGGCCATCTGTCAGGGATGCTTTGATTGGGAGTTCCTGCATGGCAGGGGGTTGGACTGGATGGCCCTTGTGGTCTCTTCCAACTCTATAAAAAAAAATTAGAAGAAGACTAAGATTGGGAAGGGAAGCTATGAAAGAAATGAACAAAATCTTAAAGTGTAAATATATAACTCTCAACACCAAAGTGAGGATCATCCAAGCCATCGTATTCCCCATTACCATCTACAGATGTGTGAGCTGGACAGTGAAGAAAGCTGATAGAATGAAAATCAACTAATTTGAGATGTGGCGCTGGAGAAGAGTGCTGACGATACCATGGACATCCAAGAAGACAAACAAATGGATTCTAGAAAAAAATCAAGCCCGAACTCTCCCTGGAAGCCAGGATGACTAAACCAGAGCTGTTGTACTTTGGCTAAATCATGAGAAGGCATGAATTATTGATAAAGACAATGATGCTAGGAAAGGTAGAAGGAGAGAGAGTAGTGCTGAGAGAGTAGAATGGGTTGATGCTTCTTTTAGGTTCTCCCAGAATGGACTAAATGCTCACCTTCCGCCACTCAACTCAGAGAAGAGGATTGTTCCCTTAAAAAAAAAGAGTTAATACTGTACCTTAACTCTTGTCTTTACATTTTTTTGAGATGTGGGCATTTTCTTAGCTCTGCCTGCACCTGTTCATTTCCTGCACACATCACTCAGCCACCATTTTCTTTAGTTCCCTCCTCATCCATTAAGCCATTAGGGTTAGCACAAACTGTTATGAGTGCTGCAATTTTGTAAGTTTTTTTCCTTTGCTTCATCCTTTACATCCTTGGTTACATGCCCCTAAGTTTATCCTCAACCTATCCATGGATCATATCAAAATACATAATTTTGGCTCCAAAACCTGTCCTCAACTTATACATGAGGTCAACTTATACACGAGTATATATGGTAATGGAGAACAGGATCGGTTTCAAGAAAACAAACAGTTGAATAGCACAGTAACTGGTAGAAGATTGTTTTTTATTGACCTCTGTGGTCATTTAGCCCTCAGAGCCCTTTCACAGAAATTTCTGTTTAGAGTTGTTGTAACAGACAACATGAGTGGATAGAGCTTCGTTAGCAAAAGTGTTGTACAAATTGGCCATTACATATTAAAGGTACTTCCAGTGTTTTAAGAATAATCCTTTTTTTCCCCTTCACCCTCATTTCCTTTATTGACACTGTATTCTTTTTGCTTATTTACACTATACCACAGTGCAAACAACATGGCAGAGTAGTGCTTCAGGACATAATCAGAAGGGCTAAAGGATCAGCACAGTCTTAGCTCAAGTAGACAAGGCAGCAATTTACAAATTGTCAGAATTCATACACAGCCTTCACACTGGAAATCTACTGAATTTCTCTTGTGTGCAGTGTAAAGCAACCACTAGCTCTATTGCTTCTTACTATAAGATGAGGATTCAGGTTAACCAAAACATTGTTTGGTGCATCATCATACATTTTATTTTCCTTTCACCATAGGCTGGTTTAGAGTTCCAAGAGAAGAACTTAGAGGAATTTGACACAAAGGTGGATGAAATTCAAAATCTCCTCAATGGCAGTGAGCCTCCACTTGAATTACAGGTGAGCAAATAGTTTAACTAGAAGGCTTTTGTATTTATGTATCATCTACTAATGGGATTCTTTGGAGATGCTACAACAGGAATAATACGGTACAATTCAACTATAAACAATTATATGGACAGTTTGGAGTACCTTCCAAATCTGGACATCAGTTAGAGCTTGGAAGAAATAAGTTTTGGAATAGAAATTACAGAATTTCATAACCACATTGTCCAAAACATAACTTTCCCAAGCTCTGACATGGTGGGAAATGAACAACCTCCCATATTTCTCTATGTATTCATGGAGAGAGAGGGAGAGAGAGAGAGAAAACACCTCTAATGGAAATACTTAGCATGTGATTAAGTCTTTGAGGTGGCAGTTTGAAACAAAAATGGTGTCCTCTTTCATTTCCTCCATTGCAGGACACAGATAAACAGCAGTATTTTCAGCATGTTGAAAATTTAGAATGTAGAAATCAGAAAGGTCAGAACTAGTTTTTCCATGGTGGTCATTTTTCCTTGAAATAATTGTTCTCCTCTTGTTTGTTTTGGCAAAGTTCAATCATGGGCTAATGGTACATCATACTCTTTGACAACAACTCCCTTTGAATGATGCTGTGTCATCACTGGGGAGCAAACATTATTTAGTAGAAGGTGCGAGAGGAGTAGGTGGCAGTGAAGGCATCAAACAGGTGGGCTAGGGGACTCCTGTGAGCCATGTTACCTACTGCTGCTCTTAAAGTGATTCATTGCATGGTATGACACTATCATGCCAAGAGCTAATCTGTTCCTACTTCATGTCACTGGATAGTTCTTGAGAACCACAGAAACTCTTATTGTGATCACAGCAGCAAGTTTCACTAGATATTATGGGGGAATTGAGGGAGTACTATACACAGAAGTTGACATTTTTAGCAGCAGCTACACATATTTTGTAACAAGCTGTGTCACCTTTAAGGAGTCTTAGGTCTGTACCAAAAAAACCTCCCGTAATGTGTGAAAAGACTTTCAAGAATAAGGAAATCATAATTTTGAAGAGAAGCAGGTAAGTACAAATAACAGTAGCATTCTCTCTAACTTCCTTTTGTGAAGTTATATAGTAGGAAAATAGGCCAGGAGAACACCTAACCTTGCCTCTGTGTTTCGCATTTTCAGGTCATCAAATCCTCTCTTTTGAACAAAATGGAACTAATAAGAAATCACTTACCAAGCAAGTCGATACCCACTGAACTCAGTGGCAATACAGCTGAGCTAAAAGGAGACCTTGACCTGGCCAAGACACAAATTGGAATGACTGAATCGCTTCTGAAAGCTTTGTCTCCTTCTGATACTCTGGAGATCTTTACTAAATTGGAGGTACTCCAAAGGCACACACACACACACACACTTTTCCATTCCCACTTCTTCCATTTATACCAATGGCATTTTCTCTCATGGTTCGTCATTAATAATATGTTTAGAAGTTCTCTAAAGCTGACAAAGGAAGCTAAAACTTATATGGCTCTAGCACTTTTGCAATAGGATTGTAAGTGGGGACAGAAAACTGCAGAACTGTCAAGAACAACTTTCCCTCCTCCTCTTCTTCTTCTTCCTCCTCCTCCTCTACCATCACTTATTTGTAGAAATCCTGAAATTGTAAAAGTTCAATAAAAATGCAATAATACACACAATCCAGTTTATAGTAATTTACATTATAAATAGGAGAACAGAAGGAAGAGGAGTAAAGAACATGGTAGCACTTTTAAGGTTAACTGGTTTTTATTTTAGTACGAGCTTTCTTGGATAAAAACCCACTTCTTCAGATGCAGTACAGATAATAATAATAATAATAATAATAATAATAATAATAATAATTTATATTTCCCACCTCTCCCTGCGGATCGAGGCAGCATTACATCAATA
This sequence comes from Phrynosoma blainvillii, assembly GCA_026167975.1. NCBI lineage: Eukaryota > Metazoa > Chordata > Lepidosauria > Squamata > Phrynosomatidae > Phrynosoma > Phrynosoma blainvillii. Next base: position 444,263,023 of record JANUYF010000001.1, on the reverse strand, counting down.
AAAAGTAACCACAATATGCAAAATACAAGAGTGCATAAATACATAATATCAACAATAAAATCGACATGATAAAATTCAAATAAAATAGCCCAATAGTTATTGTTCACTGAGATTAACATTTAATTAGGGATCTGAAACCAGCTTCTGGTTAATTTCAGCCACATTTCAGCCACTAGTTACTTACAAAAGGAGCAGAATTATGGTTAAAAGGGAAGCTTATTCACCAATCTGTTGTTTTAAATCCAGTATTTTCTCTTGAAGAGCAGTTTTCTCTAAAAGCCATTTTTGGGAGGAGATTTCCTATGTGCGAGAATTACGGTAGACTGTGATTAGTAATCTGAATCCGAGCGTAAGAGTTACTTCTTTGTACTCCAGTTTCCACACACACACTCCAGCCAGCATTGGACATGCTGGCTCAGGGCTTCTGGAAGTTTCATTGGAAAAAGATAATTTTCCTAAGCTCTGGTCTGAAGTTGACCTGGTTTTTTGAAACCAAAATCAAAACTCCACTACATCCACTTGATGGTGGGGAAAGGTGGCTACATGTGGTGGCATTGCCACTCCTATCTACCAAAGAAAGAAGACATCTTAAATTCCCAAATACTGAATACTCTATTCAACAAAATGTTGGGACACCAGGATGTTACAAAAGACAGAAACACATAGGGGACAAGGCCTAATTTAGTAACTTTTAGGGGCATAAATACAAAGACCAAGTTCTATGACAGAACACTTACCTGCATTTCAGTAAAAACAAAAGCATTTTCATTTAATTTATTCTTTCAGTGTTGCCATATTGGTAGGTTTTGCCATTGGAGCTTGGGCACTAAGCAGGATCAGGCTTGGTTAGTATTTGGATGGGAGACTGCCAAGAAATACCAGGTGCTGTAAGCTATATTTCAGAGGAAGATAGTAGCAAACCACCTCTGAGTGTTCCTTTTCTAAGAAAACCCTATATAGTTCACGAGACTGCCATAAATAGACTTGCACATTCTTATATAAAATGGTATAGGCCAGTGGTACTCAAACTTTATACTTTGGGACCCACCCTCGCATCTACATGCAGATGTTGTGCCGCTGCCTCCTCGATGTAGTATATGAATAAAAATATTTTGGTTATTATTTTGGTGCATATTTTCATTCACAAATTCATGTGAATTCTGAGTCTTGCTCTCCCTACCTTGTGCAACTCTCATGCCATCCCCCCCAGGTATCCTGCCCCACCATTTGAGAACCATTGGTGTAGGCTTAAGCTTATATATTACAAATGTACTAATATTTCTTTGATATCTACTGTTTTATCAGTCTTTCTGCAAGCTTGCTCTCAGCTTGTTAAAAGAAAGCTTTCCATTTCCTTTCTTTATTTTCCTTTCTTTCTTATTTAGGATCTACATCAGAAGATTCTGCAACAAAAACACCACGTGGAGTCACTTCAAAAACGACCAGGTTGTTTTAACCCTGAAGTGACTGAATTAAAGGAGCAGCTTAAAAGTGTCACTGACTTATTTAATTCAAAGAAACAAATTTTTCAGGATCACTTTACTACTCTCTTGAACTGTAAGTATAATTTTAAAGGATAAAAACCAGTTTCACACAAAGGGATTTCTCCTCTCTTGATGGGCTTTTCTCTTCTACATCCATCCTTCTCAGTTTTTCCAGATGGATCCCTTTGCCACTGAGGGAAGCAGATCCATCAGTAGCCCCAAAACTGAGTCCAGTTTTGGAAAAAGGCAGGATATAAATAAAACTCAGTACCCCATTCTTTCACTAATGAAATATTAAGGCTTCCTTAATATAGCTGAAGCAAATCTATTACTGCTAGATTTTTTTCCCAAGTATATTAAGCAGCTATTTGAAAGCCTCAGGTAATGTTTGTTCAGTGAAAGCAGAGTTGTAATGGGTGGTGATGTTTTAAAGCAAGTACATATTGACTCTCATTATTTATCTTGGAATATTTTGAAATCCAGGTATAGGAATTTACAGAACACAGAGCTAACTAGACCTATTCTCAATAGCAGCTGGTGGCTTCTGTGTCAATGGGATGGTGAATCCACTCAGGGTTTTCAGCATGAGCTTTAAAGGAGCTATCCATGGTGATGAACCTTGTCTCCAAAATACAGTACGTCCATGGGGGTGCATTCCCAGACTTATTGTGGATGGTGAAAATTGCAGATAATAGCAAACACTATATTTCTGGTAGAAGTTGACCATATAATTACATGATTGCTAGAAGTTCTGCTAAGAAACTGACCACAGAGTTGTGCTGGAGGACCTCCATTTGCATAGAAAGACCATATTTTTTCAGATGCAGGTAAGTGAAACTGTGAGTACCAGTCCTATGGATACGGGAAGTCATAGTATAGTTCCTTAAAGTTCAGACTAGAACTCATAGCAATTTCACTGTCTCACTGACATGGAAGCCACCAACCATTGCTGGTTCTCTTTTTTGTTCTTATATTTAAAGCAACAGACAATGCAATATACCAGTTTTTGACATAAGACTATGGTGTTCAGTTAATAGTATGGCTACAGTATTGGGCTGTCAAATATTGAAATTATTAAATTAAATTATTAAATTCAAATATTAAAATTGGGCATGTTCAGCCTATTGAAGAAAAGTCTGAGGGAAGACTATGATTAGGCTCCTTAAATATGAAAACATTGTTATAGAGAAGAAGGTGAACGTTTGTTCTCTGCTACCCAAAGGCTAAAACCAGGTCTGTTTTAAGTTTTATTGTTTGTTGTTGTATGCCTTCAAGTAGTTTCTGACTTATGGCGACCCTAAGGCAAACCTATCACAGGGTTTTCTTGGCAAGTTTCTTTAGAGGAGTTTGCCATTGCCATCCTCTGAGGCTGGGAGAGTGTGACTTGCCCAAGGTCACCTAGGGAGTTTCCATGGCCCAGCCAGGATACAAGAGAGTAAATTTCATAGATTCATAGAGTTGGAAGGGGCCCTATGGGCCATCCTGTCCAACTTCCTGTGCCCCGTATCATTTGAACACTACACTTATTGAGGTAAGAGCTATTTAACAATGAAACCAGTTACCTAGAGATGTAGTGGGGTATCTTTCTCTGGACGTTTTGAAAAAAAGGCTGGACCGCAACCTGATGGGGATTCTCTAAAGGGAATTCCCTCACTGAATGGGGGATTTGATTCATTGGCCAATGGGGTGCCTTTTAGTTCTATGATTCAATATAGTAGCACTCTGGCAGCTGCACTGGGTGCCATTCATCTCCCTTCTTATCCTAAATTATGCCATTAGTTCCAAAGTCATGTTATAACAATGTACCTTTTTGCAGATCATTGTAAGGATTTTGATGACTGGTTCAGCAGTACTCAACTCTCTCTTGAGGAGTGTTGTGAACCCTCAGAAACAAAGGAGATGCTAGAAGAGAAAATTCAACGGCTGAGGGTAAGGCATAAAACTACTTGGCACAGGGTGCGTTACTTCAGTATTCCAAAGACTGAGTACTTTATCACATGAGGCTTGAAAAGTGGAATTAGAGCAGGATAGTAGCCTGTGGCTGAAGCTTATCACATGATGATATGTTTGTTCAGTAGCTGGTGTATGGTCCAGCCATTGCTGGAGTGCTTCTTATTGTCGGGCTACACCCATCATTCCTCCCAATCATGCTGCTTTTCCACTGTTGATGTATGTGTGAAAGGTTCCTCCTGAAGCAGTTGCGGTAGTCACGTGGTGCGAGTGGATATGGTGCTGTGGTAGCACATTCCTCAGGGCAAGTAATGTCTGGGCCAGCCAGCCCTGAAGGAGTCTTCCTTCTCACCTCCCTTTTCTCCAGATTGGAAAGAAACAGTGATTCCCCCATCCAAGAGGTTTTGTTTGTTTTTGTTTGTTTTTGCCTGTGCCACTTCCATAGGGACCACAATATGGGTAGAGGGGCAAGAAACAAAATGGCACATGTGGTGGCCACAGCATGGTGAGAGGAGGCAAGAGAAAAGGCAGCAAGCAGCCCATCAGTAAGGGGGTCACAAGAGGAGGAAGAGCAGTTAAGAGAAGGAAGACGGGAGAGCTTCCTTCATCTGAGGAGGAGGAGGAGTCTGTCTCCCCCATTCTTTCAGATCTTTAGGCAAGGGAACTATCAGGGGTGTGTGTGTGAAGAATCCCAGATTGAGGAAGGCAAAGACTAGGGGCCTGTACAGACTGCCAGAAATAATGCAGCTTGAGACCACTTTAACTGCCCTGGCTCAGTGCTAAGGAATCATGGGAACTGTAGTTTATTGTGGCACCAGAGCTCACTGACAGAGAAGGCTCAATGTCTCAGAAAAAAATACAATTCCCATGATTCCCTAGCACTGAGCCAGGACAGTTAAAGTGGTCTCGCGCTGCATTATTTCTGGCAATTTGTAAAGGCCCTAGGACAAAAGGAGCACCATGGCGATTTGGAAGAGCTGTGCAATAATGGGTGTCCCTGTCAGAATCTGGCATATTCTGTCATAAGATGGGTGTTGTAGTGATGCATAAGCATGTTTAACTGGGTATTGTAATGTTTTAGTAATGTTTAACTGGATATTGCAATGTTTTGGTTAGGTAGAAGACTGATGGGAGGTGTAGTATTAGTGGAGATAATTGGTGGTGTTTGTGCCTGGTGCAGGAATGTGCAGATGTGTGGGGGAGGAATTTCTCAGAGTCAGCTGCTGGAGATGGTTGATATGTTTTAATTAGTTAAAAAAATAATATGAAGCCGGCAAAGTTTATGGATGGGGTAATGTTAACATTAGGCAATGTTTGAAGATGAGGGCACTCTTGTCTGCAAATGCCTTCCTGTTAACACCTTAGGTTTTTCTGGAATAAAATTTTGCTGTTTGCTATACTGAAGACTTGTTCACTGGACTCCTGGAGGGAGGGAACAGTTCTTGACAGTCCCCTACCTGGTATGTTTGCATTTCCTAGTCTGGCGTGATTGTAGTGCCTTATGAGCTTGATGTGATAACATCCTGAAAGTGAGGTGTCCCTTTAATTCTAGATTAAAATTAAAACGCATGTCACGTTTACCCCTTCCCCAATGTTTTACTAGTAATTTTGTAAGAGTAAGAATTAATTTAATAATTTAACCTAATTTAATTTAACCAATTTAACCTAGCAGTTCGAAAGCATGTAAAAGCGTAAATAGATAAATAGGTACCACTTCGGTGGGAAGGTAACAGCATTCTGTGCAATCATGCTGGCCATATGACTACCAGAGTCATCTTCGGACAATGCTGACTCTTCAGCTTAGTAACGGAGATGAGCACTGCCCCCTACAGTTGCTTGTGACTAGACATTCATGTCAAGGGGAAACTTCTACCTTTAAGAATTAATTTACTTGATTTAGATTTCATTTCTATCAGTGGAGGACAGTGACCTCAATGTCAATGGAGCAAGGAATCCTTGCTGGATTTTAGTACAAACTATAAAGGGTGTGGGATATAGGAATTTGGCGTTGTCTCTTGTTTTTAAATTATGCTGTACGCCGCCCCGATTGCTGAGCAGAGGGGAGGCTTAGAAATAAAACTTTATTATTATTATTATTATTATTATTATTATTATTATTATTGGGGCTATCCAAAGCGTTTAATCTGTTTTGGAGAACCTATTTGAGCAATGTAGATGGCTTTTTTAAAGTTTGGACTGAAATCCAAATTGGATTCACTACCACACTAACATGGAACTGTCAGCCACCACTGAATTCTATAACATTCTTATTAGTAAAGCCTATTGAGCACAATATACTGTTTCCTTTTTAATTAAGCAAGGAAAAGTATGATGCCAATATATACTATTGACAATAAGTGCACAGTTGATGGAGCTTACTTCCAAGTAGTCCTGATATGAATGTACTGTTGGCTACAAACTCTTTCATCAGAAGCTTTTTCCTTTTTCATAAAAGAGATAATTTTTTATTAGCAAAATAATTTAAAAATTGATAAAGGCTGCAGAAAAATATTCCTTCCTTTGGAAGAGAGCCAGAAAAATGCTTCTTTCTAGATGATGCCTGCTCCCAATTTTATGTCTCAAAGGTATTTCCGTCTCCCTTCCTCCCTTCTTTTCTTTATTGCAGTTTAGCAATATTGCACTTTAGCATAGACAGTGTGAAATTTTATTTTTTCCTTGGAAATTGACCATTATGATTTTTAAATTTGTTTGAGCAATTGGAATACAGTGAGGTAGGTTTTATAAGAAGATAATGACTAAACCATAGCCATTTGTGGAGAAGTGGGGATTTGAACCTGGGTTTCCATGGGCAATCTGAGCCCAACACAGTTAACTTGTACACCTCACTGGCTCTTTTATATAGGTATGAATCATGTAATCAACAAATGCATATGTGGTAATTTGACCAACTTTCTTTAACAGGCTAACAGCTTTAGTATGAAAGAATTTTATTCCTTTTTGAGTCACTGTCCTCACAATTCCTCCTGTGTTTGATGGAGGCAAACCATTGGCGGGACTCTTGCAAAAACTGATCTTCTGATGTGGGATCATTTTATTTCATCTCTGCATCTGAGATGGCTTAGTAAACCAACAGACCCAGCAAAGGACCTTTGGCAGAATGACCCACCCCATCAGAGGATAATTGGAAGAAAACCAGACTTCTGGGGTCACAGTCACAATGAGAATCCTCATTCCAGAACTTGAAAAAGCTACTTTTTGAGCACAGAATCCCCTGGGCAGCATGGGTAGTTGTAGTCTAAAAAGTATCTTTTCCAAGCTCTGATCAATTCTGCTGTATCCTTGCATTGACTGTGATCGAAATATCCATCTTGAATGGAAACAAGTGTTGGAAGGAGTCAAGATCAGAAGTCTAGATACTGCAAAGAAACAAGTGTTTCTTATGGGAGTGGGTAATTCTTCTCTTTTTATCAGAATAACTGATTGTTCCAGTCATATACAGAAATAGCTAGGGCAGAACTACTCATCCCATTGGAAGCTCAGTGGAAGGAGGCAAGACCAGAACCAGCAAGTAAAGTAGAGCTGTTGTGAGTACTCTGGGACAAAAGTGTTCCATTATTTAGCTCCTGGGATTCTGGGAGCTGAAGTCCCTCGGCCCTTAAAGGGGAAAGGCTGCCTACCCCTGATTTAATGTATTGCTTTCTCATCTTCATGACACCATAGCACAGTGGTTCTTAACCTTGTTGGAGGTACTGACCCCTACCAGTTTCATATGCGCATTCACCGAACCCTTTTTATGATTCTTACGCATTCACCGAACCCTTCTACCGCCAATACAGACGGACCGTCAGCACCATCCGGTGAAGGGAGTGGGCCGCCGCGCTGTCAATCACACCACACGGCCAGTCAGAGGGCCACTTCTGTCAGTGGAGGCGGAACAAGCTGGTTTGGTTGGATGGGGCATATAAATAGCGGGGCATATAAAACGTATACAGGTTATCACCTGCAGCCAATGATGTACGAGCGGGATGTGTTATCACGAATCATATGAATCGGATGTGTGTCTTGACTTCCGCCGAACCCACGAGACTGACTCACCGAACCCCTGGTGTTCGATCGAACCCAGGTTAAGAACTACTGCCATAACAGTTTCCCTTTGCATAGTTCTGATATCCATCTAATGTAGGATTCTTGTTCTGCTAGAAAAGCCTTGTACTGACAATTGGATTTTTTGGTGGTGGGAGGGGGGTCATGGTCCATTCCAAGATCACCACTTGCTGTTACCTCAAGAAATAATAAATCTACATCTGAATCAGTGCATAGTAAATCCTCTGTCAAATTACTGCAGTGGGCAACAGATCAGAGCACATCACTGCACCACCCGGCCTAGAATAAAAAGGACCCTTACTACTTAAAGGATGGACGGGATTCAGGATTTTATGTTCTGTTTAATATATCTGTATGGAAATTGTAATGTTGTAAGCCGCCCCGATTGCTCTGCAGAGAGGCGGGATATAATAATAATAATAATAATAATAATAATAATAATAATAATAATAGATTGTGGTTCTTTTTTTCTCCAGAACTTCCTTACTTCTGAAGGCAAAGACAGTGACATCCATGAGGTGAAAACTTTACTGAGCCAGGTAAAGCACTATTTGCCCAGAGCAACTGTGTGCCGGCTGAGCAACTGGGTGAGGGACAAAGAAGTGGCATTACAGAAAGTGACTTCCAAATGTCAGGTGCAAGAAGAGAAGCTGTGCGTCTCTTTACAGCAGTTTGCTAGGTAAGAAATAAAGTGAACTAGGCCAGTTTACTTTAAGAACCACCTCAAACCTTTCTTGAAACACTGATATCCAACAGTTTGACTATTGCAAGGTTGAACAACATGTGTCTTGTCTCTTTCTGTGTCTTCTCTCTATGATCACTGCTGAACCTTGCTTACTGCCAAATTTGGGGCTACATTGCCAGACACCAACAGTACAATAGGAGAAAAAACCCTTTAATTTCAACTTAGCAAGAATATACACCATCTTCTTTTATCCTGAATTACTTGATTAGAATTCTCCTATAAATGTGATTCAGCAAAAAAGGCTCCATGGACCTTGTTTTAAGGAGAAATAATATCTTTTTTGCTGCTACTTTCACAGGTCCCTGATTTTATGGTACACTGCCAATTTGGTGATGAGGTGGCAGGATTTGACCCCCCCCCCATGGGTTCAGTAGCCCCCCCCCCCCTACTAAAGTTGCCTACCCATGGACTATATTGTCTTCAAAGAGGCTTGCAATATTGAAATAGCAAAATGTGATAAAAATAGTAATGCAGATACACATATAATCTAGTATGAGATGTGACCCCCCCCGGTGGGGTGTGACCTCCTCATGAGTTCAGTGCCCCCCCTTCAGAGGTGCCTATCCATGGACTATATTGCCTTCAAGGAGGCTTGCAATATTGAAATATAAAATCGATTAAAAATAGTGATGCGGATACACATAAAGTCCAATATGAGATGATACCAGTATGGCATAATAGCAACAACAGCAAAAAATATCAAACGTAACAGTGAAATAAAAGAAAACAATATCTCAGCTATTCAAAGCAAGGATGAAGACCAGGATGGTCTTAATTTGATACTCAAAACCCAATAACATTCACACTGGGGATGGACCTACCCTTAGAATGAGATAATCACCTCAAGTGGCAAATCCTGGGAAGCAGCAGCAATTTCTTGAGCAACCCTCTATCCCCCCATTTTTCAACTCTGTTAGAGGTCTCTCCTCAACATTCTTGCTACTCTCAGCTTTGGTGGAACATCCTAGACCATCTCAGCTCTACAGTAAGTGCTTCACCTGGCAGTCCAGTTTGCTGCTCTGTATGGAATGGGGAAAGGTGTGCCACCTTTTCTTTTGTACTAGACATCATAATCTTTTGGTTGATGCCATATGAAAATGTTTGGGAAGGGCCTTCCATAAACATAGGCCTCATGTGTACATAAGCAATATGTCTTTGAAGGAATTCATTTATTATGAAAGAGATGTCGAAAGTAATGTAAGTTTTACACCAGTAATAATCTAAAGCCATTCTGGATGAAGAAAGAAGTCTATTTGAACCAGCATCCTGTTTAACACTGCATCCAAACAGGTTCCTCCGAGAAGGCCACTAGGCTAATTGTGGAACATCTAGATGGCAATTGCTATCAATGATTTCCTGCTCCAGGTATCTAGGGCCTCAGAGCCTAGGCTGACCCTAGGCTTTTTGTGCTGTCCAGTGCCTTTCAGAGGTTGCTTCCAAGGGAAGGTCATGAGGCCTGCATTTTTTGGGGACACTGTTCTTAATAGAAGGGCTTATTGGATTGAGATCAAGATCTATCCATAAACTGTATTGAATAGCTGCTGTCCAGTGAGTTTACAACTGTGTCATTAGCTTTACTCAACTGCGTTAATCTATTTTTAAACTCTTTTGAAGGCTTGAAGATGACTTTGGTAAACTGGCAGAATGGCTAAATATTCAGGAACTTCAAGAGAGTCAAATGGAGAAGCCAGAAGTTGAACACTTTTATCAAACTCTCCTAAAACAGAGGTAACCCACCGTGGTTGTAGCCACCTTGCTTAACTCTTTGTACTACTCTTTTGGATTAGTTCCAGTAAAATATCCAGTGAATTTTCTACTGTTTTGTACATCTAGACTAATGGCACTTCTGGGGTTGGGTTATTTTTTCCATTTTCTGACATTTTGGGCCCACGGCACAATAGTCTAAAGCAGAATGCCCTTTGTTTAAAAAGAGAATCAGATTTCTTGGAGGTTTCCACAAATTCAATTTTCTTTATTTCAGGCAAGAGGCCTTAAGAATGAATGGCCCACACAATTGACCTGTGGCCCCTATTTTGCCTTCTTCAATCCTTTAAGAGTTTTAGAATACCTTACAAAGAATGGGTCTTACTAGTGATGACTGTTACTTATATAGCAAAAGAGAATAACTAATATGTTGTCTGTTTATTCTTTTTATTATTACTCCTCAGAGAGTCATTTGATTATTTTGCTTGGCTGACCAATTCTTTGCGAAGTTCTGGATTTACCTGTGATCAAGTGGTACTAGAATCTGCTCAGATTGTCAGCAGGTACAAGATGTTGCTCAGCCATGTACGTAAAAGCCTTGGAGATTCTCAGGGGCTTTTTGCAGAAGAGAAGAATTATGAAGAACGTGCCCAAAGCATATTCTCCTGGGTGCAGCGGGTGAATGAGATGGTCTTAGGGCTGAGCTCTGAAGAATCCAAGACTCCTTTGGAAGAAAGGCTTTGCCAAATAAAGGTGCTAAAAAGGACTAGACCTGCTAACATTTGGGCAAGGGGTGGAAAGTGATAATCTCCCCACTGAAAATGTTGGTCATGTGCCAAACTTCTTCCAGTCAAACTTGAACTGGTTTTCTCATTTGTGAACTGATGTCATGATGCAGAAGTTGTGAACTGAGGCAGCATTGTTCTTATGTGACATTATGGCAGAAATCCTGTGTTATACTGTGCTAGCTGTTGTACTTGTTCCAAGATTGTACAGCAGGGGTAGGCAACCTTTCCCCTTTAAGGGCCGAGGGACTTCAGCTCCCAGATGCCTCAGCCATGTTGGCCAATAGTCCCATGTTGGCCAATAGCTCCTGGGATTCTGGGAGCTGAAGTCCCTCGGCCCTTAAAGGGGAAAGGTTGCCTACCCCTGTTGTACAGTGATGGTGAGGGAAAGCAGACAAAATTTATTGACTCCTAGCATGCTTCTTTCATTATCACTGTATCTATGGTATTTTCCCTCCTTTTGGTGCTGTCTTTGTTGATGTTTGCTGTCAAGTCAACTTTGGCTGCAGAAATAATGTGCATTGAAACTGCTTTAACTCCCATGGCTTAATATTGTGGAATACTGGGATTTGTAGTTTGTTGAGATTTTTAGCCTTCTCTGTCAGAGACCTCTGGTGTCACGATGAACTACAAATCCTAGGATTCCATATCATTGAGCTATGGCAGTTAAAGCAGCATCAAACTACATTATTTTTGCAGTGCAGATGCAGATGCAGCCTTTGACTTGTAGTGAGCCTATGAATGACAAACTTCTAAGAGCCTCAGTAATCAGCAACCCTGCTCATATCTTGCAAACTCAGGGCCATGGTTTCCTTGACTGAATCAATCCACCTGTAATGTAGTCTTTGTTTTTTCCTATTAACTTCCACTTTAATGATCATTACCATCTTTTCCACTGAGTCATCTTATCTTGTTATATGTCCAAACTCTCACAGCTTCATTTAGTGAGAGTTCAGGCCATTCATTTTTCTTTTTAGCAGTCTATGGTATCCATAGGATTCTCCTCCAGTACCACATTTCTTTGATTTTCTTTGTCGACATTCTTCATTGTCTACATTTTGCACCCATACACAGAAATGAGAACTACAATAGCATGAATGATTATTTGGCATGGATAGGTCCTTGGTGTGTATGTGTGTGTATGTGCCTTCAAGTTGTCTGTTGACTTTTGGGAACCCCATGAATTTCATAGGGTTTTCTTAGCCAAGGAATACTAAGGTGGTTTTGCCAGTTGCTTCATCTTAAATATAGCCTGCAGCACCTGATATTCATTGGAGGTCTCTTATCCAAGTACTTATCAGGGCTGAACCTGCTTAGCTTCCAAAATCAGATGGAATCTGCTGCCTTTATTTAAGCTGCTCAATTCCTTGATATCTAATTATTTATCTTCACACTTGAAGATCTTGTCTAGTTCCTTCATAGCTTCCTTGCCATTGTCTACAAAATCATATTTATGCCAGTGTGGTGTATCAGCAGTTTTCCAGCTTGTGTCCCTTACTGCAGAGGGACAAATTCCAGGCTTCTGTGATATGGTTGCAAATAATTTTCCCTGATCAAACCAACCAACCAACAATAATTGTTTTGTTAGCTCTATTTATACCTCTCCTTTTCCTCAAAACTGGGACTCAAGGATGGCTTGAATTGAATTGAAATGATTGTAATATAACTAAAAATGTGCAAAGGGCAACATAAAAATAGAATTAAACCATTAACAATTTCAATGCAATTTAAAACAGTAAAAAGCCATTAAAAACAGTACAATTCAAAACTGCACATCGCTCTTTAAAAAGCTGTTTCCTTAAAAACCTTCAGTTCTAAAAGCCTGTTGGAATAAAAAAGTCTTTGCCTGCAGACAGAAGGACAAGAGGGAGGAGGCCATTGTGGCCTCCCTCAGAAAGGAGTTGCAGATCCTTGGAAAGCCATCAAGGAGACCCTGTCTGGTATTGCCACTAGCTGTCCCTATGAAAGTAGTCAGACTGAGAGTGCATCTACACTTTGGAAATAATGCACTTTAATTATTATTATTATTATTATTATTATTATTATTATTATTTGTATCCCACCTCTGTATAACACAACTGGGGTGGCTAGGCACCGGTTTAACTGCCATGGCTGCATCCTACAGAATCCTGGGATTTGTAGCTTTGTTAAGCACCAGCACTCTGGCAGAGAAGGCTAAAGACATTGTGAAATTATAAATTCCAGGATTCCATTGGATGGAACTATAGCACTTAAAGTGGTGTCACACTGCATTATATCTACAGTGTAAATGCACCCTGAGGCTTCTGTTGAGGATCCCGGGGCCTGAGCAAGATCATATGGAAAGATATGGGCTTAAATTCTATTTTAGTTCTCACTAGAGTAAACCCATTGAATCTATTGATTTACCTGTGTAGTGACTCACATTTAACAATTGATTGAAGGGGTCTACTCTAGTTGGAGCAAACCAAGAGAATGCTATCCAGTGTCTGTTAGATAGCCTGGATCTAAGCCTTGCAGGGCTTTTAAAATAATAAACAATTTTTTAAAATTGTGCCCAGAAACAGACTGGCAGCCTGTGGAGTTATTTGATCAGGAGTGTTGTGTGGTCCCTGTAAGCAGCCCCAGTTAACACTGGCTGCACATCAGACAAATGAACAATCCTCAGCCACTTCATTTTAAAAGAGTAAGCTTGTCCTCCCACTCACATGTGTGGGATGCACACACTCCCTACAGTTTGTCCATTTTACCCCAAAAATTTATCCAGTCTTAGTGAGGTGTTTTCACTCTCCAGTTGCTCAAACCTACCTGGGCCAAATACTACACCAGTAATATCAATATTCCAAAAATCTTTTTGTTTAAATTCCCTACCTAATTATCTTAGAGCTTAAAGTCCTAAAAGCCATGCATTCCTTTCCCATTCTTCTATTACTAGTAACTGCTGTTTCTTCCAGTATTGGCCCAGCAGCAGTTACCATTTTACTTGCCCTTTTATGACTTTTAGTTTGTTTCCTACCATATTGGCTATCTGTTTACATGTCTGAACTGTGGTCATGCCATCCAGCATACCTAGAAGCTAAACTGTAGGTCTTACTGGCAGCTTATATATCCTGATCTCCCCTTTTTATGTGTAGATTAAAACTGTTCATAGAATCATAGAATCATAGAGTTGGAAGAGACCACAAGGGCCATCCAGTCCAACCCCCTGCCATGCAGGAACTCCCAATCAAAGCATCCCTGACAGATGGCCATCCAGCCTCTGCTTAAAGAGCTCCAAGGAAGGAGACTCCACTACTCTCCGAGGGAGTGTGTTCCACTCTCGAACCGCCCTTACTGTCAGGAAGTTCCTCCTAATGTTGAGGTGGAATCTCTTTTCTTGCAGCTTGCATCCATTGTTTCGGGTCCTAGCCTCTGGAGCAGCAGCAAACAAGCTTGTTCCCTCCTCGATATGACATCCCTTCAAATATTTAAACACGGCTATCATATCTCCTCTCAGCCTTCTCATCTCCAGGCTAAACATCCCCAGCTCCCTAAGTCGTTCCTCATAGGGCTTGGTTTCCAGACCCTTCACCATTTTAGTCGCCCTCCTTTGGACACGCTCCAGTTTCTCCACATCTTTTTTGAATTGTGGTGCCCAGAACTGGACACAGTACTCCAGGTGAGGCCTAACCAAAGCAGAATAGAGTGGCACTATTACTTCTCTTGATCTAGACGCTATACTTCTACTGATGCAGCCTAAAATTGCATTGGCCTTTTTAGCTGCTGCATCACACTGTTGACTCATGTTCAACCTGTGGTCCACCTGGATTCCTAGATCCCTTTCACACGTAGTCTCATTCAGCCAGGTGTCCCCCATCGTATATCTGTACTTTTCGTTTTTCCGCCCTAAGTGCAGTACCTTACATTTCTCCGTGTTGAATTTCATTTTGTTAGCTTTGGCCCAACTTTCTAGTCTGTTCAAGTCATTTTGAATTTTGATCCTGTCCTCTGGGGTATTAGCTACTCCTCCTAATTTGGTGTCGTCTGCAAATTTGATAACTATGCCCCCAATACCGTCATCCAAGTCATTAATAAAGATATTGAATAGTGCACAATTAATTACTCTGTTGTACACAATTAATTACTCTCATGCTTTTCCTTATAATCACAGGAAATCGTGTTGCTGAAAGAAGAAGGCAATGCAAAAATACAAAATATTATAGCTCTGGGAGAAAATGTGAAGAGTGCTGGTGGGAGCAAAACCCAAGCTATTCAGCAAATGGTTTCTGGTGTCCAAAATCAGTGGGAGAGCACCATTCAGTTGGCTGCTGAATATCTGAGGTGGGTAATCCAAATCATACAAGGCAATTTCAGAGGGTACATGGCCATTTCTCCCTAGCCTCAGACCTGCCATAAGTTGCACAAGCTCATTCTGGTGGGGAAATACCTGCTTTTAGAGTTTAGGTGGGAACATGGGTTGCCTGAGGCCCCTGGACACCCCCCTTTGTGGCTCCTGAAGACTCTACCATTTTGATTTTTTTCAGCGCAGGTGTAGTGCTTTGAGTGTTGGGCTAGGAGACTGGGAGACCAAAGTTCAATCCCCACTCGGCCATGCAAGTCACATTCTCTCAGTCTCAAAGAAAAGCAAGGGCAAACTTGCTTTGAACAAATTTTGCCATGAAAACCCTGTCATAGGTTCACTTTAGGGTCACTAACAGCCTTTACAGACTGCCAGAAATAATGCAGCTTGAGGCCACTTTAACTGCTCTGGCTCAGTGCTAGGGAATCATGAGAACTGTAGTTTATTGTGGCACCAGAGTTCATTGACAGAGAAGGCTCAATGTCTGAGAAAAAAAATAAAATTCCCATGATTCCCTAGCATTGCACCAGGGCAGTTAAAGTGGTCTAAAGCTGCATTATTTCTGGCAGTCTGTAAAGGCCCTAATTCAAAAATAACTCGAAGGCACATAGCAAAACTGGAAATCTCAGGAGCCCATAAGACAGAACCATGGTAGTTAAAGTGGAATCATACTGCTATAATTCAGTAAAGTAAAAGAGCCCCCAGCCACTGGAGGATTCTGGGAGTTATAATCCAGAAAGTAAAATTTTCAAAATTTTAAACCACGTGATCCTGAATTAGTCTTGGATAGAACAGCATGGCTGCCTGAGTAAGCTGAGACTAGTGCAACATCTCTGGAGGGCATCTGCTTGGAAATGGCTATTGTATATATTTGGTTTTGCATAGAAATGTGCTATACTCACTGCTACTCTTTGGATTTCTTTGCCTTTTGGATTTCGTGCTTGTAACAAAGTTCATTTCAGCTTGGAAAACCTTATATCATGATAATTATTCTTTATTGTTAACAAATCATCTTTTGTTATTACCGGTACTATAAAATATGGAGGTGTTGAATTAATGTTGATATTAATATTTTTTATCACTTAGGCAGCATCAGAGGCAACCACACAGGAAAAGAGGAGATGATATCAGAGCAGCTTTGCATGATTCTGAGACACAGAAGCCAAAAATAAGTCTTAATCTTGGTTCTCAGGAGATGCAAAGTCAATTAACAAACTATTCAGCCCTCCAAGAAGAAGCTGAAGATTTATCTTTACTCTTAAATGAACTAGCAAGACAGCATAGTTCCCTAGGGGGTTTCACTGATGAGTCCTTCACCAAAGAATCATTGATGGCCTTGCAACAGCTCCATGAAAGTCTTCTTAACCGGTTACAGGTCAGTATTGCAGCTGTTGACTTTTAAAAATTTAAAACAGAACTCCATAAATGTGTTTTTTTACTGTTTGCAATATATGCCTTCATTGAATAAAAGAGACAGGCCCTGTTTACTCCAGACCAGGGGTCGGCAATCTTTGTTGCCAGGGGGCCAGGAGGGCGGGGAATGGTGTGGGGGGGGCGTGCGTGTGCTTGCCCCCCCACGCATGTCTACGACGCCTGCTTTTGTGCACATGCGCACGCAATGCAGGCACCATTTTGGAAGGCCCAATGGCGCTGTTGGGCCTTCCAAAATGGCGGCTGCGTCGTGCGCGCACATGCGCACACAATACGGGCGCCATTTTGGAAGGCCCCCCCACGCCTGCGGCAGACGAATTCGCCCAGCGCAGCTACAGGGGGGCTTCCCTGGGCCTTGGAAAGCCCCCCCCCCATGCCTGTGCTGGGCAAATTTGCCCGGCGCAGCCACTGTGCGGCCTTTCAAAGGCCCTACAGCGGCTGTGCAGCCGCCGTGGGGCCTTCCAAAATGGTGCCTGCTGTTGTGCGTGTGCGCACGCGCAACGCAGACGCCATTTTGGAAGCCAAAATGGCAACTGCGCTTATGTGCAGTGGCAGCGGGACCGGCCACAGGCCAGTCCCAAGGCCTCCGTGGGCTGCACCCAGCCCACGGGGCATAGGTTGCTGACTCCTGCTCCAGACTTTGGAAAAGTTCCTTTTTGGGACTGTTGGGACCACTTGGCTTCTGAATCCTTCACCAGCATGGCCACGGGAGCCATCATAGGAGCTGTAATTCCTTTGAAAATATTTTCCTTTTGTTGGAAGAAAATATTTCTTCTCCATTATTGGAGGTTTTTAACAGAGGTTGGATAGCCACCTCTTGATGTTTTAGCTGTGGGTTTATGCACTGGCTGGCCAGGTGTTCAAATAGTTGTTCCTTGGGATCCCCTCCAGCTCTATGTTTCTATAAATAGTGGGTCAAAGGGAAAATTTTCCATTTCAGACTTCAAGTTGTATGTGTTCTTTATAGGCCAATTGTTGCATATTTGAATGCTCCTCTATAAAAATACAATACTTTGTAAGTGGAACAACTTCAAGACAGTGACCAGGGGCCCTTCCACACTACAAAATTATAGCACTATTAAACCACCACATCCTGTTAAATCCTTGGTGTATATTTTGGTGAGGCACTGGAACTCTTTAGCTGAGAATTTCTAATACCTCTCCCTAAACTTCACCTCCCAGAATTCTGTAGAATGGAACCACTGCAGATGGAAGATTAAATATTAAAATGGAACCACAGTGCTGTAGTTGTATGAAAGGGCTCCATGAGCCAGAAGAAACCTTACATACTGCCAGCCACAGCTTTGCTGTTCTGTTCACAGAGGGCAGCTGCAAGGGTGTGGTGGGTTGTAATTTTCCCCTGACTGGAAGAAACGGTATGGTTGTGGAGAAATTCAGATGCTTTAGCTTCTGATGAAAATATTTTAATACATAACAGTATTGGACATCTGTGTATGCAGGGTGTGTTTTGCCTGTTGCATTGAAGTGTAGGAACTGCTTGCATTCCAGAGTACAGCAATGTTCTTAGAAGGACATCTCGAGGAACACCAACATTGTAAAAAGCTGATAATCTACTTGAGAGCAACTCTGAACAAGCTCTGGGCTCCTGATGATGAAGAGCAAAAGCAGGTCTGGAACTCCTTCTATTCTTTAAACAATAATTTTACAAATTGATAGGCTGTGAAAAATGTTGATTATTTAACATGGGTGAATGTTTGTTGTTGTTGTGGCTTCAGGTTGATTCTGACTTATGGCAACTCTAAGGTGAACATGTCACTTGGTTTTCTTGACAGGTTGCTTCAGAGGGGTGTTGCCATTGCCGTCCTCTGAGGCTGAGAGAATGTGACTTGCCCAAGATCACCCAGTGGATTTACATGGCTGAGCTGGGCTTCGAACCCTGGTCTCCACAGAGTCATAGTCCAATGCTCAAACCTTGAGCCATGTCAGTTAAAGTGGTGTCAAACTGCATTAATTCCGCAGCGTAGATGCAGCCACGGTCTTTCAGATAGTAATTTCAGCTACAGCACTTCATTATTGGAATCAGAAGGGCTCATTTTGTCCACTTAAAAATTAGTTTTATAAAGCCTCAGGATACTTTTGAAATTCATCTTTGATGATTTTGAATGTGGAAAGTTTGACATGGTCAGTCTCAAGCCTGTGTGTGTGTTTAAAATTAATATTAGAGGTGTAAATTAATGTAAAGAGGCATAATAGGAACTTCAGTGACTCATCTGTTATGTTATGAAAGCCAGTATGTAATGCTGTTAGCGTGTTTGGCTATGACTGAGGAGACTGGGTAATCTTGAGCTAACTTCCAGCCTTAAAATGGGGTGGGTGGGTTTGTTTTTATTTTATTTATGTAGTGTCAGCAATGTACATGTACATTGCTTTGAGTTCCTTGGAAGGAAGGCAGGATGATATTTATGGTTATAATTATGATTCACTTTATTTATGTCCCATATTTTGCCAATACCAGGACTCAAGGGGGCTTACAAATTGAAAGAGATATAATATAGGTAAAAACATACAGAAGATTATCATTAAATGACCAGTGATATTGTTATTGACTTATGGTGACCCTAAGGCAACTCTTTCACAGGGTTTTCTTGGCAAGATTTGTTCAAGGAAGGTTAGTCATTGCCTTCCTCTGTGGCTGAGAGAGTGTGATTTGCCCAAGCTTACCTAGTGGATTTCCATGACCGACAAGGGAATTAAACCATGATCTACAGGATCCTAGTCCAAAACCCCAAACACTACACCACATTTGCCATACAAAACAAAAAACAAAAAAACCACCCCAGTACTATGACTTAAAAGCCTCTTCTTTAAAAACAGTTATTTACCAAAAGCCTATTGAGAAAAAATTGCCTGACAATGGAAGGTTAGCCAGGAAAGGGCAATTCAGACTTCCTTATAAACACTAATAACAACAGACATTTCTGTCAGTGTGTGGATGATGGGTGTTGCAGTGATGCTCTTTGGCACCCAGCAGAATCTGCAGGACAAGCTGGCTGCTGTGATCTACAGCCACTTTGTAACTCTTACCATCAACTGGCTCCAAAAGCATAGTTTATTAATGTATATAAAAGAAAAAATAAGATAGCTAAGTAAAATCCATTGTGATGAACTTGTTCAGTTCAGCCATGAAAGATTACATCTTTAACAATCCCAAAAGCTTAGGATCTCAAACTTGTTGCAGTTAAAACCACTGCTGGCAGCCACACACTCACATCTTGAACAATAATAAGCATTCTAGACAAACTATTATCTAGGCCAGGGGTAGGCAACCTTTCCCCTTTAAGGGCCGAGGGACTTCAGCTCCCAGAAGCCTCAGCCATGTTGGCCAATAATCCCATGTTGGCCAATAGCTCCTGGGATTCTGGGAGCTGAAGTCCATCGGCCCTTAAAGGGGAAAGGTTGCCTACCCCTGCTCTAGGCCCTTCCCATACTCCACCTTCTAGGTGTTAACCTTATGTTGATTGGATAACGCCTGTATGATGTATGCTAACCCAGCCTCTTGCTGTCCATCATCCACCACGTGACTATTTTCTCAGCCTAACGATGTTTACATATTGTTATCAAGCCTTTCTCATAACAAAGTCTGTGTCCATGAGTTGTACCTTTGGGAAAGTACATGTTTATGTCTGTGTAGCCGTCTGGTGTTAGATTCACTTTGTTTCTCTAGATGTTGTTCTCATGAGGAAAATTCCACACACATATCTCTACATTTCAACTTTGACTGCATAGCCCATCCATATTCTAACATTTTAATAACAACAGACATTTCATAGACTATGAAATAGAGATAATTTTAAAGGATAATGTCACCTCTGTATTTGAAAGTTGAAGAAAGCCAATAGTCACGGACTCAGAGCCTAAGCAGACGGCTTAAAAGGCCGTCTTGGGGGCAGGGAAGGGGAGAGGCAGCCGCACGCTCGGCACCCCAACCCCCTCCCGAGGTCATCCTCGGAGCAGCCGGCCCTCTGCATGGCCGGTGCTCCGAGGAGGACCTCCCACCGCAGCATTTGCAAACGCTGCGGCGGAAAAGTCGCCGAAAGTGCGCCGCAGCCTTTTGTGGCGCACTTTCGCTGACTTGTGAAAGGAGCGCTGATTTAGCGCTTCTTTCAGGGGCGGTGAAGCTGCGCCGCAGGATCAAGGCATGGGGATGCCTCAGTCCCGCGGCGCAGCTTCCCAGGGCGGCCTATGGCCGCCCGTCTGCTTAGCCCCTCAGTCAGTGATCATTGCTGGAAAAAAAACCAGAGTAATGAATCACCAGCATTCTCTTTTATTAGAAAAACCTGTAGTTGCAGTACTGTATCTTAATCTAGCAATCTGTTTTTGTGTGAATATTGCCAGCAAACACAGAGAAGGCTCTTCTTCTTTAAAATACTTTCCATTCATTTTGATGGAGAAGATAGTTCTGAATGCATGGTCCAGCAAAAGGGACTTTTTTTGCTCCTTTCTTTCCCCAGAGAGCAAGAGTTCCAGCAACTGCAAGCACCTTATAACTCTTTTTTTCTTATTATCTTCTTCATTTAAGGTACAGCAAGATACTCTTTGTCAAATTGAAGACACACTACAGGGGATTATAGCTGTAGTTGAAAACCTAAAAGAGAAAATCATCACACTGGAGCAGATGTGTATTAAGGATGAGATGGATGCACCACACAGTCCATACAAGAAGTATCCTAAGATTAAAGTTGGGCTTGTGGAGCAGGAGCCTGGGGATGTCCTGAATGATGCGTTCAGACAAGATCACAGTTTTTCGGATGATGGGCAGACTCTAAAAAAGGTAGACGAAATTCTCTTTGATGATGAAGAGAACAGTGCAAGGGAAGTGCTTGAAGGAAGCCAAGAGGCAAGTTCAGTAAGTGTTTTTAGATAGTAAACATTGCACATGAGTTTGCTTTCCCCTGTTGTTATTGTTATCTCCTCCTCCTCATTTTATTTATTGCTTCTTCATTGTCTCTGTTAATCGCACAATTGGGTTTTAATGTGCCTGCATAGAGGACATTTGGAACCTTATAGAATAACTAGGCAAGATTTTTATTTTTATTTTTTATTTATACACCATCATGGATGCACATGACACTTCACAAAATAGAATAGCTTTAAAAATACAGAGTACCCTGCCAAAGATGTACCTTCTGAAAAAATGGGAAGGAAGCCATAATACAGATATAAAACCAGAACAATGCATTTATAAAACAAGCAATTCAACTACAGGTATAAAATCAATGTGGTGCTTGCTATACACAAGTCAACAAATACAAATAATTGAAATAGGCAAGATTATAAAACTAAATTAAATTAAAATTGCAAAAGCTTTGAAAAGCAAGAAAGTTTTAAATCGAGATTTAAAACCAGTAAGGGATGGAGCATTCCACAAATATTCAGGGGACAGTTATGAAGCAACAAGTGAAAAAGGATGAATCCAAGCCAAATGAAGGAAATCCTTGGTTGAGTGAAAAACCTAGCATTCATAGAATAAAGATCCTGAGCAAGCCGGTAAAGAGAATTGAAGTCTAGAAGAAAGGGGGAACTAGATCATGTGGGACTTTAAAACATAAAACAAGAAGCTGGTATTGGAACCTAAAATGAATAAGCAACCAATGATGATACATCAAAAGTAGAGGAGCGTGATCAAAAGGACAGGCCAAAAGACTATCCTAGCAGTAGAATGTTAGTAGAAACCATGGGACTAAGGCTGCATCTCCACTGCATAAATAATGCAGTTTGACACCACTTTGACTGCCATGATTCAATTATATGGAATCCTGGGATTTGTACTTTGTTGTGGCACCAGATCTAACAGAGAAGGTTAAATATCTCACAAAATTACAAATCCCAAAATTCCATAGTACTGAGCCATGACAGTTAAAGCAGTGTCCAACTACAGTCACCCCTCCGTTTTTGCAGGGGATCCATTCTGGAAACCCCCCACCCCCTGGTAAAAATGGAAAACCACAAATATTCAAGCCCCATAGGCTTGAATGGCGGTGCACACCCCATTTTGCCCTCCTCCATTTGCCGCCCATGAATGGGTGAGGGACACGGACTTTTTAAGTCCGTGAAAATGGAGGGGTGACTATACATTATTTCTGCAGTGCAGATGGAGCCTAAGATAAGATCTTTCCACATCCCCTTTTCCTTTTGTGTTAGTCATTTAGATTGTAAACCTGTCTTTTTTTTATCTGTAAGCTATGTTTGTTGACACTCTTGTTCTGGCCGGTTGAAATAAATTTCTCCTAGAGGTCCTGAGTGTATGGGGCAGATGTGATGGTGGCAGGACAAAGAGAAAGCCTTCCCTAAAATGATGGTCTGTAGACTAGTGCAGGAACTAGTCTAGGACTAGGAACTAGGACTAGTGCTGCTGAACTTTGATAACTTTCAGGAAAGAAAGAAACAGTTGTAGCAAATATGGTGCTAGTAAAACCTATTGCTCTGCCACATCAGACAATATAGGAAACCCTACTCGACAAGAGTGCTGCTCAGCCTGTCTAATATGGGGGCCATTCATCTTGTTTTCCTAATATGTCAGGGACTGGTAGGATATATGTCCCTATTGGCTACAACTGTTTCTTTCTTTCCTGGAAACTCACTGAAGGCTAGCAGCCAATCACTCATGGACCAGTGCCAGTCCATGGACCACTACTTGGAGTAGGACTACTCCATGATTCCCTTGATGGTGGTTGCATCTATAGCTTTCCAATATGACTGGTTTTGTGAGCACCAATGTAAACAGAAATCCAAGAGATCTTCTCTCCTGTTGCTCTAGTTTTCTCCTTATCCTAGTGGAGCCAGGCTATGTAGGGTTGATGTTCTGAAATGCTTTTCTTTAGTGAAGAGGATGTCATGCTTATTTTTTCCATTTGAATGTAGCTGAGATATCTTTATTGTAGCTGGGTGTCAGAGAATGGGTTTTCACAGCAAAAATATATGGTGGTGAGCTATGCACATGTATTCTGTTGGACATGTTTTAGCTTGCACAAGAGAAGACTGAGCGATGCTATTATGATAGCCATCTTTAAGAAGATGGAATGAGTTTCTTTTCTGCTGCTCCAAGGGATGGGAATCTAACCAATGGATTCAAATGATAAAAAGGAGATTCTGATTAAACATTAGAGATAATTTCCTCAAGTAAGAGCAATTTAACAGTGGAAAAGACTATTTTGGAGTTGGAGGACTCTCTTTTATAGGAAGTTTTTGTACAGAAGTTAGATTATCATCTTTCAGGGATGCTTTAGCATTTGGTTTCCTGCACTGCCCATGGGCTGAACTAGATTAAGGTCACTTCCAGTTCTGTAGTTTTATGATTGCATGATATTCCTGTACATGCTTGCCAGATCAACACAGCTGCCTGCATTTGTGGGACTCCAGCATAGGTACAGCTGTGGACTGTCATCTTGTATCTTGCTTTAACCTTGTTGTAAGCCAAGGTGAAATATAAGTGAATTAGTTAAATAAGAATTTAACTACACCATAAAACCCATCAGTATCAATGCTCTGGCCATCAGATTCCCTAACTAACAATCCCAAGCACCCCAATAGCAGATTGCTATGATTACAAAAAAGGAGAACCTTCAGATTTACAGACTTCTGTGATAACTCTAAGTAACACCCTCCCTCCTTACATTAACTGTGAGATTCTGCTGTATAAATTTGCTTTTCTCTGACCTTTATCGTCCCTTTATTCTATTCTTCCTTTGCCATGTGAGTTCTTTCTATTAAGAAAGCAATTGACATTTCAATAACTCCTGTCCTGCGAAGGTCATATGTTTTCCCCCTCTGTCATTCTCTGCCTCTCCTCTCCCCCCACAACCTCACCACACCACACTCATCCTACTTCCATTTATCAGGAGCTAAAAGGCAGTTGGATGGACGCCTACAATTTCCCAGATTCGACAATTCAGAGTGGAAAGTGGCTGCAGAGATCAGGACAAACAGCGGCTGATGATAATCGTCTCCATGAGCTTCAGCAGCGACAGCTCGACTATCAAAAGAAATTGCAAGTGATGCGTGGCTGTTCGGAAATGCCTCCCACCACTTTGCCACTAATGAATGGAAAAATAAGGGAGGTTGGCCCCAGTCCTTTGTCCATTACCTGTCCCTCATCAGAAAGTGAGGTAATAATCTCTGTTGTTGCACAGCTTCATGGAAGCACATTAAGTGCCATTATTGAACATAGGCAGCTCTTCAGCCAATACAGCCATTTATCTATAACTCAAGCCGCTTCGTTCTTTCTCCCTTCAGCTTCTAAGTGGCAGGGAGGGATGTGGATGCAGTAGCCTGGAAGCATCTAGTTTAACAGAGTGTTTAACTTAATAACACCTATAGTATCTACTTCAATAGGATGTTCAATACTGTGTACTCATGGTTAATTCAGATTTATTAGTGGAGATATTTGATATTCATGCGTGTGTCCTCCACCTATCTCCTTCTCTGTGCCTGAGCTCTTCTGTGCCTGGGTTTGGCCATACTGTACTATTATGCTTGGCTTCACAAGAAGCCAGCATGGTCTGATCATTACAGAATCAGCTGTGATAGCTAGTGCCTTTCACATCACATCATTAGGGTGGTGAATCTGCTATGGGTTTTGGTCTGAACTTTAAAAGAACTATCCAGTTTGCAGGATCTAGTCCCCCAAATTGTTTCAGTATCTTAGCTACCACCTTTAAAGTTTGGAGTAAAATGGTGAGTGGACTCACTTCACCACTGGCCATCACTGAGAGTCAGACTAGTACTAGAGACATCCAAGTTTAATTCCTTCACTCACCTTGAAACTCTCAGTATCAGATTCTCTCAGCATAAAGTCCCACCCTGGACCATGGTGACAATAAAACAAGGAGGAAGGCAAAAATACAAACAGTGCTTTTAAAGCTATTTTATGTGGAGGACCATCATCCTCCCCCCTCCCCCAGTGTGTCAGGGACTGATACCACATATGTAACCATTGTCTTTAATTGTTTATTTGCTATAAACTCTCCAGGGACTTACACCAGTCCATGGACCACCACTTTGCAAAGCACTGATATACATCACCACTATTGTTTCCGAAGAAAGACAGCATGAATTAAATATAGGTTGAGTCTCCCTTATCCGGAATGCTGAAATCCAAAATATTCCAAAATTGTCCACATTGGTGGCCGAGATAGTGACATTCTTGCTTTCTGATGGTTCAGTGTACACAACATTTGTTTTATGTACAAAATTATTAAAATATGTTTAAAATTACCTTCAGTCTATATATTTGAGATGTTTACAAAAAACATAAATGAATTTCATGTGTAGACTTGGTTTCTATCTCACAAATATTACAAAATCTGAAAAGCTCCAAGCTCCAGAACACTTCTGGTTCCAAGCATTTTGGATAAAAAGCATGCAACATGTAAAGAGAAATGCAGAAATGGCATAGCCTGGAAATGACCCATGCTGTCACATCTGCTTGCATCCTTCATATTAATATTGTTGCCTGGTTAGGTCCAGTTCAAATGTTACTGGAACACACATTCCAACATTTCACAAATGAAAAACAGGACATGTATACACAGTTTAGGGGCTGCTGTAATTCAAATAGGATCTCCTTCACTGGTAGAGATCTCCTCTTTCCCTTTTTTTTTTGGCAAGATGTGTTTGTTCCTTTCATTTACCTCAAGAAAGCAACTTGGAGGCAGAGAAAACAATATCTTCTTTCCCAAAGCTATGAGAGGCTTTTTAAGCCTGCAGGCAGGGCAAGATTCCACCCCCTCCCGTCCACTAATTGAGTGCAAACTACTTTTGTAATTTGAGCTATTTGGAGCAATTGAAATAACCCAAGCACAAAAGAGGGAAAGTAGGAGGAGGTGAGAGAAATTGGGACATTTTAAAAACAGCTTAAAAAGTGGGACTGTAGAGTATTATCCAAGGCTGTCCCTTTTCAACCAGGACACTTGGTGGGGTATGCTGGAGTTGTCTTTCTGGAGCATTTTCTCAAACTGCTTTGATATTCTCTCCAGTTCTTATTTATGTTAGTTACTTTATATGGTGTGACTGGAAAAACATGGCTTGGGTTTGCCTCTCAGTGCAATGCATGTGGTCTCAGCATAGGAGCAACACTATTACTGTCATGTCCTTGATCTTCTAGGCCATTAAAGACTACACAAAGTCCCAATTAATTGGTGTGGTGAATTCACCTTGGAGTTTTAGCCTGAAGGAGTTCATATTAAAACTTTGATTAACTATTCCACTGATATGGAAGCCACTAGTTTATCTCTGCAGCCAATGCAAAGCACCTAAGATTAGAGGGCATGATTTCTAATCAAATGATCTGGCTTCTTGTTGTATTTTGTGCCAGAGGAGGCCTTGACGTTTGTTAAAATAATTTTTGGTTCAACTTCAGAGGAATAATTAGATGTTTTTCTTTGTGGTCTCTAAGAATTACACAAATGGGTTATTCTGCGCATGTGCTGTAAAGCTCAGAAACTTCTGGTATCACTAGGCAAAAATTTGTTTGGAACTTTTTGGTGGTAGCTCCGCCACCTCCATATAAGCCTGGCGCCTTCCTGCTCTTTTTCCAGTTCCTTTCATCCGCTGCGTTAGCTGCTAGGAAGGAACTTTGCTGCTCAATATTGTTCGTTTCTCTCATGTGCCAATTTTGGATTTGACGTCTGGACTTGACTTTGATGACTCTTTGGATTTTGGACTTGACTTTGTTTGCGAATCACTTGGCCTCAGACTGTTGGCCCTCAATTTCTGATTTCAGTTTGGCTTCAACTTAGGGTGAAAATCTGGTTGCGTCCGCAGAGGGGCGGTATAAAAATAAATTTTATTATTATTATTATTAAAATGTCTTCATGCTCCTTCAAGCACTGTGGGAAGTGCAGTGGTAAGATCCCCGGTTCTAACCCACAGTCCTCTTGCCTCCTCTTTCTGGGCAGAGGGCATAGTGTTCAATCCTGTGCCCTTTGCAGGGCCATGACTTCTCAGGCCCTTAGAAATAGGGATAAGAGGTTGAAGGCTGCTCTCTATGAGCATGCCTTGAGGCCTCAACCCATTCCTGTGGCCTCCATCGCTTCTGCGAACTCTCAATCTTCTACGTTGGGGAATCGAGAAGCCCAAGGGAAGAGGAAGACCTTAGGAAAAATATTCCCATCCCTGGATATCCATGCCTAGCAGGGACTGTTCTCCTGAGGACTCGAAGGCCAAAAAGACCTCCAAGAGGAAACACTCAGCAGATAAGGATTCTTCCTCCAAAAAGGAAAATTCCTCATCGAAGGCCCTTCACTGTGACCATTCTTCCTCGCCGAGAGCCCCGACAACCACCCGAGGCAATGAGGTTTCCAAGACAAAGTCCCCTCCTTCGGTACTGGCCACACAGGCCATTGATCCAGCCAGTGCTCACGTTGAGCCCAAGCTGTTGACTCCGTCGCCCAAGACACCTGCAGGCTCATTGGAAATGTCTCAGGTGATTGACATTGAATCGGCCTTGGATGAGGACGTTTGAGACTATGGAGGTGCCCGGGATTGTGAGCTGCCAATTTTGACACCGGCCCATGGGACCTTTGTTGATACTGAGCGTGCTCAGGACCGAGCCCTCAAATTTCTTCGGCATCGAGACCAGTCGACCCTCAGGACCAAGGCAGATGATGTGGCTTGTGAGAAGGCCAGACTCTACAACAGGGGTAGGCAACCTTTCCCCTTTAAGGGCCGAGGGACTTCAGCTCCCAGAAGCCTCAGCCATGTTGGCCTATAGTCCCATGTTGGCCAATAGCTCCTGGGATTCTGGGAGCTGAAGTCCTTCGGCCCTTAAAGGGGAAAGGTTGCCTACCCCTGCTCTACAACATTTCCCGGACCTGGTTTATCATGAGCTTCTGGGCGTTACCTGTTGCCAGTAGACCCTGCGTTTCTTTGCCACCGTCTACAGGAAAGCAAGTCACCTTCACTGCTCCCACCAAGATGGACCACGGTTTGAGCCCAAGTTCATTGAGCCTCCACTCCAGATTGTGTGTCGTTCTCAGCTTCTCAACAGCCTCAGCGGACACCACTGCCTAAGACACCTCCAGGGTCTCCAGCACGCTCCTGGGCTCCATCCTGACGCTCCACCTCACCAGCATCGAAGTGCTCGCTTTCCCAATCTCAGTCCTGATCGGCTTCTCCATTCTCTGACCCCGGGATTGTTGAATATTTGGATGTGATGTGCAGTACAGCAGATCTCAAAAAGTAGCTTCCTCCATCAGCTTTCTCCATGCTAAAAGCATGCAGACACACCTTGTAGATCTAAAGTAGAGCTTTATTGTTCCATAAAGTAAATAAGAAAAGAAAACATACAATCCACTATAGGATCACATCTTGCTGATGTTGTTGTAGAATAGAAAAGTTACAGATCCATGTTTACAGATTCAAGAGTTACAGTTACAGTGTAAAAGGCAGTTTTAAAAGTAAGCGTAAACGTAAGCATAACAAAGGAAACTCTTGGCCCTTCCCATACTCTGGATGTGAGGAGGGTGCTGGACAGAACCTCAGGCTTGAGGTGCTCTGAGAGACTCTTTGCTTGCTACTCGGAGGCCAAGAAGGGACTACGTGTGACTGTCCAAAGGATCTCTAAGTGGGTTGCTGGTACCATCCACTTGTGTTAAGAACTTTTAGGTAGAACTCTTCCAGCTTGGGTTCGGGCCCATTCAACTAGAGTGGTAGCTGCTTCCTCCGCTTTTCTGACTGGGGTCCTTTTGGAGGATGTCTGTAGGGCTGCTGTCTGGTTCCAGCCACTGAGGGCCTTTGCAGACTGCCAGAAATAGTGCAAATTGAGTCCACTTTAACTGCCTTGACTCAGTGCTAGGGAATCATAGGAACTGTAGTTTATTGTGGCACCAGAGCTCTCTGACAGAGAAGGCTCAATGTCTCAGAAAAAAATACAATTCCCATGGTTCCCTAGCACTGAGCCAGGGCAGTTAAAGTGGACTCAATTTGCACTATTTCTAGCAGTCTGTAAAGGCCCTGACTTTCATTAAACACTAAAGCATGGGTAGGCAACCTGTCCCCTTTAAGGGCCGAGGGACTTCAGTTCCCAGAAGCCTCAGCCATGTTGGCCAATAGTCCCATGTTGGCCGATAGCTCCTGGGATTCTGGGAGCTGAAGTCCCTCGGCCCTTAAAGGGGAAAGGTTGCCTATCCCTGCACTAAAGGCTGGACACCAGGGCCAGACGGGACGCAGCCTTTGGGAGGGCAGTGTTGCTTTCAGGTTTGCACTGATAAGGTTGATTGCACTACTTCCATCCAGTGTCATCTGAGGGAGAGACACTAGGCCCAGCACCTTCGGGCCTGGAATAAGAAGAAGAGCCCTCCCTCCATTACCATCTGATGTCATCTGGGGGAGAGACACTAGGCCAAGCACCACCCAGCCTAGAATAGGAAAGAGGGATGAGATTTGAATGTATCTGCTTTAATGTTTGTTTTGATGTTTTGAAATACTGTACACCGCCCCGATTGCCTAGCAGAGGGGCGGGATATAAATAAAAATTATTATTATTATTATTATTATTATTACTTAGTTTGCATTAAAAAAGTTTTCCATTACCAGTTTGAATGTTTATTCATTCATGTTTGTGTCTAAATCCAAAAAGAAAAGACACTGACAAATGCGCTTTGAGTTCAGTGGTTTATTGTTGTTAATAAATACAACTTGTTTGAACTTTACAGCTTGTGTCATAACACTCCCTCCTCTGCTGACTGAAGCTTATCAGTCTAACCCATTTGTATGATTCGCAGAGACCACAAAGAAGGACAGATTGCTTACCTGTTACTGTAGTTCTTCGAGTGGTCATCTGCGAATTCACACAAATCCCGCCCATCCTCCCCTCTGTCGTATCCTGCTCACTTAGGTTCCTGCTTTTGCTGATATGCAGCAGACGGTTATAGAACTGGGAAAAGAGCGGGAAGGCGCCAGGCTTATATGGAGGGGATGGAGCTACCGCCAAAAAGTTGCAAATTGAGTTTTGCCTAGTGATAACAAGAAGTTTCTGAGCTTTACTGCCCATGTGCAGAATAAGTCATTTGTGTGAATTCACAGATGACCACTCCAAGAACTACAGTAACAGTAACAGGTAAGCAACCTGTCCTTCTGAAGGCTGAAATCAGGCAAGGTGAAGTAGTGCATTTATTCAGACAACTTTTTTGTGTTTCCAGGGCTTAGCAGTACAAATAATTTCCCAGAAGAATCTTCTTGTTCCTGGAGACCAAGCTCTTGAAGAATATGCTGAGATGGAACAAAAGGTCAATGAGATGAAGATCTGGACTGCAGAATTAGATATTGTGTTGGTGAATGAGCAGCTTAAAGAGATTGAGGTGAGGAAACAACAGTCAATCCATTTGTGTATGCTTATGCTGCTGGTCTCAAGTAATGTGAAATCCCTGCTGGCATCCTTTCACATAGTGGCATGGGTAGCATGCAATGTGGAAGTTCCAACAATATGTGTGGGATTGAGCCACATAGGCCTTTCTCACTGCTTGCCATCTGCCCTTCTAGGGAGGTGCTGATCAAGGGGGCTGCCACTGTAACACTCTCTTTGGAGGTAAACATCTGGAGAGACAGTGTGGCATAGTGGTTTGAACATTAGTGGTTTGGACTACTATTCTGCAGTCTAGGGTTTGATTTCTGGTTGGCCATGAAGCCCACTGGGTGACCTTGTCACATGCTCTGTCTCAGAGAAAGGCAATGGTAAACTTCCTCTAAAGAAATTAGCCAAAAAAATCCCATGATAGGTTCACCTTAGGGTCTCCATAAGTAAAAACTTGAAGACACACAACACATAATAATAATAATAATAATAATAATAATAATAATAATAATTGTATTTATACCCCACCCCTCTGACAAGCAATCGGGGCGGCTTACAATTAAAATTCTGTATCATATAATACAGGTACACAAATAACCTAAAATCCTCAAACCCACCCACCCCTTAAGACCATATTAAACAATTAAGTATTAAAACATATTAAAACTACAGATCAAAAGAAACCAATGAGCAGACAAACCAGAAGCAAAAACAGCAGTGGCTACTGATGAATTAGGGGAGGAGTAAAAGGGCAGGGCACCTGAGGCCTGGAAGACTAGTCAGGAAAGGCCTGCCGGAAAAGATCCGTCTTTATTGCTTTTTTAAAGCTAGTTAGGGTCGTGATCTGATGGATCTCGTCTGGCAGTCCATTCCATAGTCTGTGAGCGGTTGCCGAAAAGGCCCTCTGGGAGGTTGCAGACAGCTTTGTTTTTATTGGCTGCAGCAAATTCCTCCCAGAGGACCGGAGTGCATGAGGCGGATTGTATGGGAGGAGGCGGTCCTGAAGATAGGATGGATCCAAGCCATTTAGGGCTTTAAAGGTAATAACCAACATCTTATACTGGGCCCGGAAACTAACAGGCAGCCAGTGGAGAGACTTTAATGTAGGTGTAATATGGTCTCTCCTTGATGTTCTTGAAACCAATCTGGCTTCCATGTTCTGTACTAATTGCAGTTTCTGGACCAAGCATGAGGGTAGCCCCATGTAGAGTGCATTACAGAAATCCAGACAAGAGGTTACCAGCACGTGCACCACAGTCTCAAGATCCCTTACTTCCACAAAAGGGTGCAGCTGGCATATCAGCCGAATCTAATAACGGGCACTCCTGACCGGCGCATTCATCTGATTAGTTATCAGGAGCGACGAATCAAGGAGCACCCCCAGACTGCGAACACAGTCCTTCATGGAGAGTGTGACCCCATCCACGACTAGACGTTGCAGCCCAATTCCTGGTTTTGGGGCCACTACTGTGAGCACCTCCGTTTTGTCTGGATTCAATCTCAATCTGTTTTTCCTCATCTAACCCATTACTGCCTTAAGACAGTTGTTGAGAGGAGAGACACCATCGGGATTCAAGGCCGACTATCAAGACATGGAGAAATAGATCTGGGTGTCATCAGTGTATTGACAATATCCAGCCCTATGTCTCCGAATGATCTCACCCAGCGGCTTCATATAGGTGTTAAACAGCATCGGGGACAGAATGGCGCCTTGGGGATGCTGCAGGTGAGCTCCTTTTTACCGGAGCCACTGTCCCCGAGCCTCACCCTCTGGGATCTGCCCGAGAGGAAGGAACGGAACCACTGCAATGCAGTGCCTCCAATTCCTAACCCACTCAGGCAATCCACGAGGATGCAATGATCTATCGTATCAAAAGCTGCTGAGAGGTCTAAAAGCACCAACAGGGTCACACTACCCCTGTTGATGCTCAGATGCAGGTCATCAGTCAAGGCAACCATGGCAGTCTCAACTCCAAATCCTGTCTTAAGCCAGTTTGAAATGGGTCGAGATAATCGGTTTGATCCAAGACCGCTTGGAGTTGAAGAGCAACCACCCTCTCAATCACTTTGCTCAAGAATGGTAACATAGACACCGGCCTATAGTTGTTCATATCCAGGGGGTCCAGGGAAGGTTTTTTCAGTAGCGGCCTAACTGCTGCTTCCTTTAAACAGGATGGAACGCACCCTTCCCTGAGGGATGCATTGATGATGTCCTTAAGGAACATCATCAAGGCAAACACCCCCGCCCCCCAGACAGCCAGCCATGAAGGGCAAGGATAGAGGGGGCAAGTTGTCTTCCCCACTCTACAAAGTAGCTTGTCCACGTCTTCGGTACTCACAGATTGAAATTGATCCAGTAAATTTACATCAACGGAGATGCTGGACACCTCATCACTTGGTTCTGTTACCAAACTAGCATCCAAGTCAGGTCTTATCTGAGAGATTTTATCTGCGAAGAAGTTGTTAAACGCGTCACAGCAGGCTGTTGTTGGTTAAGTAATGGGTTCTGCACAGGTGGAAACTGCGTCAGTTTCCTTACCACCCTAAACAGCTCTGCTGGATGAGACTCTACAGACACTGATCTTACCAAGGCTATCGACACGATTGCTCCCAAGCGTCCTTTCCAAGCCGCTTCAAACTGTAAGGCATGGTATACAGAAGAGCTTAGGAAAATGAAGCGTGTTGGATAACGACTAGAGTGCACCTGGCGGAAAACTCGACTCTCATCTGACAAGACTCGTCATAGGAACTTTCTTTGGTCCTATCGACAGGCAATACGTGCAGCGCAGAAATCTTTCTCTTCTGTACGTATTGTTGCCCAGAACTAAAAGTCTGGGCGACTCCAACAGCAACTCTGAGACCAGCTGTGTCAGCTTGGTTAGGGAGTCTGCTAGACAACGGGGTGGTTGGTATACTAGCAGAATCCCCAAACTATCCTTGGTCCTCAGGCTTAGGTACATACACTTGAAGTGGACTGTGTTCCGGACAGGTATCCTAGTCAAAGTCAAGTTATTCTTATGAACCAGAGCCACTCTGCCCCCCCCCGCCCACTTCCCCTTACCTGCTCACTAACAGAGTACCCACCTGGGAGGGCCTGCGTCCAAGTTATGGTGCTATCCTCCCCCAGCCAGGTTTCTGTAAAGGAAGCCAGGTCGGCGTCCTCATCTAGGAGGAGATCATGTATAATATGAGTCTTGTTTTTGACCGACCTGGCATTGCAGAGGAGCAAAGTATGGTTCTGTGGAATGGTTGGTGCACTCTCCAATCCATTCAGGGTAACAGAGTGAACTCAGGGGTAGGCAACCTTTCCCCTTTAAGGGCCGAGGGACTTCAGTTCCCAGAAGCCTCAGACATGTTGGCCAATAGTCCCATGTTGGCCAATAGCTCCTGGGATTCTGGGAGCTGAAGTCCCTCGGCCCTTAAAGGGGAAAGGTTGCCTACCCCTGGTGAACTGAAGGCGAGATAGCTTTCAAACAGCGATCCCGCCTTCTTTTGTAACAACTATTTACTCTGTTGCCACCATACCTCCCTTTCTCCAGCACAACTCCGATTCCCACTCCCAGTCCATTCCTGGCCTCTGCTGATAAGGAGCTGAGGGAACTAATGACCATCCCAACTGCACTGCAGGTGTGGGTGCCCCAGATGGTAGAAAGGCAGGGTGGGCTAGATAAAAAACTCTCCAAGGGTCAATTCTCTGTCTCACCGCCTCTGTCCCGGTTAACGGTGGGAAAATAGCTGAACTTTCTGTCCCCGCTGCCGCCCGGCTACCAGCCACCATGCCTTGGGTGCCTCAGGTGGAAAAGGGCTGGTTGGGCTAGATGGAGTCCTCCACCCCAGCTGCCGTCACCACTGGTAGAAGAGCGTTGGAGCAGGCTAAATAGCTCTGCCTGGCTACCGGCCACGGTGCCACAGATGCCTCAGGTAGAAAAGGGTTGGGTGGGCTAGATGGAGTCCTCCGCCCCAGCCGAGCTCCCAAGCTTGCTGCCGTCACCACTGGTAGAAGTGCATTGGGGCGGGCTAAATAGCTCCACCTGGCTACCAGCCGTGGTGCCACAGGTGCCTCAGGTGGAAAAGGGCTGGGCAGACTGGGTGGGCTAGATGGAGGAAACAGAACAGAATAGTTAGAAACAGAACATCTTGTTAGCAAAGCTTGGAACTGTTGTTATCTGGAACGGCCTGCCGGACGAGATCCGTCAATTAACATCTTTAGACAGCTTTAAAAGGGCTGTCAAGACGGATCTCTTCCGGCAGGCCTTCCCGGACTAAATATCCCAGCCTCAGCCCTCCTCCCCTTCAGCAGATCCTCCATAACCCTTCCCTTGCAGGAAGCTGCAGGGGTTTTATTGTTGTTTTATTATTGTATGTTTTAAACTTGTTGGAATTGGTTTTAATTAAATATGGTTTAATAGTTTTTTAAGGGGGGATGGGAAATCCGTTGGTTTTTAGGCTGTATTATTTTAATGTTGTGAACCGCCCGGATTGGGTCACCAATGGGCGGTATATAAATAAAATTTATTATTATTTATTAATATTATTATTATTACTCATAGAGTCCTGCAAACTAGCATGGCTGTTTTGGAAGTCATAGCTTCTCCACAAATAACTTTTCTAACCTATCAAAACAGAGCATTCAGAGACTTAGTCTAAAATATCAGTATGAAAAGGGATCTTGTAGTACCTTTGAGATTAACTGTGCAAAAGAAGTTTGGGCTACTTCTTCAGATAATAGTGTTGCATCTGAGGAATTAGACCAAGTCTACAAAAGTTTATGCTATAACATCTTTATCATAGTTAATTTCAAAGATGCTACAAGGTTGCTTTGCATCTGAAGGAAGTGTTTTTCTTACATTATCTTTGTTTTAAAACTCCTTTGTCTGGATTTTTGTTGCAGAAATTGTGTACTCAGCTGGAAAAACAGAAAGCTGAAGCTACAGCTGCAGAAAGAAGCAAATCAGATCCACACAATGTGGCTTCTTCTAGGTGGGACAAACTGCTGCAGGATTTAATGGCTGTTAAAGAGGCCAAGCAAGAACAGTTGCATTTAGTTAATAACTACCAAGAATGCTTTGCTCATGTCCAGTCTTCAATGAAACGTTTGTCAGCAGAAAAAGAAAACCTAAAAATGTGAGTACACACAAAAAAATAACATCAGTGGCAAAGCCACGAAATGTTATTTTTTTGGTCTGCAAACCATAGAATGCTAGCTGGGGGATTCCGGGAATTGTAATTCAAGATTTGAGTCCCAGTTTTGGGGGAAAAGTGAGATAGCAATAAGATTATGATGATGATGACAATGCTGCTACGTTTCCAAACTCTGATCAGTTAAACAGACGTACCTAAACTGAGTTATTCCAATATTGCAATAGATCCAAACCTGGGAGGAAGCTTGTCCCACATCCTTTTATTCATGTATTTTATAACTTCTCACATCCCACAAATTATGCGTGGTACCCAATATATTAAAACAAAACAAAAAATCCATTTCATTTTTCTTATTTTTTTTTTTTAAACTGTGACCCTTCTGTTAGATATCCATCCTCAGAGCTCAATGATAGAGTACATGATTCACATATAGAATGTCCCACGTTGAGACCCTGCCGTTTCCAATTAAAAGGATCAGGTAGCTGTTGGTGAGAAAGATAATCTCAGTTTGAGACAGTTAGGCCTACAGGAAGGCCAGCAGCAAACAGACAGGAAATTAGGCAATCTGGCTGTACAGAGGCTTAACCTGTAGACTTTCTCAGCATTAAGGTGCCCATACAGAAGGAATGAAGATCTGAGGAGCTTTATATGCGACAGTTGTGTCGGATTGGTTATCTGGGACCACATGATTCTAGGAGCATGAAGATTCTGAACTGTGCTGAAAATGTCCAGGCTTTAACTGTATGCCATTCCCTTTTAGGAGCATAGCAACACATGAAACATCTTTATACTGATTCAAGTTGCATCTATATTGTACAGATAATATAGTTTGGCAGCATTTTAAGTGCCGTTGCTCCATCCTAGGGAATCCTGGGATTTGTATTTTTACAAGGTCTTTACGCTTCTCTGCCAAAGCGTGCTGGTGCCTCACAAAACTGCAGACCTCAGGATTTTGTAGGTTGGAGTCATGGCAGTTAAAATGCTGTCAAACTGCAGTAATTCTAAAGTGTGGCTGAACCCTCAGACTATTAGTTTATCTAGTGCAGTAGTGTCAACTCTGGTGGATACTGGCTCTTCAGGATTTCAGGCAAGATTCTCTCCTAGGTATTTCCTACTTGTGGTCTCCCACCCAAGTACCAGCCAGGCTAACCCTGCTTAGCTTCCAAAATTAGGAAAGGATAGATGTGCTCAGGGTGGTGTGGTCTACCCTTTCTAGCAAGC
Source organism: Phrynosoma blainvillii (assembly GCA_026167975.1). NCBI lineage: Eukaryota > Metazoa > Chordata > Lepidosauria > Squamata > Phrynosomatidae > Phrynosoma > Phrynosoma blainvillii. The sequence goes on along the minus strand of JANUYF010000001.1, from coordinate 444,225,867 downwards.
AACCCTCTTGGTACAGAGGACAGAAAGGGAAATAAAGAGCAAAAGACACCAATACTGTAGCAGTGGGGGGTGAGAGAAGAAGCAGACTTAAAGATGCACTAAAAAAAAAAAAAGCCATGGAGGTAGAGCTCAAGACGGGGGTTGCAATGGAAAGAAAAAACTGGTGCCTGAATTTGTATCATTTCTCAGCACCAGCAGGTAGGAGACATTCCTTCAGAAGAGGCATTCACTCCTGTGTGAAGGTTGGAACTAGACATGAGGACTGGTATTCAGTGCAGTATCCCCTTTCCATCCGCAGGAGTTTGGTTCTGGGACACCATGTAGATGGGGAAAAAGTGCCCCATATTATTCAATGGGCCAGGGGTAGGCAACCTTTCCCCTTTAAGGGCCGAGGGACTTCAGCTCCCAGAAGCCTCAGCCATGTTGGCCAATAGCTCCTGGGATTCTGGGAGCTGAAGTCCCTCGGCCCTTAAAGGGGAAAGGTTGCCTACCCCTGCAATGGGCAGCGATGTGCACATATTTGTATCAGCGCATCCACATGCATGTACTGCCATTTAATAATATGGGGCATAGTGATCCACATGCAGTCGAATCTGCACTTTGTTGGCCCACCAATACAGCATGCCCACTGTATTGCTGCACAGATTCAGAACCTAGAGTTACAGATCTGTAACTGGCCAGTATTCAGTAAGACTATGGGGCCATACAGACGGCCCCTAAGGGGTGGCTGTGTGCTGCCCCTGGGAGTGCCAAATCAGGCGCGCCAACCACACGCTGTGGCCCCGATCCAGCTCTTTGCCTTGCCAAAAAGAGCTGGCAAATGCCGTTCCTTTTTGGAGCGGCAAAAAGCCATCCTTATTGCCGCTGCCATGGCTCTTTTGTGCTACTTTGGCGCAGCGTGTCTACACGTTGCACCAAGGGAGTGCCCTGACACCGTGCACCGCATGATGGAGCACGTGGTGTGACAACAGTGTCGACGCAGAGTCGGGGTGGCTGGCGTGCGGTCGCCCCACCTCATCTCCACCCCCAGGCTGGCCCTTGTGGCTGGTCTGTTCAAGCCCTATGTCACCTTACACTGCTGTAAACCTATGTAATTGCCACCTCAGCCCACCTTAAGAGCCAGCAGCTGGATCTGGCAAAGGAGTTGCATCCACTTTCTGATTGGAGAGCAAAGAGGATATAATTTCCACTCCTCTCCCAGAGGATGGCCAGGGACTACACAGTGTTTAGTCTTAGGACATCCATTTGTTCTGACTTTATTTAGATCATAAAATTGTATACACTCTCATGTAAAAATTGTAACCAGTATAAAATGTTTCTTTTTATACTGTGAAATGTGCTTCTAAGTAGTTGTTTTAGCCAATATATGTTGAACAAAACGGCTTTAGAAAAGAATGGCAAACATATTTTAATTTTTTTTCCTTCAGAAGGGGATCTATGGAGGATACTGTTCTCCTTGAGAATATTAAGAAGTGCTTGAAGTCCATAGAAGAAGAGAGAGTCCTTCTGAACAAGCTGAAAACTGAACAGGAAAATCTATCTAGGCATCTAACTAAGATGGACAAGGCATTAACGCAAAGCCAAGTGGACCAAGTTGAGAGATGGTGGAAGCAAATGGAAGACTCACTTCAAAGGAAACAGCTCTTGGTTGCAGCAGAAGCTGATGAATTTAAACTTTTTATGAGCAAAGCACAAGACCTTCAAAAGCTGCTGTCGGAGCAGCACCGTTTGCGAACAGGTCTGGGTGCACCTGATGGAGGATACTATGTGCACCCAGCACTGATGGCCATAGAATTACAGACTCTTAAACACAGTGTTTCTCTGTTAAGAAGGGGTGTCGAGATGCAGATGAAAAAATTTTGGAGTGATGCAGGGAAAAGAGCTCTGGAAGATGCAATGAACGATTTGCAGAACCAGATGGAGGAGCTGGAGCAGCTGACACCAAAAGAGGACATCCAAATAATTGATAACTGTCCCCAGATGTATGAAATTACCAGGAAGATAGAAGAGGCCATCTTATGGGCCAGAGTCTCTGAGCTTCATCTTGATGAGAAGGTAGCTCTTTTCCCAGCTGAACTGTTATCGCAAATCCAAAGCTGTAAGGCTCTGCTCAGTGTCGCTAAAGAGAAAGAACCAGCTGTTATACAGCTGGTAGATGAGGCCCAACTTATTGCTCCCCAGCTGGCTTCAAGGGAATCTTCTGCCCTCAGCCTCCTTGCACATGAATTGCAAACCTGCCACCAGCATCTTGTACTGAAATTGGTTCAGAGGGTGCAACAGCTGGAACCACAGTTTGAAAAGAGAGAAAAGCTTTTTGCAGATGTAGACAAAGTTCAAAGCCAACTTTGGAAGGCAGAGAGGATGTCAAGCCTGGATGGAGATGAACCAAGTGTCAAGTCAGAGCTGGACCAGTGGCGGGTTATCTCAGAAAAGATCCCCCAGGAGGTTCAGGAAGTAGAAGGATTAGTAGATGCAAATTACAAGGATCCACCTCAGGGACTAAACGTATTTGAGCAATTATTTCTCAATGACTATTTACGAAGCTTCAGGAGTAGAGCAGAAAGAGCCCTCAGGTTAATCCAGGTTAAGGACTATACTGCACAAAACAAGATAGATACCTGTGAAAAATTCTCAGAAGAGATCATGGCACTCCAGTGGGGTATCAGTGGTCTCTATTTCCAGTTTAATGAGTTGGAACTGGATTTAAAGAATCTGTTTCCCACAAATCAAGAGTTTAAGAATAAATGGAATGTGCTAAGAGACAGAGCTTTGTCATTCCTGGAATGTTTGATGAATTTAGACAAATACAAGGAGATCTGGGAATTCCTGGATCTGAAATGGGATGCATCATGTCTTGATGAACTGCAAAGCCAGTTGTGCAGAATGAAAAATCACCTGGAGCAGAGGGTTAAACACTTTGAGAACTTTTCCACAGAGTACAACAGACACCAAACAGCGCTCAGTGAGGCTGAGGCTATTGTATCTAATATACAGAGAGACTGTGATGCTCTGAAAGATTGTTCAGATGCCATCCCTGAAACCAGTCTGATATCAGAAAAGGTTTTGAGCTGGAGAGTACAACACGCCAGGTACTTAACTCAGGAGGCAATCAGGCTGTTAGATAAAAATGAGGCTCTCTCTGCCTCTCTCAAAAAGGCCAAGATGCAGGAAATAAAGAGTCTGGGGGCAAAAATAGATGGAGTGACTCAAATGATCCAATCTAAGATATCGACAATTCAAGAAAAATGCCAACATGAAGAAGGGATTCAGAGCATGCTGAATCATAGCTTAATGACCTTAAAGCAAATTCAGTCTGAGCTCCAACAGCCCCTTCTGCTTGACTTGGAAATTCAGATGATTCCCTGTGAAAAGATGTACTGCGAAGTGCTTGAAGATGTTGTAGAAGCAGAATGTTGTGCTGTGGAAGACTTCTTGAAAAGAAGGTCTCAGGAAGAGAAATGTTCCCTCCCTGATATTTTGGGGAGAAAATTAGGGACTCTACAAAACCTGAAAAAACAGTTGAAAGCTGATATTGCTGCACGTATGGTAAGTAATCCTAGAAAACTTGTTTGCCACACCCAGAGCTTGGGAAAATGTTCTGTTCTGGAAATGGGTGTATTTCCACATCTCTTCAGGAGTTCATTTGGTACTGAACACTGATATATGTTACTGCTATAAGATAAGCCTTGTTGGTGTTAAATGATGTGGCAGATGACACATAGTAGAGAAGCATTCTAGTCCTTTTGCTGATGGTTCCAGCATCCTCCCACCGCTAGTGATAGAAGTGGATCCCCAAACTAATTTTCCCAGACTATCCCTGGCCGACAATCAAATTCTCCATTGCTAATGTATGGAGCACCTGATTTGCGGTGCATCCCCCATGCTGAGGCTGTAGGAAGATGGATTACCAAGGGTTATATAATGCAGAAGCAAGCATAAAATCAAAATGTGCACGTGTGACTCATCTCCCCCTCCCCCCACCAACATATATATTAAAAACTGTACAAGCAGGAAAATTCACTCCTCTAGTCCAGTGATTCCCACATTTTGGTCCTCTATTTGTTTTGGACTTCAGATCCAAGAAGCCCCAGCAACTTGGCTAACAGTAAAGAGTTAGGGAAGCTGAAGTTCAAAACATTTGGAGGACCAAAGATTGGGAACCACTGCACTAGTCCATTCTCAGACGTCCTATCTTTTCCTAGTTTCAAACTGTGAAGCTAATGAAAGGTATCAAACAAGATCACTAATACAGGTGGACTCTTTCTCTGCACTGTATGGCTGAAATCTTTGGCCATCAAACTAAAGGGACTCCAAAATCTGCCTGGTGGCAGAGGCCCAACTCACTAAAGAAAAAATAATAATTTGGGGGGACTACACCTCTCAGATCTCTCCAGCCATCATCATGGCCAATGTGTGCAGAAATGTTGACAGGGTGAGAACTTGGAAAATGTTTTTTTTTTTTTTTGGGCTTCCACTGCCCAAATTTCCCAGCCATTGTGAACACCATTGCCCATAGTGTCTGGAAAGTCCTAGTCCAAAAAAGTAACTTTTCCAAGTATACTTTGACTGTTTCCAGTGAAGGGTGTCATGGTTCATTTTCTTATATTTATGAGTCCACATGGTATCATATTTCTCATTCTTTTGTGTTGTACTTTTCTTTTTTTTTCTTACCAAAAAAGGTCTGACTTCTTGTGTATAAGAGAAGAACAGGAGAGTAATGTGATGTCCAGACACATATATGCTAGTAATGCTAATCTTCTCTCTTTTAAAAGAGACTTTTTTGGGGAAGAGGGGACTAAATCTTCCAGAAATTCTGTGGGAGACCCTAAGAGTTGTAATGCAAAAAGAAACTTTTCTAAATTCTGGTTTGCTGAGTCACTTTCCAGCATATTGCTGTAAGAGCAGACCTATGTCTTTAAGAGCAGGGTCTGCAGGCTCCTTTGCTCATGTCTAACCTTTCACAGCCATACCTGGCTGGCCATCCATTATTCAGAGGTTTCTCTCTGACTTCATTCAGATGCTACTTTTCAGCTTAAAAGCTTCCCAAGATGATTTACAAAACAAAATATTACAAGTAATACTGTCACCTGAAAGCTATGGAAATGTTCTTTTTAAAATAAAAAATTCAACTTAAAAAATTTGCAAAAATATCTGTTCTCCATAGTCTGTGAAATACACACATCCTCACCCATCTTTAGAAAATAGGAAGAGGTAGAAACAGGTCATTTATAGACCCATAAGAGTTGGAAGGGGCCCCTGTGGTTATCAGGTCCAATCCCCTGGTCAATACAGGACCTCCAGCTAAAGCATTCCCAGTAAGTAGCTGTCCAGCCCCTTTTTGAAGATGTCCAGAGAAAGAGACCCCAACCACTTCTATTGCTAAACCACTCTCACTGTCAAGAAGTTCCTTCTGATGTTCAATTGAAATCTACTCTCCTGTAATTCAAATCCATTAGATCCAGTTCTGTCCTTTGAGGCAATTCAGCACCCTCTTCTTTTTGGCAGCCCTTGAAGTATTTAAAGATTGCAATTATGTCATCCCTCAATCTTCTCTTCGCCAAACTGAACATACCCAAATCCTTCAATTTAATAATAATAATAATAATAATAATAATACTTTCTCTTCATATCTTCTCCATACCTCTTATTGTCCTTGTTGCCCTTCTCTGAACTTGCTTCAACTCCAGATGAGTCCTGGCCAGTGCAGAATATAGCGGGGACTGTTACTTTCCTTTATTTGGAAATTATGTTTCTATTAATACAGGCTAAGAAAGCATTTGCCTTCTTTGCTACAGCATCACACTGCTGGCTCATGTTCAATTTATGATCAAGAGTAATCCCAAAGTCCTTGTCAAATGTAGTACTCCTTTGCCAAGTAATTCCTATGTTACTGAAAAGGCACTACTACTAGCAGAAGTTAAAATTGATATGCAAAAGGACAGGATTTTAAGTAGAGCTGCACTGGAAAATATTAGTGCTCCAGGACAGAGAAGCATTTGATAGAAAAGGTTCACATTTTGTCTCACGCTGTCTTGCTGCATTTCTTATGTGTCATATTTTTGTTTATCTGTGTAGCATGCCATAGATGAAACCTTTGGGACTGTGAGGTGTTACACTGAAGCTGTCCAAAAGGCTGCTGATCTTCTCCATCAGTGTGAAGCTGTTCTGTCCACTCCAGTGCTCAGCTTGGATGAGCTGGAAAAGGAATCTATCCTCCTTACTCCCCAGAAACAAGAGGAATTTGAGTCTGCCAAGACTGAAGTAGAAGCATTGACCTCTATGCTGGAGAAGAACGTTAAACAAAGAGCCAGTCTGCAACTGCAAAAAACACTCAGTGATCTTGTTACTGGGAGTTTAATAGTAAGAGAAAAGGCTCAAAAAAGAAAAACTGATTTGCAGAGGTAAGTCAGTGGGTTTTTTTGGGGAGGTGGGGTGTGTGTGAAATTATGAATGTAAGAATGTACTGAATGTTCACTTGGACCCTTGGTTTGGTTAGCTCTGTTTCTTTATAGGTTTCCAGTAGGAGCCTCTTCAGGCTTCACCTAGGGGTGCTGGGGATTGGGTCTTACCACCAAAGTATATGATATTGTTGTTTTGCGCCTTCAAGTCATTACTGACTAAAGAAGACCCTAAGAAGAACCTGCCGTGGGATTTTCTTGGCAAAATTTGTTCAGAGGGGGTTTGGTATGGAGTTGCCCAAGTTTTTATTTAATACTATTGCTTCCTTAGATGTTTGGAAAAATACCGACACTTCAAAAAATCCAAAGATATGATATGTGCTAATCTCAATGATGTGAAAAAGGTGCTTCAGAAAGCTTTGGGCCATATTTCAGTGTCTTATAAAGAAGCTTTAGAGCAATCAGAACTGAGCAAGGTAAGGACAATAATAATGATAACATTCACCATGTTTTATATAGTACTTTTAAACTGTGTTTGAAATATTTTACACTAGTTACGATTTGCCTTTTTAAAAAAGATCTAATTTGCATTTTCCAGATAACAACATGCCCATCCTTCAGATTTTCTACTTCAAATCTTAGGGTGCCATTCTTGGCTCAGAAATTGAGAACTTGAAAAACTTCCCAGAATCCCCCAGCTATCTTGGCCACTGACTATGATGTCTGATTGTCAATTCTGAAAGCTATCCAAAAAGTCTACAAAAAGTAATACAGAAATGCATATATTAAGAAATCTTGCCTACAAAAACTTACAAGTCTTAGGGGAAATTTTATACAAAGGATGTTCAGTCAGCTCTCCATATCCACAGATTCAAGCATCCAGGGCTTGAAAATGTTTTAAAAATATATAAATTCCAAAAACCAAACCTTGATTTTGCCAATTTATATAAGGGACACCATTTTATTATGCCATTGTATTTAATGGGGCTTGAGCATCAACAAATGTTGTTATGCACAGAGGGTCCTGGAACCAAGTCCCAGCAGATATTAAGGGCTCACTGTATGTAACAGGGAAATATTTGTACAAAAATACGTTAGGGAAAGTTGTAAAGGTAAAGGTAAAGGTATTCCCCGTTGACAAGGTTGTCAGGTCGTGGCCGACCATGGGGGTGGTGCTCATCTCCGCTACTAAGCCGAAGAGCCAGCGTTGTCAGAGACTACTCTGTGATCATGTGGCCAGCATGACTGCACAGAATGCTGTCTACCTTCCCACTGAAGTGGTACCTATTTATCTACTTGCATTTGCATGCTTTCAAACTACTAGGCTGGCAGAAGCTGGGACTAGTAACAGGAGCTCACCCCGTCCTGCAGCACCTGGGCCTCGAACTGCCAACCTGCCGATCTTGCAATCAACAGAGTCAGCGTCTTAACCACTTGAGCCACCAATCCCCCCTACCAATTTTTTTTTAAAAAATCCCAAGCTCTGAAAACATTAAAAGAAAAATATGGGCTTGTTCTGTCCATGGGATTCCCAAAGAGAGCTTACTCAGACAAGTCATCTTGAGTGTTATATTGTGATCTCTAAGATAGGGGACCCATTTTTTTAACAAAAAGAAAAGAAAAGGAGGCTACAGGCCAACATGCACATGAGCTCAATGGAACTTTCTTTTAAGTAGAAATGCATAGGATTATCATGTAAATCATGAGAACTTCTTGTTTATACTCTTTTCCCCTTAAAGATGCAGGTTTCCCGACTAGTTTCAACTGAAGAGGATCTAATGAAGTTGAGGCAAGTTTCAGGACACCTGAGCCTGATGTGCAAAGAAAATGATTGTGTACTGATGGGCACCATTGTATCAACACTGTGGCTAAAATGGATTCATCTACTTAATGCTGCAAAAGAATGGGAGGGCATATGTGAACAACAGAACCAGGAATGGAAGTCTATCAACGAAGAAGTGAGTTGTTTGGAAACACACGCACACACCCAAATGAGCAATCATTTCAAGCTTGTTGGCTGACACACTTTTTAAATTTGTATTTATCTCACCTTTGGGTAGGACTCTAGCTGAGTCCCAGACTACATGCTTTGCATGGAAACAAATCCTGTCTTCAGTCCTCAGAATCTCCAGTTGAAAGGATCTAGGCATAAGGGATAGGAAAGATTTGAGATCCTGGAAAGAGCTGCCAGTCAGAGTAGACCAGAGCCTGGAGGTAGCGTAATAAGACAAGAGTGACTGATGGCTTCTATTCAGTATTAGTCTGTTGAAACAAACACACCCTGGAACACTGTCAGTTTACAAACCTTGTTGTTGTTAACTGCTCTCGAGTCAATCTTGACTCATGACGACTCTATGGATGAGATATCTCCAAGACCCTCTGTTCTCCACTGCTCTGCTTAATTCCTGGAACCCTTTAATACCCGTGACCTCTTTAATAGAGTCTATCCATCTGGCATGTGGCCTTCCTCTCTTCCTATTTCCCTCCACCCTCCCCAGCATTATTGTTTTTTCCAAAGAGTTCCCTCTTCTCATGATGTGTCTGAAGTACGACAGTCTCAGTTTGGTCATCTTGGCTTCCAGAGAGGTTTCTGGTTTGATCTGCTCTAGGATCCACTTGTTGCCCTTTTGGCTATCCATGAGATCTTCTTCTCCAGCACCACATCGTAAATTAATTGATTTTCTTTCTATCATCTTTCTTAACTATCCAGCTCTCACATCCATGCATGGTAATAGGGAATACAATGACTTGTATGATTCTAACTTTTGTGCTGAGTTGTATAACTTTGCATTTTAGATTCTTTTCTAGTTCTTTCACAGCCATCCTCCCCGTTCTTAGTCTTCTTCTGATTTCCTGACTGCACTCTCCATTTCTATCAATGTTTGATCCCAGGTATGGGAATTCTTTTACTGTTTCTATTTCTTCATTGTCTAGGTTGAACTTGTGAGGGTCCTCGGTGGTCATTATTTTTGTTTTCTTTATGATCAACATTAAGCCTGCCTTTGCACTTTCTTCTTTGATCTTCCTTAATAGATGTTCCAGGTCTGTGAGGTTTTCTGCTAGTATTCTGGTGCCATCTGCATATCTTAGATTGTTGATATTCCTTCCTCCTATTTTCACTCCTCCTTCTTCTGTGTCCAAGCCTGCTTTTCTTATAATATGTTCTGCATACAAGTTGAACAGATAGGGTAAGTATACAGCCTTGTCTGCCCCTTTTGCCAGTTGGGAACCATTCTGTTTCTCCGTGTTCTATTCTGACAGTAGCCTCTTGTCCTGAGTACAAATTCCTCATCAGGACTGTCAGATGTGCTGGCACTCCCATGTCTTTAAGTGCGTTCCATAGCCTGTCATGATCTATGCAGTCAAAGGCTTTGCTATAGTCTATAAAGCACATACTGATTTTATTTTGGAATTCCCTGGTGTGTTTCATTAGCCATTGTATGTTTGCAATGTGGTCCCTGGTGCCTCTTCCTTTCCTGAACCCTGCTTGGATCTTTGGGATCTCTCTTTCCATGTATGGTTGGAGCCTGTGTTGCAGAATTTTGAGCATGACGTTGCTTGCGTGGAAGATCAGTGCTATGGTCCTATAGTTGCTACAGTCTCTTGTGTCTCCCTTTTTGTGGATGGAGATGTATATTGATCACTTCCAATCTGTTGTCCATCATTTTGTTTTCCTATCTGTTGACATATGTTGGCTAGCACTGGAGTTGACTCTGTAATTGTGGATTGCAGCAGTTCAATTGGAATATCATCCAATTTGTGATTTGTTTTTTGCTATTTCTCTTATTGCAGTTTCCACCTCGCTTTTTAGAATTTGGGGTTCATCTTCACATGGCTCTTCATTTCATGTGTCCTTCATGTTGTCATCTCTTTTGAATAATTCTTCTGTGTATTGCATCCAATGTCTTTTTATTTCTTCCTGGTCTTGAATTATGTTATTTTTATTGTCATAAATCATCCCATTCCTTGCTTTGAATTTTCTTTTTATTTCCCAGATCTTAAGAAATAGATCTCTTGTTCTTTCCTTTTTGTTGTTTTCTTCTATTCTCTGCATTGGTCATTGTAGTAATTTTCTTTATCTTTCTGCAAAAGCCATTGTACTGTTGCATTCATAATTCCTATTTTTTTTCTTATTTCCCTTTTGTTTTTCTTCTCTTCTCTTCTTTATTGTTTGTAGTTTTTTTTCCTGTCATCTATGTTTTTTTCTCTTTCTTTTTTTTATTGAAAGTGTCTGCATTCTTCTTTTATTATGTTCTTGGCTTCAGACCATAGTTGCTCTGGTTATACATCTATTATGCTTAGTAGTGTGAATCTGTTTCTCATGTTATCAGTAAATTCTGTTGAGATACTATTTAGATCATATTTTGATATAATCACTGGTTTTGTTTTCTTCTTGTGTCTTACTCTTATTTTTGATATGAGTAATTCGTGATCTTTGCCACAGTCAGTGCCTGGTCTAGTCTTGGCCACCAATATAGAGTTCCGCCATCTTTTACTGCCAATTATATAATCTGTTTGATTTTTGTGTTGACCATATGGTGATGTCCATGTGTATAGCCTTCTTTCTGGTTCTATGAAAAATGTGTTTGCAATAAATAGGTTGTTGGCTTCACAGAAATCTATCAGATGCTCACTGGTTCGTTTCTTTTGCCTAATCCAAATCTGCCTACTGTTTTTGATTCTTGTTTGCTTCCAACTTTTGCGTTCCAATCTCCAATGATCAGCTTGACATCTTGTGTTGGTGTGCTCTCAATTTCTTCATGTACTCCTTCATAGAATCTATAAATTTCTTCCTGTTCTGCCTCTGTGGTTGGTGCATATACTTGGATTATGGTGATATTTATAGGTTTACCATGGAGCCTTACTGAAATGATTCTGTCTGAATTTGCATTGTATCCTCTGACTGCTTTTGCCACATCTTTTCTTAGTATGAAAGCTACCCTATTTCTTCTTGTCTTTTCATTGCCTGAGTAGAACACTGTGTGGTTGTTTGATTCAAAGTGCCCCATTCCTGTCCATTTTAACTCACTCATACCCAATACTATGTTCATGCATTACATTTCCATTTTTACTATGTCCAGTTTCCTTTGGTTCATTCTCCTCACATTCCATGTCCCTATTTTATGTGTAATGCTGCTTTGGATGCAATTTGCCTGTTATAGGGTTTACTAGGTGATGGGGTTACACAAGGAGGGCCACCTACACCTCCTTGTATGCAGTGCTAACCAATGTTAGCTATGGTGTCACTACAATTCTTCTTCGTGGTCTCTGCGAATCACAAATGGGTTTTGTCTGCGCATGCGCAGCCAGAACCCATTTGTGTGAATTCGCAGATGACCACTCAAAGAAATACCGTTACAGGTGTGCAACCTGTCCTTCACTTCTGTCAGTAACACCACCACTACTGCTGCTGCCCAGTAGCTGTTTGTCTTCCTATATTATTCCTCCCGTTGTTTGTTTGCTTTCCTACCCATCCCTTTATGCCTCCCTGGGTTTCCTTGTTGGCTGCTTTATTTTAATGTACCCCAAGGTGATATTGGTAGATGCAATGACTGCTGAATTTAATGGTGCTGTATCAACTTTCAGATACATCCAGAAATGTTACTAGCCTGCAGAGGGTTTATTTTATGAGCCACCTGTGGGCTGACAGAAAGGAAGGGAGAGCTGTATTTTCTGCTGGAGCTGGAAGATGAAGGCTCCCATTCCCTGGCAACCCATTTGATATCTAATGGATACAGTGTTGTAAAACACTTCATACTGCAACATTTTAGTGTAGGCTACAACTACATATGAACTTATTTTGCACAGGGAACATCTGTTCCAAATAACAAATAATCGTCACCATTATATTTTTCCAAAGGCAAAACAAATAATAATAATAATAATAATAATAATAATAGTAATTTTTATTTATATCCCATGCATTACAGAGACCAATCTCATGCATGTTGCCTCAGAAATAATTTTGAGATAGTGCACATTTGATAGTCCTTTCTTCAAAGAAAGTGTGTTCATAGGATCACAATCTTAGTAGCTCACTTGGTTCACTTTCCTGCTCCTGTGGCCATCTGTCTCTTTAGATGGAACGAGAAACAATCATTCTAGACAATCTTCAGGAAGAACTTCCTGAAAACCCTAAAGAGAATGAAAGTAGCACCAAAGAAGAACTAGAAGAACTTCTAGAATGTTTAAACCATTACAAGGAAAGTGTGGATGCTGAGAAGTTGTTGCTGCACTTAATACTTCAGCGCTTAAGGAGAATCCTGGGTGTTCCTGAAAGTCCTCCTGGGAAGAAAGGAGACATTCCTGTTGTGTGCGAAATCCAGGCCATGCAAGAGAGAATAAAAGAGTAAGTATAAATTAGGGATGCGTAACTTTTGAGAGCCTAGGGGTTATTTTGTCCTACCCTGGACTCCACCTTCCATTTTTTTCTGCTGAAAAATACGGCAAATAGTGCCCCTAGACACTTCAAAGGGATGCAGCTTGCTATATACAGGTTGAGTATCCCTTATCCAGAAATCTGAATTACTCCAAAATCAGAAATTGCCCACATGGATGTGGCTGAGATAGTGACATCTTTGCTTTCTGACAATTCAATGTGCACAAATTTTTCATGCACAAAATTATTAAACATACCTTCAGGCTATATGTATAAGGTGTATATGAAACATAAATTAAATTTGTGTTTAGACGCTTGGGTCTCATCTCAAAAGGTATTTCATTATGTATGTATATCTCTGAAGTATCTCATTATGTAAATGCAAATATTCCAAAATCTGAAAAAATCCAGAACATTTTGGGTCCCAAACATTTTGAATAAGGGAGACTCAACCTATATATATGTTCTTGCCCAGAGGGGTTGAATTAGCTTTTGAATAGCAAAGTATGCCCTCTCAAACTTTTGAGGGTACTATATGAGGGTTTTGTGCTTAGGGGAAGGTCAGCGGGAGGTTTAGGCAGCACGCGGCTTACAGGTCAAAATTTGACCACCCCTGGGATAAATGAGAACACAGTGATGTTGTTACTCAGTTAATTAAGTTGTTAATTAAATCATCTTTCTAATTAAGTTGTTAACCTGTTAATTCTCATAGTATTTGTATATCTGGTTTTCTGTTAAAACTATTTGCCGTTTTTAAAAACTTTCAGAATTTTTTTTTTAAGAAACTGAAATGTAGATTCCAGATAATAACATAAAACGATCTCAGAAAGTATGAGAACTCCCCTTTTTGCACAGAACATTAGTATTTTGTGCAAAGCATACTTTGTACAAATCCCATACTTTGCACAAAAGTCAAATTTTAATGCAACAAAGCACTTCATGAAAGTTTTCCCAGAAAAAGTCCCCAAATGTGAAAAAGAATTTTTAAAAATTGACAAAAATGAAGTGCCTTCCGTTGGGGAGACAACTCTATTCCCCCCCCCCCCCCCATCTTGCATGAGAGAATGGAATACGTGAAGATTTACATTGCTAATATCTACATAAAATCCAGTAATTGAAAAAACACACCAAGAAGCCCAGAGGAAAAATTACTGGAATGAAAGTTGGTGTTTTAGATCCATTAAAAACCAGAGCGTGGTGGCAATTCACATACCCAATAGAGGGAAATTCATTTTTGTTAATTTTTAAAAATTATTTTTCACATTTCCCCAACTGCCCCTTTCCCAGATGGATTAGACTACATCATCCCCAGAGACTAGCCATTGGGAGTGATGAGAATTGTTGTCTAACACATCTGGAAAGTCCAGGCAATGGATTCTCCTAGAGTTCAGATTTTGCTTTCCACTGATGTCTTTAATATAATTCCCAATGTAATATTTACAGACTCTGTGAAAAGGTTCAAAAGCAAAAGGATGCTTTGCTGTTAGAGAAAGAAGACCGGGCTAAAGTTAATGAGGAAATAAGTGTTGTGAAAAATTCATTGCAGCATACACTGTCTTTGCTCTGCAACATAGATGGAGAAACCCTTAATGAAAAAGCAACAAAACTTGAGGTTTGTAAAACCTTTGTTTTATGATAGCAGCATACCTGGGAAATTCTTTAGCTGGGGAAATATTTCTTTCCATGATAATTTTATTTTAATTTAAAATAGAAATACGACCTGTAATGTTCTTGACTGCTGGTCCATAAATGAAAAGAACAGCAAACATGTCAGGAAATGGGCAGCTTGAGGACACAATGCAAATGTTAAAGGGTTTCCCCCCCTTAATTTCAGCTCAGTGGACAAATAAAAGGAATAATTTAAATGTAGATCCAGTCAAGGGCTTGTTGCTAGTAAAGTACCATTTTAAGCCTTTGTCTTTATCAGAATTGTATAAGTATATTGCAAGCCAAGACGGCATTTTACCTAAGTTCATCAGAAAAATACAGTTGGGTACATAATAAAATACAATATCTGTAATATAGCTATAAATAAACCATATGAAATGCATTTATATTTATATTAGTGTTTTTAGTTTTTATATTGTAGTGCCCTACATTTTTCTTGAATATCCAATGTTTTGCGGTGCCTTGTCCTCCTTTGTGGTTATGATATCAGGTCACCCTACGCAGGGAGCTATTGCTTATGTGGATATCATAATCATCATCATTATTATTGTCATCATCATACAATTTTAGATTTTGAATATCCCATAGAGACCATCTATTCAAACTCTACTCAGTGTAGGAATCTGCAACAATTACTACATTCCTGACAGATGGCTACCCAATGTCTTCTTTAAATTCCTCCAGTAAATCCACCACTTTGCATGTAATGCACTACTGAACAATTCTTTTGACATTAAAAAGTTTAGCCAAAACCTTATTTCATTGCCATTTCGATCCATTAGTTCTCTTGCTGTCTCATTTGCACTGTTGAAACATGGCACCAGCGGTAGCTAGTGGGAATAGTTTTACCACTCTGGATATAACTCCTTTAAAGTTCAGGGAAAATACAAAGGAGATTCACCACTCCACCGATATTGGAGCCATTTGGAGCTGCCATTTTGTGGCACTGTTACAATTAGCATTTTTTGTGAGTAACCAAAGGAAAAAGGTCTCCTCTCTTCCCCTCTCAGTTTTCTTTTTATGCCATATTTTGGCTTGGACAGCAGAGTCCAGCTTTTTAGTACTGAAATGCCTTAGAATTAGAACAAATGATTGCAAGTAAAATGCATTTTCTAACAAGAGGTCTAGGAAAATTTGGCCCCAAATATGTTTTCTTTCAGTTACCTCTGTTAGAGGATGTAGATCAGATTAAATTTCTAGGCCACAAATAGTCGTCAACTGTCAAGTTTCTTTTACCTCATGAAAGTGATACTCTTCACACAGAATTGGAACTGACTGTTCTGCACTGATCTTTTCATTAGGATGACACAAAAGTAAATATTACAGTTCTGTTGCTTTTATTTGTGTTTTGTTGCTAGAAGAATCTAATTTTGGCAGTTGTTAGGGCTGCTTCTTCCTCTGCCTTCTCTCTGAAGCATCATTCAAAGCTTAATCATAGAGGTGTTTTTATGTGCTCAAGATATTATTTCATTTGTCAACAAGACCTAAGAGGACAATGAAATGGTATCAGGTTTAATTTATTCTTGGTGAACTGAAAAGCATCATGACTAAACAAAGTGAGCATCTCTCAGGTTTACCCTGCCTGGCTACATAATCAAAATACAGCTTTGTAACTGGCTCTGAAAGACGGTGAGAACCACCTCCAAAACCATTATTGATTCCTTCTATCTCTTAGGAGATCCAGAGAGCCATCAGTACTCAGAAGCAAACTCTTGAGCAGGTCATGGAGAAATTACGAATCAAGTACACTGACATGTATACAATAGTTCCTGTTGAAATTGAAACAAATTTGGAAGATTGTAAAAAAACATTGAAAGACCTGGAAGATAAGGTAAAAAGCCACTTTAATTTGTTTTGAAGCTCAGAATAGCCGATACTGGGATCTGGACTTCTTGCAGTTTCAGTCTGCTTGTTCTGTGGAAAGTTTTGGATGGCTTATTCAGTGCTTTGAGTGGTTACTAAGCCGGGTATTGACCTGATCTATAAATGTGTGTTTTTGACAATGTTACAGCTTTGGATATTCTTGAGTATAGGTTGAGTCTCCCTTATCCCGAATTGTGAAATCCAAAATACTCCAAAAACCAAAACTTTTTTTGTGGGTGGGTGAGATAGTGACTGCTTTCTGATGGTTCGCTGTACACAAACTTTGTTTCATGAACAAAATTATTTAAAATATTGTATAAAATTACCTCCAGGCTATGTGCATAAAGTGTATATGAAAGATAAATGAATTTGTGTTTAAAGTTGGCTTTTATCTCCAGGATATCTCATTACATATGTAAATGAAAATACAGGCATTCCAAAATCCAAAAAAATCCAAAACACTTCTTGTCCCAAGCATTTTGAATAAGGGATACTCAACCTGTATTTACTAATTCACTAGACCAGGGGTAGGCAACCTTTCCCCTTTAAGGGCCGAGGGACTTCAGCTCCCAGAAGCCTCAGCTATGTTGGCCAATAGTCCCATGTTGGTCAATAGCTCCTGGGATTCTGGGAGCTGAAGTCCCTCGGCCCTTAAAGGGGAAAGGTTGCCTACCCCTGCACTAGACTGTCGTGGAGTTTTGGAGAGCATTTCTTGGCTTTCACAAGGTAAAAATGTTATGGATCATCAGTCTCTGCACATTTAATTTTTCGCTATGCCGATGTGGAAAATAGTCACGCTTTCCATTTCCAAATGGTGTATGGTTTCATTAGCTGCAAACGTAAGTTGGAAGTATGTGTGGCCTTTCACACTACACCATTACGACACTATGATTCTACTTTATCTGCTGTTGTTCCATTTTATGAAGACCTGGGATTTGTAGCCTAGAGAGAAATATTTAGAATTCTGAGCCAGAGAAGTGTAGTGTCTCATTGAACTGCAACATACCGGTAGTTTAAAATATAAACAGGTCTGGATTTAAGCACAATGGAAAGTCTGTCCTTTGATGGCCCCAACAATGGGAGCAGGCTCTAGCTAGAGCTGGAAATTACCTGACTCTTGCTGCTTCTCCTTCTGGTGACTACAATATAGGTTAGTATCTGGCCCTTTTAGCTAAGAAAGAAAAGTTGACTATTCATAAAACAATGCATTATGTAGAGAAAATGTGTTACAAGCACAGTGGTTAAATGCCTGTACTGCAGCCACTCACTCTCAAACCACAAGGTTGCAAGTTCAATACTAGTCAGGGCTCAGGCTCAACTCAGGCTTGCATCCTTCCGAGGTCGCTAAAATGAGTACCCAGCTTGATGAGGGCAATTAGCTTACAATTGTAAACTGCTTAGAGACTGCATAGTGTGGTATGAAGCGGTATATAAATGAAGATGCTATTCAATTCTGTTTAGTATAATATGAATGTTGTAGTATTATTAATATACCAACAATAAAAGAACCCAGAATCATCTAATGAATTTGAATGGTGTGAAGTTCTGGAAATAACTTCTTCAAACAACACATACTTAAATTGTGGGATTCATTGCCACAAGACATAATTATGACTGCCATCTTGGATGACTTTGAAAGGGACTTGAGCCAATTTATGGAGGATACAGCAATCAGTTACTTCTTGTTACGATCGTTTTAATGATCATGATGGTTTGGCCACCTCCAGACTTAAAAGACCAAATTTACTGGGACATGGAAAGAAAAGGTATTCCCCGTTGTCAAGTCCTGCCTGACCATGGGGGCAGTGTTCATCTTCGTTTCTAAGCCGAAGAGCCAGTGTTGTCGGAGACTACTCTGTGGTCATGTGGCCAGCATGATTGCACAGAATGCCATTTACCTCCCCACTGAAGTGGTACCTATTCATCTACTTGCATTTGCATGCTTTCGAACTGCTAGGTTGGCAGAAGCTGGGGCTAGTGATGGGTTTAACCCAGAGGTAGGCAACCCAAGGCCCGGGGGCCGGATACAGCCCCCTGAGGCCTTTGGACCGGCCCCAGGCCGGTCCTGCCGCCGCCCGCCGCCGCCGCCCACCATTATGATATTGATTATTGTTGTTATTACTTGTTCTTGGGGTTTTATTGGCAAAATCTCCACAGGGGTTTTGCCATGGCTTTTCTGGGGCTGAGAGAGTGTGCATGAATATTTTTTAATTTTAAAAAACATTATTTATTTATTTATTTATTTTTGTGCTTCGGCCCCTCAATTGTCTGAGGGACAGCAACCCGGCCCCCAGCTCAAAAAGGTTGCCTACCCTTGGTTTAACCCATCTGGGCTCTTTTTATGTTGTTGTTGTTGTTGTTGGGCCTTCAAGTTGTTTCTGACTTACGGCGAACTGGAAACAAACCTATCATGGGATTTTCTTGGCATGTTTCTTCATAGGGGTTTTACCATTGCCATCCTCTGAGGATGAGGGAATGTGATTTGCCTAAGGTCACCCAGTGGGATTACATCGCTAAGACAGGATTCGAACCCTGGTCTCCTGACTCATAGTCCAGTGCTCAAATCACTACATCATACTGGCTGTGCATTATGTTCTCAGGAAATTCTTAGGAGCCTGTTTAGTAATAATTCTAAAAACAGAGATGACACATAGGTACAGTATAAATGGAATCAAGAGAAGAATAGACAATAAAGGAATGTTATTAAGTTGGAAGGGAATCGTTATCCTGTCCTTTGACACAATGTTGTTGAAAGAGGTTTGTGAATGGTTTCTAGATTACTGCGATTCATTAAAGGGGGGACCTTGGATCATAATTCGAAAGAGCAGTTTGTGTTGTCTTTGTGTTTCTCTTCTTCTCTCCCATTGCAATGCTTTTCAGTATTTTATTTTTAAACTCCCGTAGGTCAGCAATGAACTCTTGAAGAACTCCCCTCATTATGTCACAGATAAAAAAATAGAAGACATTAATAAAGGCCTCCAAGCAATTAGAAACATGTTACAACAGAAGAGTGAGGACATTGAAAAAGCGAAAGAAATTCAGAAGGTAACATTTTTAGGGCCTATTAACCTTACACATTATAGGCATGGTCCCAGCTTAGAATCTGTCTGGCACTGAAGACTTAATCTTGTACCTTCAGAGCTTCCCTTGGTAGAGCTCAGCTACAAACCTTTTATGTCATGTGAGGAATTGTCTATTAGTTTCCCTTTACTCAGGATAAGTCCTTATTCCTAAGATGAGCATTTCATTATCTGGTGGCTAGTCAAGTCTTCACCTTTAGGTGTTCTCTAGGACTAGGTGTTGAGTTCAGAGCAAAGGGTCTCTCATCTTAAGGAGAAGGTTCAACTGCACTTTCCATTAAGACCCAAGACAAACACACACACCAATACCATTATGGGCTGCTTTTCCTTGACAGTCGGCTTGCGGAGTTCAGGTCATTCTTTACAGAGGATTTCTCTAGGAATAGCGTAAAAAAAAAAAAAAGAAAGCTGTTGTGTTTTGAGGTAGGACAATGTTTTGAGAGAGTTATTTGCTCAGAATCACTTAATGAGTTCAGAGTCATTTAATGAGCTTCACTGCAAAGTGGATTTGAAACCAGAACTCAGTAGTCCTAGTTAGGGATGGGCCATTGCTTTGTACAGACAGGGCAACAGCTCTCGCTTTCTCCATGTATAGAGAGACCCTAATACTGGTAATTTGTAAATTGAGCTGTTGCTGCAGCTTTCAGTCCAATTGCTTGCCCTCCAAGTTCAGTCATAACATGGTTGCTTTATGTTTCATTTCCATTTATAGTGGCTGGGCTGGCTAAACTTGGCATACTCTGTTCCCAGTGACTTTTTCAGCCACTTCTTTACTGAAAATAAGCATTACTGCAGTGCAAGCAAAGTGTTTGATGGGATTGCTGTGCCTGACACCCAAACATCCACACTAGAGGAATAAAGTAGTTCGACACTATTTTTAACTGCCATGACTATATCCTATAGAATCCTGAGATTTATAGTTTGGTAAAGTAGCAGAGCTCTGTGACAGACAAGGCTGAATACCTTACTAAACTACAAATCCCAGGAATCCTCAGGATGGAGCTTTGACAGTTAAAGTAGTGAAAAATTACTTTATTTCTGCAGTGTGGAAGACCAGAGGGTGTGAGCATTCCCTCCCCCCCCCCCCCCCCCGAACCAGTCTGTAAGAGCCTCATATTGGTATGCAGACAAGGTATCCAGGATAGGCTTCCAAGTCCAATGAACTAAAAGTGTGTCTACACTGCACTGTTACAGCAATTTGATACTACTCTAACCTAGGGTTGCCATTTGTCCTGAAAAAATGTTCTGACCAGCTGGGCTAGTTGAAGCAGTAAATCCTGGATTTCTCCTTCATTGCAGGCTGATTGGTAGGTTGAAATGCGGCAGTGGTGATGAAGCAGGAAAGAAGACTGGCACTGGCAGGAGCCTCATGCCTCCCTGCAGGCTCCAGTTGCTACTGCACAGGGGTAGCTTTGCCACCTTATTCTTCCATTCCCTCCCCACTTACCCCAAAAGGCAGGAAAGGAGGCGAGCACAGATGGCCTTGTGTTGGCAGCTTGGGCCTTGAACTAAGCACAGTGGAACTTCACTTCTAAACAGTCTCAAGAGAGTAAAGGGAGTCCTTTTATTCTCGGGCTGCTTGGAAGCCTCCTTCTCTTCGCACCAGATAGAGGGGAAAGAAGGAAAAAAGAGCAGTTGAAACACAATGGGAGAAAAAGTGCAATGAGTAATGTTTTGAATTTGCATAATCAGAGTGCAAATCAATAATATGCACAATTATAATAATCTGCATGATATGGCAACCCTATTTTAACTGTTATGGCTCCATTCTACAGAATCCTAGGATCTATAGTTTAGTGAGGTACTTTGAATTCTTGTCTAGAGAGCTCTATTGCAATACTTCAGGGGAGTGTATTAGGAAAGACTTCAAACCACCTCACCAAACGACAGATCTGAGAAGATTCCAGAGGATGGTGCTGGGACAGTTAGGATGGTATCAGACTGCTTTGAATGAGTAGTATAGGTGTGCCCTAAGAGCATGTGTGTTTATCTTTTGTATCAGGGCAGCAGTAACCATTGACCTTGAGGGAAGGATCACAGCAGCTAGCAGAATTTTTTTCTTAATTGCCTTTACTTATTTGAATATTAATTGTGTGTGTGTAACTGTGTTGTGATCATGGGATTCTGCAGAGTGCTTCAGGGACCTCATCACACTACATAATTATAGCACTATGATCCCACTTTAACTGCCATGTATGCCTCCTTTGGAATCCTGAATCTTGTAGTTTGGGGAGGCACTAGAGTTCTTTCCCTGGGAATTCTAAATACCTCCCAACTGCAAATTTCAGGATCTCATTGGATGGAAACATGGCAATCATATTATAATTGTGTAGTGTGAAAGGGTCCCAGGAATCCCTACCTTTCATATTCTTGTTTTTCCCCCTCAGGTCTTTCATGGTAGTTTTAAAAATATTTTTGTTAAATATCACATAAATCCTATGTATTTTCCAGTGACACCTTCTTCTTCTTTTTAAAAAAATGATAATAATCCTGTTTTGAATCTGGATCTCTTCCCCACCCCTCTTTTTTTGTTACTTCTAAGATCAGTTTATTCATCCTAGTTTTTCAGTTCTAATTGAAAGGGGTTGTTGTTGTCAGGGTTATGCCATCTGCCTATCATCTTTTATTGTTTACATTTTTTACATTTGTCTCATTCTACACAAAGTACACAATGGAAGAACGTCTCTTTTCTTCATTGATGGTCTTTGTTATCATGTAGAGAATCTGGGATCTGCTAGATCTTTGGCATTATAAAATGAATGAATTGGATTCAGAAGTTCAAGATATAGTAGAGCAAGATCCCTGCCAGGCTCAGGAGCTGATGGATCGCTTGATGATTCCTTTGCAGCAATATCAACAAGTTTCGCAGCTGGCCGAGCGCAGAACTTCAGACTTAAACAGGGTAAGAAATTGATGGATAGTACAAGACTGTGCACTTTTGCACATCCGTATACATCATGGTTTGCATTAACAATGAGTTTTCATTTCAGCCACACATTGCACAGCATACAACCAAATAAACTGGTTTATTCTCTCCATTTCTGGTTTGTTTCTGTCCTCCCCATTTTTGTTAGCTTAGGCTTCTGGATGTGCAGTTGGAGAACAAGCCAGAGATGGTTCATGGCTGAAGATTTCAGTGTTAGTATAAACCATGCTTCAACAAAGCCAGTGTTTGTAAAGCCAACAACAAACCATGTGTCCGTATTGTGTAGGGTTGCCATACCCTCCTTTTCCCAGATATGTCCTCTTTTTTAGAGCTAAAATTTCTGTCCAGGAGAACTTTTAAATTGTCCAGGGATTTTAAAAATGGGCTGCCGGTTCGCCTCCTGCCGGCCAACACTGCATCTTCATAACTGTTACCATCCAGAGTTCCACTCGGAAAAGGGATGAAGGCTGGCCTTGCAGAGCACTCAGAGAGAGAGAGACAGAGAGAGAACACAGCATGGAGGGGCAGGAAGGACAAGGCAGACAAACATTGAGGGGGGGAAAGCAAGCTAGCTAAGCGAGGCATCTGAGGGAGCCTCTGGCCATGCAGAGGTAATGGAACAGAGTGGACTGATGGGTTGGCTAGGGTGGCTGTTGAAAGAGGCAGTGATGGAACAGAGTGGACTGATGGGTTGGCTAGGGTGGCTGTTGAAAGAGTCAGGGAAGCAGAAAAGAGAAGGCAAAATTGAGAGTCATCTTGGCGATTGATTATTTGAAGCAGTCAGTTGGTAAATGTGTCTTCTGTTTTGCTTTCAAAATATGGTAACCCTCATATTGTGGTTTGTGGTTGGTTAATAGACCATGGCATGCCATCAGAAGTGGGCTCATACATTATATCAAGACATATTTCAACATATGCTTGTCATAATGTTTCTGTATATAGCACTAATTTTTAACCAATAGCACAGGCTTCCAGTTTGTTTCCAAGTCCAGTTCAGAAGCTAATTTTGACTTATAAAGCACTAATTGGCTTTATAACATTAAAAAAATTCTTCTTTTATATGAACTTAACCATAATTTGTGATGTCTGTCAGAAGCCATGTTTGATGTCCAGATCCCAAAACAGGATAGGCTGCTGTGAATACAAGCCAAGATCTTTTCTGTAGCAGCACCTCTTACCTAAGGAACTCTTACCTAAGGAAAGTCAGTTTTTCTTGTTAATTATTCAGGTGTCACCAAGCCTTTGACTTTTACACTTTTCTTGTGTTCATCTTTTCTTTTGATTAGACTTTTATGAACAATTCTGTCTAGTGGGTAGAAAAGTGATACTATAAATAAGCAAATGAACATTTTAAAAACCTTTAAAACTGTTTTTAATGGCACTGTAAATATTTAATTAAATTTTAATAACCTTTAATATTTTTATCTATGTTAAATTTGTTTTAAATTGTATACTGTCTTGAGTCTTTATTTTGAGAAGAAGGCAGGATAAAAGTAAAATGAGATAAAGTAAATAAATATTAAAGGATAAAGAGACTGAGCCAGAGTTTAAAAGTGCCATGAATGGCACAAGAAAGAACTTCATTTTGTCATTAAAGTTTATTTAAATGGAATTCAATCCAGTGATTCATATACTGAATTTATATTGGAATTAAATAAGAAGTAGTCAAAGGAGATTGTAATCAAAAAATAAGAAGAAGACCAGGTATGGGAAGAGCAGCAATGAAAGAAATAGTCATTGATCCTAAAGAGTAAATATATACAGGTAAAGATAAAACTAGTCCCTTGACGTGAATGTCTAGTCATAATCGACTGTAGGGGGTGGTGCTCATCTCCATTACTAAGCCAAAGAGCCAGTAATGTACAAGGACTGGTTTGGTGGTCATGTGGCCAGCATGACTGCACCGTACGCTGCTACCTTCCCACTGATTTATCTAATTCTATTTGCATGCTTTTGAACTGCTAGGTTGGCAGAAGGTGGGACTAGTGACAGGAGTTCACCCTATCATGCAACACCCAGGCCTCAAACTGCCAACCTTTCGATTTTCCAATTGTCAGAGTTGGAGTCTTAATCACTAAGCCACTACATCCCTAATGATATGCCACTGAGCACTAAAGTCAGAATTGCCAAGCCATTGTACAGTGGGTCCTTGTTATCCACTGGGGTTTCACCCCTATGATTAACAATATCTGTGGATGCTCATCCCATTAAATATAATGGCACAGCAAAATGATGTCCCTTATATAAAATGGGAAATCAAGGTTTGCTATTTGGAATTTATACTTTTTTTGAATATTTAAGCCGTGGATGCTTGAATCCATGTGTAAAAAATCTGTGGATAAGGAGGACCAACTGTATTCCCCATCACTATGTACAAATGTGAGAATTGCACAGTGAAGAAAGCGGATAGAAAGAAAATCAACTAATTTGAGATGTGCTGAAGAGTGTTGAGGATACCGTGGACAGCCAAAAAGACAAACAAATAGGTCCTTGAACAAATCAAGCCTGAACTCTCCCTGGAAACTAAGATGATTAAATTGAGGCTGTTGTACTTTATACATATCATGAGAAGACATTAGAAAAGACAACAATACTGGGAAAAGTAGAAGGGAGCAGAAGGAGACTACATGCCAGATGAATAGACTCAATCAGGGAGGTCACAGGCCTGAATGTACAGGACCAAAGCAGAGTAGTGGAGGACAGGGGGTCTTAGAGATGTCTCAACCACCATGTCACCATGAGTTGAAGTTGATTCAGGGGCAGCTAACAACAAACCTTATCCTGTTCTATAATTAGACTAGAGCAGGGGTAGGCAACTTTTCCCCTTTAAGGGCCGAGGGACTTCAGCTCCCAGAATCCCAGGAGCTATTGGCCAACATGGGACTATTGGCCAACATGGCTGAGGCTTCTGGGAGCTGAAGTCCCTCGGCCCTTAAAGGGGAAAAGTTGCCTACCCCTGGACTAGAGCTTGAGGAAGAAATCTTTTTAGACTGAGTTGCAGTCTAGAAACGTAACTTCTCCAAGGTTTGAATAACACTCATTCAGCAGCAGAATATGTGGGAGATAAGGATTCCTTAGTGCATATGTGAATGAATTCCATGTGGTCATGGCTCTGTAAATAAATCCGGAAAAAAACCATGCTTGCAAAAGGAATGGGAGAAACTTCTGTACTCATTTCACTGCTTCCTATTCTCTCTGTTATCTCTAGACTTTATTCCATATATCCATAAGAAACCCCTGGTCCTCCTCATTTATCTATATGCTTCTCTTTTTCCCAAATTACAAAGCTTGAAAATTTACTTTTTTTGGACTACAGCTCTCAGAATCCTCCAGACAAGTTGATGGATTCTGGGAGTTAGTCAAAAAAAGTAACTTTTCTATCTCTGCCATATGGTAAACTGGGAACTGAAGCCATCATCAATGAGCTATTTTTAGCACAGACACGACAAGCAAGGTATTTTGCTTATGCTTTGTGAGAATATATTTGCAGCAACTGTCAGTAATTGCAGAACCCTCTGTGTTAAACTGATGTGAAGGTAATATGTAACTTGTGTTTCATGTTAAAGGCTGCTAGCAGGATGGAAGAATGTGATGAACTACTGAAGAGCACCCGTGTTTGGCTTGGAAACACCAATCATTTGCTCACAGGGGAGTGCAACAGTGACTCTGCAAAATCTTTGAATAAACATGCCAGTGCACTCCAAGTAAGTGGATTTGTCACTTTGCAATATCAGGAGCCCAATTTACATAGCTTGCTTGGTCTTAATGCATGTGCAGGCCTTGAACAAATTATATTCTGCACTGTAAGCAGCAAAGACACAGTGCAAAAAGCTTTGATAAGTGGCCTGTGGCCCAGAAGAATGGATGGTAGTGTGTAGATAACCATTCTTCCTGCAAGATGGATGGGGATGAGTGTCTCTATCCACAATTTGTAAAATAATAGTGCAATAATGTCCCTGCCTGTTTTGAATAATATGCATCCTGTTGAGTTCAACTGGACTTCTTCCATGTTAGGTGCTACAGGATTGCAGCCTAAATGCCCATTTCATTGGAAACCTTGTGCTATTGTCAGAATGTGGTATATTTTGCCATATTATTGTTCCTGTGGTTATTGTAGTATATAGCATCTTAAATGTTTGAAGCATTTATAGATATTATAGGTTTACTGTGAAATGCAGAGAGTGATGGGAGGCATAATCCTGAGAGAGTCCCTTATTTGAGTGCCAAAAAGCTTGCTGTATAGGACTGGCAGGTGTACCTTTTTACAAGAAATGTCCCCGATTTGAACATTGGAAACCTTATCCTTTTATACAGACTGAATGAGATGCCTACAATTTCTGTATTTTTGAGTTTGGACCCTCCATAAAGACAGAAATGTGCACATCATAAAATTTTTGAATGTGAATTATATGTTAATTTTACAGAGAAAGACTTGATTTAGTTAAATGAACCTTTTCATACAGTATTTCGATGGAATCCAAACATATTAATAGCAGGGATTGTCAACCCTGCATGTCATTAATTTCAGTGTCCCTTATTGCTATTTTGAAAAACTAGCAGCACTACTTTGCTTACTAAAAACATAGTAATTAAACATTTTCATAGTAGCCAGAACTAGCTGTGTCACAGTGGTGCATGGTATGACCATACCTTATAGGAAGCCCACACGGGAAGTGTCAAAAGCATGTTTGCTTAAAACACACAAGATTTGTAGCAGTCGCTTGCAGTGTAATCCAGTGTGATGTGTCTATATGTTATTCTTTTGGAAAGAACAAGCACACAAAAAATCACTTCTGTACAAGTCCCTGCCCCTCACCCCCACCATGAAATTAAATGTCCACTTCAAAGTCTGCCCATTTTTGTCTGTTCTCCTTCTCTTTGAAATGCATTTTGAAATCAGAAACTTCTCAAGTACTAATCTTTTCCTCTGAGTTAATTTGAGTCATCTGAATTTTCAGAAATTAAAGAATTACTTTCTTGGAACACTGAAATACCTCTGTGCATTTGTAATAGATGTAGAAAACACATATTTTAATTTTACTTTTTCTTCCTCTCCTCAAGATGGCATTTGAAGATTCAGAACAAAAGCAAAGCATTCTCAGTGCTATTTATCCAGAACTGGAGGAGTTGTCTACATTAGTTGAAACTGGTGGTATGGTAAAAGAGCTGAATAATGTAAATGAACAAGTTAAAGCCTTACAGCAAAAGATAATGGACGTTCTTCCACATGTTCAGCATTTGGCTGATGTAAGTCTTAGTTGTCTAAAGGTGCTTAATTTTATAAGTTATAGATATATCCTCTTTTTGAGTATGATTTAGCATTATCAAAGTGAATGCTGTTTTACAAAGTTCAGAAGGGCAGGTTCCTTCCCAGAAAAGCTTACAGTCTGAAATTCAACAAGGAAGAAAGAATAGAGAAATTTGAAGAAATGGTAGATAGACAAAACAGGCAATTATTTTAATTACACTTACATAGAGCTTGGAGAAGTAACTTCTGCAAATTACAGTTTCTGGAATTCCCTAACCAACATGGCCACTCTTCCAAGTAACTCTTCCAAGCTGTGCATTTAGGCTTACTTATAGAATGTAATAATTCTTATTACAAATGAAAAAGGAGAGTGATTGAGGGGAAAGAACACAAAATCCATCAAACAAATAAAACTCTATGTGTTATGCTAGAAACACGGAATATTGCCTAAATTCAACTCCTGGATGAGACATTGTGGCAGGAACAACAAGGACTAAAAATCAAGAGAAGAATCTGTTTTCTACTGTTCCTTTTGACAAGGCTCTCAGTTTCAAAAAGAAGAGTGAAACCTTCATATTATTCTCCCAGACAACTACCATTGTTCTCTCACATCCAGCATGATCTAGCTATTTATGCTTTTAGTCTTTAGGCTAAGCTTCTAGCCTGAGCTTAGTTCCCCCAAACTAACAAGAAAGGCAAAAAGTTTATGTGAGGAAATAGAATTGTTGGATTGGGGCTATTTTACATTTTTAATGACATTTGGGAGGGGGGAGTGGTTACAACCAACTGGTTGGTTGATGGGATGCTCATGGGCTGTACAGCTTTTAAAATCTGGAAGAATAAAGCTGAGGTTTTTGAGCTTCTGGCTGCTACATGAGCATAGAGTTTCTTTTCTGTTTCTTGTTAACAGTCTTTCATGGACATTTTAATAATAATTTTGAGTGTTTTCCTAAAAATGTAGGAGGTGGAAGCTATTGAATCTGAAGTAAAAACAATGGAGAAAGATGTAGACAAAATTAAGACCATTTTGTCCCCTTCAGAAGACACACTCCATTTTTCTCCTCAGGAGCATCTTAAACATGGACAGGTAAGTTAAAAGGGACAGAATTCATTGACAGAGGAAGCTGGCTGAAATTAAGATGGATAGGTCCTGCTTGATGTTATTTACTCTCACTGGCATCAGTTCACCATGATCTCAGACCCAATATCTGCTGCCTAATTCTTAACAAGGCCACAAGTTCAGTCTCTGGCACCTTCAGTGCAGAGTTGCCCCTTTGATAATTGGTGACTTTTCATGGCAATGAATCTACTCCAGGTTTTAGTTTGAACTTTATAAAGGGAGTATTCAAGGTGCTCAGTCTATTGTGGGGATAGCACCTTAGATAACATCTTTAATCAAAAAGCCAAAGGGGACTTATGGCTTCAGCTCCCTGGATAACTTCATTAAAGTTCACAGTAAATATTGGAGTGGATTCATCACCCCATTGATGGTCATTGGTGGTAGCAGGGATTAAATTTATTGCCTTCAAGAGCCTGGGATTCAAAGAGAGAAGAGGCAGCAGACTGAAGGGATCTGCAGCTCCTGAGGCTGTTACATCAGATAAACTAATTAGTTAGGCCCCAGGTGTTGAGCTAACTGGCCATAAATCTTACAGCAGTTTCTCTGTGTCTTTGTTGTTTCCATCCATCTTATTTGGCTGACTCACAAACTGTGGCTCTTGTGTTTCTTCGACCTTAGATTGGCTATGCTTTGACAACTTTTATTTATTCCTTTCTGGCTCTTGTATCTGGATTGCCAGCTTGTTTACTTAACAGGCTGACAACCACCCTCTTCTCTTTCTTTTCATCTTATTGGACAACCTGTGAGCTGACTGAATTGACTGCTCAACCACACTCATATCCTAACCCAGGGGTAGGCAACCTTTTTGAGCCGGGGACGGTCCCCCGAAGTCCTCCCCTCCGCTGGGCCGAGGAGGGGGATGGCGGCGTGCGCACATGAGCGCGCACATACCCACTGCCGTGCGCGACCCCCCCCCGCGTGCACTGCCGTTGCCACCTCCATGCATGTCGCAGCCACCATTTTGTTCTCCAAAATGGCGGCCGCGACACATTTGCACATGCGCAGGAGTACTGTGCATGCGCAAATGAGTCGTGGCCGCCATTTTGGAGAACAAAATGGCGGTCGCGCCCACATGGCAGTCGAAATGCACGGCGGTGGTGGCAGGGGTCCGGTTGGGCCAGTATGTACCGGGGCCTGGGCTGGAACTGGCCCGCGGGCCGTAGGTTGCCGGCCCCTGTCCTAACCCCTTGCTTCCCAGAATACTTACTGACTGGAGCATAGGACACTTATACCTTCTATATGTAGACTATATGCTATAGCATGTTACTGTAACTCAGGGTGGGCAAAATGCAGACGGCAGCCACATGTGTTCCTCAGGCTGTTTTTGTGGCCCCCAGGAATATATGCTTTTAAGAACAGATGGGATCCTGCTGACCCTTCAGGACAGCTGAGCCATAGTGGTTGTGTTTTAGCATTAAAGTTAAAGCAAACCAGTTTCCTCCTCTTACAGATTCCCTGCAATCATTTGGGGAAGCAAGGCACTTGGGTCTTGTCACTTGAGTCCCTGGATTAACTTTCCACTCTCAGCACCTTACAGGTGTTTTAATCCTTTCTGTTTCTCCAATTCATGTCAGTATAAGTATTACTTTTAATGAACATGTGTAAATATTGGCAGAGATCAGAACACTTAAGTGTAGAAGAGACAGTAGTTATGTAGTCAGCTAATATTGTGCTGCCTAAAATCACGTCTGAGACTAGTGCTGCCCTCTAGATGTTGTTGCGCTTCAATTCCTATCAGCCTTAGCCTACGGCAGTGCTTCTCAAATAGTGGGACGCGCGGCTCCGTAAAGGGGGGCCCGTTACGGCTGGAGAGAGGGAGCAGCGTGGCGCGAACACTGGAGATTGTCCCAGCGCAGCCCCAGTAGCAGCCCGACGTGCTCTATCCTGATTGGCCAAACCCGCCCATGTGACTATTTACAGTCACGTGGGGGGGGCGCAAAATGTTTTCTTTTTCCTAGGGGGGGCATGACAGAAAATAATGGAGAAGCACTGGCCTACGGGATGATGGGAACTGCAGTCCAGCAGCATCCTCACCCCCCATTGTATATGTAGTTCTTTGGATTTCCTAAATGGCTTTGAATATCCCAAAACAATGTAAAGATGCCAGCTATATTATGGTAATTAATACTGTTGTTAATTATATCCTGTCTTTACCCCATTCAGGGACTCAAAGTGGCTTACAAGAGTTAAAAGAAACACAGTTAAAAATTCTCATCATAAAAAAAGTTTAAAATGTCATTAAACTATCAATAAAATTTAAAGCAGTTTAAAACATAACTATTAAAAAGGGGAAAAACAGACAGTAGAACACATTTTGTACTTTCCTCCCTTCCTGTTCAAATTTTGCACTTATTTTATACACTTACATACTTTCTTTTCCTTCTCATTCAATTGTTTAATCATTTTATTGGTCCTCTGTCTTCGGATTTAGGTTATTCTGGCCCACATCAGTCCCATGCAGAAGGCACTTGTGGTGATACAATCCTATAAAGAAAACCTGAGATTACCAAACATGAAGATGAAACCTCTCTGTGTGTTCCAAAGAGCAAAACAGCTTCTGAAAGAACTGAAGAGATTAGAAAGAATTACTAAGGAACAAAACACGCTGCTTGAGGTAAAAACCAACATAGCCGCTGGAATAATTTGTAAATATTCATAGAAAACACGTTATTTCATCATTTCCTGATGGTTGGATAAGAATGTGGCAGAAGGAAGACAAGGCACCTAGCTGGCAAATCTTTTATCTTCGCTTTAGTTGACTATTTAACTCGAAGGGGGGGAGTATTGAAAGTGGCTGGAGTTTTTAAAAGTTAACATGTGGGAACATTGTCATCAAAGATTATTGTCAGGCAGAGTTTAGAAAAATTACTTCATTTCCCAGAATCCCTGAGTCAACATGACCATTAGATGGTGTATTGTTGACACAGCCTATACAGAGCAGAGTAGAAAGAAACTATAAGGTATTGACTTACCTTACTTGTGGAGCTAAATTGTGATGAGTGCTGCGATGGTAGATGTAATCCCCATGTCTAATATCCCCATTCCTCTGTCCAGTTTGTACAGCGGGGTGGTGAAACCATGCCAAGACAGCATGTGTCCCCTGACCTCTAAAGCACCCCGCCCCCCCAAATATTCCACAACAATTGACAGTGGAAAGTATTCCAAAGTGGTTGGTCAACATTCATGAAGAAAATAGGCTCCAGATGATCAAAAATGCAAAGTGATTTTATTTTTGACCATTTCTCATTGTGGTGTTGTCTACTTTGGAACAACTCTTGGACCCTGCACCCATTTCAGTGACCAACCTTGTTTTCGAGCATTACATGTTGATGACAGAAGTGCAAATTTTACTTGTAAACCTCCAGTCTTCAGAAAATATGGCTAAATTGTTTGACTTGGTATAAAACAGTTGCCTATGTTCATCCCGCAGAAGTTAGAACTTTCTCAAACTACTGTGATTTCCTTCATTAGCCAAATCATCTCTTACTTGTACATATGTGTGGGCTGAACAATTATCGGTGTTTGATGGTTTATTAGATTATGTGTCCCACTCTTTACTTTAAAAAGGCTAATGGTAATTATTGGTTTTGTAGCCAATTGTGAAAGATATGGAAGAAAGCGAGCAAAAAATAGACTATCTGAAACAGCTCCTGTTCCCAAAGAGTGATTTGGGTGAATCGTCTGCAGAATTCTCATGGCCTGGTGAGCCTACATCCCAAAAAGAGGTGAGGGTTAAAACTCTTTGACTAAGATCCTGAATCAAGGAAACAGAATGTGAAATGCACAATCGCAGTGCTCTGGTCATCAGTATGTGCAGTGACCAATGCACAATACACTTTTTCATGTGCAGTGTATAGTCATGCCACATGCAGAATGCCACTGCATGTTCAACTCTGCTTCCACAGTATTCAACTCAATATTGATGTTAAACCACAGCCAAGAAAGTATAACCACATGTCTAAGTCACCAACAGGATGTCAACTTTCATTCCATCACTCCTCAGTACTAGGACCCGATCTCTAGCAGAGACATGATTCAGTCTTGCATATTAAAATTAAGCCGGATAATAAAAAGACAACCTGTCTGTGAGATTAATTTATTTCCCATTATACACGGGAAATACATATATAATTGGACATCCTTTTGTTCACTATTATTATTCACTAATGCTGTAGTCTCATCTCTCAGTCCCAAAACTTCTGAAAGCTCAGTGTCCTTATTTATTCTTTTCACCCTGATCATCAGTTTAGAATATCATTTTTATTATGAGCAATCTTGGGTCCCATATGGGGAGAAAGGGGGGGGATATACATTAAGTAAAATAATAAAACATAAATATTATGGGACACAGTTTGTGACTTTCTAACACACACCATCCTCAGGGAGTTCTAACTTTTAACAAAACACTTCTAATCTTCACACCACACCAACAGAAGAACACACCAACACTTGTGTAATATCTCATAGTATGCTTGTATCTTTCAGAGACAGGCTTAAATGATAATAGCAACTCCCTTACTTTTGAATAATTGTGGTTTCCTTAGAGATCCAGTTAAATCTAGTTGTGAAAAGTTGGTCTACTTAATATAGTAACTCTTAAGTTGTTACATACCTATTTACTTTCGGGGGTATATCTTTAACCACCATATAATTATGGTCTTTATCTTATGAATTTTTTGTTTCAAAAACAAGGAAAATACTGAGATTTGTGACACTGTATTTTATAATTTACAAAAAGTGGCTCCTAACCTTGTGCCCCACACCCATAGTAGATATTTGGTTAACGTTCACACCCCCTACAAAATTAATATCACATTTGAAGATAAGGACATTTAATTTCTAATTTTTAAATTGCAAATTGAACCACGTACAATACTGCGAGTGAACAAATTGAACTTTTTTTAAAGAAAGAAGAAGCTTTAACTCAATACATAAAATGCCAATCTAAATTGAGCAATTAGATCCTTATTTAATCGGGGGGGGGGGGATCAAAATTATTGTAAATTATAAAATTCTCTCCTATTGATTAAATAAACAATGAGACTACTATCTATGCAACACAATCACCTACCACTTCTCAAGGCACACTGGGAGCTAACTGTGATGACTTGTGTCTTGTCACTCAAGGACACAGACCACTCTTTGTCAATATCCTGAAATTCCATCTTGTACCCCCTGAAGGTGCAGGCACCCCAGGTTGGGAAACCCTGCTATAAAGGAAAGGTAACAGTTTCCAAAGAACTTTGTTAGACTTCTGAGTGTGTATCCTTAGGATTCCAGTGAATGTGTGTTCTTATTTGGACAAAATGACTGTTTTCTACAGTGGGGAGATGCATGGTTGTTAATACTTGTACATGTGGGCTGTTTCACATGTCCTCCTTAGGACTCATGAGAGTCTCATTGCAATGCCAGCCTCCATTTGTGCAGTGGTTCACTGGTTAGAAAGAGACCCATGCCAACAGTGTTACTGCCTATGTAATACATTTTCAGATACATACTACAGCCATTTGCAATCATATTATGAGGATCCAACTCCCTCTTCATTACATGTGTGTGACAGTTCATGAAAGTGCTCTATATTAAGCAAGAGGTTGAATAGATTTATTGATATGAAAAAGGGAGCACAGGTGTTTAAAACTAAAGGTGGAAAAGGCAGGAAGTGATTTGGTCATGCAACCATGAAAATGCTCTGAATTGCATTACCTTTACTAGCACCTCCTACAGTGTGTGTAACATAAAACCCTAAATAAAGTGTACAGTACCCAGAATGTTGTGTTGATTGACACCTACTTACACATTAAATATTATTTATAATTAGTTCATTGGAAATGATTGCCTCTATTTCCCTGAGATATTTTGGGTTTTTCCTGTGAAAAATCAGGCAACTCCTACTGCTTTCTCATGTTGGTCCTATGTGGCATAAAAATCATCTTTCTTTGGGAAGTGGTATTGTGGTAGTTAGCCTGTCTTGATTAATATTATGAATGAACTACATTCTGTCACATGAAAAACTCCTGGTCACTTGCCCTCTAGGAGTTTCTCTTCCTCCGACCTAACTGGCCCAGCAAGCATCCAAAGTGGTATTTGTTACTGAATATTGACAATTTCCTTCTAAACTATGGCTGGCCCTGCATGCATCCATCAAGTGTTTAGCTCCATGCTGAGACTTGGGGTTTCAGCAGCACTGAGGAATTACTTTGGATCAAAGAAGAAAGCAAATGGAAACCAGACAGATAGTGTTTCAGTAAGATGTCATATAGTCTGTTTGCAGTTTCCTTCCCATGTCTGCCACGACACACCTGAAGAATGTCACATTTGAACTTGGTTGTTTTATAGAGTGCGGAAATGGAAGAGATAAAACAACAAATTAGCCTACTGTGCCAGAAGAAAGAGGACATTTTGATGACTATGAAGAACTCCTTGACAGAGCTTCACCAGCAGCAAGACAAACCTGAACTGGAGGATGACATTTTGGAATCACAAGAGCCAGAAGAAAGTGGAGGTGGTGCTGAATGGCAGGTAGGGAACAGTGAATCCATGAATCTGCTCAGTTTCTTTTCACCTGATTCCAGACAATATTATTTAGGCCACACAAAAATCCATACAGGTTGAGTCTCCCTTATCTAGAGTCTGAAATAGACCAAAAACAAAAACTTTTTTCATGGGGGGCTGAGATAATGACACTTTTACTTTCTAATAGACCAGTGTACACAAACTTTGTTTTATACACAAAAGTATTAAAAATGTATAAAATTACGTTAAGGCTATGTATATAAGGTGTATATGAAACATAAATGGATTTCCTGTTTAGACTTGGGTCCCATATTCAGAGTAACTCATTATTTATGTAAATGCAATACAGGTATTCCAAAATAAATAAAAAAAAATCTGAAATTGAAAAACTTCTGGTCCCAAGCATTTCAGATAAGAGAGACTCAACCTGTAGTGCATTTTCTGTTTATTTTCTAAAGTATGCATTAATATGCATTTTTCCCTGGTGTGTGCAT
Organism: Phrynosoma blainvillii; assembly: GCA_026167975.1. Classification (NCBI taxonomy): domain Eukaryota; kingdom Metazoa; phylum Chordata; class Lepidosauria; order Squamata; family Phrynosomatidae; genus Phrynosoma; species Phrynosoma blainvillii. Next base: position 444,190,178 of record JANUYF010000001.1, on the reverse strand, counting down.
TTTTGCAAGTGATTGAGAGTTCCTACATGGCAGGGGTTGGACTGGATGGGACTTGTGTTCCCTTCCAACTCTATGATTCTATGAAATGATATCCTTTTATAAAGTGAATTTATACAGTGAATGTAGTTTTGTGCCTAATTCTGAGTAATATATTAATTTTTGGCCACACTTTCCCCTAATGTATTTTTTAAAATAAATCTGTATTGCAAAATCCAGAGAAATATGAAATTTGATTCACATGCATTTCAGTTCACTTAGTGATCTGGGAGATATAAACTGGGTAAATACTAGTGAAGATCTAGAATGAATGAATTTCTCTTCCACCCTAATTGGTAGATAAGTGAAATACTGGGTCTCTTTAAGTGATCTCATAAAAATGTGGGAAGATGTAGGCAGTCTCTGGACTATTTGTTATCAAAGACCTGCCACTAAAAATGGAACCCTTGTGTTGATTTCCTCTTGGTCCTTCACAGAACCCAGATTGCATCTATATTGCAGAATTATTGCAGTTTGACACCGCTTTAACTGCCACGGCTCAGTGCTATAGAATTCTAGGATTTGTAGTTCTGTGTGATGTTTAGCCTTCTCTTTGAGAGAGTTCTGGTGCCACAACAAATTACAAATCCCTGGATTCGATAGGATGGAGCCATGATAGTTAAAGGGGTATTAAACTGGATTATTTCTGCAATGTGGATGCAGCCCTAGTAGTACTTTCTCCCTAATTGATATGATTGTACCATCAGTGTCCCATTCTCTATTCCAGAACATTACCTTGTGGATATGGAAGAATGTGTGATGGCACATGTGTTTGGGTTTTGGTAGTACCGTATTTTTCGCCCTATAGGGCGCTCCGGCATATTAGGCGCACCCAATTTTAAAGGGGGAAAATCCAAGAAAAAAGGATTCCTCCCTTTAGCCGGAGGCCGGTTGTTCAATGGGCTGGTGCTGGGATCGGAGACCGATCCCAGCACCAGCCCATTGAACTGAGGTCGCGGGGGGAAGGAGGGCTTCTTCCCCCCGCGACCTCAGTCTTTGAATGGGCTGGTGCCGGGATCGAAGCGATCCCGGCGCCAGCCCATTGAAAGACTGAGGTTGCGGGGAGAAGGAGGGCTCCTTCCCCCCCCCCCCCGCCTCAGTCTTGGAATGGGCTGGTGCCGGGATCGAAGCGATCCCGGCGCCAGCCCATTGAAAGACTGAGGCCACGGGGAGAAGGAGGGCTCCTTCTCCCCGCGGCCTCAGTCTTGGAATCGGCTGGTGCCGGGATCGAAGCGATTCCGGCACCAGCCCATTGAAAGACTGAGGCCGGGGGGAGAAGGAGCCTTCCTTCTCCCCCCGGCCTCGGTCTTGGAATCGGCTGGTGCCGGGATCGAAGCGATCCCGGCACCAGCCGATTGAAGACTGAGGCTGGGGGGAGAAGGAGCCTTCCTTCCCCCCCCCCCCCGGCCTCGGTCTTGGAATCAGCCGATTCCAAGACCGAGGCCGAGGGGAGAAGGAGGGCTCCTTCTCCCCCCGGCCTCAGTCTTTCAATGGGCTGGTGCCGGGATCGCTTCGATCCCGGCACCAGCCGATTCCAAGACTGAGGCCGGGGGGAGAAAAAGGGCTCCTTCTCCCCCCGGCCTCAGTCTTTCAATGGGCTTGTGCCGGGATCGAAACGATCCCGGCACCAGCCCATTCCAAGACTGAGGCCGGAGGGGGAAGGAAGGCTCCTTCTCCCCCCGGCCTCAGTCTTCAATCGGCTGGTGCCGGGATCGCTTCGATCCCGGCACCAGCCGATTCCAAGACCGAGGCCGGGGGGAGAAGGAAGGCTCCTTCTCCCCCCGGCCTCAGTCTTTCAATGGGCTTGTGCCGGGATCGAAACGATCCCAGCACCAGCCCATTCCAAGACCGAGGCCGGGGGGGGAAGGAAGGCTCCTTCTCCCCCCGGCCTCAGTCTTCAATCGGCTGGTGCCGGGATCGCTTCGATCCCGGCACCAGCCGATTCCAAGACCGAGGCCGGGGGGAGAAGGAAGGCTCCTTCTCCCCCCGGCCTCAGTCTTTCAATGGGCTTGTGCCGGGATCGCTTCGATCCCGGCACCAGCCGATTCCAAGACTGAGGCCGGGGGGAGAAGGAGGGCTCCTTCTCCCCCCGGCCTCAGTCTTTCAATGGGCTGGTGCCGGGATCGCTTCGATCCCAGCACCAGCCGATTCCAAGACTGAGGCCGGGGGGAGAAGGAGGGCTCCTTCTCCCCCCGGCCTCAGTCTTTCAATGGGCTTGTGCCGGGATCAAAACGATCCCGGCACCAGCCCATTCCAAGACTGAGGCCGGGGGGGGGAAGGAAGGCTCCTTCTCCCCCCGGCCTCAGTCTTCAATCGGCTGGTGCCGGGATCGCTTCGATCCCGGCACCAGCCGATTCCAAGACCGAGGCCGGGGGGAGAAGGAAGGCTCCTTCTCCCCCCGGCCTCAGTCTTTCAATGGGCTTGTGCCGGGATCGAAACGATCCCAGCACCAGCCCATTCCAAGACCGAGGCTGGGGGGGGAAGGAAGGCTCCTTCTCCCCCCGGCCTCAGTCTTCAATCGGCTGGTGCCGGGATCGCTTCGATCCCGGCACCAGCCGATTCCAAGACCGAGGCCGGGGGGAGAAGGAAGGCTCCTCCCCCCGGCCTCAGTCTTTCAATGGGCTTGTGCCGGGATCGCTTCGATCCCGGCACCAGCCGATTCCAAGACTGAGGCCGGGGGGAGAAGGAGGGCTCCTTCTCCCCCCGGCCTCAGTCTTTCAATGGGCTGGTGCCGGGATCGCTTCGATCCCAGCACCAGCCGATTCCAAGACTGAGGCCGGGGGGAGAAGGAGGGCTCCTTCTCCCCCCGGCCTCAGTCTTTCAATGGGCTTGTGCCGGGATCGAAACGATCCCGGCACCAGCCCATTCCAAGACTGAGGCCGGGGGGGGGAAGGAAGGCTCCTTCTCCCCCCGGCCTCAGTCTTCAATCGGCTGGTGCCGGGATCGCTTCGATCCCGGCACCAGCCGATTCCAAGACCGAGGCCGGGGGGAGAAGGAAGGCTCCTTCTCCCCCCGGCCTCAGTCTTTCAATGGGCTTGTGCCGGGATCGAAACGATCCCGGCACCAGCCCATTCCAAGACTGAGGCCGGGGGGGGAAGGAAGGCTCCTTCTCCCCCCGGCCTCAGTCTTCAATCGGCTGGTGCCGGGATCGCTTCGATTGCAGTTAACTAGGTTCAATTGCAATTAACTAGGTTAATTGCAGTTAACTAGGTTCGATTCGATTCGGGATCGCCGATTCCAAGACTGAGGCCGGGGGGAGAAGGAGGGCTCCTTCTCCCCCCGGCCTCAGTCTTTCAATGGGCTTGTGCCGGGATCGAAACGATCCCGGCACCAGCCAATTCCAAGACTGAGGCCGCGGGGAGAAGGAGCCCTCCTTCTCCCCGTGGCCTCAGTCTTTCAATGGGCTGGCGCCGGGATCGCTTCGATCCCAGCACCAGTCCATTCGCCCTATAGGGCGCACTCACTTCCCCACGCACATTTAGGGAAAGAAAAAGTGCGCCCTATAGGACGAAAAATACGGTAATATACTACAGTTGCCCCTCAATTCTCGCGGACTTCAAGTCCGCAGTTTTGCATATTCATGGTGGGGCGACCTCTGTTGAAATCAATGGGGTGCACATGCTATGGGGCTTGAATATTGGTGATTCTCTATTTTCGCGGGGGTGTGTGTCTGGAACGGATCCCCCGCAAAAATGGAGGGCCAACTATATTCATTTTTGACACTGAAAAACAGAGATATTATGGAACCACAAACAGTGGTTGGACTTTCTGCTTGTATTCTGACAAATACAAGTGTCTGACAGTGTTTTTGACTTTCACTCTTGTTTACTTAAAAGAAGATAGTGAAAAGGTGATTGTGATTGTGGCCTCTGAAAGATACAAAGGATTTATTTTACGCAATTGCAGTTAACTAGGTCTGTGGAATTCACACCATTAGATCTAACGACATTCTTCTCTAATCATGGCAAGAAGAAAACTGATCAATACTTGATAATGCTGGGTTTAGTTGACAGGGATTTTCACTTCACATTGAGCTCTTAAACAATTAGAAATTAAAATTATAATTATAATTCCAGGATTATTGTACAACAATGGTTAGTGGAAACCAGGGCCCTTTCACACCATACAATTATAGATATGTAATTCCATTTTAATTGCCACGGCTGAATCCGGGGGTTTGTTGTTTCTAGAGCTCTCTGGCTGAGAATTCTAAAAACTCTTCCCTAAACTGTAAATCCCAGGATTCCATAAGATGTTGCCACGACAATTAAAATGGTATCATAGTGCTATAACTGTGTAGTGTCATAGGGTTCCAAGAATGAGCAAAGTGTGGCCCTCCAAATGTTGTTGGGCTGCAACTCACAGCAACCTTAGGCAGTTTTCCCATTGGTGAAGAATTCTGGAGTTTTGACAATGCCCCAAGGATCACACTTCACTCAAACAAACCATGAGTTACTAAATGACTTGGTACTGACTGAAGTTGTCAAATTTTTATTGCTTTCATTGGTTGCAATCCAGTTGCTGTAAATCATATTTTAAGACATGTTGATTTCAGTGGTGGGGAGAGATGTAAACTCACTGAAAAACACAGGACTTAGAAAATCCTTCATTTATTTAACCTCAGTACATATGTACTTATGTATTTACTCATCATATAGTGTGTGTGTATGTATGCCTAATAACAGGAACTTTGTCTGGTTCACAAAATCAAAGTAAAACCCAAAAATACAAGCATAATAAAATAAAATGCAAACTATAAAATAAATTTAAAATAAAACAAAAACAAACCAGCAGAGGACTACAGCAGTTCTGAAAGTTCTGCAAAGCTCTGACATGTTTTAAAAACTTTCACTTTCCCTAAATTGGATTGTGACCGTAAAATTTGTGTGGATAATTTGGTGCTTAGCGCTTAATAGGAAAATGCCTGAACATTAAATTTTGAAGATGGAATCGAAAGTCCTTTTTCCTGCTACAAATAACTGGGGTGTATTTCTCCATATATGCTGTAGACAAGAAAACGAGGGTCAGTGTCTCTTCTGCCTTCCTTGGTTGAAGAAGCTGAAGACAATTCATTCCACAATTCAGTAAGTACAGTGTGGTGTATGATGGGGCTATGCCCCCCCCCCCAAACTCTGGAACGACCTGCCAGACGAGATCCGTCTTTTAACATCTTTGGACAGCTTTAAAAAGGCTGTTAAGACGGATCTCTTCCGGCAGGCCTTTCCGGACCAATGAATCCCCACCTCGGATACAAACAGCTCTACAATGGCAATCCTCTCGTGGCCCCATCTACCTGATGGTGAGGACTGTCTGAGGCTTTTTAAAAATGTATTTGTATTGGGGTTTTAAATAGCATTGTTTTAATTATTATTGATTTAATATTATTTTAAGGGGGGGAGGGGGGTATATTGTATATATTGTTTTTGGGATTTTATGTTGTATCTGACTGTTTTAATCTGTAAGCCGCCCGGATTGGACTACCATTGGGCGGGGTATAAATAAATTTTATTATTATTATTATTATTATTATTATTATTATTATATTAAGTGTCTTGTGCTCTTCCTATAAACATTCAGCTTCAACAAAAAGTACTGCCTCTTCCAGCAGTGAGGTGGTGCAGATCCCTAAAAAGTTTTGGAAATGTTTGCCAATTCAGAGGGAGGATAATACTGATCCAAGAGGCATTGTCTTCTCTCTGCATTGGCTTGCCAATATTGTTACACAGCCAAATCTGTTTATGTAATCATGATATTGTGATATTATTATACATTCCGCGCAGTCACTGATTGCCTATCAAGAAAAAGATCAAGTTGGAAGCAGTGTGGGGAGGGATCAACAGGAGTTGAGGGAAGGGATAACTAATTAACAAGGTAGAATTTAAAAATATAGCTATATTAGTCTGTAGAATCAGTACGTAGAGAGAACTTGTAGCACCTTTGAGTCTAAGTGAAAGAAAGAAGTTGGCAGCATGAGCTTTCATAGACTTCAGTCTACTTCCTCAAATGCATCTGAGGAAGTAGACTTAAGTCTATGAAAGCTCATACTGCCACTTCTTTCTTATACTTGGTCTCAAAGGTGCTACGTAATCTCTCTATACTAATTAACAATGTTAGGAAGCCAGGGGAAAAGAACATTTCAGACTTGGCATTGTTTTTGCACGTGAAACTTATGTAGTACAACGAAACATTCGAGCCAGCCTCAAAGACAGTGCTGATAGTCTTAATTTGTGTATACAACTCAAGACATTTCCCAACATTGTTTCCATGTAGGGAAGTAGGTACGCTTTATCTGGCAAAGGCACTCATGTCTATTCACTGTTAGTTCTTGCAAAGGGGAACGCCTATTGGTGTAGAGTAGGATTAATAGATCTTGATTTCTCCAAGTCCTAACAGAAGCTGAGAACAATGCATTTTTTATCCTGGAGCTCTGAAACACTAAGGAGTTTTTTTCTTCTTGCAGTGACAGGGAAACTGTGCAGCTTTACCACAAAAGCTATGCAACTTCTCCAGAAAACCACACAGTTTTCCAGAAACTGTGCAGCTTCTCCTGAGAACTGTGCAATCTTCCAGGAAAAACTGTGCAGCTTTTTGTATAGAGAGGGCTACTTTCAGGCAGCTACACGTGTTTTGTCAAGATTTCTTTTTTTAAAAAAACATAGTAAACAGCAGTGTGAGCCAACGTGGTATAGTGGTTTGAGCATTGGACTGTGATTCTGGAAACCAGAGTTCGAATCCTGGCTCAGCTATATAAACCCAAATGGGCAAGTCACACTTTCTCAGCCTCTGATGATGGCAATGGTAAAGCCCCTCTGAAGAAACTTGCCAAGAAAACCCCATAATAAGTTTGCCTTTCGGTCGCCATAAGTTTGAAATGACGTGAAGGCACACAACAATAAACAGCAATGTTGTACAACAAAAACATTGCACAAAATCAGCAGTGTTGCAACAACAAAACCAGTGGCTATTTTTGTTGTGCATTTGTTGTGCAAAATCCTGCAAAACTATGCAACAAAACCACATGTGGTTGCAGCTTCATTTGTTTTAAATTTCTTTTTTTACTGCTTAAAATTTCAGTTGTGGAACTTTCAAACCAACAAATGTTGCAGCCATAACTTTAAATGCTTCACTGTGTTTTTTGCATAGAGGTATAGTGTGCAATTTAGTTTTGCATATTTTGCACTTTTTCCAAGTATATACTGAAAAACAGTGTAAGAAGATTAGGGTTTCTTTTTCTTCTTTTCCTTTATTTTCTTTTACTGTGTGGTTTTTTGTGCACAGTAAAAAAAAAAGAAAAAAAGATAGATAGATAGATAGATAGATAGATAGATAGATAGATAGTAAAAAAGACTATGAATATAGGTTTTGACTGTAGAGCTGCACAGTTTCTCAAACTCTTATGCAGTTCTCAAAAACTGCAGTTTATGTTGTGCCAGGACCAAAAATAAAATTCCTGTACTGTGTGGGAACTTTCAGTATGCTGTTTTTCTTCCTGCCTATGTTTCTTGAGAGGTCTGTAACTCCAGATTCAACCCATTTGGGAAATTGACAAATTTCTGTACCATCCCAAATTTGGAGTAGGAATTCTCAGATCTTTCTAGTTCAGAACTGCAGTAAGGGCTTACTCTTTATAAATTCAAGTTCCTCTTCTTACAAAAAAACAAAAACAAAAAACACTGGATGAACTGGTTTGTGTTCTTAACCTTAAATATCCACTGTCACTAGGATGTGTTTATTTGCTCAGCCAGGAAATTGGGCTTCAGCCAGGAAATTGGGCTTTTAACATACATGTCATCTAAGAGAAGCCATTAAGGGTATGCAATACATACGCCATCTTTTTTGAATAGCAAAAACATACATAGACTACTGGTTTAAAACAAAGAAGGCAAAAAATAATTCTGAGAAAACCAGGCCTTAGGTCGAGAGTGGGAAAAGATTGGCCCTTCAGATGTTGGATTGTATCTCCCATTGTATCTCCAATGGCATCTCTTCTCTCAATGAATGTCTTGGGGCGGTAATGGGCTGGATGAGGAAAAACAGATTGAAGCTGAATCCAGACAAGATGGAGGTGCTCACGGTAGCGGCCCCGAAACCAGGAATTGGGTTGCAACCTCCAGTCCTGGATGGGGTCACGCTCTCCTCCAGTGACTGTGTTCGCAGCTTGGGGGTGCTCCTTGACTCGTCGCTCCAGATGACGAATCAGGTCAACGCGATGGTCAGGAGCGCTTGTTATCAGCTTCGGCTGATACGCCAGCTGCACCCTTTTCTGGAAGTAGGGGACCTTGAGACCGTTGTGCACGCGTTGGTAACCTCACGCCTTGACTTCTGTAATGCGCTCTACATGGGGCTACCCTCGTGCTTGGTTCGGAAACTGCAATTGGTCCAAAATATGGCAGCCAGATTAATATCTGGTACATCCAGAGGGGACCATATTACCCCAGTATTAAGGTCCCTCCACTGGCTGCCTGTTAGTTTCCGAGCCCAGTACAAGGTGTTGGTTATTACCTTTAAAGCCCTAAATGGCTTGGGTCCAGGCTATCTTAAGGACCGCCTCCTCCCATACAATCCTCCCCGCACCCTCCGGTCCTCTGGGAGGAATTTGTTACAGCCTCAAAAAACGAGACTGGTGACTACCTCCCAGAGGGCCTTCTCTGTTGTTGCCCCCAAACTGTGGAATGGCCTGCCAGAGGAGATCCGTCAATTGACATCACTTGACAGCTTCAAGAAGGCTGTCAAGACAGATCTCTTCCGGCAGGCCTTCCCGGAATAACTACCGGCTCAGGCTCCAGTCCCTTTGAAGATCCTCCCCCCTTCTTCTTCTATGGCCTTCTATGACCTTCTAAGACCTCTATGACCAGGTCTTCTTATGAGCCATACTTACTCCCGCCTGTACTTTTTTTCTTGTCATGGTTTTTATGTGATTTTATGGTGGAACTTACCTCCTTTATAATTTGTTTTAATTGTAATTGGTTTAATAATTTTTTAAGGGGGGGAGGGGGGAATTGTTCTTAAACTGTTATGTGATGATATTTATGATGTAAGCCACCCCGATTGTTCTCAGAGGGGCGGGATATTAAATAAAAATTATTATTATTATTATTATTATTATTATTATTATTATTATTCATAATCATCATAGCCAATGGTAAAAAATGTTGGCAGTTTCAGCCCAATAACATCTGCAGGGAGGAAAGGGAACAATGAAAGTGTTGTATGCTGCTATTGTAAAACAGAAAAAGGAATTAGGTGCAAAAATAATGAACAGGATTAATGTGGTTTGTATAAAAAAAGGAGAGAATATTCTGGCATATCGGCTGCTAGAATGGTCTACGCTCAAAAATGGAAAGAAAAAGAAGCACCAACTCTAGATAACTGGCTTACAAAATGCCTTGACATGATAGAGTTAGATAAACTAACAGCATTCTTATCTGATAAACCGAACCAAGACTGGAATAAAACTTGGGATTCATTGTTAAATTTCTGTGACCAGAAATGGCATGTCTAAATTCCTAAACCCGATAGCACAGCCGAAGTCGGAATTAGTAAAAAAGAGATGATAGAATATTTTATGAGCACCCCTTTATTTATTTTTTTATTATATTATACTGTTGTTAACAATACAGCATGGTATATAATCACTCTCACTAGATGTACTGATCTGTGGATGAACCCTAATGTTACAAATTCAAGAAGAATAAGTTAAAAATGAAGCTTTTTTAAATAAACCAAACCATAATTAGAAACATAATTGTTGGGATTAGGAGGGTGGGGAGGGCGGGGAACATTGAATTGGGAATGCTTTGATTTACACACAAATCAATAGTAGAAGTTTTTCACTTCTATTTTTTGTATTTTGTATTCATATTTATGTGTGTATTCTACCAATAAAAGATCATCAGAGTTAAAAATAAAAAAATATAACAACAGAAATCAGTTTTAAAAGGACAAAAAATGTTCTTTACTATTTCTCTGATTTGCAGGAAATTGATGCTGATGAGCCCAAATGCGTGTACAATAGACCTGACCAGCAGAACAACTTCTTGTCCTTTGAGAGTACAGGAAGTGATAAGGGACATCTTGGCAATCAGACCAAAGTAGGTGGAGAAACCTGGAGATAGCAAGAATAATGAGATTGCTGTTATCACCAAATTACTATTGAAAGTATAGTGATCAAATTTCTTCCTACTATAGTCGTCCCTCCCTGTTCACGGACTTTGAGTCTGTGGTCTTGGTTCTTCACGGACCGCCAAGTGGAGAGGGATAAAATGGCATGTGCGCCACAAGCACATGCAGTCATTCAAACCAATGGGACTTGAATATTTGCGGTTTTTCATTTTCACAGAGCGAGGGGAGGGAGGGCCAGAACGGATCTCCCACGAAAACGAAGGGGCAACTGTATTGTACAAAATGAAAATGAAAAGAAGCAAATCTGCTTGTAGATACACAGGTTGTTACTATGCACTACATACAAACATCAAATAATTAATGCAGCCTTCCTCAGCGTGGTGCCTGCCAGAACTGTTGTATTACAACTCCAACTATTTCTACCTGGCAGTTGCCATGGGAATTTCATTGGATAAGAGAGAGCCTGTATAATGGTGAAGGCCACCCTAAATTCAGATCCTCTGTGTTGCATACTTCTGTTAAGAATTTCCAGCCAATTAGCCATTGCACTCAGTCCTTATTGTGCTATATGTTTTTTTTTTAATTTAACCACTAAGTTTTTGTGCCCATCAGAAAATAATCTTTATTTTTAGTTTATAGAAAAGGAAAGGAAGTAGGAAGATGTGAAATGGTTATAAAATTCTGCATATAGTTGAGATTTTGGAGAAAAATATTTTCTCTCCGTCTCTCATAATGCTAGAATTTGGTGTCATCCACAGAAACTGCACCATGGGAAATTCAGAAGACATCAAGGGAAACACATTGTTAAATTATGATCTTTGCTTCCACAAGAGGTGATGATGGCTACTAACTTATTTATTTATTCTGGAACAAGGCCTCACTACAGAAATGTCCAGTTTTTACCTTTTGGGGCTTCCAACTGTCCCTGCTCCAACCCCAGAGACTTTAACATAACCATTTTCTTCTCTTTGAAAAAACACTCTCTGCTTGTGAAAATATGATGGTCAAAAAGATTCTTTTCACTCCCCTGAAGTTTTTAATAAAATATATAGGCTGGCATTCTACTAGTGACTTGCATAAGTTCGCTTATGCATGTGGTTGTAATTTTTTTGGCCATGATGTAATGTCTATATTCAATTGAAAGTTGTGGGAGCTGAGTTGTGCATGTGTTGCCATTGTACATATGGTGCTGTTGTTCATTGGACATGCATTTGCACATTGCAAATTCACTTATTGCATTGCACATTGCAGTTGTACATTTCACATTGCAATTGTGCATTTCACATTTTTTTGCACATTCAGTTACACAGTGTTGCAGTTTACCAATGCAAAGTAATCATGTAACTTTGTGAGTGAACAGTTACACTTGTGCCTCCTTGATGTAGAATCTCAGCCGTTGTTTTTAAATAAAATGTGTAGCCATAGGAGACCTTTTCCATGTTACCTGGGTATTCAAAATATTTAGAAGTGAGGTGTTGTCTGGCACAGGCTGTAGCTAACAATGTATTTGATTCTGAAGGTCCATAAAGACATTGATTGATGACATAGGGAAGGGAGGATTTATGTACACAGGCCAAACATTCCATTGTCTTACCTGGTACATAGCTCTGTGTTTGTTTACCTTCCTTCTCTCCTCTGCCACACCTTTCATTCATATACCTTACTGATTTTCCACTTGTAGACAAGTGGAGGACAGGAATTTGTCTTTTCTGTTCCCTTTCTATTACATATAGAACAATTTGTGCACAGCAGGAAAGAGCCCTGTTAATATATGGTCTTTCTAAAGATGTGCATGACAAAAGGGAATAATAACGTGAAAAGGGGCTATAGCATGCTCAAGGAAAGGCTATAGCTTGATAGTTGGGCACATGCTCTCAGTGGTCCTACTCAATAGAAGCAATGCTGTTTACCTGTTCCTGAAACAAGAATCTTTTCCAGTTGTCAGTTTAAACTTTTATGCATAGGCTCAGCACTCTGGACAGCCCTTTTAAAATGTGGGCTAAAAGCTGAAGCAGATTGGGCAGTGAGATTCTCTAGTCTGCAGTGACTCCCAACCTGTGGTCCTCCATTTGTTTTGGAGTTTAGCTCTCAGAAGCCCCAGCCAGCTTGACCAACAGACAGTAATTATGGGAGCTGAATTCCAAATCTGGAGGACCAAAGGTTGAGAACAACTGCTTTAGTTAATGAAGCAGTGAAGTAAACAACAGCTGGTATTCACCAAACAGGGAGAGATAGAGAGCAAGAGTGTTTCTTCTTCGTGGTCTCTGCGAATCACACAAATGGTTTTTGTGAATTTCACACAAAACCATTTGTGTGAATTCGCAGATGACCACTCGAAGAAATACTGTTACAGGTAAGCAACCTGTCCATCCTTGCTTGTCTTTCCAACATCATCTTTCCAACACTATCTGCCATCTTTTTTCAGTAACGGAACCCTAATCTGGAATACAAGAATCCAGTGATTCTGACCATTAGTTAAGTTCAAAAAAATATAGTTTAAGAGAACATATGAGTCTGTGCCCCCCCCTCCCAATTCTCTTACAAAATGAATGTGCTGCAATACATTGAGCTAGAAAAGAGCTATGGCTAGAAAAAAGAATCCACCCTTGGAAAATGACAATTTAATCTTTTTGAGCTGAGAGGAACCAAATTGGAAAAAGTACCTGTATAAACTTTCTAAATACATTATTAATTTTCTGAAAACAAATTTGGTGAAATGACATAAGAAAACAGAATATCCATAAAACATATCCAGGGTAGCCATGCTGGCTGTATAGCAAAGTGTAATAACATTGAAAATACACAAAACGGTGATACCTTTATTGGGCCAAAATGCACAAAATACATGTAAAATCCATAATAAAAACTTCATATTAGCATGTTACCCATATCCCAATATGTAATTTGTGTTACACAATTTTATATACCCATATGTACGTCTTTGCTTATGCATACATGCCCTGTCCACCCTGTGGCATTTAGCTGTAGGTCTCTACAGCACTCCCCTGGACTTGCTGCATCCTGTTTACATGACATGGGGCCAAAACCCCAAATTGTGTCCTTTTAGTCCATGGTTACATATTGCTACCCCTGCCATTCCACTGTGTGTTGTGGCAATAAATTAAACTGTAACCAATGCAACTCAAATAATGGAAGAGAGATCAGGAAAGTAATAATGAACTGAATTCTTTAAGTGCCATTCAGTCCCAAAACAATAAAGAGGTTTCAGCATTCCAGTGGGAACCCCAAGGTTTGCAGAAGTACAACTTTTTTTAAAAATGTAGTGGTTAAATAACAGATAGATAGATAGATAGATAGATAGATAGATATTATATATAGCACAATAAAGACTGAGCATAGTGACTAACTGGCTGGAAATTTTAACAGAAGCATGCAGCACTGCAAAGTTCTATAGCAGACCCTGTTTGTTTAAAAAAATATATACCATATATAAAAATATTAATCTTATGCAGTGACTCCAGCGCTGAAGATTTCTTTCTTTGTGAAGATTCTGACTACTTTGGTAGACCTAACTTCAAAAGCAACATATAAACATATCACAGTGCCCTACGGGTCCAGCTTTGAAGTGCAATACCTGGAATCTTGAATTACATGCACTAGAAAAACACCTCTGCATATCCCAAAGGGATATCCACTTAATGAGCTGCGAGTCAGACAACTTACTTCCTGTGTGCTCAGGACTATCTGGGTAAATGCAAATCGGCTGCTAAGAAACCTGTTGCACCGGATCACATGGCTTGTCCAGCAGTTCGGTTCACTTTGTCTTTCTTTTCTTTTTCTTTGCCACTTACCCATAATCCACCAACTGAGAGGAGTTTGCCGGCTCATACTGCTTTTTAAAAATTAACTGCTCTATAGCTCATAGTTCTTCCTGTGTTTGAATCATCTTTCCTGCAGGGCAAACCCTCCATCGGAGTCACAAACATTCCAGAGTGCTTATGGAGAACACTGGGAGAAGAGTCAAAGAAAACTGTGGACCCTGGTAGGCCTGACTCTGACCCTGCACATGTCCTTCATGTGTGCCAGGCACAAATTGCTGAGTTGGAAATATGGCTAGAACAAACTAAGGAATCCTTGGGGTCAGAAGCCCAGACCTGCCAAATGCAGCAGACAGTGGAGAAGCATCTGGCTGCATGCCAGGTAAGCTGAACTGGCCAAAGTTCACTGCTGTCACCATCTCATGAAACCAATCATCTTTCTCCTCTCATTTAGGGAATGAGATAATAATAGCTTCAGGTTTTGCTGCTTTTGCTCGTTATTGCCCTTCGTGACGCTGCTGCTGGATTCAGTATAGCTGGATTCAGTATAGCAAGCAGGCAGCTACCAGAATTCCCCCATTGCTATATTGGCTTGGGGATTCTAGTTGTAATCTAAAAAGCAAATGTTCCAAGCACTTCATGGCTAGAGGTCATTTTCCTGTACTCTTGATCTGGCTGTTGTCCTCCAAGGTGACATTAGAAGTGATCCAGTAAAATTCCCTGTCCTGTGTTTGAGATTTGAAATTAATGCAGGGGTAGAGCAAGAGACAAATAACAGCCATGTGTTTATAAGTGTGTGTATCTGTCTGTCTGTCTGTTCTTGTATACATTGGTAATATACACCAAATTTCCTCTGGACTTGCTGCATCCTATTTACATGACATGGGGCCAAGACTCCAAATTTGGTCCAGACTCTCTCCATGACACCCGCACCCCATTCGGGGCTTCATCTCTGTAAACCATTTGCTGTTGGTTTTATCTCTTTTCTTAGTGACAACAGTGGCTGCCTTCACTCACAGTCCTTGCAAATCGGCCAGCACCACCACTGTAGGCTGGTTTGCTCTGAGGTTAGAACGCAGTGCCTAGCATCCGTAGTGTGGCTGGGCACCTCGTCCTGACCTCAGGAGCAGTACTAGGCAGTGAATGAGGGGCATGTGGGAAGGCAGCCACCCTTCATTCACTAGGAGAATCAAAAGCCCGCAACAAAAAGAGCAGGTGAGGGCAGCTTGGAGTATTCTGGCAAGTGTAGACCTGCCCTCTCTCTGTGTGTATACTTAACACTTCTCCTACTGGCCACTTTCTCTCCCTTGGCTAGTTTCTGTTAACAGCCAAACTCTGATTTAAGCCACACTGTATAAAGACGAAACCATCTGAAGTCAAAAAAGGATGTAGGGAGGAGTGGTATGGTTATTTCCCCACGGCAGATGTCTGCCACCCCATGAAGTCAGGTTAGTTGGCCAGCTTGTCATTGAAAATAGGCAATGGGATGATAAAGAGATATGGTGACTAGTAAGAGGCCACTTCCATTGTGTGCTGACTAAGGGGATTCCCAGTGCATGTTTTGCCATGGCATTGGACGCAAAGATCAGCATCATGCAGGAGCAGCATTGCCATCTGGGTTGTGCTTGTCCCAGTTCGTGCTAGGTTGCCATCTCCTTCCATCAATGCTGGCATGAGGCCCCCACTGTAAGGATATAAGGTTATTCATTAAAAGAACAATTAGCTTCATGTTGCCTTAAATCTTCCTATTAATATATAATTTGTATGAACACCCTTACTTCCTCTCAAATTGTGGCGCTAATTTTTCCCTATCAGAGAATTTGGGTTATTTATTGCAAAGGTCAGGGATTTATGTCTTCCTCTGTTATAACACAGAATAGTATGGACAACCCTGCTTATGTCATAATTTGTTACACAGCAGGATTTTCTAGTAGGGATGTAATTCTTCACTCAGTTTCTTCTCAAAGTAAGCAACAAGTAATTTTAACAGTTTCCTTCCCAGTGTAAGAGGGTCTTTGAAAACCTTACAGTTTCTAACAGTTTTCAAAGCCTATCTGCAATTTTGGAGTGTTTATTGTGCAAAACAACCACATGCAAATTTGGACAGAATAAGTCCTGAACTGTAAAGATTCTTGTCAGCTGGAGATTCTTCTTGTTGAGGGTTCTCAACAATTGAAAAATATGGAGTTTTGACAATTTTTAAATATTTTCTAATATTCTTTCCATCCCTAGTGTCTAGCATCTCTAATGAAGTAATGAAGCTCTTATGATAGGTAAAAAGTAATATAGGGCCTTTACAGACTGCCAGAAATAATGCAACTTGAGTCCACTTTAACTGTCCTAGCTTAGTGCTAGGGAATCATGGGAATTGTAGTTTTTCTGAAACATTGAGCCTTCTCTGTCAGAGAGCTCTGGTGCCACAATAAACTACAGTTCCCATGATTCCCTAGCACTGGGCCAGGGCAGTTAAAGTGGACTCAAATTGCATTATTTCTGGCAGTCTGTAAAGGCTCATAGTTAACTCTCTGGAAAAGAAACCTGGCTTGAAAGTACCGGTAGCTAAAAAATTAACTAGTTCAGGTATAGCATGCTCAAAACAATAGCCAATCAAACAGGCTGGAATGGACAACTGTTCCAGGTTGGGGGCCAGTTTTTGGTGGACCAGAAGTGATTGGATATCACTTCTGGTTTGTTTCACTTTATTTTGGCTAGCTTACAAATGAGCCATTTGATAAGGCTCATCTGGTATAAATGACACCAAACCCCTACATTTTGTGGTGATTTGGTAGTGACTTGGACAGTTTTCAGGTGACTATTTTAAACCCCACTTTCAATTATCATTTTGGAGGCAGGTCTGGGGGCCATGGGGATGTCCTGTAGTCCCTAGGAAGCTGCAAAAAGGGCTGAATTTATTCCATCTTTCCATAGCTGCTTTATCTCCACCATTATAAACTTGCCAGGGAAAAAGGTACTGTCTGTCATATTTCGGGAACATCTTTGACTTCCACAAGTTTCTAGAAAGATGCTAGTAGACCGGTGATTCCCAAAGTGGATGGTACGCACCCCCTCCACCCCGGGGATGATAGAAAGATCCGGGGGGCAATGAAAGGAAAAGGGGGCAGCAGGGGGATGGTGAAGGGGAAAGGGAGTGGTGGTGGGCCTTCAGTTAAAGTATTGGTGTGTAAGAAAGACAAGGGGAAGCAGTGGCCTTTAGGACCATAATAATAATAATAATAATAATAATAATAATAATAATAATATAATTTATTTATATTTCCCGCCTTGATCCGTAGGGAGTACAAGGATAAAATGTACAAAATGTACAGTAATACAATCAATAAAGAAAGAAAACATAACAATAAAACCACAACAGTAATAAAAAGAACAGTAATAAACAATAAACCCAGCAGTAAAAACAATAACACCATGGTGGGGATGAGGGTTGAATGAAACTTCTTTTAGCCATATCTTTCTCTTAGCCACATCTTTCACTAGTCTTTCACTTCTCTTAGCCACATCTTTCACTAGTAGTGGTGGGAAACTCTTGTGAGGGTTGGGTGCAAGGCATCATTTCTGTTGCTTGGAGCAGCACCATTTTGGGACAGACTGACTTACTGGAGCAAGGAGTTAGAGTACACGACTGGGGAAGAAGCAGCAGCAAAAAGGAGCTTTCAAGTTTGAGACCCTGCTTAAGTTTTGCGTGCTCCATCCTGGTCTTGTTTTCTTTCATCGGACAGGCTGAGAGAAGAGGTCTCTGTATGTAGCCTCTGGAAGCCTACTATACACACAGCGTCTGCTCCTCTCTCCACCCTGACAAAGAAGGATTGAGACTCCTTCCTCACTAGGGAGAAGCTTTCTCCTTTGCATTTGGTCATCTTGGGAGCAGTGATCAAGCAGTGGCTGAGCAATGACCAAGAAACCTCTTGCCTGCACTGGCCTTTGTGACAAAGCCAGAATGGGTGAGAGGCTTCTCTGTCACTGCTCAGCCAGCTGCATGGTTACTGCTCTGACCATGACCAGGTGCAAAGCGAGTAGCAACCAAGCAGCCAGCTGAACGGCGACTGAGAAGCCTCTTGCCTGCATTGGTCTTTATTGCAAGGTTGTCACAATGGGAGTAACCATAGGATTTAGGACACTGGCTTCTTGGTTGCTAGTCAGCTAGCCAGCTACTCAGTTGTGGCTCCCAAGGTGACTGGGTGCAAAGGGAGCAGCGACCAAGATTGCTTGTTTTAAATTTGCAGTAGAACAGTAGACTTAATATTGGGAAATAGCATGGGGGGCCACTAGGGTTGTCTCCCAAGAGAAAAGCTTGAGAACCACTATGCTAGACCAATGTGCCTCTATGGCCAAAATGATGCTGGGTAGCCCTTATTAGAGTAAACCCTTTGAATGAATTGCTGAATATTGAGTCAACAGAGAAATAAATTTAATTCATCTGATAGACCTAGTTGGGAGTAACCATAGGATTTGGGAGTAACCATAGGATTTAGGACACTGAGTTAGGGGTTACAAGAATACTCTTTCTTTCTTTCCTTAACTTACTGGAAACATTCTCTATTGATAAAATATATTACTACAGTCATCTTTTTCTCTCTCCGTTTTCTCTGTATTACTCATCAATCTACTTCTTTTTGTCCAAAATTCTGGTACTGACATCACTTATTTCTCACAACGATCCTCACCAAATATATGCACTGGCTTTCCTTTTGCCAAAAGCTTTGAGTTTATCTACCCCACTGCAGTTTTAGAAGTTTGATAGCACCTTGACTGTCTTGGCTCCATCCTGTGGAACCTTGAGATGTGTAGTTTGGCCTAGTACATAGTTCCTCAACTGCAGTTCAAGTGATTGCACTAAAGCTCTGTAGTAGAGCATTCTAAATGTCTCACCAAACTACAAATCCCACAATTCCATAAGATGGAGCAGTGACAGTTAAAGTGCTATCAGAGCGCTAGAATTGTGTAATGTAAACACACTTGAAGTGACTTTCCCTTCTAGGTAGATAGATCCTGTGCTTGTTTACTCAAAGTTCTGCTGAACTAACTTGGCTTAAATTGTAAAATTAGGGGATTGCAACCAAATTGTTGTGACTGTATTTGCATGTATTCATAGAGGGACAGCATTGCATATATGCATGTGTGTGTATATGCCTTCAAGTTGCCTGTCAACTTAGGGCAACCTCATGTATTTCATAGGGTTTTCTTAGGCAAAGACTATTCAGAGGAGATTTTTCCAGTTCCTTCCTCTGAAATATAGCCTACAGTACCTGCTATATGTTGGTGGTCTCCCATCCAAGTACTAACCAGAGTTGACTCTGCTTAGCTTCCAAGATCAGATGGGATCTGGAGGTTTTAGGATATTTAGGTCCTGCATATACACATACAATTGGAAGTTGGGATTTTGGAGGTCTGCCCTGTATAATAAACAAAAATAAACAGGCTTTGATAGGAAATACAAAACTACAAGAAGAAACTTTTGTCTCATATGCTCTCTCATCTCATGGGGAGGGCAAAATACAAAACTGAAAAAAGAAAACTTTTAAAAGCAAGAAAGAAACAATTGAAGCTTCAGTATACTTGGCTTCTCCTTAAGATCTGGGATGGTATCTCCCAATTGCACAAGACAAGTGGAATAATAAGATTTTAAAAAGAAATTCCCCTCTGGTTTCATCCCATTTCTACTCATTGCTTTTAGTTGCCTTGAGCAGCAACAAGTTTCCTCTATTTTCTTCATGACTGCCTTTTTGGATATTTGAAGAGTACATGCTTTCTCTTCTCCAGGATAACTCAGTGTTTTCAGTTCTTCCTTACAAGACCAGTTTGTCATCTTTCTGAAATCTGGTACCCATGCCTTCTTAGTATTGCCACACTGTTTCCTCCCTCCCTTCTCCTCTCCCTTTCCCCTTTCCCTCCCTTAGTGTAAACATTTAGATTGCAAGCTTCTTAGGACAGTAATTTGATTTTCTTACTCTTATCAGTATGTAAATTGAGTGTACATTGATAAAGTGCAATGTATATTGACTGGTTGGTCCACAGGATGGAATAGGAGGGAAATTTGAAACTCTCAGTAGCTTCAATGAAAACTTTATCAGAGCTCTTGAATGGACTAGCATATGCCAGCTTGAGGACTGGGCCCTCTGGAAGTTGCCTACCTCTATGGCCCAACAATGGGAACAATATATTGCAGGTCAACAAGGAAAGGGCCTTCTCTGCTGTGACAGCCATTTGTGGACTTCTGCTTGAGAGTTTGTGTGAAAATTGCTTTCTTTCCTATGCTAAGTGAAAACATACCTTTTTATTAAAGCATTTAGTGCCTGGCTTACATTTTGAATGTACATCTACATAGTTTTATTTATTCTAACTTCTTGTTGTGCAATGTACAACATTTCCTGCTTACAGCAACCCTAAGGTAAACCTAACACACAGTTTTCTTGGCAAGATTTGTTCAGAGGATTTGCTACCATTGCCCTCTTCTCACACAGAGAGTATGTGACTTTCCCAAGGTCATCCAGGCAGTCTGAACTAGACTTTTGTTGTTGTTGTTGTTGTTGTTGTTGTTGTTGTTAACTGCCCTTGAGTCGATCTTGACTCATGGTGACACTATGGATGAGACATCTCCAATAGCCTCTGTCTTCCACTGCTCTCCTTAAATCCTGCAACCCCATACCCATTACCTCCTTAATAGAGTCCATCCAACTGGCATGTGGCCTTCCTCTCTTCCTATTTCCCTCCACCTTTTCCAACATTATTGTCTTTTCCAATGAGTCCTCTCTTCTCATGACGTATCTAAAGTATGACAGCCTCAGTTTGGTCGTCTTGGCTTCCAGGGAGGTTTCCAGCTTGATCTGCTCTAGGACTCATTTGTTTGTCCTTTTGGATGTCCATGGGATCCTCAGCACTCTTCTCCACCACCACATCTCAAATGCATTGATTTTCTTCCTATAATCTTTCTTAACTGTCCAGCTCTCATACATGGTAATAGGGAATATGATAGCTTGTATGATTCTAACTCTTGTGCTAAGTTGTATATCTTTCATTTTAGAATCTTTTCTCGTTCTTTCATAGCCACCCTCCCCATTCTTAGACTTCTGATTTCCTGACTGCAGTCCCCATTTCTATCAATATTTGATCCCAGATATGGGAATTTTACTATTTCTATTTCTTCATTGTCTAGGTTGAATTTGTGAAGATCCTCGGTGGTCATTATTTTTGTTTTCTTTATGTTCAGCATTAAGCCTGCCTTTGTACTTTCTTCTTTGATCTTCCTTAATAGGTGTTTCAGGTCTGTGAGGTTTTCTGCTAGTATTATGGTGTCATCTGCATATCTTAGATTGTTGATACTCCTTCCTCCTATTTTCACTCCTTCTGTGTCCAAGCTTTCTTTTCTTATGATATATTCTGCATACAAGTTGAACAAATAGGGTGAAAGAATACAGCCTTGTCTGACCTGGAGAAGAGAAGGTTTGGAGGTGATATGATAGCCATGTTTAAATATTTGAAGGGATGTCATATTGAGGAGGGAACAAACTTGTTTTCTGCTGCCCCAGAAACTAGGACCTGGAACAATGGGTGCAAGCTCCAGGAAAAGAGATTCCACCTCAACATTAGGAGGAACTTCTTGACAGTAAGGGCTGTAAGACAGTGGAACACACTCCCTCGGAGTGTGGTAGAGTCTCCTTCCTTGGAGGTCTTTAAGCAGAGGCTGGATGGCCATCTGTTGGGGATGCTTTGATTGGGAGTTCCTGCATGGCAGGGGGTTGGACTGGATGGCCCTTGTGGTCTCTTCCAACTCTATGATTCTATGATTCTATGACCCCTTTACACATTGGGAATTATTCTGTTTCTCCATGTTCTGTTCTGACTGTAGTCTCTTATCCTGAGTCCAGATTCCTTATCAGAACTATCAGATGTGTTGGAACTCCCATGTCTTTAAGGACGTTCTATAGCTTTTCATGATCTATGCAGTCAAAGGCTTTGCTATAGTCTATAAAGCACATGCTGATTTTCTTTTTGAACTCCCTGGTGCGCTCCATTAGCCATCGTATGTTTGCAATATGTTCCCTATTACCCTTTCCTTTCCTGAACTCCACTTGGACCTCTGGGATTTCTCTTTCCATGTATGGTTGGAGTCTGTTGCAGAATTTTGAGCATGATTTTGCTTGCATGGGAGATCATTGCTATGGTCTTTTAGTTGCTTCAGTCTCTTGTGTCTCCCTTTTTGTGGATGGGGATGTATATTGATTGCTTCCAATCTGTTGGCCATTGTTTTGTTTTCCATATCTGTTGATATATGTTGGTTAGCACAAAAGTTGACTCTGTTAATGTGGATTGCACAGTTCAATTGGAATATCATCTGTTCCTGGTGATTTGTTTTTCACTATTTCTCTTATTGCAGTTTTCACCTCACTTTTTAGAATCTGGGGTTTATCTTCATATGGCTCTTCATTCCATAATTCTTCTGTGTATTGCATCCAATGTCTTTTTATTCCTTCTTGGTCTTGAATTATGTTATTTTTATTGTCATAGAGTGTCCCAGTCCTTGGTTTGAATTTTCCTTTGATTTCTCGGATCTTCTGAAATAGATCTCTTGTTCTTCCCTTTTTGTTGCTGTCTCTTTCAATTGCTCGTTGTAGTAATTATCTATCCACACAAGCTGTTGTACTGTTGCTTTCATAATTCTTAGTTTGTTCCTATCTCCCTTTTGTTTTTCTTTTGTTCTTTTCTTTATTGATTGTAGTGTTTTTTTCTGTCATCCATGTTTTTTTTCTCTTCCTTTTTGTTTATTGAAAGTGTCTGTCTGCATTCTTCTTTTATTATGTCCCTGGCTTCAGGCCATAGTCCCTCTGGTTCTCGGTCTGTTATGCTTACCATTGTGAATCTGTTTCTTATGTTGTCAGTAAATTGGGTTGAGATATTATTTAGATCATATTTTAGTATAATCACTGTTTTTGTTTTCTTCTTGAGTCTTACTCTTATTTTTGTTATGAGTAATTTGTGATCTGTGCCACAGTCAGTGCCTGGTTTAATCTTGGCCACCAATATAGGGTTCTGTCATCTTTTACTTCCAGTTATATAATCTATTTGATTTTTGTGTCGACCATCTGGTGATGTCCATATGTATTGTCTTCTTTCTGGATGTATGAAAAATGTGTTTGTAGTTAATAGATTGTTAGCTTCACAAAAATTTATGAGGCGCTCACCTGCTTTGTTTCTTTTGCCTAATCCAAATCTGCCTACTAGACTAGACCCATTAAATTAATGAGAAGTACATATGTGTTGAATTACCATTCAATAATTTCAATCTGCTTGAGGGAAAAAAATCTCAAGCTTCATCAAAGACCACAGGAAAAAGTGGAGAAGAGTCTTATAGCAACTCCAAGAATTATATATACGGTATATATATATTTGGTATATACGTATGTGGTCTAAAATGCCCTAAAGGCACCAGATCCCATCTAATCTTTGAAGCTAAGCAGGGTCAGCCCTGGTTAGGATGGATGAGAGACCAACAAGACCCAGGTGCTATAGGCTATATTTTGCAGGAAGGAAATGGTGAAACCACCTCTGAGTGTTCCTTGCCTATGAAAAAACTATGAAATTAATTGGTCACCATAAGTCGCATGCAACCTGAAGGCACATACACATACACAGGACTCCTTGCCTGCAAAGCTACATTATTTGGGTGGAGTGTAGTTTCACATCTCTCCCTCAGAAAGCAACTTTCCAGAGCACAGAGCACGCTGCCCTGGCTGTTTAGTGGCCAGGGGGAGGAATGTAAGAGAAAACCCAATAGTACTGGCTTGCAGTTTGCTTCTAGTAGAAGAGAACTGAGGTTGCTGTCCTGAAACTCCAGTGACTTGTGGAGACCTGGGACAATGTGATCAGTTTTTGTCTCCCAGCTGCAAAATTGTAGCTAAGGGCGAAATGCTGCCTGGGAACCTCCCTGCCCCATTTTCCTTCCCCAGCCATTAAACAGCCAGGGTAGTATGCTTCAGCCATAGAAAACTGCTAGGAAGGGAGTGGACATTGTGCAAGGAGATAATGAATGCCTTCTTCGCAACATTGAAAAAAGAGATGTAGGAGGGGGTATAACCTGATATTACATGTGCATAGGTCACGAACATAATTTTACCCTCTGTTGTTTTTGCTGCAACAAACTAAAATGGCCACTCCTTTAGCAGATTTGAAGCTTATATGATGCACCATGGTTTATTTTCAGAGACTGGAACAACAGCTCCCAGGATTGTTAGCTGTGGTAGGATTCTAGGAGTTGCGATCCCCAATAGTAACATTTTTTAATTCTGGTGTTTTGTTTTGCTTTTAAACTAGAACTAAGCTCCACTAATCAAACCTGTGTGCAAAACAGAGTGAGCAGAAATACTGTACCAGTTAAGAAACAAGATACCTCTGAGCACATGCTCAGGAATTTCTGATTGGAATCAGCAAAACATTCCCAAGACCTTTCCCTCTTGTTTTTTCCCCCTCAGGCTCTACCCTTCAGTGATCAAATTGCAGGAAGGTGTGGGGGTGGAATTGTATGCTTCTGTTGTTAGATAATTAGGAGCTCTAAACTTCTGCCTACTTATATCTGCCAGAAAATCCCAATCATGCTCTAAAACATTGATGGCATTGCATAAAAGTTTGCAATTATCTGCATGTTTCTTTGTCCTTTAAACTGCCCTTCCCCTTGCCTGGTTAATTGCCAAAAACTCTGACCCAACAAAAAAACAACACTTTCCCACCTCTAAAAAAGCCAGAGGGAGAGGAAATATGAGCCATTTTTAGATTGTCCCTCCTGGCCACTGTTGCCAGCCTTTCTTCCACCCTAGCAGCTTATGGTCTCTTCAGTAAATAAAGTTCACTAAAGAATGAATGATTAACTGCTTGTCTTCCCCAGGTCATGTTATCAGAGATTGAACAAAAAGTGGTGTATCTATTAGAGGATTGCAAAAACCAGCCTGCCAGTGATAGTCCAAGCCTCCAGGAAGAAGCAGAGACCCTTTCCCTGAAACTTAGAGATGTGAAGCTCAACTTGGAAAAAATCCAAGGCATGCTCCATGACAAACATGCGGAAGAAGAGGTAAAACTAAACCACAACAAACTGGGCTACTGCTTTTGTATTTTTAGGAAGCATGTGTGTTTGTGTGTCTGCTGTGCTTGTGTGAAGACCTCTGGGCACATGTATGTTACATTCAGAAACGGTTCCAGGCCTGTTTTACTGTTAATGTCTCCTGGGCCCTGTCTGCCAAGTAAAGCATCCAACCTCCATTCTCTCAACATGGGAGACTGGACATCTGATGGCCCATGTGAACAGACCGAATGATGGCTGGCCCATTCAGGACCAGAATTGGGATATATCCCTCTTACCATGGATTTTAAAAAGTCCCCAGCCCTCTGTTTTGACATCGGGTCGGTATTCACAACACATCCTGCTGTGCCAACTGGCATGGCCACCACCACCACATTTTGCCTTGCTCCATGGTCAGAACAAGGCACCCAGCCATGTGATCAAAGCTGGGCACCTCATTCTGACCTCAAAAATGTGCTATCTGTCAGTGTGGCAGCTGTGCTGAACAGCTCTTTACACACATGTCCAGCGTGCCACCTGACACAACAGCAACTGAAACAGGTTGCTTTGCTCTGAGGTCAGAATGAGGTGCTCAGCCTATCTCAGAAATGAGTGACTTGTTGCCATGGTGGCCATCCTGGGCAACATAGCAGGATGCACATGTGAACAGCCACTTGCATCAAAATGGAAGATTAAGGTAACAGGAAGGGGGTCAGATCAACTATGATGCCAGAGTACTCGAGGCTACCTCTGGAGTATCCTGGCCAGTGCAAACAGTAATTCCCTGAAGGGGTTTTGAGTCTCTTGATAAGAACATCCAAGAGCCCTAATGCCTTTAAACAGTGGGTAGATTGGTATAATGTAAGATGTGCCTTCTAGACAGCACCCTGGGCCATTGAATGTGAGGATTGCCTTCCCCAGTGATTTGTTTCTAACATCTGTCTTGCAGAGATAAACTGAACATACCATATATACCTTGCACAGTATGCAAAGGAATCTTGTAGCAACTTTGAAACAAACTGAAAGACAGCAACTGTTAGCATGAACTTTTATAGACTTGAGCCTACTTCCTCAGAAGCATGAGGTGGAGCATAGTTATATCAATCTAATGCCAGTTCAGCTATCATGGCTGCATCCTATGGGATCTTGGGATTTGTAGCTTGACAAGGTATTTTGAATTCTCTGTCAGAGAGCTCTGGTGCTATAGTTTATGAGTGGATTAGAGCTCCCTAGCAGAGAATTCTTAGTGTCTCATAAAACTACAAATCCTGGGATTTTAAGGGTTAAACCATAACAGTTAAAAGTGTTATACAGTTGCTATAACTGTGCACTGTAGATGCACTTTGACTCTATTAGAGGTAGGGGATCAGTGTGGTGTGCTGGGCGAGATCCATGTCCCTTCAACTCCATGCAGGCTCAATAATGCCAAAGGTCATAGGGCTTGTCTACATTACCCCTATACCCTGAATTCACCCCAGGCCTGCCATGTATACCATGCAGCCCCAAACCTTGAATGGGGTCTGGAATCTTTACACAAAGCCTGGACTCAATTCAAGGTTTTGACACCGTGTCCTACATTTTAAAAAGTTACTTTTTTCTGTGGGTTTTCCAGAAAACCTGGAAAAATATGACAATGTCAAATGATAACAGTTGGCAGCAATGGGCAGCTGCTGATCCCCCCCACAGGCCTGCTAAGTTGCTCTGTACATGCAAGTTGCTCTGGGCTTGTCTGAGGTCAGAACAAGGCTGGGCACCTCATTCTGACCTCAGAGCAACTTGTGCCCACAGTGGTGGCACTGGCTGGCATGCAGGGATGACAGCAGGTGTGGGGGGGATTTGGGGAAAATGCTGGGGGCTAGAATACTTCAGGGGCAGTTTGCTGGCAAATGTAGACACGCCCATAGCAGAGGCCCTGTGACAAAGTGATGTGACCATGCCCCCTGATGTCACAGAGTAGTTGGTTACAATATGCATGCAGATCCAAGCACAGGCTGCAGTGACATTCCTATAGCCAATGCTGGGCTCTTTACAGCTTTGCCCACTCCATGCTGTCCCTCACTGGGAAGGACAAGGAGTGGGAAAAAATTCCTCATTGTTTATGTAGCATTATTCCAGGCTGAATATATTGGATCTTGTCTCATTTTAGAAGTTCAAGTATTATGAGAGAAAGCCTTGGATGACATCTTCCATTTCCAGGTTTCCCATTTTTCCTTGCAATGGTCATGCTGAGCATTCCATACTTTCAGTATGTGTGCTCTTCATTGAGCTATTTTTGTCTCATTCTCAAACTCCACTCAGGAGTGTTTTCTTGTCTAAATACTTTGAATGGAGCATGTACTTCAGTCCTTTTGCTGCCTCCCTCTTCTACAGGAGTGTTGCTATTTTGACTACATAAATAACCCACACCCAGATAATTAATTTGCTGTTAGCAGCATTCCTCAATCCAGGTCATGTTGGCTGAGGATGATGGGAGATTTTTTGCAATCAGTTTGAAGAGCATCATCCCGCAGGGAGAGGTGGGATCTATAAATAAACCATATTATTATTATTATTATTATTATTATTATTATGTTGGGAGAAATAGTTAATATTAATTTATTAAAATATTTATGTCCTGCACATCATCATAGGAATACATAGGACATTTTAACCTCAAGAACATTTTAAGCCATTGAAAACAATTCATACTTTGAAACAATTAAAATCAAAGCCCATTGAATGATTTAACAATTTCATTTAATATGTTAAAACAGTTCAAATGTTTTAAAAGCAGTTGAAACCATGTACATGTACATTGAGGTGGAGAAAATGCAGCCTGTAGGCCCTTAGGCCATTTGTGGAGGGGTAGTTTCCTAAGCTTTGCCCCCAAATTCCCTAAAGATAACGAGAGAGGCAATTTTGGCACATTCTTAGCCTCTCCAGGGCTCAACATGGGCCCAGAAAGGGCCACAAATGGTGAAATTGCCTCCAAACCCCTTAGATGTTAGGCTGGAGCATATAAGACAAAAATAATATTTTTTTCAGGGGGTACAGCATAGGGTGCTGACTTCATGGGCCCATGGGCCTCTTAACACTCACAATTGACCACCTCATTTACATTTTGAAAATAACATCATTATAAACTGATTGCATCTGAGGAAGTAGAGTGTAGTCTATGAAAGCGCATGCTGCCAACTTCTTTCTTTAGTTAGTCTGAAAGGTGCTATAAGATCTCTCTACATACTGATTCTACAGACTAACACAGCTATATCTATGAATTATTATTATTGTTGTTGTGGTGGTGGTTATTATTTCTTATCCGCGTCTCTCCAAGACTCGAGGCAGGGTACAACACAGCTTAAACATAGTTTAAAACAACTAAAGATAGGACACATTAAAATCATCTAAACATAAATTTTAAAGTACAGTTGGTTCTCCATATTCACTGATTTTTTTTATCTATGAATTCAAGCATCCATGGTTTAAAAATATTCCAAAAAGATATCAATTCCAAAAAGCAAACCTTGATTTTATAGAAAGGACACTATTTTATACAGGGATGCAGTGGCTCAAGTGGTTAAGACACTGATTCTATTGATTGCAAAATCGGTGGGTTGGCAGTTCAAGGCCAGAGTGCTGCATAATGGGGTGAGCTCCTCTCACTAGTCTCAGCTTCTGCCAACTTAGCAGTTCAAAACCATGCAAATACAAGTAGATAAATATATACCACTATTTCTTGACAGGGAAGGCAAACAGCGTTCAGTGCAGTCATGCTGGCCACATGATCACAGAGTACTCTCTGACAACGCTGGCTTTTTGGCTTAATAATGGAGATGAGCACTGCCCCCTACGGTCAGAGACGACGACACCTTTGTCAACAGGGAATACCTTTACCTATTTTACTATGCCATTGTATTTAATGGGTCTTGAGCATCCACAGATTTTGATGTCCATGGGGGGTCCTGGAACCAAACCTCAGCAGATACCCAGGGCCCACTGTATACTAATTTAAAATTCATAGGTTAAAATCCACTGGGTAGGCCTGCCAAAAGATAGAGGTTTTTAATACCATTTTAAACTCAGATAGCATGTTTAGTTGTCAAATCTCTCCAGGCAGGCCATTCCACAGTCTAGGGTTGGCCAATGAAAATGTCCTCTGGGTGACCTATGAGGAACAACTTAGGGAGCTGGGGATGTTTAGCCTGGAGAAGAGATGGTTAAGAGGTGATATGATAGCTCTGTTTAAGTATTTGAAGGGGTGTCATATTTAGGAGGGAGCAAGCTTGTTTTCTGCTGCTCCAGAGAATAGGACCCTGAACAACGGATGCAAGCCACAGGAAAAGAGATTCCACCTTAACATTTGGAGGCACTTCCTGACAGTAAGGGCTGTTTGACAGTGGAACACACTCCCTTGGAGAGTGATGGAGTCTCCTTCTTTGGAGGTCTTTAAACAGAAGCTGGATAGCCATCTATTGGATATGCTTTGATTTTGAGTTCCTGCATGACAGGGGGTTTGGATTGGATGGCCCTTGTGGTCTCTTCCAACTCTATGATTCTGTGACAGTTGCCAGTCTATTTCTGGCCATTGAAGTAAATGTCCCACAGAGGATCTGAGCGTATGAGTATATTATATGGGAGGAGGTGATCGCATAGGTAACCTAGACCCAAACCATGTAGTGCTTCGAAAGACTTGAATTAAAAGTCATGTTTTGTTTCGGCACCAGAACAAAACGACAGTCAATGCCAATCAGACTTCCAAGGGGAGGGAATTCCACAAACAAGGCACCACAGCAAAAGAGGCTGAGTATGAAGCCATCATAATTTCATTGCTCCAAAAACAGTGTGGTTTCAGACTGGCTTGAATATGTTCGGGTAGATGTATACCAACTGTAGGGGGAAAATGTAAATTCTTTTTATAAAGGTCACCAAAAGAAGGTCCAATTGTGTATAAAAGTCAGAAATGAGTGCACACAAAGTGGAACATGTGCTCTGTGTCATCAGGTCTCCTCTATAATTACCTCCCCATCAGTGCCTGTAATTGGATGTCATGCTCTGTAGACTAAGTGTGAGGAAGAGATTGCACGGCCCAGGCTACGTCTTTGATAACTTATTTGCTGCAAGAATAGCAGCAATTACACACAAAAAAAGTTGATGACCTTTTTGTAAGTACTGCATGAAAGAGTTCTCAGCGTTGCCGTAGCAAATATTTCTTTCTTTCTGCGACTGTTGTCGAAGGCCAGAAAGAGAAGTAGGTGAGCAACACAAGCTGACAACGAAACGAGACTGTTTCTCACATTGTCTCCAAGCCACTCTGGAAGATTAAAGCCAACTGTCATTAATATTTATTTCTGTATTTGTTTGTTTCATTTATGTCCCATCTTTCTCCAGATATGGGACCCAAGGAGGCTTGCAACAGTTAAAAACAACCATTTAAAACCTGGTGATAACATTTTTTAAAAGGAAATAAATCAACTACCATATTATACAAGCACTAATTTAAAACAATATAAATTCATTTAAAAAAATATAACAATAAAGACAAAAACACAGCCCATGCACTCCTCTAAAAGACTCTTAGGCTGCATCTGCTCTGTAGAAATAATGCAGTTTGACATCACTTTAACTGTCATGGCTCAGTGCATTGGAACCCTGGGATTTGTAGTTTGCTGTGCCATGAGAGTTGTCTGACAGAGAAGACTAAATGTTTCAGAAAACTACAAAATGCAGCATTCTATAGCATTGAGCCATGGCAGTTAAAGTGGTGTCAAACTGCATTAATTCAGTTGCAGCTTCTATTCTATTCTTGTTCTAGTTCTGATTCTGTTTTATCACTTTATTTTATACTCTGCCATTTCTCAAAGTTGGGATTCAAAGCATCTTGCAAGATAATCATGATTAAAAAAAAATACTAATAACAACACATGTATTTAAAGACATAAAAAAGGTTGTGATAAAAATATTATTAAACTGTCTATAGAATTAGAACTATTTAAAACATTTATTTAAAGGTGAAGAATGGAAGTAGTACAGCCAAGGTTGAGGGGTTTTTTTGGGGGGGGTTGGTTAAACCAGTTTGTTTGTTTTTTTCATGAGTGTGTAGGACTGCACAAATATCGGACTAAATCAGAAAATTAAGTAGCAAAATGCACTTCAGATGTTACGGGTATTAGCTTAAATAATAAAATTCAAAGACATTAGTCTGGAAAATCAGTATGCAAAGGGATCTTGTAACACCTTTGAGACTAACTAGTAATTAAATAACTGTTCTTAGAAAAATGCTCTTTAAAAAGCAAATTGTTTCAGTTGAACTTCTGTTAAGGGAAGGATTTGTTTCTGAATGACATTTATTGAACTGTAAAGAAAGTGATTCAAAAGAGGCAAGTGACACTGGTTACTGATCTAGCAGTGAACAACTGCCAATAAACTGCTAAAGTTAAAATGTTTAAATTCAGTCAGCCATTGTTGTTGCAGTAGGAGGTTTGAAAAATAGTAATAATAGCCTGACTCTTTTTTTAAAATGAATACTAATTTTAAAAAACCAGGAATTTTTGTTTTTAAAGTCATTTACCAGGGCTTAAACCAACCTGATTTAAACCAGCCTACCCTGAATATGGCACAGCAAGAAAAAGCACTTTTCTTGTAAAACTACCAGTTTCCCAAAGTCTGCTAGATTAAAAAGGTCTTAACTTGCCAAAAAAGGGACAGCTAGGAGGGCATCTACTTATTTTCCCTAAGGAGGGGAGTTCCAGAGTCTGGGAGCAGGTACCAAGAAGGCCCTATCACATACCTGTCTGAGAGCCTGGGGGAAAGAAAAGCTAGGGAATGAGGGAAGTTGCAGAAAAAAGGAACAGGTTGATAAAAAACAGGATTTAACAACAGCAACACTGTTTTCACCAATTCTCCCTTTCCACCTTTTTTGAATACTTAAAAGAGTGAATCCATAGCGAAGCATAAGAATGGGGGCTATAGTTGCATCCACACTGGAGAATTAATCTGGTTTGACACCACTTTAATTGCCATAGCTCAATGGTGTGGAATTCTGGGAACCTCTTTGCTTTACCATTCCCAGAATTCCATACCATTGAGCTAGAGTGCTGTCAAACCAAATTATTTCTTCAGTGAGGATGCAGGCTATGTCTCCCTCTCTTTTAGAATACTGCAAACCTCTCTTGAAACTTTCTGATGTCTTATCTCTTTACAGGTAAGCCTTGAAGAAAAGATCTCTGAGAACTCCTCACAACCTCTTTGCTTTGACTTCTCCAGTATATTTCCACTTACTACCTCAGACAGGCCTGTGGTCAAAAGGCCAAATGGTTTACAGCACCAGCAGGTAATTTCTACCTTTGCCCCTCCTTTGCATGGTGAAACATTTTGCTGTTTTATTGTTGTCTTATAAATCATTTAAAGCAAAGCAGCTTCATTTATATACCACTTCATACCACGCTATGGGGTGTCTAAGCGGTTTACAACTGTGAGCTTATTGCCCCCAACAAGCTGGGTACTCATTTTAGCGACCTCGGAAGGATGCAGGCCTGAGTCGAGCCTCAGCCCTGGCTGGTATTGAACTCGCAACCTTGTGGTTTATGAGTGAGTGGCTGCAGTACAGGCATTTAACCACTGCACCACCAGGGCTGTTTTATATCCTGTTTATCCAAAAGTGCCTTAAAAATTATGCAGTATGACAGCCACAATGAAAGCGGGATTGAGAGGGATAAGGAAAAAGTGTGTGTAGCTTTACTGTGTGTGGTTTTGCCAGGCTCAACATTTTGCTTCAGATCTTGGGCTGTTGTTCCAGAGGGAAATATCTCTAAAATTCTCTTTCTACAATTGGCAGTGGAAATAAAGAAAATGGAACTGCAGTTAAAAAATCAAACAAATTGAGATAGGGCCAGAACAGACCAGCCTCAAAAGCTGGCTTCCAGGCGGCTTGAGGGCATGGCATTTTGATGTTGCACTCCCCAAGACACTCTGAAGCCACCCAGTCAACCCCACAGGGGTGGCTTCTAGACACTCTGGGGACACAGCATTTTGATGCTGCCAGAGCACCTGGAAGTTCTGTCGGGGCTGCCTAAGGTGGCCCAAACCCAGGCCAAAAAGGAGTGGATCTTTTCTGCTCCTATTTGGGCTGGTGGCGAAGGCCACCTTCAGGACTGCAGCACATGTTTGCTGCGGTCCCAAGGTGTCTCTGGCCCTTAGCTACTTTCAAGTAAGTTAAGCATTAAACCTTCAGCTCACTCACTTTCCTTTTGCTCTCACCTCTTCTGGTACATCTATAAGGAAGAGACTGGAAGTTTTAATTTTCATTTGCAACTGACTGTTTCCAAATCCAGACTCAGGCAAATGGTGCCAGTGGTATTTAGGGAAATAAGCCCTGACAGTAAACCACAGATTCAAAGTAGCTTATAACCAAATGATTGCTAGCCCTTGTTCATCTGGGGTTTCAACATACAACTAACTGTGGCTGGTTAAAAACAGAAGGAGAAACTTCTATGGCCTCCTGACAAGGGGAACAGACACATCACTTGGAAGCTAGTCCTAATTCAAATGGCATTAAACTGAAAGCTTGAGAAAGTTGCTCTGTGGACTACAAGTCCCAGAATCTTCTAGTCAGAATGGAGCTCTAGACCAAGAAGAATTTTTCCCAGGTTCTGCTTAAACCATTTTTAAAATGGTGATTATGTCCAAATGAGACTGCAACATTTTCTTTGTTTTTATACATCTGCATATTTGATATATGCATGAGGATAAGAAGGTTTTGAAGCGAATAATCACAGCAGATCTACCCATAGTCAGTAATTGGTATAGCAGTTGTTCCCCAAATTTGAAGCATTGGAGGTTTGCTAAAATATGAAGGACTGAGCATCAGCCAAAATTGGCCTCAGTATGCTCATCTGACAGATAGTAGAAGTAATTGAAATACTTTAGCAAATAATTTTGATACTTTTGTGCATGAAACAGAATATAGATGGGTTATACAGTCAAAGGTGAAATGTAGAGACATGTGTCTGAAATTTTCCTCATGGGAACAACATCTAGGCAAACAAAAACAACCCAGTCCAGGTGGCCAGAGAGTCATAACATCAGAGGTTCCTAGCTGGGAAAGGCAGCCGAGTTATAGATAACAGTAACCAAAACATCGTTAGGCTGGGAAAGAAAACCACGTGGTGGATGATGGACAGCAAGGGGCTGGGTTAACAAACATCATACACATAACATCCAATCAACATAAGGTTAACACCCAGAAGGTGGAGAAAGGTCAGGGCTGAGAAATCCTTTTGTCTAGAATTGTTTATATTTCTTGCCTTCTTCCTGTTTGTGTGTGTGTTCGCAATGGATCTAACTATGGAGTTAATTCTTGGACTATAATATGCTTATATTGCTTTTACAATGTAACTTCAGGATCTGGAAACATGGATCTCTTTTGTTCAACCACATCAACACGATGTGATTCTGTGGTGGACTGTATTTTTCTTTGCTTATTTTTACCTTTTGAAACAATAAAGCTCTACTTTTAGAAGTTTGAGTTCTTCCCTGGCTCTGCTGGATTTCCAAGCACACCACACCAATAAAATTCAACAAAACAAAGTTTGTGTAAATTGAACCATCAGAAAGCAAAGGTGTTACTATCTCAGCTACCTATGGAAAAAGTTTTAGTTTTTGGAATATTTCAGGTTTTGGAATTCTGGATAAGGGAGACTCAATCTGTATGTGCTTTCAAGTCAACTGCAAGTTATGGTGACCCTATCCTAGGGTTTCCTTGGCCAGATTTATTCAGAGGAGGTTTGCCATTGCCTTCCCCTTAGGCAGAGAGAGTGTGACTTGTGCAAGGCCACTTAGTAAGTTTCCATGGCTGTGTAGGGATTTGAACCAGAGTCTTTGTTCAAAACTCAAAACTCTACACCACACCGGCTTTTGGGCTACTCATGCGTCATTTGAGGGCAAAGATTGGATTATCTGTGGATCTTAGCTCTTCATTTATGTATGTGATTCCACCCCCACCCCACCCCGGTCTGAATCAACTTCCAACGATCATTACCCCACTGCAATAAGCATTCTCTTTTGTAGTTGCCCAGTGCCAGAAATTATGTGCAAGTTTGTCCCCCCCCAGCATTCAGAACCCATAACTTGGGACTACAGGAGGAAAAAGAAAAGTGCGATTTTGTGAATCTGTCATTCTTTCCCCCACCAGGGAGGTCCTTCTTGCCTTTTAGCAACTTCTCTTTGTTTTATTCAAGAACTGTTCCTGTCATTTTGAAAGCATGCCATTAGGAACGCGTGTCAGGCATTCGGACACAAAGTAGTCAAGAACTTTGGAGTAGATGAGCAGCTAGAAGTCAGTTGAGATTCCAGGAGGCAGCAGTCAGATTGTAGTCAGACAGGCAAGTGTTGGGTAGGTCATCTGTTGGCACATATATATAAGCTAGTAACTGCTTTTGTACTGAGTTACCTGGTCTGAGGAAGCCTACCAGATTGTGAAGCTCTACAGTAGGAGTGGGCAAAGTGTGGTCTGCGGGCTGCATGTAACCCCCTTAAAGTCGTAGGCTTTTATGGCCGGCATCCATAGTTTTTTTGTGAGTTTTTTGGGCTGTGTGGCCATGTTCTAGATGCCAGCCACAGATGCTGGTGAAACTTCAGAAAGAAACTCTTCTAGAACATGGCCACACAGCACAAAAAAACCACCAAAAATCCTTAAAATTGTTTCTGCAACCCCAAAGAGTAACCCAAATGGGCAATGGCATCTCCCCCAAGCCCCTCACCTATTTAGTCAATAGTGTGACTTCTGTCCTCCTGTGTCTTCAGAAAGAGTATGTAAGGGCTCAACTCTATGTGAAAATGTTTCACAAGAAATGTGTACATGAATATACAGCTGGCCCTACCATTTAGGGATAGTGAGGCAACTGCCTTTGGGACAGATTCTAGGAGGCACCAGTGACATCCTCCATCTGTTTTTCTGAGCCCCCTGGCCTTTTCCCTCTCGGAGAGCAGCACTATTTGTGCCACATAGCTCTGTTTTCCACCACCTCATCTGGCCTAATGCCCTTACATGTGACAGAGAATCCCATCCTACTACATCTATTGGAACAAGAATCAGATTGAATTGGCATGCCTGTCCATTTATGGAACAGAGGAAGGTGCCACCTTAGCTAGGATCATGGGAGTTGGAGTTTTTTTAATTTTTTTTTTTTTTTAAAGTGGCATTTCCAAGCTTTGCTCAGATGGCACCTGATTTTCTCAGGCCAAGAGGATGCTAGATGCTTTGGGAATATCCCAGTTTTATGTTTCATCCATGAGATGATCCTAAACTTAGAAGGAAACAGTTACTTAATCTTCAGAGTACCCTTTTGAGCCACATTACACCTGACGAAATAACAATGGCATGGGGTAAAACATCACTTTGGGCAAACTATCACTTCTTACATTTTGGGCTTCCTCTGTTGTCGTTGCTTCCTTGCAGGAGCTCCTGTCAAAACTCTCTGAACAAAGCAATCTCATTGACTTCATTGACGTGTACATGGAGAAGATGCAGCCACAATCTGAGGACAGCACAGCTCTCGAATTCCAACCAAGGTAAAATAAGCAATACAGTTCCAAATGTGATAATATGGAGCTACCAGGGAGCCACTGGGTTTTGGGGTTTTTTGTAACTTTAAAAAAGAATGTGAGTCAGAGTGGGAATGGAGGAAGTACTGGAAGCAGT
Organism: Phrynosoma blainvillii; assembly: GCA_026167975.1. Classification (NCBI taxonomy): domain Eukaryota; kingdom Metazoa; phylum Chordata; class Lepidosauria; order Squamata; family Phrynosomatidae; genus Phrynosoma; species Phrynosoma blainvillii. Next base: position 444,153,499 of record JANUYF010000001.1, on the reverse strand, counting down.
AAACATTTATTTTCCCTTCCTGGTTTTTCATAACTTTCTGTACAGAATTCAAAAACATAGCCATGTTAGTCTGGAACATCATTATGCAAAAGGGTCTTGTAGCATCTTTGAGACTTAGGGGGGTTGCAGACTGCCAGAAATAGTGCAAATTGAGTCCACTTTAAGGGTTAGGGTTAGGGTTAGAGAATAATAATAATAATAATAATAATAATAATAATAATAATAAAATTTATTTGTATACCGCCCAATGGTTTCCCAATCCGGGCGGTTAACAGCATAAAACCAATACAAAACACATCCCTCCCACCCTTAAAACAGCATTAAACAATTTCAATTTAAGATCAATAATTTTAGGCTCATTGGAACTGTATTTTATTGTGGCACCAAAGCTCTCTAACTGAGAAGGCTCAATGTCTCAGAAAAAAACAAACAATTCCCATGATTCCCTAGCACTAACCCTAACCCTTAAAGTGGACTCAATTTGCACTATTTCTGGCAGTCTGCAACCCTCCTTACTGAAAGAAAGAAGTGGTAGCATGAGCTTTTGTAAACTAAAGTCTACAAAAGCTCGTGATAATGGCTTCTTTCTTTTAGTTAGTCTCAAATGTGCTACAAGACCCCTTTGCTTTCTGTACAGTTTATAGTGAAACTGTACATAAATTTGTACTATAGTTGTGCCTTTTCTGCACAGGAAGTGTAAGAAGGGTGCTGAAGTTGATTTGCTTGAAGTCAGTGTGTCTTATTTGTAAGTAAATGCATTTGGGATCAGGTTGTTGGGTTTGATGAAAGCTTGCATTTTGGATGCTTCCTCAGTAATTCACTTACCAAAATTACAATCTATTGTAAAACAGTTTTAGTGACTTCTCTTGATTTTTCTCCTGATTGTTTTTGGTTCTCCCAATGGATGGTGAAAATCTAGTGATGTGGCACCAGTTTCAGAAAATGAGTTGCGTGTTCTAACTCTAAAGGACCAAACAGGTGATAAGTGGCAATATTTGCAAGAACAGCTGCTGTGCAAGAAGAATCCCTGTCACTTTGAGCTTACTGAACCTTGCGTAAGTATGTTTACCATGTTAGAACAATCACTCAAAAGTTGTAATACTGCGAACATGGAATCATTACATTTTTGAATGACAGCTCCCAGAATTTAGGGGATTTTTCTGAAGTCTGTAAAAATTTTATGAGCTCTGCAAAAACTATAAGGGAATTCAGAAAAGTTATTTTTGTTTGTTGTTGTCTCCCTTCAAGTTGTTTCCAATTTATGGCGACCCTAAGGCAAACCTATCATGGGTTTTTCGTGGCAAGATTTGTTCAAAGGAGGTTTGCCATTGCCTTCCCATGAGTCTGTGAGCATGTTACTTACGCATGGTCACACTGTTTCATAACCAAGCTGGGAATCAAACCCTGGTCTTCAGAGTCATACTACAACACCCAAACCACTGCACCACTCTGGCTCCTTACAACAAAAGCAAAAATAAAGGCAATGTGGGATTGTTCCAGTTATCTTCTCAAGGCACCCAAAACAACACAGATACAGCCTTGCATTCTGCAGTAATGCGAAGAAGCTGTATGTATGTGCAGATGTACTTGTGTTAGTCCCTTCCACAGGAAGGAGAAATCCTGATGGGCCCTGGACACCCATCTCTCAACCCTCCAAGTGGAGGAGTGCTGGACATAAATGTTGGCACATACATAGATCTTGACACTGCTGCTGAATATGAAATTGGAAAGATGTGCATCATAGGCAGGACAATTTCTACACATATTTCCACCATGTGAACAGGATTAAGTGAATTCCATCCATGTGCTAATAGTAGTATTAGTAAGTAGTAGTAGTAGTAATGAAACCTCTTGAAAAATAGAGGACAGTACAAAATGAACATGGTTGTCTGTGATGTATGAACTCTCATCTGACTGACCTGTTTACTGACACAAGGCTTTCCCATTTCTTAAGCATGGAAACTGTTTTCTAATCAGGAAATGTTAAGGAGAGCATAGATTAGAAAACAGTGCCCCCTCCCTTCCTCAACTTGTGCAGCTGTGACTGAAAAGCTACCCTGCATATATACACCACCAGCAATGATATAATATTTATAATTTTATATTGTTTTGATGTGAAGTTTTAAGTGTTTAATTATAACAAGCTTTTAATGTGTTTTTGTTTGTGAGCTGCCTTGGGTCCCTTTCTGGGGAAAAGGTGGCATAGAAATCAATCAATCAATCAAATAAATAAATAAATAAATAAATAAATGCTTCAGTCATCAGCTGCTGCCCAGGTGTGAGGTGGAGCAAGTGAGCATCAAGCTCAGTTCAAGCCCTGAAAAGCTCAGGGTCACTATCCCCAGTAAAATATATATCTTATATTTAAGACCAGGCAGGAAGATTCTACTGTTAAGCACCATACAGTAGTGTATGGTCTTTCATGCCACTACATGTCATGTGTCAGGGCTTTCTTCATGGTGGCTTCCCTATTATAGAACTCCCTTTATTTACAGATGTCATGATTGCCCCATTCTCTCAAATTTTAGATGCTGGTTTAAAAAGTATTTGAACAATTTTTCAGAGAATAGAGCAAGTGTTTTATTTGTCATCTGCTGGCAGGTGTTTGTGATTGTCCTTGTTTTCTCCTTATGTGATGCTGATCACATAAGAACAAAACATCTGAATTGGGTTGTTATTTGCAGCCAAATGTACACATGTTCCATGTGTGTGTGAGAGAGAGAGAGAGAAAGAGAGGGAGCCTTCAAATTGCCTGTGTTTTATAGATATCTGTTTTTCTTCCATGGAAAGAACCGTTGAGTAGGAAATAGCATGCAGAACTACATATGCATAGCCTTTGTATGTGACAATTACATGTTCGTTTTTATTGAATCTACATGTGGTCATGGAGACTACTGAATGTTTTCCAGTGAATTGTGCATGTGTACAGAGGAAGGAACTGGCAAAACCACCTCTAAGTATTCCATTTGTATGTACCAGGGCAGAATTTTGGTGGGCCCAATAGATGCCAGACTTTAGTTGTTAGCAGATTTCAAGCCAGCTGCTAGGAATGGAGCATACAATTTCCAGACCATTATCATGATTTTATTGGTTTAAATTGCATCTGCTGCTAGGTTTGGGTTTTTTCTTTTTTCTTTTTTTGAAAGAACATTATGTATCACTATGAGTTTAATCTTGAGCACTTGTCCAAACATGTTTTGCTTTTCCAAATGTTAGATCTCTACCAAAATAAATATTCTGCCCAAGGGTGCCACATCAAGTGTGAAAACGCCAACCGTTGAGGAGCTGAAAATGTACACTGCACAGCTTGGCAACCTAAGCCAAGAAGCATCTGTTCAGATACAGGTACTACATCTCTCTCTCTCCCCCCCCCTCCCCCCGGTTACATAAATGAACAACATGGCTAGTGGACAAGGTCCAACCTCAGCAGGGGAAAATATCTGTTCCTTTTCCTCCACATTCACACATATATATTCCCAACACATTCTCAACACAGAGGGAATGTGAAGCACCAAAACATACAGTTGGAAGGGGCCACGTGAGCTCTCTAGTCTAGCCTCTACCATGCAGGGATGCACGATTAAAGCCCTCTTGAGAAATGGTCATCAAACGTCTATTTAAAAACTCCAGAGAAGGAGAATCCACCACCCCCTGAGGCAATCTCTTCCAATGCTGAACAGCTTTTACCTTCTGGAAGTACTTCCTAATGTTTAGATGGAATCATTATTATCATAATTTGAATTCTTTGGTTCATGTCTAGAGTAGCAGAAAAACTTGCCCTGACTTCTACAAGACCTTCCCTTCAGATATTTAAAGATGGCTATCATGTCACTTTTCAGTTTTCTCTTCTCCAGGTTAAACATGCCCAGCTGTCTATACTGATCATCATAGGGCTTGGTTTTTGAATGCTCAGTGTCTTGGAAAATGTGTTCTGCATGTTTCTGCACTGCAAATATTTAGCAGTGGAGTTGAAAGGAAGGAATTTGGAAGGTGCACTTTCTATTCAGAAACATTCTTCCCATAAGAAGATTTACACCTGACTGAATTTCTTTCTTCTGTACAACTGTGAAAGATGTGTGCTATGCAGTCCTCCTCTCCATCAAAGTAAGAACTGTTCTATAGTGGAACAGACTACCTTGGAGGATGGTGGACTCACCTTTGGAGGTCTTTGAGCAGAGGTTGGATGGCCATCTCTCAGGAGTGCTTCAGCTGTGTATTCTTGTACAGCAAAAGGTTAGACTAGACAGCTCTTATGGCCCCTTCCAAATCTAAGATTCTGTGATTCTATGAAAGACCTTATTCTACGACTTTAATGTCTCTTCTAGTACCTATTTCTGATAGGTGGCACTTCCTTAACATGTTTGCAAAAATTAATCCAATTGATCAATACTCCTGAAACTGTATTGCAAGTGCAGGACTAAGGACACTAAGACTGTTTTGTTAAGCTGCTGTGATGTCATGGAATGTTCATGAACATTCTTACTGTATTGTATTCTTACTGTTCAGGGAATAAAGCTATTAGAATATCTTATGACCAGCTTCTTTTAAGAATGATAAAGTTCTTGGTTAAAGCTTCATGTGACTGCTTGAATGAGAACTAGTTCAGTTGAGCTGGCTGGGAACTGAGTGGTGAAAGACAAGGAGACTTGTAGTTGCATAGATGGAGCATTCTGCCAGATGTGGCTTCTACTGCCACTTCACTATCAAGAGGTGATCTTAAAAGAACAGCAGTGTCAAGAAGCAAAAAAAGTGAAAGTGGGAACTATATTTCAGACAGGAGTCTGATTTGAACTATCAGGGTAGCCATTTTGTGTTTGGTTTCTAGAATTTGTGTATTTAATGTTTTAAATGTTTTTATTTATTGTAACTTGCCTTGGAAGCCCTGCTTTGAATGAATGAATAAACGAATTTAGGACCTTTTCATCACCCACCATTTGCCTTTCTCCCACTCTTGCCTACCCAAATTATGACTTGCCAAACAGAAACAGCCCACGGGGAACTTCAAAATACTTTCCTGCCTGTGTGAGGTCCCACAGTGGCAATTGGCTTGGTGAGTCCCCAGTTGTTAAGGCCATAGATTTCAAGTGCTTTCTCCCATGAAGAGAAAGGTTTGAAAGAATTACGAAAAGCAATCACCACCTCTGTGTAATGCTGTTTGTGGCCCTAAAAGTATCAGCCAGGAGCCAGGAGGTTGTTTTGCTGACATAAAGGTTGTCCACACAGGCCAAATAAAACATTTCCCCCCATCCTCTCAGCAAGGGGTCTGGACAACGCTGGGCCCAATCCCAATCTGATGTGAACTGTCCAAATGACATCTGGACAGTTCAGCACTGAACCCGCCATATACCTTCTTAATTTTTTTTTAAGTTACCATTTTCTCTAGTTCCTCCAGAGCCCTTTGTTGCAAGGCCAGACAGCTGTTTACAATGTATTCTACTGTGCCACCCACCGCTGCCACCACTGGTGCAAATTGCTCACTTTGACATCAGAACAAGGCACCCAGCCATGTGATTAATGCTGGGTGCCTCATTTTGACCTCCCAGAGTGAGCAACTTGTATTAGCTGTGCTGCTGAGTGGTACAGCAGGACGCAGATGCAGTCTGCTGCCTGGTGTTGCAATGGTAATGGGAGGACATCTGCACAGTTTTGGGACATACTACCTACTTGATTTATATGTTATTTCCATATATGTGTCTAGCTCTTTAAAGGAAGCTGAGAATTTGTTATCACCTTCTCTTCTAGGAAAATATAGCAGGGGATGTTCCATTGAGCTTGGATCAGAAACTCTTTGAGCTGCTTCTGGCAATCAGCCGCTGCCTGAACAACATGGAGCAGATGTTAAGCACCTGCACACTCACCAGTGAAGAAGCTCCTATGCAACAGATGCTTTATGAGGTAGATATAGATGGGAGTTTTTCTCCGTCCATGATACTCAGATCTATGTGTACTCAACATTTATCCTTAACCACATTCAAAACAAATCCGATGGCCTGGATGCAGAAGCCTCCCAGGGATGTCAGCTTTCATTTTTAACAGAAAGGAAGAAGCAGGTTTCTATACCTTAAGATTGTAAACCTTTGCTTGAAAATTAGAGAGAGCTTGGGGATTCTCTCTCCTAGACCAACATGCTGTCCTCTACAGCACAAGTTACTTTTTTGGATTACAATATCCATATGTCCCAGCTGTGCTGGCCAGGGAACTCTGTGAAGTATGTGTTTTTTTTTTTAAAAAGCCAGGTTCTTGATTGGTCTATGCTTTTTGTCTCTGGCAAACTTTAGAAGGAAGGATATCCCTGAGTAAGTCAAAGAGCCACTGTTCCTTTCTTTTCAAGGCAGTTTTAATTTAAAACTTTTATGAGACGGTGCCTGTGGACGTAAGGAGGGAGCCAAAATTCCCCAAACATAAACTTCCTGAAGCTTGGAATGAGTGCCAGAAAATAACATTTGTATTATTGCTGCAGTATATTTTCTTCATAACATCCAAACTAATTATTGTATCAGGACAAAGGGCCCTGTAATGTACGATATGAGTTACATTTTCACACTCCATTCCACTCCCTAAAGGGCAAAACTAATGCAGGAATCTGGAGGATGTTCAGGAACATGTTGTTTTCAAATAATAATGATCTCGTCCTATTGATGATTAACTTTTTGCACAATGAGAGAGAAAGGAGAGTATAAAATGCCATAGTACTGAATATTCTTCCTCAAAAGTAAAAAGTGAACAAGCCCAGAAGGAAGTATTATTGTATCCTTGTAAGGCTGCCTCCACACCCTCCAACTGTCTTGATTTGTCAGGGACAGTTCTAATTAATCCTGTGTTGCCCCCCTTTTCAGCTGCTTTTAAAATGTCCCAGTTTTTCTCTCCTTTCACTTTCCTCCTTTGTCCTCAGCTTCCTGCAGTTGCCACAAACTGAGTTCAAAGTGCAAAATTAGTTTGCACACAGCTAAATCACTGGGTGGGAGGAGGAGAGGAGGGGCCAGAATCTTGCCCTTTCCTATAGACTCAGGCAAAAGCAAACTGTTACAGCCTCACTTAGTTTGTGTGTTCTTCCTCATTAATATCATTTGCCATTATATCCATACTGATGCTGTTTGGCCTTTCATGTCCCAGTTTTCATCTGTTAAATATTGGAGGGTATACCTATTACTTAACAGATTGAAAACTGATTGATTCCCCCAGCTAGAATACCTTTTACAAATACCATATTTACCTGTTTCTTTTGTCTTTTTCTGTTTCAGACTCTTTCTGCTGAACTACAAAAACTTCATGCAGATATTGGTGATAAAAAGGAAGATCTTTTGAAGTCCATCACCTCTGCTGGTGGTAACCCTGAGAGATTCTCTCAGTGTTTTAGCAGCTTGCAGGCATGGCTACAACAGACAGAAACAGCCACTGCTTCTAGGAGCAAATGTATGAAAGCTGACCTGGACCATTACCATAATTATGAGGTACTGCTTTTTGAATTTTCACATTGTTTCCCTTGTATCCTTTTAAGCCATTTCTCACAAGAGGCACACTTCGTCTTTTTAGCACTTCCTACCAGAATGACATCACATTGAACATTTTGTGTCTGCTCAGAATTAGTATTTTGGAGTACTTAGGAAAATCATAGAAAATGTTTTACATTCTGTGTACTGATTGGGTATCAGTTCTTAATTTCATCATGTTGGTTTTGTTGTTGTTGTGAGCCTTCAAGTTGTTTCCAACATATGGCTGGAAACTTATTATGGGTTTTTCTTGACAAGATTTTTTAAGAGGAAGTTTACCATTGCCTTCTCCTGAGGCTGAGAGCATGTGACTTGACTAAGATCACCCAGTGGGTTTCATGGCTGAGCTGGGAATAGAACTCTGGTCTCCAGAGTAGTAGTCCAACATTCAAGCCACTACGCCCTGCTGGCTCTTTAGTTTCATCATACATGCATTGAATTTTATGGACACAGCCCTAGATAAATGTTAGATACTGTCAGCAGGACTCAAGTCAGAACAAATGTATCTGCTGAAAGGCTGACTTCAGGCATTTTTCTGCTGAAGACTGAGCAACAAATAGTGCCACTGAATACCATAATCTGCATAGTTTTAAAAAAAGTTATTTTGGCACATGAGATTGGCACATATTTACTGTCTCATCCCAGATTTGTTGCTGTTGCTGTATTTGTTAATTGCCATCAAGTTTACTTAAACATATGAATGAGAAACCTCCAAGACATCCTTTCATCAACAGACCTGCTCAGGGCTTGCAAACCCAGGGCCGTGGCTTCATTGATTGAGGCAATCCATCTGTAATGCAGTTTTCCTCTTTCTACTGCTTCTTCCTCCTCCTGTTGTTGTGTGCCTTCAAGTCGTTTCTGACTTATGGTGACCCTAAGGCGAATCTATCATGGGGGTTTCTTGACAAGTTTCTGGGGGGGGGGGGTTTTGACATTGTCATCCTCTGAGACTGAGAGCATGTGACTTGCCCAAGGTTGAACTGGCTGAACCAGGATTCGAACCCTGGTCTCTAGAGCGAGTCCCACACTCAAACCACTATGCTGCCTCCCCCTTTATCAAGCATTATTATCTTTCAACATCTTATGATATGGCCAAAGTGCAATAGCCTCAGTTTAGTCATGTTAGCTTTTAGTGGGAGTTCATGATTGATTTACTTTAGGACCCATGTAATAGTCATTTTGGCAGTCTATGATATGCATAGAATTCTCCTGCAGCCCCACATTTGAAATTGGTTCTCTTACTATCAGCTTTCTTCACTGTCCAGCTTTCACAACCATACATAGAAGTCAGAAATGCTATCACATGGATAATCCTAACTTTGGTATTCAATGATATAGCTTTAACCTTCAGAATCTTGACTAATTTCTTCATAGCTGCCCTTCCTTGTCCCAGGGTGCATCTACACTGTAGAAATAATGCAGTTTGATATGACTTTAAGTGCTATAGCACCATCCTATGGAATCTTGGGATTTGTAGTGTCTTTAGTCTTCTCTGCCCAAGAGTTCTGGTGCCTCACAAAATTACAGATCCCAATATTCTGCTGGATGGAGTCATGGCAATTAAAGTGGTGTCAAACTGCATTATTTCTACAATGCAGATCCACCTCTAGTCTTCAGATTTCTTGACTACAGTCCCTATTCTGATTTATGACTAAGCAAAGTTGTAGAAAATCTTTATCAATGTCTTTATCATTCACTTTAAAATTATATAAATCATTGGAGTCATTCTTATTTTTTCGCTAATGTTCAGCAGTAACCCAGCTTTTGCACTGTTTTCCTTGGCTTTCATCAATTGTCGACCCAAGTCTTTCCTGTGGTTATGTTCCATAATAACAAAGTGAATAATATTGCTACCTTTTCATCACACCCAAACATCTACTGCTTGGTGCAGCTGCTTCATTCTGCCTAATGGTTGGGCCAAACCTGCAGTAATGATTATAACAGAAAAGTACTCTCTCTCTACCAAACACACATGAACAAATGTACAAGAACACACACAATACCTATTTTCAAGCACATTGTTTTATAGTTTTGAGCTAAAATATATCTCATGTGGGGACAATTTTATCCTTGATTTCCATAATGGATCCAAGTCTGAAGCAAATTATGATAATAAAACTGGGTGTCATTTTTATTTTACATTTTGCAAGAGCAAGTGATTGCAAAACTATTCGTATTTTTTTGTAAAGCACTCTTTCCTTCGCCTCACTTTCTTTCTGGATGTATACATGTATATAGAGAATGATTCTGATTAAACAGTCCAGTTGAATTGCAGTTTAATTACCCCATCATTCTGTGTAATGTACCTTTGGGTTCATTGTGGGTTGTTTGCTTATCCTTGTCACAGAATGAAATCAGGCAATTATATGATGAGTTGATTGAGAAGAAACCCATGCTTCAACGGTCCTTTGCTGCAATAAGTAGCCATGGCATTTCCATGCCACTCCAGGTAATTAGTGGAAATATAAAGATAAAGCCCAATCAGTTGTCCAGTCCTGGGCAATTTTACCTAATTTCCCTTCTTTTGGGATGGTTATTGTTTTTCCAAAATTGCAGCAATAAATATTTTTTCCCTATGAGCTTAATGGCACTGTGATAACCACATTTCCTAAAAGCTTCTGTGTTCAAACCAGGTGCTCAAAGATGCCCTTTTGGACTTCACCTCAAAGAATTCCTCAACCAACAAAGCCAGTGGCCATGCTGACTGAGGGAGTCTGGAAGTTGTGGTCCAAAAAAGCAACATTTCTAAACTCTGAAAACAATGGGGATATAACTCTGACCTTCATCCCTGTCTTCTGGGCTTCTTCAAACATCAGATTGTCCAGTATTAAGAAGAGGATGCCAAACTTGATGGACTATTGGCCTGGTCTAGTAGATTATTTATTCTTATGTTTATTTAAGATATTTCTATATAACCTCCCAGCCCACAAGGGCTTCCAAAGTGATGAACAAATAAAAGCAATTAAAAGGGTGCACATACAAAATATTTTAAAAACACATGCAAAAACACATTGGGACATACAACAGGGCAGGCTCATATGGAAGAAGGTGGTCTTTCAGATGTTCTAATTTTAGATGTCCCAATTTTTTGATGCAAAGGGATCTTATAGCACCTTTGAGACTACCTGTGAAACAAGTTGTTGTGTAAGCTTTTGTAGACTTTGTCTACTTCCTCAAATGCATGGAGTGAACGGTTGCCCAGGAAGGACCTTTATAATCAGACTGTTAAGATGCTGACTCAGTTGACTGCAAGATCAGCAGGTTGGCAGTTCGAGGCCCAGGTGCCGCGTGATGGGGTGAGCTCCCATCACTAGTCCCAGCTTCTGCCAGTCTAGCAGTTTGAAGGCATGCAAATGCAAGTAGATAAATAGGTACCACTTCAGTGGGAAGGTAAACGGTGTTCCGTGCAATCATGCTGGCCACATGACCACAGAGTAGTCTCTGAGCACTGTCCCCTACAGTCAGACATGATTTGACAACCTTGTCAACAGGGAGTATCTTTATCTTTACCTTTATGAACAGCGATAGAAATGCAAAACTTGTGGTATGATGATGAGGTGACAAGTTCAGTTTTAATTACGATCATTGAGGGATAAAGGCAAGTCATAGTTTTTTGTAGGTTTTTTTGGGCTATGTGGCCATGTTCTGGAAGAATTTATTATTGATGTTTTGCCTGCACCTGTATCTTCCAGAACATGGCCACATAGCCTGAAAAACCCACAAAAAACTGTGGATGCTGGCTGTGAAAGCCTTCGACTTCACAAAGGCAAGACAGTTAGTCTCAAAGGTGCTACAAGATCCTTTTGCCTACTGATATTTCAAACTTACGTGGCTATGTCTTTGAATTCTAATTTTCTAATGTTCTTATCAAGGCTGTTTGTCTCTAGAAAAAATTGGAAAATGTTCCAATAGGTAGTGAGAATCAAGATCTTTGGGAAATCGCAAGATCCTCTCCATTTCACAGATGTAATTTAAAATGATTGTCAAAAATCTTGCATTCTGTAGCTGCCCTAGAAATATTACAGCCAACTAGTAGTACCTTGTTGTTATGTGCCTTCAAGTCATTTCTGACTTAGGATGACCCTAAGGTGAACTTATTAATGGGGTTTTCTGGGGCTAAGGGTATGTGGCTCACCCAAGCTCACCCAGTGGGTTTGCATGGCCGAATGGGGAATCAAACCCTGATCTCCAGAGTTGTAGTCCAGTGCTTACACCACTTCATTATGCTAGCTCAGCCTTACCTTACCATAAAGCTTAACCATTCCATCTTTTTATTTAGAACATGGACAGCTGTGAGTTGGAACTGCAGAACTTTGAAACTCGGACAGCTAAATTAAGAAATCATGGAGAAAGACTTCATTTGCCTGTTACCCTAGTCCATGAAGTGGATAAATTAGAGGTAAAGATTTTGAATATTATTATGTTTCTAGAATTATCAATTGGTGTCAGACTAGATTAAATTAAATACAATCACACACACTGATACCCTAAACAACAAGTGGAAGCAAATACAATTACAGTCACCTCTCCATTTTTGTGTCCCTTAATCATTTGCGGGTGGCAAATGGAGGGGGACAAAATGGGGTGCGCGCTGCCATTCAGACCTATGGGGTTTGAAGACTGGCAATTTTCCATTTTCATGGGGGGGGGGGCTGGAACGGATCCCCCGCAAAAATGGAGGGGCGACTGTACATGCAAAATGAATTTCCTTGAATATAAAATACTGGCAAAATCTCTATAGAGTGTTTTGAAAACTACAAATAAACAATAACATTATTATGCAAAGGGATCTTATATCACCTTTGAGACTAACTGTGCTAAATAAGTTGTAGCATCGGTTTTTGTAGACTTGTCTATTTCCTCAGATCTACAAAATTCTACAAGATCTACAAGACTAATAGGGCTATGTCTCTGAACCATACATTAATTAAGAGTCTAACAGTGATCCATCAACTGTTTGTTGTGGATGGTGGAAGCTGGTGGAATCCGTGTCAGTTGGGCAGGGAATCTAATCCCAGTCTTAGTTTGAATTATATGAGGGGATATCATAAAGTTTTAATTATCACCTTTAAAAATTTTTTAACAGAAAGTTTGTTTTGATTTGTAGTTGTTAACTTATCTCTACGTAGTTACCATCCAGATTTACACATTTTCCCCAGCGTTTCTTGACTCTCTAAATACCATTATTTTAGAATTCTGCAGACTGTGCCTTACAAGCATTTTGCACTTCTTTAGTCACTTCTGGCACAACCTTATCACAAAAACAAAGGACACAATGAGCGGATTTTCCCAACATTATGCACTTAGGGACCAATGATGACACTGATAAAATTTCATCAATATACCATAATAATTCCAGGTGATAACTATTACTTTACGAAACCCCCTCGAAAGGTGCAGTCTGCAGACTTTTACAATAGCAGGTATTCAGAAGGTCAAGAAATGCTGGGGAAAATGTGTAAATCTGGATGGTGACTATGTAGAGATAAGTTAACAACCACAAATCAAAACAAACTTTTTGTCAAAAAATTTTTTAAATTAAAACTTTGCGATACCCCCTTGTAAAGGAGGCACACAAGATGCTAAACTCTATCCCTAAAATAGGTTAAATATCTCTCTTAAAGTTCAGACTGCAACTCAGAGTGGATTCACGACCAGCCACCATTAGTTTTGGATTCATTTCATCCAGTTTAGTGAGATCGTTTCCCAGGTGCTTTCAGATTACAGCTAGCAGAATTACTAACCTTGGAAATGATAGCTGGAGTTGATACTGAAATTCAGCACACCTAAAGGGGGAGCCTTGTTTATATGCATAAAAGAGTGTGTACACATACAGGTGTCCTCCAGGCATATTTTGCGGGTTTGAGACATCTGTGTTTTCTTCTAGAAGTTTGGTATTACTAAATCATGATCTTATTTGGTAACTTGAACTTGCTTTTTGCTGAAATCCCCATGTTGATAATACATTTTTCTACCCAAAGCAATGTATTTTTCCCCCCTTTCCCCTCCCACTCATTTTGTTGTTGTTGTGTACTTTCAAGTTGTTTCCAACTTATGGTGCCCTTAAGGTGAACCAATCACAGGTTTTCCTTGGCAAGATTTGTTCAGAGGAGATTTGCCATACCAACAAAAAGTAATCCTCTCCCAGGATTTAGGATTCTGGATCACCTGGAAAGTTCTGGAATTTTCCTGGAACAGGAAACCTGGGGAGCAGAATTAGACGCTATTGTCGAAGATGTTCAGAGTAGCATCATCAAGCTGTGCCCATTTGGTCACTGTAGTCAGTGGGAAAGTCCAGTGGGGAATATAGATGCTTATTGGTACTCAAGAGTGCCTTGAGTCTATGGTACCCAAACTGCCATTTCCACACCAAGACTTTCCCATGAAAGTATTTGAAGTCTGGTTGAAGGGGGCTGGGAATTCTCATCACAGTGTTTGGCTTGGCCAGTAAAGTCAACCCCAAATCATTAGCCATAATAACATATCATTATATACACTGGGATAAGCTCTGGTTGGTCTGCCAAAAAGATTAATAAATGGGGTTTAGAGCAAATCAAGCCTAAATTTTCACAAAACTGAAAAAATTGAATTACGGTTATCATACTTCATTAAACACATAATTAGAAAACAATTTGCTGAAAAATACCGTGAAATTGGGAAAAATTGACAGCAGTCGGAGAAGAGGAAGCCCACCTCTAAAATGGATTGATTTAGAGCCAGAACACACTGAGGGCGGCTTGAGGGCGTAGCGTTTAGACGCCACATCCCTCCCCAAGATGCCTGGAATTTTCCTGGCTGTCCAGATGTGGGCTGGCTTCCGGGTGCTCCAGCGGCGCACAGTTTACACGCCGCCTGCCACAGGAGCGCTGTAAAGCCAGCTTCCATCCGCAGTGGGGCAGGAAAAGCCAGCTTTTTGCCAGCTCAAAAAGGAGCAGCTCTCTGCCGCTCCTTTTTTGGCCAGCAAAAAAGCGGATTTGGGCTGCAGCATAAGTTTGCCGCCTTCCCCAATCCGGCTTTGGTGGGAGCGGTCTGTTTTGCCCCTTAATAAAGTTTATAAGACTTGAAAAGGATGATAACATGAGATCTTTTGTAGATCACTGAATCATAGAGTGGCTGTAAGTCAAAATCAGTATGTTGGCACATAACGCACACAAGCTCTGATTGCTGATTTGTTGGTAACTTCAACTTATGCTGACCCTGTGAATGAGTGGCCTCAAGTCACCCAATTATCAACAACCCTACTCAAGTCTTGCAGACTCGGGACTGTAATTTCCATGACTGAGTCTATCCACCTGTAATGCTTCTTTTTCCTACTGCCTTCCTCTTTTCCTATTGCTTTCGATTTCCCTAAGCTTTATCATTTTTTTTTTAGTGAGTCATGTCTTCTCAAGATATGTCCAAAATACAACAGTCTCAGTTTACATATCCAGGGCTAGCCGTGTTAGCCATACAGCAATGTACAATAATATCCAAAATCTGCAAAACAATGCTACCTTTATTGGGCCAGCCAAAACGCACAAGATACTTGATGCAAGCTTTGAAAGCTCCATTGGCTTCTTCATCAGGCAAATGTGTTAAAAATTAGACAGAAGGGGAATATGATGATGTTATAGTCACAGGCCTATATTTTGTCAAGATGTTAGTGTTGTTAACATCTTGTCAAAACAAGAAAGGGCCTTTGCAGACTGCCAGAAATAGTGCAAATTGAGTCCACTTTAAGGGTTAGGGTTAGTGCTAGGGAATCATGGGAATTGTGTTTTTTTTCTGAGACATTGAGTCTTCTGTCAGAGAGCTCTGGTGCCACAATAAAATAAGTATATAACAGCTCCAAAAGTACAAAAGGGAGGGATAACAGTACAAGCCCCTTACAAATGGGAAATGGATAATAATGACCAAACACGTTTTGACACTAGATAATCTTCAGTGGTCAGGAGATGCTGTTGTCACAGCATAGAGGGCATAGCAATGTATATAGGCACATCTAGTAAAGGTAAGTATTTGATTGTCCAATATACGCTATTATCTGGATGTACCACAGTAAAATAAAGCTCAATTAGTTGTGTAGAAATGGAGAGCTCTATATCACTCTATCAATCATAAATCTAGGACACCTGTGTTCCAAAACCTGAAACCATTTCTGTTATATACTTACCTTATATGTATTTTACATGTAAAACATCTCCCTTTACTTTGTTTATGGATTGGGATGTATAGTATCTGAGCCTAGCACGTATTGGTCAGATTTAGCATTTTTAATGACTGGTTTGAATATTATTTTACCTTATATTCGGATTCTGCACATAGAATCTTGGATTCATATTTGCCTAACCAATTGGCTACATTTTTATCTTATTTTTTTATTTATCACCTTTTCTTTTAAGTTTGCTTTCAATAAAATTGAGTCAATTTTTGAAGCCTTTTCCCCTAGATTTTCTTGCTTTGACAGTTTTCTTGAGGTTTAGGGTCACACCTTTCTGTTTTGTCAGTTGTTAACATCTTAACATCATAATTTCCCCCCTCCTGTCTGATTTTAAACACCTTTGCCTGATGAAGAAGCCAGTAAGTTAAGTTAAGATGGTATGGAGGGATACCCATGCAGGCAGGGGCCATTCCTTTTGGCCATGTGGGTTCTGGGGGACAAAGAGTCTTAATGTACAGTACAAGAAATAAAATTTAAAATCCATTAGCAACACAAAAGACACTTCCTTTGAGATCAAGGTTGCCTTTGTCCTTTGGGAGGTTACACTCCCCCTTATTAGGCAGAGAACATTTCTTGGTTTAGTCATCTTGAGTTCTAGGGAGAATTCAGGCTTGATTTGATCTAGGACCCATTTATTTGTCTTTTTAGCAGTCCAAGGTATCCATAGAACTTTTCTCCAGCACCATATTTCAATTGAGTTGGTAATCTTTTGTAAATCACAAGTGAAGTCCATTAATTATAACTTGTTTTATTTCTAGGAAGTGCTGGATGACCTGTGGAGGATCCTGAGAGCCAAACAGAGGGAGCTAACATCCCCATTTATGAGTGAACGACAATATGAAGCTTTGTTACAGGGACTAGCAGAGCTCATAGATCTTGGCCGGGAGAAAGTTATTCAAGTTTCCAACCTGAAAGCTATCAGTCAAGCTAATTTACAGTTTCACCTACAAAATCATAAGGTAACAGCTTTCTGCTCAAAGAACTTCTAAAGGTGTGATTCCCCCCTCCCCTTAAGATGGCACTGGTAGCTTTTTATCACAACTGTTAAATGACAGATAAATCCAGAGCTGGAAGAAAATGCTTTCTGAACTGCTGTTTCCAGATATAGAGATATGGAGATGTATGAAGTACAGCAATCAACTAAGGGTGTGATTAGTATGGTGTTTCATTTGTTTCATATTTCCTTTTCACTAGGTGCATCTACACTGTAGAAATAATGCAGTTTGACACCATTTTGACTGCTGTGGCTCCTTCCTGCAGAATCTTGGGATTTGTAGTTTTGTGAGGCTCTGGCAGAGAAGGTTAAAGACCTTGTAAAACTGCACATCCCAGGGTTGCTAGGATAGAGCTACAGCACTTAAATTGGTGTCAAACTGCATTATTTCTACAGTGTAGATACACCTGCTATGAGCTTTTAACATAAATCTATCACAGACAAATAATAATAATAATAATAATAATAATAATAAAATTTATTTATACCCCGCCCAATGGTAGTCCAATCCGGGCGGCTTACAGATTAAAACAGTCAGATACAACATAAAATCCCAAAAACAATATATACAATATACCCCCCTCCCCCCCTTAAAATAATATTAAATCAATAATAATTAAAACAATGCTATTTAAAAACCCAATACAAATACAAAGCAGGGATTCGAACCCTAGTCTTCAGATTCTTAGTCCAATGCTCAAACCACCACACCATGGTAGCTCATTCTGCTGTAACTGCTTTACTAGAAATATTATTTTGCCAGAAGTAAAATACAGCCTAGCTAATGAAGATTAATGTTTACAAACTGCACAGGAGAACGATTGCATAAACATGAAAGAATTCTCTACTCAACTGGTTTGAATGTTAAGTTAAAAGAAGCAGTTAGTCACTTCTGTTTTCTTCAGACAAAAATGGCTGTAATTTTATCTCATCAAAATAGAAAAATGCCTACATGTGAACAGAATAGGAGAAGAAGCACATTATATATGGAAATGCTCTTTGTATAAGTTGTGAAGAGAAAAATAGCTTGCTCCATTAGTCAAAGGCTCAAATCTGGGGGCTCAAACTGCTAAGCAGTAATTCTTCAACTTTGATGGTTTGCATTCTCAGTAGAATGTGTGTGTGTGTGTGTGTGTGCACATGCATGTATATGTATGACTACTTGTGTATGTACATCTCTATGCACACATATAGATGAAAAATTGTTAGTAATAGATAGAGCATTATTGGTAATTGGGCTCAACAAACAAAACTGTTCCTCTTTAAAAATTAAGAAATAGCTCGTTTTATTCTAAATCCAAGTGTAAGTTAAATTAGACCTTGTTTATTATTGATTGTTTGATTTGATTTGTACCCCATTTTTCTCCTATTATGGAACCCAAAGCAGCTTACAGTATAAGTTTAAAAAAAATAGCTAAAACAATATGTGGTACAAAAGTGTCAAAAGGCATGAAATAACCAATTCAATTACAATAATTTAAAAACATTAAAGTAAAACAATTAAAAACACAGAAAACTTGTATTATGTATTGCATAACCTTCTACCTCAACCAGTTAAAGGCTGAGACCTGTGTTGGCGGAGACTTTAAAAACCCTTCCATTTGCCTTGTAATATCTAGCGGCAGCAGAGGGTTGCTACCCACACCGGCAGAGACTGGAAGCCCTGTCTGTTTGTGCCCTGCCTCGGAACATCTGTGGCATTAGCCGAGAGCATCTAATGGCAGTGGAGGGTTGGCGCCCACGTCGTCGGCAGAGACCTAAGAACTTAATTGCTGTTAGTTAACATCCAGTGGCAGCGAAGTGCTTGCTTCCCTATCTCCCCCCTTCCTCCTCCGTAACATCTGGTCTGGAGAGAACTCTTATAGCCACACACTAGCCCGACCATCGGCAATTGTAGTATGGTGTGGGCTTGGAGGCTCTCTGTTATCGCCTTGATTTTGGGACCACAACCTCCTTTTTGGGGAAGGATATTTGGTTGCTCCCAAATTTATTACGATCTGAGGTTATTCGACAGGAGGAGGGAGTCAGTGGAAGAGTTTATATTAAGAACTTTATTGTTGGGAGAACCCGGGGTGAACGGCTAGTTAACAACCGTAATAGCTTCTTTGGCTTTAAGAGCCGGGAATGATCTGGGGGCGGGAATTGAGATTGTACGGGGGAAGGGAAGGTATGGTGGGAACAGAGTGAAATATTGTTACAAAAGAAGGCGGGATTCTTCCCTCGCCTCCTTGGCTTTTCCTCCTCCTCCTCCTCCTCCTCCTTCTCCTCCTTTGAGTATAGCCAAGGAGAATGAGCAGCAGGGGATGATGGGGGTGGTGGTGGAGGAGGAGGAAGAGTTGCTCTCTCAGCCTCTTGGAGGAGCCAGGACCAGGTTTCTCTCCCCTGCAGCAGAGCTTGCTGGCTTGTTTTCAGGTGGGCTAGCTCTCTCTCTTCGTTGTGTGCCTTCAAGTCCTTTCTGACTTATGGCCACCCTAAGAAAACATGGGGGTCTCTTGGCAGATTTGTTAAGAGGGGGGTTACCTTTACCATCCTCTGAGGCTGAGAAAATGTGACTTTCTGAAGGGTACCCAGTGGGTTTCTATGCTGGAGCCCTCCTCTGCACTTACTTGAGTAACAGTCCCCCATGATAGGGTTCGCCTTGTGTGTGGATAGGTTGTGTTCCTTCAAGTTGTTTCAGACTTGTGGTGATCCTAAAGCGCCGCCAGTCTCTGCCTCCCTCTCCCTCCATGCCTCCTTCCCTCCCCAAAGGCTGTTCAGCGGGATCCGCCGGTCCCTCCCTTGGCTTCCTCTCCACCAGGGCTGTTGGGCATCACCCTCTGCCCAATCCCGAAGCCCCCAACTTCCTGCTCCCCAGGAGGCTTGGGAGCTCCGGAGCCCTGGGGATGCTGCCCAGGTTGGCACTGATGATGCGCATCATATGATTGACATTTTTTTTTAAAAAAATGGCTCTTGTGAACAACAAGCGTGTCAAAAAAGACATGAATGCATAAAATTCTTCTGATAATTCGCTTCCATAGTGGGAACTATGCATCGGTACAAATTGCTTCCGTGACCCGATGTCAATGCAATTCGCAAAGTGGACTAAAAGCAAGTGGGAATGAGCCCCAGGAGTAGCCAGGAATATTCTGTCTGGTGTAGACCCACCTTTAGGAATAGCCTCTGAGAAGGCTTTCTTTCATGTGTACTTACCATCTCACGTGCACTTACCAGCCTGTGTGGGTTGTGGGGCAAAAAGAAAGTTCTCTCTTGGTGATTGTAAGAGTTGGGCAGTCTCATACGGGGAAATACAGGGTTTTGGATAATCTGAACCTACGCCATAGAGCACTTTATAGAGGGTGTTCTGTGATCCATATAACCAGCCCCTATACATTCATCCCCAGGACACTTCACAGTAACGACCAAAGATTTCCATGCTGAACAAGCCCAGAAATAAAAGGATGAGAATTAATATTAACATAATTAGTTAACAGCTGCTACGGGTGCTTCATATGTATTTCAGTAATATAGTAAGCATGTTTGCAATTTAAAAAATAATGCATTTTTAGTTTTAATCAAAAGTTTCAAATAAAGAAAGTGAATGTGATAACTTCTTAAATAAAAACCCACACTAGGCACTTGTATAGTGGAAATATTTTAATTTCAGTAATGCACTTGTAAGGAAATTGTGTTGTTGTTATTGTTTTTAAGTGAACTTATGACCAGTACTTGATGCCATTTTTTTCTTTCTGGATGCAGAGCTTTTTCAGTAATCTTAAGACTCACATGCTGCTTGTGCAAATGTGTTCCCAAAAAGTAGTACCTTCTGTATTACAAAAGAGAGAGAAATCCTGGAAGGAGATGGTAGAGGAGGTCCAATCATTGGAACAGCAAGCTGTACAACATGGAGCCTGCATGGAAAGGCTGTTACAGGTAAAGAAATAAGAGGAAAATTGAGTGAAACATAGGGATTTTTTTGCTGCGTGGATGGGTCACATGCTGCCCCAAGCTAACATTAAGAAGAAGAATTCTCCACTTAAGTAAGCCATGGGGCTTTGCCTTAGCAAAAAGATTCTTTTTCTGTGTTGTTTTTTTAAAAAATTCATTTTGGAGGAGGGAAGAAGAAAAATACAAACATTTTCAACAGGGTGCAGGCTGTAGTGGGTCAACATAATAGTACACCAAGGAGATTGTCCAGAGCTTCTGACTGTTTTTTACATTAACCAAATTTTGGTATGTCAGCCTTAACACTTAATAGCATTAACTATACTGAATGAAGACAAACCAGCGCCAAACTGTGGTTTGAAATCAACAACAAACCATAGTAAAGATGCACCATCTTTACTATGTGTCTGTGTTCAGGTGATGTTGGAAACTCTGGTTAACCTAAAAGACACCCTGCGTAGCCTCACTTAGACATACAGGAAGGGAATAATTCCAAGTTCATTCATGTAATGCTAAGTAATTATTTAACATTACATTCAAATGAGACCAGTGAGTCTTTGTGATATGATTAGGCAGATATTTTGAGCAACTGGATATCCATGAAATAAGGATATATTTTTAGACAAAAATTACTCTTGTATACAGTAATGTGCTGTGATAAAGCTGTATTTCCTTCTCTTAGGATTGGATAGAATTTGAAGACAGCTACATATGCTTCTATCAAAAACTAGAGGCTCTGTCTTCTGAGGTGCCTTCTGTGAGTCTGGTGGGAAAAACAGAGGAAATGTTAATGGAAAGATCTCAACTCCTCCAGGTATTTCCTTGTCTCTCGAATTTGTAATTTGTATTATGCCAATTGTTGTTGCATTTGTTGTTATGTGCCTTCTGATTTATGACAACTCTATCTTAGTATTTTCTTGGCAAGATTTGTTCAGATTTGCCATTGCCTTCCTCTTAGGTTAAAAGAGTGTGATTTACCCATGATCACCCAGGGGGGTTTCTATGGCAGAGCCTTGGCCAAACCTTAGGGCCTTTACAGACTGCCAGAAATAATGCAGCTTGAGGCCACTTTAACTGTCCTGGCTCAGGGCTAAGGAATCATGGGAACTGTAGTTTATTGTGGCACCGGAGCTCTCTGACAGAGAAGGCTCAATGTCCCAGAAAAAAAAAAATCCCATGATTCCCTAGCACTGAGCCAGGACAGTTAAAGTGGCCTCAAGCTGCATTATTTCTGGCAGTCTGTAAAGGCCCTTAGTCTCCCAACTCTTAATCCAGCATTCAAACTTGTCCACTATACCAGCTCAAGTTAATGCATGCATTTTGTGAAAGTATACTGAAACAGTTCTTTCAGCCCTTCAGATCAGAGTTACTTCAAGGGCACTAAAATAAGATATATTCTGATAGAGCGACTCACAGAGATTTGAGCGTGGATTCAAAACTTGGAGAAATGACTTTTTTGGAGTGAACCCCACCCTGTCCCCCACCACCTTGATCAATAATCATGCTGGCTGCAGTTTTGTAGGAGTTGTAATCCATAAATATTACTTTCCCAAGTTCTTGCTATAGATGGTGGGTAGGTAAAGGTATCCAGGAAGACCACCATAGTTTAACATGATAGTTTGCCTAGCCATCATGTTAAAGGGTTATTGAGAACATTCACTGTTGCCCAGTATCTCCATGGAGATTGAAGTACCAGATGTTCCACATAAAGCTGAAATGAAAAAGTCTGCTATCATGAAGAGGTTGAGACAAATTTTGTGCTTTCCAAGAGAGGCTTTTGGAATGGATGGAGATGGATGTAACAGAGCTTGATTGGAAGAAACTCACTGTTCAATTTTGATGTAGCTAAAGTGGTTCAAAGAGCATAAGTTCGTCAGCATGATAGAGATCAGCTCCCCTCCTATTGGCAATATAACCAACAGAATTGTTTGACCATCATCATAAAATACTTCGGTTGCTAAAAATTATCATTGGGTTATAGATGAAATTTGTCTCACCCTTGCTATCTATTCCATACTAAAATGAATGGCATGTGTGAGAGACTAAAGGGAAATAAACGAGTGAACAATCTGTAACTGTACTTTTCATTTTGCTCCATATCATGTTCTTTCTTAGCAAATCAAAAAGAATATTGAATTGGAAAAGGCCAGGTATCATCAGTTAGTCAAAGAAGGGAAAAAATTGATGGAGCTTGTTAACTGTCCTGAATTGGAAAGCCAAGTTGGGAAGCTACAAGAACAATGGGCAGCTCTTTCTCAAAAAGTTGACCATGAGCTTCAGAGACTTGAAAGTTTACTCAAACTCTTGTCCAGGTAAGTGTGATACTTTACTTTACTTTACTCTTCACTTTATAGCAGCCTGACTGTGCTCTTTGGGGGTGATGGTAGTTTTAGTCTAACATTTGCAGAAACCTGGTGTATAATCTCAAGTCAGCTTTCAACAGCAGTAACAACATCTAAAAAAAACATATTTGTGGTAGCCATGTTGGCCATGCAGCAAAATACAACAAAATCCACAAAAGACTGATACCTTTATTGACCAGCCAAAATGCAGAAAATATATCATTCAAGCTTTCAATGTTTCACTGGTTTCTTCATCAGCCAAATATGTTAAACATCATACAGGAGAAGAAAAGTGGTGATGTTAGAGTCACAGACCTACATTTTGTCACAGAGGTAATGTCTGTTGTCAGTTAAGAATTCTGGATTTTGTAGTAACACCTAGAGGAATTTTCTGGGGATGAGTGGGCATTGTTGTTGTTGTGTGCCTTCAAGTCATTTCCAACTTATGGCAATCTTAAGGCAACCCTATCACAGGGTTTTCTTACTTCAGACGGAGTTTACCATTGCCATCCTCTTGAGGATGGGAGAATGTGACTTGCCTAAGGTCACCCAGTGAGTTTACATGTCCAAGCTGGAATTTGAACCCTGGTCTCCAGAGTCATAGTCCAGTGCTCAAGCCACTATACCATGCTCACTTGGAGCATACATTTGCTTTAATACAAGGCACATGCTGTTTATGTGCTTTGTTTTTAAAGGAAACCACAGGTTTTTCATTACCAAATTTCCTGCCTGAGCAAAATGGTGGAAGAAACCCAGCTATGGAACTCTTCTTGTTTAATTTGGTGGAAAAGGTGCAGCAGCTGGAGCAGGAGCAGAGAATCATATCTAATGCAAGAGTGGTGAAGTACCTGGTTTATATGGGGAATTAATTCCTTGTTTTAAAGCCAAACTCTTCTGGGAAACTTTAGGGATGAGATTTGGCTTAAAAAGCAGGGTATGTGCTCTCCATATGCTTTGTCTTAACGTGAAATTACAAGGAGGGGATTTCTGTGTTGCTCTTTACCAAACCTTGATGGGTGAAAGGTAATTGCAGGGGCAAGTTGTGATGAGTGCACACAAAAATGTTGCCCACCTTTAAGAACATAAAAAGATGTTGCTGGATCAGATCAGCCAATGTCAAGCCCAACATTCATGCAATGGCCAGTCAGTTGCCCAGTCAGAAAATGTGCAGCAGCACCATGTGATCCAAGTACTAGAAAGTACTGTAGATGACTTCCATTGTCCCCTAGTCCAGAAGTACAGAACCTGTTGCCACTGAGATGTAGAGGCTGCCATATCAGTGAGGCAGTGAATGTACTCCATGTTGGGAAAAATTAAAGGAGCTATCCACAGTGGTGAAGATCTTAAGAGACAGGATTAAACACCTTGGTTAATTCATTTAAAATATGAGCTAAAACCTAGAGTGGATTAAAAATCCAACTGACATGCAAGTTCACAGTCACACCAATTTATGTGGCCCTCCAAAGCTGCTGGCTACAGCCATTATGGAGAATGATAAGCAATGATGAGAAAGCCACAGGTTTCCTAGCAATGTCCTAATGGCTTCATCAGTCACTGCTTCTTTAAATTAAAAAAATGTGATTGCTTTGTGTTAATTTTCTGTGATTGCCAGCCACCTTTGAAGCCTGTTATGAGGCAGAAAAATGGGACTATGAAGTTTGTAGTGTTGGCCATTTTTCTAGCTCCAATTTTGATTTGTTTCTGCAGCTACAACAGAGAGTCCAAGGATCTGGATAGCTGGTTGGCACTAGCTCAGCAGCGCGTGAATGACTGGAAGGACCAATCCCTTAATGCATCCCAGGACCTCATCACTGTCAGAAACAATGTACAGAGCTTACTTGTAAGTTGAGCAATTTTGTGGGGTAGACAGTAATTTGCGAGAACAAGAACTGCCTTGTTGAATCAACTCAAAATTCTGTATACAATTGCTCCTCTGTTTTTGCGGACTTCAAATCCGCATCCTCACCCATTCACAGGGGGCAAACAGGGAGATAAAATGGGGCACCCACCCGCAGTGTGCGCCCACAGGTGCCTGCAAGCGCACCCCTCCCCCCCATTCAAGCTTATGGGGCTTGAATATTTGTGGTTTTCTGTTTTCGCGGGGGGCAGTCTGGAATGGATCCCCTGTGAAAACGGGGGGACAACTGTAGTCCACTATTATGTATCCAGTAGGGGCCAGCCTGAAGGGCTCACAAGGTTGTTGATTCCCAACATCTAGTATACAAAGTATCTGCTTTTAAACATGGAAGTTACATTTTAGGGTATAATATTTATTAGACATCAATAGATATATTTTCTGTGAATGTGTCTTTGTTTTCTAAAAGCCTATTCAGAAACATATATCAAAGGCTGCATCTACACTGCAGAATTAATGCACTTTGACACCGTTTTAACTGCCATGGCTCTTACTGTAGAATTCTGGAATTTGTAGTTTTGTGAGATATTTAGCCATCTCTCTCAGAGACCACTGATACCACAACAAACTTCTAACCCCCAGGATCTCATAGGATGGAGCCATAACAGTTAAAGCAGTGACAAGGTGCATTAATTCTGCAGTGTGGTAGCAGCCTTATTTATGAATTAGTCACACATTTATCCTTACACCAACACTATGAGGTAGCGTAGGCTGAGAGAGAGTGACTATCTAAAATCAGCCAATGAATGTAATGGCTTGGTGGGGGCTTGAACCTAGCTCTCCCAAGTCCCAGTCCAGTGCCCTAACCACTATATCACGCTGGCTATCTATCTATCTATCTATCTATCTATCAAACAAAATACTGCCATCCAATTAACAGTGTTTTCATATGTTTCAGAATCATCATCTTTTTGTTTAAAGTTCTTTGTGTGTGTATTCTTTTCCGCTCTATAGGAATTCACTAAAGAAATAGATGAGAAATCTTCCTTGAAATCATCAGTCATAAGCACTGGTAATCAACTCTTGCTTGTTAAGGAATCAGATGGTGCAGTGCTGCGGTCATCTTTGACAGAATATGAGCAGAAGTGGGGTGATCTGATCACTCAGTTGCCAGGCATCCAAGAGACGTTTCACCAGGTAAAAAAGAAAATTGAGAACTGGGTATTCAGTGCTGCTGTATTATTCAGCTCAGTCATTCTTGTATTCAGAGGCTTCTTAACTATCCATCATGCCTAAGCAAAATCTACCAATGTTAAATGCTTCTGTTATTGCGGCTTTCTTGAACTTTCATATGAATCAAAAATTACAAGCATTTGTATAAAATTAAAGGATGCAATCCAGGAAACAGGTAAGTATGCTAAAGTCCCATTGACATAATATTCTGGGATGTGCCTGATAATTCCTTCATCTTTCTTCAAAGTCTTTTTGTCCAAGACATTAAATATTCCTCCTTGTTTCCATTTCAACTCATACATTTGTAAAACCAGTCACTCCTTCTAAAGTTGTGAATATTAGGCAACAGTCACTAAGGAATTTAAAGATTGGGCCTGCACCACATTCAGAAAGCTGCTCCATGTAGCAGAAAAACAAGGGAACAAAAAGCCACTTTGTGCAAGGAATTGATTTCTTCAAAACATGGGTGGCGTGCACTGGCTGCATGCAGCTCCTTCCTTCTCTATTGTTTCTGCAACCTGCTATTGAAGTGCTCCCCTAGTAAAACTGCAGCTTTTAAACATATAAACAAGGTATGTGGGGGGGGGGTTACACTCCTTTTAAAAAGAAAGCCTACAGGAAGTATAATTCTGCTTAAAAACAAAGGTGCATGTCCTCTACACACCTTGTTTACATTTAATAAAGCATGGATGCAAGCATCAAAGCTGTCACTACCTATTTTGCGGTGGGGTGGGGAGGCAGTATATAGATAAATAAATGGATACACATAAAATGCATAAAGAAAAAGCATATATTTAAGAATAGTTTATTTTACTTGTGTGTTTTTTTAATGTAGTAGAATGATTCTATAATTTCTTTCCAGCTCCAGATGGCAAAGCTGCCATCTCATGAGGCCATCACAGAATTAACTGCCTGGATGAATTACATTGACCAACAAAGAAGGAATGAGACTACTGTTGATTTGCAGAGTCCTGCGTGCCAAGTGAAAAGGCTTCTTAAAAAATACAAGGTAAGACAATAGAATAACAAATTTCCTAGAGGCTGATTTCCTGCTGCTATGGCAGACAAAAATATAAAAATATGAATAAGGAATCACAATGAAGGAACTTCCCGTCATGAATTGTTGCAGTGACCAAAATGGGTAGCTGTTATTGGATGAAGCACTAGGAGAATGTTACTGTGCTCCTGAGGAAAGGTCCTATTTTGCAAACATAGAATGATGAATGAGGTGCCCTGCCTTGGGTAACTGATATCTATAAAAATATGAGTTCATAGCCCTGGTGTAGTGAAGGCAACGTCCACATAGGAGGAAGGAGAATTTGTGGTTTTATTTGCTATAGTAAATAGGTGTCAGTGGTCTTATGACCCAAAGATTGACACAAAGAAAAGAAAACAGACATTCATGCATATATCCTTTTCAGCATGATAATCACACAGACTCATAACAGTGACTGCTTTTCTTGTTTCATCCTTATGTTATCCCCTTGTACATCATCCCAGCATACCTGTTTCTTCTCCACAGGAAGCCAGTCACAATTTGTTCCAGTCATAAGTTTGAGTAACTGTCTGCCATGGAGTTTCATTCCACTCTTATTTTGGAGGGATCTGTGACCTCTCTTACCTACTTTTTTCAGTTCTGAGATTCAGCCACATGGCTGTTTGGGGTGAAATTGCAACATGTTCAATCATTATTTAAAACATCTTTGCAAAAAAAAAAAAAGTTTTCAGAGTAGTCTTCAGTCTTATGGCGTGAAAGGCATGACATCAGAGGAAAAGGAATTGGGATGAAGGAGGAAGATAACATTGACTTCGGCACCAGAACATAGTTATACTAAGTGTTAGTTATTATGCTTCTTTGTCAGTATTCTTTCTGGCTGATGGACAGAAGCTTCCTTCACTTACTCCTTTTCTGGCCTATGGATGGTGCTTCGTTGGTCTTCCCATTGCCACAATCTACTAACTGGGAAAGGGAACAGCTTCCCAATAACTTTCAGTGCCCTGGCTGATGTTAGAGACCAGAATGTATTGTCCTTCAGTTAGGTAGCCCCAAAGCTGACAGGGGCCGCTACTAACCTTGTCACCGTACCCTTGTAGGATTGTGTCACATTATTCATAAAAAGATAACAGTGCTGTATTCCTAGAGTTTGAAGATACCCTGCCAGTGCAGAAATATAGAGCTAAAAGTATCCCTGACATCAGAGGTGGGTGGTGTCTCTGTTACTGAAAACAGGGTGTTTCCCCCTACCCTCGTATGAAGGGCTTGTTTTCGATGGGAGTTAACTAAATACTTGAACCTATGCTGGGACTACAGTTCAGCTTCTGGATAGTATCATACAATACAGCACATCAATGTAGATGCTGCTATTAACACTGAGGTTGTTGTTATGGGTGCATTTAAGTAATTTGACTTATGGCAACCCTAAGGCAAGCCTGTCATGGGGATTTCTTGGCAAGAATTGTTCAGAGGGGGTTTGCCATTTTCTTCCTCTGAGGCAGAGTGTGTGCCTTGCACAAGGTGACCCAGTGGATTTCCTTGGCTGACCAAGGATTTAAACCAGGGGTCCCCAAACTTTTTGATCTGGGGGCCGGAGGCACGCATGTGCATGACTCAGCCGCCATTTTGTTTTCCAAAATGGCGCCTGGAGAGGAAAAGAAAATTTTATTAGTTGGTATCTATGTTCCTCAGGAAAATAAAGAATTTTTTTTCAAAAAATTGATTAAAAAATAGAAGAATTGGATCATGAACATTATTTGTTAATGGGAGATTGGAATGGAGTTATAGATCCAAAAACAGACAGGACTACTCAAATTAAGACAAAAAAGAACCAAGGAAAGTTACCAAAATCCTTTTTTGAACTGCAAGAAAAATTGTCCTTAGAAGATGTCTGGACAGGACTTTACAATAAGACTAAAGGTTTTACCTTTTTCTCAGACAGCATAAAACTGAATCAAGAATTGATATGTTTTTGATCTCTAAACATTTGTTTCAACAAATAAAGAAAATGGACATTTGGCCAAAGATTATTTCAGATCATAATCCAATCCAACTTAGTCTTTTGGGACCAAAACGTCAATATTCGTGGCGTTTGAATCCACATTTGCTTCAAAAGGAGGAATTCTTAAGGAAAATGAAGGAAGAAATAAAGTATTATTTTTCTGAAAACACTACCAACGAAATTAAAATGAAAACAGTATGGGATGCCAGTAAAGCAGTGATGAGAGGAATTCTCATTCAGAAAGGAGCAGAAATGAAGAAAAGAGCACAAGATGAAGTGAAAAAACTGACTGAAGATTTGCAAAAGAAAGAGAAAGAACTCCAAGAACAACCTAAAAGAAAAGAACTGAAAAATCAACTTAATATATTACAAGTTAAACTGGATGTATTATTAACAAAAGAAGTTGAGAAAAAATTAACATATGTTAAACAAAAAAACTTTGAATTTGCAAACAAGACGGAGATGGCTGACGAATAGATTGGAAAAAGAAAAAAGAAATTGATTCAAAAAATAGTTGATAAGGAAGCAACTATAACTAATCAAGAAGGGATCAAAACATATTTACAAAATATTATGCTAAACTATATAAGGACTCAAAACTTGAAATGGATCAGAAGACTGTATTAGGTAAAGCATTGTCGAGTTGGAATGTAAAAACAATCTCGATGGCAGACAAAGAAATGTTGAATGCTCTGTTTACTACTGTTGAGGTAGAGCAAGCAATTAGAAGTCAAAAATTAAATAAAACACCTGGACCAGATGGCTTTATGGCAGAATATTATAAAACAGGGACCGGCAACCTACAGCCCCCGGGCCAGTTCCAGCCCAGGTCGCTGGACTTACCGGCCCAGGCAGACTCCTGATGCTGCCGTGCATTTTGCCGGCCGCGCGCGCTGCGCCCGCCATTTTGATTTCCAAAATGGCGGGCGCGACGCGTTTGCGCATGCGCAGGAGTACTGTGCATGCGCAAACAAGTCGCTGCCCCCATTTTGCAGAACAAAATGGCGGGCTCGAGTATTTGTTTGCGCATGCGCAAACGTGCCACGGCTCCCATTTTGCAGAACAAAATGGCGGCTGCAACATGTGCCGTGATGGCTGCAGCGCGTGCGGGGGGTCGCGCATGGCGGTGGAGGGTGCGCGCGCCGCCATTCCCCTCCCTCCTCAGCCCAGCGAAGACCTGGACTTCGGGGGACCAGCCCAGGTCTCCAAAAGGTTGCCTACCCCGTTATAAAACATCTGAGAAGGAATTAGTAATACCACTTAAAAGCTTATTTAATAAAATTAAAGAACAAGGAATACCAGAATCTTGGGAAGAAGCTAACATCACACTTATATCTAAAGAAGGAAAAGATACATTGAAAGTAGAGAATTATAGGCCGATTTCATTATTGAATGTAGATTATAAAATCTTTATGACAATATTAGCCTCAAGGTTAAAGAATATTTTTAAAAAATTAATACATGAAGATCAGGCAGGATTTTTGTCATCAAGACATATGAAAGAAAATATTCGGACAGTATTAAATGCAATTGGATATTATGAAAAAAATAATGAGAAAAAAGTTGCAATGATTTTTCTTGATGCAGAAAAGGCCTTTGATAAGGTAAAATGGGACTTTATGCTGGATGTGATAAAAAAATGGACATGGGAGAAAACTTTTATGAATGGATAAGTAATATTTATAAAAAGCAGAGTGCAAAATTGATAATCAACAGAGAGAGAATTTTTAAATTTGACATTCAAAAAGGTACTAAACAAGGATGTCCGCTATCTCCATTGTTGTTCATTATGGTATCGGAATTGCTAAATAATAAGATTAGAGAAGACATGGATATAAAAGGATTAAAGATCAAAGGACAACATTACAAGTTTCGCAGATGATGTAATATTTATGGAAGAACCACTAAGTTCGATAGAGAAACTTCAAGAAATTTTGTTGGACTTTGAAAAAGTTTCTGGTATAAAAGTAAATAAAGAAAAGACAGTAATGCTTACAAAGAATATGACAATAGAAGAAGAGACTAAATTACAAAGTGGAGAGGAAAATTAGATATTTGGGAATTTGGATTACAAAGAGGAACGCTGATTTATTTGAAAATAACTATGAAAGGACATGGAAGAAAATTAAAGAAGATCTTAATAAGTGGACAAATTTAAATCTATCATTGTTGGGAAAAATAGAAACAATTAAAATGATAGTATCACCAAAGATGAACTTTTTGTTTCAAAATATTCCAGTACTTTTAAATGACAAACCATTTGTACAATGGAAGAAAGATCTTAGAATCATAGAGTTGGAAGAGACCACAAGGGCCATCCAGTCCAACCCCCTGCCATGCAGGAACTCCCAATCAAAGCATCCCCGACAGATGGCCATCCAGCCTCTGCTTAAAGACCTCCAAGGAAGGAGACTCCACTACTCTCCGAGGGAGTGTGTTCCACTGTCGAACCGCCCTTACTGTCAGGAAGTTCCTCCTAATGTTGAGGTGGAATCTCTTTTCTTGCAGCTTGCATCCATTGTTTCGGGTCCTAGTCTCTGGAGCAGCAGAAAACAAGCTTGTTCCCTCCTCGATATGACATCCCTTCAAATATTTAAACACGGCTATCATATCACCTCTCAGCCTTCTCTTCTCCAGGCTAAACATCCCCAGCTCCCTAAGTCGTTCCTCATAGGGCTTGGTTTCCAGACCCTTCACCATTTTAGTTGCCCTCCTTTGGACACGCTCCAATTTCTCCACATCCTTTTTGAATTGTGGTGCCCAGAACTGGACACAGTATTCCAGGTGAGGCCGGACCAAAGCAGAATATAGTGGCACTATTACTTCTCTTGATCTAGACACTATACTTCTACTGATGCAGCCTAAAATTGCATTGGCCTTTTTAGCTGCTGCATCGCACTGTTGACTCATCTTGTAAAATTCATCTGGTCAGGTAAGAAACCTAGAATAAAGTGGAAGACACTGATTGATAAGAAGAAAAATGGAGGTTGTATCTACCAGATTTAAAGACTTATTATTATGCAAATGCATAAACTTGGATCACGGACTGGGCAAAATTAGAAAATGACAGAATTCTCGCTTTAGAATGATTTAATCTGAGATTTGGTTGGCACGCAGATATGTGGTATAACAAGACAAAAGTGCATAAGGAGTTTGAGCATCACTATGTAAGAAGATCACTAATAAGGATTTGGCTGCAATGTAAGGAAAAATTATATAGAAAATTACCCTTATGGGTGTCACCACAAGAAGTTTTTTTGTTTTTTTGGAAGATGGCGAGAAGTATCTAAATGGTTGAGATATCGAGACATCGTGTATAAAACGAGTGGATTTTATGAAATAAAGTCTCTAGAAAATTTGAAAGAATTAGATAAAAACTTGCATTGGTTTCCATACAAACAGTTAATGGACAGATTCAAAGCAGATTATAAAAAACTGGGATTAGAAGAGACAGACACTGAACTAGACAAAGTGATTAAGCAAAATGGAAAAAAACAAATTTCCAAATATTATGAGATCTTACAAGAAAGAGAATTGGAACAAGATTTATTAAAAGATACGATGATTAGATGGGCTTAAGATATTGGCAGGGACATTGATTTAGAAAGTTGGGAATGGGCAAGAAAGAAGATACAAAAATTTACTCAATGCCAAGACTTGAAAGAAAACTGTTTAAAAATGGAGCAACGTTGGTATCTTACTCCAGCAAAACTAGCAAAAATTTATAAGAATGGCAATAATAGATGTTGGAAGTGTAAACAAACCACAGGATGTTGGTTACATGTATGGTGGAACTGTGACAAAGTTAGGAAATATTGGATAACTATTCACAAGGTAATCTGTGAAATATTTAAAATAAGATATGACATGATACCAGAAATATATTTGTTGAACATGACAAACAAGATCCTAGAAAAAAATGAAAGGAAATATGGGAGAATATTATTATATATGATAACTTCAGCTCGGATGACATTAGCAAAAAAATGGAAACAAACAGAAGTGCCCTCAACCAGTGAGTGGTTTACAAGGCTTATTGAAATGATGAGTATGGATATACTCACAGCTAGATTGAACAAACAAAATGTAGAAAGTATTGAACAAGACTGGATCCCGATACTGCAGTACTGTAAAAGAGAAAACTTAATTGAGTAGAGATATAAATTGATGGGAAAGTGTAAATTATTAAATGACCCAATAATGGGAGGTGAATATTAACAGGAAACATCTATAATAATGACTATAAAAGATCAAGATGGTTAAAGCTGATGTTATAACACACAGTGGATTTAATATTTAAAATTGCTTGTATATGAAGACAACGAGTGAGCATTGAAGTAAGGTTGAGTACAAACTGGAGATACTTTGGAAGTCAATTGTAAATATTTGTATATAATTATTGGAAAAGAACTTAATATGTCAATTTGATAGATATGTTTGAATAATACATGTTAATAAAATATAAAATTACAAAATGGCGCCCGGAGTTGTGAACATGCGCCCGGCGTTGTGTGTGCATGCACACAACTCTGGGCGCCATTTTGGAAAACAAAACGGCATCGGAGTAGTGCGCATGTGCACGCAATGCCATTTTGGAAGACAAAATGGTGTTCAGCGGCACGCGTGCGCGCAGCAATGACAACAGGACCAGCCACCGGCCAGTATGAAGGCCTCGACGGGCCAGGTCTGGGCCATGGGCCGTAGTTTGGGGATCCCTGATTTAAACCATGGTTTCCAGAATCTTAGTCCAACACCCAAATCAATACACCATGCTGGCTCTTCTAGAACTTAGTCCAACACCCAAACCACTACACCATGCTGGCTCTTCATGCTACCCCTCAATAACTATTCTACCAGCCACCTGTGCCTGACAGGTGACCATCCAATCTCTGTTTAAAAACCTCCAGTGAAGGAGAGTCCACTACCTTCCAAAGTGAGTCATGTAACTTAGTATTTTCCATTTGAATAGCAGAGTTTCAGAGTCCTTCACAAACTTAAATGTGAAGGATTGAATGTGGGACCAATGATGGTATGCTAAATGTGAGACATTTAGCATACCATCTCTACCACTGAGCTACAGTCTTTGCATATGCTACTGTCATATTTTGTTTACAAATACTTCCATATTAGACCTCCTTGCCTAGTTTTCAAAGCCTGTGAGGCTTTGTGGATGCGCTGGGTAGCAATTGCGGTTCAGCAGAACACCCCTGAGTTTATTTTATGCTTGTAATAGAAAAGTGTAGTGTGTGTTGTGGGGAACGTTTAGCTAGCCTGGTGATTTAAGAAGCTAGCAAATGCATTAACTTCAAAGCCCCACACACCTTGTAACCATTAGCAAAGGATTTGGCCACACATTCACAGAGATTATGGGTTATAGGTCTTCCATGCATTAGTCTGGTGCCTGGTAAATAAACAGTTAAATGTGTTTTCTGCAGGAGAAAAAGCATTTTTTAAAAACATGGCTGTTGTGTTTACTTTTCCAGGAATACCTGATAGAAATGAACTTCAAACAGTGGGTAGTTGATTATGTCAACCAGTCGCTACTGCAGATGACAACTTGTGATGTTAAAAGCAAGCGTTATGAGAGGACAGCATTTGCAGAGCGTCTCGGGGAAATGAATTTGCAGTGGCACAAGTTACAAGGGTCTCTTAATGGAAAGGTCTGGTCATCCTTTGCAATTCTGTTATACAGCCTGAATCCACAGTTTGCTGAGTTCTGTCTTCCACTGTGCTTCTCTGAAAAAATCAGGTTCAGAGTTAAGAACCCTGCTGGACAACACAAGAAATGGCACAAGGGGCTGTGATCAGTGGGGTGGGGGGAATCTCTTTTCCACCTTTCTCCAATAGAAGTGGGGCAGTCCCATTGGATCTGGGTCTTTTGGTTATGTCAGCCAGCCATTACTCCAGGTGACAGCTTGTGATGTTAAAAGCAAGTGTTACAAGAGTTCAGCATTTGCAGAGAGTCTCAGGGAAATGAATTTGTAATGGCATAAGTTGCAAGAGTCTCGTGCCAGTTCTTATTCCTTTGGAAGGACTGCTTCTGAAATGAAAGAAATCCAATTTGGATTGATGGGATCCCAAAAACTGTGTTACCTGCCCCAACATGGTGGTCTCCATAAAGATTGGACTGCCACTCCTATTATTCTCAGCCAGCATTGTTGGGTAAAGCTGCCCTGAAGATTGCATCTAAAACTGTACATGTAAAAACCTGCTTATGCAATGGGGCTTTCTTCCATCCCCAGCATAACCACTCCTGGAGCTCAAGGGACCCTCCAGAATGCTCATACAAAATGCAGAGAGGGAAATATGGCTGGAATTTAGAGTAAACCTACTGATATTTGAGCCTTCATTAAATTTCTGATTTCCCCTCTCACAGTACTCAATCCTTTCAGGACTTCGCTCCAAGGATTCCACCTGCAAGGCCTCATACCATCTTAGGTCCTGATAAATAATTAGCAGACCCTTAGTTTCTCTGAACTGCAAATATGAGAGCTTGATACAGACTCATTGGAACACCAGCTTTTGAAGAGTGTACCACTCATTTAACATTCTTAATACAGCAGCAAGAATTCAAATATGACACACTGAAATTTTTTGAATATCCTTAATTTGCTGGATTCCTGAATTTAAAATGGAAGTTTGAGAAGTCAAAGTAGCAATCTCCACAATGCAGGTGGCATAAATGTACCATCATCACATGGACTCTTGCTTCTTTGGGGCCCTTTCACAATTATAGCACTAAGATTCCATTTTAACTTCCATGGCTACATCATAGGGCTTGTAGTCGGTAAGGCATGAAAGCTCTCTAGCTGGGAATTCTAAATGCCCCTCCCTAAATGCAGATCCCAGGATTCCATAGGATGTTGCCTATGCAATTAAAGTGGAATCACAGCACTATAATTGGGCAGTGTGAAAAGTCTCCTTGACATGTGCAATTTGGGGCACCAGAGTTCATGAAGAACATTGACAAACTGGAATATATTCCAGCAGAGGGCAGCCAAGTTGATCAATGATTTGGAAGTCATGCCCTTTGTGAAATAATTTAGGAGCTGTGTATGTTTAGCCTGGAGAAAAGAAGTTTGAGAGGATACATAATAGCCATGTCTAAATATCTGAAGGGATGTCATGTAGAAGATGGAGTGAGGTTGTTTTCTGATGCTCCAGAAACTAAAACACAACCTACGAGTCTTGTACAAGATGGGTGCAGCCATAGGAGCTTGTACATCCTTGCTCTGTAGTTTCTCCCTCTCAAAAAGAAGTTTCAAAATGCAATGTTGAATCATAATGAATGCATTGTCCAATCATAATGAATTATCCATCCTCCAGATAAAGGAGTTGGAGCACATTTTGGAATCTGTTGCTGAAAATGAAAGCAGAATTCAGTCCTTGGGCAGCTGGCTGGAAGCACAAAGCCAAAGGCTAAAAGAGGCAGAGAAGCCAGCAAGTTCCCTCCTTGCACAGGACACAGCAGGAGTCTGTAAGGTAAGTAGTGGTTTTTGATCAGGATTTAAATTTCAGGTAAATTCATTTATTTTTGTTGTTGTTGTTAACTACCCGCAAGTTGATCTCGACTCAGCGACTCCGTGGATGAGACATCTCCAAGACTTCCTATCTTACACTATTCTTCTTAGTTCTTGCAGATTCATACTTGTGACCTCCTTGATAGAGCCCTTCCATCTAGCATGCAGCCTTCCTCTCTTTCTGCTTTCCTCCACCTTTCCTA
Organism: Phrynosoma blainvillii; assembly: GCA_026167975.1. Lineage (NCBI taxonomy): Eukaryota > Metazoa > Chordata > Lepidosauria > Squamata > Phrynosomatidae > Phrynosoma > Phrynosoma blainvillii. Next base: position 444,116,745 of record JANUYF010000001.1, on the reverse strand, counting down.
GTATTATTGTATTTTCTAATGAGTCATGTCTTCTCATGATGTGTGTCCAAAGTACGACAGTCTCAGTTTAATCATCTTGGCTTTTAGGGAGATTTCTAGTGTGATCTGTTCTAGGACCCATTTATTTGGTTTTTTGGCTGTCTATGGTTGTTGCTTGTTAATAAATAATAAAAATTATTTTTTTGTTATTTATTTACAAAAAATGATATTTTCCTTTAGAAGAGAAGAGTTTGTTGGGTTTTTTTTTTAAATCAGTTCAGGGCAGTGTATACATCTCCTTCTTTCTCATTGACCCTGTGAGGTAGGATGGGCTAAGACTGGAGATTATCACATGAGGCTAAAAAGTGGAAGCAAAGCAGAATAGATGCATATATGGCTGTACCTTATCACATGACGCCATGGCTGAGCTGTAGCTGGTTTGCGACTGTTGCACAACTTTTCATTCACAGGCTTTCCCCATCAATTGCTGCTAATATCACTGCTGTAACATTAGATTTGTGTGTTGATAATTTCTGGATTTCAGTCCTGGGATTGGGCAATCACATAGTATCAGTTTTCTCAATTCTCTCCTCCCCCAGTGTTCCTAAGCATCCTGTTTTCTTTTTTTAAAGAAAACTTTTTTCCCCTTTTCTCCCCCCCCCCAAAAAAAAATTCATTGCCATAATGCCTAAACAGTTTTTAAAACAGGGAGAAAAATAAAAATAAAAAGTGAAAGGCATGCTGGTAAAGCAACAGGGGAGGGAGGCAAGCTGAGAAACAGTACAGACCAGCAATGCCTGCTTCAGTGATTGCAGACACATGTGATAGGGACTGCTCTCAAGCTGGTATGTATGCTTTTATTTTTATTAATGGTGAGAATGGGGGCTCATGTGATAAGCTCCATAGTTACTGGCCAAAAATCAACCAAAGAATTTAATAGCTGATTGATTATGCAAACTGACATTAAGCTTCAGCACCTTGGATAGCTCCCCATCAGCATCTCACAGACATGGAGGCAGAGACCACTGAATGGGCCGATATAAAAAGAATCAAGGAGGGGTTAGAGTGCTGGTGAGGTATTTGAGAGATCCATGTTCTCATAGTTCTCATTGAACTATGAGGTTCATTGGGTGAACTTGAGCCAATCACTCTTTCTCACTCTATCCTATCTCACTGGGCTGTTCTGAGGAGGAGAACAATGTAAAGCAAAGCAGCTAAAGTAGCTTCATTTATATACCGCTTCATATCAAGCTATGGAGTGTCTAAGAGGTTTACAACTGTAAGCTCATTGCCCCCCAACAAGCTGGGTATTTGTTGTTGTGTGCCTTCAAGTCATTTCCGACTTATGGCAACCCTATCATAGGGTTTTCTTGGCATGTTTCTTCAGAGGGGGTTTGCCATTGCCATCCTCTGAAGCTGAGAGAGTCTGTCTTGCCCAAGATCACCCAGTGGATTTACATGGCCAAGCCAGGATTTAAACCCTGTTCTCCCAGTTCTAGTCCACCTTTCAAACCATTACACCACGCTGGCCCTCTCAGAACCATGTATCCTGCCTTGAAATCATTGGAGGAAAGATGAGCTAGAAAAAAGTACAAATTGTACTATCTGTAATCCAAAATGCTCCAAAATCCAAAAAAAAATTCATGAGTGCCGGAGCTAGTGACACCTTTCCTTTCTGATGTTTCAGTGTACACAAACTTTATTTCATGCACAAAATTATTAAAAATACTGTATAAAATTAAGTTCAGACTATGTGTACAAGGTGTATATAAAACATCAATGATTTTCATATTTAGACTTGGGTCCTATCTCCAAGATGATATTATTATTAGTAGTAGTAGTATATTTCTATCCTGCTTTTTTTCCAGAATTGGGACTCAAAGTAGCCCAAAGATATCTCCTTATCTATATGCAAGTATTCTAAAATCTCAATTTCCCCCCCAAAATCCAAACCACTTCTGATCCGAAGCATTTCAGATGAGGGATACTCAACCTGTAGTGATATCACAATGTTTGTTTAAAGTAAAATATTCATTCAGTAATAGCCTTTGCAGACTGCTAGAAATAGTGAAAATTGAGTCTACTTTAACTGCCCTGGCTCAGTGCTAGGGAATCATGGGAATTGTATTTTTTTCTGAGACATTGAGCCTTCTCTGTCAGAGAGCTCTGGTGCCACAATAAACTACAGTTCCCATGATTCCCCAGCACTGAGTCAGGGCAGTTAAAGTGGACTCAATTTGCACTATTTCTGGCAGTCTGCAAAGGCCCTAAGTAAAATTAACAAACCCAGCCTCCATCTCTTATATTGTTGTTATTGTTAATTGTTGTCAAATCTTCTCTGACTTATTGTGACCCTATGAATTACACAGAGAGTATCATACTTTGGACATATCATGAGAACACACTAGAAAAGACTACAGTGGTCCTTCCCTGTGGGGACAACTGCCAAAACTAAAGTGGCCATGTGCACGCCACAGGCATGCACACCATTAGTTTCAATGGGGTTCAAATATTAGTGAGCTGCCATTTTTGTGGGGGGTCCAGAACAGATCCCTCACGAATTGGGAGGGGCAACTGTATAATGCTAGGTGGAGGGCAGTAAGAAAAAAGGAAGACCTCATTCCAGATGGATACTCAATCAAGGAAGCCACAGCTGCCCTGAGTCTGCAATACCTGAGCAGGGCTGTTGAGGATAGAGTGACTTGGAGGTCTCCTATGAACGTGAAGAGTGCAGGTTTGATTTTATGTAGGATCCATTAATTTGTCTTTTTAGCAGACTGAGGTATCTACAGAACTCTTCTCCAGCACCATATCTCAAATGAATTGATTTTCTTTCTCCCTGCTTTCCTCTTGTACAGGAGGTATAGGAGACCTTTCCAGTTTTCACTCTGGCAACTCTCATATTGTCTCACCACAGTATCACACCAGTTCTCAAAACTGGACATATCAATGGGACTTCCCCTCTCAATACAAAAAAGAAAAGATCCTCACATTGCAATATATTATATATCAAACACAAGCCATGGACCTCTTTTCATTTGGGACTTGGAGGACTCTTCTGCAACACAAGCATAGTCAGGTTTGCCTTTTTTCTCAGAATAATGGCAAACTACATTTGCTATGGTTTTCTCTTTCCTCCTCCTTCCTCATAGCATAGTAAAAGTGTTTGCTTTATTGCCATGGTTACTCTTTTTCTCTTCCTTTGCAAAAGTAGCGGGTAGTTTTGCTATTTATTCCCTGCAGTGTTTTTACTGAAGCCTTGGAGTTTGTTCATTTCCCCCCCCCCCCCCCCCGGGGGACAGAGGGATCTTTTCCAACTATTTAATAAGAAGCTTTGAGAAGAAAAAAAAGGATAGCTTGAAACCATCTTAGCGAGCAGGTACACACACACTAAGGGAGAGAGGAGGGGGTAGAGAAAAGTTAAATAAAGCCAAGAAGATTTTTTTCCCCAGAAAAATTCTTGAAGAAAACTTTTTAAAGCAGCCCAGTGTTCTTTAAAAAAATATATCAAGGGATATATATCAAACAGCTGGAAAATAAAATGATTATTCACTTTACACTGCATATCATACCAAGAAACATGAAAAACCATGGCTTATGCCACCTTGTAATATATGCTTTATTGGCATAAATTATGCTGCTGTTTCTAATTAAAGGAAGGAACAAAGGGTCCTGATGCCACAGGCTATAGATATTTCCCACTGAAATAAGTTTCAGTTTGTTACTGAGATGGCTTAAATCCCCTCTTACTTTCACACCAGTTATTGCAACACAGTGCCAGGTGGCATCCAGAGTTTTATGAATTCTTGGACGAGTTTCTGTTGCTCCTGCTTCATTGTTTTCTCTCTTATATACATTTATACTCCACCTTTCCTCCAAGGAGCTCAATAGCATGTTTCTTTGCTACTATTATCTTCTCAAAATCCCTGTAAAGTATGCTAAACTAATAGACAATGAATAGAAAGTTAGACTTCGCTATTGATTAGAGTTTGAACCTTTGATCCAACTTGGTATAGTGCTTTGACTGTCGGACTAGGAGTCTAGAGAATAGGGTTCGAATCCCCGCTTGGCCATGGAAACCTTGGGTAAGTATGCTCTCTTAGCCTCAGAAGAAAGCAAAGGCAAATACAATCCCCTCTGAACAAATCTTGCCACAAAAACCCTATTGTAGGTTCACCTTAAGAGTCTCTACCAGGTCTCCCATTCTCCACCAGCCAGTGAATGGTGTGTGTGTGTATGTGTGTTTGCAACAGATTAAAAGATGAATTGGGGAGGGGGACATAGGAGACAATACATAGTTCCTCCAGGCAGAACTTTACCATATGTGTTCCTGCTCCAGGATCTGTTAACTATTAAAGGTGCAGGAGTCCTGACCCACATATAACCTGGCAAACCTACCAAGCATTGTTTTGGTTTTTTTTAAAGAATTAGCTTTGGGTAATTAAATACCAAAATCAGAATCCTCCAGACCATAATATTTCCAGTTTCTATTTATGGTTGTGAAAACTGGACAGGGATGAATGCTGGCAATGAAGAACACCTTTGCAGTGTGGTGCTGGAAAAGAGTTCAACCAATACCGTGGACTGCTAAGAAGACAAATGAATGAGTCCTACAGCAAATCAATCTTGAATTTTCCCTAGAAACAAAGATGACTAAACTGAGCAAGGCAATTGTTGACCGGGCTGTTTGTAGGTCTCTCATTTATGGGATTGTCATACGTTGAAGTCTACTTGACGGCAAATAACAACAAGTGTGAATATGCTTTAAATTTTGAGAGAAGTAATTTCATTCCTTTCCCTTTCATGTTCCCCTTTCCCAGGCACTAGAAAATGAGCTTGCAGCTAAATCTAAGGATGTGAACCAATTGAAACAGAACTATGCACCTGTAGACTACGGTATTGAGGCTTCTGAAGACACTGTGTTAAATGTCAATAGTTTGGCTGAACTGAGAGCCAAAGTAGCTAACCAGGTAGATATTTTGTTTTTGGACAATCTTTAAAAGCTGGGGACTGTCTATATGTATAAGGTTTTGGTTCTGTGCAGTAGTTACTGACTGAGCCAGTAGACTCTTGCCAGGTTAGGATTTTGACACTCAGGCTGTGCATAGTCAGGTGGTAGTTATTGTTGAATCTATGAAGGTGGCATAATAGACCTGAAATTGCCAGATGGACATACCAATTTCTTTAGTTTCCTGATGGCTTTGCAAGTTTTAAATAAGTATCTTGCCAAGAAAACCCATAATAGGGCCTTAGGGTCACCATAAGTCAGAAATGACTTAAAGGCACACAACAACAACAACTTCAGCACACACCCCATTCACTCCCACATTCCAAAAAACTTTCACTAGATGCCATTTTGGGAGTGAGTCATGGGAAGGGGAAATTATGCATTATGGCTAGTGGTGACTCTAGCATACCATGTGTCTAATACAGTCTAAGCCAGCAATGGGGGCCTTTCAGATGTTACTGGATTGCTTCTCAAATCACCTTTCACCATTGACTGTGCCGGCTAGGGCTTATGGAAGATACTGTTCCTACATCATCTGGAGGGCCAAAATGTCCTGTTTCCAGACAGGCTGGTCACAGTGGCAAGGAGCTCAAAGTTGACACAGGCACGGGTACATACTGGTAACAGGTTAAGAAAACAGGCAAGGAGAATTCAGAATCATACTCAGAAGGCTAAGAGGTGGTCAAAGAAACTTACTAGCCCATCAGATAAAGCATGGGAGGGGAATTGAGAGCCAAGCAGCAGTCTGGGTTCTGAAACTAGTCATGTTCAAACAGCAACCAGGCAAGGCAATCTGAGGGCCATGTCAAACACAGCCCAAGATCAGGACCAGCAAATTGGTCACATGTAATCAAAGCATGTAAGACCATCTCTCAAGGTCAGAAAAAGCACATGATAGACATGATTTCTAGCAGCTCCACCAGCCAGGAACTGAGGCTTTTGTCATTGAACAGCCTAAGCTATACCTAGAGCTCAGCCTCTTCCTTGTAGCTGAGCACACCTGGTAGCCTGTTGCCAAGCCTGTGCCTTCATTAGATGATGTTCTTGCAGACTGAGAGGGGATTCAGCTGCATTGGAAACAATGCCCACAATACTATCAAATTGAATTTACATGTGGATGTGCAAACACCAAAGGACTCCAACACCGTCCTTTTTGAGTTCAACTGAAAATGAGGGAATTAGTAAAGGGAATTAGGAAGAGGAAAAAACCAAAAAGGTCAACTCTGTCTAGGATGTTTGAGGTCTATACAAAACCACATTAATAGAGGCTCAGGTAGAATGCATACTGTGGATCAGAAAGGAAGTATGAAGTCCAGGAGTTCATCAGCATGGTTAATGAGTTGATTGTGAAAAATATTGGGAGGGGGCTTCCTTCAGAAACTGGAAGTCTTACCCAGATGAGATGACCAGACACACACAAACACACACTTGGACAAAGGAATTCCAAATTAGAGGTGCTGAAGGGAATTTCGAAGTGCACAGCATCAAGACTAAATATTAAACAATTATTTAAATAGTTCAAAAGCATGACCATAGAGGCAGGTAGACCAGTAACTGTGAAATTAAAGTTTCTCTAAAGGGAAAATTACAGGGTAGCTGAATGAATTATATTCATCTATCTTCAGTACTGAACTATCAGCTGGTATCTTTTTGATAAAACGTAAAGAGTGCAAAGGTAAAATTTCTGATCTTCTGATTAAGATGTGTGATGCTTCTCTGTGATCAACCTCTATACCAGAGAACTAGAAATTGACCAGTGCACAAAGGGATTCACTGCATGCAAATCAAAGGCCTTGGAGTGAGTTATAGCTACTTCTCTGTGGTTCCATTATAGTGGAAAGACTTGAATCCAAGATTTCACATACAAATTCAATCATTTATCAGATCATATAAAAGTTACTTATTGGACTACTACAGCTTGCATAATATTTTGTGAAAAATACAATGTTTTTGTACAAAATTGCTGCTGTTGTACTTTTTTTGTGGGGGAAAAATCAATATGGGGGGGTTGCAAACAAAATTTTCATCTGAAAGTCCGGAAGTAGAAAAACTATCAGAAAATTCCAAAAACCTTTCACAATCTCACCCAGTAGGGAGAAAACTTCTGAAATTATTAATTCTTCCATGTGATGACAAAAGAAGTGAAGATACACATCTCTAGCAGTACATAACTAAGCTCTAGCTGTTATAGTGCCGTGGAACCAGCTTGGCTCTACCAAGCTATATTGAATCTAAAATATCAACAGAAATCCAAAACAATTTCATAGCAATTTTAAGCTTTCATGTAACTAGAGCTCACAGCTGAGCTGTCTGTTCCTTTTGCAAATTGAAGCTCTTCAGGAGCTGCTGAATCTGTGAGCATTCCTGCTGAGATGTCAGCAACAAGAGAATAAAGCCACACATTTATTCCTGTAAGTCTTTCTGTAACCAGGCTTCCCAGAATGAGTTCTGCCAGCACGGCAGGACCTTGGCCTTGAATTTAGTTGATAATGAGAATAATTTTGATACTTCACTCTGTACGCAAATCTGCATGGGTTCCCCTCCCCCCATAATATCTGGTTAGAACCATGTATTATTCCCTCTGAAAGCAGTTATATATTAATTTGTTCAATACGTATAGAATTCTGGGGGGTTGGGGGTGGGACAATTTTTATTAGAAAGGATGTATTGGGGAAAAACGTTAACAGCAGGTGTCCTTAGATTTTTAATAGTGGGTATGCCATTGTCAATTTTCATGTGTCCTGTTCAGTAACTGCATAAGTGTAGTTTGTAAGCCAGAAATGGCAGTTGTGCTTCTAAGAATAGCTTGTGTGTTTATGCAGGTTACACAGTTGAAGACCTTGACACAATCTGCTTTGGAGCATTGGAGAATATATGATGAAATCTGGGGAGAAGTCAGGCTGATGCTTGGAAGGGCTTTGTATTACATGGAGCATAGCAAGTCACCTGTGATTACTTTTGAGACTGCAAAGAACCAGGTAGTAAATCTCCAGGTAAGTCCCTTCCAGTCCAGTGCAGTAAATTCTAGGGTAGAAATATTTCTCTTCTCAAAATGACAAATGGCTGCTTTAGACCAAACCACTTCCCCAAAAAGGAGTCTTCTCAGCAGGTGCTCCCTGATTGCGAAACTGCTTTTCTTTCTGCTGACAGGCAAAGACCTTTTTATTTAGGTCATGTTTTGGCAATTGCTTGATGCTGAAGAATAAATTTTTAATAAGCTATAATAGTAACACATAACTATGTCACTAACTAAATGCTGTTCTCATTGTTTTTAAGTGTGTGTCCTTTAAAAACCACGTTGTAAGCTACCTTCAATTCCAGGATAGCTAGAGAAGTAGGGATAGAAATAGAAATATATATGTCTTCAGATTCATAACCAACTCTGTGGCATTTCTTTCCAGTTTCTTCAAGATGAAACAGAAAGTAATGAAGAAATCTGGGCTACACTCCAAACTGCTGCGGATAACCTCAAGAAGTTCTGTGATCCCTGGTTTTCAGAGATGATTGAACAGAAACACATGAAAGCAAAGACAAGGTACATAAAATACATGTTTTCTCTTTTTAAAATATTTAAAGCAGGTGAGAATCATGAAGCCCTCCCGATATTTAGAGACTTTCAATCCCAGTATTCCTTACCATGGGCTGTGCTGGCTGGGGCTGCTTGGATTTGCAGTCCAGCAATATCTGAAGGGCCAGACATATGAATACAATGACAGTTGTTAGGTAAGTCAGATATCTTTTAAGTTAATGCTTAGACACCTAGACAAGAGGCAAGGAAAACAGTCTTGCCATTGTCATCTTTATTCTCTAGAATATGTCCACACTCACCTTCAAGATGTCATGAAAATCACTTTGGGGACTCTGACAGCCTCACCTAGGGGTGAAGCAAACTGGCAGCTGGCAGCTTGGAGCGGCCTCTGGTCGCTCCAGCCCTGGTTGGGCCCCATTCAGCACAGGACTGCAGCAGCTGGACAGCCCGCTCTAAAAGCAGGCCTGATGGGATGCCGTCAGGAGCGGCTTTTCCCCACCAGGCACATTCTTCACACAGCTTCTGTCCATTCTGGTTGTGTGCATCGTCTGCACGCCCCACCCCTAAAACTGCCAGAAGCCTCTTTTTCATGCCCATCTATTTTGGGTCTCCAGGTCTAATGCAGCTTTCACCAATTGGTGCCCTCCAACTGTGTTTTGCTACTACCTGTATCAGGTCCTAGCCAATGGGCATTCTAGCTAGGGATGATGGGTGCAGCAGTCCAACACATATGGGAGTGTTCCAGGTTGAGGAAGTCTGGCTGACACTTCACTTTAAAAATTGCTGCTCCCTTCCTCAGTCTCATCATAGGGCTTGCAAGCTTGAGGACATTCAGAAGTGGTTTACTAGTGCCTCCTTCTACACTGCACTAAGACAAATTCGCTCAAGTATTGTCTCTGAGAGACAACATTAGTATCACCTTCCACTGCTGCAGTTGCCCAATAGTTTTCCTTCTGAAACTTCTTCACTAGCCTCACCATTGGAGCTACCAGTTGTCTTCTGCTCATGTGGCCATTACTCCTTGAAAAGGTTGAATGCATTTTAGTCAGCTGTCTCCAGTTTGAGCATTCAAACTTGGCCAGCTCTCTAGGAGTCTCTGCCATAATTCACCCCACAGAGTCTGAGGAATCTGATGCAGAGAAGTCAGACAACGCCCCCCGCCCCACCCTGAATCTCAGCAACTAGTGACTGATATAGTTAACTGATATAGTTAAGGTCATGACCTGTTTAGCTATATAATATTAAGGCTCAGCAGCATACTTCCTCTGTATGTTTTCTTGGAAAAAAGTCATTGGACTCAGAGGCTTTCTTCTGAGTAGACCTGTGTAGGACAACACTATGAAACCAGGAAAAACAAACAAACTTTAGCCCTGCAGTGTGTGATATTTTTCACAATTTAATGCTGAACAAGTTACTCAGTTCTGTTAGTTAATGTGAATCAGCCACTGTGGGATTTTTTAGTTATTATTTTAATGAAATTAAGGAGAGGTTAAAGATGAATGAAGTGCTCTCTATGATAGCATTTTATTTTTCATTTTTGATAGGTGGGCATTGATAAACAGAGAAATTGAAGATCAGCTACAGAAAGTGCAAACTTATTTGCCCCTTTGGGAATCATATGTTGGTTTGTATGCTGAGGTGACCACAAAACTGGACAAACATGAAGAACAATGCAATTCCCTTTTGGTGCTAAATATACCTGCAGGCTGTACAAGAGACTTCCTTAAAGAGAAGGCACAGGATGTGAAGGTAGGTTCATGGGATTCCAAAGCATGGTTGCCAGTAAGCAGGAGGGATAATGAAAAGGCAAATTTTAAGACCCACACAACCTCTGTTTAATTATAAAGAACAATTTAAGAACCCATCTCTTTGCTCAGGATGCCATACACAATCTAAAAAAACCAGAAATATGTACAAATTTATTCCAAAGCATGATAAACGCTCAAATAATATGGGAGTATGGCACTCATCATTAACTACCACCACCCACTTTTTTTTATCTTTTAAAAAGGTGGTAAGCCTCCTGGTGCTGATTCACATCAAAAATACCAGGGTTTTGTTTTTGTTTTTTTAAGAACAAGAAGTGGACTTTAGTTCACTTTGCTTTTTTTGTTTTATTTTTTGGTAGTCGGTGTAGCCCATATAACATCAGAGTTCATCAAAATGGCCCTGAACTACCATGACAGCACCTTGCCAGAAGGGTTGCTGAAGAAGCAATGACATCTTAGTGGGAAACCACCTGTTTGACTCATAAAAGATCCCATGTAGTTGTGTTCCCATTTCCATCAGTGTTTTATCTGCACCAGAGAAGGCCTTTTGTAAAGCTAATGGATCTTTCCATCTCATGACCAAGCAATTTCAAAATATTTTGAATTGAAACAGGAATTGAAACAAATGTTACACTTTGTGGGAAAAATCGATTTCCCCTCCAACTAAGAGTGGAACTGCAGCTAAATTCAGAGGTAAAACAGAAGTTTAAGGTGGGGACATCAGTTGTTGTTGTGCTTTCAAGTTATTTCCAATTATGACGACCCTAAGGTGAATCTTGTTCTGGCAAATTTCTTCAGAGGGCGTTTGATGTTGCCCTTCTCTGAGGCTAAGAGAGTGTGACTTGCCCAAGGTCACCAAGTGGGGTTTCATGGCTGAGCCGAGATAATCCCTGTTTAATGAAAAAGTCCCATGGCTTTGACACAACAAGCCCTAGCTCCTCTGATCTTGTGTGAATAAGAACAAGGGAGAGTAAGAGATGCAACCCGTGGTGGCTGGTAGCTTCCATGTGAGACATTTAGCCTTCTCTATCAGAGAGCTCTGGTGCCACACGTATTACAGTTTCCAATATCCCATAGTATTGAGCCATGGCAGTTAAAGTGGTGTCAACTTGGATTATTTCTCCAGTGCAGATGCAGTCCCAGGTAGCAATTTTAAAGCGTGATCTAAAACCAGGAACAGATTCACCAGGCCCACCAACATTGATTGCACTGGCAGCCCACTGAAGTGTGTCAGATGAAGTATTTTAGAATCTTCTTCCCATGTACTGAAGTAGATGGCTGCAACAGGTTCCCCTAAGTCAGGAGTAGGCAACCTTTCCCCTTTAAGGGCCGAGGGACTTCAGCTCCCAGAAGCCTCAGCCATGTTGTCCCATGTTGTCCAATAGCTCCTGGGATTCTGGGAGCTGAAGTCCCTCAGCCCTTAAAGGGGACAGGTTGCCTACCCCTGCCCTAAGTAGTGCAGCACTGATGGAAATGCTTCAGCTGTCTTCTTAGATGATATCTAGAAGAGGCTTTGCAGGGGAACAATTCTGTGTCACTCTCCCACAATGAAAAACCAGGATAAATTTGTCAGATACAAAGCAGCTCTTAAATCCACCTGGTGCTAATAGTAGTCCCTTCCCAATATCTATGGAGGAGAACCAAACAATTATTCTCTCTTTTGTAAAGAATAATGTCAAAAGAAGAACCTTAATGGATGGGGTGGTGGGTTTTTTTTACACCCTTTTCAGTTGTGAATGGCTGTTAGGAATCTGTTCAGCCACTTGATGTGCTTTTAAGTCTAACCTCTCTCCCCCCCCCCCCCCTTTGCTAACAGTTTTAGGTGAGATTGAAGACAGACTGACAGTAAAGTTCTGTGCAGTTGTGTTTTTTTGTTAATGAGTGGATAGAAATGTGTTTGCAGGCTTAATACATTGTGTGGAACCCTAATGGAAAGAAATTAAAAAATAGATTGCTTTAAATGTGAGGGACTTATTTGGCCTGAAGGGCATGGCTGCAGAGTGGGGAAAGGGCTTAGATAGCCTGGATGCATTAGTTATACTGGTGAAATTTCTTCTTAATGGCAGTAAATTAGCATTTTATTCCTGCTTTATGCCCATTAACAGCACAGCTGTGATTCTCATCCAAAAAAGCACGATCTTCTAGCTAGCTGGTGTTAAGTGAAAATTGTATTAAATTATATACTTCAGAAGAAATGTCCTCATCCTCACCCATAAAGAAAACTGCCAAATTACAAGTGTCGGATTGGGCATCTTAATTCTCTTTGTATAGTTAATCACCTAAACACAGGAAATCAAAGGGAGTTAAACCACCTAATGGAATGAAGAGGTTGGGTTTCCATGCTCATAGCCAGGCTCAGATATTTGGAATACATCTCCCAGAATCCCCCACACAAACTGGGATTTATAGTGCAAAAAAGTAACTTTTCTGAACCCTGGGGTGGCAGCCTTTGTCCTGCCTCACAGAACATGTGTAAATATCTTCTATTTCCAGTATGTATAAAGCAATCCACATGAAACATTTGGGAACAGTGTGCAGTTAATTTCAAAAAAGGAAAGACACCAATGACAAATTTGATAGTAAAACTGTGGCTGATTTATTAGTCCAGATATGATTTGTTTTCAAGAAAATACCATAAAATGAGAAATGTAGCAGCATACCTTACCTCACCTGTAGTATAAGGCATTTCATAAGATGGGAGCCAATAAGCTAAAGTAGGGTTGAGAACGGTGTGGCCCTCCAGATGATGTTGGACTTCATCTCCCAGCATTCTTCACCATTTGTTTTTTCTGGTTTGGGTTTTATGGCTTTACACATGAATTATCTGAGAGCCAGAATTTGCCTACCCCTACATTAAATATTCTATTTTTGTTGGTCTCTGAAAAGATCTCAGACTCAGGCTTCTGTGGAACCACCAGGTGCACCTGTTCAGAAGATCTCAGTGAATATGTAGGATGGTAAGGGACAGGGCATGCATTCATGTGGGATTTAAGGCTGCAAGCCTATGAACACTTTCCTAGGAGTAAGCACCATTGGACACAACAGTCTTACTTCTGAGTCTGCACACACAGTACTGGGCTCCATGATTGGTTTTAATTCCATACCTGGATTGTCTGCTGGTGACTGTCAAGATTCATTGTTTTCTTTCAAGATCCTCAAGTGAGGCTCTGTTTGCAGTTCCCATATTTATGTAAGTGTAGTCTCAAGCAACCTTCATGACACCCCAGTTCTGAGCTCAATTTACTGTAGAAAGGCAGCTAGTATATTATTACCGCAACTTGGAAAGTTTCCTAAATCATTCCTGTTAACAGTGTTTTTAAAAGACGGCTGTCATTACTAACTGCATCTTTAAAAAGTAACTACTAGAGTTAGGTGTGGTGTTGCTCATTTGTTGTTTTAAAAGAAAATATAATGTGCTTATTTTGTATTCCTTCTAGAAACTACAGCTTGGCCTTCAAAATATCAAAAGAAGATGTCTCCAGGTTTCTGAGCTGGCAGATAAAATTATTCAGCTAATAGAGCCAACAGCACAGACTCTTCTAGAGAAACTCCAGCCACTTCAAAGGGTCTCCTATTTGGAAAAGATGCTGCAAATGAAAGGAAATGAATTCCAGGTATTTCTCAGAAGGTTGTTTTACTATTAACAGCAAGGTGTAAATGTTTCCAAGAAGGGAAAAAGGGGTGTTTGCATATTTCCTAACATGGTAGTTGGAAATACCCTTTTGCTAGCTAGAGATAACTTCCAGTGGCATCACGTTTCCAGTGACCAATTGGCTAAGATCCTCTTGGCTTTTGTAATTAATGCTGGCATAGGTGGTGACAATTGCAGCAATTGCTGTGGTGTCACAGTGGTTGAATGGCCATAGGCACAGCTAGAGACATGAATACTTGAGGAAAAATGCAGGTTTTCCCCCAGTCAAACAGCTCTTACTCTCAGGAAGTTCTTCCTAATGTTTAGGTGGAGTCTCTTCTATAGTTTGAATCCATTGCTCTGTGTCCTAGAGGCTGAGCAGACAGGCCAGGATAGCATGGGCACACCCTGTCTTATCTAGGTCCCAGTGCTCACCAAGGTCAGTTCAGGGACAGGAAGGGTGCTTACACACCTGTCCCCATGCGAACCCAGCACCCAGTACCCACTCCTTACATTGCCACACTATCACTTGTACTCAAAAGCCCCCTGTTGCTATATCTAGCATGGAAACAGGGCACTCGCTGCTCCCAGTGCCCCATTTCCATGTCAGAGGCAGCGGGGGGGGGGCTTCTAAGTACAAGCGATAGCACAGCAAGGTAAGAATCATGGGGGGTTGTGTAAACTGCTGGGGTTTGCTGCAGACACGCTGGCTCTCATTCCTAAAGTGGTGCTAATATTGCATTTTTTTTCAATTTTCTGAAAAGGTCTGTTTTTTTACACACACACACAAAGGGGGAACAGTTTTTTCTCCCATGGCTTCAAAATTACAAAAAATTTAAACCTCTAGATACAGCAGTGATGGGACAGGAGGCATAGAAAGTCTTCACTGTCAGACAAGAAATTCACTCTGTCATATCTCAAGATGCTCAGAAACTAGCAGGGCAGCTTTCTCTCCAGATTATGAGGGTTTTCTCTGCCTTCTTTCCCCTCCCACTGCGCACCTCTGTAAAATGCAGTATACTGCCATAACAGAATGCAATGCCAAAGTAAAGCACCAACAGAATTCCAGTGTCAGTTTCTATAAGATGTAAACCTTGGGTTGTGATTTTTTTAAAATGTTCTTTTTAAAACTGTCATTTACAGTTTGTCACACTGATTGTAAATGGATAACCAATTAGTAATGTGCCACCACTTTTTAAAACGATCCAGACAAAATCATGCATTTTTTGAACATTTAATTTCTAAAAACAAAACTTCAACATTTTAGATATTATTGGGTTGTTAGGCAGAGATCACCCCATAGGATTCAAATGTGTTGCACTTTGGTCCTGTCTCCAGAAATCTGAAAGCTAGATAACTATTTGTATATTTATGTTGGAATCTCAGGATTACAACAAAAGTGTAAGAATTTGACATAGTTAATAGACTGAGTGATGAATGTACATGAGCCATTTACTTTTTTGTGCGCTTAAGTTTAACTCAGATCAAAAGTTTCTGTGTATTCATTTCTTTTCTCAGTTTGGTCTTTTGCAACTAGAGAGTTTTGAAAATTGTTTAGAAAAATTGGAAAACCACATTAAAGAATATACAGAAGTATTGGATCATCTAAGAGAAGAAGATAAAGACTCAGATCGACTCATGGTAAGCCTAAATCCATGCAATTGTAACAGCTATTAAGGGAGGAGTGGGAAGAGTGGAAACTGGGGGCACATATAGCCTCCAAGCCTGACATTAGAAGACCCTGAGACCCTCCAAAGACTCTCCAAAGTTCAGCTTCTCCTAAAACTATAAACAAATGATCCCTGGAGTATCTAAAGTTCCCCTAAGACAGTACTTCTCAAATAGTGGGGCGCGCCCCCAAGGGGGGGCATGAGGCTCCGTAAAGGGGGGCTCGTTTGACCTCAGCAAATACTGTCATATTAGATTTCTAGATCGCGGGGGGCGCAAAATGTTTTCTTCTTCCTGGGGGGGGCATGACAGAAAATAATTGAGAAGCACTGCCCTAAGAGGAGCTAAACCAGCAGAACAGCTCTCCTATACTCTATGCCAGGGGTTCCCAACCTAGGGTGCTTGCACCCTCAGGGGTACAAGATGGAGTATCGGGGGTATGACAAATATACTTGTTTTAATCTGAATGCAGTTTTCTTTTGTCAATTAAGGGGCTATGCAAACGGGCAGCTCTGGTCCGCCCTTGCTAGCCGTGGATCAGTGCCGTGGCAACCGTGTGCCGCAGCCCCGATCCTCCCTTTTGCCGCCCTAAGAGCCGGCGTGCAGCTCTTTAATAATAATAATAAATAATAAAATTTTATTTCTACCCCGCCCAATGGGTACCCAATCAGGGCGGCTTACAAATTTAAAATCATAATCCACATAAAACATATTATACACAAAACCATACCCACCCCCCCTTAAAACAGTATTAAATCAACAGTTTTAAACATAATTTAAAATTAAGGTCCACACAGAATAAGTGAGCCAGGCTCGATGATCCTTTCCATCTAACGATGGGGCCACGTAGGGACATCCAAAGCGCAAGTCCTTATGTCCGGGGTGGGTTAACTAGTCTGGGAAGGCCTGCCGGAAGAGATCCGTCTTAATGGCCTTTTTGAAGCTCTCCAAAGATGTTAATAGACGGATCTCGTCCGGCAGGTCGTTCCAGAGCCTAGGGGCGACAGCTGAAAAAGCTCTCCGGGAGGTAGCCGCCAGCCTCGATTTCTGAGGCTGCAGCAAATTCCTCCCGGAGGATCGGAGAGCGTGGGGAGGATTGTATGGGAGTAGGCGGTCCCTGAGATAGCTTGGGCCCAAGCCATTTAGGGCTTTAAAGGTGATAACCAACACCTTGTACCTGGCCCGGAAGCTGATAGGCAGCCAGTGGAGGGACCTCAAGACTGGAGTAATGTGATCCCTCCGAGATGTTCCAGAAACAAGTCTGGCTGCCATGTTCTGAACCAGCTGTAATTTCCGAACCAGGCACAAGGGTAGCCCCATGTAGAGTGCATTACAGAAGTCGAGGCGTGAGGTTACCAACGCGTGCACCACAGTCTCAAGGTCCTTTACTTCCAGAAACGGGCGCAGCTGGCGTATCAGCCGAAGCTGATAACAGGCGCTCCTGACCGTCGCGTTAACCTGATTCGTCATCAGAAGCGACGAGTCAAGGAGCACCCCCAAGCTGCGAACACAGTCACTGGAGGAGAGCGTGACCCCATCCAGGACTGGAGGTTGCAACCCAATTCCTGGTTTCGGGACCGATACCGTAAGCACCTCCGTCTTGTCTGGATTCAGCTTCAATCTGTTTTTCCTCATCCAGGCCATTACCGCCCCAAGACATTCATTGAGAGAAGAGGTGCCATTGGAATTCAAGGCCGACGAACGAGATATGGAGAAATAGATTTGGGTGTCATCAGCGTACTGATAACACCCAGCACCATAACTCCGTATTATCTCACCCAGCGGCTTCATATAGATGTTAAATAACATTGGGGACAGAATAGCCCCCTGAGGAACCCCACAAGTGAGGTCTCTCTTACCGGAGCTACAGTCCCCAATCAGCACCCTCTGGGACCGACCCGAGAGGAAGGACCGGAACCACTGCAGAGCAGTGCCCCCGATACCTAACCCCTTCAGGCGGTCCAAGAGGATGCCGTGGTCTATTGTGTCAAAAGCCGCTGAGAGGTCTAAGAGCACCAACAGGGTCACGCTACCCCTGTCAATGCCCAGACGCAGATCGTCAGTCAAGGCAACCATGGCAGTCTCAACCCCAAATCCTGTCCTAAAGCCGGTTTGAAATGGGTCTAGATAATCGGTTTCATCCAAAACTGCCTGGAGCTGAAGAGCGACCGCCCTCTCGATCACCTTGCTCAAGAATGGCATCAATGAAACAGGCCTATAGTTCTTCATATCCAAGGGGGTCCAGGGAAGGCTTTTTCAGAAGCGGCCTAACTGCCACTTCCTTCAGACATGATGGAACATGTCCCTCCCTGAAGGATGCATTGATAATATCCATAAGGAATCTCACCAATGCATCCCCCCCCTGGACGGCCAGCCATGATGGGCAAGGGTCGAGAGGGCAAGTCGTCTTCCTCACTTTACCATCAGTTTGTCCACGTCCTCGGTACTCACAGATTGCCACTGATGCAGTAAAACTACATCGGCGGAGTCGGTGGATGCCTCGCCTATAGACTCTGTCCCAATAGTTGCGTCAAGGTCGGCTCTTATCTGAGAGATTTTATCTGCAAAGTAGTTGTTAAATGCGTCACAGCAGGCTGTGGTCGGGTAGAGCAAGGGATTTGGCGCAGGGGACACCTGCGTCATTTCCCTCACCACCTTGAACAGCTCTGCCGGACGAGACTCTGCAGACGCAATGCGTGCCGAGGAAAAGGCTTTCCTCGCTGCACGCAGCGCCTCCCGATAGGAATTAAGAAAATTCCTATGGCGAGTTCTGTCAGATAAGAGTCAAGATTTCCGCCACTCGCACTCTAGTCGTTGTCCATGCCGCTTCATCCTCCTCAGCTCAGGTGTAAACCATGGTTTCCGATTAGGAGCGGGGTGGCAAGGGTGCTTGGGAGTGATCGTGTCGATGGCCTTGGTAAGATCACCATTCCAAGTGTCCACCAGAGCCTCGACAGGGTCACCGGCATTCCCAACCATTAATCCCTCTAAGGCTTTCCGGAATCCTATTGGCTCCATCAGCCTTCGAGGGCGGACCATTCTAATCGGTCCCCCACCCCTGGCGGGGCAGGTGTTGACTCTGAGTTCTGTCTTGACCAGGAAATGATCCGTCCATGACAATGCGGAGGTATTTACAACCTCCGCCCACGGATATTCCTGTTCGGTACAGAAGACCGCATCGAGTGTATGACCCGCACAATGTGTAGGCCCAGAGACCAATTGGGATAGGCCCATGTTTGTCATGGTCTCCATGAACTCCCAAGCCGCACCTGTTAAACTGGTCTCGAGCGGAATGTTGAAGTCCCCCAAAACCAAAAGTCTGGGAGACTCCAACAAAAGCTCAGAGACCAGTTGTGTCAGCTCGGTCAGGGAGTCTGCTAGACAACGGGGTGGTCGGTAGACTAGCAAAATCCCCAAACTATCCCTGGTCTTCAGGCTAAGGTACATACACTCGATGTGGACCATGTTCCGGACAGGTATCCTGGTCAAGGTCAAGGTGCTCTTATGAACCAGAGCCAAACCGCCCCCCCGCCCACTTCCCCTCACCTGCTCACTAACAGAGTACCCAGCCGGGAGGGCCTGCGCCCATATGGCAGCGCTTTCCTCTCCCAGCCAGGTCTCTGTAAAGCAAGCCAAGTCGGCATCCTCATCCAGGAGCAGGTCCTGGATGATATGTGTCTTATTTTTCACCGACCTGGCATTGCAAAGGAGCAGAGTGAGGTTCTGTGGAATGGAAGGTCTGCTCCCCAAACCATTCTGGGAAACAGAGAGGACAGAAGGCGGGATAGCTGCTAAACAGCGATCCCGCCTTCTTTTGTAACATTTGTCCACTCTGTTCCAGCCATATCTCCCGTTCCCCAACGCTACCTTGATGGTCGTCCCTGTTTCCATTCCCACCCCGGTGACAGTGGTGACACTAGTTGAGGGTTTTTGGTCTCACACAATACAATTCCAGGATATTCTAATCTATGATCTCCCTGAGGCCAGTAAGATGTTACAAATTTACTCAACTACGTCGTACTGTCAATCAGACCCACTAATCTTTTTTGCCTCCACATCGCCTTAACCCTACCAGGGCCAGGCGTCAATGTCGAGGGAGTCTGTCACACCCAACTTCAGATCCTTCGTAGATCGGACCTTCCAGATGTTTATATATGTCTATAATTCTGTACTGGATCCGGAGGAACGGCCACTGTCTCTATTAATAGCATTTGCGGCCTAATTTTACTGTCCTATCTGCGGGACATGCCCTCCCAGCACCGCCGGTGGCTACCGCGCCCCCGCGGGCTGGTCTTCCGGCAGGCTTTATGCCTGTCCTGCCGCGGGGCCACGCCCCCAGCGCCGCCGGTGCTCCCAGGTGGAGAAGGGAGCAAGAACGGGAGCTACAGGGCCCACACTCCTTTAGCACTCCTTCCGGCGCAGTGCGTAAAAACGTGCCAGGAGGACATCCTGACGCCACATCAGGACGTCGGTGGGCTGGGGTTGGGGCGGCTGGCGTGCGGCTGCCCCTCCCCATCTCTACCTCCAGGCCGGCCCTTTGGCCGATCTGCAGAGGCCCTATGACAAAATCTAGGAATTGCCTGAATCCACAGGCAGACATGTTGATTGCAGTCAGTAAGAAAGTTCCACTTTTTGACAAAATCATGAATGAGAAACAGGAACAAAGAAGTCATTGAATTAAATAAATTAGAGTCTGATTGCTCAACTTAGGGCCTTTGCAGACTGCTAGAAATAGTGCAAATTGAGTCCACTTTAACTGCCCTGGCTCAGTGCTAGGGAATCATGGGAATTGTATTTTTTTCTGAGACATTGAGCCTTCTCTGCAAGAGAGCTCTGGTGCCACAATAAACTACAGTTTCCATGATTCCCTAGCACTGAGTCAGGGCAGTTAAAGTGGACTCAATTTGCACTATTTCTGGCAGTCTGCAAAGGCAGTTAGATTTGCATTTTGTGCACTGAGTTAAAAGTGTTTTTGGGTTTTTTTAAAGTTCAGTTTGTTCACCCTCTGTATTTTATGTTGTTTAATTTGTAGTTCAAAAATTAGAAATTAAACTTCTTCATCTTCATATGTGGTATTACTTTTGTAGCAAATGCAGACATTAATCAAACGTTCTCTAGGGGTGTTGGGCATAGAAAAGGTTGGGTACTACTGCTCTATGCCGATAGACTCAGAAAATGAGTAGGACAATTGACACTTGGAAACTCCCAAAATGATCCAAACCCAGGCGACCTGGTTCCAGTGTCCACAGCAGCACTGCCGCACGCATTAGTTAAGAACTCTGCTGAGAGCAACAGTGGCTCCATCTTGTCAAACAAACTGAAAAAATATTTGTTTACAGATTTTGTTTTTTGCCTTGCATTAGTAACACAGCTTGATTCAGTTGTGTCTGTGATGAAAAAAGGAGCCATTAAAAAAAAGAACAACTAAAGCCTATCCCTATTTAAAATCACCCAGTTTAGTTACTAGTATGTGAAAACTGTTACTGTTGGCTTCATCCTGCTATTTTCAGTGCTATTCAGAGTCTATTTCAGAGCCTAATTTTAGTGCTGCTTAGCTTTTCTTTTCAAATCATATATAATTTAATTAATATTTTCTTGAATGAAAACATATCCTTTTAATATTATATTATTACATTTTAATTAATATGTCTATAATTTTAATAAAAATATATTAAGAGTACAGATTACATATACCATAATAATAACAAAACAGCAACATCAGTCCAGTATTACATTCTTATACCCATCAATTGCTCTTCTTTTTTAAAAAAATGACATTTCTCTATAAATAATATAGAAGATCTCAGGATAGCAGTAACATTATTAAAAAGCATACTGTCCTCGTCATCATGCAAAATAAGTATTTTTGCTATAGTACTGAATGTCTATGTCTTTTAAAGATTTAACCTTAATAAATATATAGGCTTGCTCAGGAGACACATCTGTGCACATTTTCAAGATGCTTGCAGGGCCAATATAGTATAGTAGTTAGTGTAGCCTTGATGTTGAACTACAACTGATGTCGTCCCCCAGGCAGCATTGCCAATGCTTGAAAATTTGAGGACTTTTAGTCCAGCAACATCTGAGGATGCAAGTGTATAAACCTTGAATTAAAATCAGAGGCAACTATATGCAGGTCAGGGACCAACTTTCTCCTTTGTGGATCCTCATTGACTGCACTGCCATGTTTGGATGCACCAAAAAAGACATTGTGTTAGTTCAGGTGCCATTATGGCCAACTTTCTGGTTTAGGGAGGGTTGGGTGGTGATTCAAACAATCACATTTGCAGGTGATATGGAGGTTTTGGTCAGGTTTGGGACACAAAAACTTTAAAAACTAGATGGTGGCAGGCTTTGAGACTCACTAAGGGAGCTTCAAGGGACATCAAAATGAGATTTGGGGGCTGCATATAGCCCATGGACCAGACTTTCCCCACCCCTCATTAAGATGTTAGATATCAAAGTAGGAGATCTCAGTTCAAGACTTCACACCACTTTGCAGCTAACTAGATATTCTTGGGCCAGTCTTTATCTCTCTCCTAATCAACATAATGTTGTGAGGCTGAAATCCATTAACATGTTTCTGCTATCCTGAGATCTTCAAAGGGAGGAAAGGTTATAAATATAAACAATTTATATAAATGATTTAATAATGTAATATAACTATCAACAAAGGAACCCTGAATAATGTTGTAGAAAGCTAGTTTGGGAGATTGGGCTGGTATTTTAGTACTGATTCACCGTGATTCCCATCTAATGATATGTCGGCTCTGGGGTGTAGACAGATCTGGAGATCTAGCAGTTTATTGCACAAGGAAGGAAAGTGAAAGTTCAGCTGGAACTTAGCACCTTACCCCATGACTTTGTTGGTTTGTGTGATGTAAATGTAGATGTAGCAGAGAACAGAAGACTGCTTCCTTTCATCAGCCATCCTGGAAATGCTGTTTCCTACATTCTCCCAGCAACTTTAGTTTCCCATGAAGACACAGTTGTAAATCCAAAGTAAAGCTTTTATTGTTGCATAGTAAAAACAGAAAAGAACTATGTACAATCCATCTTGCAGATGATAGAAAACCATAGGACCACAACTTGTTGTTGTTAAGCAACCTACATGATGATAGGATGACCAGCTTTATCCCAGCCTCTAGACCAGCCTCTAGCTGTGTGTCGCTCCCCATGTGACCTGGTTCCCATGCAAACCAGATGAGATCATTTGTTTACCTTCTAGCATCCTGTTTTCCCAGACTTTTTCCTTGTATTCTGTTCAGTGTGAAATTGTTTTTGTTTCAAACCACCTGCAATCTGAGTCCTCTTTGTTTGCTTAGACACTTTTCTCAAGAGATTTTTCACACATCTCTACATTTCCACTTTGACTGCATATCCCATCCATATTCCAACAGACTTAATAGTTCTTCAGTTCTCTTCCCATAGGAGACGGTAGTAAAAGTGAGAGTTTAGTTCAGTGGATTTTTCCAGTTAGAAAAAAGACTCACTTTTACAACCATCTCCCATGGGAAGAGAACTGAAGCACTACCAACATCATGTGTTAAGGCATGTGGAGCGGCTCTACTATCCAACTGAATTTCCACTTTCTTTCCTTGTGCGATAAGCCCTAGCTTGCTTAATCATACCCCACATAGCAGTGGCCCTCTACACACACATACAGAGAGAGAGAGGGAGTATGGGAGGACATTTGCAAATAACAAAAAGAAGTTAGTGTTTCCAGCATATTATCCCCATGTCCTTTTCCTTTTCAGAGCCTGATGTTGAACCTCAGTGCTTTGTCACCTGACATGGAGACTCTGAATGAATTCAGCTTTAGGTTGCCTCTCAGTGATGTCACTACAAAGAGACTGCAGAGCCTGAACTGGCAGTGGTCTCAGAAGACAGCCATGGTTCTAGAACAATGCAGGTAAAAATACTTATTTTCTCCTTGCTATCAAGCCTTAGCAACAGATGCTCTCATTGTGTCACTTGCAACAGAGATGCTGAATTTGGTTCTCATTTACTAAGGCATTTACTAAGTCCTTTGTAGTAGGGACATAAATTCTTCCTTTTGTTTGCTTGTGTGCAAGAATTACAAAATCTCAAAATTTTTCTTCTCACCAGGTGAAATTGGAGGATTGGGGGCATTTTCAAAAACAGCATTTGTATTCACAAGGCCATTTATTTCTATGCAAACTATAATTGTTGTTGTCTTTTTTCATGGAGTTTTTTCTTTTTTATTAAGCAGGGGCATGGATTGGTTTGTTCTCATCTTTTAAATCAATAATGTTGTTTCTGTGTTGTAATGTGTGTGCAACTTGCTTAAAAGAGAGACTAGATTTTTCCAGAGGCTTCTTGTGCAATTTGCAGAAACCTTGACAAAGCAAAGAAAGCTCTTGTTTCATTCTCAGAGGAAAGGGAAAATATCACAGCAGTTGGTTCACACAGATTCCTAGTGTGTTTTATAACCCCCATCTCATTGGTGAATATTATTCACATCTCTATTTGGTAGCTCTCAGGCTGTTTCTGAACATAGCAGGTTACATTTTTATACAAGCACCTCATCCACATAATACTGTATTATTGAGTTTGTGGAGCAGGTTTTTTCTCATTTTTTATTTATTTTAATACTCTGTCTTTCTGCCAGGTGGAAAAAATAATATAATGAGACTTGAGACTACATGACTCATTAGGGGGGAAAAACAGCAATGCTTGGTAAAGAGGAAGACAGTGGGAAAGGAGGAAGACCACATTACAAGTGAATTGGTTCAATCAGGGAAGCCACAATCCTGGCTTTGCAAGACCTGAACAAGACTCTTAATAACAAGGGGCCCATTCATATTACAGTTATAGTACTGTATTCCATTTGGCATGGCAGCATCCCATAGAATCTGGGGATTAGCAGATAGAATTCCCAGCTAGAGAGCTATAGCACATCACTAAACTTCAAACCTAAAGATTCCATAGGATTTTGGCATGGCAGTTAAAGTGGAATAATAATCAAATATTTATGTAGTGTGAATGGGCTTAGGGTCTCTTATTCATAGAGTCACCATATATCAAAGTCTACTTGATGGCACATAACACAATAACAACTTTCTGCCAAAAAAAAGCATTTAAGGAAAACAATAATAAAATGCAGTTAAAATGTAATACTCAGCTCTAAAACGAATAAATGAAAAACTGTGAGGCTAGTTAGGTTAGTAAATGTATAAGGACATTCTCTGTAGCAGCATCCAGACTGTGGAACTTAAAGAAGCCAGGTTGGTTCAATCTCTTTGGGGTTTCTCATGGGCAGCTAAGACTGTTGCTTCTCATGGCTTTTGGCCCTAAAACCAGGGTTGGCTGCTTTGGTTGTTTCAACTTGTCTGCAGTTTTTAAGCTAATTTAAAGAGGAGTTTCAGCCTACTTTTAAATGTTTTTATTCCATTTATAATGTTTTATGTTTTAGTTGCACTGTATTGCCTCAGGGAACTGCTGAGCTGAGAGGCAATCAGGGGTAGGCAAACTGTCCCCTTTAAGGGCCGAGGGACTTCAGCTCCCAGAATCCCAGACTATTGGCCAACATGGCTGAGGCTTCTGGGAGCTGAAGTCTCTCGGCCCTTAAAGGGGACAGTTTGCCTACCCCTGCAAAATAAAATAAAATCACAGCAATCAATGCTCAGCCAGTTTTAAGGCAATGTATTTCAGCAACAGATTAGTTGCCATGACTGAATGAAAATGTCTTTGCCTGCTGACTGAAGAATGAGAGAAAGTGAGCAAACCTAGGTTCCTCAGCAGGGAGGTTCAGAGTCTGAGAATAGTTGCTCAGAAGACTACTCTTGGGTCCTTACCAGACATGAAATGAGCATTTGTGGCATAAATGGGCATCTGTGGTAAGCCCTGGGGCCAGTTTTCTGCCTCTGGGAGCCATGTAAAATCACAGAAAGTGCTGAAAATACATGAGCCTAAAACAGGTGGCCAGGGAACCATGTTAGGTTCTTAAAAATGGGTATTATTTAATCCTCAAACAGTACCAAAATGGGTATTATTTAATCCTCAAACAGTACCAGTTACCCCTTTAAAAGATGAATTGCTTCTCCCAGAGGCTTCCAGGAAATGAAATGTTTGGAGGGCTAGCAGGGATTCAGGGATTCTGGAGGAATTGAGATACACAGAAGGAGGCTTTAGGGCAGGGATAGGCAAACTGTCCCCTTTAAGGGCCGAGGGACTTCAACTCCCAGAAGCCTCAGCCATGTTGGCCAGTAGTCTGGGATGTTGGCCAATAGTCTGGGATTCTGGGAGCTGAAGTCCCTCGGCCCTTAAAGGGTACAGTTTGCCTACTCCTGCTTTAGGGGTTGCATGTGGCCTGAGCCCCAGTTTGCCCTCCCCTGCTTTATAGGAATACCGGAATTTGCCTTATGCTGAGTCAGATCCTTCATCTGTCTAATGCAGCTCTGACTAACAACAGAGCCTTGATGTTCTCTGGTGGCCTCCCATCCAAGTACTAGTTCTAGACAGCTTCCAAAATAATAAACAGTGGAGTGTGTTCAGGTGGTATGGTAGAATTACATCTTTATGTACCAAAAAGACAAATAAATGGGTCCAAGAGACTAGAGCAAATCAAGTAGGACCTAAATACCCGAGATTGTGTCTGATCTTGGAAGCTAAGCAGGATCTTCCCTGTTTAGTACTTTGATGGGAGACCACCAATGAGTACCAGGCACTGTAGGCTATATTGCAGAAGAAGAAACTGACAAAACCACCTCTCAGTATTCCTTCCCTAAGGAAACCCTATGAAATTCATGGGGTGACCATACGTCAGCAGACAACTTGAGGGCACATACACACACCCACACAGAGCAAATTGAGCATGAAATCTCCCTAGAAGCCAAGATGATTGAACTGAGACTGTTATACTTTAGACATATCATGAGAAGACAGGACTCTTTGGAAAGATGATAACATTTGGTAAAGTAGAAGGGTGTCGGAAATGTGGAGGGGCACATTATAGATGGATAGACTCAATCAAGGAAGCCATGGCCCTGAGTCTGCAAGAACTACCAGGGCTGTTGATGAGAGGGTGACTTGGAGGTCTCTCATTCTTAAGTCAAAATTGAGTTGGCAGCAGCTAACAAGTTGAAGATCTTTCCCATACCAAAGGTGCACCAAACTGAATCCTCGGGCTCATAGGAGGACTCCAATTTTATCTGAGTTGGGGTTGATTTAGTCAAGGATCCTATATCCAACAGTGATCCTATATGGGTGAAGACTAAGCTAGTGCACAAATGCTACATCCCTCTTCTGATGTTTGTCCTCCAGCTTCAGATATCCAGAGGCATCCTGCATTAGAACATGGAGGCTCTATCAATATTAATCTTCCATAAATGTGATCAGTCCTCTTTAAATTCATGTAAGCTAGTGTTCAGGACCAACACCACACCTTGTTGCAATGAAATACAAATGTTACTTGCAATTTTCTGTTTAAGGAGGCAAATGCTTAAGTGTGACTAACTCCAAGCTATTGTTTTGATTTATTCCTATGATAATGGTGATGATTAAAACTATATCTAGTAAGAGGGCAGCCACACAGCTGAGATGATGATGATGATAATGACGATGATGATTTTCCTCTTTGCAGTGAATTGCAGAACATTCAGGCAGATGACAAAGAGTTTCTCCAACAGTGTCAAAACTGGGTGCAGTTCTTGGAGAGAATGAAGGAGGATTTAAAAGAAAACATAGCAGGCACACAAGAGAAGCTGAAGGAACAGCAGAGAGAATATGAGGTAATGTGAAGTCTTAGGCTTTCATGGCCGGCATCCAGAGTTTTTTGTGGGTTTTTCGGGCTGTGTGGCCATGTTCTAGAAGAGTTTCTTTCTGACGTTTTGCCAGCGTCTGTGGCTGGCATTTCAGAGAAATTCTTCTGAAGATGCCAGCCACAGATGCTGGCGAAACGTCAGAAAGAAACTCTTCTAGAACATGGCTACACAGCCCGAAAAACCCACAAAAAATATGAGGTAATGTTTCTGAATTTTCAGACCTGATCCAGAGAATTCTGTGGCCTGGGAACTGTTGCTTGTTTCATTCAGAGGAGAGCCACTGAAACAATGGAACTTAGGGCCTTTGCAGACTGCTATAAATAGTGCAAATTGAGTCCACCTTAACTGCCCTGGCTCAGTGCTAGGGAATCATGGGAATTGTATTTTTTTTTTTTTTTTTTGAGACACTGAGCCTTCTCTGTCAGAGAGCTCTGGTGCCACAATAAACTACAGTTCCCATGATTCCCTAGCACTGAGTCAGGGCAGTTAAAGTGGACTCAATTTGCACTATTTCTGGCAGTCTGCAAAGGCCCATGTTATCAGGTTCCCATTGATTCAGTGCATCCACTTTAGTTGGGAATAACAGTTTGATTTAGCATTCAGAGGCATAGCCATGTTAGTCTAAAATATCAGTATGCAAAGGGATCTTGTAGCATTTTTGAGACTAACTGAGTGCTGCCAATTTCTTTCTTTCATTTAGTCTCAAATGTGCTACAAAATCTCTCTACATACTGAGTGAAAGGTTGTAGCTTTTGTAGACCTGTTCTACAAAGGTCAGTAGGGGCCTCGGCAGACGGCTAATAGAGCCGTCTCCGAGGCAGGGAAGAGGAGGGGCAGCCGCACGCTCGGCGCCCCTTCCTCCTCCTGAGGTTGCCCTCAGAGCAGCCGGCCCTCCGCACGGCCGCCACTCCCAGGGCAACCTCCAGCCGCAGCGTCCGCACACGCTGCGGCGGATAAGTCAGTGAAAGTGCGCCCTACGCTTTTAGGGCGCACTTTCACTGACATCTGAAAGGAGCACTGATTTAGCGCTCCTTTCAGGGGCGCCGACGGTGCACCGCGGTGCGGATGCCTCGCTCCGGCAGCGCACCGTCCCGCGGCGTCCCGAACGCCCTCGTCTGCTTCCCCCCTAGAACAAGTTTATGAAAGCATATGCTAAAATTTCTTTTTCTCAACGAATTTCAAAGGTGCTACATACAAGATCCCTTTGCAGTTTGATTTAGGCCTACCTAGGGAGCACAGACAGGCTGTGGGCTTTTAAAGGATTTTTTAAACCAACTTAGGCCTTTACAGACTGCCAGGAGTAGTGCAGCTTGAGGCCACTTTAACTGTCCTGGCTCAGTGCTAAGGAATCATGGGACCTGTAGTTTATTGTGGCACCAGAGCTCTCTGGCAGAGAAGGCTCAATGTCTCAGAAAAAAATACAATTCCCATGATTCCCTAGCACTGAGCCAGGACAGTTAAAGTGGCCTCAATTTGCACTATTTCTGGCAATCTGTAAAGGCCCTTAGATCATTTAAAGTGCCCTATTCATACCATGCTTTAGCCCTTTTTAATGCTGGGCATGTAACAATAATAATTTTTTGTTCGTTGTTTACAGATAGTGCAAGCAGAGATTTCTGTACATCAGCAGATTTTTAATTGTATTGTGTCAAAAGCACTGCAAATGCTTGAGTCCGGAGAAGCAGAAAACCGGTAATATTATTTTACTTGTTGGTGTGTAGTGGGTGGGATGAGAAGTAGAGAGATGCATTCTAATGCCAGAAATTGTTTTTAAGAGAATTGAAAATAGCATCATAAATGACAGTACCTGGACCAAGCAGTTGAATAGAGGAGCACCCTCTTTTATGCTATTCCCAAGCAGAGCATAGAAAAGTTACCTTTTGGATGACAGCTCCAGGATTGACAACTCCAAAATGACAGCTCCAAGCATAGGTTTCATCCAAAAAAGGAACTTTTCCCAACTCTGTCCCTGAGCACTGCATTTGGTGTAGTAGAAAACTGTCATGAAAAACACTGTCTGTTTTCTGTTCATAATGTGCATTTCTGTGGATTATTGTTGTTGTTGTGTGCCTTCAAGTAACTTTTTGGTAACCCTAAGGCAAACCTATCATGTTTTTTCTTGGCAACATTTGTTCAGAGGAGGTTTGCCATTGCTTTCCCTTGAGGCTAAGAATGTGTGACTTGCTCAAGGTCACCAGTGGTTTTACATGGCCGAGTGGAAAATCAAACCCTGGTCTCCAGTCATAGTCCAACACTCAAACCACTACACCATTCTGAGAAAATAATTTATTCTTACTGTGATCCTGTACATACTTACCTCGGTGTAAACAACTTTGTACTTAATAGAAGTTACTTATGAGGAGGCACACCCTATAAAAGTTGTTTGGTGTGGAGGAACCTACCCCTGTGTGATTGTGTTCATTAGAGTAGTTTATCATTCCCCAACTTGAAGCCTTCCCAAAATGGTGGCGTACAAGTCCCATCCTTCACAGCCACCAGTGTTGGCTGGGGATGATATGGGCTGTACTCTGGCTCCTCTGGAGGGCCTCCAGTTGGACTTGCTGATCTTTAGAATCTTCCCAGTATCTGTATGATTCCATGCAGTTGGTATAACCCTGTTTTTAGAAGTGTATGTGTTTACTATCAGACAGAGTCATTTTTATTAGATACTAATACATACATCTAATAAAAATGACTGTTAGATGCATGTATCAATATCTAATAACAATGACTGTCTGACAGTAAGCACATACACTTCTAAAAGCAGGGTTATACCAACTGCATTGAATTAGATATTATTAGATTTTAATTAGATTTAATTAGATTGTATTAGATATTAATATATGCATAGGGATGCAGTGGCTCAAGTGGTTAAGATGCTGACTCTGTTGATTGCAAGATCAGCAGGTTGGCAGTTCATGGCCCAGGTGCTGCGTGATGGGATGAGCTCCTATCACTAGTCCCAGCTTCTGCCAACCTAGCAGTTTGAAAGCATGCAAATGCAAGTAGATAAATAGGTACCACTCCGGTGGGAAGGTAAACAGCGTTCTGTGCAATCATGCTGGCCACAGGATCACAGAGTAGTCTTTGGACAATGCTGGTCTTTGGCTTAGTAACGGAGATGAGCACTGTCCCCTATGGTTGGACATGACTTGACAACCTTGTCAATGGGGAATACCTTTACCTTTACCTAATACATGCATTTGTATGTTTCTGAGGCAAATTATCCCCCAATCAGCTCTCCCTAACAGTATGGTTGAGTTTGCTCTCTTTTCATGACACCCTGCATGTCACCTCAGAGTGGTCACCTCACTCTGCCTAGTAGTAACTGGCTGTAACTACTGTTAGTAATGCATCTATCTCCCTCTGCTTCAGGACTGAGTTTATCTCCAAACTCACTATGTTGAAGGAACAATGGCAAAGTGTCATCCACATGGCTCAGAAGAGAAAAAGCGAAATTGATAGCCTTGTAAAGCAGTGGCAGAAATTCACAACTTCATTGCAGGACCTTACAAAATTCCTCACAGATACAAATGGCTTCATAGCTGCCGTGAAGAGCCAGGACAAGTACAGCTTGGGACAAGTCAGGAATCTGAGTCATGATTTCAAGGTTAGATCTTTCCTTACAATTAGTGAAATGAACAGCATTGTTGTGTTTTAAGATCACAATAACAGTTGCCCAGAAAACTTAAAATGGACTCTAGCAATGACTTCTATTTAAAAGCTATTTGATCTTTGTAAAGTGACAAGTCTCATAGTTACAACCCTAATATTTATTTTATTTTGATTTATATCTTTTAAAATTTATGCTTATATTCTTGTATGAATTCCACTGATTGATTGATTCATTCATTCAGATTAGATTAGATTAATGCAAATTGTTCTTTCCCCTGTATTGTGCTTTGCTTATTTAGCTGACAGCTGAGGAATTGGTTTACTGAAATATTCTTGGACTTTGTACAGAGCTGAAATTAATAAGTTTTTCTTAGTTCTTTTAAATAGTTTGTTTGCTTTCTTCTGTGTTTTGTGAGAACAATTTTCTTGTGAATAAACAGCATGCAAAACAAAAGCCAAATCTTGTCCAATTTAAAATACTTAAAGTAACATAGGGAGGAAATTGAGGCTATTTGTGGAAGAAAATTGAGCCAACCCAACCCTATCTTTTTAAATTGAACCTCCATACATGATTAAGGTAGGCATGCCTTTAAAAGCATGGACCTGTTGCCAGTGGAAGCTTACATGAGCTGATATTCCCTTAGCTTCAGCCTCCCTTCATTAGTACTGTAATGATAATAATTGATTATTGGGAGAACATAATAATGAGCTATGGCTGCATCCACACTGCAGAAATAATCCACTTTGAGACCACTTTAACTGCCTTGGCTCAATGCTATGGAATTCTTGGAATTGTAGTTTTGTGAGACATTTTGCCTTCTCTGTCAGAGAGCTCTGGTGCGACAACAAACAAAAAATTTAATAATTTTTTAAGGGGGGAGGGGGGGGAATTGTTCTTAACTTCTGTATGATGATTTTATGATGTTAGCTGCCTCGATTGCGCTCAGAGGGGCGGGGTATCAAATAAATATTATTATTATTATTATTATTATTATTATTATTACAATTCTCAAAATTCCACAGCATTGAGCCATGGCAGTTAAAGCGGTATCAGGCTGCATTAATTCTACAGTGTGGCAGCAGCCTATTTTTTTATTCCATGAGTGAACATGAGGAGTGTTCAAGCCTTGTTCTAGTACATCCCCAACTTCCCTTTCCTACTTTGATGCATCCCCAGTAAAACAGTACTCACCACAACTTGGTGTCACAACTTATGGTTGATCAAAGCAAGCCAGTTTCAGACCATGGTTTTTAAAGCTGGTGTATTTGACTAAGGTCCAAAACACTCTGTAGAAATAATCCAATTTGAGACTGCTTTGCCCTGGCTCAGTGCTAGGGAATTCTGGGTATTGTAGTTTATTGTGGCACCAGAGGTATCTGACAGAGAAGGTGAAATGTCTCACAAAAGTTCCCAGAGTTCGCTAGCACTGAGCCAAGGCAGTTAAAGCAGTCTCAAACTGGATTATTTCTGCAGTGTGTTTTGGACCTCAGTAGTAGGTAAGAATAACTATAAGTGAGATTCAGGCATAATGGTGATGTGTGGTAAACTTAATATGGGAGAAAATGTTTCCAGTTTCCTCCTCCTAGCCACAAGACTAAACAAAAATTTAGTAATATGTCTGAATAAACCGCTCTAATGTTAAAATTAGGCTGGAGAGACCTGGCTTCAAATCCTGGCTCTGCTGTGAGGTGGCTCTCCCCTCACCCTTCACTTTCAATCTAGTCTATCTTGAAGAGTTGTTGTGAGAAGAAAATGAAGGGAGGATTATATAGGAATTGCCTTGAAGTTCTTTGGGCAACTATGGGAATAACAATGTAAATAAAATCTAAATTTAAAATTTAGTATTTCAAATAGCTAGGAGGCATATAACACCAATTCATATGGGAATTTTTCAAAGGACTATTCTGAAAAAGAGCCTTTTCAAGCTAAAAACGTGCAGGAATTTTCTTTATAGTTTCTTAGATATAGCTGTATGTTGGATAGTTAAGATTCAGGCATGTTTGTCTGGTTTCATTTTAGAACAAGCAAATACTTCTTCAGAGGTGGCAAACCAGGTACTCATTGACCTTGGACACTGGAAGAAAGTTGCTTGGAGCAGCTGCCCCTGAAGCGAAAGCAGCCATACAGCTTGAGATGAACCGATTGCAAGAGAACTGGGACAATACACACCTTCAGGTGGAGAAGATTACGAGGCAGCTTCACAGCACTATAGAGGTATATTCTGCATAGCTCAATCATTTTTATTGAACAGAGAACCCAGTGAGAGTTTAGAAATCCCATATTCCTATAATAGATATTCCAAGTCAACAGTATGTGTAAATCTTATGTGAACTGGACCTAGGCTAAGCAGGGCTCAAAAAAGAGGCCATTCCACTCTAAAGTGGGCTTAAATCATGCAGCTCTCCAGATGTTGGTCTGCAGCTCCCAACATTTCTCAACACTGACTGTTTGGTGTAGGCTGTTGGGAGTTGTAGTCCAGAAACATCTTCATGATTCTCACTGCTAATTCTGACTACACTAAATCCAACTGCTAATTGCAAGTAGACCTGTTGTATCTACTGCCAGCTAGTAAATCAACACTTGTGTGAATCTTGTGCATTCAGTTTGTCTACTGTACCTGGGACTAACAGTTGATTTGAGGCTATTGCCACCCTAGAGTTCAAGAAGGTAGCAAAGTATGTCTGGACTTAGGTAATACCAGCTTTGTCCAACTCTTTAAGCCACTAATGCTGTTAATGCCTTGAATCCCATTTTGGGAGAGAGAAAGGCAGCATATAAATCCAATAAATAAAATTAATTAATTATATAATTAATCATTGTTCTCTTTTTTGAAATTACAGGCTTGGGAGAACTGTGAAACGCAAGTGGAAGAGTTGAGCCATAATATTCAAAAGCTCAAGACAAGAATAAAAGATCCTCTTCCTGTAGAGCATGATGAGCTGCAGGCAACCAAGGAACACATTAAGGTACTGGGATACTGAATTCTCAGTAATATCCTTAGTTCAGCTTTAAAAACTGATTTTGCCCAGGGAAGATGAGACTTGAGACATTTCTGGGAAATGGTCACTTTGTCTTCCCAGAAAATTAGTTTCCTTTAATTTAAACAAAAATGTATATGAAAAGCTTTCTTAACTAAATGGATTTTTCAGTGGAGAAGTCTATGAATTTAGACAACCTGAATGGGCCACAATTTTTGAAGTTCTAAAATATGGGTGAAAAATTTCAATAGGTCTGGTAGAGAGGGATATTTTTCTACCATGAGAACCTCCAGAGTTTCTTTAGCCAAAAATGCTAAAGAAGAAGAAGAAGAGGAGGAGGAGGAGGAGGAGGAGGAGAAATCCACTTCTGTTTTTGAAAAGCTTGTTCCTGGAATCTTTGAAGAGAGGAAGTTCAGCCCTCCATGACAGAAAATGGGGAATCTGGCCATGTTAGAGAAAACAAGTTGTAAAAAGAGCCTTGGAGCCACCTGTAACCCAAAGGGCCCTGTTCTAATATATATTTCAAAGCAGATTGAACCAGGAGTATGGTTTAGTGATTTGAGTGTTGGACTAGGACTCTGGGAAATTAGGGTTCAAATCCCTGCTCAGCTGTGGAAACCTACTAGGTGACCTCTGGTTCTTCTTTCAATAAATCTTGCCAAGAAAATCCTAGCATAGGTTTGCCAT
Source organism: Phrynosoma blainvillii (assembly GCA_026167975.1). Taxonomy (NCBI): domain Eukaryota; kingdom Metazoa; phylum Chordata; class Lepidosauria; order Squamata; family Phrynosomatidae; genus Phrynosoma; species Phrynosoma blainvillii. The sequence goes on along the minus strand of JANUYF010000001.1, from coordinate 444,082,094 downwards.
AGGTCAGAGTGAATGTGAAGTTACAGCAACAAAAAGAAGATACAGTGGTCCTGGAATTAAGACTGTATGGAAAAATACTTCCTTAAGAAACTTTATCAGCCAGATCGGCATACTTCACTCTTGTGGAATCTATGTTGTGTACATGTACACATGGGTGTACATACATATACATGCACAGAGAGAGAGATGAACTCCAAGGTCCACTAACTGGAGACAGGCAATAAGAAAACAAAAGTCTACCTGGTTACCCCATGTGTTCTGAATTTCAGTAGCCTAATTTGGGTGATGAGAGGAATCATTTTCTTTAACAACAGATAATTAAACAGAGATGTATTTTCTATTAAACAATAGAGAACTGATGAGAATCATAGAATCATAGAGTTGGAAGAGACCACAAGGGCCATCCAGTCCAACCCCCTGCCATGCAGGAATTCCCAATCAAAGCATCCCCGACAGATGGCCATCCAGCCTCTGCTTAAAGACCTCCAAGGAAGGAGACTCCACTACTCTCCGAGGAAGTGTGTTCCACTGTCGAACAGCCCTTACTGTCAGGAAGTTCCTCCTAATATTGAGGTGGAATCTCTTTTCCTGCAGCTTGCATCCATTGTTTCGGGTCCTAGTCTCTGGAGCAACAGAAAACAAGCTTGTTCCCTCCTTGATATGACATCCCTTCAAATATTTAAACACGGCTATCATATCACCTCTCAGCCTTCTCTTCTCCAGGCTAAACATCCCCAGTTCCCTAAGTCGTTCCTCATAGGGCTTGGTTTCCAGACCCTTCACCATTTTAGTTGCCCTCCTTTGGACACGCTCCAGTTTCTCCACATCCTTTTCGAATTGTGGAGCCCAGAACTGGACACAGTATTCCAGGTGAGGCCTGACCAAAGCAGAATAGAGTGGCACTATTACTTCTCTTGATCTAGACACTATACTTCTACTGATGCAGCCTAAAATTGCATTGGCCTTTTTAGCTGCTGCATCACACTGTTGACTCATGTTCAACTTGTGGTCCACCTGGATTCCTAGATCCCTTTCACGCGTAGTCTCATTCAGCCAGGTGTCCCCCATCCTATATCTGTACTTTTCGTTTTTCCACCCTAAGTGCAGTACCTTACATTTCTCCATGTTGAATTTCATTTTGTTAGTTTTGGCCCAGCTTTCTAGTCTGTTCAAGTCATTTTGAATTTTGATCCTGTCCTCTGGGGTATTAGCTACTCCTCCTAATTTGGTGTCGTCTGCAAATTTGATAACTATGCCCCCAATACCGTCATCCAAGTCATTAATAAAGATAATTGAATAGCACTGGGCCCAGGACAGAGCCCTGTGGCACCCCACTGGTCACTTCTTTCCAGGTTGAAAAGGAGCCATTGTTGAGCACCCTTTGGGTTCGCCCAGTCAACCAATTACAAATCCATGTAACAGTTACTTTGTCTAGCCCACATTTTACCAGCTTGTTTGCAAGAATGTCATGGGGAACCTTGTCAAAGGCCTTACTGAAATCAAGATATACTATATCCACAGCATTCCCTTCATCTATCAAGCTGGTAATTTTATCAGACAAAGAGATCAGATTTGTCTGGCATGACCTGTTTCTCTGAAACCCATGTTGACTTTTTGTGATTATGAAATTACTTTCCAGATGTTCACAGACTCTCTGTTTAATGATCTGCTCCAGAATCTTTCCTGGTATTGATGTCAGACTAACTGGACGATAATTGTTGGGATCCTTTTTTCCCCCCTTTTTGAAGATGGGGACAACATTTGCCCTCCTCCAGTCCACTGGGACTTCTCCTGTTTTCCAGGAGTTCTCAAAGAATATTGCCAATGGTTCCAATATTATGTTTACCAGTTCTTTTAATACCTTTGGATGTAATTCATCTGGTCCTGGAGACTTATATTTATTTAGATTAACCAGGTATTCCTGTACTATCTCTTTACTTATTCTGTGCTGAAATTCTCCTATTCTGTCCTCTGCTCCATTATACTTAGGTTGAGCACCCTTTGCCTTTTCTGAGAAGACTGAAGCAAAGAAGGTGTTGAGTAATTCTGCCTTTTCTCTGTCCCCTGTTAACTTTTTGCTATCTTCTCCACACAGTGGCCCTGCCATTTCCTCCTTCTTCCTTTTGCTGCTGACATACCCAAAAAAGCCCTTTTTATTGTTCTTAACCTCTCTAGCAAGCCTGAGTTCATTCTGCACTTTAGCTTTTCTGACTTTACCCCTACATGTGCTAGCTATTTGTTTGAATTCCTCTTTGGTGATTTCCCCATTTTTCCATTTCTTATACATGTTCCGTTTAAAGCATAGTTCAGTTGCAAGTTCCTTAGTCATCCATCCTGGTTTCTTGAGACACCCCCCATTTTTCCTCCTCGTTGGCACGGTTTGAAATTGTGCCTTCAGTATCTCCCTTTTGAGAAACTCTCAGTGTGGCGTAGTGGTTAAAGCAGTAGAATCTGGCTCTGGAGACTAGGGTTCAAATCCCTGCTCAGCCATGGAAACTCACTGGATGACTTCAGCCAAGTCACATCCTCTCAGCCTCAGAGGAAGGCAAAGGCAAACCTCCTCTGTACAAATCTTGCTAAGAAAAGCTAATGTTGGGTTTCCCTTAAGGTGGCCATAAGTCAGAAAGGACTTGAAGGTATACATTTTTTCTTAGGCAATATGCTACAAATCATCCTGAGATCTAACTTCTGTCCTCCCCTGTTGTAAGCAAATATAATTCTTCTTCTAAGCGCCAAGCTCCTGAGAATGTCTGACATCTGTGAAATCACAATCCCACCTTCTTTCTCTCCACAGCTGTCTTGTCAGCTCTTTTTAAAACTTATCACAGTTTTGTTCTGTTTTTTTTTAAGTAAAGGACAAATGTCCTCCCCTTGGAGGCCCTACCAGTACCTAAACCGGCTTCATTTAGATACCAGATAGGCTATATTTCAGAGGAAGAATCTGGTAAAGCCGCCTCTTGAGTACTCCTTGCCTACGAAAAGCCTATGAAATTCATGAGGTTGCCATAAGTCAACAAGCAACTTAAAGGCACATACACTCATCTATTAATTAAAGGCTTTGGGGCATAAACGTGTCACTCTAATACAGGGGTAGGCAACCTTTCCCCTTTAAGGGCCGAGGGACTTCAGCTCCCAGAAGCCTCAGCCATGTTGGCCAATAGTCCCATGTTGGCCAATAGCTCCTGGGATTCTGGGAGCTGAAGTCCCTCAGCCCTTAAAGGGAAAGGTTGCCTACCCCTGCTCCAATATATTTATGCACACCATTTCAAATTGTACCAATCTTCTTAATCTTTTTTTAACTTTTTACAGTTTTTACAATGTGTTTGTAGTCTATTTAAATTTTATTGATTTAATTTGTTTTAATCCATTAGTATTGACTTTACCTATAAACCACACTGAGATCTCATGATATAAAGTAACAGTTTAATTACTTAATTATTTGCTAAACTTTTTTTAAAAAAAGAAAGGAAAGCTGCTTCTCTGCAATGTAATTGGACTGATGTTTGAACAAGCATTCAGTTCCCTGCTATATACGTTAAGTCACACAAATCGCAAAACCAGAAGGGAGTTAGCCTCATACAGCAAATGAAAAATCATGTGGCTCCATGTAGAAGTAATGCCAAACCATATTTTGGTACTTGTGGTTGAAACTTTCAAAAACAGAGGTAGGAAAAGGGCAACTCGTACTCTGCATGTTGTTTCCCTTCACTCAATCATTTTTGCAGGGGGCCCACATCTCTCAATCATCCAAAATATTCTTAATCTTTCATTTGGGAGGGTCACTCTCTAATGGAGGAGATGCTAAAAACAAAAATAGCTGGACCATACTGGTCCATGGGGGGCAATCGAAAATGCACAATTGACATTTATTAGAGGACCAATCAGAGTGCCACCAAATTTTCTTTTACCATTTTAAAATCTATTCACAGGCTTTTAGATTTATATACCCTCGCTTGGGGGTACATTTCCAAATAATGAAAGACTTTATGCCAAAGGTCTCTGAGAAACACTTTCTGTAGCTAGAACTCAAAAATATTGCATTTCCTCCCCCTCCCCCCCCTTGTTTTAAGGAGCAACACATAGAATAGCTAGAAAAACAAAGGGATGGGATCTTGTGGCACCTTTGAATCTAACCAATTTCTTGTAGCATCAACTTTCTTATATTATAATTCACTGCCTTAGATGCATTGATGGAGTACAGCGCCCAGGCATCAGATATATACACATATCTAGTGTTGAAAATCTATGGAAGTGAGATGGTTTCTGCTGAACTAAGTCTGCATCCCAGCATAGATGCTGAGCTGTCTTTCCTGCCCACTTGTGTATGCAGATTTTCCTCCTCCCCCCTCATGTTTCCCCTCCTCTTCTTACAGGCCAATCATAGGATTAACTCAAAGATTTGGAGGGGGGGGACCATGCACACACACATAGACAGGCACATAGCCCTCTCAGGAACTTACTCTGAAAGGACTGTTGTTTTCTGCCCCCTTGGTATGTTTCAATGCAGGACCTGGAGCAGTCTCTTGCCAACTGGAACCAAAAGGCGAAAGAACTTGGCACCAAAAAATCTGATCTGGCTCGCTACCTCCTTGCGGAAGATGTGATGGTGCTGAAAGAGCAAGTCCAACATTTGCACAGACAGTGGGAAGAACTCTGTCTCAGAGTAAGTGGCTTACAGGGAGATGCATGCCGGGCTTCATGACCAGACTTCAGCAGGGCAACAACAAAAGGGGAAAGATACCTTGCAGATGCTTCAGCTTTGTAGAAAGAAGGCTCTTTGTAGACAAAGACTTTGCTTTGTAGGGTCTGACCCACTGCTGTTTGGAACAGGGGTTGCTGGGTTGTTGTTTTACAGGCACCATGTGCAGACATAGGTTTCTTGTGGCCAAATGAAAGTTTGGAAAAGAGCCCATCCTCCCTTTTGTTTTATTTGGTCTCCTTTTTTGTTTGCACAGAGTTCCCCAGAAGTTTCAAAAACTATTAGCAAGCATATGTATAGGAGCCTGGCACAAGCAGAGTGAAACAAAGGTAACAGGGTGGTCCTGGAAGTCTTTGTTCAAAGCTTAACTGTGAAAGCATGATGTTGAAAACAGCTTGGAATGATTAAGGAGGGGGAGGGCATAATAGCAGGAAGGAGTTACTGGAGGCTCCTGGTATTTTTGTCTCCTTGTTTTTCAGGTGGCAGCCTCTCCCCAACCCCCCATTTTCAAAGACAGCTTAAGCTTTTCCAATTTAATTGCGAAGAAAGATTAGCTTGTGAATACACTTTAGGCAGAAGTCAGGAAAATGTCAGGAACAGTCACATTCTTTCACCCATTCCTGCAAATGTTCTTTTGAAAGCGTATGTATCTCTTGTTGGCTGGTTGTCACATTTTGTAGGATGCTAAGGCTTCAGGCTTACACAGCTGCCAGTGAACTTAAGTCATCCTTGGAAGCTTTTCTCCAGCTTCCAATTGATTTGTAGCCAGAAACAGAATTTCTCACTGGTTTGTGGGATTTTCCCCTGAGGGGGGCCTGTATATGGCCACCAATAGGTGATATTTTCGATCTCAACAATTACATTTTTAAACTTTTTCTCAGTTTTCAAATATGTTTTATTGTATTAACTTTTTCTAAAAAGTGTTGTTTGATTTATTTGTAATTTACTTTATTTTACTGAACTTTACTTTACTGAATAACAAAAACAACAACAACAACAATCCTGAAATTATACTGAAGGGTGGGACAGTCGGCTCTCCATATGCATGGATTCTTCATCCACGGATTCCACCATCCATAGCTTGAAAATATTCCTCCTTCCCAAAAAATTTCAAAAAGCAAATTTTGATTTTGTCATTTTATATAAAGGACACCATTTTATTATGCTACTGCAGGGGTAGGCAACCTTTCCCCTTTAAGGGCCGAGGGACTTCAGCTCCCAGAATCCCAGGAGCTATTGGCCAATATGGGACTATTGGCCAACATGGCTGAGGCTTCTGGGAGCTGAAGTCCCTCGGCCCTTAAAGGGGAAAGGTTGCCTACCCTTGTGCTATTGTATACAATGGGACTCAAGTATCCATGGATTTTGGTATCCACGGTGTGTGTGTGTATCCTGGAACCAAATCCCAGAAGATACCAAGAGCCCATGGTAGAAATGGAATTGAAATCCATGCAAGCAGGTCCTGTTGTACATAGTAGGCCTTTTATTCTGAGTAAACAAGCATAGAATTGCAGTACATAGCGGTAGCCATGAACACACTTAGCTGGGAGTAATTCCAACCAACTTCAATGTGACTTACATCTTTGTAGGAATTCCTAGGAATTGATGTGTAGGCCAGTGTTCCTCAGTTGGTCTAGATTGCACCTCCCATCATCTCCAGCCAATCCGTCAGGCATCAGTCAGTTCTCAGGATGATGAGAGTCATAAATCACCAGTACCGGAGGGAACATGCCTCTGTAGATCGGTTGCTTGAGGACTCATTTAGAAGGTGCTGTTACACTCATGCTCTGTTGACAAGCTTCCCATAGGACTCTGGGTGGCCATGATATGAACAGGATCTTGAGCCAGGATATATTCACACTATGCAATCATAGAAATTTCATACTACTAGAACAGGGCTAGGCAACCTTTCCCCTTTAAGGGCCGAGGGACTTCAGCTCCCAGAATCCCAGGAGCTATTGGCCAACATGGGACTATTGGCCAACATGGCTGAGGCTTCTGTAGGAAGTTACATTCTCAGGGCATGTCATTGTTGTGGACAGTATTGGTGGAGGTGATGGTAATGATGATGATGTTTTAGTATTTTTATATTGTTCTCATGTGTTCAAACTACAATACATTGTATGCATCATATTGCCCAGTAAAGCAAGTCAACATTATTATCCCCATACTGCAGGTAGCAATGAGAGGAGAAACTTAGGCAGAAAGGGAATGCCTTACCTATAGCCATCTAATGAGTTTGTGACAGAAACAAGATTCAAACAGGGAATTTTCTAATTTGTAGTTTCTCCACCATAGCACTGCAGAAGCTTATCAGATGGCTGGAATGGCAAGAAATAAGTCCTTTGACCCTGATCCTTCAGAGTCCTAATTACCAATTTTCGTAATTGGACAACCCCCACTTTGCTGTAGAATTTCTAATCCAGCCTTGCACAGAAATGCTTATAATGGCCTGACCTAAATCTATGCGTAGTGCAAAGAACTTTTTTCATTGTATGTGTGTGTTATCATGACTTAAGTCTATTCACTCAGGCCTTTTGCTTTAAATACAGTTTTCCTCATCCAGAAAGGGAGCAGATGTCTATTGGAATGTGCATCTCCATATGCATTGGGAACGCAAACATCTCCATATGCATCACAACGCTCCTCCAGCAGGGTGCCTTTTTCAGTATAGATGGGGTTATCATCTGTGACTACCATTTGTTATATGCAGCCACTAAAACAGGATTAACAGTTGGTCTTGTTTTTGTAGGCTGAGACAACAAAGGAGTAAAAGGCTCCTTTGGGAAGTATAAAAGGAATGGTACCGAAGTGTATTTGTTATCTGTATATCTTTCTCTGCTATAATAGTTGCCTGGTTGCCAACAACATCTTAATTATGAAAAGAAAAGAGTATTTTAGCATGCAAGAATATGGTTGCCATAGGGTTGCCAGTTATCTATTATTGTAAGGAATGTCTTCTATTTGATGGTTGGAAAGTTTTCCCTTTTATATATATAGACTGAATGGCATGCCAAAAATTGCTGTATTTTGGGATGTGGGCCTTTCATAAAGACAGAAATGAGTGCATAATCTAATTTATGAATGTGGACAATATGTTAATTTTGCAGAGAAATGCATGGCTAGGTTAACTGAAACTTTTCTTTGGTATCTAGGTAGAAAACAAATTAGTTAATAGCTAGTTCCTGATTGTCAACCCTTCGTGTCATGAATTTCAATGATCTCTTTTTACTATTTGGAAAACCTGGCAACACTAAGCTGCAGAGTAGAAATAGCTCATACCTACTATCCTAATATTTGTGTAGGTTTGAGGCCAGTGTGGGTGATGGCCCTCAATGCATCTCATTTTGTTGCATTTTCTATCAGAGAAACTAAGCCATTATTAATTGACCTCAGCCTGATTACTGCTATTTATCATGTATAATGATACTTTATTGCTTTGCAATTATTTTATTGTTTTTTCCCATCCATAACAAAGTTTTTTCTCACTGTAAATGAAAAGGCTCAAGCCTCATGTCATCCTTTGACAGAGCAGGGAAAAAAACTACTTTTCAGGGCTACATCTCCCAGAATATCCTAGTCAACATGGGATCATGTGAGTTACAATCCTGAAATGTAACTTTTCTAGGCTCTTGGGTTTTCCAAAGGTTAGATGATCAGCCTGAGGCAGAAGTTTTGATCTCAGATCTTGAAATCTAAATTTCAATTTGTGACCATAAAACCCAAAATATCTTTAAGCAATTGGTTTATCATGCAAAAGTCTTAAATTGAGTTGGCAACTAAGTTTAAAAATACTTAGCAGTGAAATGTTTGAATGCCTCAGTTATTTTCTCAAACATAAGCCTAAGAAGGAGAGTCCAACAGAAACATATTGTTTGGAAACAATTGATGAAATAGTCCCAGCCACTGCAAGCATTTAAAAGCCCAGCAGTGCAGCTGTCGTGGAGTACACTGAAATAACCAGCCAGATGCTCCCCGTAGAAGGGGTTGGAAAATGGGGCACACATTTTCAAGGGGGAGATACAGAGGTCAGGGATTTAGCAGAGACTAAAATCACCATCACAGTATGGAAGAACATATAAGAGTCTGTAAACCAGGGCAGGTGCAGAAGGGTGGCAATTTATATTCATTATCAACCATAACAAGAGGAAGGAGGAAATCCATCACACATACACACAAAAAGGACAAATGAGTGACAAGTTTATGCCTCAGTATCTGTAACAACAAGGAAGTGCCTGACCCCAAAAATAGTTAATGAAATATGTATATGTTGGTTTTTATGTATAGATGCAAATTTAATTATGAATACAAAATGCAAGTGTAGCAGGAAAGATTGTGACTATGGTCCAAAACACATTGCAGAAATAATCCAGTTTGAGACCACATTAACTGCCCTTGCTCAATGCTAGGGAATCATGGGAATTTTAGTTTATTGTGACACCAGAGCTCTCTGACACAGAAGGCTAAATGTCTCACAAAACTACATTTCCCAGAATTCCTTAGTATTGGCCAGGGCAGTTAAAGCGGTCTCAAACTGGATTATTTCTACAATGTGTTTCAGACTTAAGTGACTAGCATGCCTGCTCTCGCAGAGGTCCAGGTGCTAAATGTTGATGGGCACTGCCACCCAACACTCCGTCCTTGTGTGTATATGCCTTCAAGTTGCCTGTCAATTTATGGCGACCCTAAGGTTTTCATAGAGTTTTCTTAGGTAAGAAATACTCAGGAGATGCTTTTGTGATGTTAAATTTGAGAAAGTTTTTTTAACGTGGTGTCTGATTTATATATCAATCATTCATGTTGTGTGCACATAAATTTATATCAGGCTAATTCAAACATCATGCAAAAACCATGGTTAATAAAGGCTAACTGTGGTTTGGGATGAACCTAAAATTTGAAGTGTGTTTGTAAACCATGGTTTTGGCTAACAATAGACAAAATCCAATTGTTATTCCCAACTGAAGTAGACCCACTGACTCAGTGAAACATAGACAAGTGTTGACTTACCATGTTCCAATTGATTCAGTAGGTTTAATCAAATTGGATTTAGCCTACTGGTTTTGATAAAATGACTGAATCAACAAGCTGCAGTTAACCTTCACTTTAGAGCAGGGGTAGGCAACCTTTTTGAGCCGGGGGCCGAGTTGCTGTCCCTCAGATAATTGGGCGGCCGAAGCACCAAAAATTAATTAATTAATTAATTAATTAATTAAAAATATTTTTTTAAAAAAATATATACATGCACATTCTCTCAGCCCCAGAAAAGCCATGGCAAAACCCCTGTGAAGATTTTGCCAAGAAAACCCCAAGAACAAGTAATAACAATAATAATCAATATCATCATGGTAGGCAGCGGCAGGACCAGCCTGGGGCTGGTCCAAAGGCCTCAGGGGGCAACTCCCGGGCCTTAGGTTGCCTACCCCTGCTTTAGAGGCTGCTGCTATTGTAGAGACAAGAAGTCAACTTCAAAAGCCGAGTGGTTAGACGCCAAAAATGAAACCAGAAAAGTCTCTTTTTAAACATAGCTTGCTTATTGTCTAATTGAAAAACTCCAACCATAGTTTGGGTTCTAAGCTATGTTTGGGACAAGCCATGGTTTGCCATTGGATTCATGTGTTCCCTTCTATTCCGCCACTATAGACTAATAGAGGAGATAAACTTTCGCTTCTACTTTCAACTCCCTAGAGGATTTTGTTTTTTGTTATACCCAAGGCTGAAACTTTAGCTGTGTGTTGATTCTGGCTTATTGAAACAGAGTAGGATTATTAACCATGGTTTGGAGTTGGTTCTTTTTAATAAATCAATAAATTCTACCCCCAGTTTGTCTGGGTTCATGTGTAAGAAGAGGCTGTTCTGAGTTGAAACTGGAATGGAAAGCTTCCAATTTTTCCTTGCTGCTGTGTCAAAGGAGGAAAGAGGAGAAGGGGATGCATGAATCTACGGCCTGAGCATGTAACATTGAACCATGGCCTAGCATTACATTTGCAAATACAACTCTTGTGTATGTTCAGTATTTCCTTCAATAATCAGATTTATTGTGGCTTTTACTACACAATTACAGTGTACATTATTTTGGCAATTAAAATGACTGTTAAGCAAAATCCTATATTGTTTTCTAGTGCATCTCTACAGTAAAACCAAATGGGAGGATATTCTGGTTGCCCTTTTTAAAAAAACAAACAAAGAAAAGGTCTCATTTCCCTACAAATAAAAGGGAATAATTGCTTGGGAATGCCCCCTTTTGTTGTGAAGCATGTTAACACCATCAGTTATTGAAAGAACACAGGTGTACCTTTAGTTATGTCTGCCCCTGAAAATATATCAGCAAGCTTTGACTGCTTCCTCAAATGCAACAGAGACAGCTATCATACATATCCCCTTCCGTAGGTTTCTCTGCGCAAGCAAGAGATAGAGGAACGACTCAACGCCTGGATTGTGTTCAATGAAAAGAATAAAGAGCTTTGTGCTTGGTTGGTGCAGATGGAAAGCAGAGTGCTCCAGTCAGCTGACATCAGCATTGAAGACATGATAGACAAGTTGGAGAAGGTGAGCTGATTCTTGCACACTGGTTTTCTTGTCCTTGGCATCATGATCAAGGACTCACTTTGCTGCACAGAAGGGCTTGTAAATGTGTAACTCACATTGGGACAATGAAGCTTCATCAGCATGATCCATGTAGAGCTTAAAACATGTTGATTTTGGTCCTCTTCTTTTCTTTAATTAAGTGTGTAAATACCAAGAACCTTAAGTTTTCTGTGGAATGAAATAATTGCCCCCAAGTGACCAGTAGGGAAGATCTATCTATTTATCTATCCATTCATGTCAATATTTTCATACAGATAAAAGAACTAGAAAAATATGGACTACTAATAACTTACCGGGAGTGGGACTAATTCCGGGAGAAAGGCGATATATGTATAAAATAATGGTATATTGTGTATTTGTGCTAAAATCCATATTCCTAGCCTTATCCTCAATTATCTTCTGACTGGTTAAGTTTTCAACAAGATGTCAGCAGATAGAGATTGAGAGAAAAATATGATATTTATCAACCAGCTACACCATAATCCATTGAAATGAATATCCATCTTTTCTTGTGAAGGGAAGGCATATTTCCAAGGAGAATGGAGAAGAAAGATATGGTCTTTGGCTAATGTTTAGGGGCGACACTATAGGAACCTAGTTTCTCATGTAATGAATTAATTATAGTTCTTTTTTAAAAAATATTTTTTAAACTTTATTAATAATCATAACATTAACACAAACAGACAAAAAAAAACATTCAAACAAACAACACACAACAAAAGAAAAAAAGAAAAACAACAACAACAACAAAGCATTAAAAACATCTAATAACAATCATATTATACTTCCTAAACTGTGCATGTGAAGATCAATATAGACCTTATACATAAAAAAATAACTCTTACATTTTCCTGTTTGATATACTCTTTAAGTCACAGTCTAATGAATCTTGCCTATCCAAACCTTCTCATCAGCTCATCTACTCTTCTATAGTCCATCAATTTGACCATGGACTTCTTATACTGTCGCAAATCTGGAAATATATACAAATAATATAATCAACTATTTGGGTCTTATAACTACCAAAACTAAACTCTTACAGCATTCATCTCAGATCTAAATTAAAAAACCTGTATGAAGAATCTTCAATAATACACTAAGGAGTTTATCACACGGGGGAAAACACGTGCGGAAACGGGGCTTTAAATTAAACAAAACCCGCAAAAGCGAGTGTTTTTTCAGACGACATCGCTGTTAAAAAGATGTAATTCCGAACGGAAAAGTAAAAAGAAGCAATTTTTTACTTTCGGAAGATCCCGAAAGTAAAAAGAAGCAGTTTTTGTCTAATTTCTGTTCGTATTAACTGCCTTTTAACAGCACTTTTACTTTTCACACAGGGCAGAACGGGAGAAATCCCGTTCATTAAAAGCTTCCGCTTTTGCAGTTGTTTTTTTACTTTAAACAGCGATTTTGCACGGGGCTCCCCGTGTGATAAACTCCTAAGACAATGAATGAATTATAGTTCTGTTTGTTTCACTTTCACGTAGATAGGCAAAATTGAATCATTCATTGTATAGAAGCCTGTTTTATTGTCCTGTTAGATCCCAGCATTTACTAAATATTCAATGTTCCATCCCATGCAGAATTATTTTTCCATATTTATTTATGTATTTATTTATATCACTTGGGAATAACATTTATAATCATTTTTTTAAAGGACTGCATGGAAGAAATCAACATGTTCAGTGAAAACAAACTAGTTCATCTCAAGCAAATGGGTGACCAGCTGATCAAGCAGAGCAACAAGAGCAGAGTGGCTGAAATTGATGAGAAACTCAACAAAATTAATGACCGGTGGCAACATCTCTTTGATGTCATTGGAGGACGGTAAGAAAAATGGCTGAGCTTCATTAAGTAGTATAGGATTGAAAGTGGTATTATACATTGATGAGCTTTAGGATAGATTCACACAGAAAAAAGCAACCTATAAAACTCTCAGAAATGCTTCCCATCTTGTATTTCTTAAGGTATATGTCTAATATATAAATATATGAATGTGTGTTTGCAGACATATAGGTGACCTTACTACGGTTATGTGATTGGCTGCTTGACTGAAGCTTGCTGTTAAGCATATACACAGTGAGAAAGAAACTGTCTTATGTAGACTTTTAAAAAACATAGCTCTCAATCACTGCATAAAAAAGGAAGGGGGCATAGAGAGAAGGAATCTTGTAACACCTTTTAAGATGAACTGATTTATTTCACCATGAGCTTTCCTGGATATGATTCCACCTCTTCATATGCATCTCCCATCAGTGCATCTAAACAATCGGATTGATATCCATTAAAACATATGGTGAAATAAATTACAGTTGCCCCTCCCAATTCGCAGGGGATCCATTCTGGACCGACCTCCCCCCCCCTGCAAAAATGGCAGCTCACTAATATTCAAGCCCCATTGAAACTAATAGTGTGCGTGCCTATGGAACGCATGCGGGGTTTACATATAGGCACTTGTCCCTCCCCACGAGGAGCAAGACCACAGACTCGAAGTCCGTGAATGGGGAGGGACAGCTGTAGTCTGAAAGATGCTACTAGATTCCTTCCCCTGACTTTTCCTTTTTGTTTTGTAATGAGTGAGTCCATTGGTCAAGTTTTCTCATGGTTGTCTCCACCAGAGATAGGAATCTTGCATCCCTCCAAATGTTGTAGAACTACAAATTCATCATGGCCACAAGTGGTAAGATGTGCTAGGAGCTAAGTACCTAAAGGGCACCAGATCTCATCTGATCCTGGAAGCTAAGCAGGGTCAGCCTTGGTTAGTACTTGGATGGGAGACTGTCAATGAATACCAGGTGCTGTAGGCTATATTTCAGAGGAAGGAACTGACAAAACCACCTCTGAGTATTCCTTGTCTAAGAAACCCTTATGAAATTCATGGGGTTGCCATAAATCAACTGGAAGATATAATACAACATTTGGAGAGGTGCACACATTGTCAGCTGCTTACCTGGAATTGAGTTTTCCTCTGAATCATGGCTGAACCAGCAGTGTAGCAGAGGAGAGGGACAAAATGAAGTCCTGAATCCTCCGAATGAATGTTTCCTTCAATCCCTATAGGTCTCTACCATTACAGAGAGTAATACAGTTGACCCCCCATATTTGCGGCTTTGACTTTTGCGAGTTTGATTATTTGTGGGTTTGATTAATGTGTTCTCTCTAGGAATCTCCTAAGTCATCCAGCACAATTCTGCTGGAGGTTGACCATAGAATTGTGCTGGAAAACCTAGAAGTTCCTAGAGAAAACACTTCTCTAAGCATTTGTAGGTCCTCCAGCATGATTCTGTGATCAACCTCTGGCAGATGTTGACCATAGAGCTGCACTGGAAGACCTGGAGATTCCTAGAGAGGTGTTCTCTTGGGTAAAAAGAATAGTGGGTTTTTTATTTGTGGTTTTTCCACATTCAAGAGGTCCTTCGCCCCAACCCCAGAGAATGTAAATGGACAACTGTACACTGAAAATCAGTCCCACCTAGAACTCTTATATTTGCTGCATTCATATTCCTTTTGTACCTTTGCTCACCCCTTTCCTTTGGATCCCTATAACTCTGTTTCTAAATTTCCAAATGAAGTTTAAAGTTACTGCTAGGTTAGAAATTTTGGAACTGAAGGAAAATATCATGTGTGTGTGTTGAATCTTGGTGAGAACTAATCTTTATTTGCTGTGACAGGACTCAGATGTTTAGACTGGGGTATACATTCTGACATTGTAGATGTAAGCTTGTAAGTTATATATTTCAAACTGAATATAGAAAGAAGACTAACTATGCTTGGAGCTGCTGCTGTAAACTGAGCCCCTGTGTTGATATTTCATTCCTCTCCCTGTAATGTTTAGATAGCTTTACCTTTGTCTTCACACTATTCCGTCATGCATTTGTCTGCCTCCTCTGCACACATATTAGCTAGCAAAGGCAAAGAAGCACAGTGCAGCTTGATTCAGCATTATGGAAAGATGAGGAAGAACTGAACATGAGATAATTATGTTTCAACTTTTGTATCTTGTGGATTTTTAACAAATTTTGTTTATTTGCTGTAAGCCATGTTGAGTCACAATCTGGGGAAAAGGCAGGATAGATGGTGGTGGTGGTAGTGGTGGTGATGATGATGATGATGATTGTATTTAGCAGACAGATAGATAAGTAAGAAAAATGTTACTGAACATGAGAATAATAACGTATCCCTTAATTCATGTCTGGCACTGCAGACATATTTCTTTTAAAAGGAAAAAAGCACTGGAGTAAAAAATGTGTTTACCCTTGCAGTCAGTTCATGCAGAGAAATTCTTCCACTAGCACAAAACTTTATGCACGCACACACACACGCACACACATGTGACTTTTTAAATAGTTCCTTAAGAGATTACTTGAGACCTAGTGTGCGGTGTATGGTGTAGTGATTTGAGTATTGTGAGAGCCAGCATAGTGTAGTGATTTGAGTGTTAGGACTCTGGGAGACCAGGGTTTGAATCACTACTCAGCCACAGGAATCTGCTGGATGACCTTAGGCAAGTCACAGACTCCCAGGCTAAGGAGAAGGCAATGACAATCCTTCACTGAACTATCTTGCCAAGAAAAGCCCATGATAGGTTCATCTTGTGGCTGCCATAAGTCAGAAAAAAAATATGCAGTGAGCAGTCTTGGGTCCCACTCTGGGAGAAAGGCAGCATAAAAATATAATAAAATAAAATAATTTTTTAAAAGTTTACTTGTTGCAGTAGGAATAAGCAGTGCAGCTCTCAACTTTTTTCTGTCTGTGTTCAGATTTCTGGCAAGAGAGATCTGCCAGTTTCCCAGTGGCCCACTGGACAAGAAGGAGGAGATAGGGGGACTGTTGACAGAAAGAGAGAAATATTGAAGCTACCCTTCTTGCTTTTGGCCCACCACTAGCTTTGCTGCCACATTCTGCCAGGTTGCAGCTCCTGAAAGTTTAGCCACTGCATCTGGAATTCAACTCATGATAGAGAAAAAGGTCCCATCCTTGTACTAATGCCCATATCTTCATGATTCACCATTTTCTCAAAGTTTGAGAATGCACATCCCCAGTATACTGTGGCACCAGAGCTTGGAGAAGTAGTCATGACATACTTCACAGAGCTGTGAAGTCAGTATGCCAAATCTTTGACTCCTGTTTTTCTACTGTCCAACTCCAGCTCCTTCATAAATGGCAAATGTATATTAATTAGACATAACAAATTTACCATAGTAAAATGGTAGCACAAGGGATTTCATCACCACCAAATGAATAATCAGGCTACTTAGATTGATATGTGTGTGTGTGTGTGTGTGAAATATATTTACTCAATTAAAATTCCTGAACAAGAAAATTGTCCTCAGTTCCTATGAAAGTAACTATGCAACAATCTAGGCATTTAATATTATAAGTTTTTATTTTGAAGCTGGAGTCAGAGTTGGTAAATTTCTAACAATTTCAACTCCACCCAAAATTGCTTCCAACTTCACCTCCACGACTCGAACTCCACAACTCTGTATACCCTTCAGCCTATTAATTTTAAAATTGGTTAAGCATATTAACCGTTACAGACAATACAATATTGTAAAACCTTCTCACTACCACAACTCCAAAAGTGACATTTAAAGCATTAATTTGCAAAAGCCTGTTGGAATGCTTGTCAGTTTTTAAAAACCTGTTTTCTCCTGCCAGTGGAAGAGAGTGAACCAATCTGACCTCCTACAGAAAACCATCCTAGAGTCTGGGGGCAGTCACTAAGAAGGTTACTTTTATGAACTGCAACTTATAAAAGCCAACTTTAGTTTGTCATTGTTGTTTTATAGTCCAAACATGTAACTTTTCCAAGCTGTGGTTAGGATCCAGGTCAGAAGAATATAATTGTAAAACACATGCAATCATATTTAAATGTTCATGCTAACAGAGTCCCAATGCAGAGAGATGGAGAGGTAGACATTGCTATAATAGTAGATAGAAAACACTAAACACTAAGTAAATCTTAGAAGCACTTCAGTGACACCAAAACTGAAAGCACCTGGTTAAATCTGTGCATTGAAGTGAACAACTCACATCACCTTAAACCAATAAGTGCCCTGAGACAGATGGACAAATTAGGTGAGGTCTCTGTTTAGCCCATGACATGCTTCTCATAGTTCATGGAGACAAGCTCAGATTTGCCATATGGCACCAGTTGCATCAAGCCTTTTAGCAAGTCCATTGTGCTGATCGGTACATGCTTGGCTTGTGCCATTCACAGAGGCTTTGTTTGTGTTTGGAAGCAGCTGGAGTTGGGAGTGTATCTAACCAGGATAGGTTCTGGGGACTCAGTGTGTATCTGGAGAAAAGAAAGCAATGACGACAAGATAATAACATGCAGACATCTGTTCTGTTTTACATACGGTACATTTGCATGAATTCATGTGAAGCTTCTGAGAGTCTTTTTCTCATAGCAATGTTTGGGGTTCTTTGAGGAGGGAGAAAGGGGGAGCTTTGTGATGGCATATTAGATTTAAAAGGGGCTGTGGTCAGCTGTTCCAGTCTGTTTTGGGGTTGTGTTCACTCCTGCAAGATTCAGCTTGCAGTAACATCCTTTTGTGCTCCTGTGTGTCAGACTAGTTTTTTCATGCTGAACCAAGAAGGTGTGAAATAATTCTAAGGGCCAGACTAGATGTGAATGGTTTTGTTAAAAAAACAAACACAGAGATAATTAGTGCAGGGAGCCAAGATAGATTGGTATGACATGATATGGCTGGAGGAAGGGAAGCTGTGACTATGTAATTTTAGCCCCACCTTATCCTAATGTGAGGTAGGAAAACATATTTGCAGTAATATTTGCCAGAGCCTGTCAATGTTGCCTTTGGAGATTGCAACTCTCAGATTCTCCCAACCATGATGGCTGGGCAATTTGGGGAGTGACAGTTGCAAAATGTAACTTTTCCAACCTCTAGTGTTTGTAATAGCAACTATCTGTAGTTGGAGAATAGCTTCTATTAGAACCAATGGGAGCCCACTGCCAATAGCTCTAAAAAGTCCTCTGGTTAGAACTGAGACCATGACAGAAGTAAAGGATTACTCATCCCCACCATTCCAGTCCTGATTTGGCCACTTCCATCTACACCAGCTATTCATATTTAAAGAAGGTATGCATGCCGGTCCTAAAGATTTGAATATTGTCACATCTTTGATTTATCCTAATAATAAGTTGTGTGTTAACTTGCCTTTGTTCTCAAGCATCCTTCATTACTTTCTCTTTCACCCCCAGTCTTTAAATTTAGATTGCAAGGTTCTTGGGGAAGGGATGTTTATTCTTCCTCCTTCTTGCTTGCTTGCTTGCTTGCACTACTGTGTAAAATGTCTGGGATATATATACAGTACAAACCCCTTATCCGCAGGACCAGTATCCATGGTTTCATTTACCTATATAAAAAAAAAATGTTCTCTCTAGGCATTTTCTTGGTACCCCAGCACGATTGTATGGTATGCTTGTGGCGGACATTGTGGAGTAGTTCTCTGGGAACAATGTGTAAAAGCATGGTGTCCACCTATGCGTTAGTAAGAGGAGGGCCACAGTTTAGTTGGTTTCTTCAGGTACCAGCATGCCTTATATATTCATGATACCTGCAATACATATACATCAGGAATACAGACAATGTTTACCTACTTTCTTGGTTAAATAACTATTTCTATGGAATAGCTTGGTAGCTCTAATGGGGCATTATGAGACAGTTGTCAGAGGTGGTAAATCTGGGTTCCTATTAAGGGCAGGAGATGGGTGACTGTACAGCATCTTGGGAATAGGATCAGTTTGTTTCCTTTCTCCTCAGAATCCACCTCCACCATTATAGGACCCTGCCTCTTCTCTTTTATCCCTCTTCTGCTGCACTGCCTGCCTATCACAATTTCTGTTTCTTCAAAGAAGAAGAAGAAGAAAATTAAAAATGAAATCTCACAACAAAGATGTAGAATTTGCCAGATGGACTGAAATTATGCAAATTAGTATAATTTAACTGCTCCCCACCCCTGCCATTACCTTAGCATAGACAATAATGTTGAATAAATGTTAAATTTGAGATGTGACATTTAAGAGGTCCCTGCCTAAAGTGTGCCTTCCATTATGTTTACTTTTCCCCTTAATGACAAACAAATTAAAATGAAAAGGGCAGGCACGAAATTTGATGTGGCCATTGTAATGAGAAATGACACCTTTTTGTAGCATTATGCTGCTTCTTTGCCTTTTAGAGTCATTTCTGTATCTGATTTTATGTTTTCTTATCCCTAATGTTAGTAGGATGAACCAGCCTGGTTGTAGTAGTTTGAATGTTAGACTAGGACTCTGGGAGACCAGGTGTCAAATCCCTCCTCAACCACTGAAACCCACTGGGTCGCACATTCTCAGCCTTAGAAGTAGGCAGACAAACTTCCTCTGAATTAATCTTACCAAGAAAGCCTGATGGTAGGGTTGCCCCATAAGTTGGAGTTGACTCAATGACATATAACAACAGCAAAAAGTTAGTGGTCCTCAACCAGTCTAGTGGATCTCCCACTGTGGGAACAGTGAATCCCCTTGGGATTTTACTGGTACTCCTCCCACACAGTTGATGTCAAGCTAGGATCCAGCACTGACAGAGCTCCGGTTCAACATGGAACAGTTGTGGGAGGGATGAGGATAAAACTGAGAGTAGATTTACTGCCCTGTGGCTGCCCCGATAGTCCACTAGAACAGGGGTAGGCAACCTTTCCCCTTTAAGGGCCGAGGGACTTCCATCTCCCAGAAGCCTCAGACATGTTGGTCAATAGTCCCATGTTGGCCAATAGCTCCTGGGATTCTGGGAGCTGAAGTCCCTCAGCCCTTAAAGGGGACAGGTTGCCTACCCCTGCACTAGAACTTGAGTAGTAGCAATCGATAAAGTATCTGTGTGCCAGAGTAGTTGGCATCTAATTCAACATGTGGATTTTCAAGTGGGTGGATGTGTTCTACTGATGGTAAATCTTGATTTTATTTTTTAGTCTTGATGGATGTCAAGAACATTGAATATTTTTTTGTCCCATAGCTTCAGGTACAATTGACACTTTCCCCCCTGCAATTACAGGAAACTGCTTAGTGTTTTTTGGAAACCACACAGCTTCTCCTGAAAACTGTACTGCTTTCGGCACAGAAGGGAAATTGTACAACATTCAAACTATCAAAAGCTGCACCTTCAGTTGGCCCTGGTGGCGCAGTGGTTAAATGCCTGTCCTGCAGCCACTCACTCATAGATCACAAGGTTGCGAGTTCAATACTAGCCAGGGCTCAGGCTAGACTCAGGCCTGCATCCTTCTGAGGTCGCTAAAATGAGTACCCAGCTTGTTGGGGGGCAATCAGCTCACAGTTGTAAACCGCTTAGACATCCCATAGTGCAATATGAAGCGGTATATAAATGAAGCTGCTTTGCCCTCTTCTCCACCTTCGCCATACAGGGACAGTGAAGGAGAAGTGAAGATGGCTGCTACTACTTCAAAATGCCAGAATCCAAGGGCTGGGTTCATTGGATTCCTGAAGCAAAGTACAGTTCATTCATCTTCCACCTACACTGTGTGAGGAAGTTGGAAGAACAGGGGTCCCTGAATAAGATGTGAGCTGGAGAAGCTCCTTGTAACATCGGGGACATTGTCCCACTGCTGACATCATCTGGCCTGTGGAGAGGTCAGGGGAATTTCCCCACCACAAACCCTATAACGTTCCTTACCCACACATTACAGCACAGCTTGGCACATAGCTGCCATTTGTTTCTTTAGTTGCACCTGAAGCATCACATCAGGTTTGGCTGTAAGAATCATCTCCAGGCAACTGCAGATCGAAGGAGGATTTTGTAATGTTTCTAAGGGAGACAGCTAATGGTTTTCCTAGTTTGTGGCCTCTTCGTTCCATAGTTCATCAAACACAGGGCCCAACTGAACTCTAGCACAGTGATATAGAAACATCTGCACCTATGGAGAAATCTTGGGTATTGCCAGGTTATTTGGACCAAATGTGCCTCTCAGATGTGTATCTGAATTGCAGGTATTGCCAAAAGGCAAATTTGGGGAGGATGAATTCTGACTTAAGTTTTTCAAATGACTTAAGAGAATTGTTCCTATCAGACATCATAATGTGAATGTCATATTATTAGTTTGCCATAGATTTTTATGTTAGGGTTAAAATGTTGTATGTGGTCTCCAGCTGTGTGGGGGAGTGTGGATCAAAACCCTTTGCTGTTCCAAGATCCCTCCACACCAGGGGAAGGCCAAATCTTGGAAATATGTGTTATTCAGGGTAGATGAGTAACCCATCTCTGGTGTATTAGAAACCAATATAAACCTTTAATAAATGAAACAATCTTCTAGGCAATTTTTTTTGTTAACTGATATATTGTAGTTGCTTCCCCCCCCCCTTCAGAGTTTTGTTGTGGTCCATGGAGCTAAAATTAGAAATTGTTCAGGCAACTAGAGCAAATGCTCTGCAGAGGGGTGGGATATTAATAATAATAATAATAATAATAATAATAATAATAATAATGTATTTTATTAAAATGGTATTCTATTACCTACAGAAGGACTTGTTCCATCAAAAGTACATTTTTGGTAACCTTCAGATTGGTTCAAGATCACACAACGAGGCTTATGGATGATCCAGTTCTCCTTTGTTCAGAACTGAAGACCCAAAACATTACACTACACTGGCTCCTGTGTCACTGTAATCTCTATAAAGTGCAATTCTGTTTGACCTGTTCTTATATCAGCCTCCTAAATCTATATTAATATCTTTATGCCCATGCCTCCCCACACCCACACATTCCATTTATTTGTGCACATGTACTTCCACACAGGAAAATATTGATCTTCCACAGTGGTCTTTGGCAGAACAATGTGTAACTTGATTATTCTACACACGCACGCACACATGCATTCAGCACCCTGAATATATAGAAATATTTTATTTTGTTCATACCCTTTTAAGAGAAATGATAGCTCCATCATTTACCCTCCATCAAACTCTTAAAATATCCCTCATCTCCACCGCATCCCACAGATTTTGGTGTGCTGGAATGAAAACATTCCATATTTTTGGGGATAGATTTCAAGCTTTTGAGCAGAACTTATATTGACAAGCCAGTGCAATAGAAAAGAAGAAGGCGGCATTCACTTTGCAGTAGTGTGTCCTCTCTCTCTCTCTCTCACTGTATGCATGCATGCATGCATCTGACTCCATGCCTAGGGCTTAGAAGAGGCGGAAGGGAAAGATCTGTGTTTTTTCTCTCCTTTCCTTTCTATAGGAGATGCTAAGGCTGTGTTATTAAATAGGGCATCTGTAGAGGAGGGGTTTCCTTTTCCCTGAGTGCTTTGCTCACTCAGATGCTCTGCCTTGCAGCTTTGGATTGATAAGCTATAAGGAATGGTTTTCTCTTATAAACAGTAAGTGCATTTCTGCTCATCAAGGGGATCTGGTAAGAATAGAAATGTGTAATGTGAACGAAGAAGACGTGTGCAGCAGTGGCCGCCTTGGGGGATGGGCCCAGACAGTGCCAGCCTGGTTGGATATGTGTGTGTGTGTGCAAGTGTGTGTACAGTGGGTGCATCTGTCTTTAACAGGCTGAGGGAGGATTGGGGTGGGGGATTGCAGACCATGGGGGGCAGATGAATGGCATTTGGAGCTAACCTACCTCCAGCCATGTTAAATTAGCTGCTTGCTCTCTCCACCTCTGTCAGCTTAGTAGCTACTGCAGTATGAATAAACTGGCAGAAAGGCATGGTGCTTCTGGTTTATTTTGGTTTGGGATGCTTTGCCTTTTTTTGTGTGGGTGGGTTTTGGGTTTTTTTACTAGCCTTCTCTGTTAAAGATTACAATTAACTTTTATAGCAGAATTCATTGGCACAAAGGCTGGAGTGGTGCATTGCCCATGTCATTAGTGTGGAACCATGTTAACCCCATTTAAATATAAAAGCATTTAAAATATAAAAGCAAGGTCTTTATAAAATGTGTGTGTGATACTTTCTAGTGATTTATATCCTTTGAGCCTTTTTTGAGGGGAGGGAAGTACCGTCTGCCATGTATCAAGCCCAGAAGGCTCACAGATCCAAATGGCTGGTTGTTTCTTTCTAAAGCTGCAGATGTAATTATACTCAGTAATGGTGATTAGCAATGATGCTTGAATTTCACAGCCTATTTATCAACACTAAAACAGAATATCAACTCCCTGGTTAGAATTATGGTTATACTGAAATATAAACCTGTATTACAATAAAAACAGTTATCGCTCCATCAAAGTGAAAACACAAATCTTTATTTTTATGCTTCAGGAGTGAAGATTTTTTTTAAAAAAATGCTCTGCTGGCATTTCATCTTGTCTAATTTGCAAAGTGATGATTCCAAGCTATTGTTCATTTTCCTATAACCAGAACATTGTTTCCAAAATAATGAAAGCCAGTATTATACTGGAGTAGGTGGAAGACTGGTTGAAATCCCTTGTTAGATTGGAAACTGATCAGGGTGATCTTGGTCCAGTCTCTATCTATCAGCTTAACCTACATCAAAGGGATGATAAAATGGTAGAGAGGAATCATGTACAGGTTGAGTCTCCCTTATCCAAAATTGTTGGGACCAGAGTTCTAGGGATTTTTAAAAAATTTTTGGAATACCTATATTTGCATATATGTACATAATGAGATACTTTGGAGATGGGACTCAAGTCTAAACACACAATTCATTTGTGTTTCATATACACCTTATGCACAAAGTAATTTTATACAATATTTTGTAATAATTTTGTGCATCAAACAATGTTTGTTTTACAATGAATCATCAGAGAGCAGAAGTGTCACTATCTCAGTCACCCATGTGGACAATTTTGGAGTATTTTGGATTTTGAAATTCCAGATAAGGAATATTCAACTTGTATGTCACAATGAGATTTTCTTGGAAGAAAGACAGGATATAAATTAAATAAATATGATGGCCAAGGGCCTAAAAGTAAACAGATAATTGTAAACACCGTACAATTAAATATAAGTTTTCCAGTACATTTCAGTAAGAATGTTTCTAATATAAAATTAATGTGGTTAACATTTTGAAAACCACCCTAAACTCTTTTTGAGAAAGGGTAACATATAAATTAAATTAATAATTTCAAAAAATAAATGCTGTGTTGCTGATCGTAAGCTCCTTCCTACTATTGGTCAGAATAGAATATTGGGAGAACCTGAAGAGATATACACTGGGCCCTTGATATCCACTGGGGTTTAGTTCCTGAACTCCCCATGGATACCAAAATCTGTAGATGCTCAAATTCCATAGAGTACAATGGCATAATAAAATGGTGTCCCTTATATTTCTTTCTGTTAACACACACACACACACACACTGTTGTGTTCCTTCATTTCTGACTTACGGCAACCCTCAGGAGAACTTATCACAGGGTTTTCTTGGCATGATACATTCAGAGAAGGTTTGCCATTATCTTCCTCTGAAGCTGAGAGAGTGTGGCTTGCCCACAGTCACCCAGGATGTTCCTGTGGCTGAAAGGGGATTCAAACCATGGTTTTCCAGATTCCTGGTCCAACACTCACATCCATGTACACCAGTTCTAGTCTGCACAAATTCAAACACTCACATCCATGTATAGATATGTACACACAGAGAGAGAGAGAGAGAGCATTCCCCTCCTCAGTCGGAGTCAAGGCAGCTTACAGAGTTGAAACAGGTGAACACCATACAATTAAAACATACCAAAGATAAAATTAGAATTAAAAGCAATTTTAAAACATAAGATAGTTAAAAACAACAGCAACAACAAATACAAACAATACAGTTCATTAATACGGTCTGTTCCCCCATGAGTAATTAGTTCCCAAAGGCCCACTGAAAGGAAAAAAGCTTTGCCTGTTGTCTTTGGAAGGATGCCATGAGGAAAAGCAGTCTGACCACTAATTATGGAGTCTGGGAGCAGCCATCAAGAAGGCCTTCTCACATATTCCTACTAGATGCATCTGAGGGTGGTGGCACAGAGAAAAAGCCCTCCCTAAAAGATCTCAAGATATGGGCAGGTTGATATGGGAAAATATGGACCTTCAAGTGACCTGGACTTGAGCTGTATGGGGCTTTATAGGTCACGACTAACAGTTTGAATTGTTCCCAGAAACAGACCTATAGCCAGTATTGTAAGAAGGATGTTCTGTGATCCCTATAAGCACCCCCCAGTTAACAACCTGGTTGCAGCTGTTTGAATCAGCTGAAGTTTTCAAACTCTATTCAAAAGCTACCTCATATAAAGTGTGTTAAGTAATCCAAACAGGATCTAACAAAGGCATGTAACCATTTCCCTTGTATTCCTGTAAAATGGATTGGAAACCCAAGATGTAATACTGATCTCCAGTTTCAGAGGATGTTGTTGCTCTCAGCACTGATTGAGCCATAGGCAAGCATAGTATAGAATTCAAAAGTCCTGCATTCCCCATTGCATAATTTGAAGCAATTGTAAAAGTGAACTTTGTTGTTGTTAACTGCAATCGAGTTGAATTCGACTCACGGCAACCCTGTAGATGAGACCTCTCCAAGACTCCCTGTCTTCCATTGGTCTGCTTAGGTTTAGCAGATTCATGTCCATGACCTTCCTAACTGAGTAGCCGTCTGGTGCATGGTCTTACTCTCTTTCTACTACCTTCTATCTTTCCAGTATTATTGTCTTTTCTAATGAGTCACAACAGTTTCAATTTGATCATCTTGGCTTCCAGGAAGATTTCAGGTTTGAGCTGTTCTAGGACCGATTTTTTTGTCTTTTTGGCCATTCATGGTATCCTCAGCTCTCTTCTCTGGCACTACAACTGAAATGGGTTTTCTTCCTATCCTCTTTCTTCACTGTCCAGCTCTCACATCTGTACATGGTGATGGGGCATAAAATGGCTTGAATGATTCTAACTTTAGTGCTCAGTTATGTATCTTTACCCTTTAGGATCTCGTCTAATTCTTTCACAGCTGCCCTCCCCATTCCTAGTCTTCTCTTTATCTCATGACTTCAGTCTCCATTCTGTTCAATATTTGATTCAAAGTATGAGAAATCTTTATTTTGATTTCCTCATTGTCTAGGTAGGTTAATTTAAGTACGTTCTCTGTGGTCATTATTTTTGTTTTATGTGCAGCTGTAAGCATGCCTTTGCACTTTGTTCCTTGACCTTCCTCAGTAATTGTTCCAACTCTTGTGATGCTTTCCACTAGTAGTATGGTGTCATCTGCATATCTTAGATTGTTTATTTGTCTTCCTTCTATGTTCACTCCTTCTACTTTTGACTGTACTCCTGCTCTTTGTTTAATGTTTTCTGCATACAAGTTGAGCAAGTAAGATGATAATATGCACCCTTGCCTGACCCTCTTACAAACTGGGAACCATTCTGATTCTCCACATTCTGTTTTGTAACAGTTGCCTCTTGTCCTAAATACAGATTTCTCATCAGGACTATCAAATGTTGTGGCACGCCTGTGTCTTTAAGAGTGTTCCATAGCTTTTTGTGATCTGTTCAGTCAGAGGCTTCAAAGAATGCTGATTTTCTTTTGGAAGGATATTAAGAAGTTGGAGTGTGTCCAGAGGAGGGTGACCCAAATGGTGAAGGGTCTGGAACCATGCCATATGAGGAGAGACTTAGGGAGATGGGTATGTTTAACCTGATGAAGAGAAGATTAAGAGATGATATGATAGTCTTGTTTAAATACTTGAAGGGGTGTCATTATCGAGGATGGAGCAAGCTTGTTTTCTGCTGCTCCAGAGAGTAGGACCCAGATCAGTGGATTCAAACTAGAGGAAAAGAGATTCCATCTCAACATTGGGAAAACATTCCTGACAATAAGAGCTGTTTGACAGTGGACCATACTCCCTCGGAGTGTGGGGACTCTCCTTCTTTGGAGTTTTTTAAACAGAGGCTGGATGGCTATCTGTCGTGAGTGCTTTGATCATGTGTTCCTGCATGGCAGGAGTTGGACTGAATGGCCCTTAGAGTCTCTTCCAACTCTATGATTCTATGATTCATTAGCCATTGTATGTTTGCAATGTGATCACTAGTGCCTGTGTCTTTCCTGATCTCCACTTGTGCCTCTGGGATTTCTCTCTCCATATATGATTAGAGTCTATGTTCCAGTATTTTAAACATAATTTTACTTGTGTTAGAAATTGGTACTATAGTCCTATAGTTGCTGCAGTCTTTTGTGTCTTCTTTTTTATGGACCTACCCATAAAAAACTTACTGTGCTTCTGCATCTATTCAAACAAAAGTAGACCTTAAATCTGTAACTAACATTGGTAAGATTGTGAGAACTCTTGTTGTCTACAAAGAATGTTACGCCATTGTAAAGACAGAGTATATTTTGTAAGCAAGAGTGGGTTCATCATCAGATGCAAGTGATTCTTGCCACAAAATCTTATGCTACAGTAAGTCTGTTCATCTTTATAGTATGGTGCCAGCACTCATTTTGAGAGGTTCCTCACAGAAAAAAATAAAATAGCAGCTATCAGCCAAATTGCAGCCCCTTAAGTTTAGTCCACCAGGGAAGGATGACAGCTTTCTGCATGATGTGCCTCATCTGGATACTTTGGGGAGGAAGTGTTCAGGTGCTAGCAAGCGACCACCACCAGTGCCTTGTGCTGACTACTTGGTCTGCCATATGGTTCCATAAGACTTTTGGCTTCTGCTGCAAAATACTAGCTAGGTGACTCTTCTCAAATGTGCATAACACACAGACATTGTGAATTAAGCCTCTTCGTTTTGAATACAACTTGGAATATATTTTTTTAATGAAAGAATTTTGTTACTGCAGCTCATTGCAATTATGATTGTGAACAGTTTCCAGGTTCACTACTTAGAACTCAAAAGTAATTTGTTATATTGCTCTTGAATGGCACATTGAAATTGTGTTACTTTTATTTGTTTAGCAAAAGCAATTAAGATATAAAAATGGCCCAGTTTTCCCCCAATGAGAGAAATGTTTTCAGAATAACTAGTAAATTTTGCTAAATATATGTTGCTACCTGTGACCTGATTCTTTTTAAATAGGGTGGAAGTGGCAGGATCCTTAAGTAGGAGTGATCATGATCTCCTGGAATTTATTATACAGAGAAAAGGGGAAGCCAAGCATAGTCAGATATGCATTCCAGACTTTAAGGCAGCCAATTTCAGTAGACTTAGGAAGATACTGTGGGTGATCCCATGGTCAGGAATACTAAAAGAGAAGAGAGTTTATGATGGATGGGAATTTCTTAACAGTGAGATATTGAAGGCACAATTTCAAACATTTTCAATGAGGAGGTAAAATGGGAGATGTCTAAAGAAACCAGGATGGATGTCTAAAGAATTTTCAACTGAGCTAAGATTTAAAAGGGACATGTACAAGAAATGGAAAAGGGGGGAAATCACCAAAGAGGTAGTCAAACAAATAGCCAGCACATGTAGGGAGAAAGAAAAGCAAAAGCGCAGAATAAGCTCCAGCTTGCTAGAGAGTTTGAAAACAATAAATGGGGGGCTGTTATAGAGTTGGAAGAGACCTGAAGGGCTATCCAGTCCAACCTCTTGCCATGCAGGAAGACACAATCAAAGCACTCCCAACAGATGGCCATCCAAATTTCAGGGTCCATATTTTTCTTAGGTCCACACTCATGTGCTTTGGCTGGGACAGGAATGCTTTTGGTGACCACACAGGCAATGGTGCAAGTTGCTGAGGAATTTTGACCGTAAGCTCATCATTCTGAAAAACATTCTTCCACATCCAGTGTTTATTTTTGTTGAGTTTTATGATAGGCATGGAGGGGATCTCATGAAATGCCAGCCTGCATATGTAACAAATTACTTAATTAGGCCAGACTGTCTGCTGAAATAATTAGCATTACAAAGTAAGCTGGAGCAAACAAGTCATCCTACTGGCTTTCAGTTTGGGGCTGCAGTTCCATTATTATTATCATTATTATTAAAGTTTATTTCTAAAGCGCTATCAATGTACACAGCGCTGTACAAAGAGACAATCAAGCATAAAATAGAATAAAAACCTGCCAAAGGCGTACAATCTAAAATACAAAACAATAGGTAAAATAATAAAAGTCAATTAAAGCAAAAAACAATTACAACAATTAATTAGCAACATCCACTGTCTACCCAAATGACAGAAAAAGTAAATGTATATCAGACAGTGCCTGGGAATGCCTCCCTGAACAAGGTGGTCTTTAACTCTGATTTAAAAGTGGACAAAGAAGTAATGACCCATGTTTGAGGGGGAAGAAGGTTCCAGGAATGAGGGGCGGCAAGCGAGAAGGGGCAAATCTGGGATGGAGCAGTGGAGATCCTAGGTTGGGACAGCAGGCCTTGAATACTAGAACGGATGGGAATGTAAGAAGAAAGAAGTTCAGATAGGTAAAGAGAGGCTAGCCCATGCAGGCTTTGAAAGTTAGCAACCGAAGCTTATATTGGATACGGAAGGGGAAGGGGAGCCAGTGAAGAGAAGATAACAAAGGGGAAACATGGTCAAAACAGTGAGCGGAAGTAATGATGCGAGTGGCTGAATGTTGGGCAGAAATTAAAGGGCGAAGATGAGAGAGGGGAAGCCCAGCTAGAAGGAGATTACAATAATCTAATCTACGTTAGCACTAATGAAACATTTTTATAGTGACAACAAACTCCTTTTGTTGTTGTTCTTAACTGCCTTCCATTCGATCTTGACCCATGGCAACCCTATGGATGAGACATGTCCAAGACCCTCTGCCTCCACTGCTCTGCTTAAATCCTACAAACTCATACCCATGACCTCTTTAATAGAGTCCATCCATCTGGCATGTGGCCTTCCTATTTCCCTCCATCTTTCCCAGCATTATTGTCTTTTCTAATGAGTCTTCTCTTCTTATGATGTGTCTGAAGTACAATAGCCTCAGTTTGATCATCTTGGCTTCCAGGGAGGTTTCCGGCTTGATTTACTCTAGGACCCATTTGTTTGTCTTTTTGGTTGTTCACGGGATCCTCAACACTCTTCTCCAGCACCACATCTCAAAGGAGTTAATTTTCTTCCTATCATCTTTCTTTCTTGTACGATTCTAACTTCTGTGCTCAGTTGTATATCTTTGCGTTTTAGAATCTTTTCTAGTTCTTTCATAGCCACCCTCCCCATTCTTAATATTCTGATTTCCTGACTGCAGTCCCCATTTCTATCAATGTTTGATCCCAAGTATGGGAATTCTTCTACTATTTCTATTTCTTCATTGTCCAGGTTGAACTTATGAAGGTTCTCGGTGGTCATTATTTTTGTTTTCTTTATGTTCAACATTAAGCCTTCCTTTGCACTTTCTTCTTTGGTCTTCCTTAGTAGATGTCCAGGCCTGTGAGGTTTTCTGCTAGTACTATGGTGTCATCTGCATATCTTAGATTGTTGATATTCCTTCCTCCTATTTTCACTCCTCCTTCTACTGTGTCCAAGCCTGCTTTTCTTATAATATGTTCTGCATACAAGTTGAACAGATAGGGTGAAAGGATGCAACCTTGTCTGCCTCCTTTGCTAATTGGGAACCATTCTGTTTCTCCATATTCTGTTCTGACAGTAGCTTCTTGTCCTGAGTACAGATTCCTTATCAGAACTATCAGATGTGTTGGCACTCCCATGTCTTTAAGGGTGTTCCATAGTCTTTCATGATCTATGCAGTCAAAGTCTTTGCTATAATCTATAAAGCACATGCTGATTTTTTTTTTTGGAATTCCCTAGTGTGCTCCATTAGCCATCATATGTTTGCAATGTGGTCCCTTGTGCCTCTTCCTTTCCTGAACCCTGCTTGAACCTCTGGGATTTCTCTTTCCATGTATGGTTGGAATCTATGTTGTAGAATTCTGAGCATAATTTGGGAGATCAGTGCTATGGTCCTATAGTTGCTACAGTATCTTGTGTTTACCTTTTTGTGGATGGGGATGTATATTGATCACTTCCAATCTGTTGGCCATCATTTTGTTTTCCATATCTGTTGACATATGTTGGTCTGCTCTTCGTTCCATGTGTCCTTCATTTTGTCATCTCTTTTGTATAATTCTTCTGTGTATTGCATCCAACGTCTTTTTATTCCTTCTTGGTCTTGAATTATGTTATTTTTATTGTCACAGAGCATCCCAGTCCTTGGTTTGAATTTTCCTTTGATTTTTCGAATCTTGTGAAATAGTCTTGTTCTTCCCTTTTTGTTGTTGTTTTCTATTTCTCTGCATTGATTGTTGTTGTAATTTTCTTTATCTGCGCACAAGCCATTGTACTGTTGCATTCATAATTCTTGGCTTGTTCCTATCTCCTTTTTGTTTTTCTTCTTTTCTTTTCTTTATTGCTTGTAGTGTTGTTTTTTTCTCAGTCATGGTTTTTTCTCCTTCCTTTTGTTTATTGAAAGTGTATGTCTGCATTTTTCTTTTATTATGTCCCTGGCTTCAGACCATGGTTCCTCTGGTTCTTGGTCTATTATGCTTAGTAGTGTGAATCTGTTTCTTATGTTGTCAATAAATTCTGTTGAGATATTATTTAGATCATATTTTAGTATAATCACTGGTTTTGTTTTCTTGAGTCTTACTCTTATTTTTGATATGAGTAATTCGTGATCTGTGCCACATTCAGTGCCTGGTCTAGTCTTAGCCACCAGTATAGAGTTCTGCCATCTTTTACTTCCAATTACATAATCTATTTGATTTTTGTGTTGACCATCTGGTGATGTCCATGTGTATTGCCTTCTTTCTGGTTATATGAAAAATGTGTTTGTAAGTAATAGATTGTTGGCTTCACAAAAATCTATGATACTCACCTGCTTCATTTCTTTTGCCTAATCCAAATCTGCCTACTGTTTTTGATTCTTCTTTGCTTCCAACTTTTGCATTCCAATTTCCAATGATCAGTTTGACAGCCTGTGTTGGTGTATTGTCAAGTTCTTCCTGTACTCCTTTATAGAATCTATCAATTTCTTCCTGTTCTGCCTCTGTGGTTGGTGCATATATATTGAATTATGGTGATATTCATAGGTTTACCAAGGAGCCTTACTGAAATGATTCGGTCTAATTTTGCATTGTATCCTCTGACTGCTTTCGCCACATCTTTTCTTAGTCTGAAGGCCACCCCATTTCTTCTTGTCTTTTTCCCCTGAGTAGAACACTGTATGGTTGTCTGATTCAAAGTGGCCCATTCCTGTCCATTTTAACTCACTCACTCCCAGTACTGCTATGTTCATGCGTTACATTTCCATTATCATTATGTCTAGCTTCACTTGGCTCATGCTTCTCACATGCCATGTCCCCATCTTATGTGTAATGCTGCTTTGGATGCCATTTGCCTTTCTAAGGGTGTCTGTTATTTGTCTTGTCATCTTTCTTGTGCCCTTGGCTAATCTTGAAAGTGTGATATCCCTCCTTCCCTTTCTGTTAATGCTCTGATCCTGCCTGTGTCTCACTTGGGGTGTCTCATAATAGGGGGATGAGACAAACTCCTACATGGTGGTATCTGGAGACTCTGTGCTTTTTGGCGTTGTTTGTACCCTAAGATTTGGAGCAACCAGTTTCAAATAAAGAAATAGAAGAAGTGATAGATAAATTAAAAGGAGGGAAATCACCAGAAATGGATGGGTTGGGACCAGAATATTATAAAATGTTCAAAAAGATATTAATACCTAAATTGGAGGTATTATATAATAAAATTTTAAATGGAGAAAGGATCCCACCATCATGGGATCATTCATTGATAATACTGATTCCGAAATCAGATAAAGACTTAACAGATCTAGGACCATATAGACCTATATCCCTGATAAATCAAGATGCTAAAATATTAACAGCAATAATGTCAAAAAGAATGAATAAGTTTATATAAAATATAAATATATAAATAACTTCACAGTGATCAGTGTGGATTTGAACAAGGAAGACAAATGTCAAATCTAATAGGAAGAGTACTGAATAAAATAAATATAATAGGGAAGAGTAAACAAAAGGCAGGCATAATGGCACTAGATATATATAAAGCTTTTGATTGTGTGGAATGGCTAGCATTAAAAATAACATTAAAGAAATTAGGTATGGGAGAAAAAGTTTACAGTATTAATAAATCAGTTATATTCAAACAACACAGCAGTAGTAACAGTAAATGATGGACTATCAGATCTAATTCCAATTTCTAGAGGTACAAGGCAAGGCTGCCCTCTTTCCCCGATTTTATTTGCAATAATTATTGAAATCTTAGCAAATGCAGTTAGGGAAGATGAAAATTTGGAAGGAATTGGGATTAGAAAATTAAATAAGATAAGCTTATTTGCAGATGATACCCTATTGACAATTAAATATCCACTTTAAAAAACATGGTCAAAATAAGACAACACTTAAAGGAGTTTGAGGAAATGTCAGCACTATGAGTAAACTGGAATAAATCAGAGTTAATGCTGTTTAATTATACAAAAACAAAAGAACAAGATTTCCTAAAGGATAAAATGATAGATATTAAATTAAAAGATACAGTTAGATATTTAGGAATAAATACAAAAAAAATTTACAAAAATTAGAGGAACAAAATTATAATAAATTAAGAATAGAAATTAAAAGGAAAATAGAAGAATATAAAAATATTAAATTATCATGGTTTGGAAGAATAGCATTAGTAAAAATGAAAATTTTACCTAAGATAATTTTTTCGTTCAGGATGTTACCAATAAAAACATCAGATGCAGAAATAAAAAACTG
The DNA here is from genome assembly GCA_026167975.1 of Phrynosoma blainvillii. NCBI lineage: Eukaryota > Metazoa > Chordata > Lepidosauria > Squamata > Phrynosomatidae > Phrynosoma > Phrynosoma blainvillii. The sequence continues at coordinate 444,048,124 of JANUYF010000001.1, read as the reverse complement.
GCAAATATTAGTAAATAATTTTTGTAACGGGAATAAAAAAGTGAGAATTAATAAAATATATTGTTATAAACCCCAAAAAGATGGAGGCTTGGGTCTACCCAATTTAAAATGTTACTATAATGCAAATCAACTAAGATATATTATAGATGGAATTATAGAGAAAGGGGAGTTAGATTGATTAGAGATGGAAACAACAGAAATAGAGAAAAAAGTGGAAAATATATATTTTTAAGGACCTTACTATGAAAGAAATGAAAGAAATAGAAAACTCCTTTTTAAGGGAATATATTAGAGATTTGTAAAAAATATAGAGGAAAAATTAATGCCAGCTATCTCACCGTTAACACCAGTTGTAATGATAAAAAAACTTACCAATAAATTTAAAGGAAGAATTAGGGAAAGAGTTAAGGAAGCAAGAAATATATAGGATAAAAGAATGGATAAAGATAATGAAGGATAAAGGAAAGATAAAGGAGAAATTACAAACTCTAAAATTTACCTGGTTTAATTGTATTCAATTGGAACAATGGACAAAAAATTGGAATCGGAAAATTATAGAATTTAGAGAATACACAAAATTTGAACAAATGATTAGACAAAGAGATAGTATGGAGGTAAATGAAACTTTGAAAGGTGTTACAAGTGAAATGTACAAATTACTATTAAAATATAATGAGAAAGAAGAATATCTTAGGATAATACAGGAGGAGGATTTAGCACAAATAATAAATGTTCAAGAATGGGGAAAAATTTGGAATCAACGCCATTTAAAATTTTTATTCATAAGGATAAAGGAGAATTATCATAAATTAATATGGAGATAGTATTTAACGCCAGTAAGGTTAAATAATATAAATAAGAATTATTCAAGGTTATGTTGGAAGGGATGCCAAAAAATCGGTACATATATTCATATGTGGTGGGGTTGTAGATCTGTAAAGAAATTTTGGCAATTAGTATTTAAAGAGATAAAAGATATAACAGAAATTGATCTAGAATTTTGTCCAAAGATAGCATTATCTATATATGATAAGATCAACTGTACTCAAGCTAGAAAGGACTTAATTGCAAATTTATTAACAGCAGCAAGATTAATTATAGCAAAAAAGTGGAAAGATCAGGGAGATCTACAAATACAAGATTGGTATAAAGAGATATGGCAAATAGCAATTAATGTTAAGTTAACTTGTGGAATCAAGGTAAAAAAAGGAATAATGAAGAGAAATTATTTCGAAGCAATTTGGAAAATATTTGTATAAAAGGCTTTAGTAAAGGAGGTGGTGTTTTACTTACACAGAAAGAGTTACAATTTTGGAGGGGAGAGTAATATGAAGATACTAGGCTTTGGTGATGGGGAGCACTTGGGGAAGGGGGAAAAATAAAGAAAAGAGAGAGAAAAGAAAAGAAAAGGGGGGAAATGAATTAGGGATAAATTAATAATATTATATCGTTTTGGAATTGTGAAAAATATATGGTGATAAGAAGACAGTAAGAAGCATGAAGATATTAACAACAATTTTATGTGTTTTTTTTAATTTACTGATTTAATCAATATTAAATGGTTTGATATGAATTAGATTTAGATAAGGCAGTAAAGAATGAATAATTAATGTGATTTACCATATATATGTGGAATATTATGTAAAGGTTTTTTTAAATATTATTGTATGTAAGTTATAATACTAATAAAGAATTTTATATCCTTAAAAAAAGATTTGCTCTCCTCCTTTTTGGGAATGTCAAGCTAGCAAGTGTAATGTTGCTGAGTTGATGGAGCTGGGTGCTTTTACCAATTTTGTGTGTGTGTGTGTGTGTGTTTGTTGGTTTGTTTTTGTCACCTGATGTAAAAAATCTCACAGCCACCTCTTCCCATTTCTGTCAGTTAAAAAATTCAGTCACACCCAAAGTCTGCCGCCCAAGGCGGCTTTCTCATTCTGCCTAATTGAAGGGCCAGCCCTGACCTCAGGACATGTCTGCATACCTGTGCTTGTTTAAGCAACATTTCTGTGACTCTTTTCCACATTGCAAACCTCAGGGTTTTGCATTTCCTATCCAAGAGATTGGAAACGTTAACATTTTTGGACTATAGCACCCACAAATTCAGGGAGCTGCAGTCCAAAAATAGTAACTCTTCCAAGATCTGGCTACACCACTCCCATTTCTGCTGGCCCATCATTATGCCTTATGGATGCCCAATTGCCCATTTCACTCTAGGAACTTGCTGTCAGCTACAGCTTCTGGATGTGCATATTTCCAACAAAATAGGAACCCGTTGCATTGCTCATTAACCACAGCATGCATGCAGAGCACACACCATTTCCTACATTAAAGTGACACCTGCCCATGAAGTTAATGCACCAGTAGAAAGCATCCACTCATTCCAATATGAGACTCTAGGCAGGTTCAAGGAGAGACAGTCCTATATCTGTTGCCAGCATCTGTTCCTCCAGGATGATCCATATTCAGTCCAGGACATGCAAGACTGGTGAGTCTTAGTGAATATATCTAAGTAGGACAGAAACAAAAGCATAAGGCCAACATTTTATATCCTTTTTTCATGTTTCATCACCTTCTGTTTTCCATCTCTCCCACTTTCTAGGGTGAAGAAGCTGAAGGAGACTTTTACATTCATACAGCAGCTAGACAAGAACATGAGTAATCTTCGCACGTGGCTGGCCCGCATTGAGTCTGAGCTCTCCAAACCTGTTGTTTACGACATCTGTGACGACCAAGAGATACAGAAGAGACTTGCAGAGCAGCAGGTCAGACAGGGGGAACAACAAATTATCTGAAAAGGGCATTTAATGGTGGTCTCAGTGATTTATGGTTGACCTCGGTACTGCTTTTGGCAATGGATTTGGGGCATTTATCCTGAAGATTTGAACTACTAGAGCTTGGGAAATCCTGAGGTTTCTGAGCGAGGGGATTTTAGGAGTTGTAGTCTAGAAAAATAACTTGCCCCAAGCTTTGGTCTCCTAATGTCCAGTGGGCTCTTGGTATCCACTGAGGTTTGATTCCAGAATCCATAGATGTTCAAGTCCCATTAAATACAATGGATAGTAAAATGGTGTCCCTTATATAAAATGGCAAAATAAAGCTTTGCTATTTGGAATTTTGGAATTTTTTTCCAAGCCATGAATGCTTGAATCTGTGGATAAAGAATCTGGATAAAGAGAGCCGATTGTATTTCTGTATTGCCTCACAGCTTACAAGGGCTCCTGAGATGATGAACAAATAAAAACCAATTAAAACATAATATAAGAACATTTTAAAAACACATTAAAATACTGTTTTAAAACATCTAAGAGCAGTCTAAAAACAATACTAGAATAAAGCTTTAAATCAATTAAAACGGCAATTTCAAATGTTGAACGCCATGCAGAATAGCAGTTTGTTGGCTGCCTGCCAGAAGCTTAAAAGAGACAGGGCCAGCTAACTTCCTTGGGTAGGGAGTTCCACAGTTGAGGTGCTGCAACAGAGAAATCACTGTTACATGTAGCCACTAACCTAACTTCATGAGACGTGCAACAGGACCTCCTCTGAAGACCTCAAATTTCGACAGGCTCATATGGGAGAAGGCAATCTTTCAGGTATCATGGTCCCAAATTGTTTAGGGTTTTGTAAATCAACACCAGCACCTTGAATTGAGCTTGGAAGCAAATTGGAAAACAGACAAATATTGCAGGACTAGTGTTATATAGTCTCTAAAATGCACACTTGACACCAGTCTGGCTGCGGCATTTTGCACCATCTGTAGTTTCCAAACACTTTTCAAAGGTAGCCCCATGTGCAGCGTATTACAGTAGTTTAATCATAAGATAACTAAGGCATGAACCACTGTGGCCAGATATGCCTTCCCCAAGAAAGGGCACAGCTGGTGTACTATCTGAAAGTGGGCAAGGGCACTTCTGGCCATCACAGCAACCTAGTTTTCTAGGAGCAGTTTTTTGTGCTGGGTCGAAGAGCACTCCTAAGTTAGGAACCTTATCTTTCAGAGGGAGAGCAATCCCATCCAGAACAGGCTCTGATCCCAATCTCAGGCTGATTTTCCTACTGACCATCAGCACTTCCATCTTGTCTGAATTAAGCCTCAGTCTGTTCACCTGCCTCCAGTCCTTACTGCATCCAGACAACAATTCAGTATTACCACAATCTCCTTCGCATTTGTAAAGTTGTAAAGGAGAGACAGAGCTGGGTGTCACCAGAATACTGATGACACCCAACCCCAAAGCTTCAGAAGACCTCTCTCCGTGGTTTCATGAAGAGGTTTAAGAGCATAGGGGACAATATTGACCCTGTGGAGTGGCTGTCTAATTTAAACAAATCAGATGAATGCGGTGGTTAAGAGCACCTGCTATCAGCTTCTGCTGATATGCCAACTGCGCCCTTTCCTGGAGGTCGGACCTCGAAACTGTGGTACATGCACTGGTAACCTCTCGTCCTGATTTCTGCAATGCACTCTACATGGGGCTACCCTTGTGCCTAGTTCGGAAACTTCAACTGCTACAGAATATGGCAGCTAGGCTGGTCTCAGGCAAAACCAGAAGAGACCACGTAACACCTATTCTAAGATCACTTCACTGGCTTCCTATCAGTTTCCGGGCGCAGTACAAGGTGTTGGTTATTACCTTTAAAGCCCTAAATGGCTTGGGTCCAACCTATCTTCGGGACAACCTCCTTCCATATAATCCACCCCGCACACTCAGGTCCTCTGGGAAAAATTTATTACAACCTATAAAAACTAGATTATCTGCAACTACCGAGAGGACCTTTTCAGCTATCACTCCCAGACTTTGGAATAGCCTGCCGGATGAGATCCGTCACTTGACCAGGCCTTTCTTGGGTAGGTAACCAGCCACTGAAAATAGTTATGCCTGTCCCTGATTTCCATTGTAGCTATTTTAAATTATTTGTTATTTGTAATTTTTAAGTATGTTTTTATATTTATATTTTTATATTCTGTTTAATTGTATTTTAGGGGGAGTGGGCTATTTTGGGATGGGATTGTTTTATCTTGTAAGCCGCCTCGGTTGTATTTTAAAGAGAGGCGGGATATAAATTAAAAATTATTATTAATATTATTATTATTGTTGTTATTATTATTATTATTATTATTATTATTATTATTTTATTAAACATCTTGGACAAGATACAATGCCTAGAAGGAATATGGAAGAAACAATAGAAGGAATGGCAGGAAATAGAAACTTTCTTGCCATTGAAAATAGCAAAGAAGGGGCAGTAGTATAGTAGTAAATTCTGAGATATAAGTGCTCCCCATGCAAATACAATATCAATAGTTTTAAAGAGAATCCCAAAATACAGATAACTGTGTTGATCCATAGCCACAAACCAGCCCTAGCAGGTTTCATCTCCTCCAGGGGTGGTCTTTTGTGAAGCTAATGATTCTTAGTTGCCCATTCAAGACCAACCCATCCATCCCTATAATTTGTATTATCACATGAATAGCTAAGGACAAGATTTTGTTTGTAGGAAAATTCAGCCTACCCCTAGCCTCCATTTATTGTGAGGTTTCTAATGAAATTCAAGGAGAACAGAGAAGCCTAAGTGGGGTAGCAGACAACAACAACATTCTTACTAATCACAGAGTCACCCTGTCAGCCCTGGCTTCACTGCCGCACTGAGAATGTGGGCAGGAACAGTTATCAAGATTGTGGTAGAGGCAAAGAGTTAAATCTCTCCTGCCTAAGAAACATAATAGTGTTCTTACTCAGCACTAAACCTCACCTCACCATCAGGTATATCTGCAAGAAAAAGCAATGACATGTGTCTTGTTAGCCCTAAGAACTAGACAACCCACTTGGCAGAATTGCACGCCATGACTCTTGCTGGCCTAAAGCTGAGGAATATCCGAATATTCCTCCATATTAAACAGAAAAGAACCTCCCTTAACATTAAATTAGTATAGAATCATAGTATGTCAGAAAGGTTTGGCCAGAGGTCTTCCCACTGATAATGTTAGTTTTGTCTGTGCATGCTCATAGTGGTTTGTGTTTTACACAGAGGAAAATGCAGACTGGTTCTTCACCTCCAGTTTGATGCCTTTTACGAGCCTAATGATCATATAGCTCAGCTCTAAGAGTTTTTAGGGAGGTTTTTTTTTTATCTGAGCCCAACTTTTTTGACATTTTGTATGCCATGTTCAGTAGCCTTCTGCTATAAACAAAAACATGCAACAACCTGGATTGTATAAGAGGAAATGCTTACTAATAACTTAGTAACTAGAGATGGTTTTTTACTCATGGTTACAGGACCTGCAGCGGGACATTGAACAGCATAGCGCAGGTGTAGAATCTGTGTTCAGCATCTGTGAGGTCTTGCTGCATGACTCGGATGCTTGTGCCAATGAGACTGAGTGTGACTCCATCCAGCAGACCACAAGGAGCTTGGACCGTCGGTGGAGAAACATCTGTGCCATGTCTATGGAGAGGCGAATGAAGTGAGAGGCATTACCATTTTTCTTTTCTGTCGCAGGAAGAAAAAAGCATGCTATTTTGTTTTAACGTAATGTTTTTGTTTTCTTTGATTTACCGTAATCTTGTCTTCTGCAACATCTGCCAAAAGTTCTAAAGGATCTGTTCTGTAAAGAACATTCATGCATGGATCACCTTTTGGGGGGAGAGATAGCCACTTAGTGAAATTTCACCTACCTGCAGTTATTCCATGCGGAGGTGGCTGGAGGTTGCATAATGACTGAACTGGTGAATCCACTCTGGAGTTTAGTCCAAACTTTTAAAATGTTAGTGAATTCATCTCTCTCCTGACATGGAACCTCCATTGACCCCAATTTCAGTTCCTGGTATCTTCAGCAAAAACAGGACTGAGAAATGTATGTCCCACATGCAGACTTCTAAAAACCTGTTTTGCCTTGCCTTGCCTTTCAAACGCTCCTCAACTGGAAAAAATGGGGGCGCAAAGGTCAAGTTCCACTCTTGGAAGTCCCTAGAAGTGTTGTACTACAATCAGAAAACAAAAACCGGAAGTGGACTTCCATATTGCTGTCACAGCAGTTGAAATGGAAGCAAAGTGTTATAATTCTATATTGTGAAAGGGCTCCAGATTTGGTTTTCTCTGCCCATCTGCACAGCAAGGAGTCAGCACCTCAGTCCTATTTTCATTCTTTCTATATAGGTCACTTCTGAATAACTGAATGGCTTTGTACTCTAATTTGGGGTTTGTTTGTTTTTTTAGCCTGTACCTACAATTAATAAATATATTGGGGAAAACGTTTTGCTTGTTTCTCTGTTAGGATTGAGGAGACCTGGCGCCTATGGCAAAGGTTCTTAGAAGATTATTCTCGCTTTGAAGACTGGCTGAAGACAGCAGAGAGAACAGCAGCATATCCTAACTCTTCTGAGGTTTCATACACAAATGCCAAGGAAGAATTGAAGAAGTTTGAGGTAAAAGTTAAATCTTGTTTTTCCATACTTGTGTGCCCTGCAGGTGTCTTATCACTTCTTTGGTTTTTGCTCTTAAAATTTCATTTCTTGGCTCAGTGGCGTTTCTGTTAGATGAAAATAGTTCTATATCCAATATGTTTAGGCATGTTGAGATATTTTATAATATAAAAAACTATATAAAACAAGACAGAAATGGTGACATATCCAATATATTTAGGAATTTTGAGATCTTTCAGAATGTTAAAAACCAAAACAGTTTGTTTGTTGTGAAAAGGTTTGATGTGGCACAAATCAGTTTCTTGTCATCCTAATAAGCCACTATTGGGAGCTGATTAATATATGGTTGTTGTTTTTTATGTGCTCCCTATGATCTTCTGTTCTTATTTTTAACTTTTTGGAGGAAATTGATTTAAATCTCCTTTTTAAAAAAGAACTTTATTGTATAAGAATTAATTATGTTTGCATCCCAGGCATTTCAGCGGCAAATCCATGAACGGCTGACTCAGCTGGAGCTGATCAATAAGCAATACCGCCGACTGGCCCGTGAGAACCGCACTGATTCAGCCAGCAGGCTCAAGCAGATGGTGCATGAGGGCAACCAGCGCTGGGACAACCTACAGAGACGTGTCTCAGCCATTCTCAGGAGACTCAAGGTAACTACTAACTGACCTCCCAGGGCTAGCAGTTTTTGCAGAAATGCACTTCACCTAGGAGTTGCACATAGTGATATTGCTGTGGGTAGAGGAGCAAAGGAAATGGGGAAAGGAAGGGCTCGGTTATAAGTGGTCCAGTGAGTGCAATCCATCCAGGCCTTTTATTGACTAAGGGCCAAATGCTAAAGGAAAATGGTACAGCTGGATTCCATTTCTTCCTCCATCATTTCCCAAAACTTTTGAAGTTTCTGTTACATCAATGTTTTGAGTCTTATTTGAGTCTTATTTGAGTAACTGAGTAAAAATACCTGGATACCCTTCAAAGATATGCCTCCATCTTTGGACAGGCAAGGTCTGCATCCTACTTTCAGGAAGCTGAGGTTCTTCTGTTGATGAGATCGACAGTTAACTCAGAAACACAGAAATAAGCAGAGCTCCAAGAACAAGTCAGGAGAGAGTAGTACAGTCGTCCCCCCTGATTTGTGGAGGATCCGTTCTGGACCACCACCACCCCACGAATTAGGAAAATCGCAAATATTCAAGGCCCATTGGTTATAATGGGTGCATGCTTCTGTGTGCGGCGCTGCATGCACACCTCAAGCACACACCCCATTTTGTCCCTCCCCACTGTCATGGTTCAATGCTATGGAATTCTAGAATTTGTAATATTGTGAGATTTTTAGCCTTTTCTGTCAGAGAGCTCTGGTGCTACAATAAATTACAAAACCTAGGCTTCCATAGGATGGAGCCGTGACAGTCAAAGTGGTGTCAAACTGTATTAATTCTGCAGTGTGACAGTAGCGAAACTCAAATATTGGGCCCAGTTTCACTTATTTTCAGATTAACCTAATACAGAATATTATTGTGAGAACAAAATGGTGAGTAGAAGGGATGAAATCAGGCATGCTGCTTTTGCTCCTTGGAGGACAGGAGGGGAACATACATTTTATAATTAATTCAGATTAAACAATTAATAAAACCTGGATGACAACAGAATGAAAGATTTCAATCTCTGCTGGAAGCCTCTATTAAATGTGTAGCTTGAGACAGGTGGCTGTGTTTGATCCTGTAATCAGGGCAGATAAATTCCCAGTAAAGAGACACTACATGTATAAAACAAGCAGCAATTTTGCAAGGTGAAAAGCACCCTGATAATAATTATGTTGGATAATTCTGTCCTGTGGTTGCATTTAGCACTTTACCAATCAATGGGAGGAATTTGTGGGAACAAAGGACAGTGTCCTAGTATGGTTGACCGAAATGGACCTACAACTAACAAACGTGGAGCATTTCTCAGAGAGTAACTTTGATGACAAAATGCGGCAGCTAAATGTAAGTATTGCTTTTTGAACTTAAACCAATTCTTTCCATAATAAATATGTTTCTAGACTGTTTTACTGATTTTTTCTGAATTTTTAGATGCTTGGTTTTCTAAAAAACATTCGTAAAATCTGCTGGCTATTTTTAATGACTTACCATATATACTCATGTATAAGTCTAAAAATTTAGATTAAAAAATTGGCCCAAAAAATCTAAGTCGACTTATCCACAGAACTGTACCTTAAATCATAAAACTATCACCTGGTGACGGGCAAGAATTTAATCTGCCCTGGAAGCAGTGACCTCTCTCTACTCTCATCCATTCAGCCTTTAGTATGAGCACAAATAGTTATGCCTGCTGGAATTTTGTACGTTCTTTGGTATTGTTTTCTTTTGCTTTGTTCTTTACATCCCCCATTACATGCCCCAAAGTTTTACCCTTGATTTATCCACAGGTCATATCAAAATCCATAATTTTTGCCCCAAAATCTGCCCCTGATTTATACATGAGGTCGACTTATGGTTGACTATATACAGTAGTCTAAGCCCAAGAGCTGTGTAGTGACCCCTTTAGTCTCTTAACTATCCGAAGCACTTTCATTTATTATAAACTATAAATCTGGTGCCTTCCTTAATGTCAATAGGTGCCCTTTTCCATTTGCCATCCCTGCCTTCTCAAAATTTAGGAAATTGTAACAGGACTCAGTAGGCAAGTGTGGGCATATTCGCTATACTGGATAGGAAATGTAGAAATATTAGTATTAGCCCAAAGGTCTAAAGGAGAGGGAGGGTGTTAAGCAGCTACTGACTTGCTTTCTCCATGGCTTAATTTACGGGACCAGTCATGCCCATTTTCTCTTCGCTTTCCCAGGTCCTTCCTAATTGGCCTGACTTATAAGAGCAGGAAGCACATCTCCATCACCTGGTGCCAGGGCTGCTGCTCCTCTGATACCATCTCTTGTATAGTCAGCAGTTTATTTTCCACCCCTGCTTGTGGCATTCAGTAATCAGGATCTGCTTAAATGACATCCATAAAGCAGGATACTTTTACTGGGCCAACCAAAATGCACAAACTACATGTTGCAAGCTATTGAAGCTCCACTGGGTTCTTCACCAGGCAAAAGTGTTAAAAATCATGCAGGAGAAAAAATATGACGATGTTAGTCACAGGCCTGCATTTTATCAAGATGTTGTTGTTGATGATCTCAGTTAAGATGGTATGGAGGAATAGCTACGCAGGCAGGCCACCCCTCCTTGGGGCCGTGGAACACAAAGCATCTTAAAGTCTAGGAAATAAAATTTAAATTCCATTAGAACACAAATAGATACTTCCTTTGAGATCCAGGTTGTCTCCCTCCTTTGTGAGACTGCAAACCCCTTTGTTAGGTAGAAAACAATGAATTTCTCAAGAAGCCTACATGCATTTGCATTAGGAAAACTTTAGGTGCTGTTTAGGTAAAACATGCCAAATGCAATCCCATTTTTTTAAAAAAGTGTTATCTTTGTTGGAGGTGAAACCCCAAATAGTATAGTCCCAGTCCACTGACTCCCTCTTTCGGACTCCCCTGTTGTGGCTAAAATGTTGTAAAATGCTTTACTGCTTAATGAGCCATTCATCTTGAACAGTAAGGCTTAGAGCAATTCTTGCCTCTCTTTCAAACAGGGTTTCCAGCAGGAAATAATGCTCAACACCAACAAGATCGATCAGCTCATTGAGTTTGGGGAGCATCTGATTCAGAAAAGTGAACCATCGGATGCTGTTGTAATTGAAGAGGAGCTAGAAGAACTCCACAAATATTGCCAGGAAGTATTTGGTCGTGTCTCTCGATTCCATCAAAGACTGGCATCTTGGCACCCAGTAAGAGCTAATGGAATTATCTTTAGGTCCCCCATGAAATTTTCCTTCATTCCCCAAATTCAATGCAGAGTGAGGCACTGAAAATCATTCACAACCAGAACTATTTATATTTGCTGTGCATGCATTCCCTTGGTAACTTTGCTTGCCCCTTTTCTTTGGATGCCTCAGCTGTATTTCTTTAATGTCCAAATCAGGTTTTAAGTTATTGCAGTGCTAGGAATTTGGGAAGTGAAGGAAAATTTGATCTTGGAAAGGGCAGAATTCTTATTTAGTGGGCCAGTGTCCTCATTTTCCCCACCATTGGAAGCTGCACCCTAGCTTGACGCCCTTTCATTGGTTTCAAATTCAAATTAAAGTTAATTAACTTATATCCAAGTCCTTGGTTTCTTCAGCTGTATTTTGCTGTCAGAAGCCTTGTGAATCAAGACATAAAAGGCTTAAGGAAGTGTTTCCCAGACTTCTGATAATAACAGAATGCATTTTTATGTGTGAAAATGAAGACATTCTCTTATATTCCCAGTTTCCCAGAGCATGTGGTGCTAAATCTAAACTAGAGGCCATATGACAGTGAATCTAAGCATACTGTGATGTGGATTGGCCCTTCTGCTTAGGCACTGGTAGGAATACAATAATTTGAATAGTGGAGTTGAGTAGTTGGGGTTGTGTTTCTTTTCTTCTGTTAGGGTCTAGAAGATGAAAAAGAGTCCTCTGAAAACGAAGCTGATACAGAAGATCCAAGGGGGATGCAGAATGATCCATGGCACAAGAAAGCTTTACAGGAAGTCCCGCCACCCCACCAGTCACTCTGTCACCTCATGCCCCCTGCAGTGAGTCATGAGAGGTCAGGCTGTGAGACTCCTGTCAGCGTGGACTCCATTCCATTGGAGTGGGATCACACAGGAGATGTGGGAGGCTCTTCCTCTCCAGAGGATGAGGAAGAAGAGCCATACTACAGTGCACTCTCAGGTAAGTTGCCTCTCACCATCTAGCTATTCCTTCATTTCATCTAGGAATGGTAACTTTCATTCACACACAAAATCCAATAGCCCAGCTTTAAATATTGGATTCTTAGGAATGCAGCCATTTAAAAGCATTTCAGCTTAGGAGCTTTTCCATCTTTCCAATTCAGCAACACCCATTCTATATACTGTGCAGAATGAGGTAGGAGACTTCTGTATTTAGGGTATTGATAAATCTGCTTGGTTCATTTGGAAAAGTTGTTAATTTGTGCTTCCCAGACCAATGTGAGTACCAAAATGCAGTATATATCCTGCAATATTTCTTCTCCACATTTTGTGATGCTGTTTTCCAGTTTAAAAAAGTACAGAGATGTGAATATTAATGAATAGGGGATGGCCAAAAATGTATTACTTTAGAGAAAATAACTTGGAAAAATGTGTTTACTAGGCAACATTGTATGTAAAAAATGCATATATGAGAAGAAATGATACAAACAATTTTTTGTGCAGACAATTTTATTTTTGTATTTGTCTACTCCCAGATGAGTAGAAAAACAGAATGAGAAATTCAGAAAAGCAGGTGGAATAAACCTAAGACTGCAGAAATGAGACACGGAGAGAAACCAAAATTAGTTCATTTGTCTCTATTTAGACTGAACCACTTCAGTCTAAAAGTTGTGAGTGTTGTGTGTGTCTCATTTCGACACTTATCCCTTTAAGGATGGACCAGGACATAGTAGTAAAGCACAGGATTTGCATCCAGAAGGTTTCAGATTATATCTGTGGCATCTTTCAGCTAAAAGATTTTTGCAAAGGACTGTAGAGAGCTGCTGCAAGTTAAAGTAGACAAGACTGGGCTAAACAGATAAATAATGTGACCTGGTACGAAATGTGTGCAAAGAAGTAGCCCATCAGGGTGGAAAATTTTTTATAGACCTCCCTGAAGTGCTGGCTTGCTTCCTTCAGGGAAGCAAGATTCCTTCCTGACTCTCCAAGCTGACATGGTCCACCTCATTCTATGTTATGTGCAGCAGGGCTTTTGCATACAAGCAGCAAACAGTACCAGAAAAAGAAGAGTACTGTGTTGTGAATGGCTTTGCACATATCCCATCCTGTGAGTTCTGCTTTCATAGTTTCCCCATGGACATCTGCAGAGTTCGGTATAATGTGTTACAAGAAGAGGAAGCTATAAATGAGTGCAATCAAGCCCCAGTGGTGGGGAGGAGGGGGCACATTGTAGAGATGTCATCCCCCCCCCCCCCCCCCGTTCATGTCCATACATTCTTAGCTGCTCCAAATTATCACTAGTATTTCCAAAAGCAGCTTCAAAATAGTATTGTCATTTTCCCATAGCAGAGCCTGGCTGTAATCATCATGGGAGAAATCAGTATGTTGACATTTCTAAAGATGTTGCCACCCTTACTGTGTTGCCCACTCCAAACCAGTTCCTTATTGATCTCCCCTTTTCTTTTGTAGTGGCTAATTTTTCTTGCTCTCCCCCCCCCCCTCAAATGCCCAAGAAAATAATCTGCTAAGAAAAATGATAAAGGGAGGTGATCTTTATGCTAAATTATGTTATCTACATGGAACTTCAGTATTCAAAGGCAGTACAGTCACCCCTCCGTTTTCACAGACTTGATGTCCACATCCCTTGCCCATTTGTGGGTGGCAAATGGAGGGGGACAAAATGGGGCTCACAGGTGCACCCCGCCATTCAAGCCTATGGGGCTTGAATATTTACGATTTTCTGTTTTCGCAGGGTGTATGTGTTCCAGAATGGATCCCCCGTGAAAACAGAGGGCCGACTGTATATCTTTGAGGAAAGCAAAGAGCAAGAAAGGGCAGTTGCCTTTATGCTCTTATGAGCTTCCCAAAGCCATTGCAATCCACTCCTTTTGGAAAAAGAATGCTAGACCACAAGAACATTTGAACTGAATGCAGCAGAAGCTGATCTTACAGAAAATTCTTGTGGGGTGATGCGGGGAGGATGAACGGACTCTCTCTGTGTCCAGTGTAGCAACTAGTGACGTTAATTCTTTTTTCAGATGTAGAAATCCCTGAGCATCCCGAGGCATATCTTAAAATGACCACAAAAGCTTTGAGAGCAGCTTCTGGTAGGCACCTGCTACTGCATGTGTCTCAACATGACAGTTTCCTCGTGCTGCACGCTGTGCTCCTCACTCCTCTCTCATATGCAAGTGTCTGACCTCCCCTGACTTGTGTTGACACCATGGGCCAGTTGGTTCATGGTGGGTTCTCTTTTTTTGTTCTGTTTTTCTTTTCTTTTTAATTCTGCACCATCCACATGTGTTTCTACATGAGTCAGGATTTACACCACCTTTGAGTTTTCTTCACTTCACACAATGATGGCTAGTGCTACAGCTTGGAAACATTACTGGTGCAGAGACAAAAACTCCCAAAATCCACATCATGCTACCTGGGGATTTGGGGAATGGTAGTCCAAAAAAATAAATCCCCACTTAGATTTGTGTTTGAATCAGAGTTAAATCTTGCTGTGTCCATTCCTCACAGTGTAGTCTAGGCAGTAATTCTGAATGGTTATTATCAGTTCCACTACAGCTTAGCTAAGTTTTCAAGGCGTTGGTTCTCACAGGGCAGCCTTGACCTTTCTTCCTGTATATGCCATCCAGAATTAGCATTGTTTGTCTCTCTAAATTCTATGGAGTCCCTTTTTCACTCTCATCACACAGTGCAGGTATGTTTTCAGCATCACTCAGAAGTCCTGTTCATAGCAGAGATGGCTAGAGAGATTATGATACCTGAGGTCAGAAAAATCCAAATGAGTGCCTTTTCTACCAAATGAGTTAAAATTATAATTAACAAAATAATTGAATTATTTGCTCCACTTCTGTGTTTTTTACAGATATGCCATCCAAAGTGGGTCACCTCATTCAGTTTAGCTGCTCCCATACCTGTAGTGAAAAAGTTACCTTTTGCACTACAAGTCCCAGAATCCCCAGCAACTGGGCTGGGGGATTCTGGCAGTCATAGTCCAAAAATAACTTTTCTGCACCCTCCTTCAGACTGTACTCATATTGTCTACAGGCATTTTCAGGAAAAACAAAGGAAAGCATCCCCATAACTGCATGGCTGCCATTTCATTGCCCCCAAAACACTGCTGACATATATTTGCAAACAAGCATGCTTTGCAAGGAGAATGGCGAAACCCATTTTGTCCCCATACCATTACTTGGTTCTCCCTCTTCTGCAGAATGCTTTTAATTTGTTATTTTTTTTAAATACAGTAATAATATCTTCCCCTCCCTTTCTCTTCCCTGTGCCCTGGTGTCTCATTTTCTGTGTATCTCTTTTGAATTTCCATGCAACAGGAAAATCTGCCTCTGAAACACATACGTGGCACTCCCCTGAAAGCTCAGTTTGTCGTAAACATCCATACAACCAAAGAGAGATGGTTAGGAACGTCTTGGCAAACAGCCCAGAGACCAGTACACCCTACAAAGCAGGCTATGTAAGTCCCTGATGGAAATATATTTCAAGATAGCAAAACTTTAACTATTAACTATGGAAGGACTAATATGCCATGGTTGTGGACCTTCTTTGAGGGGACCTGGGAATGGCACATTACAATTTGTAGGAGTCTGGGAGGGGCATATTCCAGCAGTAGATGAAGCTAACAGCATATTTTGGGGACAGATGTTTATGGTTGTTAATTGCTAGCAAGTTGGCTTTGACCCATAGTGACCCTATGAACAAGAGATCTTCAAGTCATTTGCTGAGGTCTTGCAGAATCAGGGCTGTGGCTTCCTTCATTGGGTTTATCCACAAGTAATGTGGTCTTCCTCTTGCTGACTGCTAGTGTGGAGGTTTTAGGAAAGGTGTAGCTCAGCCTGTGTGATAGAAGAGTTGAATGATATGGATGACATTATTCTACAGCAGTAGTTTCCAATATGTGGCTTCCCAGAAGTTGTACTCAGAATGCCTCTATATTGGCTGGCTGGGGCTTTGGGGAGTTGAGATCCAATATCTGGGGACCTACAGGTTGGGAATGAATATTTTAGAGAGAGGTGAGAAGACCAAACTATGAGACCAAAGTATGAGAACAGAAGGCACTGTTGAGAGAAATTGCAAAGGGGAAAAAACCCAAGATCTGCTCATCTCTGGTATTCTAAACAGAGGATAGGTCTTTTTGTTAATTCAGAGTGTGTTAGCACATCATTACAAAGGTGGTGGAATGGGGTGAAGGAGACATTGCTTGTGAATCCAATGGTATGCACTTGCATGCAGCCATTTCACTGAAACCTCCTCTCCCTTCTGTGTTGCCATATTCCAGGTGAAACAACTGAGCACTGGGAGCATAGACAGCATGAAAGAGATCTCTGGGATCTTGCCTAGTGAAGAACCCCAAACTAGCCATAACCTCATTGGTATTGCAGCTGTTGAGAAACCACCAGGTATGCTAACAGTGTTTTGGGGTGGTTGGGGAGAGGCATAGTTTGAGGGAGGGGATTTTATTTTATTTTATTTTTTGGGGGGAGGCTACAGTTTTCAGAATGCTGGAGGGAAACAATAATATGTATGACTCCATGTCTGTTTGTGTTTGTAACTTGAATCATGCAGGTATTTCTCTTTAAAATATGTATGTATAAATGCATTCAAGTGACCTTATTATTTTTCCAATATTTTGCACACACCAGTCTTGCCACTATCATGCTTCTATCATGCTTAAAAGAATCTATCATGCTTAAAAGAAGCAGCTCAGGTCTAAATGTTATGTCTATATTCAAGATCTTCTGCATCTTCTGCAACAGACTCCAAATATTTGAGATCTTCTGCAATAAGACTACAAATACTGTAGAAAAAGAAATTAATAGATTAACTGAACTAGATAAGTTGACAAACCTAATAGAAGAAAACTCTATAAAATCTATTTTAAAATATCTGGCAGTCTTTTACAGCTTATATGCCTTCAAATCACCTCTTGACTAATGGTGACTCCATGAATTTCTTAACGGTTTTCTTAGGTAAGGAATACAGTGGGCTCTTGGTATCTGCTGGGGCTTGATCCAAGGACCACCCATGGATGCCAGAATCCATGGATATTCAAGTCTATTAAATACAATGGCATAGCAAAACAATATCCCTTATATAAAATGGCAAAATCAAGGTTTGCTTTTTAGACCTCATATTTAAGTCGAGGGAAGGTTTCAGGGTCAAAATCATGGATTTTAATATGATCTGTGGATAAGTCAAGGGTAAAACTTAAGGGGCTATAATGAAGGATGGAAAGGGGGAAATACCACTTCTGTCCCTCCTTCTCCTTCTCTGGATTTCTCCCCACCACCTGACACCGATTCTCATGTGCTGGAGGACAGGTTTTAACATGGATTGAGAAGGGAAGCAAGTGATGTTAAATGAGGAGTTTCTTCCTTGGGAAAAGAAGGCTTGCCAAATGGACTGGGGAGAGTAGCAAATGGTGTTAAATAGAGTGTTTCTTCCATGGAAAAAGAAGGCTTGCAAATTGGACTCAGGAGGGAGCAAGTGGTGTTAAATGGGGAATTTCTTCCCTGGGAAAGGCTTGCCAATGGACTGGAGAGAGAAGCAAGTGGTGTTAAATAAGGAGTTTGTTGAATATTGAATATTGTGTATCAAGAATATTGGAAAACATAAAAAATACACACCAACTGGAACCGTTCCAGACCGCCGCCCCCTGTGAAAATGGTGATTCACCAATATTCAAGCCTCATAGGCTTGGAAGGGGCACCCCATTGATTTTAATAGCGGTTGCCCTTCCGTGAATATTCAAAACCACGAGAACAGAGGGACGACTGTGTGTGTGTATATATATATATATATATATATATATATTGAATATTTTTAAGCTGTGGGTGCTTGAATCTGTGGATACAGAGGGCTGCCTGTACTCAGAGATGGCTTACCTCAACCCTGCTCTGAATATAGTCTACTGCATCTTGGTCTCCCTTCCATGTACTAACCAGGCCTGACCCTGCTTAGCTTCCAATGGGACAATTTCTTTTTGTGCCTGTATAATAGCCCCATCATCACTGTAGATCAGAGGTGAACAAAGTGCAGTTGTGGGGCTGCATGTGACCCCAAAGCCATTTTTGTGGCCCCAGATGTCCTAGATCACACTTCTTCAGGTGAACGGAAGGTGAATTGCTTCCAAAGCAACGAGAAACAGCATTTCAACTTTCAAATAAGTCACACACGCCTGCCCCCCCAATACTATTCAGCTTGTTTTCTTTTAAATGCTGTTTTTCAAAACCAGAAGTTGACGTCTGGCCCCTTCCAGTTTTGTTTTGTTTTTTCATATTTTTGACCGCAAATATGGGTAAAAGGGGCCCAGGGGTAAAAAAAATGACTCCTACATCTTCCAGAGTTGCCCACCCCTGCAGTAGAGGACTCTTTATGAAGCAACTTAAGGAAAACAAAGAAATATGTATGATCCCTGTCCCCTGGGAACTAGAAATTGTGGCAGAGAGATGGGAAGTAAGGGCAACAAGTGTTTGCAGGTGCATTTATTGCAAAGATAGAAAAGCCAGAGTACCTAACATAAAAATGAGCATAAATAGAAGCAACAAATAAAATACAAAAAGAAGGAATTCACAAGGATGCAGGGAGTCAAATACTAGTCAAGCCAAAGTCAGTACCCACAAATTCCCACAGATTTTTGGTTTATCTTATATGTCAGAGAAAGTTAGTTTCTTCAATGGGGGCCAGCAAGGTTCTGAACTGATATTCCTCTCATATTTCAAAGCCTTTTTGTTTTAAATAATCATTGTGTGATTAAATTCAGGAGCCATGGAAAGATGGGAGCTGCTTCAAGCACAAGACCTAAGCAACAAGCTGAGATTGAAGCAGAATTTACAGCAGTGGCAACAACTGAACTCTGACCTCACCAATATCAATGCTTGGCTGGACACAATGGAAGAAGAGCTGGAAGAGTTGCAGGAGGCAGAACCAGCCAACAGCATCGTGGTCATAGAACAGAGAGTCAAGAAGCTGAAAGTGAGTCAGTTGTTTTGGATTACAGTTGTATTGAAGTCTTTCTGATAATAGCACAAATTTGTTAGACTGACTGCAGAAAGCTAGATATATATGCTCCGCAACCCAAAGAATTCAGTATCAATATTTATTACAATAAATATTGATAAGGATGACAAAGATATAACAATACTGGGATCAATCATTGATCAGAAAAGGGACTGCAGTGAAGAAATAAGAAGACAGCTAGAACTGGGAAGGACAGTTATAAAAGAACTAGACAAGATCCTTAAGTTAGAATAATAGAATCATAGAGTTGGCAGAGACCTCAAGGGCCATCCAGTCCAACCCCCCCCCAGCCATGCAGGAACTTACAATCAAAGAACCCCTGACAGATGGCCATACAGTCTCTGAGGGTACTGTGGACAGCCAAAAAGGCAAACAAATTGGTCCTAGAACAGATTAAGCCTGAACTCTCACTGGAAATCAAAATGACTAAATTGAGGCTGCCATACTTCAGGCACATAATGGAAAGACATGACTCACTAGAAAAGTCAAAAATGCTAGGAAAGATGGCAGGGGGGAGTGTAGAAAGAGAGGAAGACCACACGCCAGATGGTTAAACTCAATCAAGGAGACCACAGCTCTTGAGTCTGCAGGACCTGAGCAGAGTGGTTGAGGACGGGGGACTTGGAGAGGTTTCACTCACAGTGTCACCATGAGTTGAAGCTGACTCAAGGACAATTAACGAAACACAACAACAAACTGTGAACTACAGAATCAGGCAGCTTTCTCAATGTTGTTGGACTGCAAGCCATAGCATTCATAACCATTGGCTGTGCTGGCAAGGCTACTAGTATCTGCAATCTAACAACATCCCAAGAGAGCACATGATTCCCAGCCCTGCTATAAACATGAATATGATTTGCCTTTTGCATGTGTGTAATTGAAATATACCAAATTGTCCTTTCCTGCTATATATTTATTGATTAATAAAATTGTTAACAAAAGTAACACAGTAAGTGGGACTGATGGTAAGAATTTGGGTTTTGCTGTAATAAATAATAGACCTCTAAGACACTCTATTATTACAGTCCTGCTCAAGAACTGCTGATTCAGGAACATGGTTTTCTTAATCAAGTCTGACATTAAATTTTCAAATTATTTGAATACAAGTAATATCAGTAACTAAAAACAACAAAAGAATTATGGTAAATTACTTTGGGGGACTGTGAAATGAGTTACATAATGGATTACTTTTAAAAAGCAACCTTCTAAACTCTGGGCTGATCCTGCTAGATCCATAATAATTGAATCTGGTCATAAATCTTTTGCTTGAAAGAACTCTTAGGATCTTCATCAGTTCCCACCCACCCACCAAAGAAAAGATGTATGCAGAAATTTTTCCAATTTCATATTTCTGCTGTTTAAGACTTGAGTTATTCCTTTATTTATATATTTTTGTCCTGACATGAAATCCTGGTCTGTATTTCCCCCCCACCAGAATATGCTTAAAGCCTTTGATAATTACAAGGCCCTTGTGCTGTCTGTCAATCTGACTAGCAAGGACTTCAAGCAGGCAGACAGCACCGGATCCAAAGAACTTCAGAACAGACTTCGGCGGGTCAATTTACGCTGGGAGAAAGCAAACCTTTTAATGGGGAACTGGAGGAAGAGTTTACAAGAAGCCTTGATGCACTGCCAGGTGAATAAAACTGTCATTCTGTCCTGTCTTGGTTTATTTATTCTTAAGAAGCTGGTAAGTAAACATTTGCAAGAATGTCCTGATACAGGAGAGCTGTTCAGCAATGGAATAGCCTGCTTCAGAAAGAATAGCAATAGCAATAGCACCTTCATTTATATACCACTTCATACCACACTGTGCAAAGCAAAGCAAAGCAGCTTCATTTATATACCACTTCATACCACGCTATGGGGTGTCTAAGCGGTTTACAACTGTGAGCTGATTGCCCCCCAACAGTTGGGTACTCATTTTAGCGACCTCGGAAGGATGCAGGCCTGAGTCTAGCCTGAGCCCTGGCTAGTATTGAACTCTCAACCTTGTGGTTTATGAGTGAGTGGCTGCAGTACAGGCATTTAACCACTGCGCCACCAGGGCTGATGGTGGCGCAGTGGTTAAATGCGCAGTGGTTAAATCTCTAAGCAGTTTACAACTGTAAGCAGACTCTCCTACATTGGAGGTTTTTAAACAGGGTTTAGATCTCTGCCTGTTCAGGCTACACGCAGCCTGTGGACCATACTTTTCCCACCTATATTGTAATACCAGAATGGATGCCTGCTTCTCCACTTTGATGCTTTCTGACCCCACCCCCAAGCCTGTAGCAATGCCGCCCCCCATTTTTTCTTTCTCTCTTGTAATGGCTATGTGAACTCAGCTGTTGGTCTTAGCTAAGCAAATCCCTCTCAAGCTCAGCCCAGCACTCAAGATTGGTGGTTATGAAAGTGATGATACTGACTTAAATGGGTTTAATACTATTGAGATACTATATATGGAGGATTTAAAACATTTGAGAAAGCACAATATAAAATATCCTTTGTTATTGTATATTACCCAAAGCATCAAGAAAGACCCTGCTGTTTCCGTCTGACACCTAATGATCCTGCCATAATGCCAGGTTGCCTCTCTTGGTTAGCTGGTGTGATCTGGTATCACTATATTTCCATGACCTTGTTTTCACAGGATTTCCATGAGTTGAACCAGAAACTTCTGTTGTGGTTGGCTTGTGCAGAGACACGGAGGCATCACGCACAGGTTAAGGATCCAAATGCTGATCCCCACACAATACAGGAGAGTCGGAAGGAATTAATGGTAGGTGGAGAGAAATAAATTCCCTTCCATTGAGCCAGCTTTTGTTTGGAGCTCTATTGGTTCATTGTGTGGTGGTTGGATGATGAGATCCCAATAACCTGCTCACTGGCTCCTTAGAACTGGGAATCATGTTATGTGTTATTATATACATGTGGTTACCCTGAAAGCTGGATCTGACCTTGTGTAATGCAGAGCTGGTGGGGCACATGCTTTGCATCACACAAGGCCCCAGCTTCAGCTGCTGACATGGCCAGTTAAAGTAGAGATGGGCAACAACAGAGGAAATAGAAGCCATAGGGGCAGCACTAGTGCTCCAGAACATTTGGAAGTGATTTCACCTCATTTCCAGTTTTATTGTTGGCCACTTTGGGGGCAGTTGGGTGGGGGGAGAGGAGAACATTGGGGGGGTATGAACTTGAACTGAAGTGCTCTATTTGGTGGCCATATTTAGCTAATTTTGGTCCAGGAAATTATCCTAAATATTTTTTGAAATTCAGGGGAACAGTCTAAGGGGCCCAGGGGAATTCCAAGGGCTTCAGGACCCTCAAAATGTGGACTCACATCACATTTTCCCCATCTCTAAGTTAAAGCACAGGCAGAGAATCTTTTGGGGCCCCAAGTGCTGCTTTACATCAGTGGCAGAGACCAGATGGCAGCAGTGGGAAGTGTCCAAAAAGTGGACAGTTCCACCTCTTCTCTCTCTCTCTCTCTCTCTCTCTCTCTCTTTCTCACACACACACACACACACACACACCAAACTCATACAAGATTATCTTTATCCCCCTAAGTCTTCCAGCTCTTCCTCATCTTAATTTCCATTACTTCCCCCTCTACAAGCTAGAATGAATCTTCTGCCTATGGTGGCATAGCAGGAAACCTCTGTTGGCTCCAGTAGCCATTTTTGTGCAAGCCTAGTTGCATCAGGGAACTGATTTTTTCCCCCAAGGGAGTGTAGCAAGGGAGGTTATTCCCACCCACGAACCCGGAGCTCTGTCTGTCAATTAGGCTTTTGAAATGTTGCATTGGCACTGGTAGAGGCTTAAGTCTGATGGCTGTGTGTAGTGGTGGATACAAAGGTTCTGTAGAGTCAGAGGTTGCCCATCCCTGAGTTAAAGGATGTTGTTGTTGTTGTTGTTGTTGTTGTGCAACTTCAAGTTGTTTTCAACTTACAGCAATCCTAAGGTTGCTATCACGGGGTTTTCTTAGTAAGATTTGTTCAAAGGAGGTTTTGTCTTTGCCTTCCTCTTATGATGAGAGATTGCGACTTGCCCAAGGTACCCAGTTGGTTTCCATGGCTGAGCAACCCTTCTCTCCAGAGTCATAGTCTAATGTTCAAATCACCACGCTGGCTCCTGTGATCCTATAGGATCTTCAGCCTACCAAATCCAGCAGTAAAGTAGCTAATAGTCAGAGTGAACAGACAGGCCAGGGCTAATATTTCAGTACTGTTATAATCTGTTAAAAATTTATATCTCTTAATGGTTCTTGCTATTTCCTTATCTTAGCAACTAGAAAAGGAACTTCTGGAACAGCAGCTTCAGGTAAACACTCTGCAAGAAATATCGACTTGCTTGCTTGTCAAATCAGACGGTAGAGATTACATAGAAGCTGATGAGAAGGTCCATGTCATCGGGAAGAAATTCAAACAGCTCCTTGAAGGAGTTTCACAAGATTTAAAAGTTTCACGGGGAAGCCAGGTGAGGTTTGTCTGCATAGCCCTCAATTCGGGCTGTTGTAGATCTGTATTCCCTGACAGTGCTGATAAACTCCTGGTGTAAATTTCTGCATAACATAAGAGCTTTTCTTGCTGTTTTTGTTCCAGAACATCAGAGCATTTCAGCCACAAGTAGGTGAAGCAGATTCTGGAAGGTATCACCAGCTATCAGAAAAACCTTCCACCTATAGGCATAAGGCAAGCTGCTTTAAAATACTGCTTTTTTCTGGTCTCTTCCTTTCACCTCAGTTCTCTCCTCGAGTCCTTTTTGCAAATTAACAAGGGTTGCCAGTTCTTCTGTTTTAATTTGGACCCTCCAAGGAATCACTACAATATGTGCCCATATTACAGGATATGGGATTTATTACAGAAATGTTTCCTGGGACCCCAATTTTACGGGACCCAAAAGTTCCTTGAGGGAAAGAGCTAAACCATTATTAGTTTTTTGTGGGTTTTTCGGGCTGTGTGGCCATGTTCTAGAAGAGTTTCTTTTTGACGTTTCGCCAGCATCTGTGGCTAGCATCTTCAGAGAAAACTTTTCTCTGAAGATGCTAGCCACAGATGCTGGTGAAACGTCAGAAAGAAGCTCTTCTAGAACATGGCCACACAGCCCGAAAAACCCACAAAAAACTATGGATGCCAGCCATGAAAGCCTACGACTTCACATTAAACTATTATTGTTGTTTGTCTTCTAGTCATTTCTGACTTATGGCAACACTATCATGGTGTTTTCTTGACAAGATTTCTTCAGAGCAGGTTTGTCCTTGCCTTCCTGAGACTGAGAATGTGTGACTTGGCTCAAGGCCACCTAATCAATTTCTAGAGCTGAGTGGGGATTTGAACTTTGGTCTCCCAGCGTCCTAGTCTAACACTCAAACTACTGCATCATTCTGATTCTTGGCTGAATCTTACATCCATAATATTAGAAGGCTGGCTGCTTGAATTTATCTGTATTTTAAATATCTGTGAAAGCATTTCTGCTATAGCTATTATCTCCTCTTGGAGAGAAATTCTTTGGGATATGGAATCATTGTGCTTACAGTTTGCATCTTTGTGCCTTTCCCCCCACCAATAATATTTTTATTTATATTTATTAAATATCCACAGGATGATGGAAAGACGACCTTGGAGAATAAAAGCAGCAGCAACATTAGGTATGATTTCCTTACTTGAATTAGTAAAATGAGACCCAAGTAGGATTTTTTAACCCCTTCGCCATCTGCCATTGGGTTCTAGACAAAAATGCCTCTTTGTTTGAATTTCAAGGGAAGCTCCCATTGCCACCAATGTCAGGTTCCCTTAAAACAGAAATATGCACTTCAGAGAGGTAATGTTTTGCCAGGAGCTTAACTTGGTGAAGGAGAACCCTTTTCTCCATCTACATCATCTGCTGCTGTTGACATAACAACAAAAATGGACCTATTAAATGCATTCATTCACAAATGCCGTTCACAAAATCTTGCCGTGTCCAGAGGAGGGCCATTTGGAGCAAACACTATATTGAGGCTGTAGATTTGTAGAAATGGGGTGGGGGAGTCCAGACCTCCAAAGTCCATTGTGGTGGTAGTGCAGCCCCCTAGCCCTTATACAGTTGCCCTCCTCTGGCCTAACCGCAGGGCAGGTTCTGGGCCAAGGCTTTGAAAAAACATTTGATAGTTAGAGTAGTGAATGCAGGGCTAGATAGACTCATGGTCTGACACCGTGTAAAGAAGTTGCATGTCTAAATTGTCCTCTGTTTGCAGAACGGAAGATAGAGATGAAACCAATCCAGCTGCCCCCAAGACTCTTTCCTTCTTGTATCGTGTTCTGCGAGCGGCACTGCCTCTTCAGTTGCTCTTCCTTCTCCTGTTGTTTTTGGCTTCCTTGATCCCTTCTTCTGAGGAAGACTACAGCTGTACTCAAGCCAACAACTTTGCCCGGTCTTTCTATCCAATGCTGCGGTACACCAATGGCCCTCCGCCGACTTAAAAGCCCTCCCCCCCCCCGTATTTTGCACTCAACCAAAATTAATTTGCTTCACGGGTGCACTTTTTATGCTGCTAACATCAGTCCAGGGAATTCACACAGCAAAAAATTCTCTCTGGTTTCACCCTAACTTCCCACCAGGGTTTCAGAGGCACTAATGACTAACAATAACAATGTCCTATGTTAAATAACCTTCCACTTAATAATTGCCTGCTATCTACACAAGGGAACACATTCTTACTTCTTGTCTCCAAGATATAGATCCTTTAGCAGTTTCAATACTTGAGATGGGAGGGGATGGGGTGTTAATTAATCATAGTTTTGTATAGAAAATGCTATTATATATTTTTGAACTGTAGGCAAAATACTTGGTACATTTGCACAATGTGTGATCAGTTGGTTAACAATCTTCATAGCAGATGGTCCACTGAATTAACAAAATGGTGTCATGTTTGCATTAAAATAATTTCTGTACTTAACGATCAATATCATTGGCCACAATCTTCCAGAAAGTTCTCTGCTGCATAAGTACCATTATGATTAATGGGAGTTGTGCAATTTAATTGCAGTGGGTCTTGCAGTGGAAAGTGACCTGGTGGATTGGGCCCATAAATTTTAAAAGTGATAGAGAACACTTTTTTTTCCCCTAGCAGTCCTTTGTATGCACAGAGATCACAAATCCATGGCTGTATTTTGCTACTGTGGGGGGGGGGGGGTTTAATTTTTTAAAATAATTCTTACACTCTTAGTATTTTAGCAACATTATCTCTTCAATGTATATGTTTCCAAGAGAAAATTTTAGTACATAGAAACTGCTGCCTTGTCTGATGTCGTCTTTTATACTATGTTTTATATTTATATATGAAAAGAAATGATGCTGCATGTAGGTGGCTTTTATTGTTCAAAATTTTCTAAAGAAAAAAAAGCTAAAAATAATTTGTGTTGATTATCTCACATGTATACAAATGAACTGTCGAAACCCGTGGCTTTTTAATCAGAGATGTTTACATTTAATCTTTGTTGAATTATGTACAGTAAGCCAAAAGAAAAGAAAATAGTGTGATTTTTTAAAAAATAATTCAAAGGGCACAATCACTCTGATGCTAGTCAGTGGCTCACATGTATAGAGAAAACAGAGGGACACTGATTCTTCCCTCCTATGTTCTAAGAGTGACTATGGTGCAAAGGTAGAGTCATTGGGGATTCACTCAGATTTATCATAAAATTGCACATCAGTTCCTGAACTGGAGAGGGATAACTAAATGGGGGAAAAGAAGGCATGCTTTGAAGAGAGACCAATTGGGCCTATACCACATCACTTAACTTGTATGAGCAATATTGCAGAGACTCCATGTTCAAAAGCAATATATCATTACATAACAATGGAAAGGGTGGGAGCATCTGGCTATGGCTATTGATTGGATTTAGGGCACTGCTTGTGAGAACAGGATGCCAGAATAGCACATCCTTTTATCAGATACAGCAAAGTGTTCTTCCCTTCAGTAGGGATCATGCCCTAACTTTGTATGATTTCTCACATTTAAAATGAAAGTGGGCTTTCAGGGGATGCTTAAAGAACTGAAATGGGGCTATCTGATTCCAAAGTGTATTGATTGTAACTGTAATTCAGTCTTCTTCCTCATTAAAATTTTGCAGCAATCCTGATTTCGTTGGTCTTGATACTTTTTTAAAGTTAAGCTTTCAAGGACGCGGTGGGTAGGAACAGCACCTAAGAGTTGACAGTCAGATGTAGCAGCAGTTCTGCCATCTCAGAATCAGAAAGTCCATGATCCTGCACTTACAATGCTACCCTTCTGCAATGAATTTGCAGTCAGATGTGCCGTGCCAATCTGGTGGGAACTCAGATTAGTGCTTACCCAGCTTGGAAGTCCCCATCTCTGCACAACATTTAAAAGGCAGAGGGTCTCTAGTATTGAAAAGGTTGACTACCCTTGCTATAGCAAAACACTAAAGACAAGTGCCCCGATCTAGTAAGAGGACATCCTTGTGGGAAGAATATAACTGTTACTCATTTCCCAGCTGAAAAATTGGTTTCCCAACATGGGACACCCGGATGGGAAGAATAACACAAGAGTCAAGAATCCTGGGTATTATTCACCTGATATTCACACATCCCAAAGTATTTCAGTAAACTGTTTTGAGGATAAATACACATGTATGAAAATACACTTGTACAGGTTGAGTCTCCCTTATCTGAAATGCTTGGAACCAGAAGTGTTTTGGATTTAGGATTATTATTATTATTATTGGATTTTGGAATATTTGCTTCTCTGATCCCTCATGCTCTTCACCTGCCATGGAAATGCCTGTGGGGATGCACAATAGTGAGTCCTGAGGAGGAGCTTCGGATGACGCAGAGGGGGGAAAGAATACCAATCTCTACAACAGCGAGAAGAAGACGGCGACATGTGCTGATGTAAGGAGGACTTATGTATGTCACTATCAGGGTGATAATGGCCAGAAATCATATATGTAAGTGTAGCCTACTTATCTTTCAGAATTCTGGAGTAAAGGATGCTTTTACAGATGCTCAGTAGAGACGCAGTGAAACACCAGCATTGTTGTGGGCAGGGAGAAAGGCGCATTGAGAAAATAGGCTACCAGCTCAGTCCTCTCGTGAGTTTGTGGATGAGTAAGTCGCCTCGAAGTAGTCCTTGCCTAAGAAAACCCTATGAAATTTATGGGGTCACCATAAGTCAACAGGTGACTTGAAGGCACATACACACATATATAAGTATGTGTGCTTGGCTAATTCTTTTCTGTAAGACCCTGAGTCCAGGGCTGGTCCAATACATTTTGCTGCCTGAGGCAGAGCAGAAAAATGCCACCCCCACCCAAGTCAACATGTGTAGTATGCAAAGCTAGTCAAGTTATTTTGTCACATCAGGCAAGAAATCCCTCCAGCGTCTTTCTCTCTCTCTGGCAGAAAAGATGCATTAAGGACAAAATAATAAATACCAATTTATTATCCTTTCATGCTAACCACAAATCTGCCTGCAGCTGTTGCCTCATTTTGCCAATGGTAGGACCAGTTTGAACCCCCAGGAGCATTAAACCTTTCTTAACATTAAAATTCAATTTGTTGACTAGGTGAAATAATATATTAGTTTATTCTGTCAGCGTTGCACAATGTGTGCTGAAAAGGGCTTTAAACTCCTGTCTGAAAATTACGAGCAGCTATTTTCATAAGATGATTGTTCTGGAGAGAAAATGAATGCATTAACTTGTCTTCGTAAAGCAGCATAATAACACAAAGTTGCAAGAGAAAGAACTACAAAAGGGTGACTAAAATGGGTAGTATTTGGAATTTTCACTCATTTGGAATTATTTTGACATAGTAAGTATTAAATGTGATGGTTTTTAATTTGGAATCAGTTTATGGAATTAAACAAGACTTAATATTATGTAAGAGATAGAAGTGGCTTGCCTTGGCATAAATAACTTTCTACCCTTTAGAACAAACCCTGTAATAAAACCATAGAGTTTATAGTGCATTAAAAGGAGATTGAAAATAGACTGCTGATAAGTGGATAACAACAGATACAAGTATGGCTACAATTACATTTCATAGTACTTAAGTATTGATTCACACTTGTATCCCGTTGACAAATCTCTTCACATGGCAAAAGATGCCTTATTGGCATTCTGAACAGGCAATGTAAAAACTCCTGTCACATTTTCACACGAAACACACACAGCACTGTTGGACTTCTGTGGAACAGGCTCACACTTTTGGGCAGGCTCACACTTCCTCACCACTTTTAGCCCTCATGTTACAAGACATCTTAACACAGCAGCCATTTTGAGATCAAGGGTGGTGTCGAGGAACGTGTGTTTATTCCATGCTTCATTTTCCTGCAGCATCATGTTGTCAACATTGGAACTGAAGCAACAAATATTGCATTTATCCTCATATGTTGCAAAGGGATGGTGCATATCCACCCAACAGTCTAGATTTGAAAGGGACAGACTCAATCCTCTGTCATCCCACTTTTTCAGATGCTTTTAAAATGTCCCAGTTTCTCCTCTTCCCACTTTTTTCTCCTTTGTCCTCACGTTACTTCAGTTGCTGCAAACTATGAGTTCAAAGTGCAAAAATAGTTTTCTCTTAATTAACTCAGTAGAGAGGAGGGAAGGGTCAGAGAGGAGACAAGTCAAGACGAGAGAAGAAGGTGGAATCTGTCCTTCCCAGTAGATTCAGACAAAAACCATCTACTGCAGCCTCTCCTAGCTTGTGCATTCTTCCTCACTAAAAATGTTTGCCATCTCGGCCACACTAGTGTTGCTTGGCCACACATGTCCAAGTTTCATCTATAAAATGTTGGAGGAGTGGGTAGGAATCAAAGCTGAAAAAACAGTACAGTGAGCCCTCTAGATTCACTGGGGCTAGGGGCACAGGACCCCTGTGAAAGTAGAAAACCCGCAAATGAAATACACTATTTTTTTAAAACCTGAGATAATATTTCTAGGAATTTCTAAGTCCTCCAGTGCGACTCTGTGGTCAACATCTACAAGAAGTTGATCATAGAATTGAACTGGAGGACATACAAATGCTAGAGAAGTGTTCTGTTTAGGAATCTCTTAAGTCCTCCAGCACAAATTCTGGTGGATGTTGACCACAAAGTTGGATTGGAGGACTTAGAGATTCCTAGAGAGAACAGGCTAATCAAATCAGTGAATAATCAAATCCACAAAAGTCACATTTTCTGTATGTTTTTTGGTGAGGTGAGATTTTATCCTGGGACACCAAGCTGTCAACATTCACATTTCTTCACCAGCGATCCCTATGCAAGTACCCTTTGATAGAAGACATAGGTTTAAATACAAGAAATATTCATCCTCTTAGAGTCAAAGCAAAGCAATAATCCACTTCTAAATATTGACTGCAGTGAGAAGAATTTAAGATGAAAGAGAAAACCACTTTACAGAATATCAGTTTATTGATCAGGTACAGCTGACAATCATCAAACACATCACTGGAAAAAAAAATACCAAAACTCTACACTAGTAGAAAGCAACTGAGAAAGGTTCTAGTTTCATCCACTCCCCAACGTGGCTTGTTTTCGCAAAATACTTTGAAAGGCACCAAAAAAAGACTTCTAAAAACATTTTGGATTTAAAGCCATTAACAGCAAAGGTACACGGATTCATATTTATCTTGTGTTTTATGACACACTGCTGGTATAGAATGAAGTTAATACGTGTGGCAGAATTTTCACAGTGGAGACACCTTTGAGCCAAACAAAACTCACTTCCGTGCAAACAAGGGCTGCTAATTTCAGACAGTCTTATTTCCAAATACTTGTGCTTAGCACAAGTATTCCAAAAAATAAAAATAAAAATTGTAAAAAACAACAACAAAAACCCAAGGCAGACACACAGTCAAGGAATACACCAGAAGCAGCAATTTGTGGAGATGCTAAATTACTGGTCATAAAAACAACTCATGTGTTTTTAATGGCTTGTAAGATTAAAAAATAGCTAGACCCCTAAAGGGTTTGCGTCTTTGGGAACATCTCTGGTTCCCAGCCACTATTCAGACTGTCACTTACCTTCATAACCATAAATTTGTGGTTGAGCAACCTGGTTCCTAAAGGAATACCTGCCTTCATATTAGTTGGACATTGCATTACAGTAGTCCTCAGAGGATTTCTTCTGTCTGCCCTTACCATTTGAAGTGAGAAGTGTAGCATTGCAAGAATATTGGACATTGCAGTTATAAAATGAGCTTCCCAGGATTACTAACTTTTAGTCTTTTACCTTTGCAACACCAAGAGAAACAAGTTTTATTTTCCAAGGCCTTGAATTTGCTTTTAGGTTGCTTTCTATGTTTTTCAAAAGATTTCTATGGTACTGCAGTTTTTAAATGCACTGCTTGCAATCTTTTTTAAAAGGCTACACATTTTTATCTTTAAAAATGCCAGAAACCTCTATCATGGTATATGCTATATGCCTTTATGTATACTTAGCTAAATAGCAGAGGCACTAAGAAAATACTGTTGTTGTTGTTGTTGTTGTGTGCCTTCAAGTAATTTCCGACTTATGGCAATCCAAAGCCTTCCATATCATGGGGTTTTCTTGACAAAATGTGTTCTGAGGAGGATTGCCATTGCTACCTTTCCCTGCAGCTAAGAGAGTGTGACTTGCCTAAGGTCAGCCAGTGGGTTTCATAGCCGAGTGGGGAACTGAACTCAGAATCATAGTCCCAACACTCAAACCACTATGTGATGGTGGCTTTCAAGAAATGCTGTTAGTGAATTGCAAAGATGCATAAAGGGACATCAGCAATAGTGTCCTAATGTGTATCAACACTCCCTAGTCAGTGTCCTGATGCACAATGGGACCAATTGCCATCGGTCCTGTGGTGCATTGGGCACTTTGCTGGCTTCCCGACACAATAATATAACAGCAGACCTTTACTAAATATACATGTTACGGAACTATCCAATTCTAATTCTCGCAGACTTAAATCCACCTGTTATCATGTGCCTTCAAGCCATTTCTGACTAACGGCAACCCTAAGGTGAACCTATCACGGGGTTTTCCTGGCAAGATTTGTTCAGAGGAGGTTTGCCATTGCCATTTGTCTTCCTTTGAGGCTGACAGAGTGGGACTTGCCCAAAGTCACCCAGTGGGTTTCCATAACTGAACAGGGATTCAAATCCTGACTCCAGAGTCATAATCCAATGTTCAAACCATTACAAAGATGTAAGTTCCCAACAGGATTCCAGCCAAAATAAGTATAAGATGCATGGCTTTTTGTAAATGCTTACAAGCCTGGAAAAGAGGAACTGGTTTTTTAAAAGTCTTTAAGCACAATATCTTATTCTGATCAGGGTTAGACACAAAATTAAAGTATCATCAGGGTATGGATCATACTCTGCATCATGTTAGGCCTTCATCCTATTTATAATCTGATGTGCTCTGCACAAACATTTGTCCTGCATGGATTAAAAAGCAAAGGCAGTGCTGCTCTTTCAATTGAAAATACATTATAAAATTGTAATTCTTTAAGACCATATTCACAGTTCAAAGTTAACCTCACTAATACCAGCACTCAAAATGACAGCCTTTACACTGGATGATGCAAGATTTATGTGCACTTTAGACAGACATATGGACACATCCCCAAGCAATTTAACTTCTGGATATCAAGGCTAGAAGATCTGGAACTTGGTGGGGTTCTAGAAGATCTGGAACTTGGTGGGGAGGGGGGGAGGGGGAAAGCATGGGTACTCTACTAGACTAACAAAAATGTTCAAAGGCATCCCCACAAATGAAAAATACAGAATCTATAATTTGCCATAGATGGATGGTAGAAAGTTGGGACTATCATTAAGAAAAGTAGCCAAACTAATAATTCTGTTTTCTTCACTGACTGGTGGCAAGGCAAAAGTCTCATCTGATCCTTTCAGCAAGAGATGCCAAGGATTGAAGCTGGTACCTCTTGCATGGGAAATATGCATTCTGCCACTGTATCTTCATTACAATGTTAAATAAGAAACATTGGCTGGCATCCTGGTAGTGCTGTACACAAGTGTATGTCTGCCTTAATGCCTCTATATGTGGGTTTGTGCAGACTAGTATTTTGTTCCACTATCCACAACAGCGAAAGCTCATCCCACCCCAGGACTCACTGTTGCTCTGGGACAACCCTTGCCTGTGGCCACAGACAGTGGAAGGGACTGGTAAAGTGTCTGGTTATGTTCTCAGACATCAGCCAAACTGTAAGAAAAGAGATTCCACCTAAACATTAGGAAGAATTTCCTGAGGGTAAGAACTGTTCAACAGTTGCATTTTCTGCCTCCAACCTTCTTTGGAGCTTTTTAAACAGAGGTTGAATAGGCATCTTTCAGCAGTGCTTTAGGTACGCATTCCTGCATGGCAAGGGGTTGAGATAGATGTTATTTCCAATCCCTATCAATCCTAGGATTTGATTCTATTTATCTGCTGAGACCTCTAGAGAATCCCAACAGATCTGTTGAAGTCTTATGCTGCCAGTTAGTTTCCAGGCAAAGTGTGAAGTGCTGGTTATTACGTTTTAAACCCTACATGGTTTGGGTCCAGGTGACCTACATATTTGCCTCCTCCCAAACAATCCACCCTGTACACTCAGGTCCTCTGGAGGACATTTACTTCAACTGGCCAGAACTAGACTAGTAGTTGTCAGTGGTGTCCCTAGGGTTGGTGTCACCCGGTGCGGTCACTCATGGTGTCACCCTGCCCACTGACCTCCTCCTCCTCCTCCTATTTCACACCATACAGAATCCTTAGTAGTGCTTTTTTGCACTAATGTTACTCATAAATCATAATTCCCATATGCCACTGAATGTAACACTAATAGTTGTGACATAAACAACTAGCAAAATTAAAATTACACCTTCAAATTACAATATCATATGCACAACTTAAATGTATTTACATATACATAGTGAAGTTTTTGTTAAAATGTGATGTTTTTAAAGAAAAATTTAAAAATAAAAAATTAAATTCAATTTTTTAAAAAAATAAATTTTAAAATTTGAAATTTGAAATTTTAATTTTAATAAATTCTGAGTCCTCTCCTTTCTCCTCCCACTGAGCTTCACGCCACTCCCACCATCTCTTAAAGCATTTTAAAGGGAAGCAGATGAATGCTACAGCCCATTTCTGCCAAAAGGCAGGTGTTTGAGGAAAAGTGGTATCACCCCTTTTTAGGGTGTCACCTGGTGTGGTCCGCACCCCCCCACACACCCCTCCCCCAGTGACGCCACTGTCAGTTGTTGCCCAGAGCACTTTTTCATTAGCCACCCCTAAACTATGGAATTACCTGCCGGGAGAGATTTGACATCTAAATATGCCATTTGGTTTTAAAACCAGATTAAAGACCTCTCTCTTTTGGCAAGCCCACCCAGTCAATTTTGAAATTTATTCATATCCCGCCTTTAGCCGTAGCTATCAAGGCATCTTACATCTAAAAACTAATACATAAAACAATTCATACAATAAGTTACAAGCAATGTAACTAACACTATTTACCCCCTCCCCCTTAAAAGTAGATGAAATACAGGTCTAAGTTAAAACTAAAGTTAAATAAACAAATAAAACATTAAAACTTAAATGAGCTCTCTGGGAAACACAGTGGATAGAAGAGAATGTCTGATGGGGGAGATTAAGATAGGTGGATAGTAATAATAATAATAATCTTTGCTGGAAGTGGAACAAAGACTATGGCACATGGATTCACACGTGGTGGAGCTGCCCTGTTATAGCTAAATTCTGGGGAAATCTACATAATATAATTATGGAAATAACAAACATAACATTCGTTCCCACACCTGAAATATATCTATTAAATATGGTGCATAGGATAAAAGGCTCAGAAAGGAAAGATAAATGGAAACTAATTCTGTACATGATAAAAACTGCTAGATTACTGCTAGCTAGTAAATGGAAAACAGATGAAATACCAACTATTGATAATTGGTTGCTTAGACTGATAGACATCTCAGAATTGGATAAAAAAGGAAATCTACGAGAAGGGAATACAAACAATGAGACAAATGAGAAATGGAGTTTGTTATTTTCCTACTGTAATAAAATCTGGGGAATTTAATATACTAAGTTTACATGAATAAACTGAAAGATCACTTTGGGAAAAAATTATAAAATTAGAAATGATGTTAGAGACAATATAGAGAACCCTTTAAAATAAGAAGTTGTAAATTCTAAGAATAATTAACAACATTTAGACGAGATATGTCAATGACAGTAAGTTATACAAAACCGAGAAAAAAGCATTATTGGTGGTGATGGTAATAGCTGCATTTTGCCGACATGTATTCTATGTGAAGCCTTTTTTTTAGCTATGTAAAATATTTATGTTACAATAATAATAAAAAGATAGTTTTATTCGGGATAGGCCTGCAGGAAGAGATCCGTCTTCATGGCTTTTTTAAAGCCATCTAAGGGCCTTTGCAGACTGCCAGAAATAGTGCAAATTGAGTCCACTTTAACTGCCCTGGCTCAGTGCTAGGGAATCATGGGAACTAATTTATTGTGGCACCAGAGCTCTCTGACAGAGAAGGCTCAATGTCTCAGAAAAAAATACAATTCCCATGATCCCCTTGCACTGAGCCAGGCCAGTTAAAGTGGACTCAATTTGCACTATTTCTAGCAGTCTGCAAAGGCCCTTAGTTGGTTATCTGACAGATCTCTTCTGACAAGGCGTTCCAGAGTCTGTGTAATGGTTATTTTAATCCTTTGATTATGTGTTTCAACCTACATGTTTAATGGTTAGTTGTAATTGTATTTTAATCTATGTTGTACCACACCTCAAGACTTGGGGAGAAGTGAGTAAGGAATAATAATAATAATAATAATAACAACCAAATATGATCTTGGCCATTGGAAGTCATGGCCATGAAAAGCTCCTCCTTGTATCAGGCAACATGCATAGCCAAGAAAATGTGTTGCAGACAGGGATGTTCCTTCTGAATCTAAACAGGTCTAGCCTCATATATTACTTGGATAGGGCATTATTGGAAAACCAGAGAAAGCTAATCTGACCATTTTAAAGGGCTCTCTGTGTGTGTGTGGCTATCATAACAAAACAATACATGAGGGCATGCCAATAACTTCATGTTTTGGGAGGTAGAGCTTGGTTTCCCTTTTGAAGGCTGTTTTTAAAAAATCTCTTGGAATCCTGCTAGATTATTTTCATTTCAGTATGTTTGCTCCTATGTCAACTCATTTTATTCCTATGCCTAGTTTGTATTTTAACAGAATTTACTGGTTTGATATATTTTTCAGTAACAGATATATCAATAAGCTCCTTGTGCCAATAACCTACATTGACTATTTATTTACATCTGTATACCCAAGTAACATCTCCTGACCTGACAGGATGCCTTTCCTCTTTGCTTCTTTGTTTCTCATTTCACCCATTTTTACTCTGATGTCTACAACATAGATTTAAAAGTGATCTGTTATCAAGTGAGCAAACATATGATCATCTTGCTGTGATTTGTTTCATTTCCATTGAATTCAGAGTATCAAGGCTGCCTTTGTTTGCAGAGCTATACTATTTTAACAGGTGTGGGGACGTCACCCTGGGCATACACATAAAAGATGCACTACCTTTTTGGCATGAAAGAAAGAAGAACAGATGCTCTTGTTGTCCCACATTGGTTTCTTAAATGAAAAAAGGAATGTAAATGTGGCTAATGGAAAACTGTCTGTTGCACATACACAAGAAACTTTACCCAGGCTAATTGCCTCCAGTTTTGTTTATCGTTGTTGTTAAGTGCCTCTGAATTGTCCCTGTCTCATGGCGACCTTGTGGAGGAGACATCTCCCCAAACCCCAATCTTCTACTGTTCTACTTAGGTCCTGTAATTTCAGGGCTATGACCTCCCAGATTGAGTCTAGCCATTTGGCATGAAGTCTTCCTTCCTTTCTACTGCCCTCCATCTTTCCTAGCATCATTGTCTTTTCTAATGAGTTTTGCCTTCTCATGATGTGACCAAAGTACAACAGCCTCAATTTAGTCATCTTGACTTCCAGAGGGATTTCTGGCTTGATCTGCTCAAAGACCCATTTTTTTGTCTTTTTTGTTGTCCATGGTATCCTCAGCACTCTTCTCCAGAACCACATCATGGCATCATGGCTTATCTGGTGGACAAATTATAGGATCTTAGAACTGAAAGGGGCTGCAAGGGCCATCTAGTTTAATCCCTTGCCCTGCAGGAATGCACAACCAAAGCATTTCCAAAAGATAACCATCCAACCTCTTACAGGTCTTACCATCAAGAAGCTCTTCCTAATGTTTAGGTGGAATCTGTCAATAAGTAAAGGTAAAAGTATTCCCCACTGACAAGATTGTCAAGTCGTGTCCGACCATAGGAGGCGGTGTTCATCTCCGTTTCTAAGCCGAAAAGCCAGTGTTGTCAGAGACTACTCTGTGATCCTATGGCCAGCATGACTGCACAGAGTGCTGTTTACCTTCCCACCAAAGTGGTACCTATTTATCTATTTGCATTTGCAGGCTTTCGAACTGCTAGGTTGGCAGAAGCTGGGACTAGTGATGGGAGCTCACCCCATCATGCAGCACCCGGGCCTCGAACTGCCAACCTGCTGATCTTGCAATCAATTCAGTCAGTGTCTTAACCACTTGAGCCACTAGATCCCAAGTATTAGCTTTACTTTTTATGTGTGTGTCATGCCAACCATTGTTTTTGGTGTGCAAACATTTTTTTAAGGAAAAAAAAGGCCTGCATTTTGAAAAATTGTCCAAAAATGCACAAGAAAGGAAAATTTTAAATTTTTAAAATATTTGTTCTTGCATACAAGAATGAAATAATGATGTTTCAAATCACAGTTCCTTCATCCTAGCCAGCAAGTCCTTTGGGGACATAAGCTGTGTCACACAGAAAATGAACAGGAAGGAAAGAAAAAGGATGCTTCCAAAAATGTGGTTGAGCCCTCGGGGAAGGAGGGCACCTGATGACTCTTTAGTGTCTCAATTGCTTGAGCAATGTCCTCTTCCCCTTGCCTGGGCTCTGAGCTAAAAATAACAGATTGTGCAAAATGGCAGATCAAGGTTCAAAAAGATACCAGCATTCTGAGCAATGTATAGCAGCCAAACACATCCAAACCACTCTCAATGCATGGATCTGGTTGTACATTAAATATGCCTCTTATTCCCATCTGGAGGTGTATCAGCCAGTGGTATCCTAAAAAGGGAAGCACAACTGCCACCAGATTGCCATTGTGAATGGAAGTTTTGAGGGCAGGCAGAAATGAGATTGTCTCAAAAAGGACATTGTGTGCATTAAGAAAGTTTCTGATCCATAGCATCCAAACACAATCGGGGAAGAGTTTTTCCATGGCCTCCCAATGAAGACTAAAAATGTGCTCTCTCTTCTTTATCCAAGGTGCTTTCACACAAAACGGTGAATACATTCATACATGTAAATGTTCACTCTACAAATGCTAGAGAGTCATGGGCGCTGTTATGTGAATACAGAACAAGGCATGATTGCACATTCACTTCATCTCTTAGGGTTAACACTGTGCCAGTTCTGTTTTGTGTGTATAGTGGCCTCATCCATTCAAGTGAATTGGGAAATGTTTGCTAATGAGAGAGCTATATGTGTGCATGTATGTATGCACTGGAATCAACACCCTTGCACATGGGAGTGCATGAAAATGCCACCAGGACATTCCTTAACTGTTCCACCAAGTGACAGTTTATCTCCTATGCTGCATTTTTCCTCCTTTGGGATGAATACATTTATAGATAATTGTTTCTCCTTATTCATTATTAAAAATCACCACAATAATCTCGATCCTGTGTAATTAAAACATAAAATCATTATTCACAGATTCTCAATATTCACAGTAAACAATTCTTTTGCACCAGTGGCAATACACAGCATTAGCTTATAGCAGGAAACAAAAATGCCCATCCAGATGTTTGAACACAGAGATCCACCAGCACTCAATACAAACCAGGGCTTTAAAAAAGAATAACGTTTCTAGTCCACACTGTCAAAATGCATCAATATACAAGCTTTCCAGGCCAAAGCCTTAAAATTAAATAGGACCACTGACTCCATGTTCCCATACTTAGTGAAAGTGGGTTTTCACAAAAGGGAAACATGTTCATGCCTTCACAGTTAATAAGCTGAAAAGCACACAATTTTAATGGGAACAGGATCCTCCTGCCCTGCTCTATTGTACAGAATGTTATGTATAATGAAGCACTGATGGAAAGCAGCGTACAAAACCATTCAATTACTTGATAGAAGAAGTTGCTTCTATTTTCCGTGCCCCCACTCAATTTTTGCATTGGGATCCTAGGCGTGTTGTACAACTTTTCCGCTTTTTAAAAAAGAAATGAAACAAAAACAAAACTTCTCTGTCACCCAGCTAGGGTACTTAAGGCTCATATGGCGCTTCAACAGTCTCCTCTAGAAGGCACTCCAGAAATGCAACTTTTGACAAAGCTGGAATCAGAGGCAGGTTGGGCCATTTTAACCCCATAAGGCTGTCTTAGGACAGTGTAAGATGACACAGGCAAAGCAGCATTAAAAAGATTTGTATGTGTCCATAAAAATCACTAACGTTTCAAAGGAGAAATCAATATACTTGTGCCTTCTTTAAAAAAAACAACAACACCAACCTACCCGAGTACCTACATTTTCCATCTTGATCTGTTTTCTTTGTACTTCCCTGGATTTCCACTTCACTGAGAAATCACAGTTGTGCCCCATCTGAAGTCTCTGTTGCAAAATCACAGTTGCATGTCATCTGTAGTCTCTGTTTGTTCCGATGGGCTAATCTCAAGATTGGAAATGGGTGTTTTCCGGTGACTTCGGACAGTGTGAGCGTTGAGCATCTCCAGTAACAAATCATAGACAGGAACAACGTTCTTACACTTCATGCTAAGAAGGTGCTCCATCCCTTTGTTACTGTAAAGAAAGCAAAGAGGTCAGAAAGAGGTGTTGGGACTTTGTGACACTCTTATTGAGAAATGCTCTAGAGCAGGGGTAGGCAACCTTTCCCCTTTAAGGGCCGAGGGACTTCAGCTCCCAGAATCCCAAGAGCTATTGGCCAACATTGGACTATTGGCCAACATGGCTGAGGCTTTTGGGAGCTGAAGTCCCTCGGCCCTTAAAAGGGAAAGGTTGCCTACCCCTGCTCTAGAGAGCTAGTGTGGCATGGTGGTTTAAGCACTGGACTACGACTCTGGGGACCAAGGTTTGAATTCCCACTCTGTCCAAGAAACCCACGGGGTGAGCTTGGTCAAGTCACATACTCTCAGCCTCAGAGGCGGACAAAGACAAACTCCTTCTGAAAAAATGTTGGCAAGAAAAATCCCATAATAAAGTCAACTTTGGTCATCATTAAGTCAAAAGTCACTTGAAGGCATGCAACAGCAGCAGCAGCAACAACAACAACAACCGCAGCAGAAATGTTCGGGGAAGTAGGATACACATAGCAGAGACAGAGTGTCAACATTTTATCTGTGTTACATCTAAGGAGGAATGACTCAAGATGTTACATTGCCTCAGGTAAATCCCATGGTACCTTCCGCTTTTATATTGAGATGGAAAGGCACTCTCTTTTGTTACACCAACAGAATAGTTTAGTGGAAACAACACCATATAGTAGCACTGGTGTGCTCAGGAGGGAATGACTGGGAGAGCCCCATAGCGCTAGCCAGGAGATACCAACCCTACAAGAGAGCCAGGATTTGGGTCCCAGCTCAGCCATGGAAACCCACTGGGTGACCTTCAGCAAGTCACACTCTCTCAACTTAAAAGGAAGGCACTGGTAAACCTCCTCCAAAGAAATATAGTCGCCCTCCATATCCACAGATCCTTTATCCATGGATTCAAGCATCCAGGGCTTGAAAATATTTAAAATATGCATAGATAAATTTTAAAAAGCAAACCCTGATTTTGCCATTTAGGGACTCCATTTTAATATCTATTGTATTTAATGGGACTTGAACATCCCTGGATTTTGGTATCCACAAGGAGTCCTGGAACCAAACCCCAGCAGATACCAAGGGTCCACTGTCTTGCCATTCCATGGTATGTTGCCATAAGTTAGAATCGACCTGAATGCATATAGCAACTACCACCCATATTATCTGTTGTCTGAGATAGATGCCTCATTCCACCTAATGGTAGGTCTGACCTTGCATTTTAGATGCTCTGATTTTTGAGGGATCCTTGGGTGAATTGTTTCAACTTTTCCAGTACCAGCAGCCTGGTCCCATATATATTGATGTCGTTTCTGCAGCACTTTAAAGCTAACCACTGTACAAAAGAAAGAGATTTTGCCCATGTGCTCTCCAATCTTAAAAAAGGAAGGGAAGAGGAACAAAATGATGGAAGAAGGAGAAAATCAGAAGATTTGTTACCAGTTTCTTCAATGTAGTGCCCACATGTACCAGTATGTGTATGTAACCACACCAAGGTGTGAAAATGACTGGAGTCATTTCTTAATTGTCTTAGAATCATGGAGCTGGAAGAGATCCCAAGGGTCATTCGGTCCAACTCCTGCCATGCAGGAAGACACAATCAAAGCATCCCAGACAGATGGCCATTCACCATCTGTTTAAAAACCTTACTTTCTCTCTATTCAGTGTTCCACTGTGGAACAGCTCTTACCATCAGGAAGTTTCTCCTAATTTATAGGTGGAATCTCTTTTCCTGTAGTTTGAATCCATTGCTCTGCATCCTGTTCTCTGGAGCAGCAGAAAACAAGCTTGCTCCATCCTCAATGACAACCCTTCAAATAGTTAAACAGGGCTTTCACCTCTGAACTGTCTCTTCTCCAGACTAAACATACCCAGCTCCCTAAGTCTCTCCTCATAAGGCCTGGTTTCCAGATCCTTCGCTATTTTGGTCGCCCTCCTCTGGATGAATGTATCCACCGTGCAGAACTTGTTTGACATCACTTT
Source organism: Phrynosoma blainvillii (assembly GCA_026167975.1). NCBI lineage: Eukaryota > Metazoa > Chordata > Lepidosauria > Squamata > Phrynosomatidae > Phrynosoma > Phrynosoma blainvillii. The sequence continues at coordinate 444,005,943 of JANUYF010000001.1, read as the reverse complement.
AATTGACATGACTCCATTCTGTGGAATCTCGGGATTTGTAGTTTGGTTTAGTTTGGGATTCAGCCTGGTTTGTGAGAGTGCTCTGGTGCCTCACCAAACTACAAATCCCAAAATTCCACAGGATGAAACCATAGCAGTCAAAGTGGTGTCAAACTGCTTTAATTCTGCAGTGTGGCTACAACTTATGTCTTGCATCATGACAACTTTCTACTGATGGAACTGGAAACATGTATTAAGGCATGAGAATTCACTAGCCTTCCTAGCAGGTAGGACAATCACAAATAAGAAACATTGCACTCTCCAAGGGGCAGGGAGTTTTTGATGTGGAGCCCCCACTACTAAAATGCTGTAATTTCTCTTCATCCTCAGGCAGGTTGTGTCACGTAGTTTCTCTAAACACGTAAACTAGCCCTTGCGCAGTGCTTTGGATACTTCCATTCCTTATGGTGGGCAGGGGCTGTGTGATGGAGAAACATGGACTAATACAATATGACAACAGATGCTGAAGAAAATGCAAAGATGCTGTATATTTTCAAACAGTTACCACCTAGTCTTCCAGACCAGAGATGAAAGTGCAATATGAAGACAATAAACATATGAAAAACTGCACTTGTTCAACTGTTGTTTGCTCCTGAAAAGGGATGGAAACTCCACCATCCACTAATAATCTATTCTTGTCTCCTTTGCTTTATACTTCATGTTCGAGGTAGCTCAGGTTCAGACATTAAGGGGAATGTGTATTCCCACAACCTATTCATTGCAAACACATTTTTCATACAACCAGAAAGAAGGTTACACACATGGACATCACGAGATAGCACAAAAATCAAAAAGATTAAAAGTAAAACATGGCAGAACTCTATAATGGTGACTGCAACAACTATAGGACCATAGCACTGATCTCCCATGCAAGCAAAATCATGCTCAAAATTCTGCAACACAGACTCCAACCATACATGGAGAGAGAAATCGCAGAGGTCCAGGTGGGGTTCAGAAAAGGAAGAGGCACTAGGGACCACATTGCAAACATATGATGGCTAATGGAGCACACTGGGGAATTCCAAAAGAAAATCAGCATGTGCTTAATAGACTATAGCAAAGAATTTGACTGATCATGAAAGGCTATGGAATGCCCTTAAAGACATGAGAGTGCCAACACATCTGATAGCCCTGATGTAGAATCTGTACTCAGGACAAGAGGCTACTGTCAGAACAGAATATGGAGAAACAGAATGGTTCCCGATTGGCAAAGAGGTCAGACAAGGCTGTATCCTTTCACCCTATCTGTTCAACTTGTATGCAGAACATATTATAAGAAAAGCAGGCTTGGTCACAGAAGAAGGAGGAGTGAAAATAGGAGGAAGGAATATCAACAATCTAAGATATGCAGATGACACCATAATACTAGCAGAAAACCTTACAGACCTGGAACACCTACTAAGGAAGATCAAAGAAGAAAGTGCTAAGACAGGCTTAATATTGAACATAAAAAACCCCACAAAAATAATGACCACTGGTGACCTTCACAAGTTCAACCTAGGCAATGAAGAAATAGAAATAGTAAAAGAATTCCCATACCTGGGATCAAACACTGAAAGAAATGGGGACTGCAGACAGGAAATCAAAAGAATATTAAGAATGGAGAGGGTGGCTATGAAAGAATTAGAAAAGATTCTAAAATGCAAAGATATACAACTAAGCATGAAAGTTAGAATCATACAAGCTGGGCAGAGGAGCCATGAGGATGGTGTGAACAGTTAAGATTGTTTTCTCCTAAAAGCTAAAGCAAATAACTCAAAGAATCTCTTCTAAATGGAACAAAGACTGTGAGTAAATATAAATAAATAAATAAGAATGGGAGGAGAATAGAATGGAAAAGTTTAACTAAAGTTTTAAAGAGCAGAAAGAAAAATAAACAGCATTTTCTTATTCGGCACTGCCAGCCAGATGGTTGTTACGCTAAGTGGATGTTAAGATATATAAAATAAAAGTAAATTAAAACAGCCTAAATATATGGGACAGTGATTTTGAAGAACTGAAGTACTGAAATACAGAAATATTAATTAAAGTATAAATAAAGAGAGAAAATACAAAATTGTGTGTCATAATGGAGACACAATACTGATTAGAAATTGGCAGATGTCCAAGAGCCACAAAAAAAAGGACTCAAGCAAACCATTTTAAATTGGAAAAGGGAGTTTAAACAAACCCTTCAGACAAAGCTTATTTTCATTTACAAAAAGCAAACTCACAAGAGAATTTTGAAACTCATAATATAGAAATGAAAAAAAAACCCAAAATCTGTGGAGACAATGCACAACGGGAGCTAAACCCAAAGAACAACAGGCTTTAGCAGTTCTGGGAACAGATTCTGACAATGGAATGAAAACATGGCTCATGCAACTGATAGCTGAACATCAAAACAAAAACAAAAATGTTAAAAGACACCCTCACAAAAAATAATGCCACATTATCAGAAACTATATCGAAGAAAATTTTGAGTGAAATGAATACATCTTTTCAGATTATCAAAAAAGAGATTGAGCAAGTGGATAAAAAGGTACAAGCAATACAAATTGAACAGAAAGTTCAGCAAAAGACAACCTTGGAACATTCAACAAGACTTGATCAACTTGAAAGAAAAATCATTGACTTGCAGGATTGTAATAGAAGGAATAACCTTTGTATTCAGGGCTTTCCTGAGATGTCAAATGAAACACCAAAAATCCTGAAGACAGAGATTTTTAAATGGTTACAAAATATTGTTCCTCAAATTACCTGGGATGAGAAGGAAGTGGAACATTTACATAGAGTATTAATTTTTAAGAGAGGACTGGCTCCCAGAGATGTAATCATGAGAGTAACAAGCTTCTACAAGAAAGATCTTTTAATGAAAGAAATTAGGAAACTCTCAGGATCACTGAAATATAGAGACAATACAATCGAAATCTACAATGGCTTTTGCCCAGAGACTATCAGTTGGAGAAGAGGAATTAAGCCCTGCATTGCAGTTTTGCAAAAGAATGGAATAAGATACACCTGGAGTTACCCAATTTTTCTGAAATTTCAATGGAAAGGGAAGCAACACAAGATTTATTCTCTGGAACAAGGACTGGATTTGTTGAAGCAACTGGATCTGAACCAGCAAGAAGAAGATAGCGACAAGGGTGAAACTGGAGGAGCCAAGGAACCATGGAAAATAAGGACAAAGATGACAATATATGACAATTAATAAACAATCAGGAGGAGAAATCTGATCACACATCGGGAGGGATGGCTTCTTCTCCCCTCCCCCCCTCCAGGAGGGCTAGTAAAAGCCATGGGCAAGGTTTGGTACCTTGGGGAAGGAGGAGAGTAAAAATGCATAGGTAGGTAGGGGGGATGGAAGGGAGGGGTGGGAGGGACAGGGAGGGAGGAAGGGAGAGGGAAGGTGGGCATAGGGGTAGTACACTGAAGAGCCTAATTAGAAGACTTAGAAAAGTAACATGTTTAATATAATAAGGATTGCAACATTAAATGTGAAAGGATTGGGGTCTGTAATGAAAAGGAAAAGGATAGAATTATTGTTGAAGACAGAGAAAGCAGATATATTTTTTTTTCTTCAGGAACCGCATCAAGCAAAACCAGGGATTAATGAACTTAAGATGAATTGGGTTGCCACTTATGAAAAAGCATATGGTACTTCAAAAGCAAGAGGGATAGCAACCATAATAGCTAAGAAATGTGGTTTTGATGTGTTAAAAGTGAAGATAGATGAAAAAGGAAGATTTGTTCTTATGCAAGGAATTATGGGGGGAGAAAAGTATTTGTTGGTTAATGTGTATGCTCCAAATAAAAATCAAAAAGAAGTTCATGAAAAAGTATTTAAGGAAATGGAAGATATGCAGGCAGACTATATAATTATGGCAAGAGATTTCAATATGGTTATGGATAAATGCAAAGATAAATCAGATCCAACAACAAAGGATAGATTAAGGGGGGATGCAGATCAGGGCGTCAGGGACACCCTGGGACAGTGCGCCGCTGGAGCGAGGCACTCACACGGCGGCGCACCGGCGGTGTCCCTGAAAGGAGCGCCAAATTGGCACTCCTTTCAAAAGTCAGGGAAAGTGCGCCCTAAACGCGTTGGGCGCACTTTCCCTGACTTTTCCGCCGCAGCGTGTGCGGATGCTGCGGCGGGAGGTTGCCCCCAGAGCGCCGGCCGTGCGGAGGGCCGGCAGCTCCGAGGGCAACCTTGGGAGGAGGAAGGGACGCCGCCGTGCGGCTGCCCCTTCTCTTCCCTGCCTCCAAGACGACCCAGTTAGTCGTCTGCCGAGGCCCTAAGTAATATTATACCCCTGAATAAGATAATGAATGGAAAAGAATTAAAAGATGTATGGAGATTGATTAAAGGGGATGAAAAGAATTATAGTTACTTTTCAGCAGTTCATAAAAACTATTCTAGAATAGACTTTATTTTTGTATCTAAAAATATGGTTTCAAAGGTATTAAATACAAAAATAGAAGGGATAAGAGTTACAGACCATGCAATAGTAAATATGGATTTTATAGTTAAAAAGAGTTATAGAGAAGCAAAAAGATGGAGGTTAGACACCAGGATACTTAATAATAAAGATATAGTGGGTAAAATTGAAAAAGAATGGCAAAATATTTGGGACATTAATAATAGAGAGGTTTCTCAAGCTCTATTATGGGATACTATGAAAGCAGTTACAGGAATTTGCATTAGGGAAACATGTAATTTAAAGAGACGACAGGAAGAGAGGAAAACAGAATTAGAAATGGAGATTAAAAATTAGATAATGACTATATAAAGCAGGGGTAGGCAACCTTTCCCCTTTAAGGACCGAGGGACTTCAGCTCCCAGAAGCCTCAGCCATGTTGGCCAATAGTCCCATGTTGGCCAATAGCTCCTGGGATTCTGGGAGCTGAAGTCCCTCGGCCCTTAAAGGGGAAAGGTTGCCTACCCCTGATATAAAGGATAGGAGTAAAAGCATATATATAGAATTGAAAGCAAAAAAAAAAAAAAAAGAACTAGAGAAATCAGAGATAGAACAGGTCCAGAAAAATTTAATATATTTATGGAGGGAGTCTTTTGAATATAGCAATAAAAATTCTAAAATGTTGACAAGATCAACACAAAAGAAGAAAGAGAACATGATTGGTGTTATAAAGGATAAAACAGGGAAAATATGGATGATGATGAAAGAAAAGATAAAGATATTTGAAGAATATTATAAAGAATTATATTCAGCAGGGATTAAGTCAATGGAAAAAATTGAGGAATATATTGAAAACATCTGAAAATAAAAATAGAAGAAGAGGACAAAGAAATAATGGAGCAACTGGTTTCAAATAAAGAAACAGAAGAAGTGATAGATAAATTAAAAGGAGGGAAATCACCAGGAATGCATGAGTTGAGATTAGAATATTATAAAACTTTTTAAAAGACATTAATACCTAAATTGGAGGTATTATATAATAAAATTTTAAATGGAGAAAGGATCCCACCATCATAGGATCATTCACTGATAATACTGATTCTGAAACCAAATAAAGATTTAACAGATCCAGGATCATACAGACCTATATCCCTGATAAATCAAGACCCTAAAATATTAACAGCAGTAATGGCAAAAAGAATGAATATGTTTATATATAAATATCTTCAAAACAATCAATGTGGATTTGTGCAAGGAAGACAAATGTCAAATTTAATAGGAAGAGTACTGAATAAGATAAATATAATAGGGAAGAGTAAACAAAAGGCAGGAATAATGGCACTAGATATATATAAACCTTTTGATTGTGTGGAATGGCCAGCACTAAAAATAACATTAAAGAAAAGTTTTAAAAGTTTAGATGATTAATAAATCAGTTATATTCAAACAACACAGCAGTAGTAACAGTAAATAACAGACTAACACATCTAATTCCAATTACTAGAGGTACAAGGCAAGGTTGCCCTCTTTCCCCAATTTTATTTGCAATAATTATTAAAATCTTAGCAAATGCCATTAGGGAAAATGAAAATTTGGAAGGAATTGGGATTAGAAAATTAAATAAGATAAGCTTATTTGCAGATGATACCCTATTGACAATTAAAGACCCACTTTAAAAAATGGACAAAGTAAGACAACACTTAAAGGAGTTTGAGGAAATGTCAGCACTACGAGTAAACTGTCAGCACTACGAGTAAATCAGAGTTAATGCTGTTTAATTATACAAAAACAGAAGAACAAGATTTCCTAAAGGATAAAATGATAGACATTAAATTAAAAGATACAATTAAATATTTAGGAATAGATATTACAAAAAACTTACAAAAATTAGAGGAACAAAATTATAATAAATTAAGGATAGAAATTAAAAGGAAATTAGAAGAATATAAAAATATTAAATTATCATGGTTTGGAAGAATAGCATTAGTAAAAATGAAAATTTTACCTAAAATAATTTTTTTGTTTAGGATGTTACCAATAAAAATATCAGATGCAGAAATAAAAAACTGGCAAATATTAGTAAATAATTTTTGTAACGGGAATAAAAAAGTGAGGATTAATAAGATATATTGGTCTAAACCCCAAAAAGATGGAGGATTGGGTCTCCCAAATTTAAAATGGTATTATAACGCAAATCAATTAAGATATATTATAGATAGAATTATAGAGAAAGGGGAGTTAGATTGGTTAGAGATGGAAACAACAGAAATAGAGAAAAAAGTGGAATATATTTTTAAGAACTTTACCATGAAAGAAATGAAAGAAATAGAAAACCCCTTTCTAAAGAATATTCTAGAGAGCTGGAAAAAATATAAAGAAAAATTAATGCCAGCTATCTCACCAGTTGTAATGATAAAAAACTTTCCAATAAATTTAAAGAAGAATTAGGGAAAGAGTTAAGGAAACAAGAAATATATAGGATAAAACAATGGATAAAGATAATGAAAGATAAAGGAAAGATAAAGGAGAACTTGCAAGGATTAAAATTAACCTGGTTTAGTTGTGTGCAACTGAAACAATGGACAAAAAATTGGAAGAGGAAAATTATAGAATTTAGAGAATACACGAAATTTGAACAAATGATTAGGCAAAGAGATAGTATGGAGGTAAATGAAACTTTGAAAGGAGTTACAAATGAAATATACAAACTACTATTAAAAGTGGGAGGAGGATTTAGCACAAATAATAAATGTTCAAGAATGGGGAAAAATTTGGAATCAATGCCATTTAAAAAATCTATCCATATGGATAAAGGAAAATTATCATAAATTAATATGGAGATGGTATTTAACACCAGTAAGGTTAACCAATATAAATAAAAATTATTCAAGGCTATGTTGGAAGGGATGCCAAGAAATCGGTACATATATTCATATGTGGTGGAGCTGTAGATCAGTAAAGAAATTTTGACAATTAGTATTTTAAGAGATAAAAGAAATAACAGAAATTGATCTAGAATTTTGTCCAAAGATAGCATTATTATCTATACGATCAATAGTACTCAAGCTAGAAAGGATTTATTTATTTATTAACAGCAGCAAGATTAATCATAGCAAAAAAGTGGAACGATCAGGGAGATCTACAAATACAAGATTGGTATAAAGAGATATGGCAAATAGCAATTAATGATAAGTTAACTTGTGGAATCAAGGTAAAAAAAGGAATAATGAAGAGAAACGATTTCGAAGCAATTTGGAAAATATTTGTACAAAAGGCTTTAGTAAAGGGGGTGTTTTACTTACACAGAAAGAGTTACAATTTTGGAGGGGAGAGTAATATGAAGATACTAGGCTCTGGTGATGGGGAGCACTTGGGGAAGGGGGGAAAATAAAATAAAATAAAGAGAGGTAAGAGAGAGAGGAAGAAAAGGAGAAAATGAATTAGTGATAAACTAACAGTATTATACCTATGTAGAATTAGTAAGAAGAATTAAGATATTAACAACAATTTTATGTGGTTCTTTTTTTTTTAATTAACAGGTTTAATTAATATTAAATGGTTTAATACGAATTAGATTTAGATAAAGTAGTAAAGAATGAATAATTAATGTGAGATACCATATATATGTGGAATATTATGTAAAGGTTTTGTGTGGAATATTATGTAAAGGTTTTTCAAATATTATTGTATGTACGTTGTAATATTAATAAAGAATTTTATACCCCACCCCCCTAAAAATAAAGGAATCATACAAGCCATTGTATTCCCTATTACCATTCATGGATGTGAGAACTGGACAGTTAAGAAAGATGATAGGAAGAAAATAAATTCATTTGAGAGAACGTGGTGCTGGAGAAGTGTGCTGAGGATCCCATGGACAGCCAAAAGGACAAACAAATGGGTCCTAGAGCAGATCAAGCCGGAAACCTCCCTGGAAGCCAAGACGACTCATTGGAAAAGGCAATAATGCTGGGGAAAATGGAGGGAAGTAGGAAGAGAGGAAGGCCATATGCTAGATGGATGGACTCTATTACGGAGGTAAAGGGTATTAAGGGGTTGCAGGAATTAAACACGGCAGTGGAGGACAGGGAGTCTTGGAGATGTCTTATCCATAGGGTCAGCATGGGTCAAGATCGACTCGAGGGCGGCTAACAACAAATAACAAAAAGCCTATTTTTCCTTCCTCAAAGCTGAATGCCCCATCAATCTGACTTGCAAATTCAACTTGCGTTCACCTTCCAAGAACAATCATGAAAGGAAGCACCCTAAGTGCAATGTATGTCCATATGTACCGTATGTGCTATGTTAAAATGACAGCTTTTACCACTTGAGGGAGCAGCTCTTCTAAATACATGCTGAACCATGTAGTTCGACCTTTAATGGCTGATCCATCTGTTCTCAAGCATCTTGCTGCCAAACCTCTCTGAAGAATCAAATGAACAGTGAACTTACTCCACACCATGGAGGGGTAACTGGCACAAAATAGCGACCACATGTTAACATTAGCCATTGAGAAATGAATCTACATACTTGGCATCCTCAGCATAAACAAGCAGCAACGGGATTGCCAAAATTCAAGGACTTCCTTTTCAGATGTGTTTCTGAATGTTCCCATGGGTGAAAATATACCTTGATAGCAGAACATGATCACAGCAAAGGGTGTGCTGGGCTACAGCCTCCTTCGCCAGTGTGCTAATTTTCTAACTTTGGGGCATTTTTTATTTAAAATATTTATATCCCATCCTATAGCCAAAGATCTCAGGGCAGCTTACACTAAGACCAATTTAAAACAATAAATATTAAATAGACAAAACATATATATTAAAATCATTTATCAATTAAAGACCAAACAATTTAAAACTGGTTAACATGATTTAAAATACCAGTAGGCAAGCATCTTTGAGACTAACTATGTAGAAACAGTTGTAGGTAAAAGGTAAAGGTATTCCCCGTTGGCAAGGTTGTCAAGTCATGTTTGACCATAATGGGTGGTGCTCATCTCTGTTTCTAAGCCGAAGAGCCGGCGTTGTCAGAGACTACTCTGTGATCCTGGGGCCAGCATGACTGCACAGAGTGCTGTTTACCTTCCCAATGAAGTGGTACCTATTTATCTACTTGCATTTGCATGCTTTCTAACTGCTAGGTTGGCAGAAGCTGAGACTAGTGACAGGAGCTCATCCCATCATGCGGCACCCAGGCCTCAAACTGCCAACCTGCCAGTCTTGCAATCAACAGAGTCAGCATCTTAACCACTTGCGCTACTGCATAAGCTTTTACAGACTTGGTCTACTTCCTCAGATCTACGAAAAGCTTATGCTACAACTTCTTCTACATAGTTAGCCTCAAAGGTGCAACAAGGTCCCTTTGCATACTGATATTCCAGACTAACATGGCTGTATCATGTCTCTGAATTCTACCACAATTTAAAATAGTGCATCTATAGCACATGGACAACCAATTAAGTGCAAAAGCTTTAATAAAAAAGCCAGGTTTTAACTTGGCTCCAAAATGATACTAACATTGGCAGTAATCAATCCTCTTAGGGGAAGATATTTCAGAACTGGGGTGCCACCACAGAGAAGGCCCTGTCTCATGTCTTCCCATAATGTATACCTCTATACAATAGACCTCATTTCTTGGGCAGGCATAGAGAGAGAGAGAGAGAGGTGTTCCTTCAAATATCAAAGTCAATGTTATTCTCCCACATTTTGCTCTGTATGTAGCACCTACTACGTATATGCTACTTTACTACAGGATACACCAGAAAGGTACCTCAAGGGCCATCCAGTGATTCCCAAACTTTAGTTCTCCAGATGTTTTGGACTTCAGCTCCCAGAATTCCTGACTGTTGACCAAACTGGTTGGGGCTTTTGGGAGTTGAAGTCCAAAGTACATGGAGGACCAAAGTTTAGGAATCACTGAGTCCAACCCCTTACCAATGTAGAAACAACTTAGCTGAAGCACTATCTAACCATCTGGTCACCTAACCATTGTTTAAAAAACTTACAACTAGTATTTGAGGCCATTTTCAAACAGGAGGCTTAACTTGATTTGGGGCCTTTTCAAAAAAGAGATAAATTAGAAGAGGAGTATTTGTAGTGCCAATGAACATTTTGGCCAAAGTGAGTTTTTACATTCACTTTATGAGCTTGTCTGAAGCAAGAAATGCCCTTTTATGTTTTCACAATGCTTCAGCAAGACCACAGTTTATAAAAGTATTTCCAATCAGAAAGGAACTGGGTTAATGAAAAGAGTAGTAACTTTTATTATTATTGAATAAAATAAGTCAAAACCGGGCTTGCTCTGTTTCTTATCTTCACTGTTGGAAAAATCAATACTCCTTAGGCCACTTCTGCATAATGACTCAGTCTCTTTAATGGGTGACTTAAAAAGTAATGATAAAATTTCCAGTGCCAGGTCAACATGTTAACACAGTTACAGAATGGACTTTCATCGCCATCAAATCATAAATAATGGCTCTAGGGGGCTATGCATAAGTTTTCTCTTTTAAAAACAGAAAAGAATCATGGGTAACCTGCTAAAACAAACTATTATTTTGCTGGGGAGAATTGTGCTCAGTAACTAATGGACATTCTTTTAAGTGTTTTGGAAAGACTGAAATAGAGAAACTTTTTCTTCTGATCATAGCCACTTCCAAAAACAACAATGGAGTTTATCACACCCAAAATAAACCCGACGTTTACTCTCCTGGGTTAGATTCGATTATGGGATGCAACCGGGTGTTAGCGCATGCAAAATGCCGCCGATGTCACCACCCAATTGCATCCCGCCTAAAACCCAGCCACAGTCAGGAAGCTCCAAACTTTGCAAAATGGTCATTTGAGTGTGGCTTATGGACAGATTTTAGGCGGGATGCAGTCAGGTGGTGGCATTGGCGGCATTTTGCATGTGATAACACCTGACTGCATCCTATAATCGAATCTAACCCGGGAGAGGTAAGTTGGGTTTATTTTGGGTGCGATAAACTTCAATAAGAATGTAAGAACTGGCTTGCTGAATCAAAATACGGTAATAAAGATAGGCTGGCATCCTGTTAGTGACTTATGCACATATAAGTTCTGTCACACATGTAGTTCTATTTTTTAATTTTACTTTTTTGGCCATAGTCTAACTGTCATATTCAGTCAAAGTATCAGAAGCAGAGGTGAACATGTGATGTCTTGCGCATCAGGCATCATTGCGCATTGCAACTCTACACGTACATTGTACATGCACACTGCACTTGCAGATGTGTGCTGCAATTGCAATTGTGCATATTTGCACATTCACTTGTGCAGTGTTGCAGTTCACTCATGCACAAACATCACATAACTCCATGAGTGTAAAGTTACACTCCATCTCCTTAGTGTAGGAGCGAAAATCCAGTGCTGTATTTCCTGGGATGTCCCACCTCTTAGTTCAGTGGACCAACACAGGCTTAATATCTTAAACACCATCCACCATGGCCTTCCCCTACATATTTCTTCCATGAAGTGCTAGAAGAAAAGCTATAAGGCTTTCTTGGCTGTGGCTGTCTATTAATGGAGTGTTCTCCCAAAAGAGGCCCGCCTGGCAGCAACATTGCTATCATTTTGGTGGCAGGCAAAAAAATTAAAGACTAAAGTCTGTGTGTGAAGGCATAACTCAGACTGTCTTCTATTCACAATCCCTATGTATTCTAGGATTCAGGCGATATGTAGGGCCATGAAAGTCCCCTAATATTCACTTCCTGGGCAGCAGCCGCTGTGATCAATGGGAGTCTCTTCCCTTGTCAATTGAGAAACAGCTGACTGTTGCATGAACAATCTCTGACAGGAGGGGCAACTGCAACAGAGACCCTGCTTTAGACTATTTCACTGGAAACAGATCACAGGAGGGGTGAAACCAGTGGCATTGCTGAGGTGTCACCCAGTGCGGGGGGACTGCTTTGCCCTCCCTCCCCCATGGCTGCCCAGCTGCCCAAACTGCTGTTGAAGGGGTGGCACAGAGTGCCCATTCAAGGTCCAGTAAGGCTGATCTGCAAGCAGCTGCACTGGACCTAAAGACATTGACCCCCAAGCAGTTGCTGCTGCAGAGGTGGACAGCATTGTGGCCTCTGGAGGGCCCATTTAGGGTCCAGTGGAGCTGCTGGGTGAACGGGAAAAGGAGGCAACATCCTTTTCTCTTGCGCAGTAGACACACCAGTCCCTCTGGATGTACCACCCCACTGGGTGATATCCCCTCTGGGGTGTCACCCAGTGTGGTATGCACTCCTTGCACTCCCCTAATGATGCTCCTGGGAGGGACCATCATTCAGCTTCTTTGAACAGACCCCTTGGGCAGTGGTTGCTGCCCAGTAAGTGGGAATGGAGAAGGTAGTTCAGACGACACCATATAGCAATGGAATTATGGGAGTTATGCATTCCAGCCATTAACTTTTATTTTATCCAAGCATTTTTGTAGGATTGATAGGTTTAATCAGGCAAACCTTTGCTTGTTTGACATTTTATTGGCTACTGAGAAAAGAGTCAGAGGTATCTCAACATAGCTGAGATCTCACTACTTGTTGACATCCAAAGACCTATGCCCCCACAGCATTGCTACTGCATTTGTAGATTCATTTGATGAAATTTTTGATATCATGGGTTGGTTAAGGGAGCTATCCCATTCTCAGATGTGTTGGCCATGCTGTCAAGGGACAACGGGAGCTATAATCAAGTAAAATTTCCAGCTTTGAGAATGCTGGCTGAGAACTGCCCTCTAACACAGTCACAGAGTGGTGTGGAAGCTACTTAATACTAGGGATTAGTATTAAGTAATACATCTCCCTTCAAGGCAGAAGTCTGAAGATTGCAAGACAATGTCTGACAAGTTGGTGTCTTACGCAAGTGTAAATTCTCCTGCAGAAGCAGCAGGACATGCCATTGTGTATATGTGTAAAGTAGACCCTATGACTACACTGTATTCCAGGCCGTTCTATTCAAGCAGGTTTAACTGTTGTTGATGTTGCTGTTGCCGTTGTTGTTGTTGTGTGTCTTCAAGTTGCTTCTGACTTATGGCGGCCCTAAAGTGAACCTATCATAGGGATTTCTGGGCAAGATTTGTTCAGAAGAGGCTTGATATTGCCTTCCCCAAAGGCTAAGAGCATGTGGGTTTCACTCAGTAGGTTTCATGGTCAAGCAGAGATTGGACCCCTGGAACCCAGAGTCGTAACCCAACACTCAAACCACAATGCCCCACACATCTAATTTGTGCTTCAGCTGTCAGTATTAACCTCAGCCCTTTACATCCTCAACCACATGAATTACAAAGGATGGGAGCAAGAGCACGCATTGCACTACTGTTTTACTGGTACCTTACCACAGCTCTGGCACATACACAAAGTTTGTAGGGAGACGGTTTTTGACTCCATGGTGGACCTCACCAGACAAATATTGCAATGGGAACTCATTTCTGGTCACAACTTTTTCTATGGGGTACATAAGGACAAGCCACCATTCCAGTGATTTGATGTTTTCCAGGACTGTTGGTTTGCTGTTTTTCAGCCATTTTGAGGCAAAAAACCATCTGAATTAAAATGAAACCCAGTGACCTGGAATGCTGGGAATTTGAGATATTCTTGTGAACTACAAAAAACATGTGTGTGTGTGTGTGTGTGAGAGAGAGAGAGAGAGAGACAAAGAATAAATTATTCTCATACAAACAGCCTGAAACTTTTTCTTTTTCCCAGAAAGACTGTGGGAGGTATTTTCATTGCTGGCCTTGGGACTGGGCCATATCACAGCAACTTGAACTAGGCCTTCTATTTTCTAAGCAGATATTCTGAATGTGAAGGTAATGCTTCAGGAAGAGATAACCGTTATCTCATTCATTTTATTTTAAAAACAACAGAAATACATGCATTTGTAGTTTGCCAAGAAAAATTCTGGTAGGAGCACAGCCTTTATGTTGTCCATAAACTTTTCTATAGTGAAAGCGCACTGCCTAGCTCAAATGTAGATGATTCAAAATGTAGACCTACAATGCAAAAAGGAAAAACATATGGGGCTGGGTCTCAGTGCAGCACCATCATTATTTCCCACTTATTAAGCTTTATATATACAGTACATATAAACACATCCTACAGTTCACAGAGTGGAAAAGCCAATTCACAGATGCATGCTTATCATTTAAAAACTGCAGCATCAAGTGACTACTTGTACATGTGAATCACAGCACAGCAAATTTCACTTCCATATCAATCTGCAGCATCAAAGCTTTTTGACATGACTATGAAACACCAGTGTGATGTAGTGTTTTAATGCTGGACGTAAGACTCTGGAGACCAAGGTTCACATTCCTGCTTAGTGATGGAAACCTACTGGGTAACCTTGGGTAAGTCGCATTCTTTCAGCCCTGAAGGAAGGCAAAGGCAACCACTGCACCTTGAACAAATCTTGCCAAGAAAACCCTGTGACAGGATTGCCATAAGTGAGAAATGACTTGAAGGCTCACAACAAAAACATGGGACATACTCAGAACTGGTCCCAAATAAATAGACATAAGCTTCTCATTTCCTCCATATCATATGAAATTAGGATCTTCCCAGAATTTAGAAAGACTCCCTTTTTGGATTATAACTCCCAGAATATCCCACCCAAAAAGATCTGGATCTCACTTATTTCCCTTTAAAGACTAGTGAACTTACCCAATCCAGACATTCAAGCAGGAAATTGAACTTTATACAGTGATTCAGGACATCTGGATACATCAGCCATCACAACATGTAAATCTCAATGAAAGATTTCATAGGCAAACAGAGAAACAGAAATGGGCATCCAAAACGAGCTCAGAAAAGTGATACAATTCTTGGCCACAGTTAAAAATGCTAACAGGTTATAAAGAGAATCTGTAAGACCCTAAAGGATGGACTTACCTGGCGTGTCTGACATGTGAAAGCAACATGAGCAAATTTGCCAAGCGAGTGGTCTGTTGTGGCAAAGGGATCCCACTCTTTGCAATGACCCACACCAAGGCATCGGTCACAGAGTTGAGCAAATGGTTCAGCTTCCGGTGACTCTCGGGTTCTTCTGTTGTGGATGACAGTGGAAACATGCCTAGCAGGAAGGAGGCCAAAAATTACACATAGTATTCATGCAAAAATCCACCAAACAGTGACATCTTTACTGGCCAACCAAAATGCACAATATAGATGTTGCAAGCTTTCGAAGCTTCACTGGCTTCTTCATCAGGCAAGGTGTTACAAACCAAACAGAAGAAAAAAATTGAAGATATTAGTCATAGGCCTGCATTTTGCTGTTTCTCTTCTTAGGGCCTCGGCAGACGGCTAATTGAGCCATCTTCCGGGCCCGAAAGAGGAGGGGCAGCCGCACTAGCGGCGCCCCTTCCTCTTCCTGAGGTCGCCCTCGGAGTCGCCGGCCCTCCGCACGGCCGGGGCTCCGGGGATGACCTCACGCCGCGGCGACCGGACGCGCCGTGGCGTTTGAGTCAGGGAAAGTGTGCCCGCCCCTTTTAGGGCGCACTTTCCCTGACATCTAAAAGGAGCGCCAATTTGGTGCTCCTTTTAGAGTCGCCGGAGGAGCGCCGCGGTGTGGAGGCTGAGCTCCGCCGGCGCTCCGGACCAGGGCGTCCCCGACGCCCTGGTCTGCAGAGGGGGTTAGTTAAGATGTTATGGAATGGCATATCTGGAAGGCTGGTTTAATTGAGCAATATTTCTGTTCAGCACTAGGGAGCCAGTATGGAATTGTGGTTTGAGTACTGAACTAGGATTTTGAAAGTCTAGGGTTCATATCCCCACTCAGCTACAGAAACCCAATAGGCAAGTTACACTCTCTCATAATTAGAGGAAGGCAATGACAATTCTGAATAAATCTTGATGGGAAAACCTTATGATAGAATCACCATAGGTTAGCATTGACTTGGAGATACGTAACACCAACTGCTTAAATGAGTAGGATCCACTGAGCTTGTAATACTTATGAAGCTGCTTTATGCAGATTGAGTCTCGCTTATCTGCAATCTTTGGGAGCAGAAGTATTTTGGATTTTGGTTTGGATTTTGGAACACTTGCATATACCTGATGAGAAATCTTGGAGATGGGACCTAATTCTAAACATGAAGTTTATTTATGTTTGATATACACTTATAAATATAGCCTGAAGGTATATTATACATAATATTTTTAATAATTTTGTGCATGAAACAGAATTTGTGTACAGTGAACCATCAGAAAGCAATGATGTCATTATCTCAGCCACCCATGTGGACAATTTTGGATTTTAGAGTATTTTGGATTCCAGAATTCAGATAAGACACACTGAACCTGTACTAAATCAGACCATTGACCTATCTCACTCACTGCCGTTTACATCTGGGTGGGCACCTCCCCTGATACTGCTATGGGCTAAGCACTTTATGGCTACCATTCTCTAACAAAACTTGGCTGTGGGCTAAGTATGACTGGTTTCCTGTTACCAACTTAGACATGCATAACTTCTTCCACAGCAGAAATTTACCATTTGTGTCTGATACAGAAGGTTATGGAAGCCGAACTGCGCAGGGGGTGCCTCTACACATTACAATAATTTCATATTTCATTTTTTACACGCTAGTTTCACAGTATTTAGTTAACTAATGCACAATCATTATGTTATACTGTGAGTGTAATTTTGCACTCTTGATGCACATGTTGCACTCAGCCTGTATGTGGCCACTGTTGGCAACTCTCCAACCATACCCTCCAACTGTCCCAATTTGACAGGGACAGTCCCAATTAATACCGTACTCTGTTCTCTCATTTTTAAATATACCAGTTTCTCTCTCCTCTTTCCACGTTCCCCTTTTGTTATCTGGTGCTGGACAAAAGTACTGAGAATAGCATAGATGGCCAAGAAGACAAACAAATGAGCCCTAAAACAGATTGAGCCTGAACTATCTCTGGAAGCCAAGATGACTAAATTGAGGCTGTCATACTTTGGCCACATCATGGAAAGAAATGAATCATTAGAAAAGACAACGATGCTAGGAAAGTTAGAAGGCAGTAGAAAGACAGGAAGGCCACATCCCGATGGATATCAGGGAGGATATGGATCTGAATGGGCCTGCAGGAGTTGATCAGAGGAGTGGAGGACAGGGGTCTTGGAGATGTCTCATCCACATGGTCACCATGAATCACAGTCCAGGGCAATTAACAACAACACTTTTGGAGGGAACTAAAGGGAAATTCCTTATAGTGGAATGTCTATTTCCCTGTTATAATAGTTTTTGTTTTTGTTGTGGTTGTGGTTGTGGTTGTTACCCATCCTCGAATCACTCTCGACCCATGGTGACACTGTGGATGAAACATCTCCAAGACTGCCTGACATCCACTGCTCTGCTCAGTTCCTGCAAGTTCATACCGGTGACCTCTTTTATAGAGTCCATCCATCTAGCATTCATCCTTCCTCTCTTTCTGCTTCCCTCCACCTTTCCTAGCATCATTGTTTTCTCCAATGAGTCGGTGCCTTCTCATGATGTAGCCAAAGTACATCTAAAAGTACCAGTCTGTATCTCTAAATCGATCCAAGGACTGAAAGCAAACAGAGATTTATGACATCAATCCCACTCTAGTCTTTACAGAAGGAAATGCCAAAGGTTTTGTTTTGTTTTTTTTCAGGAAAGTGTTGAATGTTCAAAGCAAAAAGAAATTGTCCTTGCTTGCCACTTTAAAAAAATTCTGGTGCAATTTGTTAAGAATAAATATAGGGGCAGGGAAAGTGTGGGCTGCATGATTTTGTGGCTCCCAGGCTCCCCCCAAAATGGAAAAAAAATGCCCAGGGGACATTGAGTGGCAATCTGTTGCTTCCCGCCAGCTTTTTTAGGCCCACAAGAGACCATTTTCCAACAGGAAATAACCCAGAAGTAACTAAGGATGTTATCACACGTGGGCCAGAAAGCGATAATAAAGTGGAAATGAGGCATTCCGAAAATAAACCAAAAATAAACCTTGATTCCGCAAATGGCTTTCACACATAATTACCTTAATTGTGAAATTACAGTAAGCGCATTTAACATTCACACACAAGTGAGAAAAGCCCGTAAATGTACTAGAAATGAGCTTCTTGCACATGCACAGATAGAGGAATGCTCACTGGAACAATGGGAAAAGCAGGGAAATGCTCCCAAATTCGCATTTGCTTTTCACATTATGGTAAATGCGAAATCACTGTAATTTTGCAAATGCATTTCCCCAAAACTACCGAATTTCAAAAGATCTCGGATAACACCAGTTTCTGTCCACTTTCTGTCCAGTTTCTGTGCGACGTCGTGTGAAATCGTGAGGCACAAATCCAGTTTTTGTTTGGGATTTGTGTGGATTAACCAGCAGATTTCCCCCGTGTGATAACATCCTAAGAAAGTAAGAAAATAAAATGGCCCAAAGAAGGCAAAAAAACAGCAAAATTAGGGTGCACTTGGGTGAAGCCTTGCAAGGTCACTACCTTCCAATTGTCCCAGTTTGGCAGGGACAGTTCCTATTAACTCTCTTTCATGCCACTGTTTCACCTGCTTTTAAAATGTCTCACTTCTTTCTCCTCCTCCCACTTTCCCCTTTTGTCCTCACTACTCCAGTTGCTGCAAACTAAGTTCCAAGTCCAAAAGTAGTTTGTATTCAATTAGCAGCAAGGAGAGGAAAGAGGAAAGAAAGTGCCTTGTCCTTCCCAGTAGACTCAGGCAAAAGCAAACTGCTGCAGCCTCTCTTAACTTGTGTGTTCTTCCACACTAATAACTTTGGCCACACTCTGATATAGTTTGGCTACATTCATCCTAGATTTCATCTGTGAAACGTTGGAGGGTATGAAGATCCTCTGGGTGGTCAGTTTAGCCCCCTTATCCCCAACCATTGCCCATCGCAGTCTAGAAAATATGTAGAGTGGTGGGGATATATTATTTTTCTCCTTATCGGCTAAAAACCACAGGAATAGGGTAATGGCGGGGGATCCAACAACCAAACTCACTTCTGTTTGTGTGGGCGGCCAAGAGGGTGATTTAATAAGTCTTGGGTCACATACTATTTTATTAAGAGTCCTTTCAAGTTTTACTTTTGGAAGGTATAAAAATACAGCACACAGAATGATACATCATGTTGACCTATGTATTATTTCTGTGTATCAATCAGAAAACCATTATAACAGGAAGAAGGGAAAAAGCACTTTGGATGTTGTTATTCCATTCGCCTTAATGGCTCTTGTGTCCTTTGATATTTCTACCACCACCGCCCAAATTTTTGTCTCAGTAATAAGCACAGCTTGACATGACAGCAGCGCATCTACTCACTGGAATTGAGGAGGATCATCGCCTTGACACAGAGATATTCTTTGTGCTGCAATTTCAGCTCTCGAAGCCTTGAAGTTGTTGCCAAGAGCATGTCAAAGATTTCCAAAATTCCTTCCACACATTTCCCCTCATCCCTAAGATGAAAACAGTCAGAGGATTATTAGAAATCCAAAATATTCTCTACAGGAAAATATCTTTTCATGCTCTGATAAGCACTTGCTTTTTTGTCTGTATTTATGATTTCGGAGTTTTGTGTGTGTATATTTTAATGAAATTATTTTTGTACGATAATTTTAATTTTAATAAGAAATCTTAAAACATTCCTTGCAAAATTCGTGGCCTTACTTTTGAAATTTGGATTGTATTCTCTTTTACAACACTGCTGAGCACCTTCACTCCTATCTCTGAAGAGCTGAAGAACCGATGGTTCTCCACGTATTGATGAACTACAACTTCCATCATCCCCCTACCACGATCATCCCAGCTGGAACTGCTGAGAACAAAATCTTGACAGCCATGGAGTCCACAGCCCTGCTCTGCTGCCTTCAGGAACTTCACAAATATCTCCTGTTTGCTTTCAAAACTGGAGATTTTCTTTCTTCTTACCCCCTTGTGTTTTGAGCTCCTTTTCAGAATACTGATGTTTCACCAAATCAATTCCTCTGTTCCTTAAGATGTTTGAAATCCCAGATCTTCCAAGGAAGATCCGCACCCCCTTCCTGATCAATATACATAATCAACACATATAGTAATATATAATTGTGTCAGGGAGGCTTTTATCCGGGGTGTATGCTTCCATTATGGTTTTAACTTTTGTATGTTAATGGGATTTATGCTCTTTTAAGTTAGCTAATTTTAATTGCTTTTTAAAAAAATATTGTAAAATTTTTAAATGGTTTCATTTTTGAGCTGCCTTGGCTCCCTTTCAGGGAAAAACACAGTATAGAAATGAAATAAATAAGTAAAATAAGTCAAGTAAATCAAATACGAAATGTTATTTGAATGTAATGTATCCTGTTGCAGTAAGGCAGGGGCACATCCTGATCAGTTCGAGTCAGAACATGGAATTAAGCTATTCAAAAAAAATCCATCAGTGATACCTTATTGACCAACCAAAATGCACAATATACTTGACGCAAGTTTTCGAAGCTCCATTGGCTTCTTCATCATCAGGAAAGATATTATAAACCAAACAGGAGAAAAACATTTGGAGATGTTAGTCAGATGCCTGCATCTTACCACCTTAAGTAAAGACTGAAACAACAAGAAGGCATCTGACTAACATCTCCAAATGTTTTTCTCCTGTTTGGTTTGTAATATCTTGCCTGATGATGAAGAAGCCCATGGAGCTTCGAAAGCTTGCCACAAGTATATTGTGCATTTTGGTTGGCCAATAAAGGTATCACTGATGGATTTTTGTTTGAATTTGCTAAATGGCCAACACAGCTATTGGCCAACACACCCTGAATGTGTTATGGAATTAACCTGTTAGATATAGCATCTGTTATAGATGTGGCCTAGCATCACTAGGGCAGGTGTCATCCCAATGTGGTAACCCCTGGTATTATTCCCAGGCTGCCTGGCACACACCCTACTTGCCCTCCCCTGCCAGGTAGGCCACCTCTACCATGGTGGGAGTGGGGTTTGGCTACCACCCGGAAGCCCCTTCCAGGCTTGGCAGGGTGCTGCTGGCCAAGCGGAAAAAGGAGGCGATGAGGAAGTCTAATTTCTAATTTTTGAACCACAACTTATGAACCACATAAAATACTGCAGGGGGACATATGGAACTTAAAAATAAGCTTCTAATTCAGTGCATAAAATGCAAACCTAAGACCCCATTCACACCAGGGAGTTTATCACACGGGGTAAATCCCGTGCAGAAACGGGATTTAAAAGGTGGGGGAAACCCACAAAAGTGGGCAGATTTTCACACACATTGCTGTTAAAATGGGGTTAACCCAAATGAAAAGTAGTCAGAAACTGCTTCTTTTTACTTTCGGGATTTTCCGAAAGTAAAAAGAAGCAGTTTCTGACTACTTTCCATTCGGGTTAACCCCATTTTAACAGTGACGTTGTCTGAAAATCTAACCACTTTTGCAGTTTTTTTCCCAATTTAAAGCCCCATTTCCACACGGGATTTCTCCCGTGTGATAAACTCCTAGGAAAATAACCTGGTGTGAAACCGGATTATTGTCCTGGTGTTCACAATTGCCCCGACTGTATTCAGTGCAGTCTACTGAAAAAACCTCACTTAACCTGGTGTATTCAAAACCAGATCTTTAAGCGCATCTTTTTTTAAGAGCCGCAAACATCTGCATCTTTGGAAGCGTGAGTAAGCTACCGAATCAATTCGGATCACACTGCATCGTTCCCAGAAATGGAGGCATCTCCATTTTAAACCGAAACGGTGACAAGTGTGAATGGCAACAGGGTTAAAATGCCACAGAGAGATTCAGAAACTGAAAGCGCAGTGGGAACACCGATCCAGTATTGCATCACCGCAGGGATCTGCATCTCCTTGGGAGAAAAAAGTAAATGTGAATGTCCCCTAAACTGATCAATTAAATTCTAATTTATTCGGAAAAACATGGGTGGTGACTCATGACTCATCACTCAAGACCACAAGCCACTCTTTGCCACAAGTCTTGAAATGCCATCTCTCAGCTCCTAGGAGTTCAGGCAACCTGGGTTGAGAACCCCTGATATAGGCATTCATGCCTTTATAGAAGTGTTTCAGGCCACCTTTTGATCATGAAGATGGTGAGCAAAGATCAGTGAAGTAATACACAGTTCAGGTAAAAACACCAAAGCCAACGTCTTATCAAAGCAAAGGCAGCAAATAGAATAGATCACTGGTGTCCCACCAAACTACAAGTCCCAGAATTCCATAGCACAGAAAGGTACAAGAGTATCAGACTGCTATATTTCTGTGGTGTAGTGGCAGCCTAAGGTCCAAAACACACTGCAGAAATAATTCAATTTGAGGCCGCTTTAACTGCCCTGGCTCAGTGCTAGGAAATCCTGGGAATTGTAGTTTATTGTGGCACACAGAGCTCTCTGACAGAGAAGGCTAAATGTCTCAGAAAACCACAGTTCCAAGAATTCCCTAGCATTGCGTCAGGGCAGTTAAAGCGGTCTCAAACTCAAATTATTTCTGCAGTGTGTTTTGGACCTTAGTCCAAATTTTAAAGGAGTTATCTAAGGTGGTTTCTCAAAACAGGTTCTGTACCTTGGATACTTCATTTAAGGCTCAGATGAAAACCTAGAGTAGATCTCCCACCCCATTGATGTGGATGCTCCTAACTGCCATTGTCTGTAGGCGTTCAGCTCACCTGCGGCTTAATACAATCAGAAGGTCTTTCCCAAATATCTCAGGTATCATAGAATCATAGAATCATAGAGTTAGAAGAGACCACAAGGGCCATCCAGTCCAACACCTTGCCATGCAGGAACTCCCAATCAAAGCATCCCCGACAGATGGCCATCCAGCCTCTGCTTAAAGACCTCAAGGAAGGAGACTCCACCAGACTCCGAGGGAGTGTGTTCCACTGTCGAACTGCCCTTACTGTCAGGAAGTTCCTCCTAATGTTGAGGTGGAATCTCTTTTCCTGGAGCTTGCACCCATTGTTCCGGGTCCTAGTCTCTGGAGCAGCAGAAAACAAGCTTGTTCCCTCCTCGATATGACATCCCTTCAAATATTTAAACACGGCTATCATATCACCTCTCAGCCTTCTCTTCTCCAGGCTAAACATCCCCAGCTCCCTAAGTCGTTCCTCATAGGGCTTGGTTTCCAGACCCTTCACCATTTTAGTTGCCCTCCTTTGGACACGCTCCAGTTTCTCCACATCCTTTTTGAATTGTGGTGCCCAGAACTGGACACAGGTATATTCTGTGTCAGCAAAGGAGAGGACCTTCTCAGCTGCGGCACCCCATGGAGATGTGATGGCATCATATACGAATATTGCAAATTGTTTTGGAACCCCTTCAAAACTTTTTTAAAATTTATTTTCTTAGGCATATTATCTGATTACGTAGTTTTGTCTTCTCAGTTCCATTTGCTGCCTTCTTTGTTTTGACAATGAAGACATTGGCTTCAGTGTCTTTACAGCCCTGTGTATTATTTTAGTGAATGGTGCATTATTTTGCATACTAGCTTCATAATCAAAGGGTGGTCTAAATTATTTCCATATAGAAATGAATGCATATATATAGTAGAAGTGCATTAATCAAATCCACACCAGAATAACTCATACAGGTTGAGTCTCCCTTATCTGAAATGCTTGAGATCATACATTTGTTGGATTTAGGTGTTGTTGATTTTTTATAATTTTGGAATATTTACATATATGATGAGGTATTTTAGAGATGAGACCCAAGTCTAAACGTGAAATTTGTTTGTGGTTTGTACATACCTTAGACACATAGCCTGACAGTAATTTTATATACAATATTTTTAAATTTGGTGTACAATTTTGCAGGATTTAGAGTTTTGGAGTTCCGGATAAGAGAGACTCAACTTGTATTGTATTTAAAGCTTCCTATTGCAAATTTCATCCATGCTATAGTATTTCCAATTTCTATGTATGGCTATGAGAGATGGCTGTGAAGTGAGGAAAGCTGACAGGAGGAGAACCAACTCTTTTAAAATGTGGTGCTGGGGAAAGGTTCTATGGATACAATGGATAGCCAAAATTACAATAAATAGGCCCTAGAGCAGATCAAACCTGAATTCTCTCTAGAAGCCAAAATGACTAGACTAAAGCTATTGTACCCTTCATCTTATTACATGGCCAATGTGACTCATAGGAAAAGTCAGTAAGACTTGTTAAGATAGAAGGCAGTAGGAAAAGAGGAAGGCCACATTACAGGTGGATTGATTCAATCAAGGAAGCCACATCTCTGAGTTTGCTAGACCTGAGCAGGACTGTTGAGGACAGGGAGTCTTGGAGATCTCTCATTCATATGGTCACCAAATATTGAAGCCAACTTGATAGCAACTAACAACAATTGCAAAGTACTGGAACTTGGGCGACCCCTTATACTAACTCCTTGCAGTGGGTACAACTATACTGTAGTGACCACCAATTTCAAAAACTGAGAGCTTCTTATTTTTTACACAGTTAAAAATCCTCCTGCCTGTACAGTCAGCCCTCCATATCCATGGATTCTTTATCCATTGATTCAACCATCCATGGTTTGAAAATATTAAAAAAAGAACAAGCAAACCTTGATATTGTCATTTTATACTGTATAAGGGATACCATTTTACCATGCCATTGTATTTAATGGCGAGCATCCATGGATTTGGGTATCCAAGGGAGGACCTGGAACCAAACCCCAGTGGATACCAAGGGCTTTTTCAAGCCATGGTCTAAAATTACAGTGATCAGTGTGATATAGTGGTTTGATATTGGACTAGGGCGCCGGGAGACAAGGGTTTGAATCCTGTTTGACCTCAGAAACCCACTGTGGGTGACATTGGGCAAATCGTTCTCTCTCAGCCTCAGAGGAAGGCAAAGACAAACCCCCTCTGAACAAATTCTTCCAAGAAAACCCCACGATAGGTTCCCCTTAGTGTCACCATATGTCAGAAATTACTTGAAGATGCAAAACAACAATAAATAATAAACAAACAGAAATAGAGAGTCCCTCAGGCTTCTTACCTGTCAAGCACTAGGTCTGGTGCAAAGATGAGCTTGCCAGGATGATCGATGGATCTCCACATCAGACCCACCATCAGTACTTCCAACCAACAGCTTTCCAAAAGCCTCACTTGATCATACAGGCTGAGCTCTATGAAGCCTTGAAAAACACAGGAGATGGTATTATTACATCAACACCTAGATAGCCACTTCTATCTCTCTCTTTTTGCATTTTTTGAGAATTTGGGGTAGTCCCATGTTTCCTTCAAACAAATGGGCATTCAACCTATCTAGGTTGAAATACCTAAGGATGTCTAGATGCTCTGCTGGCTTATCCATATAAATAAACAAATTCCATATTAAAATTGACTATGGATTGTTTTCTTTTAAAAAAATATGAAATGAAAGACCATACCTGAACTACTGGCATACAAGATAACAACTGGAATCTTGTTGGTCTCTTACACTTGGTCACAGAACTGGAGTTGTCCATGTAGATTCATTGTGTGTGCCAACAGTCCTGAGTCACAGCGGGCTGATGCAACACTAGGCAGAGGGTTGAGTCAGAAAACTTCAATTCTGCAGTGTCACATCAGTCAGGTGATTGGAAACTGGGTGGCATCCCAGGAGTGGGCTGGACTAATATCCCAGAAGGGGATACTGTTCAAATGTTGAGTCATCATGGCTCCAAACTGTACTAAGGTAACCTTCTCACTTTTGTCCCAGTTTCTTTGCCCCAGTCACATCTATGGCATTTTCTCTTCAGAGTGCATTTTACTCTGTTGCATCAGCCCCCTGTGACTCAGGACTGTTCAAAAGGGGATACTGTATATAAGTGGGTGATTTGGATACTCACGTGTGGGTGATTGTATATAGAGATACTGGTGGAGCACTTTGTTAGTCTGTACCTAGTCTGTAACAGAAGAATAAAGAACCTCTTTGTGAAACAAGAAAGAGTCCAGCAGTTTTGTTTCTTGCAGACAGCTCTCTATGTGGAAGGTCTTTTCCTTGCAACATTTGCAGCCTGCATAGAATGTCACAGTGAAGATTGATTTTTGGTATCTGTTCCAGCGTAGGTTTCCTGCACATGTTGAATTCATTTCATATGTGCCCCAACAAGGGTTATGGGCCCAGTGTGTGCATGGACACTGTGAAGATAGTTTGGGAATGTGCATCGTGTGCAAAAGTTTCATTGTGGACTCTAAAAGTTTGGCAGTTATTGAGTTAATGCCGAACTGAGTATTTCAGAGACTGTTATCAAAGTGCTAAAGGAGTTGGCTGTCTGCCCGGACTGAGTTGGATGGTTGCCAGAAGTCCATTTGTGTCTGAAAGCGGAAAGCTCAGAACAAATATGGAAACAGCCATAAGATTCCAGAGACTAAATGCTGAAAATTATGCATCATGGCGCATCATGGTGCATATATATCGAGGCTTTGTTGATAAAGCTAAGATCTCTGGAAGCTGGCAGAGTCACCACCACTACCAGACATGTTAGAGGATTATGAAAATTATTTTGCTGTACCTAGAGCCAAGCCAGTTGAACTATGTATGAGGAAAGCAGACTACTTTTTGAAATGTGGACAACCTTACATGATGTTCATCAGTCTGGTACATCCTTATCAAAGATGATTTGGAGTAAATGCTTATACAGCTGCAAGTTACAAGACAGGGAGTCTGTAACAGAGCACTTGCAGAGAATGCAGGATCTGTTTGTCCAACGTGAAAGCAGAAGAATAATTATGGAGGACTGCCAATTTCCTACATTCTACTGGGCAGTTTGTCGAAGGATTGGGACTTCATAATTATAGTCTGCAAGGGGTTGCTGAAAAAGGACTGAGATTACTGCATCGAGAATCCTGGACGAGGTCCAGAGGCAGAGCTTTGAGGCAAAGGAGGAGAGAGCAAGCCAAATGCCAGAGCAACAAACACAGACTTCTTCATTCCAGGGTGAAAGTGCTGCAGTCTGCAAAGCAAAGATATGTTTTTCATGTGGAGAGACTGGGAATTTCAGATGGAACTGTCCTCAGTCTTCTACAGCACAGAAGAAAACATCTGGAAGAAAGAAGAAGCCACAGGAAAGGAGGGGGTTTGCTTCAATGGTTGAAGGGGTTATTTGTAATAACCATAATAATTGTGACTGGATTTTGGATAGTGGTACATCAGCTCATATGGTAAACAGATATGATATGTTGCAGAATCCAAGACCAACACCAGTAAACACTGTGGTTTTTGCTGATGGTGGGTCTGATAGTGTAAAGCACAAAGGGTCTGTATACATACCTAGTCTTGATAGAACATTTGATAATGTTTTATGTGCACCAAAGTTACAAAATTGTCTTGTAAGTGTTTCATTCTTAACAACTGATATTTTTGAAGTGTTGTTTAGGAGGCATGAATGTACAATATCTGAAAATGGTACAGTATGTGGTAGGGCAGTTAAAAAGAACAAAATATACCACATGGTTTCAAAGGTGCAATGTGCAAATGTAACAAACAAGCCATTGCATGATAATCATGCACATTACTTACACAGAGTGATGGGGCATGCAACTTTCAAAAGCTTGGTGAATTTGGAAAAGGTTAACCCAGACCTAAAGATAAACAAATGTAACAGGTAAATGTAATAGGTTCAGTTTGCATGAAGGCAAAGGTAAAAGCATACCCAATACCAAAGGAAACCAAATGTACCACTGTGAGACCATTTCAGACGGTTCATACAAATCTTTCTGGATCACATGGCATTCAGAGTGAAGGTGGGAACAGATTTTTACTGGTGGTGGTAGATAGACACACCAGATTTGCCTATGTTGCATTGTTGAAGGCCAAAAGTGAAGCTGTTGAGCAATTGAAGCAGTGGATAAACACCACTGAAAGGGAATTTCCCTATAAGATTGGCTCCTTAATAACAGATAGGGGAGGAGAGTTTCTCACTCAAAATCTGAAAAATTGGCGGAAGAAAAGGGGCATATATCACCGTACGACCAATCCGGCTTGTCCAGCTGAGGAGGGTTTGGCCGAACAAAGAATTCACATAATAAATCAAATGCGGGACTGCATGATGTTGGATGCAGATGCACCTCCTAGTTTGTGGGGAGAGGCAAGTAGAACAGCTTGCCATGTCATAAAAGAATGTGGAGCAGTGCAGTCCAGCAAAATCCATATTATCTATTGTATGGCAGAGAACCCAATCTGAGTTACCTAAGAGTGTTGGGACAATAAGCAAACGTGCTGATTCCACCTCTGTTCAGGAGAAACGGGGAACCAAAATGGTAACAATTGTGTTTTGTGGGTTACCAAGGTAACAGCTACAGGTTTTCATTGGGGAATGGCAGAATAATGTTCTCAACGAGTGCAAACTTCAAGAAGCACTTGGGATGGGCCAAACTCCATTGCAACCTTGATGTTTTTGTGCCATTGAGCAATGCAGATGTCAGAAATGGAGGGGAAGATTTGTCTGGGGTGAGAAGGATGCAAAGCCCAGTACACTGACACAGAACACTGTCCAAACACAAACACTGAAACCTGAGCCAGAACAGAGGTCTGTCACAGAGACAGGGATACATACCAGTAGCAGTGACAGTGAGAATGAGGCAGGGAGAACAAAAGTAATCATTCCATGGAGAATACACATGGTCAGGAGGAAACCTGATAGATTTGTTGTGAAGGAAGCAACAGTGTGCACAGTCATGGCTGAAGAGCCAGAAAGTTTTCAGGAGATGTTAAGGTATCCTGATGAAGAACAAGAAAAGTGGGATGTTGCCCTGGATAATGAATTTGAAGCTTTGGTGGAAAGGTAGGAATTTGAAATTGTAGATAGGCCTGCAGATCAAAAGGTGGTTGGCTGCAGATGGGTCTATAAAAGGAAGGAAATGCCTGATGGTACTAAAAAGTACAAAGCTAGGATTGTGGCAAAGGGTTTTTCTCAACAAAGATTTGAGAATTTTGATGAGACTTTTTCTCCTACTGCCAAACCAGAAAGTCTCAAGATGGTTATAGCTTTAGCTGCAAAGAGAGGTTTGAAAGTAAACCATTTTGACTTTGAAACAGCGTATCTCAATGCTGATTTGGAGGAGGATGTTTACATGGAACGGGCTCCTGGATATGACTGTGCTGGCAGCACTAAGGTATACAAGCTGAAAAAGGCTTTGTATGGCCTGAAACAAAGTACACATTGCTGGAATCAGTGTATATACACAGAATTGGTAAATACAGTGTATATACACAGAATTTTTCAACAAAGCATAGCTGATGTGTGTGTATACACAAAGGACGCTATCATTATGGTTATATATGTGGATGATCTGTGTATTGCAGCTAGGAGCAATAGAGAGATTCAGAAAGTGATGGAAGAACTGGCAAAAAAGGTTTAAATTGAAGGATCTTGGACATCTGAAAAACTAGTCAGGCAATGAAGTAGATAGAGCCAGTGATGGAAGCTTCAGGTTGTGTCAAAAGAAAAAGACTGACAAATTTGTGGAGAAGGTTGGCTTGTGTGATGCTAATGTTGTCAAAAGTCCCAACAGATATGCCAGCTTCAAGTCTGATCAGATTTTTGAGAGAACAGATCTGTATCATTCATTGATGGAAGTCTATTATTTATAGCTAACAACATTAGACCTGATATAAGTTACACTGTGAGATTGTTGAGCCGAAAACCATCCACACCCAGGCTAGCTAATTCAGTGACTGTGAAACGCTTGATAAGGTATTTAAAAGGTACCAGGGACAAGTGTTTTATAGTGAATGGAAGCTTGTTGGAGCTGGAAGGCTGTGTAGACAGTACATCTGCATCAGAAGCACACAATAGGAAATCAGTATGGTTTGGTAATCAGGTTTACCGATAGTCCAATCATATGGAGATCAAGGAAGCAAAACTGCATTGCTTTAAGTACAACAGAGGCAGAATTTCCTGCATTATCAGAAATAGCTAATGAGGTCCAATGGGTCCGGCAGTTGTTCACAGCTCTGAAAGAGGCATGCAAATCACCAACTGTGATACACGAGGATTCACAGGGATGCAATGCCATGGCAAAGGCTGAGAATATGAAGTGCAGAACCAAATACATAGGGGGAGATACCACAACGTTTGTGAACTGGTTCAGAATGGAATTCTGTTGTTGCAGTATATTAATGCAGAATATAACATAGCTGACATTTTCATGAAGGCACTATTTGTGGAAAAACATGAAAGATTCGTTAGCAGGTTGGGCATCAATATCTGAGATCCACACGACATGTGGAGGTGTGAGAGTCGCATAGGAAGTACATCTGATGTCATTTTGGAGGGGACTGTCAGAGTAAAATGCACTCTGAACAGAAAATGCCATAGATGTGACTGGGGCAAAGAAACTGGGACAAAAGTGAAAAGGTTACCTTAGTACAGTTTGGAGCCATGATGACTCAACATTTGAACAGTCCTGAGTCACAGGGGGCTGATGCAACACTAGGCAGAGGATTAAGTCAAAAATCTTCAATTCTGCAATGTCACATCAGTCAGGTAATTGGAAACTGGGTGGCATCCCAGGAGTGGGCTGGACTAATATCCCAGAAGGACTATAAATGTATATAAGTGGGTGAGTTGGATACTCATATATGGGTGATTGTATATAGAGATACTGGTGGAGCACTTTGTTAGTCTGTACATAGTCTGTAACGGAAGAATAAAGAACCTCTTCATGAGACAAAGGAGAGTCCAGCAGTTTTGTGTCTTGCAGACAGCTTTCTATGTGGAAGATCTTTTCCTTGCAGCATTTGCAGCCTGCATAGAACTTCACAGTGAAGACTGATTTTTGGTGTCTGTTCCAGTGTACGTTTCCTGCACATGTTGAATTCAGTTCACATGTGCCCCAACACATGGGCACACATGGGCATTGGGTTGTACACTGAGTTGCACATTTGGATGTGAATTCAGTTGTGCAACATTGCCACTCAACACAAGGATTGCACAGTCAATGCATATTCCTGTGTCAGATCTTAGCCAAAATCTCTCTGCAGGCAATATAGTCAACAAAAAAATGCTCCCTTTTACAAAGAGCTGTGATTAGCAGAGCACTGTCAAAATACTGGCTTATTTTGCACAGCACTTTATTACACAGCACTGTTTTAAGCAGAAGCAAAAAAACAAGTAAATGTACATTTAGAACGCACTACAAATTTAGTGTAGGGATGGCAACTCTGTGTCCTTCCAGATGTTTTTGGACAACAAATCCCAGCATTTTTCATTATTGTCAATCCTGGCTAGGGCTTCTAGGAACTGCAATCCAGTGATATCTGGAGGGCTGCAGGATTCTCACCCTGCCTAACTGACATTGCAGGAAGCTGCCCCGTATAAGCCCAGTGTTTTGTGCTGTCTATATGCTCTTTTAACTGTATTACATGTTTAATTTGTTGTGTTCCCTGACTCAATCCACAGGGAGAGGCAGGTAAGAAAGAACAGCAACAATAACAACAGCAACAATATGCATAATGTATGTTGCACGATGCATTAAGCATCAACCACAGTTGCACAGAGTATGCCTTTCAAATAAGAACAACAACAAGGAGAAGGAGGCCAGGATCCATGGATACAGAATGTAATTTTACATTTGTAGAATAATGTGATGAGAGATCTTGTAGCACCTTTGAGACTAACTAAAATAAAGAAGTTGGCAACATGAGCTTTTGTAGACTTCAGTCTACATATATATGCCTCTGAGGAAGTAGACTGAAGTCTACAAAAAATTCTACAAAAGTCTACGAAAAATTCATGCTACCAACTTCTTTCTCTAAATCTCTCTAAATACTAATTCTACAGACTAGCACGGCTATATCTTTGAATTCTACCAGAAATGTGTGATGATTCGTGAATTGCAACATTACACAACCACAAAGAAATGAAAAATGCATAATCTGCATGTGCAATACACAGTGGCACAACATGCACAATGGTACCACATGGTCAACTGTGTTTCTGTAACCTTCAGTGGAATACAGACCTCTGCATCAGTTGAAAATGTCCAACACACCCACACCCACACCCCTTTCAAGGAAGCACTCTCACTTTGAGATTTCTCCCCCTTAACTCAATGAATAGAGAAGGGAGTCAGCCCCTGAAATATGAAATCCCATGTATATAGTGAATTTCCAGTGCTGGCTTTAAAGAAAAATCAAAAGAAAAGCAGCTCTGGAAGGAAGCAATTTTTATTTTATTTTCCAATTTTTGTATTAACCCATAACTTTTAATAATATAAAACAACTTATATGGAAACATGTACATACAAACTACACAGCTGACAACACAAACTAATACATTACATAAAATAACAGTAAAACAAAGGAAAAAGAGGAATGTACAGTTGGCCATCTACATTTGCAGCTTTGACTTTTGAAGATCTGATTATTGGATTTGATTAATACCTTCTCTCTAGGAATCTCCAGGTCCTCCAGCATGACTCTGTTGTCAACTTCTGCCAAAAGTCATGCTGGAGAACCTAGAGATTCCTAGAGAGAACACTTCTCTAGGCATTTGTAAGTCCTCCAGCGCAATTTCATGGTCAACCTTTGGCAGATCTTGACCATAGAGCTGCCCTAGAGATTCCTAGAGAAGTATTCTCTCAGGTTTAAAAAAAAGTGTTTTTTATTTGTGTTTATTCCACTTTCATGGGGGTCCTGTACTCCTAATACCAGCAAATGTGGAGAGTCCACTGTATATGTCTTCCAATTTACTACCTGACAGTTACAGTTATCAAATTACTCTACTTCCTCTAATTATGTATATAAGATACATTTCTACAAGGAAGGAAACCATTTTTAGCAGAGAACTGTCAGGGAAGGAATTAAGCCGCAGGGATGCTGAGAAATGTGCTTCATCTACATTTCAAGGCTATCTTATTAGTACCTCTTGGATTAATGCACAGATCACAGTGCAGGTATTCTTTGATGTCACACTTCTCTGACTTTCACCATCCCTTCATATAAAAATGGGTATTTTAGGATAAAGAAAGAATGAAGAAGTAGTTTCAGCAAACTGTATGTTTAGAAAAGTATATCTTAGGAGAAAAATATGTTCAAGATACAATCAAAATATGTTTAGGTATCTTGTTGCAGTCGTTAACTGCCTATGAGTCAATCCCAACTCTGTAGATGAGATATTTCCAAGATGCTCCTATCCTCCACTGCTCTGCTCAGGTCCCACAAATTCATACCCATGGCCTCCTTAATAGAGTCCATCCATCTAGCATGCGACCTTTCTCTCTTTCTACACCCCTCTACCTTTCCTAGCATTATTGTCTTTTCCAATGAGTCTTGCCTTCTCATGATGTGGCCACATATGACAGCCTTAATTTAAGTAATTTGCTGCTACCAAACTGTGTAACAAAGGCTTTGATGGTTTTTCCATGGAATTGACAAAAGTGATACAGAATGG
Source organism: Phrynosoma blainvillii (assembly GCA_026167975.1). Classification (NCBI taxonomy): domain Eukaryota; kingdom Metazoa; phylum Chordata; class Lepidosauria; order Squamata; family Phrynosomatidae; genus Phrynosoma; species Phrynosoma blainvillii. The sequence continues at coordinate 443,972,164 of JANUYF010000001.1, read as the reverse complement.
CTGATGGCTTTAATTCCAGAGTGATAAAATATTGATTGGATTTGAGACAATCTCTGGATAGTCAGATAGGATGGGAGAATAAGAACAAAGCCTGGGGTGAGGTGGAAAGTATGGTGTTTAAACAGAGACTGGATGGCCATCTGTTGGACTGGGTATTCCTGCATGGCAGAGGGTTGGACTGGATGGCCCTTGGGGTCTCTTCCAACTCTATGATTCTATTTTTCTAAATGCACTTTCATTTAATCCTGACTTCTCCCCTCCTCCAGCTTTACACCATAGAGAAAATGTGGACCGTAACTAGTGAAGCCGGCACCTGAGACCAGAGGGCCTGTTCCTACAGAAGTGCTTTCAGACACAACTCCCTGTTTTTCCACACTTCAGGTGTGAAGGTAGTACAGTAGGCACAAGCACCAACCACATGAGCTTTGGCCAAACAACTGCGACACTTCAAATGTCCATCCTGTCCATGAATTTTGGTGCCACAAGGGATGTCACTTTTTGAATGATGCTGGTAAAGAAGTCCACCAAATGGTAGACAATCCAAAGAGCCCCACTAACAAGGGAATGGAAGCATCCAGAGGCTGTGATCAAAAACCAAAAGCAGCTTCCTTTGGTCCTGATGCTTCCTTTGGTCCTGATGCAGCGGTGGATGAAAAGGAACTGGCAGTTTCTGCAGGAAGCCCCTTATATAGGATTGCTGGAGGTTGCTACTGCCAAAATGCTTCTATAGGATTCTAGAAGGTTTCAAACAATGCACTGTGCAAGAGCAAGATAACCCCTTTATGTGAGTCAATGAACCACAAAGAACCAGTTTTGAAGAGAAAAACAAGTCAGTGCGAAATTAAAAAAAACAATGATACTTCCAGGGACGAATACTTGTGAAAAGAGAGTGTTGGATCCAGTCATGTTTATTATGATGGACTAGTTGGAATAAATGGTATCTGCATTAGTCATAGCTCAATTAAGCTTTATTGATTTCACTAGGTCTGCTTCAAGTATGACTAAGACTAGATCTAACCCAGAGAGATTTTTTTTTAGCTTATAGGAGAGAAAATTAATATCCCGAACAGTAGCATTTACTGTATAATTGGGGTGGGGTGGGGAGAGATGAATCAAACTAAAACTACATACATTTCTACTGACAGCACTCTGACTAGTAACAAAAGAAGTAAAGACAGTAGTTCAGATGTGAAAATGGACTCTTTTCTCAGCTGAGCACAAATGCATGGCATTTTCCAATGGTCAAAGTAAAATGACTTGTCATTAGGACTCCCATTCAGAACCTTGGTGACTTTAAATTTCATTTAAGACTTTTAAAAAGAGATAATTTGCCTCTTGTATTTCTTATCCTTTGCATCATTCACTAAAGGCAGTTCTCATTTGTCCTGCTGAGTATGTATTTTAGACGCCTTACAAAATTTAGAAACTGCCAGACTGCACAATGGTCAGGTAGCTGAAGCAAGAATGCTGCAAGCTGAGTCCAGCACTTTAAAAAATGTATATATCAGTGTGCTCTGAAGTCCCAAAATATAAGAATGCAGTTACTCCTTTGGGGGGGTTAAAAAGGAATTTGGGGTGAATTTTGTTGGCTGTGCCCAAATCACTCGATCGAAAAGAGAGAGGCTACTCATGCAGATATTTCGTCATGGAAAAGCGTTGTGGATGTTTCTGTGGAATTGACTGAATGTCCTGATCATATATATATAGCTGTAGAAAAATGGCACAGCTAATGTGATGTATCCAATTCTGGCCTTTCAAATGTGGCTGAGCATTAGCAATCCCGTACCCTCGGCTCCAAGTATCTAGATGTGGCAGGGACAGTGCCCATTAATCCTCTGTCTTCCCCCTTTTTCCATCTGCTTTTAAAATGTCCCACTTTTTCTCTCCTCCTCTCACTTCCCCCTTTGCCTTCAGCTTACTTCAGTTACTGCAAACTGAGTTCAATGTGTAAAAGTAGTTTGCATTCAGTTAACTAAATGAGGGGAGAGGAGAGGAGACAGAATCTTGCCCTTCCCAGCAGGTTTCAGAAAAAATAAACTGCTGCAGCCTCTTAGCTTGTATAGTCTTCCTTATTAATAACTTTTGCCATACTCTGACATTGGAGTTTATCACACGGGGGAAATCTCGTGCAGAAATGGAGTTTTAAATGGGGGGGGGGGGGGGGAAACGCAAAAGCGGGTTGATTTTCACACAACGCCATTGTTAAAGTGTTGTTATCCCGAACAGAAAGTAGACAAAAAGCCGCTCCCTTTTACTTTTGGAAAATACTGAAAGTAAAAAGGAGTGGCTTTTGTCTATTTCTGTTCAGCTTAACAACAGTTTAATAATGATGTGTGTGAAAATCAATCCACTCTTGCGGGGTTTTTCCAGCTTTTAAATCCCATTTCTGCAAGGGATTTCCCCGTGTGATAAACTCCATTGACTGCATGCATCCTGGTTTTCATATGTGATATGATGAATGAGATATAATTCTGAATTCCATTCTAACATGATCCCTGCATGGTACCTGTATCTGCAAACCACCCATGCAGGTACGGCCAAAAGGACCCCATACACACAAGAAGAAAGTATCACAAGGTTCTGTCTGGAGTCCTATTGGTGGCCAGCCTAAGGCAAAAAGGTATGGAAAATACACCTTCTGGGCTGCATTCAGCCCTCAAAGCATCCCCAAAGCCGCCCACCAAATCCAGGCCAATTTTTTTTTTTAAATGATCTTTCACTCCTCACACGCAAACAAAAAATGGCTTAAAACTACCATAAAATGTAGATACAGTCTCAAGAAAACCATGATACAGAAGGACAAATCTTGCTGAAGGAAATCATCTGCAAAAGTAAGCCCTGCCTCACCAACCTCTCCCTTGAAGTAACCAGCCATTGTAGCTGGAAAAGGTATAGGAAATGGCAACCAAGAATGCAAAGGCATTGGCGCACCTCCTCCATAAGGAAAACATAACATCTGAGAGTAAAGAATTCAACAGTGTAGCTGTGTTAGTCTGTCAAATCAATATGTAAAGAGATCTTGTGGCACCTTTGAGACTAACTTAAAGAAGTTGGCAGCATGAGCTTTCCTAGACGTGTCTACTTCCTCAGATAAATGCATCTGAGGAAGTAGACTTACGTCTAGGAAAGCTCATGCTGCCAACTTCTTTCTTTCAATTAGTCTCAAAGGTGCCACAAGATCTCTTTACATACTGATTTGAGAGGCTATGAGTGCATCCACACTGTAGAAATAATGCAGTTTGATACCACTTCAAGTGCTATAGGACCATTCTATGGAATTCTGAGATTTGTAGCTTTACAAGGTCTTTAGCCTTCTCTGCCAAAGAATGCTGGTGCCTCACAAAACTACAAAGAGAAAGTGGGTAGAGAGAAATTTCTCATAATACTAGGAGCCAAAGGCATCCAATGGAAGTAAGTGATGGAAGATTCAAGACAGAGCAAAAGAAAGAGTTCTTCTCTCAGAGCATATTTAAATGATGGAATTTGTTATCTTCCCATAGTAGTTGGTACTGAAGAGCATACTGTCACCAGTAATGAGAGCCACTGTAACATTCATGTCATGCTTATGAGTTTCCCATAGTCATATGGTTGGCCACTATGGGAATGGGCATGGTTGGGCATTCTGTGGGAACATAATATGGACTGGATTGGCCTTTGATATGATCCAGCAGGATTGTCTAGACTAGAGTTTTTATGTATGTTTTAGATGCCAGGTAATCTCTAGGGAGAAAGTCGTACAATGACCCATAAAACACATAAAGTACAGAATGATGACTGATGGAGTGGGGAGAAACCTAACAGTTATGTGGGAGAGGGAAATGAATTAGAGTAACTGGAAATAAAAGTGAGATGAAACACAAAGAGATATAAATAGGGCAGAATCACCCTGTCATGTGGAAGGATCATTTAGATGGGCTGGACAACGACTAGAGCACACCTGGCGGAAGACTCGACTCTTATCCGACAAGACTCGTCATAGCAATTTTATTGATTCCTATCGAGAGGCAATATGTGCAGCGCAGAAGTCTTTCTCCTCTGCACGTATTGCATCTGCAGAGTCCCGTCCAGCAGAACTGTTTAGGGTGCTGGGGGAGCTGACGCAGGTTCCACCTGCGCAGAACCCTTTACTCAACCTAACAACAGCCTGCTGTGACGCGTTTAACAACTACTCTGCAGATAAAATCTCTTGGATAAGAGCTGACTTAGATGCCAGTGTTATGACAGAATTTATAGACGAGGTGTCCAGCAACTTCATTGTTGATATTATACTGGATCAGCTTCAACCTGTGAGTACAGATGACATGGACAAGCTCCTTAGTAGAATGAGGAAGACAACTTGCCCCCTCGATCCTTGTCCATCATGGCTAGCCACCCAGGGGTGGTGCATTGAGGGTGTTCCTTAGGGACATTATCAATGATTCCCTTAGGGAAGGCTTTGTTCCATCTTGTTTAAAGGAAGCGGCGATTAAGCTGCTCCTGAAAAAGCCGTACCTGGACCCCCTGGACAGGAACAACTATACGCCAATCTCTTTGCTGCCTTTTCTAAGCAAGGTGATCGAGAGGGCAATTGCCTCCCAACTCCAAGCTGTCTTGGATGAAACCGATTATCTATATCCATTTCAAACTGGCTTTAGGACAGGATATGGAGTTGAGACTGCCATGGTTGCTCTGGCTGACGACCTCCGCTTGGGTATCGACAGGGGTAGTGTGATCCTGTTGGTGCTCTTGGACCTCTCAACGGCCTTCGATACAATAGACCATTCCATCCTTTTGGATCGCCTGAGAGGGTTAGGAATTGGAGGCACTACATTGCAGTGGTTCCGCTCCTTCCTCTCGGGAAGATCCCAGAGGGTGAGGCTTGGGAACAGTTGCTCTACTAGAATAGAGCTTAATTGTGGCGTCCCTCAGGGTGCCATCCTGTCCCCGATGCTATTTAATATTTATATGAAGCCATTGGGAGAGAGCATCCAGAGACATGGAGCGCAGTGTCATCAGTATGCTGATGACACCCAGATATACTTTTCCATGTCTCAGTCGTCAGCTTCGACTGCAGATGGTGTCTCTCCTCTCAATGATTGTCTTAAAGCAGTAATGGACTGGATGAGGAAAAAGAGATTGTGACTGAATCCAGACAAAATGGAGGTACTGACAGTTAGGGGCCCGAAACCAGGTTTGGAAATACAACTTCCAGTCCTAGATGGAGTCACACTCTCCTCCAAGGACTGTGTTCGCAGTCTGGGGGTGCTCCTGGATCCGTCGCTCCAGATGTCAAATCAGGTAAATGCGACGTAAGGAGCGCCTGTTATCAGTTTCGACTGATATGCCAGCTGCGTCCCTTCCTGGAAACTAGGGATCTTGCAACTGTGATACACGCGCTGGTAACCTCCTGTCTCGATTTCTGCAATGCGCTCTACATGGGGCTACCTTTGTGCTTGACTCGGAAACTTCAATTAGTTCAGAATATGGCAGCCAGTTTGGTTTCTGGTACTTACAGAAGAGAGCATATAACACCTGTGCTAAAAACTTTCTACTAGCTGCCCATCAGTTTCGGGGCACAGTGCAAGGTGTTGGTTATGACCTTTAAAGCCCTACATGGCTTGGGTCCAACCTATCTCCGGGACCGCCTCCTTCCGTATGACCCTCCCTGTGCACTTTGGTCCTCTGGGAGGAATCTGCTACAACCTATGAAAACGAAGTTGTTGGTGACCTTCCAGAGGGCCTTCTCTGCCATCGCTCCCAGATTATGGAACAGCCTGCCGGACGAGATCCGTCTTATTACCACCCTTGACAGCTTCAAAAAAGCTGTCAAGACGGATCTCTTCCGGCAGGCCTTCCTGAATAACTACCCTGGCCCAAAGATTTGGCTAACTTCCCCTTCTATGCTGCTGCTGATTATGCTGATTATGCTATGTTGTTGAGAGATGGTATGTTTTATACCTTAATTTTATTCTGTTTTAATTGTTCTAGTTTAATATCTTTTTAGGGGTGGGTGGGTTTGGGTGTTGATGTACCTATTGGTGTTTTTAAGGGGCAGGATAGAAATCATCATCATCATCATCATCATCATCATCATCATCATCATCATCATCATTTCCTGGCTCATACAGAGAAGATATTTTTTTAAAAAATCAGACTATAGTTGGAACTAACAGTTGGATTTAGCCTTTAGAATTGTACATGTACAGCTTGGACAATTTTGGTTACAGAGTTCAAATGATATTCTCAACAGCATGTCTTCCAGATCTGTAACAAGTTCCTCTATACAAAGCCAGCTTCTTGATCCATTAAACCTAGTACTGCTTTCTCTGTCTGGCAGAGGATTCCCCAGGTCTTTGGCAAAAGCCTTCATTCTCTTCTTGTTCCTTTTAACTGGAGATGCCAGAGGTTGTACTCAGAACATGCCATATGAGAACCATGCATTGTTGTTGTTGTTCTTGTGTCATAAGTAATTTCCGACTTATGGGGACCTTAAGGCAAATCTATCATGGTGTTTTCTTCACAAGATTTGTTGAGAAGGGGTTTGCTTTTGCCTTCCTCTGAGGCTGAAAGAGTGTGACTTGCCCAAAGTCACCCAGAGGGTTTCCATGACTGAGCGGAGATTTGAAAAGTGGTCTCCAGAGTCATAGTCCAATGCTCTAACCACTACATTGGGTCCACTAAACTATGGCCTGTCTCAACCACAAAGGAGGAAAAGGCACCACCAAATGCAGGCCATTCAATAAAAATGTAGATGATGATGATGATGATGATGATGATGATGATGATGATGATGATTACCTTCTCCCAGGGCTTACAGCATTAAAAAAAATAATACAATTAAAAACATACAAAAATGATCATTATAACAGAATTAAACTACTACAATAATTAAAACAGATTACATGTTAAAATATCAAGATAAAAATGTTTAAAATACATTAAAATATTATAGCACCCCAGAATCTTCTTTAAAAGTTTTCTGTTTTGAAAGCTTGTCTGAAAAGGAAGGTTTTCGCCTGGCTATCAAGGAAGGGACCATTCTGGTCTCCCTGGGAAAGGAGTTCTAGTGTCTAGAGGCAACCATAGAAAAGGCCCTCTCTCTTGTCCCCACCAACCATGCTTGTGATAGATGGATAGAAGGGCCTCCTCTGAGGATCTCAGAGCCCAGGCCAGCTTGTATAGGGAGATATGGTCTGCCAAATAGCTTGGACCTGAGCCATATAGGACTTTATAGGTCATCACCAGCACTTTGAATTGTGCCTGGAAACAAACTGGCAGCCAGTGGAGCAATTTCAACAGGGGCATTGAGTGACCTCTGTAACCTGCCCCTGTTAACAGCCTGGCTGCAGTTCTTTAGACCAGCTGACATTTCCGAACACTTTTCAAAGGCAGTCCCAAGCAGAGCACATTACAGTAGTCCAAACAGGATGTAACCAAGGCAAGTACCACTGAGACCAGATCCGGTGCCTCAAGGAACGGGCACAGTTGGTGCATAAGTTTTAAATGTGCAAAAACACTCCTGGTCACTGCAGAGACCTTGGCCTTCAGGTCCAAATCTGAGTCCAGGAGTACCCCCAAACTGCAAATCTGCATCTTCAGGGGGAGTGCGACCCCATCTAACACAAGCTGGATCCCTATCTCTGATCAGCCTTCTGACTGACCAGGAGCACCTCTGTCTTGTCTGGATTAAGTTTCGACTTGTTTGCCCTCATCCAGTCCATTACTGATGACATGCACCGGTTTAGGACCAGGACAGCCTCCTTGGATTGGGTGGAAAGGAGTAGTGGAATTGAGTGTCATCGGCATTTGATGACACCACACCCCCAAACTCCAGCAACCTCTCCCAGTGGCTTCATGTATATGTTAAATAGCATAGGGGACAACACAGATCCCGGAGGGACCCCATAGGCCAATGGCCAGGGGATCAAGCAGGAGTCCCCTAGCACCACCTTCTGGGTTCGCCTCTCCAGGAACGGAGCCACTGTAAAAGAGTACCTCCAAGTCCAATCTCAGAGAGGCAGCCCAGAAGGATACCATGGTTGATGGTATCGAAAGCCACTGAGAGGTCCAGCAGAACCAACAGAGACACACTTCTCCTGTCCAGTTCCCTGCATAAGTCATCCACCAAGGTGACCAAGGCTGTCTCTGTTCCATAGCCAGTCCTGAAACAAGATTGAAGTGGATCTAGATAATCCATTTCATCCAGAAACTCCTGGAGTTGGGAAGTCACCGCACATTCCGAAACCTTGCCCCAAAATGGTAGATTCGACACTAGCTGATAATTATTCATTATTGTGGGATTCAGGGATGGCTTTTTTAACAAAGGCCTCACAACTGCCTCCTTTAGGCAAGATGGAACTCTACCTTGTTGTACAGAGGCACTGACTACTTCTTTATCCACTCAGTCAATCCCCATCTGGCCTGTTTAATAAGCCAAGAAGGACACGGGTCCAAGACACATGTGGTGGCTTTTACCTTGCCAAGGAACCTGTCCACATCATCAGGCCACACAAGTTGAAAAGTATGTATTAACACTGGACACAAGAGAAGTGCCAAGGTTACATCCACTGGCACTGTATCAACTGTAGCATCCAAGTTGGAGCAGATCTGAGTGACTTTATCTGCAAAATGCCATGCAAATTCTTCACAGCAGACATGGTATCCTTCTGGGTCACCTCTCCGGGCATTACAAAATAAAAGCTAAGAACATTCATATAAATATAAATTAATTTCATATGGTTTATTTACAGTCATATTACATATACTGTATATTATTATGAGTAAACTGCCTTGGTGGCTTGCAATATACTTATATAACTCTGATCAAGACCAATGCTTAAAACTGTACTTTACTAGCAACAAACTCTTGACTGAATCTACATTTAAATTATTTCTTCCATTTGTCCCTTGTCCTGAAATTAAGGAAAAAACCCTTTTGACATTGGCATTGCGTTCTCAAGCACCCCTCTGCCTAACAAAAAAGCAAAAAAACCATTTTTTTTTTAGGCAGGCTTTTTAACATAATAATTGTGACAGGGTGGTTTTATATAGTGTGTGTTTTAGTTTTTGTATGTTTTTAATGTAAATTTTATTTTGTTTTAATTAGATGGTTTTAACTGTTTTTTAAAATGTTTACTGTTTTTAAAAATGTTTTTATTTTGCAAGATGCCTTGGGTTCCTTTTTTTTGGGAGAAAGGAGGCATAAAAATGAAACAAAACAAACAAACAAATAATAACATATTTATTATCGAGAAACAGCCCTGAGTTCTGGGGCAAGTCTTTGCTGCTACTACTCCTAGGAAAAAAGAACTTTAGACGGATCTGTTCTACCCCCATGTAGCCATATTTCTCAAAGAGGAACAGAAAATGTGGTGTATAATAATAATAATAATAATAATAATAAATTTTATTTATATACCACCCTGTGGCGAGCAAATCCAGTGTTACTCAATATCCTTCTTAATCATGCTCAAAATGGAGGACATTTTGGAATTCCTCCTAGAGAGAAGGTTGACATGTAGGACATGTCCTGGAAAAGGGAGACATCTGGTCACCCTGCTGTGGCCTCATCCTGGTTGTATAAGCATCTAACAAGACAATTATTGTCATCTTCTAATGTTCCAGCATCTCAAATACACTCATACTTAAACCCTTAATAATCCACATAGCACAAATCCTATTATGAACATTGGAGTGACCAAAATACTCACCAGGAATCTTTTTGGCCCAGCCGATCATGTGGACCAGTTCTTTGTCAGCAAGTTTTGTCAAGGACATCATCATGGAGGCTTCAGTAAATGGCTTGCTGGGACGACTCACCAACACGTTGGGTGGTTCGGCTTCAAGTAATATGGAAACAAACTGTTCTGGGGTCAGGGCATTGACAAGGACCTCTTTCATTTGGATGATGGTTTCATTATTCTTTTTCACTTTACTGATACAATGCATGGGATCTTCCGAATTCCGGTGGCGGCGTATGATCCGATACCCGCACCGCTCTCTTCTGGAACCTGAAATTTCAAAAGTTTCAGGGCTATAGGATTTTCTTCATGGTATCCCATTAACCCAAACACATTACTCTTGTGCAGAACAAACATCCAATAATGGTCAAGATCATCACATCAAGGAGATGGAATATAATGTTAAACCCAGAGAGTTTCATGACAATTGTGAATTGCAATGCTGTACTACTGAATGTGCAAATAAATGTGAAGCACACTATCACAACACACAATGCATGTGCAATGTGTAATGTACCAAGCACAATGTGCCTCTGTATGTGCCATGTACAATGACACCACTCAAGGCTCAATGCTATGGAATTCTGGGATTTGTAGTTTTGTGAGATTGTTCGCCTTCTCTGTCAGAGCTCTCTGGTGCCACAACAAACTACAAATCCCATGATTCCATAGGATGGAGCCATGACAGTTAAAGTGGTGTCAAGCTGCATTGATTCTGCAGTGTGGCACAAGCCTAACAGAGAGAAAGAAAGTGCAGAGAGACAACTCATGAGAAATTTCTAGTCAATCCCTAGAGATTTGAATCAGAACAATGGCTTCTTTAAACTTCCAGGACATTTCTTATCAGCGATAGTCTGGCAAATGGGCAATGTGAATAACGCAGCTGTCAACAACAACAACAACAACAACATTATCTTTCTGCTTTAATTTCCCAGGGATCTATCTCACTGTCTGCAATCTTGCCCATCCCATTAGAAATGGACTGAAATACTTAGGTATCACCTTGGGTATCTGTTGAAGTGGGCTACAAATAGTCCACAAAAGTTGGTGCTAAGTAAAGTGCATTGGTCCTTAAGGTGTCACACAGGACTCCTTTTTGTTTTTGCTTAAACAAACTAATAGGGCAAAGCCCCTTGATATATTTACAACTACCGGTACTTAAAGGGAGAAAATGCCTTGGAATTATATTTACAAAAATATTTTTAAAATTCTTTCTTCCAGAGCTCCTGGCAGCAATTGGAAATGATCGTGCATCAAGCAGAACCTAATTTGAATGTCTGCAACCTCCTCCCACATCCCATTCTAAGGACTTTATCACACGGGGGCCAGTTTCGTCATTAAAAAGATAATAAAGCGCAAATAAACCATCCCGAAAATAAAACGAAAATAGAGCTTGGTCATGCAAATGAATTTCACACGTAACTGGAATAAATGCAAAATAACGCGAAAAGCAATAAAAAGGTGTTTTTACATTTCATACAGAAGTGAAAGAAATCCGTAAATGTACTAGAAATGGTATACTTGTACATGTGCAGAAAGAGAAAACAGAGAGGCTCATGTCTGTCTGGCATGTTTGTCGCCCAAGCAAAACAAGAAGTAAAAGGGTTATTGTGTGAATAAACCGAATTTGACTTTCACACTAGAGTAAATGCTCAATTACAGTAATATTGAAAATGCATTTTCACTAAAATCCCAAAAGTACAAAGATCTGGGATAACACAACTTTGTGACCACTTTAATAGCAGTTTTTGTGCCATGTCGTGTGAAATCGTTGAGCGTAATTATGCGTTTTTTTCCAGGATTTGTATGGGATAAACTTTAGATTTCTCCCGTGTGATAAAGTCCTAAGACTAAATGCAAACACCGTAGATTTCACATCAGCCAGCTATTTCTCCTCCTTGCATCCCTTTGCTTCATTTACTGCTAAGGAGTGGGAATCATACAGCTCCCCAGAGGTTACTGGACTGAAACTCCCAGCAGTCCTGGCCAACATAGCCAATAGTGAGAAATGCTGGGGCCTGCAGTCCAACCATATGTGGAAAGCCACATGATTCCTACCCTTGATTTAGCCTAATGGAAGAGTGGTGGAGAAAGTTTCACATACCATGTTGCAACCTTTAGGTTGGCCTCATAGAGGTGTTGTCCTGATATGGATTTCAGGATTTTTCTTATGGTGAAGAGGACTACCTTTATGTAGAGCAGGGGTCGGCAACCTTTGTTGCCACGGGTCCAGTGGGGGAATGGCGCGGGGGCGGGTGGCCGCGCGCATGCGCACAACACCCGTCGTCGTGCGCATGCGTCTGTACTTGGGGGGCACCATTTTGGAAGGTCCCGCATAGCCGCCATGGGGCCTTCCAAAATGGCGCCCGCGCTCATGCGCATGCGTGCGCAAGCGTGGGTGCCATTTTGGACATCAAAATGACACCCGCGCTCAGGGCGGTGGCGGCGGCGGGATCAGCCAGGGGCCAGTCCCAAGGCCTCCATGGGCCGCACCTGGCCCGCGGACCGTAGGTTGCCGACCCCTGATGTAGAGAGATCTTGTAGCACCTTTGAGACTAACTGAAAGAAAGAAGAGTTGCAAGAGCTCCCCACATACTGATTTTACAGACTAACACCGCTATATCTTTGATTTCCCTGGGCTGATGGATATCAAAGTTGTCTGAGAGTTACAAAAATAAACATAAACACTCAAATGGGTCAGTGGCAATGCTACCTGGAGATGCTACTTGGTTCTATGAGAATTTCCTTTCCCTCCTATCCATATACTGTAATCAGTTTCCCTCCAAGAGAAGCTGTGCTCAGATAAAATAATGGCTCTCGAGACTAAGGGCAATTGGTAACAGTGATTTATAAGGCAATAGCCTTGAGAACCCAGCTGCTTTTGCATTCATAAATGAGCCGGTGGTTCAAATTGGAACTAGCAAAATTCAGTAAAGACAAGGTTTGAGAGAGACAGAGAGAGAACAGTACCCCTAAACACACAGTTGCAATAAGATGAATATAACACAAATGAAAGGTTCAGCATAGGCTGTATACATTGGCCAAAAGCCTACATAAGGGTTAAGTATTGTAAATCTTCATATGGAGATGCATTGATTGTGCCATGTGACCATTATGCTGAACAATATTTCACAAATGAATGCATACCTAAATGTCCAACCAAATGCGTGTGTGTGTGTGTGTGCCTTCAAGTCACCTGTTTACTATGAATTTCATAGAGTTTTCTTAGGCAAGGAATACTCCGAGATGGCTTGCCAGTTCCTTCCTCTAAAATATAGCCCACAATACCTGGTGTTCTCCCATCCAAGTACTAACCAGGGCTGATCCTACTTAGCTTCCAAGATCAGACAGCATCTGGTGTCTTGAAGGTATTTAAGCCCTGGTACACATCTGCATGGTGCTGTGTGTCTTACAATAATTTATGACTTATGGCAATCCTTTGGCAAGATTTGGCTGAGACAGTGTGACTTGGCCAAGGCCACCCAGTGTGTTTCCATAGCCAAACAGAGATTCAAACTCTTGCCTCCAGAGTTGTAGTCCAACACTGAATCCACTACACCATGCTGGCTCTTGCGCATCTGCATACACATCTGTATTTGCATCCAGTTTTAGATGTGAACACGTTCAATGTCCAATCTCTGCAATGCTAGAAATGTACAGACTGAGGGAAAATTTCATTAGGGGAAGAGTTATTATTGGAAGGAGCAATTTTGCCCCCTCCCCAACAGTGATACCTCTGGGTTGAAAAGGAAAATTGGAATCAAAGAACAATTCCTAACTTTCTCAGTGCCAGTGGCACTCCACTGAGTACAAATCTGGACCCAACCCAATACGCAATAGCATATTCCTTCAACCTGGTGCCCTCTCGATGTATTCACCCCCAATACCAGCTGGGGATGCTGGGAGCTGTCCGGCACCCTCAGAGTTGGCTTTGCCTTCTCAAATCAGTTTTTGACCACCATTTAACAGCCTAGTTTAAAAATATTGCCATTACTGAATAATGAGTATATTCCCAACAGGATGCCACTCATGCCTGAAGATTAACTGCCAAAGCTTTTAGAAGCTCAGTCCATCTATATTTACAGATGCTACAACAGTTGATATTTTGGCATTTAAAGCTATCCATAACAACGAATGAAACAAGTGAGGCTTTTTAAAAGGTTCCAGCTTATCAATCTTTTTTCCTTTTACCACTCAAAGAGCAATTAATCATTTTGCAAAATACAGTGTTTGTTGCCAGAAAACCTGAGGCTGATCCGATGGTGGACACCCGAGAAATATTTCTTGGCATCCTAATTTAGCTCAGCAGGAGTTTCCTTCTGAGACATTTACTTTGATTCAAAAGACGTGCACACAGATCCCATTTCTCACGTTTCCCTCTGCCTAGTTTGAATTGCAGCCTTAAGCCAGCTCCTAGTGAAACCCCATGCAAACTTGTCAGGTAGGTGTTTTAAAGAGAAAACCTAACTATTCCAAATATAACATTATGTACAATTTTGTGCACACTTTCCCCTGAAACATGCATTTTTAAAACAGTGAACAGCATTGCAAAATTCAGAAAAGGGTGAATATGGTCTTGTTCTATGATGATGAAAAGATATGGTGATAAAAAGAAAAGATGATATATACAGCTAAAGCAGGGGTAGGCAACCTTTTTGAGCCCTGGGCCGGTCCCCCGAAGTCCTCCCCTCTGCCGGGCCGAGGGGGCAGGGAATGGCGTCGCGCATGTTTTCCCAAAATGGTGGCCGTGACATGTTTGCGCATGCACAGTACTCCTGCACATGCGCAAACGCATTGCGGCTGCCATTTTGGAAATAAAAATGGCGGCCAAGGAGTGCGGTGGTGGCAGGGTCCACCTGGGCCGGTAAGTGCAGCGACCTGGGCCGGAACCGGCCCGGGGGCCGTAGGTTGCCGGCCCCTGAGCTAAAGAAATCCAGTGTGTTGTAGTGGTTTGAGTGTTGGACTACAACTCTGGAGACCAACAACTCAGGGTTCAAAATCTCATTGAGCCATAGAAATCCACTAGGTGACCTTGAGCAAGTCACATTCTCTCAGCCTCAGAAAGAGTGGCAAACCCCCTCTACACAAATGGCACTCCCTCTCTGAAAAAAAGATTCGCCAAGAAAATATTTTAATAGGTTTGCCTTGCAGTCACCATAAGTTGGAAATGACTTGAAGGCATACCACCACCACCAGCAGCACAATAAATCCAGTTAAAGCACTGAATATGTAGTGATGCAGAACCATAATGATATTTCTGTTTCACTCCTGAGATAAACATGGAGGAAATTCGAAGACATAGCTGTGTTTGTCTGGAAAATCAATCATAAAGGGATCTTGTAGCACCTTTGAGACTAGCTGAAAAATAGAAATTGGTAGCATGAGCTTTTGTAGACTTGAGCCTACTTCCTCAGATGCATTTCAGTGGGGGAAAATGGAGAACAATCAGTGAAGAGGTAAATGTAGGCTACATTCCTTGAAATCTTTGTAGCTACTGAATATGACAGCTCTGGCTTTAGCTGACTGGAGCACATCTTCCTTAGCCATTGGTTTCACCACTGGGATGCTATAGAATATTTATGATGACTCCATCTTCTCAAATGCTTAAAGTACTGTCAGCCCTAAAGTCTTGCTCTAGAGCCATGAGAGGCTGTTATGTATTGTTGGTAGAAGCGACTCAACCTAAGAAAGGAAAGGCATTATTATAGGTCAGACTCAAATTGGTTATAGACTCTCTGTGTGTATTAATAAGAGTGATGTGTGCATGGTTTTTTTCATATAGCTTGAGTCTATGAGTATTGTGTGAGTAATGTAAATGGGGGAGTGAGAGCATGAAGCAGAAGACACAAAGATAATGTATTACACTCAGAGAAAAACATATCTGTGCTTTTATGTGGGTTTCTGCTTGTTAATTAAAGCAAAATACAGAAAAATAGATTTAAGGCATATATGGGCAAACATGGACAAGGTTCTCCATCATATCTATTCCATTACTTTATTTATACACCTTCCCCAAAAGCTGTGACTCAAGTTGGCTCAGCAGCAAAGTTAAAGGTAACTATGGATCTCAATGAATCGTAGAATTATGGAGTTGAAAGGGATCCCTTGGGTCATCAAATCCAACCCCAATCCCCACTCAATGCAAGTAATCTAGCTAGAGCATCTTCAGCAGGTAGCTTCTAGCCTCTTTTTGAAGATGTCTAGAGAAAGAGATCCCATCATCTCTCAAGGTCATTGGTTCCATTTTTTAAATGCTGTCAAGAGATCCCTTTCAATGTTCAATTGAAATCTATCCTTCAGTAACTTGAAACTGTTTGACCTGGTACATACTACCCTCTGGGGCAGCAGATAACAAGCCTGCCCCTCCTCTCTGTCACAGCCCTTGCAGTATTTAAAAGGTGCAGTCATGCTGCTCCTCAGTCTTCTGTTCTGTTCTCTAAGCTCAACATACCCAGCTCCCTCAAAGTTTCTTCATATGTTTTCTTCTCCATACCTCTTATCATCCTTTTTGCCTTTCTCTGGACCTCCTCCAACCTGACTATTGTCGTTGCTGTTGTTGTTGGGTGCCATCAAGTCATTTCCAACTTATGGCAACCCTAAGGCAACCCTATCACAGGGTTGTTTTGACAAATTTCTTCAGAGGGAATTTGCCATTGCCATCCTCTGAGGTTGAGAGGACACCCAGTAAGTTTCATGGCCCAGCGAGGAATCAAACCGTGTTCTCCAAATCATAGTCCAATGCTCAAACCACTACACCATGCTATCTATATCCTTCCTAAAACGAGGTGCCCAGAACTGAATGCACCAACTTGTGGAGGGATCAGCTTAAGTTTCCGAAACCGAAGTACCCAGAATCTTCACAAGAACAATGTGAAAGGGTACATATGAAAGGGATCTAGATGTCTTATTAGAGCTCAAGCTCAACATGAGTCAAAAGTGTAATGCATCAGCTAAAAAAGCCAATGTGATTCTAGGCTGCATCAATAGTATAGTGTCTAGATGGAGGAAAGTAATAGTACATTCTATTCTGCTTTGGTCAACCTCATCTGGAATATGGTGTCCAATTCTGAGCACCACAGTTCAGGAGGGATATTGACAAGTGGGAATGGGTCCAGAGGAGGGCAAAGCTAGCGTGGTGTAGCGGTTTGTAGAGTGCTGGACTACAACTCTTGAGTACAGGGGTCAAATCCCTTCTCAGCTCTGGAAACCCACTGGGTGTCCTTGGGTAAGTTACACTCTCTCAGCCTCTCACACACTCTCAGAAAGATAAAGACAAACCCCTTCTGAACCAATTTTGTTAAGAAAAACCCTAGATAGACTCATTTTAGGGTCAGCATATGTCGGAAAGGCAGACAGCAACAGCAAATTCCACCCTATACCTAAAGATCTCAGGGTAGTATCAACAATTTCTAAATTGAGATTGGAGTTTTATTCTAATTCCTTGCCTCATTATGAGAAAAGATTTGAATGAGCAATTATAGCAAGCCACAAACAACCCACTACTGAGTCAGCAACTTACATTACACTTTTATATTTCAGTAATTGATGACTGTGAAACTCTGTTGGAAATATCCACATAAGTCTGTTAGGATGCATCACTTAATTATTTCATTTTATACTCATTTACACATCTCTAAATGTGAACTATTCTGTTTTCTTCTAGGCTATAATATGTTGTCAAGATAAAAGAACTATGCATATTAAGTTAATATATCTTCTACTGTCAATCACAATTTCATTTTTTTTCTAATGAAGCCTGAATGTTATGAAAAGATTCATTTTTCCAATAGACACTGCTGATTAACACCTATAATTCCCCTCCACACTTGAACCCTTATTGATCTGGCATTAACATTGTCATTATTTTGATCAATGCTATACTTGCGGTAATTATCATTCTCATCAACAGAACTCAGAAGATCAGAAGCACAAATTGAGTTCTACCAACTTAGTAGCACATTCGGAGGATAAAGAAACTATGTTATGGGCTCCCTATCCCAGCACTCTCTAGTCTGACAGACTGTTCCTCTAGGTCTCAAGCATAATTTGGGAACCTTTAAACTAAATTTTGGCCCAGATTATTTGGCTGCACAATAACACCTTGTTAGCAAACTTGCGACATTTCACAATCAAATGCACAACCAAATGTGCATACACAATGCACAATATGCATGCATGACCATATATAACTGTGAACAATGAATACTGCATCCATGTGCAATGGCACCACATGCATAACCCTCCTTCCTCAACCTTAAACTGAATATAGGTTGAATATCCCTTATTCTTCTGAAATCCAAAATACTTCAATATCCAGAATTGTCCAGATGGATGTCTAAGATAGTGAGACTTTGGCTTTCTGTTGGTTCAGTATAAACAAACTTTGTTTCATGCAGACAATTATTTAAAAATATTGTATGTAAAATTACTTTCAGGCTATATATGAAACATAAATGAATTTCATGTTTAGACTTGGGTCTCATCTCTAAGGTACCTCATTATGTATATACAATATATATGTAAATACAATTTACCATATAAATAAATAAATATGTTGTTAACTGCACTCGAATCAATCTCGACTCATGGTGGCCCTATGGATGAGATGTCTCCAACAAGACCCCCTGTCCTCCACTGCTCTGCTTAATTCCTGCAACTCCTTAATACCTGTGACCTCCTTAATAGAGTCCCTCCATCTGGCATGTGGCCTTTCTCTCTTCCTACTTTCCTCCACCTTTCCCAGCATTATTGTCTTTTCTAATGAGTCTTCTCTTCTCATGATGTGTCCAAAGTACAACAGCCTCAGTTTGGTCATCTTTGATTTAATAACTTTTTAAGGGGGGGGGGGAGGGAATTAGATTTTAATGCTGTATGTTATATTTTACTGTTGTTAGTCGCCCCGATTGATCTCAAGGGGCGGGATATAAATCATCATCATCATCATCATCATCATTATCATCATCATCATCTTGGCTTCCAGGGAGGTTTCCGGCTTGATCTGCTCTAGGACCCATTTGTTTGTCCTTTTGGCTGTCCATGGGATCCTCAGCACTCTTCTCCAGCACCATATCTCAAATGAATTGATACAATAATAAATACAATTTACTAAATACTATAGTTAAAGAATTCCCATGCCTTGGATCAATCATTGATACGAATGGTGACTGCAGTCAAGAGATATGAAGACAATTAGGAATGGGAAGGGCACCCATGAAACAACTAGACAAGATCCTACAGTGTAAAGATAAACACCTGAACACTAAAGTTAAAATAGTCCAAGCCACTGTATTTCCATTGCCATGTACGGATGTGAGATCTGGACAGTGAAGAAAGCTGACATGTTACCCTGTGGATGAGACATCTCCAAGACCCCCTGTTCCCCCACTGCTCTGCTCAGGTTCTGCAAGCTCAGGTCTGTGGCTTCTCTGATTGAGTCCAACCATCTGGCATGTGGTCTTCCTCTCTTTCTACAGCCTTTCCTATCATCATTGTCTTTTCCAATGATTCATGCCTTCCATGTGGCCAAAGCATGACAGCCTCAATATAGTCATCCCCGGCAAGCACAGCTGGGAGTTGTAGTCCAAAAATATATTTTTCCCCATGCTCTGCCCACTGCCCATTTCCATCCTAAAAATGATAACATTTTCCACATTCATCCAATTTATGTTTAGAATCTCGATATCCTGCACAGTGCATTTTGCCCACCCTGTATCAGATGATGTTTGAGCAACCTCCATAGAACAAAACCCGACCCTGCATAGTGATTTGGCATGTTAGTGCATCACCACCAATTTTCCTTTGAAAGCAGTGAAAAGATCATTCCAAACAGTGCACCACATGCTGGTCATTTACAACTATTAAACCTTGAAAAGAATACTGTGCATTAGGTCTATTTAAAGCTTCAATGGAGGCAATCACCAATCCTGATTTGCCTGTCCTCAAATCTAAAATTATAGATATCATTTCCCAGTTTAAATGTTTGATTGTTGCTTCCCAGCTTATTATAATATTTTTCTTATTATTGTTAAATGTTCCCCACTTTCACAAGTGATGACAAGTTCCAAGGGCAGCATTACAAAGAATAGCTTCCTTTGAATGAGAGACTTGTCGCTGAAATATTTGTTTTATTTACATGTATACAAGCAGAATACAGGGGAGGAAATTGGTTTCTACAACAGCCACAAAAATGACTAATCCTGGAACCAGTCATCCAAAATAATAACATGGGTCTATCCACTTTGTCTCTGACTCACTGGGAAAATGTAGACATTGTGTATTTAATGGCAAATGTGTGTGATGATATATGGCTGTTCTCACTTTCCAATTCTAAGTTCAGATGATGCATGCGCATATACGAAATAATCAGTAACCATTTCTACATATTCTTGGCACCACCAGTGCTTGTTTCTTAGTGCAATAAAAGTGACAGTTGAATTTTGTTCCAACTATACCTAGTTCCCTAAGTCGTTCCTTGTAGGGCATGGTTTCCAGACCCTTCACCATTTTGGTCATCCTCCTCTGGACACACTCCAGTTTTTCAATATCCTTTTTGAATTGTGGTGCCCAGAACTGGACACAGTATTCCAGGTGGGGCCTGACCAAAGCAGAAAACAGTGGCACTATTCCTTCCCTTGATCTAGATACTACATTTCTATTGATGCAGCCTAAAATCACATTGGCCTTTTTAGCTGCGGCATCACACTGTTGACTCATGTTCAACTTGTGGTCCACTAGGACTCCTAGATCCCTTTCACACGTAGTCTTGTTAAGCCAGGTGTCCCCCATCTTATATCTATGCATTTCATTTTTTTGCCCTAAGTGCAGTACCTTACATTTCTCTCTGTTGAAATTCATTTTGTTAGCTTTAGTTCAGCTTTCTAATCCATTAAGGTCGTTTTGAATTTTCATCCTGTCTTCTGGGGTATTAGCTATTCCTCCTAATTTGGTGTCATGGGCATTCAACATTAGGGCCATACAGAAGAATTAATGCATTGCCTCCACACTAAGAGACTAACATTAGACAGCCCTATTGTAGGATCTTGACCTTTTTTACCCTCAGAATTGTTAACCTTGACTACACAATAATAGCAATTTAAAAACTTGATACAGGCTCACTTTCGTGAGTGGATGCTTATAATTTGTGCTGGCTGTCTATGAACGTCCCCACACCAGAAATGATGTCCTTGCTATGTTGTCAGGATGAAATGACTTGAAGGTACACAATAACAGCCATAAACAACCTAAACCTGGTTGAAAAACCAGTGAGCTTCTTAATTTCTGTGATCGCTCCAACTACAATAAGTAGTACTTATTTTCCATACACTGCTTCATTGTACCCTTAACAACGTCAACGTATTTGAAACTCATAGATGTCAATAGGAGATTTAGCTTCTACATCACTGAAATAAGCATTTGGTCTCTTCTGCTGAAACACGCTTGTACTGATCTTAACATCCTAAAATTGAAAGCTGACAGAGATCATTGTTTCCCATTGCAATCTTGCAAACCAACTGATAGCAAAGCAAGAGAGAATATGGCTTTGATTGCAATATACACACAGACACGCATGCATGCATGCATCTATGTATGTCTAAACCTCTCTCAGGACCAAGTCACTGCAATCAAGAAATATGGCTCATATTGACTCATTCCTGTCTTTTGCCTTATTCCTGCAAAGGACAGGATGAAGTGGAAAATGGATTGTTTTGCCCACAGCAGTTTCCCCCATAATTGCAAGTCATTCCTTATAATTCTTTGCTGCAGTCTATACGCAGGTATCAAATCAGTATTAAAAGATTTTATGTTTTCTTTCCAATTTGTAGCAATATTCAGGCATTTTCAAGGAGCAGTCAGTGAAATATCAGACTGCAGTGACTTAAGAGACTTTTAGGCTGCAAATGCACAGCAGAATTAATGCAGTTTGACACCGCTTTAACCGCCCTGGCTCATTGTTATGGAATCCTTGTTCTTTGTCGCTGGCACCAGAGCTCTCTGACAGAGAAGGCTAACTATCACACAACACAACAAATCCCAGAATTCCATAGTATTGAGCCTTGGAAGTGAAAATAGTGTCAAAGTGCATTAATTCTACAGTGCAGATGTAGCACTAGAAAGGGCAGTAGAAAAAGCCAGAACACCATCACCATGGCTTGGCTTCCTATCATCCTCATGCCTCCATTCTAACATGGTCAAAAACATCCCAGCCACAGTATACTACTAAAGGGGGAGAAGCCAACTGGACATGCAACCAGGGCAATCAGTTTGGTTTTCCCCCAGGATCAAGTTTCTGTGGGTCAGGGATAATCAGAACTTATTTGTATATTTTATTCCATTCAGAACATTTTGACACTGCTTCTCTCTCTTTTTTTTTTTAAAGGCAGTTTATAATAACACCAGTAGCTAAAAACATAAAATGAAGCAACAATACAACCTATCAAATATTATTAATTATTAAAAAATGATGCAGCTGAATACATCGACCATTGGGAAAATATAAAGAAGGTAACAGAGTGAACAGGTGGGCAGAAGTATCCAACATTGAGAGCCCTCCAAATTTCAATTGAAGGACCATTCCACATGGTGGGGGCCACAACAGAGGAGACCCCCCTCAGCATCAGAAACAAAACAAGATACACTCAGATGCAGCCATCACAAAGGGCAGAATCCTTCCCTCTTCGAATGTAACCAGAATGACCAGCTCGATTTATATGGGAGAAGGCAGTCTCTCATCCTGATCCTGAACTGTATGTTGTTGTTGTCGTTGTTGTTGTTGTTGTTGTTAACTGCCCTCAAGTCAACCTGTACAGAGCCTTATAAACCAAAAATAACTCCAAAGGTCATGCTAGCTGAAGGATTCTGGAAGTTGTAGCCTAAGATAATAACATTTCCAAGGTCTAGCATGCATTGCCAGGTCAGGAGCTTTCCTGACCCTCAGATTTTACAGGCAAAACCTCAAACATCTCCAGGTGGGAGATGAGGGACAGTGTCCAGAGACGTCATGGGACGTGATATCATTAAGGGCAAAACATTAATGATATCATTAAGCACAATACATTAAACATCAACCACAGTTGCGCATAGAATGTCACTCAATTTTTTTAAAAGTCTAAAAAGTGAAACAAAGGAGAGAAGAAAAGAGAGGAGGTCTTTGGAGAATCCAGGCAGCAAATCCAAAGAGGCTTGCAGCAATGGCAGCCAGCTACACACTGTTTTCTTTACTTTCTTTTTTTAAAACACTTTTGTTTGTGGGTTTATGCTCTTGCCCTGAGATTCCTCCCCTTTCCTTGAAGCCTGGAGAAGTGGGTCCAGGCCTTGAGATCTGGGAACCGGAGGCACAATAGTTCCTGAGTAGTTTCACTAAACAACAGCAGGAATCATCTATCTGAACTGGAACAATGGAAAATTTCAGCAACAGTAACATTAAGGTTCTCTATAAGTATTCTTAAATCATCTCTCCAATTTTACCAGTCATTTTAGACAAGGATGTATTTTTTAAAAACTCATTTCTCTTAGCCAATGAGAAATTCCTCTACCTGCAT
This sequence comes from Phrynosoma blainvillii, assembly GCA_026167975.1. NCBI lineage: Eukaryota > Metazoa > Chordata > Lepidosauria > Squamata > Phrynosomatidae > Phrynosoma > Phrynosoma blainvillii. Next base: position 443,948,907 of record JANUYF010000001.1, on the reverse strand, counting down.
TCTCCATTACATTTGGCCTCCCCAACAGAAGATGCAAATGATGGAGAGGAACATACAAATGGACACCTATTGTGGGCACAAAGATATGAGAGCAATGGTGAAAATGCACATGAATGATACCTCCATTCAATTTCCCCCCAAGGCATTCCCAAAAATTCAGTGATGATCAAGTTCAGCTTAAATTATTGTCTCTGGATCCACCCCACCTCTGACAGTGATGAAACTAAAACATGAATGACAGAAATTTTGTAGGGGAAAAAAGGCCCAAGGGAACCACAAAGGCAAAAACTTACCACATTTCATCATTCCCACTTCGTAGCATTTCCGGAGTCGGCAGGCCTGGCAACTTTTGCGCCTATTTTTATCTATTGTACATTGGTTTGTCGCTGGACAAATATAATCATTGTGTCCTGCAGAGAGATATAAAAGAATGGATTATAGAAGACTCACTCTATATATATTGTGTTGCTATATATGATGATTTGTGACATGGAAGGCAGCTTTTAACCTTGGCTGTGTTGTGTGTATGGTTGCCAGATTTTAGACCTTGGCCCCAAGTCTCCAGGTGTTGTGAGTTGTCTCCAGGCAGGAGATGAGGGTATAAATCCTCCAGTTTTAGTGGACTCAGCTCCAGGGAAAAGGAAAAGACTATGTGCACATTTCCAGCTCAGCTAGTAGAGCAGCAACTTGCTACAGTTTGGAAGGCTAAATGATTTGTTTCTGCAATTTGTTAAGTCTCTTAACAAATGAGATGAGGGGAGCTCTGTGTACAGGTTGAGTCTCCCTTATCTGAAATTCCAAAATCCAGAATACTCCAAGCTTCAAAATTGTCCACATGAGTGGCCGAGACAGTGATATCTTTGCTTTCTGATGGTTCAATGTACACAATCGTGGTTTCATGCACAACATTAGTAAAAATATTCTATAAAATTTCTGTCAGGCTAGGTGTCTAATTACCTCCAGGCTATATTTATAAGTGTATATGAAACCTAAGTGAATTTCCTGTTTAGACTTGGGTACCATATACAAGATATCTCATTATGTATATGCAGATATTCCAAAATCCCCAAAAATATAATTAAAAAAATCCAAAATCCCAAACACCTCTGGTAGCAGGAATTCTGGATAAAGAAGATTCAACCTGTACTTAACATCTACCTTCTCTCCAAGTCGTTGTGGTGCCAAGGCTCACCCTCCACACTGCTCCATATCCACCTTCTAGCTAGAAACAAGTTGGCTAGATTAGTAAATGTTCCTTATCCCGTCCTTGGCTAATAATCCTTTCCTTTCGCCTTGATCTGGGAACAGATTCTTTAGCTAAGATTTCTGTCCTAATTTCCAAATAGGAAAATATATTCTGTGTGTGTGTGTGTGTGTGTGTGTGTGTGTGTGTGTGTTTGAATGAGAAACTGTGAGCAGCTGTTCTTGGTATCTAATCATTAACACTTAATGACACCATCATGTGCCATTTTTAGGACTGTGGTTTTGTCCCCGAAACTTCAAGGTCTGAGACCTTCCTGAACAGCCAACCCTGGGACCACTAGCACTCTGGTGTTTAGATCCTTTTACGCTAGGGTGCTATGTACAAGGCTTCCATCTCCTAGTGGAATTGGCTTGTTTTCTGCATGCCAATGTGATTGCAGTGAATTCAGGGACTGCAGCCTGAACTTTGTATTGATTTAACAAAAGACATTTCAGTGACACTGATCATGCACAAACCTAGAAAGGCCAATTGGCCAACCAGCTGCATGGCAATACAGCCCTCTACTTCCTTTCACCTTCATGTTCAAGGCAACGGGATGTTTATTCATCTGGAAGGATGCATTTTCCCTAACTCCTGTTTAGTCAGTGATGAGAATCGGGCCCAAAGGGATGGAACAAATGAACAAGGAGAAGCAATGGTGATGAGAAAGAGCTGGGAGTGCTTAGGGGGGAGCCCAGGGGAGCATCATGCTCAGTGCTTCATGAAACCTAGACCAACAATGGGGAAACACATGGAATACTTATCCTATGGAATCCGAGGATTCATAGTTTGGTGAAGCACTAGAGCTCTCTGGTTGAGAATTCTGAATGCCCCTCCCTAAAATACCAATCCCAGGATTCCATAGGACATTGACATGGCATTTAAAGTGAAATAATAATGCTATAATTGTGTAGTGTGAACATCTCTTAGTCTACATTCTGTCCATACAGTGACAGTAGAAACCGTTGGCTTATCTGTCAGCGTATTGGTGGATCCACTCCAAGTTTTAGACTGAATTTTAATGGAACAATTAAAGAGGTTGGGTCCTATTTACAAAATAGGTTGAGCACCTTAGACAAAAGCCAACATGGCGTATATTATAGGTTGAATCTCCTTTATCTGGAATTCTGAATTCTGAAATCTTCCAAAATCCAAAACGTTTCATGGGCAACTGACATAGTGACATCTTTTCTTTCGGATGGTTCGATGTACACAAACTTTGTTTCATGCACAAAATTATTTTAAAATATTATGTATAAAATTAGCTTCATGCTATGTGTATAAATAATTAATTTTGTTTTAGACTTGGCCCCCATCTCCATGATATCTCATTAAGCATATGCAAATATTCCAAAATCCAAAATACTTCCGGTCCCAAGCATTTCAGATAAGGGAGACTCAACCTGTACAAAGGTCTGACAGTGGATTTTTGAAGTAGTACAGAGGAAGGAACTTCAGAAGGTAAATTTTCCTATCAAAGATGCTTCTACATCAAATTGTACTCCTATCTGCTTCCTTCCCAGACTATCTACCCATCCAGGATTCCAAGAGTGTGTTTTGAATTCTGAGACGCTAAAGACATCAAGCATTGATAAGAACAAAGATTGCAGTCATCCTGGAAGCCAAGAGGATGAAACTGAGGCCTCATTCCCACTATGATTTAAAGCGAACTGCTGATCGGGTTACATGACCATCATTCCCACTTGAAACTGGTTCTGATCCTATTGAGCCCAGTTTCAATCGCAATGAAGCAAGGCAAACACAAAAAACCCCGCTCTTTCCTGAGACTAGTCTTTTGGCGGTTCTTTTGAAAAGAATTGATTCTGAAGCATGTTCAACAAGTGGGAACGACGGATCTGAATTGCAAAATTCTAGAAGCGAGGGATTAATGGTAGAAGAGTGTTTACCATCCCTCCTCAGTTTTTGAGAAATGAGATATCCCCCCCCCCCCCCAGCGCTGCCTTTGTGCTTGTGGCATGACCTATGGATGCATGCTATATATATTTTTAATAAAAGATTGACAGAACATGTGATCCATTGCATTTGCAACTACTTGCAACTATGGGTGGACTGCAGCTCAGTGAGGCAAGTAGTTGCAAAACCAATGGATATACTGCTCAAAGGGGAAATAGTATGCTTGAGAAGCCCTGGGGTGCTGAGGGGCAAAGGAAGGTTCAGTTGCTAAAGTTGCTCCTCTTGGCGCCTGGAATGGCCCCATCCTGAACGTGTTGCCGCTTGCGTCACCGATGACACACAAATGATTGACATGCATTTTGAAGCAGCGCAAACTAGTGGGAATGACAATTGTGCCAAAAAAGAAGCGATTACAAGGGAATAATGAAAAGATCCGCTTTCATAGTGGGAATGACGAACCTTTTGGAATCGATTCACTGACACAAAGTGAAGGTGAATTGCAAACCGGGTTAAATGTAAGTGGGAATGAGCCCTGAGCATGTCATCCTTTGGCCACAGCATGAGAAGGCAACACTCATTAGAAAAGACAATAATGCTAGGAAAGGTGAGAAGTAGTAGAAAGAGAGGAAGGCAACGCACCAGATGGTTAGACTCAGTTAGGGAGCAATAACATTTTAACTTCTAGGGTTCTGTCCTATGGCATCCTAAGGTTTGTAGTTTGGTGAGGCATTGGAGGACTTTGGCTGAGAATTCTAAACTGTAAATACACTGCCTATCCCAGAACCATGGCAGTTAAAGTGGAACCATGATTAATCTACAAAGTGGTGCTGAGAGAAACTAAGGGTGACTCTACACTGCGGAAATAATGTAGTTTGACACCACTTTAACTGCCATGGCTCCATCCTACAGAACCCTGTGAGGCACTAGCGCTCTTTGGCAGCGAAAGCTAAAACCCCCATAAACCAACAAATCCAAGGATTCCATAGGATGGAGCTAGAACACTTAAGGTAGTGTCAAATTGCATTATTTCAACAGTGTGTATGCACACTAAACTACTTTTTGTCATCAGCGTCTCTCTTCCAGTTCCCCATCTCATCTGTTTAAGCAGGCTTTTAATATGTAATCATTCTCAGGGTGTTCTTTATTTAGTTAGTTTACTTTTGTATGCTTTTAAAAATAATTTTATACTCTTTTAAATGCAACTCTTTTAATTGCTTTTAAATTTGTAATATTAGGTTTTCAGTGATTTTATTCTGTGAGCTGGCTTGAGTCCCACTCTGAGAGAGAGGTGTCATATAAATGAAATAAATAAATAATAAATAAAATCTGTTTCCTCCTTTCAATTCTCACAAAGATATATCAGGACCTTCACATAGGGACAACAAATGAGAAATGGTTTGGACCAAACAAAATTTGACAGGAAGGGATATGAGATAGGACTCTTCCCCACATTCTCGGTCTCCTGGGTTGTCAAGCGAAAAACAGGTCAGGGCTCCTGCGCATTTAGCAGTTGTGTAGAAGTGCGGATTTCTGCAGGTGTGCTCCTCCAAATTCCCCTTCCTAAACGGCCTCTCTCAGGTATGCTTCAGAGATAGCTAACATGCATAGGATCTCATTAAAAATCTAGGAACAGTTCAATTTCTATGAGCAATTTGATGTAAAAATCTTTAGGAAGCTTGCTACTGAAAGGTATAAAAGGAGGGATCAATATGCACTGGCAATAAATAAAACAGTTAAAAGTATGAAAAATAGTCTGTTTAATATAACTAGAAAATCATTTTTGAAGAATTGCTAAGCAATTTTTTTTAAAAAGCCACGGTGTGCCTAAAACAGATGTGGACTCAGTTCTTGGCAGTGAAGGCTGATTGTTATCAAAGGTGCCCTGGAAAAAAAGATAAAAGTGTTGTCTCACTAGGTCGCTTCATATGTCATGGCCTTCAGAAGGTTATCATGTTCCGTTCTGAAGTGCAAGTGACCAAAACATATGTCAGGTAAACGTTTTGATTTTCTTGAATAATCCCTACTTCCTATATCCAGATTTTTATTAAAAGGAACTGATCTGAGATGGCAGTCTCTCCACAGTCAAGTTCCCATTGAAGGCAATGAGATTTGCTTCTGAGTAAACATTGATCTTGTGAGATCCAGTGTGGTGTAGCGGTTTGAGCACTAGAGTATAACTCTGGAGACCAGGGTTTGATTCCCTGCTCAGCCATGGAACCCCACTGGGCAACCATAGGTGAATCACACACTCTCAGCCCCAGAAAACCCTGTGATAGGTTTGACTTAGGGTTGCTATGAATCAGAAATGATTTGAAGGCACACAACAACAAAACATAGATCTTAGGATAAATTGGGGTTCAAATCCCAACTGAGCCATGGAAACCCACAGGGCGATCTTGGACAAGTCATATTCTCTCAGCCTTGGGGGAAGGCAATGGCAAAACCCCTCTGAAAAAACTTGCCAAGAAAACCCCATGATAGCCCACGTGGCATAGTAGTTTGAGTGTTGGACTACAACTTTGGAGATCAGGATTCATTTCCCAGTTTGGCCATGAAACCCACTGGGTTACCTTGGGAAAGTCACACCTCTCGGGCTCAGGGGAAGGCAAAGGCAAACCTGTTCTGAACAAATCGTGCCCAGAAAGCCCTATAATAGGCTTGCCTTAGGGTCGTCATAAGTCAGAAATGACTTGAAGACACACAACAACAAAAACAACAATACTTTGGATTCCTGGCCGCTATCCTTTGCACACTTACCTCAAATGGACTGCTGAACTAAAGAGGTATCTGAGTGAACATGAATAAGATCAAGTTGTGACAGCATTTTAATGCATGCAATTGAAAACAGAGTTTTAAAAAGTAGATTAATCAACTGAAGTTTTACTTAATTGGAATGAAATTGAGATTTTATAAAAACTGAACCTAGAAAAGGCAAAATAGACAGGTTTTCCCATTCTTCTCCCCACTCCAATTGAATTCAAGCTGGATTTATTTTTTGTTTCTTTAAAATGTCAGACTAATCACAGATGTCCTATGTCATAAGTAACTCAGCTTCATATTCAGTGGTGACAGGTGATTCCCATGTCAATACAGCAGCATGCACATGCCACGATTTACTCCAGATTGTCAGAAACAATCCAAGGTGGTGAAACTTATCCCTAAAATAGGCTCAAGTTCAAACTAAAACCTAGAACAGATTCACTACCCCACTGACCTGAGACCTCATCAGCCACCTCTGTTATATCTTTTTCAAATCTATCTTCATTCCTGAATGAAACCTTTCTTCGGGTCAACCCATTTCTCCTACCTTGAATGCTTCTTTTGAAGAACGCTTTGCAGCCTTCACATGACCAGACGCCATAGTGATATCCTGAAGCATAATCGCTGCACACAGCACAGAAATGGGCATCCCTTTTTGAGTTGGGGCTGCTTGTTGTGGGACTGATACAGTCACTGCCACTGGCCTTCCGCTTCAGGGTCTCTCTGGAGGCAGACAGGAGGAAAACCATTAAAAAACAAAAGAAGTAAAATGTCTCTTTTAATGCAAAGCTTGTATTTATATCATCAACCTGATTTCTTTATTGTAGAAAGAAAGTTGATGCTGTATTATAGCAAAACAAAAAGGACATTGTGGCACTTTGGATGCAGCCAGATTTATTGTGGAATAAGGTTTCCATAGCCACGGTCCAAATTTCACCAGTGTCATATTGAGATCCCCAAAGGATGAACTATGAGAAATCTGACTTGAAGTAATGTTGATTACTCTTGATCCTAATTTGCTTTACATTACTACAAGAAGACTTTCTCAAACCCAACCTGCATACCTGCAGTTGTGTGCGAATTCAAAGATATAGTCATGTTAGTCTGTGGGATCAGTATGTAGAGAGATCGAGTAGAACCTTTGAGACTAACTGAAAGAAAGAAGTTGGCAGCATGAGCTTTCCTACACTGGAGTGAAAAGCCAGGGACAGACCTATATATGCCCCTGGTGTGTGAAAATGTCAATTCAAGTGTGTGAATAACAGCTTTTACACTTTGTCCCACGGATAGGAATCATGCAGCTTTCCATCAACTTCCAGCATTCTCCACCACATACCCATAACTGTCCTGCTCTGACAGGAGTAGTCCAAATTAATCCTCTGTGTACCATTTTCTCAGCTGCTTTTAAAATGTCTCATTTTCTCTCATTTCAACCCATTTTCTCCTTTTGTCTTCATATTACTTAAATTTCTGTAAACGGAGTTCAAAGTGCAAAAGTAGTTTGCCCTGAATTAACTCGGTGGGAGGAAAGAAAAGAAGCAGAATCTTGTCCTTTCCAATAGATTCAGGCAAAGGCAAACCGCTGCCGTGTCTCCTAGCTTATGTGTTCTTTTTCACTCATAATGTTTACCTTCTTAACCTAAATACCCTGAAAACACCAAATCCTGTCTGATCTTGGATTTTAATCAGGGTTAGTTAGAACTTGAATGGAGAGCTCCCAAGGAATGGCAAGTGCTGCAGGCTTATTTAGAGAAAGGCACTAGTAAACCACCTCAGAGTATTCCTTGTCTGAGAAAATACTATGAAATTAATGGGGTTGCCATACGTCGATAGGTAACCCGAAGGCACATACATGTGAGAAGGTCTTGAACTTGGGGAATTACTAAAGTCCAAGTCTTTAATGGGATCTTTTATTTTATGTTTATGGAGGTGGCTAGGGAATAGATTGTGATTTATTTTGGGATTCAAACATACAAAGACACTCTACCATTCAATCATACGCACAAGAACACAGGAATAAAGTAGTTAGTTTGCAGAGGAAACACAAGGCTTTCTAATGATGATAATTACCTGAAGGAAGCTGCTCCAACAATGAATGAAGATGGAAAGACTCAGCCGTTATGAAAGGGAAAGGACAACAGAAAGAGCTGGGACTCAAGCCAGAGTTCACAGTGATGCAGTGTCACCATGAAATCTAACCAGATCCAATGTTCCTGAGATTTTGGGAATCTTTTATACCAGGGGTCCTCAGACTTTTTGAGCCGGGGGCCGGTTCGCTGTCCCCGGCTCATTGGAGGGCCAAAGTAAAAAAAAAAAAGGCAGCCGGAGGCACGCGCGCAAACTCCTCCCTTTCTCTTCCTGTCCTGCCCCGCGACTGGAGGCCAGGCTTTGCAGGCAGCAAAGAGCAAGGCTGCTTGCGCGTGACCCAGCTGCCATTTTTTGTTCCAAAATGGCACACGCGCATGACTCCAGCCGCCATTTTGGAACAAAAAATGGCGCCCGGGATCGCGCGCACGCTAGAAAGGTGGCAGCGGCAGGACCGGCCACGGGCCGGATACAAGGCCTCGACGGGCCGTGTTCAGCCCGCAGGCCATAGTTTGGGGACCCCTGTTTTATACCCTTAAACCTAGCCTGAGGTGAAGAATTGCTATTGTATATCAAAGGATTCCGGATTGCTACTCTTTGAAGTAAACAATTTCCAAGGAGAGGAGATGGGATGTTAACGTTATCTTATCTTCAGCTGGACACATCCTGACTGGTACCCATAAATTTTCTAGGTGTGAATGTCCTACTTTGCAGCTCCTAGGCTTTGCCCTTTTTGATCTGCAAATTGTTTTAAGCACAGATGTGACCTTTCAGGTGTTTACATGATGTGTTCTCCTTGGGTCCATGGCAATCGGGCTTCTCCCAGTCCAGGGCCATGGCAGGGACCCACAAAAAGGGGTTTTATATTAAATCATTCATTGCAACATACACATGCACACACATGCAAAACACATACTGGTATTGCTTGGCAGCATACTTGTCCCAGTTTTCATCTCTGAAATGTTGGAGGGTATGTCAGTATAAATACCCTATAGGTAATAGATCCTGCCTGATCTTGGAAGCTAAGCAGGACAGGTCAAACCTGATTAGTACACCAGCCCTCTGTATCTGTGAATTCTGCATCTACAGATTCAATCATCCATGGTGAGATTTTTTTTTAAATTCAAACAGCAAACTTTGATTTTGTCATTTTATATAAGGCACATCATTTTACTACCTCACTGTATATAATGCGACTTGAGCATCCATAGATTTCGGTATCCATGAGGAGTCCTGGAACCCAACCCCAACAGATACTAAGGGTCCACTGTACTTGGAAGGGGGATCATCAAGGAATACCAGGTACTGAAGGCTTTTTTTTTTTAGAGGAAAGTGATGGCAAGTCGCCTGTGAGTATTCCTTGCCCAAGGAAACACTATGAAATTCACAGGGTTGCCATAAGGTGTGTATGTGCTTTGTGACTTGAAGGCAAACACACACATACATATTTTACTAATGGCTTTGCTGGCTAGAGTTGCTACAGATAGCAGTCCAATACCATCTGGATGGCTGCATGATTCCCACCCTTGTCTTAGCTGAACCAAAAATTATTCTAGAAAGAACTTTCATCTTGAATTTGCATTGTGCAAGGAGAGAAAGGGAACTGCTAGCTATCCGCCAAATCCTTTAACACACAAATTCCTTTAACTGTGGAAGGTGAGGGATCTGCCAATGGCCAAATGGGGATTTGAACTCTGTTTTCCCAGAGTTGCAGTCCAATGCTCAAACCATTACACCCCTCTGACTCTTAGTGACTATCTCATTTTAAACAGAGTTGAGATCTTATTAGAGAAAATAAATACAGTGGGCCCTCCACATTCGCTGGGGTTAGGGACACAGGACCCTCACGAAAGTGGAAAAAATGCAAAGAAAAAACCCACTAATTTCTTAACTCGAGAGAACACCTCTCTAGGAAGCTTTAGGTCCTCCAGTGCAACTCTATGGTCAACATCTGCCAGAGGCTGACCACAGAATCACACCAGAGGACCAAGAAATGCCTAGAGAAGTATTTTCTCAAGTTATCTATAGGTCCTCTAGTGCAACTTTATGTTCAACCTCCAGCAGATTTGCGCTGGAGAACCTAAAGATTTGCAGAGAGAACATATTAATCTGCAAATAATCAAATCCACAAAAGTCAACACCGTAAATGTGGAGGGCTTACTGTAGGTTCAGCACCATGGTCTCTCTCCAGCTGGGGAAACCTTGCATACAGTAAATTCGCAACAGACATTGACATTACGGGGCACGACACCTGGCTTGACAGCAGTACATGCGAAAGGGTTCTAGGAGTCTTAGTGGACCATAGGATGAACATGAATCAGCAATGTGATGCAGCAGCTATGAAAGCCGATGCGGTTCTAGACTACATCAATAGGAGTATAGTGCTGAGATCGAGAGATGCAACAGTACCACTCTACAGTAGCCTCTCCCAATTCACGAGGGATCCATTCCAGACCCCCACCCGCAAAAATGGCAGCTTGCAAATATTCGAGCCTCATTGAAAATAATGGCAACCATGGCACACATTGGGAACTGTAGTTTTGTGAGACATTTAGCCTACTCTGTCAGAGAGCTCTGGTGCCACAATGAAGTTCCCATGATCCCCTAGCACTGAGCCAGGGCAGTTAAAGCGGTCTCATATTGGATTATTTCTACAGTGTGTTTTGGACCTCTTTAAACAGAAGCCTCGTCTTGTGTGTAATAAGGCATATATATATATATATATATATATATATATATGGCTCTAGACTGTCAGCTACCTCTGGGTTTCATACAGAAGCAAAGTCTTAATTAAAAGTTCACGTGTCATTCAGATTTCCTTCCAACTCAAGGAAAGTTTTGTCTGTCATAGTTAAAACAAAATCCATCACTAAAGGGGGAAAAAAATAAAATATAAACGGCCTCTGCTCATTTAATCAAGGAAAGGGAAAGATTGGCTCCTTGCAGTTCATACTCTTCCCATCTTTTGAACTTTCATTTAAGTTATAATTCATGGATTTTCAATGCCACAATCACTGTTTCCATGGAAATAAATTAATGTCACGAACACAGGATTAAGACACCACCAAAGAAATGAAACAGACGGAGAAGCGCCACTGCGAGAGAGAATGTGTGCTGACGGATCATTTGGAAGACTAGAAGGGACCTTTTGCACTTTTCCTTCAGAAGGAAGAGAAGAATGCAGACAAATTCTCTGCATTCTCCAATTTATCAAGATTTTTTCCCCCCAATGGTCGATTCTAGTACATCCAAGGGCTATGCCATGGCTCCATCCTGCAGAATCGTGGAATTTGCAGTTTTGTGAGGCACCAGTACTTTTTGGCAGAGAAGGCTAAAGACTTTGTAAAACTACATATCCCAGCGTTCCATAGGATGGAACTGCAGCATTTAAAGTGATGTCAAGGGAGCCAGCATGGCATAGTGGTTTGAGCATTGGGCTACTACTCTGGAAACCAGGGTCCGATTCCCAGCTCGGCCATGAAACCCACTGGGTGACCTTGGGCAAGTCACACTCTCTCAGCCTCAGGGGAAGGCAATGGCAAACCTTCTCTGAACAAATCTTGCCAGGAAAACCCCATGATAGGTTTATCTTAGTGTCGCCAGAAGTCAAAAATGACTTGAAGGCGCACAACAACAAACTGCATTATTTCTGTGGTGCTGATGCACTCTTAAGAGATAGCAATTGATGGAAAGTCATTCTGGCAGATCCAATAGATCTCCTAATCCTTTTTACAAGTTGGGAAAATTCGTTTTTTTAGACTTCACGGCCTGAATCCCCCAATCAGCGTGGCCATGCTGGTTTCAGAATTCTGGGATTTATATTCCAAAAAACCCCCCACACTTTTCCAAGCTTTAGGACCTTTTCATAAATGTCTCATAGGAAAAGATATATCAAGACATTTAGTGGAAACCCAATCCCCTCATGGTGACTGAGCCTTATAGACAACATGTGAAAACCCTGGGAAATTGTATGACCAAGTCCACTATGGCTTTTTATTGACCAATTTAACTTTTCCTCCTTAGAAACTGCCAAACCACACAAAGGACTATATCTGGCATTGCCTAATTTCAGCCAAGAAGCTATGAAAGAAAAACCCAAGGGCATCCTTCCTTCAAAAGGTGTTTCGGTCAGTCACTCCTAGGATCCTGCTTATGGTTGTGTGTTCATTCTATTTTTGAAAGAAGAAACTCTTTCTTAATTTCTCTTTGTTTTAATAAATGTATTGGACTAGAAACTGGAGTTGATTTACTTTCTTGCCTAGGCTGAAGATTGGTTTCATCAAAGTACCGGCCATGCTAACTTGGATGGTTAGGAGATTAAAGGAACCTGCCTTTCTCCATATCTGTGTGGTTTCTCATGGATCCAGGACATCAGAGTTTTTTAGACTCACCTATACCTTGTAGGACTAGATGTGCTCATGAGGACTGGTGAAATCAAAGTGTAGATTTGAATCAAAGTGAAGACTGGAACATGGGTCAAAGTGAAGATCTGAACATGAGTCAAAGTGAAGATTGGACATAGGTCTCTCTGTCCACAGTCTTGCACTATAACTACAATGCTATCTATCTCAGTATGCCAAGGGATCTTATAGCACCGTTGAGACTAACTGAGCAAGGTTGTAGCATAAACTTTTGGTCTACTTCCCCAGACGTGTGGCATGAACTGATGCCCAGGAAAATCCTTTTAGAACTAGATACATAAACAGAATTACAAAACTTGTGGGTATGGTGATGAGGTTTAGTTATGTGGCAATGTTAACACCCCAATCTCATGAGGATACTCTTGGCCAGTTTATCACATCTCCTTTCCAATTCCCAACCTGCGTACACCACATTTCAAAACTCCCTCCGGGGGCATAGAGAACATTTTCACTATGTCTTTATGGACCTTATCACACGGGGCCAAATCCTGACAGAATCCAAAAGAAATCCCGACCTAATACGTATTATTTTTCCGTGTTTACACACAACATCGCACAGAACCCCGACAGAACCCCGACACAATGCAGCATGATCCGAGTTCTTTTGAATTTCAGTTTCTTCAGGAAGTACAATTGCGCGACCGGATTAATATCGCTTTTGCCGTAAGTATGGTCACCCAATACGTATCGCCAAATACATACTGGGGAGCATTTCCCCGTAGTGCCACCTCTCCAAGGGGACCTCCTCAGAGCCCCGCGCCGAGGCAGGGCCGGCGCTCCAAGGAGGACCTCCTTGGAGCGCCGATCCAACGCAGGGCCAGTGCTTCAAGGAGGACCCCTTGGAGCGCCAATCCGATGCAGGGCCGGCGCTTCAAGGAGGACCCCTTGGAGAGCCGGCCCTGCGTCGGATCGGCGCTCCAAGGAGTTCCTCCTTGGAGCACCGGCCCTGCGTCGGTTCGATGCTCCGAGGGGGTCCCCCTTGGAGCGCCGGCCCTGCGTCGGAGCTGTCACTCGCCACGGCTGTCACCCTTTCCCAGGTCGTCCTCGGTGCAGCCGGCCCTCCGCACGCTGCGGTGGGAGGTCCTCCTCGGAGCGTCGGCCGTGCGGAGGGCCGGCTGCACCGAGGACGACCTGGGAAAGGGTGACAGCCACGGCGAGTGAGTGACAGCCGCGGCGAGCATAGTGCGCATGTGCAAGAACACCACTGCTTGTACATGTACGGGATCTTCTCACTTGTGTGTGGACGGCAGATACGGTTCTCAGGAGCACTTTCTAAAAAGCGCGATAAAAGCGCAATGAAAGTAATTGCGTACGATAGCCATTTGCGTATTGTGGGGTTTCTATCGGTTTAGTTCAGGATGTATTCCTTTATCGCATTCTTATTGCTTTGTGGCCCACATGTGATAAGGTCCTAGGTCTACCTCGGCCATTTTAGAGCCCAGAGATGTCCTTTTAAAACAACAACAACAACAACAACAACAAATACTAAGGAAGTCACTTCCTGCTCACTTGTTTTTTAAAAGGCCGCTTCTAACCCTAAAATGGCCCAAGGGGATTAAAAATCAGGCAACAAAATTATTTTTTTCTAGTGGGCATGGGGCATTTTGCCATGTTTTGGGACCTGGACATGTGGTTCCCAGGGCTGTTTTTGTGGGACCCCAGGGATGGCAAAAATCACCCCAAATGCCTTCTAGGGTCCATGGGGGCATTTTGCCACATTTTTGTCCCAGGGAAGACCCTTTTTAATAGAACAGGAACTTCCTAGTCACTTCCTATTGTAAAAAAGGAATTTCCTGAACCTAAAATAGCATGGGGAACTTTTTTTAGGGGGATGTGGTCTTCTAAGGCTAATGCAGCCCCCTAGACCAGTGGTTCCCAAACTTTGGTCCTCCAGATATTTTCAACTCCCATAAGCCCTAGCCAGTTTGGCCAACAGTCAGGAATGCTGGGAGCTGAATTCCAAAACATCTAGAAGACCAGAGTTTGGAAACCACTGCCATAGACCCTGCAATTGCCCACCTTCACTGCAATCCAGTGGATCTCAAAACTTTAATCCTCCAGGTGTTTTGGACTCCAGAAGCTCTAATTAGCTTGGCCAACATTCAGGCATTCTGGGAGGCATTCTCCAAAACATCTGGAGAACAAATGAGAACCATTCTAGTCCAACACACCTGGAAAGTACCAGGTTGGAAAGGTTTGCAGGAAAGGTTGGGAACTAGATACATAAATAGCCAGATTGATTGTTGATCATAAAAACATTACCTGTGCATTGGCAGGACATGATCCACAGGTCTTGCCTCACACCATGGGCTTTTGGGTTGCTCTGCATATAAAACCGAGGACTGGCAGTGTAAGGTCAAAGGAGAGATGTGACCAGGGCCTGACCACAACATGCTCGGGCTTGCCGTCTGCCTTAAGGCAGTGCTTTCCGAATCGCTGAAGTTGCTGGGGATGTTGTAGTTCATCATCGTAGCCGGGGTGTAGAAAGCCATGGCAGAGTAGTCGTGCCTGTTCTCCATGTAAGAGGAGGGAATGTAAATCGGACTGTGCTCGACAGTCAGAGCAGACGGGCTGCAGCTGAAAGGGATGGCAGGAGAGCCAAGCTCTGACAAGGAGCTCTTCGTTTCTGTTTTGCTGCATCCGAGATCTTGAATCGGTGGCAACTGAGAACACTCCTTGTGAGATGAGGCACAGAGGGACATGCTGGAGCGAGACAAATGCCAATCTCTCTTCTTCAAATGGTCATCAGAAAATACTTAATCTGGAAAACAGAAACATTAATGTGGTAAAACCCATTTCCCATTCCATCCTGGCTTCACATTTTATTCCTGAGGATTGGCTTTAGCGTCTGCAGCATTTGCAGTAGTTTGAGTAGAGAGATGGCACGACGAGAAACATGAGGCATTCATCTCATGCAGCAAAATCTGAGTGTCATTAAGCATGGCACAGTACAATATGTGCACATTTGGCATGAGGACCATTCTTCTCTAAAAAGCTTCTATTCATTGAAAAAAGCCAATGGATTTTAACCACTGTCATTTGGTCTGGGTCCCCAGAGATCTCAGGATAATCCATCTTGAGCTGTGGCAAAAAAATAAAGTAAAATAAAATAAAAAATAGACTACCTACAGTTGGTTCTCCATATTTGCAGCTTTGACTTTTGCAGATTTGATTATTCATGATTTTGATTAATATGTTCTCTCTAGGTCCACCAGCAAAACTCTGCCAGAAGTTGACCATAGAGTTGTGCTGGAGAGCCTAGAGGTTCCTAGAGAAAACACCTCTCTAGGCATTTGTAGGTCCTCCAGCATGATTCTATGAGCCACCTCTGGCAGATGTTGACCATAGAGTTGCACTGGAGGACCTGCAGATTCCTAGAGAGGTCTTCTCTCAGGCAGAAAGAATAGTGTGTTTTTTATTTGCGGTTTTCCCACATTCACAGGGGTCCTTCATCCCTAACCCCAGTGAATGTGGAGGGACCACTGTATACTCATCCAGAGTATGGGATACTGCTCACTGGCTGAGCTTACTGAACCTACAAACTAAGGCTGCATCTGCACTACCGGAATAATACAGTTTGACGCCACTTTAACTGCCATGGCTCAATGTTATGGGATTTGGGGATTTGTAGTTTTGTAAGCTATTTAGCCTTCGCTATTTAGAGAGCTCTGGTGCCACAACTAACTACAAATCCCAGAATTTCATAGCATTGAACCATGGCAGTTAAAGTGGTGTCAAATTGCTTTATTTCTGCAGTGAAGATGCAGCCATAGATACAGGCATAACTTGCTTAATGAAGAAGATAAGCTCCTCAGCATTAGTTCTTTAACCAAAAAAAAAAAGTACCAGAGGAGGAAAAAACATGGAAAAAATAGGGATAGGTTCCTGCACACAAAAAAAGAAGAGCAGTTCAATATGTTTCAGGAAACTTTTTATTCAAAGCTAACAATACATACATATGAAATGAAGCAACCAGGTCAGATAAGCCTTCCATAAGTAAACAATTCTGGAGACCACCTGAAAGCTACTTCTAAAATGCATCCATGGGTTATACTATTTTCCACCCGCCTCCATTTTTATTACGATTTTTATTTTGCTGGTCAAATTTACAGATCTGTTTTTTTAAAAAACATGATGAGGGTGAAGCAGGTTAATTTGCTTTCCCCCTTTCTCTCTATTTCTTTCTGTTTTGGGATTCTAGCAGCAGCTGCTGTTTGCCTTGTCTGTTGTAGGCCAGCACACACAGCTACAGTAGGATCAGCTAGAGAAGAATCCCATTTTTCCCAGCTCAGGCTTTGATTATTGCATTGTTTACTTCAGTCACACTACCGCAACCTGACACCAAAAGTCTGTGTTTCTCCAACACTCTTTTTTCCATCCTCCCAATGCAAACGCTGCCTTAAAAACTTCCATCTAGACAGAGAACAAGGAGGAAAAGGTGGCTAGGCAGGCATCAAAAGGCATTGTAAAAAAAAGTTTCACTGTGAGAGGCTTTGTTAAATGAGTTATGCCTGTACACTGGCTTAACGGTTGGTTTTGCTTATTCATTAGTTCTGCTTATATCCCATCTTTCTTCCCGTGAGTTCAAAGGAGTGCACATAGCTCTTCTACATACTTTGCACTCATAGCCGCCCTGCAAAGTAGGTCAGGCTGGAAGAGATTGCCTCGCCCAAGGTTACCCAAGTGGAGCCTTAAATCTACATTTAAATCTGACTTAAGTCAGTGGAGACTTATATCTGGACCTACCGAGTCCCAGTCCCATATTCTAGGTATAACACCACAGTGGTTCGCAGCACATTATATAATGGGCAGCAGGGCTGGCCCAAGACACTTTCCTGCCAGCGGTGAAGAATAAGGGACCTTCCCAATCCACATAAAAGGTACATCCATACTGACCATTGTGCATTTGGGGCAGCAATCTAGCTTAGGTGGCTCAGGGAAGGCCATATTGTGCACACACAGCTCCATCTTTCAGCATCATGGCACCACTTCCCTCTCCCTAGCATTTGCTTCTTGGGGCTGGTTGTCTAAAGGTCAGACTAGATCAGGGATCAGAAAAATGTGGCCTGAAGGTCACATGTAACCCACAAAGCTATTTTTGAGACCCCCTGGGTCTCCTAGCAGCCCCCAAAAATGTTTTTTAAAAAATTGAGGAAATTGCCTACAAGTGCTGGTTGGGATACAAATACTGTCACATGTTTTGTCCTCAAGACCAGTTTAGGCACAAGAGAGATCTTTTTAAAAAACATGAAGTGAATCCAAAGTAAGCATCTCTGAGGAAATCCCACTGTAGGAGGGAAAACAGGGAATACACATACCACTTAACACCTAGTTTGATCCTAACTCTGATCATTGCTAGGCTAAGCTGCAGGTTGCCTTTGAACTCATATATGTCAGTATGTCTAAGATAGAGCTGCAAGGTTGCAAACCAGTACTGGCGCATGGGAAACATCTCAACAAACAACTTTATTGGTTTTCGATTCATTGCTGGACACAATCCAACGTCCTGTTGCTTAACACTCAAGCCTTGCATGACTTGCAGTACAAAAAGAAATGTTGTTTCCCACATCAGCTGGCCCATAAACCAATAACTCCTTCTGTGGTCCTTCTGTAAAAGCCCTCCCTTTCAGGGATCCAGAATTTAATTTCTGAAGATTCATAGTTTTTGACCTTTGGAATGCTAGCCCTGGAAGGCAGGATTGACAATGACTTTGATGGCTTTTCGCTGCCATTCAAAAGCCCTTTCTTACAAACCTGTGTCAATTTTGGCTGCACTTGGTTTCCTGTTAATATTGTTAGCACAGATTACCTATGCTGTCTATTTGGTGACAAGTGTTGTACTGATTTCTTAGCAGCATGACCTGAAATTACCTGGAATAAAGCACATTAGGCATACAACAGTTCTTTCTCCAACAGTTTGCAGAGGAAAGATATTTCCCTGGCTCTTAAAATAACTTCTCTCACTGTTCCCCCACTGGAAATCAGGTGTGAATTATTCCTTGAACCTGGAATTGTAGAACTGATTCAGATGTGCAGACAGGTGTGTTATGACCATCATGGTAAAAGATTATGCCATGACATCTTCTTTGGTGAAGCTGCGGAGAGGACATTAATTTTTGGACGGTAACTGCCTGAACCACCACTAGCACCACCCTTGCCAACCTAATGTCCATGCTAAGTGGAGAATTCTGGGGTTTATAGTGCAAAAAAAGCAACATTTCCAATCTCTAGGGCAGGGGTAGGCAACCTTTCCCCTTTAAGGGCCGAGGGACTTCAACTCCCAGAATCCCAGGAGCTATTGGCCAACATGGGACTATTGGCCAACATGGCTGAGGCTTCTGGGAGCTGTAGTCCCTCGGCCCTTAAAGGGGAAAGGTTGCCTACCCCTGCTCTAGGGGCTCATCTACACTGGCCAAACCCCCAGCCTCGCCTGTATCCGCTACAATCTGTTAACACAATGTACGGCCTGATTCACACCAATTTTTTCCCTTTTGGCCCTTAATTTACTTTTAAAAACCTTGCACGTTACTCCGGATTTCCCTAGGAAAACCAGAGCTTCCTGAGTGTGGATAGCAAGGATTGGGCTAGATTTGGGGTGGGGGAGGCAGAACAGATGGCAAGTAGTGCCGTCATCCCCTGGGCAATCTGTTCCATGCAGGAAAGAGAATGGGAAATGTCTATATCTCCTCTAGGATGCTGCCACTATCATCCCAGCGAAGCAGCTCTCCATATCCCCACTGCCAACACATCATTTGCCTGGTGTCATGTGTTCAACTATTTGGGGGGCTCACTGCTGATCACATGGCTGGACACCTCCTTATGAAAACAGAATAACTGCAACATTACTAGTGGGGCCTTGCCAGAAAGTTCTTGCCCCGGAAGATAACGGTAGTAGCCCTGAGAAGAAGGACAGCAAAATGCAATCACGAGAAGTATTTCAGGTATGAACATCAATGCAGCCTCAATGCAGAATTTCCTGGGTAGGTGTTGAGCAAACGGGGGTGAATCCAGGCCAAAAAACCTCCAGGCTGCAATGTAGATGAGCCCTAGCTGGGTTCATGAGGACATTAGCAGAGCCATGCTGGATCAGATCAAAGGGCTATTGAACCTAGCATCTTTTTCCTACAGTAGCCAATTTGGTACCTAGAGGGACCCACAAACACAGCATGCATGAAACAAAACCCTCTTGTTCCCCAGCAAATGATATGCAAGTTCATACTGGAAATGATATATAGTCATCTCTCTATCCACCTTCTCCACCCATAGGCTGAGATCCTAAATCAGGATGTGGAACATCAGAACAACCCTTGTGTTGAATGTCAATGCCATGCATGTTAACACACACCCAAATGTCCATCCAAAGTTACAATAGCTATGTGCAATCCATGGGCATCTCAAACACATGCACATCTGTGTGCACAGCAGGACCCATGCGCACCTCCATTTCCTCAATTTTAAACTGAATCAGACAAAAATATCCAACCATCTTTTATCCATGCACAGGACACCAACAGGATGGCAGCCATACTTGTATACATTTCTATCATTTTCCAAATGATAACCTTTCCTCATAGGAGGAATGGTAACCTTTCCAAATGGAAGAGTTGCTCCAACCCCTTGATAATTTTTCTTGCAACTTTTCCAGATCTCCAATATCTTTTTGAGGTGACCAAAACTGAATACAGGATTTCAAGTAAACATCCAGAGGTAGCCGTGTTGGCCGTACAGTAAATCAAAAATCCACCAATGATACCTTTACGGGGCCAACCAAAATGCACAATTACATACTGCAAGCTTTCGAAGCTCCATTGGCTTCTTCATCAGGCAAGATGTTAAAAACCATACAGGAGGGGAAAAAATCTGAAGATGTTAGTCATAGGCCTGCATTTTGCTGTTTTTTGTTCTCAGTTCAGATGGTATGAAGGGGTATTACTTGCAGGCTGGAACCTCCTCTTTCTGCTATGTGGTTACTAGAAGATACTCAAAGTCCAGGAAATTTAACATCCATTTGCAAAACAGAAAAGAACACAGTATTCCAAGTGTTCATTGATCTCCAGCCTCTGTTTTCTGTCTACATTAGTAGTTTTCAAACGGTATGGGAGGGGAGATTTAATATCAGAATTGGTCCTTAAATGTAAATTATCTCTAGTTGTTTAGTCTTTTCTTATTTTCCTTGAATTTCTAGGCAGGACACTGAAACACATTAAGCTGACACCAGCAAACACACTTGGCTAAATTTAGACTTTGTTCTCTGTGACCCATCAAATAAATCTACATTGCTCTTCTAATAACATTGACCTCTATCACGCAAGGAATTACTTTGCTGTTGAACAAACTCTGCACATTGATTATTGTAAACTTAGTAACTGCAGTTAGGAAGTTCACAGCCAGGCTACTTGTAACTTGAACAGATTTTTACACAGGGTTAAGCAAATTTGTGGAAGATATCAATATTATCATCAGGATTAACTAAATCACAGCATTTCCAGAACCAGGAGGCTGCATGTCCCTGCCCATTACAGCTCCAAGACACTGCCAAATGAAGGACTTGTTCCCACTTACATTTAAACTGGTTTGTGATTCGCCTTCGCTCCATGTCGGTGAATCAATTCCAAAAGGTCTGTCATTCCCACTATGAAAGCGGATCTTTTCATTATTCCCTTGTAACCGCTTCTTTTTTGGCATGATTGTCGTTCCCACTAGTTTGCGCCGCTTCAAAATGCATGTCAATCATTTGTGCGTCATCGGTGACGCAAGCAGCAACATGATGAGGACGGGGCCGTTCCTGGCACTGAATGGGGCGACTTTAGCAACTGAGTCTTCCTCTGCCCCTCAGGCACCTAGGCTGCTCAAGTACACCATTTCCTCCTTTGAGCAGCCCAGCTTGGGAACTATATTTTTTTAAAAAATTGACGAATATGCAATCCATTGGTTTTGTTACTACTTGCCTCACTGAGCTGCAGTCCATCGATAATTGCAAGTAATTGCAAATACAATAGATCGCACGTTCTGTCAATTTTTTATTTTTTAAAAAAATCATGTGCCCATAGGTTTGCTGTACATCCATCATCATCACAATTCAACACACACCACAAGTACAAAGGCAGCACTGAGAGGGGGGCGGGGGATGACTGATTTCCCAAAAAATGAGGAGGGATAATAAACACCCCTCTGCCATTAGTCCCTGCCCTTCAGAATGATCCAATTCAGACCCGTCGTTCCCACTTGTAAACGCTTCGGAATCGATTCTTTTCAAAAGACCCACCAAAAAACTAGTGTCAGGAAACAGTGGGGTTTTTGCATTTGCCTCTCTTCATCGCGACTGAAACTGAGCTCAACAGGATCCGAACCAGTTTCAAGAGGGAACGACCGTCATATAACCTGATCAGCAATTCGCTTTACATCATAGTGGGAATGAGACCTGAGTGGAAAAACAAATGGCATCTCAACCACACACCTAATTCAAGTTGCATAGTACTCAAAGCCTGGCATATCATTTTAGCCAATGTCCTATATCACACCAACAAAGACTTAAGGCCTATTCACACTACACAAATATAACATAACTTCCAGTTTCCATGTTCAGCAAGGACAGTCCCAATTAATCCCCTGTCATCCCACTTTTTCAGATGCATTTAAAGTGTCCCAGTTTCTCTCTTCTACTCTCACTTTCCTTCTTTGTCTTCAGTTTGTTTCAGTTACTGCAAATGGAGTTCAAAGGGCAAAAGTACTTTGCACTGAACTCAACAGGAGGGAGAGGAAAGGTGCAGATGCAGTTTTGCACTTCCCAGTAGGCTTAGGCAAAAGTAAACTGCCCAAGGCAAAACCCACTCTTAGTTTGTGTGTTCATCCTATTACCTTTTGCTATCTTGACCAAACTTTGATGTTGCTTGGCCACATCATTTGTCCTGGTTTTCATCTGTGGAATGATGGAGCATGTGATATACTGTTATATTCTATCGTAATTGCCATGGCAACTTCCTATGGGATTTGTAGTTTGGTGGGACACCAGAACTCCATAGCTATGAATTCTATATAGTCCCAGGGTTCTGTGAGATGTTGTTGTGGCACTTAAAATGGCCTCAGGCCACACCAGGGGCACCTCCACCACCCTAGCTATTGGTAGGTTGTCAAGATGCACCTGGATCCATCTCAGCTGATCTTGAGAGAATCATCCCTAGCATATGATCATCCCATTCTTCCCTCAGTGCCCAACCATAAACTCCAACTGCCCCAATTTGGCAGGGACAGTCCCAGTTAATCCTCTGCCATCCCACTTTTTCAGCTGCTTTTAAAATGTCCCACTTTCTCTCTTCCTCCTTTGTCCTCAGCTTACTTTTTTTGCTGCAAAATTAATTAAAAGTGCAACAGCAGCGTGTATCCAGTTAACACAGCTGGAGGGAGAGGAGAGGAATGGGTAGAGTCTTTCTCTTCCCAGTAGGCTCATGCAATAGCAAACAGCTGCAATCACTTCACTTGTGTGTACAGTCACTTCCCCCCAATTCGCAGGGGATTCATTCCGGACACACACACACACCCCGCATGAACTAAGAAAATCGCCAATATTGGAACCTCATTGATTACAATGGGGGCGTGCTCTTGTGCACGACACGGTGTGCACGCCTTGGGGACACACACCATTTTGTCCCTCACGGCTTGCCGTCCATGAAGGAGTGAGAGACATGAACGGCAAGACCGCGAACAGCAAGGGACAAGTGTACTTCCTCAATAGCTTTTGTCATCTTCTTGACCACACTCTGATGTTGCTTGGCCACATGTGTCCCAGGATTAATCTGTGAAATGTTGGAGGGTATGCTCAAGAGCAACCAGAAGGAGCCCAAGGGAACCCCGCAGTCCATCCATGTGTGAGGAGGAGATGTACCTGGCTACTACTGGATACCAGGGTGGGGACCTTGCAGGAGAAAGTACTAGATACTTCCACAAAGTTTAGAAAAGCACATACATGCATAATCCCAAATTATGCCCACATATGTCACCAGTAGGTTGCTGTCCTTTGACACCTGACATATAAAATTGTCATCATCACCACCATTATTGTCATCATTGCCACCACTACTCATCATCATCATCTTGATTTTTACTCAGCCTTTTCCCCAAAATTTGGATTCAAGGTGGTTTACAATTAAAAGCAAGTATAATATAGCTTGGAAGGGCAGTTATGAAGGAACTAGGCAAGATCCTGAAGTGTAAATATATATATTTGAATATTAAAATTAGTTTTGTCCGTGCCATGGTACTTCCCATTTCTATGTGTGGTTCTGAAAGCTGGTCAGTGATGAAATTTAATAGGAACAAAATCAACTAATTTGAAACATGGCGCTAGAGGAAAGTTCTGAGGATATTGTGGACTGCCAAAAAGACAAATAGGTCTTAGGGCAAATCAAGCCTGAACTCTCTCTAGAAGCCAGGATGACTAACTTGAGGCAGTCATACTTTGGCCATGTCATGAGAAGACATAGAATCATAGAATCAGAGTTGGAAGATATCACAAGGGCCATCCAGTCCAACCTCCTGCCATGCAGGAACTCCCCATCAAAGCATCCCATAACTCACTAGAAAAGACAACAAGGCAGAAGATAAGGTAGAAGACAGTAAGGATGAGGAAGATGACATTGCAGATGGATTGACTCAATAAAGGAAGCCACGGACCTGGAGCTCTCTCATTCATAGCCTATAGGGTCACCATAAGTCAAAGTCAACTTAATGGCAGTTAACACTACCACCAACAACAACAACACAAAAATCAACATTAAAAGGAAAATAAACTACTGATGGTGTTAAAACAATTTAAAACATGCACCTAAAAATAGATAAAACAGCCCCCAAACAGTTGAGTCAAACCAACCCTGCCCCTTCTAATGCCTTTTCTTGCTGTCCTTTTCTTTCCAGACAGGCTTTTAGAAATCAAGGCTTTTAAGGAAAGGGCTTGTAAGAAGGTGCTGCACTGTTTTAAACTGTAGTCTTCACTGCTTTTAGCCAGTTTTAAATTGTTTTAAAAGTTAATAGTTTTGCTTCATTTTACTGGCGACCTTTTGCATGTTTTTAACTGTATTGTAATCATTTATGTAAGCCACCTTGAATCCCACTCTTTGGAAAAAGGATTAAAATTAAAGAGGAGGAGGAGGAGGAGGAGACACCTAGTTTTCCTACTGGTAAAGCCAACCAAGTTATTTAATTCCAGCTGCAGTAAAAGATGAACCTTTCTTGTGTTGGCCTTCACATTGTCAGAAACAGACTGCAAGGCTAAAAGGATCTTTGATACAGCAGGGCTCTTCTGATGCTCTTATATTTCTAAATGACCAGTCACATCAACAGGTCCTTGACCTTCCTGAATCTACAATCACACCATCCAGTTTTGCACCCAATCTCCGCTAACTTGCATTGGGTGACTGGGGAGTCATGACTCAGTTTGATCAGAAAAAGTTGATGAAATAGGGGTAAGAACATTATTTTCAGAATGTTTCTTTTCTTGTTTCTTTTCTTTTCTTGCTTTATTTATTAGTTTTATGATTCATAATACCATGCATACAACATATATAATGAATCCTTACCAAACAGTACCATTATTACAGTACATAGTTTTCAACCCCCATCTCCCTTCCTCCTCCCCCACCAATGGCTATAACCAAGTAATTTACTATCCAATACCTATAATGTGGAATATCTTATTAATATAGGGGGGTTGCAGACTGCCAGAAATAGTGCAAATTGAGTCCACTTTTAGGTTTAGGGTTAGGGAATAATGGGAACTGTATTTTATTGTGGCATCAGAGCTCTCTGACAGAGAAGGCTCAATGTCTCAGGGGGGAAAAAACAATTCCCATGATTCCCTAGCACTAACCCTAACCCTAAAAGTGGACTCAATTTGCGCTATTTCTGGCAGTCTGCAACCCCCCATAGTTTCCTAACTTCATTGTATCCCTTTTCAGCTTTAACTTTCTCAATCCAACAACCCCATTTATCCCATCAGATCATTTCCTTTATTTGACCATTTTATTTTCCTTTTCTTTCCCTTGAATAATCAAATGAGATATTCTGCAACATAATGTGACCAATTCCCTCCCAACATTGTTTGTTTTTCTATCCCAATGCTATTACAATGTGTGCCACTCTTAAAAAAAATTGTGACATAATCTTCTGTTTTATTCAATCCCATTTTTCTTAAATTTAAGGTTAAACTATTCTTCTTCTCAGAACGTTTCAAACTACCTGTTTAGAAGTTGGTAACAGGCAGACCCTGGGGTAAGTTATGATTTGGCAACAGTACTTTTCCTTGTATCCTACTAAGCATTCCAACTAGAGTAGAACAGGATTCAAACCGGTGTTTGCTGTACCTATGCTCTTCTTTCCTGTAAGCACTTTCCATCCTTTCAGCTGCAAAATACCATAATATGATACTAGAATTCAAAGACATAGCCGTGTTAGTCTGGAAAATTAGTATGCAAAGGGATCTTGCAGCACCTTTGAGACTAACTGAAAGATAGAAGTAGGTAACATGAGCTTTTGTAGACTCGAGCTTACTTCCTCAAATGCATTTGGATCTGCATCTGAGGAAGTAGGCGCAAGTCTATGAATGCAACGTCAGAGTGCGGTCACAACAGCAAATGTTATTAATAAGGGATGAAGGGATGTCATATTTAGGGTGGAGTAAGCTTGTTTTCTGCTGATCTCCCGACAGATAGCCATCCAGCCTCTGAAAACCTCCAGAGAAGGAGATTCAGCCACTAGGACTCAAAGCAATGGATTCAAACAACAGGAAAAGAGATTCCACCTAACCATTGGGAACAACTTCATGACGGCAAAAGCTGTTTGACGGTGGAATATGCTGCCTCTGAGTGTAGGAGAGTCTCCTTCTTTGGAGGTTTTTAAACAGAAGCTGGATGGCCATCTATCAGGAGTGCTTTGATTGTGTCTTCCTGCATGGCAGGGCGTTGGAATGGATGTCCCTTGGAGGTCTTAATTATTAATAATTTTTGCCATCTTCATCACACTCTGCTGTTGCTTGGCCACACATGTCCCAGTTTTCACCTATGAAATGCAGAGAGGGTATGAGTTTGCTAATACTGGTTACAAAGATTATTGCTGGGTCATCCCTTCCATTAGCGGAGTGACGCAGCCACCTTAGACCACAGATTTTAGGTATCATAAAAAGACAGCAAATTGTTAGTTGTTAAGGCATTAGTGGGTTGCATTTTTATAGTCAGGGAGATGGAGAGAGGTGATTGTGGGTTGGTCTTTTTCAAGTGCCAAAACAGCCATGTACAGGAGGAGGCAGCATTCTGCTTCTTGTTGTTGTTGTTGTTGTTGTTGTTGTTGTTGTTGTTGTTGCTGTTGTGTGCCTTCAAGTTGTTTCTAATTTATGGTGACCCTAAGCAAACCTATCCTGCTGTTTTCTTGGTAAGATGTGTTCAGAGGAGGTTTGCCATTGCCTTCCCCTGAGGCTGAGAGCATGTGACTTGCCCAAGGTCACTCAGTGGGTTTCATGTCCGAGATGGGAATCGAATTCTGGTCTTCAGAGTCACAGTCTAACATTTAAACCACTACGTCACGCTTTGTTGACAAATCAACGTATGCTTCTGATTGTGGGAAGCAAAGAGGCATCAACACACGTTTTTCTTTAATAATTAAGAGTAGAAAGGAAACTATGAAGGGCATGTCTTGTTTTATTTTGTTCTATATTCCCTAAACTATGTGATTCAAGCCTTTTCTATTTCCTGTCTACAGAGGTAATTTTCCTCCCCTTCTCTCCAAAAGTTATTGTTATTATTTTACAACTCTCTATCTGAGAAGGTAGCATCCATGAGACTTTTCAGCCTCAGGATGGCTCATACATCCACATGAGAGTCAGCATTAGGGACTCTTCTACTAGTATAGGTGACTTTTTTTGGTCTATCTGCTTTCCTATTTCTGATGGATTTCTTGCAACAATAAATGCAAGTTTTACTTTCTAACCTTTCCAGAGCATCCTACATATTTCTAGCCTGTATTATATCAGGTTGCATGGGGACATGCTACACTCTATTTAATATAAATACTAATATTTCCTACAATGATGACTCTAGAAATGAGAGACCTGTATGAGTCCTGGTCATCAACAGCCCTATTCAAGTCTTGCAAACTCGGGGCTGTGGCTTCCTTGATTGATCAGTCTTTGAAAGAATCAATCTTACAGTCTTCCACTTTTCCTACTGCTTTCCACTTTGCCAAGCATTATATTTTCCAGTGAGTCATATGGTTATTTGGTTTCATGTGAGGTGTAGTGGTTTGAGCATAGGACTATGACTCTGGAAATCAGGGTTTGGTTCCCCACTCAAGTACAAAACCCACTGGTTTTGTGACCTTGGACAAATCACACTCTCTCAGCCTCAGAAGATGGTAATGGCAAAATCCCTCTGAAGAAACTTGCCAAGAAAACCCTATGGACGTTATCACACACGAAATCTGTTGGTTAATCCACACAAATCCCAAACAAAAACTGAATTTGCGCCTCACGATTTCACACGACATCGCACAGAAACTGGTCAGAAACTGGACAGAAACTGGTATTATCCGAGATCTTTTTAATTTCAGGAGTTTAGAGGAAATGCATTTGTGAAATTACAGTAATTTCGCATTTACTGTAATGTGAAAAGCAAATACGCACAGACAATTCTCTTTTAAAGCCTGGAGGAGGGCCAAGAGGAGGAGGAGGAGGAGGGGCCTCCAGGGAGGGAGAGTCCCGGGCTCCCCATGCAGGGAAGGCAAGGCAAGGAGAGGGAAGTTTGGGACGGAGGAGAAGTTTGGCATTTGGGATGGAGGGAAAAGGAGGGGAAAGAAGGCTTCCCTCGCAGCAGCTGTGGATGGATGTGGGTGCAAGTGTGGGGTGTGCTTGTGGAGCAACTTGGAAATCCATCTCACCATGAAGTTCTGCCCTGCAGGTCCTACAAAGGGGAAAGGCTTATGGGGGGGGGCATGGGAGCTACCTCCAGTTTCCCCCTCTCAATCCCTCCCTTGCCTTGGCTTGCCTTGCCTTTCCAGCCTCCTCCTCCTCTGCTCTCTTGAGAGGTCCTAACCCCAACAGAAGGGGGTTAGGACCTATGCAGGAGGACATGACCCCAAATGTAGGACAGTCTGACATTTCCTCCTGGGAAATGCAGGACCCGCCCTGGAAAAAGGAGGAGTCTGGTCACGAAACACACCCATTTCCAGTACATGTACGGGTTCTTTTCACTCGTGTATGAAAGTTAAAAACGTCTTTTTTTCGCTTTTAACTTAATTCCGTTATTACTGTTTTAAGGGTGGGAGGGATATATTTGTATTGTATTTTATGCTGTTAACCGCCCGGATTGGGAAACCATTGGGCGGTATACAAATAAAATTTATTATTATTATTATTATTATTACTGTAATTACGTGTGAAAAGCTTTTGCGCAATTAAGCTCTATTTTCGCTTTCTTTTCAGGATGCTTCATTTCCACTTTATTATCTCTTTAACTACAAAACTGGCCCACGTGTGATAACGTCCTATGATAGGTTTGCCTTAGGGTTGCCTTTGGGTTGCCATAAGTCAAAAATGACCTGGCACACAACAACAACAACAACAACAACAACAACAACAACATGTGGTTTCATGATGTGGTTTCAAAGTATGACAACTTCAGTTTAGATATAGCCATGTCGGACTGTAAAATCAGTATGTAGATTGATCTTGTAGCACCTTTGAGACTAACTGAAAGAAAGAAGTTGGCATTATTAGCTTTCATAGACGTAGACTTAAGTCTACAAAATCTCATGCTGCCAACTTCTTTCTTTCAGTTAGTCTCAGAGGTGCTACAAAATCTCTCTACATAACTTCAATTTAGTAATCCTAGCTTCTAGTAAGAGTTCAGAGCTGATTTGGTCTAGCGCCATGATTCCCAAACTTTGGTCCTCCAAATGTTTTGGCCTCAGCTCCCATAATTCCTGGCTGTTGTCTAAGTTGGCTGAGGCTTCTGGGATCTGAAGTCGAAAACAAATGGAGGACTAAAGGTTGAAAACCTCTGATTTAGGACCAATTCATTTGTCTATTTAGTAGTCTATGGAATACTCTACCTCGGGTCGCAGAATACCTTGGGGCAAACCTGAATACTGGACTGACATTTTTCCCCTTCAGCAACTGCAATAAGCCATCTATCTTATAAAGATAGATATAAAAGTAATGTTAGATAAATAAATACAAGATAAATAAATACGCAAACATAAATAAAATGAAATTGTTGGGTCAATCCTAGTAACTTAAACAGGAGCCAGAGAGATGACTCAGAAGTAGAGCACAATGGAAATAACTATACTGTGTATTTTCCATCCTCAGCATCTAAAAATCTGGGTGGCATTGCCCTTAAGCATAATTTTTTTTTTAATGTCAAGTAGCCATTCATTCATTTTTAATACAGCATAACTACGGACAGGCAACTAAGAAAAGGAGATAGAAGTAGATAGCAAAGATGAAATCACAATAGAGGCTCAGCTGCCATTCAAATCATTTAAAAGAGATTTAAGTCATAGTATATTACTTGTATTGTGTTTTTGTAAAGTCTAAAACTGCAGTGGTAGGCATTTTAAGAAAAATTTCCTGCTGATGGCTCTTACAAGCCAAATGAAGTAAGATGCAAAAGGAAAGTAAAGTGGGTAGAGAAAAACAAGCTGCACTTTTTAATTTATTCTGTGGATGCCATGGAAGGCCAAAAAGACAAAAGATGGATCCAAGAGCAAATCAAGCCTCAGCTCTCCCTAGAAACCGAGATGATTAAACTGAGGTTGCTGCCACACTGCAAAATTTATTAATAGTTTTTTGTGGGTTTTTTGGGCTGTGTGGCCATGTTCTAGAAGAGTTTCTTTCTGACGTTTTGCCAGCATCTGTGGCTGGCATCTTCAGAGAAAACTGGAATGGAAGAGAATGGGTCTTTATATACTGTGAGACCCTGGGTAGGGAGGAGTGATTCCCATCTAAACTGTGTATTGTTCTATGTTGGTAGCAGGGCCTCAGGGTAGGAGGATATGCAAACAAGGATTAGTGTCTGGTAATTGGTGATCATTGTCTGCTGGGAAAGCCCCTGACCCTGGGTGGTTTCCCATGTGCATTTGCTGAGTACTGATTTTCCTATTTTGCAGGACTGGTAGCCAAACTTTGTTTACTTTTAGGGTTTCTTCTTTCCTGTTGAAGTTGTCTAAGTGTTTATGGATTTCGATGGCTTCCCTGTGCATTCTGACCTGATAGTTGTTGGCATGGTCCAGAATTTCAGTGTTTTCAAACAGCATTTTATGTCCAGGATGCTTTATAATGTGTTCTGCTACTGCTGATTTTTCTGGCTGGCCCAGTCTGCAGTGTCTCTCATGTTCCTTGATTCATGTTTGTACACTGCGTTTGGTGGTCCCTATGTAGACTTGTCCGCAGCTGCATGGTATGCGGTAAACTCCTGCGGCTGTGAGAGGGTCTCTCCTGTCCTTCGCTGAGAGCAGCATTTGTTGGATTTTCTTGGTTGGTTTGTAAATCATTTGGAGGTTGTGTTTCCTCACCACTTTCCTTATTCTGTCTGTGATTCCTTTGATGTATGGTAAAAATACCTTCCCTTTGGGTGGTTGCTTGTCTTCACTCCTCCGGTCAGAAAGAAACGTCAGAAAGAAACTCTTCTAGAACATGGCCACACAGCCCAAAAAACACACAAAAAACTATAGATGCCAGCCATGAAAGCCTTTGACTTCACTTCAGAATGTATGAAGTTTGACACTAACTTAACTGTTGTTGATGATGTTATATTTATATTTATTTACATCCTGCCTTTGTCCCATGACTGGGACTCAGGGCGGCTTGCCACATTAAAAACAGCAATGTTATGGCTCCATTCTATGGAATCCTGGGATTTAGAGTGTGGTGTGTCACTAGAGCTCTCTGACAGAAGGCTAAATATCTCCCAAAACTACAAATCCCAGAATTCTATAGCATTGAGCCATGGCCACTAAAGCAGTGTCAAACTGCATTAATTCTGCAGTGTAGATGCAACCTGAGACTTATTGTACTTTGGGCATATCATGAGATTATATGACTCATTAGAAAAAATGATAATGCTTGACAAAAGAAGACAGTAGAGGGAAAAGGAGCTCTGTATTACAGATGGATTGAGTCAGTCAAGGAAGCCACAGTTCTGAGTCTGCAAGACCTTAGTGTCAAGGTCTGGCCCTCTGCATCCCTCCTCTTTTCCAATATCAAATTGATATCAAAAGGGATGTTTGAGGTATGTAGCAGAGAGGGTGCCCCCAGTGCAAGAAACTAGTCATGCCATAGAAGGAGATTGTGATCATATTTGGAGATCCAGCAAATGGGGGAAGCTCAAGAGTACATAGCGGAGGATCGATCAATTAGCATAGGAATCTGCATAATCCCTTCATTGATAGGAGTGATGGTGGGTGACAGACCTTGTGTCTATAGTGAACAAAAGACCAAGACTACTTCCCTCTGGGAACGATGCTCTTTTGTCCAAAGACATTTGAACGGATTAATAGTCTAGCCCAGGGGTAGGCAACTTTTGCTTAGTGAGGGTCGGTCCGCTCGTCCCGAGGTCTTCCGCCGGCCAAGGGGGGGGGAATGTGCATGCGCAGTACACCGGAAGTACTGCGCATATGTGAGCAATTCACGGCCACCATTTTGTTTTCCAAAATGGCGCCGTGACTCGTTTGCGCATGCACCGGAGTACTGTGCCTGCGCAAATGAGTCATGGCCACCATTTTGTTCAAAATGGCAGCCGCAACTCATTCGCGCAGGCGCAGTACTCCGGCACATGCGCAAACGAGTCACGGGGCCATTTTGGAAAACAAAATGGCGGCCGCAACTCACGCGGCGGCGGGAGGACCAGGCTGGTGCTGGTCCAAAGGCCTTGGGGGGCCGGATCTGGCCCCCAGGCCGTAGGTTGACGACCCCTGGTCTAGCCATTCACAATTGCTCGAAATGGAAGACATTTTGAAATTCTTCCTGGACAGAGGGCTGAAATGGAGGAGTTGGCTGGGTAAAGGAATATGTTTGGTCACCTTGATTTAATGGGATTTGAGCATCCATGGATTTTGGGATCCACAATGGGATCCTGGGACCAAACCCCAGTGCATACCAAGGACCCACTGTGCCAGTTAATAGATGAGTAAATTTAAAAAAAAAATAATTTGCTGGGGTGGCACTGGTTTTTAAAGTTTGATCCCTTGCCTAGAAGTACAAATGCAGAAGGTTACTATGATATGCACAATTTGTTCCTTTGTATCACACCCAGGCATTTTCTGCAAAAGTGTTTAGTTCTTTCCAGGAAAAGAGACAAATCCATACCTTTGCAGACTGCCAGAAATAGTGCAAATTGAGTCCACTTTAAATTGAGGCACTGCCCTGGCTCAGTGCTAGGGAATTATGGGAACTGTAATTTATTGTGGCACCAGAGCTCTCTGACAGAGAACGCTCAATGTCTTAGAAAAAAATACAATTCCCATGATTCCCTAGCACTGAGCCAGGGCAGTGCCTCAATTCAAAGTGGACTCAATTTGCACTATTTCTGGCAATCTGCAAAGAAATCCACTTGGCAGGAGCTATTTGCATACTCCAAGCATTGTGTAAACAGAAAGGAAATCCTAGATGACATTTATCAAATGACTGGTTATATGAGCATAACATTATAGCCCGCCTCGATTGTTGTGCAGAGGGGCGGGCTATAAATAAAAATTATTATTATTATTATTATTATTATTGTCTGATTTTGAGGAATTTCCCCAAAGAGGGTACATAGTTACAGGGGGACTGAGTTTAAGTGATGATAATATATCATCAGTTATTCATTAATCAATAATCATGATCAACAATCCCTCCCAAGAGCAAAAAAAATAAATAAAAAAAATGCCATTGGGATGCAGGAAACCATTTTAACTGAATTCTAAAAATGACAAATTCTTGCAAGCTGGACTCTTCCTACGGATCAAAGTGCAGAATAGCAACAGGTTAAAATACAGCAACAGGTTGGACACATAAGGCTATAAAAGCCATATAAAATCAATACATATATTTTTTTAAAATGAATCCATACTTCATAGTTTAAAAATAATCTGGAACAGCCTGCTGAAAGAGACTGGTCTTTGGTATTGTTTTGAACTCAAGGGCACCGTATCCAGCTGATGAAACTCCTCTGGCAGGTCATTTCACAATGGCTGGAGAAATGCCTTCTGGTTAGCAATTATCAGCCTAGTTTTGGCTTCCTTTTCTCCTAAACCTAAACAATGAGTTTCTTTTCTCCTAAACCTGTATTTAGTTTTTGCTAACCTTTTCTCCCATGTGTATGAGCAAAAAATAAATAAAAATAAAATAAAATCTTACAAATGGTCTTAGGGGGGAAGAGTGTTTTCAGAGACATTTCAGCTCCATTCAGTAAAATAAAAAGCAAGCTGTTGAGTTCACTGAAACACTTCAGCTAACAAAATATTAAGCAAAGGGTTGGAAAGAAGAGGGAAAAAGCTATCCAGTGAGATGGTGCTGTCCATTAACTTCTGAAGTTTAGGTACTCATGATGAAATGCTCATCATCAAGTCCAAGGGGAATCCAGGCATTAATAAAGCATGTCTAGTAGTTTTCATCTCTACTTGGATCAGGTCTTTTGCAAGGCTAATGGGACTTAACTGCCCAACCAAAAGCAAGACCAAGAACCATTTTTCATTTTCTCATAAAAGCAGAATAGAGTGGAAATTGTGCACTCCATGGACCATATCTTGCCACGTGTGTGTTTTGTATGTGTGCATGTCCCCCAAGGAACAGCATCAGTATCAGACAGACCCCCCAGAAATTCAGTTTTCATAATTAAAAAATCCTCACCGTAAACAGTTAATTCACCCCTCCTGGAGGCTTCCAGGCACAGTAGTTTATCTTAAAACAGCCCTCCAATGCTTCCTAAACAAACAATTAAGCAATGATAACTTTGTATCATTCTGCCCAAAGTCAACTAAGCCAAGCAGGTCATCAAAATAAAACAGACCAAAGACTGTCCTCTGGTTTAACTAATTTCCTTATGGCCTGGTTTACACAAGCCAAGAATTCAAAGATATAGCCATGATAGTCTGTAGAAAGGTTGGGGGGTATGGCAGCCATGGATGCCATCTCACCTATCAGGGCAGGGGCTGAAGTGGCACCTGGGCAGCAAGAGTCCTCCACTGGCAAGAAGCCCTGCAAACAGATGGCATCTATGGTCCTGCATCAAGCATCATACAATCTGGTGAACAAGGCACTGAACTGGTCACTAAAACCTCTGATTTCAGCGCTTAACATTTGGTTTGAAGCTCAGGTTATGATGGCATAGTGGCATAGCGTATTGAGTGTTGGACCGATTCTGGAGATCAGGGTTCGAATCCCCACTGAGCCATGAAACCCACGGGTGACCCTGGGCAAGTCACACTCTCTCAGGCTCAGAGGAAGGCAATGGCAAACCCCCTCCGAAGAAACATGTCAAGAAAACCCTGTGATAGCTTGACATTAGGGTTGCCATAAGTCGAAAATTACTTGAAGGTACAACAACAAAGAACAAATCAATTACCATCAAAACTAGGGCTGCACCCACATTGCAGAAATAATCCAGGTTGACACTGCTTTAACTGCCATGGCTCAATGCTATGGAATTCTGGGAATTGCAGTTTTGTAAGATATTTAGCCTTCTCTGTCACAGAGCTCTGGTACTACAACAAACTACAATTCCCAAAAATCCATCGCATTGAGCCAGTTAAAACAGTGTCGATCTGGATTATTTCTGCAGCATGGATGCAACTCTGAACAGTGCTCAAATGGGTTCAGAAAGATGGACACTTTATGTCATTATTTTTCCTAGAATGCCCTTTGTATGTAGATTTAAGAACTCAGTACGTTGATCCTCTTCTTATTAGGGGATTTCCTCTAATATTTCCTCCAAAACAAACAAACAAACAAACCTTGACATATTTATTAGCAGGAGCTGATTGTTATGTGTCCTATCAAACAGCCAAGTGCATCAAGTTATTCCTGATAAAAAGAGAAGCTTTTACCAGACTGAATGACAAGATATAATCTCAGATCTATTTTCTATATTTTAATTAAATTTGAATATGAGATTGGTTTGTTTTTATGATTATATGGAATGCCTGGTTAGTTAATGCCAAATAAACCTGACTTAACGTTCAAGTTACTTTAAAAGCGCATTTCTTTGGGTACCAATTTTTGTTGCTTTGGTAAAAGCAAATGAGCAAAATAATCTGATTTTAAAAGACTGACAAGATTTCAGCATGTGCCAACCATCCTGACTCTTAGGGCCAAGTCTTACTGGTTTGGATCAAAATCATTAATAAGTAAGACATATGATGCTAGGGTAAAGGATAACTCAGGAATGGCCATCTGCGGCTGTTTCCACACTGCTGAAATAATCCGGTTTGACACTATTTTAACTGCCATGGTTCAAGGCTATGGAATTCTGGGAATTGTAGTTTGCTGTGGCACCAGAGCCTGAGCCTATAAGCAAACAGTGGAACGAAACCTCTGAAATAAACTTCAGATTACGGTAAATGTTTTGGTGTCCTTTAAGCCATTCCCAACTCCACTTGTCTGGTGCTGTTTTTAGTGGCCAGCATCCAATCGATAGCCTCAACTGAGGAAGACCCATTGAATCAATTGTTGATTGCTGAAGTGTTACATTAACACTTACGTAAATCCCATTGATTTAGTGGGTATACTTGGCTAACAGTTGGATTTAGGCCAATACTTTTTCATTTGAACTGCCTTGGAAATATTGTGTTCAAGGGCGGTATAGTCATGTTTTTTAGACAAGCAAATAAATTAGAGGGCACATTTTGGCATTTCAACATGTATGACGCTAACCGGACAACATTTTGTTTTCTCCCACTTGGCCACGGTTATTCCATATCCTTGAATCAGGAAAACTAACAAGCCGATTTAATGCTCGGGAAATGCAAATGTTTTCTCATGATATCTGACAAATATAGAACTTGATCCTGTGTTGCTACACGTTCCAGGGAGACCAGTTTCTCAGGTTTGTCCAAACTTTTCTGGGTGGTTGAATCGCTCCTCATTTATTAGCCATTTCTAATTTATATTTCTTTAATTTATGATTTTAAAAAATGTGAAGGTTGAAAGGATTGAATGGGATATTTTCAAAAGAAAAACATTTGAGTGTAATTATACTCAACACAGGCTATGTTACAAGAATCTAAAAGTAGGGTCTCTTCTAATGGATATTTACCCTTCTTGTTGTAATGTACCTTCAAGTTATGGTGACCCTACCACAAAGATTTCTTCAGAGGTGGTTTGCCACTGCCTTCCTCTGAGGCTGAGAGAGTGTGATTTACCCAAGGTCATCCAGAACTTAAACTTTGGTCTCCTAAAGTCCTAGTCCAACCACTAGGCAACACTGGCTCCCCTGTTTACCCAACAGCCTCCATATATCCATGCATAGACCACATACCAAGGTTCTGCATCTCCAGTTTCACTAGACTGTATAAAAGCCAGAGTGATTATTTTTACTGGAGGACAAACTAGTAAATACTGGGCATATTGTGCACCAAAGGGCGAAGCTGATTTGGGGAAGTCCTTGTATCCATGGATAATAATAATAATAATAATAATAATAATAATAATAATAAAAAAAATAAAATTTATTTATACCCCGCCCAATGGGGACCCAATCAGGGCGGCTTACAAGTTTAAAACATAATCCAGATAAAACATATAATACAGAAAAAGTAAAAAAGAAAAAAGGTGGGGGGGAAATTTAGCAACACCTTTGAAAATGGATGATTTTAGCATGAATTTTCAACGATACCAATCCATTTCTTCAGACACATGGATGGAGTGACATTAAAGCCACCGGTATTTAAGCACAGTCACATACAGTTGTGAGAGAGGGACAATGCATAATAGGATACAGAGAGATTCCCTTTGTGATCCTGGCCATAAATCTTCAAAGAGCTATGTAAGATGATACCGATTGCAACGCAGAGGGGTGGGGTATAAATAAATTTTATTATTATTATTATTATTATTATTATTATTATTATTATTATTATTATGATACAAGTCTTTCAAATAGCTGGTCAGTTAGTACAGATGTGTCCAATGGCTTTGACTCCCCCTGTCTTTTTTAAAAAAGTGAGGATCTTGGGCCAGGGTGGCGACCCCCAGATGCTTTGTACTTCAATTTCCATGGACAATGATATGGGATTATTTGTGTAGGGGATATTTCTAGGGAGATGTAGGGGGTGCAGATTGCACTGGGTGACATCTCAGAGGGTGGTGGCTAGCTTCTGGTGTGGAGTATACTACCACCCCTCTTCAGGACTTCTGGGGACTGAAGGCCTTGGGAAGGATCTGATCTACCTGCCCAGAGCAGAAAAGAGGCAGGTGGGACATTGCTGGCAACACATGGGAGGCCTCTCCCATTGCCAAATGGTGCCTGGATCCTTTCGGGACTTCCGAACAAGGCAGGTAGTCCAGATGATCCTGGGACACAGACAGTCCCTTGATGTGCCCCAGTCCACCAGCCATTGGTGGCAAGTAAACCAGTATTCCATTCAATTTAAATGTAATTTAAATTTAAATTTAAAGGATTATGTAGTGGCTCAAGTGGTTAAGACACTGACTCTGTTGATTGCAAGATCAGCAGGTTGGCAGTTCGAGGCCCGGGTGCCGCATGATGGAGTGAGCTCCCATCACTAGTCCCAGCTTCTGCCAACCTAGCAGTTCGAAAGCATGCAAATGCAAGTACATCAATAGGTACCACTTTGGTGGGAAGGTAAACAGCGTTCTGTGCAGTCATGCTGGCCACATGATCACAGAGCAGTCTCTGACAATGCTGGCTCTTTGGCTTAGTAACAGAGATGAGCGCCACCCCCTACGGTCGGACATGACTTGACAACCTTGTCAATGGGGAATACCTTTACCTTTACCTTTAGACCAGTATTCCATTGTGGCCCCAATCTTCTCCTGAAGGACCATTGGCCTGGTGCCTCAGAGCCTGGGAGTGGCAGCATGGCTTACCGCATTGGGGAGATAGCAACCCTAGTGATGCCACTGAAATTATCAGAGGTCCAAAATGTCTGTTGGATTAAAAGAACAGATAAGAGTCTGGTTTGGTGATGTCTTCCCTGGGATTTTGTTGGAAATACCAGGGATTCATGCTGGGACTTCATGCATGGGAGGCATGTGTTTCAGGGAAATGACGGAGAGAGGGAATTATTTTATTTATTTATTTATTTATTCATTTCATTCCATTTTTATTCCACCTTTCTCCTAAAAGGGGAGCCAAAGCGACTTATTTTAAAAACAATTTTAAATAAAAATTAAAATAACCTAGTATAAAATTAAGATTAAACACATACAAAAGTTTAAAAGCATAGTCTAAAACATAGCCCATATAAGAGCCACCCTGTAATGATTTTAAAATTAAAATCCACGGACCCAGTGACCCTCTTTGGGTCACAACAAACTTGTACCCTGCGGCAGTTTGTGGATTCCATGTCAGCAGGGTGGTGAATCCAATCCAGATTTTCAGCTGAAGTTTAAAGGAGTTAGTGCTTTGTGCGGCACAAAAAATATTGGAACACAATAGCTAAAGAAATAGGTGAAATGCTGGAAATCAAATTAGAACAAGACCCCAGAATTTTTCTACTGAATATGATAAATAAATTAGAAACTAAAATTCAGAAGAAACAAAGAAAAATAGCACTCTATATGATTACTACGGCAAGAATACTTTACGCCGAGTACTGGAAAACAGACACTATACCGGAAGAAGAAGAATGGCGAACAAAATTATAAGCAATAGATATGGACAAACTCACAGCCATGCTAAAAGGTAAAGAAGACGACTGGACCTGCTTCCGAGATATAGGACTAAAGAGAGGATGGAAATTTATTTGAGATAAATTCTTAATACAGAGACCAGTAGCAAGAGGAAAGAAGTAAGTTTAAAATGGAAAATAAAAAGAAATAAGCACGGTAGTTGTACAAGGGGGAAGTATTCAGAAGAATGATCAGGAAGAAGCAGCCCCTTTTTCTTATTATGGTACCAGGGGTAGGCAACCTTTCCCCTTTAAGGGCCGAGGGACTTCAGCTCCCAGAATCCCAGGAGCTATTGGCCAACATGGAGCTATCGGCCAACATGGCTGAGGCTTCTGGGAGCTGAAGTCCCTCGGCCCTTAAAGGGGAAAGGTTGCCTACCCCGTATCCCAGGGACAGGCAACCTTTTTCAGACCTGGGCCGGTCTGCCATCGCCCCGGTCTCGGCTGGGCCGAGGGGAGGGGAATGGCGGCGTGCGCGCTCATGCGTGCACGCGCACCCTCCTCCGCCGCACGCCCCCCTGCATACGCGGCCGTCGCGGGCACTACCGCGGCTGCCGCCATAGCAGCCGCGGCTGCAGCCGCCATGGCGCATTTCACAGCCACCATTTTGGAAGTCAAACTGGCTGTCGCGACGTTTGCGCATGCGCAAACGCGCCGTGGCCGCCATTTTGACTTCCAAAATGGCGATTGCCACAAGCGTGGCTGAAAACGCGCTCCGACGGCAGCGCATGGCGGCGGCGATGGCGGTAACCTTCGGCCTGGGCTGGTAAGTCCAGGGCCCGGGGCCTTAACCGGCCCCCGGGCCGTAGGTTGCCGGTCCCTGCTGTAGCCTAACCAACCAACCAATCCCTTTGTTGTCTACTATCTAGCTGGAATTGTTTTTTGTAGTATTGGCATTGGGAAGGTGATGAAGGAGAGCTGGAGCAGGACAGGCTTTCAGTGTTGAGTTGCATCAGTGTATCTGGAGTAAAGGATGTAATAAATTGTGACCTGGGAAAGAATGGGATTCTGTTTGAAATGATCCCACTGTAGTTGTGTGTGCTTATGTACAACAGGCAAGGTAAACAGCTGCCTCCAGAATCACTCTCTGACCATGAATAAAGAAAGAAAAGGGGAAAGTAGATTAATCTGCCTCACCAGCTACCCCTGGCATGTTGAAAAAGAATAGATCTATAAGTTTTACCACCAAAATGGAAACCCTAAGAAAAATGGGGTGCTGTTGAAAGGGAAAGAAATCAGCCCAAGATGCATTTTGGGAGAAACTTTCAAAT
This sequence comes from Phrynosoma blainvillii, assembly GCA_026167975.1. NCBI lineage: Eukaryota > Metazoa > Chordata > Lepidosauria > Squamata > Phrynosomatidae > Phrynosoma > Phrynosoma blainvillii. The sequence continues at coordinate 443,908,342 of JANUYF010000001.1, read as the reverse complement.
GGTCTCTAGAATATTCAAAATATTTTTCTTATACAATGCTTACCTGACCTGGTTGTTTCATTTCACGCGTGTTAGTTTCAAATAAAAAACTGCTGAAACATGTTGAATTGCTCTTCTTTTGTAATGTAGTAACCTACCCCTATTCTTTCTATATGATTTCTATCTCTGGTACCAGAGTTTCTGTTAAAGAGGTAAAGCCCAGGTACACATCTAGTTTGTTCACTCAGGTATTCCTGTAGCTGTTTGTTTTGGAGGTTTCGGGAGGACTTTCTTTTAAAAAAATAAAATCAGAATTTGTCAAAATTCATACCTTTCGGCATAAAACAAAATAGATCTATCTATCAGAATATGTAGAACTTGAGATAAAAAAAATAACATGGGAGACAGTAAAACTGGCAGATTTGCCCATCCACAATACATAGTAATCTATAAATCAGAGAAATAACTTTAAAAATTCATTTTGAGAAGTACAGGTTATCCAGACTTCTGAAATTCAAAATATTCCAAAAAAACAAAACTTTTTCATGGGTGACCAGAGACAGTTACACTTTTGCTTTCTGATGGTTCTGTGTACACAAACATTTTTTTCGTGCACAAAATTATTTAAAATATTGTGTTAAATTACCTTCAGGCTATGTGTATAATGCATATATGAAGCATAAATGAATTTTATGTTTAGGCTTGGGTACCATCCTCAAGATATCTCATTATGTACATATATGCAAATTCCAAAATCCAAAAGAATCCAAAATCCCAAACACCTCTGCTCCCAAACATTTTGGATAAGGGAGACACAACTGCATTCAAAATTAGAGCCTGCTTTTAATGCTAGCAGCGCCAGCCGAAACCATGGGATGTAAATGAAAAGAGAATCCTTCTGAGCATGTGCAAAGAGCTTTTCCATTAGTCTAGTCAAGGGAACACTGTGTATTCTTACACATTTGGTGTTCTGGCATGGGAGTATCAAGAAAAGGCTGTTTCAGAGTGGGTTGGATCTAGACGTAGGCACATACAAATGGGTTGGCAGAACAGAAATACCCCACTACTACTCCCCTTGGCAACACTTCTAGCCCCCTAAACATCTGGGGATCTCACTGAATGGGGTGGGCTGTGATGCATGAGGATCCCCCAAAATCAGCAGGAAGCACCTTCTGTGAGCAAAAATCATTCCCCTAACAAAGAGCCAAGATCCAGCTCCATGGGCATGATCCACTCACAAGCCCTATTGGTTTCACTGGAAGAGCATGAAACAAATGCTTAATGTTCCCACTTATATCACTGGAATTTAGTGTAATCATCCAAGGCTCCCTTCAATTAAATCCCATTGAGATCAACAACAACCTTTCTTGCGAACTAAGTGCATATAGGATTGCAACCAAAAGTGCTTAAGTAGAAACAATGCAATCTGACAGCACTTTAAGTGCTATAGCTCCAGTCTATGGAATCCCAGGGATTTTTAGTTTTACAGGGTCTTCTTGAGCCTTCTCTACCAAAGAGTGCTGGCGCCTGACAAAACTACAAATCCCAAGATTCTGTAGGATGGAGCCTGGCAATTAAAGAGGTATCAAACCACATTATTTCTACAGTGTAGATGCACTCTGCGTGGCTCATGCCCAGCACTCTCAGAGCAGGGAGGTCTTTCCCACTACAGTTGTTAAAAGACTGTTATTATAGGATATCACTTCCATATAGTGGAATCAGAAACTAAGGAGGCATTAATCCACGCGTCATGAGAAATGTGTAAAATTAAGACATAAGCAACTGAGAATACCATTGTATTAATAATTTCATAAAATTTCTAAAAAGAACCATAGACAACAAGACAGGACAAATCCTTGGCCCCAAATCTGTAGCTCGGGCTGCAATCCTAAACACTCTTTCCCAAGAGTAAGGAGGTGTGCAGACTGCCAGAAATAGTGCAAATTGAGTCCACTTTTAGGGTTAGGGTTAGGGAATCATGGAAACTGTATTTTATTGTAGCACCAGAGCTCTCTGACAGAGAAGACTCAATGTCTCAGAAAATAAAACAATTCCCATGATTCCCTAGCACTAACCCTAACCCTTAAAGTGGACTCAATTTGCACTATTTCTGGCAGTCTGCAGCCCCCCTCAGTCTAAAGGGATTTGTTTCTGAGTAGACATGCTGAGTAGACAACACCATGATAAAGACAGTCATAGGCTTGACCAGATCAATCCCTCCATGCTTAGGATGGACCCAATCCCAAAGCCTCTCTTGCAATGTTGCTAATTTAATTTCCTTTATGTTAAGTGCCCAATTTCTTCATCATTTTGACCAGAGTTTTCGAATGCTTCTGCCACATTATCAGGCATTCTTTTATTAGAGCAAAACACACACACACACACCAGCACCCTCAAGAATCACAGAACCAAAGCAGTCGATCCTTTATTACTAAAACCTATAAGCCATCCTAATGCCAAAACTTCAAAATCATTTAAAATGAATCAAACATCAGCCACTGAACAGGTAAAATAGAATAGCCATACTAAAAGTGATAGTATGGTATAGTAATATATATATATATATATATATATATATATATATATATATATATATGGTCATTGGTCATTTGGTTTTGGGGGATCCTCACATTTGGTCATTGGTCATATATATATATTTTATCCTAGTTTCTGAATTTTAAATATTATAAATGTACTTTTATAGTCATCTTTTTTACTGTAGTATAACTATATATTACTATATTATATATATATATATATATATATATATATATATATATACTATATAATATATATAGTAATATATAGTTATACTACAGTAAAAAAGATGACTATAAAATTACATTTATAGTATTTAAAATTCAGAAACTAGGATAAAATACCAGCAGTCTACAACATTCCATCTACCATTTGATGAAGTTGGAAGGGATTGAGGGGATAGAGTTGGAAGGGACCCACCAAGGTCATCTAATCCAGCTCCCTGCCAGGCAGGAAGACACAACTAAACCTCCAGAAACAAAACTTCTGCAAAGCTTTCAGGATTCCTTTCCAGCCAACTCTTTGGTCCCCAAGCTGAGGAAAGATCATGTTGAGCTTCTTTTAAAAAAAATCCATCTATTTCTCTTTTTTTTCCCTAAAATTGCTAGGTTCTCAAATGCTTTCAAGGGGGGGGGGGGTCATTTTCTGCTCTTTCTCAGAAACTTCTGTACATCTTCCAGGATTCCTCCCCAACCAACTCTTTGGTTCCCAAGCAGAGGAAAGATCATGTTGAGTTTCTTTTAAAAAATCCATATATTTTTCTTTTTTCCTAAAATTGCCAGGTTCCAATGATCACAAGGGGGTCATTTTCTGCTCTTTCTCACCCCTCCTGGTGTGTGATCAGTCCCTGAGCAATCTCTCATATATATAGATAGATAGATATAGATATAGATATAGACATATAGATGGTATAGATATATAGATATAGATATAGATGATATAGATAGATATAGATATAAATATAGATATAGATATAGATATACACAACACATACACACACACATATATTAACACATTCACAAGCCATGCAACACAAAGCACTCACCAGAGAAGATCTTTCGTTGGAGTGGCTTTTCTGCTTTTGACTTGGCTGGGGCTGGAAAACAGGAGAAGAGGAGCAAGAACAGCCAGCCTTTTTTTCTGCCTTGGCATCTATTTATTTCTCTTTGCCCAAAGTCCCTTTTGGCTCCAGGATCAGCTCTTGGGTGCCACCCAGGTCTCCTTGCCCAAGCCTTGGAGGACCCACAGCCATCACACAAGGCACCCACCAGAACACACTCCCGTCCCTTTCCTCCATCCCTCCCAGGCGAAGAAGGCAGGAGTTTGCTTTAAGTTCCTCCTCCTCCTCCTCTTCCCTGCCTGGCGCGATCCATTTGGGAAGCTGGCATCATTAGTCACTCCCTGCCTGGCACTGCCAGCTCCAGGGCCCAAGAGAAAGAAAGGCTGGGCACCCAGGGAGGGAGAAGGGTGGCAATTGCCCAGGATGAGATGCCAGCACAGCCCACCTGAGTTACCTGGGGGCACCTTCAGGCTGCATCTCAGGAACCATGGTCAAGAAGACATTATTGTTGATGCTGCCAACTTGTTTCTTTAGAAGAAACATCTGAGGAAGTAGATTTAAGTCTATGAAAGCTCATGCTGCCAAATCCCTTCTTTAGTTACTCTTAAAGGTGCTACAAAATGCATCTGAGGAAGCAGACTTAAGTCTATGAAAGCTCATGCTGCCAACTTCTTTCTTTAGGTGCTGCAAGATACATCTGAGGAAGTAGACTTATGTCTATGAAAGCTCATGCTGCCAAATTGTTTAGTTACTCTTAAAGGTACTACAAAATGCATCTGAAGAAGTAGACTTATGTTTATGAAAGCTCATGCTCCCAAATTCTTTCTTTAGTTACTCTTAAAGGTACTACAAAATGCATTTGAAGAAGTAGACTTATGTTTATGAAAGCTCATGCTGCCAAATTCTTTCTTTAGTTAGTCTCAAAGGTGCTACAAAATGCATCTGAAGAAGTAGACAAGTCTGTGAAAACTCATGCTGCCAAATTCTTTCTTTAGTTACTCTTAAAGGTGCTACAAAATGCATCTGAGGAAGTAGACTTATGTTTATGAAAGCTCATGGTGCCAAATTCTTTCTTTAGTTAGTCTCAAAGGTGCTACAAAATGCATCTGAAGAAGTAGACAAGTCTGTGAAAACTCATGCTGCCAAATTCTTTCTTTAGTTACTCTTAAAGGTGCTACAAAATGCATCTGAGGAAGTAGACTTATGTTTATGAAAGCTCATGGTGCCAAATTCTTTCTTTAGTTAGTCTCAAAGGTGCTACAAAATGCATCTGAAGAAGTAGACAAGTCTGTGAAAACTCATGCTGCCAAATTCTTTCTTTAGTTACTCTTAAAGGTGCTACAAAATGCATCTGAGGAAGTAGACTTAAGTCTATGAAAGCTCATGGTGCCAAATTCTTTCTTTAGTTACTCTTAAAGGTGCTACAAGATAGCAAGAACTTGAGCTATTGTAAATAAGCAGAGATGATGAATTGATATTGTATCGTGATTATGGGTGGAAATGAATTAAAAGAATCTTTTTTAAAAAGATAAAAACACTTTTAAAACTTATGTTTAGAAACATATTTATTTATTGATTGATTTCATCTGTATGTCACCTCTCTCCCAGAAGGGACCCAAGATGGCTCACAGCTTATATTATTATTATTATTATTATTATTATTATTAAAAAATTAAACAGTTAAAATCATCTAAAAACAATATAAAATTATATCAAAAAAACAAAACAAAAGTTAAAAGGCATGACAAATACACATGCTTAATATAAAAACCACTGTGGCATGCTTATGTTTTAAACGCTTCATAAATAAATAATACATTTATATGGGGTAGTTGTTTTAGATCAGGTGTTTTAACTGGGTTGTTTTAATTTTTTATGTTTTCAAGGTGTTTTTATCTTGTGACCCACCCTGTGTCCCTTTTTCGGAGAAAGGCGGCATAAAAATGAAATAAATAAATAAATAAATAACATTTTAAAAAACCAATTAAAATGACCTAGTTAAAAGAATTAAACCATTATAAATATAAAAATAAATTACAATACTTAAAATAACCTAGAAATCATGCAAGTTTTGAGACTACTATGACTGTCCTGGCTCCATCCTACAGAACCCTGGGATTTGTAGTTTGGTGAGGCACCATCAGGGAGAGAGCCAGCATGGTGTAGTGGTTTGAATGTTGGACTATGACTCTGGAGTTCAGGGTTCGAATCCCCGCTCAGCCATAGAAACCCAGTGAGTCACCTTGTATAAGTCACACTCTCTCAGCCTCAGTGGAAGGTAATGGCAAACCCGCTCTGAAGAAATTTGAAAACCCCATGATAGGTTTGCCTTAGGGTAGCCATAAGTTGGAAATGACTTGAAGACACACAGCAACAAGAAGAAGAGGCACCAGCATTCTTGGGCAGGGAAGTCTAAAGCAGTTTTACAATGCCCAGGAGCTACAGCACTTAAAGTGGTGTCAAACTTCATTATTTTTATAGTGTAGATAATAATAATAATAATAATAATAATAATAATAATAATAATAATAATAATAATAATAATAATAAATATTTATATTTTTATTATTATGTACACTATAAAAATAATGGAGTTTGACACCATTTGACAGGGTTCTGTAAGATGCACCCTTAAACTCAAGGACCAGTGTTTGAATTCCCACTCTGCCCTGCCATGAAAACCCACTGGGTGACCTTGGGCAAGTCACACTCTCTCAGCCTCAGACAAAAGCAACAGCAAACCCCCTCTGAACAAATTCTGTCAAGAAAACTCCATGACAGGGTCACCTTAGGGTTGCCAAAATGGGTTTGGGGTTAGGGTTTTCCTTCTCATGATGTGGCCAAAGTACAACAGCCTCAATTTAATAATCTTGGCTTCCAGCAAAGAGTTCAGGCTTGATCTGTTCTAGGACCCATTTGTTTGTCTTTTTGGACATCCACAGTATCCTCAGCACTCTTCTCCAGCACCACATTTCAAAAGAATTGATTTTCCTCTTATTTGCTTTTCTCACTGTCCAGCTCTAACGTTCATACATAATGATTGGGAATACAATGGCTTGTATGATTCTAACTTTTGGGCTGAGTTGTATATCTTTGCATTTTAGGGTATTTTCTAGTTCTTTCATAACTGCCTTCCCCATTCCTAGTCTTCTTCTGATTTCTTGACTGCAGTCTCCCTTCCATTCAATGTTTGATCCAAGATATGGAAACTCTTTTACTACTTCCATTTCCTCATTGGGTTGAATTTTTGTAGATCCTCTGCGGTCATTATTTTTGTTTTCTTTATGTTCAACAGTAAGCCTGCCTTTGCACTTTCTTCCTTGATCTTCCTTAGTAGTCATTCCAGGTCTGCACTGTTTTCTGCTAGTAATATGGTGTCATCTGCATATTTTACGTTGTTGATATTCCTTCCTCCTATGTTCTATCATGGGACCCAGAGTGGTGTAGTGGTTTCAGCACTGGGCTATGACTCTAGAGACCAGGGTTCAAATTCCAGCTCAGCCATGGAAACCCACTGAATGACCTTGGGCAAGTCACACTCTCTCAGCCTCAGGGGATGGCCACAGCAAACCCTCTCTGAAGAAACTCGCCAAGAAAACCCCATGATAGGTTCTTCTTAGGGTCGCCATAAGTCGGAAACGACTTGAAGGCACACAACAACAACAACAACAACATTTATCATAAAACATAAAACTTCTTTATCATAAAACACAGCAAGATACAGATGTGTTTTAAATGTATTCACAGCTATGTTTTGATTTCCTCCTTTAAAAAAAAAACACATTTTCAGCACATTCTGAATGTCAGGATTGTACACAGGGAGAAAACTTCCATTCACAAACCTTTTGAATGGGAGAATGAACAGTAAGTAACAATTCCTTTTAAAATGTTCCAACCTACAATTTCCATTTCCTAAGCTTTGTAAATAAATGGGACAGAGAATTATAGTCACTAATTCAGCAGGGAATGTTCTGGACAGAGGCAATAAATATAACTAGTAGTATGAAATAACTGCAAAGAGCCAGAGTCATGTAGTGCTCCGAGTGCCAGACAGGTGGACATTCACACTGAACAATTATAGTGCTACATGCTGCATCTATACTGTAGAAATAGAGCAGTTTGACACCACTCTAACAGCCAAGACTTAATGCTATGGGATTCTGGGATTTGTTGTTTTGTGAGTGAGTTAGCCTTCCTTGTCAGAGAGCTCTGGTGCCCCATCAAACTACAAATCCCAGAATTCCATAGGATAGCGCCAAGAGAGTTAAACCAGTTTGAGACTGCATTAATTCTGCAATGGGTGGCAGCAGCCATAGTCTTCTTTAATTGCCTTGGCAACATCCCATGGAATCCTGGGATTTTTAGTTTAGAATTCTCAGCCAGAGAGCTCTAGTTGCCTCACCAAGCTACAAATCCCCAAATTCCATTGGTTGTTAAAGGAGATTGTAGCACGATGATCGTGTGGTGTGAAAGAACCCTGTTTTAATCCCTCCACAGCCAGGGAAACTTAAAAGTGATAGTGGTCAAGTCACACTCTCTCAGCCTCGGATGATCATGGTCAAGTCACACTCTCTCAGTCTTAGAGGACAGCAATGGCAAATCATCTCTGAATAAAAATTTCGAAGACCACCCTACAATAGGGTTGCCGTAAATTGGAGTAGATTTGGAAGCATGTAAAAGGAGTGGTTTGAGTGTCAGACTAGGGTCCCAGGTGATCCCCATTTCAGCTTTGGAAATCCATTGAGTAACCTTGGACAAGTCACTCTCTCAGCCTGAGATGAAGGCAATGTCAAACCGCCTCTGAAGAAATCTTGCTAAGAAAACCCCCAACTTGGATCCAACTTGAGGAACACATAACAACATTAGAATTGCACATTTGATCTGGCAATTGTGGATGTGGGTATTGGGGGGGGGGGGCTAGAGAGAACTCCTTGTGGTTAGGCGGTGCTTTTATAATTTTTAAGAGAGCAAAATAGGAAAAAAGGGAACTTTTTTTGATCTGCTGGGGTGGAGGATGTGGAAGACCTCAGAGAGCGATCTTTGGTGTTAGGATTGAGCAAATCCTAAGTACACAAGAGTGCTAGTATTATTTTTCCGAGCACGGATGGGTATGGTATTATCTGGTTTTTGACACAATATCTGCTGCCCATCTTGTACTTCTGAGGCACAAATTAAATCATAACTACGGTACACACAGACAGCTCCCAGAACGTTCAGAATCCTAGATGAGAAATTAAAACCCAGCTGGAAAAGCAAACGTATCTGGACAAAGGCAGGTTATTAAGATTCTTTGATTATTTTCCACAAAGGCAGCTGACTATTTCCTTACTTCTCAGGGTAAATAGGCGATGTGTTGTTAACTGCCCTCAAGTCATCCCTGACTCATGGTGACCCTTTGGATGAGACATCTCCAAGAAGACCCCATGTCCTCCACTGCTCTGCTCAGGTCCTGTAAATTCAGGCCCGTGGCCTCCCAGATTGTGGCTGCATCCATACTGCAAGAATATTCCGGTTTGATACCAGTTTAACTATATTTTGGGGATTCATAGTTTATTGTAGCACCAGAGCTCCCGGTCAGGGAAGGCTAAATGTCTCACAAAACTACAATTCCCAGAATTTCATAGCATTGAGCCACAGCAGTTAAAAAGAAGTGACAAACCAGATTCTTCATGCAGTGCAGATGCAGCCTGAGCCTATCCACCGGGTGCACAGTCTTCCTCTCTTTCCACTGCCTTCCACTTTTCCTACAATTATTGTCTTTTCTAAAGAGTCATGCCTTCTCATGATGTGGCCAAAGTACGATTTAATTCAGGGGTAGGCAACCTTTTTGAGCCGGGGGCCAGGTTGCTGTCCCTCAGACAATTGGGGAGCCAAAGCAAATAATAATAATTTTTAAAAAATTTTAAAAAATTAAAAATATGCATGCACACTCTCTCAGCCCCAGAAAAGCCATGGCAAAACCCCTGTGGAGATTTTGCCAAGAAAACCCCAAGAACAAGTAATAACAACAATAATCAATATCATCATGGCGGGTGGTGGCAGGACCGGCCTAGGGCCGGTCCAAAGGCCTCAGGGAGCCGTATCCAGCCCCCGGGCCATAGGTTGCCTACCCCTGATTTAATTTAATCATCTTGGCTTCAGAGGGAGTTCAGGCTTAATCTCTTCAAGGATCCATTTGTTTGTCTTTTTGGTCATCCATGGTTTCCAGCGCACTCTTCCAGCACCAAGGTACAGGAGCATTCGCCATGTGTTACCTGTATAAGATGGCATATCTGGAGAGCTCTAGTGACTTATGCTTATATTTTTCTTTTACTAATTCCTCATTGAGGGCATCAGTCAGAAAAATGCCGCAATAGGAAGCAAGATCAACTAAACCAAGCATTTGTCTTTTCAAAAACCAGTATTAAAATAAAGTCTATAAGAAAATGGTGTCACTTAAAAGGATGTATTTAAAGCCAACCTGCCATATTGCAAACATGGAGACAAAGTGTTTCAAAGGAAAGTCGCGTATTACTGGTCATAAATGGATAGCTTTTTTTCCCCGTAGGGAAAGGGTGATAATGCATTAGTGAAAGATGGAAGACTGGCATGATATTGTCTGTCCTCTGCTCTGAATCGTGTAGGTTTTCAAAAGTGAAGCCTGCAGCCAAGAAAAGGCCATTCCCAACGTGCCAATTTTGCAGATGCCAGTTATAGAGCAAAAATTTTAATAGAGAATAATTTGTGTCTCTGTGTTATGAGTTGCCCAAGGTCACCCAGTGGTTTTACATGGCTGAGCCAGAATTCAAACCTTGGTCTCCACAGTCGGGATTCGAACCCTGGTCCAACACTTAAACCACTACGCCACACCGGCTCTTGGGGTTATAAGAGGGGTTATAACCCCTCAGTTGAAACATCAACCTGCTTGTTGGCTTTCCTTTCAGTTTGCCTTTCCTCCTTGGTCAGGACTGCTATCAGGTTGGCTTTATTAGGTATAAGCGTATGCCCATATCTTGGAATTGGATTGACTAAAGTCCCACAAATCCCTTGAAACCTGGTTGTTTGGCTCTGGCTGTTGGAGACCTCATCCTTGGTAGGCAGATGTCCTATTTTATAGAGCTTTCTTGGTGCAGAAATAATCCAGTTTGAGACCGCTTGAACTGCCCTAGCTCAATGCTAGGGAATTCTGGGAACTGTCATTTTGTGAGACATTTAGCCTTCTCAGTCAGAGAGCTCTGGTGCCACAATAAAGTACAGTTCCCAGGATTCCCTAGCACTGAGCCAGGGCAGTTAGAGCAGTCTTAAATTGGATTATTTCTCTGTGTTTTGGACCTTTTTTAAAAACTTTAATTGGTGTAAACTGAATTCTCAATGCAAAAGTAATCTGCACTCAACTCAGCAGGTGGGAGAAGGAAGGAGGGGGAAACTTGCCCTTCCTAGTAGACTCAGGCAAAAGCAAACTGCTGCATCCTCTCTTAGCTCATCTGTTCTCTGTTAATAACTTTTGCGATCTTGACAAAACTCTGGTGTTGTTTTGCCACACGTGTCCTGGTTTTCATTTGTAAAATACTGAAGGATATGGAACTCTGTAAAAAAAGAGCAGGTAGAGGTGGAAGCTGCCCATCCGCACTTGGCACCTGTACTGCAGACTGAGCAGCAGGCACACAGCTTACCTGCTTGCCATCATCCTCGCTATGATGTGGTATATTTATTGCAACTGTATTAGGATCATAGAATGATAGATTCATAGAGTTGGAAGAGACCTCAAGGGTCATCCAGTCCAACCCCTTGCCATGCAGGAAGACCCAATCAAAGCACCCTCGACAGATGGCCATCCAGACTCTGTTTAAAAACCTCCAAAGAAAGAGACTCCGCCATACTCTGAAGCCACATCTTCCGTTATCAAACAGCTCTTATCGTCAGTTGTCAAACAGCTCTTATCATCAGGAACTTCTTCCTAATGTTGAGGTGGAATCTCTTTTCCTGTAGTTTGCATCTATTGCTCCGTCTCCTAGTCTCTGGAGTAGCAGAAAACAAGCTTGCTCCAGTCTCAATATGACATGCCTTCAAATATTTAAACAGGGCTATCATATCACCTCTTAACATCCTCCATCTTCTTCAGGGTAAACATACCCAACCTTCACCATTTTGGTTGCCCTCCTCTGGACACACTCCAGCTTGTTAATGACTAGAGTGTGAATGGCGGAAGACTCGACTCTTATCCGACAGAACTCACCATAGGAAACACCTTGATTTCTATCGGGAGGCATTGCGTGCAGCGCAGAGATTTTTCTCCTCTGCAAGCATTGAGTCTGCAGAGTCTCGTCCAGCAGAGCTGTTTAGGGTGATGGGGGAACTGACACAGGTACCTCCTGTGCAGAACCCTCTACTTAACCCTACAGCAGCCTGCTGCGACACTTTTAACATCTACTTTGCAGATAAAATCTCTCGAATAAGAGCCAACCTAGATGCTAATGTTTTGACAGAATCCATGGGTGAGGTGTCCAGCAACTCCATTGACTTTATTTTACTGGATCAGCTTCCATCTGTGAGTACCGATGACGTGGATAAGCTCCTTGGTAGAGTGAGGAAGACGACCTGCCCTCTCGATCCTTGTCCATCTTGGCTGGTCATCTCGGGGGGGGGGCGCTCTGAGGGTATTCCTTCAGGATACCATCAACGCATCATTCAGGTAGGGCTTTGTTCCATCTTGTTTAAAGGAGGCGGCAGTCAAACCTCTCCTGAAAAAGCCTTCCCTGGACCCCCTGGACAGGAATAACTATAGATAGTTAGAATAATCTAACTTGCTGCCCTTCTTAAGCAAGGTGATCGAGAGGGCAGTTGCTTCCCAGCTCCAAGCTGTCTTGGATGAAACCGATTATCTCGATCCATTTCAAATCGGCTTTAGGACAGGATATGGAGTTAAGACTGCCATGGTTGCTCTGGCTGACAACCTCCGCTTGGGTATCGACAGGGGGAGTGTGACCCTGTTGGTGCTCTTGGACCTCTCAGCAGCTTTTGATACAATAGACCACTCCATCCTCTTGGATCGCCTGAAAGAGTTAGGAATTGGAGGCACTGCTTTGCAGTGGTTCCGTTCCTTCCTCTCAGGCAGATCTCAGAGGGTGAGGCTTGGGGACAGTTGCTCTTCTAGAATAGAGCTTAATTGTGGCATCCCTCAGGGCGCCATCCTGTCCCCAATGCTATTTAACACTTATATGAAGCCGCTGGGTGAGATCATTCAGAGGAGCACGGTGTCTTCAGTACGCTGATGACACCCAGATATATCTCTCCATGACCAGATCGTCTGCCCAGACCTCAGATGGCGTCTTTCCTCTCAATGATTGTCTTAAGGCGGTAATGGATTGGATGAGGAAAAACAGATTGAGACTGAATCCAGACAAAACGGAGGTACTAACAGTGACGGGCCCGAAACCAGGCTTGGGAATACACCTTCCAGTCCTGGATGGAGTCACACTCTCCTCCAAGGACTGTGTTCGCAGTCTGGGGGTGCTCCTAGATTTGTTGCTTCACATGACAAATCAGGTGAATGCGACGGTCAGGAGTGCCTGCTATCAGCTTCGGCTGATACGCCAACTGCGCCCTTATCTGGATATGAGGGACCTGGAAACTGTGGTACATGCTCTGGTAACCTCATGTTTGGATTTCTGTAATGCACTCTACATGGAGCTACCCTTGTGCCTAACCCGGAAACTCCAACTGGTTCAAAATATGGCAGCCAGGTTGCTTACTGGTGTATCAAGGAGAGAGCACATCAACCAGTGTTGAAATCTCTCCACTGGCTGCCAATTAGTTTCCGGGCACAGTACAAGGTGTTGGTTTTGACCTTTAAAGCCTACATGGCTTGGGTCCATCTTATCTTCGGGACCGCCTCTTCCCATATGATCCCCCCCCCCCCGCGCACTTCGTTCCTCTGGGAGGAATCTGCTGCAGCCGATGAAGACCAGGCTTTCGCAGACCTCCCAGAGGGCCTTCTCTGCGACCGCTCCCAGACTGTGGAATGGCCTGCCGGACAAGATCCGTCTTATAACTACTCTTGCTGTCTTTAAAAAGGCAGTAAAGACGGATCTCTTCCGACAGGCCTTCCCGGAGTAATCTCCCGGCTCTTCCTCTAGATGGTCTGGCTTGTTAATCCGCTCTCTTACCCCTAGCTGCTACTGTTTTTTGTTTTGTTTTATGATTTTATTGTTTGATGCTGTTTTTAATACTATTCTAGTTTAATCTATTTTTAAGGGGTGGGAGGGTTAGGGGGGTATTTGGTGATGTGTTTACTCTTGTATTGTTTTAATCTGTTGTACTTTGCAGAGGGGCAGGTTAGAAATAAAATTTATTATTATTATTATTATTATTATTATTATTTCAATGGTCTTTTTGATCACAATTTCTTTATGAATTGTGGTGATGATAGCAATGGTTTATAAATTTGAATCTATATATGTATAAATCAGTGTGAGCTGATTTCAAGAGAGTAAGAAGAGCAGGGGGCTCAGGAGGAAAGACTTGGAAGGGGGGAACTGCTGCTGGTGCCCACAGCAACTGCCACCTGAAGTAGTCAGCTCAGTCTCTCTAGCACAGGAGTGGGCAATTGTGTCAGGTGCGGGGCTATCTTTTACTGCCAACCCAATCCCCCCTCCCATACACACACTGTTAAGTTGCAACAGTATATCCTGCTGCTATGTAAGTGACACCGTACCATGTCCTGTTGCCATTTGGGACCTGTTTTCAACACAGTAGAGGTGGTTGGGGGGAGTTGGCCAGGGGCTAGAGAGATAGGTGAGTGAAACCATTGGTTTGGTTCAGTTTGGGACCATTTGATGGTGGAAAATTCCCTGAAAAGCTTCAAAATAAAATTTTGAGGGGAAGTACAGGGAGCTTTGCAAACTGAAGGGACTTAAGGGGCTCCAAAAGTACAGAGTTCAGTAGGCTGCATCTTCTTTAGTAATGATCTAATAGTAGAGCCAGTAGTGCAGAAATGTATCTAATAGCTTGTGTAACTTGGCATTTTTAAACTACTTTTATAGACTCATAGAGTTGGAAGAGACCACAAGGGCCAGGTAAATGCAATCAAAGCACCCCGACAGATGATCATCCAGCCTCTGATTAAACATCTCCAAAGAAGGAGATTCAGGAAGTTCTTCTTAGTGTTTAGGTGGAATTGTTTTTCCTGTAGTTTGAATCCATTGCTCCATCTCCTAGTCTCTAGAACAGCAGAAAACAATCTTGCTCCATCTTCAATACAATACCCTTTAAAATATTTAAACATTGACATCATGTCACCCCTTAATATTCTCTTCCCCTGGTTAAACATGCCCAGCTCCCTAAGAGCATGGCTTCTAGACCTTTCACCATTTTGTTGGATGAATGGTGTAAAAAACAAAACAGGAAAATTGCTGTGACACTGCTGAAAATGGTGAGGTGGGACACGTGGGGTGACACAAAACTCAGAATCAGCTCTGATGACAAATGCTTCCAAGTTCCCTGAGAGGATAATGCACAGACCCTGAGAGCAACTTAAGAGAAAGGAAGGATGATGCAGAGGACAGACAGCTCAGAAATGATACAATCAGCCCTCTTGAGCCCCTAGGAGAAAAGGTTTTGCCGTCAAGCACTGCCACATAAGGTGGGCCCGGATTATTTCTTTCCCTAAAGAAAAAAAACCCAGAAATACCAGTGATTGGAACAGAATCTCTTTCTCCCCGTTGCCTTCTCAGAAGATAACTAAAATAAGATAATCTTTGAAAGCAGCAGGGCTGGCAGGGAGTGGGATAGTCAGAGTCCTGCCAACATGGCAATCCTGAATGTATCACCAGTCCTGAAGTAAGTGAACCATTGTGAAGGAGGCTTCCTCAGATGAGGAAGGGGGAAAGGAGAGCCAAGATAATAGACTCCAGTTGGCAGTCCTGTCATGGCACTGGAAGAAGCAGAGCCCAGTCTAATTGAAGACACAGAGGCACTTCATTCTGTGAAATATTGACTGGTTGCAAAAGGACAGGAAATGCTCTGATCTGCTTTAAAAGGAAAACACTGAGCTAATTAGGCCAGCTGATTTATTAGAGCTATAAATTAGCTAGCCAAGACCATCCATTGTTGCAAACAAGCAGTTCCAGCACTCCCTTGTGATCTTGTCTGATGTATCTGGCTTTGTGGATCTGATCTTCAGCATGTACTTTGATCTAACTTTCTGATGACTCCCTAATCTCTTTTTCCCATTTGGACCTCAGACTGCCTGCTTCCACTGAAATCCTATATGTAGCCTGGGACTGGACTTGTTTTCCCTTCTTTCTATTTCTGTGGACCTGTAATGCAGTGGCTCAAGTGGTTAAGACACTGACTCTGTTGATTGCAAGATTGGCAGGTTGGCAGTTCGAGGCCCAGGCGCTGCAAGATGAGGTGAGCTCCCATCACTAGTTCCAGCTTCTGTCCCATCACTAATCCCAACCTAGCAGTTCGAAAGCATCCAATGTAAGTAGGTAAATAGGTACCACTCCAGTGGGAAGGTAACAGCATTCTGTGCAATCATGCCAGCCCCACATGATCACAGAGTAGTCTCTGACCATGCTGGCTCTTTGGCTTAGTAACAGAGATGAGCACCACCCCCTATGGTCAGACACAACTTGGCAACTTTGTCAATGGGGAATATCTTTGCCTTTGTAGATGCACTTACCTGGGCACTTGCCAATATCAAATTGGACAGGAACCACCAGTCCACCCGGAACCTGTATCATCTCATGATATGTCCAAAATACAACCACCTCATTTTATCATTGTCTCATGGTGTGTCCAAAGTCCTATAGCCTCAGCTTAGTCATCTCGACATCTAGAGAGAGTTCAGGCTTGATCTGCTCTAGGAGTTTGTCTTTTTGGCAGTCCATGGTATCCATAGGACTCTTCTTTGGTAGCACATTTCAGATGTGCTGATTTTCTTCCAGTCAGCACTGTCCAGTTTTCATACCCATACACAGAAATTATATCAGTCTTATTTACATACTGCCATAATTTTAATATGTTTATGTTGTTACATTGTTTTACTGACTATTGTAACCCAACTTGAGAGGATAATTTATCCTGAAAAAAAGTTGTAAAAGCCATTAAAACAGCAAAAACAACAGTCCTAAAATTAATTCGCAGAAACAGGAACAAAAGGGTGGTGGTTGTTCAAGGGGGGGATTGGGTTGGATCTCCTGCTCTCCTTGCTGCATTACCAAATTTTCAGTTTGAAACTTCACAGTTAGTAGAGTCGGCCAAACCTTGTAAGTGTTTGTCAAAACTGAGCTGAACCAAAATTTCTGAGAAAATACTTTTGCCAACTGTTTGAGATGTTCAACCTGCTCTCCCTAAAGAAAATTTTGCGATTTCACACCCTGTGAATAGGATGGATCATTTTAGGTGCAACTCAGTGCATGGAATGTTAAGTTTGAAAATTAATTTAATAATGTTACATGCTAGAAACTGGAAATGGATCTGAGCACCAGGACTTTATGATGAGCTTCAATGATAACATCATCTACTACCACCCCTCTCAGATCTCATTCTTCTCTCTGAACTTTGATGAAATCCTCACAAGGCAGGGGAAATTGATTTTTGCATTAATATTAAATTGTTGTGAACTAATGTAAAGCATTTTTGGGATGGGGTGGTCTTAAGTTAAAGGGTGTATCCAGACTGCACAATTACAGCAGTTTGATCCCTTTTTAATTGACGAGTAACAATCATGGAATCTTGGGATCTGTAGTTCTTGCAAAGAATTTGGAGTCACTTGCTACACAAACCCCAGGATTCCAGAGGATCTAACCATGACAGTTAATTCAACAGTAAAGTGCTATAATTGTGTAGTGTGAGTGCATCCAAAAACAATTGAAACACATTCACTGTACAAAAGACATGCTCCTGGTAGAAATGCAAATTTGTAGAGCTGGTTGGTGGTTATGGATCAACATGCCAGCTTGCATTATTTGAATCTTCTTCGAGACATGTCTATGGAGAATAGACATGTCTCGAAGAAGATTCAAATAATCCGCTGTGTCCAAAGATTCTGTATCTATAGATTCAGTCATCCGTAGCTTGAAAATATCCCTACACAGCCAAAAAGAAAAAGAAAATTTTTTCCAAAAAGCAACCCTTGATTTTGCCATTTTATATAAGGGACATCATTTTACCATGACATTGTATATAATGGGACTTGAGCATCCACAGATTTGGGTAAACTTCAGCATCTTATACAGAGTTTGAACTGAAACCAGGAGGGAATTCACCTTCCTGACATCAAAGCCACCAGCCACCAATTTGTCCAAACCTATGTCCATTGAGCACCTCTACCTGAGGAACATGAAAAGATAAACCAATATCTTTTACTAAGCCATCTTCAACTGACTACTTAAAATAAATATTTCCATAGCTCTTTTTCTGGACGGCTGGCTGACTGATAGCTTTTCACAGATAGTATAGATACTCATCTTAGAGAAAACTCTTCAACTAAAGGAAGTTTAATGTCATTTAGATTAGAAAGGAAAAGTTCAGGATGGAGATGATACTACCCTGGTGAGAACAAGGGGAAGGGGAGCTGCAAAGCCACACATGGAGTGGCTGAGTTGTTTCCAACACTCCCACATCTCTTGAAGAAGCCTGGCTTTGTTCTTTGCTCAATGCAAACACTTGTCAACAACTTAGCTTTGGAGTGGTTTGCTTTCAGAAAAGTTGGGGCTGAAGAGAGATAAACAAGTGTTTTCTTTGTTGTTGTTGTCAAGAAGTTGAGTTGTACAGGAGATAACACTTGCCTACTTCATTGCTTTCTTCAACGCCTTTGAGATTTTACCGATTGTCAGATTTTTCCCTCTACAAAACCCAACATACGCAGGGACAGAAATCACAAGTGTTTGGCTCAGTGCCTCTCCAGTCATTACAGAGAAAGACAGGTTCTTATTTGTCCACCATGAGCCTCCTCCATAATCTTTCAGGGGAAGGAACACATGGCTGAAAGTATAAGATAATCAATGGTAATACAAGAACCATGACCCAACTGCAGCTTCTGGGACCATATTTTGAAATAGGCATTTTTCCTTCACATGTTGCAATTGTCACCACAGAATAATGGCGTACAGAAGTATCTCTTTAGTCCAGACAATTCCATCACCATCACCCCAAAATTCCACCATCCTAAACCTCAACAATTTATTCATTCTAAAATGATGCCTCTTGATGGGAAACACAGCATCATTGATCTAATTGATGAACTCTAAAATTGTGCCAATTTTCAAACCAATCTGATAAGAATTTTCACAGGAACAACAGGTTAAAAATGCTGAAAGTTGATAACTGACTCTAAATACTTTAATTTTTAGAAAGAATAGCATATTGGTTTTTGGGAAAAACTACTTAAGTACTTCATCTTGTCTTATTGAAAAGGGGTGTCTTTCACTGGATTGGCAAGGAGCAAGTACTGGTTCACAAGCTCTTGAGGTTTTCCCAATTTATTAAAATCTATCTCAGGATGGAAATGGCAAGCCCCCTCTGAAGAAACTTGCAAAGAAAACCCTGTGATAGGTTTGCCTTAGGGTTGCCAGAAGCTGGAAATTACTTGAAGACACACAACAACAACAAATGGCAGCAAGTGCTGGCAAAGTCATCCTTTGCATGGTCACTTTCTTTCTCAGGCTAAATTGCTACCAGTACTCCAGTGTTTTCAGAGTGAATCAAGTACATTCAATATGCAATGCCAAACCCTTTAGGTATGGAATTGTTGTTGTGTGCCTTCAAATTATTTCTGATTTAGGTAAATCTATCATGTGGTTTTCTTGGCAGGATTTGTTCAGAGGGGGTTTGTCCTCACTGTCTTCTAAGGCTGTGAGCGTGTGGCTTGCCCAAGGTCGCCAGGTGTATTAATATGCCTGTGCAGATTTAAATCTGTTCTCCAGAGTCATAGTCCAACACTCAAACAACTACATCATGTTGGCTCTTAGTTATGGAATATGATCTCATAAAGCGTTTATCACATGGGCAGGATCCTGTGCAAAAATGGGATTCAAACTGAAAAAAATCTGCAAAAGCCAATTGTTTTTCAGACGACGTCTGAGATTAATCCACACAGAAAGTGGAAAAAACCCACAAAAGTGGGTTGATTTTCAGACAACGTTGGGGTTAAGAGCAATAACATTAACATTACAACATTAACCCAGACAGAAAGGCAACAAAACATGCTTCTTTTTACTTTAGAGATTTTCAGATTATACGTTACTATGTGGATTGGGGCCAAATCATGAGGGAGGTTTACTATTCATTCGCTGTTCTTCCTTTTCCTCTTACTTCTTCATCTCCCTCTTTGAACTGCTTCACCAAACAATCCTCAAAATCCCCTATGGAAGCATTTTAGGATTGAAAAGGATGTGTTCTGAGTGTGCTGGATGGCGGCTATACGTTTGGAAGTGGGAGATACAGGAGGGCTATTGTAGCAGACTCTATTCAGGCCTGTCCAGTCTTACAACTGTATTTCCTAACTCAGTGAGGTGACCACTGTCTCTGACTTTGGTGGACAGTTGCCTTTAAGTGAAGGAAAGAGACAAAAGAGGTACATGGACACACACACACTGACAGAAGGAACAACAGCATGTTTGTTTTTGGCTGTGCCAATTTCTAGGAGTTTAGGCACTGCCGTAGTATGTTAATGGTAACTCCTTGTCTCTTTGTATGCTTGTTGACACCCATTCTCTTTCTGCATCATGTAGCCTTCCTTTGTTGTTCTGGGTCTCCTCTGGTCTAACACCTCTATTCCTCCCTGCCTGTCCTCCATGCAACATGTGTGATAAGAGCTTCTCTTGGTGAGATGCTCCAGCTCTCCTAATACCATGTGCTACTCTTTATTTTCTTGCCTTCCTCAAGACGACAAGCCTGTGTTGATTATGCACAACTATTCATGAGTAAAACTACTTTTATATACCTTACAAAAAGACTAAGGCTGCATCTACACTGCAGAATTAATGCAGTTTGATACCACTTAAACTGCCATGGCTTAATGCTCTGGAATTTTGAGATTTGTAGTTTTGTGAGCTATTTAGCCTTCTCTGTCAGAGAGCTCTGGTGCCACAACAAACTGCGAACCCCAGGATTCCATAGGCTGGAGCCAAAACCAGTGGCATCCCTAGGGTTGGTGTCATCCGGCGCAGTAACTCATGGTGTCACCGCCCCATTGACCTCCTCCCATTTCACCATACAGAATCCTTAGTCATGCCTTTTTTTGCACTGCTGTTACTCATCAGTCATTCCCATATACCACTGAATGTCATGCTAATAGTTGTGACATAAACAGCTAGCAAAACTAAAAGTATACCTTCAATTACAATATCATATGTCTATGTACTTACACATACATAGTGAAAATTTGGTTAAAATGTGATGTTTTGAAAGAAAATTTTAAAAGATTTTTTTTAAAAAACAAAATTTTGAAATTTGAAATTTTAATTTTAAAAAATTCTGGGTCCTCTCCTTTCTCCTCCCACTGAACTTCACCCCACTCCCACTATCTCTTAAAGCATTTTAAAGGGAAGCAGATGAATGCCACTGCCCATTTCTGCCAAAAGGTAAGTGTTTCAGGAACAGTCGTGACATGCCCCCTTAGTCACTTGGTGCAGTCCGCACCCCACCCTACCCTGCACCCCCCTTGTGATGCCACTAGCCAGGACAGTTAAAGCAGTGTCAAACTGCATTCATTTTGCAGTGTGGCAGCAGCTTGTCTTTGATTTCTTTCATTATTATTATTATTATTATTAGTAGTAGTAGTATATTTAGTTGTATCCTGCTCTTTTCCCAGAATTGGGACCCAGAGTGGGTCACAATATTAAAAGAACAGTACAATTAAAAACATAGAAAAGTGGTACATTAGATCTTGTATGTAGTGCGGAATGGGTTAATGCACTGTTCAACATCTGCCTAGAGCATCAGATGCTCTGCTTGAGTGATCCACTACAATCTCTCATATTTCCCAGCAATACCAACCACAGTTAATCACAGTTGTAACTCAAATGTTCTGTTGAATCTACATAGACCAGGGGTAGGCAACCTTTCCCCTTTAAGGGCCGAGGGACCTCAGCTCCCAGAAGCCTCAGCCATGTTGGCCAATAGTCCCATGTTGGCCAATAGCTCCTGGGATTCTGGGAGCTGAAGTCCCTCGGCCCTTAAAGGGGAAAGGTTGCCTACCCCTGACATAGACCACACATTTTTCTGTTTGGAACATAAGAGCAAAAAAGTCACTAAAGCAGCTATTCCCAGATCAAGGCAAAATGAGTATGATTCTATGATTAAACAGAGTGGATTATTCCTTCTCGCTTGGGGAAATGGAAGAAGGATATGCCAGGAGGTAAATGGAGAGCAGACTGGAAGGTGAGCTCTGGTGCCACAATATCTTGAAGGGAGGGAAGAAAGAAGCTAAGGAAATGCATAGACCCTCTCTGGAGATTCTTTGTAAACTGCAACAGTAGATCAATGAAGCCTTGGAAATTTGTAGCAGGCTGCTGTTCTACCAATTGGGTTGGAGATTATTACACTGCCTTTTCTCTTGCCTGGAGCTGAGTCCACCTAAACTGGAGAATCTGCATCCTCTTATCCCACCTGGAGGTGACCTGTGAAAACTGGAGATACAGGGCCAGGCCCTGAAATCTGGCAACCATACATGTCACACAAGCTCCACCTGCTGTAATCTCTTCATCATAACTACTAAGAGTACATTTGGACATCATCGCATGCGCCCCATTCCCACTACAGTCGCACTTGTTAAGGAAAACAGAATGATACCTACTTGTGAGCAGCCATTATTGGATGTCTTCTCAATCATGTGATAGAGGCTGCTTCAACCTCTCATTCTCTTCAATGTCTTTTTTATTTCAACAAAACAATATATATATATGCACTCACCTTGTGCATAAACAAAACAACCACAAATACCATACAGTACATACAAATATTGCTGCAAACAATCTAAAGCTAGCCTCCTATGCTCTCAGTCAAATACATAAATACATAGAAATGATGTGTACTTCTTCATTTTTTACTTTAATCTACATTTTCACTTTTGCCAAATCAATTTATCTAAACAGATCTCAGTATTCAAATCCCACAAATGTATTTATCCCATTACGCTCTCTTCCTGACTTCTCCTTAAGCCTGCCTTTAATGATTTTTAAAATTTAATTTTTATTTTCCTTTTTTACACAATTCCGAAGCTGTTGTACTGTAATTTGGTAATAGCGGGGAGACAGGGGGAAAGGAAAAGACTCTGACATCACATGATTCCTAAGATTGCAGCTGCCCCAACCATTCACATGTGGGGACTAGCGCAATTGCAAGCTCATTGATGGGTTTCCCCATCAATGAAAAGGGATGCCCTAATTACACTTCGGAGACACAGCAGATACATGTTGGAGGGGATGGCACGCAAAAAGTATCACCAAAGTCGCTTTTTTCCAGCTCTAATCATGGTTTAAAAGCCAGATGTGATAAAGTCCTTCATCTGGCAACCCTAATTCAAAGGATTGGAAACACGGTGAGGGGAATCTGTTGCAGGCAAGCAATGGCTTCGGATTGCCTTACTGGGATCACCTGGTTGCCAGGACAGGTGGATTCTGGGATACACTGCTCTATTCATCAGCTCAAAAAGACTGAAATTCCCTATTCTGAACAGAAACCATCATTAAGTAGAGTGAAACACATTACTGTTGGAACTGGATGTAAAAGTTGAGGGTGATTTCTGCCTTATGTGACAAAATGACTTAGCTAGCTTTGGTTACTACACATCTTCACTTTGATGAGTGGAAGATGCCAATTTGCCAGTGATGTAGATTCCAGCTGATGGACTCAGACTCAAGTCAGACTCAAGTACCTTCAATGACTCGCTTTGGATCCGACAGCCATAAACGGTGCACTTACTCGACTCGACTTGCAACCTGTATATTTTTAGTGACTGACTTGCTGGCCCAAGTGCATCCAGAAACTGTAAATGTGTTGGGCAATGTGTTTGAGGTAGGGATTGAGATGTGCTTAGCACCCTGTCCCTGTTGCACATCGGAGGAGCTTTCTAAAGCCTTTGAAAAGCTTTAGAAGGACCCTTCCAACTCAAGCTCATTGCCTAATGTGTTTTGTTGTTCCCCTCCAAGATTTTTGAAACCTAACTTTACGCACGTCTTCTTGGTAAAGGTAAAGATATTCCCCATTGACAAGGTTGTCAAGTCGTGTATAACCATAGCGGATGGTGCTCATATTCGTTACTAGACCGAAGACCCAGCATTGTCAGAGACTACTCTGTGATCATGTGGCCAGCATGATTTCACAGAAGGCTGTTTACCTTCCCACTGAGAAGTGGTACCTATTTATCTACTTGCATTTGCATGCTTTTGAACTGCTAGGTTGGCAGAAGCTGGGACTAGTGATGGGAGCTCACCCAGCATGCAACACCCGGGCCTCGAACTGCCAACCTGCCAATCTTGCAATCAACAGAGTCAGAGTCTTAACCACTTGAGCCACTGCATCCCTATGTCTTCTTGATTTTCTAATTATTGAAACTCCACCTCCCTGACACACTAGCACCACCTGCTTTAATAAATGTCTGCAATGCAGATGCAGCCAAAGTTGATGTGTTGCTTGGGCATGGCTTCTTTAACAAATAATTCTGCACAGTGAGAGAGAGTGTGTGTGTACCCTTGAAGATTTATCTAGCAGAACCAAGTTGCTTAACCTGGAGGCTATATGTGTATGTTGTATGCCTTCAAATTGTTCCTGACTTATGGTGATCATGGGGTTGCCACTGCCTTCCCCTGAGGCTGAGAGTGTGTGACTTGTCCAAGTTCACCCAGTGGGTTTCATGGCAGAGTGGGGAATCAAACGCAGGTCTCCAGAGTGGTAGTCCAACACTTAAACCACTACACCATGCTGGCTCCTATTCCCATGTACTACCTATGAAACAATTGCAGACTTTTTTGTTGTTCTTGTGTGTCTTCAAGTCCTTTCCGACTTATGGTGACCCTAAGGCAACCTTATCATGGGGTTTTCTTGGCATGTTTCTTCAAATGGGGGTTGCCATTACCATCCTCTGAGGCTGAGAGTGTGTGACATGCCCAGGGTCACTTACTTGGCTGCAAGTTGTACATACCCCAGAATGCATCACCTAGTATATTGGCAGTCCTTCCCCCGCAACACTTTCTCATTTCCCCCCAACCATCTCATAGCTGGGAGATGGAAATAATTTTTAAATCTGGACTATTTTTTTAAAAAGTAAGGTCCAAAACACACTGCAGAAATAAATGCTAGGGAACATGGGAGCTGTAGTTTGTTGTGTTTATAAGTGACTGTTTTCCTGCTAAGAACGGGCATGTCATAAGCATTTGAATTAAAATTACCATATTGAAATCAAATCTGATTTTTTTAAAAAATTTATTTGGTGTGCATTGGAAGAGTCTTATACGGCGAGTATATCCCAAACTCTGTATTTTGACTGGAAAAGTTGGATGCCATCTTATACGCCCAGTTGTCTTATATGCCGGAAAATACGGTACTTTAATTTTTAGAATTTAAAAATTTTTTCTATCGTATGTCTTCCTGGATTTTGAGTGTGTGTGTGTGTGTGTGTGTGTGCGTGTGCGTGTTTGTGTGTTCTGCTTTGGCCAGAGCAGAATGCCTGTCCTGCGTTGCTGACCAGCCAATGCAATCCAGAATCTAATTTGTGAAACTGAATCTTCTGTCAAGAAAATGTTCAACAGTAATAGTGGTACTTTACCTTGTCAGAAAATGATTAGTCTAAAACAGCTCTAAACTACCCAATAACATCAAAAATGGAAGGAGCACAAAGGCTACCTAGTTACTTAAGAAACTTCTGAATTCACTAGTAAGAGGCCTTATTTTATGCTTCAAAGAGTAATCAAGAAAATCTTATTTTCTGCCATATTGATCACAGTGTAAAGCTGGGTCTATCTAACGGAAAGGACAATGGCTTATTACGTTCTGCTCATTAATGTCAGAAAATAATCTTCAAAATCATATCCCAGATTTCCTTCCCCTCCTGTCCCAACCCTATTTGCTGTTTTTATATACAGTTCTTGAGCTCCATGTTTGAAAGACATTATGTAAACAAGGACCAAATTGTCTTCTGGAGCTTCATGTATCAGTCTGAAACATTTCCTCATGAGTCATCCCAATGTTTCTTCCATTTAGGCATCCAACAGAACAGGAGTGGGCCAACTGCAGATCTCCAGATGCTGTTGGATTACAAATCCCAGCATTCCTTGCCATCAACTATGTTCCCTAGAGCTGCGGGGACTTATAAGTCCAACCACATCTGGAGGATTTCATGATTCCTACCCTAGCTATAGAGGTTGCTGTTGTGTGCCTTCAAGTCTTTTCTAACTTATGGTGAACCTAAGGGACCCTATCATAGGGTTTTGCTGGGAAGATTTGTCCAGAGGAGATTTGCCATTGCCTTCCCCTGAGGCTGAGAGTATGTGACTTGCCTAAGGTAGCTGTCATGGATGAGCTGGTAATCAAACCCTGGTCTCCATAGCCATAGTCCAACATTTAAACCACTACATCACTCTGGGTGTCTAACTATACAAGACTGGAGAGAAATTAAAATTTCTTTTGTAAGGAATTTTATATTAGTTCATTTACTGTGTATGAAGGATTATTCCTACCACTTAGCACCAAACGAGTCCTCAGTGTGGATAGCCAGTTACATAAATAATAATATAGATAACACAAATTAAAAGTAAAACAATAGATAAAAACCAGTTCAATATTTATTTATTTATTTATTTTATATGTTGCCTTTCTCCTCAGAGGGACCCAAGGTGTCTCACAGATAAAACATTTAAAATCTCAATAAAATTCAAAACAATTAAAACATCCACACCCAGTATAAAATCACATAAAATATACAAAAGTTAAAAACAAACCCAACACCCACCTGCTCCATAAAAACTGCCCTGCTATGCATTACATACAAAATGCTTGCCTACATAAAAATGTTTTTACTTGCCGGCGAAAGGCTAGCAAGGAGGGGGCCAGCCTAGCCTCCCGAGGAAAGGCATTCCAAAAACAGGATCAGAGTATCAAATCAGCAATTCCTTTAGGATTTGCAAAACCTTTCTGGCAGGAAAGGAGAGAAGGTGCTCAGTTGCTTAGGGCAGGGAGTTCCACAATGAGGATGCTGTTACCAAAATACCTTGCTTCTTGGTACCCTCTTCTCACACCTGTGGTCTGTGGACAGGTCTACACTGACCAGAATAATCCAGACATTTTTTTTTCTTTTTTGTTTTAATGAGTTTTAAACTTTAAATTTTAATAATGTAATGCTTTTAATTGTTTGAATGGTTTAATTATTTTTTGAACTTTGTATTTTTAATGCTTTAACTTGGACTGTTTTAGATCTCTTAGCCACCTTGAGTCCCTGTACTGGGAAGAAGGCGGATTATTATTATTATTATTATTATTATTATTATTATTATTATTCTGGCCCCATAACTACCCCAGATACCCCCCATTACCTCCACACTCCGGAGCAATGCCAGGTGGCTGTCTACAGGCATGTCTCAATGTGCCATTTGGTGCCACTGCCACTGTCATGACCCACTCTTTCTAAGGTCAAAAACTAAGCACCCAGCATCGATTGCGTGGCTGGGCACTTCATTGTGACCTCAGGGGAAATAACTCGGTGGCATATATAATATATAAACAGCCACCTGGCGTCACTCTGGAGCAAAAGGTAAGTTTTTAAAATTCAATCTAAGGGAGCGACAGCCCGGATTCGGTGCAAAACTGGCCTTCCCATGTGAAGACAGTCCATATTCGAATTGGGGTTTTGGCCCTGTGTCATGTGGACAGGGTGATGTGAGGACATGATGAAACCAGTTTAAATGGCCTGTGTAGACATGCCCTGTGACACACTCAGAACAGGACCCCATCTGAAATTCTTTCAATGTTTCAAAGGATGAATATGGAGCTTATCACACAGGGGAAATCCTGTGCAGAAACGGGGGTTTAAAGTAGAAAAAAAACCGCAAAAGCGGATGTATTTTCAGACGACGTCGCTGTTAAAAGGAGGTTAAACTGGGGTTAATCCGAACGGAAACCCCTCATTGACTGCTTTTTTTTACTTTTGGGTTTTTCCAAAAGTAAAAAGAAACAGTTTCTGTCCGGATTAACCCATTTTAACATTGCTTTCACTTTTCACACTGGGGAATCCCGTTAATAAATTGCTTCCGCTTTTGTGGGTTTTTTCTACTTAAAGCAGGGTTTCTGCACGGGACTCCCCGTGTGATAAACTCCTATGTTAGCTAAAATCATGATTCAATTTCACAAACTAGATTCTGCATTACATTGGCTGATCAGCAATGCATGTTAGGCATTCTGCTCTGTCTAAAGCAGAACATATGCGCACACACACACACACACACACACACACACACAATCCCAGGCTGACATATGATGCAAAAACTAAAATTTCTGAATTTGGCCAAATGTGAATGGAAGATATTTTCATTTTAGTACATTTTTATTTACCAAAAGTTTTAAATGTCTTTATCTCTCCAAACATGCCATAAAAATATTAGGCATAATCAAGACCCTCTGTTTAATAAGATTCCAATTTTTCAGTGTTGATTTGGGGGGAAAGTTGCAAAACAGCATTGCTTAATTATTATTTTCTGCTTCAGACCCATCAGGCCCTTTGAAATCAAGTCTAAACAAGGAGCCTCCATGGAGAACATATTTTCAGCCAATAGAAAGATAATAGGTGTGAATGAATTGCCAATGGCAACAATATGCCAATGGTCTTATTATAGCACATCTAATAAAGAGGCTGAAATATCTTGACTTTCGCTGGATTTGGAATAAAAAGGAAGCCCTCTTTCTTTAGAATACAACTGATGTAAAAGGTGTTCAGAATTATACTGTGGCCATGGGGGAAAGCATGCCAAGATCTGATTGGGGTCAGAATCAGAAGAGGAGGGTCTCTCTGTTGTCCCTCTAGAAAATAAATGATTTTGTGTGATCTAACATAATGGAGACAGATGCTTCAGTACAAAAACACAGGTGCTGGTAAGTGGCCATCTTTCCATTACCTAATCACTTGGGAATTGTCAGTGAAGATTAATTATTGGCCAGAATCTTCTTGTGAAAGTGATCAATATACATCCCCATCCACAAAAAGGGAGACACAAGAGACTGCAACAACTATAGGACCATAGCACTGATCTCCCATGCAAGCAAAATCATGCTCAAAATTCTGCAACAGAAACTCCAACCATATATGGAAAGAGAGATCCCAGAGGTCCAAACAGGTTCAGGAAAGGAAGAGGCACCAGGGACCACATTGCAGACATATGATGGCTATTGGAGCACACCAGGGAATTCCAAAAGAAAATCAGCATGTGCTTTAGAGATTCCAGCAAATCCTTTGACTATGAAAGGCTATGGAATGCCCTTAAAGACATGGGAGTGCCAACACATCTGATAATCCTGATGAGGAATCTGAACTCAGGACAAGAGGCTACTTCTGGAACAGAACACGAAGAAACAGAATGGTTCCCAATTGGCAAAGGGGTCAGACAAGGCTGCACCCTTTCACCCTATCTGTTCAACTTGTATGCAAAACATATTATAAGAAAAACAGGCTTGGACCCAGAAGAAGGAGGAGTAAAAATAGGAGGAAGGAAGATCAACAATCTAAGATATGCAGATGACACCATAATACTAGCAGAAAACCTCACAGACATGGAACACCTACTAAGGAAGATCAAAGAAGAAAGTGCAAAGGCAGGCTTAGTGTTGAACATAAATACAAAAATAATGACCACTGAGGACCTTCAGAAGTTCAACCTAGACAATGAAGAAATAGAAATAGTAAAAGAATTCCCATACCTGGGATCAAACATTGATAGAAATGGGGACTACAGTCAGGAAATTAGAAGAAGACTAACAATGGGGAAGGTGGCTATGAAAGAAAGAAAAGATTCTAAAATGCAAAGATATACAACTCAGCACAAAAGTTAGAGTCATGCAAGCCATTGTATTCCCTATTACTATGTATGGATGTGAGAGATGGACAATCAAGAATAAAGATAGGAGGAAAATCAACTCCTTTGAGATATGGTGCTGGAGAAGAGTGCTGAGGATCCCATGGACAGCCAAAAAGACAAACAAATAGGTCCTAGAGCAGATCAAGCCAGAAACCTCCCTGGAAGCCAAGATGACCAAACTGAGACTGTCATACTTCAGACACATCATGAGAAGAGAAGAGTCATTAGAAAAGACAATAATGCTGGGGAAGGTGGAGGGAAGTAGGAAGAGAGGATGGCCACATGTCAGGGGTAGGCAACCTTTTTGAGCCGGGGGCCGGGATGCTGTCCCTCAGACAATTGGGGGGGCCGAAGCACCAAAAATTAATTAATTAATTAATTAATTAAAATTTAAATTTAAATTTTAAAAAAAATAAAAATTAAAACAATATGCATGCACACTCTCTCAGCCCCAGAAAAGCCATGGCAAAACCCCTGTGGAGATTTTGCCAAGAAAACCCCAAGAACAAGTAATAACAACAATAATCAATATCATCATGGCGGGCAGCAGCGGCGGTGGTGGGGTGGCGGCGGCGGCGGCAGGACCGGCCTGGGGCTGGTCCAAAGGCCTCAGGGGGCCGCATCTGGCCCCCGGGCCTTAGGTTGCCTACCCGTGTTAGATGGATGGACTCTGTTAAGGAGGTAAAGAGTATTAAGGGGATGCAGGTTTTAAGCAGAGCAGTGAACAACAGAAGGTCTTGGAGATTTCTCATCCATAGGGTCGCCATTAGTCGAGATCGACTTGAGGGCAGTTAACAACAAAAAAATCTCATCAGCCAAGCAGTTGGCACTGTCTTGGCACTTGCAAAAGGCTGATATTCTGTGCAGGATTGTGCAAATGTCCAGACTATTCATGTCACTTTGATATCACTTTAGCTGCCATGGCTCCGTCTGAAGGAATCCTGGGGTTTGTAGTTTGGTGCAGGTTAGGGTACTTTTGCCATAGAGCTCTTTAAGCAGAGAATTCTAAACAGCTTATCCTACTACAAATCCTACAATGCCATAGGACTGTTGGAGTAGTGTTGGAGTGCAATGTGGATATAACCCCTATTATGCCAGTGTAAACCATTATGCAAGTAGCTGCACTGTCAGACTCTAGGAGATTCCATATGTGTGATGGATGGAAAAGTGGATTGACTTTTGTGCCACAGGAGAATGAAATGGCGTAGTGGTTTGAGTGTTGGACTGCAACTTTAGACACCCACTGGGTGACCTTGGGCATGCCTCAGGGGAAGGCAATGGCAAACACCCTCTGAACAAATCTTGCCAAGAAAATCCCATGATAGGCTTGACTTAGGGTCACTGTAAGTTGGAAATGAGTTGAAGACACACAACAACAACAACATCTTCCCAAATATCTAACTCATCCTCTCTTCTTCAGTTAGCTGATATCACACAAGGCTAGAAAAGCATAACTGTAGCAGGATAAAGAGAGATCTTGTAGCACCTTTGAAACTAACTGATAGAAAGAAGTTGGAGCATGAGCTTTCATAGACTACAGTCTACTTCCTCAGGTGCATTTAGTGAAGTGGAAACTCCACTCCCCTAAATGCACCTGAGGAAGTAGACTGTAGTCTATGAAAGCTCATGCTGCCAACTTCTTTCTTTCAGTTAGGAGATTATCGCATTGACTTTTCCAATCCATGCATGGGATGGGGTTGGGCTGGAACAAGGAAAATGGGTTTTATCATACACAAAATTGCCACTGCGCTGCCGGCCAGCCATCACCCGTCCCTGAGCAGCACTCTGCTAGCTGATTTTGGTAGTACGAACTGCTTTTTCTGATACTGCTGCACTGCACCATTTCTTTGTACAAGCAGACATTAGTGAAGTAATGGCAAAGTGTTGGAGGGCACAGCAGTCTGTGCCATGTGGCTTACCAAGATCCATGTAGGCTGCTGCCCACAGGGATGGTGGAAGATGCCTTGGAGGACATCACTGAGAGCAAAACGTCTTGTGTGTGATTTTAGACCTTTGCATAAGCATCTTTCATTAAGCAGAAAGTAGATTAGCTGTGTGATTCCCATAATATTTTGTATTCAGATACAGATGCTTCAAATTTTAAAAGTATACTGTGCTTTTTAAATAGTGTTTCAATATGTTAGCTTGTTTAATTAGTGTTTTATCTTTTTTGTCATTGGGTTTTGGCCTTTATCTTGTAACTTGGTTGTAAGCCACCTTTGGTCCCATGCTGGGAAAAGGACAGGATATAGCTTCTTATAGATCGGTGGTTCCCAACCTTTGTTGTCCTCCATATGTTTTGGACTTCAGCTCCCATAATTTCTGACTATTGACCAAGTTGGCTGGGCCTTCTGGGAGCTGAAGGCCAAAACAAATGGAAAAGCAAAAGTTGGGAACCACTGTGCCAAAAGAGAAAACAAATCTAAACACATGTGTTGTTAAGTGACCAAAGGCCAGCAGCTTATAGATTCACAGAGGTTTTTAATTAAAAACTAACTATTCTAGTTACTTTAGAACAGTGTTCGAGACCATCCAGGCAAGATTTTTAATTTAAAACTAACTATTTAGTTACTTTAGAACAGTGTTCAAGACCATCCAGGCAAGATTTTTAATTAAAAACTAACTATTCTAGTTACTTTAGAACAGTGGTCAAGCCCATCCAGGCAAGATGCAGTCCTAGGTCCATAGGAAGCTTCCCTAGGCTGTGTGTCTGTTGTTGGCAAGGGGTTAGCCATTGATACCCCCCCCTTCCAGTTTGTCCTTTTTCTGACTAAAAGGAAAAGAACTTCCTCTCCTGGAAGCCTCCATGAATCAACTCACTTCTGACTTATGGAGACCTTAAGATATTTTCTTGACAAGTTTCTTCAGAGGGGGCTTGCCATTGCCATTCGCTGAGGCTGAGAGTGTGTGACTTGCCCAAGGTCACCCACTGGGTTAGCATGGCCGAGCTGGGATTTGAACCCTGATCTCCAGAGTCCTAGTCCAATACTCAAACCACTACACCATGCTAGCTCACAAGGCGGCTTTACACCATTCTTAAAGGTTCCTTGAAAAATCCTTACATGTTGGTAGGAATTGGATATAATAGACTTCTGGACCTCCTTGCTTGGGACAATGCATATGGTCGTGTAAAAAGATCCTGTCATTTCCACACAGGTTTCTTTATAAAGTCAACAGGCTACTCAAAAAAAAAAAAATGCTGCAACAATAGGGTTGCCTGTGTGAGTAGAGATATTGCTTGCTTTTCACAGTGCTTTCCTAATTTTGATCAAGGAGTGAAAGCACTAAAAGCAATAAATGGTTACATCTGCACTTCAGAATTAATGCAGTTTGACAGCACATTAACTGTCATGGTTCAGTGCCATAGAATTCTGGAATTTGTAGTTTTGTGAGCTATTTAGCCTTCTCTGTCAGAGAGATTTACAAATCCCAGGATTCCATAGGATGGAGTCATGGCAGTTGAAACAGTACCAAACTGTATTAATTCTGCAGTGTGGCAGCAGCCTAAGAGAAGCAGCTTTGGGGAGAAATAACTGTCTACTGCTTTTTAATTAAATGTCATAAAACTCTTCATTATTTCACCTTTTAAGCTGTCTTCTTTGCTTTTCATTCCACCCTTCCCCCCAAAAAATTTTTTTGGGATAAAAGCAGCTGTACTTCCACAGTATGCATGCTGCTTATATTTCTTGTGAAGTGTCTGCTTTGTCCTTGGGAAGGAGCATGTAGTACTCAAATATCTTTAGGGGACAAAAAGCATTTCTTTTTTTGGATTATGAAATAAGGTGCCAGTCCTCAAGACGCAAAGAATAGTTCACACTCTTTCTGTCCCTGCCCTTTGCTTAAACTGCCAGTCTGAGAGCTAAAATTCAACCTATTTATGAATCACAATCCGCAAAGATATATACATAGAGAGAGAGAGAATTAATTACTGTAAGGGTTCTAAAAAGACTTTAATTATTTACTTCAGAAGAGAAGAGAAAGAAGAGAAAATGGAAATGAAATACTTATTTCCCCCCCTCTTTTCACTAGTTGAAGTACTCTTTCCTTTCCTTTCCTTTCTCTATGTGAAGCCTATTAGTAGCCATTTGCAGTACCTGATAGATTTTCTTTCTCTTTCCTCTCTCAAGTTGGTTTTCAAACTGGTCGCCTTACTGGCTAGTGTTACCTTAACAGCTTATTATCTTTTTTTTCCAGAGAATAATGCAGTTTATCTTTAATTTCATTTCAAAATGTTAAAATATAAAATAATTGTCTCCTTGGACCCTATTAGCATAGTGGTTTGAGTGTTGGACTACCACTCTAGAGACCAGGATTCAATTCCCAGCCCAACCATGAAACCCACTGGGTGACCTTGGGCAAGTCACATGCTCTCAGCCTCAGAGAACAGCAATGGCAAACCTCCTCTGAACAAATCTCGCCAAGAAAACCCCATGATAGGTTCACCTTAGGGTTGCCAATAAGTCAGAAATGACTTGAAGGCACACATCAACAACCTTCTTGGAAGCTGGTGGTGCCCATTCCACTGAGTTGGTGAATCCATTCTGGGTTTTAGGTGCTGTTTCTTTTTGTGGGGTAGGGTCTGGCCCCTTGGATAGCTCCTTTAAAGTTAGGACTATGCCCCAAAATGCAGCCATTGTCCACTGACACAGATGCCACCAAAACCCATTGCTTGGACCTCTGTCCAAAGGAAGATAAAGTGAACCGTTTCCCCACAGTGAAGGCAGATGCCTACAGGTGTGATGCCCATTGGTGACCAATTGTGGGCAGAAGCAGTGGCTGGTAGGACCAAAGGTGGGTCACCAAAAACAGAGCCAAATACATAGAGTTTGTTAACAACTGCTCCTTTGCAGGGTCTAAGTATTCTTTGTATTCATAAGCTGATTGGAAAGGGGGTACCTTCTACCCCTACATGGCTTAGATCCAGGTTATTTGAAGGACCATATGTGGTGTTTGGGAGTTAAGTATATATGGTGAGCCAGCGCAGTGCAGTGGTTTGAGCATTGGACTATGACTCTGGAGACCAGGGTTCAATTTCTGCCTCAGCCATGAAACCCATTGTTTAGACCTCTGTCCAAAGGAAAATAAAGTGAACCATTTCCCCACAGTGCTGGCAGATGCCTACAGGTGTGATGCCCATTGAGCCACTGATTCTTCGTCCCTCACCTGACCCATTACTTCACCAGTTCTTGGGACAAGATGCTGCTGCATGGATATACATGAATGTGTGAACAAAAATAGGCACACTAAGCAAGCAAAATATTTTTATTCATACATTCTTTTGAGTCAGGAGGGGTATGACGTGGACAAAGGGAGTCACAAGGGTAAAATGTTTGAGAACCACTGCACTGTACCATTGAGGCAGGTGGGGAGGAAGAGGAGGAGAAAGGAGTGGTAGCCATCACCATCACTGCACTATGGGAAAAGGGAGGGGAGGAAGGAAGCAGCAAGAGGCCATCTCTGGTACTCTCATTGTTGTAGTCAACTGCCTTTATGTTGACATTGACTCATGGTGACCTTGTAGATGAGACATCTCCATGATTCCTGATCTTCCACTGCTCTGCATAGGTCCTGCAAATTCATGCCTGTGACCTCCCTGATTGAGTCTAGCCATCTGGCATCTTCCTCTCCTCCTACATCCCTCCATCTTCCTTAGCAATATTGTCTTTTCAAGTGTTCCATGCCTTCTCATTATGTGGCCAAGTATGACAGCCTCAATTTGATTATCTTGGCTTCCAAGGAGATTTCAGGCTTGATCTATTCAAGGACCCATTTGTTTGTTTTTTTGGCTCTCTGTGATATCCTAAGCACTCTTCTTCCAGCACCACATCTCAAATGAGTTGATTTTCTTTCTGCCTGCTTTCTCTACTGTCCAGCTCTCGCATCCATACATGGTGATGGGGAATACTATGGCTTGGAAATTCTAACGTTAGAAAGTTGTATAACTTTACTCTTCAGGAGCTTCTCCAGTTGTTTTATAGCTGCCCTTCCCATCCCTAGTCTTCTTATTTCTTGACTGCAGTCACCATTCTGGTCAATGTTTGATCCTAGGTATGGGAACTTTTTAACTATTTCTATTTCCTCATTGTCTAGGTTGAATTTATCTATTTCTTCTGTGGTTATTATTTTTATTTTCTTTATGCTCAACATTAATCTTGTTTTGCACTTTCATCCTTGATCTTCCTTAGTAGTTGTTCCAAGTCTATGATGTTTTCCACTAGTATTATGGTGCCATCTTCATATCTTTGTTGTTGATTGTTGATGTTCTTTCCACCTATCTTCACTCCAGTAAGATGTCTTAAATTCTTGTGGGCTTCACTTACAGGGAGTATAGATTCCAGCTGAACATCAGTAGAAACACTGTCATAAGGGCAAAGGAGCTTATTACCCAGGGTTCTGGTGGGCTCTGCCTAGCTAAAGGTCTTCATACAAATGCTGGACAATCATCTGTTGAGATGCTCTGTGTGTATCTGCGTGCCTTCAAGTTGTATGACATCTTCATGTGTTTTCATCGTGAAATGTTGGAAGATCTGTTACTAGAAAGAACAAGACATGTGAGAGAGAAAAGTTGATTGTTAGAAATGTTGAGATCAGCTACCAGTGGTAAATTACTAAGAAAGAAAGAGAGAGGAAGAGCAAGGATGTAGAAGTGTGTGTGTGGTGGTGGTGGTGGTGGGGGTGGCAGTTAAAATTAACAACCCACCCCAATAAGAATCTTGTCTCCTGAAATAAAAATTTCCTTCATTTCCCAAATTTCTAGCGTTGCAGTAGCTTAGAACTGCAGTTGAATATGTAGAAATACCATTTAAGCACACAAAGAAAAGGGGCAGGCAAATTTACCAAGGGACTGTGAACATGGCAAATATAAACAGTCTAGAACAGGGGTAGGCAACCTAAGGTCCGGGGGCCAGATGTGGCCCCCTGAAGCCTTTGGACCAGCCTCAGGCCGGTCCTGCTGCCACCCCCCGCCATGATGATATTGATTATTGTTGTTATTACTTGTTCTTGGGTTTTTCTTGGCAAAATCTCCACGGGGTTTTGCCATGGCTTTTCTGGGGGTGAGAGTGTGTGCATGCATATTTTTTTATTTTTTTATTTTTTATTTTTTGGTGCTTTGGCCCCCCAATTGTCTGAGGGACACCAACCCGGCCCCCGGCTTAAAAAGGTTGCCTATCCCTGCTCTAGAATTATAGGATCATAGAGTTAGATGGGACTGCAAGGGCCAACTAGTGCAACCCTCTGCCATGCAGGAATGCACAACTAAAGCACTCTAATCCAATCTCCAAAGAGTCCACCACCTCCAGAGGCAGTCTGTTCCATTTTCAAAGAAATTCTTCCTAAGGTCTAGCTGGAATCTATTGTCTTGCAATTTGAATCCACTGGTTCTTGTTCTAATCTCTGGAACAGCAGAGCACAAGTTTGTTCCATCTTCTGCATTGTAACCCTTCAGATATTTAAAGATGGAATCATAGAGTTAGAAAAGACTCCAAGGGCCATCCAGTCAAATCCCCTGCCATGCAGGAAGGCACAGTCAAAGCACTCCTGACAGATGACCATCCAGTCTCTTTTTCAAAACCTCCAAAGAAGGAAACCCTCCAAAGCAGCATGTTCCACTATTGGACTGTCAGGAAGTTCTTCCTAATGCTTAGGTGGAACTCTTTTCCTGTAGTTTGAGTCCATGACTCCATGTCCAAGTCTTTGGAGCAGCAGAAAACAAGCTTGCTCCATCCTCAATATGACATCCCTTCAAAGATTTAAACAGGGCTGTCATGTCACCTCTTAACCTTCTCTCCCTTGGCTAAATATACATATATCCCAGTCTTCTTTTCTCCAATATAAACATACCCAGTACTGTGAGTCATGCCTCATAGGGCTTGGCTTCCAGTCCTTTGATCATTTTGATCACCTTCCTCAGGACCCATTCAGCTATGAACAATCTTCGGTATCTAGGTATGAATGATCTTCAGAGCATCATTTCTGCAATGCAAGAAATTTGTGGACTTTATTGAGGGGAGAATTCATACTCAGCAGCATTCCCCCCACACCTGCAGCTATACCCCTGAGAAAAAAAGTGTGTAGGAGGAAATGAGGAAGCAACAAAGTGGACAACACAAAGAGAGAATGCACCAGGAAACCCAAATTACCTCTTTGTGTCTCCACTGGCATATGATAACTTGTGCATGTATAGTTATTTATTTCTTTACTTCCAATGTATCTATGCTTGCAAAGCATTTGTACACAGATACATGGTTTGCACAGCGCATCTTTAAGTCCGCCATTATAAATGTCTCCTTCACAACTGATATACAGAGCACTTTCCCTGTCTGCTTGCCTTTGCATTCTTGAATGTGAATGAGGAAAAAAGAAAAGGGGGAAAAAGACATTGAGGAAGAAAACTGAGACAGAGCTTTGGCCATTAAAACTTTAAACGACAACGTTCTAATCAAATACTTTGCTCAAATTTCCTATTAGCCTGGGTGGTGTATAACTTTATTCTTCTAAGTCAACAGGAGAGAAAATTTGATGTTACTTGACATAAGTAAAGGTACATTTGCTTTATGACCAGCAAAAGGTCAGGAACATTTTGTGATTGCAAGAAATTGCATCTATTACAAGCTGTAGGCATTCTCTGACTGTAAAACTGGCATCTGCTCTGCTTCATCAAAAGCTGTAGTGTTTTTCTTTTTCCTTTTGGACTTTTGGGGGCTGCTGCGGTAGGATTTTCCATCTACATTACAAAAACACTGTGGAACAGAAGAATTTCATAGCAGTGCAGATTGGTGGCGCCAAGGCAAGCAGGGGTGGTTATTCTGTTTTGGGTTTAAAGTAGCCATCCAAGGTATTGATGGATAGCATTCAGCACCTTGAATAAATCTTTTGCAGTTCAGACCCAGAGCAGATTTGCTACCCCACTGACAATTCAGATGGTTTGACAAGCCCATATACACAGAGATATTTTACATTTCAAGTTTTTCTGGATCCACATTGAATTATAGACTGAAAAACTCCCTTATTTAGGGTCAGGCTGTTTGCATCTATGTATCTCAACATTGTCTTGCTTGATTGGCAGCTGAGATTTTCTTATCACCCGCTACTTGATCTTTTTACCTGGAGACAGCAGGGATTGAACTGGGTAAACTATGTAAGACGGATTCTACCAGTGAGGCATGATCCCATCCCAGTGCAGCTTTAAAAGATCAGTTCCCTTGCGATGAAAGGGGCTTTACTAGATAGTTATCACATTTTTTGCTGGCATATATTGTCAATCAGTATTTACATTTTCCTTTTGTGAAGTGGTTTAGTGCTGCCAGGGCTTGCACAGTCAAAGTGCTGGAACTATTTGATCAACTCCAGTCTTCCCTATTCTATCTAAGGGCTAGTCTACATGATTAAAATACTCCCATATTCCTCAATCCAGTCTAGTAGAATCTTATCCAGCCACACACGATTCGCAGCTCATGCTTTTTGGGGAGGGGGACGGAAACCAAAAAACTCCTTAAACTCTGCCAAAAAAGCCTTCACAGTTTTTACCAGAATATCTGTGGAAGTCTGCAGAAATGCGCATTATTGCATGGCTGCACATTTTTGGAAGAGAGAGAGAGAACAGCTGCGAATTTGTACATGAAAGGGAAGACAATTAACCATTGATGAAAAAAATGTGCAAAAATCCATAGCAATACTTATAAACTAGCCCAAAGTTTAGTTGCAATGCTGTAGCAGCTGGCAGGGAGAGGCACTCGTATTTCTCCCAGCAGTGATGTACTGAGACCTATCCTCATTTTGATATAAAGTGTGTGTAGGGGGAGGGAATAGATAGGTAACCAGAGCTTGGAAATAACCAGTTAGATTTAAACTTAACTAGTTTTGTGTTATTTTGATACTCCCTTTTCCCAGCAAGCCTTAACTACAGCATGGAAATAACTAGTTGGGTTCAACCTATGGCACACAAATTTGTTTCTTCCTTCCTCCAACAAGGTTTAACTAATTGCATGCACACTTCCGGTGATGCAACATATAAGAGTTTATGCCTTCTCGTTCATTACAGGGTGTAGGAGGAGGATCACATAGTTCAGTGTGCTGGTTTATTATGTCTAAAAAAAAAGATAGAAGGAAGCTCTATCGTATCCTGCTTAAAGCTGGCAAGTGCCCAGATAAGCATACCTATGTTATTATTGCTAATTGTCCTTGAGTTGGCCTCAGCTCATGGTGACCCCATGAATGAGATACTTCCTAGCCCCACTGTCCTTAACTGCTCTGCTCAGGTCCTGCAGGCTCATGGATTTGGCCTCCTTGATTGAGTCTAGCACTCTGGTATGTGGTCTTCTTCTCTTTCTACTGCCCTCCACCTTTCCTACCATTATTTTGCTTTCTAGTATATCATGCTTTCTCATTATGTGGCCAAATGACAACAGCCTTGGTTTCATCATCTTGGCTTCTAGGGAGAGTTCAGGTTTGATCTGCTTCTAGGACCCATTTGTTTGCCTTTTTGGCCATCCACAGTATCCTTAGCACTCTTCTCCAGCACCACATCTTAAATGAGTTGATTTTCTATCAGCTTTTTTCACTGTCCATCTCTCACATCCAAACATGGTGATGGGAGAGACAGTGACTTGGACAATCCTACCTTTGGTTCGTATCTGTGCGCCTTGAGGTTATTTTTGACTTATGGTGACCCTAAGGTGAAGCTATCATGGGGGTTTCTTGGCAAGATTAGTTCAGAGGAGGTTTGCCATTGTCCTCCCCTGAGGCTGAGAGCATGTGACATCCCCAAGGTGGGTTTTATGCCTGAGCTGTGAATCAAATTTTGGTTTCCAGAGTCATACTCCAGCACACAAACCACTACACCAGGCTGTCTCCCTTTAAATTTGGTATTCAGTTTTGTATCTTTGCACTTTAAGATCACACCTATAGTCCACAAGAACTGGCAGGGGAAAGCCAGTCCAGCTCCAAGGCTTACACAGAGTAACAAACAGAACTATGGTCCATGCAGTCCAAGGTTCAAAGAGAGAAAAAAGTCCTGAAGAGTCCAAAGACGAGAGGGCAAGGGTCATAAAGATTAGTCCAGAGTAGGCATTGATGGTCAGCGAGCCAAGAAGCCAGAGAGGTCAGAAATGGAAGACCAAGGTTCAAATCCTCGCTTGGCCTTGGAAACTCACTGGGTGATCTTGGGCAACTCACACTCTCTCGACCTCAGAGCAAGGCAAGGACAAACCCCCACTAAACAAATTCTGCCAAGAAAACCACATGATATGTTTGCCTCATGATTGTCATAAGTCAAAAATGACTTGAAGGCACACACCAACAGCAGCGACAAATATAGGTATCATATATGACTAATAGCCATTGATAGCTTTAGCCTCTGTGGAAGAATTTATCTCATCTCCTTTTAAATCCATTCAAGTTGGTGTCCATCACATAAAATACATCTGGACAAGGCAGCAAATGTAATTTATTTCTGTGACAGGACCCGAGGATTTCTAACAGACAATCCTTGGTACATTCTGAAAAACCAAATTGCCACAATTCTCTAGATGCCTTCCTAATGACCTATAAAAAGCAAATTTAACTTTGTAGTGAATAGACATAATGACACTACAAATATATGGTATTAGTTTTATACTAGTATTAACTATTGTCCCTTTTTCCAGAGAATGTTGGGCACTGTAATTTGAAGGGTTTACTGAGATTATTCTGTTAAATAGCTCTTCTTTTTTCTCAGAGAACTACCAGTGGTTCCTGGGAAGAAAAAATTAATTACTATTACATCATATCTGGGTTATGTGGATATATGCCTAGGTATGTATGCCTTGAGATCTTTGCACTCAATGGTACCATTTGGCAGATTGGTTGTCTTCCAATTTTTTGACAAAAGTAAAGGCCTAAGCAGACTGTCAGAAATAGTGCACATTAAATTGAGGCACTGTCCTGGCTCAGTGCTAGGGAATCATGGGAACTGTATTTTTTTCTGGGACATTGAGCCTTCTCTGTCAGAGAGCTCTGGTGCCACAATAAATTACAGTTCCCATGATTCCCTAGCACTGAGCCAGGGCAGTGCCTCAATTTAATGTGCACTATTTCTGGCAGTCTGCTTAGGCTTTAAGCCTCTCTACCCTGCTTCCTGAAGGTAGCTAGAAAGAAAAGATGTCAAGGGAAAAAAGAATGGAAGGAAAGGAGGAGACATAATGCACGAAGCACTAGCTTCCATGTTAGTTAGGCAATGAATTCAGGTTTTAGCCTGAATTTTAAAGGAACTATCCAAGGCTCTGAACTGTAATTCCAAAATATGTTCAGCATATTTGGCTGTATCTACACTGCAAACATAATCCAGTTTAACACTGCTTTAACTGCCATTAGTCAGTGCTACAGAATTCTGGGAATCGTAGTTTTCTGAGACATTTACCCTTTTTTGTCAGAGAGCTCTGGTGCCCCCACCAAACTACAAATCCCATAAT
Organism: Phrynosoma blainvillii; assembly: GCA_026167975.1. NCBI lineage: Eukaryota > Metazoa > Chordata > Lepidosauria > Squamata > Phrynosomatidae > Phrynosoma > Phrynosoma blainvillii. Next base: position 443,866,268 of record JANUYF010000001.1, on the reverse strand, counting down.
CCTACAGCATTGAGCTATGGCAATTACAGTGGTATTAAACTGGATTATTTCTGCAGTGTGGATGCAGCCTTTGCCAGCTAATTGAAAGTTTGGTCTAAAACCCAGAACAAAATCACTGCTTCACTGATTTGAATGTCAGGGTGCTTTCAGATAGAGAGCTCCTAGTTTTGCCAGTCAAGAACCACTGCAAAACTGTTTTGTCTTTTTCTCCTTAATTCATTTTTATAATAATAATAATAATAATAATAATAATAATAATTGCAATAAGTAGTCACACTCTCTTAGCCTCAGAAGATGGCAATGGCAAACTCTTTCTGAAGAAACATGCCAGGCACCCCATTATAGGGTCACCTTAGGGTTGTCATAAATCGGAAATGACTTGAAGGTACACAACAACAAGTGGTAGTAAAACATGGCAGAGAGCCAGCGTGGTGTAATGGTCTGAAGATTAGACTATGACTCTTTAGACCAGAGTTCAAATCTCTGCTCAGCCATGGAAACCCATTGGGTGATCTTGGGCAAGTCACATACTCTCAGCCTCAGAGGAAGGCAAAGGCAAACCTTCCTCTGAATAAATCTTGCCAAGAAAACCCTGTGACAGATTTGGCCTTAGGGTCATCATAAGTTAGAAACGACTTGAAGGCACACAACAAGTAAAACATGGGAGGATTAGAAGTGGAAGGTGTCATTATATGAAGCCATTTAAAAATTCTGTGTCTGAGCCAAGGTGAATGCACTATAAATACCTAATTCGGAAGCACCTTTAGTCTCTGTTTTAAAGACTACGAATATTGTGGTATTTTCCTTATTCTCAAACATGCAAAGTAGTATTTATACAGTTTATACCTTCTGCTGAATGGAGTGCTAAATCATTTTTGTGGATTGTACTCTTTCAGTCTGTAAACAGATTAAACATTTATCTGCATGAGAAATTCCCTGACCTAGCCATAGACCTAAGGGCAGGATCACCATCATCACCACATCCTCCTCCATTTATACCCCAGCTTCTTTTCAAAGCTGGGTTACAGAGGCAGGTTATAAAAGTAAAATACAAAAATATTTTTAAAAGTACATTAAAAAACAAAACAAAAGTATCTATAATATTTCAAAACAAATCATGGTATAGGGCCTTTATATGGCCTTTGTAATCAAACTATATGAACAGCCATAGAAATGTTAAACTGGGTAACACTTCACTCCATACATCTTGTTACCTTGTCGCCATACCCATGAGTCTTGCATTTCTATGGCTGTTCATATGGTCTGATTATAAAGTTCCTTCCTGGGGACCAGTTCACGCCATGCATCTGAGGAAATAGACCAAGTCTACGAAAACTTATGCTACAACTTCTTTCGTACAGTTAGTCTCAAAGATGCTACAAGATCCTTTTGCATAGTGGATTTTCCTTACATGCCATGGTGTGAAACCCATTCAACCAAATCTACCTCTCAAGTTGTTTTTTCTATATGGGAAGCTTCATTGGTGTAGATAATATGGCTTGTGCGGAGTGAAATGCACCATATCTACCCAACCACTGAATCCTAAAATGTAAAAATCCGGGGAGGGGGGTATCCTTTGAACCTGTTGAACATATAAACTGGCCTGCACAGTCTTCAGTGGACCAGTTGGTGTAGCCTTTGTTCCATGATTTTAGTTCTTTGCTTCAACAACTTCTCAGTTTAATTTCTAGCTCCTACAGCCCCTGTTCTCATGGAAACAAGGTTTCAGCAACAGGACTTCACAACAACGGCAGGATTATTTAAGGGGGAAACATCATTTTTAAAACTCCTTTATGTTTTGGTATTGGACCACTTTCTTGGAAATCCAACCCCTGGGAGATACTAATATGTATCTGCCCTTTTTGTTACTGTGCCGCTTTCTTAGGTTTTGTGGTGCTACTTTACACGTCAGTATTGCAAACAATTCAAATTTTAAAGAATATGCAAGGATAAAAACAGGTACAAAAATGAGATACAAAAGCCATGCAATTAAATTAGCTAGATTAATTTAGCTAGATAGGAAGCAGCAAGAGGGTTTCGGGCAACTCTAAAGCCAGGAGACAAGCCTATGTATAATGGTTCCAAACTCAAGACCTCCAGAGGCAGGTTGCAAAAGGGGAATCAACACACATGCAAAACACTCGCTCACACTCACTTGCAAGGACTAAGATATAAAAGTTGTGGTAAACAAGTACAAAAATGAGGTACAGAAACCATGAAATACAAATTAAAGGATTGCAACGGGTGATGTTTTACCAATTCCAGAAGCGAGGCTCCAATCTGGGAGCAGACTATGAACCGAATGGGTCTCAGTACTTTGCTTTGTGGTGCAGCCTGCAGTACTGTGGGTCAAGCTTGAATCTGACAAGAGTTTATGCCTGATTCCAACTGGACCAATTTTGAGGTGCCCAAGCAGGTGTATTTATAAGGTGGAATGTGTCCCGGGGCAGTTTCTCAGGAGTTTGAGTGGATTTTTCAGGAGGAGGAATTGCCAGAGATGTGTGGAAATGGCAGGGCAATCAATGCAAAGAGGTTGTCGCCTCCAGAGGGAAGTGCCCTTTGGTTTCCGGCTTTCTGGCAAACATCTGGACTGTTGCCCTCCATCTCACTCCTATGTGAAGGAATGATGCAGATTCCAATCTTCATTTACCTATCCTAGCTAAGTGCCCTGGTTTCCCCATGCTGAGCCAGCAGGATCTCCAAATGTGGCCACGGAGGTCCTAATATGGCATGGCTAGTTTCCTGCACTGGAGGTGCCCTATTGGCATCTTGATCCAAACATCCCTTTTAAAAGTAAATTGATATCAAAGGTCAAGTAAGGGTGAAAGAGGGCTGATCCTTGTGAAAACATACACATTCATATGCAATGCACATTCATGAACAATTCCACTTCTGCAACTTTGAACTGAATGTGGATTGCTCTGCATTAGACAAAAAATGTCAACTATTTCCATACAGAAACTTGCACATGTGAAAGATCAACAGGATACCAGCCGTCGAGATGGGAAGAACAATTCATCTCAAAAGTGAAAACTTTAAAGCTGTACATAAAAATACAAGATAGATACAAATACAAGGCCACTGCAAGATGTATACCTTTTCATTCCCTCCTGCACTCATAAGTTAAAATCCTGCCACATAATTCTCAGGGTTTCCCAAAGTTCATTGCTCCCAGTAAAGCACCAGTCAGTGTAGGGTAGTAAGAAAAGTTGTACAAAAATCCTGTATCAGAGTTGTGAAACATAAATCTCTGCATACTGGGCCTTTTTGAAAGTTGCATCATGACTGTGAAATGCCTTAACTCTGGAAGTCCAAGGAGTACAAACACTGGTTTCTTTCAGGCACAAAGCTTGAGTTCAGAACAGCTATTTGCTGCAGCAAAAAAACCTATAAATTCTCCTCTCTTCAGTATGAAAGTCTGGCTTAATCACACATAGGGCTAAAGAACTCCCATTTTTATGAATAAAAGTTAACATGGCTTTTTTAAAAGAGCCTCTGGGGCTTGAATTATATTAAATGGACATGGACATGGTTTTTAATTGTTGTGGTCTTTTATAAGCTGTTTTATGTTTTTGTCATATTTACTATGTTTTTACCCTGTTTTAAGTTATTTTATTGTTTTAATCTGGAATTGTTTTAATTTTTTGAATTGTTTCATCGGTACACTGATATCCCACAATAAAGGGGCTGGTTGGTTTCTAGTGAGAGGATGGGTTTGATTTGCTCTCACATCCATTTATTTGTCTTTTTGGCAGTCCCTGGCAGAGATAAGTCCTCAACTATTTTGTCCTTGGTGCAAGAAGGAATAATTAAAGTAGATCTCTCCTTGCTGCAAGAGAAAGTGAATATTCTTCTGCAGCATTCTCTCTGTATTCTCCTGATCTGCAACAATTGCACAGGAATTCTGTAAATTTGGCTACCAAAATGGAAATCCTAAGAAAACTGGCAACTGTTGAAAGCAAGGGGGGAATCATCCCTGGATGCATTTTAGAAGTTTTCAAGTGGTTTCTGGAAGGTTCAAATTGTTTGCCTATGCAAGGTTTACTTTTCACATGGGCATATTGGCAGCTCTAGATAAAAAGTTTGCTGAAATATGTTGAACTACTCTTCTTTTTTGTGGTGTATCCCTATTCTTTCCATGTTATTCTGGCACCAAATGTTCTGATAAACAAGTAATGCCTAGGAACATGTCTACTTTTGTTAACTGAAGTATACCTGCATTTTTATATTTTTAATGTTCAGTCTGCTTTTGCACATTCTTCATTAACTTTCCATTTCAACTCTCAGCTATTTCCTGCTAGTCATATGGTGTCACAGTATTGTAGTTCCGGTTTATTTTATACAACAATGTTACTTTCATATTATTTTGGAATGTTTCACTCTAGACTGAAGCAGTCCAATATATTCATTGTTGTTGTTGCGTGCCTTCAAGTTGTTTTCATCACATGGCGACCCTAAGGCAGTGAACCCATCATGGGGTTTTCTTGGCAAGTTTCTTCAGAGGGGGTTTGCCATTGCCATTCCCTGAGGCTGAGAGAGTGTGACTTGCCCACGGTTATCCAGTGGGTTTACATGACCAAGCTGGTTTTAAACCCTGGTCTTCAGAGTCCTAGTTCAATGCTCAAACCACACTGGCTCTCTAGTCCAGTCTACAAAGATTCCTGATTCCTTTAACCCTGAGCCCCTGACAATAACCCTGCAAAGATCAGTATCATACATAGATAGCAGATGCAATAATCCTGCAGAGATCAGTATCATACACAGATAGCAGATGCGGAGTGCAAGGGAAGGAAACGTATGTGGGTTCAAACTCTGCCACAAATTATTTGGGAGAGCCCACATACCTTGCACTCCACATCTGCTATCTGTGGATGATACTGATCTTTGCATTTCCTACATAGGGACTATGTCCTACATAGTTATATTCGGAAATGAGACCCCATTGTACTCACTGAGACCAACTCCTAGTGAACATAAACATGATGATATTGGGCAACACCATCCTATGTGTGTCTGTTGTTACTGTTGTCAACCTTGACTTATGACACTCCCATGACTAAGAGACCTCCAGACCACCTTGTTATCAACAGAATGGCTCAGGTCTTGCAAACTCACTGCTGATTGATTCTATTGATCTGTAATGTGGTTTTCCTCTTTTCCTACTGCCTTCTAGTCTTGGCAAGCATTCTTAGTTTTTTGTGAGTCATATCTTCTCATGCTATGTCTAATATCTCAGTTTAGTCATCTTGGCTTCCAGGGAATGTTCAGGCTTGATTTATTCTAGGATCCATTTATTTGTCCTCTTGGCAATCCATGGCATAAGCAGAACTCTCCTCCAACACCGCATTTCAAATGAATTTATTCTTTTCTTTTCTTTTCCCCACCCACCCACTGTTTCACAATCATACACAGAAAGCAGAAATACATTAGCATGGACAATCCTGGCATTGCATTTTACACATCTTTTACACGTGTGTCTACTCAGAAGTAAGTCCCACTGATAGCTTAGTGGGAGCTTCGATCAGGTAAGCATATATGGTGAGACTGTGCGGTGCAGTGGTTTGAGCGTTGGACTACGACTTTAGAGACCAGGCTTCGAATCTCAGCTCGGGCATATAAACCCACTGGGTGACCTTGGGCAAGCCACACTCTCTCAGCCTCAGAGGATGGCAATGGCAAACCCCTTTGAAAAAAAACAAAACACCATGGTGGTAGGATCGCTTTAGGGTCACCCTAAGTTGGAAATGACTTGAAGGCACACAAAGCAACAACCACAAAGTATATATGGTATTGTTAACCCTTAGGCTAAGCTCTTTCTCTGAACAGACAGACAGACAGAGAAGTAGGCAGGCAGATAGATACGAAGGTTCCTGGCTGTATTATTGACATTATTCAGAAGAGCATATATAATCAGTCGCTTAGGTCTGGAGTGCTGTCTTGTGGTTTGCGTGAAGATTTCACGCAGGGCTAAGCAGACGAGTTGCTAGACATGAAAGGGTAATTTTGTTTTTCCCCCCTTTGTGTGGGCGAATTCTGTGAGGCATTCGCCATTCTGGGGGTGCATTCACACCAGGCTTCTAGCTTGTTTCTAGGTCTGCATTTAGAACTGGAAATGATCCGAATCCTGGTGCGTTTGCATGTGTCCAGTTCTAAATGCATCCTCAGTTCTTTTCGCATGAATGCTCTTGGGAGCTTTGTTCTGTATGCTTTAGCTTTAGTATCAGTATCCTAGAAGTCCCGGGATTAATCCATGGAGACCTGTAGCTAACTCTGTACATTTTTAATGGAGTTTTTGTTTTGTTTTTAATTACATACCCAAACTCTGCATGCAATGGAACATTTTCATTCCATGTGTATTGCGGAGGAGGAGGAAGGCAAGAGACAACGGCGGCATCTGCATTGCAGAAATAATCCAGTTTGGCACCACTTTAACTACCATGGCTCCATTCTGGGATTTGTAGTTTCCTGAGATATTTAGCCTTCTCTCTCTTTGCTTTGGTGCCACAACAAACTACAGTTCCCAGGATTCCATAGGACGGAGCCATGGCAGTTAAAACAGTCTCAGCCTGGATTATTGTTGGCTCTCTTCTATGTCCTGCAGGCGTGCAGCAACAAAAGCAAAATCTAGGCCCACTAGAGAAGCCAACTATCAGCACTGTCTGAGGTGCTTGACCTCAAAGTAGCTATTTTCAGCAGAGTGCAGAAGCATAAACTCAGTTTGTAGTATTTGGCAATATTGCACTGACTAACCTTGAATGATGCACAGATACAGTTGGATGCTTCCAAAGTCCTTGGAGGCTTCTATCACTTGTTCCAATATGTACAAGTTATATACAAACTCTCCTTTAACTCTTTCCAACATTCACTGTCTGATATACAGCAATCCACACTCTACAGTATGGAACTGTTTTAACTTGTCATATTTTAATCTGTTGTACGCCACCCCGATTGCCGAGCATAGGAGCAGATTATAAATAAAATTTATTATTATTATTATTATTATTATTATTATTATTACTACAAACAACACACCAACCACAACTCTTCTCTTTTTAACCCACACCTGCCCTGGGTTTTAGAACACCTATATACTGTGGTCATGACTAAAGGTTGACATCTGGTGTTCCTTATCATTTACAGCCATACAAACTATTTTACAATTTCTTAAAGGAACATTGTTCCCAACAATTATTTCTGTAGTGTGGATGTAACCAAAGACACTGAGCCCTCATCTGCATGGCAGAAATAATGCAATTTGACACTGTTTTAACACCCATGGCTCAATGGCCATCTGTCGGGGATGCTTTGATTGGGAGTTCCTGCATGGCAGGGGGTTGAACTGGATGGCCCTTGTGGTCTCTTCCAACTCTATGATTCTACGATTCTATGATTCAATACTATGGAATTCTGGGATTGGTTGTTTTGTGGGATATTTAGCCTTCTCTATCAGAGTTCTGTTGCCACAACAAACTACAAATCCCAGCATCCCATAGTATGGAGGCATGGCAGTTAAAGCGGTGTCCAACTGTATTATTTCTGCAACGTAGATGAGGCTAGAGAGAGAGAGAGGAACTGCAACAAAATGTTGCAGTGAGATCTCTTTTTATTCTAGTTTTAGTCACTCCGTTCTCCCTCTCCCATTTGTCCTTTTCAATTTTGTAGCCATTAAGTTTGCTGAATCTTCATTGGGCTTTTCTCCTCCTGAAGATATTCTGTATTTCTGCAAAAAGAAACTTTCTGTGATTGATGGGAATTTTAGGCCAACACTTCTGGAGAACTCTAGGTTCAGAAATGCTGGTCAAGGTGAACAAATACTCTGACTATGATCCCTACAAATGCTAAGTACAGTTGGCCCTCCATATCTATCAATTCCTTATTCACAGATTCAACTATCCGTGGGTTGAAAATATTTAAAAATATATATACGGTACATTCCAAAAAGTAAACCTTGATTTTCCCATTTTATTATAAGGGTCACCATTTTACTATGCCATTGTATTTAATAGGATTTGAGCATCCACAGATTTTGATATCCACGGGGGGTCCTGGAACCAAACCCCAGCGAATACTAAGGGCCCACTGCATAAAAGTGGTACATATATGTAAAAAAATTAAATTAAAATTAAACATTGTAAATGATATTTTGATTATTACATGCCACAGCAGAACGTCAAAGAGGCTACAATTCTAAGGCTAGGAGATTCTGGGAGTTTTAGTCCTCCCAGAATTAACTTGTCCAAACTCTGTGCGGCGATCACAGAGACAAATGTGTTTGAAATGGAACCGAAAAGCAATTCCTATGGACCTTATCCCACGCTGCTCTCAAAAGTGGCAAGAAAGCGATATGAGCATCATTCCAGTACTATAGCGCTAGTATAAATATGGCGCTAGCGCTATAATAGCGCTATGGATCACCTTGCGCTATTGCAATGCCCGCTGAAATCGACATTCAAAAGAATGCGAATGATGCTGCATTCCGAGCGGTTTCTTGCTGGATTCTGAGCGACGTCGTGGGATCACGCGGAAAACTATAGCGCTATAGCGCCTGATTCTTAGCGGATTCTGAGCGACGTCGTGGGATCACGCGGAAAACTATAGCGCTATAGCGCCTGATTCTTAGCGGATTCTGAGCGACGTCGTGGGATCACGCGGAAAACTATAGCGCTATAGCGCCTGATTCTTAGTGGATTCTTGCTGCTTTTGGCCCCGTGGGATAAGGTCCTATGTCTTGGAAGGAAAGACCCCTTTGTTCCGAGTAAAGAGTGATTACAAATGGCCCCTTTCCATTTGCCTTGGATATTATCAGGCACAAGGTCAGATAAAAGCCATTTCCTATTATTCTTTGGTTGCTGGGGTTTATTCTCAGCTGCTCTAATCCTTCAAACAGATTAATCAGACAAACTTGTGTTCTGCAAATCAAGGGCAAAAAAAAATCCCATCCTCACAAGCTGTTCCCTGCCTGATATTTCATGACTTCTCTTACCTAGCATTGCAGCTTATATATGTGTACATGTGTAAAGCACTTTTGTTGCTGCTTCTGTGTATCTTCGTCATTTCTGACTTACGGCGACCCTATCATGGGCTTTTCTTGGCATGTTTCTTCAGAGGGGGTTTGTCATTGCCATGCTCTGAGGCTGAGAGTATGTGATTTGCCTAAGGTCACCTGGGATTTTACATGGTTGAGCTGGGTTTCGAACCCTGATCTCCAGAGTTCAAGCACTATCAAGAAGTTTGTTCAGGATCCCAGAAGGAAGCAGTTAATCACTAATAATACAGATTTCTCAGAGGGATTAACAAACAGAACTTTATAAAGGAATTAACAAAAAGTTACAGCTTTTGCCTTCTTCAGTTGTTAAAAGTAGCACTAAATTGGATCCTTTTCACATAGGGTTGGTTGGCTGGTTGGTTTTTACATACTAAAACAACTCACATCCTATATGGATCCAGAAATCTTTTTTAAGGTTTTGTTTTGGTTTTGTGCCTTCAAGCCATCTCTGAATTACGGTGGTCCTATCATGGGGTTTTCTTAGAACATTTCTTCTGAGGTTTTCCTCTGAGGCGGAGAGAGTGTGACAAAGTCATCTGGGGGGTTTCCAGAACTGAGCAAGGATTTGAACCCTAGTCTCCCTGAATCCTAGTCTAATACTCAAATCAATACACCACCCTGGCTCTCTTCTTTCAGGTATACCATGCTTAACAGATATCCAAGGTAATGTTCTGTGGCTGCATCCACACTACAAAAATAATCCAGTTTAACACCACTTTAACTGCTATGGCTCAATGCTATGAAATTCTGAAGGAAAGAAAGAGAAATAAAGCATGGCAGTCGGGCAGTGAATCCATGCCAAGTTTTAGCCTGAATTTTAAAGGAACTGTCCAAGACTCTGAGCTCTAAGTCCAAAATGGGTTCAGCAATTTTGGCTGCATCCACACTGCAAAAATAATCCAGTTTGACACTGCTTTAACTGCCATTACTCAGTGCTACGGAATTCTGGGAATTGTAGTTTTGTGAGACATTTAGCCTTTTTTGCCAGAGAGCTCTGGTCCCCCCACCAAACTACAAATCCCAGAATTCCATAGCATTGAACCATGGCAATTAAAGTGGTATTACACTGGATTATTTCTGCAGTGTGGATGCAGCCTAAATTGCCAACTTGGATCCAGCTGACTTTTAACAACTGAAGGAGGCAGAAGCTGAATTTTAAAAGGAACCACCATCAACAACAAAAAAGGGTATTGTATCTAGCTGGATATAAACAGCAAAAAAGAAAGAAGTTAGGTAATGATAAAAGTAGTATGTTCTGTAACAAGGATCTCAACAATGTTTGTTAGATGTTCAATTTACATTAAAAACAAAGGTATATCATGCAAACTTGGTCTTGCATAAAGAACCTAAAATGCACACTTAAAGGATGCAACTACAGTGTGCTTTAAAATAATAATAAATTTTTGTAATTATACAAGTCCTGAGAGGACCAAGCCCATGCCAAAGACTTGATAGTCCTGGATAAGTAATCCAATGTGTCTCTCTGCAGAAGTTCTGTGAATTCAGTCTCAAATGATCACCAGTCAGATGCGTTTCGACCTGTGGTCTTCTTCAGTGGATAGGGTATTAATACGTATCTCCTATTATAACAAACAATACATGGAGTAAATACCATCCAAAGAATTCATCAACCTCTCTCCTATGTATCAGAGCAGTGCAATGTATTAAAGCGATCCTTAAAGTGTGCATTTTAGGTTCTTTACGCAAGACCAAGTTTGCATGCTATACTTTGGGTTTTAATGTAAATTGAACATCTAACAAACATTGTTGAAATTCTTGTTATAGAATATACTACTTTTACCATTGCCTAACTTCTTTCTTTTTTTGCTGAATTTTAAAAGTTCTGTTTGTTAATCACTTTAAGAATACAGAACATATCTTTTTGTGCATGTGTGTGTCAGAGAGAGAATATCTTACGTCGGAGATCTATACATACATGTTGAGTCTCCCTTATCCAAAATGCTTGGGACCAGAAGTGTTCTGGATTTGGGGGAATTTATTTATTTATTTATTTATTGGGTTTTGGAATATTTGCATATACATAATTAGATATCTTGGAGATGGGGCCCACCTCTAAATAAGGAATTCATTTATATTTCGTATACACTTCATACACGTAGCCTGAAGATAATTTTATACATAGTATTTTCATAATGTTGTGCATGAAACAAAGTTGGTGTATATTGAACCATCAGAAAACAAAGGTGTCACTGTTTCAGCCACCCATGTGGACCATTTTGGAGTTTGGAGTAGTTTGAATTTCAGATGACAATTTTGGATTTTGGAGTATTTCAGATGTTGGAATTCTGGATAAAGGATATTCAGTCTGAATAGATATCGATACATAGGGATGTGTGTGTGTATGCTGCAACAGTGAGGTTAAAATGTTATAAACATACATATTTATTCTCTCTCTTTCTCTCATCCACCGAATGGTGTTTTGCATTACAAGAGCTCCCTCTACTGATATTCTGTATTTGAGAATAATAAATAGAAATGTGTTGTTATGGGCCTTCAAGATGTTTCCAACTTATGGCAACCCTAAGGCAAACCTATCATGGGTTTTTCTTGGCAAGATTTATTCAGAGGAGGTTTGCCATTGCCTTCCTCTGAGGCTGAGAGCATGTGACTTGCCAAGGTCACCCAGTGGCTTATTTAAGAATAACAAATAGAAAATGTTACCACCTTTTAATGTAGATTCCAAAAGAACTGAAAATCATATACCTTCTGATCACTGGCAGGGGGATGGTCCGCTCCAAGATTTTAGTCCAAACTTTAACGGAACAATCCAAGGTGATGAAACTGTTTGGGGATTGGACTTGGCTTCTTGGATTACTCCCTTAAAGTTTGGGATAAAAACTCAAGAGTGGATTCAAGGACTCGTTGATATAAAGCCCACACCAGTCACTGGCAGAGTTGGGTGAGGTGGGCCTTTCCTTTTCCAGGAAAATGGTGTGCTCACAGTGAAAGCTTCATTTATATACCGCTTCATATTGCGCTATGGGATGTCTAAGTGGTTTACAGCTGTAAGCTCATTGCCCCCCAGTAGCTGGGTACTCATTTTAGTGACCTCAGAAGGATGCAAGCCTGAGTCTAGCCTGAGCCCTGGCTAGTATTGAACTCGCAACCTTGTGGTCTATGAGTGAGTGGCTGCAGGACAGGCATTTAACCACTGCGCCACCAGTTCACCTGTACCATAGGCTGAGACCTACTGTTAATATAGTTTCTGCTGACAGTAGATCACAAAAGTAGGCATTTGCAGGAAGGAGTCAAGAGAGAATTGACCTTTGAACCAGTGGTGTCCCCATGCCAGGTGTCACCCAATGTAGGGGTAGGCAGCTGGGGGAGGACTGGCGGCATGCTGGGTGGAAGTGGCGGCCGCATGCTGGCCCTCCAGGCTTTGTCGCAGCGAGCGCTCCTCTTCCTCCTCTGGGGCCGAAGCAATCTGCAAGGGCGCACATGCACTCCTTCTCCTCCTCCATCCCGGGCTTCCTCTCCAGAGAGAAGACCCGCAGCCAGAGGAGGAAGAGGAGGACCGCACATGTGTCCTTGCCATCTGCTCGATTCCAGGATTCCTCTTCAGGGAAAAAGCCCAGGACAGACCAGCCTGCAAGGGCAACACACACTCTTCTCCTCCTTCTCCTCTGTCCTGGACTTGTTCCTTGGAGAGAAGCGAGAGCCTGGAGCAGCTGGGAAGGAGGAGGATGAGGATCCAATGGGTGTCACCTCTCTTCTGGGTGTCACCTGGTGCAGTCTGAACCTGCAGCACCCCCCTAATGATGCCACTGCTTGGCCCTACAGTGGTCCCTCTAGATTCTCTGAGGTGAGAGGTAAAGGGCCCCCATGAATGTGGAAGAACTGCAAATAAAAAACCATGATTCTTCTTACCTGAGAGAACACTTATCTAGGAATCTCCAGGTCCTCCAGTGCAGCTCTATGGTCAACCTCTGCCAGAGGTTGAACGTAGAATCATACTTGGGGACCTACAAATGCCTAGAGAGGTGTTTTCTCTATGAACTTCTAGGTTCTCCAGCACAACTCTATGGTCAAATTCTGGCAGGCTTGTGCTGGAGGGCTTAGAGATTCCTAGGTCTAGTCGTAACCAACTGTAGGAGGTGTGTACTCATCTCTGTTACAAAGCCAAAGAGCCAGTGTTATCAGAGACTACTCTGTGATACTGTGACCAACATGACTGCACAGAACATTGTTACCTTCCCACCAAAGTGGTACCTATTTATCCACTTGCATTTGCATGCTTTCGAGCTGCTAGGGTGGCAGAAGCTGGGACTAGTGATGGGAGCTCACCTCATCATGCGACATTCAGGCCTCAAATTGCCAACCTTTCAATCTTCTGATCATCAGAATTGGCATCTTAATCACTAAGCCACCACATCCCTAGAGATTCCTAGAGAGAGCGTATTAATTAAAACCGCAAATCAGATCTGCAAAAGTCTGAGCCACAAACATGGAGGGCCAACTGTACTCATCCAAAGTAGCCAATCACTGTAAAAAACAGAGGATGTTTGATCCCCTAGCTGAGATGGTTTGACTACGTTTTCCGTCTCTTCAAAACAAGAGGCACTGATAAAAGAAAGTCTCAGCTGAAGGATGAGGCAGCTGTTCCTCCTACTGGCAGACATACAGGGAGAATTCGCCAAGAGACTGAGCCTCTTGAGGATTTTATGTGTCTAAGGACATTATCACACGGGGCTCAATCCAAACAGAATCCAAACGAAATGGCGAACGAATCCGGATTATTTGCCCGTGTTTCCACACGATGTCGCACAGAACCCCGACAGAAAGTGGACAGAAAGAACAGAGATCTTTTGAATTTCGGTTTCTTCAGGAATTGCAATTGCGCGATGGGAATCATTTCACATTTACCGTAGGTCTGATAACCAAATACATATTGTGGCGCATTTCCCCGCTGTTGCCATGGTTCCAGCGAGCATTCCTCTCTCTGCGCATGTGCAGGAGGCTCATTTCGGCTACATTTACGGGTTTTTTTCTCTTGTGTGTGGACGTTTGATACACTTACTGTAAATGTGCAATGAAGGTAATGACGTATGCGGAAACAAGGGTTATTTCCCGTTTATTTTCGGGATGCCTCATTTCCACTTTTATTTCCGCTTTCTGGCCCACATGTGATAACATCCTATGAGAATTTGTACTCTCTTCTTCAGCCTCTCCTTGTGGTTGTGTCATCCACAGTAACAGCGTCAGAGAGAAAAAGAGAGATGTAGCCTGTTCTGTAAGTAGGGTTGTTGTTGTTCTATTACAGAGTTTTGGGAGCTAAGTGAGGTACTTTGATAGGAGATGACCAGTGAATACCAGGAATATCTAGGAAGGCCTAGATAAGATTCCTGCCTGAAATCCTGGACAACTGCTGCCAGTCAGAGTTGAGCACAGTGGTCCACTAATGTGATAGTTGTCCTGTGTTTTGTAATAAAAGGGTCTTCATCTGACCATGGTAAAAAAAAACATAATGGTAGGAATCCTGTTGGCATCTTAGGATTCTGCAAGGCTACCTATGGATATAGAAGTTTTTGTTCCATGGAAAATGTCTGCATTCATTTCAAGGATGTAGAAGTGGAGTTGCACATAGTGCACACCACTTATTAAGTTGCATCTTTGTTGTCTTGGTTCAGTTGTGCAAGGTTGCCATTTAACACAAGGATTGGCTCTGTATGCAGCAAATAATCCTCTGCAACCATAATTTAGGAGCTCAGCCATAGTATGTGATGGTGACCCATTCAACAGACAGTGTTTCTCCACTAAAAACCTCTCATATCGTTCATTGCTTCACTTAGACTTGTCTAAGAGTTAGGAGCATGTTGTTTTTCCTTTTGTTGTTGTGTGCCTTCAAGTTGTTTCTGGCCTACGGTGAGCCTAAGGCAGACCTATCACATGGTTTTGGGGCTGAGAGGGTGTGACTCACCCAAGGTCACCCTGCGGGTTTCCATGGCTGAGCAGGGAATTGAACTCAGAGTTGTAGTCCAATGTTCAAACCACTACATCACATTTAAGGTTGCCAGAGTGAAATCTGGGAACGTCTCCTGTCCTTTTCATGGTTGTGTAGAACAGGGAATTTCTGTAGGTGTTTTTACCTGAGCCCCATTAGCAGCTTCATATCACGCTATGGGATGTCTAAGCGGTTTACAACTGTAAGCTCATTGCCCCCCAACAGTTGGGTACTCATTTTAGTGACCTTGGAAGGATGCAGGCCTGAGTCTAGCCTGAGCCCTGGCTAGTATTGAACTCGCAACCTTGTGGTCTATGAGTGAGTGGCTGCAGTACAGGCATTTAACCACTGCGCCACCAGGGCTCTTATAGAATTGTAGTGCAAATTATTATTATTATTATTATTATTATTATTACATTTATTAGATTTATTTGTATTTGTATTCTTTCCCAAAATTGAGACTCAAAGTGGCTTATTCTAAAAACACAGTACAATTAAAAACTTACAAAAGTAACAATTAAAATGGAATTAAACTACAGTCGCCACTCCATTTTCACGGACTTCAAGTCCGCGTCTCTCGCCCGTTTGCCACTGGCAAATGGAGAGGGACAAAATGGGGCACCCACGGGCACTCGCCACCATTCAAGCCTATGGTACTTGAATATTTGCAGTTTTCTGTTTTCACGGGGCGGTCTGGAACAGATCCCCCATGAAAACAGAGGGGCAACTGTATTACAATATTAAAAGAGATCATTTGTTTATAAATAGAATACCATTAAAAGAAAGATAAAAGCACTTAAAAACCATACACTTAAAAAAAGTACACCACCCCCAGGACGTTCTTTATTCCACTTTGATGGCAATGGTTCCCTCCTATAGAATACTGGGGGATACTAGAGGGTGAGGATTCTAAGGGCCTTTGCAGAGTGCTAGAAATAGTGCAAATTGAGTCCACTTTTAGGGTTAGGGTTAGGGTTAGGGAATCATGGGAACTGTATTTTATTGTGGCACCAGAGCTCTCTGACAGAGAAGGCTCAATGTCTCAGAGGGAAAAAAAATCCCATGATTCCCTAGCACTAACCCTAACCCTTAAAGTGGACTCAATTTGTACTATTTCTGGCAGTCTGCAAAGGCCCTTAATGCCCCTCCCTAAACTGCAAATCCCAGGATTCCACAGGATATTGCCATGGCAGTTAAAGTGGCGTCATAGCACTGTAATTCTGCAAAGTGAATGGACTCTTGACAGCATGGCAAGCAACACCTTCTCTTCTACCCTATTTCGATCTCAAGTTTTCAGTCTGGCAACCCTATTCAGTAACAATCCCCAAATGAAATCCACCCAAGAAAGTTTTGTTTTCTTTTTAAAAGACAAAGACTCTTAAGGTTGTTTTGTTTGTTTATTGTTTGTTTATTTTTTAGCCAGAGCCTCTGAAATGCTTTTAATTTTTTGATGCCAATGTGACAAGGCTTTTAAAAACACATTTTTTTGCAGTATGGTTTTGCAGTCTGTATTTTTGGGTTGGGAAGTTGTTGTGATGTTTGGTGATGCATAAGTTTCTTCATAAGATGTCTTGAATTTGGTTTTATTGTAGAAAGGAGATGTATGGCTGCATCCGCGCTACAGAAATGATCCAGGCTGACACCAATTTAACTGCCATGGCTCAGTGCTATGGAATTATGGGAATTATTGTGACACTAGAGCTCTCTGACAAAGAAGGATAAATGTCTCACAAAACTGCAGTTCCCAGAATTCCCTAGCATTGAGCAAGGAGAGTTAAAGCAGTCTCAAACTGGATTATTTCTGCAGTACTGATGCAGCCATAGTTATGCTACAGCCATAGTTATGATACAATCAAATCAATTCAATATATTCCCTTTCCTACTATTTCCCTTTCCTTTTTCTTGAATATCTGAAATGTGGTTTGTTCAGGTATTTCAGACATTGCTGCCCCCTAATGGCAACTCACACATGAATATATGAAATTAGGGAATATAAACATGAAACCTAGCCCGCAATGCTTCCTGAGAAGGGTTTCATTGTGTATTTCATTATGTTGCAATATTCACATAACTTTATGGGAGAGCCAGATATCATTTTCTTCGATTTGTGGTTGCCCCATACATTCCCATCACTCGTTCTGCTTGGGAAAAAAATGCAATTAAATCAAAAAATAGAAGAAAAGAAAGAATAGCAGCACAGATGCACTGACTTTTGAGTGTTGCTGGAAAGTTATATATATAATTGGTGATTGCTCCAATAAACCATAAGTTGTTAGTTACAAATTTAAAAAGTGAACGTATTCCCCGTTGACAAGGTTGTCAAGTCATGTCCAACTGTAGGAGGCAGTGCTCATCTCTGTTACAAAACCAAAGAGCCAGTGTTGTCAGAGACTACTCTGTGATCATGTGGCCAGCACGACTGCACAGAACGCTGTTTACCTTCCCACCAAAGTGGTACCTATTTATCTACTTGTATTTGCATGCTTTCAAACTGCTCAGCTGGCAGAAGCTGGGACCAGTGACATGCGCTCACCCTACCATGCAGCACCCGGGCCACGAACTGCCAACCTGCCAGTCTTGCAATCAACAGAATCAGCATCTTAACCACTTGACCCAAATTTGTAAAAATTGTTAGTTACAAATTTAAAGAAAGAGAAATTTGTGTTTCTCAGATGTAACTAAAATTGTTTCTTTAGTTACTAGAAATAAAAGATACTCTCTGCACTACAAAACACACTCTTGTCCCATCCACCTTCTTCTTACCCCAACATCCTAAAAGACCAGAAGTCGCTATACAATCGAATCCTCCTCCACCATTTTGTCAGGCCACACCCTGTAACTATACAGTCGCCCCTCTGTTTTCATGGGGGATCCGTTCTGGACCCACCCACCCCCACGAAAATGAAAACCCACAAATATTCAAGCCCCATTGGCTCGCATGGCGACGCAGCCGTGCGCGGCTCTGCGTGTGCACCGCAGGCACGCACGCCCTTTCCCCCCCCTTCTTGCTGGTCCATGAAGGACTGAGACCACAGACTCAAAGTCCGCAAACAGGGAGGGACAAGTGTACTTCTATATACCTATAAGTTACTACTGCACAACAAGAGGAATGACGTTGCTCATTAAAGTTAAAAAATGTAAATGCTATGTAGTCGTAATGTTACTATTGATACAATAACCAATTACAAGTAGCTAGTTTTGTAACTAGTTGCTTCTATCCCCCAGTTTGGAAGTACTTCTATAATAATAATAATAATAATAATAATTTATTTATACCCCGCCTTTTGCCGTAGCAATCAAGGTGGCTTACAACTAAAAACAAATACAAAACCCTGACAATATCAGCTAAGTAATATAAACAAACATGATAACCCCCCATTAAAAATATATTAAATACAAGTCTCAGTTAAAACCTAATTAAAACAATAAGCAAATTAAAAGCGATAAGCAAATTACAACAATTAAAACAGTAGGCGCTCTGGGGCAAAGCAAAAATAAGGGTGGGGAAAAAAGGATGTCTGACGGGGAGAGACCAAATGTAAAGGTGGTTTTATTCTGGGTAGGCCTGCCAAAAGAGATCCGTCTTGACGGCTATTTTAAAACCATCTAGGTTAGTTATCTGACGGATCTCTTCCAGCAAGGTGTTCCAGAGTCTGGGAGCGGTGGCAGAAAATGTCCTCTGGGAGGTCGCTGTCAATCTGGTTTTTATCAGTTGAAGGAGCTTCCTCCCAGAGGACCTAAGGGCACGGGGCGGGTTATATGTTCCAAAAGGACTACCGACCCCATGAAAAAGCTAAGAATGCCTCACAAAGGACGTATTCACACAGGCGGCTCTAAAGCCGCCTGGAAGCCCCCTGGAAGCCATCAGGAGTCATTCCGGCGGCGAAAACAGCAGCCGCCGGAATGACTCCTGATTGCCTCCGGCAGAAGCGCCTGTAATTCCTTTTTAAAAAAGGAATTAAAAAGATGGCGCTAAAGCCGGCTAGCGGCAGGGATGGCGCAGGGATTGCGCA
The DNA here is from genome assembly GCA_026167975.1 of Phrynosoma blainvillii. Classification (NCBI taxonomy): domain Eukaryota; kingdom Metazoa; phylum Chordata; class Lepidosauria; order Squamata; family Phrynosomatidae; genus Phrynosoma; species Phrynosoma blainvillii. Next base: position 443,847,247 of record JANUYF010000001.1, on the reverse strand, counting down.
AGATGGGGCGGGGCTTGCTGCGACGTAGTTTGAACACGTCGAGCAAGACCCCGGAGTGAGGTAGGGATGGCGCAGGGATGGCGAAGGATGAGGAGGGGCTTGCTGCGACGTCATGTGAACTTTTCCTGCACAGAGCCGGAGTGGGGCCAGATGGAGGTAGGAACGACTCCCTTTTTTGCTCTGTGTGAAAACGTCCAAAGCCATTAGGTTGGTATTTTTTGAACATAAATATTTTTTACTGTCTATTGCATTTTAAATAGGAGTTGTGATTTTAATTATAGGGAAAAAAATGAATTAATCAATCACAAGCATTTTAATTAATTGGTTAATTAAATCTGTATGTGGATTAAAACAATAATTTAAGAGGGGATTAGCTATCTTAACAATAGAATTATAGAACTAAACTTTATTATATCACAATAGGAGTGACATTGTTCATTAAATTTACAAATGTAATGTTACGTAGTTATTATTTTGTTACTGATCCCATCATTTTGAGCTAACAAAACCTTTTCCCCCAAGGCAATATGGCTACTATATAAATGAGATGAGGTCTTAACTGATTTCTCCTTGATCAAAGGTCCATCAAGCTCTATACTACAGAGATGGCGAACCTCTTAGAGACTGAGTGCCCAAACTCAAAGGCATTCCTGCACTGAGGGCCGATGCAGACTGGCCAAAAGGGCCGACCTGGGTATGGAGTTGGGGCAGGGTGACCACACACTGGCCGCCCCAATGACGTCCCAATGCCGCCGTCAAGCCACGCACCTGACCGCATGGTGCGCAGCATCAGCTCACCCCGTTGGCACAGCGTGTAGATATGCTGACCCAAAGGGCCGCAAAAGAGCCATGGCAGCAGCGGCCCTAAGGGTGGCTTTTTGCCACCCCAAAAAGGAGTGGCACTTGCCAGCTCTTTCTGGAGCAGCAAAAAGCCAGATTGGGGCCACGGCGCATAGTTGCCGTGGCCCCGATCCGGTGCTCCCGGGGGTGGCACAGAGCCTCCCTTAGGAGCCATCTGCATCGATCCTGAGTGTTACCTGGTGCCGGCAGCAGGACTTCAGTGGGGGGAACAGGACTTCTGGGGACAGGAAGTCTGCCTTCTGGGGGTGGGACTTCCCCAGAGACAGCTAAAGGCCCGGGAGGGTGGAAGGAAGAGGAGGAACAGGCGTGCACCTGCTCCTCCTCTTTCCCCTCCCTCCCATTTCTCCATGTGCCCTGAGAAATGGCTTCGCGTGCCAGAGAGGGCAAACACGCCATAGGTTCAATACCATGGCCCTATAATATGGTTTAGAAATTTAGAATCATAGAGTTGGAAGAGACCCCAAAGGGTCATCAAGTCCAACTCCATTCTGCCATGCAGGAATACACAACCAAGGCACTCCTGACAGATGGCCATCCAGCCTCTGTTTAACAACCTCCAAAGAAGGAGACTCCACCACACTCCCAGGCAGCATATTCCATTGTTTGTTCAGGGGTGTTTGCCATTGCTTTCCTCTAAGGATGAGAGAGTGCCTTTCTCTTCCCACTGTATCTCATCCCACTGACACCATCTCTTCTACTGAGATCCAGCATTTTAAAGGGACACAGGTGAATGCCACAGCCCATTTCTGCCAGAAGGCAGATGTTTGGAGAGCAGTACTGTCACTCCTCCTTAGGGTATCTCCTGGTGCTGTCCGCACCCCCTGCACCCCCTAGTGATGCTCTTGCCTATATGTCTCCTACACTAGGGAATATATAAGGATTGTGATTCCCAGACAGTTACAAATGTGTAACTGTAGGTGACGCATTTGTAATTCTCCAACAGGATTCCTGCTGGATTTCAGTTGGATTCAGTCTAACCAATTATTCAACTAAAAACAGACTTAATATTAAGGGAAGGGGTAAAACATCCATCAGCAATTAGAGCAATGTCTTAAAAGGTATTGAACTCTATCCACCATTGATACCTTCCAGATTTCTGTTATTCTTGGCTGTCCTTTATGTCTATTACTTATTTTTTGTGGGGGGGGGCCTCCCCCCATACACAGATTGCTACAAAGTTTGTATTTTCTAGCCAAGAGATTGCAGCAATCTACTGACAATCTCATTTACTGAACCCAAACTCTGCATTGGTGCAAAAGCCCAGCATCAAGATGTAACAACATTGCATTAGGATATTACTACATGACACATTGACGCAGCTGATGGCTTTGTGACACAGGGATGCAACCATAGTGGACTTTGCACTCACCTTTTCATGAAACCTGGCATAGGCCTGGATCTGAGAGCTTCAGGAGAGTCTAGCTGTCAACACCCTTTGGCTAGGCCAGACAAATTTCCATTCCTACTTGGCTGTAGCCTAGACAAAGAGGAACTTTTCAACCTAGACAAAGAGGAAATTGAAATAGTTAAAGAGTTCCCATACCTTGAATCAAACATTGATCACAATGTTGACTGCAGTCAGGAAATAAGAAGATGGTAAGGAAATGAAGAAGGAAATAAGAATAGGAAGGGCAGCTATGAAAGAACTAGACAATATCCTAAAGAGTAAAGATATACAGGTAAGGTAAAGGTAGTCCCTTGACATGAATGTCTACTCTAGTCGAAATCGACTGTAGGAGTGATGCTCATCTTCATTACTACACCAAAGAGCCAGTGTTGTCCAAAGACGAATCCGGTAGTCATGGGGCCAGCATGACTGCACTGAATGCTGTTACCTTCCTACTGAAGTGGTACCTATTTATCTACTTGCATTTGCATGCTTTCGAACTGTTAGGTTGGCAGAAGCTGGGGCTAGTGACAGGAGCTCACCCCATCATGCAGCACCCGGGCCTCGAACTGCCAACCTTCCAATACCCTGATTATCAGAATTGGCGTCTTAACCACTAAGCCACCACATCCCCTAAAGATATACAACTGAACACTAAAATTCAAATTGTCCAAGCCATTGTACTCCCCATCAGCATGTATGGGTGCAAGAATTGGACATTGAAGTAAGCAGGCAAGAAGAAAATCAACTCATTGGTGATATGGTTCTGGAGAAGAGTGCTGTGGATACCATGGATGATCAAAAAGACGAACAAATGGGTGGAAAGTGAAGAAAGAAGGCAAGAAGAAAATAAACTCGTCTGAGATGTGGTGGTGGAAAAGAATGCTGTGGATACGTGGATGATCAAAAAGACAAACAAATGGTCCCTTAAGCAGATAAAGACAGAAATCTCCCTGGAACCAAGATCTTAAAGTTGAGGCTGTCGTACTTTGGCCACATCATGAGAAGTGGCCATATTTTCTAATTACTCATTAGAAAAGACACTAATGTGAGGAAAGATGGAGGGCAGTAGAAAGAAAGGAAAACTGCACACCTGATGGACAGACTCAATCAGGGAGGTCACAGGACTGAGTCTACAGGACCTGAAGAGAGCGGTGGAGGGCAGAGGGTCTTGGAGCTGTCTCATCCACAGGGTCACTATAAGGACGTTATCACACGGGGCTCAATCCAAACAGAATCCAAACGAAATGGCAAATGAATCCGGATTATTTGCCCGTGTTTCCACACGACGTCGCACAGAACCCCGACAGAACCCTGACAGAAAGTGGAAAGAACCGAGATCTTTTGAATTTCGGTTTCTTCAGGAATTGCAATTGCGCGACGGGAATGATTTCGCATTTACTGTAGGTCTGATAACCAAATACGTATTGGGGAGCATTTCCCCGCTGTTGCCATGGTTCCAGCGAGCATTCCTCTCTCTGCGGAGGCTCATTTCAGAGGCTCATTTCGGCTACAATTACGGGTTTTTTCCTCTTGTGTGTGGACGTTCGACACACTTACTGTAAATGCGCAATGAAGGTAATGACGTATGCGGAAACAAGGGTTATTTCCCGTTTATTTTCGGGATGCCTCATTTCCACTTTTATTTCTGCTTTCTGGCCCACGTGTGATAACGTCCTAAGTCTGGATCAACTCTAGGTTTGAAGTGAATTTGCCCACTGCAGTATTGTTCACCAGGGGTAGGCAACCTTTTCCCTTTAAGGGCCGAGGGACTTCAGCTCCCAGAAGCCTCAGCCATGTTGGCCAATAGTCCCATGTTGGCCAATAGCTCCTGGGATTCTGGGAGCAGAAGTCCCTCGGCCCTTAAAGGGGAAAGGTTGCCTACCCATGGTTCAGACAATAGAACATGTTGTGGTTAATCTAAAATGAAAGCAAAGCTTTCAGGTGCTTTGTGGCAATGCCAGTGAAAGAGAATGCTTTCAGAAACACCTCCCTTTCTGTTTTTCTCTCTCATTCTTCCTCCTTCTCCATTCTCTGCCCTTCTGGACCCTTAATCCAGATCTGCTTGCTGCTGCCTACTTTTAACTAGTCATTATCACTGTTTTGTTTTAAGTCTGTCTTCCATGCTAGCCCCCATTTTATCTGAAAACTTCTGATTACTCAAATATTGTGACTGCCCTTCAGATATTCAGATAAATGAGGTTAGAACCTAGCCCCTGGCCCATTCATTTACAGACACAATTTAATCAGTTTGCAAGATGCGAGGGATGCATCCCTGCCAGTCCTGCAAATACACAAAGCATTTTATTACTTATATGCGAGATGTCAATTTGTAAACTCATCTGCTCTTCCTGAATCATTTTGTGCCCTTAAAAAGAGTCAAGATGACCTCAAACTTAGGTGCCTGCTGAAGATGGCTCTGAATCCACTCAAGGTAAAAAAAAAAATGTTATATATTAATAGGTCTCTTTATTCCTTCAACAACCCTTTGGTTTTTCATCAGTAAAATAATTATATCTAACCGACATACCTGGTTGTTGTGATGATAATTTGAGGCTAAAGGTGCAAGCAGGCAGAAATAAGCAGGATAGATAGTTCTGGCAAATATATATCACCCACTTCCATTAGTAATAACACAACTTAGTGTTTCCATAGAACTTTTCCAAATGTGCAAACCCTTTGGCAGTGGCGTCCTTAGGGTTGGTGTCACCCGGTGCGGGAACTCATGGTATCACATGCCCCCCCTTGTCCTCCTCCCATTTCACACCACACAGAATCCTGAGTCATGCTTTTTTGCACTAATGTTCCGCGTAAATCGTAATTCCCACGTACCACCGAACATCATGCTAATAGCTGTGACAAACAACTAGCAAAATTAAAATTATACCTTCAAATTACAATACCATATGCGCAACCTAAATGTATATGCATATACATAGTGAAGGTTTGGTTAAAAGGTGATGTTTTAAAAGAATATTTTAAAAGAATAAAAATTTTCAACATTTCAATTTTTTTTTAAAAAAATAAAAATTTTGAAATTTTAATTTCAAAAAATTCTGGGGACTCTCCTTTCTCTTCCCACTGAGCATCAGCCCATTCCCACCATCTCTTAAAGCATTTTAAAGGGAAGCAGGTCATTGATTGTATGGGTGTATTTTTTAACTTGTAAGCCGCCTTGACAGTCTCGGCTAAAGGTGGGGTATAAATAAAATTTTATTATTTATTATTATTATTATTCCACAGCCTATTTCTGCCCTTTGGTCACATCCATGGAGCACTTCAAGACAGGAATCTTAACTTCTAAAATAATGTGAATGAGCTGTGTGCTGGTGGATAAAAGCTATTTATAATTTATTAATTAGTTATTTTGATATCCTGCCTTTCCTCCTGCTCAGGATGATACACGTGGCTCTGCTCTCCCACTGTATCTTTACAACAACCCTGTGAGGTAGGTCAGGCAAAGAGCAAGCACCTGGCCCAAGGTCACTCAGTGACATGGCATAGTGAGGATTTGAACCTATATCTCCCAAGTCCCAGTGCAACTACTCAACCACTACACCTCCCTGCTACTCCTTTTGCTTTGTTCCTACCAGATTCACTAGTAAGTAAAGTCAGGCATGGATTGTTGTTCTTATTGAATGCCTTCAAGACATTTCTAAATTATGGTGATCTTAAGGGGTTTTCTTGACAAGATTTGTTCAGAGGAGGTTTGCCATTGCCTTCCCTTGAGGCCGAGAGAGTGTGACTTGCCCAAAGTAACCCAGTGAATTTCATGGCAAGTGGGGAATTGAACCTTGGCTTCTAGAATCCTAGTTGAACACACAAACCACCACACAACGCTGGCCGTCCAGGCATGGATAGAATTATGAACTAACTCAGAAATTATGGTTTATTATGTCCAAATAAGCCAGGACTGCAAGCCAACATTAAACCCCCCAGTTACCCCAACATTTGATGTTTACCCTCAGTCCCCCACACCTGTTCTTTGGGCAATACTGGTCAAAAAGGCATCCCTGAATGTACCTAGGTCCTAGGAAGAAGCCTTCAAATAGTCTCTAGAAAGTTCAAGTTTTAAAATTTATTTATGGCTTAGCTGTTTCACATTATACAATTATAGCACTATATTCCACTTCAAATGTCGTGGCTGCATCCTGGGATTTCTGGTTTAGGAAAGCACCAGAGGGCTCAGGCTAAAGATTTTAAATACTCTCCCCTCCAAAAAAAAGCCCCCTGCAAATCCCAGGATTCCACAGAATGCAGAAATGGCAGCAAAACTGGGATCATAGTGCTACAGTTCTGTAGTGTGGAAGGGCCCCTGGCCTGGTTGTTTAATTTCATACGTATTTATTTTGAATAAAAAGTTTGTGGAAAGGTGTTGACTTGCCTTTCCTTTTTGTGGTGTAGGGACTTTTAGCCTCATGCTTTCCATGTTATTTCTGACTTTGCTACCACATTTTCTATTAAAGAAGTAATTTCCATCTCTTTGGTTGCATCTGCCCTGCAAAAGTAATGCAGTTTGATATCACTTTAACTGCCATGGCTCGATGTTCTAGAATTCTGGGATTTGTAGTTTTGTGGGATATTTAGCCTGGCCTAGTGGTTTGAGAATTGGATTCTGACTGTGGAGACCAGGGTTTGAATCCCCACTGAGCTATGAACCCCACTGGGTGACCTTGGGCAGTCACACTCTCTCAACCTCAGAGGATGGCAAAAGCAAACCCCCTCGGAAGAAATTTAACAAGAAAATCCTGTGATAGCTTCACCTTAGGGTTGCCATAATTCAGAAGTGACTCGAAAACACCCAACAGCAGCAACAAGAAGAGATATTTAGCCTTCTCTGTCAAGAGAGCCCTGGGGCCACAACAAATTACAAATCCCAGGTTTCCATAGCATGGAGCTATAGCATTTAAACTGTTGCCAAACTGCATTAATTCTGCAGTGCAGATTCAAGCCTCGGTTAACTGAAGTATACCTGTGCTATTATGAGAACAGTCCATGAGATTATAGGCTTCATTAGGCAAGGCAAAGCTTAGATTCTTTGAATACAAATGACACAAGACAGCATTGCGCCACAAAAAATGGTGATGCAATTTATATGATCACACATTCTCTCTCCTTGACCTTTGAGGCATTGCGTAAAAGGGAAAGGCTCAATGGCACTAAGTCGAATCTGAAAAGCTGCCCAGTTAAATTTATGCTGACTGAGATCGAGAAATTTCTGGGGCAGAGGAGGAAGTCCCTGGCTGTATCCGCACTGCAAAAAAAAATCCAATTTGACACCACTTTAACTGCCATGGCTCAGTGCTGTGGGATTCTGGGAATTGTGAGTCAATTGTGAGTTTTATGAGTCATTTAGCCTTCTCTGTCAGAGAGCTCTGGTGCCACAACAAAACACAATTCCCAAAATTCCATAGCATTGAGCCATGGCAGTTAAAATGGTATCAAAGTGGATTATTTCTGCAGTGGAGATGCAGCTCCTGTCAGTTTTTAAGGCTGCAGTCCAACAGTTGCTTGGGGATAAGTCCTTAAAAATCAAACCGTTTGGTAGATGTATGCACAACACCTGAGGATGGGGGAAATTCAAGGAAGGGGAAAGAGAAGATCCTACAGCAGAGTGTAACTGCACTGTAGAGTTATATCACTTTCGTACCACTGTAAATGTCAGGGCTTCATCCTGTGGGATCCTGGGATTTATAGTCTGGTAAAGCACCCGACTTTTCTGCTAGAGAGCTGTACAGGCCACAGAGGATTCCTGATCAAACTGCAAATCCTAGAAGTCCATAGGATTTGTATCCATGGTAGTTAAAGTGGCATGAAACCAATGTAACTTTGTAGTGCAGATAGGTGAGATACTTTCTTCTCCTAAAAGGCAGATGTTTAGCTGGGGAGCTCTCCCAAATAGCAGTGACAACCATGGAAGCTGTTTGAGAGTCGAGGAGTTTTCCATAGGAGTTTCCGCCTAGTCAGATTTAATACCCACAGGACCAAACTACATGTTGCATTTTTAAATATATACACTTTTTTTTTTAAAAAAAGAAAAATTAAAACACGATTCAGATCCATTGCTTTCAGGTGATGCAGCAGTCCAGTGTGAACCGTCACCCACCACTTACTTTTTTCTGATCTTCAGGAAATTGTGCCATTTTAGATGTTAGATATTGTATTATTGTACTTTATTGTATGTTTGCTGCTGATATCATTTTTTTATATAGTATATTTTATATTTTATATCTGCATTCTTGTATTTTTATTGTTGTAATCCCGCCTCGATCCGCAGGGAGAGGCGAGAAATATAAATTGTTGTTGTTGTTGTTGCACCTAACCGCCCTCCCTTGCTTTTTTAAGAAAGAGAAATAATGCACACCGAAAATGTATTTTAAAATAATGCCCTTAACCAAAGGTGTGGCTTAGTCCCGAGATGCCATTCAATGGTGCCTTAAGGCCATTATTGCTGTGGAAACAATGCAGTTTGACTCCACTTTAACCTCATAGAATCCTGGGATTTGTAGTTTTGTGAGTCACCAGCCCTCTTTGGCAGAGAAAGCTAGAGACTTTGTAAAACTATAAACACCAGGGTTCCATAGGATGGAGCTACAGCACACAGAGTGGTGTCAAACTGCATTATTTCTACAGCGTAGACGCACCCTTAGATATTTTCCCCTGCTTTGTGTGATATAGTAATTGCATTTTTAAAATATACTTTGTAATACTTCATTTATTATGAAATAATAATGTGGGGGCCTGCATTTTCTTGAGGTGTTGTTCTCATGTTGTTCTGTCGAGGGATAACTATGCAACCTTCCTGGCCAAGTGGCACTGGGAATAAAGCATTCCAGCGTCCAAGAGATAAAATGGATACAATTTTGAGAAAATTCTCTCTTTGAGAAAATGTAGGCCTGTGCCTAACATCGTCTATATATATATATATATATATATATATATATCCTCCTGTAGGATTTTTAAAACCCCTTTTGCCTGATGAAGAAGAAGCCAGTGGAGCTTTGAAAGCGTGCGTCATGTATTTTGTGCATTTTGGGTTGACTGAATAAACGTACCCCCTTTTTGTGGATTATGGATGTTATTGGGCTTTACTGTATGGCCAATGAGAAAACCAGTGTGGCACAATGGTTTGAGTGGTGGACTATGGAGGCCAGGATTCGATTCCCAGCTCAGCCATGAAACCCACTGGGTGACCTTGGGAAAGTCACACTCTCTCAGCCTCAGGGGACAGCAATGGCAAACCTCTTCTGACCAAATCTTGCCAAGAAAACCCTGTGATAAGGTCGCCATAATTCAGAAACAATTTGAGGGCACACAACAACAACTGGCTAGCCACACTGAGAACTCATTTGGTGCTAAGTCAGGGGTAGGCAACCTTTCCCCTTTAAGGGCCGAGGGACTTCAGCTCCCAGAAGCCTCAGCCATGTTGGCCAATAGTCCCATGTTGGCCAATAGCTCCTGGGATTCTGGGAGCTGTAGTCCCTCGGCCCTTAAAGGGGAAAGGTTGCCTACCCCTGTGCTAAGTGATAGGAATAACCCTTTTCACACTCATACACAGTGAACACACTAATATAAAATTCCTTGCAAAGGATTATTTAATTTCCCTCCAGTCTTCTATAGTTAAGAGAGCCAGCGTGGCATAGTGGTTTGAGTGTTGGACTATGACTCTGGAGATCAGGGTTCGATTCTCAGCTTGGCCATGTAAATCCACTGGGTGACCTGGGGAAAGTCACACTCTCTCAGCCTCAGGTGAAAACAATGGCAAACCCCTCTCTGAACAAATCTTGCGAAGAAAACTCCATGATAGATTCGCCTCAGGGTTGCCATAAGTCAGAAACAACCTGAAGGGTCCTAAAACAAATCAATCTGGAAATCTCCCTGGAAGCCAAGAAGACTAAACTGAAGCTGGATGCAGAGAGATCTTGTAGTACCTTTGAGACTAACTGAAAGAAAGAAGTTGGCAGCATGAGCTTTCGGAGACTTCAGTCTACTTCCTCAGATGCATTTGGTGGAGTATTTGGACTCCACCAAATGCATCTGAGGAAGTGACTTAAGATCCAAAACACACTGCAGAAATAATCCAGTTTGAGACCACTTTCACTCCCCTAACTCAATGCTAGGGAATTCTGGGAACTGTAGTTTTGTGAGACATTTACCCCTCCTGGTCAGAAAGCTCTGATGCCACAATAATCTACAATTCCAAGAATACCATAGTGCTGAGCCAGGGCAATGAATGCGGTCTTAAACTGGATTATTTCTGCTGTGTGTTTTGGCCCTTAAGTCTAGGAAAGCTCATGTTCATGCGTTTTAACGTTTGCATATTTTTAATGTTAATTTTAAACTGTTTTAACTGTGTTATTTTAAATTGTTTTTAAAGTGTTTTATCTCGTGAGCTGCCTTGGGTTCCTTTTTGGGAGAAAGGCAGCATAAAAATGAAGTAAACAAATAAACAAATAAATAAAATGCTGCCTTCCTCTTTCTTTCAGTTAGTCTCAAAGGTGCTACAAAATGCATCTGAGGAAGTACAGTCGCCCCTCCGTTCTCGCAGACTTGAGATCCACGGATTCAAATATTCACGGAGGGGGGACCTCCTTTAATTTCAATGAGGCATGTGCCAGTGGACGTGCGCCCCATTAAAGTCTACAAGTCTCCGTTTTTGGGGTGTGTGTGTTCCAGAACAGATTTCCCGCGAAAACAGAGGGCCAACTGTAGACTTAAGTCTAGGAAAGCTCATGCTGCCAACTTCTTTCTTCCAAAAAAAAAAAAAAAAAAATCCAGGGGTAGCCGTGTTGACCATGTAGCGATTCCAGTAACAACAAAAATGCACCAAACAGCGATACCTTTATTGCGCCAACCAAAATGCACAATATACATGTTGCAAGCTTTCGAAGCTCCACTGGCTTCTTCATCAGGCAAGGTGTTAAAAACCATACAGGAGAAAAAAAAATGGAAGATATTATTCATAGGCCTGCATTTTGATGTTTAAGAATAAGATGGTATGGAGGGGCAAATCCATGTGGCCAAAAGGAGGAGGTACCAGCCTGCAAGATATGCCCCTCATAGAATCATAGAATCCTAGAGTTGGAAGAGACCCCAAGGGCCATCCAGTCCAATCCTCCTGCCATGCAGGAACTTAAAATCAAAACATCCCCAACAGATGGCCATCCAGCCTCTGTTTAAAGACCTCCAAAGAAGGAGACTCCACCACAAACTCCGAGTGTGTTCCACTTTCCATCTTAAGAAGAGAAACATCAAAATGCAGGCCTATGAATAACATCTTCCATTTTTTCCCCTCCTCTATGGTTTGTAACACCTTGCCTGATGAAGAAGCCAGTGAAGCTTCGAAAGCTTGCAACCTGTGTAGTGGAAATGTCAGGAAGTTGAGGAATTCTGGGAAAAGATGCACATGACAATACACAGAATATTCCAAATTAGCTTTAGAATGACCCCTGAACTGTTCATGCTTAATATGACGAATAACTTGCCAGAAAAGACGGAGAAGAAACACTGAAGACTAGTACTATATATGATAACCTCAGATAGGATACTGTGGGCAAAATATTGGAAATCTGAAAAAGTACCACTGATTGATGAATGATTATTGAAATTAGTGGATATGTGTGAACTGGGCAAATTAACAACTAGATTAAACAGTAAAAGATTTGAATATTATTGAAAAAGAATGGAGCCCCTTTGTAGAACTATGTAAAAGGAAATGGGGAATTTAGATAAATAAGAATATGAGGGAAGAATTACCATTAAGAGCTGAGCTTAATGGATTTCAAGCTGCCGAGATGGTGAAAAGACAGGAAAATCAGAAGTTGTGAATATTGAGCTAAACAAATGTTCTGTGAAACCAGATGCAGTAGAAATTTAGAAAGTAGTTAAAAGTTGTTATCTCCCCCCACACACACACACATGGTTAATTTTCATTTTTCATGGTTAATTTTTCATGGTTAATCGGTCCTCAGAGGACTCGGGGCTGAGGCAGTTGCCAGCCCTGAGTTTATATTTTGTACATTGTATTCATTTTACTCTGTAATCCTGCCTCGATCTGTAGGGAGAGGCAGGAAATATAAATAAAACTTATTATTATTATTATTATTATTTTCTGTTATGTACAATGAAATGAATATGTTTTGGAAAATAGTTTTTTGTGGGTTTTTCGGGCTGTCTGGCCATGTTCTAGAAGAGTTTCTTTCTGACGTTTCGCCGGCATCTGTGGCTGGCATCTTCAGAGAAAACTGGAATGGAAGGGAATGGGTCTATATATACTGTGAGACCCTGGGTAGGGAGGAGTGGTTCCCAGGTGAACTGTGTGTTGTTCTGTGTTGAATAGGTATTGTTCTGTTGTTAATGGCATGGCTTCAGGGTAGGAGGATATGCAAACAAGGATATTGTCTGCTATTTGCTGGGAAAACCCCTGACCCTGCTCGGTTTCCCATTTGCATTTGCTGAGTGCTGATTTTCTTATTTTGTAGGACTGGAAGCCAAACCTTGTTTACTTTAAGGGTTTCTTCTTTCCTGTTGAAGTTGTCCAAGTGTTTGTGGATTTCAATGGCTTCCCTGTGCATGCTGGCCATGAAAGCCTACGACTTCACATTTTGGAAAATGTTTTTAGAAAAAGGAAAAAGAAAGCTGTGCATTTTGGCTGTCCCAATCAAGTTATCACTGTTTGTTGGATGATTTATTTTATTATTATTATTTTTTTTGCTACTGGACCTTCTTCCTTCCAATACAGAAAACAAGTATATGGTGCATTTTGGTTGGCCAGTCAAGATATCACTGTTTGGTGGATTTTTTGTTGCTCCTGGACCTGCTTTCTTCCAAGTATATTGTGCCTTTTGGTTGGCCCCACTGGTGGTGGATTTTTGCTTGAACTTCTTCCTTCCTTCCTTCCAGTGAGTTTCCAAGGGACTTTCTGTATACTGATCGTACAGACTAAAAAGAGGGCTGCATCTTTGAAGCTTAAACTGGAGCTGCCACGATGCTAGTAGGGAAGGTAGAAGGCTACCCTTGGGAGAGGAGGTTTCCTAAGGAGGAGAAACCCTCAGGATCGGGGGGTTAGAAGCCTCTGGTTTCCTCCCCTGACCTCCCTTGTCCCCAGGCTCAGCTTTCAAGCAGCTGACCGATGGGCCCACCTCCAAAAGGGGAAGGAAAAGGGGCCGGGACCCGAAAGCGCCTCCTTGGACCGCGCGTAAAGAGGCGGATCGCAGCGTTGCGCGCAATAGAAAGAAAGAAAGAAAGAAAGAAAGAAAGAAAGCCACTGCGATCCGCCTCTGGCCGGAAAAATCAGCCCCCTTCCTCCTCCTCCTCTTCCTCTTCCTCTTCCTCTTCCTCTTCCTCCTCCCCACTGATCCAGGGGGAGGGGGCTTGCCCAAAATTGCCTGGTTGGTTGGCTGGCATCCTCTTGGCACCAAAGGGCTTGTGCGCACCAGGAGTGGCATCCAAAGTTTTGCAGCCGCCTCCCTCTCTCGCTTTCCCACGTGGGTGACCCTTGGAGGGGTGGATCGGTCCCTGCTTTGGGGGCAGGGTTCGGATCCCGGATCCCTTTTGATCCCCCTCCCAGCCCCGTCGGAGCCACTTGCGGGGCCCAGGTGAGAGGAGTCGCCATGCCGCCCGCCGAGATCCTCAGCGGGAAGACCGTCTCCGCGTAAGTCCAGCCCTCCTTGGGGACAGCTGGGGCAGGCAGGGCTTGCAGCCTTGGTTGGGCTCGGGAGAGCCGGGTTCGAATCCTGGCTCGGCCATTTAAACCCATTGGGTGACCTTGGGCAAGCCGCACGCTCACTCATTACCCTCAGAGGAAGGCCATGGCGAACCTCCTCTGAGCAACTCTTGCCAAGAAAACCCCAGGATAGGGTTGCCCTAAGTCACTCTCTCTCAGCCTCAGAGGATGGCAAGGGCACCCCCCTCGAAGAAACTGGGTAAGAAAACCCAAGGATAGGGTCACCCTAAGTCACGTTCTCTCAGCCCCAGGGGATGGCAAGGACAAACCCTCCTGTGAGGAAATTGGCCAAGAAAACCCCAGGATAGGGTTGCCCTAAGTCACACTGTCTCAGTCTCAGAGGATGGCAAGGACAAACCTCCTCTGAGGAAATTGGCCAAGAAAACTCCAGGATAGGGTCGCCCTAAGTCACACTCTCTCAGCCTTAGAGGATGGCAAGGACAAACCCCCTCTGAGAAAACTAGTTAAGAAAATCCCAGGATATATTTGATTTAGGGTCGCCCTAAGTCACTCTCTCTCAGCCTCAGAGGATGGCAAGGACAAACCCCTCTGAGGAAACTAGCCAAGAAAACCCCAGGATAGGTTTGCCTTTGTTGTTTTGTGGTTATAGTTGTGTGCCTTCAAGTCCTTTCCAGCATATGATGACCCTAAGGTGAGCCTATCATGGGGTTTTCCTGTCTAGATTTGTTCAGGGAAGGTTTGTCATTGCCTTCCCCTGAGGCTGAGAGCATGTGACTTGCCCAAGGTCACCCAGAGGGTTTCATGGCCAAGTTGGGAATTGAATCCTGGGTCTCCAGAGTCCTAGTCCTACACTACACCACACTGGCTCTCTACCTTTGTTTCTGTTGTTGTTGTGTGCCTTCAAGTTGTTTCTGGCTTATGGCAACCCCAAGGCAAATTTATCATGGGGTTTTCTTGATTTTCTTTGACGTTCTGCCCTAGAGCAGAACGGAGGCTTGACAAACGCTAAGAGACCCATATACACAGAGGTAGTTTTTGTCTGTGTGTTGTGTGACTTCAAGTCATTTCTGACTTATGGAAACCCTAAGGTGAAACTATTGTGGTGTTTTCTTGGCAAGATTGGCTCAGAGGAGATTTGCCATTGCCTTCCCCTGAGGCTGAGAGTATGGGACTTGCCCAAGGTCGCCCAGTGGGTTTCATGGCCAAGCAGGGAATTGATCCCTACTCTCCAGAGTCCTAGCCACTAGGCCACACTGCTCTTAGGGTCACCATAAGTCAGAAATTACTTGAATACACACAACAACAACAACAACAACTAATTTGTTTAGTATGTTTGGGGGGGGATGAGGGAAGGAGGGATGGGATTTGATTCTGACTTATTTGTTTTGGTGTTTTGTATTGTTGTACGCCGCCCCGATTGCCTAGCAGAGGGGCGGGATATAAATAAAAATTATTATTATTATTATTATTAACAACAACAATAGGGGAGCGTGGAGAGATGGCGGCATTTCCTGGGCTCAGCAGCCCCAAGGAAGCCAGTTTCTGCAAGAAGACCCACAGGGCCTCCGTGGTCCGATATATGGGATGGGTGAGGTTGCATCTACACTGCAAAATTAAAGCAGTTTGACACCACTTTAACTGCCTTGGCTCCATACTATGGAATTCTGTGATTTGTACATTTCTGAGGTATATAGCCTTCCCTGCCTGAGAGCTGGGGTGTCACAACAAACTACAAATCCCAGAATTTCTTAGGATGGAGACATGGCACTTGAAGCGGTGTCAAACGGCATTAATCCTCCAGCGTGGCAGGAGCCATCGGTGTAAAAGGAAATTTATTAGTGTTCAATGAATACAGCAGAGGTTTTACAGCAAGGAATGGCCATCCCTGTTCTGCCACGGTGAGCTAGGGTGCCGCAACAAACTATGAATCCCAGTGTTCCATAGGATGGAGCCGTGGCAGTTAAAGCGGTGTCAAACGACATTAATTCTGCAGTATAGCAGCAGCCATTGGTGTAAAAGACTATTAGTGTTTCATGAATACAGCAGGGTTTTTGCAGCAAAGAATGGCTGTCGCTTGCCACAGTGACCTTGGGTGCCACAACACACTACAAATTCCCAGGATTCCATAGAATGAAGCCATGGATGTTAAAGTGGTGTCAGGCAGCATTAATTTCACAGTGCAGCCTGGGTGATGGAGAAGGATGAACCAGCTTCAACTTCCCCATCAGTGGCCACCTTCCAGCCCCAGTCTCATATGTAAGCTATCAGATTTTATGGGAAATCCAGTCCATGTCGACTTGGAAGTCACAGATTTCAGTGCGACTTCCTCCCAGGTAAATGTAGAAAAAACCCACATCCTCAAACATTCCCCATCAAGAGCCCCGCTCTTCTTTAGATGTGAGCTCCATGGTCAGTTTTGAAAGGCAGGCCCTTATCATTATGGTCACGGGACCAGAATACCTATAGCTCCCAGTATTCCTCAGCATTGTCTATGTTGGCTAAGGCTACTGGGAGTTGCAGTTCAACAGTATCACTACCCTGAAATCCTTTTGATGTAAGACAGCATGGCGTAGTGGTTTAGCATTGGACTATGACTCTGGAGACCAGGGTGCAAATCCCCACTCTACCAAGGAAACCACTAGATGACGTTTGGCAAGTCACACTCTCTCAACTCTGAGGATGGCCGTGGCAAGCCCCCTCTGATGAAACTTGCCAAGAAAATTCCATGAAAGCTCACCTTAGCATCGCCATAAGTCAGAAATGAAGGCACACGTCAACAACATAAATATTGTAGGAGCCGGCATGGCATAGTTGTTTGATAATTGGAGCACAACTCAGGAGCCCATGTTTTTAATCCCTGCTCAGCCATGGAAACTCACTGGGTGACCTTAGGATTGCCATAAGTCAGAAATGACCTGAAGGCACCCAACAAAAACAATAAATGTGAAGTTGAAGGCTTTCACAGCCAGCATCAATGGGCTTTTCGGGCGGTGAGGCCGTGTTCTAGAAGAATTTTTTTCCTGACGTTTCGCCTGCATTATCTGAAGATGCCAGTCACAGATGCAGGTGAAACATCAGGAAAAATTGTTCTAGAGCATGGCCTCACAGCCAGAAAAGTCCACAAAAACCCAAAACAATAAATGTTTTAATAAATAAGCAAAAGTCAGGAGGACCACATGGTTCCCACCTCTAGGGAGAATCTAAAAATATAGATGGCTGTGTTGATCCATCTATCTATCTATATTAGTCTTTTCTTTCCGATAGAGTGGGTCTTTTGCAAAACTAATGGATCTTGCCTGCTCCAAAATGTTTTGATTACAAGGATCGCTCAGAACAATATTGCTGGGAAAACCAGTTTTCCTTTCTGCATCTGTGGGATTGCAGCCAAACTTAGAGAGAATGGGGAGACAAGGGTGGAAGATGATATCTTAGTTGCTGATCATTAAAAGCCTTCTGAGAACTTAGACCCCATGAGCTCCACCGGAACACAGTGCATAGGGGTGATGTCTAGAGTCACGTGCACACAGGCACACACTTGTCATGTGCCATTTGTTAATTCACTGTTTCGTCTGAGACTTGAGCAGCTTAATTGCATTTTGATCGTTCGTATTCAGAAAGGACTCTTTGTCTGCCTCTGAAGCCCTTGAAGTCACACCCCAGAATTTTTGATCCTCTTGCAGTCTTTCCTGGAAGTCAGTTCCCCTTATGACAGTAGGACTTCCAAATAAATCTAACTTGGTTCAAAGCCAGGATTGCATGAAATAAGGCTGAAGCCTTAAACTGGGTCTAGTTTACAAGACTCTCTAGCATTGCCCCTAAAAAGTACATTATTTTGAATAATTCTTCTTCTTAAAATTTTATTTAGAGGCCTCTCATAATCCCGAGGCTCTGAAGGAGTCATTTACTTGTGTGTGTGTTGTGTGCCTTCAAGTCATTTCTGATTTATGGTGACCCTAAGGTGAGCCTATCATAGGATTTTCTTGGCAAGTTTCATCAGGGGTTTGCCATTGCCATCCTGAGGCTGAGAGAGTGTGACTTGTCCAAAGTCACCCAGTGGATTTTCATGGCTGAGTGGGGATTCGAATCCTGGTCTCCAGAGTCATAGTCCAGTGCTCAAACCACTACACCATGGTAGCTGTCCATAAATCTGTGCAACGTTAGCAAAGCAAGATGTTGCCTTAGTCCAGTTCTGTCTTTTTAGCTCAGTATTCTTTGCTCTGATTTGCAGCAGTCCCTTGATTTAATAGCCAGAAAATGGGTTTTTTTTCTATTTTGGCTTTCTGGTCCTAGGAGGTAAATTTGGATTTTGTGCATGTAAAACAGAGGTGAAGAAAGTGTGGACCCCATGTGGACCCCAAGCCATGGGGGGGGGGGTGTTGAGATCCACAAATCTGGTGCAGTTTTGGATGGATAGGGAACAACAACCTTGAAAAATATTAATTTGCTGCTTCTGAGGCCTCCAGAAGCAGTGAATTAGCTTGATCCCAGCCCTGGAAACTGCAACCACAAGTCATTTCCAGTTTGGATTTGGGCTGGTTTTCTGCTAAAATGGGATGTTGCAGCTTGCTCATAGGAGTGAAAAATTAATCTTGCACTGTGGTTACCCACTCTTGGTATAAAGCAGGGGTAGGCAACCTTTTGGAGACCTGGGCCGGTCCCCCGAAGTCCAGGTCTCCACTGGGCCGAGGGGGGGGGAATGGCGGCGCGTGCGCTCAAACGCACGTGCGCACCCTCACCCTCTACCGCTGCGCGCGACCCCCCTGCGCATGTGCAAACGCGGCGCGGCCGCCATTTTGAAAATCAAAATGGCGGCCATGGCCGCATAGACAACAAAGGCGCGGCGGCAGCGGCGTGCAACGGCAGCAGGGGTCTGCCTGGGCCGGTAAGACTGGTGACCTGGGCCAGAACCGGCCCGGGGGCCGTAGGTTGCCAGCCCGGGTATAAAGTATGGTGCAGGATGGGCATATTTCAAACTAACATAATGCTGTTAAATTTCTGTTTGGGCAACTAGGGTTTGGTTTGGGCTGTTTTGCTACCAGCTGAGATTAAGGGTCAAATGATCATTTGAAGAATGGGTTGGCTAATGAAATCAGAAAGCCAGAACAAATATCCCTGTGGATATTCTGAGCTTTTTAATGACCCCCAAGATCCACCAACTGGAGCCTGAGAACACAAAGGACATAAAGTTTGGAATTCAAGTATCCTGAACCTGAATATTTGAATACCAGAATTGCACTGAATGAATGCATAGCTTTACCACACAAAAATCCATGCCTGGTTTCCCATTTCCAGGTTTTAAGTCTGCAACTCATATTACTTGCTGCTGGTGTTAAAATGGGAGCCAGAAGCCCATGCTGAGTTCCTGGCCAGAGATTTACAGGTTGATTTGTATCTGCATTCTGTCTATCCTTGGAGCTTTTTAGGTCACATCCATCAGGACACGGTACATCTTTGGTCTGCTCTGTCTGCATCCACAGATTCAACCTTCCATGACGTGAAAATATTTTTTAAAAAATCTAAAAAGCAAATCTTGATTTTGCCATTTTATATAAGGGAAACCGTTTGACTACCCCATTGTATATAATGGGACTTGAGCATACATGAATTTTGGTATCTACAGTGGGTCCTGGAGCTGATCCCTAGTGGATATCAAGGGCCTTGTTGTTTTTGTTGTTGTTGTGTGCCTTCAAGTCGTTCCTGACTTATGGTGACTCTAAGGCAAATCTGTGACAGGGTTTTCTTGGCAGGTTTCTTCAGAGGAGGTTTTCCATAGCCATCCTCTGAGGCTGAGAGAGTGTGACTTGCCCAAGGTCACCCAGTGGGTTTCTGTGGCCAAGCTGGGATTTGAACCCTGGTCTCCATAGTCCTAATCCAACAGCTGAAATCACTACACTGTGCTGGCTCTCTTATCAAGGGCCTACTGTATTTAATATTATGTTGATGTCCCACCTTCTCTCCAGAGAGCTTAAGGGAGCTATAATGACTCTCTTTGTCCCTGTTTATTACCTGACAACATCCCTTTGAGGTGGGCCACAATGAGTGCCAGAATGATTGGCCCAAGTGAGTTTCATAGCTTTCCAAGTCTCAGTTCAGCGCTCTAACCACTTCACTTATGTTACCTATTTTCTGTGAACATTGGATGGGAAATATGTTTGTCACAGGTTTAAAGAAAACTTAATCAACAAAACAGAGGAGTTTTATATATATTTTTTTGTGGTTTTTCAGGCTATGTGGCCATATTCTAGAAGAATTTATTCCTGACGTTTTGCCTGCATCTCAGTACTGTTCTCCAACACCACATTTCAGATTAGTAGATTTTCTTCCTATTGGCTTTTTTTTTTTAAACTATCTAACTCTCGCTATCTATACATACATACATACATACATGGTCATGGGAAATACGATAGCTTAGATGATCCTCACTTTATTGTTCAGAGTTATGTCTTTTACTATATTACTTTCTTGCAAGTAATGATTATGCATCTCCACCATCATTTACCAGAGCAGGGGTAGGCAACCTAAGGCCTGGGGGCCGGATGCGGCCCCCTGAGGCCTTTGGACCGGCCCCAGGCCGGTCCTGCTGCCACTGCCGCCGCCCACCATGATGATATTGATTATTGTTGTTATTACTTGTTCTTGGGGTTTTTCTTGGCAAAATCTCCACAGGGGTTTTGCCATGGCTTTTCTGGGGCTGAGAGAGTGTGCATGCATATTTTTTTATTTTTATTTTTAAAAAAATATTTATTTATTTATTTATTTATTTGAGTCTTCAGCCCCCCAATTGTCTGAGGGACAGCAACCCGGCCCCCGGCTCAAAAAGGTTGCCTACCCCTGTACCAGAGAGAAGCTATAGTGTTACACAGATTTACTCATTGGACCTTATACTTGCTCACTGAGGTGGGCTTCTTGCATAAGCAGTTCTTGGCAGAGGTCAGCCAGCTGTGGCATAAGGTCCAGAGCAGCTGTTGTTTTCCTACTGTGTCCTCTCTATGCCAGGAAAAAGGTTTCCTGGTTGACTCCTGAGTGTGCCAAGTTTCTGTTCCAAGGAGAGAGTGCAACAATCCAGGATTGCTCTTTGAACTGCACCAGCCCACCCCAAGAAATGGTGCTGCCTGAAGTGAAAAATGAGATGATAATGTTTCCATATCATGTTCTTTGTAGAAAACTAGGTTGGTAGTTAAATCCTTTTCCCAACACTTGTAGTAAGACGGCATCTTTCACCACACCTAAGGGCAGAAGGTTAGCATAAAAGGCATAAAATCGGAAATACAGCAAATATTGAAGTCCCATAGGATATAATGACTGCGCACTCTTTGAGCGCGGTGCGTGTGCCATTTTGTCCCTCGGCACTTGCCGTCTGCAAAAGACTGAGGGACGCGAACAGCAAGTCCACAAACGGTGAGGGACGAGTATATTCCAAAATCTGAAAAAAATCCAAAATCCTTCTGGCCCCAAGCGTTCCAGATAAGGGAGACTCAACTTGTATATGTTTTTACTTCTCTTTTTGTAACTGATTTAATTGCATGTGTTTTGACTCTGGTAAGCTACTTTGGGTTCCAGTATTGGAATAAGGCAGGATATAAATGTATTTTTATTGTTGTTGTTATGCAAGAAATGCAGACGTATAGATTGTTTTTCTCAAGCTAAGATATCTTGGAGTATCAGACCTTATCAGAACCTTTTCCTCCTTGTCTCCTTGTGTTGTGGCAAAAACACAAAGGGCAACTAGTAAAAACTGGAGAGGAAAAAATAACAACTCTGGATATTGGGCTCCATGCCTTTAGCCGCTGTATTTGAAACTCAGCAGAGACAGCATCATCCATTCATGGACTATATGACATTTTCAGTCTTGTCACTGTGAAAACAATAGGAGTCTTTGGTAAGAAAGGAACTGGCAATGATGGTCCAAAAGCAGAAATAATCCAGTTCGAGACCACTTTAACTGCCCTGGCTTAGTGCTAGGAAATCCTGGGAATTGTAGTTTATTGTGGCACCAGGGCTCTCTGACAGAGAGAAGGCTCAATGTCTTACAAAATGACAGTTCCCAGAATTCCCTAGCATTCAGCCAGGGCAGTTGAAGTGGTCTCGAACTGGATTATTTCTGCAGTGTGTTTTGGATCGATGTGCCTGGATCTAGATAGGTAGGGCAATGCAATGTTTCCTTTCCTGAAGTCAAGTATAAAATGGCCCCTCCAGCTTGGATACAAAGGTGCTCTTTTAACTACAGATTCCAAAATCCCCTTCTGGTTGGAGAATTCTGGGAATTCTTGTCAAAAAGTTGCCTTCAAAAGCAATATGGGGAGTGGTAGCCATTGTATCCCTTGCTGTAACTTAGGAAGCCCTGCCAATCTGTAGCAGCAAAACCAACAAAACCTTTTAGAAATTTAGCAAATCTACTTATTATGGCATAAGCTTTCAAGTGGATTAGAAGCCGCTTCATCAGATAAACTCTGTTACCTGCAGGTTTAAGCCACAATAATCAATATGGTTATTCTTCGACGTGCCACAAAAAAAAATCTCTGCAATGTTTTTGCCTTGTATCCTTCCCACTGGTGTGTGTGTGTGTGTGTGTGTGTAGTAGTAGTAGTAGTAGTAGTAGTAGTGTCTGTTTCTGATTCATTTTTACAATTACAAGGGTTGTGGGTTAGGAAGCTGAATGCCCCTCCTGCTTGGTTTCTCCATATTCCAGTTTTTACAGGCACCTTTCTTTTCAGTTTGGCTCCTGTACAGAAATGAAGTGGGTGGGGAGAACATGCCTCCAGCAACACAATGCAAACACACACCAATTATTGCACACACTGACTTGTACTTTTCTACACGGCATGCTTACTTGCTATTGACAAGAGCGTTTCACCTAATTTTCAGCACTCCAAGCGAGTGGTGATACTACCTGGAAAAATTTCCATCATGAAAGTCGTGTTGGTGTTTTGCAAAAAAAGAAAACAAACCAAAACGCATGGCACTTTTAAGACTGCGTGTGTACAAATTTGGTGGGCCTGTGGATCAGTTTTCTGGCCTCCCAGGGGCTGGACATACAGCCACAAGGGCCAAAAAAATGTAGATTGTACCTACTACATATACTCATGTATAAGTCTAGAAATCTTAGTCGAATAATTGACCCAAAAGCCCTGAGTCGACTTATCCGGGGGTCAATGTAAGTACTGTACTTTTTATTCTTATTTAAAAAGGAACCATCTCCTGGTGAAAGGCAAGAGTGTGATCTGTCCTGAAAACATGCCTCATTGCAAATCTTGGTAGTAATGTCACCATGTTTTGGCACCATTTTTAGACCCAGGAGAGACCTTCACAAAACCAGAAAGTAAGCCAGCTTCCAGTTTACTTCCTATTTGGTTTTTTAAAAATGCCTCCTCTGTGTCTCAAAGAGCCTAGGAGGGCAAAAGTATGGTGAAATTGCCTTCCCGTGTCCTCTGGGGGTTGTGGGAGAGGACATTTTTAATTTTAAATATTAAAAAATATGTGGATAGTGGGGTATAGCATTGCCAGAGGGAAAACCTGAAAAATCTTGTACCTTTAATAGTAGTGTAGAAGAAGGGTGCATTTCAGAAGACGTTGTTTGTTGCCTAGTTGTGTGATGAACAACGCCTGCTTAAATTCCTCCTCTACACAACCATTGAGAGCAAGCATGGTGTACTGGCTATGACTCTGGAGACCAGGGTTTTGGGGCAAGTCACACTCTCTCAGCCTCAGAGGATGGCAATGGCAAACCCTCTCTGAAGAAATTTGCCAAGAAAACCCCGTGATAGGTTTGCCTTGGGGTCGCCATAAGTTGGAAATGATGTGAAGGCACACAACCGTTAAGGATGCAGAAGCCATCTCCAGTTTTCAGTCTGGTAACCCTACTAAAAATGTCTTGGGGAGTGGGCCGCATGAAGCCCCCATGCCATGCTTTGCCCACACTTCCATAAACTAAGGGAAGGAATTAAATGGAGGGTTGTTGGTTGTTTTTTTAAAAAGAAAAAAAGGTATGTGGTTTTCCCCAATAAAAGTATTTCTTGGAGTGACCTTTCCTAGGAAAGGCATCCCTCTTCAAATTCATGCCTCCTATCTTTCTTTATTGCTCATTAACTCTGCAGTCCATGACTGATTAACATTTCTTGATGTTGAAATTTATACCTGTGTCATAAAATGTTTGCTCTCTTTTGAAATCTGTGAGTGATTTTAAAGTTGCTTCTTGTTGGGTGCCTGGCTATGGATGTGTGTTTAAATTTTAAAAGTAACGTGGCTATGAAACCCACTGGGTGACCTTGGGCAAGTCACATGCTCTCAGCCTCAGGGGAAGGCAATGAGAAAACCTCTGAATAACTCCTGCTAAGAAAATGCCTTGGGGTCACCATAAATTGGAAACAACTTGAAGGCATACAACAACAACAACAACAACTGTTAATTTCTAATCAGAATCGGGAAATTTGAGTTTTGTTTTTTTAAGTTTAACAGTAAAAAAATGCAGGAAGGATTTGGTAATTTGTTACAAATAACTATAACATATTACTTTGAAAAGTACTTTCCCAACCTCTGTTTACAAGTAGCAGAGCTTTTCTGGTTCCTGGAAAAGCTCATGGAAACATACAGGTATGTTTTTAAGGAGGCAGCTCATCTACATAAATATTATAACATTCTGGAGGTAACTGTGTTATTCTATTTATAACAAATGTAGCAAAGTCTTTATGATAGCACTAAACCAGGGGTAGGCAACCTAAGGACTGGGGGCCGGATGCAGCCCCCCGAGGCCTTTGGACCGGCCCCAGGCCGGTCCTGCCGCTGCCACCGCCCGCCGCCCACCATGATGATATTGATTATTGTTGTTATTACTTGTTCATGGGGTTTTCTTGGCAAAATCTCCACAGGGGTTTTGCCATGGCTTTTCTGGGGCTGAGAGAGTGTGCATGCATATTTTTTAAATTTATTTTTTTTTAAAAAAATATTATTTATTTATTTATTTATTTATTTTTGGTGTTTCAGCTCCCCAGTTGTCTGAGGGACAGCAACCCAGTCCCTGGCTCAAAAAGGTTGCCTATCCCTGCACTAAACACTTTAACAGATTTGTTGTGGCATCAGCTTTCATGGGTTAGAGCAGGGGTCGGCAACTTTTGTTGCTGGGGGGGATGGGGCAGGGGGCTCGCTTGCGCTTGCATGCGCTTCCCCCCACACGTGCATGCGCACGATGCCCTGCCGTCGTGCGCGTGCGTGCGTGCATGCGTGGGGGGCGCCATTTTGGAATACCCCCCGCGTGTGTGCCAGACGAATTCTCCCGGTGCATGGGCAGGGGGGCCTTCCCTGGGCCTTGGAAACGTCCCTCCGTGCATGCACTGGGCGAATTCACATGGCACACCGGCGGGGGGGGGCTTCCCTGGGCCTTGGGAATGCCACCCTGCCCATGCGCCGGGTGAATTCGCACAGCGCACATGCAGGGGGCATGCCTAAGGCCCAGGGAAGGCCCCACGGCGGCTGTGCCATGCGAATTCACACGACACAGCCGCAATGGGGCTTTCCAAAATGGCGCCCGCGTTCACGAGCAGTGGCGGCGGCGGCAGCGGGACCGGCCAAGGGCCAGTCCCAAGGCCTCCTCGGGCTGCACCCAGCCTGCGGGCTGTAGGTTGCCGACCCCTGGGTTAGAGTCTCTCCACTTCATGAGATGCATGATGTTGGCTTGGATCTACAAAAGCTGATGCTACAATACATCTGTTAGTATTTGGGAACCACCAGACTTTCTATATTGTACTACAGAGCCATTCCTCATCTTTGCAATTCTGTTTTCCATTTTACAGGTCTTTAACAATTATTTGATCCAAATTGTTATGACCTAAATTTTTGAACAAATCTGTATTTATGTTTAATCAGCCTGGCACAGAGTTGGATTATAACTCTGGAGACCAGGGTTTGATTCCCGGCTCAGCCATGAAACTCACTGGGTGACCTTGGGCAAGTCACATGCTCTCAGCCTCAGGGGAGGGCAGTGGCAAAACCTCATCTGAACAAATCTTGCCAAGAAAACACCATGATAGATTCACCTTGTGGTTGCTATAAGTCGGAAACAACTTGAAGGCACACAACAACTACAGTGAAAATATTGACACAATGTGATATGAAAAAGGCACATTTTTACATTGGGAATCTTTAAGGAATTGAGCATATTTTTCTGTAAACTAAAGGCGTGACCACACTTGCTATATTGCTATATTGTATATATAATTCTGGTCACCACAGCTCAAAAGAGAATATTGATTTTATATAAAAGTTACAGGAAAGGGAAACCAAAATGAACAAGAGCTGGGAATAACAATAAGTTTTATCTTAGTATATCACATTATCCATGCTGTGAAGAAAGTAGAGAGAGAGGGAATATCATCTTTCATGTAATTTTAGAAGCCAGGATCATTCACTGAAGCCACATAGTAGGACATTCAGCATAGTTAAAACTGAAATTTTCTTTCATAGAGTGTAGTAATGGCTACCAACTTGGGTATCTTCAACGTGGGATTAGAGACAGGTTCATAAAAGATAAAGCTAGTAGTAGACTGCTAGTCAATATGGTTATATATTTGATATGCCTCTGAATATCAGTTGCAGATAATACAAGGAGGGAGATGTTTGTTCACTCATATCCTGATTATGAGTTTTTCCATAGGCCAGGGGTAGGCAACCTTTCCCCTTTAAGGGCCGAGGGACTTCAGCTCCCAGAATCCCAGGAGCTATTGACCAACATGGGACTATTGGCCAACATGGCTGAAGCTTCTGGGAGCTGAAGTCCCTCGGCCCTTAAAGGGGAAAGGTTGCCTACCCCTGCCATAGGCTATGGGCCTTTGCAGACTGCCAGAAATAGTAGTGCAAATTGAGTCCACTTTAAGGGTTAGGGTTAGTGCTAGGGAATCATGGGAATTGTTGTTTTTTTCTGAGACATTGAGCCTTCTCTGTCAGAGAGCTCTGGTGCCACAATAAAATACAGTTCCCATGATTCCCTAACCCTAACCCTTAAAGTGGACTCAATTTGCACTATTTCTGGCAGTCTGCAAAGGCCCTATGTTTGGCATGTGTTGCAGAATTTGGGACTAGGTAGGCCTTCAGTCTTTTCCAACATGGCTTTTTTAGTAAGAGCTCTGGCCACTCTACATTTGTGGAGACTGTTTCCAGAACATCTCTACTTAGTACTGGAAAACCTAAGATAAGCCACCGTTTTTGGAAGAGAGCGAGAGAGTGAGAAAGAGAAAGAAAGAAAGAAAAAAGAAAGATTTATCTTTACAGACAGGCCAAATCTGGGAGGCTACAAGATGAATGTTGCTGGTGAGACAATAAATACAATCTGGAGAGAGGAGTGCCGGACATTTCTTCTACTCAAAGTTCATTTAGAAGAGTCACGAGTTTGGCCCTTGTGGGTCTCACATGCCGTCAGTTAAAAGGTTCTACAGCATAGTCACGCTAAAAATTTTAAATCCTGGTTGTTTTTACCATGCTGTGGCATGGCCTTTCCTGTTGTAGCTATGGGCTTCCATGCACAGAAATAATTTGTGTTCTTGGGATGAATCAATTTGAAATGACACTTTTCTAAAAGCGCTTACAACATCTATCCCAGATGTGATACAAGGGATAGCACTTGGCTTGGACTAGGAAAGCCTGAGGGCAACTGCCAACTCACGTATGACGTTCACTGGATAACCTTTGGCCAGAATTGCTTTCTGCCTTGAACTACATCAAAGGACATTTGTGAAAATATGATACCCCCTAGTATCTGTTGTTCAGGACTTTTGAGAAGAAATTTGGAAGTAAAATGAATAAAATACAGTTAGCATTCCATATCCATGGATTCTGCATCAATGGAGTGAACCATCCATAACTTGAAAATATATTTTTTTAAATTCCAAAAAGCAAATCTCGATTTTGCCATTTTGTATAAGGGACACCATTTTACTACCTAATTGAATAAAATGGGGCTTTAGCATCCACGAATTTTGGTATCCACAGAGGTTCCTGGAACCAAACCCCAGCGGATACCAAGGGACACCGTATTATCATAAATATTTTGAGGGAAAATTGTATAGGTGTAAGAGGGCCGGCATGGTGTAACGGTTTGGGCATTGGACTAGGACACTGGGAGACCAGTTTCAAATCCTGGCTCGGCTATAGAAACCCACTGGATGACCTTGGGCAAGTCACAAGTCCAAAACACACTGCAGAAGTAATCCAGTTTGAGACCACTTCAACTGCCCTGGCTCACTGCTAGGGAATCCTGGCAACTGTCCTTTATTGTAGCATCAGAGTGCTCTGACAGAGAAGGCTAAGTGTCTCACAAAACTACAGTTTCCAGAATTCCCTAGCATTAAACCAAAACCGTTAAAGCAGTCTCAAACTGGATTATTTCTGAAGTGTTTTGGACCACAGTCAGCCTGAGAAGATGGCAATGACGAACCCCCTCTGAAGAAACTTGCCAAGAAAGTCCTATATTAGATTCACTATCAGTCGGAAATGACTTGAAGACACACAAATATTTATTGCAGTTATAAGTTATTTTAAAATATACCTTGGTGTCATTAGCTTGGCATGTTATTTGCCATGAACTAACTGAAGTTCTCTGTTTTACAAAATCTTCCCTCCTTTCCTGAGTTTTGCAGTTGTCCAAATACCGGTAATAATCAGGATAAGCTGGGAAAAAGTAAGACCAGTATGCTTTGCAACTTAAGTTTCTTTGAACGCTTTTATATGCTGCTTAAGCCCAGAGATTCAAATCTCTCATATCTGTATGGACAAAGTGCAACAACAGAAAGAATTTACTAATTAAAACCATTCATTTTTATCTCCAGCTTCAGTGCATCTTGTTAGAGCAAAGGTGAGCAATATGTGGTCCATAACCCTCCTCCATACTCCATCAATCCACCATGCTCCCAAAATGGGTCAAAGATTTCAAAATTGTGCTTATGATCATGGAAACCTCTAGGAACTGTTCTTTGTTTTAAACAAGTCTGAGGTTTGTGGTTTGTGGATGCACTAGAGCTCTGGGTTCATCTACACTGTAGAAATAATGCAGTTTGTCACCACTTTAACTGCCATATCTCCATCCTACGAAACCCTGGAATTTGTAGTTTTGTGAGGCACCGGCACTCTGGCAGAGAAGACTAAAGACTTTGTAAAATTACAAATCTTTGGTAGAATTCAAAGATATAGCTGTGTTAGTCTGTAGAATCGGTAGGTAGAGAGATCTTGTAGCACCTTTGAGACTAACTGAAAGAAAGAAATTGACAGCAGCATGAGCTTCAGTCTACAATCTCTGGATTCCATAGGATGGAGCTACAGCACTTAAAGTGGTGTCAAACTATATCATTTTTACAGCGTAGATGCACCCGCTGTAGGTGAGAATTATAAGTATTCTTCCCTAGACTAGAAATCCTAGGACTCCATAGGATATTTTCATCACTGTCAGAGAGGAATCATAGCACTACTGTATAACTATGTAGCATGAAAAGGTACCTGGTCACTTCTAGTTTCAATATTTCTTTCCTACTTCAATAAAATTTTTATAATTTCTAGCCCTGACAGGTGCCTTGGCCACAATAGAAAGCATGAAAAAAAGTAATTGTAATTGATGTGTGTGATTTTATGGGAGGGGGAATCTGTGAACCACTTTATTAAGGATAGGAGAGGAGTGAATAAGTGAGAGTGTCTGTGAAATATTAACTGACATTTAGAACAGATGTCCTTTTCCAACTTTGCTCTTTTTATTTGTCTATGTGTATGTTGGAAACCATTAGATCAAATGGGCTCAACGTTGTGAAATAAAAGCTAAGAGGTGAACTATTAACTACTGACAGGCTTCATTCAAATGCTGTCCTCTCAAAATGTAGGAGTAATGTCTGGTTTTAGGTCATAGGGAAATGTGATCTGTGAATTTGTAACAAACACCCAGGGCCACCTATAGATTTGAGCAAAATATCCTCCATGGGAGTTTCTTTTCTATCTGTAACTCTGGCGTTTATTTAGTTGCAGTGACTGCAATCTGAACTGCTGGGCTAACCAGTTTTTAGGTTTTACTTCATAATACTTCACAGAATGCCAGGTCACAGGCATTGTAGGAGATGGAAAAGATGGGTTGATATGCCCATCTAGAATACTAGACTCAGAAAAAAAATACGTGGACCCATCAGCCATGGGTCCCATCAGGGTTCTTAAGCTTTAAGAGGTGTCCTAGGATTATGCTTTAAACTGGCTATAAGTAACACTATGGCTTAGTTAGGGTTCATTTAAAATAAATCCGTAGCTGCTCTTAATTTCTGCAAAAGTTATCTGCCCTATATTAAAGGATCCAAATCCTTCATGGAAATCAGCATCCAACCTGAGTCTTCCTGTTATTATTACTTCACCATTTTAGAATTTTGGCTTCTGTAGGCTTGCCATCTCACACCTTTACACCTCTTCATCAAGCACTTTCTCAAAATCTACAGTTCAAAACTGGGTTGCACATTTTGTAACTTATTAAATTATTTTAAAAAGATGTTTCTGTTACCTGCAGTTTTTCAACATGCTCACCAGATGGCACTGGAAATGTGATGATTGTTTTTTGCAAGGGACAGTTTTGCATCTTGAGAATGACTGTAATAAGAACTGGCTGGTTTTATTTTATTTTCCAGATTTGGGCCTTTCTTTTCTGTCTTACTAGTTTTAAATGAATTGGGAATATTCCCACTCATTCTTTCTGGATGATGAACAAAAAAGATATGTTTATATATGAAATTTTGTGTAAGAATGAATTGAAATCTCTCTCTCCCTCTCTCTATCTCTCTAGTTTGGGGTAGTAAGTAGGATGTCACACTGCTTTTTGCCTTTCATCAGCTTCCACTTCTCTTATGATTTCTACTTAGGTGGCCAAACTTATACATCTCTGCTTCTTTTACATGGTGGAATAGCTGGTGAAGTAGGCTTATATGCTTTCTGTTCTTCTCTCTGTTTTCCTATTCATGTTTGCTCAAGCAAGGGATGCTGTTTAGTTTGCCTGCTGTAGGCTGCATGCACACTGCTGAAATAATCCAGGTTGACAACACTTTTTAACTGCCATGGCTCAATGCTGCGGACGTCTGGGAATGTTAGTTTTGTGAGACATTGACCCCTCCTGGTCAGAGAGCTCTGATGACACAATAATCTACAATTCCAAGAATATCATAGTGCTGAGCCCTGGTAGTTAAAGTGGTGTCAACCTGAATTATTTCTGCAATGCAG
The DNA here is from genome assembly GCA_026167975.1 of Phrynosoma blainvillii. Taxonomy (NCBI): domain Eukaryota; kingdom Metazoa; phylum Chordata; class Lepidosauria; order Squamata; family Phrynosomatidae; genus Phrynosoma; species Phrynosoma blainvillii. The sequence continues at coordinate 443,816,093 of JANUYF010000001.1, read as the reverse complement.
ATGCATTTGTAGTCAGGCACACACTGCTGCAGTAAGATCACCTAAAGCAGAATCCTATTTTTGCCCAATTCAAGATTTACTGCAATGCAGGCAGGCTGCTGCAAGCCCACACCAGAGGTCTGTGTACCCCCTGTCCTCTTTCACCATTCCCCTAGTGCTGATGCTTGCATTAAAAACATCCAGCTAGGCAGAGGACAAGAAGAAAAAGAGGGCCTGGGCAGGCATAAAGTGACTTTGGGGGAAAAGTTGGGGGCTTCTCAGTCAGAGGCTTTTTTTACGTTAGATGTGCCTGTAAGTGAATTTCCTTCCATTTGACAAGTCTGACCATTCATGAAGTCTCTTGAAAACAGACTTGGCTGAAATTAGACTTGAGCATCTGTGCCTTTCTGCCTCCAACTGACTTCGCTTCACAGAAGTCTAAAGTTAATAATAATAATAATAATAATAATAATAATAATTATTATTATTATTATTATTATTTATACCCCGCCCCTCTGTTAAAACAATCGGGGAGGCTTACAGCAATTAAAATTACATCAACACAGTCTAAAAACCCTAACCCCCACCCTCCCCCATAAAAACAAATTAAACTAGACAACCATTAAAATCCAGCTAAATTTTAAAATAAATTAGAATAAACAATAAAGTTCAATAAACAATAATTAGAATAAACAATAAAGTTCTCATTTCCAGATGCATACACTGGGTAACTGTTGACTAAAGTATATAGGGATCCTAAGGGTCACCTGTGGTAAACTTTACCCCATCTTATCCAAGTTTTCCTCCCCACATCTTAGCTGTTTGTTGTTCTGTACCTTCACGTCATTTCTGACTTATGGCAACCCGAAGGTGACCCTATCGCGGGGTTTTCCTGCCAAGGTTTATTCAGAGGCGCTTTGCTTTTGGCTTCCCCTAAGGCTGAGAGAGTGTGACTTGCCTAACGTAAGCTAGTGGGTTTCCAAGGCTGAGTAAGGATCCGATTCCTGGTCTCCAGAGTCGCAGTCCAACATTCAAATCACTGTGCCACGTTGGCTTTCTACTACCCATTCTTTAACGTCATGCGTGACAGATGATGGGCACAGGGCATAAAATAGTGATTGAGAAAACAGAGCAAACAGAGAGACCTACCAGGGTTGCCACAGTGTCCTCCCATGTAGCCTTGAGGGATGCACCCCCAAACCCCTACTGTGACCCCACGTTTTCACTAGAAGCCCCATACTGTTCATTGATGGCAAATTTGCCACCTTTGAAGGCTTTCCTGGGCTGTTTTATGGCCAGGAGAGGCCTTTTTTAAATCCCAACCAGTTAACTTCCAGTTTACTTCCTAGGGAAAAAAAGGGAAAAAATAACAGCCACCCCACCCAAAGCATGGCAAAATTGTTCCCATGGTTTTGAACCTTCAAACAAATGCAAAAATAATTGGAAGGGTTCAGAAAGGGCCGGGGGGGGGGGGGGGGGGGGACGGACGGACATGTAGATCCCAACCCTTGTTCGTAGGTATTGCATTATGATTATTTGATGTTTTTAATTTGTTGCCTCCTTTGTATTAGCATGTATTATTTTATTATTTTGTAGAATGTACGCTATCAACAGGCTTTTGATCAATTTTTATCTATTTTATTGACCGTATGTACAGCACTGTTTAATCTACAGCACTATATAAATAAACTGTAACAACAACAACAACAACAACCCTGATATGCATTTTCTCCCCTCTCAGTAGCAGCAACCAACCCATGCATACCTGCAGTTCAAGAATTAGGTCTTAAAAGCAACTGATGCAGGTTTGAGTTAAAGGCACCAGAATTTAGGAAGCTGAGCCTCCCTGCTTTCTAGATTTATGGTTAATGTCTGCTTTCTCTCTTTCTCCCCATCTCCCCAAACTCCTTTCTCTTGCAGGCAAGTAAGGGAGAGACTAAAGAACCAGGTGGCAGAGATGAAGGAGAGAGTCCCAGGTTTCAGGCCAGGCCTTGCAATTCTGCAGGTAATGACAACGTATTAATATTTTGTGCACAACCTGGAAAAGTGATTTTTTGGGGGTAACAGTTTCCAGAATTTCCTAGCCAACATGTATGCATTATCTAGCACAGCTCTTCTTAAGCTCAGGAGTACAGGTTGTCATTTTACTGCACGCAGACAGCAACTGAATCCAAAACATCACAGTTCAAAAAGGATATTGAGAAGCTGGAGCATGTACAGAGGAGGGCGACCAAAATGGTGAAGGGTCTGGAAACCATGCCTTATGAGGATCAGCGTAGGGAGCTGGGTATGTTTAAAAGCAGACCAAAGCAGAATACAGTGGCACTATTACTTCCCTTGATCTAGATACTATACTTCGATTAATGCAGTCTAAAATTGCATTGGCCTTTTTAGCTGCCACATCACACTGTTGACTCATGTTCAACTTGTGGTCTACTAGGACTCCTAGATCCCTTTCACACGTAGTCTCGTCAAGCCAGGTGTCCCCCATCTTATATCTATGCATTATATATATATGTGTATATAGATAGATAGATAGATAGATAGATAGATAGATAGATAGATAGACAGACATATATGTATATGTGTGTGTATATATATATATGTGTATATATATATATATATATATATATATATATATATTGCCCTAAGTGCAATACCTTACATTTCTCTGTGTAGAAATTCATTTTGTTAGCTTTGGCCCAGCTTTCTAATCTATTAAGCTCATTTTCATCCTGTGTTCTGGGGTATTAGCTATTCCTACTAATTTGGTGTCATCTGCAAATTTGGGAAGCATGTCCCCTATTCCTTCATCCAAATCATGGATAAAGATGTTGAATAGCACTGTGCCCAGGACAGAACCCTGTGGCACCCACTGGTCACTTCTCTCCAGGATGAAGAGGAGCCATTGCTGAGCACTCTTTGGGTTCAGTCAGTCAACCAGTTACTAATCCACCTAACAGTTGTATTGTCCAGCTCACATTTTACTATCTTGTTTGCAAGATTATCATGGGGGGCCTTGTCAAAAGCCTTGCTGAAATCAAGATATGCTATGTCTACTACATTCCCTTCATCTACCAAGCTAGTAATTTTATCAAAAAAGGAGATCGGATTAGTCTGGCATGACTTGTTTTTGAGAAACTCATGTTGACTTTTAGTGATTATGGCATTCCCTTCTAAACGTTCACAGACTCTCTGTTTACTGAACTGTTGTAGAATCTTTCCCGGTATTGATGTCAGACTAACTGGACGATAGTCGTTTGGATCCTCTTTTTTTCCCCTTTTTGAAGATGGGGACAATGTTTGCCCTCCTCGTTTAAAATATGCCCATTTAAAATATGCCACAAAGCACCTGAGTATAAGGGTTGTCTTATTTGAAAGGAGGAGATCCTGTTTGTAACCTGGACCCAAACAATGTGGGGCTTTAAAGGTAGTATTTAAGGGCCCATGATGCTGCTTTGTCTTTAATACAGTGGTCCCTCCATATTCACTGGGGTTAGGGGTGAAGGACCCCCGTGAATGTGGAAATTTTTTTTTAAAAAGGACACACTATTCTTTTTACTTAAGCGAACACCTCTCTAGGAATCTCGAGGTCCTCCAGTGCAACTGTATGGTCAACATCTGTCAGAGGTTGATCTTAGACTCATGCTGGAGGACCTGTGAATGCCTAGGGAAGTGTTTTCTCTAGGATCTTCTAGATTCCCCAGGATAACTCTATGGTCAACCTCTGGCAGAGTTGCTATGGAGGACTTAGAATCCACAAAAGTCAAAGCCGCATATGTGGAGGGCCAACTGTATTAAGCAGGTCTTGGCCTGACTTGCGTCTGGACAGGAGGCAACATAAAAGCCCCATGTAACCCAAACCAAGGTTCCTGGGGAAAAACCCATAAATGAAACACTATTTTATTTGTATGATTTGACTTGTCTGACTCCCACTTCCACTTTTCTCAAAGGTTGGCGATCGGGATGATTCAAATCTCTATATTAAAGTGAAGCTAAAGGCTGCGGCAGAGGTAAGACCATGTCCTAGACCAGAATGAACAAAATGTAGCCTGCAGGCAACATGGGGCTCTGAGGTCCATTTTTGTGGCCCTATAGGGGACCAAAAAAGCCCCAAAATAACCTCTAGGGGACATGGAGGGCATTTACACTACAATTTGAGCCCTCCTGGGCTTTCCAAGGGTCAAAACAAATGTTTGCAAAAATTTTAAAGCCTTTTTTTGCCTCAGAATGACCCAAAATGCTCTCTAGAGGGCTGGAAAGGTTGAAAAACATGGCTTTTGGGAATTCTTAGAAGGTGTTTGGAGGCAAAGAAATAGGATATATTTGTAGGAGAGGGCACGACCAGGGGCCAAACCACCAGATTGTGGAAAGCTAAAGGGCCGTATTGTGGGGGACTAAGACTCTGGAGACCAGGGTTCGAATCCCAGCTCAGGCATGGAAACCCACTAGGTGACCTTGGGCAAGTCACACTCTCTCAGCCTCAGAGGATGGCAATGGCAAACCCCCACAAAACATAAAGTTGTTGTTGTTGTGCCTTCACGTAATTTCTGACTTTCGTAAACCCTAAGGTTAACCTATCATGGGGTATCCTAGGCAAGTTTCTTCAGAGAGGTTTTGACATTGCCATCCTCTGAGGCTGAGAGTATGTGACTTGCCCAAGGGCACCCAATGGGTTTATATGGCTGAGCTGGGATTCGAACCCTGGTCTCCAGAGTTGTAGACCAAAGCTCAAACAACTACACCATTTTGTTTCTATGCACCTCTCCAAAAATTACCAAAATTTCTGGGAATGGAGGTCAACAGAGTTCAGCTTAGTTCTCTGTGTCTTGTTACATTTCGTCTAATTATGTCTCAACTCATGATTTTAAAAAAAAAATTGTTCTTATTTCTCCAGATTGGAATCAATGCCAATCACATCAAGCTGCCGAATACAGCGACAGAAGCTGAGGTAATTGCTTTCTCTTTAAGCATTTATTTGTGTGGGATTGAAGTCTAATATATAGTCTATATTCTAAATCATATCCTGATCTTTGAGTGCAGTTATTGATATAACCAAAATGGCAACAGCCATATAAAAGAGGGTAACTTGGCCTATTTGGGGGTAATCTAGAGCAGGGGTAGGCAACCTTTCCCCTTTAAGGGCTGAGGGACTTCAGCTCCCAGAATCCCAGGAGCTATTGGCTAACATGGGACTATTGGCCAACTTGGCTGAGGCTTCTGGGAGCTGAAGTCCCTCGGCCCTTAAAGGGGAAAGGTTGCCTACCCCTGATCTAGAGGTTTGCAGAATTCCACATATATATGTAACAACACAACAATAACAACAACAACAATGTCTGTGTGTGTGTTTGTGTGTGGAGAGCTAGTGTGATGTAGCGGTTTGACTGTTGGACTAGGACACTGGGAGACCAGGGTTTGAATCTCTGCTTAGCCATGGAATACCTTGGCCAAGTCACACACTCTCAGCCTCAGAAGAAGGCAAGGCCAGACTCTCTTTGTACCTGCCAAGATAACCCAGTATAGTTGTTGTGTGCCTTCAAGTCATTTCTGACTTGTAGCAACCCTAAAGCAACCCTATAATGCGGTTTTCTTGGCAAGATTTGTTCAGAGGAAGTTTGCCATTGCCTTCCCCAGGGGCTGAGAGAGTGTGACTTGCCCACGGTCACCCAGGGGTTTCATGGCCAAGTGGGGAATCAAACCCTGATCTCTGAAGTCCGAGTCCAACACTCAAATCTCTACATCACACTGCACATGTTGTTGTTACATATATGCCAAATTCTACAAACCTCTAGATTACCCCACATTAGGCCTCCCTCTTTTACATGGTCAGTATGTCATGCTGGCTCACAGGACTTGAAGGTGCACAACAACACAACAACAACAACATGCCTGTATGTCTGCCCGTCTCTGTGTTGTATACTTGTATGGGGAATCTTGAGGAAGGAAAATCACCCATTGAAGACTGAGCATTCTCAGAACTCAAAAGCCAACTGAGAGGCTGCTGCATCCACACTGCAGAAATAATTCAGTTTGACATCACTTTAATTGCCATGGTTCAATGCTATGGAATTCTGGGAGTTGTATTTTGTTGTGGTACCAGAGTTCTCTGTCAGAGAAGATGAAATGTCTCACGAAACAATTCCCAGAATTTCATAGCATTGAGCCATGGCAGTTAAAGTAGTGTCAAACTGAATTATTTCTGCAGTACGGAAGCAGCCTCAGTTGGCTTTTATGAGTTCTGAGAATGTCAATCTTCAATGGGTGATTTTCCTTCCTCAAGATTTTACCAGATAAATATACAACACAGAGACAGGCAGATATACAGGCATGTTGTTGTTGTTGAGCCATGGCAGTTACAGTGGTGTCAACCTGGAATATTTCTGCAGTGCGGATGAAGATGGGGGGAAGCAAAAGGCAGAAAGGTGGGACAGTGTAATGGAGTGTCTGGAAAAGGAAAATGGAAGAAGAGAAACAGATATAAAAACTGTTGAGTAAATTTATTATCTGAATAGATGTCCTCATGTATGGTAGAGAAAGACATCCATAGAAACCAACATAGAAGAGTAATTGTTTTAATGTCACTAGGGTCAGACACCAGTGAGCCCATCCTACTTTAGAAGAGAGTCCAATGAAAATGAATATGCTTAGTGGGCAAAGAATACTGATTGACATTTGTAGGGGAGAGGAATGATTGTTGTTGTTAATTGTTATTATTTCTATCCTGCTCTTTTCCCAGTTTAGGACTTGAAGCAGTTTCCAACAAATTAAACAACATATTGTTAAAAAATCACAAGATAAAAAGTTAAAACGAGATTGAACGATCACAAATTTAAAACCAGATTAAAACATACATCATGAAACACACACACACATATACAACAGCACAACAATTAGCAAGTTCCAGCACAGTATTTGGGTAAGACGAGCATTATATAGGCTGCATGCACACTGCAGAAATAATCCAGTTTGACACCACTTTAACTGTCATGGCTCAATGCCATGGAATTCTAGGAATTGTAATTTTCTGGGAGATTAAGCCTTCTCTGTCAGAGAGGTCTGATACCACAACAAATGACAATTCCCAGAATTCCATAGCATTGAGCTATTGCAGTTAAAGTGGGACCAAACTGGATTATTACTGCAGTGCAGATGCAGCCTACGTCACTCACGAAATGCCTGTCAAAACAGAAAAGTTATTAATGGGCAATGGAGATAGGGATCGGAACAGAGTTGTTGAATCTTGAACAGAATCAAGCAACACACTGCAGCATTTTGTTGCAATGTTCTACTTCAAGAGACAGATTTTCTAACAGAAGTAAGCAGATGGGTTCACAAGTTCTGTGCATTCCCCCCCCCCCCTGTGTCACCTTTTAAACAGGTGCTGAGGTGCATTAACGGCCTGAATGAAGATCCTGCAGTGCATGGGTTTATAGTACAGTTGCCTTTGGACTCCAACAAGCCTATCAACACTGAGAAAATAACCAATGCTGTAGCGCCTGAGAAGGATGTGGATGGGTAAGTTTGCCGTCACAGTGAGCATTTGGTTTTCTTGGAAGTAAAATTCTTTCCTCTGTTTCTCCTTCCTGCGCACAACCTCTTGCAATAATGGCTTCCATTATTCCTTTCAGCTTTTATTTAATTGTTATGGAGGATTGATTTCCAATAGGTTATCTTCTGCAGAAAGGTATCATCATCAGAGGCTGTCTCTTGTGACATTCCTGTGTCTCAAGACCTAGTTCTGACCAGGCAACCCTAGTGCACACATACCTTTACCAGGATGAGGCTGGGGTGTGGGTTATACATACATGTATATTTGGTCAATGACCAGCAAGATTTAAAAGAAAATACAAAGTATAATACATAAGTGCAACAATGAACTTCAAGTGACACACAATAAAATAATGGGGTGTGGATTGAAATCAGAGGTTTGTGTAGAGTACCCCAAAAAGAAAGACAGCCTGCATTTGCACTGCAGAATCTGACATGGCTCAATGCTGTGCAATTCTGGGATTTGCAATTTTGTGAGATATTTAGCCTTCTACGTCAGAGAGCTCTGGTGCCACAACAAACTATAAATACCAGGATTCCCTAAGAAGGAGCCATGGCAGTTAAAGTGGTGTCAAAGTATTTCTGTAGTACAAATGCAGCCTAAGAAAACCCTCCTGCATCAAAGCAAGCTTATAACAACTTTCCACTCTAATAGACAACCAAAGGGACTATAACAAGTTCTCATTCTCTGTTTGATACAGCTAGACCAGGAGGTGACAAGGTGGAAACCTATTAGGTTCTCACAGGAAAGCCTGTGACCTCATTATTCTTTTTAATCTAATGACAGGACTAGGGTGAATAGTTCAGCCCCACAGTATTGACTACCGTATATACTCAACTGTAAGTCAACCTCATGTATAAGTCACAGGCAGGTTTTGGGGCCAAAATTGTGGATTTTGATATGACCCATGGATAAGTAGAGGGTAAAACTTAGGGGATGTAACAAAGAATGTGAAGGACAAAGCAAAGGAAGACGATGCCAAAGAACATACAAAATTCCAATAGGCATAACTGTTTGTGCACATCCTAAAGCCTGGAAGGATAAGAGAGTAAAAGGGGTGATGCTTCTTTTAGGTGCTCCAAGAAGGAATTAAGCTGTCACCTTTCACCAGGGGATGGTTCCTTTGATAAGAGTTAAAGCACAGTATTTACCTTGACCCAATGAAAAGTTGACCCAGGTTTTTTGGGTCAATTTTTGGAATAAACTTTCTAGACTTATACATGAATACCGGTATATACAGTATTCTACAGGTGAATAATAATTCCTTTGTGCAATAACATTTTGTGCACAGTGAAGGTATCTGTGACCAGGGCCGTGCTTACTACATAGAAAGAACAAATATAGGAGGAAAGGTTGAAGAAGCCAGCCTTGTTCAGCTTGGTGAAGAGAAGACAGAGGGGTGACATGACTGCATTCTTTTTAAATATGTAAAGAGCTGTCACAGAGAGGAGGGTGCAGGTTTGTTCTCTGCTACCCCAGAGGGTAGGACCAGGTCTAATTATTTTAAATTACAGAATGGTAGATTTTTATGGAACATTAGAAGGAACGTCAATAAGAGTGCTCCCAATTGCTGACAGAAATGGTGAGGTCTCGTTCTCTGGATGTCTTCAAAACGAGGCTGGACAACTACCTGCTGGGGATACTTTAGCTGGAGGCATTGCATTGAGCAGCAGGTTGGATCTCATGGCCAATAGGGACCCCTTCCAACTCTGATTCTAGGATAGAGTGAGAAAGCTTAGCTTGTCCTAGCTTCGGGGTTGACTGTTACGTATGCAAGGTAACCCTTTCATGTCCACAACAGCTTGTGTCATGCTAGCCTATGAAAAAAATATATACAGTGGGCTCTTGGTATCCACTGGGGTTTGGCTCCAGGATACCAAAATCCATGAATGCTCAAGTCCCATTAAATGCAATGGCAAAGTGAAATGGCGTCCCCTATATAAAATGGCAGAATCAAGGTTTGCTTTTTGGATTTTATATATTTCTTGAATATTTTAAAGCCGTGGATCATTGAATGCTTTTATTTTGAGTTCCTGCATGGCAGGGGATTGGACTGGATGGCCCTTGTGGTCTCTTCCAACTCTGTGATTCTATGATCCATGGATAAGGAAACTAGAGATACGGAGGTCCAACTGTACTTGTTTTTGCTATGTCTGTTCCTCTCAATTGTGCAACCATTACAAAATGGAAAGATGTCTACCCAATTCTGAAACCCTCTTTGTGTTGCTGGGAAACCTCCATCCCTGTTGCCCTTTACTGGCAGTCAAAGATCTTAAGATTCATGCATTGATTTCCTTATGGAAGTGGATGAGTGTAGCAGTAAACCTATTCCCTAGCATTTATCTTTGCATTATATAGAAATGAGGTGGCTGAATTCTGTATATCCTAAGCTGCTTCACAGCATCATAGAGTTGAAAGGAACTGCAAAGGACATCTAGTGCAACCCCCTGCCATGCAGGAATACACAACTACAGCACTCCTGAAAGATAGTGATCCTACCTCCGTTTAAAGACTTCCAATGAAGGAGAGTTCATCACCCTCTGAGTCTGCTGCCACACTGCAGAATAAATAAAGTTTGACACTTCTTTAACTGTAATTACTCCATCTAATGGAAACCTGGGATTTGTAGTTGTGGAACCAGAGCTCTCTAACAAAGAAGACTAAATATCTGACAAAACTACAAATCCTGGAATTCCATAGTATTGAGTCACAGCAGTTAAAGTGCTGTCGGACTGCATTAATTCTCCAGTGTAGATGCAGCCTATGGCATTCTATTTCACTATCAAACATCTCTAATAGTAAAGACATTTTCCCTAATGTTTAGGTGGAATCTCTTTTCTTGTGATTTGAATTCATTCGTTTTCAAAAAAGTGAAATGAGCAAATTTTTTTTGGCTTTTCAGCTTAAGCAGCATCAATGCAGGCAAACTCTCGCGTGGTGACCTTGGTGACTGCTTCATCCCATGTACCCCCAAAGGATGCATGGAGCTTATAAGGCAAACAGGTGAGCAAAGAAAGGATATGTGGAATTTTGCATCAGCATAGCTTAAAGTCTTCCTATGATACAAATTTGGGAAGAATTTATTACTCTTGTGCCCAGTGAACAGATTTTTGTTTTGCTGATATTAATCAGGGAAGGGCCATCGCTCAGTGACAAAACACTTTGCATACAGAAAGTCCCAGATTGAAACACTGGTACAGGTATCTCCAGGTAGGAATATACTGCTACCTGAAATCCTGTGGAGCTGTCAGTCAGTATAAACCAGTAATTTTCATAGCTTTCCTTTCCTAGGTCCCACCAATCACTTTGTATTAAAAAAAAGATAAGTTTTAAAATTCTAAATAAAGGATCTTGGGTGGACTGTGGCTACCATTCCTGTATTATCTGCTCCGATTGGCAGAATTACTTTGTTGTTGTATGCCTTCAAGTCATTTCTGACTTGTGGCAACCCTAAGGCCCTAGTTTCACCTGTCCCTTCTTCTAAAATATAGCCTACAGCACCTAGTATTTGTTGGTGGTCTGCTATCTAGGTAATAACCAGGGACAACCCTGCTGAGCTTCCAAGATCAAACAGGATCTAGTTCCTTCAAGGTATTTAGGCTCTGCTCCTTTAGCCCTTTAGTGATAGCCTAACGTCACCTTTAATGCATGACCAAACAGGGATTTCCATTTAGCTCTCTCTGGTTCACCACTTCAAACATCACACTGTACTGTTTTTCTCCCATTGGTGGTCAACAGAAAATGGGACAAAGGCTATCATGGGGTTTTCTTGGCAAGATTTAGTCTTTGCCTTCGTCTGAGACTGAGACAGTGTGACTTACTCATGGTCACCCAGCAGGTTTCCATGACTGAGAAGGGATTTGAACTCTGCAGCAAACCAGGGGCCATACTGTCCAGTGTAAAGGTTGCTTACCCTGGGATCCACCAGATCTGTGTCCAGTCTACCAAGATTGGGCTTGACAATGCAGGGTTTTGGCCTGCATTGTCTCATGTGGACGATGTGAGGCCATGAGGAACACAAGGCTCTTGGCCATGTGGACATCCTCAGAGTATCAAGAAGAAGTCTTTCCTTGTCTCTTACTCTGGATGCTTTGGATGGAACCTGGAATCCTGAGTGTTTAAAGCAGGCACAGTAAGCTTAATTACAGGAAGCTCTGGAGCCTAGAGAGCTATGAAACTATGAAAAACACCAATGTAACACCCCCAAAATGTGTCTAGGCCTTCTGAGGCTTGGATGTTAAATCTGAGTTCTTTGTTTCAGGTGTTCAAGTGGCAGGCAAAAGAGCCGTGGTCATCGGGCGCAGCAAGATAGTTGGGGCTCCAATGCATGATCTGCTGCTCTGGAACCATGCAACAGTGACCACATGTCACTCCAAGACTGCATCGTTGGCTGAGGAAGTAAGGCTGGAAGAATGGTTATGTTATATATTGTCATTGCTGTGCCAAATGCCAGGATTCTGTAGGATGCAGCCATGGCAAATAAAGTGGTATCAAAGAGCTATGATTGTATAGAGTGAAAATGCCAGGATTCTGTAGGATGCAGCCATGGCAAATAAAGTGGTATCAAAGAGCTATGATTGTATAGAGTGAAAAAGACCTCTTTCTGAGGCAATTTCTGCTACCTGGAGAGCAAAGTGCCAGTCCACTGTTATAACTAAACTTGGATGGGTGGTTATAAGACTGAACAGGGAAGTGTCTCTGGAAAAGGCAGGGGCCATTTTTCTGAAACATTTTTCTGTTTTCTCGGAAACATTTCTCCATTTCTCCTTGTGTGGACTGACAAGGAAATAGAATACGCTGGGCACTCCAGTTCTTGAAAACTTTCTGGATAAGGCCAGATTAGGAATGATTCAGTAGGAGGAGAGGGCAAGTTATGGCCCTCAGGATGCTGTTGGGCTGCATACTACCAGGAGCCCTAGTATAGCCAGTGTTGGAGAATGCAGGGAGCTGCAGTCCCAACAACACTTTGAAGCAGGGGTAGGCAAACTGTCCCCTTTAAGGGCCGAGGGACTTCAGCTCCCAGAATCCCAGACTATTGGCCAACATCCCAGACTGTTGGCCAACATGGCTGAGGCTTCTGGGAGCTGAAGTCCCTGGCCCTTAAAGAGGACAGTTTGAAAGTTACATTTGGTCCACCTAGTACAAGAGGCTACAGGGGATAAACAAGTGGTGGAATCCTAGACTATTGTTATTGTTAACTGCCATCGTTAACTTTGACTTATGGCAACACCATGAATGAGAGACCACCAAGTCACCCTATCATCAACATCCCTGCTCAGGTTTTGCAGGCTCAGAGCTCTGGCTGTTTTGATTGAGCCCATTCATTTGTAATGTGACCAATCAAAGGCTTTGTTATGAAGTACAGGGTGACTTTCTTCTGGAATTATTTAGTGTGCTCCATTATCTATAATGTATGTTTACAATATGATCCATAGTACCTCTTCCTTTTCTGAATTGATCTTGGACATCTGGCATTTTTTGGGTGACTTGGTGGTATATAGATTATATTACATACTGTTTCCAGACTATGGGCCTATACAGACTGCCAGAAATAATCCAGTTTGAGGCCACTTTAACTGTCCTGGCTCTGTGCTAGGAAACCATGGGAATAATAGTTTTTTTCTAGACATTGAGCTTCTCTATCAGAGAGTTCTGGTGCCACAATAAACTACAGTTCCCATGATTCCTTAGCACTGAGCCAGGACAGTTAAAGTGGTCTCAAGCTGGATTATTTCTGGCAGTCTGTATAGGCCCCATATTACATGCTGTTTCTAGGTAACTGGTGGTGGTCTATTGTACAACTGTGGTATTTTAATACTTCAGATTGTGCGTGAGAGGGTTACATGAGCAAATGTCAAAAACTTCTTGCTTGTGGAAAGCTGGTTTGTGAAGAACAGCTCTAATCTAACCAGCTCCTTTATATATTTACTTATTTAATTTAGGATCCAAAGTAGATTATAACCAAATTATGCTAGATTTCTGTCTGCAAGGAAGAATGTATTTTTCTTCTCTCTTTTTGTAATGAATGGGAACATTTGAATGAGAGCCCAGAGGGATACGCTGAAACGTAAAATGTAAAATGTCAGCTAATCCCTGGGTATTTGGAGATTGGCTCTTGGATGCTTCTGGTTTGATCTCCATTCCTGAAATGGAAGTGGTTCACTGCTCAGCTCAGCTAGTGTGGAAGGAAGCATTGATTAGGTGTTAAGCTTGTGACTTAACATGTTCATATTTTTATTGACCTAAGGGAAACCTGGCCCTTTCATTTGTTAGTTGAAAACTCACCTTCATACAAGAGGGAGGATTTAACAGGGAAAGGCAACAGGGCTTAGTTTGACACCTAGGTTTGATTCAAAATATGTTTACAGGTCAGTAAAGCCGATATTCTGGTGGTTGCAGCTGGCAAAGCCGAGATGGTGAAAGGTGAATGGATTAAACCTGGTTCCATAGTGATTGACTGTGGAATCAACTACATACCAGGTAATGTTAAAAAGTTGTCTTAAAAAATTATCCTAGAAGAGAAGGTTCATGGGAAGAAGGGAAGTAATGTGAACTGTTTCTTTTATTAGAAAAATTCCATGAATCTCCTAAGGTCAGATAGTAAAAAATCTAACATAGAGGGAAGTCCAATCTGCTCTGAAGGTGTGTGAGAGAACAGGGGTTGAGAAGGTAAAGGAAAATCAATTAAAACTTCATTTAGTCCTAAATCTGAGTTAAATTTCAGAGAAATTCTTGGGAGGGGGAACATTCCCAGTGGTGAATTGGATCAAAAGTAAAATTATGGGACTAAGAATATCAATATATTTTAGCATAAAATATAATGATAAAAATAGTTACCAAAAAGTAACTTTTAAATGAGACATTTTGTCCTTTTAGAATGGGAATAAATGACACAAAAGCTGGAAAACTATCTAAAATAGTGACATAGGGAAAGGCACATATGTGGAAAGCCTCAGAGGGCTACATTGGGAGGAAAGGGGAGCAGGCAACAGAGCTCACTGGTCTTATTTTTTTCTCCAGTCCCACTTTACTGCAGATTTCAAGATAGGCATGAGTCAACTGAAGTGTTGCCCATTTTGGCCCTTTTGATGATCTGCACTTCACCTCCAAGAAGCTTCAGTTTAGAATAGCCAGTGGATTCTGAGAGTTGAAATTCAAAACATCTGGAATACCAAAAGTTGAGAAGCAGTGGTCTAGGCCAGTGTTGTGAACTGCTTTGGATTCCCTATGGGGAAAAAAACAGGATAAGATATTAAAAAGAACAAGGTACAGAGTCATCCAGACATGAAGTCTAATTCAGGTTTACAGTGGGACCTCGGTACCTACGGACTTCCCATCTGCGGATTTGAGCATCTATGGATGCTGTCCCCAATGGCAGCAGGTTTATGCAACTGCACCGCCATTAGGGACAGAGTCATCCAGACATGACGCCAGCTGGAGGGACCAAGGCTTGGGTCTTGGAGACACCCTGTCCCCCTGTTCCCAGGCCAACACCCGGGAGGAACCTCCAGGCTCCGAGACCAGGCCCCGGCTGTGGGTCTGGCTTGCTCCAGCCGACCGGGTTTCAGCCTCTTCCTCCAAAGCCAACCCTGGGGCAGAAGCCTCAGAGGGGGAGGGAGGGGGAAGGAAAAAAGGAAGAGGAACAGAGTGAGGACTTCAGTCCCATTGGGGTCAGTGGGACTTAAGCATCCACCGATTTTAATATCCCCTCCATGGATACTGAAGGCTGACTGTGGTAGCATGAGGTACAGTGATGTGGACAGCCAGCATGTCGTAGTGGTTTGCGTGTTGGATTTCAGCTCTGGAGACCAGGGTTTGATTCCCAGTTTGGCCATGAAACCCACTAGGGTGACCTTGTGCAAGTCATATACTTTCAGCCTCAGGGGAAGGCAATGGAAAACCTCTGACAAATCTTGCCAAGAAAACCCCATGATAGGGTCACTTTAGGTCGTCAAAAGTTGGAAATGACTTGAAGGCACACAACAATAATAACAACAAAAGCTGATGTAAGGTAGTAAGAACAGACAAGAAAGCAAGAAATCTTAAACCAGACATGCATTCTTATCTAAATCAGAATCTGGCAAGTTACTTTTTTTAACTTGCAGAATCCCCTGGCTAGTCATGGAGTTATACACCAAAAAGTAAGCTTTTTCCAAACTGCAATCTAGCATTATACTGAAATAAGCTGTGTGAGTAGCCAACTTCTTCTTCTTATAATATTTATTTGTATCCCACTCTTTTCCCAGAACTGGGACCCAGAGTGGCTCACAATATTAAAAGAACAGTACAATTAAAAACATAGAAAAAATGTACATTAAAAAAATTAAAATGATTACAATATTAAAATAGGGCCTAAGCAGACGGCTTATTGGGCCGTCTTGGGGCAGGGAAGGGGAGGGGTAGCCGCACGATCGGCGCCCCAACCCCTTCCCGAGGTCGTCCTCGGAGCAGCCAGCCCTCCGCATGGCTGGCGCTCCAAGGAGGACCTCCCGCCGCAGCATTCGCACACGCTGCGGCGGAAAAGCCGACGAAGGTGCGCCGCAGCCTTTTGCAGCGCACCTTCGGCGACTTATGAAAGGAGCACTGATTTAGCTCTCCTTTCAGGGGTGGCAAAGCTGCGCCGTGGGACCGAGGTGTGGGGATGCCTCGGTCCCGCGGCGCAGCTTCCCAGGGTGGCCCATGGCCGCTTGTCTGCTTAGCCCCATAGATTGCTTGTTAAAAGAACAAAATACAGTTTTAAAAGATGAAACTGTTTAAAACACTTTAAAACAATACAAAACTCCAGCTTGTTCTATCGAAACATTCTATTTTAAAAGCCTGTCTGCGTAAGAAGGTTTTAACTTGCCAGCAGAAGGACAACAAGGAAGGAGACATTCTGGTCTCGATGGGGAGGGAGTTCCAGAGACTGGCAACTTTCATCAGAGGGATCTTTCATCAGTATGACATCCTTTTTGGCCATGATGGGTGGTTAGTAGCAAAACCTAGGTGCTTTTATGAGGTCTTGGTTGGGATGATTTTGATTGTCAGCCATTACTTTTTTTTTGGGGGGGGGGGTATAATTTTTATTACCACACACCAACGCAAATATTGTACAGACATACTTTACATACACTAACAACACAACACATTTATCATTTTCGTATATAAAAAACATATACAGTGGTACCTCGACATACGAGTTTAATTCGTTCCGTAACCTTGCTCGTATGTCAAATTGCTCGTATCTCAAAGCATCTCAATTTTCCCCATTGAAATTAATTGAAATGTAGTGTGCGGTGTAGTGTGCGATTCCTCGTATCTCAAATCTTGCTCTCATCTCAAAGCAAAATA
The DNA here is from genome assembly GCA_026167975.1 of Phrynosoma blainvillii. NCBI lineage: Eukaryota > Metazoa > Chordata > Lepidosauria > Squamata > Phrynosomatidae > Phrynosoma > Phrynosoma blainvillii. The sequence continues at coordinate 443,799,235 of JANUYF010000001.1, read as the reverse complement.
TCGCTCGCTCGGCGGCTCGTATCTCAAAACACTCATATATCAGGGCACTCGTATGTCGAGGTACCACTGTAACATATTAATTCAACTTCCTTCTACACAGCTCTCATTTTAACAAATTTTAAGTGTTCTATCTTATTACTGTTCTAGTTGCAAATTCTACTTTAGTTCTTATAATATGTTTTTGGGTTTTTTTGGAACGTATGTCTTGTTTCCAAAAATCTCTTATACTTTCCTTGTAACACCCTTTAAGTAAAGCATAAAAAAAGAATGTAGACTTTTAATAATCTCTGTTCATTAGTGATTGTTAGAATTTTCTTATAAATTTGCACATGGATCTAATCTATCTTGAAATTATAACATCTCTCCAGCAGTTTTCTAAATAAGCATAAAATAAATACTATTCTTTTTGTATTGATTCTTCAGTTTTTCCTTTCATCCAGCATGTAATTTTGTCAAGTTCTGCCATTTTATATGTTTTGATTAACTACTGGGCTATTGTCTCTAATTTCCATTTTTGTGCATACACTATCCTTGCACATTACTTATTTTGAGTGGCAGCTGTTATTCTGTCAACCAATGAACAGTAGCACACAAAAGCAAGGGGTATCGCAGCAGACGGGTGATTAGCCACAAACCCTTACTGGAGATCCAACAGATAAAATGCATCCCATCCAACTGATTTGTGTGTGTTGTGGAAGCAGCAGGTGGGAACGTAACAAACCAGCCTGTACCAAATGGAGGTTGCTTTCCCATTTGTCATGGGGAACATTAAGATCAGGTTCTGGATTGTGTGGAATGTGATTATGTGAATGGGACTTTGTCCTGCCTTCTCTTTGGTCATGCTCTTCCCTTCTTCCTTAATCTTGACTCAGCAATGGCCAGAGAATACACACTCAAAGGAACCAAGCGTTTCCTCACTTGGTTTGTAAGCAGGCAGTTCTGTTCAAATACCTGGCTAACAAAAGAATCTAAAAAAGTCAACATTAGGGGGGAAGCAGACAGGTGGCTGTGGGCTGCCCCGGGAAGCTGCGCTGCGGGGCCGAGGTATCCCCACACCTCGGCCCTGCGGCGCAGTTTCGCTGCCCCTAAATTGGCACTCCTTTCACAAGTCACCGAAGGTGCGCCGCAAAAGACTGCGGCGCACCTTCGGCGACTCTTCCGCCGCAGCGTGTGCGAACACTGCGGCGGGAGGTCCTCCTCGGAGCGCCGGCCGTGCGGAGGGCCGGCTGCTCTGAGGACGAACTGGGGAAGGGGTTGGGGCACCGATCATGTGGCTGCCCCTCCCCTTCCCTGCCCCCAAAACGGCTCAATTAGCCGTCTGCTTCCCTCCTTAGTTACTCTAGTCTAATACATCCTTTAATTTTTTCCACTTTTAAACATCCTCAGTGTATTATGATTGCTCCACTCTCTGTTAAAAATATAAAATGCAATAAAAAACAATTACATTGGAGAAAAGAAGAAAACATCTCCACCTCAACAATGAAATTAAAACCAACGGTATAAAAAATTCAGTTCTCATCCCCTTCCTTCTCCCCCCCCCCCCCCAAAAAAAGTTGTTAAAATGCTTGGGAGAATACTTTACAACTCTGAACAAACCTTGAGCCCTTTTACAACACAGTTTTAACATGGTGATTCCACTTAAAGTGTCAGGGCTGCTTTCATTGAAATCCTTGGATTTGTAGTTTGTTGGGTTATTTAGAAGTCTCAGTTAGAATGCTCTACAAAACCCCAGGATTCGATAAGGCACAGCCACAGAAAGTTAAAGTGAAATCATAGTGCTGTAATTATGTAGTGTGAATGGGCTCCTGAGCTCATTGGATTTTGATAAGAGATGACCAGTGAATACCAGAAATATCTAGGAAGGCCTAGACAAGATTCCTACCTTAAATTCTGGATAACTGATGCCAGTCAAAGTTGACAATATGGGCTAGGAACAAACCTAATGGTTACAATCCTGTTGGCACCTTGTGGTTCTGCAAGGTTGCCTATGGACATAGAGTCTACCCACATGGCAGAAATAATGTGGCTTGACACTGCTTTAACTGCCATGACTCAATGCTGTGGAATTCTGGGAATGGTAATTTGTTGTGGCACCAGAGCTTTGCCATAGCAGTTAAAGCAGTGTCAAACCAGATTATTTCTGCAGTGTGGATGCAGCCATTGATGGAAGTTTTTTGTCCAACACAGAATTTCTGCTTTCAATTCAAGGGTCTGGAAGTGGAGTTGCACATGGTGCATACTGCGCATTGAGTTGCACCTTTGTTTTCTTGGTTCAGTTGTGCAAGGTTGCCAGTTAACACAAGGGTTGTTTCTGCATGCAGAGAATAATGCTCTGCAACCACAATTTAGGAGTTCATCCACAGTATAGGATGGGTGGCCCATTCCACAGACAGTATGTCTCCACTGAAAAACCCTCATATATTTCATTGATTCATTCACACTCTGTCTAGGAGTTAGGAGCATGCTGTTTTTCCTTTTGTTGTTGTGTGTCTTCAAGTTGTTTCCAACTTAAGGTGATTCTAAAGCGAGCTTATCACTGTTTTCTTGGCAAGATTTTTTGGGGGGATTGCCGTTGTCTTCCTCTAAGGCTAAGAGAATGTGGCTTGCCAAAGATCACCCAATGGATTTCCATGGCTGAACAGCAATTCGAACCCTGGTCTCCAGAGTTCTAGTCCAGGACCCAAACCACTACACTACTATTTCTCTCAGCACTGGCTTTGCTTCTTGTGTCTACAGACCTAGAATTTGGGGCTTTGCACATCATTGTTCCACCAAGTTTTGGATGAAATCACTACCACATTGACATCTCTAAAAACTGATTTAATGAACCAAGGATGAGATTGCATAACGTTGCCTTTTTAGGAGCAGTACTTCTCTAAATTTCTTCCCCTCATCCCCCATTCCTCTTCACTTTAAAATTCCAAGTCCTGGTTACTTAAATAAGAGGATTAGTCACACCTGTCAAGCTGTTGCAATCTCCACCCACTTACTGCGCTTCGACAAAGATTGCAGTTATAAGTGAACAGTCATTTATTGCAATTATCTAATGGTAAGGTGCTTTTTTCAAAAAAGCATCATTCCTATAGCTCTGTTATTTTAATGTAGTGACATTTAAGGTTCTCTGAAGTAGTTCATCAGTACAGGAGAGTGCATAAATTGCTTTTTGGTTGTGTTGGGGAGAGGAAGGAATCAACTCTTAAATTTTTAGTTGTCTGTCCCTGTTCGTCCACTGTGAGCAACATTTTCTGCCTTACTTTGCAGTGTGCTTTAACCCAAAGTCAGCAATTATTTCCTATACCTCTTGGCTTTTGGGGAATTCCTTTAAGTAGGGAGAGCGATGTCAGGGATGATGGGAGTTGTAGCTCTTCACCTCTGGCTCTAACTCACCACCTTGTTATGCAGCAGAGCTGACCAGCTTTGATCAGTGGTTGATGCTTCTTTCCCAAGCAGCAGAGTTTCAGAGAATAGGCTGAAGACCCTGACAAACTCTCCAAGCCTTCTCACTCTTCTTCCTGAGATGTCTCTAAACTTCTCCAGGATTCCTCTGGCTCTTGTATCTTCCCTCAAGACACCAGACAACTCAGTAGTCTTATATAAAAGATCTACTTTATTCTACTATATACATAAATACTATATGCCCTACAAATCACAATCTCTACACTTCACAATATCTCCAAAACTACTCCACAATACACCAAACTACTCCACAATGTACATTAGCAAACATTGCAATTTATAGCCATTGTTAGACACCACCCACCAGTCAGTTTCCACCCAGTGGGTGTGTACATACATCTTGATTGGTCCACATAGATCATCCCATACCTAAGACCAACCCAAGTGTTTCATCACTTTACCTTGACTACTTAATGAGTCTCAGGTGTTTGCAATCTATCACAGGTGTTCTCAATATACCTTCTATAACTTTGTCCTTGGCTCTCAAGGCTTCTTAATTATATTATCTTTTTCACCTGTGTATCTTCCTGATTGCTCCTGCTTAGTCACTTTGACATTCACATACATATTTTTATTTCTATTACTGTATATCCCATGTTGCTTTTTCCTTAACAAGCGATTCATTCAGGGGACAGAGAGAGAATTGCACAAGTGTAGACATCTAATGTTCTTAAATATGTTGGGAATAGATAAAGCCTGCCGCTAAGTCCTGGTACTAGTTTACTGGCGGCAGTCACTGCTGCTGCTATAGAAACACAGGCTGTTTATGTAAAACTTCAAAAGGGAGACAGATTAATTTAATAATTTTGAGAATGATTAATTGTATTCTATGGGTTATTAAGGCAGCAACAGAAAACAATCCAATGCCAGGATCAAAGGCAATTTAAAAATTACAGAAAATAGATTTTTTTTAATGAACTGAATTATATGGTATCCAATTAAGTATGATGTTAGCTGTGTTTTGTAATGATTTTTAATAATAGGTATACTTTAAAAGTAGCATGTTCCAATATTCACTGCTTTAAACAGTCTAGGAGGGAGAAGGAAATGTCTGTAACATTTTTAAAGCTTGCAGTAAGGACTAGAAATTTTGCATTGCATGCATGCACACAAATTTATGTGGGAAAAAGTTGCTGCCCTGAATTTTTTATGGCAAGTAATTGGAACAGAGGTTGGAACAGAGATTTTAAAAGTTTTTGTAGCATATTGTAACAGAGCTCCCCTTATCCCATGGTTTTACTACCTGGGGGATTCTGGTTGTTATAACTGGCCAGAAGCAATTTTTACAAACCCCAGTTTGTCCAGATAACTAGAATGTCCTTCAGTGGCATTCCAAAATGTTATCATACCTCTACTGCTTGATGTTCCTGAGCAGCAAATGGAGATGCAACAAGGTCAGTCCTTACCTGCCTTTATGCCTCGGCAAAGTACTAATCTTATGATTGCTCAAAACAGGTGTAGTTATCATGCAGACCTCTTGATATTTTTGGACTGCTACTTCCAGCAGCCCTATCCAGCATAGCAATGGTGAGGAGTGCTGGACCTTGTAGTCCAACAACATTTGATGAACCACATAATTTCCAGCTACAGTTTCCTCTAGGTTAGTGTGGCCTTGATAGCTTAGCTTGGCTTCTAGTCCATAGACATCAGAAGATCCTGTCTGTATTGGCTGTCTACTGTCTCCACAATCTGAAAAAACAAGAAGCAGCATTGGTTTCTTAGCATTAATGCAGTATTATTTGTTATATCCTTGTTTCTCTCTCACACAAATCCCAAGATTTTTGCTGCCTGACAAGTGCTTAAAAAAAGCTTATACCATCCTCTTACCAAAGGGAGAGCCTTTGTGAGAATTTAAATCTCACTCTTAGAGAAAGCCCTAATATCCTCAAGGGAGATTGCTCATGCTTCGTCTGAGTAGATGGTGTTTACGTGACAGCTTATCAACAATACCATTTTAGCAAAGAAAAAATGTGAAAGAGGGAAAGAAATCTAAGTAGTCTATTATGTTGTCTTAGTGTAGCTAAGAGATTGTATTTGTGTGCTTTGCTATTGAAGGATAATCTTACTCTTTGAGCATTTTGTTCTTCTTATTGGTCTGCACTGAATGGGTTTCGTCTTTCCTCCATCCCCCCTTTCTTATCTCTCTTTTTCAGACAGCACAAAGGCCAGTGGTAAAAGGATAGTTGGAGATGTGGCTTACAGTGCAGCCAAAGAAAGAGCAGCTTTCATCACCCCAGTGCCTGGTGGTGTTGGACCAATGACGGTTGCCATGTTGATGCAGGTGTGTATATACAATTTTAAATGTTATTTCCCTTTTCGTCGAATCATAGAGTTTGAAGGGGCCCTAGAGGCTATCAGGTCCAACCTCCTGCTCAGTGCAGGATCTCCAGCTAGAATAGATCATCTCCATCCTCTTTGTAAAGATGTCCAGAGAAGGAGACCCCATTACCTCTCTAGGCAGTTGGTTCCATTGTTGATCAACTATTACTGGCAAGAATTTTCTTCTTATGTTCAATGAAACTTTACCCTCGGGGGCAACAGAGAACAAACCAGGTCCTACCTCTCTGTGACAGCCCTGGAGGTATTTAAAGAGTGCAGGCACATCAGCCTTCAGTCTTCTCTTCACCAAGCTGAACATGCCTAGCTCCTTCAACCTTTCCACATATGTTTTGTTCTCCATACCTCTTATCATCCTTATTACCCTTCTCTGAACCTGCTCCAACTTGTCTACATCCTTTTTAAAATAAGGCATTTAACGCAGTACTCCAGATGAGTATTGACCAGCACAGAATGCAGTTGGCCCTTGGTATCCACTGGGATTTGATTCCAAGACCCACTGTAGATACCAAAATCCATGGATGCTCAAGTCCCATTAAATACAGTGGCACAGTAAAATGGTGTCTCTTATATAAAATGGCAAAATCAAGGTTTCTTTTGGAATTTATATTTGTTTTGAATACTCTCATGCTGTGAATGGTTGAATCCGTGGATACAGAGGACTGACTATATATTGGGACTGTTATTTCCCTCAACTTGGAAACTGTGCTTCTATTAATGCAAGCAAAGGTAGCATTTGCCTTCTTTGCTGCAGTATTGCACTGCTGACTCATGTTCAGTTTATGATCAACAATAATCCCAAGGTCCTTTGCACATGTAGTACTACTGAGCCAGTTATCCCCCATCCAGTACCTGTGCATTTGGTTTTTGTGGCCTAGATGCAGAATTTTGCATTTATCTGTGTTTAGTTTCACTCAGGAACTTGCTTGAATTCATGATTGTGGAATAGGCCAAAGAAGAGTATAGTCAACATGAACCTTGGATTTCAGGAAAACTGATTTTATCAAGCTCAGAAAAATACTGGGCAGAATTCTGTGGGTAGGGATGCTAAAGGAAAAGGACACCCAGTGTAGGTAGGATTTCATAAAGAAGGAACTGCTAAAAGCACAATCAAAAACAGTTTCTTGGGAGAAGAATGGGAAACATCTGAAAATGCCAATGTGGCTGCACAGTAAATTCAAGGAACAAGTGAAAAGAAAATAGAAAATGTATAAAGAATGGAAGGAAGGATGAATTACTAAGAATGAATACAGATATGTAGCCCAAACTTTCAGGAATAGTGTAAGGAAAGCTGAAGATCAAAATGAGCTGAGACTGGCTAGGCAAGCAAGGAGCAACAAAAAGTTATTTTAAAAAATATACTTGGAGCAAGAGAATGACTAAGGAAATGGTGGGACTGCTGCTCAGCAATGAAAGTAAAATATTAACAGATCACAACAAAAAAGCAGAACTGCCCTTTTGCTTCAGCCCCCTGCCCCACCCCACAAAAGATGGTCATTACCAAAAGGTCTCTGATGATGCATGGAAGGGATCCAGGTTGCAAATCAAGATTAATAAGGAGTTAGTCAGGGATCATATGGTTAATCTAAACAAGTTTAAACCTGCAACAAGTTCCTTACATACTCTAGAATTCACATCTTGTATTTAGATTTTGCTTCTGGAGAGGTGTTTAAGCTATCATCTCCAACCCCCAAGGATTTCGTTTAAAGCTCTGTTGACCAGATTCACCATGTTTTTGCAAAGACATTCTTCCCAGTGTTCATGAGGTGTAGCCCATCTGTAGTCAATAGTCCTTCTTCATTTAAAAAATTAAGACAATGGTCCCAGAAGCCAAACCTTTCCCATTGACACCGGTGTAGCCAATCCTTCACCTATAATATCTTTCTGTCCCTATGTGGCCCTCAATTTTTCACTGCTCGAATTGACAAGAATACTACCTTTGCCTCTAAATCCTCCAGTTTCTTGTCCAGGGCTTCACAGTCCAAATTAATCTGCTCAGAGGTGTTCTCTGCAATGTTGTTGGTGCCCTCATGAATAAGAAGAAAGCAGTATTGCTCTGTGTTCTTGGTGAGCTTTGGCAGCTTGTCAGTGCCATTCCAGATACATGTGCCTGGAAGACCATACACTTCCCGATTCGCAATGTCTGGCTGGTACACAGTTTCCTCTATCCCCCTGAGCAATGAATCCCCTGACACCAGCACCTTTCATTTCTTCTTGCTGCAGTTGATGGTTAGATTGGCTCCTTCCCTGATATGCCGCATCTCTTTCTGCTGGTCTCCTGTTTGCACCTCTTCACCACTATTATTCTCAGGAAGGTGTAGGAAGCAATTGCTGAGATGGAGTGGTTCTGAATACCTTGAGCATGGTATGCTCCTGATGGTGACTGTTCTTCAGGGTGCTCCAGCCCTCTTCGTTTCCTTTGACAGTTTGTTCATGTTGGTTCTGTAGGATCAATTCTTCCCCTGTTCCGTCGAGGAAGGCCTTGTGTTCTCTGATGTGTCGAAGAGTAGTTGCAGTGCAGTGACCTTCTCTTCCCAGAAAGCCACCAGTTTGCACTCTTCCAACTCTTATGATTTTTGTTCAGTAAGAAATTCTGGAGGCAGCTGTGTTTAGCAGGCAGGCACACACAGCTACAATAGGATTAGCTAGAGTAAAATCTCATTATTTCCCAGCTCAAGCTTGATTACTTTATTTACTGCAGACACACTTCTGCAACCTGATACCAAACATTTATGTTTCTTCAGTCTTTTTTCATTAAATTACCAATGTTAATGCTGCAAAGAAAACCTACATCTAGGCAGAGGACAAGGAGGGCAGGGAGCCTGGGAAGGCATTAAAAAACTTTGTTATAAGAAGCTTTTTTGTCAGAGGCTTTGTTAACTGTGGTATGTCTTTCAACTCCTTTTAACAGTGTGAATTTCTTAAGAAATCTGAAAGCAGTTATAAAATTATTTATTGCATATATATCCTGCTTTTCTTCCAAGAAGCTCAAGATGGTAAACATAGCCTACTCTTTTTTTTATCTTCACATCTGTCATCTGAAGTAGTTTCTTTATATTTGTAAGGATCGTTCTGTGACCTTCATGGCTTGATAAGAGTTTAATCCAAGTCTACTTGATTTGAGCCCAGTATTCTAGCCACTTACATTATACTGCTTCAAGAAAACAAATTTTAAAAAAGAAAAGCAAAAGCAATTTCTTTTGTTAAAAAAAACTACAATGCAGTCAATAACAACATGCTTCAGATGACAGACCACAAGATAAAACAATATAATAGTGTATTGACTAACCTACTGGAGCTTTTTTTTGTGATCAATCCCTGTTATGTTTCTTTTGTTTCCAAATATCAATTTAGAGCACGGTAGAAAGTGCCCAACGCTTTTTAGAAAAGTATCAGTCTGGCAAGTGGGCTATTCAATATAATCAGCTGTGCCCTAGGACTCCTGTTCCAAGGTAAGTAATAGCTAAACTAGAAAGGCTGTGACTGGAAATCTAATGCTATATATTATTCTGCCCTGATTTGTGTTTTACTTTCTTAGAGTGTATAGCTGCATCTGAACTATGTAGTTGTATTAGTTTGGTACAAGGTATGGACTTGAATGCTTATGAACAAAATGTTTGGCTATACATTACTGTTGCCTGGACAGTTATATTTGATTATGATTTTACAAAACGAATTGATCTTTGCTGATTAAATATTGGAGCAGTTTCAGGCCCAGTGAGCTCATGACACTGGATAAGATATATGTACATAAGATGCATGTATATTTGCATGTCATAACAAGCTAGAGTTCTAGAGAAATTATTCCTGTCATGATCACCAGATCACCAAACCATGGATGAAAATGGGTTTTTACCCATGACTTTCTTCCTGTTGGTTGAGTATAAGGTCAGCCATTACGAGCATTCTGGTTTTTCTTTCCCCATGACAAGCCAAAGAAACAACTCATGGTTTGTGAAGTCGTAGGCTTTCATGGCCGGCATCCATAGTTTTTTGTGGGTTTTTCGGGCTGTGTGGCCATGTTCTAGAAGAGTTTCTTTCTGACGTTTCACCAGCATCTGTGGCTGGCATCTTCAGAGAAAACTGAAACAATACACAGTTTACATGGGATTAGCAGACAATAACCTGGAGTGCATTTCCTCCCACCCTGGAGCCATGCCATTAACAACAGAACAATACCTATTCAACACAGAACAACACACAGTTCACCTGGGAACCACTCCTCCCTATCCAGGGCCTCACAGTATATAAAGACCCATTCTCTTCTATTCCAGTTTTCTCTGAAGATGCCAGCCACAGATGCTGGCGAAACGTCAGAAAGAAACTCTTCTAGAACATGGCCACACAGCCTGAAAAACCCACAAAAACAACTCATGGTTTGTTCCAAGGTTATTCCAAAGTTGTTTCATAGTTTGTTTTGAGGCTTGTTGTGGGAGAAGACAGGCCAGAGTTTTGGGTCTTGCTGGATTTCAATATTATGATAAACAAACCATGGATGGGAGATATATTGTTAGGTAATCTTGCTTGCAGTGAAAAATGTCATCCAGGATATCTGTTGCATATTGGAAAATTAATTTTAAAAATTAAAAAGCACCAAAAGCCCCCTTTTTGCAAGTTTAAAAAAATACTACATAAATTCTAGCACTTCAGGGGCTAAAAATAAACCTGTATAAATCATAGTTTATCTGGACCATCCAGTTTTCTTTTGTGATAATTTCCAATTTACTGGGAGATTTTGAAATAGAGAGCACCCAGAAATTCTATTGCTGCATTTGCAGACCAGGGGCTCTTTCACACTATGCAATTACAGTATTTTCATACCTCTTTAACTGCTATGGCCCCATCCTTTGGAGTCCTGAAGTCTTTAGCTTTTGTGAGTATTCCTCTAGTGCTTCACTAGAAATAAGCTATATGCTAGTGTTCTTATGGGGAAAATGTAAGTTAAGCTGTGCTGTATGGAAAAGGCTTTTTATATGTTCAGCTGACGTGTTTCATGTGTAAACCTATCCACATGAGCTGATTATTCTGCTTTGTCTTCCTGGTATTGTAGCCATAATTTCCAGCATTAAGTGTATAGTTGAAGGCTTTCATGGCTGGCATCCATAGTCTTTTGTGGGGTTTTCAGGCTGTGTGGCCATTTTCTAGAAGAGTTTATTTCTGACGTTTCGCCAGCCACAGATGCTGGCGAAACGTCAGAAAGAAACTCTTCTAGAACACAGCCCGAAAAACCCACAAAAAACTATTAAGTGTATTTTCTAGCATTTCACAGTAATTTGCTCCTCCAACTCTTCCTCAAATGCTTCACCAAACTACAAATCCCAGCAATCCATGGGATGCAACCATGAGAGTTAATGTAGAATCATAGTACTATAATTATTCAGTATGATTGTTCATAAAGCCCTCTTTGGACTTATATTTTCCCAGTGCCAAGTGTGGATAGGGAATACCGTACACCCAAACCTGAGTAGAAAGTGTTTCATTTCTGAGTAAAACTGTCTTCACCACTTGCCTTTTCTTTATTTTCAGTGATATAGAGGTTTCACTGTCATGTATTCCGAAGCCCATTGGCCAGTTGGCTAGAGAAATCGGCTTACTCTCAGATGAGGTGGAGTTCTACGGTAAATTCAAAGCCAAAATTTCACTGTCAGCATTGCAGCGCCTCAAGGACCAACCAGATGGCAGATATATTGTGGTGACAGGGTAGGTTGCATTAATAGTGGTCCTGATAAGCAAGTAGCTTTGGGGCTGGATAGCTGGGAGAAGGTTATGTGGCCCCTGGACTCTTCTTTGAGCCCCTCTGAGCATTTTTTTTAAAGAAAAGCTTAACAAAAAATAAGAAATTGTGCCGCTAGGCAGTACAGCCCCCCCCCCCCCCCGAGTACTGTTTCAGGGGGCACTACACTTTTTAAAGCCTAAATAGCATTTTTAGAGAAAACCAAATACACCTCTCTGATCACATCTATTTTCAGAAAAAATATTCTTTGCTGTACCTTGTAGAAGGTGGAATTGCACCTTGGTCATCTAGCAAGAATGATCTTGCAAGAATACAAATACTTATTCTTGCTTCAAAGTGCATTGGGCCCATTATATCTATTGGACCTCCCTAGAGCTTGGCCAGAGTGCAACCCTGCAATGGCATGTGGCCCCCAAAGCTGTTTTTGCTGTCCTTTACTTTCTTGATGAATTGCCTCTCCTGTAAACCTCCAGGAGCACTGATTCACCAAACCCTCTGCACTGTTTAATTATATGTCATTCTTCATTTTTCAAATCCAGAAGTGAAATTTCAGCCACTTGCAGTTTGGGAAGTTCCTGGTTTGTTTGTTGTTCTTCTGTAATTTTTGGTAGTCAATGAGGCAGTGCACCTAACAGACCTGGAACACCTACTAAGGAAGATCAAAGAAGAAAATGCAAAGGCAGGCTTACTCTTGAACATAACGAAAACAAAAATAATGACCACAGAGAACCTGCACACATTCATACTAGACAATGAGGAAATAGAAATAGTAAAAGAGTTCTCATATCTGGGATCAAACATTGATAGAAATAGGGACTGCAGCCAGGAAATCAGGAGAAGATTAAGAATGGGGAGGGCAGCTATGAAAGAACTAGGAAAGATTCTAAAATGCAAAGATATACAATTCAGCACAAAAGTTAGAATTATACAAACCATTGTATTCCCTGTTATCATGTATGGACAGTCAAGAAAGAAGATAGGAGGAAAATCAACGCATTTGAGATATGGTGCTGGAGAAGAGTGCTGAGGATCCCATGGACAGCCAAAAGGACAAACCAATGGGTCCTAGAGCTGATCAAGCCAGAGATATCCCTAGAAGCCAAGATGACAAGACTCAGAATGTCATATTTTGGACACATCATGAGAAGGCATGAATCGTTGGAAAAGACAATAATGTTAGGAAAGGTGGAGGGAGGTAGAAAGAGAGGAAGACCACATGCTAGATGGATGGACTTTAGTAAAGAGATCACGAATATGAGCTTGCAGGAGCTGGACAGAGCAGTAGAGGACAGTGGCCTGGAGATGTCTCATCCATAGGGTTGCCATGGTTTGAGATCGATGCAAAGGCAGTTAACAACAAAACAACAATGAGGCCCTTAGAGGTTCCCAGGGTCAGAGAATTGGCCTCCATTTCTTCCAAATTGATCCATCTGGCGCACCACAGAGTCAGTGAATCAGTGAATGGAGTACATGTTACAACAGTGTTTCTTAAGCTGGTCTGGCAGTCCCTCTCCCTCCCCCCCCCCCCCCCCCCCATATGCCAGGGACCACTGTCTTGTTTGTAGCCATTGGCTACAACTTTTTTCTTTCCTGAAAACTTTTCATGGACTAGCAACTGAACGCTTTTGGACCAGGATAGGTACATGGATCACTTTGAACAGCACTGCCTTAGGAAATATTGTTATGCTTTATAGATCAAGATTTCACCAAAATCTATGCTCTCTTTGTTTCTTTTTAATTACAGTATAACACCTACACCCTTGGGAGAAGGGAAGAGCACAACAACAGTAGGGCTTGTTCAAGCCCTAGGAGCACATCTTAATCAGAATGCATTTGCCTGTGTTCGGCAACCTTCCCAAGGACCTACATTTGGAATTAAAGGTATGAAATGATAGGAGAGGTGCCATGAGTTTGACAAGGTGGAGTGTGTCCAGAAAGGATGTTGATAAGCTGGAGTGTGTCCAGAGGAGGATGACCAAAATGATGAAGGGTCTGGAAACCATGCCCTAAGAGAAGAGACTTAGGGAGCCTGGAGAAGAGACGGTTAAGAGGTGATATGATAGCCCTGTTTTAAGTATTTGAAGGAGTGTCATATTGAGGATGGAGCAAGCTTGTTTTCTGCTGCTCCAGAGAATAGGGCACAGAACAACAAATGCAAACTACAGGAAAAGAGATTCCTTCTCAACATTAGGAGGAACTTCCTGACAGTAAGGGCAGTTCGACAGTGGAACACATTCCCTCGGAGTGTGGTAGAGTCTCCTTCTTTGGAGGTCTTTAAACAGCCTGGATGGCCATTTGTTGGGGGTGCTTTGGGTTGGACTGGATGGCCCTTGTGGTCTCTTCCAACTCTATGATTCTGTGATGGGGAGGAATGATAGCTCAGGAGCGGAGGACTTGTTTTGTATGCCGAAAGTCTGGGGTTGATCCCTGGCATCTCCAGATATACAGGGTTCAGGATTTAACAGATTTGCTTCCCTGATAGAGTTGCTTCCCTCAGAGGAACTGAGTGCATTATTTCCTCTCTTACCACACCCCCCAAGTATATGCAAAACCTGCCTCAAAAAGCTGGGAAGCACTCCAGATTCGGGATTTGGGTGGCAGCGACGGCTGCGAGATAGAGAGGGTGGGAAGAACGTTCCATTACAGGGTAGAGGCAAAAGTGGTATGCCCTTATTTCTGCTTGGTAGAATGGTACTGGGTAGAATGGTACTGGGATGTCAGTACCAGTCAGTACTATGTAAACATCTGGGAAGGAGGCTCAAGTCTACAAAAGCTCATGCTACCAATTTCTTTCTTTCAGTTAGTCTCAAAGGTGCCCTAAGATCCCTTTGCACACTGATTTTCCAGACTAACATGGCTATATATGAGCAAGAGAGATGTTGAGTTAGAATTAGTTAGCTAGGGTCAGTCTGGATTTAGATGATGATGATTTCCTGCCTCTCCCTGCGGATCAAGGCGGGATTACATCAATAAATGTAACCACAATATACAAAATACAAGAGTGCAAAAATACATAATATCAACAATAAAATCAACATGATAAAATTCAAATAAAATAGCCCAATCATCTTTCACACCCAAGCCAGCAAGATGATACTATTGACTTGAGGGACCGTTAAAGGAATCGTGGGTAAGCCTGCTAGAAAAGCTCTGTCTTATGTACCTTTTTAAAGGTGTCTAAGGGCCTTTACAGACTGCCAGAAACAATGCAGCTTGAGTCCACTTTAACTGTCCTGGCTCAGTGCTAGGGAATCATGGGAACTGTAGTTTTTTCTGAGACATTGAGCCTTCTCTGTCAGAAAGCTCTGGTGCCACAATAAACTACAGTTCCCATGATTCCTTAGGACTGAGCCCGGTCAGTTAAAGTTGACTCAAGCTGCATTATTTCTGGCAGTCTGCAAAGGCCCTAAATTGGTAATAAGACGGAGCTCCTTTGCCAGGTTGTTCCACAGCTTAGAGGCTGCAGCTGTGAACGATCTTTGGGAAGTAATATTTAGTTTTATAATAATCTAGCAAATTTTTCCCAGATGTTCTGAGAGTGCGGGGCAGATTGTGTGGGGAGAGATGTGTTAGATAATATATCTGTGCCTCTAAGAATGCTACAGTAGTGTTATTGGTGTGGACGAGTGCAGACACATCATATCTGTGCTAGCAGCAGTTGTTCAAGGGCAGTGGTGTTCAGTGGTGGGGTTATACAAAAAAGTCATGCACAGAGATCCCAGGTGGTAAGGGTTCAAACTAGCTTTCTCTCTGACATCCTGTTTTTCTGTATGTAGATCAGTTTTTGTTTTTCCTTGGGGGAGGACAGGGAACCTCTTCTTCTGAAGTCTGAAGTAACTTGCCTTTTTAAAAAATGTTGATAACTTGTACAAACTGTTGGTTAACACTCATTGTGAAGGTTAGTGGGAATTATGAAATATTAGAAAAAACACTAGAGATTTCTGGAAAGGCTGTTTCACCTATATGCATCATTTAAATGAATATTTCTGCTAGTTCATAAAATGGCTTATTCAGATATAGAAAAATACATAATCTGCTTCCATTGCTATTAATAGGATGCAAGAGATTTGTAGAGTAAGTGTATTAAGTATTTGAAATATGATGCACTGTGCCCTTTGTGCTCTCTGTTGTTTATAGGTGGTGCTGCTGGTGGAGGTTATTCTCAGGTTATTCCTATGGAGGAGGTAACATTCACATTAATGTTATTGGATCACTCTGTAAAGATCGGTTCTGGGCATTATGGCTTGGATGCACAGCTTTGTTGTTTTCTACAATCTCACACCTTGCAATCATGTTGGATTACAAGTCCAGTCATGCCCAGCCAGCATGACTGTTGGGGATGATGGAAGTTGTACTCCAGGGAAACAGGGACTTGAGGGATCACTAATGTGGAACTTGTTGGGTGGCCTTGGACTAGGAACTCTTCAGACCTGACCTACCTCATAGGATTTAGTGGAGAGGAGGAGAGCTGTGTGTACTGTCCTCAGCTCATTGTAATAAAAGTAGGGCATAAATGATACATCTAAGTAAAATAATAAATGATAGGTGAAAGAAATGTCCATGTTCCAAGGAGGTATCCCTCTGAATAATTCTGTCCAACTCTGTTTGGGGGAAGCAGGAAGGAAAGGCAGTAAATGTCATGCCATACTTGTGAGTGGATTGCCACAGTTGGAAGCAAGATGCTGCCTGAGATCATGGGTGGGAATTGTGTGGCTTACAAACTGCTGTGGTGCAACTCCTCCTTGAGGTCCCTCTGCAGAGAAAAACCTAAGACTCGGAGTGGATGATTTTGCCACTGCCCTCCACAGCCCTCCAGAGTTGGACATAATTACAGGACAGAATACTTCTGTAAAATATAGCATTTGACAATAGCTATTTTGGAATTCCAGAAATTACCTTCTGGTCACTTCTAGTTTTGGAGAAAGGACCAGATGCAGATTGCAGTACTCTAGAAAGGTGGTAAAAATGGGATGGGTACAACCAATAGAACTTTTTTGGTTGTCCATTTCTGTTCCAAATGGACTTTTGGTTGATTCATCATGTATATGGCACAATTATATTCTCAAGAAACTTAAAAGCGCTTAAAATACCCCGAAGCTGGGGTCCTGTGCAGTCCCAGAAGAAGGTATAGTGCAGGGGTAGGCAACCTTTCCCCTTTAAGGGCCGAGGGACTTCAGCTCCCAGAATCCCAGGAGCTATTGGCCAACAAGGGACTATTGGCCAACATGGCTGAGGCTTCTGGGAGCTGAAGTCCCTCGGCCCTTAAAGGGGACAGGTTGCCTACCCCTGGTATAGTGGATGAAGAAGGTTTTCTATTTTGAGAAGCCTACTGTTCTGAAAGCTCTGCAAAAGTACATCATTATGGGGGAGGACTTTTTTCTTTTTCTTTTCTATTTTTCCCCTTCTCCATTAGACTAGTTGCTTGTCTCTCACAAATCACAGAGCAGTTCTCTTTCTGGCCTCCAGGAAATTTGCTATTAATACTCTCTCTCTCTCTTTGCCACCATAGTCCTGTTTTGGGATTTAATAAGATTTTAGCAAAGGTTTGAGGTGACTGTTAAACTGTTCCTCCTCTCCACCACAGTTTAATCTTCATCTCACTGGTGACATCCATGCTATTACTGCAGCCAATAATCTGGTTGCTGCTGCAATTGATGCTCGGATCTTCCACGAGGCAGCACAGTCTGATCAGGTAACACCAGGCAACTGATTCTTTCTCTTTTATCTTGTACACCATCAATTTAACTGAGACTTGTTTGATGATCTGCAGCTGCTAATTGTCTCTCTTGCTTTTGAAGGCGCTCTATTCTCGCTTGGTTCCTTCCGTCAATGGAGTGAGGACATTTTCTGATATCCAGATCCAGAGGCTGCGGGTGAGCTGTAGCCTCTTTCCTGTGTTTCTTTCTAGGTCTCTTCCTCAGCACACAAATGTTCATAGGTACAGAATTTTGTGTGTGGTATAGAACTGTAATCTTGAACTAGTAATGTATTGGAGAGAACAGTCAATGCCAATTTCCTTCTGTTCAGACAAATCTAAACCTTGCCACCAAGAAACTCATTTCATCACACTCCCCTGAGACTTGGACTGCAGAACTTAAACTGGAAAGTATCCTCTTTACTACTCTAAATTTGTATCCCTTTCAATGGAGAAAAAGGCCAGAGTTTCCTTATTCAACAGTACAGATCTTGTACTGAATCTTCTGGCAAGCATGATCACTGACTATACAAGCTGCAGTATTGGAGTCTGAGTTTAAAGTCCCATTTTCAAACTCTGCCCAAGTGGTGCCCTGTGAGGGACCCTCCTATGTTAGTGCCTGTTTGTCTGCCTATTTACTCGGTGGTAGCAGCAGGTGGTTGGGAAGCCTCATTTTAAATTTCCCATCATTTAAAGTGTTGCCACTGTTTGGTAATCTGGAAAAAAGATTTTAAATGGGCGTTTATCAGATCTAGTCACCCAGCATGAGTGGGAGTGCTAGCAAGAGGGTTGCTAGTGTCCTCTGCTGACTGAAGTTACAGCTTGAAAAGTTACTTTTAAGAAGAATGAATGTAGTGATAATACCAAGGGCATCCTTAACTGATAGAATAATGCTCTAGGACCCACAACTGGGGCCTCCAAGGCAATGTACAATTCATAAAGACGCCTGAAATTAAATACATAAGTGAAAACCAATTTAAAATGTTCTAAATCTCCACTTTGAAAATAGTTCAAAAATCAGACAATTAAAAACAGCCAGGGCAGACATCCCTAATGTTAAGAACTGAAGAGCCAAGCATCATCTTCACTGTCCAATAGAAACTCAGAAGGGATTGAGCCAGCCTGACCTCCCTTAGGAGGGAAGCTTCACAATTGGTGTGCTGCCACAAAGAAAGCCCTATCACCTGTACCCACCAGCCTCATGCGGTAATAGGGCACTTAACAAGGCTTGTGATAAGGAGCTTAGATCTTGGGTAGGTTCATATGGGAAGAGGCAGCCTTTCAGACATCCTAACCCTAAGCCATTTAGGTATTTGTGGATTAAGACCAGCCAGCGTGGCATAGTGGTTTGAGTATTGGACTATGACTCTAGAGGCCAGGGTTCAATTCCCAGCTTGGTGATGAAACCCACTGGGTGACCTTGGGCAAGTGACACTAAAGCCTCAAGGGAAGGCAACAGCAAACCCCCTATGAACAAATCTTGGCAAGAAAACCCCATGATAGATTCACCTTAGGGTCGCCATAAGTCAGAAATAACCCGAAGACAAACAACAACAACAGTTAAGACCAGCAACTGGAGAGACTCTATTCTGTGCACCTGGAGTCAGTATGCTGGCTGTTGTCCATTTCTCTCCTGCAGACACCTTGCTGTTACCTTGTTGTATTGTCTTCTGCTTAATGGTAGGGCTGGCCTTGAGACATTTCCCAACAGGGTTGACATTTCAGCCTAGGCTTTTGGATTTTTCTTCCTCCCTTTGTTTTAATCTTGTAATGATTTTTCTAATGAACTTCCTTAAAGGCTCATTTCCTGTAACTGCTTGTCTTGTTATCCTCCTCTGCCCAAATGCCTTCCCTTCATTCTCAGAGACTGGATATTAAGAAAACAGACCCAGAGGCTTTGACGAATGACGAGATAAACAAATTTGTGAGATTGGATATTGATCCAGCCAGCATAACATGGCAAAGAGGTAACAGAGCAACAATAACCTGTGGAAAAGAAAATAGAACAATATTCAGAAGAGAGTGTTGTGGGAAGTTTTTGTTATGTGTGTGGAGGAGGGTGGATTGAAGCTTACATAGAAATCTTACTGATTCCCTTCTTGCCCTCAGTTACTTGGCTGGATTCAATACAGGATAAAATCTGACTATGTATATAGTGCCATCAGAGTTTGCATTTGACAGTTGCGTTCTGGTTAGGAAAGATAAAGAAACAGACCCATTTTTCACAACAATTTGCCACTTCTGAGATATATTTTTTTCTTGGCCAACCTACCTTACAATACAAGAATCATTAAGTTGGTAGAATCTGGGGGTTCTTGGAAAAATATAGAGTTATTTAGCTCAGTTATTAAGCCAAAGAGCCAGTGTTGTCAAAGACGACTCTGTGGTCATGTGGCCAACATGACTGCGTCGAACACTGTTACCTTCCCATCAAAGTGGTACCTATTTATCTACTTTGCATGCTTTCGAACTGCTACGTTGGAAGAAGTTGAGACTAGTGATGGAAGCTAACCCATCATGTGGCACTTGGGCCTCAAACTGCAGTCCTCTGACCTTACAATCATCAAAATTGGGATCTTAACCACTAAGCCACTGCATCCCTTACACCAGGGGTAGGCAACCTTTCCCCTTTAAGGGCTGAGGGACTTCAGCTCCCAGAAGCCTCAGCTATGTTGGCCAATAGTCCCATGTTGGCCAATAGCTCCTGGGATTCTGGGAGCTGAAGTCCCTCGGCCCTTAAAGGGGAAAGGTTGCCTACCCCTGCCTTACACCCTTGTTAAATCATCTCTAGAGGCTGCCAGTTTTTCATTGGACACAATTCAAAGTGCTAGTTATGACATATAAGGCCATATATGGCTCACATCTTGGCAATTTAACAGGCCAGATCTCTCTGGATAAGCCTGGCCTAGCCCTGAAATCAACAGGAGAGGTCAACAGGAAATAGCCTTATTGCTCTATCCAGTATAGTGGTCACACTGATTGAAAACTTAGGGCCTTTGCAGACTGCCAGAAATAGTGCAAATTGAGTCCACTTTAACTGCCCTGGCTCAGTGCTAGGGAATCATGGGAATTGTATTTTTTTCTGACACATTGAGCCTTCTCTGTCAGAGAGCTCTGGTGCCACAATAAACTACAGTTCCCATGATTCCCTAGCACTGAGTCAGGGCAGTTAAAGTGGACTCAATTTGCATTATTTCTGGCAGTCTGCAGAGGTCTTCAGTTCCACAAGCTTTGCAAGCATGGTTGGTGAGGACATGAGAGAGAGCGAGAGAGGGCCTTCTTGGTGGCTGTTCCTAGACTCTGGAACTCTCTTCCCTGGCAACAGGCAAACCCCTTTATATTCTGACAGGCTTTTAAAACAGATTTTTTTAAAGGTGTGTGTGTGTATTTTTTTAGGTGTGTGTGTGTATTTTTTAAATGATCTGTTTTTAATAGCTTTTTATCTTTCTTAATTGCATTTTATTCTTTTAACTGGAGGTTTGAATTCTTTTAATACTGTGAATTTTAATATTTAAAATTTTTTGTATGCTTTTAGTTGTATTATTCTTTTAAATGGCAAGCTGCTTTGAGTCCCAATTTTGGGAGAAAAGTGGGATGCAAATAAATAATGAAGAAGAAGAGGGGGAGGGGGAGGACTTGTTATTGTTCTTCTGGAGAACCTGAAAGTTTGCATCCCTTTTGTGGAGTTTTAGGTTGACCTAATAAAGGAATTGCCTCCCTTCAAATTTTGTTTGCTTAGCTTGCTTTTTCTAATTGCCATGCATATTGTCTAGGTCAGGAATAGTCACTGAAGAAATAATTTCAAACTGATCAGTATGGAAGTAAACAAGTGACAGATAAAATTGTAAAAAAGTAGGTCAGCCCTTATAGTGATAATGCAGTCGCCAAACAGCAGGCTGTTGGCAATTTAAGCAAACACATTTTTGCAAATGTAACCTCCTTAATCAGTGCCATGCTGAGTGCAAGGCATAATTCTTACAGGTTCTCTCAATCATGTCTTTCATGGTGATTGAACTTAACCTAGACAGCAAAAGGATTTTAGATTTACTACTTTTTCTTTGTACATGTTTCTCTGTAAGACAAAATTAAATTCTTAATTAAATGTTAAACGTATCTGCAAAATCTGGCTCTTGCCACACTAATAAGCGCTATTTATCTTACAGATGTAAGTATATACATTTTTATGTCAAAATTGCTGTAACAGGTGGCTTTTTCTTGGTGGAGTTCCTGCTATTGAATAAAGTGTTTAGAAGTGAGATCAAATTCACACCTAAAGCAAAAGGAGCCAATGAATGCCTTATGACATCCTTTGAGTCATCTGTAGATGCTGCAGACAACATGGATAGAGTGCAGGGATAGGGAAAATGTGGCCTTTTAGGTATTGCTGGACTGGAACTTCTGGCATTCTTGTCCTTGGACTATGGTGGCTAGGGTTGATAGAAGCTGAAGAACATCAGGAGGATCAGAAAAGTCCTGTCCAAATGTCCATCTCATGTAATGATATACAATAAGAGATAAACAGAAGATATACATATAAAGATATACAGAAGAGCCCTGTTTCCAACAATGACCAACTCACTGCCTCAGGGAAGTTTACAAAAAGGTCATAAAGGAAATATTCATCTCCTAATGTTGTTCTCCAAGTGATTCCCACTTGTCTAGATTAGATGATACTGCTGGAATTGTGTAAATTCATGAACTAGTACCTGACTTAGCTCTTGGTACCCTAGTTTCCTCTTCCTTCCCCATTCCTTTTTCTTTTGTGTTACATTTATTAAATTCTAAGGGCCTTTGCAGACTGCCAGAAATAATACACATTAAATTGAGGCACTGCCCTGGCTCAGTGCTAGGGAATCATGGGAACTGTAATTTATTGTGGCACCAGAGCTCTCTGACAGAGAAGGCTCAATGTCCCAGAAAAAAATACAATCCCCATGATTCCCTAGCACTGAGCCAGGGCAGTGCCTCAATTTAATGTGCACTATTTCTGGCAATCTGCAAAGGCCCTAAGTCTGCAAAGAGACAGCATCTTGCTCTTTAATCTGTGTACCATACTTGGCAAATTGTAGGCATTTGGTAAATAACCATATTTGATGGAAGTTTGTTTCTGAAGATTCCATATAATTCTTGGTAGTGTGGTCATTAATTGGTCTAATAACCTTTTAAAGTTATTTAAGCAGGTAAAGTCACATAGTATCACCTTACCGTGTGTAGAAAATAGGAAGAACAGGTTTAGACTCAGAAGAAGGAGGAATAAAGATAGGAGGAAAGAATATCAACAATCTAAGCTATGGAGATGACACCATATTACTAGTGGAAAACATAATGACCCTTAGCTTTGTTATCCTCCATTGCTCTGCTTAGCCCTTGTAGATTCAGGTCCATGACCTCTCTGATTGAGTGAGTCTATCCATCTGGTGTGTGGAACAATTACTAAGGAAGGTCAAGGATGAAACTGCAAAGGCAGGCTTGTTACTGAACATAAATAAAACAAAAATAATGACCACAGAGCATCTACATAAATTCAACCTAGACAATGAAGAAATCGGATTAAGATTTCCTGTACCTTGGATCAAACATTGATCAGGAAGGAGACTGCAGTCAAGAAATAAGAAATAAATTAGGAATGGGAAGGGCAGCAATGAAAAAACTAGACAAGATTTTAAAGAGTAAAGATATACAGAAGAGCACTAAAGTTAGAATCGTCCAATATATTGTATTCCTCATCATCATTTATAGATGTGAGAGCTGGACAGTGAAGGAAGTGCATAGGAAGAAAATAAACTCATTTGAGATGCGGTTCTGGAGAAGAGTGCTTAGGATAACGTGAATGGCCAAAAAGATCAAAAAAATGGGTCGTAAAACTGATCAAGCCTGAACCCTCCCTGGAAAACAAGATGATTAAATTGAGGCAATTGTACTTTGGTCACATTTTGAGAAGGCAAGAATAATTAGAAAAAACAATGATGCTCAGAAAGGTAGAAATAGAAAGAGGAAAACCACACACCAGATGGATAGACTCAATCAGAGAGGTCATGGACCTGAATCTACAAGGGCTAAGCAGAGCAGTGGAGGATAACAAAGCTAAGGGTCATTATTTCATCTTGCCTCAGTGAGTTCCCTAGACTAATCATATGTTGTGTAAAAAAGCTTTCTTTTGTCCTGAATCTACTGCTACACAGTTTTAGTGGATGATCTGGATTTTGCTGTTCTGAGAAAAGGAGGAAAACTTTACCTTGGTCATGTTAATTAATTCAGTAGTGTTTATTCCATGCTTCATGTTCTGTTAATAATTGAAGCATCAAAGCTAAGGTTGCAAAAGAGAAAGGCATCTAATGAGCTTCATGGCTTGACAGGCACTTGAATCTGCATCTCTGATCCCAGTCCAGTACCCAATATGCTGATTTTCCTTTTCCCAGACCTGTTTTGCTTTGCAGACTGAAGTGAGATAATTCCTTCCTGCCTCTAATTTGAAAGACCAAGTTTACTGAGACCCCTGGAAACTCTCCTTCACCCTTTGAAGTAGGACTTGGGACCTTTGTCCCTCCAAAGTTCAGATTCAATAATCCCTTGGAATTGTGACCATGCTGTATGGGGTTTCTGGGATTTTAGTCCAAAACATCTCATAGAATCATAGAGTTGGATGAGACCACAAGGGCCATCCAGTCCAACACCCTGCCATGGAGCAACACACAGTCAAAGCACTCCCAACAAGTGGCCATCCTGCATGTTTAAAAACTTCCAAAGAAGGAGACTCCACCATACTCTGAGGCAGGATATTCCACTGTTCTTACCATCAGGAAGTTCTCCCTAATGTTAAGGTGGAATCTCTTTTCCTGTAGTGTGAATCCATTGTTCCATGTCCTCATCTCTGGAGCAGCAGAAACCCAACTTGCTTTATCTTCAATATGATATCTTTTCAAATATTTAAACATGACTATCATGTCACTTCTTAACCTTCTCTTCTCCAGGCTAAACATAACCAGCTCCCTACGTCATTCCTCATAGGGCATGTTTTCCAGATTTTGGCAGGGTACACATCCTCCTCCTGCATAGGTTCTTAAAATTGTAAAATTTGTAAAATTGTCTTTTCAAACATTATCCTGCCAGCCATTTACCTATCGGTCATTGTTTTAGATGCACGCTTGTTCTAAAGCCACACACATATGAAAAGTACCATGTTTTGTTGTCCTCCGTGGCATTTTGCCTCTTGTAACTTTTTTCTAATGACCTATCTTGTGGTGCTAAAGCATAAAACAGCTTGATATACATACATCCAAAGTTGCCGGCTTGTTTTTAACCTTTCTTGTATTCCTTCATTCTCTCTCCCCCATCCCCACTTTTCCCCTTGTGCAGTGTTGGACACAAGTGACAGGTTCCTCCGGAAGATCACAATCGGCCAGTCTCTGACAGAGAAGGGGTTCTCCCGCATAGTAGGTGTTCTTTAATTTTCTTAATTGGGATACTTTACTTTTTTAGAAAAGCAGGCAGGTTTTTTTTTAAAGAATAGCATCTTTACCTTCCTAAAAAAAAATGGGTTAATCTGGAGTTTGTAGTTTCTCAGCTTGATTCTTCTTCCTAGATAGCTGGTGGAACTTTTCTCTTGATGTCTTCAAAAACAGGCTGGATAGCTACCTGTTGGGATGCTATAGCTGGATTTCCTGCATTGAGCAGAGGTTTGACTCAATGTCCTATGGGACCCCTTCCAGTTCTAGGATTTTGTGATGTACATCAATAATAATAACAACAACAACAACAACAACAACAACAACAACAACAACAAAATTTATTTATATCCCGCCCCTTTGAGATCAATCGGGGCGGCTAACATCAATAAAAATACAATACAATACATCAGAATACTTCCCTCCCCCCCCCCTTAAAAAGTTTTTAAATCAATTACAGATTAAAATCCAACAATAACATATAATGTACATAACAACGTACATCCCCATACTAAATTACTGTTGAAGTAATTTAGTTACCCAGGCCTCACTGATATACCCTTCCTTGACATTCTTTTAGAACAGCCTCTCCCAATGTCCTCCCTTCCACATGTGTGGGACAACAGCTCCTGTCATCCCCAGCCAGCATAGAGAGGGCTAGAGGGACAAAATGGGTATAATACTAAATATCTAATAAATTCAGTTTGTAACATGTGAAACTATTAATGAAAGTATGCACATAGGTTTCACTTTCCAGTTATCAGTAAGAAACTGAGACTGACAGATTCTCTTTTTTCTCCTTTTTCTAATTGTACATAAGAGACCCACTGTGGTGTAGTAGTTTTAGTGTTAAACTAGGACTCTGGTAGACCAGGGCTGAAATCACCATTCAGCAATGGAAACCGATTGCATGACTTTAGGCAAGTGACTCTCCCAGCCTTAAAGGAAGGCAAGAGCAAACCACCTCTGAATTGGTGGGGTTTTTGGGATGGATGCCGGCCGTGAAAGCCTTCGACTTCACACCTCTGAATAAATCTTATCCAACTGCAGCCTCACAAAAATGTACCTCCCTAGAATAGGGTCGTCATAAATTTGAGTTGACTTGAAGATTCATAAAAACAACAAATTTTACAGAAGTAGCTGTGCGCAGCTCACTTTGTGTATCTTTGAAAATAAATGCTTTTGGTTAGTGAAAGGTGTAGAACACTCAGAACAATATGTACCAAAATATGTATAATAATACTAATAATCATAATCATAATAATTTATTTATACCCTGCCCCTCTGTCGAACAATCGAGGTGGCTTACAATTCCATACAATATCACATATCTCAAAAATACACACTAAAATCCCAAAACCCACCCACCCCTTAAAAAAGTATTAAACTAGATATCCATTAAAACAACTTAAAATGCAACATCAGAAATAAAAAACAGACTAGGACAAACAGTAACACAAGCAAGGCAGCAACAATGGGAAAGGTAAAAATGAATAGACTCCCGAGGCCGGGAATTCTAGTCAGGAAAGTCCTCAGGATGTATGCATTTCCATACAAGAAGCAAAAATAAAGAAGATTGATACACTGTTTATATCCACATCCCTCTAGTTCTCTCATTTTCACCAGGTTTTCATAATGCCCATTATATCTGTGTTTGTATTTTAAAGAAGGCACACCTGCTGTGTTTAAAGGATATGCTTTTTTACCCTTTTGTGTTCTTTCCCCCCCTACCCAGGCCCAATTTGACATCACCGTTGCCAGTGAAATCATGGCTGTCTTAGCACTCACAGACAGTCTGGAGGACATGAGACGGCGCCTAGGCAGAATGGTGGTTGCTTCCAGCAAGAAAGGTGTTCCAATTACTACTGAAGATCTGGTATGTTAACCATTTGAAAGTTGGCAACAGAGATGGCCTCAGATAAGCAAAAAACTGAGATTCTAAGACAATGGATTTAGAAACATTTTCCTCTAAAATCTATAGAATTTAATTGACAGCTGAAGACTTCTGAATCTCATTCTAGGGCTCACGAATGCAGATCCTGGCTTTAGGATAACTTAAGCATCATCTTTTCTCTCATGGGCTCCCCCCCCCATCATTAAATCTAAGACACACATCCCTCCGCTAGAGTTTTATTGTAGATTTGAAGCACTTTCCCATTGGCCTTTTTTCACAATGGCTGCTATCTTCAAGGAATTTCTTCCCCATGAAAAGATGGCTAAGTCTATTTTACTGGGGAAAAGTGAAGGCAATGCCCTCTAGTAAGCTTCCCTAGAATTCCACCCCTACAACATTCTTCCCCAATGGTGCTCTTCACAGGAGGGTTGAGTGTCCACTGTTTTAAATTTCCAGCGATGCCCGGAGAAACTAGCATATTGTTGACTGTTCCATGGTAATTTTAATTCAAATGCATTGCAGAAATTTATTAAAGCAGTTTGACACCGCTTTAACTGCCCTGGCTCAAGGCTATGGAATTCTGGGATTTGCAGTTTTGTGAGATATTTAGCCTTTTCTGTCAGAGAGCTCTGGTACCACAAAGCAAACTGCAGATCCTAGGAGTCCATAGGATGGAGCCATGGCAGTTAAAGCAGTATCAAACTGCATTATTTCTGCAGTGCAGACTCAGGCTGCATCCATGCTGATGCAGTTTGACACAGCTTTAACTGCCATGGCTCCATATTATGAGAGCTCTTGGATTTGTAGTTCGATGAGCTACTTAGCTTCCTCTTTTCCAGGACATGCCCTCCACGTCTACCCTCTCTCCAGGAGGAATTCCAAAACGTCCTCCATTTTGAGCACAGTGCAAGAAGCATGGTTTTACATTTATGTTTTTAGCTTTCTCTACATTTTTTTCTTGTGTGTCCTACATTTTTTGTAGTGAGTCATCCTCCTTTGCATTTAAGACATTTGGTCATCCTGTCTGAGTATCGGAGTATGACTCTGGAGGCCAGGGTTTGAGTCCCCACTTGGCCATGAAACCCACTGGGTGACCTTGGGAAAGTCACACTCTCTTAGCCTCAGGAGAAGGCAACAAACTCCCCTCTGAAGAAACCTTGCCAAGCAAACACCATGATAAGTTTGGCATAGAGTAAAAATATGGAGCAGACTGGTGTGTGAATTGTGCCCAGATGTGTTTGCCCTTTTGAGTTGTTTCTGTACAGATTATACATCAAGTAAAATGCTTCTTAGTTTATGGAGTCTTGACATAACAGAAAAACCTTAAGAAATGGAGAAAACCTGCAACTCAAGTAACTCTTCATCTTTCTTCCCTTAGGGAGTGAGTGGTGCCCTGGCAGTTTTGATTAAAGATGCTGTTAAGCCAAACCTCATGCAGACTTTGGAGGTAAGTTCATATTATGTGAAAGCTTAATGCTCTTGACTGGAAATTGGAATTGCTAAATTGGTACCCAAATATATGGTCTGTTTTACTGTACTTGTTGTGCTAGCCAATAGAAACAACACGTATCTTTGCGATGATGGTTTTCAGAATGTTTGACCTGTTGCTATTGCCCCCATCTACTGACCTCCATGCTCTTTTTTTCTATTATTCAGGATCCCTGCCATTTAAAATGTAAGAATCATCTCAGTTTGGTACAAGTTAATAAGTAGTATTGATTTATGATGAAAGAATAGCCATAAAACAACTCCTTGCATGTTGTGGTGTTCTCAAGCATCATCTATGGGCCTTTACAGACTGCCAGAAATAATGCAGCTTGAAACCACTTTACCTGTCCTGGCTGCTAGGAAATCATGGGAATTGTAGTTTTTTTCTGAGAGATGAGCTTTCTCTGTCAGAGATTTCTGTGCTACAATAAACTACAGTTCCCATGATTCCCTAGCACTGAGCCAGGACAGTTAAAGTGGTCTCAAGCTGCATTATTTCTGGCAGTCTGTAAAGGCCCTTTGTTTTTTGTATTCCATATTCCATGCAATTGGCTGTTTAATTCTCTATTTTTCTCCCTCCCCCATGCCCAGAAATTCACAATTTGTGCTGATGTGTGCTACTCCATTCTTTTTATATTAACACAAACATGTTTGTAAAAGCACACGACATTACAATGCACAAACCCAACTTTCTTCAATGTACGTATATCCGCCTCTCAAAAAAACCTTACTAAATACTGACTTCCCATTTGCCAAGACATAAAGTGTATCCCTTAATCCTTTTCCCAATTCCCTTCATATATAAACTTCCTGTATGCAGCTTACTCTTACTTTTCTAAGAACTGCTGCTCTTGTTCATTTTGTATCTTTTGTCTGTATTTGTTATGAATACTTTGTTTTACTCATTGTATAACCTAACATAAATAAAATAAAGTCAATCACACTTCAAAGCCTGCTGATGCCACCTCCACCTCTTTGAGCTGCAAATAAACTAAAGGCCTAAGCAGACTGCCAGAAATAGTGCACATTAAATTGAGGCACTGCCCTGGCTCAGTGCTAGGGAGTCATGCGAACTGTATTTTTTTCTGGGACATTGAGCCTTCTCTGTCAGAAAGCTCTGGTGCCACAATAAATTACAGTTTCCATGATTCCCTAGCACTGAGCCAGGGCAGTGCCTCAATTTAATGTGCACTATTTCTGGCAGTCTGCTTAGGCCCTAAGTGGGTTCCATTCTTGCAAGAACTGTTCTCTGGGTTTCACTTTCATTAGTTGTGTTAATTTATCCATCTCCTTAATCTCTACTAATTAATATGTCAACTCCTCAGTTGGAATCTTTGCGGTCTTCCAATATTTTGCATAGGTCATTCTTGCTGCTGTTTCAGGCATAATAAAAGTTACTTTTTTATTTTCAAGGTTTTCTGCATTCTTGATCTTACCAATAGCCAAACTTGCTTAGCTGTAGAACAGTTTCACCGCATGCGGAAGAAGGTCCCCACTTCTTTGTCACATTTCCAGCATTTGTTGCTGGCCTCTTTATACATGGGTTCTTCTCCATTCTTTATGATATCCAATCTTACAATTGCCAGCTTGGATATAGCATGGGGATCCTGTAACTTTAATCTTAACAGACTGTGGAGCAGGGGAACAATCAAATGAGATGAAGGTAGCTTCCAAATGAAGTGGAAGAAGAGGAGGAGTGGAAAAACAGCCAGCTCTAAGCTGGGTGCCATCTCTCCCACTGTCCACCAGTGAAACAATTATTATATTTATTTGTACCCTGCTTTCCCCCCAAAACTGGGACTCAGAGTGGCTTACAATTTAAAAGAAGAATACAATTAAAAAACATAAAAATTGATACATTAAAATAGAGTTAAATTGTTACAATATTAAAACAGATTGCTCATTAAAAGAATAAAATACAGTATAAAAAGATGTGTTTAAAACGGTACACTTTAAAATACAACAGCACCTCAGCCCATTCTTTAAAAACTTTCTGTTTTAAAAGCCTATCTGAATAAAACAATAAGACTGAAAAGATAAAAAAGCAAAAAATAATATAATCTTTATCTACAGCAGGGGTAGGCAACCTAAGGCCCGGGGGCCGGATGCGGCCCCTGAAGGCCTTTGGACCGGCCCCAGGCCGGTCCTGCCGCCGCCGCCGCCGCCGGCCATGATGATATTGATTATTGTTGTTATTACTTGTTCTTGGGGTTTTCTTGGCAAAATCTCCACAGGGGTTTTGCCATGGCTTTTCTGGGGTTGAGAGAGTGTGCATGCATCTTTTTTTTTTTAATTTTTTTTTTAAAAATAATTTATTTATTTATTTATTTATTTATTTATTTTTGGTGCTTCGGCCCCCCAATTGCCTGAGGGACAGCAACCCGGCCCCCGGCTCAAAAAGGTTGCCTACCCCTGATCTACAGTATTTCTTTTAAAAGGTAACAACAATGAGTATAACTATTTATGACAAATACAGACAAAAGATACAAAATGAAGAAGAGCAATGATGGCAAGCAAAATAATACAAAATAGTAAAAACACCAAACAATACATTGAATCAGGGTAAGACAAAAAGTAATGCAAAAGAAAAAAGGCTGAAGAGAGGGGGAGTCATAAAAGGAAGCTAACCTTATAAAGGCTCAGCAGTTGAATAAGATAATATATACAGCCGAAAGCCATTTCCATCTCAGCAACTCACCCTTAACCCTATAACAGGGATAGGCAACCTTTTTGAGCTGGGGGCCGGGTTGCTGTCCCTCAGACAATTGACGGGCCGAAGCACCAAAAATAAATAAATAAATAAATAAATAAATTAAAATTAAAATTAAAATTAAAAAAGAATTAAAAAATTAAAAAAAATGCATGCACACTCTCTCAGCCCCAGAAAAGCCATGGCAAAACCCCTGTGAAGATTTTGCCAAGAAAACCCCAAGAACAAGTAATAACAACAATAATCAATATCATCATGGGGGGGCGGCGGCGGTGGGGGGGGTGGCGGCGGCAGGACCAGTTTGGGGCCGGTCCAAAGGCCTTGCTGGGCCGCATCCGGCCCCCGGGCCTTAGGTTGCCTACCCCTGCCCTATAATGACCAAAGTTCTAGATCTTGTCCATATTGCAACAGGAGGCAATACAATCAGCCCTTTGTATCCACAGATTCAACCACCCACAGCTTGAAAATATTTTTTAAAACATTCCAAAAGCAATGCTTGATTTTGCCATTGTATATAATGGAACTTTAGCATCCATGGATTTTGATATCTACCAGGAGTCCTGAAACCAAATCCGAGGGGATATCAAGGGCCCACTGTATTAATATTGGGAGAGGATGACTGGCTGAAAGTTGGGGTTTGGAAGGTGAGGGGGGACAGATATCTTCATCCTTTTTGACAGAATTTTATGGGACTTGTCCTGCTTCACAAACTGTTGAAATTTAACCCGTTCCATATCCAGCCTGGCAACCCTATTCAACCTTGATATGCATAAGGAAACTTGTAGCACCTTTAAGACTAACTGAAAGATGGAAGTTGATAGCATGAGCTTCCACAGATGCACTTGACGTGAAAAGCCCAGGGACAGTTTTGGTTTCTTATGGACACTCTCATTTACACACAGACTGTTATATAGGTCTGTCCCTGGGTTATATAGGTCTGGGCTTTCCACGCCAACAAATGCATCTGAGGATGTAGGCTCAAGTCTATGAAAGCTCATGCTATCAACTTTGTTGATTTGTGTGAGGTAAATGTAGCAGAGATCAAAGGACTGCTTCTTTTCATCAGCCATCCTGGAAATGCTGTTTCCTGCATTCTCCCAGTAGATTCAGTTTCTCATGAAGACACAATTGTAAATCCAAAGTAAAGCTTTATTGTTGCATAGTAAAAACAGAAAAGAACTATATACAATCCATCTTTCAGATAATAGAAACCATAAGATTGCAACTTGTTGTTGCTAAGTTGAAATTTCTCTGGAATTGCCGCTCTGCTGCCTTAAAAGCAATGGCGATCCACGACCTCTTTCTGTCACAATCATTTAACCTTCTCGCTCTCACCGAAACTTGGTTTCTGGCCCATGATACCGCTACCTCTGCTGCCCTTTCTTTTGGCGGTCTCTCCTTTACCCACACTGGCTGCCCTGAGGGTCGTGGAGGAGGGGTCGGCATCTTATTATCCAAGTCCTGCCAGTTTCAGGTTCTCTTTTCTCCCCCAGCTATTCTTTTTCCTCATTTGAACTAGACTCCATTAGGCTCTTTTCTCCTCTGCAACTTCGGGTTGCTATCATCTATCGTCCCCCTGGTTCAGCTTCTCAGTTTTTCACAGATTTCGAGTCTTGGCTGACATTTTTTCTTTCAGATACTGTCCCCTCCTTGATTTTAGGTGACTTTAACATCCACCTGGATGATCCCAAGAATTCTTCAACCTCTCGCTTTAGCTCTCTCTTAGCTTCTTTCGGCCTCCAGCCACATTCTAATGCTCCAACCCATTCTCTTGGTCACTGCCTTGACCTAGTTCTCCCCGCCAAGTGTGTCATCTCCGACTACTTGGCCTCTGCCTTTCCACTATCTGATCATCACCTACTCTCCTTTACTCTTACCTACATCCCACCTCCCCGCCATACCGTTCTCCGCCAGTTCCGTGATCTTCATTCTCTCAATCTTAATATTTCACTCAGTCCTTAGACTCATCCTTTGTTTCACTCAATCTTGGGGACTCTGCTGACTCAGCTATGTCTTTATTGAATTCTACTCTCTCCTCAACTCTTGACAGCTTTGCCCCAGTATTTACGCACGTGTCTTCCTCTTCCTCTATGACTAGGCCTTAGCCCTGGATTACTCCCATTGTTAGATTTCTCCGGTCCTGCTCCCGAGCAGCTGAACGTCTTTGGAGAAAGTCCAGGGAGTGGGCTGATTTTATCCATTATAAATTCATTCTGTTATCTTTTTCACGCGCTTTGTCAATGGCAAAACAAGATTACTTTAAATCATTGATCTGCGCCAACGAGAGGCGCCCGCAGCGTTTGTTCTCCTCTTTCAATACACTGTTAAAACCCTCTCCACCTTCTAATTCTCCATTATTTTCTCCCTCCGATTTCGCCAACTATTTCATTACAAAGATCAATACCATTCGTTCTGAGTTAACTCTTCCTGACTTGCCTCCTACTACTAATCTTCTCGCCCCCTCCTATTAATAAATTTTCTGTGTTTCCTCCTGTTTCTCTTGAAGAACTTTCTTCGCTGCTGAACTCATCCAAGCCTACCACCTGCTCCCTTGACCCAATTCCTTCTCGTCTTCTAATTTCTATAGCCCCCTCTTTGTTACCCTCCCTCCTCTATATTTCAATCTTTCTCTCTCTTCGGGTTCCTTCCCCTCGGTCTTCAAACATGCCTTAGTTTCCCCCATTCTGAAAAAACCCTCTCTTGACCCCTCTTCCTTGGCTAGCTATCGTCCAATTTCTCTTCTTCCTTTTCTTTCTAAGGTGTTGGAACAAGTTGTCTATTCACGCTGTCTCAAGTTTCTTGAAACTAATTCAATTCTGGATCCCTTCCAGTCTGGTTTTCGCCCAGGGCACTCCACAGAGACGGCCCTCACTAAGATCTCTAATGATCTTTTGCGGGCCAAGACAAATGGCCTCTATTCTATCCTTGTTCTTCTTGATCTTTCTGCAGCCTTCGACACCGTGGACCATTGTCTCCTAATGGATGTACTCTCTGACCTTGGTTTTGCGGGCCTTGTTCTCGACTGGTTTTCATCTTACCTGTCAGACAGATCCTTTTCAGTAGTCTCGGGTGGCCAAACCTCATCCCCTGTCCCCTTATCTGTTGGAGTTCCTCAGGGCTCTGTTCTGGGTCCCCTTTTGTTTTCTATATACACACTTTCCCTTGGTAAACTCATCTCTTCATTTGGCTTCTCTTACCATCTGTACGCCGATGATACCCAGCTGTACCTCTCCGTTCCTAAACTCTCATCAGAGCTAGAACAGCAAGTGTCATCTTGTTTAACAGCTGTCTCACACTGGATGTGCCATCCGCGTCTGAAGCTCAATATGTCTAAAACTGAGCTTCTCGTTTTTCCACCTAAGCCCACCCTTCACTATACCTTTTCTGTTTTAGTTAACAACATTTCTATTCAGCCGGTCCAGGAAGCCCGCAGTCTTGGTTTCATCTTTGACTCTTCCTTGTCATTTATCTCTCAGCCTCTACTGCAAAAACACTGGTCCATGCCCTAGTAATTCGTAATAATTTTTATTCGGTCATTGACCAGTATAACCATGCCCTAGTGGTATCGCGTCTAGACTACTGTAATCTTCTCCTGGCAGGGCTTCCTCTCTCCCACCTCCACCCATTAATCTCTGTTCAGCATTCAGCTGCACGCATTATTTCACTTGCTCGCCGTTATGATCATGTCTCCCCTCTGTTATCTTCCCTCCACTGGCTCCCTTTTCCTTTCCGCGTCAGGTATAAACTTTTGTTACTCACCTTTAAAGCACTGCATGGGCTGGCTCCTCCTTATTTAACCGATCTCCTCTCTCCCTACATCCCTACCCACTCTCTTCGTTCTGGCAGTCAAAGTCTCCTGGCTCAACCCAGGATTTCCTCTGCCCCGTCCCGGATCCGTCCATTCTTTCTTGCTGCCCCTCATTCTTGGAACCATCTTCCTCTGCATGTACGGCTCATCACCTCCCTAACCAGTTTTAAGACTGAATTGAAAACCATATTGTTTAGGGAAGCGTTCTCAGGGATCTTGTGATTGTTATCTGGCTGTTTGATAATCTGGTAATTGTTCTGATAATGTTAATTGTGTTGTGATTTGTTTGATATTTGATCTTTTAATTTTCTTTCCTCTATATGGTAATTTGTTTATTTATTTATTTTATTTTATTTCTTAGAGTGTACGCCGTGGGCAGGCTTTTTTATATTTGTAACTTTTTACTTTGTACAGCGCTGTGTATAATTACAGCGCTCTAGAAATAAAGTTTAATAATAATAATAATAATAATAATAAGTTCTTAACAAAGGAGAACAAAGGAACCCTTGGCCCAACCCAGAACTCCACCTCCTGGGTGGCAACCTACATAATGATAGGATGATCAGCTTTATCCCAGCCTCTAGACCAGCCCCTAGCTGTGTGTCACTCCCCATGTGACTTGGTTCTCATGCAAACCAGATGAGGTCATTTGTTTACCTTCCAGCATCCTGTTTTCCCAGGCTCAACGTCCTTGTTATTCTGTTCAGTGTGAAATTGTTTTGGTTTCAAACCACCTGCAGGCTGAGTCCTCTTCGTTTGCTTACTTAGATGCTTTTCTCAGAAGAGATTTTTCACACATCTTTACATTTCCACTTTGACTGCATATCCCATCCATATTCCAACACTTTTATCTTTCAGTTAGTCTTGAAGGTTCTACAAGATCGCTTTGCATACTGATTTTCCAGACAAACAGGGCTATGTCTTTGAATTCTATTCAGCCTCTGATTAACTGATTAGTTAAAATTCGTTTATTATCCAAATTTCTTAAATTTGCCAAGAGCAGTTTCAAAATTCATTATTTCAATTGTTAGACCCTCAGCAGTATTATTTTGTAGTAACTATTGCCATATCCCATTACTTTAATACATTACTGTGCCATTTCAGTCATTTTAAATTAAATGTAAGGGTTTAAGGCAGTGATGGCAAACCTTTTAGAGACTGAGGGCCTTTACAGACTGCCAGAAATAATGCAAGTTGAGGCCACTTTAACTGTCCTGGCTCAGTGCTAAGGAATCATGGGAACTGTAGTTTATTGTGGCACCAGAGCTCTCTGACAGAGAAGACTCAGTGTCCCAGAAAAAAATACAATTCCCATGATTCCCTAGCACTACCACAGGTCAGTTAAAGTGGCCTCAAGCTGCATTATTTCTGGCAGTCTGTAAAGGCCCTGAGTGCCCAAGCTGCAAACCAATACCCACTTATTTATCACAAAGTGCCGCGTCCCTCTGGCTTTCCAGTAACGAACTCTGGCAAACTCTGTGCTGGGGCAACTCTGAGTGCCATCTCTGGCACATGTACCATATAGGTTTGCCACCACAGGTTTAAGGAATTAATTTATGAAGTAATTCTCCTCCTCCTAGTGTTTGAATGTTAGTGAATCAGACAGCTTTAACAATTCACTGTTAAATTAACATTTCCAAGTTGGTAAAATTCAAAGACATGGCCTTGTCAGCCTGGATGAGTATGCAAAGAGATCTTGTAGCACCTTTGAGACTAACTGTGGGTGTATCTACACTGTAGAAATAATGCCATTTAACATCACTTTAAGTGCTGTAGCTCCACCCTATGGAATCCTGGGATTTGTACTTTTGCTACGTCTTTGGTCTTCTCTGGCAAAGAGTGCTAGTGCCTCACAAAACTACAAATCCCAGGATTCTGTAGGATGAAGCCCTGGCAGTTAGTCTTGTCATACTGCATTATTTCTACAGTGTAGATGCATCCACAGGGAAACAAATAAGTTGGTAGCTACTTCCTCAGATGCATTAATTAATTCATTAAACTCTTACATTTAATTTACATTTCAAAGTTCTAGTCTATTATTCTCCTTTTGTTGCAAACTGCCCTGGAAAGCATTTGTTTACATTAACAATTAAATTAATTACATATATCTATTGCTGTCACAATTTCTTGCCATATGCATGTGCACACACCATTTTTTTCCCCACCCTTTCAGGCAATTTACACAAACATGCCATTCTGTATACCAGGGGTAGGCAACCTGTCCCCTTTAAGGGCCGAGGGACTTCAGCTCCCAGAATCCCTTGAGCTATTGGCCAACATGGGACTATTGGCCAACATGGCTGAGGCTTCTGGGAGCTGAAGTCCCTCGGCCATTAAAGGGGAAAGGTTGCCTACCCCTGCTGTATACCATGTGCACCACATAAGGAGATCTTTTTTAAATGGCCCTTTTCTGTCTTTATAATAAGCACCCTTTCCCACCTTCCCACCTAAATTTTAACTTTTTATAGTTGCAGTATTAGAACTTCGCTATACGAGGGGTAGGCAACCTTTCCCCTTTAAGGGACGAGGGACTTCAGCTCCCAGAAGCCTCAGCCATGTTGGCCAATAGTCCAATGTTGGCCAATAGCTCCTGGGATTCTGGGAGCTGAAGTCCCTCGGCCCTTAAAGGGGAAAGGTTGCCTACCCCTGCGCTATACTGTAAGATTTCATTGTCTTTTGCATGCTTCTTTGTGAATAAATACTGCTGAGTTCAGCCAAACATGCTCCCAAACAACTGTGTGTGTGAAATTCCATGTGACAGAGTACCAGTTTTTCTATCTTGTTTCTCTTTTCTTTCTGCTGTCTCTCTCTGCCAGGGTGACCCAGTGTTTGTCCATGCTGGTCCATTTGCCAACATCGCTCATGGCAACTCATCTGTTCTAGCAGACAAGATAGCTCTGAAGCTCGTTGGCAAGGACGGGTTTGTTGGTGAGTGTATTTCAGAGCTTGGATGACTTACATTTTTGAAATACAACTCCCAGAATTCCTGAAACAACATGGCTAGTCTGTTTTCTGTGTGCCACCTTCATGCAAGGTTGACTTATAGAATCCATTGCAATAACTTATGAAGGCTGCTGGCTTAAGTGGTTTTCAAAAGGGAAGAGGCAAGTTCATGGAAGGCAATCTATCAGCGACCATCAGCCATTGTGGCTGTATGAAATCTCCATAATCAGATGGCATCTACCATCGAACACCACTTGCTGGAAAACAGCTGGAGAGAGCATGAAACAATTTCTAGAACCTAATTGTGGGCTTTCTTAAAGCTGTTGGCTAGCTATGGGTCTATGAAAAAGAGCAGGCTTGACAATATTGGTCTGATCATGGAGGCTTCTTCTGATGGTCTTACATCTTGGTCTTGAAGATGAGACTTGTATGTATGTAGGTTGGTGTAATGGTTTTTGCTCTGCCTGCTGGACCGTTTTGAGGCACAATTAAAAGTGCTGGCTTTTTACCTATTAAGACCTACACAGATTTGGCCCAGGCTATCTGAAGGACTGCATCTTCCCATATGGGCTGCCTAGGCTTTAGGATTGAGAGGGGAGAACTTATCTCTTCCCACCATATTCACAGGCACAGTTGCTGGGAATGTGGAGAAAGCCTTCTGTATGGCTGCTCCCATACTTTGGAGCTCTCTCCTTAGGGAAGTTGGGATGGCTCCTTTTTGGCTTTCCTTTTGGAAGCAGGTTAAGATCTTTCTTTTCCAGTAAGACTTTGGAAATGCTTTTAACAAATAAAGGACGTTTTTGGTGCTGTAATATTTTAAATCTGTTTTAAAGTAAAATTGTATTTGGTTTTACTTTTGTTATTCAATTTTAATCTTAATTTTGTGTGTGTTTAAACTATATGTGTATTCTCTGCCTTTTTGTAAGTCACCTTGAATCCCAGCCTTGGAGAAAAGCAGGATACAAATAAAGAGATAGATGGATGCTCTGCAAAGAAACTGAACTTAAGTTGCAGTGATGGCCTTGTAGCAGAGAATCAGAGAAAATATAGTGCAAGACAATAAGAAGCTAGGACTAATTCCTACCTCCTGGGATCACAGTCTGACCTATTTCTGGTTCCAGAATGGTTAAGCCCCATTCCCCATGACACAGTTGTTTGATGGTTTTCCAGCTGTGTATGCCCCCCTTCTAAAAAGATGAAATACCTCTCCTAAGGCTTAGTTACTCAGTCACTAGCTTTTGCAGTCAAGTCTGACACAATGACAACCATGGTGTAAACAAGACCTATTCATAAACCCATCGTTTCTACTTGTGGTTTACAGCTGCTAACAATCAAAAGTTTATTTGCAGGAATGGGTTTGGATGCAATGATCAAGAATTCAATAAAATATAGCCTGGCCTAACAGGTGACAGTATCAGAATAATAATAATATTGCTATGCATAAGAATAACTTTTTGCTTTAATCTGCCTACAGTGACAGAAGCTGGCTTTGGAGCGGATATCGGCATGGAAAAGTTCTTTAACATCAAGTGCCGTTATTCTGGTTTGCAACCCCATGTGGTGGTCTTGGTTGCTACTGTCCGAGCTCTGAAAATGCATGGTGGAGGGCCCACGGTGAGTGCTGTTCTTGGAGAATGTGAAGCCCAAAAGCCAGTTATAAAGTCCCAGAGTTAGAACGTGAAGGCTCTTGGAGAATTATGTGGTAGAATTTCAGCAACTAGATGAGCCCATTGCATCCTTAAGCAGTGTATTTTTAGTAGATCTGTGGTGAAACCTGTCCCTTATTTTTACTTCACTTATTTTTAAGCTTCCCCCCCCCCCTTTGTGAAATAAGAATTTTTCCCCTTGTCTCATTTATGGGTAGGAAGATTGCAGAGGTATTTCTAATTGGACATCCTCTGACTTCCTAGGGAAGAAAACTGTTTGCTGAGAGCTCAGGCAGCTAGAAACATCCCTAGAGGAGAGATTTTTTAAAATTGAAAAGTAAATAGAAGAGTCCTTGTGCACTTAAGAAAGAAAACAGAACCCTGACCCCACATTCTTCAGTCAGACCTTTCACACACACACCAAATTATCCCCTTCTGTAACCAGGTTCTTGCTAGAAGAAGAAGAAGGACAAAGATGAACAGGTTTACTAAGCCAATTTGTCCCACTGCTAGAGAGTGGTCTTAGCTTAGCTCATCTCAGACATCTGCTTAAGCCACAGGGTTTACTTTCTGTTTCTCATCTTTCCTGTTTTTTACTTGCCTGGAATTTTCTCCCCATCCAGTGTTAACTATCACTCTATTTATTCTCATTCTTCTTTACTATAAGTTATGAGTTAGAAAAAGTGTGATGAGGTTAAACACATAGAGACTCAATTCTGCGTCAATATCTACTTGGAGACATCAAATGTTTGTCCAGTCATTCATTTTGAACATCAGAATTGCCCAGAGGGTTTCCAAATTGAGCTGTTTGGTCAGATTCAAGGTCTGAAGAGGTCACCAAGATAGAATTGCCTGCCACAGATACCAAA
Source organism: Phrynosoma blainvillii (assembly GCA_026167975.1). Taxonomy (NCBI): domain Eukaryota; kingdom Metazoa; phylum Chordata; class Lepidosauria; order Squamata; family Phrynosomatidae; genus Phrynosoma; species Phrynosoma blainvillii. The sequence goes on along the minus strand of JANUYF010000001.1, from coordinate 443,759,210 downwards.
GTATGGGAACATGCAAGAACTGCAGGGAGTCTTGGAATTTCATTCTCCCTCTCCTTCTATGCAGCTGGGGAGGGGGGTGGAATTTGCAATATTTTGCTTTATATTTCTCTTTAAGGTGGTTTGTTGTTCTGTCATCTGGGGTAACGTTTTTAATGGTAACTATAGGGGGGATGCAGACAGGCGGCCATGGCCGCTTTGGAAAGTGGCGGATTGGGGCCCCACGCCTCGGCCCCAATCCTCTCTTTCGCCACATGGGAAAGGAGCACTAAAATAGCGCTCCTTCCACAAGCCGCGAAAGGGGCGCCCAAAGAGCCGCCATGTGGCTCTTCTGAGCCTCTTCCGGCTCAGTGTGTCCAGACACTGAGCCAGAAGGACGTCATCCGATGACGTCCTTGGGAAGGGTTGGAGCGCCCAGCATGAGGCTGCCCCTTCCCTTCCTTGCCTCCAAGGCAGCGCAAAGCGCCGTCTGCAAAAGAGGATAGTCTGTTTTTAACAAGCCAGTTTCACAACTCATAGTTTGAATGTGGCTTATTTAGAAATCAACAGGAGCAGCCTTACTCTGACACTGGGTATAAGTGGAAAGATCCCCCGGCCTCCATTAGTCTGCTGCCTTCAGGGCTGGTGGAGAATGCTATCCTATCACCAGTACTGGCCTTGGTACATAAGCAGGACACCATCATGTCTTTTGCCTCAGGCAACAAAATGCCTTTGCCACCTTTGAAACTGGCTTGCAGTTACTGTTTCATGTATGATTTGCAGTCTAAGATTATTCAACATCTATATTTAACCAAATAGGCAATAAAAAAGTATTTCCAGCCTCATGGTTAGAGAAGAGGAATAGGGTTTTGTGTGATGTCTGAATGAGGACACTGTTTAAATTTGCATGTTTTCATATAGGAAAGGGACAAGACCTCTACTGGTGATGCTACTTCAAGTTTTATTTTTAGTTTTTTAAATTACATCTGTTATTTTGACGTAGGGAGCTTTGTTGTTGTCCTAGAGATGTTCAGAAACTGATTGACAGCCACTTGGAAATTATGCATAGGGGGTAATCTCATATGAGCCTTGTCAAAGAACATCTGTAGCCGTCTGTAGAAATTCCTTTTTATTACATTCTAAGTTCAGTGTTATCTTAATTCATAAAAACAAACCACCCGCTTCCTTCCCTCCCCCTATTTCTACTGACTTGATGAAGATGCCTATTTAATAATAGGTAAATTATCCTTTACTTAATTTGGAATGGGATTGGCTTAATATGAGTCCTTTTCCAAAATAAAATGTTGGGAGCGTCTGCTGTGGGAAGGACTCATTCCTTCTGTCTAGTTCACTGCTCATTTGCTAATGTGATCTTTTCTATGCTGCTGGCTACTGTCTGCCCAGACTGGTGAGTCTCCACTTTTGGTCTCTGGACGTTGTGCTGAAAGGTAATGATGCGTCCCTGGAGGTTGTAACAATTCTGCAACTTCATCAGCAGGAAATTATTTACTGCTTCATTATGTTAAATGCCAAAGTATGTGCAGATTTATATTGAGTAGGGAGGGATTAAAGTAGATTTTGTGGCAGCACAAATGTCACACCACTTGAATTGCACACACACATACACATACACACAGGCTAAACACAAAAGGTGCTTCACTCCTTGTTTATACCCGTATGGACGATCAATTTTTATTTACTGCAGAGTGAAAATTCATTTATAAATGTGTCATAGTTTAGTAACAAGCTTTTTAAAAATCTCTGCTATGGAATGAAACATGATGCCAAAATTGGTACCTCTTACACATGGTTTCCTCCCTTAGGTTCACACTAATTGTTGAATGCTTTTAAAGCTACTGCAAGCATTTCTGGATGTTTGTGCTGTTACACATTTCCATTCTAATGCTTAAACATAGGTCTGTTTTTATCCAGGTTCTGACTACATGTCTATTCGCTTTCCAGCTGCAGAATTTTACTTCCAGTTGCAAATGTTTATCTATTAAAAACCTTGTGCATAAGCACATGCAAATATAGGAACACATATCCAGTTAGGTTGCAATTCATAACTTCTGTTGTATCCTTGTAGAAAGATTCCATTAAACTCTCCTAAACTATTTGATAGAAGACTTGCCAGTAAATGTCTGTTTTGGGAATTAATTTGGGATACAAAGAGAACTTCATTGCCCATGTATAATATTTTCTTCATACTCTTTGCAGGTCACTGCTGGAGTTCCCTTGCCAAAAGAATATACTGAAGAGGTAACATTGACTTAATGGTACTATTTACTGTATTCTGATTTCATAAGATAGTAATGTGTACTTGCCTGGGCCAAAGAACTCTCTAGTTCCTGCCTTTAGAGAAGCACGAATTAATTAATTTATGTCCTCATGTGTTAGGTGTGATCCTTTTTTTCATTCCTATGGCTCTGTGACCAAAGAAAGTAAAAATGTAGGACATCCAGTGAGAGAATATTTAGGATAGACCCATACATACACTATGTTGTCTAAATGCTGTGCTTCCATGTTCACAAAAGGTACCTTTTGACTACAAAATCTGCTTGCCAGAACGACCCTGGAGAATCCTGAGAGTTGTAGTTCTAAAAAGGAACTTTCTAAGGTTTGATTCTCCCTTAAAAGTTCCTATCCCATTTTCAACAAATAAATATTATATGTTTGGGAACAGAATTCATGAACTTCATTCAGATATCATAATATCAAGTAATGAAACAATGGTAGTTTGGTCACAGAATGTGTAATATGCTGGTGCCATTTGTTTCCTTTTCTCATTAGTTTAACTTGGCTACCTCTATCTGGGTTTGTTAAACCATTGTTTTCCATGATGATCAAACTAATGCTCGGGCTAGTATTACAAACCAATATAATTTTTTAAAGAGAGATTAAATAAGGCGAAAATTCAGTTGTTAGTCCCAACTAGGATAGACCCATTCAGTTAATGGGAACATGATAATTCAACACTTATAAGTTTTGTTGATTCAGTGGAACTTCTTTAGTCACAAGTAACAATTAGACTTGTATTCAGATTTTTACATTTCAGCTTTATATGAAACTCTCTCTAATATGCATTAGCTTCAGGGGTGTCACTAAGGAGGGGTGATATCACTGCTCCCCAGACATCTACCTTTGGGGAAAAATGGGCTGTGGTATTCACCTGCGTCCCTGAAGATATGGTATGAGTGCTGTGAGATTCAGTGGAAGAGGCTCTAGATTTTTTTAAAAAGTAAATTTTAAATTTTAATTTTGAAAACTTAACATTAAAAAATTAAAAAAAATATTCTTTTAAAACTTTCTTATTAAATTTTTATTTTAATCCCGTGAGACAATGTACGTATAAATACATTTAGGCTGTGTGTTTAATACTGTAATTTAAAGGTTTAATTTTAATTTTGCTAGTTTTTGGTGTCATAACTGCTGCCATTACATTCAGTGATATACAGGAATTACGATTTATGAGTAAATTAGTACAAAAACATTACTAAGGATTCTGTGGTATGGTCAGTGAGGTCAGTGGGGAAGGTGACACCATGAGTTATGGCACCAGGTGACACCAAACCTTGTGACACCACTGATTAGCTTAATGGTAGAGCAAAAGTTTTGCATGCAGAAATTTCCAGGTTTCAGCCTCTGGCCTCTCCGGATAGGATTTGAGAAAGCCTCTAAAGGCCTTTGCAGACTGCCAGAAATAGTGCAAATTGGTCCTTTTAACTGCCCTGACTCAGTGCCAGGGAATCATGGGAACTGTAGTATATTGTGGCATCAGAGCTCTCTGACAGAGAAGGCTCAATGTCTCAGAAAAAACTACAGTTCCCATGATTCCCTAGCACTGAGCCAGGGCAGTTACAGTGGACTCAATTTGCACTATTTCTGGCAGTCTGCAAAGGCCCTAAGTTTTCAATCAGTGTGACCACTATACTGGATAGAGCTGTGTTCTTATCTCTTTGTATGGTTTAACATCCAGGAAAGTACAGAACCCTAGGAGAGAAGGGAGCATACAACTCACAGTTCACATGGGAGCTAATAAGCCATGATTAAGCCATGAATAAGCCTAAGACATGTGACTTCTGAACTCAGCCGCAGAAAGAATATCCCATAATAGGTTCACTTTAAGGTTGCCATAAGTCAGAAATGACCTGAAGGCACACATCAAGAACAACAAGCAGTATGGACTCTTGCATCACATGCATTACATATTTCCAAGCACAATTCAAAGTGCTGGTTATGACCTATAAAGCCCTATACCGCTTTGGTCTGGACTATCTAACTGATTGTTTCTCCACATATGGCCATGAGACCTTTCAGGGGAAGCTCTTCTCTCTGTCCCACAACCTTCACACATACATCTAGTGGGAACATGACACATTGCCTTTTTGGTGGCTGCTCCAAGGCTGTGGGCCTTCCTATTAAAGCTAGACTGATGCTATACTATCTATAGTCATTGTTTTTTATGGGCATGCTTTTGATTTTCTTAATTCTTTGTTGTTGTTGTTAACTGCCTTCAAGTCAACCTGACTAATGGTGACTGTGGATGAGACACCTCCAAGATCCCCGCATCCTCCATTGCTCTGCTTAGGTCCTTCAGACTCAGACCTATGACCTCCCTAACTTTAGTCATATGGCATGAGGTCTTCCTCTCTTTGTACTTCCCTCTACCTTTTCTAGCATTATTGCCTTTTCTAATGAGCTGTACCTTCTCATGATGTAGCCAAAGTACAACATCCTCAGTTTTGTCATCCTGACTTCCAGGGAGAGTTCTGACTTGATCTAGGACCCACTTGTTTGTCCTTTTGGCCATTCATGGTATCCTCAGCACTTTTCTCCAGTACCATATCTCAAATGAGTTGGTTTTCTTCCTATCTGCATTCTTCAATGTCCAGCTCGCACATCCTTACTGATAGGGAATACAGTGGCTTGAACTCTCCTCACTTTAGTGTTAAGATTTGTATCTTTGCTCTTTAGGATCTTGTCTAGTACCTTCATAGTTGCCCTTCCCATTCCTGGTCATCTTCTGTTTCTTGATTGCAGTCTCCTTTTGGATCAATATGGGAAATCTTTAACTATTTCGATTTCCTCATCATCTCGGTTGAATTTGTGTACATTCTCCATTGTCATTATTTTTGTTTTCTTTATGTTCAGCAATAAGCCTGTCTTTACACTTTATTCTTTAACTTTCCTTAATTTTTTATTTTATTTTTAAATCTTAATTCTATTGATAATTTAACTATATTTTAGATTTTGTACATTATACAATTAGTTGTATATATTTCAACTTTTGTAAGTCACCTTGAGTCCAGGGCCTGCGGGAAAAGGTGGGCTATAAATAAATATAACAATAAAAATAGTTAAGCTAGCACAGTGTACTGGTTTGAGTCTTGGACTACAACTCTGGAGACCAGGATTCAAATTACCACTCAGCCATAAAAATCCACTGGATGACCTTGGGCAAGTCACACTCTCACAGTCTCAGAATAAGACAAAAACAAGCCCCCTTTGAACAAATTTCATGAAGAAAATCCCATGATAGGTTCACTTTAGGATTGACATAGGTCAGAAATGACCTGAAGGCACACAGCAACAACAACAAGCAATATGGACTCTTCACTAAGAGGAGAGGAAGCACTAGTGTGCAATGAGGCTGCTCCACTGTATGTTCAGTGTACATTGTAATGCTGTGCCAATTTTCCATGGATTTCATCCAAAAACAGATCTGGAAAAGCTAACAAAAAGCTGCAAGAAACATGATGAAATAGGCTATAGTCACAAAAGCTCATGCTATATATATTTGCTCCAAGACCCCTTCATTTGCCATTGCTGTTGTGATTTTTTTCTCCTGAAACAGATTCATTATGGCTACTTTTAAAGAAATTAATCATTTAATCTAGTGGTTGGCAGCTGCCAAGGTTTCCCCTGTGGGACCTTAGAGGGCTGGATCTCTTCATCAAGCTTACAAAATCCCCTTTACAAAAATGAAACAAAATGCACCCTCACACTGCTTAGGATGCATGAGGGAACTTTCATGAATTGTAGTTTGCTGTGGCACCAGAACTCTGACAGAGAAGGCCAAATGTCTCACAAAAAGGCAACAGGTGAGCAAAAAACCCAGGTCCCATGGACCCCCTTTGAGGATGTCACTGCCCCCCAAGAGTCTGCAGACCACAGGTTAAGAAACTAGCTTACATACTAAAACTTCCAAACATTATTAGATTTGGAGAAAGCAGATGAGGAAATAAGAGTCTCATTGGCAAATGGGCTCTGTGTGTAAAGTTTTTATTGTCCTTTTATTGCCAATTCTGATCTAGGGTTTCAGGCAGGGTTCTTCCTTAACCTTGCCTAGATATCCCTGATATTTTCTAGTGGCCTTCTCTCCTCCCTCCCTTTCTGGTGGTCTGGCATTGGTTAGAATCCAAAATCAGATAGTATCAAGAGCACTGACCACCTGAACAGGGAATGTTTTGAAATACTATAACTGAAAGTGTTTGTGTGGTCTGTATGCACATACTGTACATAACGTGCATATACAGCTGTCCCCATATACACGCCCTCATGCATATAAACCGACAAAGGCTTTTCTTGTCGTGTGTATTTCACTGATCCATACACCTGGCATGTAAGCCAGACCACTATTTCTCTCATTTTGTAGGTGGAAGGGCATGATTTAAACAGAATTTTCTCACTTTGCATCTTGTTAGTATATGGGCTATGCTGTATCAACTCCAGTATGTTTATTCTTTATTGCTCTGTAAGACTGAAATAGGTTCAAAGCATGCCATTCCCAGAAAGTTTTCATTTGCAGCCCTGGAAATTAGGTACTAATGACGAATAACAAGCTTTCATGTATTCTTGAGTTGCTTCCATTGAAAAGCTATTGAGTGCTTGTCTCCTTTTTTAGTCTCTTTCATGCAAAGCTGCTTTCCAGCACTTGAAAGTGAGAATTCTTTCATTGCAGCTGTTCCAATTTTGAGCATTTCTTTCACTTTGAGTACTTTTTTTAAAAAAAGAAATCTCTTTTCTTCCCATGAATAAGCAGGTGACATTTCTGAAAAGATGTACCTTAGCATTAGATTTTTATTTTTGCTTCTATTTTCATGCCATTGTTCTTTGCCATAAACTATTTTTTACACAGCAGGTTGGAAAAAAACACTGTTAAGTGTTTGTTGTTCTCCAGACTAAACCTCTTTTTCCTTCTTTCCTCCTTTCTTATACAGAACCTTGTACTGTTGGAGAAGGGTTGCAGTAACTTGTGTAAACAAATCCAAAATGCCAAGACCTTTGGTGTCCCAGTGGTAGTTGCGGTAAATGTATTCAAGTAAGTAGGACTAAGTCCTGGTCTACCCATGTAAGAAAATGAAGTGGTTTATTTGTTTGTTTAATATCGCACCTTTCTCCCAAGATTGGGATGCAAGGTTTTGCAACATATTCAAATCCCTAATAAAACAAAATAAATTATTAATATAGAATGCTACACTAATTTAAAACATTTAAACACTTCAAATGCTATATTATTAAATATTTCAGAGGAAGACAGTAGCAAGCCAGCTCTGAGTATTCCTTGCCTAAGAAAACCGTATGAAATCCATGCGGTCACCATAAGTTGACAGATAATAATAATAATAATAATAATAATAATAATAATAATAATAATAATTTTTATTTCTACCCCGCCTTTTGCCGTAGCAGTCAAGGCGGCTTACAGCTAAAACATATACAAACCCCAACAATTGACAATAATACCCCCCTATTAAAAGATGACTTGAAGGAACATACAGACACCTCTGCAGAAGCCTAAACCATCAAAAGCCAAATTCACATGTGCATGTAGCTAAGTAGGTAGCTTATTGAAACGTGGGAACCCATTCACATGCCAGCCATTTGTGACCATTGTCCTCTGCCTTCTACTATGCCATCTGTGAAGCCTTCAGTATGTGTTTTTCCCCCCTTACATTCCTGTTGAAATGTAATAATATGGCTACATGATGTTGCCTTGAACTGCACAGAATTGTGAGTGAGAGATTTTGTTGCAACAGCTCTCTGCCCTCTAATTCTTAACCTTGAAACGAGACAGAATGCCTTGTTTAATCAAGCAGTGCCTTTTCATGCTTGCCAGCTGAATGGAGGGAGGTGATAGTGGGGTGTCATGAAGATTAAATGCTTAATGGATGGCAGTGAGCATTTACAGAGTAAAAATTAAATGTCCCTCTGCTTCTCCTGCTTTCAACGTGAAAGACTTGATTTATGTTTTACGTCACCCTTGGCTCAGGACAGTGGAGCTTCTTCCCACATTTCCCTCCCCTAGCCAGCATGCCATAGTAGTTCGAGCATCAGGCGACAACTTGGGAGGCCAGGGATTGGTTCCTGCTCAACCATGAAACCCACTGGATGACCTTGGGAAAGTCACATGCTCTCAGCTTCAGGGGAACACAATGGCAAACCTCCTCTGAAAAAATCCTGCCATGAAACCCCCATGATAGTTCACCTTATGGTTGCTATTAGTTGGGAATGATTTGAAGGCACATAACACACACATAACACACACATCATTTTCTATGGGCGTAATATAGCCCCCAGAGGTCCAAAAATTCCCCCAAATGTCCCTGATTTGGGGGCATTTTCATAACAATTTTTAGCACCCCTGAGCCAATTTAGGCAAGCGGGGACCTCTTTTGAGCAGCATATTACTTCTGGATCACTTCTGGGTCTAAAACATCCTCCTGGATCTAAAATGGCCTAGGCAGAGGGACAATAATGCCCCGTAGAGGGCATTTAGGGCCAAAAATTTAAATTGGGGGGTTAAAGCCTCCAAGGCCTCCAGGTGCCTTCCACAGTTGCCACCCTCAGTTCTAGACATACAGATTCCTGTTCCACACCTTGATATACATAAAATGTGAAGTTGAAGGCTTTCACGGGCAGCATCTATAGGTTTTTGTGGGGGTTTTTGGGCTGTGAGGCCGTGTTCTAGAATAATGTATTCCTGACGTTTTGCCTGTATCTGTGGCATCGTCAGAGAAAATGCCAGCCACAGATGCAGGCGAAACGTCAGGAATACATATTCTAGAACATGGCCTCACAGCCTAAAAAACCTTCAAAAACCTATACATAAAATGCTTCAAAATCTCTTAACCATGGTTCTGTGTCCTGTCTGGAGTTCCTCCATGGATTTCATGCTTCCCTCATCTCCACAGACCTTCATGCCTCCTTCCCTTTGTGATGTTAATCCTCTTACTGAAACTGGTGCCAACCATGGTTAGCTTTAACCAGTTTAACACTTTAACTCTCAAAGCTTTAAATGCTGAATAAAGATAACCATAACATGGCTAGCATTGATTCAGAGCAGATGTTATATTAAGCATAGTTCATGCTGAAAACAGATATAGAGGAGGAAAAAGGAGGAGGCGGCAATGACCCCTTGAGATGCTTCCAGTGTTTTAACCATAGTTAAAGAGACAGAATTCAAAGATACAGCCATGTTAGTCTGTAGAATCAGTCTACAAAAACTCATGCTGCCAACTTCTTTCTCTCAGCTTGTTTCAAAGGTGCTACAAGATCTCTCTACATATTAAAGAGATATAGGAGCTTTGCAGATAGGCGACCACGGGCCGCCCTGAGAAGTGGAGGATTGGGGCCGCAGCTGCCCCACCCTTTGGGCGGCCCTGGAAGGAGCGCCGAAATCCCGCTCCTTCCACAGCTGGTGAAAAGGGTTCCAGAAGAGCTGTCGCGCAGCTCTTCCGCGTCTCTTCCGATGCAGCGCGTGCAGAGGCTGCGCCGGGAGGACATCATCAGGGCGCTCGCCATGTGTAATGGCGCACGCTCTGATTATGTCCTTGGGAAGGGATTGAGGCGGCTGCCATGCAGCTGCCCGTCCCCTTCCCTGCCTCCAAGACAGCGCTTTGCGCCGTCTGCATTCCCCCATAGTTAAAAGAGAGAAATAAAGCATTATTTCTGGTCCATGCCTATATCATGTGCCACTTTCATGGAAGTACAGAGGGCCCTTTCAGATTTTAAGACTACAGTCGTCCTTCTGTTCTTGTGGACTTGAGGTCCGTGGTCTTGAATATTCACGGAAGGGCACAGCCCATTCAAGCCTATGGGGCTTGAATATTGGCAAGTCTCCATTTTCGTGTGTGTGTGTGTGTGTGTGTCCAGAACGGATCCACTGCAAAAACAGAGGGCTGACTGTACTGTTAGTAACAAAAAAAGTGAGACAAATTATTTAATTATTCCTATGTAGAAATTGGTTATGTCAAATCTTGGGCACAATAGAGCAATCACTCCCCTCCAGAAATGAGTTTATTTGCAAGCATAATTAACTCTTTACTAACCTCTGCATTATAACTGGAGAAGCAATTATATAGTAAATTCTACTAAGAATCTCAAGTAAGGTCCAAAACACACTGCAGCAATAATCCAGTTTGAGACCGCTTTAACTGCCCTGCCTCAATGCAAGGGGATTCTGGGAGTTATAGTCTTGTGTGAGGCATTTAGCCTCATCTGTCAGAGAGCTCTGGGGCCATGATAAACCACAATTCCCAGGATTCCCCAATACTGAGCTAGGCAGTTAAAAGCAGTCTCAAACTGGATTATTTCTGCAGTGTGTTTTGGATCTATGTTATTTTGGTTAATTACTTGAATACACATATATGATTGGCTGTGGCAAACTAGTACAAAATGCAATACCATTGCAAAGGAACAGAGACAAAAAGCATATGAGGGGGAAGAATGTGCTTTAGAATTTTAAATGAAACTTAAAAGTTAAGAAATTTTTACTACAGGTTGGCCTTTTGCAGCAAATGGAGAATTAAAGGCTAAACCTGCTTGCTGATGCACCTAAAAAGGACTTTCTGAATATTTTACTGAGTGTCTGAAACCTGGAAAGGCATATTGCCTCAAATGAACTTTTTGGTGGTTGCTGCTAAATTATGGATTGCCCTTCCCATATTTTATTCATGCAGATTGTTATTGTCTACTGGACTTCTAATTTTAAAAAAATTATTAAGATAGTGTTTTAAAGTGTTTAAATGGCTGCTTTAAATTAGTGTAGCATTTTATATTTATAATGTATAAATAAGGCACGTTGAATCTCATTTTGGGAGAGTGGCGGGATATACAACCTGTAAATAAATAAATAAACAAATGTTGTTTTATTAGACATTTTAATATGCTGCAAAACCATGCATCCCTATCTTGGGGGGAAAGTGGAATACTAAATAAATAAATATGTCTTGTTTTGCATCTGCCTCTCCTTACAGATAGGCTCTTTTTGTTTTTATTGTATCTTTTAAAACATATGCTGCCCCTCCAGGTGCTCAGGACAGCTAGCAGCAGAAATCATAAAAAGGAATATAGCTTTCATATTTGTGCAATTACTTGCCTCAAACATGGAATTTTACAAGTGATGCAGATGATGTTGTCTTCTGTTTGTAACCCTCCCATATTTTTCTCTAGCTTTGAGGGACTGCAAACGATAAATCCTGTTACCTGGCCAACACTCAAAAGACATATTTCACATTTCTTGCTAAATACGAAGAGAGAGGTACATAATTTCCCAGTTTGGCAGCAGCTCTTAAATGATAATCCATTGAAATTGTAAGAGTAATCAGCACATGGGAAGGATTGTAAAGGAAGAAGAACTTAACACTGTTCCTGTTTGCCCTGTATGGAATACAAGTCCCAGAATTCTCTAACTGGCAAGGCAGTTGGATTTTGGGAGTTGTAGTCCAAGGCCAAAATCCACCCAACTAGAATAGACCTGATGAATCATATGCATTTACATGAATTTTGATTTAGCATTCAGTAGCTAATTCAATGTACAGCTAGTGTAGCATAGTGGTTTAAGCATTGGACTATGACCCTGAAGACCAGAGTTCTTATACCGGCTCAGCCATGAAACCTATTGGGTGACTTTAGGCAAGTCACACTCTCTCAGCCTTAGAGGATGACAATGACAAATCTCCTCTGGAGAAACTTGCCAAGAAAACCTCATGATAGGGTCACCTTAGGGTCTGCATAAGTTGGAAACAACTTGAAGGCATGTAACAACAGCAACATGCTGATGCAGTGGGTATACTCTAGTATCAGTTGGATTTAGGCCTCCAAAACTTTCTGGTCTTGGCCCAAGGGGACTGGTCATTTGCAGTTGCATTTCTTGCACCAGTTTTTCAATGGTTTTCTTCACAGATCTGATACAGAGGCAGAGCTACATCTGGTCACCCGGCTGGCTAAAGAAGCTGGTGCTTTTGATGCTGTGAAATGCACCCACTGGGCTGAAGGCGGAAAAGGAGCTGTAGCATTGGCAGAAGCAGTAAAAAGAGCATCACAGTCTCCAAGCAACTTCAGGTTCTTGTATGATGTGGAGGTAAGGATTTGCACTGACATCTGTGTGACTCTTCCTCCTCTAGGATTTTCCTTAAGTGACAAGGCAAAGAAAAATACATGTAATTTTTATTTTTACTTTTTGATGAAAAGGGACTGCACTTAGATTAATATTTCCAGCACTGGGATTGAATTCTGACCATCCACTGAGCCACCTACCTACCAATCCACATACATTTGAATGTTTTGAAATCTTACAAATACAAGGTTACAGAATGGTTCCCAATTGGCAAGGGGTCAGGCAAGGATGCATCTTATCACCCTTGTATGCAGAACATATTGTAAGAAAAGCAGGCTTGGACACAGAAGAAGGAGGAGTAAAAATAGGAGAAAGGAATATCAGTAATCTAAGATATGCAGATGACACAATAATACTAGCAGAAACCTCCCAGACCTGGAACAACTACTTAGAAAGATCAAGAAAGAAAGTGCAAAGGCAGGCCTATTACTGAACATAAAGAAAACAAAAATGACAACAGAGAATCTTGACAAATTCAACCTAGACAATGAAGAAATAGAAGTGGTAAAAGAGTTCTTATACCTGGGATCAAACATTGATAGAAATGGGGACTGCAGCCAGAAAATCAGAAGAAGAGTAAGAATGGGAAGAGCGGCTATGAAAGAATTAGAAAAGATTCTAAAATGCAAAGATATACAGTCATCCCTACACAAAAACAAAACTCGTGCATATTCAAGCCCCATTGGCTTGAATGGGCATGCACTCCCATGCGCAGTCCTATGTGTGCGGCGCAGGCGTGGGCGCCATTTTAGCCAATGGGGATCACCCCTCCGTGAGTACTCAAGACTGCAAATTTCAAGTCCACCAAAACAGGGGCAACTGTACAACTAAACCCAAAAATGACAATCATACAAGCCATTGTATTCCCGTTTACCATGTATGGATGTGAGAGCTGGACAGTTAAGAAAGAAGATAGGAAGAAAATCAATGTATTTGAGATGTTCAAAGTACTTTCATATAGATAAATTCAGTGATCTGTACAACAGGCCTGCAAGGTAGGATAGCTTCCCCATTGTTGCACATGGTAAGTGGGCTGAGAACCTGATGGTCATGTAGTGAGTTTGTAGCTAGAATTGATCTGGGGGTTTCTGTGGCCTGCATTCATGGCAGCTGTTAAGATGGGTTAATGATTATTTTAAGTTTTTTGTTTTGTTTTGTTTTTTTGTTTGTGGGGAGTGACTGAGGAATGGGCAACAGAAAACAGAGTTTGTAATGGAGAAATATATTGGAAAACACAAGGGTTTAGAATCATAGAGTTGGAAGAGACCACAAGGGCCATCCAGTACAATCCCCTGCCATGCAGGAAATCAAAGCATCCCCGAAATTGGCTGCCACACTGTACACTAGAGGTGACTAAGTGTGCTTTGTGGGATTTGTGTGGACTTCCAGTGGATCCTCTTGTGTCCTACTGACAAAAATTGCTGTGAAAATGGTCAGTTGGGCCTCCAGAAGCCTCTGGAGACCATGATAAATCATTGCAAAGCTATTTCTACCTCTTCCCAGACTACTTTAGGCCCAACTGATCACGTCTGTTTCTAAAAATAAAATAAAAATAACGGTATTTCAGGCCTAAAAAAGGCAAGGTGGACAAAATGGCCCATTATTCTCCCTGAAACTTTGGTTTGTCTGGATATGGTCTGGGAGAACAAAAACAAAATAGCAGCAACCTCAGTTAAAATCAGCATATTGTTACACTAACAAGTCTTTTCCTGCCACCAAGACAATGCACCACAAAAGCTACCACAATAAGAACTGCATGCATGCAGAGGACAGGGAGGCTTAAAGAAGGGTCCTGAATATGGAGCCTAGTGCTAGGGCAGGCTCATTGGGGAAAGAATTAGAGCAACCTCCTCACACTGGTTGCCTTCCAGATGAGTTTGACTACCATTCTCTTAATTCCAGCTGTTTGGGGATTGTGAGAGTTGTAGTCTAGCATACCTAGAGGATACCAATTTGGCAAGGGCCAGGCTACAAGCTCAGAGTTAACATTACTGGGCTGTAGAAATGTTCCTACTTTTTCTGGCACTAACTGAGCCAAACACTCATGTTCCCTGTCTCTCTTGGGTGACATCTCATTTAAGTGTCCTTGCCCTTGAGCCAGCAAATGTCCTTGGGAAGATGTACAATTATTGGTTCCAAACACTCAGAATCTGACTGGTATGTTCAAAGCCATGGGAAATAGCATGGTTTTAAAAACTGTGCCTTGATCATTGCCATTGAGTTCTTGTGCTTTGCTTCTTTTCTGAAATTCCTTTACATTAAAAAAAAAACCCACACAGACACACATAGCTGCACACTTTGCAGATCTGTCCACACAGCAATCCTTTGCAAACATAGTGGAATAAGTGCTCTCTTAAAATACTCAGGTTTGAAATGTGTGTCACTACTTCTTGCTAGGTAACATTATAGACTATTTAAAGCATGAGTGGGATACTATTAGCCCTTGGGTGGTATGTTTTCTGCTAGCAGTCAGTTCAGGTCTCTGCAAGAGTATTCTGTCTCTTCCCCAGCAATCAACCAGGTTGGGAGGAAAGGGAGGAAGATGGGATTTGAGCCCCATACATTCATCCCTTGTCCTCTTGTAATTTCAGCCCATCAGCATCAGCACTATCAAGTGTGCCCTTAACAGATTATCCCCAAGAGAATAATACCTCTGCAGAGAATAGGATTGCTCGCTCAGATGAAAACCTTCCATTTCTCTGGTGGAATTTAATTGCAGTAGACAAATCAGGATTTGTCCATCCCATTGTATTTCCAATAATCTATACATGGTTTTGAAAGCTGGACGGTGAAGAAAGATGACAGAAAGAGAATCAATTAGTTTGCAATGTGGTGCTTGAAGAGAGTTCTACAGATACCACCAAGAGGCAAATGACCGATAAATGAGTCCTAGAGCAAATCAAGCCTGAACTCTCCCTAGAAACCAAAATGAGTCAACTGAGGCTGTTGTACATCATGAGATTAGATTATTCATTGGAAAAGACAATCATGCTTGATAAAGTTGAATGCAGTAGGAAAAAGGGAAGACTGGATTACAGGTGGATTGATTCAATCAAAGAAGCCATAGTCCTGAGTTTTTAAGACTTGAGGCCTGTTGATAACAGGGTATTTTGGAGGTCTCTCATTAATACGGTTACCATAAATTGGGGCTGACTTGACCACAATTAACAATGAGACATGATAAGAAAAGATGTTGATTTCAAATGGCCACAATTATTGACACTTTTAGCAATCATTTGTCTCACTTTAGTATACCATTGTGTAGGGTCAAGACTGAAAACTATGCCTATTTTCCTTTCCCATCTTTCCAGCTGCCAATTCTAGATAAGATCAGAATTATTGCACAGAAGATTTATGGAGCAGATGATGTTGAACTGCTGCCAGAGGCAGAGCAGAAAATTATTCAGTACAACAAGCAGGTATGCTGCCAAATATCCTTTCAAAGTTGGACTCTTATGCTCTCAGCCAAGGGGGTGTGGGAATATAATTTCTGATCTTGCATTCCCAAAAAAATCTGAATTGGGTACCACTGCAAAGATTGCCTAATTCTTTTTTAGAAGGAAAACTGGTTCAGAAAATTTTGTTTCATTTAAAAAAAAAATAGAAAAGACTTCTTTTATCATTTTCATATGTCCCATGTGCTCTTTTTAAACTTTATCTGTTTTTGATAAGGTGCTTTTTTTTTTTTTTTTTTTACTTTAAGGGAATGAGAGCATATGTGTTCAAGGAAGTATGGAGGCTTGCTGGGTCTTAATTTTTCCCCCCTGAGTTTGTGAACTTAAACTTGCATTGTTTTCCGTTTTTGATGGAATGCTGTTTAGTAACCAAATTTGGACTAATTGAGCTCAGAATGTTTGTACATCTATCTATATATTTCATATACAGTTGGCCCCCCTCATCCATGGATTCAAGCATCCATGGCTTGAAAATATCCCCCCCCCCAAAATGTAAATTCCAAATAGCAAATTTTGATTTTACATTTTATGTAAGGGATACCATTTTGCTCTGCCATTCTATTGAATGGTACTTCAGCATCCACGGATTTTGTTATCCATGGGGGGAGGGGTCCTGAAACCAAACCCCAGCAGATAACAAGTACCCACTGTATGCTAAAGCAATGCAAGGCCAGAACTATGCAAGGTTATTTCCTCTTGATGACTACGTCTGTGTAAAATACATTTTGCCATTTTAATGCATACTTACTGCATCATAATATAAAGTTGTGGCACGTGTAGTTTCAGTCAAAAATCTCTGTTGAAATGTCTGTCCAAGTTGCTGGACACCATTGGTTATATTTTGCTTTGCTTTTTTAGACCCAGGTTGCTTATTGGTTTCTTACAAAAAGGTTTATTCATTAGGACTTTGTCTCCACAAAATTGCTGTTGGCAGTGTTAATGATCTTCCCCTCTAATTTGGGATAACTATGGACTTTATCACACGGGGGAAATCAGGGGTTCAAAAAGCCATTATCCTGTGAAAATCGCATAGTCACGGGAAGATTTTCACACACATCGTAATTAAAGAGCCATTATCCCAGGAATAACCAGGCAATAACCAGCAACAAATCATTCACAGGATTTCCCCATGAATGATTTGTTGCTGGTTATTGCCTGGCTGTTCCTGAGATAATGGTTCTTTAATCGCAATGTTGTGTGCAAATCTTTGTTGCGATCACACAATTTTCACGGGGTAATGGCTCTTTAAACCACCGCTTTTCCCCAATTTGCCCTGTGTGATAAAGTCCTATGTTTGGCTGCTGGAATAAAAAAAGGCACTTTAATGGCTGGATCGAGTCCAAGGGGGGTTGCAGACTGCCAGAAATAGTGCAAATTGAGTCCACTTTTAGGGTTAGGGTTAGGGTTAGGGAATCATCGGGACTGTAGTTTATTGTGGCACCAGAGCTCTCTGACAGAGAAGGCTCAATGTCCCAGAAAAAAACCAATTCCCATGATTCCCTAGCACTAACCCTAACCCTAAAAGTGGACTCAATTTGCACTATTTCTGGCAGTCTGCAACCCCCCCAAGTTAGTTCCCTATTGTTATAGCCATGATTTCTGTACATGGTGGCTGGGGATGGTGGGCGTTGTTGTTAAACACCTCTGAAAGACTCAGAGATTGCAGAAGGCTGGTATATGAGGCAGATCTTTGGAAATTTTGCTGTTTGGACTATAACTCCCAGAATCCTTCAGGCAGCATAGCCACAGAGAACAGCACAGAGAACAGTGTACATGAGTGGGAACAAAAGTCCTTGAAATGGATCAGGACAGCTCTGTGATGTTTCAGTGCAAGGGCTTAATCAAACTTCTCCAACCAGGCATGCTCCAGGTGTATTTACACTACAGTCCCCATCATCCCAAATTAAGGTGGCTTGTTATCACATTGGCTGGGATAATGGCTATTGAGGGTAGGTGCTTGGGGAAGGTCAACTTAGGGCCTAAGCAGACGGCGCAAAGCGCTGTCTTCAGAACAAGGAAGGGGAGGGGCAGCCACACGCTGCGCGCCCCAACCCCTTCCCGAAGACGTCATCGGAGCGCCGGACCCTCCACACATCCGGCGCTCCGAGGATGCCTATCCGCCGCAGCGTCCACACACGCTGCAGCGGAAAAGGCGCCGAAGGTGCGCCGGCAGCCTTTTGCAGTGCACCTTCGGCGATTTGTGGAAGGAGCGCTATTTTAGCGCTCCTTCCTGGGGTGGCGAAGCTGCGCCGCAGGGCTGAGGAATGCGGATGCCTCGGCCCCGATCCGCAGCTTCCTGGGGCGGCCCGGTTTCGCCCGTCTGCTTCCCCCCTTAGTTATTTACAAGATAGGAGCAAAGTGACCCATTCAGGACAGCAGTCACTGGTAATAATGGGATCTATTTTTAAATTTTCCTTTGCCAGTTAGGTCAGTGGTATGCAAACTTTTTATCCTTTGGATCCCCCCATTTAAAACTATGCGAAGTTGTTGCCCCCCAGCATAATATATGAATAAAAATATTTTATTTAGTGTGTATATTTTCATTTGCACATTCATGTATATTCAAATTTTAATATTTTATAAGGAAATAACATCATTCAAATTTGAACAGTTTTAAGTAAATTCAATATTTAACTCAATGCATGTGTAAATTTTACACATGAAAAGTTTGAGAAAAGGAGGAGGAGGAGGAGGGATCAGTGTCTCCAAGTCTTGCCCCCCCCCCATCTTGAGCAACTCTTGTGCCCGGGGTCCTGCCCCACCATTTGTAAAAGGTAAAGGTATTTCCCACTGACAAGGTTGTCAATTTGTGTCCAACCAAGGGGGGTGCTCATCTCCGTTACTAAGCCGAAGAGCCAACATTGTCAGAGAATACTCTGTGATCATGTGGCCAGCATGACTGCACATAATGCTGTTTACCTTACCACCAAAGTGATACCTGTTTATCTACTTGCATTTGCATGCTTTCGAACTGCTAGGTTGGGAGAAGCTGGGACTAGTGAGTGATAGGAGCTCATACCATCATGAGCCACCCAGGCCTCGAACTGCCAACCTTCTGATCTTGCAGTCAACAGAATCAGTGTGTTAACCACTTGAGCCACTGCATCCCCACTATTTGAGAACCACTGAATTAGACTAAGAAGAGAGGAGTGTACATATGACTGAGAGAATCTGGCAGGCTGTGGGTGAATCAATTAGTGTTAGAATTGATGTGTTCTAAGAAAGGCATTTGTTATTGTTGGTGCCTACAAGTCATTTTTGACTTATGGAGATAGGGTTTTCTTGGCAAGTTTCTTCCGAGAGGGTTTGCCATTGCCATCCCCTGAGGCTGAGAGAGTGTGACTTGCCCAAAGTCATCAAGTGGGTTTTTCTGCTCAAGTGGGGAATCGAGCCCTGATCTCCAGGGTCATAGTCCAACACTCAGACCACTACACCACGCTGGCAAGGCGTGTTGAACACCAAATAAACTTTAATTAGAACAGTCACATCACATTTGGCTAGCACTCTGTCCAAATGTTGACCCTTTCTTATAAATATGTAGTATTTGTATCTTCTTTTCATATATATAGTAGTTGTGTCTTCTCTCTTCATCTTCCAGGGATTTGGAAACCTGCCTATCTGCATGGCAAAAACCCACTTGTCACTGTCTCATGACCCAGAATGGAAAGGAGTCCCTACTGGATTTGTCTTGCCCATCAGAGATGTCAGAGCCAGTGTGGGTGCAGGGTTCGTGTATCCATTAGTAGGAACAGTAAGTATGGCATACGGGAACCCTTTAGTTGATTTTTGTTTGGATCTGGTCAGAGGTTGGAAAGGTACCTGTGTATTTATTCAACATCCTGCCTTTCTCCTAGTGCAGGACACAAAGTAGATGGCAACATGGATTAACAGAATGCAGCTAAAACATCAATCACATATAACATTAAAGAACAAATGAAAAACAGTGATTTAAACTGTTAAAGCTGAACATTGAATTCATTGTAAAGCTGTAGGCTTTCATGGCCGGCATCCATAGTTTTTTGTGGATTTTTCCGGCTGTGTGGCCATGTTCTAGAAGAGTTTCTTTCTGACGTTTCGCCAGCATCTGTAGCTGGCATCTTCAGAGAAAACTGGAATGGAGGAGAATGGGTCTATATATACCGTGAGACCCTGGGTAGGGAGGAGTGGTTCCAGGTGAACTGTGTGTTGTTCTGTGTTGAATAAGTATTGTTCTGTTGTTAATGGCATGACTCCAGGGTGGGAGGGAATGCACTCAAGGTTATTGTCTGCTAATCCCATGTAAACTGTGTATTGTTCTGTGTTGAATAGGTATTGTTCTGTTGTTAATGGCATGGCTTCCAGGTGAGGATATGCAATCAAGAATATTGTCTGCTATTGTCTGCTGGGAAAGCCCCTGACCCTGGTTGGTTTCCCATTTGCATTTACTGAGTGCTGATTTTCTTATTTTGTAGGACTGGTAGCCATATCTTGTTTACTTTAAGGGTTTCTTCTTTCCTGTTGAAGTTGTCCAAATGTTTGTGGATTTTGATGGCTTCCCTGTGCATTCTGACCTGATAGTTGTTGGCATGGTCCAGAATTTCAGTGTTTTCAAACAGCATTTTATGCCCAGGATGGTTTATAATGTGTTCTGCTACTGCTGATTTTTCTGGCTGGCCCAGTCTGCAGTGTCTCTCATGTTCCTTGATTCATGTTTGGATACTGCGTTTGGTGGTCCCTATGTAGACTTGTCCGCAGCTGCATGGTATGCGGTAAACTCCTGCGGCTGTGAGAGGGTCTCTCCTGTCCTTCGCTGAGCGCAGCATTTGTTGGATTTTCTTGGTTGGTTTGTAAACCATTCGGAGGTTGTGTTTCCTCACCACTTTCCCTATTCTGTCTGTGACTCCTTTGGTGTATGGTAAAAATACCTTCCCTTTGGGTGGTTGCTTGTCTTCAGTCCTCTGGGTTTTTCTGGGTCTGGCAGCCCTTCTGATGTCTGAGCTGGAGTAACCATTTGCCTGTAGAATGAAATTGAATTCATTCAAATTAAAAGCATTTAAATACACAGCATGAAAGGGGGGGGGGGAATACACTATCCCAGGGGTAGGCAACCTTTCCCCTTTAAGGGCTGAGGGACTTCAGCTCCCAGAATCCCAGGAGCTATTGGCCAACATGGCTGAGGCTTCTGGGAACTGAAGTTCCTCGGCCCTTAAAGGGGAAAGGTTGCCTACCCCTGCCTATCCCAATTAGCTGCCCAGATCCTTGAGAAGGTCTTTGCCTAGCATCAGAAGATGGGTTGGGGGGTAGTTTAGCCTTCTGCAGTAGGAAGTTCCACTGCCTGAGAGCAACTTCCAGGAAGTAATTTAGTACAATAACAAAATAATTTGTTATGTAACTCATTAGAAAAAACTCCACAAGCAATTTGCACCTTTTAATATTGCATGTCTTTTCTGTATTGCTCATTACTTCTAAAACCTCTAGGACTCATGAAGAGATTGACATAAAACTTGGTCATAAAACCAGGGGGAATACATGCTCAAAATACACTGGGCCCTCTATATCAGCAAGAAGTTTGGTTTTGGGATTCCCCGTCGGTGTTGGGGGGAAAAATAGACAACCATGTCCCATATTGTTCAGTGGTGACAATGTTGACGTGTGTGCACTTATGTCACCACCATTGAATAACATTATCCATGGTGATCCACAGGTGGTCCAATTCATGTATCAGAAGCCCACCAACAGTGAGGTCCCACTGTGCCTCTAAAAATCCCCTGTATAAAGCTGGGAGGTAGGTAATAGCTAATACCCCAGGGGACAGGATGAAAATTCAAAATGACCTTGATATATTAGAAAGCTGGGCCGAAGCTAACAAAATGAATTTCAACATGGAGAAATGTAAGGTACTGCACTTAGGGCAAAAAAATGAAATGCATAGATATAAGATGGGGGACACCTGGCTTAATGAGACTTACACATGTGAAAGGGATCTAGGAGTCCTAGTAGACTACAGTGTGATGCCACAGTCAAAAAGGCCAATGCAATTTTAGGCTGCATTAGTATAAGTATGGTATCTAGATCAAGGGAAGTAATAGT
This sequence comes from Phrynosoma blainvillii, assembly GCA_026167975.1. Lineage (NCBI taxonomy): Eukaryota > Metazoa > Chordata > Lepidosauria > Squamata > Phrynosomatidae > Phrynosoma > Phrynosoma blainvillii. Next base: position 443,737,310 of record JANUYF010000001.1, on the reverse strand, counting down.
GCCACTGTATTCTACGTTGGTGAGACCCCACTTGGAATACTGTGTCTGGTTCTGGGCACCACAATTCAAAAAGGATGTTGAAAAACATGAGCATGTTCAGAGGAAGGCGACTAAAATGGTGAAGGGTCTGGAAGCCATTCCTTATGAGGAGAGACTTAGGGAGCTGCCGTCATGGCAGGAGGTTGGCCCTTGAGGTCTCTTCCAACTCTATGATTCTATTATTGTATGTGAAGAAGCTCGCAGGCCTAATTCTTAGAACAGGTAGCTTATTGAGATGCATGGTGGCCAATCCATATGCCAATCTAAACTATATTATATGTTATATGGTATTTTTTTTCTGAGACATTGATCCTTCTCTGTCAGAGAGCTCTGATGCCACAATAAACTACAGTTCCCATGATTCATTAGCACTGAGCCAAGGCAATTAAAGTGGCCTCAAGCTGCATTATTTCTGGCAGTCTGTAAAGGCCCATAGCTAGCTTTTAGAAGAGGGCAACCAGGATGATCAAAAATTTAAAAACCAAGCCCTATGAGCAACAACTAAGGGAGCTGGATATTTTTAGCTTGGAGAAGAGAAGACTGAGAGGTGACATGATTGCCATTTTTAAATATCCGAAGGCATGGCATGTAAAAGACGGAGTGAGCCTATTTGTTGCTGCTTCATGGAACAGAGCAAGAAACTGGTTTTGAATTACAAGAAAAGTGTTTCAACCTAAACATTGGGAAGAGCTTCATTATTGTAAGAGCAGACTGCCTTGGAGGGTGGTGAGCTTTCCATCTTTGAAGGTCTTTAAAGAGAGGTTAGATAACCATTTGTTAGGACTACTTTACCTGTGGTAAATTCTTTCTCAATAGGGGGTTAAACTAGATGACCCTTGAGGTCCCTTCCAACTCTGTTCTGTGAAAAGGTGAAGATGATCTCCAGCTTTTAATGGTTTTGAACATAGGTTAAAGATGCTTACAGTCTTGAGTGGCTACTAGTGGGCTCCAGACCAGCGGCAGATGTTTGTGAACTCATAATAAAAATGATGACGGCTATATCTTTAAAAAAGAACTTGATAGAGGTGTAGAAATGTATAGATGGGGAGGCAGTACCTTTTCCTCATCTCTCATAAGCCTCATAATACCTGGGGTTCTCCAGTGAAACAGATGTGCAGGGGGAAACAGTAAAAAACAAAGAAAGGAGCATAATAAATATAAAATATGTTTAACCATGTTTAAATGTTTTGAAGATATGTCATTTAGAAGACATGGAGCACATTCGTTTTCCGCTGCTCCAAAGACTAGAACCCAGACCAATGAATTCAAATTGGAAGAAAAGAGATTTCACCCAAACATTAGCAAAAAAATCCTGATAGTAAGAGCTGTTTGACAGTAAAATGGTGGACTTTTCTTTGTTGGAGATCTTTAAACAGAGGTTGAATGACCATCTTTCAGGAGTGCTTTAGGTGTATATTCCTGCATGACAGGGGGTTGGATTAGATGGCCTTTGAGTTTCCTTCCATTTCTATGATTCCATTTCTGTGTCTTTATTGTCCCCATGTTCAGCTTATGGGCTTCATAGAGGCATTTGGACAACCATGTCAGCCACTCCAAGATTTAATTACATAAAAATTAGTCATGTGGGAAACATAAAATGTGCTGGACAAGCTGCCGCTTATCCTGATGCAGCAGGGCTGCTCTTCTATTCTTGCATGGCTCTGCATATGTAGTTTCCAGCTGAACTGGAGGCTGCATGTACAGCATATGTTGGCACCTTACAATTCCTGATCAAGTAGAGGATGAGCATGTGTGAGCTTGGTTTGCCCTGAGGCATCATCCTCTCAGCATCAGGAAGCCAACTTTGGTGAGCAAGGCAAAATTACTGCTTGCCATAATAGATGTTGTTGCCTTCCAGTCATTTCTGAATTATGGTGACCCCAAGGAAACCTATCACAGGTTTTTCTTGGTACGTTTCTTCAGAAACAGTTTGCCATTGGCATCATCTGAGGCTCAGAGAGTGTGACTTGCCCAAGGTCATCCAGTGGGTTCATATGGTAGAGATGGGATTTGAACCACGGTCTCCAGAGTCATAGTCCAATGCTCAAACAACTACATCACACTCTTTTCTATTAGGACTCTCAAAACAGTGTGCAATAAAATTACAACAAAAATAACAAAAGAAAACCAAAGCATTTAAAAAAAAAATGGGCCAAAAACCATTAGCAAAACCTTACTGTTGGATGGTTGTATGGTGAGACATAAAGCAAGGCCTCTGGTGATGGGTGGTGGTTTCTGGGGTAGTGGGTCCTCTCACTTTTTATTCTGTCCAAAGTGTCCTCAAAATAGGTTCAGCACTTTCACTAGTTCCTTCATAGTTCAAATTAAAACCTGAAGTGTATTCACCACCCCACTGCCATGCAGCCCCCAGCTTCCACAGCTTTCCTAATGTGAAGATTGTCCCTTGAAGAAAGATTGGCCCTTGGAGACAGACTCAGGATGGACTCACTTGTGTCCATACTTGCGACTGGCCACCCACTTGATAAAGAAGCCACCAAAACATTGAAATGTAGTATTGACAGGGGCTCCATTCATCCCACACACTTGTATGAGCCCATGAGCATGAAGCAAAACAGAGTTTGGCCAGTTGTGGATCCTGTGGACTTACAATTGATTGGTGTAAATCCTGTTTGCACATGGAGGATCAGGGGCCAGCATCCTTTAGTTATGATGTCATAAGATAGACCTATGACCTTGTGCCTGTTTCCTATTCACATTTACAGTTGTGATACCATTGGCACAATCACAAATGCCCCCAAAACCCACCTTGAAATCCAGACAGCTGCGCCAACACATGAAGCTCTGTGGTGTTCAGTGTGCTGATAAGTTTCAACAGGACCCTGCAGGAGCAGCATTGCATAACTCCATCCCTTGATGTGCCTGGCAGGATTTTAAGGTGGGATTCAGGGTTCAGACCAGGAGACACTGAAGCCATAACTTCTTTGCAATTTGTCTGATGCAGGATCTTATTCACTGACTTTTTGGTGAGTAGAGGAAGAGCATGTGAGTGTGTTGGATATGCACAGGGAATGAATTTTTCACACATATTTCATAGTATCACAGAGTTGAAGAATGATCTACTCCAGCTCCCTGCCAGTGTAGGAGTCCATAGCAAAAGCAACCCTGAGAGATGGCCATCCAGTGTCTGTTTAAAGATCATCAATAGTGGAAAGTCCACCACCTTCTAAGGTAGCATGTTCCACTGCTGACTGGCTCTTACCATGTATTAAATCACTCTGAAATAAGTAGACCCCCCAATCCACTTTCTAAAACTTGCAGCCTTGCTCGAATGTTTCTGTATCCAGATTGACTCATGATAATTTTATGGCAAATATTGCTGGCTGGAGGTCAAAAAAAGGAGGAAGGAAGGAAGAATTGAGGAAGAAACACGCTTTCTTCCAAGGCAGGCTTTTTAGCAACAACAAAAATGTTCTTGGGTATAAATAGAAAAGCACATGTTGCAGGAATGTACAGAAGACTAAAACATTTTGTCTTTGTTTTGGCATCTCCAAATCTGGACTCCTTGGGTTTTAATTGAAATCCCCAAACATCTAATACAAGCCTGTAGGTAGCACTCAATTATTATTTTTTAAAGAAAGTCTTCTCCAATAAACCATATGACATAAAAAGAGGATAAAAATTGACAACTGAAGGGACCAGTTGCTTGGCAAGAGAATGCTGCTTGTGCTGAGGAAGAGGACTTTTAGGTCTAGTGGGAGAAATAGCACAACACAGATACATGTTTCTGGGCATGCGAGTTCACCTCAGTTAATGAAGTAGATATGTTCCTGGGAATTACTTCTTTAATAGAAAAAGATGGTACCAGAGATAAAAATAACATGGAAAGGATAGGGATAGGTTTCTACTCCACAAAAAAAGAGAAGCAGTTCAACATGTTTCAGCAAACTTTTTATTTAAAACTAACATGATGCGCATGTGAAATGAAACAACCAAATCAGGTAAGCCTTGCATAACTAAATTCAAAACATGTTGTACTTTCTAGAGGCCACTTGAAAGGTTTCATTTAAATTGCATCCAGGACTGATTTGTTCTTTTAAGTTTCTAATTATGATTTGCAGTGTGGTGGCCAGGCTTACACAGCTATGGACCTTATCCCACGCTGCTCTCAAAAGTGGCAAGAAAGCGATATGAGCATCATTCCAGTACTATAGCGCTAGTATAAATATGGCGCTAGCGCTATAATAGCGCTATGGATCACTTCGCGCTATTGCAATGCCCGCTGAAACCGACATTCAAAAGAATGCGAATGATGCTGCATTCCGAGCGGTTTCTTGCTGGATTCTGAGCGACGTCATGTAATCACGCGGAAAAATATAGCGCTATAGCACCTGATTCTTAGCTGATTCTGAGCGACGTCGTGTAATCACGTGGGAAGATATAGCGCTATAGCGCCTGATTCTTAGTGGATTCTTGCTGCTTTTGGCCCCGTGGGATAAGGTCCTAAGTTTTTTTAAGATGCTGGGCAGGCTTATCTGCTTTTCCCCTTTTCTCTTTATTTTGGTGTTCACACATCCTCAGTAAGGTTTCTGGAAGGAGCTGCTGTTTGCCTTGCCTGTTGTAAGCAGGCAGAGACAGCTACAAAGAAATCATGTAGCAGATTTGAGACTAGCTGAAAGAAAGAAGTTGGCAGCATGAGCTTTCGTAGACTTGAGCCTACATGCATCTGAGGAAGTAGCTCAAGTCTGTGAAAGCTCATGCTACCAAGTTCTTTCTTTCAGTTAGTCTCAAAGGTGCTACAAGATCCCTTTGCATACCTATTTTCCAGACTAACTATGGGCCTCAACAGCCAGCCAGATATAATCCAGCTTGAGACCACTTTAACTGTCCTGGCTCAATGCTAGGGAATCATGGGAATTTTAGTTTTTTCTGAGACATTGATCCTTCTCTGTCAGAGAGCTCTGGTGCCACAATAAACTACAGGTCCCATGATTCCCTAGCACTGAGCCAGGGCAGTTATAGTGGTCTCAAGATGGATTATTTCTGGCAGTCTGTTCAGGCCCTATGTCTTTGAATTCTACCACCATGGAAAGTACAGTAGGATCGATTAGAGCAGAATCCCATTCTTTCCCAACTCAAGCTGTATTGTACTGTTTATTGCAGACATACTGCTGCAGCCCAACACTGAAAGTCTGTGTTTTTCCAGCCCTCCTTTACCCTGCTCCCAGTGTCAATGCTGCCAAAAAACCTCAGCCGCATTGGGTCCCACTCTAGGAGAAAGGTGACATATAAATAAAATAAAATAAAATAAAATAAAATAAAATAAATAATAAGAGAATGAGAAGGAAAAGGAAAAGGGGAAGCTGGGCAAGTGTAAAAAGATTTTGTGCAAAAAAAACCTTCTTTATCTGAGACTTTTGTTTTCTGAGGTATGCCTGTATTTTAAAATATTGAATATAAAGCCACATACAGCTTGCATCCAGTTTATCTGCAGGATCGTATTCTCACATATGAGTTTGCTCAGGTTTAAATATTCAGGGATGACCCTTCTAATGATGCACAAGGCTGGGTGCTCAGGAGTGTCCAGGATCAGTGCCATTTACCTGGCAAGAGTTGTAGATGTAATTCCCACTGACCAAGGTGAGTCAGACATTTGGAAACAAGAATACTTGAAAGTTGAAGCTGGGAATCATGGGAATTCAAGTAGTACATGCTGGAAATTGCAGTCCAACGACATCTAGTGGGTACAGGATTCCTACCCTTGATTTATGTCATGTTCAGACATGATTAAATCCGAGCAGTCAAAACACTCAAGGTTTGAATCATAGAGATGGAAGAGACCTCAAGGGTCATCCAGTCCAACCCCATTTTGCCATGCAGGAACACACAATCAGATGGCCATCCAGCCTCTTTTTAAAAACCTCCTTCTGGGGACTGTTTAAGGCTTTGAGGGCCACATAAGAGAGTAGTTTGCAGCGTGTGGGTCTCACCTTCCCCTCCCCATTCTGTTTGGTGTAGGCTTGAAGCAAAAATTAATTTAGTCTTGAGTTGATATTATTTCTTTCAAGCTGCAAACTCACCGCATAGCAGAATAAGTACACACCAGTCATGAGGCCATTAACAGAATCTTTTTTTGTTGCCATTGTTGTCATTACACATGGCATTATTAAAAACCCACTCAAATCAGTCAGAACAGTGCTTGTTAACATCTCTTCAGAATGGCTAAATTAAAGAGAGTACCATGGATTTGGAGCTGGATTCTTTCCTTCATAGTTTAGAACCACTGGAAGAAATTTCATGTTAGGCACAGCACAAAATGGCAGCCTTCCATCTAAATTTGCAGTCCCTGAGGGAATTCAAACACGTCCTGGTGATCACCCTTTCTCACCTTTGCAGGCTTGTCAAACGTGGGCACAGAAATAGCAAAATCCCTTTGTGATGTTCTCCCCTAGCTGGGTTTAGAGATGCATTGTAAAGTTGGCACTAATTTTTTCTTCCTTGTTGCAACTACTCATCCATGTTGCAAAGCCTGAATTGATCTAAGACTCTCTGGTGTCTAATGTACTCATATTTCTAATTTCATTACTGTTATGGGGTGGGGGATATTACCTAGTGCAGTAATTCATGGTGTCACCTTCCCCTTTGACCTCCTCCCAAACCACACCATACAGAATCCTTAGTAATGTTTTTGTACTAATGTTACTCATAAATCGTAATTCCCATATTTCACTTTTAAATTTTAAAAAATTCTAAAATTACCCCAGTATTGCTGTATGTTTTTGTTTTATATTTGTTGTTTTGAATTATATTGTAAAATAAAATACAAAAAAGGCCAAAACTATATTATACTGTAACTAGAAAAGGGTATACTTGATCCACAATCTGTTCAGGACAGTTTCATAATGTATACAGATTATGTCTGTGAAGACTTAGGAATGTGGGGGGAAATAGTTAAGAGTGCCTTAAACGCAGTGTATTTTACACTGTTTCTGTGCCACTGTTTAGCTGTGTTCATTTTGTTTCTGGTTCAGAAAGGGAGAGTTCAGACTTGACTTGCTCTAGGATCCATTTATTTGTCTTTTTAACAATCCACGGTATCTGTAGAACTCTTCTCCAGCACTACATTTAAAATTAATTGATTTTCTTCCTATCAGTTTTCTTCACTGTCCACATTTCACAAATATACATAAAAATGGGAAATACAATGGCATGGACAATCCACATCTTAATATTCAGTTATATGTCTTGACATTTCAGGATTTTGTCTAGTTCCTTCTTAGCTGCCCTTCCAAGTCCTAGTCTGCTTCTGATTGCAGTCTCCATTCTGATTAATGAGTGAGCCAAGTTGCAAATCATCTGTTGCCATTATTTTCTTTTTCTTAATGATCAACTGTAAACCTATCTTTGCACTTCCTTCCTTTACCGTCTTCAGAAATTGTTCAAGTCTTCGTTATTTTCTGCTAGTAATATGGTGTCATCTGCATATCTTAAATTGTTTATGTGCCTTCCTCCAATTTTCACCCCTCATTCCTCTGAGTGCATCCTGCTTCAGTTATTATATTGGCATTTAGGTTAATTAGGGTGTTAAAATGTTTTGCCAATTGGAAACCATTCCATTTCTTCATATTCTGCCCTAATAGTAGCCTCTTGTCCTGAGTATAGTACACATCAGGACAATCAAAAGTTGTGACATACTCATTTCTTTAAGAGCAATCCATAGCTTTTCATGATCTACACAATCAAAGGCTTTGCTATAATTTATAAAGCACAGATTGGTTTTCTTTTGAAATTCTTTATTTTATCCATTATCCATTGAAATTCCATTATCCAACATATGTTTGCAGTATGATCCCTAGTGCTTCTTCCTTTTCCAGCACCCAGTTTTTTCATCTGGCATTTCTCGCTCCATATTTGGTAAAAATCTTTGCTGTCGAATTTTGAGCATTACTTTGCTTGCATGGGAGATTAATGCAATGATCCTGTGGTTACTGAAATCCCCAGCGTCCCCTTTCTTGGGGATTGGAATGTATATTGAGTGTTTCCAGTCTGTGGGCCATGTATTGTTTTCCAGTCTACTAGAGTAGATTCTGACTCTATTTCCTGGTGATTTAGTTCTTCCAAGTGCTCTGAGCACAATTCCACTTCACTTTCTGAAATGGAATGTTAATCTTTATGTGGTTCTTCTTTGAATGACTTTCATCTCTTTTATATAGTTGCTCCATGTATTGTTTCCATTATTATTATTATTATTATTATTATTATTATTTCTACTTGGTCATGTAATGTGTTTTCCAGCTGGTCATAGAACATCCTCTTAGTTTAAATTTCCCTTTAATTTCTTGGATCTTGTGGAAGAGGTCTCTTGTTCTTCATTTTTTGTTGTCACCTTCTATTTATCTGCATTGATTATTATAGTAGTTCTTGTCCTTGCACATGTCTCTAAACAGTTGCATTCAGGGTTCTGATTCTATTCCCCATTTACTTTTGCTTCTCATCTGTCCTTAACTACTTGAAGAGTTTCATCTGTCATCCACTGAGGTTTCTCTCTTTTTAGCTGAAAGCAGTATCTTTTTGCATTCCTCCCTGTCAATGTCTCTGACTTCAGTCCAGAGTTCCTCTGGCTCCTGGACATTTAGGCTAAATAGTACAAATCTGGTTTTTACATTATATTTAAATTCTACTGAAATGTTCTTCAGGTTGTATTTTGGCATGAAATAGCATATATACATGGACATATATACACACACTACACGCTCAAATCTCACTAAGGGGGGTTGCAGACTGCCAGAAATAGTGTGAATTCAGTCCACTTTTAGGGTTAGGGTTAGAGTTAGGGAACCATGGGAACTGTATTTTATTGTGGCATCAGAGTTGTCTGACAGAGAAGGCTCAATGTCTCAGAAAAATAACAGTTCCCATGATTCCCTAGCACTAACCCTAACCCTAAAAGTGGACTGAATTCACACTATTTCTGGCAGTCTGCAACCCCCCTAAATTACTTTGAAAGTAAGATTAGGAAATCCTTCCCTGAGAATTCTACTAAAATGACATTAGAGTGATATAAATCCAGGGAGACAAATAGAAAACCTCTTATGAAAATGTATTACTTTTTTGTTTTTATTTCTGTTCATTTTGTTGAGCAACTGTTAAGCCAGTTGTTACTGCTAAACAGGCTAGCCAATTTGAAGAGCTTGTTACGGTCAACGCCTTTTGACATTTATATATATATATATATATATATATATATATCCCTTTCTTTAATGCAAATTGCCTCTTACATCTCAAACACTGATCATTATTATAACCTTTATTAACCTGTCATTTAGGCTGCCTGCAGATGTACTGTTTGATACTGAACTTTGAAATCCTAACTGCAAAAGTAGGCATTAAGGCCTTCTCAGCAGAAATCTAGGGACAATTAGGGAAGGAAATGAAATTCACATTCACCGAGACATGTTACACATTAATCCAATTCATGGTCTGTAAAACTGTTATTAATGAAAGGATAAATGTACCTTTTGATTTTGATTTTTTTTTCCTCACTAGGAGCAAACCACGTGCATCAAATTCTGCAGATTATTTATTTTTCTGTTGTTTTTTTTATTATGCACAGACAAATAAAGCAATTAGGAACAACTGTGTTTGAAAAATATGCACAGATATGCTTTAGTATATTAGGGGAAATGTATACAAAGTGCTTCCTTTGAGAAAAATGCTTACATTAGGAAAAAGAAGTGCAACAAAAATGCACACATTTCTATGCAAAAAGGGGAGGGAGGAGAAAGGTCTTGCAAGCTGATACAGAACTTGGGATAGGATGAGTATGTGCATATGATTCTGAGAAACACAACAAAAACAAGATGGACAAATTTTTGCATCCTGGGACCACTTATTTCTGATAGCCAGAGCAAGTAGCTTGAAAGCTCAACGCTTGATAAATGTATTCATCCTGCCAACGCTCTTAATCTCATCTATACATTGTTCTCAGTGATTTTCCCACCCACCCCTTCCATTCATAGTTAAAGGCAATTGCCAAGAGCCAAACTATATTGTTTAGAATCCCAGTATGTTTTGAAGCAGATGGGAGCCATTTTCAGAATGCAATAGATTTGTTTTATAGGTTTTGTTTTAATGTTATTTTAAAAATCTGAAATGCTGTTCTTTAATTAGATAGTTATCAGAGATATCTTACCAGGGAATATCACCATCCTTTCATGATGCATATTAATCTTTTTTAAAAATGGTTCCTAGAGTAGGGTGCACCTGCCGAAAGAATACAACTGATTAGCACTGTGATCCCTTTTGTGAGAAGCAATTCTATTAAGCTGTTTAGAAATGTAATGTCACTTCAGCCGTATCCTAGCAAAACTCTTCCATCTGAATTGCATCTTTGTCTTGCCTTAAGGACTCTGCAGCTGGTCTAGTTCAGCAGCAAGGGTTTAAGGTCTTAGAAACAGGGAGCTGCATCTCAGTTAAGCATAAGAGCTTTGCTTAAAGGTGCTGAGTGGGTAGATTTGGTCTCCATCTAATCAAGCTCTTTGTAAACAGTTAATAAGAATGATGGTGGCAATGTCTTTTTAAAAAGGATATGATAGAGAATTGTACCTATAGAGGGGACAATAACTTTTCATCCCGTCTCATAAATGCCATAATATTTGGGGTTATCCAGTGAAAAAGATGGGCATGAGGAATCAGGAAAGCCAAAATGAAGCATAATAATTAAGCAGAATTTCCTGACACAAAATGATATTCAGTCATCATTAAATATCTGAAGGGATGGCATATAGAAAATGGAGCAGACTTGTTTTTTTCTGCTCCAGAGACTAGGACATGAACCAATTGAATCGAATTGCAAGAAAGGAGATTCCACCTAAACGTTGGGAAGAACACCCTGACAGTAAGCGCTGTTCCACATTAGAATGGTAGTGAAATTCCCTTTGTTGGAGGTCTTTAAACATAGGTTGGATTGCCTTTTTCACAACTGCTTTACTTGTAGTGAATTCCTGCATGGTAAGGAGCTGGACTAGATGAGCCTTGAGGTCCTTTCCAACTCACCGATTAAGGGAGCCTTGGTGGTGCAGTGGGTAAATGCTGATACTGCAGTCACAAGGTTGTAAATTCGATCCCAGGACTCCAAAGTTGACTCAGCCGTCCATTCTTTTGTAGGTCGGTAAAATGAGTACCCAGTTTGTTGGGGGCAATTGGCTTACACATTGTAAAGCGCTTAGTTCACTGATAAGTGGTATAGAAATATACATACTATTGCTATTTTGTGAAAATGTGGAGATCCACACCTGCGTCTCAAAGTCTTGAAAGTGGATTAAAGACTCGACTCTCACTTGAGTGACTACTAGTCATGGTTTCTATATATTATCTCTAGACTAGAGGTTTGCTTCTGTATACCAGTTGTTGGAGAACATAAGTGGGATGCACTATTACCTTCATGCTGTACTTGTGGGTTTCCTATAGGTGTTTGGTTGATCACTGTGGGAATAAAACACAGTACTAGCTTAGATAGGCCTTTGGACTGATTCACCATTGTCTCTCTTTATCTCTCTCACTTATCAGATGCTTTTAGCATACAGGTTGACATAGAATCCATTATTCCAAGTTCGCTGGAATAGATGGGAAACTGAGGCTCTTGTATCAAAGAATTTTCCTCTGTTAATGTTATCAATAGCCCCCGGCTAACCAGGATCTGTGTACATAATTTGTGAGTACAGCTGGAAGGCTAAAGTAATTGTCTAGTTCCCTCCTGTTTTGATGGAAGCGACACCATCTTATGTCTTGCATACCTTTTTGCTGACAGAGTATTTTCTGGATAAAAGTCCAGCTTTCCCATGAGGGTATCCTTATTCCCCCTCCCCCTTTTTTAAAGAATTTCTCTCTCCTTTCTATATAGATAATTTTTTTCACTAAGCAAAATACTAAGTTTCTATTCATTGGATGATTCTATTCTAGTTGGGACTAACAGTTCACTTTAGGCCATCATGTTTATTCCACTCTTCTGCTTTACTCCAATAAGCCCTTCCCAGGGCCTCTGTGGTTCCCTGGTGATTTTTTGGTGCCTTAATGTCTATTAATGTGTTAAATACATTTGTTCTCGATTTCATTTTAAAAAATGCTGTTTCTATGAAGGTTTCAAGATGCTTGGATATGCTCTGTCAGTTTTTCCATTCCAGCAAGCCCAAGGATTTCCTTCTATCTTCCAACAGAGAAGGTAGAATTCAGAGACATAGCCATGTTAGCCTGGAATATCAGTATGCAAAGGGATCTTGTAGCACCTTTGACATTAACTGAGCAAAAGAAGTTGTAGTATAAGCTTTCGTAGGCTTGGTCTACTTCCCCAGATGCATGGAGTGATGCATCTAAGGAAGTAGACCAAATCTACAAAAGCTTAGGCGTTACGTAAGTAGACCAAATCTACAAAAGCTTCTTTAGCTTGTGAGGTAGGTCAGGCAGCAAAGGACTACCCTGAAGTCATCCAGCGAGTTTCACGGCTCAGCGAGAACTTGAATATGAATCTCCTAAATTCCATTCCCAACGCACTTTTCTCCAATGTACCAGTATTGTTTTTTGCACTGTTTCAATTCCCATCCTTATAGCAACCCAAAAGAATGTGAGTAGGAGGAAATGTTGCTTCCACTGTAGTCTGAGAGAAGTATATTAGGAAAAGTCATTTCAGTGTCTTTTTCCGTGTTCCACACATGTGTTCCAGGTTTAGTGAAGAATTTATTAACATTATTTCTCATCTTTCTGGGCACCAAATGTCTAAACTTTGAGCCAGTGCAGACCAGCACTTTAGGCTGGCCTAGAGGTGGAGTTGGGGCGAGGTGACTGCATGCTGTCCACCCCAACTCTGCTTTGACGCCGCGCACCCGACCGCATGGCGCACAGCATCACGGCACCCTGTTGGCACAGCATGCAGACAGGCTGCGCCAAAAGGGTGCAAAAGAGCCGCCGCTGCCGTCGCCATGGCTCTAAGGGCAGCTTTTTGCCACCCCAAAAAGGATCAGCATTTGACCACTCTTTTGGGGGCAGCAAAAAGGAGGATTGGGGCCACAGCATGTGGTTGCATCGGCTCTGTGTCTCTGTTTTAACAACTTTTTCCTTCTTTCCTTCTAGATGAGCACAATGCCGGGTCTTCCCACTAGGCCTTGCTTCTATGACATTGACCTTGATACAGCAACTGGCGAAGTGAAAGGACTGTTCTAAAATGAACTGGCAAGGAAAAGTGAGTGCTTCATCATTTTGCCATTCACTAGTTTTTGTCCCATAGGCACCTCCTAACGTCTATAAAATAAGAGATCATTTTCCTCATGCTGTTTTTCTTCAGTGGACTAATTCACAAATCCCTACAATTATGTCTGGAAGCCCTTTTCTAGAAATTTGCGTTTCTTCAGAAAAAAAAGTATATGAAAGCATCACACAGGAATGTATGTAAGCGGGAATGGAGTGGTTGTTCAGTTTCTTCTCTCTGACTCCATCTCTAGAATGTTTATGAATTAACTCCTTCTCTAGTATTGATATGTCATTAAATATCTGAAGGCTCTGTTACATTTTTTAATCCTACCTTTCCTCTAAAGGAGCTCAAGGTGCCATAGTCAGACCTCCTCATGGTTATCCTCACAACAACCCTCTGAGGTAAATTAGGCTGACAGATAACACCTGGTCCAACACCACTTGTTGGGCCTCATAGCCAATTTGGGATGTGAACCCATGACTCTTCCATCCTAGTCCAATATTATAACCAGAACATCACATGAGACTTGCAACGTAATTGTACAGCATGAAATTGGCTTAGTCCTGATTATCCTCTTCCAAGACAACTTCATTTCATTTCTCCTCTTACCTGGTATTCCAGTCATTTCCCCAATCCCAGTAGTCAGCATTCTGTGGCCATTGGCCACAGTCCAAAACACACAGCAGAAATAATCCCGTTTGAGACCATTTTAACTGTCCTGGCTCAGTGCTAGGGAATTCTGGGAACTATAGTTTTGTGAGACATTTAGCCGCCTCTGTCAGAGGGTTCTGTGCCACGATAAACTACAATTCCCAGGATTCCCTAGCATGAGCCAGGGCAATTAAAATGGTCTCAAACTGGATTATTTCTGCAGTGTGTTTTGGAGTTCAGTCCTCTATTGGACTGATCTGGGGAAAATGTCCCACTTCAAAAGTGGGGTGGTGTTGGTGGTTAACCTAAAGGATTTATTTATACTCTGAATGCCTTTGGGATTCTACCAACACCCCAACAAATTTGCTGATTCTTCCCATTTGTGTATGGACTTCAGCATCATGGGGACTGGTACTTGGAAGAACTGATATAACTGTCAGTGTCAAGGGTTTAGATCACGTACTGTAAAGTAAGGTCACTAAAATCAATAGCTGTTGATAGATAGATAGATAGATAGATAGAAATGCCATCACTACCATCTGTTCTGTCCATTCCCCTCAAACCCAGAGACAATTGAGACCTCACAGGATATCCTTGAGTCTTAATGACAACAAGAGGCAAAACCTTGCAACTTCTGTTCCCTGGCATACAAGCCAAAAGAGTATTTGGCATTCATTATCCAAGTGCTCTTCCTAATAATGCACACAAACCAAATTATTTGGGAAGGTCTACTTATTTGCAAGAGAGAAAAACAGGGAATGCTATACAAACAAATAAATTAGAAAGTAGAGAACATTTCAGGTATATATACATCAGGTAGAAGTAACTAACTCTTACTCTGAAGTCCCTCCACTGGCTGCCTATCAGCTTCCGAACCCAGTACAAGGTGTTGGTTATTACCTTTAAAGCCCTAAATGGCTTGGGTCCAGACTATCTCAAGGACCGCCTCCTCCCCTATAATCCTCCCCGCACCCTCCGGTCCTCCGGGAGGAATCTGTTGCAGCCTCAAAAAACGAGGCTGGTGACAACCTCCCGCAGGGCTTTTTCAGTAGTTGCCCCCAAACTGTGGAATGGCCTGCCGGAAGAGATCCGTCAATTGTCATCACTTGACAGCTTCAAGAAAGCTGTCAAGACGGATCTCTTCCGGCAGGCCTTCCCGGATTAAATCAAATTTACCAGCTCCGGCTCCAGAATCTCTCTCCGAGATTCTCCCCTTTATGTGACCAGGCTCATATGAGCCAGTGCTTATACATCGCCACCACTTTTTGTTTTTTGTTTGTTTGTATTGTTGTCTTTTGTATGGAGGAATCGACCTCTTTTATATTTTATTTTAATTTGGAATTGGTTTAATAATTTTTTAAGGGGGGGAGGGGGGAGGAAATTATTCTTAATTGTTTGTTATGATTTTATGATGTAAGCCGCCCCGATTGCGCTCAGAGGGGCGGGGTATTAAATAAAAATTATTATTATTATTATTATTACTTCTCATACATACTATATACAAAAGCATGGACTACTAACCAAGCAAGACTCAAGTACATGGTTTTCACACAAACAAGTTTGACGTACATAGTAAAAGTGATTGGCAGTTCCCCATTCATTTTCTTCAAGTGATTGTGATCTGGAGTCTTGAGGACTAGTAACATAATTTCTGTTCTTTTTATAGATATCCAAGTGATGTCAATGTGATGAAGCCTACACAAGATAACTCACTTAATGCTATGAGCCTTGGAAACAATTTAACCTCTTGCATTTTTTAAAAAATCTGTAATGCTGTATTTTTAATAAGTGGTCTATTTTTTTAGTTCCTGCAGATAAAAATCTGGAAGATGTTTTAAACAGTGAAGCTTTTAAAGCTACTGATCTTAGCAACCATCAATAAAAAAATGACATGGTTTTAACTGTGGTGGCAAGCTGATAAAATAAATTTAAATTGATTCATCATGTCAAATTTTAATAGCTCTGTTACATTTGCACAAGGTTAAATACAACATTTCTAAGTAAAATACACGTGTTCTTTGTTTTTATATTATATGCATGTGTTACAACACTTGTTGCTTAGGAAGCAGTTTGGAAAAGGTTGGTTTTTGGATTTCATTTTCCAGAATCCCCCAAGCAGCATAGTCCGCGGTCATGATGTCTCAGGGTTTGTTGAAATTGTAATTCAGTAAATGACTTTTCCAAGCTCCACTCTGAAGAAGCATTTGTCCTTTGTTATGGAGGTGACAAAATGCTTCTTTTAAGCTGATGCTTATCAACTGCAGTTTTTATAGGTACTTTTATTAATAATATTTTTAATTGCCCTGGTAAATTGGAAGTTAACAGGACAATAGTTAAAGAGGTCTTAATCATTTAATCTGCTTGCAATTCAAAGCATTGCAACTATACTTTTAACATTGCAGCTCTCCTTTCTTCTGATACACAAAAATGGTTTTGCTATGTCTTGAATCTAGCTAAAAAATATTTGAATCCTGGATATAGTCCATTTGTCTAGAAAAAGGGTGGTAAACCATTGTCCTTCCAGATGTTTTAGGCTACAACTATCACAGTCCTTTGCCATCTGCCATACTAGCTTGGGCTTTTGGAAGATGATGATGATGATGATGATGATGATTATTATTATTATTATTATTATTATTACCTGCCTCTTCCCGTGGATCGAGGCAGGGAACAACAATAAATCAAAAATTAATAACATCAAAACACGCAACAAATTTAAAAAGACAAATAAGACATACACATTTTAAAACAATCCACATTTAAAATTCATCATCTAAATTCACAATTTAAAAATCGTCTGGCTAAGCCTGCCAGAAGAAACTGGTCTTCAATGCTGTTTTAAATTCAGACAGCGTATTCAGCTGTCATATCTCTTCTGGCAGGTCATTCCACAATATTGGGGCAGCTAAAGAAAAGTTGACTGAAAGTTGCCAGTCTGCTCCTGGTTGACCGGAATAAATGTCCGCCAGAGGACCAGAGAGTACAGGGTGGATTATACGGAAGGAAGCAATCCTGTAGGTAACCTGGATCCAAACCACATAGGGCTTTAAATTGTTTGGAGGGTCAGAGGTTCTCTGGTCTGGGAATGTGGTAGGTGACTCTGCCCGTATCCCAAGCTGCCCTCTATGTTCTAACATACAAAGCAAGAGGCTACCTCTATTCACTGATTGTAAATTCAGTCCTGGCATTTTCTGTTAAAAAACGATCTTGTGGAAAACACTTCTGAGAGTTTTTACTAGTTCATCATTCCCCCAAAGTGATGTTCTCTGCATGATGTTATATGTCAACTCCTATAATCCACATCCACCGTGGTTATGCTGGCTGGGGGTAGTGTGATTTGTGATACATCATATAAGGTGAACACCAGGTTTTGGGAGGCTATCATAAGTTATACTGGGATGGATTCACCAGTGGGTCAGTGTGTGTGTGTGTGTGTGTGTGCGTGTGTGTGTTGGGTATCTTCAAGTAATTTTTTACTTACAGTGACCCTAAGGTGAACCTATCACAGGGTTTTCCTGGCAAGATTTGTTCAGGGAAGGTTTGTCATTGCCTTCCCCTGAGGCTGAGAGCATGTGACTTGCCCAAGGTCACCCAGTGGGTTTCATGGCTGAATGGGAATTGCACCCTTGTCTCCATAGACGTAGTCCAATGCTCAAACCACTACGTCATGTGGGCTCTCTCAAGTCAGTATAAGGCAGTTCTGTACCCTCACATACACTTAGATGGTCTTCATCTCCTATTTGCCAGCAATATTTTCTTGAAATGCAGGCCTATTTAATGGGGGCACAAAGCAGACTCCCACCCATCCATCTATTTTTTACACACATCCCCAAACTATTCAGTCACTCTGCTGCAGACCTTTTGGTGGTTCAAAATTAAAAGAGAATTGGGGTGCTGGAAGTGTCCCAAGAGCAGCAAGACCCTGCTTTACAGTTCCTTTTCCACATTTCTTAAAGCCAAAGGTGAGCTTCCAGATACTTCTGCTTTAATTTTTTAAAAGTGGGGAAAACACTTTTTAGAAGATGTAGTCCTAGGAGGAAACCAAAACAATAAATTTTAAAAATTATGGATGATTTTTTTAAAAATATATTATTTTTATTGATAAAAAGTAGAATCGAATCATAGAGTTGGAAGAGACCACAAGGGCCATCCAGTCCAACCCCCTGCCATGTGGGAATTCCCAATCAAAGCATCCCCGACAGATGGCCATCCAGCCTCTGCTGAAAGACCTCCAAGGAAGGAGACTCCACCACTCTCCAAGGGAGTGTGTTCCACTGTCGAACTGCCCTTACTGTCAGGAAGTTCCTCCTAATGTTGAGGTGCAATCTCTTTTCCTGGAGCTTACATCCATTGTTTCGGGTCCTAGTCTCTGGAGCAGCAGAAAACAAGCTTGTTCCCTCTTCAATATGAGATCCCTTCAAATATTTAAACACGGCTATCATATCACCTCTCAGCCTTCTCTTCTCCAGGCTAAACATCCCCAGCTCCCTAAGTCATTCCTCATAGGGCTTGCTTTCCAGACCCTTCACCATTTTAGTTGCCCTCCTTTGGACACGCTCCAGTTTCTCCACATCCTTTTTGAATTGTGGTGCCCAGAACTGGACACAGTATTCCAGGTGAGGCCTGACCAAAGCAGAATAGAGTGGCACTATTACTTCTCTTGATCTAGACACTATACTTCTACTGATGCAGCCTAAAATTGCATTGGCCTTTTTAGCTGCTGCATCGCACTGTTGACTCATGTTCAACCTGTGGTCCACCTGGATTCCTAGATCCCTTTCACAGGTAGTCTCATTCAGCCAGGTGTCCCCCATCGTATATCTGTGCTTTTCATTTTTCCGACCTAAGTGCAGTACCTTACATTTCTCCATGTTGAATTTCATTTTGTTAGCTTTGGCCCAGCTTTCTAGTCTGTTCAAGTCATTTTGAATTTTGATCCTGCCCTCTGGGGTATTAGCTACTCCTCCTAATTTGGTGTCGTCTGCAAATTTGATAACTATGCCCCCAATACTGTCATCCAAGTCACTGATAAAGATATTGAATAGCACTGGGCCCAGGACAGAGCCCTGTGGCACCCCACTGATCACTTCTTTCCAGGTTGAAAAGGAGCCATTGTTGAGCACCCTTTGGGTTCGGCCAGTCAACCAATTACAAATCCATGTAACAGTTACTTTGTCTAGCCCACATTTTACCAGCTTGTTTGCAAGAATGTCATGGGGAACCTTGTCAAAGGCCTTACTGAAATCAAGATATACTATATCCACAGCATTCCCTTCATCTACCAAGCTGGTAATTTTATCAAAAAAAGAGATCAGATTTGTCTGGCATGACCTGTTTCTCTGAAACCCATGTTGACTTTTTGTGATTATGAAATTACCTTCCAGATGTTCACAGACTCTCTGTTTAATGATCTGCTCCAGAATCTTTCCTGGTATTGATGTCAGACTAACTGGACGATAATTGTTGGGATCCTCCTTTTTCCCCTTTTTGAAGATGGGGACAACATTTGCCCTCCTCCAGTCCGCTGGGACCTCTCCTGTTTTCCAGGAATTCTCAAAGATTATTGCCAATGGTTCCGATATTACATTTGCCAGTTCTTTTAATACCCTTGGATGTAATTCATCTGGTCCTGAAGACTTATATTCATTTAGATTAACCAGGTATTTCTGTACTATCTCTTTACTTATTCTGTGCTGAAATTCTCCCATTCTGTCCTCTGCTCCATTATCCTCAGGTTGAGCACCCTTTGCCTTTTCTGAGAAGACTGAAGCAAAGAAGGTGTTGAGTAATTCTGCCTTTTCTCTGTCCCCTGATAACTTTTTGCTATCTTCTCCACACAGTGGCCCTACCATTTCCTTCTTCTTCCTTTTGCTGCTGACATACCCAAAAAAGCCCTTTTTATTGTTCTTAACCTCTCTAGCAAGCCTGAGTTCATTCTGCGCTTTAGCTTTTCTGACTTTAACCCTACACGTGCTAGCTATTTGTTTGAGTTCCTCTTTGGTGATTTCTCCATTTTTCCATTTCTTATACATGTTCCGTTTAAAACTTAGGGCCTTTGCAGATTGAGTCCACTTTAAGGGTTAGGGTTAGTGCTAGGGAATCATGGGAATTTTTTTTTCTGAGACATTGAGCCTTTTCTGTCAGAGAGCTCTGGTGCCACAATAAAATACAGTTCCCATGATTCCCTAACCCTTAAAGTGGACTCAGTTTGCACTATTTCTAGCAGTTTGCAAAGGCCCTTAGTTGAGTTGCAAGTTCCTTAGTCATCCATCCTGGTTTCTTGAGACACCTCCCATTTTTCCTCTTCGTTGGAATGGTTTGAAATTGTGCCTTCAGTATCTCCCTTTTGAGAAACTTCCATCCATCTTGAACTCCCTTCTCTTTTAATATTCCTGTCCATGGGATCACCCCCAGTATTTCTCTAAGGGGGGTTGCAGACTGCCAGAAATAGTGCAAATTGAGTCCACTTTAAGGGTTAGGGTTAGGGTTAGGGAATCATGGGAACTGTATTTTATTGTGGCACCAGAGCTCTCTGACAGAGAAGGCTCAATGTCTCAGGAAAAAAACAATTCCCATGGTTCCCTAGCACTAACCCTAACCCTTAAAGTGGACTCAATTTGCACTATTTCTGGCAGTCTGCAACCCCCCTAAATTTAGTAAAATCAGCTTTCCTAAAGTCTAGAGTGCATGTCTGACTATGCCTGGCTTCTCCTTTCCACTGTATAATAAAAATAAAAGTATATCAAGTATATACAGAAAATTCATCAGAATAAAGAAACTACATGATCTAAACCATAAACATTCTTTTAACAAGTGCTTTGTTTTAATATAGTAGTAATTTAATTCTGTTTTACTGCATTATTTTTGTATGCTTTTCATTGTACTGTTCTTTTAAACTGTAAGCTGCTCTGAGTCCCAGTTTTTTTGTTTTGTTTTGTTTTGTTTTATATTGTTTTTGAGGGGGACGAGATACTAATACTACTACTAATAATAATGCTGAAGATGTTGCCCACCCCTGTAGTATAATGAAGGATTTAAATTTACAGAAGGATGGAAGTCTACCAGGAGACTGGATAAATCTCACTTTTTTGCTGTCCTGTGCAAGATCAATTTGCATTTGTCTCATATGTGATTGTGACTCATCTGTGGTGCAGACTTGCCTTGATAACGCCATAAATTCCAATAGAGCAGGAAAGCAGATGAAGACTACAGCTACAGAATCGTTTTCAAGCTCTTTCCCTTACCAAGGAGGACGAGGAAGAGCAGCATGAACAGACTTCAGGGAAAGAGCTGGGAGTACCACCACAGGGAACAGTCGCTGCTAAGCCTCGTAGGAGACGTGTGGTCGTGGTGGGGGACTCCTTGCTGAGAGGGACAGAAGCAGTGATTTGTGGGCCTGACAAGATGTCTCGGGAGGTGTGTTGTCTCCCTGGGGCAAAGATCCGAGATGTGACAGAGAGGCTGAGAAGACTGGTCAGGCCTACCGACCAATACCCCTTCCTTTTGGTTCACGTGGGAACGAACGACACAGCAAGACACAGCCTTCAAAACATCAAAAGGGATTACGAGGCTCTAGGAAAGAAGCTGAAAGAAATGGAGGCACAGATTGTCATCTCGTCTCTACTGCCAGTTGAAGGGCACGGTCCAGGAAGAGAGAGGAAGATAGCAGATGTCAACAATTGGCTCCGCAGATGGTGTCGTCGAGAACGATTTGGATTCTTGGATCATGGGCTGCGGTTCCATGAGGGCGGACTCCTGGCAAGGGATGGGCTGCATCTCACACCAGTTGGAAGAAACGTTTTTGCCAACAGTCTGAAGAATTTGATCAGGAGGGCTTTAAACTGAGTTATGTGGGGAAGGGAGACAGCACCCTGGAAGACAAAAGGACTGGAAAAAATAGTCAAACTGTCATAGAGGAAACAAAGCAAACAGTAGAGGGACCCAACAGTGGGAGGCAAAAAAACGTGCTAAGGCAGCAAGTAAAGGAGACATATGGTCTTAGATGTCTCTACACTAATGCACAGAGCATGGGAAATAAGCAAGATGAACTTGAACTCCTAGCGCAACAAAGCAAATATGATATAATAGGCATCACTGAAACCTGGTGGGATGAGTCTCATGATTGGAATGTAAAAATACAGGGGTATAACCTCTTCAAGAGAAACAGGCCAAACAGGAGAGGAGGAGGAATAGCATTATATGTCAGGGATATTTACACCAGTGAAGAAATCCAGGACAACAATCCTGGAAGCCAGGTGGAGAGCATTTGGATAAAAATTAAAGGGGAAAGAAACAACAGGGATGTTATGGTGGGAGTCTACTACAGACCCCCGACTCAGGCAGAAGAACTGGATGATGCCTTTCTAGAACAGATGACTACACACTCAGAAAGGAGAAATATAGTAGTGATGGGTGACTTCAACTATCCGGATATTTGCTGGAAGTCAAACTCGGCAAAATCCTTGAGGTCTAGCAAATTCCTCACTTGCCTCGAAGACAATTTCATTGTTCAAAAGGTGGAAGAGGCAACGAGGGAGTCAGCTATTTTGGATCTGATCCTAACTAACAGGGAAGACCTAGTTAATGGGGTGCAAGTGGTTGGATCCTTAGGCGGGAGTGATCATGTCCTCCTGGAGTTTATTATACAGTGGAAAGGAGAAGCCAGGCATAGTCAGACACGCATTCTAGACTTTAGGAAAGCTGATTTTACTAAACTTAGAGAAATACTGAGGGTGATCCCATGGACAGGAATACTAAAAGAGAAGGGAGTTCAAGACGGATGGGAGTTTCTCAAAAGGGAGATACTGAAGGCACAATTTCAAACCGTGCCAATGAGGAGGAAGAATGGGAGGTGTCTCAAGAAACCAGGATGGATGACTAAGGAACTTGCAACTGAACTATGTTTTAAACGGAACATGTATAAGAAATGGAAAAATGGGGAAATCACCAAAGAGGAATTCAAACAAATAGCTAGCACGTGTAGGGTTAAAGTCAGAAAAGCTAAAGCGCAGAATGAAATCAGGCTTGCTGGAGCGGTTAAGAACAATAAAAAGGGCTTTTGGGGGTATGTCAGTAGCAAAAGGAAAAAGAAGGAAATGGTAGGACCACTGTGTGGAGAAGATGGCAAAAAGTTAACAGGGGACAGAGAAAAGGCAGAATTACTCAACACCTTCTTTGCTTCAGTCTTCTCAGAAAAGGCAAAGGGTGCTCAACTTGAGGATAATGGAGCAGAGGACAGAATAGGAGAATTTCATCACAGAATAAGTAAAGAGATAGTACAGAAACATCTGGTTAATCTAGATGAATATAAGTCTCCAGGACCAGATGAATTACATCCAAGGGTATTAAAAGAACTGGCAAATGTAATATCAGAACCATTGGCAATAATCTTTGAGAATTCCTGGAAAACAGGAGAGGTCCCAGCGGACTGGAGGAGGGCAAATGTTGTCCCCATCTTCAAAAAGGGGAAAAAAGAGGATCCCAACAATTATCGTCCAGTTAGTCTGACATCAATACCCGGAAAGATTCTGGAGCAGATCATTAAACAGAGAGTCTGTGAACATCTGGAAGATAATTTCATAATCACAAAAAGTCAACATGGGTTTCAGAGAAACAGGTCATGCCAGACAAATCTGATCTCTTTTTTTGATAAAATTACCAGTTTGGTAGATGAAGGGAATGCTGTGGATATAGTATATCTTGATTTCAGTAAGGCCTTTGACAAGGTTCCCCATGACATTCTTGCAAGCAAGTTGGTAAAATGTGGGCTAGACAAAGTAACTGTTACATGGATTTGTAATTGGTTATCTGGTCGAACACAAAGGGTGCTCAACAATGGCTCCTTTTCAACCTGGAAAGAAGTGACCAGTGGGGTGCCACAGGGCTCTGTCCTGGGCCCAGTGCTATTCAATATCTTTATTAATGACTTGGATGACGGTATTGGGGGCATAGTTATCAAATTTGCAGACGACACCAAATTAGGAGGAGTAGCTAATACCCCAGAGGACAGGATCAAAATTCAAAATGACTTGAACAGACTAGAAAGTTGGGCCAAAGCTAACAAAATGAAATTCAACACAGAGAAATGTAAGGTACTGCACTTAGGGCGGAAAAACGAAAAGTACAGATATACGATGGGGGACACTTGGCTGAATGAGACTACGTGTGAAAGGGATCTAGGAATCCAGGTGGACCACAAGTTGAACATGAGTCAACAGTGCGATGCAGCAGCTAAAAAGGCCAATGCAATTTTAGGCTGCATCAGTAGAAGTATAGTGTCTAGATCAAGAGAAGTAATAGTGCCACTCTATTCTGCTTTGGTCAGGCCTCACCTGGAATACTGTGTCCAGTTCTGGGCACCACAATTCAAAAAGGATGTGGAGAAACTGGAGCGTGTCCAAAGGAGGGCAACTAAAATGGTGAAGGGTCTGGAAAGCAAGCCCTAT
This sequence comes from Phrynosoma blainvillii, assembly GCA_026167975.1. NCBI lineage: Eukaryota > Metazoa > Chordata > Lepidosauria > Squamata > Phrynosomatidae > Phrynosoma > Phrynosoma blainvillii. The sequence goes on along the minus strand of JANUYF010000001.1, from coordinate 443,712,974 downwards.
GAGGAACGACTTAGGGAGCTGGGGATGTTTAGCCTGGAGAAGAGAAGGCTGAGAGGTGATATGATAGCCGTGTTTAAATATTTGAAGGGATGTCATATCGAGGAGGGAACAAGCTTGTTTTCTGCTGCTCCAGAGACTAGGACCCGAAACAATGGATGCAAGCTGCAAGAAAAGAGATTCCACCTCAACATTAGGAGGAACTTCCTGACAGTAAGGGCGGTTCGACAGTGGAACACACTCCCTCGGAGAGTAGTGGAGTCTCCTTCCTTGGAGGTCTTTAAGCAGAGGCTGGATGGCCATCTGTCGGGGATGCTTTGATTGGGAGTTCCTGCATGGCAGGGGGTTGGACTGGATGGCCCTTGTGGTCTCTTCCAACTCTATGATTCTATGATTCTATGATTCTATGACTATATTGGAGCTGCCTCCATTAACTGCACTAGAATTGCCTCCAGTCAGCATTATGTTGGGATTCCTTCCCCACAGCATACCATAACCTGTGCAGTGTTTATTTGGACAGCAGCTCTTATACCTGAAAGCAGTGCACACATCTCTTTCCATACACAATCTCTTGGGGTATCCATGTACACAAAGATCTTCATTTTATGAAGAGATGTCTCCTCAGGACAAATGGAGCAAGGAATATATCCCTTGCTAGGCTGCTAAAGCCAGCAAATGCTCAGAACCAAATTTGGTGTTATTTTTTTTAAACAAGCCTGCTCTGATAATTCATTTTTCTTTTTTAACAAGCATCTTGATTTTTCTCCAGCAAAGCTTTACATGTATTCAGTGCAGGCCACATCTGAAGAAGAAGAATGGATTTCATACCAGCCAACTAGAAAAATGTATAGATCTGCTGGCATCTACATATTATCCAGCATGGTATGTTGGTTTTATTATTGTTTGATATGCATCCACACACTGCACCATTTGCTGTACTTAAGTTTGGAATGCTTCAAAGGCTGCTGGCTGGGATGTGGATCTGGTCCAAATCTGGAGCATTTATTTAAGCCCACACATAAGAATTGTATAGTATTAATGGCTGGGATCTATGCAGGACTATACAATCAACATGGAGGGCTTTGTAGGTTGATAGCAGGTGCAAAAATGAAGTATGGTACTGTATCCAGAAATAGGAGGCTGGTTCTTCAACTCTTGCAGACTTTCAATTACATGCATTAGACATTGGTATAGAAGTGATGATGTGGGAAGGGCTGTTCTACTGCTGTTGCTTTTATTATTATTTATTTATTCACGATCTGTGCAACGGTTCACCCCAGTGGGATTTCCGTACCAAAAGCATCACATAACAGAAACCTAAGGCCAGTCTCATCCAAATATGAAGATTTGCTCCACTGATATCGCTCCATTTTGCAAGAGTTGATAATGTGTACCAGGTTGAAAAAGTGGTTCTAAACCTTGAGTCCTCAGATGTTGTTGGGATTACAATTCCTATTATCCCCAACTACTGGCAATGCTGGCTAGAAAGGCTGATATTTCTGGATAGCCAAAGGGTAAAAGCTGCCTTCAGTCATTCCTTTTTAATAGGTTTCTAATGTTCAGTGTGGCATAGTGGCTTGAACATTGGACTATAACTCTGGAGATCAGGGTTCAATTCCCCATTTAGCCATGAAACCCACTGGATGACCTTGGGCAAGTCACATTCTCTCAGCCTCAGCAACGATAAACCCCCTCTGTAGAAAATTGACAAGAAAACCCCATGATAGAGTCAGCATAAGTCATAAATGACTTGAAGGCACAACAATGTTCAAAACCTAAGTTTATAACTTTTGCAAATTATGTTTCTTTCCAAATAATCAAACACAATTAAAAGCTGTTTCAAAGTTACGTTACAAAAAATTTCCTCTCCACCACACATCTGTCTGGACACACACACACAGAGATATCATTACCTAAAAGTGAAAATGTAATTGTTTCCAGATTTGTTATTAACACAAATTTCTCCAACCTTGAAAAGCTCTCAGGCATTTAATGATGTACTTGTGATTAATGTAGGACTTTCACAAATAAATGCCACAACTGGATGGGGGCAAAGCTTGATAGGTGAAAGCTTGGGAATGGTGAACTGCAGCCCTGGTGGCGCAGTGGTTAAATGCCTGTACTGCAGCCACTCACTCATAAACCACAAGGTTGCGAGTTCAATACCAGCCAGGGCTGAGGCTCGACTCAGGCCTGCATCCTTCCGAGGTCGCTAAAATGAGTACCCAGCTTGTTGGGGGGGCAATCAGCTCACAGTTGTAAACCGCTTAGACATCCCATAGTGCAATATGAAGCGGTATATAAATGAAGCTGCTTTGAATAAAGAAGTGGCAGTAATGCATAGATCTGCAGTGCACCAACCTGGCTGCATTTCAGCTCAACTCTTCTATCTCCACAAGCAGAGGTAATGTTTATACTTGGAAGGAAAAATCAAAGGCCTGACATCTAGGTTTTGATGTACATATGCACAGATGAAATATCTACATCGCATTTGTGGCGTCACTATTGCTTCAAAGAAATCAGGGTGGCATCCTGTATTATGATAAATCAAGTGTTTTCCATGCTCTGTGAGTGTGTATGTTTTCTGGTATGACCCTAAAACGGAAATCCAATTGCTGCCATGTGCCCAGAGGCAAGTTGGTCATGTAGGCACTCTGGTCACATAGACCCCAACACTCATTTACAGATCAAACAACTAGCTTCAGGAGTTGGAAACAGAGAGATTCACACCTCTGGAGACAGGAACACTAGAGGATTTATGGCCCAGATGACTTTTGGCCACAAGATAGATAAGATCCATTACCACCACCACCACCACCACCACCCGAATCTATCTACTGCAAGGAAACCTTTATGTTAATTTGGCTCTTTTCATGTACAGTAATCAACCTCAGTCCCAGGCTATTTTCAGCCTATAAAGACTACCAAAATTCTGGTTAAGTGTGACTGGTTAGAATTCATGGTGACACTATGTCACTCTGAATTCTGGTCCAGCTCCAACTCGGTCTGTGGTCCTGGTACTTCATCTGGTCGAGTCTAACTATAGATCAGTCCACCTGGAGCACTCTGGACAGTTAATATCACCATTAGAAAAGCCTCATGTCTATTCCATGCTAACTTGCTTTACTCCTGAGTTCTTGTGTCAATATGTGAGTGAACGTTTGTCTTTGTATGCCTGATCCCATAATAAATTTACAAATTAATTTGAAGAAACCTTCTCTCTGTGGATCTTTGCCCTTAGCTCCCTCCATATAAATTGGGTTTGCCTCCTGCTAACTATTTGAGCTAATTACAATTCTCCATGTTCAAGTCCATTTTTACAACTGCTTCTCTCTTTCTTTCAAATCTGCCCTCAAAACCAAATCCTCATATAGCCTTTTCTTTAAACCTTTCATCCTCAACCTTTATTGAAACAGAACTTAAACTTGGGTTTTCTTTTTTTGGGGGGGAGAACTCAGGTTCAGTCCTTGGCGACTCCGACTAAAATGAGCAAGTAGCATGGAATGAGAAAGAAGGATAAATAATAGAACCTATATATAATATTATATAATACATAACAAATAATAGGGTTTAATATGCTGAGTGTGTCTAAGGTAGCTGAGATGGGTAGTGATTGATGAGGTTTTGCTTTTAGCATATTAGTATATTTTAGCATTTTATAGTGTTGTGTTTTATCGTTTGTTTATGATTATATATGTCTGATATTCTGCCCTTTGGTGGAAAAGCATTATAAATAAACATCATCATCATTATTATTGTTACCACCTAATATGCAGTGCTTCTCAGTTATCTGATGTGGGGGACCAACAATTATTATTTCTTACAGTGTGTCAGGGACTGGCATCATATCAGTGCCCATTGGTTGCAATTGTTTATTTTCTGGAAACATGGCAGAGTCTGATAACCAATGGGGACTGACATTGGTGCAGGGACCACCACTTTGAGTAGCGAGACCTAATACAAGACAGCTTCCTGTGTTGAAAACTAATGTAATTTATTGGTTAGAATGATGGACTGGACTTGGAAAATCTGTGTTTAAGTTGCCATGAAACTCACCTATAAAACCCTAGGCAGGCAGTATCAGGCTGACCTATCTCACAGGGTGGTTGTGGGATTAAAGGAGGATAGGCCACCATGTATGTCAGCTTGACCATATTCAAAATGTAATTAATAAATTACTTTAATAAATTAATGTAATATCAAAATCCAACTGATAAATTCAAAGTCATAGCTGTGTTAGTCTAGAAAATTAGTATGCAAAAGGATCTTGCAGCACTTTTGAGACTAACTGAAAGACAGAAGTTGGTAGCATGAGCCTTCATAGACTTGAGCCTACTTCCTCATCCAAATGCATCTAAGGAAGTAGGCTCAAGTCTCCAAAAGCTCATGCTACCAACTTTTATCTTTCATTTATAGTCTCAAAGGTGCTGCAAGATCCCTCTGAAACTGATAAATGTAACTGATAGAAAGATAATCAACTGATTTGAGACATGGTGCTGGAGAAGAGTGCTGAGGTTACCTTTGATGGCCAAAAAGACAAACAGATGGGTCCTTGAACAGATCAAGCCTGAAATCTCCCTGGTTGTCAAATTGAGTCTGATGTAACCATGATATTTTGTAGAATCAATCTGTAAAGAGATCTTGTAGCATCTTTGAGTCTTACTGCAAGAAAGAAGTTGGCAGGATGAGCTTTCATCAACTTTAGTCTAAATGCATCCGACGAAGTCAACTAGGAAAGTTGTAGGCATCCATAGTTTTTTGTGGGTTTTTCGAACTGTGTGGCCATGTTCTAGAAGAGTTTCTTTCTGACGTTTCGCCAGCATCTGTGGCTGGCATCTTCAGAGAAAGATGCATTTTATAGTGTTGTGTTTTATCGTTTGTTTATCGTTCTCTGAAGATGCCAGCCACAGATGCTGGCGAAACGTCAGAAAGAAACTCTTCTAGAACATGGCCACACAGCCTGAAAAACCCATAAAAAACTATCAACTAGGAAAGCTCATGCTGACAACTTCTTTCTTTCAGTTAGTCTCAAAGGTGCTACAAAATCTCTTTATATACTAAAATGAGACTGTTATACCTCTGACACTTCATGAGAAGGTAGGACTCAGTAGAAAAGACAATAATGCTAGGAAAGGTGGAGAGCAGTAGAATGAGAGGAAGATTGCATACTAGATGGATGGACTCAACCATAGAGGCCATGGGAAGAGAAGGATATGAGCCTGTAAGACCTGAGCAGAAGTTGAGGATACATCTGATTCATAGAGTCACCATGGGTTATCATAGAATCATAGAGTTAGAAGAGACCACAAGGGCCATCCAGTCCAACCCCCTTCTGCCATGCAGGAACTCAAAATCAAAGCATCCCTGACAGATGGCCATCCAGCCTCTGTTTAAAGACCTCCAAAGGTCTTTTGAGTTGAAGTCAACTCAAAAGCAGGTAAACAAAAAATGATAACAATTCTAAAAGCAATAGCAGCAAATTCATACTCTTCCACTATTTATGTTCCCTTTCATCTTCTTCCACTACAATCTCTCTGTTACCTCTACTTTTTATTTGTAATCTCATTTTAAATTGGGAAGCCACCTGATTTTTGGGGTTTTTTCCCCTTGTAAAACATGTGCATTGATGGTCCAATACAGATAGATGAAGGTTATTCCCTATAATCCCACCATATAACATATAATATAGTTTAGATTGGCATATGGATTGGTCACCATGCATCTCAATAAGCTACCTGTTCTAAGAATTAGGCTTGCGAGCTTCTTCACATACAATAATAGAATCATAGAGTTGGAAGAGACCTCAAGGGCCATCCAGTCCAACCTCCTGCCATGAAAGAACTCTCAATTAGAGCATCCCCGACAGATGGCCATCCAGACTCTGTTTAAAGACCACCAAAAAAGGAGACTCCACCACTCTCCAAGGGAGTGTGTCCCACTGTTGAACATCTCTTAATGTTTAGGTGAGATCTCTTTTCCTATACCTTGAATTTATTGCTCCAGGTCCTAGTCTCTGGAGCAGCAGAAAACAAGCTTGCTCCATCCTCAGTATGAAATTCCCTGGACACAGTATTCCAGGTGAGGCCTAACCAAAGCACAATACAGAGGCACTATTACTTCCCTTCATATTCTAGACACTATACTTCTATTGATGCAACCTAAAATCACATTGGCCTTTTTAGCTGCCGCATCACACTGTTGACTCATGTTCACCTTGTGGTCTACTAGGACTCCTAGATCCTTTTCACATACAGTCTCATTAGGTGTCCTCCATCCTATATCTATATGTTTCATTTTTTCTCCCTAAGAGTAGTACCTTACATTTCTCTGTGTTGAAATTCATTTTGTTAGCTTTGGCACAACACACTATGCTTTTTTACTTCTGTCTTTTTTATTGCAGTGCATCTCAGCTCTGGGAGAAAGGCAGAATATAAATCAAATGAATAAAAGAAAACAAACCTTGGGAACAGGTTCTTAATGTTATGAGAGTCATATACAGTAATGTCACATTTAATGAAGTGGAAAAGCTATAATGGTGCTGAATAGTGTTAGGTTTCTTATTATGACCACTTAGCACAGAAACAGCTTCAAAGAGGAGACAGACTTACACCATTTGGGCTCCTCTGCTCTGCAGAAATAATCCTGTTTGACACCACTTCAATTGCTATGGCTCAGTGCTATAGAATTGTGGGAACTGTGGTTTTGTGAGACATTTAGCCTTCTCTGTCAAACTGCTCTGATGCCACAACAAACTACAAATCCCAGGATTCCATAGGATGGAGCCATGGCAGTTAAAGTAGTGTCAAACGGCATTAATTCTGCAGCTCATTCTCACGGCTTGATCCCATGCAGTGGGTAGATTTGGGCAGATCAAGCTCTGTACAGGCAGCACAGTAATTTAAAAAGTTTCTAGAGCTGCTTTGACAGACAAAAAAGGAGTCCTTATGTAGGCGATAGGCTTGCTATATTTAGCTAGCTAATAGGGAGCAGAAAATGTATATAACAATTACTTGATTGTCATTAAGTGTAAAGACCTTCGGGGTGCTGTGCGTTACCCTTACAAAAAAAAAATAAATCCTTTTTCTTTTTTAAATATTTGGTGTTTATGGGGCCTGCAAGATAACAAAAGAGCCAGGCTAGGAGGAGGGTCATTTTAAGGTACTCTTTCATTCCATGTGCCAAAATCAAAAGGGAATGGGTCATGATCTTTCGGGAATAAATCAGGAAAGATCCAGCCACCAAGGAGGCTGCTTGTTGTGTGCCTGCATGATTTATCGCCCTGCTTTTGCCTGCTTTCAGCCTCTGCTTCCCAAAAAGAGGTTGGTGGAAATCATTCTTCTATGTCAGATGTGCACTGCATCAGAATTTACCGCTCCTCATTGGAGGCTGCTTGTTGTATCTCTGCATGAGTCTCTACTAGCGGACAGCCATTTTAAAAAAAAGTATCCAGAACCTATTTGCAGTGCCGTCACTAGGAATGATAGGGGTTTTCTTGGCAAGTTTCACCAGAAGGGGTTTGCCATTGCCATGAGGCTGAGAGCATATGACTTGCCCAAGATCACCCAGTGGGTTTCCATGTGCCAGGATTCAAAACCTGGACTCCACAGAGTCATAGTCCAACACTCAAACCACTACACCACACAGGTCCCTGTTATCACTTGCGAAACTATTACAACAGTGCTGAGTCCTCTGGAGGACCCTGGCAAATTTCAAATTTCAGATGTAATCATGTTGCATCTGACAAGAGGGAGAGAGCCAGATGCTTCTCCAATCCTGACACTCCTCACAAGGCATGGGGCTTAAGAGACTCTATGGTAATTTGGGAGAGGACGATATAGGGCTCAGCCTACTGTAGATCCATATGGAGAAATGCTCTTCTACACTGAGCCATACAAGACTGCAACCTAACTGTGTTGGAATACAACTCCCGCCATGCTAATAATAATAATAATAATAATAATTTTTATTTATAACCCGCCCCTCTGCGTGGCAATCGGGGCGGGGTACAGCAAGATTAAAACAGAACAAAGTTAAAAATCATTCCCCCATCTCATAATCCCACCCTCCCACCCCCTTAAAATAAGATTAAACTACAATCAAATTAAAATGCAGCATAATTAAAAATAAAAAAATAAAAATAAAAAATAAACATACAATAACACAGAATCTAGAGTAGTCATTGCTGAGCTGGGAGTGTTGGCAGGGAGTTAGGATTTAGCAGCCCTCCCAATATTGTTGGGTTGCAACTCCCATCATTCCTTACCATTGGCTATGCTGGCTATCACTGCTGGGAGTTGCAGTCCAACACCATTAGATTTATTACCACCCCTGGGCTAGCTGAACCATATTAATCATTGCTGCCAGTCAGACCACTGTTCCCCCTCGCCAACTGCTGTCAGCTCTGACGGGCTGTTTTTCCCCCTATCCACTTGCCATCCTCCCATCTACAAAACAACCAAGCTTGACCCTGCTTAGCTTCCAAAATCAGAACAAAACCAGCTGTATAAAGGGTAACTGAAGCCAGGGTGGTGTCCTGGTTTGAATGTTGGACTAAGACACTGAGTTCAAATCCCTGCTCAGCCAAGGAAGCCCACTAGATTTGACCTCAGGCAAGTCACACTCTGTCAGATTCTAGAAAGATTTAAAACAATTTTTAAATGTAATTACAGTTATAATTCCAACTCCCCCCCCCCCAAAAAAAAGTTGGCTACCAACATAGTTAGCATTTTGAAAAGAAAGGCTTTATTTGTACTCCTTCCCACCTTCCTGTTATATTTTAAAATATTTTAACATTGTTTTTAATTCAGTGGTCTCGGTACAATAGTTTATTTAATTGCTTCCTATTTTGTTCTCTAACATTATAACTGACATGTTTAGGGGAATTTTCTTTCAACTTGCCTTGAGTCTTGTAATGGGAGACTAGCAGGATATAAATCAAATACATACATACTTCCCTGTTTCTCAATAGTAACAAAACAGTCACTTTCTATTTGCCATGGTGGATTGGTACAAAACACTGTGCATGCTGTTGTCATCTTAGCACCGACAACAGAGCATGAGGCAGCAACACAAATAATTCACAAGCCAGCACTTGAACCATATGATATTCCTTCTCCACTGTTTAGTGAGATCACACCCTTGTAATCCTAAATGTGCCTTTAAATAGTTTTTGTGGGTTTTTCGGGCTGTGTGGCCATGTTCTAGAGGAGTTTCTTTCTGACGTTTCGCCAGCATCTGTGGCTAGCATTTCACTGAATTTCAGGGTGACAGTTAATAATAATAATAATAATAATAATAATAATAATAAATTTATTTGTACCCCGCCTTTTACCATAGCAATCATCAAAGCAGCTTACAGCTAAAACAGATACAAACCCCAACAATGAACATAATACCCCCCCTGTTAAAAAATACATTAAATATAAATCTCAATTAAAACAGTTTAAAACAATAGACAATTAAAACAGTAGGCACCCTGGGGCGAGCAAAATAAAGAAAAAGAGGGTGTCTAACGAGGAGAGACCTAGTTTGGAAGTTATTACACGAACCACTTGCAATTTTTTTTAAAAAATTACCTTACAATATTATATGCACAGCCTAAATGCATAGTATGCATAGTTTCTGGTGGGTGACAAGTGAAAATTTGGTAAAATGCGATGTTAAAAATAAAAACAAATTAACTTTTTTTTAAAAAAAATGATATTTTAAATTTAATTTTTTAAAAAAACCCAAACTCTTCTCCCACTGAGCCTCACCCCTCCCACACCATCTCTTCAGCATTTTTTTCTATTTATTTATCAAATTTTAATACATACACAAATAACATTTAACTAACGAAACAAATACAAATACTATATACACAACATGACAAAGTCACACATTCATAAAAAAAACATAAATTAGTTTCTATTGATCTATAATTACATATACTAAATGTTCCTTCCTAATAAATGAACCATTGCCTAATATTCGTTTTCTATTTCTATGTCCCCATATACTATGCATCTTTAACTCTATATAATTTATATTAAACAAATCCATATCCATTGTAATTTCAAAGTAGGCTTCTATTCTATTCTATATCTTGTTTCCCATACATCCTTTAACTATATTTATATTATATTCATACCTCTAAAATTTGATTTCCCCCCCCCTTATTCTTTCTCTTTCTCTTTCCAATATTCTTTAAATCTCATCCAATCTTTTATCATTTCATCTTCATCTTTATCATTTAGTAAGCCCGTTAATATATCGGATTCCATAGCTTCCCATAATTTTTCTTTCTTTCTTAACTTTTTTTTTTTTAATGATATTTTAAATTTAAATTTTTTAAAAAAACCAAACTCTCCTCCCACTGAGCCTCACCCCTCCCCTCCCACACCATCTCTTCAGCATTTGAATGGGACACAGGCAAATGCAGATGTCAAAAGACAGATGTTGGGGGAGCAGGGGTGTCACCCTCTCTTCAGTGCCACCTGGTGCAGTCTGCACCCCCCTTCAGTGAGGCTATTGCCCCTGCCAGGGGGGTCTTCTGCTGGGGGGGAGTAAAGGAAGGAAGGGAGGAAGGAAGGAAGGAAGGAAGGGAGGGAGGGAGGGCAATCTCCCTCCTCCTCCTCCTTCTTTCCTCCCTTCCCTCCTTCCTCCCTCCCTTCCTCCCTTCCTTCCCTCTTTCATCTCCAGGAGGCAAAGCGGGTGGATCTCAGCACGGTCTCTGCAAAGCCAGGAGAGAGGCTCAGACCTCCCCAGGAGCTGAGCCAGGTCTCCAGAGAAGGAGAAGGAAGGAGGCAGGCAAGGGAGGACCAGGAGGACCAGGGATGCCCCTCTTGCCCCAGGAGGAGAGCCAGGGATGGATGCATTGCAGGTGAGGAGGACCAAGGCTTGGAGGCGCCTTGCAAAAGAGGGGAAGGAGGGAGGGACACACACACACACACACAGCCTGCTCTGGTCCCCAGATCTCCAGGGATCCAGGGATCCAGGGGATCCAGGAGGGAGGCGTGCCCGGGGGTGGGCTTTCCTTTCTACCGAGGAAAAGGATGCAGCATCTCCAGGCAAGGAGGCTCTTGCAAGGAGGCGCCCTTGGGCTTTTTTCTTTAGCAGCCCCAGCCGTCCTCCTTTTCCCAGGACCTGTCCTCCACTCCCACCTTCTGGCCCAGGAGGAATTTCCAACAGGTCCTCCATTTTGAGCAGGGCCAAGAAGCATGGGCTTCATAGATTTAGGAGGGTTTTGAAGTTTTTTTTTTAAATTATTATTATTATTGTGTCCTGCCCCTATATTTTCCTTGCTTGCATGCCCTCCCTTTGGCGGTGTCCTCTTTGTCCTCTTGGTCCCCTTGGTCAGACATAACTTCACCAGAGAGAAATCTAGGGGCTTCGGAGGGCTGCAAATGCCTTTGGAAAAGCACCAGCTTCTTCTCTCCCAGGGTGACCAGGCGTCCTCCTTTTCCCAGGACCTGTCCTACATCCCCACCTTCTGGCCCAGGAGGGATTTCCAACAGGTCCTCCATTTTGAGCCTGCCTAAGAAGCACGAGCTTCATATTCCTAGGAGTGTTTTGATTTTTTGTGTGTGTGTCATGTCCCTGCACTCTTTTCCTTGCATGTCCTACATTTTGCAGTGCCTTGTCCTCCTTTGTGGTTAGGATATCTGGTCACCTTGGGGGGGTGGGGATGGGGGTGGATGCTGTGTATGCAGAAGATGACCCACTGGGCTTAGGGATCCTTGGATCAGGGAGAAATCCACCACCCCAGTCCAAGTCTCTCTTGGTAAGGACCAGCAAAGCCAAAGGGGACATATTCAGGGGTAGGTGTGCTGGCCCTATTGTTATTGTGTGCCTCCAAGTTATTTTTGACTTATGGCAACTCTAAGGCAAGAGCCTATCATAGGATTTCCTTAGCCAGTTTCCTCAGAGGGGGTTTGCCATGGCCATCCTCTGAGGCTGAGAGAGTGTGACTTGCCCAAGGTTACATTTCCACGGCCAATCTTTGGTCTCCCAGTGTCCTAGTCCAACCCTCCATACCATGACACCATACAAAGGACAATAACATCCAAGAACCCCAAAACAGGGATACCTTTCTGGCTGTGCATAAAATGCATGGTGCAAGCTTTCGAAGCTCCACTGGCTTCTTCTTCATCAGGCAAAGGGATTGAGAATCTTACAGGAGGGGGAAAATGGAAAATAAGGATGCTAGCACAGGTTTGGGTTTCCTCCTGGTGTTGTTGGTGTGTTGTTCTGTGAAGGGTGATCTGTGTGGGTCCCTCCTTCTCTATCTGGTCATGACCTGTGGCCCTGGGGACAAAACCAAAAGATGTGTGAGTGTGAGTGTGAGAGAGTGGGATCTGGAGACAAACCAGTTGGTTCCCCCATAGGGACTGAAGAAGAGGGTCAGCGGTTCGGGGGCTGAAATGGAGCCCCCAGGGATCTCTTCTTGCACCCAGTGCTGCCTTGAGTCCCTGTACGGGGAGGAAGGTGGGATATAAATAAATAGAATAATAATAATAATAATAATAATAATAATAATAATAATAATAGGATGGGAGGAACCAGGGGTGCATCTGCACTGTAGAAATAATGCAGTTAAAATTTAATTAATTTCATTGTTAACTGAAGCAAATGCTTTCCAGTTTGCCACAAAAGGAGAATACGAGACTAGAATACGAGACTTAGAAGTGTAAATTAATTGTAAAAGGGTTTCATGAATTCGATGTAATGAATTAATGAATGCATCTCAGGAAGTAGGCTTAAGTCTACAAGAGCCAATGCTACCATTTTAAGGGGGTGGAGGGATTCAGATTTTACTTTTGTATGTTATATTTTAATTGTTGTTAGCCGCCCCAATTGATCTCAAAGGGGCAGAATATAAATAAATTTATTATTATTATTATTATTATTATTATTACAAACTTCTTTCATTCTCTGTGGGTGCAGCTACACTGCAGTTTGACATCACCTCAACTGCCGTGGTTGCCATCCTACAGAAATCCTGGGATTTGTAGTGTGGCGAGGCACCAGCACTCTTTGGCAGAGAAGGCTAAAAGACTTGGTAAAATGACAAATCTCAGGATTCCATAGGATAGAGCTACAGGGCTTAAAGTGGTGTCCAAGTGCATTATTTCTACAGTGTAGATGCAGCAGCATCCTAGGCAGAGAATGTGTTTGGTGTCATCCAGATGTTGCTGCAGCTGCAGTCCTTTGTTCCCCTCTGCCTATGGAAAGAACCAGTGCTCCTGCTTGCTCCCCCCTTAAGACTACTGGAGCACTTTCTGAATTTCCAGGAGATGGAGGTTTTCCCAGGAGAAGCAGCCATTTATTATTATTATTATTATTATTATTATTATTATTATTATTATTTTCTGTTTCGCCCCACTTCTGGGACAAATGGGGGAAAATTTGAAGCTGGGAACCTGGTGGATGGGTGCACCCACTGTGTCTTCTGGGAAACAGGATAAAAATTGCAAATCGTATTACACACTGCTATAGAGAGAGAGAGGGAGAGGGAGTCGTAATGAAGATTGATTGTGGTTGGAATTAATTGGTTTGAAAGGTTTTCTTCATTAACCAAGTCGCCACACATCCACGCACAAGTGTGCGCATGATAATTTAATTTAAAACCCAAATGGGGCGCTTTGTAACCTTGCATTGCTCCCTCGCTTCCACACAGGAGCCAGCTGCCTAGGACAGATCTAAGGCACCATGCCGGGGAATAATTTTAAATCACCAAGAAGTTAAACAGGCCTTTGGCAAATAATCAGTTGTGCAAAAGGGGTTCTCTTATGGGCTGTATTTGCTGCATTTTCCCCATCTTCTTTGTTGTGCGCCTCCAAGTTGTTTTTGACTTACGGTGACCCTATGGCGGACCTATCATATGTTTTCTTGGCAAGACAGTGGAACACACTCCCTCGGAGAGTAGTGGAGTCTCCTTCCTTGGAGGTCTTTAAGCAGAGGCTGGATGGCCATCTGTCGGGGATGCTTTGATTGGGAGTTCCTGCATGGCAGGGGGTTGGACTGGATGGCCCTTGTGGTCTCTTCCAACTCTATGATTCTATGATTCTATGATTCTATGATTTGTTCAGAGGAGGCTTGTCATTGCCATCCTCCGAGGCTGAGAGAGTGTGATTTGCCCAAGGTCATCCAGTGGGTTTATATGGCCGAGCCATGATTCGAACCCTGATCCCCAGAGTCCTAGTCCAACATTCAAGCCACTATACCAAGCTGGCTCTTGCAATCCATTTACATGGAAGTAAACATGTTGAAACAACTACGGGTTCATGAGCTAAATCTGTTTATCACCAGAGCTATTGAAAGCTTCACCTTCTTCTGATTGTTGGGAACTGCCTTGTATATTCTTTTTAAATTATTGTTATTGTTATTATTATACTTTTCTCCCAAAAATTGGGACTCAAGGTTTCTTACAATTTAAAAAGAAAGACTGGCTAAAAAACATTTCAAAGGTGAATTAAAATGGTATTAAATATTTGCCATATGAAATCGATTTACACCTACACTTAAAAAGATAAAATACAATTTTGAGGAAGAGCTGGAATCTCTTTTCCGGTAGTTTGAATCCACTGCTCCAATCCTGTTCGCTGGCGCACAAGAAAACAAGCTTGCTCCATTCTCAATATGACAGCCCTTCAACCGCACTTAAAGTGGTATCAAACTGTGTTATTTCTACAGTGTAGATGCACTCATCAACTTGCCTGCTCAGGTCTTGCATACTCAGGGCTGTGGCTTCCTTGATTGAATCAATTCTTTTGTAGCCTTCTTGGCCATGGTTTCAACTACATCACTACAGACTTCTTACATTCTAGACAACCTAAGCAGATTTTTGACAAGTTATTTTTGCATGGTAAAACTCGACTGTGGCACAGTGGTTTGAGATTGGACTATGACTCTGGAGACCAGGCTTTGATTCCTAGCTCGGCCATGAAACCCACTGGGTGACCTTGGACAAGTCACATGCTCTCAGCTTCAGGGGAAGGGAGTACCTTAACAATTTGTTGCCTCTCTCATTCACGCAAGCCTTGCTTAGGCATTCCTTGAAGAATCATGGTTGTACATCATAGAGTGCATCCCTGCACTGTAGAAATAATGCAGTTTCACATCACTTTTAAGTGCTGTAGCTCCATCCTACGAAGTCCTGGAATTTTTAGTTTGGCCAGGTCTTTTGCCTTCTTTGGCAAAGAGTGCTAGTGTCTGGCAAAACTACAGATCCCAAGATTCTTTAGGATGGAGCCATAGCAGTTAAAGTGGTGTCAAACTGCATTATTTCGACAGTGTAAATGCACTCATAGGGTGCAGTGAGCCTCTGTACCTAGAGCTGGCTCCATTCTACAAACTTCACTACCACCACCACCCTGCAACAGTTTTGGGTGCAAGGAGGAAACAATAAGGCCCTGGTAGAGTAGCGGATACAATCCCTGTTGTTCCTATCATACAGGGATCATAGAATCATAGAGTTGAAAGAGACCACAAGGGCCATCTAGTCCAACCCCCTGCCATGCAGGAACTCAAAATCAAAGCATCCCCGACAGATGGCCATCCAGCCTCTGTTTAAAGATCTCCAAAGGAGGAGACTCCACCATTCTCCGAGGGATGAATTGTGTGAAGGAAGGAAATGCCTGAAAAGGAACATCTTGGGATAATTTGTATTTCATAGCCCATTGATAGCAGGGCCACCCCAACCATTAGGAAAGCAAGGGATTGGACTTGGTGGCCCTTGAGGTCATCTTCCATGCCCTAGGTAGCCAAGGGTAGGGGTCAGAGAGCTGCAACCCAAGGGTAGAGCGGCATGTGCCATGTAGATGCCATAGGTTAGCCTTCAGCTCTCGGGTGTGGTGGAAGAATTGCATCCCATCACTAGTACTCAAGTACTGTTCAACCACCAGTCTGGATAGTTTCCGTACATAGTTTGAGAAGGGCTGCCATCTTCTTCTTCTTTTTTTTTTTAAATAATAATGTTTATTAATTAAAAAGACATACAGCATAAAACATACAACATAAAGTAACAAATACATACAACCCCACTCAGACCCAAATCTATACACTTCGTATATACATTAATATCTAAAAAAAGACACGCACATCAAAATCAATAACACAAGCAATGAAACTACACAATCAAATCTCTCAAACAGAATCATAGAGTTGGAAGAGACCACAAGGGCCATCCAGTCCAACCCCCTGCCATGCAGGAACTCCCAATCAAAGCATCCCTGACAGAGGGCCATCCAGCCTCTGCTTAAAGACCTCCAAGGAAGGAGACTCCATATCTTAACATTGATATATACCAATCCTTTACTTATCTGTTTTCTGTTCTATCTATTCCTTCCTCCAACCTTTCTCCTTCTCCAGTATCACACCGTTACCTTCCCTTACCAACTTCAAACATAAATTTTCCTTCTCTTAAACCTTCTTATCGTTAAACGTTACCTTCTTTACTCCTAAACTCTTTCTTTCTATCTATCTTCCACCTCTCATACCACCATCCTTCCTTCATAGCAACACCTTACCCTCCCTCATACCTGAGAAGGGCTGCCAGCTTGTCCTGCACCTCAGGCTGCAAAATTACTTGACAAAACTTGCATTTCTCCTTGCGTCAAAGGCATCTACGTTTCATGCTTGTAGCACTTTGATACCACTGCAAGTGCCCCGGCTTCACTTTCTGGGATTCGTAGTTTATAGCTTAGTGAGGTACTCATAGAATAATAGAATCATAGAGTTGGAAGATACCCCCAAGGACCACCCAGTCCAACCCCCTGTCATGCAGGAACACACAATCAAAGTACCCCCAACACTCGGCCATCCAACCTCTATTTAAAAACCTCCAAAGGAGGAGACTCCAGCACTCTCCAAGGGAGTGTGTTCCAGTGTCAAACAGCTCTTACCATCAAGAAGTTCTTCCTAATATTTAGGTGGAATTCTCTTTGCTAGAAAGCTGTGTTGTACTCCCTGAATTACAACATTAGAGTTCTCTGGCAGAAAATCCCCAAGCTCCTCTCCAAACTACAGATCCCAGGATTCCATAGGATAGAGCCACGACTTTTAAAATAGAATCACACTGCTATAAGCATAGTGTAGATCAGGGGGAGGCAACCTTTTTCAGCCCTGGGCCGGTCCTCCGAAGTCCTCTTCTCCGCCGGGCCGAGGGGGGGATGGTGGTGCGTGCGCTCACGCGCGCGCACCCCCACAGCCACGTGCAAAACCCCCGCGTGCGTTGCCGCCGCGGCGCCCACAGCCGCTGCGCATATCGCGGGTGCCATTTTAATTTCCAAAATGGCGGCCACGACTTGTTTGCGCATGCGCAGTACTCCTGCGCATGCGCAAACGTGCCGCAGTCGCCATTTTGGAAAACAAAATGGCGGCTGCGGCGCGCGCGGCCGCACAGAGGCCAAAACACGCGGCGGCGGCAGGGGTCCGTCTGGGACGGTAAGTCCGGTGACCTGGGCCTGAACCGGCCCGGGGGCCGTAGGTTGCCGGCCCCTGGTGTAGATGCACTCATTCAGCAATTGTTAGTCCCAGCTAGAAAGGACCCATTGAATCAATAGGACTAACCTGTGTGCTGACTTGCCCTTCAACAGCTGACTCAATGGGTCTTCTCTGGTTGAGACTAACCATTAGTTGGTTGAGACTAACCATTCAGGCTATTAGCTTGCTAACCAATAGGCCAGTATTGAGCATGGTGCTTTTCTGTGGAGCTGTATTGACATGCTGAGCCATGAGGCACTGAATGAGTGCTATAGGTTGAGGCTTCCTTATCCAAAATGCTTGGGACCAGAAGTGTTTTAGATTTTGGATTAAAAACAACAACAACAACCAGAATACCTGTATTTGCATATAGGTGTAAATAATGAGATATCTTGGAGATGGGACCCAGATCTAAACAGAAAATTCATTTCTGTTTCATATATACCTTATACACATAGCCTGAAGGTAATTTTATACAATATTTTGAATAACTTTGTGCATGAAGCAAAGTTTGTGTAAACTGAATCCTCAGAAAGTACACTGTCTATCTCAGCCACTCATGAAAAATGTTTTGCATTTTGGAATATTTTGGAATTCTCAATAAGGGAGGCTCAATGCTTTTAGAGGGAAAGGAGGGGCATACATACCAGGTCAGAATGAGTGAGTGAAGATACATTATACATCCACGCTAGCTGTAGGAGTTTGGGAACTTGCTTGGTGTTGTGGTTTGAGTGTTGGACTACAACCCTGGAGATCAGGGTTCAATTCCCCTCTTGAGCGTAAAAAAAAAAAAATCCACTGAGTGACCTTGGGCAAGTCACGCACTCTCAGCCTCAGAGGATGGCAATGACAAGCTCCCTCTGACAGAATTTGCCAAGAAAACCCCTATGATAGGTTTGCCTTAGGGTTGCCATAAGTCAAAAATGACTTAGAGGCACAATACAAGTCAATAAATGTAATTTTTTTCAGGCTTTGCGCTTTATGAATGCCTACCATCAGTCACCTGTAGGCATAACACAGGTGTGGAGAAGCTTAGACCAAGATCATAGAGGCATATCTCAGTTCACAAAGCCTCTGACAAAGAAGCTCAGCCCCTGTTTCCTCCTTGTCCTCTGTCTAGCTGGAAACTTTTTGACAGCATTGGCATTGGAAGGCTGGCGAAAAGGGGACTTTTGGTATTCATTTGCAGCCTCAGGTGTGCAGTAAACATTGCAATAAAGATTTATCTGGGAAAGAGTAGGGCTTTACGACAGCTGATCATAATGAATCTCTGTGTCTTTCCTATCTCAAAATGCACCAGCCTCCATTTTTCTTTAATATGCTGGGGGTCACTAGCGTCACTAAAGTTTGTGTCACCTGGTGTGGTAACTCATAGTGTCACCTTCTCAATTGACCTTCTGCCACACAGAATCCTTAGTAATGTTTTTTGTACTAGGGTTACTCATAAATCGCAGTTCCCATATATCACTGAATGTAATGAGAATAGTTGGCGACCTAAACAACTAGCAAAATTAAAATGATTACCTTTAAAATTACAATATCGTATGCACAGCCTACATGTATTTACAGATACATAGTTTCAGGTGGTTAAAGGGGAAATTTGGTTAAATGTGATGTTTTTAAAGATTTTTTTTAAAATATTTTTTTTAAAATAAATAACATTTTAATTTTTTAAAAAATATATATCTTTTAATTAAATTAAAAAAAACTTGGGGCCTTCTCCTTTCTCCTCCCACTGAGCCTCTCCCCACTCACACCATTTCATCAGCATTTTAAAGGGACACATGCAAATGCTGCAGCCCATTTCTAGCAATACCAAGTACAGTCGGCCCTCCGTTTTCACGGGAGATCCATTCCGGACCACCACTACCCAGCGAAAACAGAGATTCACCAATATTCAAGCCCCATAGGCTTGAATGGGGCGCGCCCCATTGATTTTAACAGAGGTCGCCCCTCTGCATATGCAAAACTGCAGATTTAAAGTCCACAAGAACGGAGGGGCGACTGTACATTTCTACACTGCTTACCAATGTATTAAGCAGTTTACAAGGTGTAAGGTAACTGCCCCCAATAAGCTGGGTACTCATATTAGCGACTTATGGAAGGATGCCAGGCTGAGTCGACCTGGAGCCCCTGGCTGTTATTGAACTCACAACCTTGTGGTTTGTGAGTGAGTGGCTGCAGTACAGGCATTTAACCACTGCACCGCCAGGGCTCTGCCCAAAAGCAGATGTTTGAGGAGCAGCGGTGTCACCCACCCTTAGGGTGTCACCTGGTGTGATCCGCACCCCCTAATGACATTATCTATATTAGCTGATGAGGCATGCTTATCTGCTCTTCTGTTTTCTTTCTGTTCTGCTGTTCACACATGCTCAGTAAGGGATTCTGGTGGCAGCTGCTGTTTATCTTACCAGTTGTAGGCGCACACAGCTGCCGTAGGATCAGCTACAGCAGAATCCCTTTCTTTCCTGGCTTGAGCTTTATTGCATTGTCTACTGTAGGCATTCTGCTGCATCCTGACATCGTCCCAATATGTAAGGAGCCCTGGTGGCACAGTGGTTAAATGCCAGTACTGCAACCACAGGGTTGTGAGTTCGATCCCAAGCAAGGCTCTAAGGTCCACTCAGCCTTCCATCCTTTCATAAGTCGATAAAATGAGTACCCATCCCAGCTTGTTGGGGGCAATTGGCTTACAGATTGTAAACCACTTAAAGAGTGCTATCTCACTGATAGGTGGTATAGAAATATACTTGCTATATTGCTATTGCTATCCTCCCAGTGGCAATGCTGTCAAGAAAAATGAACTTCCAGGTAGACAGAGGATAAAGAGAAAAGGGGACCAAAAATACTTTCCTTCTTTGTGAGAGATTTTGTTAGTTGGTGTGTGCCTTCTTATGCAATGTCAGAAAAAGTAGTTTCCTCTTGTATAGCTCCTGGTTATAATAAAGCGTAATGCCACAAGAAGAGTCCAGCCTTATCAGGGCTCAATTCCAATCTAGGAAATGTTTCCTGGGCTGTGTTCCAGAGGTGGACGAGGCCAAAATATGATTCCTTCCATGCTGCCACAAGTCCAAGGACACTTGCTACTCATAAAAGGAAAATTACCTTCCCTGACAGCATGTCAACTCAGGGCTGAGCCTTACTAAATTTAATTAAATATACTCCCAGGTAGGCGTCCATATGTTGAGCATATGTGTGAACAGAAAACCTAAAGCCAAGGATTTTTCTTTTAAATGGTTTCAGCCAGCATCCTACAAAATCAAAATCATATTTTAACTTCAATCCCTTCTAGCTTCCCATCCTATTCAGGTTGCATCCAGACTGATTAAAAAGACCAGAAAGTCACAGACTTTGATCCTGTTCTTTCTATTTTTATTTTATAAATGCTTTGTTTATCCCAGAACATTCCCCATATGATCACAGACTTTTAATATCACCTCCCAGGATGATTTATTTTAACCAATACAACTTGAGTCTCCCTTATCCAAAATGGTTGGGACCAGAAGTAATTGGGATTTTGGGGGGGATTTTGGATACCTGTACTTGCATATATGTATATAATGATATGTCTTGGAGATGGGACCCAAATCTAAACACAAAATTTATTTATGTTTCATATACATCTTATACACATAGCCTGAAAGTTGTTTTATACAATATTTTTAATGATTTTGGACATGAAAGAAAGTTTGTGTACATTGAACCATTGAAAGCAAAGGTGCCACTGTCTCAGACACCCATGAAAAAAGCTTTGGTTTTTGGAATATTTTGGATTTCAGGATTCTGGATAAGGGAAATTGTTCTGTATAAAATCAGAAAGAAATAATGCCTAAATACCCAAAAGGCACCAGATCCTGTCTGCTCTTGGAAGCTAAGTAGGATCAGTCCTGGTTAGTACTTGAATGGGAGACTGCCAATGAATACCAGGTTTGTTGTTATTGTATGCCTTCAAGTTGTTTTCAACTTATGGCAACCCTAAGGTGAACCTATCTTAGGAGTTTATCACACGGGGGAAATCCCGTGCGAAAATGGGGCTTTAAATTAGAAAAAAAACCACAAAAGCGGTCATGATTTCACACAACATCACTGTTAAATTGATGTTAAAAGTAATAATAATAATAATAACTTTTATTTTTATATTTTTATTTATTATTATTATTATTATTATTATTCATTAAAAGCTTCCTCTTTTGCAGGTTTTTTTTCACTTTAAAGAGCGATTTTGCACGGGGCTCCCCATGTGATAAACTCCATAGGGTTTTCTTGGCCAGATTGGTTCAGAGATTTGCCATTGCCTTCCCCAGAGGCTGAGAACATGTGACTTGCCCAAGGGCACCCAGTGAGTTTATATGGCCAAGGGAGGATTCAGTCCCTGTTCTCCAGAGTTGTAGTCCAACGCTCAAACCACTATATTTTAGAGGAAGGAAATGGAAAAACCACCTCTGAGTATTTCTTGCCTAAGAGCTTTAGCACGTTATTAAACAAACTGGAAGGTAAATGAAAAGATGTGTGGTATTTTTCTCTCCCTCTGCATGACGTCATTCTGTTTCGTTCTCTTCTGATTGTAAAATCATGGGAGAGGGTAGTAAAAGTGTCTGATTTGCCATGCTGAAATAATCCGTTTGGCAAAACTGATACTTTTACAATCCTCTCCCACGCTTTTGCAACCAGAAGAAAACGAGAGTCATGCGGAGGGGGAGAAAAACACACAGCCTTTTTGTTTGCCTGCCAGGTTTGTTTAATAATGTGATAAGGCTGTAAGAAAACTTTATGCAATTAATGGGATTACCATAAATTGGGTACGCACGTGCACACAATCAGAAAGAACAGGAACAAAATCTGGGATTTTTCAGTCTGGATGCACTCTAAAGAGAACTAATTGAATTGTACAGAGGTTTAGTCATGGCCAAGTGGGAACAGAGAAGGGTAGACTTTAGCCATGAACTAGAACAGGGATGGGGAACCTACAGCCTATGAGGGTAACCTGCCTTGCTGCCTTTGGCCACATTTAGGACTTTATCACATGGGGGAAATCCCGTGCAGAAATGGGGTTTTAAGGAGAAACCCCCCTGCAAAAGTGGGTAGATTTTCAGATGACATTGCTTTTAAAGTGTGCTTAACCCGAACGGAAAATAGTCAAAACCCACTTCTTTTTACTTTTGGAAAATCCCAAAAGTAAAAAGAAGCAGCTTTTGACTACTTTCCGTTCGGGTTAAGCACACTTTAAAAGTGATTGTTTTGCAGGTTTTCCCCACATTTTAAATCCCGTTTCTGCATGGGATTTCCCCTGTGTGATAAGGTCCTTAGACCCACCATACTGCCCTTTTCCTGGCCCCAAAGAAAAAGTGAACTGCTGGACACACACAGAGACACATACCCCTATATAGGTATACCTTTGTTAACTAAAAAGCAAATGTGTTTCCAGGTATTATATTTTTCTTAACAGAAAATTTGGTACTGGAGGCAGAAATAACATGGAAAGAAAAAGGATACATTCCTACATTTAAAAGCTGGGAGGGAAGAGAGTAGTTCAACATTTTTTTTTAGCAAACCTTGTATTCAAAACTAATAATATGTACATGTGAAATAAAATGACAAGGTCAAGTACACCTTGTGTAAGTAAACAATAATTTTGAACGTTTGAAGGCTTCTTCCAAAACGCTTCCAGCAATGACTTTTTCTTTCAAAAGCCTTCACTTTTCTTAAGATCTCAATTGATGTTGAGGCAGAATTATTTTATTTGATTGCAATGATTACTTACTTTCCTCTTTTCTCTCCATTTTGTTCATGCATGCTCAGCGAGGGATCCTGGAGGCAGCTTCTGTGTGCATGCGTGGGCATGTGTGCGTGTGTCTTCAAGTCATATCAAACTTATGGCAATCTTAAAGTGAACCTATCATGGGGTTTTCTTGGCAAGATTTGTTCAGAGGAGGCTTGCCACTACCTTCCCCTGAGGCTGAGAGCATGTGACTTGCCCCAGGTAACCCAGTGGGTTTCATGGCCGAGCAGAAACCAAATCCTGGTTTCCAGAATCATAGTCCAACACTCAAACGACTATGCCATGCTGGCTCTCTAATTCACAACAATGTTCAGGAAAAAAGAACTTTCCAGGTGGATTCAGAGGCCAAGAGCCCCTTTACACTACGTGGTTATAGCACTGTGATTCCATTTTGGATTTTAGCGTTGTGATTCCACTTGGAAATGCCATGGTTCCATGTTGCGGGGTGGAACCATCTGGGATTTTCAGTTTATGGAGGGACATTTACGGTAGTATTTTCAGCCATAAAGCTCACCAAACTACAAGCTACAGCATCCCCCAGGATTCAGGCATAGCAATTCAAGTGGAATCCTAATGCTACAATTGTGTAGTTGGAAAGGGACCCAAGTGGTGTGTCACATTCAAGCTATAAGCCAGATATTATGCAGGCATGCTAGGCTAGACCTGGGAACAAATTAAAGGCATTTACATTAGTGTTAAATATAGGGCTCGGCTCCTGTTAGAGACTTAACATGGATGTTAGTGGTCATTCAGACTTTTTTTTAGCTCAACTATGCAAATAATCTCACTCATGCATTTTGAGTTTGTTATTTGCACTATGGAACTGCATCTCTGCGCGTCTCTGGGAGAGATGCCAGGATTCGAATCCTGGTCTCCCAGTGTCCTCATACAACGCTCAAACCACTACACTGTCCTGGCTCCTAGTATCCATTTGCAAAAAATTAAATTGAATGGCTACAAAAGAAGGAAAGAAACATGTCATGAAATGTTGTCAGATCCACCCTGGAACCTAAAACTTGTCCCAATAAAAGTATCCCCCTCCAAGTCGTTTGCTTTGTACAATCAGAATCCCTTTTGAAACTTTGCACCCAAATATAACACTGTTGTCCTTGAGAAAGTTTTTAGCCTGCAGATCCTGAACTAGTTTGTGCTTTTTTGTACTTAATCATCAATGTCAAAGGAAACTACAAAGGGAGATGTCATAGCAGAGATAATGTTAAAAAAATACATTTATTTCACTGTTGTTTCTCCAAGGAGGTCAGAGCAGCAATCTAGGGCTTCAACAAACAAACCAGGATGCAACTCCCAGGCCTCATTCCCACTATGTTATAAACCGGTTTGCTAACTGGTTTGAAATGGTTTAAATGACTGTTGTTCACACTTGAACCAAATCGCTGAAGCGGTTTGGCGAGGGGGGCCCTGCACTAGACCCATTTAACACGCATCTTTTTGACACTCGTTTTTTTCCATGTCTTTTGCAATAAATCGATTCAGTGCAAGTGTGAATGGGATGTAGATCGGAATCGATTTAAATTTGCCCTTTAAATTTGCCAGCCGGCTGAAGAGGATCCATTTTTAATCGATTCATTAGAAAGTGAACGACAAGTGGGTTATTTTACAACAAGAAAATGCAATTGAGGCAAATGTAGTGTGAACCACGCTCCGCTGTCGAACCGATCCATCGATTCAGATTACAAACTGATTTATTTGCAAGTGGGAATGAGGCCCCAGTAATCCATGCAGATTAAACCTGGGATGTTTTGCATTCCAGTTCTCTATTCTTCCAACAGTTTTGCAGCACTTCTTCTTCCACTGCCTGCAAAGTCTTGAAATGACAACTCTGGCTGAAAAGCTTTGCATCTTGAGGCAGAAGTCTCTCCTAAAGATGTATTGAATGGGTGTACTGAATGTGCTTAATGATTCATGCTACAGTTGCTATGGAAAGGCAAGCCAAGACTATAAATAAGTCTCCCTCATACAAAATTTGTCTTTTGTAATGCATAGCACCTTCTGGTTTAAAGGGTGCATCGAAACATTGGGTTGGAACCAGACCTCTGTCACTTTAAAGCGTACAGCCATTGAAATCAATGGGACAAGTTAGCCAGGAGTAACCAGCGTCTGTGACCCAATCTGCACTGCAGAAATAATGCAGTTTGACACTGCTTTAATTGCCATGACTTAAAGCTATGGAATCCTGGGATATGTACATAGTTAATGTAAGATAATTAGCTTCCTCTGTCAGAGCTCTGGTGCCACAGAAAACTACAAATCCCAGGATTCCATAGCATGGCGCCATGTCAGTTAAAGTATGTCAAAGTGCATTATTTTGTGGTATGCTTCCATTGCTTCTGATAATTTGACCCTCTCTGCTTGGCAATGAAGAAATCATTTTCAAGTGACAATTTCTGCAGTGCAGATGCTGCCATAGAGCCTTGAAAAAGACTTCCTTCTCTCCCCATACAACACACTGACTTTTACAGATTACAGCCCCTTTAGGGCTGCTGGCACACTACAGAATTGATGCAGTTTGACACTGCTTTAACTGCCATGGATGGTTCCATCCTATGGAATCTTGGGATTTGTAGTTTGTTGTGGTACCCAAACATTCTCTGATGGAGAAGGCTAAATATCTCACAAAACTACAAATGCCAGAATTCCAAAATGTTAAGACACAACTGTTAAAGTGGTGTCCAACTGCATTAATTCTGCAGTGTAGATGCATCCTATGTCTAGATCCAGCCCAACAGCCAAGACCCTGCATTACACAGGTAGAGCTTTACGCTCCTTTTCTTTTGATGCTAGATTACTCACTCCAGGCATTTTAGTCAGGTCTGTGGAGTCAAAGTTGGATTTGGAAAAAATGTACTCACTTTGACTCCAACTTCAAATTAAAAACTTATGATACTAATCCCTCCTTTGTTGCACAGTTCCTTTCATAATAATTTAGGAATGTTTTCCCCCCAGAAATTTTAATCAAATAAATATATACTATGTTCTACATTCATGGTTTACAATCATGATGGTGATGAATGCCTTGTGCTACCATTTTACTACAGTCAATTTATTATTACTGAGCACTGGACATTATAGCAATAGCATTTACATTTCTATACCGCTTAATAGTGAACCCAGCACTCTCTAAGTAGTTTACAATCTGTAAGCCAATTGACTCTGAAGACCAGGGTTTGAATCCCTTAGCCATAGAAACCCACTGGGTGACGTTAGGCAGGTCACACCCTCTCAGCCTCAGAGGAAGGTAAAGGTCAAACCCACTCTAAACAAATCTCACCAAGGAAATCCCGTGACAGGTTTGCCTTAGGGTTGCCCTAAGTCAGAAATGACTTGAATGCACACAGCAAAAGCAAATTAATATACATTTGCCATTTGTAACTCTAGGTTACACATTTGTAACTGTCCAACAGGATTCCAGCCATCATCATCATCATCATCATCATCATCATCATCATCATCATCACTATTATTATTGCTAGCCAGAATACTGTATGGAATTTAAGTCTTTGTAGGTGGACTTATGCCTACAAGAATTAGAGATAGGCAGTTTCATGACATCTGTAACCAGAAGAGGGTTGTTGTGGCATTACTGCATAGCAGAGCCAGCAGAGTGACCATTGTGAAATGGGACTGATGCTCAATGATGTCAGGGATGATGGGAGTTGTAGCTCTTCACCTCTGGCTCTAACTCACCACCTTGTTATGCAGCAGAGCTGACCAGCTTTGATCAGTGGTTGATGCTTCTTTCTCAAGCGGCAGAGTTTCAGAGAATAGGCTGAAGACCCTGACAAGCTCTCCAAGCCTTCTCACTCTTCTTCCTGAGATGTCTCCAAACTTCTCCAGGATTCTTCTGGCTCTTGTATCTTCCCTCAAGACACCAGACAACTCAGTAGTCTTATATGAAAGATCTACTTTATTCTACTATATACATAAATACTATATGCCCTACAAATCACAATCTCTACACTTCACAATATCTCCAAAACTACTCCAAACCACTCCACAATATGCATTGGCAAACATTGCACTTATAGCCATTGTTAGTCACCACCCACTAGTCAGTTCCCACCCAGTGGGTATGTACATTCATTTTGATTGGTTTACATGGATCATCCCATACTTAAGACCAACCCAAGTATTCCATCATTTTACCTTGACTACTTAATGAATCTCAGGTGTTTGCAATCTATAACAGGTGTTTTCAATATACACTCTATAACTTTGTCCTTGGCTCTCAAGGCTTCCAAATTACATTATCCTTTTCACCTGTGTAGCTTCATGATTGTTCCTGCTTAGTCACTGTGACTATCACATACATATTTTATTTCTATTACTGTATATCCCATGTTGCATTTTCCTTAACAATCCCCTCCGAAATAAAATATTGTATGTGTCTTATAATGTCATTCCAACCATTTGTGTCAGTCTTTCATGTTTTTCCGCCGTCAATGCTTTTGTGAACAAATCTGCTATGTTGTGTTGTGTTTCTATATATCTCAATTCTATTTTACCCTTTTGAACCATGTCTTGCACATTTTGATATCTTACTCCAACATATTTTGTTCTGTTCTTCAAACTTTCAGTTTCAGCCATTGCTATGCATGACTGTGAATCTTCCAGAATTTCTACTGGTATCTTGTAATTTTCGTTTAAATCATTTAGCAATTGCTCAACCCACTGTACCTCATTCACTATCTCATTTAAAGCTGCGAATTCTGCTTCAGTCGTACTTAACGCTACATTAGTTTGTTTTCTACTTCTCCAGACTATTGGACTTTCACTGTACTTAATTATCATTCCTGTAACTGACTTCTTGTCTCCTAATTCTGATGCAAAAGAACTGTCCACATAACAATCTAAATCTGAACTACTGTTTCTAATTATCAATTTCTTATCTAAAGTTCCTTTCAAATATCTTATTAAGTGTTTTACTGCTGTCCAGTCTTCAATTTTTGGATCATTAACCCTTCTGGACAATACATTTACAGCATATGAAATGTCTGGTCTGGTGTGGCAAGATATGAATTGTAAAGATCCTATTATGCTCCTGAATAAAGTCTTGTCTTCAAAATCTCTAGTTGTTTTTTTCAGATACAAAACTAATCGTCATTGGAGTTCTTACTATTTTAGCATTTTGTAATCCACACTTTTCAATCAAATTTTCAATTTTCTTTCTCTGGCTTAACAAACAATGTCCTTTTTCTGTCCATTCAACACTAATACCTAAATAAGACTTTAATAAACCTAGATCTTTTAAAACAAATTTTTCAGACAATTCTCTTTTTACTGATTCAATTTCCTGTTTTGACTGCTGCCACGCACAAATCATCTACATAAATCACTATGTCTCCTTTTGTATAGACACAAGCATCTGCAATGCTCCTTTTGTATCCTAGCTTAACTAACTCGTCATTAATGCACAAATTCCATGCTCTGGCACTTTGTTTTAATCCATACAATGCTTTTTTCAATTTATAAACTTTCTGACTACTATTTTCTTCAAAACCTTGTGGCTGCTCCATAAATATCTCTTCATCTAAACTAGCATTCAAGTAGGCTGTTTCAAAGTCAAAATGCTCTACAACTAAACTTTTTGCTGCTACAGCCAGAACCATTCTCAGACTTTCTGGCTTTGCAGTTGGAGAATATGTCTTATCATAGTTCTCATACTGCTGTTGTGCAAAACCCTTAGCTACTAACCTTGCTTTATACTTAATACTTCCATCTGGCATTTCTTTCTTTTTGTACACCCACTTACAACCAATTACTTTCTTGTCCTTGGGTCTGTCAACAACTTCAAAAACATCTTTATTTACCAGACAACCAAACTCATCATCCATTGCATCAATCCATCTTTCCTGTTCTTCTCTAGACAAACTTTCCAACTCTTCAAAACTTTCAGGCTCTTCCACTGCTAAACAAGCTCTTGCATTTGTCACAACAAACCTATCTGGAGGCTTTCTAACTCTGTGACTACGTCTGGGAATAAACTCTGCTGATCTGCCTCTTTCATCCTCACTTTCTGTACTGGAAGTTGTAGTTCTATGACTAAATCTCTTGTCTTCAGTCATTCTAGTAGTAATAGGTCTAGATTGTGTCTCATTATCAGAAGAACTATCACTGCTGCTAGTGGATGCTTCTGGCTTAACTGAAACCCCTCCGTTTCCTGAAGTTGGTTCAGTTTGTGTTTCTGGCTCATTTGAATTTCCTAACCTCAAGAAAACTTCTTTATTTGCATGCAGTTTGTCCCAACCGGCATGTCTCTCGAAATTTGCAGACCTAGAATACTGCACTTCTTTTCCACCTAAATGAAACTTGTAGCTATTTCCAGAATAACCCAAAAACCTAAGCCTTCTACTTTTGGGTTCTCCTTTCTTCCTGAAACAAGCTGGAATGTAAACATAAGCAAACTGTCCAAAGACTCTCAAATACTTGTAATTTGGCACTCTCCCATACAATACCCTGTAGGGAATGTCTTCAATTTCTGAATGATACAGTCTGTTACTAATATGTACTGCTGTCAAAGTTGCTTCTGCCCAGAAACTATCTTTTACCTCTGCATCTGCCATCAAACAAGCAGTTATTCTTTTTATATCTTGTATTTTTTTTCTCCGCTAAACCATCTTCGTTAGGACAAGTGGGATTAGTAGTTTCATGCCTTATTCCCACCTTTTGAAACCAATTAAACAATTGATTACTTAGAAATTCTCCTCCTCGGTCAGTAACAATGGTGCCTACTCTAATATCAAATTGTCTTTCCACCATTCTCACCCATGCTTTTAAACTTTGCCCAGCGTCAGATTTGTTTTTCAATATTCTTACAAAAGCAAACCTTGTAAACCTATCAACGATTACTAGGTAATATTTGCTTCCCCCTAAAGACAAACAATTAGCTTGGGCAACATCTGCATGTACAAACTGAAATGGTCTTTGAGCAATTCTTTTGGTTTTCTTGGCTACTGGAAAAGCTCGGACCTTTACCTGATTACATACAGTACAATCTAAGTGATTTTTGCATTCAGCAACTTTTAAATCTGGACACATACTGATTAACTTCTTTAAACATTTGAAACTAGCATGGCCAAATTTTCTGTGGAGTTCATGTATGCAGTCTTTGTGAATTGGACTATTGTCTATGTTATTAGCATTTTCAACCCTGTAGCTATCAATATTGTCCTCCAAAAAATAAAGTTTATCCTTTTTCAAGCCTATGCCTCGCAATTCCCCATTCAGTTTTATCTTACACATGTTCTTTTCAAAAATGACTGTGTAGTCTCTGTCTGTTAATCTACTCACTGATAACAAATTATTTTCTAACTCCTTTACATGTAACACATCATTAAAGTTTTCCTTTAGCCCTGGAATGAAAACTGTACCCATTTGATTTACAGTGCTGAGCTCTTTCCCATCAGCTAAAACTACAGCATTTACACTAGCTGATTTTCTATTACTTATCAAATTAATATTGTTACACATTGAAGATGATGCTCCTGAGTCAATCAACCATTTACAATTAGCATTTTGTTTTTCCTTAATCATGGTTGCAAACCCCTTTTTGTTACCACTGTCCTTCAAAAATGGAGGTTTGGACTGCTTTTGATACTGCCGCGGCTGCCATCTGCTCTCCTTTTGCTTGCTTCTCTCAGCAGCGAATTGTTTACATTGTCTCTGTAGATGACCAATCTTTTTACAATAAAAACACCTCCGTTGTTCCCTTGTAGAAGCTGCTTCTTCCTGCTTTCGTAGATCAGGCGTTGTTTGTTGTTTTGGCACAGTCCTTAAACTTGCTGAGTCACCCTGCTCAGACTTTCTTCTCAAGTTTTCTTCCAATATTCTGGCAACAATTAAGTCTTTGTTCAGCTCAGCTTCTGGCAAATTTTGCAAGCTATTTGTAATGTTGTCCCAAGAAGGATCTAGCAATTCCAGCAAAATGTAACACTGCTGCTCTTTGCTAATTTCCACTCCTCTCAGTTCAGCTTGCACAAATAAATTTTGCATTGTTTTTAAGTGTTCTATCACACACTGTCCTTTCGTCATCTTTTGTCTGTAAATTCTTTTAGACCAAAGCATTTTTGCAAATGCAGTTGAAGGTGTGTGTAATCTCTGCAAAGTATCCCACACATCCTTGGCGGACACTTTATCTCTTACGTCGTTAATCAAGTCTTCTTCTAACATGAGATAAAGACATGCTTTTGCTTTAGCGTCTCTTTCTCGAGTGGCTGCATTAGCATCAGCTGCCAGCCCTGTTTCAACTGTTGACCACAGAGACTCCTTTATGAGTAGAGATTGGGCATATATTTTCCAGGTAGAGTAGTTATTTCTATTTAATTTACTAAACTTTAGGATCTCCATCTTAATTTGTGCACTGATTCAATTTGACACAGTCCTTCTGAGTATGCACAGCAGACATAATACAAAATGATTTACTCACAAAGCTCCACAAAACTTTCTTCCACACTCTGGAATTTTCAGCTTCTGTGGATGCTGGTTGCTCTAGTATCTGGGCCCATAACCTATGTCAGGGATGATGGGAGTTTTAGCTCTTCACCTCTGGCTCTAACTCACCACCTTGTTATGCAGCAGAGCTGACCAGCTTTGATCAGTGGTTGATGCTTCTTTCTCAAGCAGCAGAGTTTCAGAGAATAGGCTGAAGACCCTGACAAACTCTCCAAGCCTTCTCACTCTTCTTCCTGAGATGTCTCCAAACTTCTCCAGGATTCTTCTGGCTCTTGTATCTTCTCTCAAGACACCAGACAACTCAGTAGTCTTATATGAAAGATCTACTTTATTCTACTATATACATAAATACTATATGCCCTACAAATCACAATCTCTACACTTCACAATATCTCCAAAACTACTCCAAACCACTCCACAATATGCATTGGCAAACATTGCACTTATAGCCATTGTTAGTCACCACCCACTAGTCAGTTTCCACCCAGTGGGTGTGTACATTCATTTTGATTGGTTTACATAGATCATCCCATACTTAAGACCAACCCAAGTATTTCATCATTTTACCTTGACTACTTAATGAATCTCAGGTGTTTGCAATCTATTAACAGGTGTTTTCAATATACACTCTATAACTTTGTCCTTGGCTCTCAAGGCTTCCAAATTACATTATCCTTTTCACCTGTGTAGCTTCATGATTGTTCCTGCTTAGTCACTGTGACTATCACATACATATTTTATTTCTATTACTGTAAGTCCCATGTTGCATAGGTGGACTTATGCCTACAAGAATTAGAGATGGGCAGTTTCATGACATCTGTAACCAGAAGAGGGTTGTTGTGGCATTACTGCATAGCAGAGCCAGCAGAGTGACCATTGTGAAATGGGACTGATGCTCAATGAGACCCATGCTGATCAAGCACCCATGTGCAATGGGTGCTTTTGCCATTTTTCCAATCTGCATCTTCGCAGTTCACTAACGGTTTCTTAGCCCCACTGCTACATAGCTAGGTATATGTAGTTACATTAAAGTAAAAGGTGATATGAGATTCTGGTGAACATTTACATGTTACAATTTACATGCCAGTGCCACTTTAGATAAGAGGTACACATGTACAGCAGGCGTTAGTTTTTTTCTCCCACAACGATCCACCTTGCTTCACTTGTCTGAAAATTGCAATAGAGGTACAGGTTAAGTCTTCTTTATCTAGACTTTTGAAATCCAAACATGGTCCAACATCCAAAACTTTTTTCATGGGTGGCTGAGACAGTGACACCCTTGTGTTCTGATGCTCCAAAGTACACAAATTTTGTTTCATTTACAAAATTTACTGTGCATAAAATTACTTTCAGGCTATGTATATAAGGTGCATATGACACATAAATGATTTGAATGTATAAATTTGGGCACCATCTCCAAGATATCTATTGTGTATATGCAAATATTCCAAAATCCGAAAAAATCCAAAATACTTCTGGTCCCAAGCATTTTGGATAAGGGAGACTCAACCTGTATTTCCAATATCTGGATGTGTCAGGGGAAGTTTTAAATAAATCTGCCGCTTTGGGAATAGGGTTGCACAGCCCTTCAAGTTGGGCAGGGGACCTGGGGCTGCAGAAAAAGGCCATTGGGGCCACATGCAACCCACAGCCTATACTTTCCTCCTCCCTGGTTTGCATCCTTTATGAAGTGCCTTCCTTGCATCTCTACCATGGACCATGGCTCTCAGCCAAGTTCATAATCTTGACTGTTCCACAGTCAAACTCGGCACAATAAGCAGTTAAATATAAAATGCAACACTTCTTTTTACAAGTCATTTTAATTTTCTGGAAATTTTAATTGTGTGGGTGCATTGAGCCTGCTGCTATTCCTTTTCTTTCCTCTCCCCTCTCCCCTCCCTCCTACAGATGCCCACAAAGCAATTCCATCCGTGAAGAAAGTTGTGACCAAAAGAACACTAATTGGGAAATTGATTGAAAGGCAATAAAAAGTTTCCCGAGTCGAGTTGGTGGAGAAAGATAGCCTCCTGAGATGTGTTCTTTTGTAGCTGCTTTCAAACCAAATCCTTGATTGGGAAGCCATACATATATTTGCAAGTGGATGCTCTCCCCCTGGAGCTCTCATTAATGGAAGAGGGTCAATTTCTGTGTTGATCTGAAATCTAGTTAAAACAATTAAACTGTCATGTTTCTGATGAAAGAGCATTACCTACATGCCAAGGGACAATTACCATTGATGCTCCCAGACATCAGGTTGAACTCCTTCAAGAAAATATATGGAAGGGGATAAAAGCACGCTGCTGTCAAACTCTTGCTTATTTGTTTGTAACTAAAGAGAGAGAGAGAGAGATGGAGATCACTGTCTTAAGAGCCAGTCTGTTAGAAAATGTTATTGTAAAGAACTTCAGATTGGCTCTCCACCTGTTTCAAGGAGCAGAACATTGATGCCTGTAATATTATATCATCTCTGTAGACACAAAGCAGTTTAACAGGGATCTCCTTTCCCCAGGTAACACTGGGCATTGTGATTCTACAAACCTTTGTCGACAGCACCCTTCCTGAACTACAGTTCCTAGGATTCATTGGGGAGAGCCATGATACTTAAACTATAATCTATCTTAAACTTGCCTTTTTAAAAAAAAAAATGAAGTGTCAACAAAGGAACATTGCTTAACTTTCAGAAACTAGAGCACAAGCTCAAAAGATGGAAGCTACAGATAAAGGAATTCAGATGGAGAGTTCTCAAAAACCAGAAGCTTCAGATGCGCCACAGGTTGTTATTGCAAACCATAGCCCAGCCAAAAAGGCCTCGGTCTTTTGCTTTAAGAGAAGGAAGAAGTCCTGTGAAAAGATCATGGAGAAAGAGGAGGACTGTGGGTCTGAGACACTTACCTTAAAGCCTATAAACCAGGATTCCAGCATAGGTAGTAGCAGAGCAGAAGTATCAAATTCATTATGGACATCAGGAGGGGCTTGGTTGGCCTTCAAACGCCTTGTGACTTCGAGGAGACGATCCAAGTCTGCTCTAAAGAAGCAATCCCAATCCGGAGGTTCCCATGTACAGCTAGAGACACAAGTCGAAGATCCTGGGGCACTCCATTGCCCTAAAGAACGCAACGGATTTAAAAATCCCTGCCTAAGGTTCTCCAGAAACCGGAAGAAGTCCAGCCACTGTGAAATAACAGAAGAGCTAGAGAAAGCAGATGTAAAGACAAGTATTCTGAATGACAAAAGTAACTGTGAGGAACCAGAGGTGCTGGCTCTGGAAGGTCCACTGAGCAATGAACAGTCCTCCACTGGAGCACTTGAGGAGAAGGAAGGAGACACTGACATTGTTAAAAGCATGGGTGAGGTGGCCATCTCCAATAGAGAGAATGCCTTTGTTGTAGAGATGGGATCTGGTCCCGATTGTTACACAGACTGTGTGGTTCAGTCTGAAATAATCCACTCTGAGAAGGTCCTTGAAACTGAAGAGGAGAAGCAAATCTTTCAGTTGCACCAGGGCAGCCTCTATGGAAACCCAGAAGAAGTGGAGAATAAGAGGTTTGATTTTGAGGTTGAGATTGGCCGCCTTGTTCCCCAGGTCTTGTCCGGAACTGACCTCGGTGACTTCAAAATGGAAGAGGCCAAAGAGGGTGAGTTGGAACTGTTGGGGAAGGAGATGGATGCAGTGGCAGATGGAAATGGGGCCAAGGAAGGGAACTCCATTGAAGTGATGCTACACTGCAGTCCACCTGGATTGGGAGAGGAGATGTCAGGTGTGCCCATTGGTTTTGATGAGGAAGTAAAAGGCAAAGAAAATAAACCTGCTATGCCAGGAGCGGGCATCGTGATCATGATCACGGAAGCCGAGGAATTGCAGGATGAAGATGAGGAAACTGGCCAAGCCTGTGACCTTTTTTCATTGACACAAACCAATAAACAAAAAGGGAAGAAAAAAACGAGCAGAAGTTCAGGAGGTCACAGTCACACATCTTCCAAGATCCAGTCACCCTTAAGTGGCAATGACCAAGAGCACTGGACTTCGGAGCAATATGAGGTGCTTCTGATTGAAACCGCCTCGTCGCTGGTTAAGGCAGCCATCCAGTCATCCATTGAACAGCTTGTGAATGAAATGGCTTTGGAGCAAAATAAACAGAACAGCTTCCTATGATCCTGGCCGTTCTTTGGGCATAGCAGCCAGGCCCTGTGGTGCAGGCAAGCACAGCAACTGCTGTGAGGCACCAGGTTTTGAGTATCAATAAAACGTCCAAATGATCTGTTATTTAAAATTATTAGAAGGTTAACGAGGAGAAGGCGTTGCTTGGAATTTTCTGCATCTAATGGCAAGATTACTCAGTTCTGGTCCTGCCTGTTAATTCCGTATTAACTCCACAGGAAGAACCATGAAGGCTCCTGATACAGTTAAACTCAGCATGAGAAAACAAGAATGTTCTGATCTCTGGGATATTTGCAGTGTCTGTGATTAACCTAATTTTGCATGTTGGTGAAATGAATGTACTGTACATAAAAACAGGATGTAAGCATAGTGGGGGTAGGGAGCCATTTGCTGTATGATGACATGGGATAATGGGTCGTTCCGGGTGGTACATGATCTTTCCCACCTCTCCTTCTGAGCCATTCATTTCATATGCTAAAATCCAGAGGGTTCAAATCTCATACTGATCAATGCCCGAAATGTCTCAGTATTAATTAAATTATGTCTGATCTCCATGCCAGGAGAAACTCACCTGCTAAATTGCTGTGAGTCCAGCTGCTTTTAAAGATGAGGAGAGCCAGCAAAGGGAGGGAGGAAGAGCAGAGCAGATCCCACAATGAATGAATGAATGAATTTGTCTACTGACCATTTCAAACAATCCCACAAGGCCAAGCTGAGATACTGGTCCAGCTCTATTTTCTTAGCATGACTGAGTGGAGCAATTTCTCCATTTACTTGTATGGGATCAGGAGAAACTGCCTTGCTGAAAAAAGGCCCTGCACTGTTGGGGACAATTCAATTCTTGCAGAGCAGGATCATTCTTGCTGCCTCCACTGCTTTTTTGGCACTGCTGCTTGATTCCCCACCACCACTGCTATCCCTGTTGCAAGGGAATCAAGAAAGTGGCTGGCATTTGGTTAATGAAATACGTTTATGTAAGTTGCAGTAAGTATTTGCCATAGCCCAACAGGTGCATTCTGCTGACAGCGATGGAGACAGAGTTACGCATTCAGGAGCATTGAGCATTGTGGTTGCACATTGTGCATTGCACAGATACC
Organism: Phrynosoma blainvillii; assembly: GCA_026167975.1. Lineage (NCBI taxonomy): Eukaryota > Metazoa > Chordata > Lepidosauria > Squamata > Phrynosomatidae > Phrynosoma > Phrynosoma blainvillii. Next base: position 443,676,010 of record JANUYF010000001.1, on the reverse strand, counting down.
AAGTTATTAGCATGTGCTGCACAATGTTGCTATTCTGCATGGACATGGCATAGTGTTGTGCAGCTTCTCTCTTCATGTGGGTATTTACGCTGCCGTGAGAGGATGTTGCATTGCAGACAGTGTCTGGAGGGAGTGAAGAACAGGAGAAAATGGTGGGAGAGACAGTCATGAGCAGAATTTGGGAAAGTTACTTGCAAATGAATGGAAAATTGTTGTGTTCACTTGCATAAGGGGAAAGGGGAAGAGAGAAGGAGAAAGACAGAAACAAAGAGAGATTTCACACCTACTTGTTTCTCTGCCACTGCTGCATCCCATCCCACTTATCCTGGCCTCTTCCTGCTTCTCTCTTTTTAATTTCTTTTTTCAAAATTCCAAATCTCCCTGCAAAGGAAGAAGGCTGGACTGGGTAGCTTTTGGTGTCCCGTCCAGCTACGATTCACAAAACAAAACTAGCCAGCTGCTGTAACAAAATCAGCCCCCAAAGACTCTTCTTCTCAATATATTTCCAGTCATTTCTCCATGGAAAAATATTATTTGTTAGCTGACCAGCGGGGTTTTTTTAGAGCAACTTCTCTTAAAAATAAATAAAAAGTGTCTTAATGAACAAGAGCCACCTCCACTCATAAGCAGCCTTCCATGCATGTTGAAAATATGAACATGTGTTTGAGTGTCTATCACCCTCAGCTTGGGGGAATTTTATTTTTTCCAGTTTCCACAATCCACCAGCCAGCATGACTAGTAGTCATGCTACCTGGAGGATTCTGGGACCTGTAGTCAAAAAAGAAAAAGAAACTTGCAAAGCTATGCTTTCCCCGTCATTGATATCATGATCCGACTCTCAGACATCTCATGGTACACAGCCATATCTGATTATTGTACATGACTGTCTCTGGTTCAGGATCTGTCCATTTTATAAGGAAGCCACCAGACCTTGGTGTAAATTTACAGCAGTTAATGCCCTACTCTAGAAACCATCAGGAAAAGTCAACAAGTAAAATGGAGGATACTGCTGGAGAGAGTCAGAGGTAAGTACTCCCTTTCCAGGCAAGCAAACCAGTTTGGAAATTGGTTGTTTGTGTGTGTGTGTGCTCGAAAGACCTCATGCAACACACATCTTACCTGTGGATCTGCTTTTCACCCTTCTGCACTCCATGAAATAGAGAAGGGCGGCAGCTGCATTGGAGTTTTTTGTGTGACTAGGGGAGTTGTAGGAACTAATGTCCTGGGTGCTATGGACATGTAATATATTGACAGCTATTAAAATGACATTGAATTTCAAAGGTGTTTCCTTTCCCGTTTTTATTAATGAGATAATGAGTAGAATTGTGTAAGTGGTGTACATCAATATCACCCCCGGTGGTGCTGGCCTCTGATGGTTGCAGAAGGCAATATCCAGCAATGGTGTCAATAACTATGGTGCGTGAAGGGCATACGTCCCTGGAGAGAAAGTCCGGGGATGGAGCAGCTAGGAAGGACATCTGATAGCCCCTTCTGCCCTGAAAGGTAAGGAAGGCCCAACTGGGTGGCCCCCCTCTTCTGGGTGTGGAAATGGTATTCATTACCCCTGGTGCAACATCCAGTGCTCCAGATGTTGGGGGGACTTCCTGGGTGCAGCTCTGTTCTCCCTGAATAGTGTCTACTGCAGGGGTAGGCAACCTTTCCCCTTTAAGGGCCGAGGGACTTCAGCTCCCAGAAGCCTCAGCCATGTTGGCCAATAGTCCCATGTTGGCCAATAGCTCCTGGGATTCTGGGAGCTGAAGTCCCTCGGCCCTACTCTTGCATATGTAAGGGGGGAACAGACATTGATGAGTAGAGGCTGATCTGTCCTCCCTGGGTGATCTTGTAGACTAACTGAGACCTTTGAGACTAACTGAAAGAGAGAAGTTGGCACCATGAGCTTTCATAAACCTGGAATCATAGAGTTGGAAGAGACCACAAGGGCCATCCAGTCCAAACCCCCTGCCATGCAGGAACTCTCAATCAAAGCATCCCTGACAGATGGCCATCCAGTCTCTGTTTAAAGACCTCCAAAGAAGGAGACTCCACCACTCTCCAAGGGAGCATCTTCCACTGTCAAACAGTTCTTACCATCAGGGAGCTCTTCCTAATGTTGAGGTGGAATCTCTTTTCCTGTAGCTTGCATCCATTGTTCCGAGTCCTATTCTCTGGAGCAGCAGAAAACAAGCTAGCTCCCTCCTCTATATGACATCCCTTCAAATATTTAAACAGGGCTATCATATCACCTCTTAACCATCTCTTCTCCAGGCTAAATATACCCAGTTCCCTAAGTCATTCCTCGTAAGGCATGGTTTCCAGACCCTTCACCATTTTAGTCGCCCTCCTCTAGACACACTCCAGTTTTTCAACATCCTTTTTTAATTATGGTGCCCAGAACTGGACACAGTATTCCAGGTGGGGCCTGACCAAAGCAGAATACAGGGGCACTATTACATCCCTTGATCTAGATACTATACTTCTGTTAATGCAGCCTAAAATCACATTGGCCTTTTTAGCTACTGCATCACACTGTTTACTCATGTTCAACTTGTGGTCTACTAGGACTCCTAGATCCCTTTCACCCGTAGACTTGTTAAGCCAGATTTCCCGCATCTTATATCTATGCATTTCATTTTTTTTTTGCCCTAAGTGCAGCACCTTACATTTCTCTGTGTTGAAATTCATTTTGTTAGCTTTGGCCCAGTTTTCTAATCTATTAAGGTCATTTTGAATTTTCATCCTGTCTTCTGGAGTATTAGCTATTCCTCCTAATTTGAGAAGCATGCCCTCTATTCTTTCATCCAAATCATTGATAAAGATGTTGAATAGCACTGGGCCCAGGACAGAACCCTGTGGCACCCCACTGGTCACTTCTCTCCAAGATGAAGATGAGCTATTGCTGAGCACCCTTTGGGTTCAGTCAGTCAACCAGTTACTAATCCACCTAACAGTTGTATTGTCTAGCCCACATTTTACTATCTTGTTTGCAAGAATATCATGGGGGACCTTGTCTAAAGCCTTACTGAAATCAAGATATGCTATGTCTACCGCATTCCCTTCATCTACCAAACTGGTAATTTTATCAAAAAAAGAGATCAGATTAGTCTGGCATGACTTGTTTTTGAGAAACCCATGTTGATTTTTGTGATTATGGCATTCCCTTCTAAAAGTTCACAGACTCTGTTTAATGGACTGTTCTAGAATCTTTCCCGGTATTGATGTTAGACTAAATGGGTGATAGTTGTTGGGATCCTCTTTTTTCCCCTTTTTGAAGATGGGGACAATGTTTGCCCTCCTCCAGTCTGCTGGGACTTCTCCTGTTCTCCAGGAGTTCTCAAAGATTATTGCCAGTGGCTCTGAGATTACATTTGCCAGTTCTTTTAATATCCTTGGGTGTAGTTCATCTGGTCCTGGAGACTTAAATTCATTTAGGTTAACCAGGTATTCCTGTACTACCTCTTTACTTATTCTATGCTGCATTTCCCCTATTGTGTCCTCTGCTCCATTTTCCTCAGGTTAAACACCGTTTTCCTTTTGTGAGAAGACTGAGGCAAAGAAGGTGTTGAGTAGTTCTGCTTTTTCTCTGTCCCCTGTTAGAACGTCTCCATCTTCTCTGTGCAGTGGCCCTACCATTTCCTTCTTCTTTCTTTTGCTACGGACATACCAAAAAAAGCCCTTTTTATTGTCCTTAACCCCTCTAGCAAGCCTGAGATCATTCTGTGCTTTGGCTTTCCTGACTTTACCCCTACATGTGCTAGCTATTTGTTTGAATTCCTCTAGTGATTTTGCTCCTTTTCCATTTCTTATACGTCTCCCGTTTAAAGCATAGGGCCCAAGCAGACGGCTTAAAAGGCCATCTTGGGGGCAGGGAAGGGGAGGGGCAGCTGCACGCTCGGCGCCCCCTCCCCCTCCCGAGGTCGTCCTCGGAGCCACCGGCCCTCCGCACGGCCGGCGCTCCGAGGAGGACCTCCCGCCGCAGCGTCCGGACACGCTGCGGCGGAAGGGTCGCCAAAAGTGTGATGCAACCTTTTGTGGCGCACTTTCGGCGACATATGAAAGGAGCGCTATTTTAGTGCTCCTTTCCAGGGGCGCCGACAGTGCACCGCTGGATCGAGGCATGGGGATGCCTCGGTCCCGCGGCGCAGCTTCCCAGGGCGGCCCACGGCCACCCGTCTGCTTAGGAACTTAGTTCAGTTAAAAGTTCTTTTGTCATCCAACCCGGTTTCTTGAGACATCTCCCAGTTTACCTTCTCATTGGAACAGTTTGAGATTGTGCCTTCAGTATCTCCCTTTTGAGAAACTCCCATCTATCCTGAACTCCCTTCTACTTTAGTATTCCTGACCACGGGATCACTCCCAGTGTTTCCCTAAGTTTATTGAAATCAGCTCTCCTAAAGTCTAGAATGAGTGTCAGATGCATGTGAGGAACTAGATTTAAGTCTCCAAAAGCTCATGCTGGCAACTTCTTTCTTTTAGTTAGTCTCAAATGTGCTACAAGATCTCTCTACATACTGATTTTACATACATACTGAAAGCTTTATCACATTATTAAACAAACCCAATAGGCAAATGAAAAAACTCGTCTTTTCCCCCCTCCTTCTGCATGACGTGGTTCTCTCGTTCTCTTCCAGTTGTAAGACCCTACGAGGGGGCCCTAAAAGTGTAGTAAAAGTGTCCCATTTGCCAAGCTGAAATAATCCGTTTGGCAAAAATGATGCTTTTACAACGCTCTCCCATGCTTTACAGGCTGAAGAGAATGAGAGTCATGTGGAGGGAGAGGGGAAAAACCAACACTGTGTCTTTTTGTTTGCCTACTCTACTGGGTTTGTAATAATAATAATAATAATAATAATAATAATAATAATAATACATTTAATAATGTGATAAGGCTCTAACACAGCTATATCTTTGAATTTGAGTGAGGGCAGGTGGAGTGTGCCACCTTGCAGCTAATGGGGCAGAGTTGCACCCAGGATCCATTCCCCCATGCTACTGTTGTGCAGCTGGGGAGAAAGTGTGGCCAATTATCAACCTACATCCCCAAGGAGTATACTGGCCAGGACGCTGCACCAGCATGCTTGCTAGATCTCTGCCAAAGTTTCAAGATTTGGCATGGAGATCCAGCTATTGGCACACTTGAAGAATGGCTCTACACTTAGAACAATCCAGTTGCTGACTACTGCTGGTAGCAGATGGGCATCTTAGGGGCAATGCTCTCTATGCACCAGAAGGCTCCTTACAGCAAAATTCATTCCAGTTCCATTCTATTGTGAAGTTTTATACCAACCAACAGCTTAATCTTAAACATATTCAGTGTTGTTCTCAGACTGTAAATACAACAGGTCAGCATTGGTGATCTTGGAGGAATGCTTGCTTCAGCACCATCACCACAAGCGAGTGTTTTTGGGGTGAAAAATGGATCAAGCATGAATTGCTTTACCCAGCTAGGGCCAAACTGGCCAATGCATAGTCACAGGTGACCCATTAGTACCCCTCTGGTTTCTTTTTCAGCTTAATATGGGTTCCTTCAGATAAAGGACTTTTCCCCAGCATCCCATGAGACTTAGGACAATATCACACTACATTGTTATAGTGCTATTATTCCAATTTAACTGCTATGGTTGCTTCCTGTGGAATTCTGGGGCTTGTGGTTTGGTGAGAACTAAGAACTCTCTGGCTGAGAATTCTAAATCCCCCTCCCTAAACTGCAAATCCCAGGATTCCATAGGAGGCAACCATAGATAGCAGTTAAAGCTAAACATTTTGGTTATGCTTATTGCTTGGCAAAAACTAACAAGCCCTTTGGGGCAGTAGTGGCACTAATAAATCTGTTGAGCTATCTCTTGCTTACCTGCTAAGAAGTCACTGACTGACACAAGGACAAGTTTTATGGCTCAAAATAGAGGAGATTTTGAAATTATTCCTAGTCCCCCAGACATCAAGTTGAAATGTAGGACATGTCTGGGAAAATTATCTCTGGTTACCTTGCCCAGAACTCATATTTGGTGTGTTCTCATTTGCAAGATGACTTTGCCTTGTTTTTTTCTTTGGATGTCTATATTTTTAAATACTGAACTGAAATTTTAAACTACTGCAATACTAAAAACCAGGGACTAAAGGGGAAAAATTGTTGGGAGACAGAATTTTTATTTGGAGGGGCAATGCCCTCCTTTTGCCCCCATCATAGCTACGCCTCTGTACCTATGCTAGAAGATTCAGTTGATACTATTGTCACTGCATGTTGGCTAAATTAATCTGGCTTCAAATCCTGATTTGCAATGATGCCTACTGTCAACGTCTACAAGCAAACCTATTTTTAAATGTGTGGCATATGGCTGAGATCCTGCATCAAGGAGATGAAGTGTAAATTGTACACTTGCAGAGTTACATAACAATGGGGCATTACAGAAATCCAACACTGTATAACTCAATGTGCAAGCAAATCTTAAGTGCATGATGGCAAGGCAAAATTGAGCATAAAGCAAATGTTCGATGTACACCTGCGCATGCACTGCACAGTGGCACCACATGTGCAATGTAGTGGCAACACCTGGCCAACTCTGCTACTACAAACTTGAACTGAACACAGACTTCTGCATCAGAAAAAAAGTGTTCAATTGCTTTCCTGGGGAACTTAGGGCCTTTGCAGACTGCCAGAAACAGTGCAAATTGAGTCCACTTTAAGGGTTAGGGTTAGGGTTAGGGAATCATGGGAACTGTATTTTATTGTGGCACCAGAGCTCTCTGACAGAGAGGGCTCAATGTCTCAGAAAAAAAAAATCCCATGATTCCCTAGCACTAACCCTAACCCTTAAAGTGGACTCAATTTGCACTATTTCTGGCAGTCTACAAAGGCCCTTACTAAGAGGATGCCAGACACATTGGCCCCCAGCACAACAGAACTTTCTTCTCCGATTCCAACCTCCATAACTTTCCACATCATCTTAAAAATGACCCAGAGGCAGGGTGACCAGAGGTCCACCTTTTCCTGGACGTGTCCTAAATTTCAACCTTATGTCCAGGGGTCTGGGAGGAATTGCAAAAGGTCCTCTATATTGAGCCATAAAACCTATCCTTCCAGCAGGCAAGCCAGACATAGGACGTTATCACACAGGGGAAATCTGCTGGTTAATCCACACAAATCCCAAACAGAAACTGGATTTGTGCCTCACGATTTCACACGACATCGCACAGAAACTGGACAGAAACTGGTGTTATCCGAGATCTTTTGAAATTCGGTAGTTTTGAAGAAGTGCATTTGCGAAATTACAGTAATTTCGTATTTACTGTAATGTGAAAAGCAAATGCGCATTTGGGAGCATTTCCCTGCTTTTCCCATGGTTCCACGGCAAGCATTCCTCTATCTGCGCATGTGCAAGAAGATCATTTCTAGTACATTTATGGGCTTTTCTCACTTGTGTGTGAACGTTAAATGCGCTTACTGTAATTTCGCAATTAAGGTAATTACGTGTGAAAGCCATTTGCGGAATCAAGGTTTATTTTCGGTTTATTTTCGGAATGCCTCATTTCCACTTTATTATCGCTTTCTGGCCCACGTGTGATAACGTCCATAGCTCAACAGATTTATGTACTGCCCCAGATTGCAAGTTGCAGAGAAAACTGTTGCTGACAATGTGGTGGTGTTTTGGTTTTTTTTTCTGATTGAAGTGTGGAAAGGAAAGGAGGATCTCGGTTCTTGAAGTAGATCAGCAGCACCAAGGGGAAGGGGAGGTGAAAGTGTGCAATTTGGGTTGAAAATCAAGAGGGATGAGAGAGCAAAAGGGAAACTACAAATTAAAGCAGTAATTTAAATGTAGATTCAGTCAAGGGTTTGTCACCAGTAAAGTACAATTTGAAGTGAAGTCGTAGGCTTTCATGGCCGGCATCCATAGTTTTTTTGTGGGTTATTTGGGCTGTGTGGCCATGTTCTAGAAGAGTTTCTTTCTGACGTTTCGCCTGAGAAGATGCCAGCCACAGATGCTGGCAAAACATCAGAAAGAAATTCTTCTAGAACATGGCCACACAGCCCGAAAAACCCACAAAAAAACTATATAATTTGAAGTGTTTGTCTTGCTCAGAGTTCTATTAACTAAGTATCTTGCAAGCCAATAAGGCATTTTAATGAAGATCTTCGGAAAAATATGACTGAATACATAATACAGTCACCCCTTTGTTTTCATGGGGAATCTGTTCTGGACCCCTCCACGAAAACAAAAACTCACTCATATTCAAGCCCCATTGGTTTGAATGGGGGCACACTCCTGCGTGTGGCCCTGTGCGTGAGTCATGGGTGTGCATGCCATTTTAGCTAATGGGGATCGCCCCTCCATGAGTAATCAAGATCGTGGATTTCAAGTCCGCTAAAACGGAGGTGTGACTGTAACATACAGTATATGTAAGATAGCTGTAAATAAATCACATGAAATGAATTTGTATTTATATTAGTGTTTTTAGCTTTTAGTTGGTGTTGCCCTACATTTTTTCTTGAATGTCCTACATTTTGCAGTGTCTTGTCCTCCTTTGTGGTTAAAACATCTGGTCACACTATTCAGAGGGCTTCCTAGGCCTCTAGAGCAGGTTTTGAGGATGCACAGAATAGAGAGCTGGACTGTGCCCTCCTGATTCCACTAAGGCAAGCAGTTCTGCCAACAGAATCATAAATACTCTTATTTTGCCCCTACCCCACTGCTACACCCCTGCCCAGACGCATATTAATATACAGTGTGTTCTTGGTATCTACTACGGTTTGGTTCCAGCACCCCCCTATGGATAACAAAATCTGTGGATACTCAAGGCCCATTAAATCCAATGGTGCATTAAAATGGTGTTCCTTATATAAAATAGCAAAATCAAGGTTTGGTTTTTGGAATATATATATATATATATATATATATATATATATATATTTGAATGCTTTTAAAGCCATGGATGGCTGAATCCATGGATATGGGAGGCAGACTATAAAAGCACATGACATTACTCACTTTAGACCAGGGGTAGGCAACCTTTCCCCTTTAAGGGCCGAGGGACTTCAGCTCCCAGAATCCCAGGAGCTATTGGCCAACATGGGACTATTGGCCAACATGGCTGAGGCTTCTGGGAGCTGAAGTCCCTTGGCCCTTAAAGGGGAAAGGTTGCCTACCCCTGCTTTAGACTGTACTGCTCCAGAACACAAGGTTGGTGTGATCACAGTGTGATAACTCATTCTGTCACCTCTGGGCTGCCTGGCACAGATCCCCAGTCACCCCCTTCCACCAGGCAGGCTGCTTTTGCCATGGGGGTGAGGGTGGCATGCTGCTGCTGCCCAGCAGTATTTTCTGGATCTGACGGAGCTGCTGGATGAGTGGGAAAGGGATGCAATAAGCTTTCCTGCCTGGCCAGCAGCCCCACCAGAAGGCAGCCCTTTCCCAGTGGCATTGCTAGGGTGGTACATGGGGTGTGACCCACACTGGGTGATACCCCAGAAGAGAGGTAACACCTGGTCAGTCTGCCCACCTTGGTGCCATTGCCTTGTTCTCCGTTACCTTGTTCTATTTGTGAGTAGAGCAGTGCGCAGTAGCAAGGGAGCCTAGCTCATCCCCAACCTCCCTGCCACAGGCTGCCTACTCATGAGTAGAACAGAGTGTGGCATTGAGGTGGGTGGTGCCCTTTTGGCCCTGCCCCCAAGAAGCCCCACCCAGACGTTCTGCCCCTGCACTGGGTGATACCTTGGGTGGCAATGCCACTGCCTCTTCCCATCAACAGCCACTGCTGGGGGTGGACTGGTGCTGCTGGACGGCAGCCTTTTTCCCACTCAGCTATCAGGCCCACCAGACCTGGAAGGAGCTACTGGGCAGCAGCTGCAGCCAATGATCAGCAGAGGCATCCTGGCTGGCAGAGGAGGGTGGCCAGGGGGATCTTGAGATGGATGGGAGTATCTTCCTCACACTGGGTGTTCATTCTCCTCTGAGGTGTCATCTGGTTTGGTCTGCACCCCCACACCCACTAGTGACACCCGTGGGTGGGGAAGTTGCAGACTTGGTTGCTCTGGTTAAGGCATAGCTATTACCCTAACATGTTCATTTTCTTTTTTACATTGAACTTGTTTTGCTTTTAATGTAGGAGTCTTGCAGTCCTAGATCTGCATCCTGACATGGCACCACCCTGGAGATTAAAGATTCTGGGACTAAAGTGTCACTGTACTTTTTGGTAGACTATCAAGCCCTTTGTTGTTGTTGTTGTTGTTAACTGCCTTCGCATCAGTCTCGACCCATGGTTGATGGATGAGACATCTCCAGGGGGCCCCGTCCTCTACTGCTCTGCCCAGCTCCTTCAAACTCTTATTCATGGTCTCTTTAATAAAGTCCATCCACCTGGCATGTGGCCTTCTTCTCTTTCCGCCTTTCCTAACATTATTGTCTTTTCCAACAATTCATGCCTTCTCATGATGTATCCAAATTAGGGACCTTATCACACGGGGCCAAATCCTGACAGAATCCAAAAGGAATCCCAACCTAATACGTATTATTTTTCCGTGTTTACACACGACGTCGCACAGAACCCCGACAGAACCCCGACACAATGCAGCATGATCCGAGTTCTTTTGAATTTCGGTTTCTTCAGGAAGTACAATTGCGCGATGGGATTAATATCGCTTTTGCTGTAAGTATGGTCACCCAATACGTATCGCCAAATACGTATTGGGGAGCATTTCCCCATAGTGCCGCCTCTCCAAGGGGACCTCCTCGGAGCCCCGTGCTGAGGCAGGGCCGGCGCTCCAAGGAGAACCTCCTTGGAGCGCCGATCCGATGCAGGACCGGCGCTTCAAGGAGGACCCCCTTGGAGAGCCGGCCCTACATCGGATCGGTGCTCCAAGGAGATCCTCCTTGGAGTGCCGGCCCTGCGTCAGTTCGACGCTCTGAGGGAGTCTCCCTTGTAGCGTCGGCCCTGCGTCGGAGCTGTTACTTGCCGCGGCTGTCACCCTTTCCCAGGTCGTCCTTGGTGCAGCCGGCCCTCCGCACGGCCGGCGCTCCAAGGAGGACCTCCTCGGTGAACACTGCGGCGGGAGGTCCTCCTCGGAGCACCGGCCGTGCGGAGGGCCGGCTGCACCGAGGACGACCTGGGGAAGGGTGACAGCCGCGGCGAGTGAGTGACAGCCGTGGCGAGCATAGTGCGCATGTGCAAGAACATCATTGCTTGTTCATGTACAGGATTTCCTCGCTAGTGTGTGCATGGCAGATACGTATTTCCTTAAATGTGCGATGATGCTAATTGCGTGTGATAACCATTTGCGTAATGACGATTTCTTTGCGGTTTCTTTTCGGGTTTTGTCATTTCAGGATTATTATCGGTTTGTGGGCCACGTGTGTTAATGTCCTATGACAGTCTACGTCTTGTCATCTTGGCTTCTAGGGATATCTCTGGCTTGATCTGCTCTAGACCCATTTGTTTGTCCTTTTGGCTGTCCATGGGATCCTCAGCACTCTTCTTCAGCCCCACATTCTCTCAAATGTGTTGATTTCCTTTATCTTCTTTCTTGACTGTCCAAGACTGGTAACAGGGAATACAATGGCTTGTATGATTCTGACTTTTGTGCTGAGTTGTATGTCTATGCATTTTAGGATCTTTTCTAGTTCTTTCATAGCCACCCTCCTGGCTGCAGTCCCCATTCCTATCAATGTTTGATCCCAGATATGAGAATTCTTTTACTATTTCTATTTCATTGTCTAGTTTGAATGTGTGTAAGTTCTCTGTGTTCATTATTTTTGTCCTTACGCAACATGTAAATACCTCTACAGAAGCAGCTGAACATATTTACCCAAGGCATAAGGTCCACATTTTGTTCCAGATTGCAGAAGCAGAGATGCACACACAGTTGCATTGCACATGCATTCATGTTGTGCAGGGATGTGCCCGCAGTTGCATAACATTGCCATTCAGTACAAGGGTTGTGTAGCACAATGCATATGTAAATGCATGTGGGAGATTTACTCTTCACAATCCAGCCATTATAGCAGGGAGCAAATCTTGTTTTTATCAATGCTATTGTTTAAACATGCAGTCATATGCAGGTCTACTTGGAAGCATCCTCTACTGAGATCAACTTTACCTTAGTCCCTTTCTTTTGCTCTTGGTGATTCACTTTTTTAGTTGTGGCCAACAGTCTCTGTTGAAAAATATCATAATGCATCCTTGCATGTATTCCACTATTACCACCACCCTCTTTTCTTATAGTTTTTTTCACGTTAAAAGGTGATTATCCAAGGGGAGGAGGAGGAGGGAGTTCAAGCTGTGTGTGCAAATCATATTAAAGACTTGTTCTCTAAAATGAACTGAACAATGTAATGGTGGGGCTATTCATCATTGCCTCTCAGCTGTATGGCAGTAACACAAAGAGTGGCAGCTCTGAAAGCAGCCTTGGAGAACAGCTTATAAAGATGCAAATTTGGAACAAAGCAACATCCACTTGGGAAATGAATTTGCTTTCTGCAAGCAGTAAACATTTGGCTCCATGTCCTTATCAAATGATGTTATTATGGAACCATCATGATTTATTTCACATAGCTATTAAGGACCAAGATGTTTAACAATATACCTTTCCTTTGAGTTGTACCTGCCATTCAGGAAGTCTGTTCTTCTGGTTTTATAAGACTGGTGGGTTCTTATTTGATTCCTTTGCTTCATATTGCTAGCACTACTGCCCCTTTCATTGGTGACGTATGCAAGCTAAATCCATCTTACACTTCCAAAAGCCTTTGTCCATAGTTCCAGAAGTTGGCATTATCTTCTACCCTCTGCAACAACTAAAGTCCTCCCCAGGACTCACTATTTTCCTGTGATGATCTCTACTGAACAGTGTCAGGAGTTACGTATGCATCTTGCCTGCCATATGTTGGGAAGTTGGTATGATGGGTTACAGTATAACAGCTATTCTAAAGGCATGTAGATCTCAAACACAGGTATTGAGATAATAATGGAGGTGAGGGGAGCTAGAGTCAAGATTGTTCAAGGTTGTTTCTGTGAGAGCATCTAGCTGTGACAACAATGAAGTGACTGTAGGGGAAAGAGAGCAGAAGTGTGTTTATTAGTGAAAATGAGTAAGAATTAAGTCCAGAAATTTGAGATTGCACACAGTTGAATTAGGCAATTGTAACACTTGATGTTCAATCAACTTCTCTGGACTGGATCTAAAGTTACTGAATAAAGGTTTGCTGAGTTTTAACTACTGAAGCCTGGATTTTTGAACTTGATATCCAGCTGGACTTGACAAACAGACATTTTGTGGCTGGTGAAGATCAGGGGGTGAGATTGGAGAAGCATCTGATGGCTATGGGCTATGTGCCATAGCCAGATACATACTGATGGCATTTTCCAAGAATATATCCAGCTGCAAGGCTATAGGCAGACACTTCTCTGAAGCCTCCCACTTACCACCAAACACCAAACGGCTATTCAGTTTAAAATGTCCTCATATTACAGGATGGAAGGTTGGTCGTTGCAGGGTTTGGAAGAGAATACCAACCACTGCAACTATTAAAAAAGGAGACATACACAGGCATAAGGTGGACCCAAGCTTGTGCATGTCACTAACAGGATCCCAGCCATAGTCAGCACAGAGCCATGGACCACAATCAGAACCTGACAAAGGATGAACCCTGACACCAGCCCCAGTGGCTTTTCAAGGACCGCATCATGCTTGCTTCTTCCTTTTCAGCTCTCACAATCTTGCATTTCCAGTCTGGCATGCGGACAGGGCCAAATGTCCAGGAATATGGCCTTTCGTGAGAAAATGTCAGCATGGTATAGTGGTTTGAGCACTGGACTATGACTGGAGAACTGGGTTTGAATCCTGGCTTGGCCATGATAACCCACTGGATGACCTTGGGCAAGCCATACTCTCTCATCTTCAGAGGATGCAATGGCAAGTCCTCTCTGAAGAAATTTGCCAAAAAAACAACAACCCTATGATAGGTTTGCCTGAGGGTCGCCATAAGTAAAAAATGACTTGGAGGCACATAACAACAAGACATGGGGCAAGGAATAAATGTGGGGCTGGTTGGGCATAAAATACCTTTGTAAGAAGGAACTTCTTTGTTAGAAGCTTTCTTAGCTGAAGTAGGCCTATATTGCCTTGCCATTCCAGTCAAAAATAAACTCTGAAATACTGCTTGCCTCATTTCTTTTCTTTTCTTTTTTAACACCTCTCTTTCCCACCCCCTCTTCTGGCTCCTCTGACATGTGTTTAAAATGTCCTCATAAATTTTAATGAGTCACTCTGTATTTCACAGAAGAGGGATGGGAGGAACAGAGGGTTGAGGGAGGAGGAGGAGTGGAGGGGGTAAAGGCCCTCTGTGAAGTTTGCAACTGGCAAGCTCACATTCTACGCTGGAAACAAAAAGCATTTGCTTACTGCCACCTTCCGGATGATGAAGTCTGAACACTCAGGAATGTGGCTGATGCTACCCAGATCTCATATTTTTGCATTTGAAGAGAAACTTTGGTCCAGTGGCATCACTAGGGTTGGTTCAACCCAGTGGCATGATCAGGGGAATGTGAGGGTGCAGACCACACTGGGTGACACCTCAGAGAGAGGTATCACCCAGTGGGGTTGTACCTCCAGTGGGACTGGCGCAGCTGCTGGGTGAGCGAGAAAAGATGTCATGTCCCTTTCTTGCTTGTTCAGCATCCATACCAAAGAACAAACAGCCTTCCAGAGGCCTGGCACTGCCCCTTCAAGCGGTGGTGGCTGCTGGGGAGGGCAGTGCCTTCCATTTGGGCTCTGGCACAGTTACAGACATGCTGAAGCTCAAACATCCCTTTAGATATCATGGCAGTCTGCCTCCCCCGTACTGGGTGACACCAACCCCAGGCATGCCACTGCTGTCACCCAGTGCAGTAACCCATGGTGTCACCCCCATAGACCTCATCCTCCTCATTCCCTACACACTTCCCCGCAATTCAAGGCAGCAGACGGTTCTGACACCCATGCTGCAGTCTTTCAGTTCAGCTCTGTTACAACACTCAGCCAAGATGCCCAGGAGAAGTGGCATTACGCTGGTCTTTTTTCTTTTTCTTCCTACAAAAGGAGAAGGGTCTTGATGGTGGCTGAATGGGAAAGAGGAGATGATTGCCATGCCCTACCTCCAGGACCCTGGGATGGACTCTGAGAATAAAGGTTTTGATATAGAGCCTGGGAGCCCAGAGGACATACCACATCTGCAGTCACAAGAGGAGAGGTTCTAGCAGCCATTGGAGCAGTACCTTCAGCAGTCATAGAAACAGAGTTTCCAGCAGTCATCACTCTCAGAGGAAGTGCCAGACTTACCAATACCTACCCCTGTGGAGAGACATCAGGCAAAAAAAGACACAGATGCTCACAGCATTTATATAGGAAGCATGCTGCAATTAGAAAGCACCTACAAAACTCAGGTGGGCTGGAAAAACCCAGAACCTTCCCTGGACAAGCATGGCTGACAACCAACCTTTTCCTTGGGAGAAGGCTACGCTGTTCTATGACTGTTTGCCTTGAACTCTGCCTGGACGTCTCTTCTGGACAACCCTTTGGACTGCCTGCCTGGACTGAAGACTGACCCATAAATGATTTGGACCTGACCGGACTACCTCTTCTCAGCTGACATTTTGGTGGGCTTGCATGCTTTCTCCTTAAACTCTCTGAGATGCTAAGCCTTCTGGTTTGCTTCCAAGGGAAAAACAGGACATGGATGGTCTCTGGGCACATGGCCTGCCATTCATGTTTTTGTGTCAGTTCAATATTGGTTGCAAATGCAAGGAATCCTTAAATCATGAACATTTCATTTTTATAGCCAGTCATTTTGGTGTCACCCCCTCTGATGGTGTCACCTCGTGTGGTGCACCACTAGTAACGCCACTGCTTCACTCTCTTTCACATTACACAATGGCCAAAATTTTGCATGCATCTCTCGCATAGCTTCATCTTCCAATGCTGCTCCCCCTTAAAAAAAACCTCACCATGTAAGCAGCTTTGTTCCCCCACACATATCATTTCTATGTTGTCAGTAGGGAGTGCAAACACATCTCACTATTTTCCTGTAACAGCAACAAGAATCCACAGAGACCTCTGGCGGTCCTCAGGATGATCCTGCAGATAGTGTCCTTCCCTGTTATTTCTGTCTAGGACTCCAAGTGTTGTATTAAAGAAATAACACCCAAGATCTTATCTACTTTGTTAACTGAGATACACATGTAATTATTTTTACATTTGCATCTAGATGTGTACATTAGAATATGGATATTGGCCTGAATCGTCTTGTTAGTTCCTACTGGAGTAGAACCATTGAAACAGTGGGATTTGTCTGCTCATTATTCAGCAATGAATTCAGTGGGTCTCCTCTAGCTGGGATTAACCAAGAGGGCACAGACCATTTTATGCCACCTCTTTTGGCAATGTGTAAATTGTACTGTGAATGTTGGACTATGACTCTGAAGATCAGGGTTTGAATCCCCATTTAGCCATGGAAACCTGCTGGGTGATATTGGACAAGTCACACACTCTCAGTCCCCCAAAATCAGTTTGCCTTAGAGGTGCCAAAAGTCAGAAACAACTTGAAGGCATCTAACAAGAACAAAGTGGCCATCCTAGACAAGCTAAATCAGCCAAGCATTTTTTTTCTTACTACACAACTTTTAAAGGTTTATATAGAGTGTTTTCACACTCTCAACCCCAGAAAACCCCATGATAGGTTTGCCTTAGGGTCATCATGAGTTGGAAATGACTCGAAGGCACACAACAACAACAACAATATAACGTTTTAATACATTTTACTATTTTCATGTTTAATATTTTAACTACCGGTATATAAATTATTTGTTTTCTAAACATTATACTTTTAAAAAGTTTTTACATTGTTTTAAATTTGCTGTTAGCCACTTTGAGTCCCTATATCGGGAGAAAGATGGGATATAAATAAATAAAATAATAATAATGCTAATAATAACTGCCAGGAAGGGAAGACAGTCTCAGATACAGGCTGATGTTCCAGATATATGGCCTTGTTCCCTTCCTAAAAAGGCATCTGGTAGCTGTTGCTCCCTAGCAGACAAGTCTGAAATGCGAACATCAAGATGCCTAAGGACAAATGAAGGAAACACTTCCCAGACAATTCCTTGGCAGATGATTAAATTCATGGGATTACCATAAATTGCCTGGTGACTTGAAGGCACACTCACACACACACACCTCAGATGGATACCATAGCATGCTGTAGGTTGTTACCCTGGGACCAGGCCCCAATCACTCCTCTCATATTTGATATCAATCTAATATTAAAAGGGACACTGAGGCGAGTGACAGAGAGTGACCTGGGAATCTGGCCATAATCCAGTTGACTCCAGCAAGAGAGTAAACAAGGCACCCACCACAATGAGATCACCCAAGATATCAACATAATCTCTTTTGTCTATGGAGGGCCATGATGGGATCCTGGCCAAAAGCTATGGTTGTGCTTACACAGATGGACACTTCTCCAGCAGTAAGGCATTTGCCTTTGCCTGAGATATTCACACCAATTGTTGAACATTTACTACAGCTCCCAACCATTCTCTTCCTCCTGGAAAACCATTTAGTAGAGAGTTAGTCCATTCAGTCCTTGATTTCTGCCCCAGGATGGGATTTTGGTATATATACTAGCAGTTTGGTCTAGTTTGTAACCGGACTGGCATTCTGTTGGTTCTACTAAGCAACTCAATAAGCCAGCCAACTCACTTGTCTAGGTGGCTATTGAGTCCTCTCTGTTCCAGAGGCCCATCGATTGGAACCACACTTATCAGTAATGTATCACCATAAGCAAGGCCTCCACTATTAACCTTTTCCCACCCTCACTTGGTTAGTTCTCATATGTGTGTATGTGTTTGCTTGTATATGTGTGTGTATTGATTATTTACTTCATAAAACTACAAAACCTATTTGGATTTACCTTTGAAGTTAGATGATTTAGAACCATTATACATAGGGTTACAATCCCAAGGCTGACTGTTGCCCTTGGCCATAATATAATTAACATTCCCTTAAAGCATATTCATCTGTGGGTGCCCTCCCGGGACATCAGCATTTCAGACAACAAGGTGGACAACTTCCAAGACTCAGGAGGTTGCATCTAAGTCTTGAGACCACAAAACACCATCTCCCCCATTTTCACACACCTCGTTCTTTACTCCCTTTTTTTTCCAGAAGAAAGAGGGCCACAAATTTGGCCCATAGCACCTGACCAAGACCCTAGGGGGTATAATTGGTGATTTGTGGCTTTTCTAGCAGAAACAAGCCAGCATGGTATAATCATAGTTTGAGCATTGGACTACAACTCTAGGAGACTGGGGTTCAAATCCCCACTTGGCCATGGAAGCTCACTTGGTGACCTTGGGAAAGTCACACTCTCTCAGTTTCAGAGGAAGATAAAAGCAAATCCCCTGTGAATCAATCATGCCAAGAAAACCCCTTGACAGGTTTGCCTTGGAGTCGCCATAATTCAGAAGTGACTTGAAGACACAGAGAAACAAAAACAACAACTAGCAGGTACAATTCTGCTCTGTTTTTAGAACCACAGAGATCCTTTACTGAAAAAGGAAGTAACCAGACCTACACTCTTAGCAAAATTGTGATAATTTTTGAACTTTTTTTTTCTTTTTAGGGGTGGCTGGGGCCTTTGGAGCCTGGAAAAACCCTGATGCCGTATCTGTCTGCCTCCTCCTGATGTAACATTTGTTCCTGTTTTAATGGCCAGCATTTGTTGTGACAGCAGGAGAGTTTTTGTGACCTTGTGGCCTGTGGTTTTTCTTGTGATAAACTTTTAGAAATCCTTTGGTGCCTAAAACGGTAATTAGTATTTTATATAAAGGTATAGATAGACAATTATAAGGACAGAAGTCCAATTTCATTTTCATTGATCTGGCAATGCTGAAAATGAGTTAGCATGAAACCTGCAATTCTAGGAAAGAAGTGCATTGGTGCCAGGAAATGAGAAGGGATTCTCCACACACACACACACACACCCCCACACACACACCATGTTGCCGTTGTCATTTTCAGCTACTGTTGTCTCACCCTAATTGCTCCTCTTGTGGGATCAGCAACTGAGCAGAGGTTTATTTGTTGTTTGGTTCCCAATGGTTCTCTTGAAGCCATGATGCACAGAAACAGAAAAGCAATATGACTCTGCCAGTATGACAAATTAAAAAAAATAGTTTAAAATTCAACTCTCAAACATAAAGAGACATGGAAATTGTGCAGCCTTCCAGATGTTTGTTGGACCTCACACCCATCAGTCTTGTTCAGCACATAAAATGGAGTTGCAGTCCAACAATATCTGGAAGGTCTCGATTCCAACCAGGTTTGTATATTGCCTTATAAATAAATCAGTTTCTTTTCCCCACATATATTTGTAATATACTTACATTCTGAAGGAGGAGTAATCATTTTTTTTAGTCAGAAAAAAATCCTGTGACTTTTTAAAAACTGGAAAAAAAATAAAAGAAGGAATTTATTGACTGATCGCTTATTGTATGAGATTCCTACTCACCATAGATGACTCATTGTCTCCTGGTCCGCTATTCAAATCAGTAAATGTTCCAAAATTTGCTGCCCTGTTAGCATAAATTCCTCATATTATCAAACCCATAATTCTGCACAAAATGCTGGCTGCAAACCAGGCAGAAGATGATAAAAGCAAACATCTACAGAAAAGTAAAACTTACAACCTGATAGACTGAACACCACCGTACAGTTAAGTTCATTGGGGAGGGGGGAGCTATATTCTTTAATTTTTAATAAAGACAAGGGCGAAGAACTTAAACCAGGCATGTGAAAGTAAGCATGCAAGAGAATCCCATGGAGGGGGGTTAGGTAAAGTTAACTATTCAAACCTATAATGTGAAAATGTATAAGTTTTAATGGAGCCAACTCTTTGGCGAGCTTACAGATATCACTGAGCTCTCATGCCTTATCCAGGATAATTGGAAAACTTAGGAAAAGAGTAACATAAAGAGAGCCTGAAATATACATACGCTCATGCCAACTTTATGCTGATACAGCTTGGAGCAGCTTCCATCACCGTATGTTCTGCTGTAATTTGGATGACCATGTCCTAATGATATGGCTAGGCCACACAACAGTAACAGTGGTAGCAGCAACTTTGATGGCCATTGAATACTGCCAGCAATTTACCTCTCCATGGGAAGTGTCCAGCTTAATCATACCCATGAGGAAATTGCCCACTTGTCTTACACAAATGGCATATAGAAAGCATTTGTGTGCAGCTTAAGGCATGGATCCTGTGCAGATGTTCTATAACCATTTCCTTTATTGAGTCAATTGTCTTGATCCTATGAACAGCCCACTACCATGAGCTGGTGCAACTAAATAGTTTAGGGTCTGGAACTGTGATATGTTCCTTCCATAAGATCCTTCCCACATGTTCCTTTCATCACCTAAGGTAAGGATGGGAATAATGCGGCACCTCAAACATTGCAACTCCCAGCATTCCTCGTCATGGGTGTTACCCCAAGGCCTGGCCCTCTGCACCTCTCTTTTTCAGTATCAAGTTGATATCAAAAGCAATATTTGAGGCATGTAGTCAAGAGGGCATCCCCAGTGCAGGAAACCAGACGTATTATATAGGAAGATCTGTGACCATATTTGGAGATCTGGGAGGCTCTCCATGAGGGAAGATCAAGAGCACATAGCTAAGGATAGATCAATCAAGACTGGAATCTACATAATCCCTTCATTGAAAGGAGTGATGGTGTGTGATAGACCTTATATCTACAAGTGAACAAAAATCCAAGAATACCTCTCTCTGGAAGCAATACCCCATTGTCCAGAGACATTTGTTCTGATGGTCTGCCCATTCACAAGTTCTCATTCTTCTCTCCTGGAAACTTCATTTTAATCCCAAAATATGCCCCGGGATATGTTTTCCCCTATAAATATGCCTGCTCAGGCACACCCAATTTGGTCTTGCTTGAGCTTCAGACAGACACTCTGTCAGTATCTGGCTTGATTCTCAGCACTGCTGGCAGCTTGCTGAGAGTCAAGCCAGATACTGACAGAGTGTCTGTCTGAATCTCAAACAAGACCAAATTGGGGTTGCCTTCCACATCACAATGTCTCCCCAGTTGGAACTCCACATCTGGAATCGGAGCAGTATCACCCTCTGCAATCACATCAGCCACTACCTGCTACCAACTTTTATATCATTAGTTCTTGGAGGTGTGTGCACTTTTTTGTGTGAATGGTGATTCTCCCTGATTACAAATAAAACTACAGTTGCCCCTCTGTTCTTTTAGACTTGAAGTCCACGGTTTTGCATATTCACAGAGAGGTGACCTCCATTCAAATCAATGAGACGCGCACCTGTGGGCACATGCCTGCGGGAGCGTGCCCCATTCAAGCCTGTACATTTGGACCTGCACTCTGGAGTTGTGTTTCTTGGAACTGGTATACACAGGCTTGTAACTCACTTTTAGTTACCTGTGTCCTCTTGCTGCTGTCATTTGAATATCAATTGTGGGTGCCCTCTCAGGATCCTTGCATTTTGGGTAACATGAGTTAAACTGGCTAGGATTGCTGGAAGTAGCAATCCAGCAACCAGTGGATTTTTTGATTTAGCACTACTCTTTCTTACTTAGTGAAATCTTTAGCTCTGTATAAGTTAACTTTTTTTATTACAATAGACATGTTTTGAACATTTTGGAGTTTAGAAGTTAAAGCACAGATCTGAGAAAGAAGGTAAGCTTTAAAAAAAAGACAATAAGGAGAGAAAGGAGGAAAGGAAAAGGAAGCACAATGAAAAGAGATGGAGCCGAAGTGACAATGAAGCAGAGCGACAAACACATCCTATTGGAGTGATATGCAGCAAATAGGAGGAGCATAACTCAAGCTACAGGATATTGGGACCTATCCACTGGGAAGAAGCAGGATACAAGGTTTTAAAACTAAGAAAAAATTAACACTTGGGCGGGGGGAAGGGTGACAGCCCTATTTATTCAGAGACATAGTCATGTTAGTCTGGAGTATTAGTATGCAAATAGATCTTGTAGCACCTTTGAGACTAACTGTGCAAAAGAGGTTGTAGCATATACTTTCATAGGCTTGCATGCGTCTGAGGAAGTAGACCAAGTTCTAATTTACACTGCAGAAATAATGCAATCTGACATCTCTTCGACTGTTATGGCTCCATTCTATGGAATCCTGGGATTTGTAGTTTGTTGTGGCATCAAAGCTCTCTGACAGAGAAGGCTAAATGTGTCCCGAAATGACAATTTCAAGAATTCCATAGTACTAAGCCATGGCTGTGAAATTTCTATTTCTGCAGTGCGGATGCAGCCTGAGAAGTCTTTGGATTCTTCAGTTGTTGCTGCTGTGTACCTTCAAGTTGTTTCTGACTAATGGCAACCCTCAGGACAATTGATCACAAGATTTTCTTGCCAAGATTTGTTCTGGGGGGGGGGGGGCGGGGGTTGCCTTTGGCTTCCTTTGCATCTGAGAGAATGTGACTTGCTCAAGGTCACCCAGTGGGCTGCCATGGCTGAGCAGGGATTTCAACCCAGAGTCATCCTGGCTCAGATTTTGCAAACCCAAAGCCTTTTCCAACACAGAGATTGGCTACCTCTTTTCTGCCTCCTCCCCATTATTGGAGAGCTTACATTCTCGCAAGGTTGGAGAGTGATTATAAAGCCAGACTTCTGCATCTGATATTTACCCTTTTGGCCAGAGGAGGAGATCCCATTTCTCCTGAGATGTCTTCCATAGGACAGCACTCCTAATTCAACAAGTAGGCTGCTCCACAAAGAAAAAAACTAAAAGGCTTTGCTGCTTGCCATTCCTCTTGTTGTTCATCAGATAATATCCAGATGTGCTAATATCACCATTGTGTTTAGAAACACTCCCATAAAAAGTTCTTTCTTTGCCTATTCACTTACCTTTTTTGAGCATCACAACTGGTAAAAATCTAAACAACTTTCTTTGAACATTGGCAGTGGAGGAAAAGGGTTCTTCTTATGTTAGAGCTGCGATGCCTTATAGATGCTGCTGGAGCACAACTCTCATCCACTCCAGCCCATATAGCCAATGGTGAGGAATACTGGGAGTTGCAGTCCAGCAACACCTTGAGGGTTGCACAAATTCCACCTGTGTACAACTGCAGGAGGGGCAGAAATGGAACTTTGGATGTCTAATCTCATCCCTTTGGTGAAATTCCCAAAGTTGACATACCCATAGACACTGACTGAGCAATGGGAGATGAAACATGTATCTCTGGGCTATTTCCATGTTTGTCCATATGAAACACACACCTTCAAAATTAGTCCAGTCTTACCTAACAGCTCACAACTTTCCAACAGTGGTGATTTGGGATGCTACTACACTGCAGAATTAATACAGTTTGACACCGCTTTAAATGCCATGGCTCCATCCTATGGAATCCTGGGATTTGTAGTTTATTACTGCACCAGAGCTGACAGGGGCTGTATCCACGCTGCAGAAATATCCAGCTTAACATCACTTTAAGTACCGAGGTTCAATGCTATGGAATTATGGGAACTGTAGTTTTGTGAGATATTTAGCTTTCTCTGTCAGAGCTCTGGTGCCACAACAAAATGACAATTCCCAGAATTCCACAGCACCAAGCTAGAGCAGTTAAAATGGTGTCAAACTGGATTATCTCTGCAGTGTAAAGGCAGCCTGGGAAGACTAAACATCTCACAAAACTACAAATCTCAAAATTCCATAGTATTGAGCCATGGCAGTTAAAGTGGTGTCAAACTGCATTAGTTGTGCAGTGTAGATGCTACCTTGGAGGTTACATGCTCCCTTTTCCACTGAAGGCTGCACCCATGCAAAAATGTCCATTCTCTACTTTTCCTTAGGAATACAGTAAGTCCTCCATATCCACGGATTCCTTAACCACAGATTCAACCATCCATGGCTTGGAACTATTTTAAATATATATACATTCCAGAAAGCAAACCTTGACTTTTCTGTTTTGGATAAGGGATGCCATTTTACTACCTCATTGTATTTAATAGGACTTGAGCATCCACAGATGTTGGTATCAACTTGGAACCAAACCCTAGGATACCAAGGGCCCACTGTACTTTAACAGCAGGGACCATGGAGTCTATGCAAGTGCTGCAAGGTCAATCCCACTCATGATGCTTCCTCCATTTGCACCACAGGATCCAGCTGAGTGTTCAAAAGGAGTCTGGGGTTGATGCACCTCAAATTGCCAGAGCAGCATTTGCACAGAGATGGTTGTGAAGCCTGATTCTACACTCCCTTAGCAGCCATTCAAAGATATAGCCATGTTAGTCTGTAGAATCAGTATGTAAAGAGATCTTGTAGCACTTTTGAGACTAACTGAAAGAAAGAGGTGGGCAGCATTAGTAGCCAAGTTCTTCCAGTGCTTTCCATGCAGCTCCATTAACTGTTGCAACAGGCAGACAGGAACATGTGAAGAGACAGGGTCCCTACTTTGCAAGCAGAAAGAGCCAGGTTCAGTCCACAGATTCTCCAATTTGAAGGATCAGATAATGTAAAACACTTCTGTTTGAGATCCTGGACAGCCACTGCTAGTTGGCTCAGACAATGAATACCGGATAGCTAGCTATAAATAGTTTAGTAGAAGGCACATAAATATAGTCTAGCAGAAGACAGCTTCCTATAGGCAAGGGGGCATGACATCCCTTAATAAAACAGGAATTACCACCTAGTTAAAGAAATATTTGTTGACTGAATATGCAAGTTCTTAATCAATTTATTCTTGTATTAAATTTGGGATGTAGTGATAAGCTGGAACATCCAGAGAAGAAACTCTTTCAGAACATGGCCACACAGCCCGAAAAAACCCACATCCAGAGAAGGGTTATCAAGATGATCAAAGATCTGGAAACCAAGTCATATGAGGAATGACTTGCGAGAATGGATATGATTAGCTTGGAAAAGAAAAGATTGAGGGGTGACATGATAGCTCTTTTCAAATATCTGCAGGGATGTCATGTAGATGATGGAGCCAGCTTGTTTTTGGCTGCTCCAGAAACTAAAATACAAACCAATGAATTCAAATTACAAGAAAAGGGACTCCACCTAAACATTCTCAAGCCGTGGAGGACTGTCTTGGGCGTCCTGCAGCCCTCGGAGGACCACCTGAGCGGCTTGAGCTGCTGCACCTGCGGGCAGCAGGGGAGGAGCCCCGGTGGACATAAAGCCCTTGCCTGGTTCCATCTCCCCCCCAGCATTCTCAAGCCGTAGAGGATTGATTAGTTTATTGTTTTGGGGGGATGGGAGGGTATGGGAAGGGGGGATGAGATTTGAATTTGATTTATTTTTGATATTTGTTCTGATGTTTTGAAATTCTGTACGCCGCCCCGATTGCCTAGCAGAGGGGCGGGATATAAATAAAAATTATTATTATTATTATTATTATTAGGAAAAACATTTATTTTTTATTTTATTTTTTTACTGGAAGAGCTGTTTGATTAGATATACTGCCTTGGAGGATGGTGGATTCTCCATCTTTGGAGGTATTTAAACAGAACTTGTATGGGCATCTCTCAGGAGTACTTTCAGTTGTGTCCTGCATGGCAGAAAGATGGCCAAGATGGCCCTTATACTCCTTTCCAATTCTAAGGGTCTATGATTCTATGCATTAAAATACATAAAACCAGCCAGCCTGCCCCCGCCAAAAAAACAAAACCCAAGTGCTATCTTTCATTTTTTAAAAGATGAAATCGTCATTCCACCACATCTTTTTTGCAAGTCCTTTTATTAAGCATTTTTTAAAAATTATAACCCACAGCATGATTAACCAGGGACAAATTTTAATTGATCATAAGGAATTACTTAATTACCTTGGCTAGTCAATTGGTTAAGCACTGTAGCCTTATGTAAAGCCATAGAAAAATAAACAGAAATCCAATTTATTTTAAATGTATTTAATTTTATTTCTGGAATCCAGTTTGGGAGACTTGCTTCTCATTTCACAAACAGTGAGACACTAAAAACAAAGGCATTCCCCACTACCATTTTCCTACTATACTGCCTGAATACTATAAAGAGGTAATGGTGGGAGGTAGAGAAGTAAAAGCGGAGCATTTTTGCTCTGCAGATACCATAAGAATGTAAGAAGAGCCATGCTAGGCCAAACCAAAGGCTCCACTAATCTAGCATTTGGTTCACACAGTGGCTAATTTGACACCCTCGGGAAGCCTGCAGCAAAAGAGGAAGCACAGCTGCATCCTCTGTCTTGCATTCCCCCAGAAACTGATAAACAGAGGCATGGTGCCTCTGATACTGAAGATGACACACAACCCCACAGACTAGGACTCAATAATGACTAACCCCATGAATGTATTTAATTCCCTTTAAAAAGTTCCCAGATTGGCAGCCATCCTTACATCCTTGAGATAATGAATTCCACACTTTATCTAAGTCCTTATATACACATTCCACGGCTCAAAACACCTGGGGATATCCCAACTTCAACAGGTGGGTGAGTATAAATCCAGTGATGAAATTGTTTTTAAGTAAATCAAACCATGGGCCATCTGCTAATTTTGTCCAGTGGTAATTTCCCAGTGAAGATCCTTTCCAACCCTGTAATTTGGAGACGCCCAGGCCTGAACACAGAACTTTTTGCACACAAGATCATAATCCCTCTGCATGCATCTGGTGAGCCTGCTTGCATTTGGCAATAATCCTGTCCATAGCTGATATTACGCATGAGATGTAACCGCATCATATGCCCTGTCCACATGGTCTCCCCACTGCTCTCTTAAGCAGCCATGCACCTAGTACTATGAAGTAAATAGAGACTGCTGCTTTCAAGTACCTGTTCATATTTTAGAAGAACACTTTTGGCAATAGCAAAAGAGATACTGAGATTAACACTGTCCATTCACAGACTAAAAAACAGACAGACAGAAAAGGAAAAAACTATTCTACCAGGATGGTGGCAATGTTCTCTTGAGAGAGGTCAGCATCCAACACATTTTGTGAGTCGGCATGAGCTTGCGAGAAGGTGGCACTTTTTGCGGCACTCTGTGTCCAGCAGTTGCTATATGGATGAAACTTTGGGGCCAGGGCACCTCCAAGCCGCTGGCATCTCCCCATTTTGAAGTGTTTTCCTTTGTGTAGGTACATGTGTTCGACCAGCTGGCTCTTTCGAAGAAACTTGTGACCACAGACTGTGCAGCTAATTTTCCTTTTCCGTGAAAAGGAAAAGTTGCAGTTTAACTCCATGGGCTCTGAGTCTTTGGATACCAGGGACAGCTGGCCAATTGGCAGCGGCTCTAGGTTGGCACGAGTTGGATGTTCCAATTGGTGCTCATTCTCTCTCCGAAGGAAGGTGTCAGGCCGGTGATTCTCAGCAGCCTCGTGGTTTTCGTTAAGGGGCTGGAGCTGGCTGAGGTCATTGCTTTCCAGGATTGAGGCTGGGACCCCAAATGGTAGCGATCCTGACACGTGAGTAAACAAATGCTCCCGCAAGATGCTTCGGGATTCGAAATGCTCCCCACAATACTGGCATAAATGGACTCTGAGGTTGGCTTTAGCAAAGGCTGGACTTCTGAGCTCCGGGGAGGAAGAAACATGATTCTGAGAAACAGTTGGCTCAGGGTCAACCTTCTCCTGCTTTATAGTTACAGGTGGATTTGTAGGTTCCTCTACTGGTTTTGTAGCTGTCTGGACAGAAGGATGAGAAATCTGCTGGTCCAAAGAGCCATCGTCAAGCCCGATGGCCAGAGATAGCTGAAGCTGGGGGTGATCACCTTGACTAGCAGTTCTGCCCCCAAGGCTTGTTAAACTTTCCTTCGTCTGGAGGCTTTCTTTGACAGTCTTGTGTGTAGTGGAGATCTGGATCCCATACAGATTTGAAGAGGGCAGGGCCTCTGGAGAGAGCATCTGGTTCATTTCAATAGCCATGCGGGAAAGATAGTCGGCATGCAGGAAGCGGATGCCTTCCTCCAGCCGAGCATGATTGACCATTTGTTTGGGTCCTTTTCCAGTGTACATGATGTGGAGCAAGTAGCTGAATATATCAGGCTGAATGTCTGTTGGCTGTATCTTTATGCATTCACTGTTTGAAACAAAGAGAGGAGTTAAGTAAACACATCATGGCACAACTTTAGCTACTTAAACAACTGAAAGTCCTGTTGCACCCTGAAGCCTTTTTTATTATGGAAGAAGCTATACATTTATCCCAAGTTAGTTGTTAGCTATATATACATATATGCATATAGGTGCAGATAAATGGGAGGAAAACATAAAAGTGAGGCCAGAGAGAATGAAATTCTGGGGAGGGGGGGAGATTGGGGCAATTACCTTGAAATTCAATTGTATATTAAATAAGTAGTGTCACAATTCACAAAACATTGTTGATTATAATGCAAATCTCATAGTATTAGCAAAGTGGTATTGGATGTTAATAGTGCAATTCTGTATGTGTCTACTCAAAAGTACATCCCAGTGTACATGCAACAGTACTGAATCCCAGGCAAACATACAGCAGGAGTGAATAATATTTTTATAAATCTGAGGACTGCAGTCCATTCTGCAGTACCTTCTGGGGACTGTATGGCAAAGGTGGGCATCTCCTCTGCCACAAAAATGTGGGTGGGATCACCATCTCTTTCTCTTATATATGCATACACAACTGATTAATACTGCATATACATAATGAAATATCGTATAGATTGGACCCAAGTCGAACATGACATTCATTTATGTTTCATATACACTTTATACATATCTCAGCCACCCATGTGGACAATTTTGGATTTTGGAGTATTTCGGAATGCTGGATAAGGGAGACTCAACGGTGGGTAACTACTCCAGGTGTGGAGTAACTACTCCAGGTGTGGAGTCCATACACATCGTGTGTGAGACCCTGGAGTACTGCACCTACTACTCCATTTTGTTACTTTAAAAGTATACTCAAGATGCTTCCTGCACATTCCAACAAGTCAAACAATGGTGTGTGTATGTGTGTGTCTGTGAATTTGGGGGCTTCTGACAGCCCACTCTCATGAGGACGCAAATTTTTTATTGCAGTCTTGCATGCTGTTACGATGAGTGGTTTCAATATCAAGACTCCTTTGGGTGCCTGTTAGAGCCCCATGCTGAAAGGAGCCTTCATCGCCAAGAGCTCAAGGCTGAGCCTCACCTAGGCACTCCAAACATCTGTATTTACAACCATTTGCAGATCAAAAAGGCCAGGCTTAGGAGCTGAAAAACAGGACATTCAAAGATTTATGAGGGCCATCCAGGATGAGTCCGGCTGAAAAATTGAGATAGCATCAACATCCTATCTCCCCTCTTTTGGAAATTGTCTACTTCAAAGCATCCTTTGATTTACAATAGCAACTCTTCACCTCAGCCTCATCTTAAGAATATAAATGCTCCCCAAAAATCTCAGGCATGAGAGCTCCGGATAGATTTCAGGATGGCATAGGAGCTTTGGGTAGATTCCATGATGGTATTGTCCCATGGTGGTCTCTGATTAGAGTTCTCAGTTCTATTTTTTGTCCTTTCCCTGACATAATGGATCCCTCTTCGTTCATCTTGGAGCAGCCTCCTTTCAGGTAACTATCACCCTTAGAAAGCCTTCTGCTTCCTATCCAAGTTACTCCTGTGTTCGTGTGTGTGTGCATGTATGTTAGGGTGTCTTTGTATGTTTGATTCTTTGTATATGTGTGTGCTTGCTTATTGATTTCTTTTCCTCTCTTAATAAAAGTACCATTCTTTTGGACAAATGCTGTCTCTGCAGGAACTGTTCTCTCTAGCCCCCTGCATACAATGGGTTGGATCCTATTTACTATTTTTGAGCTAATTATAAATTCCCCAAGGTCAAGTTCTTATTACAATGCTCTAATATACCAGCACAGCCTTACCTTGTCTGATGAATAAATATCATCTTAAAATAGTTTGAAAAGGCAGCTAGGACTGCTCGGTGGGCTTTAAAGTACACATCTCCAATTGCAACTGTGCAGTCACAGAGAAAGCCAAATTCCCGTTGCATGTTCAACTGTTGGAGAAGGATCAGGCTGTGGCTGGCTGTATCCATTGTGCTTTCTACAAGACAAAATAAGATCTCTTTTAGTAAATGCTAATTTCAGTGTCATGAGGAGTAGGGGAAGTCATGGCATATCAGTGCTAGAGGACATGTTTTGCACATAGATTCTGAGCAAAATCTCTGGCAGACGAAGGTTACATAAAGGTGTCTTGCATTACTCTGGCAAACATGGCTTAACACAGGATAATATACAAGCCTCGTTGTCCCTGCGGAAATAAATCCATGTCCAGACTGTAAAGTTAACGGGCTGCAGAAGGCACACAAGATCCAAAAGTCTCCCCCCAAAAAACACTCCATGAACACAAAAAGAAGTATGTGGGAGATACAGGCTAAGATTGTTTTTCCTGATGTACTAGTTTTCTGTAGATACACAATGTTTGTCTAGAGAAGGGGTAGGGATTGTGCAAGCCTACTGAGGCTGTCATATTTTGGACACATCATGAGATGATGGGACTCACTGGAAAAAATAATGTTTGGGAAAGTGAAGGCAGTAGGAAAAGAGGAAAACTGCACTGCAGGCGGAATGATTCAATCAAGAACTCCATGGCTCTAGGTTTGCAAGACCTAAGCAGGGCAGTAGATGACTGGGGCCCTTGGAGGCCTCTCATCTATAGGGTCACCATAGGTCGAAGTTGACTTGATGGCAAACAGATGTTGTTGGACTGCAACACTTAGAGGCCTTTGGGCCAAAACACACTGCAGAAATAATCCAATTTGAGACCGCTTTAACTGCCATGGCTCAGTGCTAGGGAATTCTGGGAACTATAGTTTGTTGTGGCACCAGAGCTCTTTGACAGAGAAGGCTAAATGTCTCACAAAACTACAGTTCCCAGAATTCCCTAGCATTCAGCCAAGGCAGTTAAAATGGTGTCAAACTGGATTATTTCTGCAGTGTGTTTCGGCCCCTAGTCAGCATAGCCAATGTTGGGAGATGCAATTTAGCAACATCTGGAGATTTGCATGTCATGATATGGACTGCTTTAGAAAACATTGTTGTGTTTATTTGGAAAAATTTAGGAAAAATACAGATATTAACCCCCACCTAAGAAACGTGCCAAGAAAACTCCATGATAGGATTGCCATAAACCAGAAATGACTTGAAGGCACACTACTACAATAACTAAGGGCCTGTACAGATTGCTGGAAATAATACATCTTGAGGCCACTTTAACTGCCCTGGCTCAATGCTAGGGAATCATGGGAACTGTAGTTTATTGTGGCACCAGAGCTCTCTGACAGAGAAGGCTCAATGTCTCACAAACAACTACAGTTCCCATGATTCCCTAGCACTGAACCAGGGCAGTTAAAATGGCCTCAAGCTGGATTATTTCTGGCACTTTATACAGGCCCTAAATCTAAGTATTAAGGTAAAGATCTGATGGGGGTGAGAGTATGGAATGCTGGGAGAGATTGCTGATTAGCTGAATGTTTGAAAAGATTTTGATAAAGCTGGGTATATATGTCTGTTAATGAGAGACAGGAATCTGACAGAGTTAGGAATATGAGTTAAGAGACGTTGCCATGTATTGGCTAACTTCAGTTCAGGAACATTGACTTCTGCAAGTTCAAAAAGCTGCATTCAGAAAAATGAAGTTTTTCACAACATAACTGTGTTGTTAGAACTGAAGCACTTGACTGTTACACAGTATATCGAAAGGCAAAGAAATTCAAACTTTTCATCCCATTTGTCTTCTTTCCTCTTTGTACCAAGCATTCCCACCAACCTGACCTTGACAGCTCAAAGCTCATTTTTCCTTCCCTTACTTCTGCTCATTAGCTAGCTTGGAGAAGGACAAACTGTCTTCCCACCCAACATCACCATACGTGTAGCATAGCCCATCATCCAGTATTACAAAGCAGATACAGTATTAAAAAGCATATACAAAACATATGGCCAGAAAGTATGGCAGGACCATTGTCCTGACAGATGTTAGCAAAGTTAGAGTCACGTGTTCCTTCAAACTGCCTGTTGACTTATGGCGACCCCTTCAATTTAATTGGGGTTTTCTTAGACAAGGCATACTCAGAGATGGTTTTGCCAGTTCATTCCTCTGAAATACCTGGTACTCACTGGTGGTCTCCCATCCAAATATTAACCAGAGCTGACTCTACTTAGCTTTCAAGATTCACATTCACAACCTTCACTGTCCCAGTCACTGACAGGTTATGCTGGCTGGAAAGGGTACAAGTTAGTTCAACATAACTGGGGATGATGGGAGTTCAAACTGGAGGACACCAGGTTGGTGGAGTGGCTATAACAGATTCTCCCTCTAGGGATGATATCATGCCATGCCATATTTCCTTGCTGTTATGAGAGCCAGTTTGGTATAGTAGTTTGAGTGTTTGGTCTTGGGCCTCTACAGATGGGCCCTTTGGGCCGTCCTGGAGGCAGGGATGGGGAAGGGCAGCCACATGCCGGCCGCCTCAACCCCTCCCCAAAGACGTCCTGACGCCACGTGCCATTACGCACGGCGCGCGGTGTCAGGACATCCTTCCAGCGCAGCCTTTTGACGTGCTGCACTGGAAGGAGCGCCAAAGAGCCGCATGGCGGCTCTTAGAGCGGCCTTTTGCCGGCTCTGAAAGGAGAGGCATTTTGCTGCTCCTTTCTGGGCTGGCAAAATGGAGGATCAAGGCCGCACTGTCTGGCAGCCTCGGTTTCGATCCTCCACTTCCCAGGACGGCCCGTCTACATCCCCCCTTAGACTCTGGGAGACCACAGATTCCTAGAGTTGGAAGAGACCAAAAGGGCCATCCAGTCCAAACCCCTGCCATGCAGAAAAACACAATAAAAGCATCCCTGACAGATGGCCATCCAGCCTCTGCTTAAAGACCTCCAAGGAAGGAGACTCCACTACTCTCCGAGGAAGTGTGTTCCACTGTCGAACCGCCCTTACTGTCAGGAAGTTCCTCCTAATGTTGAGGTGGAATCTCTTTTCCTGTAGCTTGAATCCATTGCTTTGGGTCCTAGTCTCTGGAGCAGCAGAAAACAAGCTTGCTCCTTACTCAATATAACATCCCTTCAAATATTTAAACAGGGCTATCATATCACCTCTTAACCGTCTCTTCTCCAGGCTAAATGTACCCAGTTCCCTAAGTCGTTCCTCATAGGGCTTCATGGTTTCCAGACCCTTCACCATTTTATTCCCCCTCCTCTGGACACGCTCCAATTTGTCAATATCGTTTTTGAATTGTGGTGCCCAGAACTGAACACAGTATTCCAGGTGGGGTCTGACCAATGCAGAATACAGGGGCACTATTACTTCCCTTGATCTATTCTAGACACTATACTTCTATTAATGCAGCCAAAAATTGCACTGGCTTATTTATCTACTTGCATTTGCATGCTTTTGAACTGCTAGGTTGGCAGAAGCTGGGACTAGTGATGGGAGCTCACCCCGTCACTTGGCACTTGGGCCTCGAACTGCCAACCTGCCGATTTTGCAATCAACATCTATAAATATATTTTGTCTTAAATTCGCTAATAAACACAACAAGCCTTTCTAGTGAAATCCATAGCATCACAGGCTGCACTCCAGATGTTGTTAAACTACATCTCCCAGCAGACCTCACCATTCAGAGTGGGTTTGCCATGGCCATCCTCTGAGGCTAAGAGAGTGTGACTTGCCCAAGGTCACCAATGAGTTTTTAAGCTCCATTTGAACCCTGGTTTCCAGAGCTGCAGTCCAAACAAGCCACTATGCCAAGGTGTCTCGCCATGCTGCTGCTAATTTGGTAGGGATAGCAAGAGCCAGTGTAGTGTAGTGGTTTGAGTGGTGGACTGGGATCTGG
This sequence comes from Phrynosoma blainvillii, assembly GCA_026167975.1. Lineage (NCBI taxonomy): Eukaryota > Metazoa > Chordata > Lepidosauria > Squamata > Phrynosomatidae > Phrynosoma > Phrynosoma blainvillii. The sequence goes on along the minus strand of JANUYF010000001.1, from coordinate 443,642,147 downwards.
AGGCCAGGGTTCAAATCCTCACTCAGCCTTGCAAGTCACAGCCTCTCAGCCTCAGAAGATGGCAAACCCCCTCTGAAGAAACTTGCCAAGAAAACCCTGTGATAGGTTCACCTTGTGTGTGTGTGTTGTGTGTCTTCAAGTCATTTCTGACCTATGGCAACCCTAAAGCAAACCTACCATGGGAGTTTTCTGGGCAAGAGTTGTTCAGAGGAGGTTTGCCATTGCCTTCCTCTGAGGTTGAGAGCATGTGACTTGCCCAAGGGCACCCAGTGGGTTTCATGTCTAAGCTGGAAATCGAACACTGGTCTCCAGAGTCGTAGTCCAACAGTCAAACCACTACATCACACTGTATCACCGTAAGTCTGAAATGACCTGAAAGCAAACAACACAACACACACATACATATACCGTACACAAAATGTGAGCCACAAACAGGGAAGCAGGGAGCACAAGTGGACTATACCCTCCCCTTCCCTCATCACAAAATCTTTGCCCAGATTAGCAATAGGGTCTGCTTTGATCAAGTTTTGTAAGTTGCAGAGACCAGTCCTCCAGTTGAAGGGTTGTTAAAGGGACAGTTTTGGAAGGGCTCACTACTCTGCAACTGGTCTTCCAATGCCAGTGTGGACAGGTATCCCACTTTACAGAGGGCAGTCCTCAGTTTGAAGATGCTCTCTGTCTCCAGACTTGAGTAGTCCAAGGTCTCATCTGCACTGCAGAAATAATACAGTTTGGCACCACTTTAAATGCCATACTCATGGTTATGAATTTGTAGTTTTGTGAGATAGTTAGCCTTCTCTGTCAGGGAGTTGATTGAAATAATGGTGTTTGACACCTTTTAACTGCCAAGACTCAAGGCCAGGGGTAGGCAACCTTTCCCCTTTAAGGGCCGAGGGACTTCAGCTCCCAGAAGCCTCAGCCATGTTGGCCAATAGTCCCATGTTGGCCAATAGCTCCTGGGATTCTGGGAGCTGAAGTCCCTCGACCCTTAAAGGGGAAAGGTTGCCTACCCCTGCCAAGGCTATGGAATTGGGGGATTTGTAGTTTTGTGAGGTGTTAGCCTTCTCTCTCAGGCTGCATCCACACTGCAAAATTAACACAGTTCAACACCACTTAAACTGCTATGGATTAAGGCTTATGGAATCCTGGGATCTGTAGTTTTGTGATACAGTTAGCCTTCTCTGTCAGGGAGCTGAAATAATGGGGTTTGACACCCTTTTAACTGCCAAGGCTCAAGGCTATGGAATTGGGGGATTTGTAGTCTTGTGAGATGTCAGCCTTCTCTCTCAGGCTGCATCCCCACTGCAGAACTATTGCCACGGCTTAAGGCTGTGGAACCCTGGGATATGTAGTTTTGTGAGCTAGTTAGCCTTCACTCTCAGGTTGCATCCCCACTGCAGAAATAATGCAGCTGTTTCCCCCCCCCGCCTTTCCCCAATGCTATGGAATTCTGGGAGTGTTGTGACTCCCTGTCAGAGAGCTCTGGTGCCACAATAACAACAACAACAAACCTACCGGTACCATGCCCAGAACTCCCCTGGCATTGCTAGCCGTGGGAAATGGAAGACAAATGTCCGGGGGAGGAAAGAGGACAACTCTCTGCTCACCCTGAGAATGAGAGCTTGGGGCCCTGGCAGCTCAAAGGGGTGCCAACCTGCCTTCATCCTCTTCACCAAAAGGCCTTCCAAAAAAGGGTCGAGAAGGGAAGAGAGGAGGCAGCCAGGGAGGAGAGAGGCCAAGCAGCCCTTCCTTCCTTCCTTCCTTCCTTCCTTCCTTCCTTCCTTCCTTCCTTCCTTGGCTCCCACTCTCCAAGGCAAGAGGTGCCCATTGCGCGCCTCCCTCTGTGCGCCCTGGGCACCCCTTCTTCTTGGGCACCTCTTCTTCTTGGCACCCCCCAAAAGCTCCCTCCTTTGCCTTCCTCCTCCCTCCAAACCCAGCCAGCCCGGCCTCCTCTTGCTCCTTACCCGGGTGCCAGACCGGAGGGCCTCTCCTGAAGGCGGGAAGCCACGCAGGAAGAGAGACACAACACCAAGAACAACAACAGCACCAGCAGCAGAGGCTGCAAAAGACAGAGGCTGCAGCTGCGCGTTCTCGTGCGCGCGGCCCCTCTGCTTCCCCGCCGCCAGTTCCAAATTAATAGGGGTGTTTTTTTTAAAGAGGAGAGGGCCTCTGACGTCACACAAGGCTGGAGGGGGGGTGTCCCCCCAATATCTCTTCTCCCCCCCCCTCCCTGTTGTTCTGATTTTATTTTATTTTTTCATTATGCAGAAAAGATTCAGGAGTTGTTGTGTTGGCCATTTAGCAAATTCAAACAACAATCCACCCAACAGTGACAACCTTTATTGGCCAAGCAAAAGGCACACTATACTTGTTGCAAGCTTTCGAAGCTCCACTGGTTTCTTCTTCATCAGGCAAGGTGTTACAAACCAAACAAGAGGAAAACAATGGGAGATGTAGTTAGTCAGATGCCTACATGTTGTTTCAGTCTTTAGATAAGATGGTAAAGATATCCTCCCCACCATAGACCATCTTGCCTAAAGACTGAAACAACATGCAGGCATCTGACTAACTACATCTCCCATTGTTTTTCTCCTGCTTGGTTTGTAACACCTTGCCTGATGAAGAAGAAACCAGTGGAGCTTCGAAAGCTTGCACCGAGTATATTGTGCCTTTTGGTTGGCCAATAAAGGTTGTCACTGTTGGGTGGATTGTTGTTGGAATCTGACTAACATCTCCAATATATATGTATGCATGTAGACAATATATGTATATATGTATGTGTGTATGCATATATACACGTGTGTGTGTGTGTGTATGTGTGTGTGTGTATATATATATATATATATATATACACACACACACACACACACACATTTTAGATGATTTTATCTGTGAGCAGCCTTGGGTCCCTTCTGAGAGAAAGGTGACATACAAGTGAAATAAGTTATCTGTCTATCTATCTATTGGTGTAGCGCAGGGGTAGGCAACCTTTTTGAGCCAGAGGCTGGGTTGCTGTCCCTCAGACAATTGGGGGGCCGAAGCACCAAAAATAAATAAATAAATAAATATTTAAAAAATTAAAACATTTTAAAAATTAAAAAATATGCATGCACACTCTCTCAGCCCCAGAAAAGCCATGGCAAAACCCCTGTGGAGATTTTGCCAAGAAAACCCCAAGAACAATAACAACAATAATCAGTATCATCATGGCGGGCGGCGGTGGCGGCAGCGGCGGCGGTGGCAGGACCGGCCTGGGGCCGGTCTAAAGGCCTCAGGGGGCCGCATCCAGCCCCCGGCCTTAGGTTGCCTACCCCTGGTGTAGTGGTTTGAGTGTTGGACTGTGACATTGGAGGCCACTTGGCCATGTAAACCCACTGATGACCTTGGGCAAGTCACACTCTCTTAACCTCAGGGGAAGGCGATGGCAAATCTGAACAAATCTCGTCAACAAAACCCCATGATAGGTTTATCTTAGGATCCCCATAAGTTGGAAATGACTTGAAAGCACACAACAAACAAAATAACAATAATAATAATTATTATTTTGTTCTGTGTCTTCAAGTCATTTCCAACTTATGGCAACCCTAAGGCAAACTGATCATGAGTTTCTAGTCCCAAGACTGGAAGGCATGTTTGTCCCTGTCTTTAATAACAATAACAATAATTTATATGTATAAACTATAAAAATTTTATACTGTCTGTATGTTTTAGGTTATGTTTTTTTTTAAACTTTGGTGTTTTTTTAATCTTAATTTTCTATAGCTTTAACTAGGGTCCAAAACACACTCCAGAAATAACCCAGTCTGAGGCCGCTTTAAAACTGTCCTGGCTCAATGCTAAGGAATCCTGGGAACTGTAGTTCTGTGAGACATTTTGCCTTCTCCTAAGAAATAAATAAATAAATAATCTGTCAGAGAGCTCTGGTCCCACAATACACTACAACTCCCAGGTTTCCCTAGCACTGAACCAGAGCAGTTGAAGCGGTCTCAAACTGGATTATTTGTGCAGTGTGTGTTGGGACCTAGATTATTTCAATTCTTCTTTTTTCTTTATTTTTTTAAACCAGTTTTTAAAGTGGTTGTTTTTTCTAAAAATCTTGTCAGCCCTTTTGAGAGAAAGATGGCCTAAAATGATTTTTTTTAAAAAAATGAAATAAAATAAAATAAAATAAAATACGTATTATTAAAGAAAGGGACAACCCTGCCTCCTAGTCTCTGGAGTCAGAGTCATAGAATTATAGAGCTGGAAGTGATCACAAGGGCCATCCAGTCCAACCTCTGCCATACAGGAACTCCCAATTAAAGCATCCCCGACAGATGGCCATCCAGCCTCTGCTTAAAGACCTCCAAAGGAGGAGCCCTTACTGTCAGGACGTTCTCCTTGGGAGGTTTTGAAACAGAGTCTGGATGGCCAGGGGTGCTTTGACTGTGAGTTCCTGCATGGCAGGAGGGTAAGATTGGATGACCCCTTGTGGGGTGGGATCTCTTCCAAAATCTAGGATTCTATGAGAGTGGGGAGGAGGTAGCCAAGATGGCCTGATGCTGGGTTGAGGAGGCCCCACTCTTGCTTGCTGCTGGGCTTGGGCATCCCTCCCTTATAGAGAACCAGTGCCAAAATGGGCAGGCAAAAAGGGGAGCTCCGCCTGGGCATTGGCCGCAGGAGGGAGCCAGGCCAGGCTCCGAAGAAAAAGAAGAGGAGGAGGAGGAGGAGAGGAAGAAGAAGAAGGGGGAAGGAGGAGGAAAGATCTGGCTCTTTGCAGCTGCAGAAGGAGGAGGAGGAGGAGAAGCAACTAGGAGAGGAAGTCCTTTGTTGCTGCCCTAAGGAGGTCCTCTGCTGCAAAGTAAGGGCCCAGTTTTGGAGAGGAGGGGGGGACCCGGTTTGGAGGCCTCGGGGGCTTTAAAGGGGAGGGTGCAAAGGGTCAGATCTGGGGGGATGGAGGGTCCTGGGTGGGGTGGATGGGGGCAAGGGTTGGGATTTCTTCTTTGGGTCTCTGGGGGGGAGGCGATCGGTGCGCAACGGTGCCCTCCGCCTTTGGCGAGGCGCAAAGCGCCTCGCCAAAGGCGGAGGGCACCGTTGCGCACCGATCGCCTCCCCCCCAGAGACCTGGAGGAGAAAGAAAAGGGGTCCATCTCCCCACCCCAAGGGTCCCCTTCCTGGTGGCGGGGTTTCAAATCTGTATCTCCTCCCAGCTGGGAGCTAGCCCCCCTTCCTTCTCCTCCCCCCCTCCTCCTCTTCTCCAGCCATGTGCCATGCGCCCTAGGCCTCCATCAGCTTCCTTGCAGGGAAAAAAAAGGGAGCCAAGCTGGGAGGGCGCCCCCGGTGGCTGGAATGGGACCCTCTTGGAGCAGAGTTTGCTGGCCACAGTTGGTGGTGGTGGTGGTGGGGAATGATCTGGGGCAGGGTTCCCCCCACCCCCCACCCACCAAGGCTGGGAGGCCAAAAGGAGAGGAGTTCTCCATTGCATCTAGGGCTTGTCTCTGTCTCTGGTCCAAAAGGCACTACAGGAAGGATCCAGTTTGGGAGGCATGAGTTTGGGGAGACATTTGAGCCTTCTCTTTGGAAAAAAAAAAAAAAAAGCCCTGGTGCCACAATGAGCTGCAGTTCCCAGGATTCCCTAGCACTCAGTGGAGTGGATTATTTTTGCAATATGTTTCGGGCCTCTTGACTAATAATAATAATAATAATTGATGGTTTTCCCCCATCCAGGCTTGTCGCTGGTGGGAGGCCTTCTCTGCTCTAAACCCTTTAAAGCCACAGCGATTTTTGGCTAGAAGCTCGAGTCTCTTGACCCTGCTTTGGGCTTCCTCTTTGCTAGCCCCACTTGCCCCTGTGATTTGGGTTGTTGCTGTTGTGTGTTTTGAAGTCCTTTCTGGCTTATGGCCACCCTATGATGGGTTTTTTCTTGGCAGGTTTCTTCAGAGTGCGTTTGCTGTGGCCTTCCTCTGAGGCTGAGAGAGCGTGACTTGCCCAAGGGCACCCAGGGGGTTCACATGGTCCAGCGGAGATTCAAACCCTGGCCTCCAGAGTCATAATCGTAACACGCAAACCACTCCACCATGCTGGCTCATATTTGGGGTATTAAGGCCAAATTGCCCTATGATTTGGGATATGGAGGCCAAATTGTCCTTGCTAGCCCAAATTATCCTGTGATTTGGGGTAATAATAATAATAATAATAATAATTTATTTGTACCCCACCTTTTGCCGTAGCAATCAAGGCGGCTTACAGCTAAAACGTATAGAAACCCCAACAACAAACATAATACCCCCCATTAAACATGCATTAAATATAATCTCAATTAAAACAGTTGAAAACAATAGACAATGAAAACAGTAGGCACTCTGGGGTGAACAAAATAAAGAGAGGAGGGTGTCTAATGAGGAGAGACCTAGTTTGAAGGTGATTTTATTCTGGAAAGGCCCAAATTAGCCTGTGAATTGTCCTTGTTGGCCCAAAATCCATCTGTGATCTGAGGGTATGAACCCCAAATTGTTCCATTAAATGTCCTTACAAGCCCCAATTGATTTGGTGCATGAAACCGAAATTGTCCTGAGAGTTGTCCTTCCTCTCCCAAATTGCCTTGTGATTTTGGGTATGAAGCCCAGGTTGTCCTGAGAATTGGCCTTGCTCATCCAAATTGACCTATGATTCAGGGTATGAAGCCCAAATTGTCCTATGAATTAGCCTTGCTGATCCAAATTGTCCTCCGATTTGGGGTATTAAACCCAAAATTGTCATATGAATTGGCCTTGCAGACCCAAATTGTCCTGTGTTTTGGGGTATGAAGCCCAAATTGCTCTGTGGTGTGGGGTATTTGTACCATTTGGAGAGGATGTGGGGGCAGAAGTGAGTCAAAGAAACAAGGTTGGTTCACATTCTGGAGTAAGGGCCAGGATACTGAGCAGGTGTAAGGGTTAATTGGGTTTGTATGCTCTTTGAAGTCTCCTGTCGACTTATGAATTTCATAGGATTCTCAAGGACTATTCAGAGGTGGTTTTGTCAGTTCTTTCCACTGAAATATAGTCTATAGCACCTGGTACTTGTTGGTAGTCTCCCATCCAAGTACTAATCAGAGCTGCTTAGGTCCAAAACACACTGAAGAAATAATCCAATTTGAGACTGCTTTAACTGTCCTGGCTCAGTGCTAGGGAATCCTGGGAGTTGCAGTTGTTGTTTTTTTAAACATATTTTATGTAAAACATTTATTGGTTCAAAAATAGTATGTGAATATTAATAGAGAACATTTGTAAGAGCTATTATTAAAGATCAAAAATGGTTAAAGCGGATGTTATAACACACAGTGGAGTTCATATGAGAAATTGATTGTATATGAAGATAATAAGCAAACGTTGAAGTATGGTTGAGTACAAACTGGGAGTTGCAGTTTATTGTGGCACCAGAGCTCTTTGACAGAGAAGGCTCAATGTCTCACAAAACTACAGTTCCCAGAATTCCCTAGTTTCTAAGATCAGTCAGGATCTGGTGCATTTAGGTTATTTAGACCCTTTATTAGAGCTGAGGAAACTCTTGGACTAAACTGCCAGGATTCCCTAGCCTGCCTGGCCACTAGTCCACAACCTCAAACTGTCTCTATTAATCCTCTGTTGTCCCATTTTTTTCAGCTGCTTTTAAAATGTTCCAGTTCCTTTTTCTACTTTCTTCCTTTGTTCTCAGTTTCCTTTATTTCCTTCAAACTGAATTCATATTGCCAAAGTAGCTTGAACTCAGTTGACACAACAAACTGAAGAGGAGAGGACCAAACTGTTGTTTTTTCCATCGCCATGTATGAATGCGAGAGCTGGACAGGGAAGAAAGTTGCCAGAAAGAAAATCAACTCATTTGTGAACTGCTGCTGAAGGAGAGTGCTAAGGATACCTTGGGTGGCCCAAAAAGGCCCAAAAGGAGTACAGGAACAGATCGAGCCCTGGAAGCCAAGATGACTAAAAATGAGGCTGTTATATTTCAGCTGCATCATGAAAAGACACAACACATTAGAAAAGGCAATAGTGCTAGGAAAGGTAGAAGGTAGTAGAAAGAGAGGATGACCGCATACCAGATGGATAGATGTAGGGCCGATACAGACCGGCACTTTAGGCCAACCTGGGGGTGGAGTTGGGGTGGGGCGACCGCATACTGGCTGCCCCAACTCCGCCCTGACGCCTCGTGCCCAACTGCATGGCACACGGCATCAGGGCACCCTCTTGGCGCAGCGTGCAGACACGCGCCAAAGTGGCACAAAAGCCGCAGTGGTGGCTCTAAGGGCAGCATTTTGCTGCCCCCAAAAGGAGTGGCATTTGCCCACTCTTTTTGGGGCAGCAAAAAGTAGGATCGGGGCTGCGGTGTGTGGTTGCCATGGCCCCGATCCGCCGCTCCCAGGGGCGGCACGAAGCCACCCCTTATGGGCCGTCTACATCGGCCCTTAGTCAAGGAGGCTACAGCTAGGAGCGTGGAGGAATTTCTTGGAGATGTCTCATCCACAGGGTTGCCATGAGTCAAAGTCGACTCAAAGGCAGCTAACAACAGAGATATTACCCATGCAAGTTGTGGCCTATTTACCCAATCTGAATTTGCCCTATTTATCATTTTTTCTGGAGTAGCGCTTTTTGTTTAAGTAGATAAAGTGCTCACCCTTCACTGCCTGTAGCTGTATATAAATGTCTAGTTGGTGTAGTGGTTTAAGCATTGGGCTATGGCTCTGGAGACCAGGGTTCAGTTCCCAGCTCAGCCATGAAACCCACTGGGTGACCTTGGGCAAATCACATGCTCTCAACCTCAGGGGAAGGCAATGGCAAACCCTCTCTGAACAAATCTTGCCAAGATAACCCCTTAGAATCATCATAAATCGGAAACGACTTGAAGGCACACAACAACAAATGAATGAAACTTGCTCAGTTCTTGCAGATTCATGGCTGTGGCTTCTCTCATTGAATCTATCCATCTGATAAGTCGTCTTCCTCTTTCCCTATTGCCCTGCACTTTACCAAACATTATCATCTTTACTAGTAATCCTTTCTTCTCATGATATGGCTAAAGTACAATAACCTCAGTTTAGTCATCTTGGCTTCCAAGGCTGCATCCACACTGCAGAAATAATCTAGTTTGACACCACTTTAATTGCCACGGCTCAATGCTATGGGATTCTGGGAACTTTTTGTGGGACCAGAGCTCTTTTTGACAGAGAAGGCTAAATGTCTTACTAAACTACAATTTCTAGAATTCCATAGATTGAGCCATGGGAGTTCAAATGGTGTGAGACTGGATTATTTCTGCAGTGCAGATGCAGCCTAAGAAGAGTTCAGGCCTGATTTGCTCTAGGGCTCATTTATTGGTGCTTTTAGCAGCCCATGGTATTCCCAGAACTCTTTTCCAGTACCGCATCTCAAATGAGTTGATTTTCTTCCTATCCGATTTTTTCACTGTTCAGTTTCACAACCATACATAGAAATTGGGAACTCTGTGGTGTGGACCATCCTAGGTTCAGTAGTCAGAGATATATTTTTATATATCTGGATTTGGGATGCTCAACATTTATTGTCCAGCTAGGCAAGATTAGGTTTCACTTCCACAGCAATGGCCTGAAGAATGTAAGGGCGTCTTCTGCTTCTCCTCCATCGCCTCCTCTTGAGAGAGGAGGATACCTTAGGCCAGGGGTAGGCAACCTTTCTCCTTTAAGGGCCGAGGGACTTCAGCTCCCAGAATCCCAGGAGCTATTGGCCAACATGGGACTATTGGCCAACACGGGTGAGGCTTCTGGGAGCTGAAGTCCCTTGGCCCTTAAAGGGGAAAGGTTGCCTACCCCTGCCTTAGGCTCTCAAAGTCTGGTCCATCAGGTGTTTTGGATTTCAAGAAGTGCCAGAGAGCTTGGCCAGTGGTGAGGTATTCTGGGAGATGAAGTCCAAAACATTTGGAAGACTAACAATTGAGAACCACTGCCTTAGGTCTCCCAGTCACTCCAGAAAGGAAGCCACCTTGTACCAATTGGCCCAAACAAGTTGGGTGGTAGTTCCTGATCTTTCAAAGCTTCCATCTGCCATCCAGTTGATTTTGTCTTATGGCAACCCTATAAATGAGAGACCTTCGAGTCGTCCTATCATCAACAACCCCATTCAGGTCTGAGTCTGCAAACTCAGGGCCGTGGCTTCCTTGGCAGAGTTTATCCATTATCTGCAGTGCAGTCTTCCTCTTTTCCTACTGCCTTCTACCTTACCAAGCATTATTGCCTTTTCTAGTAAGTCATGTCTTCTCATGGTATGTTGAAAGTGCAACAGTCTCAGATTAGTCATCTTGGCTTCTAGGGAGAGTTCAGGCTAAATTTGACCTAGGATCCATTTATTTGTCTTTTTAGCAGTCCACGGTATATGTAGAATATAGGTTACCTTCTCTTTTTCCACTTTGCCTGTATCTACCATAGAGGTGGGATTAACAATAAGTAGAATGTTGCTTTGCCCCATATACAGATGTGTAGTAAAACTCTTGTCTTTAATTATCAGTGCTGGTGCAAGATATTTTGCTGCCTGAAGCAAAGCAGTAAAGGGCATTCCAATTCACCCAAGTCAAGAGGCTTAATACTTGAAGCTAGCTGGGTTATTCGTACTCATGACACACACAAAAATCATGCAAGCATCACACTAATACCTTCATTTCACCTAATGGTGCATGGTAGCTACTCTTAGGCATGGTAGTTACTCTTACTCTTAGGGCCTTTGCAGACTGCCAGAAATAGTGCACATTAAATTGAAGCACTGCCCTGGCTCAGTGCTAGGGAGTCATGGGAATTGTATTTTTTTTCTGGGACATTGAGCCTTCTCTGTCAGAGAGCTCTGGTGCCACAATAAATTACAGTTCCCATCATTCCCTAGCACTGAGCCAGGGCAGTGCCTCAATTTAATGTGCACTATTTCTGGCAGTCTGCAAAGGCCCTTAGAGTGGTCTAAAACACTCTGCAGAACACTCTGCAGAAATAATCCAGTTTGAGACTGCTTTAACTGGCCTTGCTCAGTGCTACGGAATTCTGGGAACTGTAGTTCTGTGAGACATTAAGCCTTCTCTATCAAAGAGCTCTGGTGCCCCAATAAACTAGAATCCCCAGGATCCCCTAGCACTGAACCATGGCAGTTAATGCAGTCTCAAACTGGATTGTTTCTGCAGTGTATTTTGGATCCATGCCCCTTTTTGTGGGAAAAAATTCATCTAGCGTCTGACATCTCGCTTTTGGAAGAATTAATTCACAAAAGCAAAACATCTATGCTGGTCTATACAGCTAGGTAGTAGCTCTGCTAGGAACAACTAGAACATTACAAAGTAGTGTAATGGTTTGGTAATTCTCTTGAATTCTCTTGAATGAATGGTAATTCTCTTGAATGGTTTCCACATTCTCTTGAATGGTTTGGTAATCCTCTTCCCACTTGGTCCTTATGAGCCAGTTGGTGCCATCAATGCGGCCAAGAGTTGTCTGAGTTTAGAAGAGCCACCCAGCCTTGTTCTGACCTCAGAGCACTCACACCTGCAGAGCACCTGCCAGGGACGCTTACTACCACATAGGAAGGCAGCCTCTTGTTGTCACGGTGTTTTGCTCCAGGTTCTCTGGAAAACCCATAGCAAAAGGCGAGTCTTTTAAAATATGCAACAAGGCATAAAAACCCCAAATCAGGTCAGGGCATTGGGCCTGCATAAAGTAAGCAGTGTGCAGTGAGCCTGGGGAGAATTCGGTGTTTATAGGTAATGTAGACAAACCCCTAGACTCCTTAAGAGGTAAAGCATTTAGTCTAAGCTGTATTAACTGACTTTACTGCATGGGCAGAATTGCTTCAGAATGCCAACTTTAGTAGACCAAGATTCAGTTAGCTGAACATTATTTGACAAAACCTGTTAAACCCAAAAATAACTTACAGATGGAATGAATGGTCTTCCACTTTTACCCAACTTGCCTTCTCTTTTATCCAGGGGTGGGCTGCTCCAGATATTGTTGGAATGTATGGTAATCTGTTACTGTTAGGCAAGCTAGGGCTGGTGGGAGTTGCAGTTCAACTAAAATGTGGAGGGCTCTACTTTATCCACTCTGATTCAAAAAATATTGTAAGCTCTCAGTGAGAATGTAGCTACAAAGCAGAGTAGTATGGTGGACTTCCCTGCAAAGGGCAGTGCTTGAAGATACACAGGATCAAGTCTCTGTATGTGCACATGCTTTTCCTTAGGGATGAGACTCTTCATTTATGTATATTTTACTGTTCAGGTGAATGCCACAGATTGTGCATGACCTCTAGTGGTCAGTGGGAAATACCAGTTGAGATACAAGAAGCTCTCAGGATGATGTTTACATTTGGAATCAATGTTTTTGCAGACCGGAATTAAAACATCAAACAACAAGGTTTTGTAGGATTCTTCTAAGATTGTCTTTTAAAAAAAGTAAAGAAATGGTGATGGAGAAGATTTTTGTATTATGTCAATTGAACATGGTTGTTCCTCAACCCCACAACTACAATTTAGTGGCCTACTGGTATTTAGCATTGACATTCATTTAGCCAGCTTGGCTGATATCCCTTAGCCACTGATTTGTCAAGGGCTCTATGAATTTGTTTAATCCCCCTCATAGTCAGAACAGTGCCTTTTGATCCTCAGAAAAACAACAGTACTGTTCTTGGTTGTATTAGATACAACTTGTGTGGAAATGCAAGATGCTCATGTAAGCAATACATATATATGTACTAAGTGCTCCATATCCACAGATTTTTTTTATCCACAGATTCCAGCATTCATGGCTTGAAAATATTTTAAAAAATATATAATTTCTAAAAATCAACCTTGATTTTTCCATTTTATATAAGGGGCACCATTTTAGTATGCACTTGTATTTAATGAGACTGGAGCATTGACAGATTTTGGTATTTATATGGGGTTGGATCTAAACCCCAGTGGATACCAAGGGCCACTGTATGGTTGTTTTGGACCAGGAAAAATGTGCAGCATGCAGTGAGCCCTATAACGCAGTTCATGCATATTGTGTGCATGCTTGATCACATCAAACATTATACAGTAGGTAGAATATGGCTGTACCTTTCCCCAAAAAAGAGGAGAACTCAGTCCAAAGCCACCATAGGAGAGAGTATAAAAGGGCCCCCATTTTTTAAACAAAAGGAGAACTGCTGATGTTCCATGATAAACGACATGCAAAGAGATCTTGTAGCACCTTTGAAACTACTGAAAGAAAGAAGTTGGCAGCATGAGCTTGCGTAGGCTTAAGTCTACTTCATTAAGAATCACTGAAATTTCTAGCCAAAAGGAATTCCAGAGATAATCAAGTTTAACTCCCTGTTCTATGCAAGATGTCTGTTCCCTTGGGGTATGCTGGAGTCTCCTTCTTTGGAGGTTTTTAAACAGAGGCTGGATGGCCATCTGTCGGGGGGTCTCTTGGTTGTGTCTTCCTGCATGGTAGGAGGTTGGACTAGATGACCCTTGTGGTCTCTTCCAACTCTAGGATTATACGATCATTTGCCTCCTCTGCTGGGATTCACATGCGCATTCCCCAGAGGAGAGATCACCAGGAAAGGGGGAGAGCCCATTTCATCTCTTCACTCTTGCGGCTACTTGATTATTCTTCAAAGAGGTCAGCCACAGTGAAGAGGAGGGAGGCCAGGGGCCTCTGAGATCCTCCTCATTGTGGTGGGAGCCTCAGCCGCTGCCCTGTGATGGTGAACCTGTGTAACCTAACCCTTTTTTTGACTGCAGTGTGTCTCAGATTTTAATCCAGAAGCAGATCTGTGTAATCTGTTGGACATTTAAGGAAATAACCCTGTTAATATGAAGCTACTCCATTCCCAATATCCTATCTTTTTCAGCTGCTAAGATTCAGAGTCTTCTGTTTTCCTTTTCAGAAAAGCTATTCATTCAGTTTCCGCCAAATGTTAGCTCAGTTGGCCTCCTGCCAGGATTTCTGGTCCTCAGAGGATATCTCAAGCCTGGGAAATCTTTCCACTGCCGTCTTGGCACATCAGGCCAGGCAGAGCTGCAACGCCGAGGGAACGGTGGGAATACCAGGGCAGAAGGTCCATCTTGAAATGGTCTCCAAAAACACAGCTTCTTGCATAAGTGGATGGAAAGGCGGATGGCTGGAATAGAGGATAGACTCCGAAGCAGGAAGGGAATGCGTTATCGATAGATAATATGCGTAAGATCACTTTACGTCTCCCAGAGAAGTTTCGCATAGAATCCATTTCTCCTTGATCCTTTCTCACCCCATTGGGCGCATGTTCATCTGGACTGTGGCGCCGTCTTCCAGCGCTGCTCTGCTGAACTGTTGCAAACCAATATAGCCGGTGATGTCATGAGCAGCATGTGAACTGAAGCCACTGCTCTGCTGCTGCTTAGGCAACCGCTGCGGAAGGGAAAGTAGGAGAGGCTGGGAATCTTAACTCAGCTGCGGAAGCCTGTGTTCCTTGCACATTCCCAGCATTAAAGTTGGTCTGCGTGCCATTGATCTTAATTTGTGTCTTGTGTTCTAACAGAAGCCCAAGGCCTGAGAAGGAAGACTGGCGCTGCACCCAACTTGTGATCAGAAGGAGGTTGACAAACTGCAAAGGATGCAGAAGGAGCCTGAGAGGATGATGACAAAGTTCAGAAAGCAAGTCGGATGAAACAAAGCTGCAGGAATTGCGTAGGTTGCTTGCATGGATTGTTTTCTTAAATAGTCCCTGGATTTGCAGCTGATGTGAAACGTGTTGTCCCCTCTATCCTTGTGGCATGCTGTAGAGAGGGGAGTATACCCTCATGGAGGGTGGGTAGGTGGGTTAGTGCATGAAGAATCCTTCTGCAGGGCAGGAGTGTGAGATGCAGTGCTGTAGTGCAATGGCTCTGGGCCAAGATGGACGTGATGCAGGAGGTCTGATAAGTACTCTGATAAGTACTCCTGTGGATTGTTAAAACATAAAAGCACTTACAGAAGGAGAGTGGAATTGGGATGGTCTGGCACCAGAGGGAAGAGTGTTGAACCTTTTTCTCTCGAGACAGTTTCCTGATCGATTGCATGGCCTCTATCAAAGGGAAAGTGAGTACAGGAAAATGTGAGCATCTCCAGGAGTGTTTTAGTTGTGTATTCCTGCAGGGCAGGAGGTTGGACTAGGTAGCCCTTCTGATCCCTTCCAAAGATTCTGTTAAAATGTGTTCCTCCACCACCTCTTCACACAGACTTTGGACTGAATAAGCAGCTTAGAAAGAACAGTTTAGATTTTGGAAAATGGTGTGTAGGAAAGGAGAAAATGAACACAAGGTTTCCCAGACTGTTTTGGCCCCCAAAGCCTCAGCTATCAGGGAATTGTGATTTAACTCAGGCTTCTTCCAGAAACTCATTGTAGAGCCTTTGTTAAGTTAAGATGTATCCGCCCTGCAGAAATGAAGCAGTTTGACACCACTTTAAGTACTGTAGCTCCTTCCTATAGAATCCTGGGATTTGTAGTATTACAAAGTCTTTAGCCTTTTTGGCCAAAGACTGCTGGTGCTATACAAAACTACAAATCCCAGGATTCTGTAGGATGGGGGTATGGCAGTTAAAAGTGGTGTCAAACTGCATTATTTCTGCAGTGTAGATGCATCCTTAGTCTCTCTCAACCCAGAACCAGCAGATCAGGGATAGCATCACAGTGATGGAAGGTTGTTGTAAAAATAATACAATGATTTGAAGTTTTCCCAAACTTTGGCCCTCCAGATGTTTTGGACTTCAGCTCCTAGAACTTCTCTGACTGTTGGCCAAGGTGGCTGGGACTTCTGGGAGCTGAAGTCCAAAACATCTGGAGGACCAAAGTTTGGGAATCACTATATAAATGGTAGGGATTGTTTGCTGAGTAGATGAAGAGAAAAGAGATTTTATGGAGGAACAGATAAGGGGAAGGACATTTTCCCTTAAGCAATCCATAGCTGAAATACAATGCGGTCAAGACAATAGAGGCTTGAGCATGATCCACAGGTTCAAACCCGCCTGCAGCAATGAAACCTCCTGGGTGTCCTTGGACCAGTTATTCTGGCTCAGCCTAACCTAGCCCTCAGTATGTGCCACCTGTGCTCAGCCTAATCCATCTTGCCAGCTGCTCTGGTTTGAGCAATCTGTAGGCAAAGCAGAATGCAGATATGATCAGTAAACTTAAAATCGATGGCAGTGCTTGTCAAAGCAGGGAGCAGGAAATGGGATACCAGCACAAACACTAACATTTGTACTCTTAGAATTCAAAGATATAGCCGTGTTAATCTGTAGAATCAGTATAGACAGAGATCTTCCAGCACCTTTGAGACTAACTGAAATAAATAAATTGGCAACATGAGCTTTCGTAGAGTTCAGTCTACTTCCTCAGATGCATTTGGTGGAGTGGAAGCCAGGCACAGACATATATACCATATTTTCCGGCATATAAGACTACTTTTTAACCAGGGAAATTGGGGGTTAAAGTCAGGGGTCGTCTTATACGCCGGGTATAAAAAAGGAGGAGGACAGAGGTGGGAGCGGGAAGAAGCCTTGGGAGAAGAGGAGGACGAGAGGAACCCTAAGGCAATCCTCTCCTGGGGGTTTCTTGGCAATACTGGTTCAGGGGAGGCTTGCCATTGCCTTCCCCTGAGGCTGAGAGTGTGTGACTTATCCAAGTTCACCCAGTGGGTTTCATGGCAGAGTGGGGAATCAAACCCAGATCTCCAGAGTGGTAGTCCAACACTTAAACCACTACACCATGCTGGCTCCTATTCCCATGTACTACCTATGAAACAATTGCAGACTTTTTTGTTGTTCTTGTGTGTCTTCAAGTCCTTTCCGACTTATGGCGACCCTAAGGCAACCTTATCATGGGGTTTTCTTGGCATGTTTCTTCAAATGGGGGTTGCCATTACCATCCTCTGAGGCTGAGAGTGTGTGACATGCCCAGGGTCACTTACTTGGCTGTAAGTTGTACATACCCCAGAATGCATCACCTAGTATATTGGCAGTCCTTCCCCCCCAACACTTTCTCATTTCCCCCCAGCCATCTCATAACTGGGAGATGGAAATAATTTTTAAAGCAGCATTTAAATCTGGACTATTTTTAAAAAAATAAGGGCCAAAACACACTGCTGAAATAAATGATAGGGAACATGGGAGCTGTAGTTTGTTGTGTTTATGAGTGACAGTTTTCCTGCTAAGTACCTGCATGTCATAAGTATTTGAATTAGAATTACTATATTGAAATCAAATCTGATTTTTAAAATTTTTTATTTGGTGTGCGTTGGAAGAGGGGTAGTCTTATATGGCGAGTATATCCCAAACTCTAAAATTTGGGGGTTGTCCTATACGCCAGAAAATACAGTATGCCATTGATATGTGGGGATGTCAGTTCAAATTACAAATCCTTTGTGTATGGAAATGAAGTCGTAGGTCCAGTTTTAATGATGGTTGTTTGTGCACAAAGGCATAGGAAACTGGTCTTTGTGCATGAAGATGAACTGGTGGATCCATATTTTTGCAATGGGACTAGCCTGTGGTGAGGGGAATAGATGAATGTAAGGCATCCCTATGAGGATGGGGTCAGATAGTGTTGTCTGTAGTGGGTCAGGAAACTACTGTCTTTGTTCAATCCATTGCTGAGGGACTGTAGTTTGTAGATGATTTCCAATTCTGTTGTTTCTCTTTCCAATCTACCTTTGCAGTTCTTTTGTTCAATGACTGCTGTTCTGTGGTCTGAGATGGAATGCCCAGGGAGATTGAAATGTTCTGCCACCAGTTTTTGTGTATTCCCATTCCTAATGTCTGATTTATGTCCATTTATCCTCTGGTGCAGGGACTGGCCTGTTTGCCCAGTGTAAAGTGCTGAAGGGCATTGCTGACACAGTATGGCATAGATCACATTGGAGGATGAGCACATGAAGGCCCCTCTTATTGGGAGTATCTCATCTACAATTACAATTTAGGATTTCCAAAAATGTGGATTGTCAACCTCTGGGAGCCCTGGTGGTTAAATGCCAGTACTTCAGCCACAAGGTTATGAATTTGATCCCAGGGCTCCAGGTTGACTCAGCCTTCCATCCTTTCATAGGCTGGTAAAATGAGTACCCAGCTTATTGGGGGCAATTGGCTTACACATTGGGGAGTGCTAGTTCACTGATAAGTGGTATAGAAATGTACTTGCTATTGCTATTGGGATCACGAAATCAAATCAAATAAAAAGTATTTGTTATTGACCAGCAGCAAGTTAGCTTTAAAAAAACCCAAACCCCAAATTACATCATAGCTATACATTATCACCAACAGTGAGCTGAATCATTTTGAGCAGGCGGAGGACATGTTACTCCATATATGTCAATTTACCAGAGCAAACAGAGCCAGTGTGGTATAATGGTTTGAGTTTTGGACTATGACTCTGGAGACCAAGGTTCAAATCCCTGCTTAACCATGAAGACCCACTGGGTGACTTTAGGTCAGGGGTAGGCAACCTTTCCCCTTTAAGGGCCAAGGGGCTTCATCTCCCAGAATCCCAGGAGCTATTGGCCAACATAGGACTATTGGCCAACATGGCTGAGGCTTCTGGGAGCTGAAGTCCCTTGGCCCTTAAAGGGGAAAGGTTGCCTACCCCTGCCTTAGGTAAATCACACTCTGTCGGCCTCAGAGGGAAGCAGCGACAAAAACTTCTCTGAACAAATCTTGCCAAGAAAATCCCATGAAAGATTTTCCCGAGGGTGGCCGTAAGTCGGAAACAACTTGAAGGCACACCACAACAACTAGTAACATAAAAGCCTGCTTATGAGAGACCACATGCCTGAGCTTTGTTATTATCAGAGCTATGTGCTTGTTTGTTTCTTTATTTTACACTTCTGTGGATCTGTTGTCCAGGCCTGGTGAAAGACTCTTCTCTGCTGTATTTTTGCAGCAGGCTTGCTCTCTTTTATTATTAGATATCAGTAGATCTGCAGTAGCCCTGTCCATTTTGGCAGTGAGCCTGCCTATTTTGGAGACAGTGAAGACATCGCATCATGGTATGGGTGGAGTTTCAGCCATGTGGTGCAGCTTCTAAATAAGGAATTCCCTGCATCCTTGTTTGGAAAAGATTGAATTGAGAAACTAAGAAGGCTCAGAAATTATTTTCTTTGTGCAAAGGCTAAGACCTAAGTCACAAGAATACGTCTGCCCATTCTCTTAAGTAGTGTAGTTGCTGGAGTGTTGAAGTAGGATTCTGTCCCTCCTGAACCATGGAAATCCTTTGGGTGACCTTGGGCAAGTCACATTCTCTCAGTCTCAGAAGGCGGCCATGGCAAACCCCCTCTGACCAAATATTGGCCAAAAAAAAACCTCTGGTAGGTTCACTTTAATGTCACCATAAATAAGAAATACTTAAAGGCACATGACAACAACAAGCTTATGCTAAAATCATTCAGGCTATCTTGCAAAGATGCAAAGATAGAGCTGGACACTCAGCAGCTTGACACAGCTGAAGGGCACGTTTGTTTGTCAGTATAAAACTTCTAGGGTAGCACATACATAAGAACAATGACATAGAAACTGTAATATTAGAAATTGCAGAAAGCAGCAAGCTACACAGAGCAATGAAGTCCAACAGAACAGTGAAGCAACACTTATAAACAAGCTGGAAAAAATATTTTTTGTCCTGTAACTCTGAGAATTTAAGCCCTGTTAAGATTTTGCAAACTCAGTACTGTGGCTTCCTTGATCTTGTCAGTCCAACTGTAATGAAGTCTTCTTTTTTTCCCTACTGCCTCTCACTTTGCTAAGCACTATAATCTTTTGTAATGTTGCCTCAAGTTTTGTCCAAATTATGATAGCCTCATTGGTTATTTTGGCTCTCTGGCCCATTGATAGTTGTTCTTTTTTTTCGGCAGTCCATGGTATCCTGAATCTCAGCAGCTGCCCTTCCTAGTCCTAGTCTTCCTGTAATTTATTGACTACAGTCTCCATTTGATTTATAACTGAGCCAAGATACAGAGAATCTTTTACTATCTCAATGTATAAAAAGTCTTTGATTGTTATGTAAATCATCTGTGGTCATTATTTTTGTTTTCTTAATGTTCATTCGGCTACTTCCTCCCTTCGAATGATCGTTCCATAGCCCCATCTACTGAGGGAATGAGCAACATTGCTATGGCCTAATGCTGCTGTTGCAAGATGTTATATGTAATGTGTTTTTAAATTGTTTTAATTTGTTATTGATTTAATACTGTTTTAAGGAGGGGTGGGAATGTTGTGATTTATTATGTTTGATTTTATTGCTGCGACCCGCCCTGATTGGGTTTTCCAAAGGTCGGGATACAAATAAATTTTATTATTATTTATTATTCATTTATAAAGAAGGTTTTGCATTTTCGTCCTGATATGTTCTCTGTATAAATTAAACAATATATTGTAGTATCTTTGAGGCTAACTGCATAGAAGTTAAAGCATAAGCTTTCATAGACTTGGGGCTGAAATGGATGGTGCAGTTAAGCTGGCTTTGTGCTGGCTTGGGGGCATGGCATTTAGATGTTACTTGCCCGGAGCCGATGAAAACCTAGCTCCAGAGGGAAAGGGGAGGCTTTTTTCTGCCCCAAATAGGAGCAGATTTTTTTGCCTTCAAGTAATTTCCGGTTTGTGGCAACACTAAGGAGTTCTTTTGGCAGAATTCATTCAGAGGAGGTTTGCCCTTACTTTTCTCTGAGGCTGAGAGAGTGTGACTTGCCCAAGGTCACCCTGGTTTCCATGGATGAGTGGGAATTTGAACCCAAGTCTCCCAATGTCCTAGTCCAACACTCAAACTGCTGCACCAGGTTGGCTTTCTAGATGCCTCTTACCTTATTTTAAAAAATATAATATAATACAGGAATACAAGCTATTGTTAGCATTTATGAAATATTACAGAGTTTCTGATGAGGGCAAAAACAGTTAAGGCAAGCTCATGAAGTAGTAAGTGGCTCTTAAGGACTCAGGTCCTACCATTTCTCATAAGTCCATGATGCCTAACCAAAGGCAAAGGATTTATTAAACACATTTTTTAAACTTTTTTTGTTGCCATGTTACATCAGCAAAAATATATTGGAGCCAAGTTCATTTCCCATTTCCTTTTTAATGTAATCCAAAGGGACCCTCTGAATCACTGTCAGGATGAGCAGATGTCATAAATGCAAAAGAGAACAAGGCACTGCAAAATGTAGGATATTCAGGAAGAATGTAGGAAATTACAAAATAAAAGCTAGAAGCACTAACACAAATATAAATTCATGCTTCTTAGTCATGCTCAAAAGGGAGGACATTTTGGAATTCTTCCCAGACAGAAGGCTGGAATGTAGGACATGTCCTGGAAAAAGAGGATGTCTGGTCACCCTGATCGCAATGGCTCCATTGAGGAAGAATGCTGGTTATTAAGGCTGCTAGTCTCTAGAGCAGTCTTTTCCCACCTGACATCTTCCAGCTTCCACTATCCCCAATCTACATTGCCTATTAGCTGGAATGATGGCCATTTTAGTCCCAATACAAATGGAAAATGACAGGTTGGGGAACATAATACTCTGGAAAGCAGATCTTGGCTGTTCTCAGCTCATGCTGGTTTTGGCAAACTTGTTTCTGCTCTGTGGTATCACAGATACTGCATTTTCAGATCCTTTCTACAAGGTCAAACAGGCACAGAAAATTTAATAATCCTAAACCAAATAGTGCCAAACACGGACCAAATACATCAGCAATGTCTGAAGGACAAAGTTAAAATATGATTGCTGGAGACAATCTAGGACAGGCCTGGGGATTATGTGACTCTTCAGATATTATTGGATGGCAACTTCCATCAGCCCTAGCTAGTGTACTAGTTAGTGAATTATTAAAGGAACTAAAGGTCAAGATAATCTAAAGGGCCATACATTCCCAGTTCTCTGGCCATGGGTAGGTGACATCTATGCGTTTGTCAGCCAAGCATCAAAACCACAAGACATTTCAAAGTATATGCTGAATGCATCTACTTGAAATGTTATTGTATGTACTACAGATGTTGCAAATATAGTTTTTCTGTGGTATACGGAGCTACATTAGCCCCCACTCTATGTATGTTAGAACAGGATGTTCTAACTATAATGCAGTTTGGAGACCACCCATTTTGGAAAATTAAAAAAAAAAAGTCACCCTTCTTTTATATCCCTCACATCTGAAAACTCAGTACTTGTTTGTTTGTCATATGACAGGGAAGTGGTAATGATGTTCCCAGATGTGGAGTAATTAAAACCAAAAGGCTCCCTGCTTAGCTAGAAAAACAGGATGTCTACAGATTTCTCAAATATGGTACATTTCAAGTAGGCCAACATTCCTGCTCTGAGCTCTATTGATGTAAGCATTTCACTGCATCTTTGTTGCCTTTTGAAAAAGCCCCATCACTATAGGAGTTGTTCAGAAATATTAAATGCATAGGCACACAGAAACACAAGCATACTAGGTGGAGACTGGAGATAGCCAAGATCATATGTAGCCCATGTACAAAGTAGTATATGGATGGTACAACATAAGACACTGCAATAGATGGATAGTATGGGACCTTTGGGCTGATCAGGTCAAACATTAGGAACCCGGTCTTCTGACTTGCTTCTTCACGCTTCTTCAAGTTAATAATACTTTTATTTCCAAATATATTTGTCTTAGAGCAAAGCTGGAAGAGGTGCAGAGGGACTTGGAAGGAGCAGAGTCCCATTCTTTGCCATCATCCAGCCTACTAGATTGGTCCTAAGGAGCAATCGAACCATAGAACCATGGAGTTGGAAGAGACCACAAGGCCATCCAGTCCAACACTCCAAGCACTCCCGACAGATGGCCATCCAGCCTCTTTTTAAAAATCTCCAAACAAGGAGATTCCACCACTCTCCTAGGCAGTGTGTTCCACTGTCAAACAGATTTTACCATCAAGCAGTGGTGTCACTGGGAGGAGCGAACTGCACCTGGTGGAGAAGTACACCTGGAGGGACTGGCATAGCTACCAGGGGAGCAAGAAACAGTGATGACTTCTGGGGGGGGGGGGTGCCTTCATTGTCTGGTGGGAGCAGCCATAGCAGATCTTCAAGGCCTTTCCAGGGGGAGGCTGCTTTTGGATATTTCGTGGCTGTTCAGAGAGCAGCCATGCCAGACTCTGAATGGGTGCTCTGAGACCACAGTGCTGCTGCCCTCAGCAGCTGTCTGGGCAGGAGAGGGGCAAGGCAGTTTGCCCCCATCGGGCCAGGTGACACCAACCTCAGTGACACCACTGCCATCAGGAGATTTTTCCTAATGTTTAGATGGAATCTTTTCCCCTACTCAGTCGGCCCTCCATATCCACAGACTCTTTATCCATGGATTCAATTATCCATGGCTTGAAAATATTCCAAAAATGCATAAATTCCAAAAAGCAAATCTTGATTTGCCATTTTATATAAAGGACACTATTTTACTACCCTATTGTATAAATGGGACTTCAACCTCCATGGATTTTGGTATCAACAGGAGGTCATAGACCCAAACCCCAGCCCTGAATCCATTGCTTTGTGTCCTAGTCTCTAGAACAGCAGAAATCAAACTTGCTCCATCCTCAATATGACATCCCTTCAAATATTTAAACATGGCTATCATGCCACCTCCCAACATTCTCTTCCCTTGAGTAAACATACCCAGCTCCCTAAGCTGCTCCTCATAGATCATGATTCCAGATCTTTTACCATTTTAGTCACCCTCTTCTGGACGTGTTCCAGCTTTTCAATATCCTTCTTGAATTGTGGTGCCCAGAACTGGGTACAGTATTCCAGGTGGGGCCTGACAAAAGCAGCATAAAGTGGTGCTATTACTTCTGTAATAAAGACCTTGAACCTGGGGAGTTACTAAAGTCCAAGTCTTCTATGGGATATTTTATCCTATGTTTACGGAGGTGGCTGGGGAATAGATCGTACCATCCTGGCTGGTACTCATAAATCCTCTAGGTGTGAATGTCCTGCTTTGCAGCTCCTATGCCTGGCCTTTTTGATCTGCAAATTGTTGTAATTACAGATGTGACAAAGCTTTCCAAAGAACTGTAATTTATTTAGGGATTCAAACATACAAAGATACCCAACATACACACATACACACAAGAACTCAGGATTAAAGTAGTTAGCTTGGATAGCAAACACAAGGCTTTCTAATGGTGATAATTACCTGAAAGGAGGCTGCTCCAATGATGGAGAAGAGGGATAGACTCAACCATTATGAAAGGGAAAAGATAATGGATAGAGCCAGGACTCTAGTCAGAAATCACAGTGACGCGGTGTCACCATGAAATCTAGCCAGATCCCCCAATGTGCCTGAGATTTTAAGGAGCATTTATACCCCTAATCCTAACCTGAGGCAAAGAGTTGCTATTGTATATCAAACGATTCCTATTACTATGCTTTGAAATAGACAATTTCCAAAAAGGAGGAGATAGGATGTTAATGTTACCTCATCTTCAGCCAGACGCATCCTGGCTCATAAATCCTCTAGGTGCGAATGTCCTGCTTTGCAACTCCTATGCCTGGCCTTTTTGATCTGCAAATTGTTGTAATTACAGATGCGACCCTTTTTAGGGTGCCTACGTGATGTGCTTGCTTTGAGTTCATGGTGGTAAAAGCTCCTCCCAGCCCAGGGCTATGACAGGGACCCAAAAGAGGTCTTTATATCAAGTCAACCATCGTTAACACTCCCCTTGATATAGATACTGTACTCCTACTAATGCAGCCTAGAATCGCATTGGCCTTTTTAGCTGCTTCATCTCACTGTTGAGTGATTTCAGCTTGTGGTCTACTGAGACTCTTAGTTCCCTTTCACATGTGCTGTTGTCAAGTCAGGTGTTCCCAATCCTATTTCTCAGCATTTCATTTTTACTGCCTAGGTGTAGTACTTTACATATCTCTCTGCTGAAATTCATTTTGTTAGTTTTGGTCCAGCTTTCAAATCTGTTATGATTTTGAATTCTGGCCCTGTCCTCTGGGATATTAGCTACGCCTGTTGGCTCTCTTCTATGTCCTGCAGGCATGTAGCAACAAAAACAAAAACTAGGCCCACTAGAGAAGCCAACTATCAGCACTGTCTGAAGTGCTTGACCTCAACAGTAGCTATTTTCAGCAGAGTGCAGAAGCACAAACTCAGTTTGTTGTCTCTGAAGATGCTAGCCACAGATGCTGGCGAAACGTCAGAAAGAAACTCTTCTAGAACATGGCCACACAGCCCGAAAAAAACCACAAAAAAAACCTATCAGTTTGTAGTATTTGGCAATATTGCACTGACTAACCTTGAATGATGCACAGATACAGTTGGATTCTTTCAAAGTCCTTGGAGGCTTTTATTACTTGTTGCAATATGTACAAGTTATATACTAACTCTCTCCAACATTCACTATTTCTTTTTTTTTTTAAAACCCACACCTGCCCTGGGTTTTAGAGTACTTATATACAGTGGTGATGACTAAAGTTTGACACCTGGTGTTACTTATCATTTACAGCAGACCTGCATAATTTGGCAGCAGGTAGGGGCCAAAATTAAAATAGGCTAAACCTCTTTGGGCCGCAGATAGGTTTTAATTAAATATTAATTAATTAAATAATAACTATTATTAATTAATAATAATTAATATTATTAATATTAATTCCATCCTCCTCCACCCCTGCCCAGCCCTCTTCTCAGGGGAAAGCCAAGTGCTGGAAGAGCCTTGCCCTGTTCTCCTCTTCCACCTACCCTTCTTGTTGTGAGAAAGCCAAGCTGTGGAGGAGCCTTGTAGGGCGAGCATTTGCCCTTCCTCCTTTTCTGCATGGCCCTCTCCTCAGAAGGAGGTGAGCAGTGGAGGAGCCTTGAAGCCATTCCACATCCCCATGGGCCACTTGATATAAGATGGGGGACACCTGGTTTGACGAGACTACGTGTGAAAGGTATCTAGGAGTCCTAGTGGACCACAAGTTGAACATGAGTCAACAGGGTGATGCCGCAGCTAAAAATGCTAATGCAATTTTAGGCTGCATTAGTAGAAGTATAGTATCTTGATCAAGGGAAGTAATAGTGCCCCTGTATTCTGCTTTGGTCAGGCCCCACCTGGAATACTGTGTCCAGTTCTGGGCATCACAATTCAAAAAAGATGTTGAAAAACTCGAGCGTATCCAGAGGAGGGTGACTAAAATGGTGAAGGGTCTGGAAACCATGCCTTATGAGGAAAGACTTAGGGAACTGGATATGTTTAGCCTAGAGAAGAGACGGTTAAGAGTGGATATGATAACCCTGTTTAAATATTTGAAGGGATGTTATATTGAGGAGAGCGCTAGCTTGTTTTCTGCTGCCCCAGAGAACAGGACCCAGAACAACGGATGCAAGCTGAAGGAAAAGAGATTCCACCTCAACATTAGGAGGAACTTCCTGACAGTGAGAGCTGTTCGACAGTGGAACACACTCCCTCGGAGTGTGATGGAGTCTCCTTCTTTGGAGGACTTTAAACAGAGGTTGGATGGCCATCTGTTGGGGATGCTTTGATTGGGAGTTCCTGCATCGCAGGGGGTTGGACTGGATGGGCCTTGTGGTCTCTTCCAACTCTATGATTCTATGAAATCCTTTGGCAGGCTGCATGCGGCCCCTGGGCCATATGTTGTGCAGCCCTGATTTACAGCCATACAAACTATTTTACAATGTCTTAAAGGAACATTTCAACCCCTCCTAATTTGGTGTCATCAACCCCCTTGGCCAAAACAATTCTTGCTTTAGTCCTTGTCCTCATCGTCCTAGAGTAAGGACAGGGAAGGCAGTAAGTACTACTATACCGATCCCAGATTCCCAGGGATTTCCTTCACCTCCTACTTGGATCAAGAAACATGTGTCCTAAGATGATGGCAGTGGCTTTCATCCCTTGCATTTGTCACTGGCAAGTGTGGTCATTGGTTCGGGTTATGTGGTGATGTGTTGAGACTATTCCAGTTCTTAGGGAAAAATTAATAATTGACTTTTCTTCCCCCTCTTCTGTTTACACAGGTCTGTGATTCGAGCACAAGATGGCAAGGACTAGCCACAGCAACTATGTTCTTCAGCAGCTCAACAACCAAAGAGAGTGGGGATTCCTCTGTGACTGCTGCATTGCAATCGATGATATCTACTTCCAGGCTCACAAAGCAGTCCTAGCTGCCTGCAGTTCTTACTTTAGGATGTTTTTCATGAGCCAACAGCACAGCACAGCACAATTGAATCTTAGCAACATGAAGATAACGGCTGAGTGCTTTGATCTCATTTTACAATTTATGTACTTAGGGAAAATCATGACGGCTCCGGCTAACTTTGAGCAGTTTAAAGTGGCCATGAACTCCCTGCAGCTCTATAGTGTGCCGGAATGTCTAGAAGACATACAAGACACAAACTCCTCTGGTTTGCAGTGCTCCTCTTCTGCTTCCAGCACCCAAAATAGCAAAATGATTTTTGGCGTCCGGATGTATGAAGACACACTGGCTAGAAATGGGAGTGAAGCAAACAGGTGGGGTGTTGAGCCGCCAAGTTCAACTGTGAGCACCTCCCAGAGCAGAGAATTGGATGAGGAAGCCTTGCAGCTCAGCAGTTTATCTGAGCAGCCCTTTGAGAGCTGCAAAAGGAGTACTGTGCCCAAACTCTCAAGCACCAAAGACCGAGTATCCAATTCCCGACGCTTTGGGCGAAGTTTTACATGTGATGGCTGTGGCTTCAGCTTCAGCTGTGAGCGGTTGTTAGATGAGCATATCATGTCCTGCACTAACAGGCATTCGTATCAGAACGTCCGGTATTATGAGGCTGAAAAAAAAGACAGCAGTGAGAGAGACTCTGTTCCTAAAATGCCATCTTCCCAACTGGAAAAATGCAAAGCAGATGAAGGCCAAGCTATGGACAGGTCCTCATCCCCAGCATCAAATGTAACAAGTGGGAAAAGCAGCAGTGTTGCATTGGAACCGTTAAGTGAAGAGAGAAATAGAGCCACCGAGAGGAAAAGGATTATTGTCAAGATGGAGCCAGATGAGAGCCTAGTGGATGGCTTGAAGGAGTTCAACATTATCAAGGTGACTGATGGCAATGATTCCTCTGACAATGATGATCTAGATGATGACGAGCCAGTTTATAGGTATTACATCGAGGAAGAGGTGAATGAAAGCAAAAGTGTTAGGAAAGCTCTGTTAAAACCCCACATGCCTGTTGATGGAGAGACTAGAAAATATTTCAGAAGTGCCAGGATCCTTAACAACAAAGTAAATGCAGTCAAGGAAGTGACAGAACACGCATCCTGTGAACTGTGCGGGTTGACAATCACCGAAGAAGACCTGTCTTCTCATTACTTATCCAAACATGTAGAAAATATATGTGCCTGTGGTAAGTGTGGCCAGATATTAGTTAAAGGGCGGCAGCTGCAAGATCATGCTCAGACTTGTGGAGAGCCCCAAGACCTGACCACGAATGGCTTAAGAAATGCAGAAGAAAAAATTGACCCAGAAGAGAGCCCTGAGGAACAAGCAGAAAACCAAGAGATGATGTATGTTGAGATGCTAGATGAATTTGGGGATAGCCATTTCCAGATGAACAGTCTTCCGAAAAAACAACTCTACAGGGATTCAGCATGCCCTTTCCGATGTCCTAATTGTGGCCTCCGTTTTGAAACGGAAAATTTGGTAGTTGAACACATGTCCAGTTGCCTAGAACAAGATCTGTTCAAGAATGCCATTTTGGAAGAGAATGAACGGGATCATCGACGCAAGCATTTCTGCAATCTCTGTGGGAAAGGCTTCTATCAGCGCTGTCACTTGCGGGAACACTACACTGTGCATACCAAGGAAAAACAGTTTGTTTGTCAGACTTGTGGCAAGCAGTTTCTAAGAGAACGCCAACTTCGCCTTCACAATGACATGCACAAAGGCATGGCCAGGTATGTCTGCTCCATTTGCGACCAAGGAAACTTCCGAAAACACGATCACGTCCGACATATGATATCCCATTTATCTGCTGGAGAGACAATATGCCAGGTCTGCTTTCAGATTTTCCCAAATAACGAACAACTTGAGCAACACATGGATGTTCATCTGTATACGTGTGGTGTTTGTGGCGCCAAATTTAATCTGAGGAAAGATATGAGATCTCACTATAATGCCAAACATTTGAAAAGAACATGAGCACATAATGCTTATGGACAAGAACTAAATAAAAAAGGAACACCAAAGCAAGGCAAACAATAGTGCATAAAGGAAATTAAATGGCCTGTTTTTAACATGACTGGGTTTTTAAAAGAGCCTTTAAATCACATGCATTCATTTAAGGTCTTAAAGTATATACATGCTGCTTAAAAGCACCAAATATATAATTATTGCATTTTTACTCTTGCCTCACTTCAGTTTCTGTTTCTGAATTTTTTTTTCTTGAAGCTCTCTTAAATCATTGTTTTGCAACTGTAGATTTTAAAAGTACAATGTAGTATTATTCCAATCACTGGCTTCTATTAAACAGTTCTAATCTGTATAGGATGTCTACTTTTGTATTTCTATGTCAGTGTTTTTACTTCATGTGAAAATGTAGATTGTATGCACTTTAATTTGCAAAGAGTGAGGCTATTTCCAAGAAAGAATAATTGTTCACCTGCCAACATAAAGTTAAGTACTCTCAAAACTACTGAAGTCAATGGATTATATTGGAGTGTACTTATTAGGTTTCTGATTCCTTTTGTAGGTATAGCCTGTCATTGACATCTTGCTGCTGCTTGTATCTCATGTGCCAACAGCACATTGAGCGAGTTTAGTTACTTCTGCAGTGCTATAGCATGGAATGGAATGAGGATGAGGAAGAAGACTGCTTATCTAGAAGAATCCCCTCTGCAGAACCATTTTGCACATTCCTTTCTT
Source organism: Phrynosoma blainvillii (assembly GCA_026167975.1). Taxonomy (NCBI): domain Eukaryota; kingdom Metazoa; phylum Chordata; class Lepidosauria; order Squamata; family Phrynosomatidae; genus Phrynosoma; species Phrynosoma blainvillii. The sequence goes on along the minus strand of JANUYF010000001.1, from coordinate 443,612,321 downwards.
GTGTCATTTTACATTTTACTAACACAATCTTATGACAATCTATTATAGTAGAAAATTTCAGATATTGCTCAATAGGCACACTATAAAACCTCTGAGGCATAATCTAAAGAAAGCCGGAGGACTCATTTTCAAATCAAAAGAACACATGACACATATCCTGTTTATATGGGCAACCTGATATTAAGTATGTTTACTTGAGGCAAATCTTACTAATTAAATAGGGCATTGAAGTCAGTATTTGCTTCAGTGGAACTTAATACGAACACCCAAGTGTGTACACTTGGTGATACAATTGTATTACAAAGTCGATATGTATCGCCACTAAAATTTAGGTTTCCATTTTCGCGGAGAGATCTGGAATGGATTCCCCGCAAAAACAGAGGGGCAACTGTATTAGCAATAGCAGCAATAGCAGCTTCATTTATATACTGCTTCATACCATACTAAGCAGTCTCTAAATGGTTTACAACTGTAAGCTAATTGCCCCCAACAAACTGGGTACTCATTTTAGTGACCTCAGCGGGATGCCAGGCTGAGTTGACTCTGAGCCCCTGTCTGGGATTGAACTCACAACCTTGTGGTTTGTGAGTAAGTGGCCGCAGTACAGGCATTTAACCACTGCAACACCAGGACTCCTTTATTAAGTTGTGTGATGTGGAGGGGATGTGGCTCAAGGGGCATAGAGACGCCTTCCTTGCTCATGGTCACTGCACAGGGTGACACCGAGCATAGTCTATTGTAATAACCGGAGTTGTGGAATTTTACTGTTTTGGATTACAGTGCCCATGCTGGCTGGGAGATTCTGAGAGCTGTAATCTAAAACAGAACATTTTCCCAGTTCTCTTCATAGCATATAAATGAAGAATTAATCTCTGGTGATTCCCTGGTATACTGTATTTCATTTTATGACTGATGGAACAGAGCAATAGAAATGAGGAAAGTAAATGTGCCTTTCATCTACCAATTGCTACCACTTGGTTTCACTCCTGCTCATATGAAGAGAAGGGGAAACACAGTTGTTAATTTATACCACAACGTTTTAGTTGAAGTCATACTAAAGAGTAATTCTAATAGATGCCACAATCCCAAGCAGCGTAGCAAGGCCCAGAGGTTTTCTTGGCAAGATTCAGTCCTTTGTGTTATTAGTAGTACTGTGGTGTCCAGGCAGTGCAGCACTTCTCCATTTCCCAGACTCTAGAACCAGATTGTGACCATTGCTTTCTATATTTAGGGTGATTTGTATCTTTATTCAACATCATGCATCAGGAGAGGTGCATGAACTAGATCTACATCAGTGTTCTGCAGCATTGTCACCTGTACAGTTGCAAACAATGTCCTTAACTTTCAGCCACTTGTCAAGTTTTGGAATTTTCTTTTCACAAACAAAAAAGCAGTAGTGACAAATGAGTCCCCCCTCCATCAACTGCTTGTTGCCATTGGGATACTTTTTGTTTTGATCCAACCCGAAGGAACGTATCAGGACAGAAAATGCCCCATGCTGTTTTTCAGCAAACCATGATGCAAAGAACCAGAATTGTTTGTCATTAGGATTAGAATCCTTTTGGAAATCAAATAATACAAGGAGAGTAACATCAGCTGAATCACACTCCTAACCCTAACCCTCAATAAACTGGAATGTTTATTTAGGTCAGAAAATATTCCATAACCCACACAGTTCTAGTTTTTGAAAAATTGTTATCATGCAGGAGGGTTAAATTAATGTTCCTCCTTTCCGCTAAAATAAATTCAAGTGGTGTCTTTCTTAGCCAGAATTCTGAAATTCTAAATGCTCCAAAATCCAAAACTTCTTTCACGGGTGGCTGAGATATTGTGACTTTTGCTTTCTGATGGTTCAGTGTACACAAGCTTTGGCTTCTGCCACACTGCAGAATTAATGCAGTTTGACACTGCTTTGACTGTGGTGGCTCCATCTTATGGAGTTCTGGGATTTGTAGTATGTTGTGCTACCAGAGCTCTGACAGGGAAGGCTAAATAGCCCACAAAACTACCAATCCCAGAATTCCATAATTGAGCCATGGCAGCTCTAGCGGTCTCAAACAGCATTAATTCTGCAGTGTAGATGCAGCCTTTGTTTCAGGCACAAAAACATTTAAAATGTTATGTATAAAATTACCCTTGGGCCTCGGGATATGTATATAAGGTGTATATGAAACATAAATGGATTTCATGTTTAGACTTGGGTCCCATCTCGAAGATATCTAACTATGTATTTGCAAATATTCCAAAATCTGAAAAAATCCTGAACACTCCTGGTCCCAAGCATTTCGAATAAAGGAGACCTGTTCTGGAGGTATCTTTGCAGCAGAATAGTAGGGCATTTAGAGTATATTGCATTGATGCTAACCACAAGAGGTCAGCATAGAGTAAATTTGTAAAGCACTGCTCAAATAAAAGCAGTTGCCTTCAAGAGCAATCTTACCTCTTGCTTCTTCTTGTCCCTTTAACTTCTTTGCTTGAGATGACTGGTGATCATCTTGTGAAAAGCTTTAATGTTTCCACATCGTATACTGTGGCTGTATTCATCAAGATCCATTAATCTATCAATGAGATAAAAGTAACAAAAATGCAATTATTAGGGAAATCTGGTATTCAATAGGAAAGCATTTTGTCTTGCAGTGCTATCAACAAATAAATTTAGTAACAAATGCATTACATAAGGAGGGTGGGTGGGCATAAAATTACTCACAAAATGCATCTGTGATTTGCCATAATTTTAGCACGATCCCGTGTAAAGATGATGCACAAAGGAACATGTACAAAAGGGATTCGTTTTCTTCTCCAGACAATGAACAATGAAACTGTTGAAGGAAGGGGGAACTCTACAAGGGCATAATTTGAAACCAAATGCCTTGCAGGATTTTACAAAGCAGGCTAAATGGTAAGGCTATGTGGCAATGATAATTTGAACACTTTAAATTAAAAATTTGAAACAAGTAGTGAGAACATCAGGGTTGCATTACTTACTGGAACAAAGTCCCCCCTCCTGCAGCCTCCTGTTACCACAGTGCCCAAAAAGCTATCTGTAAGTACTCAAAAACAGGCTTCTTCTGTGTCAGTCTTCACTCTCCAGCATCTATATCTGGCTTACTTATTATGGCCAGCCACCATTGCTTGGAACATAGAGCACTCCATTATCCGAAATTCAAAAATATTCCAAAAACCAAAACTTTTTTCATGGGTGGCAGAGATAGTGACATATTTGCTTTCTGGCGGATCAGCGTACACAAACATTGCTTCATGCACAAAATTATTTAAAATATTGTATGAAATTACCTTCAGGCTACGTGTATAAGGCATATACGAAAAATAAATTAATGTTGTGTTTAGACTTGGGGCCCCATCTCGAAAATATCTCATTATGTACGTACATGCAAATACAGGCATTCTGAAATTTTTAAAAAATCCCAAATGCTTCTGGTCCCAGACATTTTGGATAAGGGAGACTCAACCTGTACATCAGCACCGACTATCGTTTGGGAAAGTTGCTTTTTCGACTACATCTCCCATGCTTGAAACAAGAACATCATCTTTGGTAAGATGTACATTTGTGTTATGGCTATTCTTCCAAGTAATGTTATCTGTAATGCTTTCCATCTTTCCATGTCTTCTTTTATCTTATTCCATGTAGTGGTATAGTTATTTTCCAAAAGATCCGAATTTTTATTTGTTACCATTACTCCTAAATATTTTATTTTAGTTACTAATTTTAACTCTGTCACTTCTTTTAAATCTCTTTCTTCTAATGTTGTAAATTTTTTTATCAACATTGCGCTTTTTTGTTTATTAATTCTAAAGCCTGCCATTTGACATATTTCTTCTAAAGAATGCCAAAGTCTATTAATGCTAGTTTTAGGGTCATCTAATATTATAATATTACATCTCCCATGCTGACTAGAGGATTCTGAGCGCTTTATTTCAAAAAGTAATTTTTCCTAGAACTAGTTTAGCATTGCCTATACCAAGTGGCTCTCCTTGATTTCAGAAAAGTGTTAGAGGTGCCTGGGATTAAACCTGTGACTTGACTTGCTCTACCACTCTGCCCCTTCCCCTATTTGTCATGCATTTGTCAAAATCTTTTTGAAATATAGGGGCCATCACTAGAATCTTGTTGTTCAGAGTTTATGATCATACAGCCTGAGCTAATATGTGTTGGCCCAAAGGGAGGCTTCACTGCTAGGTTTAAACTGGCTCATTCCCACATACATGTCTATACTGGGAGTTGGGAACCCATGGACTTCCAGATGTTATTGGATTATCATTTCCATGGTTCCTGATCATTGGCCATCCTGGCTGCAATTAATAGATAGCTGTTGTTGTTGTTGTTGTTGTTGTTGTTGTTATGTGCCCTCATTTCCAACTTGTGGCGATCCTAAGACCAACATATCAGGGTTTTCTTGGCAAAATTTGATCAGTGGGGGATTTGCCATTGCCTCTCACTGAGGCAGAGAGAGAGAGAGAGTGATTTGCCCAAGGCCTCCCAGTTGGTTTCCATGGTCAAGTGGGGATTTGAACCCTGTTCTCAAGAGTCATAGTCCAATGCTAAAATCACTGTACCACACTGGATCTCACAACTACTAGGAGTTGGACTTCAACAACATCTGGGCATCACCATTTACTCACTCCTGGAAGACGGAAGAAAATCTGTAGTGACAGATTATTCCTATTGCAATTAATTTTAGTTAGCATCCTTTCAAAAGAGGTTACATATCTATCTACATTTACCTGGGAATATACTCAGATTTTGGGCAAGTCACACTCTCTCAGCCTCAGATAAAGGCAAAGACAACCCCCTGTCCAAACAAATCTTACTTGGCTCCCTGATTTGCAGAGACCTATCATCTAAAATCCCAGATTTCTATTATTGTAAAATTGTCGGGTTTAAGAAAGTGTGATCTAGAAAGTGGGATATGAAGGTTTTACATAAATTAAACTAAATCATGTTCATTATGTTGACTTGAACATGAGTCAACAGTGTGATGCAGCTCCTAAAAAGGCCAATGCAATGTTAGGCTGCATCAATAGAAGTATAGTGTCTAGATCAAGAGAAGTAATAGTGCCACTGTATTCTGCTTTGGTCAGGCTTCACCTAGAATACTGTGTCCAGTTCTGGGCACACAATTCAAAAAGGATGTGGAGAAACTGGAGCGTGTCCAAAGGAGGGCAACTAAAATGGCGAAGGGTCTGGAAACCAAGCCCTATGAGGAACGACTTAGGGAGCTGGGGATGTTTAGCCTGGAGAAGAGAAGGTTAAGAGGTGATATGATAGCCGTGTTTAAATATTTGAAGGGATGTCATATTGAGGAGGGAACAAGCTGGTTTTCTGCTGCTCCAGAGAACAGGACCCGGAACAATGGATGTAAGCTCCAGGAAAAGAGATTCCACCTCAACATTAGGAGGAACTTCCTGACAGTAAGGGCGGTTCGAGAGTGGAACACACTCCCTCGGAGTCTGGTGGAGTCTCCTTCCTTGAGGTCTTTAAGCAGAGGCTGGATGGCCATCTGTCGGGGATGCTTTGATTGGGAGTTCCTGCATGGCAGGGGGTTGGACTGGATGGCCCTTGTGGTCTCTTCCAGCTCTATAATTCTGATTCTATGATCTTATGATTCTATGACTTTCTCAGTGCTATATTTTCTTGTCCTATCCTTTGTTACTGTTGTCATTACTGATATGTGCCTTCAAGTCATTTCACTGTATGGTGATAGTAAGGTGACCCTGAGAGCCAGCCTGGTGTTGCAATTTGAGTGTTGGACTATGACTCTGGAGATTAGGGTTCAATTCCTGGCTCAGCCATGGGTAACCTTGGGTGAGTCATACACTCAGATCCAGAAAACCCTGTGATTGGTTCACTTTAGGGTTGCCATAAGTCAGAACAACTTGAAGCACACAAGAACAACAACAAGGGTGTTCTTGGCAAGATTTGTTCAGAGTGAGGGCCTTTGCAGACTGCTAGAAATAGTGCAAATTGAGTCCACTTTAAGGGTTAGGGAATCATGGGAACTGTATTTTATTGTGACACCAGAGCTCTTTGGCAGAGAAGGCTCAATATCTCAGAAAAAAACTAATTCCCATGATTCCCTAGCACTAACCCTAATCCTTAAAGTGGACTAATTTGCACTATTTCTGGCAGTCTGCAAAGGCCCTGAGTTTGCCATTGCCTTCCTCTGGGGCTGAAAGAGTGTGACTTACCCAACGTCACCCAGTGGGTTTCCATGGCTGAGTGGGGATTTGAACTCTGGTCTCCTGAAGTCCTGGTCCAACACTCAACCCCCTACTACAGCATCTCTGTGGCTAATAATCACCATGTACCTTCCAAATCCCTCAGCTCTATTTCCCTTCTTATCCCCAGTTTATTTCCCACTTTTCTGTAGCCCTAACCAAAATCCATAAAACCTAGCTTTTTCATTGCCTCCTCCTATAAGAAACAATATACTGTATGACAAGAAAGTGAATATCAGTAATATAACTTTGACAAGTCCTTATGGAATAGCTATACAAAGAAACTGTGTTTATAAAATCATTTCTTCTTTCTCGGCCAATTAATGAGCTTTCTGTTGCTTAAAAGAGCAATGCTTGTTAGAGTCTACAAGGTCTCATGCTATCTGGACGTGGATTTTGCTTGTGTATACTTTTTGAGAGAACTTGTACATTCTTTCTTATGCACACTTGTTAAAACTAGGCACACTAATCAAATTGTCTTTCTACTTTCTCACCCAGCTGTGTATGGGAATTCTTGCACTATAACCAAAAAAGGTTAAATTCCTCTCTTGCTCTTTGTTTAAAGGAAGCATTTGATATTTAGCTGGATTTATATGGATTGCAAACAGTGACATGTGAGCTAGAAATAGGAGCCAGACGGTTATAAAGATGTTGCTGTTGTTCATCTGCACTATGGTCTTGTTTTTCTCTTTCCTTGCCACCTTTTTCTTGACAATTGCCATCTTGCTCTTGCTATCACTCCTTCTTTGACACATTACTGTCCCATCATTCAGATTCATCTTCACTACTTCTACAGCTATAGCCTATTCTGACACATTTTATCTGTGACAACAACAAAGATGTCTCTAATAAATTGGACTTGTACTGTCCGAAAGGCTTTGCCAAATAAAATTTGTTAGTGCTTTCGGTGCCACAAGACTCATTTTTTCTTCTTCAACAGAGTAGCACAGCTAGCCAAATTAATTGGCCCGGATCTCATGCCACTAAGCTTTTATGTCAACAGAAAACAGGGAAGAAAGAAAGAGAGAGTGATAATTGTGCAATAATTGTACCCTGTGAATGAGACATCTCCAAAACTCCTGTCCTCCACTGCTCTGCTCAGGTCCTATAAAGTCAGTCCTGTAACCTCCCTGATTGAGTATAGCCATCTGGCATGCTGTCTTCCTCCCTTTCTACTACCTTCTACCTTCCTTAGCATTATTGTCTTTTCTATTGAGTCATGATATACTTTGGTGAATGACCATAGTACGACATTCTCAAATTCATCATCCTGGCTTCCAGGGAGAGTCCAGGCTTCATCTGGTCAAAGACCCATTTGTTTGTTTTTTGGGCTGTCCACAGTATCCTCAGCACTCTTCTCCAGCATCACATCTCAAATTAGTTAATTTTCTTTCTATTGCCTTTATTCATTGTCCAGCTCGCACACCCGTACATGTTGATGGGGAATATAATGGCTTGGATGATTCTAACTTTAGAGCTTAGTTGTATATCTTTCCACTTTAGGATCTTGTCTAGTTCCTTCATGGCTGCCCTTCCTGTTCCTAGCCTTCTTCTTATTTCTTGAGTGCACTCTTTATTCTGATTAATGTTTGATCCAGGATTCAGGAAATCTTTAACTATTTCAATTTCCTCATTATCTAGGTTGAATTGATATAGCTCCTCCATGGTCATTATCTTTGTATTCTTTATGTTCAGCTATAGCCTTAGGGTCACCATAAGTTGGAAATGACTTGAAGGCACACAACACACACACACACACACCTGTCTTTCCACTTTCTTCTTCCGTAGTAATTGTTCCAAGTCTATGATGGTTTCCACTAGTAGTATGGTATCATCTTCGTATCTTAGATTTTTTATGTTCCTGCCTCCAGTCTTCACTGCTGCTTCTTCTGAGTCTTATGCTGGTATAATGTTTTCTGCCTGCAAGTTGAACAGATAGGGCGACCAAATACAGCCTTGCCTGGCCCCTTTGACAATTGGGAACCTTTCTCTGTCTCCATATTCTGTTGTAAGAGTAGCCCCTTGTCCTAAGTAGAGATTCCTCATCAGGACTATCAAATGTAGTGGCACTCCCATGTCCTTAAGTGTCCCATAGGTTTCCATGATCTTGCAGTCAAAGGCTTTGCTATCGTCTATAAAGCACATGCTGATTTCCTTCTGGAATTCCTTGCTGTGCTCCATTAACCATTGTATGTTTACAGTGTGGTCCCTCATGCTTCTTCCTTTTCTGAACCCTCTGGGATTTCTCTCTCCATATGTGATTAGAGTCTGTGCTGCATAATTTTGAGCATAATTTTGGTAATGCTATGGTTCTATATTTGCTACAGTATTTTGTTTCTTCTTTTTGTGTGGATTGAGATGCATATTGATCGTTTCCAGTCTGTTGGCCACCATTTTGTTTTCCATATTTGTAGGCATATTTTAGTTATCACTAGATTTGATTTTGCTTGTGTGGATTGTATAAATTCTACTGGAATATCATATGTTCCTAGTGATTTATTATTCCCAATATCTCTTATTGCAGCTTCCACCTCGCTCTCTAGGATTTGGGGTTCATCTTTGCATGATTCTTCATTCCATGTGTCATTCATTTTTTCTTCTCTTTTCTATAGCTCTTCTGTGTATTGCTTCCATCGTCTTTTTTTATTTGTTCTTGATCTTGTAGTATGTTCCTTTTCTGATCATGTAGCATCCCCATCCTTGGTTTGAACTTTCCTTTGAGTTCCTGGATCTTGAAGAAGAGGTCTCTCATTCTTCCTTTTTTACTGTTGTTTCTATTTCTCTGCATTGGTTATCATAGTTGTTTTCTTTATACTTGTGCACTAGTCATTGGACAATTGCATTCATGGCGCTGGTTTTGTTCCTGTTTCCCTTTTGCTTCTCTTCTCTTCTCTTCTTTCCCTTACTGCTTGAGGGGTGCTACTCCATCACAAAATAATAGAATCAGTGTCTCTTTCTCCCCATGTTTTCTACCCTCTTGATTTTCTTGGAAGGGTGAGTGATCATGTTCAGTCTGTATTGGAATGTTTTTTGAGCCTTCCCCTGCTCCACTCTTCTTTTCTTAAACATTTTTTGCATTTTTTGGAAACTTTGGGGTTTCTCTAAGCCTGCTGAACATTGCTTATGCTTGCAGATGGTGCCTTTGGCATTATGTTTGGAGAATGGGTTTTCAATTATTATGCATGTGTGTGGAGGACTGTGGGCCTCCAGATGCTACTGAACTTTAGTTCCCATTAGCCTGGTTAGTGATGTGGGGTTATGAGAGTAGTAGTTGATCAACCTCTGGAGTGCCACATGTTTCCTAGGTGAAAACAAAACAAAACAAAACAAAACATGTACTTACCAGATAAGCAACATTATATATAAATGCTTGGAAATTTACTTTTAAGAATAATGAACTTACAAAATATAATTAATTTTGTAACATATATAATTATGTAATATAATTAATATAATATCATAAATACTAAATCATCCATAACTGAGCAGTGCTAGTGTTATGACTGGAACTGAAATCTTCAGCACATTATTATTATGTTCACTTTTATTAAATGTAACCTCACATACTTGGGCTCAATCATCAATTATAGTGGAAACTGCAGTAAAAAAAAAAAAATCAGAAGAAGTCTATGGTCCAAAACACACTGCAGAAATAATCCAGTTTGAGACCGCTTTAACTATACTGGCACAGTGCTAGACCATTCTAGGAACTGTAGTTTTGTGAGACATTTAGCCTTGTCTGTCAGAGAGCTCTGGTGCCACAATAAACTACAGTTCCCAGAAATCCCTGCTCTGAGCCAGGGCAGTTAAAGTGGTCTCAAACTGGATTATTTCTGCAGTGTGTTTTGGACCTATGACTCAGAAACCAGCTATGAAGGAACTGGACAAGATCCTGAAGAGTAAAAATATATTGCTGAATACTAAAGTTAAGATGGACCATGCCATAGTACAGTGAGCCCTTGGTATCCACTGGGGTTTGGATCCAGGATCCCCCGTGGATACCAAAATCTGTGGATGCTCAAGTCCCATTAAATACAATGGCATAGTAAAATGGTATCCCTTATATAAAATGGCAAAACCATTTTGGAATTTATATTTTTTGGAATATTTTAAATCGGTGGATGCTTGAATCCACATATAAAAAAATCAGTGTATATGGAGGGCCAACTGTATTTTTCATCTCTATGTATGGTTATGAAAGCTGGAGATTGGGGGGGAAGCTGGACATGAAGAAGATACATTCATTTGAGATGTGTTGCTGCAGAAGAACTCTGTGACTGGCTACAAAGACCAATAAATGGGTCTTAAAGCAAATTAAGCCTGAACTCTCCCTAGAAGCCAAGATGACTAAACTGAGTTTGTCGTATTTTTGCCATATCATGAGAGGAAAGGACCCACTAGAAAAGACAGTAACACTTGGTAAAGTGAATAGGAAAAGAGGAAGACTGCATATCAGATGAATATATTCAATCAGTGTACACAGAAAAGACATGTTGTGACTGGGGAAAAATTACCTGGAGGGCAAAATTCTTATTTTAGGGGCCAGAACTTCATTTGTCCTCCATAGCTACACCCATTCCCTGTTGTCTTTTTGGGGTTATGATGACGAAAGATGGACAAAGAGGGAGAAACCAATTTCAATAGCTGGAGCTCAAATCCTTACATGCCATAATATTCCAAAAAATATAAAATATACCCTCCAGATAATACCAGGTGTTATTGTCATGGAAACATAACGCTCTGTGTTACTTGCCTGTTAAGGAAAGTGAACTCTGCACATGCTCAGATGGGAGTTCCCTTGCTATTTCCCACTTTCCATGACTGACTAATGACACACTGGAAACCTACAGTATTTCAGTGCTGGCTTGCCTAGGAACAACTTTACATAGTTTGGAAATTTTTGTGTTTTCCTAAATCAAGTTATTAACAGCTAGAGCAAATCCTTTGAACTAATGGATGTTAATACATTAACACTTGTGTAAAACCCATTTATTCAATGGGTCTACTAGAGTAGTTTGCGTGTCAAGCTCTGACTCTGGAGACCAGAGTTCAAATCCCCGCTCGGCTATAGAAACCCACTGGGGGACCTTGGGCAAGTCACACTCTCTCAGCCTCAGAGGAAGGCAGTGGCAAAAACCCTTCTGAAGAAACTTGCCAAGAATACCCCATGATAGGTTTGCCTTAGTGTGGCAATGTCAGAAATGACTTGAAGATACGTAGCACAGAGCAAACCCTTTGAACTAATGGAGTTAATACATTAATACTTGTGTAAAACATCTATTCTGTAAGGGAAAAAATGCAGTTTGCCACTACTTTAGCTGCCATGGCTCTGTCCTACAGAAAATCCTGGCATTTGTAGCTTTGTGAGGCATCAGCACTCTTTGGCAGAGAAGGCTAAAGACCTTGAGAAACTACAAATCCCATTCTACAGAAAATCCTGGGATTTGTAGCTTTGCGAGGCATCAGCATTCTTTGGCAGAGAAGGCTAAAGACCTTGAGAAACTACAAATCCCATAGGATGGCGCTAGACCACTTAAAGTGGTGTCAAACAGATGTGCCCTAGATGCCATGGCTTATTGCCATTCACCCCATTGAAAAGCAATGAGTATTGCCATATGGAGTGGCAGATTTCCATCTAGGTTGTGTGAAAATGTACTTTATTTTCAATAGCTTGAATCTCTTGTCCACTAGTTTCACTCAACGGCTTCCACAGTTCTAATATTCTGAGGAAAAGAAGAAGAAAAACTTAACTTTCTTGGTCACTTTCTGTCAGTCAGAGGGCTTTTTTTTTTCAGACTGTGGAATGACCTACTGGAAAAAAAATTGACAGCTGAATACACTGTCCAAATTTAAAACACCATTAAAGACCGGTCTCTTCTGGCAGGCTTATCCAGATGATTTTTAAATTGTGAATTTTAAAGTATGAATGTTAAATGTGGATTGTTTTAATATGTGCACATCTTATTTGGGCTTTTCAATTGACGTGTGTTTAAAATGATGTATGTTTTAATGAAGTTGTGTATTTGTTAACTGTTGTTGTTCCCTGTCTCAATCCTTGGGGAGAGGTGGGTAAGAAATGATGATGATGATGATGATGATGATGATGATATCATATATTGTTGTGTGCCTTCAAGTTGTTTCCGACGTATGGCACCCCTTTCTTGACAAGTTTCTTCAGAGGGCATTTGCCATTGCCATCTTCTGAGGCTGAGAGAGTGTGACTTACCCAAGATCACCCAATGGGTTACATGGCCAAAACAGGATTCAAACCCTGATCTCGAGTCACGGTCCAACGCCCAAACCACATCACACTGACTCTATTATTTTTTGTTGTTTGCCTTCAAGTAGTTTCTAACTTATGACAACCCTAAAATGAAACTATCATCGAGTTTTCTTGGCAACTTTCTTCAGATTTCTATGTCTTTGTGCACTGACAACCATAGTTAAGACTGGACCTGCCACTTCATTTCTATACACAAAGGATTTGTAATATGAATTGACATCCTCACATATATATGTCTATGCCTGGCCTGCACTCCACCAAATGCATCTGAGGAAGTAGACTGAAGTCTACGAAAGCTCATGCTGCCAATTTCTTTCTTTCAGTTAGTCTCAAAGGGGCCACAAGATCTCTCTACATACTGATTCTACAGACTAACATGGCTATATCTTTGAATTCTTCAGAGGGGGTTTGCCATTACCATCTTCTGAGGCTGAGAGCATGTGACTTGCCCAAGGTCACCCAGTGGGTTTCATGGACAAGCTGAGAATCGAACCCTGGTCTCCAGAGTCATAGTCCAACACTCAAACCACTATGCCACACCAGCTCCCCCCCCCTCTAAAATATTATTATATATTATAACACAGAGAGTATGACTGAACAGGAGTTAATCAAATGGTGACTCAAATGATGCCAGCTCTGTGGAGAAATAATAATAATAATATCCAAAGTCCTAGTCCAACACTGAAACCACCACACCACACTGGGTCCCCTGGCCTTATTATATATGTGTGTGCGCGCGCGCACGTGTGTATATATTATTACATATTATAATACACAAAATATGACTAGAGGTAATCAAATGGCCCAAGCTGTATGGAGAAATAATAATAATAGTAATATCCAAAGTCCTGGTCCAACACTGAAACCTCCATACCCTACTGACTCCCCTGGCTCTATTATATATGTGTGCTTATGTATATATTATTATTCTATATTATACTACAGAGAATATGACTGGAGTTACTCAAACGGTGCAAGCTATGTGGAGAAATAATATTTTTGTTGTCGTGTGCCTTCAAGTCGGTTCTGACTTGTGGCGACCCTAAGAATTTACTTGGCAAGTTTCCATTATTATTATTATTCTCCAAACAGCTTGTGCCATTTGACTAACTGCTGTTCAGTCACACTCTCTGTATTCTAGTATGCTTATGTAAACAGGGAGACCCATACAAAACAGGGTGAGTGTCACTTTTCTGTCTGTGGGCAGGGCCATAAGGGTGAACGAGGCACTCTGCACGTACTCAGAGGCGCTCTTTCGTGGACTGAGGGCCGAACTCTCGTCGCTCAGCCAACGGCCGTTTCTCCTTCCCCCACGGCCCCTCCCCCTCCGATTGTGGCGCGCGCTTGGAACCTTCCGGTCTCCGTTAGAACCAAGCAGAAGGCGCTCGCGCCCTTCGGAGCGCGCAACCTGTCAAACTTCCCTCAAAGTCGCGAGACCAATGGGAGGGGCGAAGGGCGACCTATTTTGCATAACGGCCTCCCAGAAACCGTCTCGAGCTCTCCCCCTCCCCTCCCTTTCGGCGCCCCGAATCCCTATTGGCCCTTAGTGACATCAATCCTTCTCGTCCCCTCACGCCTTCTCTGGAAGCTTCTGGGCTGGAGAGAGAGAGGAGGGGGGGTGGGACATCGCAACGCGATTGGTCAGAGGTTCGTCAAGAGCTACGTAATTGGTCGACGGGGTTCTGGCAGGTTCCAGAAGGGGGCGATGCGAGTATAAAAAGGTGAGCCGACGTCGGAGCAACGGCAAAACGCGTCTCAGCTTTGAGCGAAGCGGGCTGTTTTGAGGAGTTTCAGTGACTGACGCGGAGACTGTTTTCTACATTCCCTCACCGAGCTTCTGAGAAGTGTGGTGCTTGACGCCTCGCGGTAACCATGTCGGGCAAAGCGCCTGCTATCGGCATTGACCTGGGCACCACCTACTCCTGCGTAGGGGTCTTCCAGCATGGGAAGGTGGAGATCATCGCCAACGACCAAGGCAACCGCACCACCCCAAGCTATGTGGCCTTTACCGACACCGAGCGCCTCATTGGCGATGCAGCCAAGAACCAGGTGGCGATGAACCCCAACAACACCATCTTTGATGCCAAGCGTCTCATTGGCCGCAAGTTTGACGACCCCACTGTGCAGTCTGACATGAAGCACTGGCCTTTCCGCGTGGTCAGCGAAGCTGGGAAGCCCAAAGTCCAGGTTGAGTACAAGGGCGAGATCAAGACCTTCTTCCCTGAGGAGATTTCCTCCATGGTGCTGACCAAGATGAAGGAAATTGCTGAAGCTTACCTCGGCCGCAAGGTCCAGAGTGCCGTCATCACCGTGCCAGCGTACTTCAACGACTCCCAGCGCCAGGCCACCAAGGACGCCGGCACCATCACGGGCCTCAACGTCCTGCGCATCATCAATGAGCCCACGGCTGCCGCCATTGCCTACGGCTTGGATAAAAAAGGCAGTGGAGCAGGTGAGAAGAATGTGCTGATCTTCGACCTGGGTGGTGGCACCTTTGATGTCTCCATCTTGACTATTGAAGACGGCATCTTTGAGGTGAAGTCTACGGCTGGCGATACTCACTTGGGAGGTGAGGACTTTGACAACCGCATGGTGAGCCACTTTGTGGAGGAGTTCAAGCGCAAGCATAAGCGTGACATTGCTGGCAACAAACGGGCGGTTCGGCGGCTCCGCACGGCCTGCGAGAGAGCCAAGCGTACCCTGAGCTCCTCTACCCAAGCCTCCATTGAGATCGACTCTTTGTTCGACGGGATCGACTTCTACACGTCCATCACCCGGGCCCGCTTTGAAGAGCTCAATGCTGACCTCTTCCGTGGCACCCTGGAGCCGGTGGAGAAGGCCCTTCGTGATGCCAAGCTTGACAAAGGGCAGATCAATGAAATTGTGCTAGTCGGGGGCTCCACCCGTATCCCCAAGATCCAGAAGCTGCTGCAAGACTTCTTTAATGGCAAAGAGCTCAACAAAAGCATCAATCCTGATGAAGCAGTGGCCTATGGGGCTGCGGTGCAGGCTGCTATCCTGATGGGCGACAAGTCGGAGAATGTGCAAGACCTGCTCCTCCTTGATGTGGCACCACTGTCCCTGGGCATCGAGACGGCAGGTGGTGTGATGACGGCCTTGATCAAACGCAACACAACCATTCCTACGAAGCAGACCCAGACCTTCACCACCTATTCAGACAACCAGAGCAGTGTACTGGTGCAGGTGTACGAGGGTGAGCGGGCCATGACAAAGGACAATAACCTGCTGGGCAAGTTTGACCTGACAGGTATCCCTCCAGCCCCCCGTGGCGTGCCCCAAATTGAGGTCACCTTTGACATTGATGCAAACGGCATCCTCAACGTCACAGCCGTGGACAAGAGCACGGGCAAAGAGAACAAGATCACCATCACCAACGACAAGGGCCGCCTCAGCAAGGATGACATTGACCGCATGGTGCAGGAGGCAGAGCGTTACAAGGCCGAAGACGAGGCCAACCGTGAACGGGTGGTTTCCAAGAATGCCCTGGAGTCCTACGCCTACAACATCAAGCAGACCGTGGAAGATGATAAGCTGAAAGGCAAGATTGCTGAGCAGGACAAGCAGAGGGTGCTGGAGAAGTGTCAGGAGGTCATCAGCTGGCTCGATCGCAACCAGATGGCCGAGAAGGAAGAGTTTGAGCACAAGCAGAAGGAGCTGGAGAAGCTTTGCAACCCCATCATTGCCAAATTGTACCAGGGTGCTGGAGCTGCAGGTGCTGGTGGTGCTCCTGGTGGTGGACCCACCATTGAAGAAGTGGACTAAGCTGTCGTGAACTGAACTGTAGAAGAAGCAGCTGCCACTTGGTTGTTTGGTTTTTTCCCATTCATTCAGTGCTGCTGCTGGTGAGGTTGTCCTGGGAGTTGGGGTGGGAGGAAGCATTAACTTGTTCTCTGCTTCACCCAGGGAGGCACAACCAGCTTAATGTGTTTTGTTGCAGCTAATGTTTGTTTATTCTTCAGATACCCATGCTAGTTGGTGGATTTCTGTTTCCTTATGTTCCTTGTTCTAAATGTCCACTTGAAGATTGCCATTGGGGGGGTTGGGGGGGGGAACAACACCATTTCAAGAGAGCATGGGAAATGTTCAATGTACCAAAAATATTTTGTAACTTTTTTGGTCTGGTTATTTTGAAATTTTGGTAATAAAAAGTTATTTGAATCTTAAAATAACCTCTCTTTCTTTCTAAAAGGAAACTCTTTATGGGATGTGATGTGTGCCAAATGTAGCTTTAACTTGACATTAAGAACTAGTGGAAAAAACCAGTCACGCATTTTAACTTGTATTACTAAACTGATGGTGATGTTTCCAGGAATTTTTATTTTATTTTTTTTATATACATACTGTAAACTGGTAAGAGCCTGACCACTAACTTAACCCACAATATATATATATTGTGGGTTAAGTTAGTGGTCAGGCTCTTACCAGTTTACAGTAACAAATTGCCTTTTAAAAAAAAGAAAAAGGGCAACTGGAATGTACTGGAATCTTCTTCTAAAACATTGCCATTGGTATGCTGGGGCAGACTTTGTAAATGAATTACATTATGCTGCTGTAAAAGGAATGGGAACCTTATTGGGGAAAAAGTGACAGCCCTGTTTTCATAGGCTTGCTGCAGATGCAGCTTGCTTTAGCTTTACAGTACTTTAGAGGTGATCCTTTTCTAATTAGTTTTGCTATGTTGTTAAACCAGTTCAGCAGCTGAAAACAACATAAAGGCAGTTTCCTACCAGGGTGGGGCAGATGCTGGTGTTGAGTAGACTGGTAAGGTGTTTTATCTCTCATGAAACAAATTGGGTCAGAACAGCATGAATGAAACCAAATTGAGTGACAGTCTTAACTATTTAAAGAGTTCCTGACATACTGATAGTAACTTGAAAGTGGTTTTAGAATTCTTACAGAGATTTAAGAATTAATGGTAAATGTTGGGTGGGTGGGTGTCCGTCTGTCCAAGGTTTGCACAGGATGGGGTTGAGGATAAATCCCCATTTACATGCAGTTGAGTGCCACTGAGTTCTTTGGGCTTCTTCCCAAGTAAGTGGTCTCTTGTAGTCCAAGGAAGCTATTAACAAATGCTATGCTTTGGTTCAGCTGGTTGTGTCAGCCTATAGGGAAATAAATGCTCTGTCCCCATATCAAGCAAACTAGCAAGTTTGGTACTAATGACTTAAACTGAGAAGCTTAATGAAAGATATGAGGGAGCAGCTAATCCTCATTTTTACAGTTAAGATGTGTGAACTGACCCCTTTTATAGTGTGAGTCCGCCAAGGATTACCCCAAACATTTTGATTTTTATGAGTGACGTGGAAATGGAAAAGGTGTCTGAGTGTGTGTTGGGAAAGGAGCTTATATGATTTTCATCAAAATTTGGGAACCTCAAAGCTCACCTAATCCAATTCTCTTTTATATATCTACCTCTGGATCAGTAATACCCTGCATGGGTTTTTTTGGTGTGTGTGTGTGTGTCATATTTATCTTTCTTGAATAAACAAGGATGCATCTCCACTGTAGAAATAACACAATTTGACACCACATTAACTGCCATGGCTCCATCTTACAGAATCCTGGCATTTGTAGTCTTGTGAGTGTAGTCTCTTTGTCAAGGAAGGCTAAAGACCTTGCAAACCTACAAATCCCGTAGGAAGGAGCTATAGTGCTTAAAGTAGTGTCAAACTGCATTATTTCTATAGTGTAGATGCACCCCAGGTTTTGTAGCCTACAGGTAATTAATATTTAATGAAGCTCAGCTGAAGTACGCAAGATTTTTAGAGCAAATGCAAAGTGCTTCCTTGTTCTCCCTCCCCCCACCACCCCCCATACTCCTAATCTAAGGGCAAAGGAGAAATAAACAGGAAAGATATTAACATTATTTGCATCTGACAATCCCACCAGCCTTACGGGGCTACCAGGGGCAAACAATTGTAATAGTTTTTAATGTAGCTGCAGATGGAGTGTTGGTGACAGCTGTTTTAACTAGCTTTTAATAGCAAGTTGCATAGATCCCAATCTGTCATTTTGTTCGGAGGGAAATGCAAAGGGTTTCCGGAATAGCTGTGGTCTCACTCTTCTTCTTTTTTTAATCTTGGGTGTGGTACAGAACATGTCATATTCCAGTAGACTGCTTGGGTTGGCTCATATATCCCCAGGTTTTCCTGCAGAATGTCTATTTGACAGTCACAGCTGTGTTTGTGGCATTTGTACTTTAGAAAATGAATGAAAAATAAACAAAAAGGAGCAAGCTCCAATCCAGCTGCTCTGCTTCGCTATACTGTCAGCCATTGTTGTCAGTCCAGTGTAGTCCAAAACTGCCCTGGCTCAGTGCTAGGGAATCCTGGGAGTTGTAGGGGGGTTGCAGACTGCCAGAAATAGTGTGAATTCAGTCCACTTTTAGGGTTAGGGTTAGTGCTAGGGAATCATGGGAACTGTTATTTTTCTGAGACATTGAGCCTTCTCTATCAGACAACTCTGATGCCACAATAAAATACAGTTCCCATGGTTCCCTAACTCTAACCCTAACCCTAAAAGTGGACTGAATTCACACTATTTCTGGCAGTCTGCAACCCCCCCGTAGTTTCTTGTGGCACAAGAGCTCTCTGACAGAGAAGGCTAAATGTCTCACAAAACTACAGTTTTTGAATTCCCTTGCATTGAGCCCGGGCTGTTAAAGCAGTCTCAAACTGGATTATTTCTGCAGTGTGTTTTGGATCTGAAAGGGTGCAGATGTGAGCTTCTATGCTTTCTTGCAAAGTCCTTTCCTAATTCCAATCTAGTTCTTTCTCTGTGCTTTGAGAGGAAATTTTTCATTTTTACCTAAGCAAATTGCCATAGGGCCTTTGCAGACCGCTAGAAATAGTGCAAATTGAGTCCACTTTAACTGCCCTGGCTCAGTGCTAGGGAATCATGGGAATTGTATTTTTTTTTTCTGAGACATGGAGCCTTCTCTGTCAGAGAGCTCTGGTGACACAATAAACTACAGTTCCCATGATTCCCTAGCACTGAGTCAGGGCAGTTAAAGTGAACTCAATTTGCACTATTTCTGGCAGTCTGCAAAGGCCCTTATATTCTGTTGATGTAGACCAGTGTTTCCCAAACTTTGGTCCTCCAGGTGTTAGGACTTCAGCTCCGAAAAACACTGGGAGCTGAAGTCCAAAACATCTGAAGGCCCAAAATTTGGGAAACAGCGATGTAGTCCCTGTAAAACAAAAATACTACCGTTCCTCACTGATAAGAGGGTAACAACTGAACTAGAGAAGGGAGAAAAAACCCTCTGCCTTCTAACACAAGTTCTTGGAGAATGGCCATGCAGAGTTTTAATCTTTAAAAGTAACTTTTCCAAGCTCTAGACTGCACAAGGCTCATCTGGGTCCAAAACACACTGCAGAAATAATCCAATTTGTGATCGCTTTAACTGCCCTAGCTCAATGCTAGGGAATTCTGGGAACTAGTTTTGGGAGACCTTTAGTCTTCTCTGGTGCCACAATAAACTACAGTTCCCAAGATTTCTTAGCACTGAGGTAGGGCAGTTAAAGCGGTCTCAAACTGGATTATTTGTAGTGCGTTTTGAACCCTGGTACATGAATTATAACTGAATGAACAGGTTTAAACTCAGTATGTTTGCATATTTATTATTTATTGCATTTCTGCTCCACCTTTATTCTGCCATGGTGGTATTCAAGGCAGTGCAGGGGGGGCTTCCCAAGCAGTTTCTCATCCATACCCCCTCAGTCAGAGTCAGTTCGAATGTTCGAAAAGGTGGTGGTTTCATGTGTCCACAACGATGTAGATAGAGAAGAGGCAAAGTCTCAGGGTATGTAGAGAGATCTTGTAGCACGAGCTTTCCTAGACTAAAGTCTACTTCCTCAGATGCATTTGGGAAAGTAAGACTTCAGTCTATGGGGACATTCACACTTAGTTTCTTGACCCGAGAAGATGCAGATTGCCACGCTGATGCATATCGGGATCATTGTTCCCATTACATTTTGGGTTCGAGAATCTCTTCTAGTCATTTTAACCCTTGTGTTATTCACACATGTCATCGTTTTGGGATAAAATGGAGCTGCTTCTATTCCCTTGAACAATACAGAGCAATCTGAGTCGACTGGGAAGCATATTCACACTGCTGAAGATGCAAACCGATGCAGATCTTTCAGGAAAACTTGGACAAAAATATCCCAGGTTCAGTGGGTTTTTTGGTAGTCCCCCCAAAAAGTGCACCAAGTGCATTCGGGGCAAGTGTGAACACCAAGGAAATAACCCAGATTCATCCCGGATTATTTTTGTAGTGTGAATGGGGCCATATACAAAAGCTCATGCTGCCAACTTCTTTCTTTCAGTTAGGGCCTTTGCAGACTGCCAGAAATAGTGCAAATTGAGTCCACTTAAACTGCCCTGACTCAGTGCTAGGGAATCATGGGAACTGTAGTTTATTGTGGCACCAGAGCTCAATGTCTCAGAAAAAAATACAGTTCCCATGATTCCCTAGCACTGAGCCAGAGCAGTTAAAGTGGACTCAATTTGCACTATTTCTAGCAGTCTGCAAAGGTAAGTCTCAAAGGTGCTACAAGATCTCCCTATGCACTGATTTACAGACTAACACGGCTATATCTTTAAAGTCTTGAGGTGTTGGAAAATATTATTTTATTCTTGCAACTAGCCCAATGTGTTTTGGCCTAGTAGTATTTATGGCCTTTCTTCAGGGGCTGTTAAAAGATAAAGACAATGCATAAACAACAACAATTATAACAGGAGACAAGTTCCAATTTGCCATGGCAATTTTGTGTGCATACTTCTTGCATCGAGATGTCCCAATTTTTAAAAATGCCTATTGACCCAAATAAATACACCTCCAAATAATTACATTGCAATTTTAAAACCATCTGCAGGGATTCCTAAAAGAGTGTTTCCAATATTTATTCCCGGCAACTGATAGTTTGAGAATGGGAGGCAGAGCATTATATTTGTTTCAATTCCAGTGTGTACCAAGTATATCCTTATAGCAATTTTACAAATGTAGGGGATATGTGAAAATCGGGTTTTAAAGTTGGTGAATGTACTCTTAAGTCCACATTTAGATCCCAGGGGACTAGCATGTTAAGTCTCAATATCCAATCCATTTTTAACATGCATTTTTTACACGCACACACAGTTGATACGGCAAATTGTAACTTGTCACCTCTTAATAAATAATAATAAATAATAAATTTTATTTATATACCGCCCTCTGGCGAACCAATCCGGGCGGTGAACATAATAAAATAGAATATACAATAAATGCAATCTAAAACACACCATTCCCCCCCTCCCCCCTTTAAAAAACTATTAAATCAATCCAATTAAAAAACAAAATACAACTAATATATTTATAAAAATTCATACCACAATAAAAACTAATATATTTATAAAAATTCATACCACCTCTTACAGTTTTTATTTATGCATTGTCCCTTTTCTTTCTTTTTATCTTTTAACAGCACCTGAAGAAAGCCATTAAATATTACTACTCTGAAATGTGCTAGGTTAAATGCAAGAATAAAGCCGTCGTTTTCAACACCCTGAAACCTTGGTCCAAAACACACTGCAGAAATAATCCAGTTTGAGTCCGCTTGAACTGCCCTGGCTCAATGGTAGGGAATTCTGGGAACTGTAGTTTGGTGAGACACTTAGGTCAAAGCACACTGCAGAAATAATCCAGTTTGAGTCCGCTTGAACTGCCCTGGCTCAATGGTAGGGAATTCTGGGAACTGTAGTTTGGTGAGACACTTAGGTCAAAGCACACTTCAGAAATAATCCAGTTTGAGTCCGCTTGAACTACCCTGGCTCAGTGCTAGGGAATTCTGGGAACTGTAGTTTGGTGAGACATTTAGCCTTCTCTGTCAGAGAGCTCTGGTGCCACAACAAACTACAATTCCCAGGACTCCCTAGCACTGAGCCAGGGCAGTTAAAGCAGTCTCAAACTGGATTATTCCTCCAGTGTGTTTCGGACCTTTGTCTCTTTTCTGCATCCCTTCCGGTGTTACCAGTCCTCTTGCCTTCATGTGCCCATAGCCAAGGTGAGACTGCCATGTATGAACAAGAATGTGTAACCCTCCAAACAAGTAAAAAACCTTAGGTAGAGAGATGAGACATCTTAAATGCCTGGAACCACTGCTATTAGTTTTGGACTAGCTGTGTTTGCACAGAAGGAGGTCTTGCTGATTTCCATAGAGTTTGCACCTGTGTTACTGTTCAAACTTGCACTTCTGTTTCTTGCGCTATTGGAGATTAAGTGCTACCTTTAGAACAGAAATGCTTGACGGAACCTGATGCCGGCACACCCAGTGAAATGCAGCTGCTAAGCCTTTTCAAGTTTTATCTTACAACCGAGTTTCTGTTTGCAAGGCAGAACAAAGACTACCTACAGGGTGGAGGAAATCAGATTTCACTTGCCAAAAATCCTTCACATTTGGAGCTGAGAACAAGTAGGCCCTTTCAGGAATGCAAGGAGCATCTTTATGACAGTGCTAAAAGATCTGCCCTGGCATCCAGTTTGTTTCTGCTTAAGACTCAATTAAAAGCACTGCTGTTGTTCTTTTAAAGCCCTAAATGGTTTTGTGCTAAAGTATTTACCTTATTTTCCTGCGTATAAGACTACTTTTTTACCTGCAAAATCTGTGGCTAAAGTGGGGGGGTCGTCTTATACGCCGGATATAAGGATAATGAGGATAGAGGTGCTAAAACTCTATATTTTGACTGGAAAATGGGGGGGGGGTCGTCTTATACGTGGGTCGTCTTATACGCTGGAAAATACGGGTAAGTAACTACCTTCTCTTGTTTAAGAATCTGCCTGGCTGTTAGGGCCGTCAGATTCCAAGAGATAGCCATGTAGAACCAGTATGTATGGAGATCTTGTAGCCCCTTTGAGACTAACTGAAAGAAAGAAGTTGGCAGCATGAGCTTTCGAAGACCAGTCTACTTCCTCAGATGCATAATGCATCTGAGGAAGTAGACTAAAGTCTGAGAAAGCTCATGCTGCCAACTTATTTCTTTCAATGAAAAGTTTATCACATGGGGGGAAATTGGTACTTTAAATGGTGATTAACCCATCAGAACTGTGCGATCGAGATCAAAACACGATCAACATTTTCACACATAAGAGCCATTTTCCCAGGAATAACCAGGGAGTAACCAGGCAATAAACATCAAAAAATCATCCATGGGAAAATCCCGTGAATGAATGGTTACTGTTTATTGCCTGGCTATTCACGGGATAATGGCACTTTAATCACTTTTCATCACGACGTTGTGTGAAAACCAGTAGCGCAACTGCACAATTATCACGGGATATTCCCAGGATAATCGCGCTTTGAACGTGAGGTCGTGTGAAAATGTTAATTGCGAATGCGCAATTTTGAGAGGTTGATCACCGTTTATACATCCAATTGTCCCTGTGTGATAAACTGGTTCGTCTCAGAGGTGCTACAGGACCATCAGATGTCCTTCTAAGGTGCCTCCATCTTAGATATTTGCTATCAAAGAGAGGTGTTACTAAGGAGCTTAGCCTTGCTGCCATTTTAAATATACTCTGCCGTCTTGACTTGTGAAATCGCCATTTTGTTTAGAAAAGTGGTTGAAATGGGCTCGGGAAAGCAGACAAGAAAGCAGAGTTGCAGTGTTCCTGACCATCATTTAGTACGTATAAGAGATGTTGCTTGGTCAGGGGTAGGCAACCTTTCCCCTTTAAGGGCCGAGGGACTTCAGCTCCCAGAAGCCTCAGCCATGTTGGCCAATAGTCCCATGTTGCCCAATAGCTCCTGGGATTCTGGGAGCTGAAGTCCCTCGGCCCTTAAAGGGGAAAGGTTGCCTACCCCTGGTCCAAGGGCCATGAGACCTTCACAATACACAGCTGTTATATTCAACCAAGTTCCTAACCATCAAAGTTATCCCATCAAAGGCCTGCTTACTATAACTGGCCTTCCTAGAGCCTGTCCCAATGAGGACAGGTGCATCCACTGAAGTTACAAACTTGAGGGCCCTTTTCTCTATGATACTGCTGATATTCCACTTTAACATCCCATGGGGTGTGTAGTTTGGTGAGGCACTATTGCTCTCTGGCTCCGAATTTTAAATACAGTTCTCTGAACTGCAAGTTCTGCAATTCCATAGGATGGAACCATGACAGATTAAAATGTTTTCACAGTACAGTGGACCCTTGGTATCCACTGGGCTTTGGTTCCAGGATTCCTCCGTGGAGACCAAAATCCATGGATGCTCAAGTCCCATTAAACACAGTGGCATAGTAAAATGGTGTCCCTTAAATAAAATGGCAAAAGCAAGGTTTACGCTTTGGAATTTATATTTTTAATAATATTTTCAATCTGTGGATGCTTGAATCTGTGGATAAAAAAAAAAAATAATATCCATGGATATGGAGGGACATTCCGGACCCCCGGCGAAAATGAAAAAATGCAAACATTCAAGCCCCATTAGCTTGACTGGGCGAGCGGCCCTGCGCACGTGCCTCGGGTGCGCGCACCATTATTTCCCTCTTGGCTTCTCGTCTGCGGTCTTGAATTTCCGTGGACGGGAAGCCAAGAAGGAAATAATGGTGTGCGCACCCGAAGCACGTGTATTAATAAATGGACTCAGGCCCATTATTAAAGCAAGCCTTTGATGTGAAGGCTTATAACAAGGGTAACAGAAATGGTGGTGCTCACCAAGATGGTGAGAGCAGGCTTTAGTGGCCTGGCCATGGGTGGTTTCTACACAAGTACAGTGTGTTAAGAGGAAAGCTTTGTGGATGTTTCAGGATCTAAAGCCCTTTCATACTACACAAACAGTTGTCCTTCCTATTTCACGGACTTCCCATCCACAGTCTTGAATTTCCATGGACCGAAAGTCTGCGAAATAGGAAGGACAACTCTACTATGTGTAGTATGAAAGGGCTTTAGATCCTGAAACATCCACAAAGCTTTCCTCTTAACACAATGTACTTGTGTAGAAACCACCATGTTCTAACCCAGGGGTAGGCAACCTTTCCCCTATAAGGGCCAAGGGACTTCAGCTCCCAGAAGCCTCAGCCATGTTGGCCAATAGTCCCCTGTTGGCCAATAGCTCCTGGGATTCTGGGAGCTGAAGTCCCTCGGCCCTTAAAGGGTAAAGGTTGCCTACCCCTGTTCTAACCCTTCACATCAAAAGTTTGTTTTGGTTGGACTATGACTGACCAACCAGTCAAACCCCACTCTGCCATGCAGGAATACACAATCAAAGCATTCCCGACAGATGGCTATTCAGCCTGTTAGAAACCTCCAAAGAGGAGACTCAATCACTTTCAATCCATTGCTCTGGGTCCTAGTCTCTGGAGCAGCAGAAAACAACTTGCTCCATCACCAATGTGACATCCCTTTAAATACTTAAACATGGCTATTATAATCACTTTTTAACTCTCTCTTCTCCAGGCTAAACATCCCCAGCTCCCTAAGTCGTTCCTCATAGGGCATGGCTTCCAGACCTTTCAACATTTTAGTCACCCTCCTTTGGACACATTCCAGTTTCTCAACATCCTTTTTGAATTTTGGTGCCCAGAACTGGACACAGTATTCCAGGTGAGGCCTGACCAAAGCAGAATAGAGTGGCACTATTACTTCTCCTAGAGTCTAGACACTATAATTCTACTGATGCAGCCTAAAATTGCATTGGCCTTTTTAGCTGCTGCATCACACTGTTGACTCATGTTCAACTTGTGGTCTACTAGGACTCCTAGATCCCTTTCACTTGTTGTCTTGTTAAGTAAGCCAGGTGTCCCTCATCTTATATCTCTGCATTTCATTTTTTTTTCTGCCTAAGTGCAGTTCCTTGCATTTCTCCCCGTTGAAGTTCATTTTGTTAGTTTTGGCCCAGCTTTCAAACCTCTTAAGGTCTTTTTGAATTTTGATCCTCTCCTATGGGGTATTAGCTACTCCTCCTAATTTGGTATCATCTGCAAATTTAATAAGCATGCTCTCTCTTATGGCCTTTCTATAACTGCTGTTATGATATAAGAAATTATCCCCACCAAATGCTTTTCGCTATAAACCTCATCATCCCTCACCATTGTGACGCTGGCTGGGGCTGATGGGCATTATAGCCCAAAACTGATGGTGGAGGGAAACCAGTTTGGGAAAGTCTGTTGTACAGTCTATAAACTTTTGCATTCTCCTGGACTTCAATGCTGCCGAAAAGATTGCAAGTGGCTTTGCCACACCACAAGAGACGTTTCCGATTTAGCCCAATGGGCACTTGCAAGGCTTGCAAGACTCTGGTCACAAAGAACAGAAGGTGAGCGTTCTCTCTTTAATGTGCCTTATGAAGCCGAAACATGAAAGGGACTAGAAAATACTTCAGAATCAAAGAGTGCAATCTGCCAAGGACATCTTTAGCAACAATTATATTGGGCCTTTAAGCAATTCTCATAAATTTCAGTAATGCTGCAGCAGCAGATGTAGTCCTGGCAAAATTATGCCCTTCAAGCAAGATGAAAATGAGGCTTTTTCTCTCACTCCATTTGACATGCATGGTGTCTTTTGGGAGACAGAATCCCTTTTGGGAGACAGGGATTATTCTGTATACAACTGTTATGTACAGCTGTGTATTGTGAGGGTCTCATGGTCCTTGGATCAAAAGCAAGGGATGAGAGCAGAGGTGGACAAACCATCACTCTCTAGATCAGGGGTAGGCAACCTTTCCCCTTTAAGGGCCAAGGGACTTCAGCTCCCAGAAGCCTCAGCCATGTTGGCCAATAGTCCCATGTTGGCCAATAGCTCCTGGGATTCTGGGAGCTGAAGTCCCTCGGCCCTTAAAGGGGAAAGGTTGCCTACCCCTGCTCTAGATGTTCAATTGCAACCGCCAGCATTTCTCCTCATAGGCTAACTGGGTTCAAGAGAGCTGCAGTCCAGCAACATTTGAAGAGTCAGAATTTGACCATCTCTCAACTAGAATAGAGGTATACCTTGGTTATAAAAGTAAATGTGTTCCTGGACATTACTTCTTTAACGGGAAACATGGTACCAGAGGCAAAAATAGCATGGAAAAAACAGGGATAGGTTTCTAATCCACAAAAAAATTGCCTTGTTTAAATGTTTGAAGGGATGTCACATTAAGGATGGATCAAGCTTGTTTTCTGCTGCTCCAGAAACTAGAACACAGAACAAGGGATGCAACATCAGGAAAAGAGATTCCACCTAAATATTATGACTCTATTAGGAAGAATGTCTTGGCAATAAGAGCTGTTCGACAGTGGAATATGCTGCCTTCGAGTGTGGTGGAGTCTCCTTCTTTGGAGGTCTTTAAACAAAGGCTGGATGGCCATCTGTCGGAGGTGCTTTGATTGTGAGTTCCTGCATGGCAGGGGGTTGGACTGGATGGCTCTTGTCGTCTTCCAACTCTATGATTCAAAGAGCAGTTCACCATGTATATTAAACTATATGCACATGTAAAATGAAACAAGGACAGGAGAGCCTTGTATACAAAATCAAATACAACGATAAAAGAACCTTGTAGTCCAACATGCATCCAGGGACAACAACTTATTTCGAATGTATTATTATTATTATTATTATTATTATTATTATTATTTGCATTTGAGTGGCCAGATCTGTGCTTTTTTGACATGCTGGTAGGAGCTGGTGAGGCAGGCTTACCTGCTTCCACCATTTTGCTGTTTGCACAGTCTTGGAAAGGGATTCTGGAGGCAGGTGCTGTTTACCTTGTCTGCTGTAGGTAGGCACCCACAGCTACAATAATATCAGATAGAGGCTTACTTCTTCCCAGCTTAAACTTTGATTATTGCCTTATTTACTGCAGACATACAGCCGCAAGCTAGTACTCTAGCCCTCCTTCACCAATGACAGTGCTGCTAAAAAGTGTAGCTAGACGGAGGATGAGGAAGAAATTAGGGGAGCTGGGTGGGCATAAAAAGACTGTAAAAAGGAGTTGTTGGGGTTTTTTTGTCGGAGGCTCTGTTATATTTTAAGTTATATTTAAGTATACCTGCAGTTAGATGAGGAGATCTTTCTCCCACCCAAAGCAGAATATTTTTGGTGTCTTTTCATCCCTCCTTCCAGGATAATAATAATAACAAAAATGCAACAATAAGAGCAATAAGAACTCTTATAACCTTAATAAAAATTTCTATAAAATGATGTATAATTGGTATGTAACCCCCCCCCCCCAAATTGGCTAAAATATATAGAGGGACATCAGATTTATGTTGGAAATGCAGAGAACAAGAGGGAATTTTTTTTCATTTATGGTGGAAGTGTAAGAAGGTAAAAAAATGGTTTAAAATTAGTAAGATAATAGGGAAAACTTCAGATTTTTTTTATTGGTTTGAGACTAGAATTATATTTGTTAAATATGGTGAATTTAGAGAATAGCAATGTAAGTATAAAAGTCTGATAAGTTAAATGGTAACAGCAGCAAGGATGGTTTGTGCGAGAAAATGGGAGGAATGTGGAATAATATTAATATGTTAAATACTTAGTTTAAAAGAGGAATTGAAAAGATTTAAGAGGAGAGAGAATATTGAGCCTTTACAGACTACCAGAAATAATGCAGCTTGAGGCCACTTTAACTGTCCTGGCTTAGTGCTAAGGAATCATGGGAACTGTATTTTTTTCTGGGACATCGAGCCTTCTCTGTCAGAGAGCTCTGGTGCCACAATAAACTACAGTTCCCATGATTCCTTAACACTGAGCCAGGACTGTTAAAGTGGCCTCAAGCTGCATTATTTCTGGCAGTCTGTAAAGGTTATTTAAGAAAACAGGTAGAGAATAAATGGGAAGTCTTTTAAAAGGGGGGAAGAGGGAGGGCGAAGGGGATTGTTTGTATGTTTTCATGTGGGTTTGTGTCAGTGTCCATGTATGTCTAATTATTTATGTGTTAAATTTAGAATAAAATTATTTTATATTAAAAAATTCAACAATATGAATGTTTTAGCACGGATGGAAGGTTCCCCAGTTACTTCCTTCAGAACAGATTGGAGTACATGTTTTGTGGGGTAGGGGATCTCATAAATCTAGCTGCCCGTGGATGGACACGACTGGATTTCATCCAATTAAGTACTCCATTAATTTTGTGTAAGTCCTGAATTTTTGGGCATTACCTTAAAACAATAGGACTGGATCCTTTGGGCAAAATCTTGTACACAAGCCTGGGAATGCTGGAATCAAATCTCATCTAAGCTATATAGGGCCTTTGCAGACTACCAGAAATAGTGCAAATTGAGTCCACTTTAACTGCCCTGACTCAATGCTAGGGAATCATGGGAACTGTAGTTTATTGTGGCACCAGAGCTCTCTGACAGAGAAGGCTCAATGTCTCAGAAAAAAATACAGTTCCCATGATTCCCTAGCACTAAGCCAGGGCAGTTAAAGTGGCCTCAAGCTGCATTATTTCTAGCAGTCTGCAAAGGCCAGTCTTTCTGTGGTTTTAAGCAATTTCTCTGAGCTGCAGAATGCACATTTTTAAGGCGGCAAGGATTTCAAAGGCTCAACCCTCTACATAAATTATAAACAGAGATGATTCTGCAAAATACAGGATGGTCCAAAAGACGGAGCCAGGATTGAGGAAAGTAATTTGTTGATGCTGACCTTGGTGTTTTTTGTTTTTTTACAGCATCTTAATAATTAAGGTTTCTTTGCTAGAACCAATGTAAAAAAAAAACCCCAAACCATTTCTCAGCAACATCAAAATGATTGCTGTCACAGTAAATTAAAAAAAAGAGAACATAACGAAGAGGGAAATGGAGAGTTTAATTAGTGAGAACAGCTGGCTCCTCAGGTAAAGCTCTCTTTCCAGAAATGGCACTGTGTGCTAATTGAAAGCTCTGTATTTCTTCCTCTGATGTCAAGCAAGTATTGCCACTGGGCCCTGAGTTCAGTCAGGAAAATCCCAGGGAGATCTGGCTATGCTCTTGGCTTCTCTACACTCTGCTCCTGATTAACCTGATTATTTCCTTGTTAAGCATAGGAAGCAGCAGACTTGTGTGCTGTGAAGGATGCTTTCAGATCTTCACCAAAGGGCTGTTGAGCCATGCTTTCAACCCAGTTCTGGCCTTTGCAGACTGCCAGAAATAGTGCAAATTGAGTCCACTTTAACTGCCCTGGCTCAGTGCTAGGGAATCATGGGAATTGTATTTTTTTTTCCTGAGACATGGAGCCTTCTCTGTCAGAGAGCTCTGGTGCCACAATAAACTACAGTTCCCATGATTCCCTAGCACTGAGTCAGGGCAGACTCAATTTGCACTATTTCTTGCAGTCTGCAAAGGCCCTTTGGCCCTATTCACACTACAAAAATAATCTAGGATGAATCCTTGTTGTTCACACACTTCCCAAATGCACTCGATGCACTTTTGGAGCTCGGGGCTGGCAAAAAACCCCCACCTAATCCGGGATATTTGATACTGTTCCCCCCCCCCCATCGACTTGGATCGCTCTGTATCATTCCTTCTAAGGGAGGCGGCTTTAATATTTTAACCTGAAATGATGGTATATATGTGAATAACACTAGGGTTAAAATGACTCAGAGATATTCACAAACACAAAACAAAATGGAAACAACAAATCCAATATGCATCAGTGCACCAATCCACATCTCTTTGGGACAAAAAATAAATAAAATAAATGAGTGTGAATTCTCTGCTGCAAAGCCATTTTATTATTATTTTATTTATTTTTATCCCGCCTTTCTCCCAAAGTGGCACCCAAGCCATGCTGTGTTGGGTAACTTTCAGGAGTGAAGCAGCGTGTATGGAACCCTTCCTTGTCTACCTCTTTCTTACTACAATCCTTCAGCGGCTTTTCCCACAAAGCTTTGGAAGTCCCTACTAAATTTGCTGCCACGCTTCTGAAATTTGGTGCCATTGTGGTGCTTTTTGTTGTTGTTAACTGCCCTCGACTTGATCTCGACCCACGGCGATTTATCAGAACTATCAGATTATCTATCAGATTAACTATCAGAACTATCAGATCAGTGGTGGTTGTGGTGGGAAAATATTTTCCTTCCCTTTTCCTTTGAATTTGGCACTCTATTGCAGAAATGTGTTGTTGTGGCAGCCAGAATAAGTGTATTTTATCTTTCAGTCATGAAAGATGGAGCAGGCAGCAAGTCCCAAAGGTTTGGATGGGGGCAACCTGGTCTCCCTGTTGGATGCCTTCCTTCCCTTACAATAAATGGATTCAGGAATAGTGGCAGGAGAGTCATTGCTGTGTGTGTAGGAAGGTCAGGGAGGATTACGTATTCACCAGCTTAATGCTTCTCTCCTATGCAGAGAGAGAAGTGACAGATATGGTCCCACCCATAGCTTCATTTGCTGCCAGGAGGCTTATATTGGATTTTTGGCATGTATTTGCAAATGCACTTATCAGAACTGGGATTGGCTGTGGTTTTGAATGTCATGCCAAATGCATTGTATGACACTGTCAGGACGGCCTCAAAATGGATTTCAGGAAGTTCAAATAACGGTGGAGACTCACTTGCGCAACAGGAAGCCACAACCAAAGGACTCCTGACAGATTGCCATCAAGCCTCTGTTTGAAAACCTCCAAAGAAGGAGATTCCACCGCATGCCGAGGCAGCATGTTCCACTGTCAAACAGCTCTTAAGGAGTTTATCACATAGGGACAACTGGAAATATAAACGGTGATCAACCTATCAAAATTACACATTCGTGATTAACATGTTCACACGTCGCGTTCAAAGCATGATTATCCCAGGAATATCCCATTCTAATCGTGCAATTGCGCTAATGGTTTTCACACGACGTCACGATAAATAGCGATTAAGGCGCCATTATTCCGCGAATAGCCAGGCAATAAACAGCAACAAATCATTCACAAGATTTTCACATAAATGATTTTTTGCTGTTTATTGCCTGGTTACTCCCTGGTGATAATGGCTCTCGTGTGTGAAAATGTTAATCATGTTTTAATCGTGTTTTAATCTTGATGGGTTAATCACCAATTTTCCCCTGTGTGATAAGTTCTTCCTAATGCTTAAGTGGAATCTCTCTTCCTGCAGCTTGAATCCATTGCTCTGTGTCCTTGGGGCAAAACAGACTGCTGAAAAATGATGGACTGGAGCCGCCACAAAGCCGTGCGCCGCGGAGTTGCAGCGACTGCACGCCACAGACCCAATCTGGTGATTTCTCAGCTCAATAAGAAGCGACAGAAAGCCGCTTCTCTTTGAGCTGGCAAAAAGCCGCTGCCGCCGCTTTGCGGCATTCCTGTGGCGCGCGGTATCTGAGTGTTGCAAAGCTGCTGCTGTGTAAACAGCCAGGTAGCTTCACGGCGGCTTCCTGACGGCTTGGGGGTATGCACCGTTTAAACAATATGCCCCTAAGCCGCTGGCAAGCCGGCTTTTTATTCCGGTCTGTTCCGGCTGCTCGTCTCGGGAACAGCAGAAAACAAGCTTTGCTCCATCCCACCCTTCAAATATTTAAACACGGCTATCATATCCCCTCTTAACCATCTCTTCTCCAGGCTAAACATACCCAGCTCCCTAAGTCTTTCCTCATAAGGCATGGTTTCCAGACCCTTCACCATTTTGGTCACCCTCCTCTGGACACGCTTCAATTTGTCAACATCCTTTTTGAACTGTGGTGCCCAGAACTGGACACAGTATTCCAGGTGAGGCCTGACCAAAAACAGACTAGAGTGGCACTGTTACTTCCCTTGATCTAGATACTATACTTCAAGTGATGCAGCCTAGAATCGCTGGACAGAAGTCTGCTTTTCTGCCATGAGGCATTCATTAATCTTGGCTCAACCAGTCCCCCTCTGACTGCTTTTATAAGCTAAGAAGGGCCAGGATCCAGTGCACATCTCGTGGCTCTCACCTCTCCAAGGACACTATAAGGAGCCCTGACAGTGCAGTGGTTAAATGCTGGCACTGCAGCCACAAGGTTGTGAGTTCGATCCCAAGAAGGGCTCCAAGGTTGACTCAGCCTTCCATCCTTTCATAGGTCAGCAAAATGAGTACCCAGCTTGTTGGGGGCAATTGGCTTACACATTGTAAACTTCTTAGAGAGTGCTGAGTTCAC